>OY728123.1:445464225-450464225 GCA_963277665.1 Viscum album | reverse complement strand
GAGAAAAGAAAGAGAGGAGAAAAAATTGTTGGCACTACCTCCCCGGAAACGGCGCCCAGTTTTGACATGTGCCTATCATGGGGTGTGACAAAAACAAATAAAACCTAAGTTAAAATGTAGTAAAGTGGGTAACCTAGGTTGTCTCCAAAGAGGATTTCACAATAATTATATTTGTCACTTAAATTAAAGAAAGAAGAAGAGGTTGTTTTTGAAAATGTTTAAGTTGAATAATAAAGAAAGAAATTAAAAAATAAAGGTTGAAAACTAATGGATGAAGAGAGTGATGGGGTCAGGGTAGGATCACCTTTTGTAATGTCATCATAGTCACAAAGATTATCTTACCTTTCTTCTTTTTGAATGACAAATGAAAGACTCCTCGATCGAGTTATCTATCACCCTTGGTTAAAGAAGAAATTAGAACTCACTCCTATATGAATTGAAGTTCATAAACAATCCCTAAACAACTAAGGAAAGTCCCGATCAGGAATTGTTGGTCCTTAGAGATTTATAAAAGGTCTACTAGTTCCACACATGTGTCAACAATCGCTGGACACTCGCCACCTAACACAATATGCTCGATCGAGACAAATTGCACTAGGCGGAGGGAGATTAAAAGTCTTTAACCAAAGCTATTAAAAATTAATACACTAAAATCAAAATAGTATTACATTAAGATAGTTTGGAAACAGTGATAATATAAGTCATTCAAAAGAAAAATAGGGTTTTACATTTAAGCAGAAAACTCCAACATTACAAAAGTGAAACTCCCCCTTCCCCGATCACTCAAAGGTTTTACTCCTCCATTGAAGGATATTAGAGTTGAAAGGGGAAGAAGAGATCATGATGAAACTAAGTAAAAGAAAAAATAGAAAATACAACGAAAATTAAGAACTCAATCCCACAGCACAGCCCCTCTTTCACCTTCTTCAACCCCTTTGAATGGAAATGAACACTCTTATTTATAGACTTTTGGAGTTGAGAATTTCCCTTTAAAATTACTCCACCGAAATTTTGAGTCTAGTTGGCATAATAAATGGACTAATCTTGGGAAGGAGTATTCATAAATGTTTTTCCCATATATATTTTTCATGCTTCCTCAAAATCTCATCAAATTTGGACAAGTTTCACAAAAGTTATCCTCAAATTACTAATGAAATCTTTTTCGTCCCAAGGTGACTGTTCAAATTCCTCTCATTGTCCTCATTCAATGAATGCTTAATGACCAAATTGCTTAATGAAATTTATTTTGAACATGGATCTCGGAGTCCTCTTTCTATTACAGTGGGAATCACCTCATTTTGACATTTTTATCCCAATTTATACTTCATTAATTATGGTGGGGTCTATTCTGTCGGCCAGAAAAATTTCTTCTCTTGATTGATTTATCTGGGCCATTTTGTTTGGAATTGGATCAAGGTCCAGAAGACAAAGATGAATCCCAAGATCATAGAAATCCTACAAAAAAAGAATCACACTATTTAGATCAATAATTTAAAATATATTCTCGAAATTCAGAAGCTCCACAAAACTGCTAAATTTCCAGAACTAACCAATTTCCACAATTAAGTCCATAATTCACCAAAACACTAAAATAATACAAATCAGATCAAATTGATTAATTTTTAGGGGTTAAATCATTGAAACACATGTGAAGAATAATGAAAATATTATCTCTATCAATTCCCCTACACTTAGCACTTGGACTCCCAGAGAAGTCAAAATCAAAATCAAATCAAAGAAAATTCAAAACACATGCCATTGAGATCCACCAATTCCATACAAGAAACAAAATATATCATGCCTCATCAATAACCATTATTCCAAGTTCTAAAATCAGATCATTCAATATTTTTCCTCTTCATTTATCCTCTCATGAATACAAGACACCTACCTCACATGAATTTTCTCTCATCTCACAAATATCAATTTTCAAGAAAGTTAATCTCATCCAAACCAATGCAAGGGTCACCATAGGTTTGACAAACTCCTACTTCTCCACCCGATGTGAGTCAAGGATATGTTTTTATCATGAGGACTTTTCAAGGTTGTTCTGTGGCTTTCGCTTGGTAGGATTTTCATCTGAAAAAAAATTTGAGGCCGAATGAGGAGGGTTTGGATCTTTTTGAAGCAAAATTGCATAATTCTAATTTTCACTCAAGTATGGTATCCCCCCCACTCCCCTTAGTAGAAATTCAGCTCCATCATCATAAAATATCAAGAAATTTTCAAACAGGTCATCATTTCAGCAAAAAATTCATTCTTCTCAAACATAATTTCTCTTGAAAGATCTAGAAATGGCACAGCTTTCTTCCTCCATTAGAAGCTCCAGAAAAGAACAGCTTCTCTTATCATGAAAGCTCCAGGAAAGGCACAGCTTTCAACAGAATGATTTTTCATCATAACACACATCTCTTCAGCATTTTAATTTCCACCCAAAGTTTCACCAAATGAGTTAGCAGAACACAAGACAGCTTTCTCCACACTTAAGTTCAACTAGATCATGTAATTTCACTTCAAGAGCGGGTTGGATAGGGAAAATTGGCTTGTAATGTGGATAAACTAATAGGATATTCATGGATTCTATGGGATACAAGGATTAATTTACAAGGTAGGCCAAAATTAAAAAGATTATCTTGAAAATGGGGCTTTCAAACCAAAGAAATTCCTCAATCATTTAAAACACATATACCCCAAACCCTCATGTTTTTAAAGAAATAAATCAAATTTTGGTTAAGAAAAGCATGGTCTGGTTCTCTCAAGAAGTGAGGTGAATCAACAGAATATGATAAAAATGGTTCAGAAACCTCACGGGAAAGTGATTTCAAAGATAAAGACAGTGAAATGTGGCATGAGATTTAAAAATCTGAGTACTTTTCATGAAATTATCAAAGAATTGAACTTGAAACAAAATCATTTTTAGCATTCATATAAGCTCAGTTTCATGGAATAAATTGGTTCACTCAATGACATGGGTTTAAAAAATAGCAATGATAATCATTTCAGCTCAAAAGTTTCAAAAACACACCAAAAACTGAAAAATAAACACACAAAATTTTGAAAACGCAAATTTTTTTTTTTTTTTTTTTTTTGAAAAACAAACAACAAATGAAAATCCTAAACTACAAGGGTTCCCTCCCCCATACTTAAATGATGTGGTGTCCTAAATGCATTCAAATGTATTTAACATGTAAGAATATTTTAAAATGAATCACAACAGCAAGCAAGTGTAAAGGAGAGGTACAACCTGATGGCTCTTATTGATAGACAGGTTGGAGGAGTGGGATCTCCTCCACTGGATCTGATGGAATTGTCCCATGGAATTTCTTCAGCCTATGACCATTAATAGTGAATGGATCCTACTCTCTATCCTTCACAATCTGCATAGCACTGAAAGGATATACATGAGTAACTATAAATTGACCCTCCCATCTGGAACAAAGTTTACCTGGCATTATCGTGAGTCTTGAATTGAAAAGCAATACTTTATCTCCAGGATGGAAGTCTCTCGGTTGGATCAGCTTGTCATGATCCACTCTTCTTCTCTCTTTGTAAATCTTGGAATTTTCAAATACTTCTCTTCTAATTTCCTCTAGCTCCTATAACTGCAACCTTCTCTTTTTCCCAGCACTTTCAAGATCCAAATTCATCTTCCTCACAGCCCAATAAGCCTTATGCTTCAGTTCCACAGGTAGTTAAAAACTTTTTCCATAAATCAACCTATATGAAATCATTCTAATTGGGGTCTTGTAGCCTGTCCTATAAGCCCATAATGTGTCTTCTAGCTTCTGGCTCCAATCCTTCATGTTTGGTTTAATATTCTTCTCCAAAATTTCTTTGATTTCCCTTTTGGACACTTCAGCTTGACGATTTGTTTATGGGTGGTAGGGAGTTGATGTTTTATGATGCACCCCATACTTCATCAGCAAAGACACCATTATCCTATTGCAAAAGTGAGTCCCTTGATCACTGATGATGGCTCTAGGCACTCCAAACCTACAAAATTTGTTAGTCCTAACAAAATCAAAAACAACTTTAGCATCATCAGTCCTGGTGGATTTTTCTTCCACCCACTTGGAAACATAATCAACCGCAAGCAAGATATAAGAATTTCCAAATGACATTGGGAAAGTGCCCATAAAATTTGTCCCCAAACTTCAAAAATATCACAAAAATTAAGCGGTTTTTGGGGAATTTCTTGTCTCTTTGAAATTTTTCTAGAAAACTGACATTTTGGACACCTTTTTCAAAATTCATGAGAATCTTTAAAAATGGTTGGCCAATAAATTCTAGATTCTAAAACCTTCCTTGTTGTTATTTGAGGTCCAAAGTGGCCTCTATAATCTAATGTGTGACAAAACTCAATGACAGAATCAATTTCACTCTCAGGTAAACATCTTCTTATCACTTGGTCATTGAAAATCTTCCAAAGAAATGGATCATCCCAAATGTAATATCTAGATCCCGCTTTCAATTTTTGAATTTGATGAGAATTGAAATGAGATGGGACCTGAGATGTTACTAGATAATTGACCACGTCAGCATACCAAGGCACTTTTCCTTTAACCATGTACAAATGCTCTCTTGAAAGGTGATCATTCAGTGGTTCTCTTTCTAGAATTTTAGCTTCAACAGTGTTGGGAAGTCTGCTTAAATGATCAGCCACTTGGTTCTCTGATCCCTTTTTGTCCTTGATTTCTATGTTGAACTCCTGCAGTAGTAACAACCATCTCACTAGCCTCGTTTTTGCTTCATCCTTCTTCATCAAGTACCTGAGAGCTGCATGGTCAGAAAATATAGTGACTTTAGTTCCAATAAGATATGATCTAAATCTTTCCAAAGAAAAAATAATGGCTAAATTTTTTTTCTGTGGTTGTGTAATTTAATTGAGCCACATCCAAGTTTCTTGAAGCATATGCAATAACTTATGGCCTGCCCTCAATTCTTTGAGAAAGGACTACTCCAACTGCTTGGTTAGAAGCATCACAAAGTAGCTCAAATGGTTCTTCCCAATTTGGTGGCTGCATCACAGGTGGTTCAATCAATCTCCTCTTAATCTCATCAAAGGATTCCATACATGCACCATTGAAATAAAAATCAACATCTTTCAAAATCAATCTAGATAGAGGGAGAGATATCTTACGGAAATCATTGATAAACCTCCTGTAGAATCCTGCATGTCCTAAAAAAGATCTAATGTGCTTCACACCGGTTGGGTAAGGCAAAGAATTTATCACTTCAATTTTTGACTTATCAACTTCAATTCCCTTTTTGTAAATGAAATGACCAAGAACAATCCATCTCTCAACCATAAAATGACACTTTTCAAAATTTAAAACAAGATTCTTTTCAATGAATATTTTCAAAACTTTTTCCAGATTTTTCAAACAATGGTCAAAAGAGTTTCCAAAAACCGTGAAATCATCCAGGAAAACCTCCAAGAAATCTTCAATGTGATCAGAAAATATACTTACCATGAACCTCTGAAATGTACCTGGAGCATTACATAATCCAAATGGCATCCTTTTATATGAAAAAGTGCCAAAGGGACATGTAAAGGTTGTCTTCTCTTGATCCTCAGGAGCAATGGGTACCTAGAAATAACCTGAAAATCCATCCAAAAAGAAATAATGAGTTCTCCCAGTCAATCTCTCTAACATATGATCAATGAAGGGAATGGGGAAATGATCTTTCCGAGTGACCTAATTCAACTTCCTAAAATCAATGCACACTCTCCAGCTATTTTGAATTCTCACAGGGATTAATTCATTCTTTTCATTCCTCGTAGTGGTTAGGCCAGTTTTTTTGGAACTACATGAATTGGACTAACCCGCTGTGAATCTGAGATGGGATAGATTATCCCATCTTCCAATAGCTTCTCAATATCCTTCTTCACAACCTCCATCAAAGTAGGGTTCAACCTCCTTTGGGGTTGCCTTAGAGGTTTGGAATATTCCTCAAGAAAAATTCTATGTGAGCATATTTTTGGGTTGATTCCTAGAATATCACCTAAAATACACCCCATCGCTTGAATAATTTCTCTCAAAAGATAAATAAATGATTTCTCTTGTGTTTCAGAGAGATTATTAGCAATTATCACTCATAGTTTCTCTCCCTCCCTAAGGTATACATATTTCAAATCAGTGGGGAGTGGTTTGAGTTCCAAATCAGGGGGATTCTCAAGGGATGAAACTAAATTGACATTTCCCACTTCCAAATTTTGGACCTCCTGCACACAAGAAACCATATCATCTTCCTCATAATTTAACAAATCATCAAAGAAATCATATTTTACCTCTTACTCCCATATGAAATCAGAATCTCCAGAATGTTGGGCATCCATGTGTTCAATGATATTTTCAATGGAAGAAGTCTCTCCTAAGTCTAAGAATTCATAGAACATACCTGATTCTTCAATGGGTTCTGCACCAACTTCATGGGAAATTGAAAAGAGGGAGTGATCATCCGATGGGTGCCTCATGGATTCAAAAATATTGAAGTGGATAGTGATCTCCACAAACTCCATGGTGAGTGTCCCCTCATGGACATTGATGATGATCTTGGCCATCTTCAAGAAAGGTCTCCCCAAAATGATGGGTGAGTGTGATGGGATTCTGTCTTCTTCCATATTGAGCACATAGAAGTCAGCTGGGTAGAAGAGATCTTTGAATTTCATAAGGACATTCTCCAAAACTCCTGCAGGGAAAACTATGGATATGTTTGCAAGTTGGACCGCCACTCTTGTGGGCTTCAAGTCTCCCATCTGCAAAAAAATGTATACCAAGTGAGACAATACATTAATTGAAGCACCTAAATCACACAAAGAATTAGATAAATTTAAAGAACCAATGGTGCATGGAATGGAAACCATCCCTGGATCTTAAAATTTGGTTGGAAATTGTAGTGTGATAAGGGCTGAGACACTTATTCCCAAGTTGATCCTTTCATTCCCTTGAAGTCTCCCATTCTTTGTGTAAATATCCTTCAAATATTTAGCATACTTGGTAATTTTTTTGACTGCTTCAAGTAAGGGGATATTGATTTCCACTTTCTAGAAGGTGTCTAGAATTTCTTTTTGAAGTGATTCCTCCTGAAATTTCTTTGATTAAATCATCCTTGATGGAAATAGAGGGGTTATGTCTTTCTTCTCCCTTTATTTCCTTTGAAATGGTGTTTCTTGTCTCTTTTTCCTTGGCCTATCCTTCTCTTCCTCCTCTTTCTTCTATTCTTCACAATGAATTTTCACAGAATTTTTAGAGTTTACAACTTCATTCTTTCTCAACTCTGGTGGTCTTGTTTCAGGTTAATGGGATACTGGTGGTGAGAGATCTTTTCTAATTCTTGTTATTATCATGCTGACATTCTCCTTTGGGTTTGGGATTGTTTGATAAGGAAGTTTCTCGGTATTTTTGGTTAGCAATTCCATGAGACCTTCAAACTTGGTGGACAATTCTTTTACAGAGTCTTTTAGGCCCTCGATATCAAATATATGTTATTAGTTCAAAATTATGTGTTGTGAACTGGTTGATGGTTTCTCATTGTGTTTTAAGAAAGTGGGTGGTTGGTGGTGAGAAGGCTGGCTATAAGATTGCTTTTGTTGAAATGGTGGGGGTTTTGGAATTGTTGATGGAATGGGGGTCTAGCTTGATTCTGCTGATTTCCAAACCCATATTGAACATGGTTTGGCTCTCTCAATTATTGATTTTGTTGGAATTGCCTTTGCTGAAAAGTTTCCACACAAGTTTTCATTCCCTGTATTTCAGCACATTGGTCAGTGAAATGATCTGGTGATGAGCATAAACCACATACCTTAGCCGGTTCTTGTTGGTCGCCCACTTGTTTCAAGGCCATCTGTCTCACCAAACTAGTTAGCTATTAAATATTAGTTTCTAGTAATAGTGATGGATGAGAAGTTTATACCTCATGAATACCTCTTGTACCAGTTCCTCTTGTACCAAACTGTTTCAAGTTCTGAGAAATCTTCTCAATCAAACCTTTGGCTTCTTTTAGTGACTTTTCAATCAATGCACCTCCAGATGATGCATCAAGAAGGTTCTTATCATTGTCCAGTAAGCCTTGATATAAGAAGATAATAAAGTGGTTCTCCTTTATGGATTCATGTGGGCAGTTGGCACATAGATTTTTAAATCTTTCCCAGTACTCGTAAAGGGTTTCTCCAGATGATTGTTTGATAGTATAGATCTTCTTTCTGATGGTTGTGCTTCTGGAGGTGGGGAAGAATCTTTGCATGAAGCATCTCACTAGGTCATTCCAATCATCCACATATCGAGGTTGTAGACCATACAACCATTCTTTATCATCTCCTTCTAATGAAAACGGGAACACCTTCCACTTTACTTGTTCCTCAGCTACTCCACGTGGTCTGAAGGTTGAGCAGATATGTGTGAACTCTTTAATATGTTTGTTGGGATCTTCACCTACCAATCCATGAAACTTTGGAAGCAATGAAATCATGTTAGGTTTCATCTCAAAATCATTTTGTAACACTTTCATGGAAAGTTGATTATTCTGATTAAGGAATTGTGGGGCACAAAGGTCTTTGAGAGTTGGGTTTTGATTTCTAGCCATTATGACAGGCTCGGAGTGAACACTTGAAGTTTCACTCGAGTCTGTAAGAGAAATTTCCTCAAATTCAGGTTGCAAATTTAGGTTTTTGATCCTATTCAACAAAGTTAGTACAATTTCAGGATCAATAGGGCAAGGTTCAATGTTTGAAGTTCTAGTCAAGCAACTTTGGAAAGAAAATAAGAAAATAGAAAAGAAAGAGAGGAGAAAAAAATGTTGGCACTACCTCCCCAACAACGGCGCCAAGTTTTGACACGTGCCTGTCGTGGGGTTTGACAAAAACAAATAAAACCTAAGTTAAAATGTAGTAAAGTGGGTAACCTAGTTTTTCTCCAAATATTTGTGCACAACAATTATATTTGTCACTTAAATTAAAGAAACAAGAAGAGGTTGTTTTTGAAAATGTTTAAGTTGAATAATAAAGAAAGCAATTCAAAAGCAATGTTGAACACTAATGGATGAAGAGAGTTATGGGGTCAGGGTAGGATCACCTTTTGTAATGTCATCATAGTCACAAATATTATCTTACCTTTCTTCCTTTTCAATGACAAATAAAAGACTCCTCGATCGAGTTATCTATCACCCTTGGTTAAAGAAGAAAATAGAACTCACTCCTATGTGCATGGAAGTTAATAAAAAATCCCTAAAAAAATAAGGAAAGTCCCGATCAGGAATTGTTTATCCTTATAACTTTAGAAAAGGTCCACTAGTTCCACACACATGCCAACGATCACTGGACACTCACCACCTAACACAATATGCTAGATCGAGACAAATTGCACTAGGTGGAGAGAGATTAAAAGTCTTTAACCAAAGCTATTAAAAATGAATACAACAAAATCAAAACACGATCGCATTAAGATAGTTGGGAAATATTGATAATAGAAGTCATTCAAAAGAAAATGATGGTTTTACATTTAAGCACAAAACTCCGACATTACAAAAGAGAAACTCCCCCTTCCCTAATCACTCAAAGGTTTTACCCCTCCATGTGAATGGTATTAGAGTTGAAAGGGGAAGAAGAGAGCATGATTAAACTAAGTAAAAGAGAAAATAGAAAATACAGGGAAATTTAAGAACTCGAGCCTCCATCACAGCCCCTCTTGAACCTTCTTCAACCCCTTTGAATGGAAGTGAACACTCTTATTTATAGACTTTTGGAGTTGAGAATTTCCCTCCAAAATTACTCCACCGAACTTTTGAGTCCGGTTTTCATAATAAATGGCCGAATATCGGGAAGGAGTCTTCATAAATGTTGTTCCCATATAGGTTTTTCATGCTTCCTAAAAATCTCATTGAATTTGGAAAAGTGGAACAAAAGTTATCCTCAAATTACTAATGACATCTTTTTTCTGCCCGAGGTGACTCTTCAACTTCCTCTCATTGTCCGCATTCAATGGATGCTTAAATAATTGAATTTCTTCATGAAATTTATTTTAGTCATGGATATCAGAGTCCTCTTTCTATTTCACCTGGAATCACCTAATTTAGATATTTTTATCCCGATATATACTTCATTAATTATGGTGGGGTCCATTCTGTCGTCCAGAAAACGTTCTTCTCTTGATTGATTTATATGGGCCATTGTGTTTAGAATTGGATCAAGGTCCAGAAGAAAAAGATTAATCCTATGAGTATATAAAGCCTAAAAAATGAATCACACAATTTGGATCAATAATGTAAAATATATTCCTGAAATACAGAAGCTCCACAAAACTGCTAAATTTCCATAATTAATCAATTTCCACAATTAAGCCCATAATTCACCAAAACACTAAAATGATACAAATCAGATCAAATTGATTAATTTTTAGGGGTTAAATCATTGAAACACATATATAAAATATTTAAAATATTATATCTATCAAGATACTCAAGGATTATGATTATTCAATACACTAGCACACAGGGAAGGCAAATAAGATGGCAGATGCATTGAGCTGGAAGGTCATGGAGTTCTGAAAAAAATGATAATTGAAAGGGATCGTGTGTTTATGGATCTAGTAAATATGGATATTGGAATTATCAAGAATGGTGAAACATCACTACTTTTTCAAATGGTTTCCAAACCATATTTATTGGAAAGGATAAAAAGTTCTTAGTCTAATGAATATAATTTCAAAAAAAAATTAAAGTTGTGAATGATTGTAAATTGGAAAACTTAGTATATAAAAATGGTATTTTTAAATTTAGAAAAATTATTTGTGTTACCTATATACCTGAACTAAAAATAGAATTATCGGATGATGCTCATAGCTCAAATTTCTCAATAAACCATGCTGGCACCAAGATGTATAGAGATTTGAAGGAACATTTTTAGTAGGACAATATGAAGTGGGAAATTTATGACTATGTGTTAAGATGTTTAGTTTTTTAAAAAGTAAAGGCTAAGAGAAAACATCCTAGAGGAGTCATGAAACCTCTTCTTATACCTTTGTGGAAAAGGGATGATATTATGATGAACTTTGTCATGGGACTACCAGGGACTCCTAGAAGGAGTAATGTGATATGGGTTATTGTTGATCTCTTTAACAAATCATCACATTTTATTGATATAATAGAAGATTTACCTCTTTAACACTTAAAATAATCTATATTAATTAAGTTTTAAGGCTTAATGGTGCACCTCTTTTAATTGTTTTTGATCATGATCCCTGATTTACATTGAAATTTTTTAAATGTATTCAGAAGGCCCTTAATATCGAACTTCATTTAAGCACCACCTACCACCCTCAAATTTATGTACAATAAGAAAGGAATATTCAAAATTTAGAAGACATGTTGAGGTATTTCTCACTTGACTTTCAAGGTATGTGGGATCAGTATTTACCTTTGGTAGAATTTTCCTATGAAAATAGCTTCTATTCAAGTATTAAAATGGCACTGTATAAATCGTTATATGGAAAGAGATGCCTCACACCAAATTTTTGGGATGAAGTTGGTGAAAGGGTTCTTGTAGGCCAAAAACATTTGGAGGAAACAAAAAAAATGTAAAGACTATTCAAACTCATATCAAAGAAACTCAAAGTAAGCAAAATAACTATGCTGATAACTAAAGGAATGATTTGGAATTTCAAGTGGAAGATCATGTTTTCTTGAAGGTATATCCATGGAAATGTGTTAAAAGATTCGATAAGAAATGAAAATTAATCCCCAAGTACATCAGACCTTTTGAAATTTTGTAATGAATTGTAATTTTACCTTATCATTTGGAAAAACCAGCTAGCCTTTCTAAAGTGCACGATGTGTTCCATATCTCTTCGCTAAGAAAGTACATGCTAGACCCAAAGCATGTTCTCACATCTGAATAAATAGAATTGAAACCCGATTTATCTTAGTATGAAGACCCTATCTAGATTCTGGATACTAGAGAACCAGTTTTGAGGAATCATATGACTCGGCTGATAAAGTTACTATGGAAAAATTATAAAATTGAAGAGGCAATGTGGGAACCTGAGAAATTATGATGAAGAACTACCCAAATATTTTTATCAGGTGATATTCTAGAAATTTCAGGGATGAAATTTTGTTAAAGTAAAGAAGAATTTAACACCCCAAGATTTTATGGTATGTTTTCTTTTTAAATAAATTTAATAACTAGTGTTTCACGCAACACCGAAGGCACCACGATCTATTAATAAGATACTGTTATAACCTAACTGTTAAAATAGTGGGAATTAAAAGTATTAACCATATTATGAAATTAATATATTTAATGTTTTTAAATTCATCCAAAATATTTTATAGGCATAAGATTAGAATGAATCTGATTTTATGCATTAAAATTTTATATTTTTTTAAATGCATTTTTACTTTCTTTTAATGATGCACTTATTTTAAATTAAGTTTTTGAAAATTTTATAAATTCTATTTGAAAAAAAATAAACTTCTTCTTTGAAATCGGAATATAAAAATTTTCTTTGGTTCAATTTTTGGTATTTTTTTGATAAGTTTTATGTTCTGATGAATAGTGATAAAATATTTCATTTTGATTGAAAATAGATTTTCATTTAAATAATTTATAGTGTTAAATTATATTTTTAATTGGTTTTAAAGTGTAATTAAATTAATTTTTTATTATTTAATTCAATTTAGTCCATTAAAATCAATTTCACAATGAATTTGGATATAAAAACATTTCAATCTTTTGAACACTTTCACTTTAAAAACTCGTTTTCTCATTTCAACAATGGGATTAATTTTAAATTAATTACTGCAAATTCTGTGTTTTAATTTTGAAAAATGGATTAAATATTTGGAATCAGTGGGTTGAAATTATATAAATATATTCCTTTTTTTTTGATATTATGAATAGTAATGTTAGTAATTTTTTTATTAACACGGTTAAAGGAAAATCGAGTAATTGTGAGTAAAAATAATATTATAAATATTAGAAAATTTCCCTAACACTTGTCCTAATTTTACTATATGGGTGATTTTCAACTAAAATCATCATTGGGCTGATTTTATGGCCTCTTGAAGACACTTGTATTAATTTAACCCTTTTATAGTATTTTATTTTAAGAAATTCTAAATATGTCATACTCATATTTTTAATAAGTATTACATTTTCAATATATAGTCATTCAGAACATATATTTGACTATAAATAGTAATTGGAAAGCTAAAATTTTTATATTCACCGTGATAATTTATTTTTAATTTTTAAGAAATAAATAATTACCTTAAAGTCTTGCACAATGATGATACAGTAATTATTTAATTAATGGGAATATAAATTAAATGATTATAAAAATATTAAAATAAATATAATTCAAAAAAAATAATGTTATCCACAAATATTATTGATAAATTTTAAATTTTATAGATATATTAGATCTGTTAGTTCGAAGATAGCTTGTTTTATTGTTTTTTGTAAAAGTCAAAGTAATGAATAATATCAAAATTGTCATTAATGTTATATTAAAATAAATAATATTTTATTAAATGATATAAAATTCATAAAAAATATATAATTAGACCAACCAATTGGGATAAAAATTAAAATTTCATCCATGACATGTTTAAGGTTTGTTTTTCATTTTATAGTAACTATATCTGTAACGACCCAAAATTTCATTAATGGAAAATCCCTCTTGATCCAGTTAAATGTTTCTTTAGGAAAAAAAAATGTTTTTATAAGATGTCAACTTCTTTAGTTTAACGTTAAGATTTGTGACCGTTACTTTTATAGCCGTTGAACAGTGATCATCTGGGTAGTTTAAATATAAGGCTTTAACGAACCAATTTTCTACTCAGACAAAGGAAGCGATGGCCTCATCCAGTAGAATTGCCCCTTACGAAGCCCATTTGTCGGAGCTCGGAAAGGAGGTGGCGTCTTTGGGATTTTCCCTTGACCAAGACCAAGCTGAGCTTCATCAAGTCAAGCTCGAACGTGATCGTCTACGGGAAAAATGGAAGTTGATAGAGATTACCACTCGAGCGATGTTATCCGAGCAACCCCAAGAGTCTGTCATCATCGCACACCTTACCCTTAGGTCTTATGCGGCTATTTTAAGGGGTTATGTAACAAATAAGTAGCACCATGTTCATGTACATTATCTTTGTATATAATAATGAATATAATTTCTAGTCATTTTTGATACATTGTAATTAGTTTTTAAAGTACAAACGGTGTTTTTAGTTATTATTTAATTAAGAATTATATTTTATTAAATTAAAGGATTTTTGAATTAAATAATATTTTAATAAAATATTATTATTAATATTAAATTAACTTTTATTAAATATAAATAATCTTATAATTTTATGAATGCAATTAAAATTTTTATTAAGGTTTGAAAGCCATTTCTGTCAAAACCCGTGAATTTTTTATAAATGTCGGTTTTTATTTTAAAAGTAAAAATTCACATATTTAGAAAATTATTTAGATAAAATAAATATTATTTTTGGAATCAGGACGTCGAAATTATCCAACGGTGAATTTTTCATAATTTTCTGAGACAGTCAAATTTTTGGGTAAAAATTAAATACCATTTAAATATATAATGTGTTTTATGACATCATAATGACCCAATGGTGATGTAATAAAATACCATAATCCTTATGTTCGGACAATATGTGTTTTATCATTAAAATAATGAGGTTTTGGGTTTGTTTGACTCACTTTTCAAAGCATTAATGGAGCCCTCAAGACTTATTCAACACTTTGCCTTTTTAAATTAATTTCCATGGGAGTGTGACTCACCTCCACATAAGCAACCCTAATTTTTTAATAAGTTCGGACCTTGGCCTTGTAAAATATTGTATTCCTCTTTCCTTTTCCAGAAACCATGAGCAAATACCATGGGATGGTTTGTGGTTTGGATTATTTTAATATAAGGGGTCCCAAACCTAAATAATAAAGAATTCTCTCACCTTTCCTATATAAACCCACCCAAGCTCCCACTTCCTCCTCACCCAAAGCCCTTGAAGTTCGTCCAACCTCTGCCCTACTCTCTCTAGAATCCTCTCAAGGTGCCCCAAGCTCCCAAGAAGCCTCTCACAAGCCTCTCTCTAGCCTTTGGAAGCACACTTCCAAGTAAGGGGTTTTCTTCCTTTCTCATTTTTTGTCAATTTTCTTTAAATTGTATTGCCCTTTTTATTTCAATTATGAATGTTGGGGTATGGTTTTGCACCTCCCCCATACTGTCCTCTTATTGTTTGAATGATGGGAGAACCCTTTCTCTCTCATTAAATGCCTCCCATGTACACCCGTTACTATGCCGAAATTCCGAAAGGAACATCTCTCTCTTCTTTTACATTCAAGCAATACTTTTGTATCATGAATCTAAATTCCATTTCTATTGTTGGGACATGTATATATATAATCTCCTTACTATCCATTACATGTAAATATGATGAGGAACCCATTTCTCTCTCATCAACCTTTTTTTATGAATTCTTATGTCACGCCGTTACGCTGCCGAAATCGCACCGATTTTCTAAGCCAATGTCTTTGTGTAGTGAATACCATGCCCATTTCTCCATCAAGGGTATTCACCTTTATGCACATTTACATATTGATTATAAAGTTTCATGTATGAATTCCAAATTCCTTTATCGTGGAAGAAATTATTATGTTTTATGAATCCATGTTTTATGATCCATGTGGCACACTTATGCATGAAATGAAATGTTTAAGAAGGGTGCGCCCTTTATAGCGCTCCAATGCATTGGGTAAAGTATAGTATCATGATACGTCATGTGCAATGAGTGTTGACTCATGCTAATTAAATTGCAACGAGGTTTTACTCGTGCTTCAAGTGCAATGAGGGTTTACTCATGCTCCATGTGCAATGAGCCTTGGCTCATGCTAATTCAATGTTAAGTGTTGTTGCCACATTTCCATGTTATGATTATCATGCTTTATCATGCCTTTATGTTCATGTCTCTCTTATGCTCTATTGATATGCCTATTTCCTAACATGTATTGTACTCCTCATGTTATTCATTGTGTACTCCCTTACTGGGCTTTATAGCTCACCCTTTTCTTATGCATGTCCTCAGGTTATCCCATGCAATGCTAAGTACGAAGGAATGTAGTGGTCATGTAAAGGAAGTTTTCAATAAGGATGTTGTATTTCAAGTTTAAAGTTTTTATGTAATGATCCTAATCCCCAAATACACTAAACCTCTCAATCTTCTTTGTTGTATCAAGTAAATTTTTATGTAATAAAGAATGTTTAAGTTGTAATAAAAAGCAGGGTTGTCATAGTTGGTATCAGAGGATAGGTTTAGTTATTTTTGGGATTAGGAAACCCTAGTAAAGCCTTAGATACAAGACTAATCATAATAAAAACATCCCTAAGTTTTGGTAAATACTAAGTAAGTGGTTTATCAAACAAATACATCCCTTTCTGGATACGAGCAGGTAGAGGCGGCTCTGGCACAGATGTATCCTAGGGGTAAAACCCGAAAACACCGCTTTGAGCTAGACTCGAACGGGAACTGGTGCACGACAACGGGCCTTGCTGCACTCTTGGTTACGACACTCCTGGGGGATATGTTTTGATAAATTCACAATCTTAGTATGAACCCTTATTAAGGGAAAAATGCCCCTAAGGATATATGTTAGAAGGAAGATCATGAAAAGCCTGGATTGAATCCTATAGACTCATGAGTTAAAGAGATTAAAGTTTATTTATAAGTCATCAACTTTTGTCTTTGGATTACCCTTTATGTGTTACCCCTAACTTTCCTTTTATTCCAGCCAATGGCCGGTAATAGGAGAACTCAGGCTAACAACCGTTGTGAAGATCAGTGTGATGATTGTACTTATGAGATGCCCAATCCAATGGGAGCAAGAATCGCGAACTTTGTCACGCTTCTCTCTCAGCTAACTCAAGTTTTGAATAGAAACACTGGTCAAGAGGAACGTTCAACCCCCCCTAAGAAAGAACAAGTCGCTATTGAAAGCTTCATGAGACAAAGGCCTCCTACTTTTAGTGGATCATCCGATCCCACGATTGCTGAAAAATGGATCAACTCCATTGAAAAGATATTCTCCATCCTCCAATGCTCTGAAAAAGAGAAGGTTCTCCTGGCGGCTTATCGTATGGAGGGTGAAGCTGATCAATGGTGGACGTTGATCAAAAATACGAAGCCTGAGGAGGAGATCGAGGCTTTGGAATGGAAGGTATTACAGAAGATGTTTTTCGATAAATATTTCCCACGCACCCTCCGTCTTAAGATGGAAAGGGACTTCCTTTCCCTCAAGCAGAAAGATGAGGAATCTGTGGGAGCGTACGAGGCAAACTTCACAAGGCTTGAACGATACGCTTCCGGCTTTGTCGTTACCCCCGAATGCAAGGTTGACCGCTTCTTTGGTGGGCTGAAGCCTAGCTTGCGGAAAGCATTAGTGATCCGTGACTTCGACAGCTATGAGGAAATTGTCCGATGTGCCCTCAAGGTTAAAATAGAGATCGGAGAATCACAGGGGTATCATGGGGACAAGAAGCGGAAGGTGGACTTCAATGCTGGTGGTCCGATGGATAAATCCAACGGTGCTAAGAAATTCCAGCACCCCACTTGCCAAAAGTGTGGAAAAAAGCACCCTGGAAATTGCCTTAGGGGGACAAGAAAATGCTTTAAGTGTGGAAGAGAAGGGCACCTAGCTGTTAACTGTCAGCAAGAAGGACCCGCGGCTACGACGGAGGGGAGGAACGCTCCGTTCGAACCTCAACGCGTTGTTCAATGCTTCAAATGCAAAGAACCAGGTCATTTTGCGAATCAGTGCCCTAATCCAAGGGTTATCGGAGGCAATCAACAACCTCCAAGACAGTAAGGAAGAGCTTTTGCCACCACTTCTGCCGAAGTGAACCCCGACAACGAAGTGGTGACAGGTACGCTAGTTATTCATTCAAGAATAGCGAACGTACTTTTTGATTCAGGTTCTACGCATTCTTTTATATCTCAAAAGTTTAGTAGAACAATCCCTTCACCACCACAAATCATGGAAGTAAAGATGTCGGTGAGTACGGAAAATGGGGCAATCATTGCATCCCATGAGTATAAGTCCTCCCCTGTTATAATCTGTGGATTGAATTTCTCGGCGATCCTCGTCATACTCCCTTTGGTGGAATTTGATGCAATTCTTGGCATGGATTGGCTTTCCTTATATAGAGCCAACATAAATTTTCGGGAGAGGGAAATCACACTCCATATGGAGAATCGACCCCCGATTCTTTATAAGTGTCAGGAGGAAGATGAATCTCCTTTAGCTCCATCATCTCAAGCATGGATATTACTGCCTTATGAGCACGCATATCTGGCTCAGATGATTGAGTCCAAGGAAGAAACCACCCTTGAAGAAATGCCTATTGTGAGGGAATTCACTGAAGTATTTCCCGAGGAACTTCCTGGTCTTCCTCCAAGAAGAGATGTTGAGTTCTCAATTGAACTTATACCTGGGGTGCTACCAATATCCAAGACTCCATATAGAATGGCTGTGGTTGAGCTTGAAGAACTGAAGAAACAACTACAGGAGAATCTGGATAAAGGGTTTATACGCCCAAGTGCATCACCATGGGGTGCACCAGTCCTCTTCGTCAAGAAGAAGGATGGGTCAATGCGGCTTTGCATCGATTATCGTGAACTTAACAAAATCACAATAAAGAACAAGTATCCTCTCCCAAGAATCGATGACTTGTTTGACCAGCTGCGTGGAGCACAATACTTCTCCAAGGTCGACTTGCGGTCGGGATATTATCAAGTAAGGGTGAAGAAGGAAGATATCCCCAAGACTGCTTTTCGTACAAGGTACGGGCACTATGAATTCATAGTAATGCCTTTTGGACTCACCAATTCTCCAGCAATATTCATGGACTTGATGAATAGAGTCTTTAGAGATTACCTAGATAAATTTGTGTTAGTCTTTATAGATGATATTCTAATATACTCCAAAACCAAGGAGGACCATGAGGAGCATTTAAGAACTGTGCTGGAGACTTTGCGCAAGGAGAATCTCTATGCCAAGTACAGCAAGTGTGAGTTCTAGTTGAAGGAGGTCTCATTCTTGGGCCATATCATCATAAGCAATGGGATATCTGTGGACCCCTCCAAAACAGATGCAATTGAGGGATGGCCGAGGCCAACATCGGTAACTGATATCCGTAGCTTCTTGGGGTTAGCTGGATATTATCGACGATTTGTGAGAAACTTCTCACGATTGTCCAACCCTCTTACCAAGCTAACTCGAAAGGGAGTAAAGTTTGCTTGGAGTGATGAATGCGAAGAAAGCTTCAAGGACTTGAAAAGGAGGATTATCACTGCACCTGTGCTCACTTTACCCACAAGTGGGGAGCTTTTTGTGGTATTCAGTGATGCTTCGAAGAAGGGCTTAGGATGTGTGCTGATGCAGAATGATAAAGTGATATCCTATGCCTCAAGACAGTTGAAAATCCATGAGAGAAACTATCCAACGCATGATCTGGAGTTGGCGGCGGTGATCTTTGCCTTGAAAATCTGGCGGCATTATCTCTATGGAGAGAAATGTGAGATATATACTAACCACAAGAGTCTTAAATATATATTCACACAGAAAGAGTTTAATATGTGCCAGAGAAGATGGATAGAGCTCATAAAGGATTGTGACTGTTCAATACATTACCACCCTGGGAAGGCGAACAAGGTGGCGGATGCCCTAAGTAAAAAGGATCCATCAATTCTATCAATGATGAGAATTGAGAAGGATCCAATCTTCTTAGACTTGATGAAGATGGACGTGGGAATCATAAAGAAGGGAACATCATCAATCCTTTCACAAATGATTGCTCAACCATCTCTTTTGGAAAGGTTAAAGGATGCTCAAAAGGATGATGCGATAATCCAAGGAAAAGTGGAAGCTATCAAAAAGGGAAAATCCTCAGAGTTTAATGTTAATGAAGAAGGAATTGTGCGGTTTGGGAAAAGACTATGTGTCCCATCAAGTTCGGAGCTAAAGAAGGAACTTTTGGATGATGCACATAGTTCAAATTTCTCTATTCACCCAGGGAGCACAAAGATGTATCGAGATCTCCAATAAAACTTTTGGTGGGATAATATGAAGAAGGAGATCGCTGAATATACATCAAAGTACCTGGTGTGTCAGCAAGTGAAGGCAGAGAGGCAGAAGTCTAAGGGGATGATGCAACCATTGCCCATACCAGAATGGAAATGGGAGAACATCACCATAGACTTCGTCACTGGACTTCCAAGGACATCCAAAAGCAACAATGCAATCTGGGTTATTGTGGATCGTCTTACAAAGACTGCACACTTCATTGCTATTTGAGAGGATTTCTCTTTGGATCAACTGGCACAGATATATATCAGGGAAGTGGTACGGTTGCATGGAGTACCACTATCTATTGTGTCTGACCGAGATCCAAGATTTACCTCTAAGTTTTGGAAGAGTCTTCAACATGCTCTGAATACTGAATTGAACTTCAGTACGGCCTATCATCCTCAAACTGATGGCCAATCTGAGCGGACTATCCAAACACTTGAGGATATATTGAGAGCGTGCTCAATGGACTTTAAAGGAGGATGGGATCAACATCTTCCTCTAGTTGAGTTATCTTATAATAATAGTTTCCACTCGAGCATCAAAATGGCACCATATGAAGCCCTGTATGGGAAAAGGTGTAGAACACCGGCATGTTGGGATGAGGTCGGTGAACGTAAGCTGCTTGGACCAGAAATGGTCGAAGAAATGGTGGAGAAGGTGAAAACCATTCAGCAGCATATCAAGGCAGCCCAAAGTCGACAGAAGAGTTATGCAGATAATCGTCGACGAGACCTTGAGTTTAAAGTCAGAGACATGGTGTTTTTACGCATATCTCCGTGGAAGAAGGTCATGAGGTTTGGAAAGAAAGGGAAGTTAAGTCCAAGGTACATCGGCCCCTTCGATATTCTTGATCGTGTTGGGGCTGTGGCCTATCGACTAGCACTTCCACCTACTATGGCCAAGGTGCATGATGTCTTCCATGTATCCCTCTTAAGGAAGTACATACCAGACCCTTCACATGTACTCTCTTCTGAGGTGGTACAATTAGAAGACGATCTTTCTTATGAGGAGCAACCAGTGAAGATCTTGGATCGTAGAGAAAAAGTTCTACGAAATAAGACAATGCCCCTCGTCAAGGTGTTGTGGAGAAACCACAAGTTTGAAGAAGCAACTTGGGAGTCGGAGGATATGATGAAGCTAAGTTACCCACATTTGTTTTATTGTGGGAAAAGGAAAATTTCGGGGGCGAAATTTCTTAAGAGGGGAATGTTGTAACGACCCAAAATTTCATTAATGGAAAATCCCTCTTGATCCAGTTAAATGTTTCTTTAGGAAAAAAAATGTTTTTATAAGATGTCAACTTCTTTAGTTTAACGTTAAGATTTGTGACCGTTACTTTTATAGCCGTTGAACAGTGATCATCTGGGTAGTTTAAATATAAGGCTTTAACGAACCAATTTTCTACTCAGACAAAGGAAGCGATGACCTCATCCAGTAGAATTGCCCCTTACGAAGCCCATTTGTCGGAGCTCGGAAAGGAGGTGGCGTCTTTGGGCTTTTCCCTTGACCAAGCCCAAGCTGAGCTTCATCAAGTCAAGCTCAAACGTGATCGTCTACGGGAAAAATGGAAGTTGATAGAGATTACCACTCGAGCGATGTTATCCGAGCAACCCCAAGAGTCTGTCACCATCGCACACCTTACCCTTAGGTCTTATGCGGCTATTTTAAGGGGTTATGTAACAAATAATTAGCACCATGTTCATGTACATTATCTTTGTATATAATAATGAATATAATTTCTAGTCATTTTTGATACATTGTAATTAGTTTTTAAAGTACAAACGGTGTTTTTAGTTATTATTTAATTAAGAATTATATTTTATTAAATTAAAGGATTTTTGAATTAAATAATATTTTAATAAAATATTATTATTAATATTAAATTAATTTTTATTAAATATAAATAATCTTATAATTTTATGAATGCAATTAAAATTTTTATTAAGGTTTGAAAGCCATTTCTGTCAAAACCCGTGAATTTTTTTATAAATGTCGGTTTTTATTTTAAAAGTAAAAATTCACATATTTAGAAAATTATTTAGATAAAATAAATATTATTTTTGGAATCAGGACGTCGAAATTATCCAACGGTGAATTTTTCATAATTTTCTGAGACAGTCAAATTTTTGGGTAAAAATTAAATACCATTTAAATATATAATGTGTTTTATGACATCATAATGACCCAATGGTGATGTAATAAAATACCATAATCCTTATGTTCGGCCAATATGTGTTTTATCATTAAAATAATGAGGTTTTGGGTTTGTTTGACTCACTTTTCAAAGCATTAATGGAGCCCTCAAGACTTATTCAACACTTTGCCTTTTTAAATTAATTTCCATGGGAGTGTGACTCACCTCCACATAAGCAACCCTAATTTTTTAATAAGTTCGGACCTTGGCCTTGTAAAATATTGTTTTCCTCTTTCCTTTTCCAGAAACCATGGGCAAATACCATGGTATGGTTTGTGGTTTGGATTATTTTAATATAAGGGGTCCCAAACCTAAATAATAAAGAATTCTCTCACCTTTCCTATATAAACTCACCCAAGCTCCCACTTCCTCCTCACCCAAAGCCCTTGAAGTTCGTCCAACCTCTGCCCTACTCTCTCTAGAATCCTCTCAAGGTGCCCCAATCTCCCAAGAAGCCTCTCACAAGCCTCTCTCTAGCCTTTGGAAGCACACTTCCAAGTAAGGGGTTTTCTTCCTTTCTCATTTTTTGTCAATTTTCTTTAAGTTGTATTGCCCTTTTTATTTCAATTATGAATGTTGGGGTATGGTTTCGCACCTCCCCCATACTGTCCTCTTATTGTTTGAATGATGGGAGAACCCTTTCTCTCTCATTAAATGCCTCCCATGTACACCCGTTACTATGCCGAAATTCCGAAAGGAACATCTCTCTCTTCTTTTACATTCAAGCAATACTTTTGTATCATGAATCTAAATTCCATTTCTATTGTTGGGACATGTATATATATAATCTCCTTACTATCCATTACATGTAAATATGATGAGGAACCCCTTTCTCTCTCATCAACCTTTTTTTATGAATTCTTATGTCACGCCGTTACGCTGCCGAAATCGCACCGATTTTCTAAGCCAATGTCTTTGTGTAGTGAATACCATGCTCATTTCTCCATCAAGGGTATTCACCTTTATGCACATTTACATATTGATTATAAAGTTTCATGTATGAATTCCACATTCCTTTATCGTGGAAGAAATGATTATGTTTTATGAATCCATGTTTTATGATCCATGTGGCACACTTATGCATGAAATGAAATGTTTAAGAAGGGTGCGCCCTTTATAGCGCTCCAATGCATTGGGTAAAGTATAGTATCATGATACGTCATGTGAAATGAGTGTTGAATCATGCTAATTCAAGTGCAACGAGGGTTTACTCGTGCTTCAAGTGCAATGAGGGTTTACTCATGCTCCATGTGCAATGAGCCTTGGCTCATGCTAATTCAATGTTAAGTGTTGTTGCCACATTTCCATGTTATGATTATCATGCTTTATCATGACTTTATGTTCATGTCTCTCTTATGCTCTATTGATATGCCTATTTCCTAACATGTATTGTACTCCTCATGTTATTCATTGTGTACTCCCTTACTGGGCTTTATAGCTCACCCTTTTCTTATGCATGTCCTCAGGTTATCCCATGCAATGCTAAGTACGAAGGAATGTAGTGGTCATGTAAAGGAAGTTTTCAATAAGGATGTTGTATTTCAAGTTTAAAGTTTTTATGTAATGATCCTAAGCCCCAAAGACACTAAACCTCTCGATCTTCTTTGTTGTATCAAGTAAAGTTTTATGTAATAAAGCATGTTTAAGTTGTAATAAAAAGAAGGGTTGTCATAATATCAACCTTCAAAGAGTAAAAATACATGTTGTCATGGTAAGAGTTATAGAGTTTAAATAAGGGTTAAAACCAAAATATAAGGGTAATAATGTAAACTAAAGTTGTCTAAAAATTATTAGTTGAGATAATTTCAACCCATCCTCATCTAAGATTCTAAATAAATCACTTTCGAGCCATTTGGAATTGGAAAATTAATTTATATTAATTTAATATTTTTGGGAGTTTCCAAAAGTGACCCTCACCTCAATTATAAAAGGGTGCCTCCTCCCTCACTTCTTCGCACCACTTTGTGCCTTATATCTCAACAAAACCCTACTCATTTCTCTTCCCAACATCCTTAGACAATTTTTTTGGATCCTTATCTTACAAAAATACAAACCCTAGATCCATTAAGAAGTGGTCTAAAGAAATCCCACCAAAGAAGAGGTAATAGTTTTTACCAATTCATTCAAGTTCATTTCTTCTTCTACTTCCTCTTCATTTGTTGTATACATTATAAAGTAATAATTATAGTATAATATATATGCTTATTTTTTATTATGATACAACCATATTCCACTTGTTATTTATCCTATGAAAAACGAAAGCACCGCACGTGCGTACGTATGGCTTACCATCTCCACATCGCGGTGTAATTTGTTTTTCATCACTAATTTATTTGGATGTATATAATGATGGATATTATGGATATATATAAATAATAATTATGACATGATATTGTTTTTGTATAATTAATATATCATTCAATTCCTAACCCTTTCACCATTAAGGGGATGATATCATCGTTTGTGCGTTCGTATGACCTACCGTATCCAGGATATGAAATGATTCATTTTCCATGTTAACCATTCAAGAATGATTATAAAACTGTATATAATGAGTAAATATAATATATATGAACTTAATATCATTTTTTAGAGGAAATAAATATATTCTATTCATAAGAAACATGACTTACATGACAAAATATGCATAGAAAAATGAAGCAGTTAACACCTGAAACAAGGGTAATAACAAAATATTATTAACAAAATGATATAAGAAGACCATATATGATATAATAAATTTGTATATGGTTCTGTTATAAATTAATAACTTACTTTAAACCATTATACCAGAGGTTAAATCACTTTCAACTAAAGAAAAGTATAAGGTGAGGGCTATTTCACAATCTCATTATTATTCTGGATTGTTTATATTTGAGTCTCGACTAGGGTATATTTTCTTACTTGTCCATTTTTTCCAAAAATTATTTAGAAATTTTTTTTACTATTATCCTATTATTTTTTAAAGTCTTTTTTACCTATGTTTTAATTTTTATAAAATGGTTTAAAAGGAATTGTTTTTTTTGTTTTCCAAATGAGGTACTTTATAACCTTTTCGACAAAAATACAGAAGAAATATTTTTTTAACTTATACAACATGAGAGGAGTTTACTATCATCATGACACCTTAATGTTCTTATGATTAATTTGCAAGTTTATAAGGTTTTTTTCAATGAAAATGTTTTATTCTAAAATTACATTACTTTTAAATAAATAATTTCAATTTAAAAAAGTGGTATTTCTCTCAAGGATTTTCAATGATTTCATTAAATTATTTTTATCTATGTCAACATACTTTGTTGAATTTTATTTTTCATTGAGGTTTATCTATTATGATGTCATCTACCATATTTTATTAAATTTTTTATGATCAGTTTGACTATGGATGTGATATTTTTATGTCATTCATGGTTTATGGTTAAAGTATTCACATTTCATATATCAGTTTTTCAATACAAGTGTTTATGTTATTTATGTTTCGCCATTTTCATATGAGGAATGAATTGGACTTAGTAAGTGATGGTTGGGGCCCACTATAGTCCCCCGATGCATCGATAGGTCTCATGAGAAAAATTAGTTTGGGTATTGGTTGAGGCCTTACCTGTTTATGTATGGTGTCTTAGCTGAAGCCTTGATGGTATGTTTATGATGTCCGACATTATGCATTCCCTCATTATGAGATTGGTTATTGATATTCCATGTGATTATTCAGTTAGTATAATATCCATGAGATTATTTATATGGTGTCATTTTATTTTCATTTATTTTTATCATATTATGCTCAATATTATGTTTAAATGGCTTGTGTTTTAGTTATACACCTTGCTTTAATATTTATGCTTATTCATTTATAATATCTTTCATTATATGCTTACCCTTATTGAGTATCTGAGCTCACCCCTTTCTTATGTTTTATTTTTTCTAGGATGCTAAGATGTATATTATGACTAATATGCAGTGTTAAGCTAGGAGAATAATGGTGTTCACAAATGATTCTCTATGTTGTATTTTATATTTTAAATTGTAATGTAAGGTTCATGTATGTAATCTGATTTCCAAAACTGCTAAACCGGTCGGTCATTTGGGATTCTAATCTTGTATCTATGCCAAAGTAATAAAGTGAGGCACCGACTCTGGACTACTGGGGTTGGGGTCCTTACCTTAAGCTTATACTTCATTTATTATTCCATGTTAAGATTATGTGTGAGATTACTTCTGTTTTTTTATGTTGTATTTCAACTTATTTTATTTGGATGAACAGATGATAAAAATAATTAATTCATTTGATTAATGCTCACTTCAACGATATGATATTTATAAATGGATTTATTTTAAAAATTATCTTTTAAAGTTTCCCTTAAAACTCTCTTTTTCTTTCATGTTTGTGTTTTCTAAAATTGTTTCAAAATTTATTTACTATTCTCTTCTAATTGTTTAAAGTTATTTTTACTATGTTTTACTTTTTATAAAATGGTTTGAAAGGTATATTTTTTCATTTTCTAAACAAGATTCTTTGAGACCTTTCCGGAAAAAATATGTAAGGAATGTTTTTTAAAATATACGACAAGAGTGGATTTTCCCACCATCATGACACCATAATACTTTTTAAGATTCCTTTACAAGTTTATAAGGTTATTTTCAAAGAAATTTTTTTCCTTTATAATTGCACATTGTTTTAAAAATAAGTTATTTTCAAAGTGAAAAAGGGTATTTTCCTCAAGAATATGTAAATGATCTCATTTAAAGTATTTTCATCTATGTCAACATCCTTTTTTGAATCTTATGCTTCATTGAGGTTGATTTATTATAATATTATCTTCTATATTTTATTAAATGGTTTATGATCAGTTTGATTGAGGATGTACTATTTTGATACCATTCACCATATTACTCTAGATGGTTTATGATTATGTTTATTGATTTTGAGAATTGTTAACATTTCATATGCTAGTTTCAATATGAATGTTTATGTTGACTATGTTTCCCCCCTTTCATATGAGTAATGCATTGGAATTAGTAAGTGATGGGTGAGGCCCGCTATAGCCCATCAATGCATCAATAGATCTCTTGAGACAAACTTTATTGGGTTTTATTCAAGGCCTTACCCATTTATGAGATTCTTGGCATGAAGCCTTGATGGTATTAGATTCTTGAAATGAATCCTTGATGGTAATTTTTAGATGTATGACATTATTCATTCCATCATTATGAGATTAGTTATTAGTTTTCAATTTCCATCTGATTATTCAATTAGTAGAATATCCATGGTTAAGTTTTCTAGCTCATGTGATTATTTATATGGAATTATTTGATCGACTTTTATTACATCCATATTAGGATCAAGTTATTGATTAAATGGAATGTGTTTCAGTTATTTGAATTTCTATAGTTATTATTACTTATTTATGGTAGCTTCTGTTGTATACATACCCTTACTGAGCATCTAAGATCACCCCTTTCTTATGTTTTATTTTTCTCCAAGATGCCAAGAAGTTTATTATAATTGATATGCAGGGTTATGATATAATAATAATGGTGTTATCAAAGGATTTTGTATGTCGCATTTTATATTTTCAATTTTAATGTAAGGTTCAATCATGTATCTATTTTTTCAAAACTACTAAACTATTCAGACCTTCAGGATGTGATTCCTTGTATATTACGCCAATGTAATAAAGTAACCACAGAATCTGGGATACTTGGGTCAGGGTATTTACAGTTGGTATCAGAGGAAGTTTAATAGAAACCTTTAGAAAAAGATTTAGGAAAACATAGTTTGGAGAGAAAAACCTATGATGGAATTTGGAAATGCTCCCAATGAAACAAAACTTATGATTTAGAGATAATTTATACCTAAATTTTCAATTTACATTAAGTAGTTTTGAGATTATGAATTATGTTTCATAATATTATGATCTAATCTAGTGTATTACACTATATAGAAATGGATACTGGTGTAAGGAACGGGAACTATATCAATGCACTTAATCCATGTAGGGATTTCCCTCATGGGAAAGATAATGAAGTTGGAGCTGGAGCTGCAGCTCGAGCTGGAGCAGAACAAATTATAACTATATTGGGACAGCTAACTCGGGTTATGAGAAATAACCCTACCCATTTGGAGCATCCTGTTGATCCACAACATGGTGTAACAATGTTAGACTACTTTAGGCCACAAAAAACTTCATCATTCAATAAAACTACAAATCCATTTGTAGCTAATCGATGAATATGTTCCTTATAAAATATATTTATCACCTTGGGAAGTAATGAAAGTGATAAGGTTGTCATGGAATTTTATCATCTCTCAGTATATGTGGATCAATGGTGTTCATTAATTTAAAATATAAAGGATTAGTAGTAAATAGAAAACATGAAATGAAAGTATTTTAAGGAACTTTTCTTAGAAAAATATTTTCCCCATGAACAGTGAGCGGATATGGAGAGACAGTTCTTGAGCCTAATATAAAAGGAGGATGAGAATTTCATTGAGTATGAAGCCAACATGACAAGGTTAGAAATGCATTCCATGAAATACATATGTAATCCAAAGAGAAATATTGATCATTTTATTAATGGGCTTAAGCCAAATATTCAAAGTTCACTAGTCTTCCAAACTTTCTCATCATATGAGGATATAGTATCATTTTCTATCAAGATAGAGAAATAATTATCCATGTCTTATGACTTATAAGGGAATCAAGAGAAGAATATAATGGTAGAGCAAGAGATGGATAAAGGAGAGAAGGAAAAAATGGATTTTCCAACATGTGATACTTGTGGAAGGAAACACCATGGTACATGCCTAAAAGGAAAAGGAGTTTGTTTTATGTGTGGGGAAAAGGTCACTATGCTCATGATTGAAAGGGAAATAAATAATTTTACAATGTTCAATGCTTCCACTATAAGGATATAGGGCACTATGAAAATGAATTCCTAAAGCATCAAGGGAATATACCTCAGAATAAGCTAAGTGATCAAGGTCAAGCTTATGCTATGGATACAACTAAAGTGGAATGATTTGTATGCTTGGGTATTTGGAACCAAGAAATATGTTGTAAAATTATTTTAGTTTTATTATAAGAATCATGAATTGTATAAGTATTGTATTTCAGTACCCTTTCTTAAAGGATTTGGGAGAATATTTTGATTGACACTAACGACCAATAAAAGTGATTCAGTGATTGAGGGAGGATAACACTTATAATGTGCTTGATGTTGAGATAATAATTATAAAGAGTTTTTTATGGTATAATATTGGTGACCATGAAATTGGTTAGTGATTTTATGATTTATGTTAACTTTTCTATAGTTTACTACATATTTGGATTTAAGGAATATATCCAAAAATCTGTGTTTTATTTAAGGAATAAAGAAACATTCATTTTTTCATTAAGGTTTTATGGTGATTCAAGTTATTACCATGATTTTGGAAAATATGCAATCAAGATATTTACATGTGACTTTAAGAGTTACTTTATGGGGGATTAATGGTAAGTTGATTTACTGACCTTATTCATAATTTTTTTTGGAATTTTGAATATTGTCGATAATATTTTGGAGGAGCCTTAAGATTGACAATTTGCGGAATGGATTAAGCCGAACACTGTATATTATTGTTTGAGTTTAAAGTATGATTTATCATATTGGATAACATGTTATAACTATTTTGGTTTCAATAAATATTTAGTGGATGAAAGAATGACTTGTGGATATTATGATTTATTAAAAGGGCCTTTGGCATGAAAAAATCACATTGAATATCCATTTCCTGGCATAATAGATGAAGTTGAAATAGATCGAAGCACAATCAAAGGATGAGATTATACTTATAAATCAAGTAAGTTTATTTCTTAAGTGATTCATCTAGATTGTAAAATAATTCCTCAACTCTAGGAAAGGGATTTTGGAACAAAAACAATATTTGTTTAATTTTCTTATCAAAAAATAAATGACCTTTTAACCCATCACAGATTTACAGTTTTGTGATGGAAAACTTTCTAATGACCATGTTCTCTATCACCCTCCATCAGAACTTGATAGTTAGATTTCTTTTCCATGTCTATGTTTTCACTTCCCACTAATGTTCTCCTATACAGAAACACTATAAAAAATGACGTTTCTCGGTGGGTTTTTTATCATTTAGCGGTGGTTTAAACTGCTGCTAAATAATACACAAAACTTTCTAAAAATGCTACATAGTTTCATGTCGAGAATTATTTCGCGGCACTTTTTGTGTTGCAGTTTGTTATTTAGCAGCATTTCATTTGGCGGCGGTTTAAACCGTCATTAAATATTTAGAGGCGGTTTTTTGTTTTTTTTATTTTTTTATTTTTTTATTTACATAATTAATTAATTTATTATTATTAATTTATATTACTTATTTATTTATCATACCACGCATGCATATTCCATGCATGTCATGCATAAATATAGCATATATATGCGCTGAGAGAGATTTGAACCTCTTATCTATTAGATATACTACAAAGACTTTACCACTCCAGCAAGCTCTTCATATGGTGAGTAAACAATATATAATATACTTATACATATACAAATACAAAATAATAATGATGTGAAATAATAATAAATAATGAATATATAATGAATACATAATAAAGAAGTAATAAATTAATAAATAAATTATTAAATAAATAATAAATACATAATAATTAAATAATAATTAAATATTAAATAAATAAATAATCAATAAATAATAAATAATAATATATGATAGTTAAAAGGTTCAGGTGACAAGCGAGCCCGCTCCTAAAAAATTTATTAGAAAAATAAAAAAGACAAAAGAAATAGAGTGGATGAGGTCAAACAAGGAACATGCCTTCATCCAAACAAGGAACATGCCTTCATCCAAACAAGAAACCTACACATCCATAACAAGATCATTCTCATGATCACGATCAGTGTCAGTTTCCGACTTTAACTGTGAGTTTCTTTGATTGAAAAGCACAGAGTACTCATCTATGAGCTTTTGTTGTTATAGAGTGAGCCCTTTAGAAGAAGACTTGGTGGATATTCGGCCACACTCTCATGCACCAGCCCAATCATCATGACCACATCCTCGACCATGATTTTTTGGATAACGACCCTACTGCCAAGTCTTAGATTAATGCCAAGACCCTCCCAACTCTTCCCTCTCCGACTCATAATTAAGCAGAGGGGACTGTCCAGGATCAGATGTGATCAATGCAATCTTCTTATCATGATGATGAGAAGCCAAAACGAACTTAGCTTTACCCTTCCTACTAGAGGAAGTCAAAGCTTGTTCTTTGGTCAATTCCTTGCCCACTTCGGCTTGAATATCATCTTCAAGCTACTCTAAATCATCAAAATAAGCAACGACATCAACATGCTCTTGCTCTCCTGTTTCATCCTCCCGCTGGGAATTCACTTGTAGCTCGCGCTACATCATTTATGGGTTGCAACTTGGAACATGCTTTGAAATCGGAGTATTACCTTGTGGTGAGGTCATTAGCACCTCCTCATAACCCTGAACCATACCCATGGAGTTGCCTGTAACCTGCACTATGCCTTCAGCAGTGTCCAGATGTTCGCCTTCCGCAATTTGCACCCAAGACTTGGAAGCCTTCTTGCTCATTTCAATACCCTCAAAATCATGTTGGTCAGCGCCAGCCCCAACACCAACATGATCACATGCATCAATCTGAGCAGCAACATGTCTGGATGAAGAGAAAATTGTGGAATCAGTTGCCTGATTCATCTCCAAATTGCTTATAGCATCCCGTCCTACTGCATGAGGCTTCCACCCAATTTCCTTATCATTGAAATGCTCGTGATCAGCAATATCCTCCTGAACCAGTGCAATGTCAATCATCTGCTTTGATGTCATTCTTTTACAAGAATCAGTCGCATGTCCAGCAAGACCACAACCTGCACAAATCAATCTTCTTCGACACATGTCCATTTTATGACCAATGTTAAAGCAATTGGAGCAGAAATCGGGAACCCCCCATAATCAACAACCAAATCCAATCTTTGATCATCCGCAGATAGAATAATTGAACGAATCAAAGGGGAACTAAGGTCGAACTCAACAAGAACCCAATCAAAATGGCCATACTTGATCCTTTCGGTTTCTTTGTCCATCTTAATCAGGACACCAACTTCAGATGCGATATCCTATAAGATTCGCGGCAGCTAGAAAAACCAGCTTAGGCCTCTAATCTGTATCCAAACTTGGGTAATAGAATTTCTAACCTTTAAAGGGTTGAAATCCATATTCCAATCTTGAATGCACAATAAACCAGGTTTAAGTTTGACAAAACCTCGACCCGAGGCTTTTGATTTAAGATCTAAAGACGAGAACACGACATGATAAAATCCTTTACAGATGGAGGTTATACTCCAACCATCAAAGCCCCAGAAGTCGGGAAAGCGCTTTCTGATATCCAGGATTCCCATACGATTCTCTCTGTTCAATGATAAATGGGAAATTATAGAGTGCTTTCATTCTTGCAGTCTTACCGAGAAAAGACCATGAGTCGTTTCAATAAAAGTAATTTCCCCTTTCTTCCTGATCATAGGGTTGAAAGCACACAGATCATCAAAGTTTCTCCTCAGCAACCCTTCTACAAGCGCGACCATTCCCTGATCTTCAACAACCTGCGCATAAGAAGCAAGAAGGACCAAGGGAGGATCAACAACACCATGCACCACTTCGACCCTCCTCACTGGCACCCCATCTACGCAGATCCGGACAAAATCGGCGACTGTCGATAACGGATCCCCAGAATTCCGAGTGCTAGGAGGGAATGGGGGCAAGGATGGCTTCACTATAGCAATTGCAGCTCGAATCGATCCATGAGGCGGGTGATTGAAGAGGCCCGCATCCAGAGTCTTCGGACGACCGAGGGTGGTCGAGTCTTCAGACAAACATCTGTGCGAATTGAATCGACCATGGGAGAGGAAAGCATCAACCCGTAGTGCCTGAATTGATTCCTCCATGTTCGTCGAAACTGTGGAACCCTAGCTGCCATCAGACGGGAGGAGTGCCCACAGATCGTCATCTCTCTCCAATATATTCATATCATAATATATGATAATAAATAATATATGATAATAAATGATAAATGATAATAAATAATAAATAATAACAAATAACTAATAAATAAATAATACATAGATATTAAATATTAAATATTAAATGAATATTAAATGAATAATAAATAATAAATAAATAAATAAAATGTAACAAATAAATAATAATTAGATATTAAATAAATAGTAAATTAATAAATATTAAATTAATAAATATTAAATAAATAAATAATCGATAAAAAATAAAAAATAATAATAAATGAATAATAAATAATGATAAATTATAATAAATAACAAATAAATAAGTAATAAATAATAAATGGATATTAAATAAATATTAAATAAATAATAAATAAATAATAAATAAATAAATAAATAATCACTAAATAATAATAAAAATAAATAATAAAAATAATAAATGATATTAAATAATAGATAATAATAAATAAATAATAGATGATTAATAAATAAATAGTAGATAATAGATAATGGATAATAAATAAATAATAAATAAATAATAAATAAATAATAAATGAATAATGAATAATAAATTATAAATAACAAATATTAAATAAATAAAAAATACATAATAAATCAAAAATAATTAAATATTAAATAAATAAATAAATAAACTACAAATAATAAAAAATAAATAAATGATAATAAATGATAATAAATAATAAATAATAAATGAATATTAAATAAATGATAAATAAATAATAAATAATAAGTAATAAATAATACTAAATTCTAATCAAATAATAAATAATAAATAATAAATAATGATTAATAAATAAATGATAAATAAATAATAAATTAATAAATAATAAATAAATAATGACTATAAAAAATAAGAAATAAATAAATAAATAACAATTTGTAAATAATAAATTATTAATAAATTAATAATAAATATATAAAAAATTTGCGAATAATAAATAAATAATGATAAATGATAAATTAATAATGAGAGATAAAATAATATCAAATAAATAAGTAGTAAATAAATTACAAATCAATATATAATAAATACTAAATAAGTAGAAAATAAAAAATAGATAAAAAATAAATAATAAATAGATAAATAGATAATAAGTAAATAAATAAATAATACATTAATAATAAAGAATAAATTAACAATGAAGAATAAATTAAAAATAAATACTAGATTAAAAATAAATATAAATTAATAATACAATTAAATAAATATGTAATATGTAATATGTAATAATAAATATTATGTAATAATATATAATAAATAGTAAAGGAATATTAAAAAATAATTTGATGATAAATTAATAATAAATAATAAATCAATATATAATAAATAAGTAATAAATGATTAATTATTAAATGAATAAATAATAAATAATAAATAATAATCGGAAAAAATAATAAATGAATAAGTAATAAGTAATAAATAATTAATGGAAATAAATATCTCTAAATAAATATACATGTAACGAAATTTACATAAATATATATAAACGCACATTTATGTTATGTAAATATATATAAGCACACACACACAGATAATTGTAAATATCTATATATATAGCCATATAATATATATATATATATATATATATATATATATACGTATAAATATTTTCAAATGTATATAGATATAGACAATTATTCATAAATACATATAAATATCCATGCATGGATACAATTATTTTTATAATTTTAAATAGATAATGATAAATATATATAAATTATAAATAAATATACATAAATGTATAAACATACAAATATATAAAATAGATAATAAACCGCCAAAAGATAGAAAATTGCAAAAATTGCAACACCATCAAATCAATAGGAATGAAATCAATGGAATAAAATTATATATGACCAAAAATGAAAATGAAGACACTCTTAAACAAAGATAAAATCTCATCGAATGTTCAAAAATCATGATATCTGAACTAAAATCTCAATTTTGGAGGCCTCTTAAACCTTTTTTTGGTCTTGAAAAATATGATCAGAGCTTTCTAAGATCATCAGGGCATAGATCTCTTCACAGACTCCGATTTGATATGTGGTATAGTACAAACGGACACCCGGATCAAAAGTTATGACCGTTTGAAGTTGAAGTTTGATTTTCGACTTTTCTTAAAACTGTAATAAATTTTATTCTATTAATCATAACCAAATTATTATCTAATATGGTTGTAGTTCATTTTATAAGTTTAGATTTGACTGGTTGTGGAGCTAAAATGGGTACTCAAATCAAAAGTTATAAATATTGAATTTTGATTTTCAACTTATACAAGAATTAATTTAAATTTTGGATAACTATTAACTAATAATTATATATAATTAACAATTAGCCGATTATAATTAATGAAACTTCAAAAAAAGTATAAATAATACTTATTAATAATAAATAATTATTTATTATTTATTATTTAAATTTTTTTCTCATTAAATTAGCAACGGTTATCATAAACCGCCACTAAAAAAATTATTTTTTTAAAAAAATAAAAAATATAAATTAGTGGCGGTTTTAAAAAAACCACCGTTAAAAACCGCCGCAAAAAAATTAAAAAAATTAAAAACCACATTTAGCGGTAGTTTTAAGAACCACCGCTAAAAAACTATCGCGGAAAGAATTTTTCTGGAATATTTAGCGGCGGTTTTCTAAACCGCCATGAAATCCCTTTTTTCTTGTAATGTTACCCAACGTTGATAAAAGCACATCTTTCATCAACACTTTTTTTACGCAGATAAAAGATAGTGTTGGATAAACGTGATTATGTAGTAGTGAAATTAAAATATACTTTTTTTTCTTTTTGAGCGTTTGTGTTGATAACATGTTATGAAAATGAAAATTGAGTTGAATGAAATTTGAATAACGAAGAAAGAGAAGTATAAAGAAAAATATAAATTTTATTAAGGCTTGTGTTGTTTCCCCTGTATCTGTCTCCCTTCATCAAAGGGGGTTGCACTATCCTTTTATTGACAATGCACCGAAGGGTGGGTATGGGGGATTGGTGGGGGTGGACAGCCCATCCCGTTGAAATGAATGTGGGTGTCTAACAATATGTGTATTATTGATAAATATATATACATATATACTTAAATTTTGATTTAATAATGCACATATTAAATAAAATTACACAAATACAAATACATATATATGCACACATTTTATATGATTTATATTAATATAAATTTAATATATATATTTATAAAAATCAATAAATTAAACTTTCTCAACATAGAAGTCTCTCTTTATTAGTATTTCGTTTTAGCGGTGATAAAAGTCTCCTTTCTCAATATTGAATAAAAATGATCAAAAAGGTCATGCTTGATTTTCATGTTTCTAAGGTAATGGTGGTCGAGAGGTACCTTTGAATATCAAAGGGATGTTATATTGTTATAATAATAAGGTCACACAATGCCAGAATGTTGTATGACTTTCTAATCAATCTCACTTTGACTACAAACCAGTAACTGAACAGCTGTGTTCACTTCCAACTAATTAGCAAAAGTGAATTGTTTGAATGTAACATGACGTTTAGATCACTAAGAATATTAAAAGGAAAGAGATTCCCTTAAGAAAATGGTTCATTACAAATATATTCAATGTAGGAATATAAAACAAGGAAACCCTCAAGACAACATAATTTAAATCACCCAAAACAATTAATTCACAGGTTAGTACACAATTATAGTGTTTCAATTGCTAAAAGCGCATACCCCATATATATTCTCCCATCGAACAAAAAGAGAGAATGACAGGAAAATAAATTAAAATTTAAAGACAAACAACTGAAAACAAACAAAATAATAATAGAATGGGCATGGATATAAAGATGTACGATGCTGCAATCATAATGGATCAGGATTTTGATGCGTAGTGGGAACTGATTTGGGGGAGTCGTGGGTTCTCCTCCTTCCATTGTCAGTGGGTAGAACGCAGCCTTTTCCCATGGTCCCCTCCTTTCCCCCCTTTGTTCTCGCTGTTTCTTTTCCAAGGAGGATTATGGATTTTCCCACTTGGGCCCCAAGAGAGAACAAAAGAATGGAAAAGAAAGAAAAAAAGGAAAGTCCCAAAACTAACCATGAACAAGTTTTCTGCATGCCCCCTTCTGCTGGAAGAGACTCCATGGAAAGTATCCCCATAACAATGATGATGTCTGTAATGCCAAGCTTTACTATTTTTCCCTTTCCTGTAGCTCTTATTTTTTTCTTATGGTCAGCTGCTATCCATGATGATGATGATCGGAGCTGTCCGGGTCAGGCCAGAAGGAGTATTTCAACCAGTCTGCCTCCTGCTGGTTTGCCATGGCTGGCTCCTGCAATAACATCAATGCCCGCATGTTAGGATTCTGAGTAAACAAATAAAAAAGGGGGGGAGAGAGAGAGTTGCATGCACGATTAATAAATAATAAAGATAGTAAATATACAGCTTGCGGGCTCTTGATTATTGCACTCTAATGATAAACAAATTATATTTCTTGGCGTAATTACAGAGAAATCAACAGCATGGCGTTACGCATAAAATTGTCTCAAAAAGGGTTAAGACGGCGGGAATAAAGAAAAAATTGACAAATGCTTAAGAGTTTCACCCAGAAACGCCTCAACGTTTACACCTTCCCGCCGTTTCATTTGATGTCATTATAATTGTTTTTGTTTTTGTTTTTGTTTGTTTTTTTTGTTTTTTTGTTTTTTGTTTTTTGTTTTTTGTTTTTTTTTTGCTTCTAGCGTAATTTGGTTTCCAAAGTAACTTTTCTTTGGGACTAATCATTACGTGCATGCTTTATTCTCTAATTCAGTTGTTAAACAACTAATGGTCGAAAGGCGCGGCTTGAATGATTCTGAGAGATTTGGGGACAAAAAGATTTCCAGACCCTTCAGGGTTACATCACTTCATGTTTAGAGGGAACCCCTTTCCAGTAAAGTCGGGAAGAAAAAGGCTTCGGCATCAGTTCACTGCCACTTTTGGTTCAACAAAAAACGAAGAAGAAGAAGAAAACTGGGTGACGGTTTGTATGGTTTTCGCCATCTAAGAGTGGAAACCCTAGTTAATTTTAAGTGCATAGTTATCACGCAAATCGTATGCGTGATTTATTATATTACAGGGCACTGAAAACATGAAGAATGGAAAAGAAAGAGGATAAAAAAGAGAAAGAACAAAGGCGGGTTCCCTGGCGACTTTAAGTTGAACAACAGAAGGATAGGTTATTCTTTCGTTCTTTTTCCGGCTCAACTTTTCTCGGGTTAGGGTCCTGAATTGGTGGGATTTCAGAGTCAAAAAAGTCGGACTTACTTCTTTGATATCAGTGGTGGCGGAACTCATTATGAGTTCCTCCAGACCAGTTCCGGGCCTTGCTCCTCCCATCTTATGATGCTGCCGCCGCAGCTCTGCGGCTGTTGCTTCTAATCAATTAGTGAATATGAAATTCTCAAAAACCCATCATTTTTTGGTAATTATACACCGAACACAAGACCCAATTATGCCCAATCAACACCTTAATTTATTAGGTATAGTGCCCTTCTCGTATTAAAAAAAGTGAGAACATCGGGACAGTTGATATCTAATTCACCTAATAAAAAATGAATTATTAATTATTTGTGTGATTTATATATATATAGTTGCATGCGAATGCATGAAATTGACCCATATTCAAAAAACTAACAGGCATGTTAAGTTGCAGAAGACGGGGGGGAGGATGAATAAATGGGGAAGGATTTACCTGGAAATTGTGATTCGGAAGCATCATGGCGGGGAGATGGTAAGAGTGTTGATTTGGAGGGTCATCGAGCACCATGGGGGTGTGGTGGAGGGGCGGCGGGCAGATGATGGTGGACACGGGGAGCGACGGCCGGCCGGCGTGAAACGCCGCCGCGGCTGTCACTGCATCAATCTGTTGAAGATGATGGTCGTGCCTCGCCGCCGGCACTTGTATTCCATGCACCCCTCCTACTCCTCCCCCCGACGCAGCACCGCCTTCCCTCGACCTCGAAGTCTCCCCCAGCCCCGCCTGCCCGACACAGCACAGACATTTAAAAAATAAAATAAAAAATAAGGAGGAAGAAGAGGGGCATACGATCCCTCTGTTTTTTTTAATGTTTTTTTTAATATTTTTTTATTAATGACAGTGATGAGGGAGCAACTGGGAATGCTGGGCGTGGAAGCAACCCCTTTCTCCCTAAAAATGCGCTTACGCATTGCTTTCGGCCTTCACCGCTCCCCTATCTTTTTTAGAGCTTTTCCAGTTTTTAAATTAAATTAAATATTACACTATATACACACATATTTATCTATATATATCCAACCATTACCTACCCACCTCATTTGATTTAGTTAAATAATTAACTATGAAACTGAAGTTAAAAAATTAAAAATGAAAATCTGTCCAAGCGTACCTCGTCGAAGCAATTTCTGTAGGGAACGTAGCCGAAATGTTCGGATTTGAGGTGTTGAATGTCCATCGCCCCGTAACTCGACATCGTGGCAGCGGTCAGTTCATCTCTCGGCGGGGCGACCGCCACTTCCATGGAAGAGCAGCTCCCGCTCCCGCTCCCGCCCCCGCCGTCTCTTCTACCGATGAAGGACTCTCCCGGGGCGGATAGGGCGGCGGCGGGGGTGGGTGTGCGGTCGGACCAGCCGCATTGCCGGGGCTGGGTCTGGTAGAAGATCTTGGAGACCACCAGCTCCCCCTCCTTCTCCTCCTCGTGGGTGCCCAGGTGGTACTGGTGCATCACCCAGTTGGTCTTCTCCGGCTTCCTGTTCTTTCCGAAGTTGGTGTACAGAACCAGAATCTTCTTGCACCCCTTCTGCCGCCCGTTCACCATCACCGGACGGGTCTTGCCCGTCTTGTGCCATCGCGTCTCGCCGCCCTGGAGGTCGCACTCCGTCTGGATCTTCCGCCGCTTCCGGGTGCCGGTGGTGTAGGCCTTCGACGGCCGGTGGAAGAAGTGCTTGCTCAAACCGTCCCGAGTCACCCCTGGACCGCCGCCCATTCCCAAAAAAAAACTCTTATTTTATTTTATTTTTGCAATCATTCAAAGTTAGGTTGACATAGGTGCAACCAACTATAAATGAGAGATTCACTTAAAGTCATAACAGAAAACAAGAGAGGGCGAGAGTGAAACCTAACATTGAGAAAATGGGTGGGAAGGAAGGAGAAGGAGAGAGAGACGGGGTTTCTAAATAATAATATATATTCATATTCAAGAGTAAATTTAGCCACCTGGAAGCTTCTCAGGATGGGTGTAACAGATCCCGTCTTCTCCTTCTATAGTGGGGATGAACTCGTTGATCAAAGGGTGGGATTTCAGGTCTTTGGCCTCCACCTTCGCCTCGAGGTGTTCTATCAGTTCCGGGTCTGTCGGGTCGAACTTCACACCCGCTGGCAGACCTAACCAGTCCTGCAATGGCCTCCATACAAAAAATCGGACTTTAAAAACTCCCCCAAATCCCAAACGACAAAGGAAACGAAAAGGGTAAAGTCAAAGCTAGCTATGCGATCATATATATATTTGGCTGGGAACCGGGCGGACGTACTGGCCTCCCCTCGAGTCTGTGTCCGCACCCGGGGCAGTGTTTGGTTCCACACATCCGGTGCTCCTCCAGCTTGGCATCGATGAGATCAGAGCTGCTGATGGACCCTCCGCCGCCGCCGCCGCCACCGCCCACCTTGTTCATGCCTCGGCTACTGATCAATTATTAAATTGACGAAGCTCCTCCTGTACTGAAACGGACGCCCGAGTTGGCTATGGAAGATAGAACCGGGCCTGCCTGCATCAGTGACGGGGCCGGCCGTTCCTTCTGCTGGTCCTGAAATAAAGAAGAAATGAATTCCATGAGGAGGGACGTTTGAAAAATTATAACTGGCGTTCATCTAATTACTGACTCAGTCACGATAAAGAGAAACTATTATTCCATTATAACTCTTTTTATGAAAACCCAGAAAACGAGAAAGAGGTTGGGGATAGGGAACCGAAAGGGAGTGGGTATTAGTGTGGGAAGAAGATGAAAATAAGAAGAAAGATGGGTCTTTTATGGAATGGAAGGAGAGAGGTGCAAAACCAAAACCCGGGTTCACCATCAAAAACACCAGAGTTCCCTCATCACTCGCGCTCAACTTTAACCGAAGAACCTAGCCCCTGAATTAAAGATAGAGAATAAAAAAAAGGTGTTCGGCATACCCATACGCACCCACTTTAAGTTCCCCTTTCTCTTTGCTAATTTAAGCTTGCCTCCCATACGAACACATGAGCACCTATATACAAGGCCGAGACGGGCAAATACTGTACAGAGATGACCCGGGACATCCAGTCTCCCTTTGGAAGCGCCTTGACTACAAAAAGCAAAAACAAAGGAACGGCCTTCTACAGTACTGTGTTCCAGATGAGGCGCACCTTCAAAAGGAAAAGGGAAGAAACCTCTAATTTTTACACACAGTTCGTATTAAATCGCAGCGCAGTGGGGGGCTTATAGTTATTGTTTCGTTTCACTTTTCATCGATTCGAGGGGACGAACGTGGGACGAACTGGCGTTTATCGATCACAAGCTCGATGAGAGCGCAAATTTTAGGAATCAGTACGGGCTGTTATTTATTTACTTTCTTATTTTTACAACACAAAAAAAAAAGGGGTGATATGAATTCACATGGGAGCTGGGGGGAGAGTGCTTACAATGATTCTCCGGCCATGAGTTTTTGCAGCCTGCAGGTACGCGGTAAAGGAGAGAGAGAGTTATTAAACATAGGGAGTTGCTTGATATGCAAGGCAAAATGACGCAACAGTGCTCCCGCAGTAGATGGACCACCACACCACCTTCCTCCATTTCTCAACACTTAAAAAAAAACAGTAATAATAATAATAATAATAATAATTGCAGAAATATTGCAAGAATCACGGCAGTCGGATATTTTAATATTTTATCTATTATTATCTGCCCTCTGCTTTCCCATGCTAGAATACAACCGGACTAAATACGATTTTTATTATTTTATTTATTTATGTATTTATTTATGTATTTATTTAATACCCACTCCCGAAAGAGAGTAGACGTATGATGGCTAGGGTTTACCTTTACGGTATTCCACGAAATGACAGTCAATATCGGGAATGATGAGCGGCGAGCAGGATGTCTGTGGGGCGAGACGGACGGCCATGATTGCTTCTACGCTTCGGGCCAATGTACATACCACCACCGATTGCCTGCTGGGACAACGTATGGCCGCCCCACAACAAATTTGCAAATCCTGTTCCACACAATCATGCTATCGATAAATGCCCGTCATCATAACTCTTTAGATCACTCTGTATGAAAGTAAATGTAACGAAATAATAAAAATGTGGAAAACATGGAAAAGCAAATTATATTAACATCGTTATACCAAATTACTATGCGTCATTAGGTATAATGAATGAGATCTATTGGTCTGGAAACAAGCATGATAATAGTGTTTCAAACAGATTTTAAAAAGGATTCTGTTGTCAACATCCCATTTATTAATTTTTTTCAAAAACGTAAATTCATATCAGCTTATTAATTGAATAGCATCCACTGTAATTATTTATTTATTTATTTAGTTGAGTGGTCAGGGCATGAGTAGTACCTAGTGTCATTTTTGTGCGTAGTGGCGATTTCTTAAGCATTATTAGGCGGCGGTTTCAATTGTTTTTTTTTTAGAAAATAAATTGGGGGAAAACAAAATAACCACCGTTATATTATTTAGAAGCCGTTCTACTTTTCATATCGAAAATATATATGAACCACCGCTAAATATCTTATCTGCGGTTCATTTTAGTGGTGGTTTCTTATAATCACCACTTAAAATATCAAATAAAAAATAATATTTTTTTAACAAAAAGTCATACATTGAACTCAATTATATAAAGAACTCAACTATAAATATATAATGAACCCAGTCATACATCAACAATCATATATACAGACCATCAGTCATACATACACAACCATCAATCATCCATAAGCTCATTAATCATATACATATAGACTAATTCCAACATCTACCATTGACCATTGACCATCACGTCTATCTCACCACCTCCACTGCATCGAACCACATCCATAGCTAGACTCATGATATGTGAAACCGGTTACATCACATCATCAACTGAAACAAAAAGAAGAAAAAAAAAACAGAACTGAACATAACACTACCATATATAGAACCTTTTACAGCGTGCAAAACTGGCTTTAACAACACCAAAAAAATATTGTTGTTGTAAGCATCGTTAAAAAGAAAACCCTATTATCAACACTTTTGTTAGCGCTAATAAAGAAAGACCTTTATCAATATTAGAAATAACGCTGATAAAGGCCCTACTGTTGCAGTGCGCTATTTGAATTACAACACACTGCACCAAATACACCTATATGCAAATACACCTATATGCAAATTCATAATTTAATTGAAATAAAATTTACATCACAAAAACAAAAAACATTATATTATATACATTTCAAACAATATTTTGTATAATTACATTTGCAATTACTATCCACAAACATTTAAAAACATCAATTTTTCATTATCTTTGACACCCGCTGTAACAACCTAGACCTGAACAGCCACCCGAACAGTGCTAAATGGGTCGGGTGTTACTACCTTAAGCGCACCTCCCCGAACGTCAAAGGCTACTGTCACAACCCGTCCCCCGGGGCCCAAGCCCGCCTTCCATAGGTCAGGGGCTGGCGACTAGCACCAAAGACGTAAATCCTTATAACTGGGAAGACGTTGTCTTTATAAAACGTAAACACACACAACCAGAGAACAAGCGGAAGCAAATACTAAGTAAAGCAGTGTAACAAATGTGCTGAAAGTACAAGGGACCGGAATACAAGCCCAACTGAAAAGTACAACAACAACTGAACGAAAGTACAATAGAAAAGACAAACAACTGGAAGATAGAAGCGGTTCATGGGTCGTTCACCTCGGATCCTACCTGAAGGGTAGGTACAGATAGGCTCCTCAACGCTCTCGCCCGCCAACCTCCTCCGAGTACCGTCTCGTCGTGAAGTCCACCTCCGGGTACTGACTCGTCGTGAGGTCTACATCCGGGTACCGTCCAGTCCTCGTACACTCGGTCTCTGTCAGCGCTGTCCGTCGTCTGCATCCAACACAACGAGGTGCGGACATAGCTCGTGCAGGGGTGAGTATAACGATACTCAATAGGGACCCCGAGACCCTCAAGGTCTCACTAAATCCAACAAGGATAACCACAAAAAAGGATCTCAACAGATAACCCTTACTTAGGTTCAAGCTCATACTTATACCTAAGTTATCACGTAACTCATCTCAATCATGAGGAAACACAAAAGTTATGAAATCAACGGATAACCACTACTTAGGTACATGCACATACATATACCTAAGTTATTAAGTGACTCATCTCAATCATGAGGTAAACACAAAAGTCATTGACTTAGCTCAAACCAGGATTTTTATTAATGATATCGAAACCACAACTACTGAAGAGCTCATCCTCTGTCAAGTACAGTGGTCCTGTCGCGACTCAGAGGCGCTACTCACTAACCTTGGACTGCTGAAGTACTCCTCATGTCGAGTACCGCGGGTCTGCCACCCAAACACAGTATTGCTCCCCGTCATGGGTCTGCCACCCCAACACAGTAGTGCTCCCCCTAATAGCCTACAGAGGTACTCCTTCTGTCGAGTATTGTGGGTCTGCCACCCAAACACAGTAATGCTCCTCGTCGTGGGTTTGTCACCCAAACATAGTAGTGCTCCCCACTGGGCTATACAAGTCACTCCGACTAGAATCGGACAAGCAGTTATCAGGTTTAGCCAGCTACACGGTCTCCGTACTCCGTACGCTCGTCTCCAGGAGGGTCCGCTCCATGAGCTACTGGTCGATACTCCAAGTGTCACATAATCTTGCGTGTAAGTATCTCAGAGGACCGCCTCGTCATAGGGGTCTCAACGCAATAGACGACGCATCAATCAGACGCCCGGTCTGTGAGTTATTAGCCTTTTAGTCCCGTGAGCTCGGTTGGTTTCGTGTACGAACCAACCCGACCGTATCTCAACTGTACCCCAAACTCTCATGGGTTATACTCAAAGGAACTGTTTCTCAACGTGATTACCAACGCTGCTGATGGTTCGTCAAACAGACGTCCAGTCTGAGAGTTATTAGCTTTTCCATTCCAGGGGCCCGGTTGGATTTCGGGTACAATCCAACCTGGCCATACTCCAACTGCGTCAAAACCTCAGGTGAAGTATACTAAAAGAACCGTCTCACCAAGAGGAATCCAACAAGTCGACGACACGTCAATCGGATGTCCGGAGCTCAAGTTATAAGCGTTTCCGCTCCGAGGGCCCGGTTGGTTTCGGGTTCGAACCAACCCGGCCGTACCCAAACTTCGCCGAAACCTTGAGTGTAATATACCGAAACGACCATCTTGATCCAAGGAATTCTACGCAACTGATGGTGCGTCGATCGGAGGTCCGTAACTCAAGATATGTTCGTTTAACCAAAAATGGCCCGAAAATAGGGGGTTTGGGTCCGGTCTGACCCGGCCCAACACCCCCTGGGTCGCCCCGAACCGGTTAGGTGCGGCCCGACCCAACCAGCGCAGCCCGGCCCCGCCGGCGCGGCCCGGCCCGCGTGGCCCACCCCGGCCCCGCCGGGGGAGCTGGCTCGGCCAGCTTGGCCGAGCGAAAAGTGCGAAGTGGGGGGGGGGACCCCGGCTAATTGGAACCGGCGGTGCAAAGCGCCGCCTCGTCGTCGTGCCGGGATCCCGCAGGGCCGCGGGATCCACCGCGCCGCACCGCCTCGACAAGCTGCGGCGGGTCTTCTCTGGCGGCGTGCTGGGGCGCCGCCGCCTCCGGTCGCCGGCGCGGCGGCGCCGACGACCCGACCCGCCAGGAGCTTCCGCGGGCCATCGAAGTTGCTCCGATGGTCCGTTTTAGCTTTCGTCTGCGCCGACGGTCTTCTCGGGTCCCGAACTTTACTACGAAGGCTTTCAAACTCCATTGTGGTCTCGTTTCACCGTCGCCCATCAATCCGCGCACAAAAGAACAACCAGCGGAGGGTCCGTCTTGTTCGTAAGCCCGGGCCCTCCGCATTAGAGGCTCAATCCATAATTCATCAATGAGAAGGGTTTAATTTATTCAAAATAAATTATACAAACACCCTGCAATTAAATACCCATGCACGAGGTTATAAATCACATAAACACAAAATACGAAAACCCCCTACCTCGAGAAAGATCCGCGGTAGCCGAGCACCGTGGATGACTGTGTCGCGAAAGGGCGGACGTCGGCTCGTTGACGTCATTGCAAGGTAAGAGATGAAGGTGACAATGGTCGTTGGCATTCGTCGCTTCCGTAAAGTGCCTTCGATCCCGGCTCGAGCATCGTTTGTTGGATCCGACGCAGGGAAGACATCGAAGTCAACGTAGTTCGTTACACCCGTACCACGCTACCGATCCCTGCTCATTCATCGGTGTCTCATCGGAGAAGAAAGAACCTCAGTGGTGGTGCAACAATGGAGGAAGGAGAGGGAGGGAAGGAAGGAGAGGAAATTCTCCGGTGGATCCCCCTCCCATCAAAAGGCTCCTCCCTTAATAAAATATTAGGCTTGGCAAATATTTTTATTAACACATCCATTTCAAATTCAAACACCTCATTAATTAAATTAGAGGATTCAATATATTAATTAATATGTTGTCATGAATTAATGGGAGAGGAGAAAGTGAAGAGGTCCCATAAATATTTGGAGAGTTATCAAAATTTAACAAGGGATCTTTAAAAAGGGGGTTTAAGGAGGGTTAAGGGAGATGAGAGGTTGTGGCTCGTGTGGGCCCCACCTCTCATTTATCCACACATGAGAAGTTTAACTTCCAAGATATAAAAATAAAATTGTTCAACAATTTTATTTATAAAGAAACTAAATCCACAAATATTAATCTCAACTCGCTTAAAACACAACTGCGCTAAAGGTCCCCTTAAGCAATTACCGGCGCTGCGAGTTCATCGGTGCCCTTGAATTTCAATTTCGAGCACCGGTTTAAAAGATAGAAAAACCCGCTCGTTCGTTCACTGAACGTACCCGTGCTAAATTTCGGAAATTGATTCCGGGCACACCGGGCCTCGAAATCAAGTGTCGTCAGAAGCCACATACTCGTAAAATTCCAACGTATTTAAGAAAAAAAATTCCTTGAAATTTCCGGGTCTTTACATTACTCCCACCTCAGGGCTTTACGTCCTCGTAAAGCTTCAACACACACTAGGGAAAACAAAAGTGGTACTGAGCACACATCTGAGCCTTCCGCTCCCTTGTGCTCTTCTGGAGGTTCCCCTGCTGCTAGCGAAAACTCACCAGAGGAATCGACCGTCCTCGTAGGACCCACTCCTGTCGATCCTCGATCTCCACTGAAACCTCCGTGAATGTCGCCCCATCATCGATGTCCAGCTCCCTGTGGTCGATGATGTGTGAAGGGCCGTGCACGTATCTCCTCAGATGAGATATGTGGAAGACGTGGTGCACCTAATGCAACTGTGGTGGAAAGGTCAAGCGGTAAGCCACCTCACCTACCCTGTTGAGGACCTAAAAGGGTCCGATGAACCTCTGAGATAACTTGCCGCCTCAGCCACATCTCCGTAGACCTCGTCGAGGTGAGACCCGTAAGAAAACGTGGTCTCCATCCTCGAACTCCAGTGGTCACCGTCTACTATCAACATAGGATTTCTGCCTGCTTTGTGCAGTCTTCATCCGCTCCTAGATGATTTGCACATTCTCTGGTAGCCTCAAAATGGGCGCATTGGTCAACCTCTGCCTCAGCTCCTGAAAAGCTCTGCTGGCATAACCCTGACCACATGAAGGGTTTTCCCCTTCTTCTTTAATTTTGAAAGTGGTGCAACAACTCTAGAGAAGTCTGGCTCAAATCTAAGTCTGGCCGACTCATGAGTGATCGACTGCACCCACTTATGCATGATTCCATCCTGTGCTGCCTGGGGTTTCCTTTTCGCTGATCAAGGAAAACCCATCCCAACATTATAGGTAAACCACAACCTTTTTGCCAAATACAGTCAATCTGTGTATGAACTGTGGTTGTGCAGTCCATACCCAAACTAACGTCGTAAGGCCTCGACGCTGCCACCAAGAGGTTCCAACCGAAACTCTTGCCTCAAGGGTCAGATCACACTATCGGCATAAGCGTGATTATCGAGTCTCCTCCCAAAGGTATCTCCAGACGTGAGGGTCAATTCAACGGTTTTAACCGGAAACTCTAGGTCTGGGACAAGATTTGTGGAAGGAGGGAATGATTCGTATCAATGTATGTTGTTACGGTAGCCAATAGTAGACACAAACCGTTCCTCGAATCATTCATAGAGCCCTTGGGTCACACTCCTGGACCGCATGCAGCTACTCTCTTCCCCTGCCCTCCTGCTCCCTGAGCCTGGTGGGGACTACAAAGGCGGGTGGTTGTATTCATGTCGAAATGTTCACCACCTCATGCTGCTCTACTAGATCTACTTCCACGTCTGCTGCTCTGTAGATTCCTCTGTGCTTAACACTTCCTCTTCTTGAAACATTTTAAACGCCCAAGTTTCTGAGACTGGCACCAGTTTCCTATTTTACCACTGCTAACATTCACTGGCTGTATCCATTCAGCCAAAGAACATTCAACCACAAAGGTTCTCTCTAGCACCCTGGCATAAGTAGGAATGCATAGAGGAAAAGTGCTAGCTCAGATGCCCTTTAAACACACCTAGCTCAGAAGTCCGATCTCTAAAGCACTGATCGTATCGTATTCATCGAGTACCCAGAATGATCGGTACGCCTCGATAAATACTCAGCTTCCGACATGTCGTCCTGCCGAAGCTGTATAAGCTTCAGAAAACTCTCAGCCACCTCCTCAAGCCAGTCCTCAACCGCCTGTGAGTCGGGATCGCCTCGGAACCTGAGGGGTATCTGATGCTGAAACACGTTTAAGGCACGAAACCTACATGTGTCATCTACCGGTACCGCTGGTTGAAACTACTGACCAACAGGTAGTGATATAGCTGGCACACTACCTGAAGGTACTATCTCAGGCATCGGTCTACGTACCGAAGCCTCAGCACTATGCGAACCAACCTCATGGTCACTCACTGGGAAACACCAGTAGCTGAGATCACCATATACTCCACTAGTGTCTAAACTAGGTGTAGAACTCTAGCAATCGCCTCCATCCAGTCCACTGCTGCCTGGGAATCTGCCTCGCCTTGTAACATCAGAGGCCTCTGCTGCTGGAACTCGTGAAATGCGCTCTGTCAGCGTGTACCATCCACTAGTATGGCTGGTGGCATCTGCTGCCTAATGGGTTGTGGTGCGGCTGGTACACCACCCAAAGGTGCCACCATAGAAAGAGGGCCCTGAACTGGAGTCTCATTGCTTGGTGGGCCGTCAGTGAGTACTCTCTCGAAACTCCAACTGACTGTCTGCGTGGTGGCATCCAGAACAGATGCGACACGGTTAAATGATTATACCTGGTGAGCTGACCTGGTTTGAGCTGACTTTAAGAAAACTTTTGAAAACACACACACAATCAGTGTTTTTGTGCACTGGGTCAGAAATCAGTAGTCAGGGTCCTGGTGTATAGATACGTCGACCGCCGCACCAACACTGGACTCCCTGAACTGAAGACCACACTCGGTACCCTTAACACTATTGCTTCACAGAAAAGAATTATCAGAGTCCTGAGTTCTGTAGTAGAACCGATGTCCTATGATACCAATTTGTCATGACCCGTCCCCCGGGGCCCGTGTCATAACTACCCCAAGCCCGCCTTCCATAGGTCAGGGGCTGGAGACTAGCACTAAAGGCGTAAATCCCTATAACTGGGAAGACATGACTTTATAAAACGTAAACTCACACAACCAGAGAACAAGCGGAAGCAAACACTAAGTAAAGAAGTGTAACAAACGTACTGAAAGTACAAGGGGCCGAAATACAAGCCCAACTGAAAAGTACAACTACAACTGAATGAAAGTACAATAGAAAAGACAAACAACTGGAAGATAGAAGCAGCTCCTGGGTCATCCACCTCGGATCCTACCTGAAGGGTAGGTACAGATAGGCTCCTCAACGCTCTCGCTCTCCAACCTCCTCCGAGTACCGTCTCGTCGTGAAGTCCACCTCCGGGTACTGACTCGTCGTGAGCTCCACATCCGGGTACCGTCCAGTCCTCGTACACTCGGTCTCTATCAGTGTTGTCCGTCGTCTGCGTCCAACACAACGAGGTGCAGACATATCCCGTGTAGGGGTGAGTATAACGATACTCAATAGGGACCCCGAGACCCTCAAGGTCTCACTAAACCCAACAAGGATAACCACAAAGAAGGATCTCAACAGATAACCCTTACTTAGGTACAAGCCCATACTTATACCTAAGTTATCACATAACTCATCTCAATCATGAGGAAACACAAAATTTATGAAATCAACGGATAACCACTACTTAGGTACATGCACATACATATACCTAAGTTATAAAGTGACCCATCTCAATCATGAGGTAAACACAAAGGTCATTGACTTAGCTCAAACCATGATTTTTATTAATGATATCGAAACCACAACTGCTGAAGAGATCCTCCTCTGTCGAGTACAGTGGCCCTGCCGCGACTCAGAGGCGCTAATCACTAACCTTGGACTGCTGAAGTACTCCTCCTGTCGAGTACCGCGGGTCTTCCACCCAAACACAGTAGTGCTTCTTGTCATGGGTCTGCCACCCCAACACAGTAGTGCTCCCCCTAATAGCCTACAGAGGTACTCCTTCTGTCGAGTACTGTGGGTCTGCCACCCAAACACAGTAGTGCTCCCCGCCGTGGGTCTATCACCCAAACATAGTAGTGCTCCCCACTGGGCTATACAAGTCACTCCGACTTGAATCAGACAAGCAGTTATCAGGTCTCAGCCAGCTACACGGTCTCCGTACTCCGTACGTTCGTCTCCAGAAGGTCCGCTCCACGAGCTACTGGTCGATACTCCAAGTGTCATGTAATCTCACGTGGAAGTATCTCAGAGGACCGCCTCGTCATAGGGGTCTCAACGCAACAGACGACGCGTCAATCGGACGCCCGGTCGGTGAGTTATTAGCCTTTTAGTCCCGTGAGCCCGGTTGGTTTCGTGTACGAACCAACCCGACCGTATCTAAACTGTACCCCAAACTCTCATGGGGTATACTCAAAGGAACTGTTTCTCAATGTGATTACCAACGCCGCTAATGGTTCGTCAAACGGACGTCCGGTCTGAGAGTTATTAGCTTTTCCGTTCCAGGGGCCCGGTTGGATTTCGGGTACAATCCAACCCGGCCATACTCCAACTGCGTCCAAACCTCAGGTGAAGTATACTAAAAGAACCGCCTCACCAAGAGGAATCAAACAAGTCGACGACACGTCAATCAGATGTCCGGAGCTCAAGTTATAAGCGTTTCCGCTCCGAGGACCCGGTTGGTTTCGGGTTCGAACCAACCCGGCCGTACACAAACTTCGTCGAAACCTTGAGTTTAATATACCGAAACGACCGTCTCGATCCAAGGAATTCTACGCAACTGATGGTGCGTCGATCGTAGGTCCGTAACTCAAGATATGTTTGTTTAACCGAAAACTGCCCGAAAATAGGGGGTTTGGGCCCGGTCCGACCCGGCCCAACACCCCTGGGTCGCCCCGAACGCGGCCCAACCGGCGCAGCCCGGACCGGCCCGCCCCGGCCCCACCGGGAGAGCTGGCTCGGCCAGCTTGGCCGAGCGAAAAGTGCGGAGCGGGGGGGTGGGGGGGGGGGGGGGCGACCCCCCACTAATTGACACCGGCGGTGCAAAGCGCCGCCCCGTCGTCGTCCCGGGATCCCGCGGGGCCGCAGGATGCACCACGCCGCACGACCACGGCAAGCTGTGGCGGGTCTTCTCTAGCGGCGCGCTAAGGCACCGCCGCCTCCGGTCGTCGGCGCGACGGCGCCGACGACCCAACCCGCCAGGAGCTTCCACGGGCCACCAGAGTTTCTCCGATGGCCCGTTTTAGCTTTCGTCTGCGCCGACGGTCTTCTCGGGTCCCGAACTTTACTGCGAAGGCTTTCAAACTCCATTTCGGTCCCGTTTCACCATCGCCCATCAATCCGCGCACAAAAGAACAACCAGCGGAGGGTCCATCTTGTTCGTAAGCCCATGCCCTCCGCATTAGAGGCTCAATCCATAATTCATTAACGAGAAGGGTTTAATTTATTCAAAATAAATTATACAAACACCCTGCAATTAAATACCCATGCACGAGGTTATAAATCACATAAACACAAAATACGAAGACCCCCTACCTCGAGAAAGATCCGCGGTAGCCGAGCACCGTGGATGACCGTGTTGCGAAAGGGCGGACGTCGGCCCGTTGACGTCGTTGCAAGGTAAGAGATGAAGGTGACAATGGTCGTTGACATTCATCACTTCCGTAAAGTGCCTTAGATCCCAGCTCGATCATCGTTCGTTGGATCCGACGCAGGGAAGACGTCGAAGTCAACATAGTTCGTTATGCCCGCACCAGGCTACTGTTCCCCGCTCATTCGTCGGTGTCTCATCGGAGAAGAAAGAACCTCGGTGGTGGTGCAACAATGGAGGAAGGAGAGGGAGGGAAAGAAGGAGAGGAAACTCTCCTGTGGATCCCCCTCCCATCAAAAGGCTCCTCCCTTAATAAAATATTAGGCTTGGAAAATATTTTTATTAACACATCCATTTCAAATTCAAACACCTCAGTAATTAAATTAGAGGATTCAATCTATTAATTAATATGTTGTCATGAATTAATGGGAGAGGAGAAAGTGAAGAGGTCCCATAAATATTTGGAGAGTTATCAAAATTTAACAAGGGAGATTTAAAAAGGGGGTTTAAGGAGGGTTAAGGGAGATGAGAGGTTGGGGGTCGTGTGGGCCCCACCTCTCATTTATCCACACATGAGAAGTTTAACTTCCAAGATATAAAAATAAAATTGTTCAACAATTTTATTTATAAAGAAACTAAATCCCCAAATATTAATCTCAACTCGCTTAAAATGCAACTGCGCTAAAGGTCCCCTTAACCAATTACCGGCGCTGCGAGTTCATCGGTGCCCTTGGATTTCAATTCCGAGCACCGGTTCAAAAGATAGAAAAACCCGCTCATTCGTTCACTGAACGTACCCGAGCTAAACTTCGGAAATTGATTTCGGGCACACCGGGCCTCGGAATCAAGTGCCGTCAGAAGCCACATACTTGTAAAATTACAAGGTATTTAAGAAAAAAAAATTCCTTGAAATTTCTGGGTCTTTACATTACTCCCACCTCAGGGCTTTACGTCCCCGTAAAGCTTCAACACACACTAGGGAAAACAAAAGAGGTACTGAGCATGCATCCGAGCCTTCCGCTCCCTTGTGCTCTTCTGGAGGTTCCCCTGCTACTAGCGAAAACACACCAGAGGAATCGACCGTCCTCTTAGGAGCCACTCCTATCGATCCTCGATCTCCACTGGAACCTCTGTGAATGTTGCCCCATCATTGATGTCCAGCTCCCTGTCGTCGATGATGTGTGAAGGGTCGTGCACATATCTCCTCAGCTGAGATATGTGGAAGACGTCGTGCACCTAATTCAACTGTGGTGGAAAGGTCAAGCGGTAAGCCACCTCACCTACCCTGCTGAGGACCTAAAAGGGTCCGATGAACCTCAGAGATAACTTTCCGCCTCGGCCACATCTCCGTAGACCTCATCGAGGTGAGACCCGTAAGAAAAAGTGGTCTCCATCCTCAAACTCCAGTGGTCACCGTCTCCTATCAACATAGGATTTCTGCCTGCTCTGTGCAGTCTTCATCCGCTCCTGGATGATTTGCAGATTCTCTGGTAGCCTCAAAATGGGAGCATTAGTCAACCTCTACCTCAGCTCCTGAAAAGATCTGCTAGCATAACCCTAACCACATGAAGGGTTTTCCCCTTATTCTTTAATGTTGAAAGTGGTGCAACAACTCTAGAGAAGTTTGGATCAAATCTAAGTCTGGCCGACTCATGAGTGATCGACTGCACCCACTTATGCATGATTCCATCATGTGCTACCTGGGGTTTCCTTTTCGCTGATCAAGTAAAACCCATCCCAACATTGTAGGTAAACCACAACCTTTTTTCCAAATACAGTCAATCTGTGTATGAACTGTGGTTGCCCAGTCCATACCCAAACTAACGTCGTAAGACCTCGACGTTGCCACCAAGAGGTTCCAACCGAAACTCTCGCCTCAAGGGTTAGATCGCACTGTCGGTATAAGCGTGATTATCGAGTATCCTTCCAAATGTATCTCCAGAAGTGAGGGTCATTTCAACGGTTTTAACCGGAAACTCTAGGTCCAAGACAAGATTTGTGGAAGGAGGTAATGATTCGTATCAATGTCTGTTGTTATGGTAGCCAATAGTAGACACAAACCGTTCCTCGAATCATTCATAGAGCCCTTGAGTCACAATCCTGGACCGCGTGCAGCTACTCTCTTCCCCTGCCCTCCTGCTCCCTGAGCCTAGCGGGGACTACAAAGGCGGGTGGTTGTATTCATGTCAGAATGCTCACCACCTCATGATGCTCTCCTAGCTCTACTTCCACGTCTGCTGCTCTGTAGATTTCTCTGTCCTTAACACTTCCTCTTCTTGAAACATTTTAAACGCCCAAGTTTCTGAGACTGGCACCAGTTTCCTGTTTTCCCACTGCTAACATTCACTGGCTGTATCCATTTAGCCAAAGAACATTCAACCACAAAGGTTCTCTCTAGCACCCTGGCATAAGTAGGAATGCATAGAGGAAAAGTGCTGGATCGGATGTCCTTTAAACACACCTAGCTCAGAAGTCTGAGCTCTAAAGAACTGATCGTATCGTATTCATCGAGTACCCGGAATGATCGGTACGCCTCGATGAATACTCAGCTTCCGACATGTCATCCTGCCGAAGCTGTATAAGCTTTAGAAAACTCTCAGCCACCTCCTCAAGCCAGTCCTCAGCCGCCTGTGAGTCAGGCTCGCCTTGGAACCTGAGGGGTATCTGATGCTAAAACACGTGTAAGGCACTGAACCTACATGTGTCATCTACCGGTACCGCTGGTTGAAACTACTGACCAACAGGTAGTGATATAGCTGGAACACTACCTGAAGGTACTATCTCAGGCATCGGTCTACGTACCGAAGCCTCATCACTATGCAAACCAACCTCATGGTCACAAACTGGGAAACAACAATAGCTGAGATCACCATCTGCTCTACTAATGTCTAAACTTGGTGTAGAACTCTAGCAATCGCCTCCATCCAGTCCACTGCTGCCTAGGAATCTGCCTCGCCTTGTAACATCGGAGGCCTCTGCTGCTGGAACTCATGCAATATGCTCTGTTAGCGTGTACCATCCACTAGTATGGCTGGTGGCATCTGCTGCCTAATGGGTTGTGGTGCTGCTGGTACACCACCCGAAGGTGCCACCATAGAAAGAGGGCCCTGCACCGGATTCTCATTGCTTGGTGGACCGTCAACGAGTACTCTCTCAGAACTCCAACTGACTGTCTGCGTGGTGGCATCCGGAACATATGCAACACGGTCAAATGATTATACCTGGTGAGCTGACCTGGTTTGATCTGACTTTAAGAAAACTATTGAAAACACACATGCAATCAGTTTTTTCATGCACTGGGTCGGAAATCAGTAGTCAGGGTCCTGATGTATAGATACGTCGATCGCCGCACCAACACTGGACTCCCTGAACTGAAGACCAAACTCGGTGCCCTTAACACTATTGCTTCACAGAAAAGAATTATCAGAGTCCTAAGTTCTGTAGTAGAACCAACGTCCTATGATAACAATTTGTCACGACCCGTCCCCCGGGGCCCGTGTCATAAAAACCCCAAGCCCGCCTTCCATAGTTCAGGGGCTATCAACTAGCACTAAAGGCGTAAATACCTATAACTGGGAAGACATGCCTTTATAAAATGTAAACTCATACAACCAGAGGACAAGCGAAAGCAAACACTAAGTAAAGCAGTGTAACAAACGTGCTGAAAGTACAAGGGGCCGAAATACAAGCCCAACTAAAAATTACAACTACAACTGAACGAAAGTACAACAGAAAAGACAAACAGCTGGAAGATAGAAGCCGCTCCAGGGTTATCCACCTCAGATTCTACCTGAAGGGTAGGTACAGATAGGCTCCTCAACGCTCTCGCCCGCCAACCTCCTCCTAGTACCATCTTGTCGTGAAGTCCACCTCCGGGTACTGACTCGTCTTGAGGTCCACTTCCAGGTACCGTCCAGTCCTTATACACTCGGTCTCTGTCAGCGTTGTCCGTCGTCTGCATCCAACACAACGAGGTGTGGGAATAGCCCATGCAGGGGTGAGTATAACGATACTCAATAGGGACCCTGACACCCTCAAGGTATCACTAAAACCAACAAGGATAACCACAAAGAAGGATCTCAACAGATAACCCTTACTTAGGTATAATACCATACTTATACCTAAGTTATCAAGTAACTCATCTCAATCATGAGGAAACACAAAGGTTATGAAATCAATGGATAACCACTACTTAGGTACATGCCCATACATATACCTAAGTTATCAAGTGACTCATCTCAATCATGAGGTAAACACAAATTTCATTGACTCAGATCAAACCAGGATTTTTATTAATGATATCGAAACCACAACTGCCAAAGAGCTCCTCCTCTGTCGAGTATAGTGGCCCTGTCACGACTCAGAGGCGCTACTCACTAACCTTGGACTGTTGAAGTACTCCTCCTGTTGAGTACCGCGGGTCTGCCACCCAAACACAGTAGTGCTCCCCGCCATGGGTCTGCCACCCCAACACAGTAGTGCTCCCCTTAATAGCCTACAGAGGTACTTCTTCTGTTGAGTACCGCGAGTCTGCCACCCAAACACAGTAGTTCTCCCCATTGTGGGTCTACCACCAAAACATAGTAGTGCTCCCCACTGGGCTATACAAGTCGCTCTGACTCGAATCAGAGAAGCATTCATCAGGTCTCATCCAGCTACAAGGTCTCCGTACTCCATACGCTCGTCTCCGGGAGGGTCCGCTCCACGAGCTACTGGTCGATACTCCAACTGTCACGTAATATCATGTGGAAGTATATCAGAGAACAACCTCATCGTAGGGGTCTCAACGCAACTGACGGCGCGTCAATCAGATGCTCGATCTGTGAGTTATTAGCATTTTAGTCCCGTGGGCCCGGCTGGTTTCGTGTATGGACCAACCCAACCGTATCTAAACTGTACCCCAAACTCTCATGGGGTATACTCAAAGGAACCGTTTCTCAACGTGATTACCAATGCCGCTGACGGTTCGTCAAACGGACGTCCGGTCTGACAGTTATTAGCTTTTCCGTTCCAGGGGCCCGGTTGGATTTTGGGTACAAACCAACCCGGCCATACTCCAACTGCGTCCAAACCTCAGGTGAAATATACCAAAAAAAACCTCCTCATCAAGAGGAATCCTACAAGTCGACGGCACGTCAATCGGACGTCCGGAGCTCAAGTTATAAGCATTTCCGCTCCGAGGGCCCGGTTGGTTTCGGGTTCTAACCAACCCGTCCGTACCGAAACTTCGCCGAAACCTTGAGTTTAATATATCTAAACAATCGTATCGATCCAAGGAATCCTACGCAACTGATGGTGCATCGATCAGAGGTCCGTAGCTCAAGATATGTCCTTTTAACTGAAAACGGTCTGAAAATAGGGGGTCTGGGCCCGGTCCGACCCAGCCCAACACCCCCTGGGTCGGCCCGAACCGGGTCGACCCGACCCGGGCCTGGGTTCAGCCCGATTGGGGGCAGCCCAACCCGGTTGGCGCAGCCCGGCCCGGCCGGCGCGGTCCGACCTGACCAGCACGGACCGACCCGCGTGGCCCGCCCCGGCCCCACCGGGGGGGCTGGCTCGGCCAGCTCAGTCGAGCGAAAAGTGCAGAGCGGGGGGGGGGGGGGGGGCTCTAATTGACACCGGCGGCGCAAAGCGCCGCCACGCCGTCGTCCCGGGATCTCGCGGGGCCGCGGGATCCACCACGACGGGTCTTCTCCGGCGGTGCGCTGGGGCGCTGCCGCCTCCAGGTGGCCGGACGGCTCCGGCCGCCACCTCCGGTTGCCGGCACCACCGCACCGGTGACCCGCACCGCCAGGAGCCTCCGCGGGCCACCAGAGTTGCTCTAGTGGTCCGTTTTAGCTTCCGTCTACGCCGACGGTCTTCTCGGGTCCCGAACTTTACTGCGAAGGCTTTCAAACTCCATTGCGGTCCCGTTTCACCATCGCCCATCAATCCACACACAAAAGAACAACCAGCAGAGGGTCGGGCTTGTTTGTTAACCTGTGCCCTCCGCATTAGAGGCTCAATCCATAATTCATCAACGAGAAGGGTTTAATTTATTCAAAATAAATTATACAAACACCCTGCAATTAAATACCCATGCACGAGGGTATAAATCACATAAACACAAAATACGAAAACCCCCTACCTCGAGAAAGATCCGCGGTAGCCGAGCATCGTAGATGACGGTGTCGCGAAAGGGCGGACATCGTCTCATTGACGTCGTCGCAAGGTAAGAGATGAAGGCGACGACGGTCGTTGGCGTTCGTCGCTTTCGTAAAGTGCCTTCGATCCCGGATCGAGAATCGTTCATTGGATCCGACATAGGGAAGACATCGAAGTCAACGTAGTTCGTTGTGCCTGCACCACGCTATCAATCCCTGCTCATTCGTCGGTGTCTCGTTGGAGAAGAAGGAACCTCGGTGGTGGTCCAACAATGGAGGAAGGAGTGGGAGGGAAGGAAGGAGAGGAAATTCTCCAGTGGATCCCCCTCCCATCAAAAGGCTCCTCCCTTAATAAAATATTAGGCTTGGCTAATATTTTTATTAACACATCCATTTCAAATTCAAACACCTCCTTAATTAAATTGGAGGATTCAATCTATTAATTAAGATGTTGTCATGAATTAATGAGGGAGGAGAAAATGAAGAGGTCCCATAAATATTTGGAGAGTTATCAAAATTTAACAAGGGAGATTTAAAAAGGGGGTTTAAGGAGGGTTAAGAGAGATGAGTGGTTGGGGCTCGTGTGGGCCCCACCTCTCATTTATCCACACATGAGAAGTTTAACTTCCAAGATATAAAAATAAAATTGTTCAACAATTTTATTTATAAAGAAACTAAATCCCCAAAAATTAATCTCAACCCGCTTAAAATGCAACTGTGCTAAAGGTCCCCTTAAGAAATTACCGGCGCTGTGAGTTCATCGGTGCCCTCAGATTTCAATTCCGAGCACTGGTTCAAAAGATAGAAAAACCCGCTCGTTCGTTCACTGAACGTACCCGAGATAAACTTCGGAAATTGATTCCGGGTACACCGGGCCTTAGAATCAAGTGCCGTCAGAATCCACATACTCGTAAAATTCCAAGGTATTTAAGAAAAAAAATTGCCTTGAAATTTCCGGGTCTTTACAGCTACCGACTAGCAGCGTGGGTCTTTATAAGTATAGTGGAGAGGATATACCCTCTCAGAGGATAATAATGGTACTGGTCCGAGTATAATAATAAAGATGCAGCATAATATCTACTCAGCAGACTTGAACTAGACTCGAAGAGTGAAAGCACAATCAATATCAATAAACAGCGGAAGCAATAAATATAAAAAAATGCAGCGAAAAGTAAACACAACAGCATGTTAAACACTTGTAACTACCACTGAACAACAAAACATGAATCCAAGCAGATCATACATATCCATATATATGAAAAGAGCGCCAATGTCTAACCAACTATTTCTACAAAACAAGTAAGTATGCTGATACAGTAAATAAAGCAAAACAAGGTAAAATTAAGCTCGGTAAGACCTCAAGGTCCCTACCATCCCCATGCGATAGCTAATGCACTCCATCTCCTGAAGCTGGCCTCTTTCCTGCACGCATATTCATAAAGTATGCACGCGTCCCGAAGGGCCCATGCTGGGTGTGAGACGAATCTCAGTAGGATACCACCCAATAGTGCATACCTAATATAAGTGTTTAAACAGACATGCAGTTATAAGAAAAACATTAAACAGTACGATGCACAAATAAACACAAACACCACTGGTGCTCAGCAACCACCATGGAGTGTCACCTGCTTCGGCCAATGCTGTAATCTCTTCCATGTAACCCGACACCATGTTCCCCCTCACACCGTGTTTCTCAAGTACCGATGTCCCAAAGGCACACCCAAAAGATAGTAACCCTGAGGAACAACGATACCTATCCTCAAATAAGTAACCGGATGGACAACGATGTCTTCCCTCAAAATAACGGTGAGCCTCTACCCCCAACCCGATAGCCTCAACGCTATCCCCTGAAGGCTCCTCACCTACCACATGGCTTCCTACAACAAGCACCCCCAAACCAATAGTACCTAAACTGCAACTAACGAGGGCCTCTACCCACACGAGTGGTCAAAACCACCTCATCACGAAGTCTCTCTTTGTGCACACTACTCATAGTTCCGGGTGAGCAGTAATCACCAAAATAGTACCCAAGCCACAGCACATCTGACTCCTCATGTCCCTGTGACCACGCCGCTCAAGTACGATGGTCTCACCATCCCAATAAACCGGGTCATGCCCTACCTGACAGTCATCCTGCCTTAAACCGACGCCCATGACGTCCAATCCCGTGGTCAAAACCACTCAATGTAACCCAGACCAATCCCAACCTGTGATTATCATCACTCAAGAATATTCGGGTCATGCCCAACACAACCCAAAGGTTCCAGCATATGAAATTTAGAAATTACGTAAATAACAGATTTAAACAGAACACATAAACATGCAAAACAATCTAAACAGTTGAATTGCACTAAACAAGTGTTGTCCTATACCAGCACGAAGGTCTTTAAGGCCTCTAACATTTCATATCAAGGTTTAATAAACTAAAATCAACAGTTTAAAATAATACAATTTGATTATAACCATTTTTACATCCCCAGCCAAAATACCCTGATGAGCCACAACCACTCGCCAAACCCCGCTCAAGAAAAACATGTAATAGGGAATACCCAAAGGCATCTCATAGGTCAAATAAACAATTAAATAGGCAATAGCAGGTAAATTAGGGTCTCTCTCAAAATACCCAAAAACGCGCCATATGCCGCACCACCCAAAAGTCTACAAAAACACAAAAAGAGGTATGCACCACCTACCTGAGACTCGTAGACGTAGGCACGTCTGATATCGAGCTCCAATTCGAAGCCGATCTTCGTAGATCTATGTTTCCATCAAATCCTGAAAATTCCACTCGGATAGAAACTACAACGCGTGAGGCAAGAGATCAAAAACGGAACAGGGTGCGTGGGTTTAGCCTCACTGTTGCGATCCCGCAACCACCGATGGATTGAAGAACGGATGTCGGATGAAGAATCTAGGGAAGGAAACGTTTTCGGCAACCCGGAGCGCCAAGGTCCGAAAAAGGGGAAGAAGAAGGTTTTTTCTAGAAAATAGACGCGACACTCTTTCATTTAAGCGAATAAAAAAAAGTACATGGAATGTATTTAAGGACTACATGCAGTGTAGTGGCCTTTTCTATACTCCGACTTAAGCGAAGATAGACACACGACTTGGGCGCTCCACACGGGTTGACACACAGCTTGAACCCAGCCGGTACGTAGAAAGGGAATACACGACATGTTAAATAACACTATATGTCGTGTAGTAGGAAATTCCTACATGTTCATCACACGGTATGTACTCAGTGAACACACGGTCGATACTCACACAACCCATACACAATGTGTACTTTAGAGTACATGATGTGTAGTTCTGGGAATTTCCAGAACTTCCCAGATTTTCCCAATCCTCTCAGGAACAAGTCAAAAATTCAAACAGGGTCGGGATTTTGACTTTCTCTAAAAACACGGTTTCTTACAATCTCCCCACCTTAAGATATCTCATCCCTGAGCTATCAAACAAAACTCGAAGATGGCACAGAACATACCACTCCGATCAAGTAACTCGGACTTCCCCGGTTTCAAAGGTTCTGTCTAAATTCCTCAAGGGGCTCCCCACCTTAGAAATTGCCCAGCTCGATCTCAACCCAACAAAACTCAAAACAAGCAAAGGTTCACTAACCTATTTTATGGACACATGGTCCTCTCATGACACATCATCACCCCTATGCCTCATTGGTGCTCCCATGTCATTCTCGACACCCAAAGTATCCCACATCGCATCGGTGTCCGCCTCCACGAGGTCCTGGATCCCATGGATGCTCAAATAAAACCTGATACCATCCACATCAAGTAACTCACATCCTCGATGCATCGATGCCCATGACACCTCAAGTAACCCGCATCCTCGATGCCTCGGTGCCCAAGGCACCTCAAGTAACCCGCATCCTCGATGCCCCTGATGCTATGAATCTCATACATATATATAAATATATCACGCACCTGATATGACGCCAATCCCACTGAACAACATCTAGTCAGTCCACATAAATCCTGTGCACCTCGTGCACTCAAAATGAACATGCCTCAACAGGTCATGCCAAAGAGAAAACAAGAAAGTCACGACCACACTTGTGGTGTACCTCTAACCGTTGTCTGCTCACCAGTCTGCTCAGCCTCTGGCAGCTCCACAACATGTACCTGGCCTAAAGTACGACTGCTTGATGCTTGACCTATCTACAGTGCTGCTCTAGTCACTGGCCAATGACCCCTCAGCTGGGTCCCGCTATCTCTGTCACGTCCTCCGCGTGCAGCTGAAACTCGGCTACCCTCTCCTGGTTTCAAACCTGAACCAACTCCAGATTCCACTGTCTGTCCTAGTCCCTACCTGCCGGCTGTCTGAGAAGGCTGCCTGCAGAACCTCTCAAGATGCCCAACCTGTCCACATGCCCAACACTCCTTTGGAGGCCTATCGCACTGAGTCCAAACATATCCTGGCTATCCAAACTGAAAGAAAATCACTGAAGAACTACTACGAGGTGGTATAGCTAGGTCCCTGGCCTAACTGCCCTGCTGGAACTCATCCCGTCCTCACTTCTTGCTGTCTGACCATCACCTGAAGCTGTCATCCGACCAACCTGGGGCCTATCCCTTTGGTTTCCCTCCACTATAAGTGCCTGATTCACCGCCTTTGAGAATGAACCCATCCTGAATATATTCACCTGGATCTGAATGGCATGTCGTAATCCATCCTCGAAGCACCTCACCCTTGCCGCGTCATCGCTTACCATACCAGGTGGAAAGCGAGATAGCTCAGTGAAAGTAACTGCATAGTCCATGATAGACATGTATCCCTTCTGAAGGCTCAATAACTCCCAATCTCTCTCTTCTCTCAGTGTCTCTGGGTAGAAGTGCTCGAAAAACCTATTATCGAAGTCTTTCCATGCTAGTCCCTCATGCCTGTGAGCTTGAACCTACACATTCCACCAGCGCTTTGCCAGTCCTCGCAGCATGTACGTCGCTAGCTTGACCCTCCACCCTGGAGGTGTCTCGAGCTTCTCAAAGATCATCTACATGCTCTCTATCCAATTCTTAGCTGCATGCAGACCACCCTCACCATGAAAAAGCGGTAGGTGCTGCGACTGGAACTCCCACATCAGATATGCCATAGATGGATCTATACCCTGCACATCTCTGTCAATCCCCTATAAGACACGTATACCAAGATAGCTCGAAGCTGCTCATCGATCCATGCTCTAAACACTACCAAACCTGGCTACTGTCCTGCCTGCATTAGATCCTGGACCTGTTCCTGTCCCTAAGCTTGTACCTACGACTCATGCTCTGCCTGCACCAGATCTTGAACTTGATCCTGCTTCTGCGGCACTGTACCATCTCCCACCCGACGCTCCATCTGAGTCGACTAAAAGGAACCCACTAAATACCATAAATGGATAGACAACCCGTATATATATATATAACAATATATATTCAATGCATATAAGGAAAGTGGTAAAGAGGCAGCATAAAACAACTACCCTTACTCTCCCCTATCGCAACCCATGCCTATGGCATCCCGACCTCATGGCCTTCTTACCCACCCTCAACAGAGCCAAGTATCAAAAGTACCTCGGGATATGCCTATCCCGATAACCAACGTTGCCTCAAACCAATGACCAAGTCGCCCAATCCTGGTGATCAAAATCACCTCAACCATAGTACCTACCTATTCGTACAAGAGCCAGACCCAAATACCCTGCCACATGGGATTATACAAATATATCGAGCATGGCATAACAAATTGCAATTAAACAAGCAATTTTTTATCAGGAATTTCACCTATTAACATTTCGAAGAATATAAGGCATGGAAATTGATATTATTCACATAGAATTATCACTTCACAAAGCATAAGTGAAATTATTAAATTAAAATACCCTAAAAATGTGCCTATGAAAAGACAAGCAAACAAGCCTTATCATACTGAGCTAAGGTCCAATTCTCCTTTACCGCACCAGGTCAAGGTTTACATATCACAATCATTAACATCATACACAAAGTGAGCCACCGAGGTGGATATCGTATAAACTGTAATCTGAGCAAAAAAGAAAATAGCAATTCCCACCCATGACAACTTGGTCCATCCCTCATACCTGAGGCTACAGGTACCCAAACACAAGATAGAAACCCATTCCAGTCACAACCTATCACCAGTCCACCATATCCCAAATAGTAAAACCAGCATAAATAAAAAGATAAGCCTCAATCTCATTAGTATCCAACAAAACGTTGCTACTAAATCCCTGTCAAGAACTCCTCTGATACCACTTTGTAACGACCCGGACCCGAACAACCACTCGAACGGTGCTAAACGGGTCGGGTGTTACTAACTTAGGTGCACCTCCCCAAATTCCAAATGCTGCCGACTAACAGTGAGGGTATTTATAAGTATAGTGGGGAGGATATACCCAATTAGAGGATAATAATGGTACTGGTCTGAGTATAATAATAAAGATGCAGTAGAATATCGACTCAGCAGACTTGAACCAGACCTGCAGAGCAGAAGCACAATCAATATCAATAAACAGTGGAAGAATAAATACAAACAAAGGTAGTGGAAAGTAAATACAATAGCATGTTAAACACTTGTAACTACCATTGAACAAAAAAACATGAATCTAAGCAGATCATACATATTCATATATATAAAAAGGGCGCTTATGGCTAATCAAATGTAGCTAAAAAACAAGTAAGAATGCTGATACATGAAATAAATAAAAATAAGGTAAACTCCAGCTAGGCAATACCTCAAGGTCCCTACCATCCCCATGCGATAGCTAATGCAGTCCAACTCATGAAGCTGGCCTCTTTCCTGCACGTAAATTCATAAAGTCTGCACACGTCCCGAAGGGCCAATGCAGGGTGTGAGACGAATCTCAGTAGGATACCAACCAACGATGCATACCTAATATAAGTGTTTAAACATGCATTCAGTTATAAGGAAAAGAGTAAACAACATGATGCACAAATGAGCACAAACTCCACTGGTGCTCAGCAACCACCATGGAGTGTCACCTGCTTCGGCCAACGTCGGAATCTCTTCCATGTAACCTGGCACCATATTCCCCCTGACATAGTGTGTATCAAGTTCTGACGTCCCAAAGGCATGCCCAAGAGATAATAACCTAGAGGAACAACGATAATTATCCTCAAGTAAGTAACTGGAGGGACAACGATGTCTGCCCTCAAAATAACGGTGAGCATCTGCCCCCAACCCGATAGCCTCAACGCTATCCCCTGAAGGTTCCTCACCTCCCACGTGGCTTCCTACGGCAAGAACCCACAAACCAATAGTACCTAAACCGCAACTAACGAGGGCCTCTACCCACATGAGTGGTCAAAACCACCTCATCATGGAGTCTCTCTGTGTGCACACTACTCATAGTTCCGGGTGAGCGGTAATCACCAAAATAGTACCCAAGCCACAACACATCTGACACATCATGTCCCTAAGACCATGCCACTCAAGTCTGATGGTCTCTCCATCCCAGTAACCCAGGCCATGCCCAACCTAATAGTCATCCTGCCTCAAACTGGCGACCATGACGCCCAATCCTATGGTCAGAACCACCCAATGTAACCCAGGGCAATCCCAACCTATGATCAGCATCACTCAAGAATATCCGGGCCATGCCCAACACAACCCAAAGGTTCCAACATATAAAATTTAGAAATTATGTAAATAACATATTTAAACAGAACACATAAACAAGAAAAACAATATAAACAATTGAATTTCACTAAACAAGTGTTGTCCTACACTAGCACAGAGGTATTTAAGGCCTTTAACATTTCATATCAAGGTTTAATAAACTAAACTCAACAATTTAAAACAATAAAATTCGATTATAACCATTTTGGCATCCCTGGCCAAAATGCCCCGATGATCCACAACCACTCGCCTAGCCCCGCTCAATCAAAAAAGGTAACATGGCATACCCAAAGGCATCCCATAAGTCAAATAAACAATTAAACATGCAATAATAGGTAAATTAGGGTCTCACTCAAAATACCAAAAAACACGCCATAGGATGCACCACCCAAAAGTCCGCGAAAACACAAAAAGAGGTATGGACCACCTACCTGAGACTCATAGACATAGGCACGTCTAATATTGAGCTCCAATTTGAAACCGATCTTCATAGATCTACGTTTCTGTAAAATCCCAGAAATTCCACTCAGATAGAAACTGCGATGCGTGAGGTAAGGGATCGAGAACGGAACAGGGTGTGTGGGTTTAGCCTTGCTATTGTGATCCCACAACCACCGACAGATTGAAGAATTAATGTTAGATGAAGAATCTATAGAAAGAAAATTTTTTGGCCCCTGGAGTGCCAAGGTCCGAAAAAGGGGAAGCAGAAGGTTTTTCTGGAAAAGAGACGCGACACTCTTTCATTTAAGAGAATAAAAAAAAGTACACGGCGTATATTTAAGGACTACACACCGTGTAGTGGCCTTTTCCATACTCTGAATTAAGAGGAGATAGGCACACAACTTGGGCACTCCACATGGGTTGACACATGACTTGAACCCAACCGGTACATAGAAAGGGAATACACGGTGTGTCGAATAACACTACACGTCGTATAGTAGAAAATTTCTACACGGTCATCACACGGTATGTACTCAGCGAGAACATGGCCGGTACTCACCCAAACCATACACAACATGTACTTTAGAGTACATAGCTTGTAGTTCTGTAAATTTCCATAACTTCCCATATTTTCCCTATCCTCTCAGGAACAAGTTAAAAATTCAAAAAGGGTCGGGATTTTTACTTGCTCTAAAAACCCGGGTTCTTACACCCATGACCCCCTCTCAAAAAATCTTGATCATTGTATTAGTTGCCGAACAAACCACCCCAACCCGAGCAAAAGAATCCACTTGTATAAGGAAACAATTCTTATGTTAGTAATACTATAAATAAATAAATTAAACATAAATATGAAACAATACATTAATAAAATTTCAATTTTAAATAAAATAAGACACTTGGAGTCATAATGGTCACACCGTAAGTCAGATTGAGGTGAAGCTGATTTCTACATGTCACAAATTAATTCTGGATAATTGTCCTAAAGTATCAAAATAATCCAAATACATTTTCTCAGTTTTGAGTATACCACTTTTCTTTTTTACTAAAATGTCATTCTAAACATAAAACACACATTTTGAGTCTTATCGGTCACATTTTGTGTCTGTTTGATGTGAGACTGATTCTTAAATATCACAATTAACTTATGAATTATTTCCCTAAATTATTAATACCATATAAGTTCATTTTCTTAGTTTTCAGTGTGTGATGCATGTTTTGAACTAAAATGTCAATTTTAAATAGATAACAAACACCTGGAGTCATACCAGGCACACCGTGGATTAGATTGAGGTGTGTCTATTTCCTACACATCAAAAATGACTTATGGATCATTGTCTTAAAGTATCAAAACAATCCAAATTCACTTACTTAGTTTTGAGTATGTCACTTGTGTTTTGTACTAAAATGTCAATTTTAAATAAAAAGACACACTTGGAGCCATACCAATCACACTGTGTGTCAGATTGAGATACAATTTATTATTACAAGTCACAAATGACTTATGGACCATTATCCTAAGTTATCAAAACAATCAAAATATGTTTGATCGGTTTTAAGAATGTTACTTGTGTTTTTTACTAAAATGTCATTTTAAACTAAAAACAAGCACTTTTAATCATACCGACCACATCATGTGTCGATTTTACATGAGACTGATTCCTACACATAAAAAATGTATTATGAATAATTTTCCTAATTCATCAAGATACTCAGAGCACGTTGGCTTGGTTTTTAGTGAGTTACACATGTTTTGAACTAAAATGTCAATTTTAAATTGATAACAGATACTTTGAGTCATACTAGGCACACAATGTATCAAATTGAGGTGAGTTTTATTCCTACATATCACAAATGATTTATGGATTGTTTTTATAATGTATCGAAACAAATTCTAATGTGTTTTCTCAGTTTTGATTATTTCACTTATCATTTTTACTAAAATTAATGCTAATTTTAAATAAAAAGACACACTTGAAGTCATACCGGTCACACCATGTGTCAGATTGAGGTTTGGATGATTCCTACACATCAAAATGACTTATGGATCATTTTTTGAAAGTATTAGAACAATCAAAATGTGTTTTCTTGGTTTTGATCATGTCACTTGTGTTTTTTTACTAAAATGTCATTTTAAACTGGAAACACGCATTTTGAGTCATACTGATCACATCGTGTATCAGTTTGATGTGAGACTGATTCCTTTAAATGAAAAATGACTTATTAATGTTTTTTTATAAATTATTATGGAAATACAACCAACTTTTCTTGGTTTTCAGTGAGTGACACACTATTTGAACTAAAATGTCAATTTTAAACTGATAATGGTCACTTTGAGTCATACCAGACACACCATGTATCAGATTGAGGTACAATTAATTCTTATATGTCACAAATGACTTATAGATCATTTTCATAATGTATTAAAATAATTTGAATATGTTTTATTGGTTTTGAGTATATCACTTATCCTTTTTACTAAAATCAATGTCAATTTTAAACAAAAAGACACACTTAGAGTCATACCATGCATATCGTGTGTCATATTGAGGTGCGGATAATTACTACACATCAAAAATGACTTATGGATAATTTTCCTAAAGTATCATAATAATATGAATGCATTTGCTCATTTTTGAGTATGTAACTTGTCTTTTTTACTAAAATTAACATCAATTTTAAAAAAAGACACACTTGGAGTCATACCGGCCACATCGTGTGACAAATTGAGGTTTAGACGATTCCTACAAATCAAAAAATTAATTATGGATCATTTTCATAAAGTATTAAAACAATATGAATGTGTTTTCTTTTTTTGAGTATGTCATTTGTGTTTTCACTAAAATTTTATTTTAACCTAGAAACACGTACTTTAAGTCATACCAGTCACATCGTGTGTCAGTATGATGTGAGACTAATTCCTACACATAAAAAATGAATTATAAATTATTGTAAAAAATTATCAAGACAATCAGAGCATGTTTGCTCAGTTTTCAGTGAGTAACACACATTTTGAACTAAAATGTGAATTTTAAATGGATAACGAACACTTTGAGTCATACTAGACACATTGTGTATTGTATTATGGTGTGGCTGATTCTTAGACATCACAAATGACTTATATATTGTTTTTATAATGTATCAAAAAAATCTAAATGCGTTTTATCAGTTTTGAGTATGTTATTTGTCTTTTTAAGTAAATTTGATGTCAATTTTAAATAAAAAGACACACTTAGAGTCATACTGGGCACACCGTATGTCAAAATGAGGTGCGGATGATTCCTACACATCCGGAATGACTTATGAAATTTTTTCATAAAGAATAACAAAATATGAATGCATTTGTTAGGTTTTGAGTATGTCACTTGTCCTTTTTATTAAAATTAATGTCAATTTTAAAGAAAAACCACATTTGAAGTCATGCCGGTCACATCATGTGTCAGATTGAGGTGCGACTGATTCCTACATGTCAAAAATAATGTATGGATCATTTCCATAAAGTATAAAAAATAATACAAACATGTTTTATCAATTTTTAGTATGTCACTTTTGTTTTTTACTAAAATATCATTTTAAACTGGAAACACACACTTTGAGTCTTATCGGTCACATCATGTGTCAGTTTGATGTGAGATTGATTCCTACACATCAAAAATGAATTATAAATCGTTCTCCTAAATTATCAATACAACTAGAGAGTGTTTTCTCAGTTTTCAGTGAGTGACACATGTTTTGAACTAAAATGTTAATTTTAAACTGATAACGGATACTTTGAGTCATACTGGGAACACCATGTATCAGATTGAGATGCGACTGATTCCTACATGTTAAAAACAACACACGAATTGTTCTCATAAAGTATTAAAAAAATCCAAATGTTTTTGCATGGTTTTGAGTATGTCACTTGTATTTTTTGCTAAAATTAATGCCAATTTTAAATAAAAAGGCACACTTGGAGTCATACCGGTCACACCGTGTGTCAGATTAAGGTGTGGCTGATTCATATGAATCAAAAATTATTTATGGATTATTTTAATAAATTATAAAAACAATCCAAATGTGTTTTCTCAGTTTTGAGTATGTCACTTTTCATTTTTACTAAAATGTCATTTTAAACTGGAAACACGCACTTTAAGTCATACTGGTCACATCATGTGTTAGTTTGATGTGAGAATAATTTCTACACATCAAAAATGACTTATGAATAGTTTTTTTAAATTATCAAGACAATTCAAGTGTGTTTTCTCTATTTTTAGTGAGTGACACATGTTTTGAACTAAAATGTTAATTTTAGATCGATAACAACCTCTTTGAGTGATACCAGGTACACCATGTATTGAATTGAGGTAAGACTAATTGATACATGATAGAAATGAATTATGGATAATTTTCCTAAATTATCACAACAATATGAATGTGGTTGATCTGTTTTGAGTATGTCACTTATCTTTTTTACTAAAATGTCAATTTTAAATAAGAATACACACCTAGAGTCATACTGGTCACACCATGTGTCATATTGATGTGCAGTTGATTCTTACATGTCATAGATGACTTATAGATAGTTATCCTAAAGTATCAAAACAATATGAAATCATTTTCTTAGTTTTGAGTATGTGATGTGTGCTTTAAACTAAAATGTAAATTATAAACTAAAAACATACAATTCGATTCATATCGAGCACACTATACATCATATTGAGATGTAGTTGATTGAATCATTTCCTTGTTGTCATTATCACAGTTGCATCCTTGAAGTCCAATAACTCATGAGCACGAGCAGCTTCGAACAAACCACCCCAACTCAAGAAAAATAATCCACCTATATAAGAAAAAAATTCTTATGTTAGTAATACTATAAAGAAATAAATTAAACACAAATATAACATAATACATTAATAAAATTTCAATTTTAAACTAAAACCACACAATTTGAGTCATACCAGGTACACTGTGTATCAAATTGAGGTACGATTGATTCCACTGTGTCTTTTTAGCCTATAGTGCATTCAAAATTTTGTGTTATCTAACAATATTTATATTTTATAACCCAAAATACTGAATGCATTAGAGAATAACAAGAAAATTGTGTCATCATGAGTGCATCATCCATGTTGAGTGCATGATCATAGTACATAAGTGAATCATCCTTGTTGATGAAGTCATTTCTTCAAAATCACTGAAAATTAATAGAATAAGTATCATAAAAAAATGACAAGGGAGTTAACTACAAAATGTAGATAAAATTAAGAGAAAACCAACTAAATAAGTAGTAGGAAGTCACATATTCATGATATATGTGTACATTTTGACACCAAATATGTTACCCTTTTGTTTCTAAACAAATCTATTTCATCTTGTGAATATAAGGACTTTTTATAGTCTTGATAATACTAAAACAATATAAATACACAAAGGTTTAATAAATATTTTAAATGAAATTATAATTATCTTTGAAAATACCTCTTTAGGGATGCTAGTTTATTGATGGTATATGATATATTTCATAAATCTACAAACATAATAACCATAATCTTTTCCATTGGTTTGTTTTAGACACTGCAGAAACATCAAAAAAATAAGTAACTTGTTTTGATATGTGTTTTTTATAGTGAAATATTATTATAATACTTATCCACTTTTAGAAGTCGATAGATTCCTTGTATGCATGGACAATCCTCATGCCATGATTTTGATGATATTTAAACACTACCCTATTATAACATAATTATCATTAAAACATAATATAAAATATATAACTTGAAGTTTAGTTTTAAAAATTTGGATGTAGTGTATTAAAAATTGAAAAACATCATCACGTGTGGTCGGTTTGGTGGGTTTCCATGAAGTGAATCCAAAAAATAAGTTTTTGGAGTATCCAAATTGACTATAATGAGTACCCAATGCTACCTAAAAAAGGAATAAGTAATGAAAGGAATGTAAAATTATTTTATATGATTAAATTGTAGAGTTTTACCACTACATTATTGGTAATAAGAAGAGTCTATCGTCTGTAAAATTTATTTCAAACATCATGGCCGGTTTTTCCACTATTACCTCAATTTGATCTAAATCCAATAAGGTTAGTTGTGTATAAGTGATGTGAGGACCAATGAGTCCATATTTATGTTCATGGGGTTTTCCATTAAAATAATATTGATATAGATGCTTGTAAAAAATAAGAATTGTATTTAGTAATAATTAACATAGTATATCAGCTATAGGAAAACAAAATCATGAAAAAAACCGCATGTATAAATTTAAAAATGAGACTCCTAGCTAGCCATACTTGAGGATTTCATTTACATTATCAAGAGTAATGTATCCATTAATAGACTCTTCATATATTTGTTCTTCAAAATCAACTATGACATTACTACCACTTTGTAAACTTGTATCCACATGGACCTTAAATGTTAATAAATGCATATATTGAATGAGTAGGGTAAAGGTGATTCTTGAAGATATTTTTGATTGTTCGATTGATCATTTAGATCGTTTTTATTCGAACTTTCTTTTCACCCCTTCCTTTTTTCTATTTATAATAACATTCATCGATTATAGAATTTTTTCATTAACTGTTAAAATACTATTGGAAATTCTTTCTATACCAACGCCTCTATCCCAACGGTTTAGAAAAACCATTAGGATAGGTTTCCTATACCAACAGTTTGTTCAAAACCATTGGTATATGAATTTTTAGAGTGTTTTTCCCCAAAGATTTGGAAAACCGTTAGGATAGGACCAAGTAGAGACACCTTTACCAACAATTATATATAACTATTGGGATAGGTGGTAGTTTTCCCAATAGTTTCAAAAAATCATTGGGATAGGTGATAGTTTTCCCCACTTATTCCAATGGTTCATGGAAATCGTTGGTATAGGTTTGATAATATTTACCAACAGTTTTAAAAAATAATTGGGAAATAATTCCACAAATGAAGCCCCCCAATTCAGATCATGATCCGCCCACATTGTGCCCTAACCGAGAGCTCCCATTATTCCAACATGAAAACCCTTCTTCCCAGCAACTGATTGTTTATTCTTCCACATCAAATATGTAAGTTATAACTGAGTTCTATGATCTAACTCCATTTATTCTATTTTTCATTATAATTTCATTGAATACAAGTTTGTTTTTTTTTTGTTTTTATTATCTATAAAGGATAGCTCCCCTATTCTTTGTGAACCCTTCTTTTCAACCTGCGATCCATCCTTGATTCAAGTAAGTGTTTGTTCTTCCACCTCAAATAGAGTCACATTTCATGTTCTGTTTAGGTGTTCTATTGAGACCATTTTGATTAGAAGCATGGTTCATGTCTTATAGTGATATTTTAGTGATGTCATATTATATTGATCCAACATGGTAGTGAGTTCTTAAATGGTAGGGAGACCTACTATGGGTCTTTATTTCACAATTTATTTTTTGAGGTAATGGGAGGGGTGCTATATAGTGTGAGGGGGTTGGTTATGGGGGGTGCTGTGCAGTGGGAGGGGGGTTGGCTGTAGGGGGGCTGTGCAGTGGGGAGGGGGGTTGGATGGGCTACAGGGGGGCTGTGCAGTGGGAGGGTGGGGGCTGTGCAGTGGGAGGGGGGCTATAGTGGGGTTGTGCAATGGGAGGGGGGTTGTAGGGGGGTGTGTAGTGGGAGTGAGGGGGGGGGGTGCACTGTAGATGGGCTGTGCAGTGGGGTGGGTGGGGGTGTAGGGGGGTAGCTGTGCAGGGTGGGGTGGGGGGGTTGTAAGGGGTGAGGGGGGATGTGCAATGTGGGGGGGGGGGGGGTGGTGGAGGCTGTAGGGGGATGTGGGGGAGGGGGATTGCAGGGGGCTGTGGGGGGGGGGGGGTTGGCTGTAGGGGGGGTGTAGTGGGAGGGGGTTGGCTATGGGGGGATGTAGGGGGTGTGAAGTGGGAATGGGGGGGGGGGTTGTAGGGGTGTGTGTAGTGGGGGGGGGGGGGCTGTAGAGGGGCTATGTAGGGTGGGGGTTGTAGGGGGTGAGGGGGGTTGTGGAAGTTGGGTGTGGGGACTGTAGGGGGAGGTGGTGGGGATGGGGGTTGTGCATTGGGAGGAGGGTTGTGGGGAGGGGGGATTGTGAAGTGGGAGGGGTGGCTATGGGGGGTGGGGGTGGGGGCTGTGTAGTGGGATGTGGGGGGCTATAGGGGGGGTGTGCAATGGGATTGGGGGGCTGTATAGTGGGAGGGGTGTTTAGCTTGGGAGGGGGGGCGGTAGGGGGTGGCTGTGTAGGGTGGGGGTTGTAGGGGGGAGGGGGGGTTGTGCAATGTGGAGGGTGGGGGATGCAGGTGGGAGCTGGGGGAGGGGGGGGGGGGTTTCAGTGGGAGGGGGGATCACACACCACTAGTGATTAACATCACCCATTGTCACATTAGGCCTTTCCCAACACATATCCATGGAACTATCTTAGTGATAACATCATGAAACAACTTCCATACCCGACATCATGATGCCAAACTAACAATAAAGAAGTATAAATCGCACCACTATACCATAATTGGCTCCACCATACCATTTCTCACTTGAGACTACCTTCTAGTGTTTTCCTAATAACCGTAAATTTTTTAAGAAGATCATAAATGGTCTCACCTAGATCATCCCTCTCACACCTATTTACCACACATCACACATCACATAATGCAAATATAAATTTAGGAGAAATCTATGCAGCACATTCATTATAATCATATATGCCTAATCATATAAGATTGAACTCTAATTCAATTTCAAATAGAAATAATAGAAAAGGCATATGAAAATATAAAAATAGGGCATAATATTCATAAATACTTTAACACCTCAAATAAGTGAGATAAATAATAGAATAATGGATGTATAACATTAGCCTTTCTCTAATATACTTCCTATTTCTAATGATTCCAAGATATAGAAGGAAAAGAGTGACATCCCTCACTCGGGACAGCCCGCCCACCCCCCTGGACACCCCTACCCCCATGGACAGCTCCCCTCACCCCTGTGGACAGCCTGCCCACCCCCCTAGACACCCCAACCCCCTGGACACCCCCTACCCCCTGTGGACACCCCATACCCCTGTGGACAACCTACCCACCCCCTGGACACCCCTACCCCCTGTCGATAGCTCACCCACCACCTGGACAGCCCCCCACCCCCATGGACACCCACCCACACCCCTGGACACCCCTACCCCCTTGGACAGCCCTGCCACCCTCATGGACACCCCCTACCCCCGCATGGACAGCCCCCACCCCCGTAGACACCCATCCCACCCCCTGGACACCCCTACCCCCTTGGACAGTCCCCCACTCCTGTGGATAGCCCTCCCACCCCCTGGACACCCCTACCCCCCTGGACAGCCCCGCCATCCCCGTGGATAGCCCGCCCACCCCTGGACCGCCCCCCACCCCCTGGACACCATCCAACCCCCGGACACCCCCACCCTTGTGGACACCCCCACCCTCGTGGACAGCCCATCCACCCGCTAGACACCCCCTACCCCCCCGTGGATATCCCCACCACCCCCGTGGATAGCCCGCCCATCCCCGTGGATAGCCAGCCCATCCCCTGGATAGCCCCGCCCACCCCCTGGAGAACCCCACCACCCCATGGACATCCCGCCCACCCCCTGGACACCCCATACCCCCCTAGACAGCCCTGCCACCCCCGTGGACAGCCCAACCACCCCCTGGACACCCCTACCCCCTGGACAACCCCCAACCCCGTGGACAACCCACCCACCCCCTGGACACCCCCCCAGACACCCCCAACCCCCTAGACACCCCGTACCCCCTTGAATAGCCCCCCACCCTCGTAGATAGCCCGCCCACCCCCTGGACACCCCTACCCCCTAGAAAGCCCCGCTACCCCTGTGGACAACCACCCACCCTCATGGATAGCTCTCCCACCCCCTTGGACACACCTACCCCCTGGACACCCCTACCACCCTCGTGGATAGCCCGCCCACCCCCTGGATACCCCGTACCCCCTGGACAACCCCGCCACCCCCATAGACAGCCCACCCACCCCCTGGACACCCCATACCCCCTGGACAGCCCCAACCCCATGGACATCCCGCCCAACCCCCCTAGACACCCCACCACCCCCGGACCCCCCCATCCCCCTGGACACCCCGTACCCCCCTGGACAGCCCCCACCCCCGTATACAACCCACCCATCCCCCTGAACACCCTCTACACCCTTGGACAGCCTTGCCACCCCTATGGACAGCCCCACCACCCCCGTAGATAGCCCTCCCATCCCCTAGACACTCCCGACCCCCGTGGACAGCCCCCCACCCCCTAGGACAACCCCCACCCCTAGACAGCCTCACCCCCTGTACACCCCCAACACCTTGGGCAGTGTATGTGATCACTCAAATAATCTACTAAAATGTTAAATTTTTTCGATCTAAAATTTACTCAACTCCTGAATAATTCTTCTTCACAAGTGTACATGATCTTGTACACTCATGTATAGTTCTTCAAAGATATTTTGTTATAAATATAGTATTTTGTTTCTTTTTATATTATGATTATCATATAGATTAGTGTGTCAGTTATGGTTTCATATAAAGTGAACAATTTTCATTTACTTAAATATATTTTCGATGAAACTTCAATCTTATTGAATTGATTTTTACGAAATGAATTATAATTTTTTTTACAGAATGGATAGAAGTTGGATGTATGAAACTGATCGGATCTCAAGCGATTTTCAAAACAATTTAGAGAGCATTATAGATTTTTCATTTCATAATGCTTCAGATAGTGGTCACATACACTTCCCATATTACAATTGTGTTAGAAGACCTTGGTTGAGCCATGAAGAAGTAAGCTACCATATAACCAAATATGGTTTTCAAGAAAACTACTCTGTGTGGTATCACAATGGGGGAGAAAATGAAATCTCAGTTTGATGATGATCCAAATGAGAGGACTGTATTGGAGAATTTGTTATATGACCAGTTTCGGTTTATTCTTCATCATGACAAATAAAGGATTCCAACCCAAGAATATTTCAATATGGGCAGACATGATGCGTCTAATGAAAATGATGATGTTGTTAGGGTAAAAAAATTGAATGATGCTACCACGACTCCAGTATATCGACAATGCGGTAAAATGAAAAAGTTGGATTTTTAAATCCGATAGTTTCATGGTAAAACTATGTATGGGATTTCTAATACTTCCATCGATTACATTCTTACCTTCTTGAAGGACTTAATTCTAGATGATGCAGATATTATCTCAAACCACTATATGGCATGGAAGTTAGTTGAGGAACTTGGATTTTCAAGAAACAAAATTCATGCTTGCCTGAAAGATTGCAGTTTATCCTGGGATGAAACTACTGAACTAAATGATTGTATAAAATATGGCACATCCCACTGGAAGCCAAAAACTAATGAAACACCATCCCGTATGCCATAGAAAGTAATGTGACACTTTCCATTGATCCTCAAACTCCAGAATATTTTCATGTATGATGAAATATCAATAAAAATGTGATGGAATGATACCAAGATAAAGAAGACTAATGATGAGTTGGTTCACTCTACAGATGGATTTTCATGGAAGATATTTTATGCTCGATATCCTGATTTTGTAGCTGATGTGTGTAATGTGAGGTTGGGTCTTTAATGTGATGGTTTTAATCCATTTGGGTAGATGCTTATGTTGCACAACACATGGCTAGTTTTTATACACATTTATAATATTCCTCCATGGTTGTGTATGAAAAAACCTTTCACTTTCATGAGTATACTCATATATGGCCCTTTGGATCCCAACAATGATATATACGTATCCATGAAACATTTAATAAAAGAGTTAAATCTTCTTTGGGATGTGGGTGTGCGCACATACAATGCATGTTCGAAAGACATATTTCAGATGCGTACTACGCTTATGTGGATGATCAATGATTTTCTTTCTTATGCAATGATGTCTGGATGGAGCACGAAGGGAAAACTATCGTGTCCTATTTGTATGAAGAATACACAATCCAAAAGACTGAAACATCATTGTAGTTTCAGTTTTATGGGACATTGACGATTCTTGCCAATGGACCATCCATATAGAAATAATAGTCTAAGATTTGACAATACCATGGAGATTGATGATCCACCTCAGCGTATGTTTGGAACTGATGTGCTTAATGAATTGAAATATTTCAGTTTTTCATTTGGGAAGGGTCAAATGAAATCTGGAAAGAGAAAGAATGTTTCCATTGAAACCTATTACAATTGGAAGAAGAGAAGTATCTTATTTGATTTGCCTTATTGGTCAACCAATTTGTTACTTCATTTCTTAGACTTAATGTACATTGAAAAAAATATATGTGAAATTTTGCTTTCGATTCTTCTAAATGTTAAGGAAAAGACAAAAGATGATTTACGGTCTCGGCATGACTTGGTGGATTGGGGAATCAGAACAGAATTGCATCCTGTGCATATCAGTGAAAATAAATGGAAAGTTCCATGTGCTTCTTATGTGATGGCACCTACAAAAAAAATCAATTTCTAGAAGTACTAGAGACTATTAAATTTCCTGATGGATATTCAAGCAACATATCTAAACAGGTCAACAGAAGAGAGTTGAAGCTAAAATATTTGAAGACTCATGATTATCACATCCTTTTGTATGAGTTGATTCCAATAGAAATTCATCATCTTTTGTCCAATAATGTAAGGGTGGCTGTTATTCAGTTGTTCCATTTTTTTAGAGATATTTGTGCTAAGAAGTTTTCCAAGTCTTTCTTGTAAAAAAAATTGGTAGATGCCCCATTAATTTTGTGTGAGTTAGAGAAAATATTTACTCCATCATTTTTCACATGAATGCTGCATCTGAATATCCATATTCCAACTAAAATAATTCACAGAGGACCTATTTCTTTTCTTTGGATGTATCCAATTGAAAGAAATATATACACACTAAATTATTATGTCTATAACAGGAATCATCCCAAAGGTTCTATCGTGAATGGTTACTTTGCTCAATAATGTACATATTTCTTCTCTATGTATTTTCCTGATCTTCCTACAATAATGAATAGACCAATGAGAAATGAATAATAATAGTATGATAAAATTGAACCCAGTTTTCCATCACTTCCTCAAACAGGAGGAATTCCTAGATCATATACATTGACGACATTAAGCCTTGAAGAGCGGGAGATGACACATCGCACAATTTTATTCAAATGTGAATTGTTTGATGACTACATCTTTTAAGTAAATTGAATATGTATATCTTATATATATATATATATATATTTGTTAAAGTATTCCTATTTTTATCTATAGGGAACATAAATTGATGATAAATAGAAAGCATCATTCTTTATCTTTGAGAAAAAGGGAGACTTTGCATAGAAAAGAGTTTTCTGCTTAGTTAAAATTGAAGGTAATAATATTACTGTTTAAAACAATTAAAATAGTAATTAGTTAAGTTTAATATTTATTTATATTTCAGGTATTGAGTTTTCTTGCTGACTCTAACTCTAAGGAAATAAGATCTTTGGATTTTGGTCCGAATACCATGGTTCGTGACTGTAAATCAATTGTTATCAATGGGTACAAATTTATTATCACTAAACAAGAAAAGAACATGAGAAAAAAACATGATGGTGTTATGGTTACTGCCACAATAGACTGTTATGCTAGTTCATTAGATAGTAGACCACAATTTGAAAATGTAGGTTATTATGGAGTCGTAGAAATAATAATAATATTGGATTATTATTCTCATAGACAAGTCATGATGATGAAATGATAGTGGTTTGATTCGATGATGAGGCAGGGAATATTTATTTACGATTGTGGATTTCGAGTAATTGATATGACTCGCAATCTTGCTACTGATGAACCATATGTATTGGCATCAATGGCGAAAGAAGTTTTTTTATTTCAAAGACCATCTTCGACCTAAATTTGGTGTCATTATTGAAGTAATTCCAAGACATATTTTTTATGATGGTGATGATGGAATTGAAACCATCCCTACTACCATTAGAAATAATCCATTTATTACTTTTGATGACTCCAATATCTCAATTTTTAGAGTTGACTGTGAACCTAAAGTTGTGGTGGGAAATATATAAAATCATCCATTCATGTTCTCAATTCTTTTGGTTTACCTCGACTTGGGTTATTAAGGTTGGTACTATTCAAATTGATTTAATATTGATTACAAATATTTTGTATCCAACTTGACCATTATGTGAATTTTCAATGTTTATTGGTTTCAATTTTATTTGAATTGCATTTTCTAATTTGGAATTGAACTATATTCAAACCAACGAAACCAATATTTCTAACTTGGTGAAAATTTCAATGCTTCAACTATGATTTGTATAAAATTTGTATAACTCTAAGAAATCTCTTTAACATTTTACTTGGTAATGAACATGATGGTTTGTATTCTTCTGCAAAACATGTATTGAAACCTGCATCATCTACCTGGGCTAAATAAATTAAATTTTTCCTTAATATTAAAAAATACTTTACCCCTTATGAATCCGATAGAATCAATGTTCCATGATTTTAATAGACTGATGACACTCAGTAAATAAACATCCTACTAAAAATTAAATTTCTTTATTATATCTTGTACGATTTATTGATGTCATTATATATCTATTCAAGATCACCTAAAACAATGGATAATTAACATATCCATGAATCCCCCTATTCAATCTCATTTATTTTGTTTTTTTGGGTTACACATTAGCTATCCTTTTCTATTTACTTACATATTTGTTTTCAAATGTAGGAAATGAAACCAATTGAAGAGAGGAGACAAAAACAGATTATGGACAACAATCGTTGCATGACTGAGCTGGGAATTCCACCACTAGTGCCTGCAGTGAGTATTTTATTTCAAATATATATATTTAAATTATATATAATGTCATGTGATTAATTTTTTTAAACATTTTTTTAGGATCCATCTATTGGGAGACAATTATTTGATGAGCAGCCTAGTAGTGGTCCTAGTACTCAGGGTGTTCGTACGAGGGGGGTGGTACGAGAGCTAGACGATCTGGTCAGCATACCCGATTAGACCCTGAACCTCCCACTGATATACCATCCATCCCACATTCTGATCCTGGTGTGTAGGGACACACGAGATATTTTGGCCTCCCATGTTTTCACCACCCTTTATATCTGAGCCTCCTCACCCTTCTGTACCATATCTGATGATGATTCCCACTCCCCATTCAGCATTCGGCTAACCATCCCTATCATCTTCTTTTACTTTTTCTTCCTTCTCTCTGGGATTTTATATTCCATATTCTTCGACTCTTTCTCGACCAGAGTCTGTACCTGAAAAGCATACATTGGTACCTACTCCATCTATACAGGGTGTTCCTTCAGTTTTTGTAGATCCAGCGGTGCCCATTGATCAGACTACCACAGGTATACTTATACGACCCTAAATTTTTTACACCATTATTTATTTTCATTATAACATGTATCAATAAAATATTTGTTTTTCTTTCATAACAGATACATATACTGGTAGGAGGCGGGGGAAGGGGCGTACATGCATTTATGTGGTGTGGAACCACCACACGTATTTGATGGTGGACTATAATGAAGATAGTCAAATGATTGAAAAATCAATGTAGCAATGTCGGAGTTTTTTGGAGACGCTTTCCAAATACTCTGACATCATTCCTATTAGCCCGCTCTTATGGAGAAAACTTCCAAATGAAGTCAAGGATAAATCTTGGGTAGAGATATGGGTAAAAAAAACTATTTTATTTAATGAAAAATATTATTTTTTGTATTTATATGAATTAATATTTTGGTGTCAGCTACAGTTTAATTTCCCCGATGGTGAGGGTGCATGAACAACATGTCTAAAGGATTTAGGTGAGATTTAGAGATCTTATAAGCATGAGTTGTACATTGGCTAACATGCTAGAGTGAGCACAGAGTTAGAGGTGGTCCCTATCATGGATGATTGTCCATTAGAACAGTATCGACAGATGATTACTCATTGGACGACTAGCCAATTTAAGGTATTAATCACATTAGAGGTATTTAAATGAAAAATTTTCATGTTTTTCGTTAACAATAATTATTGAATTTTATTTAGGATTCATCCAAAATAAATAAAAAAAATTGATGCTAAAAAATATGTCCACACATTGGGACGTACTACGATGCTAGATCATGAGAGGCAACAGGTATAACAGTTTATAAATTTTCTTTACAAATTGAACTTTCAATTACTTCCTCCATAATTTATTCGATTGCTAAAGTTGTTATATAATTTTAGTTATGCAATTAATTATTGGTATCCTATTTTTAATTATGGTTTCCTATATTCAATTTCACTGTAGAAGCATAAATCAAATATAGAAGGACGTGTACCTCGAGCTAAACTTTTTTTCTCGAGTATAAGGAAGAAAGATGGAAGTGCGGTTAATGAACCGACTCAACAACATATTATAAGTTTTAATTTATAGATTTAAAATTTTAATCTCTATTTTGTAACTTAATAATATATTTATATTTGTAACAATCTGATTTAGAGGCCCTTGATGCCTGATAACATGGCAATTTTGGGCCAAACGATTACTTACATCAGGTGTTGGGAGATGAGAACCCTGGTAGAGTATGCTGCCAACCTGGGAAGAGTATAGTTCCGACAAGGTATTGGCCCTCCTTAGGTATGAGTTATAGTGCCACTAAGTTATAGAAAGTTAAGGCATAGGCGAAACAAGCTAAAAAAGGGCCATAGAGACAGAAGAACAGTCTGATAGGGAAAACACTGCATTTATTAAACTGATGGAAGTTTTACGTCCAACACTTCCACCAGAGGCTAGCACAACTTGTGATGAATATATTTCAACGATTTTTTATATATATGGTGAAACATGAGGAATTTATAGTGGTGGTAGAGACGATAGAGAGGAGGAGGCCGAGCCTAAGGAGGAGGAGGGTGAAGAGGAGGCCGAGGCGGAGGAGGAGGGCAAGGAGGAGGGCGAGGCAGAGGAGGAGGGAGATGAGGAGGCCGAGGATAAGTATGAGGGCGAGGAGGAGGGAATTGAGGAGGGTGGGGAAGATGATGGGGATGATGATGAGGATGGGGGTGAGGTTGATGATGAAGGCTATGATAGTGATGGTGATGAGGGATAGATTGATCCGTTACATTTTTGACTGATATTACCGACCTTTGATTTTTATTGATTTGTTGTGCCTGAATATATGTTTGATTAGGTAGGTCACATTATCTTTATTTTTTATCTATAAATAATAAAACTTGACTTGACGATTTGCTGTGACTGATTCACCCCTCCCCTAGACAGCCCCCACCCCCGTGGACAGTCCACCCACCCCCCTGGACACCCCGTACTCCCCTGGATAGCCCCGTCACCCCCGTGGACAGCCCGCCCACCCCCTGGACAACCCCTCCCCTTGTGGATATCCCCCAACCCTGTGGACAACCCCCACCCCATGGATAGCCCCCACCCCTATGGACAACCCGCCCACCCCCGTAGACATCCCGCCCACCCCCTGGATACCCCCATAGCCCCTGGATAGCCCTGACCACCACCTGGACCCCCGTACCCCCTAGACACCCCAAACCCCCCTGGACAGCCTCACCACCCCTGTGGACAGTCCACCCAACCCCCTGAATAGCCCCTTCCCTCGTGGATAGCCCCCCACCCTCGTGGATAGCCTGTCCACCCCCTAGACACCCCTACCCCCTGGACAACCCTGCCACCCCTGTGGACAGCCTACCCACCCCTAGACACCCCGTACCCCCTAGACAGCCTTAACCATCCCCTGGACACCCTGTGTCCCCCTAGACAGCCCCCACCCTCATAGATAGCTCACTCACCCCAGTGGACAGCCCACCCACCCCCTTGGACACCCCGTACCCCCCTGGACAGCCTTGCCACCCACATGGATAACCTGCCCACCCCTCGGACACCCCATACCCCTCTAGACAGCCCCGCCCAACCCCTAGACACCCCATTCCCCCTAGACAGCCCCCACCCCCATGGAAAGCCTACCCACCCCCATGGACAGCCTACCCACCCCCTTGGACAGCCCCGCCACCCTCATAGACAGCCCGCCCACCCCCTTGGACACCCTGTACCCCCTGGATAGTCCCACCCCCCCTGGACACCCCATTCCCCCCTTGGATAGCCCCCACCCCCGTGGACATCCCCCACCCCTGTGGATAGCCCACCCACCCCCTTGGACACCCCGTACCCCCCATGGACAACCCCACCACCCTCGTGGACAACCCACCCCCTGGAGTACCCCCTGTACAGCCCCCACCCTCGTGGACAGCCCGCCCACCCCCGTGGATAGACCGCCCACCCCCTGGAGACCCCCTACCCCCCTCGACAGCCCCACCACCCCCTCGACAGCCCACCCACCCCCTAGATTCCCCTCCCCCCGTGGACAACCCCCTACTTCTGTGGACATCCCACCCACCCCCCCTGGACACCCCTATCCCCCGTGGATAGCCTGCCCACCCCCTGGACACCCCGTGCCCCCTGGACAGCCCCCACCCCTGTGGACAGCCCCCACCCCCATGGACAGCCCGCCCACCCACTTGGACACCCCGTACTCCTCCTGGACATCCCCTACCCCCTAGAAAACCCCCACCCCTATGGACAGCCTCGCCCACCCCCCTGGACACCCCTACCCCCTAAAAATCCCTTCCAGCCCCGTGGACTACCCCCACCCCCTAGATAGCCCCCACCCCCTGGAAAACCCCCACCCCCATGGATTATAGGGTTTCTAACAACTCAAAGATCCCATTAATCATAGATAAACACTTGGTCTCCTCATGGGATCCTTGATCACCAATAAAAAATAGTGGATGGTATTTTAGAAACTCCCATGCATAATAAATGATCTGAGAAGAACATGGTTATTCCACTTCCACAAGAGTCTGAGTAGAGACCAAGACACAAAAATGACTACCTAAGATATCCCCTTATGGAATTTTTGATTCATTTATAGTGGTAACATTCTAAAGAATTATCAAAAACAAAACCTTTAGTAAAATAATATGATGTTCTAAAATAAGGGACAAAAAATCACAAATCCCATAAAGATACATTATAAATAATTCTTCATAAAACCATTTCAAAATCACATAATAAAGACTTATTTTTATTTTAAACTCCCTAATGGTTTATAAAAATCCCTTTTAAGCTTCCATTTCATAAATCATATAGTATTTTTGTCCCACAATAAAAATGTAATCATTTTTCTAATAACAAAATCCCCCTTCCTACCATACACACCAAAAGCATTCATTTTTGCCTAAAGAAACACATACTATTGAAATAAACACTATTACAAAACCATTTTAAAAATACCAATGATCTTAAAATCCATGAAAACCATTCCATTAAAACCATTACATCCCCCACCCCTCCTAGACACCACCCCACCACCTAGACACCCCCACCCTCTAGACACCCCCACCCCCATGGACAACCACCCCCACCCCCTAGACACCACCCCACCCCCCTTGGACAGCCCCCAACCCCTGGACCGCCCCCACCCCCTAGACACAAATACACCCCCTTTAAACCCCACCCCCTGGACTCCCCACCCCTGGATACCCCACCCCCATGGAAATCCCCCCTAGACAACCCCAACCCCCTAGAAGCCCCCACCCCCCTAGACACCACCCCACCACCTGGACACCCCCACCCCCTGGACACCCCCACCCCCATGGAAAGCCACCCCCACCCCCTAGACACCACCCCACCCACCTTGGACAACCCTCCCACCCCCTGGACCTCCCCATCCCCTGGACACTACCCCACCCCCTGGACACCCCCCTGGACACCACCCCACCCCCTGGACACCACCACACCCCCTGGACACCCCCATGGAAATCCCCCTCACCACCCAAGAAAGCCCCACCCCCTGGACACCCCCAACCCCCTGGACGCACCCACCCCTCCTAGACACCACCCCACAACCTAGAAACCCCACCCCCTAGACAACCCACCCCCATGTACAGCCACCCCCAGCCCCTGGACACCACCCCACCCCTGGACACCCCCACCCCCTGGACACCCCCACCCCCAGGAAAGCCCCCCTACCCCCTGGACACCACCCCACCCCCTAGACACCCCCATGGACAGCCCCCCCACCACCTTGGATAGCTCCCACCCCTGGAACCCCCATGCCCCCGGACAACCCCACCCCCTAGACACCCCTACCCCCCTTGGACAGCCACCCCAAACCCCTGAACACCCCAAACCCCCTGAATTCTGAATTGAATTCTTTATGTATTTAATTAACTTATGAATTACATGTTAATGGTGTATGGGTATACTTGTTGTATGGGTATACTTGTTGTATGAGTATACTTGTTGTATGTGTATATTTGCTGTAATTACCTTATGAATTATGTGTTAATTCTGTTAATGGTGTATGTAACTCTGATTATCATGGGTTCTATGAAATGTGAGTGTCCTATCACCATTATGAGATGTAAAATGGGTTATTTGGAATATTGGTTGTCATGTAAAGATTGAAATGGGGAAAAATATGTTGTAGTACATGTCATGTTTGGAAGAGTCTATTGTTTTTTATGTGCTATTGCATGTGTTTTTTTGTTCTATTTTAAGTGTTGTTTGCAGGTGTGTTTGTAGGTGTATGCAATGGAGGGGATGGGTGGAAGATGTTCTATTTTATGGAAATACATTTTACCAATGGTTTTAAACCTTTGGTAAAGTGTATTTTGAGAATAGTTTTACCAACTATTTGAATAAACCATTGGTAATACACTATACCAACGGTTCAAAACCATTGTTAAAGTGTATTTCCAGAAAATTTTTACCAATGGTTTTAAAGAACCGTTGGTAATACTATATACCAATAGTTTTAAACCATTTTTAAACTACATGTAAACTATATATCCCAACGGTTTATCAACTATTGGTATAAATATATACCAACAATTTCTATAAAACCATTGGCATACTGAAGGTTACACTGCCATATACCAACGGTTAGAGGAAAATAGTTGGTATAGGCCTTTTGCAATGGATTACTAACCAACAGTTTGTAAAACCATTGTTATATAGTATACCAATGGTTTTGATGCATATACCAAAGTTTTTAACCATTGGTATATATTGTATTTTTAGTAGTGAAAGTATTACATGAAAAATAAATTGGAAATGAATACCTCTTTATCGACTTGTTTTTTTACAAGATCTAATGGCCATGAGATGAATGTTCCAATAGATTTATCAATTATATGAATATCAGTATCCTCAATTGGAACAAGTAGCTCAGTTCTCAGTTCATGAGCTACATTAATCCCCACTCTCACATGACCTATTGGAAGTTATCTATTGTGTAAAATATTTTCTTGGATATTGAACACGGTATCCCTTACAACAAGGAGATGGGTGGGTGTTGATAGATATAAATCATAGTCATTTTCACCCTGTATAATATTATAACAGTAAAGGTATCAATTTTTTATTTATTCCCATTTCATAGAAACAATTATGATAATATTTATCACCTCATCTAAGATATCTCTTTGAGGGGAATGAATCACCTCAAAGCTAGTGGGGGTGGGGGATCTTCATAAAATGGTTGTTCTTGAGTTTTTTATTCTCTTTGATTCCTCCCTATAAAATTTTCTAGTAAATCTGAATACCAATTAAATTTTTCTTAAAGAGAATCTAATCATGCCTTCATCTCTTCCATTTTTTATCTTTATCCCCTTGTTTATTTTTTGTCTAAAAATATGTTTAGGGTGTCACCTCAAAACCCGCACCTCTGACGCGACCATACTATTCTAGCCACTTCAAGGCCATTGATAAAATCTTTTATTCTGGTACAGATAATGATGATTCATGTGTCTAAGTTAGATAAAAAAATATAGTAAAATAATTAATCATTGTTATTTAAAGAAAAACAATTTTTTATTATGTTATACTTACACATGATTCCCATGCTTTTTTGTGTTTTTATCCATTAGTATCCCATATTAATTTACACATTCCTTCTTCTATTACACATACTATGGGATGTAAGTGACATTGGATTTGGATTCATCAATTTTCATATAAATAGAGGAATATAATTATGTTGTTGTTTTATGTCACATAAAATTATTATGATAGATTTAAAATACGTACCATTCTTTTTCAAGTGAAGCATACCCCATACATGATTTATGATTGATTTTTCTACCCTTTTATTATTTTCAGCACTCAGTTGTTGTTTCATAAATTAAAAATTCTTAATGAAATTGATTAATAAACATATTCTAAAACAATGTATTACCATCCACAATGTACATGAAAAGATTTCTCCTCATAATGGTCTATAAACACATCCCACACTTCTTATCCTATTAGGAGTGTATACATCTGCGATGGGTGAGAGTTTATTTTCCCTTCATCATCTTTGAGATGAAATTTTGTTAGAACTATGTGAAATCTACTATGAGCCTTTCCAGTAAGAATTAATAAAAATTTTCTTTAGGATTCATCTACTATAAATACACTCTGTAAGGGATAATAAAGAGTTACTCAATGTTTCATTATTTTTTTAGTAAAATAATAAAAATATGTCATAATTTTACCCTAATAACTTCCCAAATCAGTGTCTTAATCACAAGAATAACATTGTACCATGAATATATATCAATCGGAACATGATGCCTAGTGGTGAGACCAATGAAACTACTGAATATGGCCTTGTTGGAGTTAACAACCTAGCCATGTGCATTGCATCCAACCTCGAATTTGATGTCTTTTTTTCTCACCTTAATAATTTTTTCTAACACTTTCACACTACGATTCTCCTTTTTTTGTGACACTGGTTTTTCTTTATGTACCATTTCCTCAGGTTCAACATCGTCAATATGTTGTTCCTCTAGATTGGTTGCATCAGCATGTGCATAAGGTTGTTGTTCCTATGCATTGGGAGAACCGCCAGGTTGAGAAACCTATTATTCCTCAGGATTGGGAGCATCAACATGTACATAAGTCATTATCTGTATAAGTGTTTGGACATTTACTTTAGATTACGTAAATTTAGTAGTGAAAATATAATAATATGAGGTAACATAATGTATATCAAATATATATATATAACCTGATTAGTATGTTTTGAACACTTTTAGTTTCCAATATTTGGAACATAAAATACTTGTACTGCCTATGATGCCATTATAAATTATTCATCTTTGTACCATTCCTTACTAAAATCCACATTCAAAAATCCTAATTCATAAATTTTAACAGAACTATTGTTATCGACCAAATTTCATTGAAAAATCAGCACCTGGAATGTTTTATAATCCAACTCCCATATTTGTTTGATGATGCCAAAGTATGAAATATCTGCATAAATTGGATTTTTATCCTTGGTACTAGATACATGCATCACTTCATCCACAAGTGTAACTCTACTATTTTTCATGTTACTATATTCATCATGTTCATTTGTATATAATGTTTAACCATTAATTACATAACCATTATAAGATAATACATGCACACTTTGTCCTATATCTATCCATCAAATACATTCTAAATTTAAATCCATATTTTCATATGAATCTTTAAAAATATGGTCTCAAAACCATCCTATAAACTATTTATTATATGTATTTGATATCCAGCTTTCATCCCTTGATGGATTAAAATGCCTAATAATTTATTTGTGGGTTTCAAGATATGGGGAAACCTCTAAATTGTTACAAAAAACATAAATGTGGTCCTGCTCTCAATCTGTAATAGTGATTGTGACAACATCTATTCCAGAAATCATTTCACTCAAAAGTCACACAATGTGATGAGATTTACATAGACCAATGCTTTCCACACCAAATAGGCAGTTGATAAAAAATTCAATAGATTCCTCAACAATATATAGATCGACAATACAACCTTTTGGATGACTTTGATTTTTGGTATACCCTTTAAAAATATTCATATGTCGTTCAATGGGGTACATCCATGTATAATGTATAAGACCAAACATTTGAATATCTCTTACCAAGTGAATCATCAATTTCACCATCACATCAAATAATACCACCAGGAAGAACATTTTAAATTCACATAATATGATGATAATTTCCTTTTACATAGTTTTCAATTTCGATGGGTCTATAAATTTTCTGTACATAGATTTAAAAAAGAAACAAATCTTGGTTAATGTATGATAGAAATTATTAGAGAAAATGAAACAAAAAGATACATGCATTAGATCTTTCATCAAAACATTACATTCATGTGATTTCATACCCTTTAACTTTAAATGAGTCATTGACATGATATTCTTGATATTCGATGAATACCCCTCTGGAACCATTACATAATTCAAGAAGCTAAAAAACTGATATATCTCCTTCTTGGAAATAGTATAAGGAGCTAGAGGAAGAAAAGTCTATCTTCACCCTTCATTGGTGCCAACTCTTCCCATATTCCCATGCCAATAATATCAAACTTAGCCTTAATTCCATGTTTTTTTCTTGGTGCATTTAGTAACATGAAAATGACACTATCACATACATTTTTTTTCAACATGCATAACATCAAGAAAATATATTATGTACAAAAAATTCCAGTATGGTAATTAAAAAAAAATCTTTTTCCAACTGATTTTTGTAAGGTTTTTTGAAAAAGGTTTACTAAAATAAGTGTCCATATGTTTTACTTTATCAAACAGTTGATCAGCTGTTAGTGGAGATGGTGTTGTATGTTCTTATAAACTCCTATCAAATAATGTCATCCAATATTGGTACTTATGTCATTGGGGTAGAAATTTGTGATGTCCTAGAAACACAATATTCAATGAATTTTTCAACCTAATTGACTATGTACTTCGTTAAAAAATGGGACACCCTTGATTTCCTTTAAAGTTATATCCTAAAAAATTTCCATAAGTAGTAAAGTAATTTATCATTCCATACAACATGGATCTCAATGTGAAATATTCATTTATGTAAGAATCGTACAATGTAACACCTAAATCCCATAATAATTTCAAATATTCGATCAATATATCCAAATAAACATTAATATCATTACCTGATTCTTCTGATCCTGATATAAAAAGATATAACATAATGAATTCTCATTTTATACATAACCAAAATGACAAGTTATAATTTACCAATATAACTATCCATATACTATGAGAGCTACTTTGAAAACCAAAAGGATTCACTCCATCTATAGATAGCATAAGATGAAGGCTTCTCAACTCATTTCCAAATTCATGATACTTGTGATCAATTCTATTTCACTGAGAAGAGTCTACTAGGTGAAGAAGTTTCCCATATTTATTTCATGTATATTCATGTCATTTCAATTACCTTGCACTCTCCTCACTTCCATATAGGAACCTAAACCTTGGAATGGAAAGTAACATACAATTTTATAGGACCTGATTTATCTTTTTTGTATTGAGAAGCACTATACTTTGGGAATTCTTTAAGTGATTTTTGGTCCTTGAGAAATAGTCTACAATCATTTGGATAGGTATGTATTCTTTCAAAGATCATACCCATTGAACATATCATTCTTTTAGTATCATATGTTAGGATAGTAAGGTCATTATATTATGGGATAATATCATTCAAGAGATTAAGTAGTCTAGTAAAGCTGAAATCACTCCATCCATTGCCATATTTTAAATTATATAACATTAGTATGGATGATGATGCTGTATATTTAGTTGAACTAACATACAATGGAGTATTTTCACAACTCTTTAACCTCACAAACAATTTTTTACAATCACAAAATTCATCTTCAAATGTCATTTAAATTTCCTCAATATGATCTTCATCATCAGTTACACCTGTAATCACATCCTTGATATGGTATTATTTATTTTCTACACTTGTAATTATATTAGATGATCCATTAAATGTAGTGTTATCCCAGTAAGTAGATACATTCACCTTTTCCCTATGTTTATTCCAAAATTTATAACTTAGATCTATTATGTGATAGATCAAGTGTTATTTAAACTTCTATGGACAAATTAGTATTGAATAAAAATAGCATAAACATGAAAAAAGGATTTGATAAGGGTTATATGAACAATATTTTGAAAACTTGATGAACTCTTTCACCCCATATTCATACTCTTTTGTCATAATATTGGAATCCATCCATTTTTGATTTATATCCATCCTATTTGATTCAGTAATATTAATATTTAAAAAAATAAATAAATACACAAAAGGGGGCCTTTAAAATAAGGGGAACCCAATATTTGAATGTTTCAAAAAATTTCACATGCTTTGAAGGAAATGGTTAATTGAATTTAAGAAAATGATTACTCCATTGGTGATAGGTTTTATCCTCTAAATTCAACCACAATGATCATCGGTACCAAGTATGGATTGACTACTACTAAGGGTAGTTCATGAAACATAGGTTCATTTACAGAAGATATGAGGGATGATTATCAGGAAACAAAATAAAATAATAACTATTCAGAAGATGAAGAAGATGAGAATAAAAATTGTATCCTTAAATATAAATTTTCCCAAGTTGGAGTTGGTGAAGCACCATAAAACATTTATTAGTTTGATGTATAAAGTTAAAAAAGAAGTAGAAACTATCTGATCCCTATAATGGGTTCCTTGATTGGTGTGACCATGATAAGGCTCAACTATATGGTCTTAGATACACTCATGCTGATACAACTATTTCAATTTCAAAATTCAAAGAAAGCCTTCAATTACTCCATGAAAAGTAAAATGATTTTGGTCTAAGGACTAAATTTCAGTAGCGCTTAGCTTCTCATGAGGCCAAGGTTGTGGGAGTGGGGTCATGATGGATATCCCATGGGTTGGATGGAGTTAGAAACATGCCATTTCCATGGTGTTATTATCAATCTATATTATGTATGAGGTGAGATTCTATGTATCTAGTTGGACTCTAAAAGTTAATATGTTCATATAAATATAGATACCACCCTATGTCCTTACACATGTCTGCATTTATCAATATAGATACCACTCATCGTGTTGTATTTATAAATATAGATACTACTCAAATTTTTGAAACACATTTTAAGGAGTGTTTGTGGTGGTTTTTAACATTTATTATATAATAAAAAATGTAGAAAAGAGTTTTAACACTGGTTAATATATAAATAGTGTTAAAATCCAAGGTTTTGATGTTAGTTATATAAATAACTAATGTTAAAAGTAAAATTTCAAATCATGCAAATGTAATGTTTCAATTTATTTACAGCACACCCATTCAATTTATTTTCCAGCCTATAAATTTATCATTCCACAAGAACACTTTTTACAATGCCTTATATAAATTTCCCATCCACCACATTCTACATTCCTGATTTGTACCTCTTTCATCGTTTCAATCCTTCATCATTCCACCAATTCTTCATTCTATCACTTTTACATGGTATTTATAATATTTTATCATTATTTGGTTTCATTTATGATTTTTTATCTTCACATATATATATATATTATGATTTGTTTTTTTAAGAATATGAATTCTTCAGATCGAGTATAAATGTTAAATCTTCTGCATGAGATTTATTAAAAGAAGTTTAAAATGTCACATGAGTTCATCCTTTAAAATAAAATTAATATTAATAAATGATATTTATATCCAGAGGACACCACCACTATTAAGGAAAAGAAACCTCAACATTGGGTTTTTTTCTTGTTTTTATTTGGTTTCTGTAATTTTCTAGTTCTCTCATCTAGTTTTTTTATTCCAAATGAGTTTGTGTATTGAAATATATTTTAATATATATATATATATAAAAAAAAATTGAAATTAGTTATTTTTAAAAACATAATTGAAACTCACCTATAACATTGGTTATAAAAATAAAAATGTTATATGTGATTTTTGATACCGGTTCTCAAAATAACTAATATTAAAAGCAATGTTTGATGATATTTGATTTCGGTTCTAAAAAATAATTGATGTTAAAATCCTTGATATCTAGTCAAAATAAAAATTTTGATGTTGGTTTATATAAACTATGTTAAAAAATACATACAATGTTATTTATATTCACATTAGCTGAAAAACTAACATTAAAACATAAAAAATGATGTTAAAATGTATTATTTCACTAGCGATTTCAGAATGGTGAAATTTGGAAAAGGAAAAAAAATATAATCTCCCTATATATGTAAAAGTAACTAGTGTTAATATGACTGAGGAAAATGGTAAATACATATACAATCTATTTCTGTATATATAAAAATGATAGTTTCTAGGAAGTAGTGAAATGTAGAAAAGAGAAACCCTTTTCTGTATAAGTGAAAGTAACATTTTCAATCTAAGAAAAATTTTCAAAATATGTAACCACACTATGATATGTAAGTTTTTATTTGGATTTTACATAAAGGCCATCAGGTGGTACGTAAGAGTCATTTCCAATAATAAGGGATGATATGTATGGTTCATTTAAATGACTCAAGGGTGATGCATAGGGTTCATTACCTTTACTATTTTAGGCGAAGAATCAACCACACCTTGTATTTATGGCCATACCATGAAGGAAAAATGTTAGGGTATATTAATCTGAAAATATGATTTATATTATAGAAAAAATATCATAGATAATCTAATTGAATTTGAGTTTACTAATTATTTTTATATATTAATAGAGATTATCCTGAATTTAGGGATCGATAATAATGTTTGTTTTGAAAATTTAGTAAGACATTCCTTTATCAATTAATTTTTTAATTAAACTAAATTAATGTCTAATTGAATTTTATATTACTAAAATTCTATTCCAATACTTTTACATATAATTAAATAAGAATATTCATTATATAGAGTTTATAAATATATAACTAGATTTAATGATACCTCAAAATATACATTTGAATAAAACATATAATGTTATAAAATATTTCAAAATTAATTTAAGTGTTACATAAAAAAACATACTATATAAAACTTATTGGTATTTTATTTTAGTTGAAATTTCTTTAATTTTATTTATATATTTAATATGATGAAAATTTATTCAATTCATTAACATAAGGATCCAACAATAACATTTGTTTTAGAATTTTAGAAACATTTTAAAAAATATATGTCAAGAATACATAATTGAAAATATAAACACAGCTTATTAACTTCCAAATTAAAAATAAATATAGATATATAAAAAAATACATATATTTTGATACATTGATTATTTTTCTCATTTCAATGTTTTACATCAAACATATTTTGTAGGATCAAACTAAATTTCACTTCACTAAAATTCTTTTGTTTCTTTAAAAAATTATGCAATAGTAAATTAAATTTAATCCATCAATACTAAAATTTAACTATATTACTTAATTTAATATAATTAAACAATATAAAATAAGTAATATATATTTGGAAAACTTATATGGGCTGAGAGATGATGGGAATCAGGGAAATGTTGTCGATAACTGAGATGAGTTCATGAAGAGTGGGAGGACCTCCAAAGACAAGGGATGAGAGGGGGAAGGGGGTTAGTGATGATTGTAGAGTACCCCAACGGTGGTGGGTGGTGAATATACTTTGAGGGTAGGGTTTTCAAGTAGGGGAAGTAGGCTTTGGACATCATGGAGATTTTGAAACGACATGTAATCCATTTGGAAGCTATGATGGGTGGTGTAATGTGGTGAAGGGGTGTAGTATGTTGCAACACGACGCCTAAAAGCATGAGGAAACTCTATTGTGTGGCAAAGGAAGAGATCCAGATGTGCTAAAAAGAATAAATTGATCAACACATACCTTGAATTTAGAGAGGATCAATTCGTTAAGAAAGGGGTTCGATGAGAACGGCAGTGGCGACAGTAGGGTTCAACAAGAGTGACAATGGCAGCAGTAGGGTTCCACGAGAGTTTGAAGGCATGAGATATGTGACTCTATTAGAGTTCTTTTTATAATATTAGGTAAAGATTTTATCAGTGCTTTCAAAAAATCACTGATAAAACGAGTCTTTATCATCATTAAAATTCTAACGCTGATAAATAGTAGTTTTATCAGCATTTTTTAGCACTAATAAAGATATTATTTTAATAATTTTTTTATTTTGATTATAATTATAGATAAATATATTTAAAAATATTTCTATATATTTATAATTTTTTTTATATTTTTATATAATTATATATAATTATATTATATATATTTATAAAATTATAAATATAATAAATATATTTATTATAATTTTATAATTATTTAAATATACATATATAATTATAATTATAATTATAAATAAATATAATTATAAATATTTGTATATAATTATATATATATAATTATAAGTATTTATATAATTATATATATATTTATAAAATTATAATAAATATATTTATTATTAAATTTATTTATTATAATTTTATTATTATGAATAAATATATTTATGAAATTTAATTTTTTGAGTTCCACGACTCATGGTGGTCCTGTCAACTCCCAGATGGATCAATTGCAGGATGAAAGATCACCTAATCAGGTGTGCTTGTTGGGGAAAGGTCTTGGAAATGAGCCTGGGAATAATATGGGATTGTAGTCAAAATGTTTAAATGGACCATGAGATAGTCTTGCTGATTTTTCTATTAAATAATTTCGAGAAGGGACTAAGCACATGGACAAAGGAAAGAAATGCTCTCTTACACTAGATGTTTTAGGTTTCTATAGCTGGCCTACACCATCTAATTTTGATCTTAAGGGGCATAAAATCCTAGATTCAGATTATGAAATCCTCTGAAGAAGCAATTTCTTAAGAGAGAGTTGATCAACAACTTCTCCAAGAAAAAATTATCACTTCAAGAGCCTCCAAAGGCAAGAAAAAAATGGATTCTGAGGGGCCTTTACACTCAAATCCTAGAGCTATCAGTCAAACCACAGAATTAGATGATGCTGCACTGAAGAAGGGACTTTCTAATTCTTCTAGTTCTACTATCTTGGCTTTGAGGCCAGAATTGACTGGTCCATAAGACATAAGCAATAAGAAATTGGAAGATGGATCTTCACATCGGGTTAATGTTATGGAAATAACTGATTTAAACTCTCCTAGTGATGTTTTTGGGATACACATTAGTATTGGAATTGAAAAGGCCACACTTGGTGAAAATAAGGATGAAAGGGACAGTGTTGGACTAGGATTTAGGTGGGGCATTTAACATGAGTCTTTGAGCAAAGGTAAAAAAATATCAGTGGATGAAGAGGGTTTTCAATGGGTCATCCCTCAAAAATACAAAGCATATGATCCTCAATCTAAATCTATATAGGTTCCATCCACACTTATCCAATTGCAGGCTGGCCATCTAGGTGACAAGTCTATACATGTTATCCCCCTACAAGCGGAACATCCAAAAAATAGCCCCTCACGTAGGAGTACTTATGGCTTTGAGAATGAAAAGTTGTCTTTTCCATCCCATTAAACTAATATGATGAAAGTAATCCTCATGTATCTTTTAGTAAGGCATCTTATGAGGAATGTGATACTGCACAAGTCAAAAACTCTAGTCATCCCTCCAAAAGACCAAGAAGGTGAAAGGCCCACTGAAGGCCTTAGTGAAGAAGTGACAGATTGGTTTTTCTCACAACTTGAATCCATTTTCTATTTGATTGAGTTGAATGTATCTAGTTTCAATGACTATTTAACAGTTCATAAGTTTCTATAAATTAATATTGAATATGACTTTCAATCCAATTCCAAGATGGAATTTTGGGATTTATCATTGAAATTTTGGATCTGCAACATTATAGAGGTCTCATCTGAATCTTTATTGGATAAAGAATATGAGCCACCACAATAGGTAAAGACATGGCAGAGAGGTCGGATTCCAAAGGGAAGAGGGATATATCCTAGGAATGTGGGATCTAGAGTGACTTACAGAAATTAACTTCCCGTGTTTGGTATCTTTTTCTAATGTGGGAATTTTTGCCTTGTTTGACCCATTCCCTTTTCTTGTACATTTTCTTTTTATTAATAAATTTAGGGTCATGGGGTTGGTTTCCAAATCCATGATTGATCCGTCTTGGTATGTATATATATTTATTTATAATTATAACTATAAATAAATAGATCTAGAAGTATATATATATAATTTTAATTATATAATTATAAATAATATATATATATATTATTTAAATATATTTATTATTGTTTTATAATTATTTAAATAAATAAATAAATTTATTATTATAATTATAAATAAATATATTTAAAAAGTATTAATATATAATTATAAATATATTTATATAAATATATTTATAAAAATATATATTCATTAATATAAAATTATAAATAAAATAATAATATTTATTATTAAAATATATTTATTATAATTTTATAATTATATATATATATATATAAGGAGTAGATGGGATTTGTTCGAGAGTTTCTCTCTCAATGAATCGCCAGCGACTAAGGTTTCTTCTGATCGTAGCCACGATCGATTCTTCAATGGTTGTGCTTTCTTGCCAAAAGGATTATTTGATAGTTTCAAATCTGCTACTTGTAAGAAGGGTAAGAAGACTTCTTGAGGTGGGGAAGAGGAGGCTCTGTTTGTAGGGATCGAGGCTAGCCACTCCTTCTCCCTCTTCAAGAACACTTTTGTTGGAGGGATTCAACATAAGGGTAATGTTGCACATGGGGTTGCAGATCCTTCTACGATCTTGAAGTGGGTAGCAATTAGCAAGCACTCTATTATTGACCGTATCATCTTTCCAAGGGGTTCAATTCCATGGTGTATCAGTGATATGGAATCAAAAATTTTAGTGATTTGGGGATTCTCAAATTGGAGATAAATTTTATCAGGCCACATTTTTTTCATATTTTGTTTCCATCTGAGGAATTGAAAATGCAGAAATAGGGATTTAGATCGGTACTATTGAAGCTATAGATTCTTCACATCCAATAATGGGATCACAAGATTAACCTGAAGGAGGTATGTAACTCTTCTATTCAATCATGAGTCAAAGTTCATGGGTTGAATTGGATCCCATGACACCCGTTCATCCTACATGACATTGCATTGGGAATAGGTACCCCAATCAAGATGGATAGAAAAATGGAACTCTCTTGCTTTGGTCATTACACACACTTTCTGGTTGAAGTGGATTTGTGTTCCACACTTGTTGACGAAGTTTTTCTATCTTCTGATGATGATGAAGTTGCATTACGGATTGAATATAAAATAATGCCTTATTTTTTTATAAGCTGTAGAGTAATTGGTCAAGACATTATGCACTGTAAAAAATCGATGGTTTTCACTTTCTGCTCTGCTATAGGTCATGAAGAAAGTTAGTGCCTCAAAAATTACTAGAACTAGAAGACTACTGGTCCTTATTTGGTAGTTGAGAAAAGTGATAACTATAAAGGGTGGGTGGGGTTGGTTATGTTGCTCCCATAGTATATGGGAATGCACATATGACATGTGCATCTCCTTCTACCAGCCCTATGCAAACAAAGGTTTTTTCTTATGGAATAATATCACATAAACATGCTATGGATGATTTTCATAACGTTACATCAAATGATGTGAATAGGTATGATGGTGTTAAGAGGTCTTGTGTAGTCATTTATGCTGAGGTATACTCAAAAATTGGAAAGGAACATCTTGATTTGGGACACAAGTCTGATGCAAAGATCATTAATGTTGAAAATGAGGAAACTCGGACTGAGATGGTGCAATATAAAATAATGACACCTCCTATGGATGTGGATGTATCCAAGGGTGTTTTTAACATTACCCCTCTATAAAAGGAATGAAATGAACAATTTGGTGGGCATGATGAGACATCAGTGGATGATCAATCTATAGAGGAAGATGCTGCTCAAGAATTAGTCAATCATTACCTAAAGCAGGAGAATTTGATTGTGGAAAGGGCCCATAAAGGTAAGAAAATTTTAATGTATGGGGAAGGTTTTCAATTGATAATTCCTTAGAAACTTCAATCTTGGACTGCACAGGTAACCCAAGTATAGGATAAGCTTCCAGGTTATATGAATTTATAGGTTCCACAATTCGTGAACCCAAATGCTGACGAGAAGTTGCAATGGGATTATCCCTCCCACTTTAATGACATAATGATTAATGCTTACACCTCATTTGGAAAGGCCTCATATAATTAGTGTATGACTGCACGTGAAATGAAATTTAATATTATACCTCCAACGGATCAGGAAGGGGAAAGGCCGACTGATGGGCTTAGTAAGGAATTGGTGAAATGGTTTTATTCGTAGCTTGAAACCATTTATTCTTTAAAAAAACTGGATTTTTTTTGCTTCAATGATTATTTAGCTATTCAGAAGTTGTTATCAATCAATATTGAGGATGAATTCCGCACCAATTCAAAGATGGATTTTCGAGATCTATCCTAGAAATCCATGATTCGTTCCACCTCGAGGGATTCATTTGAATTGTCATCGAATGATGAGTATGTGGCCCCACAAAAGGGGAAGACTTGGCGGAGAGGGTGACATCCAAAAAGTAGAGGAAGGTTCCCTAAAAATTTGGGTTCTAGAGGGACTTGATGGACTTGGCTAATATTTTTGGTTGTTTTCTTTGGTTCGGGCTTCTTATACCTTGATTGATCTATCGCCGTCCTTCTATGTTTTCTTTTTTTTGTTAATAAATTAGGGTTCATGGGTTTGGTTTCCAAACCCACGACTGAGCCATCTTGAGTATATATGTATATATATTTATTTACAATTTCATAAATACTTTAAAAAAAAATTATATATATTTATAATTTTATAATTAAATATTTAAATTGAAAAATTATTAAAAAAATCATTTAAATAGATTAATTATATAAATTTTAAACATATTTTTAATGTTAAAACTTAATAAGTAAAAATGAATAAATATTATTCATATAAATTAAAAACATATTGAAAATATTACATTTATAATACATAAATAAATGTATAAATAAATATTACAAAATGATTAAATATATTTTTAACATTATTAATGAATATATAATAATAAATGAATAAATAAAATTAAATAAAATAAAAAAATATTAAAAAGTGAATTCATAACATTTACGTAAATTACATACATATATATGTACAAAAACACAGACACATAAACACACATGTATATACACATACACATGCATACATGTAGTTATACAGGTACATATAATTTAAATTATTTAATATCAATATAAATACATATCTAAATAAATATATTCATTTATATATTATATAATTTTTTAAATAAAATATTAATATATCATATTTAATTTAATTATATAAATATTTATTAATTAATTTAAATAAATAAACTATTGAAAATTTTGACAAATATAAATTTAATAATTATATATATATAATTATGAAAATAAGATTCATTTTTGATTAAAAGTTATATAAATCATATTTATATATTAATTTTAAATATATATATATATACTTATTTTAATATAAATTTTATTCAAAACTCATGGTCTGCACCACTTTGAGTAATATAAATCATATTTAAAAATATATAAATCTTTATTTTTGTATTTATAATAATAATTATAAAAAAATATATTTATAACTATTTGTATATAATTATAAATATATTTATATATTGATATAATTCTCTCTCTATAGATAATTATATATATTTATTAATATATAAGTATATAAGATTATAAATATTATAAATATAATTATTATAATTATTTAAATATATATATATATATATTTATAATTTTAATTATAAATAAATATTTTTATAAATATTTTTATATAATTATAAATATATTTATATATTTATATAATTATATATATCTATATAATTATATATATCTATATAATTATATATATATATATATATATATATATATTAAGAAATTGAAGTGGCGATTGATTGGTTCAACACCCTCTCGTATATTAGGGTAGGTTGGGATTCAAACCCAAGCGACTGATCAATTTACCCCCAATTTAATTGGGGGGAGGAGTGGTTATGTGGGCTGGCATCATTTGATGCTAGCCATTTCTTTTGGCCTGTGCAATGCAGGTGCATATGTAGGGGGACCCCCACTCCATGATAGGGGTAGGTTCAGGAGGGCGGGCCGGGTGTTCGGTCTCACGGTGGCCTCACGGGAGGTCAGGCTGCAGATGGTTCTCCATGTGAGGCCATGCGTGGGAGGCTATCTTCAGGGCGTATATGGCCAGCGGTGTAGGTCCCTGATGGAGGGGGGGGGATCAGAAGGCTCCATTGGTAGTTGGTGCTTGCTTCGGTGTGATGGCCTTCTTCTGGTGGCTTTCGGCCTGCGGTCTTCAAGGGGTGTGCGACGGATCACGGTTGTTGAGCGGTGTGATGTGATGTTTCCCCATGGTAGAGGGGTGTGATGGATGGGGTTGCTACCCTTGGTGGAATAAAGGCTGGCGATATCAGCGTGCAAGGAGGTTCTAGCGGTGACGAGTGTGTTGGATGTGGGTAGCTGCTGCTGTCCCATAATATATATATATATATATATATATATATAAATATATATATATAAAATAATATCGGTGATTCGTCTAATCAATCCCTGGGGGGGCTATGGATTGAGTTATGATCTAAGCATGTGGGTGTGTGTGTTTGATAATAATTGTACCCCTAAGTACCTAAAGTATATATTTATTAATATATAAATATATATATAATTATAAATATAATAAATATATTTATCAGAATTTTATAATTATTTAAATATATATTTTATTTATTTATATTTATGAATATATTTATATAATTATATATATTTATATAATTACACACACATATATAAATATTAATATATAAGTATATATAATTATAAATATAATAAATTTATTTATTATAATTTTATAATTATTTAAATATATAGTTATTTATTTATAACTCTAATTATAAATAAATATATTTATTACAATTTTATAATTATTTAAATATATATTTTATTTATTTATAATTATAAATATAAAAAATATATTTAGAATTTTTTTATATATTTATAAATATTTGTATATATTTATAAATATATTCATATAATTATATATATTAATATAATTATATATATTTATTAATATATAAATATATATAATTATAAATATAATAAATAAATTTATTATAATTATATATATATATATATATATTTATAATTTTATAATTTTTTTAAAACATTATATATATTTGAATTATTAAAAAACATATATTAATATATCATATTTATATTAATTATATAGATGCATTTTTTAATTAATTTATATAAATAAACATTATTTTTTGAATATAAATATGATAATTTTATACATATTAATAATATTTTTTATTAAATTTTTTTATGAGCGCTATTCTTAGCGCTGATAAAGATCTACCTTTATCAGCGCTAAGAAAAACACTAATAAAGGGTACACCTTTATCAATGTTTTTTTAGCACGGATAAAAGTTACATTTATCAACGCTTTTAGCTAGCACTAATAAATATTACCCTTTTATCAGTGCTTTATATTTAGCACTGATTAAAGTTAGCATTGGGAAAGACACGATATGTGGTAGTGTAAAAAATAATAGTTACAGTAGAATCAATGATAATGTTTAACTATACCACAGAAACTATAATCCATCACAACTGCCTTCTAAAGAGTGTCTTGGATCAGAATAGTCAACCTCCTACCTACTATTAGCATCTTTTACCTATAATACACACTAAAACATTTAAGAAAATAAATACAAAACAAAATTGGCAAAGAATATATTCAGAATTTTGTATATTACATTCGTTATTTTATTAATCAAACATATGAAATTTTAACATAAAGAAAAAAATATATAATCCATAACACTTTTAAAACTAAATTTTATCTATTTAAGATATGATTCAACACTTATAACTCAAAATGGATAAGTATATAATAATCTAAACAATTTTTAAACTGACACACGTTGTACTTGAAATTATTCAAAAAATAGATTTTAAAGACATAGACATGACACCAGTTCCTAATTTTAAAATATTATTATATGATAGTTTTCCTATGATTTCACACCAATCCGAGGTTGTTTTATATTATTTTTACTCTTATAGACATGTTTTAGTTTTTTAAAACACTAAAAATGTGTTTACCACCATCCTGAGAAAACTATAACTCGTAATGATGTGGAGTCAGCTCCTACATCTCAAAAACTAATCTATGATCACTGTCTTATGATTTCATGGAATTACGTGGTTATTTTATTGATTTTAACCCCTAAGATATGTTTTTAAAGACTTGGATATCTCTTAAAACTACTTATTGATTCATTCTAAGAACATTGGTCGTCGGATGGACGCGTCGTCTGCTTGTACACATCAAAAATAATTCAACAACAGTTTTACCATGATTTCACAACAATTTGAATCCATTTTAGATGATTTTGAACATCACACACATGATTTAGATTTTTAAAATACTAAAAATGCGTTTATATGAATCTTGAGAAAAATGCCACATGGATTGACTTTTAGTCGATTCCTACCTTTTAGAAATCAATAAACTATCGTTTTCCTATGATATCACATCACTCTGAAGCCATTTTCTTAGTTTTGACTATTGGGGAGATTCCTTTCTAGCCCAGTCATTCCTGACCCAACTCCTCAGCCATTCTGGGGTCTTATACTAAAACCAATTGGTTATAAGAGGAGTATCCCATCCAAGTTTATATGTTAGCCACCACTCTTTTTGGAAACCGATTTGGGATTGAGTTTGCACCCAATGATCCTCCCCGTAAACCAAAGACCACACAACCACGCCTTAACTTAAAATGAAAATCTATCTGATACAAATAATCTTACAATTTCATTACTATTTTTCTCTTTATCAAGACATTTCTCCTACCCACTGTTATTTGGTAAACTTTTGATAAAAGGCACCACCATGGATCCACATGTTCTAAATAGATCCATAATTTCAATTCTAAAACTAGTTTGGGGCCACCCAAATCACACATAGGCTGCCCCATGGACCAGATACCACTTTTTAGGATCAATTTCCTCTAGCCTTAGGCCTTTTAATCCCAATATATAAGCCCTTATGGGCATCCATCCTAAACCCCATGGGTGATAGGAGGAATTTCCCATTCAATATTATATATGAGCTACCATCCTTTATATAATCTGATGCGGGACTTGAGATTGTACCCAAAAAGCCTCCCCTAAATTCAAATACCACACAATTGGTTCTTCCTTTCAATGATAATCCACTAGATCCAACCATCTTATACTTTCACTATCATTTCTCTCTCCATCGAGACACGACACCAAAAAACTATTATCAGGAAGACCTTTGATACAATTCACCATGGATCCAAATGCTTCAAATGAGATAATGTTATTATTCTCAAACTTTTTTTTGGGAATACTCCACCCTACATCACACTTGGGTTGCACCATGGCTCTAATACCAGTTGTTAGGACCGATTTACTCCATCCCAAGGTCTTCGAGGCCCAACACATAAGGCCTTTTTGGGTTCCATAATAAAACCCATTGGTTATAGGGGGAGTAACCCATCCAATTTTATATGTTAGAAACCCATAATTGTGGAAACTAATATGGGATTTAGTTTTCACCAAACATTAATCCCCTACTACTTGTTTTGAATACTTTTATATCATTAAAAACTACCTATTTTGACATTTTGAGAGCACAACCTATAGGATTGATTTATTTTCTGCTCTTACACATAAAAAATAATTATAAAATTATTTTCCTATGATTTCATGTCAATCTAAGATTTTTTCTATGGTTTTTAGCATTACACACATGTTTTAATGTTTTTAAACTCTAAAAAATGAATTTATAGGAATCTTGAGAAAATAGCCACTGGGATTGATGTGTTGTCAGTTCCTACATTTAAAAAATCAATCAACTATCATTTTCCTATGATCTCACAACATTTTGAAGTTGTTTTCTTGGTTTTTACCCATTAATCCACGTTTTTAAAAACATTAATATCTTTTAAAATTACTTATTGAATCATTTAGAACACACCACATGTCAAATGGATGTGCCATATACTCATAAATATAAAAAATAATTCAAGGATAGTTTTTCAAGGATTTCATGCCAACCCAAGGTTGTTTTCTATATTTTAACCATTTCATGCATGTTTAAGTGTTTTAAAATTATAAAAATTAATTTATGGGAATCTTGAGAAAAATACCACTTAAATTGATGTTTAATCAGTTCCTACATTTTAGAAATAAATCTTCAGTCATTATCTTTTGGTGTCACAAAACTTTAAGGTTGTTTTCTTGGTTTTGACCCTATGAAACATGTTTTTAAAGACTTTCATATTACTAAAAACTATCTATTTAGACATCCTATTTCAGAAATAAATATCCAATCATTATCCTATGGTCTCAGAAAAATTTGAGGTCATTTTCTTGGTTTTTACCCTCTGACACACATTTTTAAAGACTTTCATATTATTAAAAACTGTCTATTTAGACATTATGAGCACATTGCATGTCATATTGACGTGTTGTCTACTCATATAAGTAAAAAATAATTATATGGTAGTTTTCTTATGAATTAATGCCAATTTAAACCCACATAATTCAAATAGAACACTCATCTCACATTACCCAAACTCTTCCTTACATAATAAAATCCAACAGGAAACAATATCATAATAACAATAAAGAAAATAGTTGTTAGGACATGTTATGGATTGAGTTTAGAATCTACCTATGCAAAATGAGATATAATACTTGAAATTTAAAGGGGTATTATGCCTTTTATCCTATAAAATACATAATCTAATGAATCTTACATGGTTGGCCACTATTGATCCCATTTTTTCCTATAAAATCATGTTCTTGTACCTTTTCATTCATCTTTGAAATTTCCCTTTGCACTTCCCAATCAACGACACTGCTTGAAACCTCACTAAAAGGTGTAATAGTAAATGATAACATCTCCCTACCAATGAAAACTGATGGATTAGGCCCATAACCCATCCCTCATACATGTCCCAGATGCTCCTTTCGCAAAATTTTTGAAACTACATCATTATGGGAAACAAATGGTGATTGTGAAGGGTTCACATCCCATGATTCTTGAATTTTAACCTGTTAATACAAAAATACTAAAAATGATTTTATAAATTATACTAACTTCATAATATTATCTAAATATTATTTTTTAATTAGTATTTATAATAATTAAATAACATTAAATTTTAATTAAAATTACTTACTCCAACATCTTTGGTAGGTTTATTTATAAAACTACCGTAAGGTTTATGATGAACATTAAGCCACATCTCTATAAGTCCAACCGGGTGACCTAATTCCTAACCCATTATAAAAAAATATATACAGGTTAGAAAAAAAAATTCAATATAATAAAATAATATTAATCATAATAGATAAAATAAAACCAATATTATTCTTTTTATAGAAAAAATTTATGACCCAATGATATAAGTAATGTATTATTTTTCATAATTCATTGTATTTTTTAGATAATTCCTAAAAAAATATAGCAACATTAATATTTTTTTTTATTTTCTTATGTTTATGTTATTAAGATACTATAAAATGTGAAATTACCTAATGAGATTCATCCTTGTTAATATCAATAAAAATCTTCCATTGCTCATGAGACATGCCTTCAGGAAATTTATCATACATCAACCCACTGCTTAGATACATGTCATTAAAATCATGTTATAATATCCATTTAACTTTTCTTTATTTTTTCCCATAATTTTCATGGTCCATGGATGTGAAATAGAGTCAAGAACATCAAAATGAAGAAAAATAATGAAATAATAAACATGAAACTTTATAATTATATTAATAATTTTACACAGGACTTTTAAAATAGATATCAGCAAGTATTAAATTAATGTTACCTTTAATTGGTTGTCAACAACCTCATTCTACCAAGTTATGGGAATATGCCTCCAATATTTATAATTAATGGGAAGAATCATCTCCTTGAAATTAATATTCCTACGAATATTTTCATAGATTTCAACAACATCACCAGTTGGCACCCCAAAATCATCAAATGGAATGATAATTTTAATGTATTTCAGGTCCCATACATCCACTATATTCATATTTATATCTCTTCTATTGTTACCCTTATCTGTTTAAAAAATACATTAATTTTTTTATAAAATATATATTTTTTCCAACAATGAAATACATACCAGTAATGATAATATACCAGTATCCCTTAAATAGAGGAGTGACCAACTACTCCATTATCAAAGGTGCACCAGATGGTGAGATACCAATAATATTTTTATAATATTCTAGATCATTAAAAGTCTCTAGTACAACAAAATCACTCAGGTCCACTAAAGGTGATGGTAGGGGTGGTGTGCCCCGTTATAATGATTAGCCAGGATCTTATTTTTTTATTCTCAGAATTCCTACAATTCAAAAGGTTTAGAATATATTTACTGTAAAAAAAAATCACAAGTAAAATATTTTTAAAAAAAGGAAAAAATAGAACAATGTATATAAGTATGAAACACCTATAGATGAGAAATTGTAATATTATTTCATTATTAATTTATGTATTCAATTATGTTCCTCTTTATTGTCTTTATTTTTATCAACCTCTATTGCAAAGAATACTTCATTTTCACCCTCTATTGAAATTTATATTATTTCAATATTTTTAGGGAAAACCCATTGAATGTTCTATGGTTGATGAGGTTCATTGTTACAAAGTACCAATTGAACTTCATCACCCATATCATATAAGTCTCTCAATTTTAAGTGTAAAAAAACACTATTGCCTTCACCTACTTCATCATCCACATAATAAACCATCTTCACTTTTGATGTCATGATAAATGGATCATTCTCTTCATGCTCCCTAGTATGGATCGGGTGACAAAATTTGATAGAAGTAAAATATATTGAATATTTGATTATACCCCAATCAATGTTTACCCACTTTCATTTGAAAAATACAACTGAAATTTGACCATGATAGTTTAATTCAATTATATCAACTAGATTTCCATAGTATCCCACCTATATAAGTGTAGATGCACCACTATTTAGATATTTTAATCCTTATTCATGGTTAATTATATGATAGTTGAATCCATGAATATTATAGGTATAGAATCACTTATCCTTCCTTGGAGGATATTTATCCAAAAACATCAAATCATTAGATATTTTAGCTCAATTTTCAACATTAATTATCTATATAAGAATATATAAGGTGTTCCTTTTAACATAAAAAAATAACAATACATCAATAATATGAAATATAATATATAATTACATTATGGTAAAAGCATTCTAAAATATTCTTATTAACAAATTTTTTTAATTCTAACTCATTTAGAGATCGAAACCTTAGTCCTCTTTTTTTTGTAATCTAAATTCATCAATAAATGGATATGAAATATGACTATTGAGTATCACATATCTATTCTCTTATAGTAACTCAAATTCAACTAGTCTAAAATTTTAACCCCTTCCAACTGGTCTTCCAATAATTATAAATATTGATGGTTGGTTTTTAGAATGATAATTATTAGAGATTTAATCAACACATCCAACAAAATTGAATCTAGTCTCAATCCCATCTAAACACCTAGAAGAGAAGGCTATACACTCTTTGATTATGTAACCTTCAATAATATAGCCTTATTGTTGAGTTTTATTCCTAAAATATTATTTCAAATAACCTATGTACCCAATGAAAAAAATAAAAAAAAATATATTTAATTTTTTTACATAATGATTTGATAAAATTGAATTCATAAATGAAAGTAAAAATACTATCAAAACACCTCTTAATTGGATACATCCATTGATAGTGTATCGATACACCAAATTTAGATTCATCAACCAAATTAACAATCAAATGAATCATGATAGTGAAAAATGAAGGGGGTAATAACATCTTCAAATAAACAAGTGTCAACATAATTTTTCTTGAAGTTTTTCATACTCCATTGGATTTATAGTTTTTCCACAAATATATCTAAAGAAGGTTAAAAAATCAACTAGAATACAATTAAATTTTTAGGTAACATATTATGAAATTCAAATTGAAACAACCACTTCATATAAATATGTGAGTTAGGAATTTTGAATCCATGCACCTTTCAATGTTTTAAGTCAACACACCTTGAAATGATACTTGAATATATATCTAGAACATTTAAATTATTTAAATTTTTAAGTAATAAAACCTTCACATAATTTTTCATTATAATTCAATTTATTCTTACCATTCTCATTTTCTCACAAAAAACACTTTATATTCATAGATTCTAAATTTTTATAAGCATTAAGGCGATCCTTTGATTCAACCAGATCATTAAGAAATGTAAAAATTATATTATCACAAATGTTCTTGTCAATATAGATTATTCAAAGATTATGATGTAGAAAATTAAACTCCTAATAAGGAATTTTTAAAAATATACTCATTTTATTCCATTATTGTGTTCCGACTTCTTTGAATATTGTATCTTGTACCCTTTTCCTCCCTTAATTCAAGTAATTACATTTTCTAAATTCTATAGTGACATTAATTAATTGTCCTAAGATTCTTGAACCAGATAACACCTTATGTGACTTTCTAAATTCAATATCTCCATTTAATTATGTATTATTAAATTTTAATTTATGAGATTCATGAAAAAATTAATGATAAAACATAAAACACCATTTCAACTATGAGGAAATCATTAAGGTTCGAAATAAAAATTAAAAAGTATAAAATCCAAACCAGTATAAGTGTTCTAAATAGATAAGTTTCATAGTCTAGGAAAGTCAATAATTATCTACATTAATGTAGAATTAATTTTTAATAGTTTCTCATTGAAGAATCATATGTTTCCACACTATAATCTTATAATCCACACAATTATTTGACTAGAAGTTGATGATATACATCAATATTATTTCCAGGAATTTGAATTCTTAGAATAATCATCAAAATAATGGAAGGTATTCTTTATACATATCCATGGAAGTAGATTATAGGGGATAAAAAAATGTAAATATGTTATAATTATTAATTAAAGTATGCAAAAGGTTTAAAACCATCAAAATCCAATCTAAAAAAAATACATTCCTAGGATCTGTAGAAAATTCTGGATATAATAAATCAAACACCTTCCATGATGTTGAATCTTTTTTATGTCTCATCAAACCATCATTATTATTATTCCCTTGGTCCCCAAAACCTTACCTTTGTGATTTTCAAGTCATGGGGGAATCAAGGGTGTGCTTATGGTCTTCTTCCCCCTATAATTTTCTAGTTTTTCCTCATGGGTTCACATTTCCTCTGTATGGGAACACCAATCCTTCTCACAGTAATAGTTTTGTTCCTTTGTATGCAACTTTGTTTTCATGGTCACAGTTTTTTTACATGGTCACAGTTTTATTAAAACAGTCACACCAATCTATATCATGGTCATAAATTTGTTTATATGGTCATATTTTTGTTTATACATTCATAGTTTTGTTCACACAATCACAGTTTTTTTCACATGGTTATAGTTTTGGTCACTCGATCGCACCAATCCTTCTCAAAATCACAATTTTATTTTTGTAGTCACACCATCCCATATCTTGCTTATAGTTTGATCAAATTTTTACACAATTCCTTCTAATGATCGAAACTTTCATGATATCTGCAACAGTTTGAAAAATTTCCTCATTTTTCAAAATTTCCATATTTTCTAGAATAACATGAATTTGTTTTTATCATAAAATAAGGAATTAAAATATCATTTTTTAAATCACCTTTAGTGGTATTATATCTAGGAATTGAATTCATTAAACACTATGGTTTTAAAAATGTTCATTCTATATGTTTTTAATGAAACCAAATTAAATGAAAATTAAAGGGTAAAGTGACCATGTTAATCTTTAGGAAACCTTGTCTATCATATTAAAAGTATGAAATATTCTCTATTAGAGACATTTATTATTTCATTTTTGTCTAGATGAACTATAACCCTTTTCTTAGACCTTGTAGATTCTTCTACATCCACCCGAAGCCTCCTAGTTTGTGATTCCATGAGTGTTCAATAGATTGGTTCCCTATCTATTTTATACAATAGCATGTATCTTTTAAAGAAGTGACATCATCTTATTTTACACCTATTTTTAATGAAGTGTGTTTGGGAACTTTCTTTATATGTATAAGATCCCTTTTTATTCCTTTTTATGTGCATATGTTGGAATTTCAGGATTTTTCTATCCATTATGTGAATGGTATGGGTTATATTAAAAATATAAGTAATCATATTAACTTTAAATTGAATTAGGATTGGATTTATAAAATATTTTTACTTAATTTTTGATATTATTAAGATTTTATACTTTTTGTTGCCTTTTTGAAAATCGTGGCTGCTGGGAGCCTTTATTGTATTATAGTTGATATGGTTTGTGAAAAACTTATTATGTTGATTTCTTGAACACACCCATGCATAAAAGGTTATGAATGTATATATGGTTAATAAACCAGTTTCATATTAAATTATGTAATTTTGTGATAATATCCATTCTAAAGAATATGCGATGTTATGCAATCCCTTAATTGAAAATTGTGATAGATGTAGAAACTAAAGTATACTAACATGTGTTGATGTGATTACCATGTTTTCCTATATGATGTGTGGGGATATTGTTGGGATTTTCTTAGTGATGGTGGAGGCTAGTTTTTAATAGGAATGTGGTGGTAGTAAGGTTATGTTTTTCTTGCATGGTAAGTGACAAGGAATGATGTGAAATTTTTTATTTATGAAGTTATTATTGTTTGGTTGTTTTAGTGATATGTTTGGATTATGGTGATGGCTTGGAATATGTTGCGATGTGGTGTTGGTTGATGTGGGGTAGATGATCTGTGATGTGGTGTGGTTGTGTTAGTTTCCCTGTTATCCACGAAATGAATTTGGAAAAATAAAACTTAAATATCCTGGGTTGTATTTAACTAAGAATATGTTGAAATTGTTGAGTGGTAATTGGATTAAATTAATTTAACGATAAATGAATGGGTTATGTTAATGTGAAATGGAATGGATTAATAAATGGGAGTTAGTGGAAAGTCATTAATTCCAAAAAGGGTGGGACTTAAAATTGGAATGTAGGTTTTTTTGGATTTTGTGTAGTGGTTGTGTGGTGTGATGCATTAGTGGCAGTAATAAATTATGGAAAATGTTTTGAGGTGTTATGGTGGTGTCATGAGATACATTGGTTCTCTCATTATGAACCCATATGATGGGCTTGTGTCTTATCTATTTATCATGTATTTGAGGTTATTTTTATATACAACCCATCAGATTTAGATAACCTTACCAACAACCAAATGTGTTGTGTTCTAGGTTTTTACCCAATATTTAGGTTTTTTTGAATAATATGGTTGGCTACATCCTCTTATCTACCCATCCTTTAATAGCAGTGATGATGAAATCGGTTCGTGTTTTAGATTACCCCGGTAATGGTGGGTTGGTTTTGGAGATCTCCTAGATATGATGATAATGTAATATATGGTGGGGGTCATGAATGGAAGGAGGAGAGAATGAGGTTGATGTCCATCAAATTCTATCATACCACCTAGGATATGTGACTTGTTTATGAGGATGAGTTTTTGGTGTGATGATTAATGATGCTAGCACTAGATACTATACCTTGCAAGGGTAGGGTAAGTATTGATGCATCCCAACCCACATAATATATTGATGGATATGTGATGATATATTCCTTTTAAATACCCCAACCCTAATATCCAAGAGTCAGTAGTTACTATATTACATTGGTACCAGATACAAGAGATCATATCAGAATGGACCGAATAGTTTAGTAGTCTTGGAAAACTATATACATACTTAAATCTAACTTGACATTTTAAAATATAAAATATAACGTATTATTTTATTTGATAAAACCATTATTCACTCTAACATATCCTTTCATATTAATCATAATACACTTTCTGAAAACCTAGGGAAAGGAAACATAAGAAATGGGTGAGCTCAGATGCTCAGTAAGGGTATGTGTATAGTAGAAGCTAACACAAAATAAATAAGGCATGAAAAATATAATAGGAATAAATTATGATAAAATAATTCCAAATAAATAATCACATTGTAATGTCTTGGGTTTTTTGAGTGGGTCTAATTCCTTACCCATTTTGAATTTTCAGAGTTTGGTGGGTAGACCAACTCTTTTCTTGTCCAACATAACTTAATTCTGAGAGTTTCTCTATCCCAAGACCTTGCTTTTAGATTAGAATTAATTCTCAAAAAGTTTCTTGGGTTTTTTTTGGGTTTTGGATACTTCAAAGAAAAAAACCCAAACATTCTAAGGTACAAAGATTGAGGTGTAAGGTTTGGAAAAACTGTGTGGCCCCTAAGGAGAAACCATGCTCCCACCAAATACACTGAGCAAGGTTTGATAAACTTTGAAGGAGGGGGTGCATGGCTATGCATGAACTTATGTAGTTTTTAGAATAGGTATCCTCATGGTATACACATGGTTTAGGTAAACCATGTGCATACTACTTTCTTAGTTCCACTTAACCAGTGGATATACACAATCTCTACATGGTTTGTCCTAACCATGAGAGCTAACCATGCGAGGTCTGGATCATAAGTAGTAAGAGCCGCACTATTATCCAAACTGTGCGAGCTAACTATGCAACCCTTTAATAGGGTTTCCTCCCTACTTTCTTCTTCCGACTAGGGATTGAGCCACACTCTCTGTACAAATCCCATTATTTTATCTATCTATGGAATTAGATCTATATCAATAAGACCATGATTTATCTTGATTTCATTATTCATTTCCCTCTCCATATAGTGTACAAAATCCATGCAAGTCATTTTACCCCATTTTTAAGGTGTTCATATAAAATGATGATTTATTCCAAACCATTCTGAGTTAGAGGATAAATCCAGGCACTTGGACATATACAAACAAAAGTTAGGTGTTTCTCATATTTATTGGTGATTTCAAGAGTGTTTTGGGGGTGCATCTTTTAGTGCACCATTGGGTAGTCTAAGAAAGACCCTATAAAATTCAATTCTTATCTTCAATTAATTGTCTGAACCCATTGGATATGCCTATGGGCATGATGCTTAATTATACAAATGGTTGAGGCTTGGTGAGAGGCTAGACCTAGGGAAGATTAGGTTGGAGTTTTGATTTATTTAAATTGACTTATTCAATTTCATTATATTGATTTTTTTATATATATGTTTTGATTGGGATGAGATTCATGGGATCATGATGGGCTTGGACTGAGGAATGAGATGGCATTGACCATCTGGAATGAGGCGATATGAACATCATGATGGGTGTGGCCCGAGATATGTATATATTCCAGGTGATATTGATCACAGGTTGGGTGACTTAGTCATCAGTTGAGGCAATAATTTCCTTAGGTTATGGGCATGGCCCATATGATATTTGATGGCGTTGTCCATTAGATTGAGCGACATAGTAATAGAGGAATGAGGTTCTAGATACTATGTCTTAGGTTATTATTGGTGATTTTCACTCATCTATGTTTTCCAATTCACCATTTGGAGCCATGTTCACATAGTAGGACTTAGATGATGAGGTGGTTTTGACCGCTCATGCGGGTAGAGGCCTCCGTTAGTTTCGGATTAGGGAACTAGTTGAAGGTGAATGCTATAGAAAGCTACGAGGATGGTGAGGAACCATCAGTTGATAGTTTCAAGACTAGAGGTTGGGCGATAAGGCTCTTCATACTTGAAGCCGTTGGACCAGAACTATTTTGGGAATATGGATGTTGGTATTCCTTGAGATGTCGACTATTGAGTTAAAGGTGATATTATTTCGAGGGAAGATATCGATGTGCCTTATATGTTGGTCCAAGGGTTGATGAAGTTTCTTTTGAGCTAAGGTTTAATGGACCAGGATATTATTGTTTGGGTGTGCCTTCAGGACATCAGTTACTTGATTGATGGCATGGGGTTTTAGGTGACATTTGGAGGTGGAACCTGAGGGTTTACTTAGGATGGATGGAAATAGTGTATTCCTTGGGCTTAGGCTAAGGATCCTCTCTACTATGGTATTACGACATTGGATGATGTTGGTGATAGCTTATTGGCAGCTGTTGAGAACTAGGGAATATTTTATTTATAAAATTCATGAGATTCCCTTATTTATTTTTGGTACACACCTTCTAGATCATAAATGAAAGGTAGGAACATGTTGGTGGTGGACTATTGAGATTATTTTTCACACCCTACATGGTCCCTTTGGGACGTGTGTAGATTTCATGTTTTTGGGATCTGGTAAAGGTTCGAGCTCTGGAGATAGACCTTAGTGTTGGGATGTTTAGCACAGGATGGATAATGAGGGACCTTGAGGTTCTTATATCATCCAATGTTTATCTTTTGAGTTTTCCTTTCTGTACCAGCATTCTTATATATATGTATGTACTGTGGTGAGGCATTGGAGACCCTTCTTCTAATTGATATATATGACTTGTTTTGATATGAATTTTTAGCTACAAATGAAATGTTTGGTTTATTTATTCCACTACTATTTTTGGTTATTTCTTCCACTATTTATTGATATTGTTGTGCTTCCACTATGGGCGGGTTACTAGTTTAGTGTCTATTGTTCTTTCCTATTAATTTCTTATTATATATTTACTTGGAATATTGAAATATCATCAATAGAGGTTATAGTATCCCCACTATCACCCCTTTACACCCTCAATACTAGTGGACAAACTTTGGCATACAGGGAGGTGTACCTAAGGCTAGTGGGACTCAGCTCAAATAACTGTTCGGGTGGCTAATCGGGTCAGGGTGCTACAAATGGTATCAGATCAGTTATTGATTGGAAATTAGTAGAAGTTTTTGGATGAATAATAATGATATCAAGATTTATTTCCATTTTCTTATTTAGTCTTACTATTTGGGCTATGGTAGACCGGATATCAGAATGTTATCAGAATTGGGTTTAGAACTCATGTTTGGGTGCTTGCAGCCCCATGCATTGGGGGAGAACCAAGTTTCCAAGAGTGGGAATTGATGTTATTATTTACTCATTTTATAGTTGATTTGATTTCCACCTCGTGTGTACACTTGGAATGTGATTTTTACTTGTTATGATATGTGACCCTTAAACTGGTATGGTAAGGGAGGAGTTATTTGACACTTGGCCTAATATAGAAGGGTGTTTATTATGGTTATTTTTGATAGGAACATAGGATGTTTTAATATATACGCATGTGTTGTGATATAAAATGTGTGTGATTGTCATTGGGGAGATAGATCATGATAAGAGGGGTTGGTTTGTTGAAAGGGTTAACATAAAAAGCTAAGTGGTGTTTTCCTACCTAGGCTCTCTTTGGTGACATATTACTCAACCGGACCAGGAAAGTGGACCCAATGAAATTTATTTGTGATATATGATATATATATGTATGGTTTTGTCTCTTATAGGAGTAGGCAGTCACAATGATAAGGGGTGATGTTGATCACTAGGTTGGGTGATGAGGTTATCAGATTAAGGCGACATGGTTTGTCAGGATGGGCATGGCCTGAGGAATATCTACTACTAGATTTGATATGGGAGGGTAAGGGGATAAGAGGCCAGATGTCATGAGACATGGTTCTGCTGGGGAAGGGTATGGGTAATGAGTTTTTGCTTCCTGTTACATCTTTCCTTATCTGTGTTATATATATATATATATGTTACCTGGGATGTATGACCATGTATTGGTATTCAGTGGGTTTCCACCTAGACAACGTTAGATGGAGCATAGAGAGAGCAGTGAAAGGCTGCTTTTAGGGTAAGAATAGGTTGAGACACCTGAGGGTTATCCCTGTAGGGTCTGGAAGATAATGATATATAAGTACAAGCTTAATTATAGGCTTTAGTGTAGGTGAATCAGATTCCATATTTGATAGATTTTGGGACGTGGCGTGATGAGTTGCTCAGAGCATGTCTGGTACGTTTCATCTAGGGGATTAACCAGGGAGCTCAGGGAGTAGAACCTTTGATGGAATATCTGACTCAAGAGTTCTAGTCACAACACCCCCACTATTTCAAAGTGAGGGAGAACCAAAATTGTCTGATAACTGGATAGAATCAATTCATATGACCTTAGAATAGATTGACACACCCCTAGGGTGGAGGGTGAAGCTGGTGAAATACATGCTCAGGGGACCAGTAATGTGTTGGTGAGACATTCAGGTCCAGGAGGGTGGACATGAGGGACTGTCCTATAAAGATTTTGAGGTCAGGTTCTTCGAGCACTTATTCATGAAGAAGTTGAGGGAAGAGAGATCTTGAGAGTTATTGATCCTTCAGTAGGGTGACATGTCTGTCATTGACTAGGTAGTGATGTTCAATGAGTTTTATAGATTTTCAATCGACATGGTGGGTGATGACACCTCTAGGGTAAGGAATTTTTAGGATGGTTTATGGCACACCATTCGAGTGTTGGTAAACATATTAAGGTTATACTCATTCTCATAGTAAGAACTCATAGCCGAGGGAAACTTGATGGATTAGTCTTACTCGAGTCAGGTGATGACATCAGGTGATTTCAGTGGTGACAATTAGATACTAGGAAGTGGGGTTGAGAGGAGTTTCTGTAGGTCAGTCAAGCCAAGGACTTAAGAAGACCACCTTGGAGTGGGTTTTTGATGGTGTGCTTCTAGTGGAGGTATCAAAAACATGTTTGGACTCAGTGCGAGCAGCCTCTAAAGGAGTGTTGGGAATGTGGATAAGTTATACATCTCGAGTGGTTTTGTAAGAATCCTTCTCAAATAGCCAACAACTAGGGACCAAGGTAGAATCATGATTCTAATATCGGACCGAGAGAGTTACTAGGTGATAGTAGCTGAGTTTAAGCTACACTTAGAGGTTATGGAAGATAAAGCGGGACCCAATAGTGGGGCCAATGGCTAGTGTCTAGTGTAGCACCACAGAGGGGTTGTGATTAAGGAATTTAGGATTTAGGTTAGGTGTATGTCATGGAACTACCAGGGTCAGAGTAGGCTGGTGAGCTAATGATGGCCAGAGGTATGTCGTGGGCATGATCAAGGTACTCTTATGTTTTATTTTGGAAGGACCCTTTTAGAGGCATATCAATTTTGGGTGCATGAGGTGAACGAGTTGTACTTTAGTAGGTTGGAATCAACTCGAATGAATTATATATATATATATATATATGTATGTATGTATGTATGTATGGGGTGAGTGGATCCATAATTTTTATGTGAGTATTGTTAGGTGCATGGATTTTGAGATGCGTTGGAATATGGGAATCATCTAGATACAGGATATGTTTGAGGTGAGAGGCACTGAGACTAATTTTGATCATCTTTTAAGATATGATACGTCTTAGGTGCCATGTATCACATGGGCATGAGGTGGGCATCAATGTAGTATGGGATTCTGATGGATGTTAGCTATGACACATAAGCACCTGATGAGGTGTGGGAGTGATGATGCATCGTAAGAGGACTTTGAGTATAGAGATGGTCGATGTACCATTAATTTTATTTGAGTTTTGGGTTGGGAAGTGACTAGGGTTGGTAACTACTAAGGTGGGAAGGCCCTTAAGGTAGTTGATCTATGCCATTTTTTCCTAGTTATTCCTAATTATTTTAATGAGATTGGTATGTTGGGTACCATATTTAGGTTTTGTTTTATAGCTCATGGAAGATCTATGTTAAGGTGGGGATATGGTAACTTCTCAGGTTTTTTGGGTGGTTCAAATTCCCCAGTCATTTTTAATTTTTAGAGTTTGGTGGGTAGACCAAATATTTTCTCATTCAACGAAACTTAATTATGAGAGTTATCTAACCCAAGAACTTGATTTTAGAGGAGTCTTAATGATCATCAAGAATCTTGGGGTTTTCATTTTGTTTCAGGTGTTTCAGATGCCAAAATCCAAAATTTTCCAGGGTAAGCAGACTAAGGCACACAGTTTGGAAAAACTGTGAAGCCTCTATGGAGAAACCGTGAGCCCACCAAATACACTGAGATGGTTTGGTAAACCGTGAAGGAGGGGGTACAGAACTATGTGTTAACCTCTAATATTTTTAGAAGAGGGATATGAATGACCTATGCATGGTTTAGGCTAATCATGTGCATGCCTCATGGTTAGTTCCACTTAAATAGTGGAAATTCATGGGCTCAACACAGTTTGGTCTAACCATGCGTGCTAAACATGCGAGGTCTGGATCTTAAGTAGAAAGATCCGTATAATTGGTGCACTATTATCCAAACCGTGTAAGATAATCGTGTGACCCATTTGAAGTTTGAAATGATGATTTTTCCATTCCCCATTTATTTCTTCTTTCCTCATTTTATTCTTCTCCATCGTGTTCACACAATAGGGGCGCCTCCCTCTTTTATTCTTCTGGATAGGGATTGAGCCACACTCTCCATATAGACTCCATAATTAGATCCATTTATGGTGTTGGATCCATATTGGAAATAACTTTATTCCTATTGCTTTTATTCTCACTTTCCATTTCTATATGGTGTGCTAAATCCATGTGAGCCATTTTACACTATTTTCAGGGCGTTCATCTAAAACACTAATTTCTGCCAAACCGATCTGCGTTAGAGGTTAAAATCAGATGAGTGGAAGTATATCAACATGATGATGATGGTGCTCATATTTCTTGACGATTTCATGAGTTTTTTGGGGTTTTATCTTTGATCATGCAGTTAGGTAGTCCGATTGAGACCCTATAAAATTTAACACTTGCCTTTAATTAATTGATTAAACCTATTGAAGATGGCTATGGATATGTTCCTTAATTCTATAAATGGCTGAGACATGGTGAGAGTCCGGACTTGGGGAAGATTAGGCTGGGGTGTTGATTTATTTATATTGAGTTATTAAATTTAATTATAATGATCTATTTATATATATGAATTGATTGGGATGAGATCTATGGGATCATGATAGGCTCGGCCCAAAGACTGAGATGGAGTTTTCCATCTAAACTGTGGTGATATGATCATCATTCTGGGTGTGGAATAAGATATATATATATTATGGGTGATATTGATCGTAGGTTGCGTGACTACGTCATCGGTTGAGGTGACGAGGTCGTTAGTTTATGGGTATGGATCGTGTGATATTGGATGGCACTGTCCATCAGATTGAGTGACACAATCTTAGGGGAATGAAGTGCCAGTTGTTGTGTCTTAGGTTTTTATTAGTGATTGATTCTCACCCATGTTGTCCAATGCACCATTTGGAGTCATGTGGACATAGTAGGACTCAAATGATGAGGTTGTTTTGACTGATCGTGTGGGTAGAGTCCTCTATTAGTTTCATCTTAGGGAAATGGTTGGAGGTTATTTCCGTAAAAAGCCATAGGGATAGTGAGAAGGCATCAGTTGACAATATTGATACTATCAGTTGGGGGATGAGGCTCACCATGGTTAAGGCCATTAGGCCAGAATGATTTTGGGAGAATGGATATTACTGTTCCTTAGGATGTCGACAATTAAGCCAAGAATGATTTTATTTATAGGAAAAATATCACTGTGCCTTAGATACCGGGATAATGGATGATGAGGTTTATTTTGAGATGAATTTTGAGGGACTAGGATCTTATTGTTTGTGTGTTCCTTCAGGTCATTAGTTACTTGATTGATGGTATGAGGTTTCGAGTGACATTTGGAGGTGTAATATGAGGGTTCACCTAGAATGAATGGCATTGTGGGATTACTTGTGCTTAGGCAAAGGATCCTCCCCACTACGGTATTTTGGAATCGTATGAAGTTGGTGATAGCTTCTTGGTGGAATTTATGAACTAGGGAAGCTTGTATTTATTAAATTCATTCCCCTCCTTTCTTTTTATTTGGTAAAAATTTGATAGATCACAAATAAAAGATATTCACACATTGGGGGATTGCCTACTGAGATTATTTATCACACCCTACAAGGGCCTTTCGGGACACATTGTGTCACACCCCGACCCATGTGTTTATTTTATTTTATGATTTATTTGACATTAAATTATTTTGCTGGGGTTCGTGTTCATTCTCAGATCAGATTTTTAAGTTTATGTTAAAAAGTGTGTGTTTTGGGTTGACGTCATTGGTGCTTGGGCACATCGCATTTTGAAAAACCCCACATGTCTCTTCCCGGACATTTCAATACCTTACATATTCAAAAAATAGATAAATAAATTAAAATAAATGGATTTTTTGTCATTAGAACATGCATTAATTGTTGCGTCGTTTAAAATTTTTATTGCGTTAAGAATAAATCATTATTAAAATGATATGAACACCATTATTGTTTTTTTATTTATATGACTATGATGATTATTATTTGTTGTTATTATTATTATTATTATTATTATGATATTATAATTTTTTGGTTATTATTTTTATTAATTTATTTATCATTATTATTATTATATTTATTTTATTTTTATCATTTTTCTTAATCTTCTTCCTTCCTCTTTCTTTTAGGGTTTCACCATTTTTTTATTTTGTGGTTCCTCCTTTCTCGCACCCCCTTCTCTTCTACCTCATGTGGAACCCCCTCGACCCTCCTCTTGTTTAGCACCCCAGCCTCCCTACAGTGCTCCTGCCCGCACCAGCTGCCTACACCGTCTCCCGTTCAGCTTCCCTATTGCAGACCCCTACCGGCCTCCCCCTCCGGCTCTCATTCAGCCACCCTGTTGCAGACCCCCGCTGGCCTCCCCCTCTAGATCCAATTCAGCTTCCCTCTTGCGGACCCCCACTGACCTCCCCCTCCAGCTCCCGTTTGGATCACCCACTCCTTACCCGTCTTCTATCCGACTACCCACCCCAACACCCTCTCGGACCTCTGGTGAGGCCTTCCTCCGACCAGCTCCCCCTTTGGAAGACTTACTTCTACGGTCAAAGCCTCCCCGGCCAATCCGCACCCCTTTATGGCGCGTTTCCCCCCCTTCTGGTGTGTTTTATCTTCATTTTATTTTTTTATTCTTGCTTTTGTATTTGTTTTATTAGTTGGTTTTGTAAATTAAGTGTTGTTTTGGGTTGGAATTGATATTTTAGGACCCATGCAAGGTGTTTCCGAGTTTGCGTTGTCGTCGCACCGCGGCTCCGAGGTAGGATTCCCATGCACCTATCCTTTTTTAAATTTTAGAATCACCAGTTTTATACTTTTCATACCTTATATGATTATTAGGTGCTAATTTCAAGATCTAGTTCAAATTTATTTAGTGCTCAAGTGTTGTTTTAAGCTTGTTTGTTTATTTTTCATTTTTCTTTCTAAAATAGTGCACACTCAATGTAGGGTCTTATTGTTCTTGACCTCATAATTTGAGTTCCATAAATTTATTCTTGATCACCTTTTTTAGGTGTTAATTTTCATTGTGATACATTTGGTTAATTCACCTTGTTTGAAAATGGGTAGTTCCGACCTTGTTTTATAAAAATGGTATCGTCCAGTTATAATTTCTCACACTGTTTTCTTTAATTAAATGCTCTGGTTTCTCTGTCGTTGTAATTTTCCTCTTGTTGCAAAGTGCGTGATGGACTTATCGCTCACACAATGTCAGTAATTTTTCCTTTTGGATGTAAATTCCTGATCAGTGACATTGCGTGGACCGCCCATGTGAATCAGTTGTGACTTTGGTTTGTGTCCATCCCGAAGTGATGGGTCGTGAGTAGTTGTATGTTATGGTTTCATTGATCCAATCTTTGGGCCCTCCCTCCCCGCCCTTGGGATTAGGGTTTTTAGTTGGTGCGGAATTTGAATTTAAGCTCTTATCACTTTCAGACAGGAGTGAGTGGTTTAAATGTCCTTGTTGTGTTATTTCTAGCTTGAGTAGGGCCTGGTGCATGTCTAAGTTGGATTTCTATTTGGTCTCTATTAGGTTGGTTCTTTATGGTGGGGAGACCCACCATGAGTCTCTTTAGGTTTTGTCTTAAGTCGTTATCAGATGATAGTTGAGTGCTTATGGTGGGGAGCCCGTTCAGGCCTCCCCTCTACAAGTGATTTATTTTTTGAAATGAGGTAGAGTCCCATTGGTCATCGATGGAATGTCCTTGGGTTAAGAGGTTGAATCGTGTTTATGTGGAATCCTTAGGTGTTGATCGATTGGCTGGATAGTGTTATGGATTTCCGGGGGTGGAAAGCGCTATGGTGGGGAGAATTGTCACACCCCGACCCATGCATTTATTTTATTTTATGATTTATTTGACTTTAAATTGTTTTTCTGGGGTTTGTGTTCAGTATCAAATCATATTTTTGAGTTTATGTTAAAAAGTGTGTGTTTTGGGTTGACGTCGTTGGCGCTTGGGCACATCGTGTTTTGAAAAACCCCATGCGGCTCCGTCCGGACATTGCGTGACCTACCATCTTCGAAAAATAGATAAATAAATTAAAATAAATGGATTTTTGTATTAGAATGCGCATTAATTATTGCGTCGTTTAAAATTTTTATTGCGTTAAGAATTAATCATTATTAAAATGATATGAACACCATTATTGTTTTTTTATCACTATGATGATGATTATTTGTTATTATTATTATTATTATGATATTATATTTTTTTAGTTATTATTTTATTTATTTATTTATCATTATCATTATTATATTTATTTTATTTTTCTCATTATTTTAAATTTTATTTCTTCCTCTTTCTTTTAGGGTTTCACCATTTTTTTATTTTTTGGTTCCTCCTTTCTCCCTCCCCCCGCTCTTCTCCCGCATGCGGTGCCCCCTCAGCCCTCCTATCGTTCAGCGCCCCAACTACCCTCTAGTACTCCTACCCGTACCAGCCACCTGCACCAGATCCCGTTTAGATACCTTGTCGCAGACCCCCGCCAGCCTCCCCCTCCATCTCTCATTCAGCCGCCCTACCACGGACCCCTGTTGGCCTCCCCCTTCGGCTCCCGTTCAGCTGCCCTGTCACGGACCCCCACCGGCCTCCCCCTCCATCTCCCGTTCGGCTCACCCATGCCTTACCCATTTCCTGTCTGGCTACTCACCCCAACACCTTATCAGACCTCCGGAGAGCCCTTCCTTCGGCCAACACCACCTTTGGCTGACTTCCTTCAGCTGTCGCAACCTCCCCGACCAATTCGCACCCCTTTCTGGCGCGTTTCCCCCCTTATGGTGTGTTTTATCTTCATTTTTATTTTTTTTATTCTTGCTTTTTTTCTTTGTTTTATTAGTTGTTTTTGTAGATTAAGTGTTGTTTTTTGTTGGAATTGATATTTTAGGACCCACGTGAGGTGTTTCTGAGTTTGTGTTGTCATCGCGCCGCGACTCCGAGGTAGGATTCTCATGCACTTATCCTTTTTAAATTTTATAATCATCAATTTTACGCGTTTTATACCTTATATGATTATTAGGTGATAATGTCAAGATCTAGTTCAAATTTATTTAGTGCGTAAGTGTTGTTTTAATCTTGTTTGTTGATTTTTCATTTTGCTTTATAAAATATCACACACTCAATGTAGAGTCTTATTACACTTGAACTCATAATTTGAGTTCCATCTATTTATTCTTGCTCGTCTTTTTTTTAGGTTTTAATTTTCATTGTGATACATTTGGTTAATTCACCTTGTTTGAAAATGGGTAGTTTCGGCCTTGTTTTATAAAAATGTTATCATCTAGTTATAATTGTGCACACTTTTTTCTTTAATTAAATGTTTTGGTTTGGTTTTATAAAAATATTGGCAGCCTGTGAAGTAGTATTTTGGGGCTCATCAAATGGTTTCAAACTGGTTTTGGTTCCTTTTCAAATAGGTGATTTTTTTAATATGTTTAATGCTCGTTTGAAACTTTAAAGAAAATGATAAAATTGTTTTGATGAAAACCCTCCTAAGGTAACTCTCCTACCTTAGCTGTGATAGATTGTTTGGGGGGCCCATGCTTAGAAGCTCCCAGGTGCTCTAATAGTTTAAAGGCAAGATGTTGTCCCATAGAGTGGCTCAGGGTGATGCATATTGTGCATTATTATTATTATATATATATGTATGTGATTGGATGCTTGGATGACATCAGTTGGCTCAACCCATTTTCTAAATACTTGAGACATGGTAATCTGGCATATTGAGAGAATATTCTAAGAATGAGTGCTGCACTGGTTGGTTATGGAACTGACCAGTGGCCCATAGTAGGTGGATATATTGGGTTTATTATTATGAGATTTTTCCCTCAGCCTTCCTGAGAAAGGATGGTTAAGCATATTGATCATTTTGATTTCATCATTTGTGACATGTAAACGAGTATGATATCTCATGTATTGATGTCTTCTGGTTTATTCTTGATCTCCTAGGTTCACCCATGTCTGTTGACTTTCAGTTACTTGCAGTGATGATTTGGTACTTGTATGTATTTCTACATTTCCCTTGTTGTGTACTTTTGTTCATTTTTGTATATTTTTTTCCTTGGAAAGTGATAAATTGGTTTTGACTTGGTTACTAGAAATGGTTTTCAAATTAAAGTGTTTAATACTCTTTGTAAAAATTTGAAAATATAAACCTCACTTTCCCTTTCTAAAAAGCCAATGACACTAATGAAATGAAACTAGATTTGAAAATGGTTAAGGGAAATGGTTTGTACATTGATTTTGAGTATAATATTTATAAAAACATACTTTTATAAATTGTATTTCAAACTTGAAATGGTGTTTCTTTTATTTTAAAGGTAGTGCATTGGGAATAGATATCGAGCTAGCCTACTGAGTTTTAATACTCACACCTAAAGTTCTTTTCTGTTTTTAGTATTTGTGCAGGATACAGCTTGAGTGCGCTCACCTTGGGTGACACTTTATTGTTGAGTCGGAGAGTGACCCGCGAGGTCACATGGAGTTAGTCCAGACGTCGAGTTTGGTTAGCTTTATTTACTTTTGTTTTTGTTTAGTCTCTTTACTCGGTCTATTTATCATGTTCCACTCTATATTATTTATGCTTCTTTATTTATTTATATTGGTTGAAATCATTCCCACAACCTCTGTTGATGCCCTGGCGCTTGTCTCCAGCCCAAGAGGATTGGGAACGCCTCTCGGGCCATATCACGGACCGGCTCGGGTGACCGGATCAGGGTTGACCTGGGATGGTTCGTGACACATTTAGATTTCATGTTTTTGTGATCAAGTAAAGGTTTAGGATATGGACATAGACCTTAGTGTTGGGATATTTATTATGGTATGGATGGTGAGGGACCTTTAGCATCCTACCTCATTTGGAGTTTACCTTTTGAGTTTTCCTTTTTGTAATAGCAAGATTATATATTTATATATATTGTGGTCATCCATTGGAGACCCTTCAGCTTATTGATATATATGATTTTTTTTGATATTCATGTTTATCTATAAATGGCATGTTTGGTTTATTTATTTATTATACTCTTGTTTTTAGTTATTTCTTCTACTATTACTTGATATTGTCGTGCGTCTACTGTGGGTGGGTTACTGGTCCTATGTCTATCATTATTTCCTTTCCACTTATTATTATATATTTACTTAGACCAATATATTATCATCAAAATAGGGTATATTATCCCCACTATCAACCCTTTACACTCTCATTTCTAGTTGGTAGTAGGGAGGCATGGATAAGGCAAGTGGAACTCATCCCGAAGCACTGTTCGGGTGGTTAATTGGGTCAGGTCACTATACACATGATATTGAAACTTATCCATGGATATCATAACTATTTAAATAATCACATGGGAATAAATTACTAATTTCATAATTATGGAATGTACAATTTCAGACATCTTAAACTTATCGTTGGGGCCTCATGTCCAGATATATACATAAATGGGTAAGGCCTCAACCAACTAACCAACCTGTTTTGTCTCATGAGACCTACCGATGCATTGAGGGGATATGTAATTTTGAGCCCCACCCATAAATTAATAATTCCAATGAATTCATCATATTAATAAACAATACAAATTAATCAATATTCCTTAAAAATCAATAATAATCCATATTAGAAGAACTAGTATACAGAATGCCAATACTTTCCCCTAGTTGAAATAATTATAAACTATCAAGATAGATGTCAAGGATGATATAATTATATTATATACTTTTTAAATCATAATTTTTATTAAAGGATGGTGACATAGATGAAAATAATTTAAAAATATAACCGGAAAATTTCTCGAGGAAAGCGTCATTTTTTACTTTGAAACTAATTATTTTAAATCTATATTTTTTTGAATATTAAGGGAAAAATTTTCTTTGAAAAGAACCATTGAAAATTATAAAGTAATCTTCAAAGCATTGGTTTTTCATGATAGTGGGAAATTTTTTTTATGCCGTGTTTGTTAAAACAATGTTTCATTTCAATTTTTTGGTAAAAATTCAAAAGTACCTTATTCAGAAAATGAAAAGATAATTCCTTTTATTTTTTTATAGAATAAAAAATGGTTAAAAATTTATTTAATAAATAATTTGATACTATTTAAAACATTATTTAAAACATTTTAAGGAAAATATGGAAATGGAAGAAAAATATTCCTAATTGAGTAGAAAAACAAATTCTTTTGTCCTTAAAAACATTATTTTAGTATCTTGAGTACTTAAATAGAAAAAACAAAAGGAAAAATTAAAAATTATAGAAATAAATATAGTATAATAAAATATATTGGGTTCAGTATATAAATATAAAATAATTCTCTTAGTGGATTGTTAAACATAAACAATCCTAAATAATAATGAGATTGGGAAATAAACCCTTACCTCAGGACTGAATTCCTTCATACGTGTTTGAACCCCATGTATAATAAATATAGATTTATTATAAATATATTCAATAAATATACTCTCACACACATAAATATATATATATATCATACCATATATTATTTACTTATAACATTTTATTTTCCATTTATTGACAATTCTTCATTAGAATCACTGTTCAAGGTAATAATTGCTTTGTTTTTCATGTATGTTTTAGTTCGGTAGTTTTGGTCCTTATACTCTGATCATGGTTCCATAATATATAATATTTTAATAATGATATAAATATCATATATCATATATATATATATATAATCATCCATAAAAAATAGATATAGAAAAATGAATTACGCCGTTCATGGAGACAATAGGCCGTACGTACGCATGAATGTTGTTTTCACTATTTGGAGGACGGAACAAAAGAAATATAAATAATAATTTACCTTTAAAGAATCACTATTATATCATATATATCATATATATTTATTAAATATATCCTTATTACTATCCATGAAAATAATAAATTAAAAACAAACCACATCGCTTCATGGAGGTGATAGTCCACACGTACACATGAGCGACGTTATCGTTTTTAAACATATGAGAATGTAAAAGGTAGATATGATATTATAATTAAAGAAGAATAATTATTTCATAAATATAATATGTAATCATTAAAACCAAAATAATAACCAACCATGAAAAATGGTGAGGGGAAGTAAATTGTATTGCTACATAGAGGTAGTAGTCTACATGTACGCACAAGCGATACTTTCACTTCCCATTTGATGGAAAAGAGGGTGGATAATGGTGGGTTAATAATCATAATAAAATTTTAGTATATTTTGGATACTTAGTATTTTATTTTATGATAAATACTATAGATTTAAAGGAGGTAAAATAATAATTAAAAAGAAAGTGACCGATTAAGATGATTTCCCTTTATTTGAAAGAACTCATTTAGATTTCATCTTAAGGACCCTAGGGTTGGTATTTTTTATAACACCTTAATATTTTATGGTATTTATCTTATTAAATAAATTCAATTTATTCAATAGATTACATTTCATGTAACACTAAGCTTAAACAAACTGTGATATACTGTTAAATATTAACATGACCGTTGGAATAGTAATGTGAGAGTTAGGAATATTAATTTGGCCATTAGAATAATAACAAAAAGTATAAAGGTATAAATAAAATTTATATATCTCATAAATAAAAATATGACATATTTATATCATAGAATAAGTAAATAAATGTTTTAAAATTGAAAAAACTAAGTGTTGGAATTTTTATGAAACGTAAATGTTTATTTACAATTTTTTAATTAATATAATGATTTGAAAGATTTTTTTATAAAATAGATACATAAATTAATATTTTGTTTCATTATAATTATAAGATAATTTTATGCGACCATAATATTCTTTCAAAGTGTCGTAAAATCAGTTATAATATTAAAATCAGTATTTTTCAAATAAATGATGATTTTATTTAAAAACTATATTTCTAATATTTATAAAATTATTTTAGTAAAATGAAGTCTATTTTTAAAATCTAAATTTCAAAAAATGGTTAAGGTAGTTTTTTGGTATTTTTCTAAAATAGTTGAATTTTTGATGAATTGTGAAATATGGTAATTTATAATATTTAACATTATAAGATAAATACATGGATTTTTGAGTCATTGATGATGTAATAACCCATTAGTTTGAACTCACATGTACTAGTTACTATAATTAGTTATAAGAATCAACACTATTGATAGTCTAGAGCCAAAATAATAAATAAATGAATAAAATAATCAAAGAACACCCCTCTCATCCCCTATAAATACCTCCCCTCACCACCCCTTATACTAACACCTTATAACCTTTGAATATTGTATAAATTATACCCAATTACCTTACCAATACTTTTACCCACATCTGATACCTTTTGGTCTTACCAACAGACCAAATCCAAGTGTCTCAAGGAGGTTCCCAAGGAGATGATATTCAAGAGGTAAAATCCACCTTCTTTCTCTTTTAATTTATTTTCTTTTCTTATATTCTCACATAACCTATAAAAAGTGGAATGTTAAATACAATATCATATATATTCTGTAATTTTATTTTTTTAATGTATTATCCATCTTTAAATCCCTTCTCTTATTTTATTTTAAAATTGAAAACATCATCCGTGATATGTCGATTCACCGCCTTCATTGGCGATGAGTTTTCATTTTCCATTACCACATTCAAGTATGGTCATAAAACCATTATTGTGGTTAAAATAAGATTTTAATAAAAATATTTTAAGTTATATCATGTTCTTTAGCCAATATATAAACATAATTTTAAATAAATGGCACACATTTGTGATGGTCATAAAAACCGCCAAAATAAATTAAGACATTTTCATCAATATTTTATCTAATGAATCATTTTAATACCATATAAATGAATGATATATGAGACCATTTAAAATTCTATAAGTTCATTAATACAAAATAATTTAACTTCTATGGGAAGTTATTCCCATTTTATAAGAACTCCCATATTTATATTCAAGGGAACCGACTTTAAAACTATGAAATGAATACTCCCATAACAACGAAATTAAATATTATAACTCATCTAAATAGAAATAAATGGACTTAGTAAAATTATAATAAATCAATTATATTATTAATATGTTATTAATTAAGTAATTTATTAATCTAATTTGATTATCCAGGACATTAAGTACAATTGAAGAACGCTTTCATACATTAGGTCAGGGCTTCTTATCTCACTTTTATTTTTGTTAGATATATTAATTATTCAAAACTTATTTATTTTGTATGGTACAAATAATTAAATTTATTATATCAAATAATTAATATCTTTATCTTTGGGGCATTCGATGTTTCATTTGATGATCATTAATTTTATGGGGCATACGGTTTGATTGTTTATAAAGGGGTAAGAGAATTCTTAACCCAATTTCCATTATTTGGGTTAAAATCCTACTCCATTGATTATGCCATGATATTATTATGTGTGAAACAATTTTTTATTATCTTATGTTGTAATTCCGCTTGTTTTATGTTTATTTATAGATGATACAAATAATTAATTCATTTGGTTCGCGCTCACACTTTATTTAAAAAAACTCTTTTAAATGTTTATTTTTCAAAATCTAAAAGGAATGTTTTTTTAAAATATATAAAACATGAGTATATTTTAATTATTTCATGATGTATTAATGTATTGAGGATTAATTTAAATTTTTACAAGGTTATTTTAAAATAACTTGTTTTCTTTTATATTTTCATAGATTTTTAAATAAATTATTTCAAAGAAAATTGGTATTTCTATCAAGAATTTATCAATGATTTTATTAGATTATTTATATATATGTCAACACACTTTGTTTCATTTTATGCTTAATTGAGGTTGATATCTTATGATACCATATTAAATATTTTATTTACTTTTTATGATCATTTTGACTATGGATGTGCTATTTTGATACCATTCATCATATTACACTGGATGATTTATGATTATGTTTATTGTTTGGGGAAGGTTATTAAAATTTCATATGCTAGTCTCAATATTAATGTATATATTTATTATGATTCATCCCCTTCATATGATAAATGAAACGAACATAGTAAGTGATGAGATGGTCCTGCTATATCCCCTCGATGCATCGGTAGGTCTTATGGGACCAACTAGATTGGGTATTGGATGATATCTTACCTAATTATGTATGGTGTCTTAGAATAATACTTGATGATATGTTTATGATGTCGCACATTATGTCTTCCCTATTTATGAGATCAATTATTGATAATCCATGTGATTATTCAACTAATAGAATATCCAGGGTTAAGTTTCATTTTTAAGTGATTATTTATATAGAATTATTTGATAAGATTTATTCCCACCATATTATGCTCAAGATTATGTTTTAATTTCATGTGTTTTTAGTCATTCACCTTGCCTTATTATTTATGTTTATTTATGATAGATTTAGCTGTATACTTACCCTTACTGAGCATCTGAGGTAACCCCTTTCTTATGTTTTATTTTTCAATAGGACACCAAGATGTATATTATGATTGACATGTAGGGATAATCTAGGATAATATGAGTGTTTCCAATGGAGCTACTATGTTTTATTCTATTTCAAGTTGTAATATAATATTTGTGTTTCTATCTATTTTTTCAAAGCTACTAAACTATTTGTTCCTTTGGGATATAATTTATTATACTTAGTACCAATGTAATAAAGTAACCAGTGACTCTGGGATACTGGGGTCGGGGTGTTTATGGTTGGTATTAGAGAAATTTTAATAAAAACTTTGGAAAATAGATTCATAAAAACATAGATTAGGGAAATATAACCCTATAACTGACTTTGAGAATATTCCCAAAGTAACTAAGCATATGATTTAGAGATTAGTTATAGATGAATTTTTATTTTACGTTAAGTGTTTCACTAGTTTTAGATTATACATTATGTTATGATATAATCTAGTGTATGTAATTATTTATAAATGGTTCATATAATGGAAGTGATTGAAATCGTATTAACACACTTAATCCATGTATGTATTTAACTCATATATGAGAAATGATCCTAGTGAAAGAACTGCAACTGGAGCTGAAAAAATTATAACTTTACTGGGACAACTGACTTAGGTTATGAGAAATAACCTTACCCATATAGATCATCCTGATCTACAATGTGGTGTAACAATGTTAGAAAGCTTCATGAAAAAACAACCTTTATTATTCAATGGGACTAAAAATCCATTTGTATATGAGAAATGGATAAGTTCTTTAGAAAAGATAATTCTTAATTTGGGAAGTAATGAAAGGGAGAAGGTTATCATGAAATTTTATCATCTCTTAGGAGATTCGGATCAATGTTGGTCATTGATTCAAAACACTAAGGAGGAAGTGGAAATTGACAACATAAAAAGGAAGTATTTTAAGGAAATTTTCTTGGAAAAATATTTTCCTAGAGAATAATGAGTAGATATAGAGAGACAATTAATGAGTCCAAGACAAAATGAAGAATATAATATTGATAAGTATGAATCTAACTTTATAAGGTTATCCAGGAACATTGTATACTAAACAAATAATCCAAAGAGTAAGATTGACCATTTATTTGATGGGGTTAAACCAATCCTTCTAAGGGAAACAATCTCCCAAACATTCTCATTATATAAAGATATATTATCTTGTGCTTTCAAAATAGAGAAATAATTCTCCAAGTATTATGGTTATAAAGTTAAAAAAATAATAATAGGATAGAAGAGAAAAAATGTATAAGGATAAGAAAATAAAGGATTGTTCCACATGTGATAATTGTGGGAAGAAACACCTCAGTAATTGCTTGAAGGGAATTAGAGTTTACTACAAATGTGGAGAGAAATTCTACCAGAATCATAATTTTAAGGGAAGGAAAGAAGCTTCCTATGTCCAATGATTCAACTATAAGAAGATAAGGAACTACACAAACGAATGTCCCAAGTGACAAGGAAATATAACTCATAAAAAAAGGGATTATGGTCATGTTTATGCTATTACTACAGTCCAAGTAGATTGATTATTGTATTTTTGTATTTGGATTCAGGAATTATGTTTTAAAATTATTTTATCAATGATATTATAGTTATAAAAACCATAAGATTTTACTACAATAATTTTTCATTAATTATTTAGAAGCTTGTGTTAAATAATACCAAGATAAGTGATGCTGTGTCAAGTTAAACTTTTGGAACACTCATTATTTGGGAAGGATAACTCTAATCATGTGCCATATGTTGAGATAATAATGATATAGGTAAATTTATGGGATAGTGTTAGTGACAATGAAATTTTTTAGTTTATATTATATTTGTAGGGTTTACTACATGTTTATATTTAAGGAATATACCCAACAACCAAATATTTTATTTTTGGAGGCATTCATGTTTTCATTAAGGTTTTAAGGTGATCAAGGTATTAATATATTTGGTATGTCACAATAAGAGATACATTATGTTATTTGGGGGATCTAATGTTAAGTTGATTATGGAAATTTAGTGACCATCCATCTATTTTTTTGGACTTTGAATTTGGAAAAATGTATTTTGAATGATTCTATAGGTAAATATTTATGGAATGGATTAAGTCAAACTGTGGATATTATTGTGTGAGTTTAAATTATGATTTTATCATATTACATAACCTGTGCAAAACATTTTGTTTTTGATAAATATTCTGAGAATGAAGGAATGACTTGAGGACCTTATGATTCCTTAAAAGTGATTCAGGTATGAAAAATTCATCTTGAATATCCATCTCCTGGTGTATGAAATGAAGTGATAATATATTGAAACATAGATAAAAGAAGGGATTATTATTATTACATAGAATGAAATAAAGTAAGTTTGTTTTCTCAAGTAAAATTTTATAGTAAAATAATCACTAAACTTCTAAGAAAAGGTTTTTTTAACAAACACATTAACTATTTAGTTTTCTTACTGATAAATCAATAGTCTTTTTTCTGATCATATTTTTTTTTGTTTTTTGATGGTTAAATTTTTAATGACCATGTTCTATATCACTCTCCATCAGAACTTAATAGTTATATTTTTCTTCTATTCCCATATTTTCAGTTTTTTATAATGTTATCCTATTCAAAAGCCTAATTTTGTGGTGAACTTCTCATTTCTCTTTCCCTATTATTAAGATGCCATTTTATTAACCCTATTTATGATGTGGTTTTTCCACAAAGGATTTTTTAAGTATCAAAATTTGATTTTAGAAATGAAATTTTATATTTTTAGGACCTAATTTTTTATAGGAGGGAATAATATAACACCCCAATATTTCACAGTATATATCTTCTTAAATAAATTCAATTTATTCGATATCTTACGTTGAACACAACATCGAGCTTAAATAAACTGTGATATACTATTAAATATCAACATGACCAATGGAATTGTAATGTGACCATTAGGAATAGTAATCTGGCCATTAGAATAATGACATCCCCTATGAAAAAATAAATAAAATTTTGGAATCTCATAAATGAAAATATGATATATTTATATCATTGAATAAGTAAAAACATGTTTTAAAAATGATAAATTAAGTGTTAGTATTTTTGTGAAACGTAAATGTTTATTTAAAATTTTATAATTAATATAACGATTTAAAAGAAATTTTATTTTCATAAAATAGATTCATAAATTAACATTTTTCTTCATTATAATTACCAGATAAATTATGAGACCATAATTAATTTTTTAAAGTGTCGTAAAAGCAGTTATAATATTAAAATCAGTATTTTTCAAATAAATGATGATTTTATTTAAAACTTAAATTTATAATATTTAGAAAATTATTTTCATAAAATGGATTCAATTTTTTAAATATTCATGTTGAAAAATGGTAAGGTTTAATTTTTTGAGATTTTTCTAAAATAGTTGAATTTTTAATGAATAATGAAATAGAGTAATTTTTGGTATTTAACATTATAAGATAAATAAATGAATTTTGAAGTCATTGCTAATGTAATCACCCATTCGTTCAAACTAACATGAAATATTTACTTTAATTAGTCACAATAGTCAACGCTATTGATATTCTTGATCCAAAATAATAAATAAATGAATAAAATAATCAAAAAAATACCCATCTCCTCCCCTATAAATACCACCCTCACCACCTCATATCCTCACACCTTATAAGACTTTAATCTTGTATAAATTTTATAAAATTATCTTCCCAAGTATCTTTTTCAAGTTCAAGACCTTATGGTATTATCAAAATACCAAATCCAAGTGTCTTAAGGAGGTTCCCAAGGAGATGATATTCAAGAGGTAAAATCCTCCTCCTTTCTCTTTTAATTGATTTTATTTTTCTTATCCTATAATAACCCCCCATATCCAAAGTGGCATTATAAATCCAATATAATATATATATTTTAATTTTATTGTGATAATGGACTATCCACTATCAAATCAATTATACTCTCCTCTTATTTTAAAAATGAAAACATCGTCCATGAAGTGTCGATTCACCACCTTCGTTGGCAAGGATTTTTCATTTTCCATTACTTCCTTTAAGGATGGTTATAAAACAATTATTATGGTTAAATAATATTATAATATAAATATTATAAGTTATATGATGTTTTGTAACCAATATATAAACATAATTTTAAATAAAATGACACAAGTTCGTGATGTTCGTAAAAACCACTAAAATAAATTAATACATTTTCATCAAAATTTTATTTAATGAATCATCCTCATACCATATAACCAAATGATATATGATACCATTAAAAATTATGTAAGTTCACTAATAATTAATAATTTAATTTATGGTTAAGTTATTGCCATTTTATAAGAACTCCCATATTTACACTCAAGGGAACCAACCATAAAACCATGAAATGAATGTTCTCGGAACAAAAAAATTAAACATTATACTCATATAAATGGACATAAATTAACACAATAAAATTATAATAAATAAATTTTATGTTTAATAGGTTCTTAATTATGTAATTAATAAATCTAATTTGATTATCCAAGACATTAATTACAAGTTTAGAACGCTTTCAGACATAAGGTAAGGGTTTCTCATCTCACTTTTACTTATGTGACATATATTTCTTATTCAACCATTATTTATTATGTGTTGTGTATATAATGAAATTTAATATATCATATCATGATTTTATTTATCTTTATATAATTCAATGTTTCATTTTATGATCATTAATTTTACAGGGAATATAGTTTGACTATTTACAAAGTGGTAAGAGAATTCTTAACCCAATTTCCATTATTTGGGTTAAACTCATACTCCATTGATTATTTTAGGATATGATTATGTGTGAAAATAATTTATATTATTTTTGGTTACATATTTAATTGTTTTATCTAGATTTACAAGTGATACACATAATCAATTCATTTGTTTAACTTTCAAACTTTCTTTAAAAACACCCTTTTAAATGTTTCTTTTTCAAAATTAAAAGGAATGTTTTTTAAAAGTAATACAACATGAGCATATTTTCCTGATTTCACGACACCTTAATTTCTTGAGGAATCCTTTAAAATTTATCAAGGTTATTTTAAAATAAAATGTTTTCTTTTATAATTTAGCATATTTTTAAATAAATTATTTCAAATCAAAGTGGTATTTCTCTAAATAATTTCTCAATGATTTTATTAGAGTATTTCCACCTATGTCAACACCCTTTGTTAGGTCTTATGGATAATTGAGGTCAATCTCTTATGATACCATATAATATATTTTATTGAATTTTTTATGATCTTTTTTAATATAGATGTGCTATTTTTATAACACTTATCATATTGCACTGGATAGTTTATGATTATGTTTATTTTTTAGGGAAAGTTATTAACATTTCATATGATAGTCTCAATATTAATGTATATGTTGACTATGTCTTATTAGATTATGTATGGTGTCTTGGATGAAGCCTTGAAGGTATGTTTATGATGTCCCCATTATGAATTTCCACATTATGAGATTATTTATTGATAATCCATGTGATTATTCTACTAATAAAATATACAAGGTTAAGTTTCATTCTCATGTGATTATTTATATGGAATTATTTGATTTGATTTATTCATTTCATAGTATGATCAAGATTATGTTTTAATGGCAATTTTTTTTAGTCAATCATTTTACCTTATTGTTTATATGTATTTATGATAGTTTCCACTATATAATTACCTTTACCGAGAATCTGATATCACCCTTTTATTATGTTTTATTTTGACCTAGGATTACAAGATGTATATTACGATTGATATATAGGGAAATTATATGAAAATAGGGGTGTTTCCAATAGAGTTACTATATTTTATTCCATTTAAATTTGCAATGAAATATTTATGTTTGTATCTAGTTTTTCAAAGATACTAAACAATTCTGTTCTTTAGGATGTGATTTCTTATACTTAGTACCAATGTAATAAAGTAACCATTGACTCTGGGCCACTATGGTCAGGGTCTTTATAGTTGGTATCAGAGAATTTTTAGTAGAAACTTTGGAAACTAGTTTTAGGAAAATATATATTGTGGAAATATAAACCAATAATTGTCATTGAGAATATTCCCAAAGTAACCGAACTTATGATTTAGAGATTAGTTATATATATTTTTAATTTACATTAAGTGTTTCACTAGTTTTATATTATAAATTATATTTCATAATATTATGATCGAATCTAGAGTATTTCATTTTTAATAAATGGTGCCTAGTGGAAGGAATGGAAACAGTATCAACGCACATAATCCATATAGGGATTTCCCTCCTATGCAATAAAATGATGTTGGAGCTAGAACTGTTTCTAGAGCTAAACAAATTATAATTATACTAGGACAAATGACTTAGGTTATGAGTAATAAAATTACCTATATGGAGTACCATGATCCACAATATGGTGTAACAATGTTAGACCTCTTCATGTGACAATAAACTCAATTATTCAATGGGACTAAAAATATATTTGTAGTTGAGAAATGTATAAGTTACTTAGAAAAGATAATTCTCAATTTGAGAATTAATAAAAGGGATAAGTTTATCTTGTAAGTTTATCATCTATTAGGATATGTGGATCAATGGTTTTCATTGATTCAAAACACTAAGGTGGAATAATAAATTTAAAATATGAAATGGAAGGATTTTAAGGAAATTTTCTAGGAAAAATATTTTCTCAGAGAACAACGATAATATATGGAGAGAACAATCTTGAGTCTGAGACAAAAGGAACAAGAAAATGTTTCTAAGTATAAATCTAACTTTACAAGGTTATCCATACACACTTTAGACTACCTATGTAATCTAAAGAGTAAGATTGACCATTTTTTTGGTGGTCTTAAACCAATACTTTGAAGGTAACTAGTATCGCAAAAATCCTCATCATATAAAGATACAGTATATAATTATATCAAGATAAAGAAATAAATCTCCAAGTCAAATGGTTCTTAAGGTAAACAATATAAGAAGATGATAGAAGAAAAAAAATGGATTAGGAGAAGAAAATAAAGATGTATTTTTTGACATGTGATAATTATTGAAAAAAAACCTCAGTACTTTCTTGAAGGTAATGGGAGTTTGCTACAAATTTTAAGATAAAGGAAACCATGATCATGATTTAATGTGAAGGAAAGAAGCGGCCTATGTACAATACTTTAACTATAAGGAGATAGAGAACTATGAAAAAAATGTCCCATGCATCAAGGAAATATATCTCAGAAGAAGCAAAATGATATAGGTTATTATTATGCTGTTACTGCTCTAGAAGTGGAATGAATAATGTATATTTGTATTTGGATTTAATAATTATGTTTTAAAAGTATTTTATCAATGATATTATATTTATAAAAATAATGGTATTTTATTACAGTAATTTTTCTTTAAGGATTTGTATGTTTGTGATGAATAATACCAAGATAAGTGATGTTGTGGAAATTTGATCTTTTAGAAAACACATGATTTGGGGATGATAATACAAATTAGGTTCCTGATGTTGAGATAATAATGATAAAGGGAAGTTTATGGGATAATGTTAGTGACCATGAAATAAGTTAGTTTTTGTTATCTTTATAGGGTTTACTATGTGTTTTTATTAAAGGAATATAGCCGATAATCTAAAATTTTCTTTTTGGAGGCATGAATGTTTTCATTAAGTTTTTAAGGTGATCAAGGTATTCATATATTTAGTATGTGACAATAAGAGCTACATTATGTTGTTTGGCAGATCTAATGTTGAGTTGATTATGGAAATTTAGTGACCTTAGTTCTATTTTTTTGGAATTTGAATTTTTACACAAATATTTTGAATGAGTATATAGGTAACGATTTATGGAATGGATTAAGTTGAACTGTGGATATTATTATTTGTGGTTAAGGTGTGATTTATCATATTGGATAAACTATGCTAACCATTATGGTTTTGATAAATATTTATAGGATGAATGAATGAATTTAGGACCATATGATTCATTAAAAGTGCTTCTAGTATGAAAAATTAGTCTGGAATATCCATCTCCTAGTGTACAAGATGAAGTGGAAATAGATCAAAACACATCCAAAGGAAGGGATTAATAACATGGAATTAAATCTAGTAAGTTTATTTTATAAAGTATATTATCTGGATAATAAGAGAATCCATAAAATCCTAGGAAAATTATTTTGGAATAAAAATGATAACCATTTAATTTTCTTATTGAAAAATTAATAGACTTTTAGCTGATCATAGATTTATGGTTTTTTGATGGTTAAATTTTTAATAACCACCTTTTCAATCACTCTCCATCAAAATTTTATAGTTAAATTTTTATTCCATTTCCATATTTTCACTTTCTAATAACGTTCAACTATCCGAAAGCCTATTTTTTTTGTGAGATTCATGTTTTTGTTTCTCTATTATTAAGATGTTGTTTTATTAACCCTATTTACAATGTGGGTTTCCCCCAATTTTTTTTTCAAGTATCGAACTTTGTTTTTCAAAGTGAAATTTCAAATTGTGAGGACACAATTTATTATTGGAGGGAAGAATATAAGACCCCAATATCTTGTGATATATATATTATTAAATAAATTTAATTTATTTGATAGATTATGATGGGCACAATATCAAGATTAAACGAACTGTGATATACTATTGAATATTAACATGACCATTGGAATAGTAATGTGACCGCTAGGAATAATAATCTAGCCATTAGAATAATAAACTCACCTATGAAAGTATAAATAAAATTTAGGTATCTCATAAATTAAAATATGATATATCTATATAATGGAATAAGTATATAAATGTTTTGAAAATAATAAATTAAGTATTGGTATTTTTGTGAAACATATATGTTTATCTATAATTTTAAAATTAATATAACGATTTAAAATAAAATTTATTTTCCAAAAATAGATTCATAAATTAATATTTTGTTTCATTATAATTATAATATAATTTTATGATACCATAATTAATTTTTCAAAGTGTTGTAAAATTAGTTATAATATTAAAATTAGTTTTTTTAATAAATGAAGATTTTATTTAAAAATTAAATTTCTGACATTTAGAAAATTCTTTTCATAAAAATGATTCCATTTTTTGAATCTACACATTAAAAAATTATATTGGTAAATTTTTGATATTTTTCTGAAATAGTTCAATTATTGATGAATAGTGAAATACAGTAATTTAAGGTATTTAACATTATAAGATAAATTCATGAATTTTGAATACATTAATGATGTATGAACCCATTATTTCGAATTCACATTATATATTTACTGTACCTAGTCATAAATATCAATACAATTGATAGTCTTGAGACAAAATAATAAATAAATGAATCAAATAATAAAAAATACTCATATCCTCCCCTATAAAGACCACCCTCACCACCATTTCGCCTCATACCTTAAAAGACTTTAAGATTGTCTAAATTCTGCTCAATTGTATTCCCAAGCCTATTCCTCATGTAAAATACCTTCTTTTCTTTCCAAAATACAAAATCCAAGTGTCTTAAGGAGGTTCCCAAGGAGACGATATTAAAGAGGTAAAATCCTCATTCTTTCTCTTTTAATTTTTTTTCTTTTCTTATAACACCCTAACCTACCCTATTAAAAGTGGAATTGTAACTTTGGTATCATATATTTAATTAAATTTTATTGGTATAATGTATTATCCATCATCAAATCCCTTCTCCTCGCCTTTTATTTTAAAAATTAAAACAGCATATGCGATGTTTAAATTCACCACCTTCGTGGACTATGAGTTTTTATTTTCCAATAACAACTTCATGAATGGTCATAAAACCATTATTATGGTTAAATAATATTTTAATATACATATTATAAGTTATATCATGTTTTGGAACTGGTATATAAACATAATATTAAATAAAATGACACAAGTTTGTGATGGTTGTAAAAACCACCAAAATAAATTAATACATTTTCATCAACACTTTATATGATGAATCATCCTCATACCATATAACCAAATGATATATGAGACCATTTAAAATTATTTAATTTCTTTAATACTATATAATTTCACTTATGGATAAGTTATTTCCATTTGAAAAGAAATCCTACATTTATACTCAAGTGAACCAACCATAAAACCATGAAACGAGCACTCCCGGAACAAAGAAATTAAAAATTATAACTAATAAAAATGGACACAAATTAACTTAAAAATTATAATAAATCAATTATATGTTGAATAGGTTCTTAATTAAGTAATTAATTAATCTAATTTTATTATCAAAGACATTATGTATAAGTGTGGAATGCTTCCAGATATAAGGTAAGGGTTTCCCGTCTCTTTTTTACTTCTATGAGATATATTCCTTATTCAACCCTTATTTATTGTGTGTGGTGTACATAATAACCTTTAATATATCATATCATGAATTTATTAATAATAATTTAATTAAATGTTTCATTTCATGATCATTAATTTTATGGGGCATACGGTTCAATTGTTTACAAAGTGGTAAGGGAATTCTTAACCCAATTTCTATTCTTTGGGTTAAAATCCTACTCCATTGATTATGTCAAGATATAATTTTGTGTTAAATGAATTTCTTATTATCTTATATTGTATTTACACTTGTTTTATATGGATTTATATATGATACCCATAATTGATTCATCTGGATAACACTATCACTTTCTTTAAAAATACTCTTTTAAATGTTTCTTTTTCAAAATTTAAAAGATTTTTTTTTCAAAATTATAGAGTATGAGTGGAATTTATTTTTTTACTAACACCTTAATGTCTTGAGGAATCCTTTAAAAGTTTACAATGTTATCTTCAAAGAATTTTTTTTCTTTTATAATTGCATAACTTTTTAAAAAATGATTTCAAAGAAAAGCAACATTTCTATCAAGAATTTCTCAAAGATTTTATTAGAGTATTTTCTTATATATTAAAACCCTTTATTTTATCTTATTGTTAATTTATGTTTATATCTTATGATACCATATAATACGTTTTATTTAATTGTTTGTGATTATTTTGCTAGAGGATGTGCTATTTTGATATCATTTATCACATTACAATAGATGGTTTATGATTATGTTTATTATTTTGGGAAAGTTATTAAAATTTCATTGGATAGTCTCCATATGATTGTATATGTTGATTATGTTTCAACTCTTTCATATGAGAAATACATTGGACTTAGTAAGTGATGTCCAAGGCCTTATATAGCCCCTCGATGAATTAGTATGTCTCATGAGACAAAATACTTTGTGTATTGGTTGATTTATTACAAGATTATTTATGGTGTCTTGGATGAAGCCTAGATGGTATGTTTATGATGCCCTTTATTATGAATTCCCTCATTATGATATTAGTTACTCATAATCCTTGTGATTATTTGACTAGTAGAATATCCATGGTTAAGTTTCATTCTTATGTGGTTATTTATATGGTATTATTTGATAACTCTATTCTTGCTATATTATGCTCAAGAGTATGTTTTGATGGAATGTTTTTTTAAGGATTCACCTTTACTTATTATTTATCTTTATTTATTATAGCTTCTGCAATATTCTTACCCTTACTGAGCATCTGAGATCACCCCTTACTTATGTTTTATTTTCCCCCAAAATTCCAAGATATATATTATGATTGAGATGTAGGGATAATCTAGGAGAATAAGGGTGTTTATAATGAAGTTACTATGTTGTATTCCATTTAAAGTTGTAATTTAATATTTATGTTTCTTTCTAGTTTTCCAAAGGTACTAAACTATTTAGTCCTTTGGTATGTGATCACTTGTACTTAATATAAATATAATAAAGTAACCACCATCTCTGAGCTACTGGGGTAGGGGTATTTACATTTTAGGAATACCGATACTAATAGAACAATCATAAATATGTTGGGTTGGGATTTGGGAAGGTTTTGGTCAATCTAAATGGCTCAAAAAGTGTGAATAAGTGAGAGGAGGAGGTGCCCTTTAATAATTGAGGTGAGTGGAACCCTTGTAATTTTTCAATGTTTTAAAATATTATTTACTTTCCTGGGAAAATATATAAAAAAAGAATCTTATTATAAGGTTATAAGGTTAATGTAAAAATAAAACCAAAAAAATTGAGTTTAATTAAGTGTTTAGTTCATTTTAATCATTATCTTTTTATATTAACCCTTGATAAACATGTTTTAACCTTAACCGTGATAATAAAATTCTCAATCTTAAAGTGTTATAATTTTTATTATAAGTTAACAATTGGATCAAAAATTTCCAAGAGATGAAATTTTAGACCAATTATAACCCTACATGTCCCCTTTAAATATTATTATGATTCTTAAATAATTTAATAAAATATTTTTTTTCATAAAATATCATCAATTTCATTTTTGACACTACTAATTTAATTTAATTTAAATACATAAATAAAAATATGGAATTAAAATATCATCCTTTAACACATCCATAATATGTTATATTCATCTATAAAATTAATTTAATACAATAATTCATCCAATTTTTATTATTTTTAATATTTTTAAAATGATATATTTTATTTTTCTATTGATTGAATAAATATTGTATCAGAATTATGTAAGAATATAAGCTAATTATTTAATCACTATAAATTTAAAATAAATTAATATAAAAAAAAAATAATTCATATTTAAAATTAACATTTAAAACCAATAATAATCTAATTTTATCCTTATTGAAAAATGTTATAGATATTAAAGTCAAGAGTGGGACATTTTTTTTATTCTTTTATTAAAGTAATATAAATGTCAATATTAAAGAAAAATGGCACAAAGTGTCCATATTTATAATAATTTGATGAAAATTTCCAAACTATATTCATTAATTTGGATAAAGGAAAGTATTGGAAATTTTTTAAAGCCTTATCGCAATGTTTTAACCCATTTTTACCTGTTTTACCCTTACTAAGGTGAAAAATATTTACCAAGGTTACTATTCATAATGAAAAAAATAAAAGGGTTATATTTATCAAATTTTACACTATAGATTCAAAACATGGAATTAATTTTTAAAGATTCAATTCACATAAGTTTCAGAATTTAATTTAAAATTAAACCCACAAAAGCCATGAAATAAAGCTTTCTGGGTATTTTTTTCTGAAGTATAAAAGTTTTTATTCAAAAACACAATATAAAATTTATCCAAATAAACACAATTGTATTATTAATATTATAAATAAAATTATTTTACTTTTAAAACTATTTAAAATAAAATTGGACTTTATAATTTTTTTAAACAAAAAGATAGTTTTCAATAAAAATCTCTTTGTTTCACTATGCATATGAAAATCAATCTTTTATAAAAATTATAAAAAATTCACTATAAGATAATAAATAAATGATAATTTTAAAAAATAAATTCAATTTTTTCAAATAAATATTCTAAAATTGGTATAAATTAATTATATTATTTTCTTAAAAAAGCAATAAAAACCATTTTTGAGGGAAAAATATATTTTTGAAGCATATAAATATATTACTAAAAATTGGGAATTTATTTATAAATATATTTCATTTATAAAAAAACTTTATAAATAATTTTTAAAATGTGTTTATTCCTATCCATACCACCAATTTTAATATCTAGTATATCACAATTCCTTTAGACTCGATGTTGTGAGTGACGTAAGCTATCAAATAAATAAAATTTATTAAAAAAGAAATATATTATAAAATATTAGGGTGTTATATTCGACCCCTTATATAAAATTTTCCTTAAAAATTCAATTACTATAATATAAACAATCAGAGATAATTTTTACTCATCACATCCTCAAGTTTTAGTGTAACTTCCTCAATTTTATGATTTCGTGACAAAACTTTGACCAGCTGTGTGATCATTTTTCATAGAACTTTCTTTATAAAATTGAAAATATCTATTTATTATTCCTCATAAGATAGATCATAACCTAGTGGTATGAACTATGAGTTTAGTACATGTGAATTATCTTGTATGTACTTCCTCATAATAGGTATATGGAACACATTGTGAACTTTAGAGATATTTAGTGAAAGTTCCAAGTGATAAGCTACCGTCCCAATATGATCAATAATTTTGAAAGGAATGATATATCTTAGACTCAAATTTCTATTATTTCCAAATATCATAATATTATTTCAAGGTGATATTCATCAAAATACCTTATCATCAACATCAAATTCTAGATCTCACCAATGATTGTCAATATAATTTTTTTTAGGATCCGAGCTTCCCTTTTATGTTGTTAAATGGATTTAATTTTTTTTTCTATTTCCTCATCTAGATAAAGTACCAATATATTTATTTCTCCAACTTCATCCCAACATTTAGGATTTATTCACTTCCTTATATATAGGTCTTAAGAAAGATCCATTTAAATACTCGACTGAAATCTATATGGTAAGAAAATTCCATGAAAGGAAGGTGTTGATCCCAAACACATTTAAAAATCCATAAATAAATCTATAAACCAGTATTCTAGAGTTTTAATGGTCTTATTAGACAATATAAGGATGATAAGTAGTTTTAAAACTCAAATATTTATCTAGATCTCACTAAAGACTTCTCTATAACATCATGGTAAACCTTTAATCAAAATAAACAATTGATTGTGGTACTCCATGAAACCTTACCACTTATTTAATGTATATTATGGAAATATGATAAAAAGATAAATATTATTTGGGTGTAATGAAGTGTGATGAATTCATAAGTCTATCAATTAAAATAAAAATAGCATTATATACTTTTGACATTTTTGGGAGTTCGAAGATTATCTCCATGGAAATTTTCTCCAATTTCCATTATGGTATGGGTAATGGTTGTAACATACCCTTAGAATTCAATAACTCAGCCTTAACTTGACGACATTCCAGACACTAAGATACATACTTCGCAAAATCCCCTTTCATATTATCCCACTAAAAATATTCTTTTAGATCTCTATACAACTTTGTACTTCCAGTATGAATAGAGAATGATGATGTATTGTATTCATCCAATAGATCTTTATTTATGTCTGGCATTTATGAGACACATACTTGATTCCTAAGCCTTATTATTCCGACATGATCATGGTTAAACTTAAGACTACTCTTCACCTTCTTCTATAATTCCACATATTCCTTCTACCCCTTCTTAATCCTCTCATGGATATAAGATTGAACATTCATATGAGAAAGATAATATCTTTCCCCTTTCCTCATGATTTCAAGATCCATCTTCTATAAATCTATAAATATTGGATCTATTTAAATCCTTATCATGGATAAAAAAGCATAGTATTTCTGAGTCAAAGCATTTGGAACCTTGTTTTCCTTCCCAAGGTGGTAATGAATTGATCATTTATAATCTTTGATCAACTACAACAATCATCATAGGTGCGTATTCAACTCTTTTTGTGTAAATATATACTTCAAACTTTTATAATTAGCATATACATAACAAATTTCACCATATAGATAATGAATCCATATATTTAATGAAAAAATTAATGATCCAAACTCCTAATCACGAGTCTGATAATTTTTCTCATGAATTATTAATCAGTGAGAGGAATATCCAATCACCATATCATTATGCATGAGGATGCATTCCAATCCCTTCTTTAATGGATCACTGTATATCACAAAACATTATCCACTATAGGTTGGTGTATTCATAGGCGCATTGGCCAACCTTCTCTTCAATTATTTGAAATTATTATCACATTCATCTATCCACAAGAAAATAACCACCTTTAAAGTCAAATGGGTGATTTTATTAGATAATCATGAGAAATATCTCACAAATAATCAATAGCATCCATACAACCTAGGAAAACTATGGATCTCAGTTACCATGGTTGTTCTAGTACATTTCCTAATAACTTTTGTCTTTGATGGATACATTGATTAAACTCACTTGAAATTATATTTCCCATGAATGAAAATATATGAATAAAAAATTCATACTTGGTAAATGTTTCATATAACTTTTTCTTCCTCAATGTCTTCAACACAATTTTCAAATTTTTTTCAGGCCCTTCCTTTCACTTTGAATATATATGAATATATTCTATAAAGACTAACAAAAACTGATCAAGGTAATATCCAAATACTATATTCATTAAATCCATAAATATAGAAGGAGTATTGGTAAGTCCAAATGACATTACTATACATTTATAATGAACATACCTCATATAGAAGGCTGTATTGGGTATATCCTCCTTCTCGATACTTAGATAATGATATCTATATTTAAGTTCAATCACGAAAAAATATAGAGCTCCTCAAATTTGATAAAAAAATCATCAATATGGTGTAGAGGATACTTTTTCTTAACATAGATATTGTTAAGTTCATGATAATCAATGAAATGATGCATTGATACATTTTTATTCTTAATAAAAGGAATAGGTGCACCTCATGGTGAAGTACTTGGCTAAATGAATCACTTATCAATATTTTCTTGGAGTTTATTTATTAATTATTGTAACTCAGATTGGAACACTCTATATGGAGTATTTGAAAAAGGGTAGAACCAATTATGAGTTCTATTGAAAACTCAAATTCATGATTCAGGGGAATACTAGAAAAGTCCTCATGAAATACATCAGTATATTCTTAAACAATAGGAACATTTTCAATTTTGAGTTTCTCCCCAACCTTTTTAGATAAATACCCATCAAGAATATGTAGGAAAAACCATATGCTGGAAGTAATTTTCATCAGGTATTTAGGTTCATCTTCACATGGATAGATGATTTAAGTTTGATTAGAAAAATTTAATGTAGCTTTCCTTAATCAAAAATTGATATGGGATCTATAATGAGAGATCCAATACATACCCAAAATTACATCAAATTAAACTAGTGGAAAATTAAAAAGATTTAAAAGAAGAATATTCCACTTTTTTTTTATCAAAGATGATCTATATACTTGATATGTCTTCATCCTACCATTAGGAGTTTTCAACACCATTTCAATATCTAATCATTGAGTTGGTGATGTGAAACCCTTAAAAAAATCTTCAGATATAAAAGAGTGTATAGAACCAAAATCACATAAAACATTTTCAATCCTATTGGATGATAAGGGTACCTATCACCACATTTCTAGGAACTTTCACTTCAGATGTAGTATTTTCATAATCTTATACTTCTCCCCTTGGATTATTTTTTGGGTAAGTTTCCTTAATATTTGGAGCATTAGTTTGAATAATGACCCATATTTTTATAGTCAAATAATTGTACATTGAATGATTATCCATTACCCCTAAATTCATGATAATGATGGACCTTTTCTCTATACTTGAAGCAAAATCCTGTTCCTTTTAGGATTACACATAGGTGTTTCCTTTCAAAATTATCACATATTAGAAAATTACCTTTCTTATATTCCATTTATCCATTTTTTTCTCTTACTTCATCTTATCATCTTACTTTCCATTAAATCTATAATAATTGGAGAATTATTTCTCTATCTTGATATCACATAATACTATATCCTCATATGATGAGAATGTTTATAATATTAGTTCCCTTAGAAGGATTAGCTTAAGCCTATTCAAGAAATAATCAATCTTTCTCTTTGGATTACACATGTAGTCCGCCACATTCCTTTCTACCCTTGTAATATTTTCTGAATACATTATGAAATTTTCCTCCTACTTTTAAATCAATATCATGAATTTTCTCTCTATAAATGATCTTTGTTCACGAGGAATTTTTTTTCCATGAAAAGTACCCTAAAATCATTCCACTTTGTGTTTGTTATTTCATCCCTATACTCAGTGTTTTGAATCAATGAACACCATTTTTATGTATGCCCTATGAGATTATAAACTTACATGAAAAAATTTTCCATTTCATTATATCCAAATGGAGAAATATATTTTCTAATAAACTTATGCATTTTTTCAATTAAAAATGGATTTGTGTTTCTATTGAATGATAGAGTTTGTTTCCACATGAAATGATCTATCATTGTAACACCAAATTATAGATCAAAATTATACTCCATACAGGAAAGGTTAGAGGTCATAACACGAGTGATATTCCCCAATAATTTGTTCAGTTCTAACTCTATCTCACCTTCTAGATTCCTTATCGTAACTAGGATAGAAATCCCTATATGGATTACGTACACTGATATAGTTTCCATTCCTTCTTATAGGCGCTATTTATAAATAATGGAATGCACTATATTAGATGATAAATTTAGGAATAATAATGTATAATTTTAAAACTAGAGAAAAATAAACATAAATTGAAAATTTATACATAACTAATCTCAGAATCATAAACTTGGTTTCTTTGGGAATATTATCAAATCATAAAAATATTTTCAAATTATTTATAATGTTTTTTAAGTAAAATGATAATTAACCCAAGCATACCCCTCAAGAGTTTCAAACCAAATGCGCATTAAGGGAATACTCATCGTGCACCTGAATAAGGATTGAGATATATTCAACCAACTCTTTTTGAGGTTATTACCACTAAATGCATCTATTCTAACACAATGTCAACTTATAGTATCAAGATGGGGAATTATTGTTAGGAAACCCACATAATCTCCACCTTAAAAAAAATTTGGGATGTTATCCTATACATATAAATATCCTCAGAGCCAATCATCAGGTTATATTCCCTAATATAAATTTACCTAAATCAAATTCCAAAGGTTTATACTAAACTTTATTTTGATTCCAACTGTAAAGTACTTGGACCTAGTTTCCTAGATCTGGTGGTTAATTTATTACATTAGTACTAGATACAAGATATCTCATACCAAAGGATTGAATAATTTAGTAGTCTTGTAAAAATAGAAACATACATAAATCTGATATTATATTTGATAATATCAAATACAATATATAATTTTATTTTAGAACATCATTATTCCCTCTAGAATATACATGAATTTTAATCATAATACATATCCTAGAATTACAAGGAAAGGAAACATAAGAAATGGGTGAGATTAAATTATCAATAAGAGTATGCGTATTGTGGAAGATAATATGGAATAAATATGACATAAATAATATGGTTGGAATAAATAACGATCAAATAATTCCATATAAATAATCACATGAGATTTAAAATTATCCATAGATGTCATAACTATTCAAATAATCACATAGATATTAATAACTGATTTTATATTGATGAGATATATATTTTCAGACATATTAAACTTACTATCTAGGCCTTGTGCCAAGGAATCTATATAAATGGGTAAGGCATCAGCCAAATACCCAACCTGTTTTCTCTTATGAGACCTACCTATGCATCGATGGGTTTTGTAATTATGGTTCCCACCCATAACTTAATAAGAATAATGAATTCATCAGATGAATAAATAATACAACTTAATCTACATGGATTAAAAATCAATAACTATCTATATGGGAAGAACTAGCATACAAAATGACAATAATTTCTACAGTAAAATTGATAATTAACCATATAAAGAAATATTGTGGATGGTATAATTTTATTATATCTTCCTTAAATCATAATATTCATCCTAGTATATTTACATTGATGAAAATAAATTAAAAAGATCATTGGAAAATTTCATGAGGAAAATACCCTTTTCACTTTGAAATAACCTATTTACAATCCAACAATTTACCCAAAATAAAGGAAATTTTTTATTTGAAATGAAACTTTAAAAATTATAAAGTAATATTAAAATAATTGTGTGGTTATTATGGAAAAATAATTTTGTTCATGTTGTGTATGTTAAAACATAGATTCGTTTCACATTTTTGGTAAAATGTCAAAAGTACTTCATTAGGAAAACAATAAGAAGATTTTTTTTATTTTTTTGTAAAAAGTTAAAATTGGGTGAAAATTAATTTAATAAATCATTTTATAATATTAAAAAAATTATTTAAAGAATTTTAAGGAAAATATGGATATATAAGAAAAATATTCCTCACCAAGTAGAAAAGAAAAGTCGGTTTTCCTTAAAAAATTATTTCAGTATCTTGAGTACTTAATGTGATAAAAATGAAATGAAATCTTGTAGTTTATGGAAATAAACAAAGTATAAGAAAAAATATCATGTTTGAGATAGAAATATAAAATAATTTTCCAAGAAGAGACTTAAATATAAATAATCCCATATAACGATGAGGCTGTGAAATAAACCCTTTCCTGAGGTCCGACTTCATTCATATGTGTTTGAACCTACTATATAATAAATATATATTTATTATTCATATAATATATAAAATAATCACACACACACACACACACAAACAAACACACACACATATATATATATATATCATATCATATATGATTTAATTATAACCTTTTATTACCTTTTTATTAACAATTCTTTATTAAAATCATTGTTCCATGTGATAACTTCTTCATTTTTCATATATGTTTTGGTTCAGTAGTTTTGGTCCTTATAATTTTATCATGGTTAAATTATCTACATAATGTTAATAATGATATAAATATAATATATATTCATTATATATTTATTTATATATATAATTATAACAATCTATAAAAGTTAGAGATATAAAAGTGAATTACATCATTCATAGAGATAGTAGGCCTTACGTATACATGAAAAATGATTTCACTTTTTGATAGATGGAATTAAATAAAGGTAAATAATAATTAACCTTTGAAGAATAATTATTATATCATATATATCATATATATTTATTAAATTTATCCTTATTTCTTTCAATTTAATGCGTAAATTAAAAAATAACCACTTCTCTTCATAGAGGTAGTAGTCCACATGTATGCATGAGAAACCTTATCATTTTCAATAGATGGGAAGGTAAAAGGTTTATGTTATATTATAATTATAGAATAATAATTATCTCATACATATAATATATAAAAATTTAAACCATCATAATAACCATCCATAAAAATATGGTTATGGAAAATTAATTGTATCACTGTGTGAAGGCGATAGTCCACACATATGAATGAGTCATACTTTCACTTACCCTTTAATATAAAATAGTGTTGATAATGGTGGTTTCAAGAATATAACCACATTTATGTATGTTTTTATGATTAATTTATTATTTTATGATAAATACAAAAGATTTTTAGGAGGTAAAATATTAAGTAAAAAGAAAGTGATCGATTTAGGTGATTACCACTTCTCTAAAAAAACTCATTTAGATCTCCTCAAAAGGACCATATGGTTGGTCTTTTGGAAATACAAAAACCTCTATTACATTTATAATTATGATATGGAAGTATTTTTTAAGGTTTATTTAAGATAAATAGTTCAAAATGTGTGAATAAGTGAGGGGAGGAGGTGCCCTTTTATAATTGAGGTGAGTGACACACTTGTAATTTTTCAAAGTTTTAAAATATAATTAAGTCCATTTCTGAGAAAAATGGATAACAATGACTCATATTATAAGGTGATATGGTTAAGTTAAAAATAATACTAAAAAATTATGTTTAATCAAGTTTTAGGTAATTTTAATCCTTATCCTTTTAGATTAACCTCCAGCAAACCTGTTTTAACCATAATCACATTAAAAGTTTTTAAATTTTAAAGGGTTATAATTTTAATTATTTGTTAAAAATTAGACTATAAATGTCTAAAGGATTATATTTTCATCAAATTATAATCCTTATTGCACTATTTTATGATTTTTATTATTTTTAAATAATTGAATAAATTTTTATTTTTCATAAAATATCATTAATATCATTTTGACATTATTCATTTAATTTGACATTAAATGCATAAATAAAAATATGGAATTATAATATAAACCTTTAAATCATCCCTAATATGTTATATTAATCTATAAAATTTTTGGAACATAATAATGAATCCAATTTTTATTACTTTCAATATTGTTAAAATAATTTATTTTATTTTTCTATTAATTGAATTAATACCGTGTTGGTGTTGTGTAAGCATTTAAGAAAATTATTCAAGAATTAAAAATTAAAAATAAATTATCATGATAAAAAAAAATTAATTATTATTTCAAATTTACATTTAAAAAGGAACCAAAACTCTTTTTAACCTTATAGAAAAATATTAGAGATATTAATTTCAAGAGCATGACATTATGTTTTTATTCTTTTCGTAAAGTAAAATAAAAGTCAATATCAAAGAAAAATTTCTCCAAGTTGCCATAGTTTTGTTACCTGGTTGTAAATGGAAAAACTAAATTCATATAATAGGATAAAGGTATTTGTTTTAGAAATTTTAAAGTCTTATTCCAATGTTTTAAACCTATTTTTCTCATTTTACCCTTATAAAGGTGATAAATATTTACCAAGGTTACTATTAATAATGGGAAAAAAAATAAAAGAGATATATTTAAATTTTTTTATCCTCCTTATTCCCAATATGGAATATATTTTCCATGATTCAGTTTATATAATTGGTATAATTTCATTTAAAATTAGACCAACAAAACATGATGTAAAGTAGTTTTCTAGAAAAAATGTTTTCTTAAGTATAAAAATTTTCATACTAAAATAAAACATAAAATTAATTAAAATGACCTTAATTGGATTATTAATAATATAAATTTACTTATGTTAATTTTAAAAAAATTTAAACCAAAATTGGGCTTTGTAATAATTTTAAACAAAGAGATAATTTTCCATAAAAATCAGCATTTTCACTATTCATAAAAAAAAATATTTTCCAGAAAAATATAAAAAATTAACTCTAATGTAATTATGACTTAATGATTTTAAAAAATAAATTTAATTTTTCAAATATAGTTTCTTAAAGAGTGAGAAACTAATTATATTATTTTCTCCCCAAATCACTAAAATCCATTTTTGAGGGAAAAATATATTTTTGAAGTATATGAAAAATTTACTAAAAATTGAGTATTTATTTGTCAATATATCTCATTTATCTAAAACATTTATAAATTATTTTAAAAATTTGGTTATTCCTATCCATACTACCAATTTTAACGTATACTATATTATGATCCATTTAGGCTCAATGTTGCGTGTGATGCAAGCTATAAAAGAAATAAAATTTATTTAAAAAGAATTATATTTTAATATGTTTAGGTGTTACATGAATGGAAGGGAAGAGATCATAATATGTTTGACGTTGGGGTTTTAAATTGGAAATTTGGTAGGGAATTTATTTTGGGGAACCTTTTTTATATTTCTTGACACAATTTTACTATATTAGATGCGTTATTTGGTGAGATTTCCTTGGTGAGGTTGAGATTGGTTAGTTGACCTATTTAGGTTCATGTTTGTTCTATTATTTTTTAACTAGTTCATTAGTGTACTTTTTTTACATATATATGAGAGACCTTGGGTATGATCTTGCTGATTATACATGTTATGCTCACCCTACATATATAAAAACTATTTTAAGGTTTCTAGGAGGATTTCAAGGATTGAGTTGGACATTACTAGCTTGGGAATTAGTGTAACATCCCAAGTAATTAATGAATAATAGATATTTTATCTATGTATATTAATGATTAAGATAGTGTTTTAGAGTCTTAAAATGAAAATAAATACAATCTTATGCATGGAATACACTAATATTCTTAAAAGATTGTTTTACTGCCTTTTGATGGCAAACCCTTTTTAAATCTATCTTGTGACAATTTTATAAACTATTTTTGTCAAAATAAACTTATTCTTTATGATTGGGACATTAAAATTTACTTTGTGTGAATTTTTGGTACTTTTCTGACAATGTTCATTTTTTAATGAATAGTGAAAAATACTGCATTTTACATCAAAACTGCTTTTTAATATAATTTATTTATATGATTATATTATCTTTTGAATAGGTTTTGAAGTGAAATTAGAATATATTTTTACCATTTAATCCAATGGTGGTCATTGGGATCAATTTCACTTTGAAATTGGACTTAAACTGGTGTCAATCTTTTGATACTTATTGTTTCATAGAAACACGCTATTTGTCATAACAGCGGGAATTAATTATTAAATTAATTAATGTGACTTATATGTTTTGAATTTTGTAAAATAGACTTCATTTTTGTATTCGGAATATCAAATATATCTTAGGGTGAATTTTTGGTAATTTTCTGAAAAACTTCAATTTTTGATGAATAGTGAAACCACTAATTGGTAGTTAAAGAAACTGATTTTTAGTTTAAATGAAACTTTGCCACTTTTGTGTTTTGAATTTCAAAAATCCGACATACATGGTTGTCATTAAGAAGTAAAATGTGGTTCAATGAGATTAAAATAATTTTTTGGTGAATAGTAACTTATTAAGTTTTTAATCGCGATTAGTGGTAATTAGTGTAGTTTAAGGTAAAAATAATGCTTTAATAATATGAAATGACCTAGACACATGTCATAACCTTATTGGATGTGTCATGGCCGACCAAGAAAAGCCATGGGTCAACTTGGGGACCCCATGGAGCCACTTTGGTTGGGAAATGACATAAATAACTTTTTATTTAATGTTAAAGTAAAAATGACACAAACATGAGTTATTTTACTAAAAAAATTTTTATATGGGGTTATACAAGTCAGATTTTTGACCATAAATATTCATTGGAAAGATAAAAAGATTTAATACATCATAGTATTTTTTCTATAATTTTTTGACATTAAATAAATAAATTTATTTATGACATCATGATGATGCAGCGATGACCTCATTATTTAACGATTTAAATAAAATGGAAAGATAATGTAATATCTAAGACCTACACATGTCCAAAACCAATTGGATGAGTGGATTTAGAACCCTTATCACCTTATCCTCGAATTATATCAATGTGGGACCTTAGAAATTCGAAACACTTTTGAAAATAAAATAATAGTTTCATGATTTCCAAAAGTGCCCCTCCTCTCCTCTTATAAAGGCCCCCACCTCTACCTCATTTCACACACTCATCAAGCCTTTGGATCGGCCATCCCCTGCCCATTTACTCTCTCCACATCCCTCTCCTCATCCTAGAGGATTCCATTTGGGCAAAATCCTTTCAAAGGAATCCTTTAGGCTCAAATCAAAAGGAGTTACACATTTAAAGGTAATTCATTCTCTCATGTTCATTTGTTTTATTTTGATTCTCCAACCCCCTAAACTCTTTTTATTTACTTCTTTTGTAACAACACAAGTATCTTAAATATACTAGGATGTTGTTATAAGATTTATTCTAGCAACACTCCACACACCTACATCTAATGGTTAAAGAACATACGGTTTCCGTGGATGCTGAATTTATGCCTCCCGAAACGATGATTGTTCAACATTCCTTTAACACCTTCAATGGTGGCCATTAAGATGTAACTATATTTATATATGATATATAATATGTTTATGTTTTCCTTAAGCTTCTGTTTTTTTCATTTTGTGCATACCTTTATGGTTTCCATTATGGGTAAACGCGATATCTTCATTTAAGGAAGTGCGGACTACCGCCCCGTCAAAGTGATTTGATTCGTTAAATACCATATGTGGGATGTATAAAGAATGGAACTATGATATTATATATGATATTATACTGGAATTATAATATACCTTTATATCATTATGATTCCATTCTATAAAATACGAAATAGAAATGAAAGTAGCGTTCATGCGTACGTACGGCTTACCGTCTCCATGAACGGTGCATTTCATTTCTTACCTCTAAATGATTATGTAATATTATAAATGCATGAATTTACTGGATATATATTAAATATATGATATCTACATCATGAAATACCATTCTGGATATAATGGATACATGAACAACTTTTAATTATAAAGGGATTATTTTTGACTCAAGTACCAATGATCATTAAAACGACCGTTATTAACTTAAATAATTACATAGTGTTCATGACATGGAAATAAGTGATATAAAAGGAATAATGAACTTTAAAAAGGTTCTTAAACAAGTATAAATTAACTCAAGTTTATTATTCAGGAGATTAAAGAACGACCGAGTCAAGTCGGACCCGAGGTATGGGACTTCGTCTCAATCTCCTTTCATTGAGGCATATTTTGCTTTATACACAACCTTCTTTTATACGGTGTATAAAACCCTTTGAATTTTACATTTATTCAAAAGGAATCTTTTTTATACGAAGCGTTTACTAAACGACAAAAGGGAATGTTTTTGTTGTACGTATGCGGCGACAACGACTTCTCCGCCGTCGTGACCATTATTTGAGTTTTGGCTTCCTCTACAAGCCATACCTTCTTTTAAAAAGAAAAATAAATACCATGTTTTACTTTTCTTTTATTTGGGTATTGAAAATGGTTTTCATAATGTTTTTATATAAATGTGTTGTATTGATATCTTGTGATTGAAAGGTGGAAATGTTATGTTTCCTTTATGCATGTTTTATGTGATACGATTATGTTATGGTTCTTGGGCATTATTATGAAGACGGGTGGTTCTGTGATAAAATAAGGGCGGGTGAGCCCGATATAGCTCTCCAATGCATTGGGTAACGCGAAGGAGTGAAACGTTAATGTTTCTCCGAATAGATTTAGGGAATATACTGTGATGGGTATTCCAAACGTAACCAAGAGGGTTACTCCCTACGTAAGAATGTTATGAATGCCTCAAGTTACCTTTATGTCTTATGATTTCTATGATTTACTCATGATTTGATGAGGTATGTTAAAGTACTTATGTTTTATGGGTAAAGTATGATTTCATTCTTATGTATATATGTACCCATGTTTCCTTTCCATGTTTTTATAACCCATACTGAGCTTTTTATGCTCATCCCAAGTTTTTTTGAAATGATTTTCACAGGTCAAGGGAAAGGTACATGATATGATGATAGTGTCAAGGAAGTGTCAAGAAAGAATCCATGTTTTATCTTAAATATGTTTCCATTGATGGGAATGAAGAATACTATCTTTATGTAACCACTTTGTTTATATGTGGAATGTAATGCAAGTTTTATGATCTAATTCCCTAAAACTCTAAACCCGAAAAGATCCTCAATGTGTAATCTTGTAATAACTCAAGATGAAGTAAGGTTTAAGGCTGGGGCCTTATAGTTGGTATCAGAGGTCGATTTAGATAACTTTAGGAGTTAGAATTTTATTAGATGATTATCCAAAAATATTTTTTTTGAAATGATATAGCATTTTAAGATTACCATGTTGCTTCATCTAAGACATGTTTGTTCAGAATGGTTTTCCGCAGAGGAAATAGGGAAGCAGTGCTAGGAAGGCATACAAAAGGAAATAACCTTCCGAATCAGCATCCTGAGATGGTCAGAATTGGAAATGAACAGTTTGTTGCAGTGATGGCACAGTTGACTCAGGCTATAAATGGTGGTGGTATCCATGCACGAGATCAGCCAGATCAACCGCAGAGGAACATGTCAGTGGTGGAACATTTCATGAGGCAACATCCCCCATCATTCAGAGGATCATCTAAACCTGTGTTAGCTTAAGGGTGGATTAAATCACTGGAGAAGATTTTTGATGTAATGGGGTGTTCAGACAATAAAAAGGTTAGTCTTGCTATTTACCGTTTTGAGGGTGAAGTAGAACAGTGGTGGTCGATGGTTAAAAATATTAGGGACGCTGATGAGATTGATGCTCTCGACTGGGATGAATTCAAAGGTATGTTTCTTGAGAAGTATTTTCCTAAGGCTGTTTGACTTAGGATGGAAAAGAAATTCTTGGAATTGAGGCAAGAGGAAGACTCAGTGGCTACCTATGAAGAAAGGTTCACTCGATTGGCAAGGTATGCTCCAAATTTTATCCGAGACCTTGATAGTAAAATCAATCGTTTTTACTCAGGATTAATGCCAAAATATCGAAGGGCATTAGCTTCTCATGAGTTTAAAAGTTATGAAAAGCTTGTTCGATGTGCTGAGAAGGTAGAAATGGAGTTTCCTGATGATCAAGTGTTCTATAACAACCAACAGAAGAAGAGACCGTGGTGGCAGGGGAAAGGTAATAATTCTTTAAAAAAGTCTGATGGTAAGAAATCTAAGTTTCTAGTTTGTGATAAATGTGGAAAAAGGCATGCTGGGGAATGTCTTCTGAATTCTGGAAAGTGCTACCGATGTGGTAAGATGGGACATAAGGCTCGTGATTGCACTGAAAAAGATCAGGGTGATGGTAAGACCAAATTTGATTTACTGTTAGTGAAATGTTATAAGTGCAATGAGATGGGTCACTATGCAAACGAGTGTCCGACAAAGAGCTTGAGTGATGGGAAGCAGTTAGACTACAAGCAGAAAGGGGTGGTGAAATCCTTTGCAACTACTTCAGCAGATGTCGGTCCATCAAATAGATATTCGTAGCTTCCTTGGTTTGGTAGGCTATTACCGAAGGTTTGTTAGAAATTTTTCACGGTGATCTAGTCTAATGACTAATCTAACTCGGAAGGGTGTTAAGTTTATCTGGACAAAAGAATGTGATGATTGTTTTCAGGAATTGAAATGAAGATTGGCGAATGCTCCAGTTTTGGCACTACCTTCCAAGAATGGTGAGTTTGTTATATACAGTGATGCTTCATTGAAAGGAATTGGTTGCGTCCTAATGCAGAATGATCAGGTAATTGCTTATGCTTCACAACAGTTGAAAACTCATGAGGTAAATTACCCTACACATGATTTGGAATTAGCTGTTGTTGTTTTTTCTTTAAAAATTTTGAGGCATCATTTGTATGGAGTAAAGTGTGAAATATATATCGATCACAAAAGTTTAAAGTAAATATTCACTCAGAAAGAGTTAAACATGAGATAGAGGAGATGACTAGAATTAATCAAGGATTATGATTTTATAAATAATTACCATCCGGGAAAAGCAAATAAAGTGGACGATGCTTTGAGTCGAAAAAGTAATGCTTCATTAACCATGCTACATTTGGAACGTGATCCGTTGGTTAAGGATTTGATGAAATTTGGCATAGAAGTTGTTGGTGCAGGAATTTATTTTGTTTTGTTTCAGGTATCAGTGATATCATCTCTATCAGATAGAATCAAGCAAGCACAGAAGCAAGACAGTGAGTTGCAGAAAAAGGTAGAGCTGGTTCAGAAAGGTAAGTTGCTTGAATTCAACATTGATAATGATTGTGTTTTGAGATTTGGGAAGAGATTGTGTGCGCCTTGTGATTCACAGTTGAAGAGAGATTTGTTATGTGAAGCTCATAGTTCTCCGTTTTCAGTTCATCTGGGCAGTACTAATATGTATAGAGATCTGCGGGAGTATTACTGGTGGGATGGAATGAAAAGAGATATTGCTGATTTTACTGTGAAGTGTTTGACATGTCAACAGGTTAAAGCAGATCAGCAGTTACCGAAAGGGATTCTTTAACCTTTACCAGTGCCAGAGTGGAAATGAGAGAATATATCCATGGAATTTGTTGTGGGATTACCGAAGACATCTCGAGGTAATAATGCAATCTGGGTTATTGTTGATCGCTTGACCAAATCTGCTCATTTCCTTGCTATACGAGATAATTTCTCTCTTGATCAAATTTCCTGTTTGTATCTTAAAGAGATAGTCAGGTTACATGGAGTTCCTCTCTCCATTGTATCGGATCGTGATCCCAGGTTTACTTATATCTTTTGGAATGGCCTTCAGAAGTCGATGGGTACTGAATTAAATTTTAGTACAGCTTTTCATCCTCAATCAGATGGGCAGTCAGAATGAACAATTCAGACCTTGGAGGATATTCTACGTTCTTTCTCTATGTATTATCAGGGAAGTTGGGACCAACATCTTTCTTTGGTTGAATTTTCATATAATAACAGTTTTCATTCCAGTATACAGATGGCACCATTTCAGGCGTTATATGGGAAGCGGTGTCAAACTCCAGTTTTCTGGGATGAAGTGGGTGAAAGGAAGTTGATGGGACCAGAATTGGTAGAAGAGTTAGCCGAAAAAGTTCAGCTGATTCAGAAGCACATGAGAATAGCTCAGAGTAGGCAGAAGAGTTATGCGGAAAACCGGAGGAAGGATCTATCTTTCGAGGTAGGTGATAATGTTTTTCTCAAGGTTTATCAATGGAAAAGTGTGATGAGATTTGGTAAGAAAGGAAAGCTGAGTCCAAGGTTTATTGGACCATATGAAATTCTGGATAGAGTTGGATCTGTTTCTTACCGAGTGGCTTTACCTCCGAGTTTATCTCTGGTACACAATGTTTTTCACGTTTCGATGTTGAGAAAGTATATGCCAGATCCATCTCATGTTTTGAGTCCAGAGGTAGTTCAGTTGGAAGAGAACCTATCTTATGAAGAACAACCAGTCCAGATTCTTGACCATAGGGAGAAAGTGTTACGGAATAAGGTGATTCACCAGGTAAAGGTTTTGTGGAAAAAACCACATGATTGAAGAGACAACATGGGAATCTGAAAATGCAATGAGGGATAAGTACCCCCATTTATTCGATAAGTAAATAAATTGCAGGGACATAATTTTCTAAAGGGAGGAAGGATGTAACATCCCAAGTAAGTAATGAATAATAGATATTTTATCTATGTCTATCAATGATTAGGATAGTGTTTTAGAGACTTAAAATGAAAATAAATACAATCTTATGCATGGAATACACTAATATTCTTAAAAGATTGTTTTACTGCCTTTTGATGGCAAACCCCTTTTAAATCTATCTTGTGACAATTTTATAAATTATTTTTGTCAAAATAAACTTATTCTTTATGATTGGGACATCAAAATTTACTTTGTGTGAAATTTTGGTATTTTTCTGACAATGTTCATTTTTTAATGAACAGTGAAAAATGCAGCATTTTACATCAAAACTGCTTTTCAATCTAATTTATTTATATGATTAGATTATCTTTTGAGTTGTTTTTGAAGTGAAATTAGAATATATTTTTACCATTTAATCCAATGGTGGTCATTGGGATCAATTTCACTTTGAAATTGGACTTAAACTGGTGTCAATCTTTTGATACTTATTGTTTCATAAAAACACGCTATTTGTCATAACATCGGGAATTAATTATTAAATTAATTAATGTGACTTATATGTTTTGAATTTTGTAAAATAGACTTCATTTTTGAATTCATAATATCAAATATATCTTAGGGTGAATTTTTGGTAATTTTCTGAAAAACTTCAATTTTTGATGAATAGTGAAACCACTAAGTGGTAGTTAAAGAAACTGATTTTTAGTTTAAATGAAACTTTGTCACTTTTGTGTTTTGAATTTTAAAAATCCGACATACATGGTTGTCACTAAGAAGTAAAATGTGGTTCAATGAGATTAAAATAATTTTTTGGTGAATAGTAACTTATTAAGTTTTTAATCGCGATTAGTGGTAATTAGTGTAGTTTAAGGTAAAAATAATGCTTTAATAATATGAAATGACCTAGAAACATGTCCTAACCTTATTGTATGTGTCATGGCCGACCAAGAAAAGCCATGGGTCAACTTGGGGACCCCATGGAGCCACTTTGGTTGGGAAATGACATAAATAACTTTTTATTTAATGTTAAAGTAAAAATGACACAAACATGAGTTATTTTACTAAAATAATTTTTATATGGGATTATACAAGTCATATTTTTGACCATAAATATTCATTGGAAAGATAGAAAGATTTCATACATCATAGTATTTTTTTAAAATTTTTTGACATTAAATAAATAAATTTATTTATGACATCATGATGATGCAGCGATGACCTCATTATTTAACGATTTAAATAAAATGGAAAGATAATGTAATATCTAAGACCTACACATGTCCAAAACCTATTGTATTAGTGTATTTCGAACCCTTATCACCTTATCCTCGAATTATATCAATGTGGGACCTTAGAAATTCGAAACAATTTTGAAAATAAAATAATAGTTTCATGATTTCCAAAAGTGCCCCTCCTCTCCTCTTATAAAAGGCCCCCACCTCTACCTCATTTCACACACTCCTCAAGCCTTTGGCTCGGCCATCCCCTGCCCATTTACTCTCTCCACATCCCTCTACTCATCCTAGAGGATTCCCTTTGGTCAGAATCCTTTCAAATGAAGCCTTTAGGATCAAATCAAAAGGAGTTACACATTTAAAGGTAATGCATTCTCTCATGTTCATTTGTTTTATTTTGCTTCTCCAACCCACTAAACTCTTTTTATTTACTTCTTTTGTAACAACACCAGTATATTCAATATAATAGGATGTTGTTATAATATTTATTCGAGCTACACTCTCATACACCTACATCTAATGGTTAAAGAACATACGGTTTCCGTGGATGGTGCATTTATGCCTCCCGAAACGATGATTGTTCAACATTCCTTTAACACCTTCAATGGTGGCCATTAAGATGTAACTATATTTATATATGATATATAATATGTTTATTTTTTCCTTAAGATTCTGTTTTTTTCATTTTGGGCATACCTTTATGGTTTCCATTATGGGTAAACGCAATATCTTCATTTAAGGAAGTGCGGACTACCGCCCCCTCAAAGTGATTTGATTCGTTAAATACCATATGTTGGACATATAAAGGATGGAACTATGATATTATATATGATATTATACTGGAATTATAATATACCTTTATATCATTATGATTCCATTCTATAAAATACGAAATAGAAATGAAAGTAGCGTTCATGCGTACGTACGACTTACCGTCTCCATGAACGGTGCATTTCATTTCTTACCTCTAAATGATTATGTAATATTATAAATGCATGAATGTACTGGATATATATGACATATATGATATATACATCATGAAATACCATTCTGGATATAATGGATACATGAACAAATTGTAATTATAAAGGGATTATTTTTGACTCAAGTACCAATGATCATTAAAACGACCGTTATTAACTTAAATAATTACATAGTGTTCATGACATGGAAATAAGTGATATAAAAGGAATAATGAACTTTAAAAAGGTTCTTAAACTAGTATAAATTAACTCAAGTTTATTATTCAGGAGATTAAAGAACGACCGAGTCAAGTCGGACCCGAGTTATGGGACTTCGTCTCAATCTCCTTTCATTGAGACATATTTTGCTTTATACACAACCTTCTTTTATACGGTATATAAAACCCTTTGAAATTTACATTTATTTAAAAGGAATCTTTTTTATACGAATCATTTACTAAACGATAAAAGGGAATGTTTTTGTCGTACGTATGCGGCGACAACGACTTCTCCGCCATCGTGACCATTATTTGAGTTTTGGCTTCCTCTACAAGCCATACCTTATTTTAAAAAGAAAAATAAATACCATGTTTTACTTTTCTTTTATTTGGGTATTGAAAATGGTTTTCATAATGTTTTTATATCAATGTGTTGTATTGATATCTTGTGATTGAAAGGTGGAAATGTTATGTTTCCTTTATGCATGTTTTATGTGATATGATTATGTTATGGTTCTTGGGCATTATTATGAAGACGGGTGGTTCCGTGATAAACTAAGGGAGGGTGAGCCCGATATAACTCTCCAATGCATTGGGTAACGCGAAGGAGTGAAACGTTAAGGTTTCTCCGAAAAGATTTAGGGAATATACTATGATGGGTATTCCAAACGTAACCAAGAGGGTTACTCCCTACGTAAGAATGTTATGAATGCCTCAAGTTACCTTTATGTCTTATGATTTCTATGATTTACTCATGATTTGATGAGGTATGTTAAAGTGCTTATGTTTTATGGGTAAAGTAGGATTTCATTCTTATGTATATATGTACCCATGTTTCCTTTCCATGTTTTTATAACCCATACTGAGCTTTTTATTCTCATCCAAAGTTTTTTTGAAATGATTTTCACAGGTCAAGGGAAAGGTACATGATATGATGATAATGTCAAGGAAGTGTCAAGAAAGAATCCTTGTTTTATCTTAAATATGTTTCCATTGATGGGAATGAAGAATACTATCTTTATGTAACCACTTTGTTTATTTGTGGAATGTAATGCAAGTTTTATGATCTAATTCCCTAAAACTCTAAACCCGAAAAGATCCTCAATGTGTAATCTTGTAATAACTCAAGATGAAGTAAGGTTTAAGGCTGGGTCCTTATAGTTGGCATCAGAGGTCGGTTTAGATAACTTTAGGAGTTAGAATTTTATTAGATTATTATCCAAAAATATTTTTTTTGAAATGATATAGCATTTAAAGATTACCATGTTGCTTCATCTAAGACATGTTTGTTCAGAATGGTTTTCCGCAGAGGAAATAGGGAAGTAGTGCTAGGAAGGCATACAGAAGGAAATAACCTTCCGAATCAGCATCCCGAGATGGTCGGAATTGGAACTGAATAGTTTGTTGCAGTGATGGAACAATTGACTCAGGATATAAATGGTGGTGGTATCCATGCACGAGATCAGCCAGATCAACCGCAGAGGAACATGTCAGTGGTGGAACATTTCATGAGGCAACATCCCCCATCATTCAGAGGATCATCTGACCCTGTGTTAGCTGAAGGGTGGATTAAAGCACTGGAGAAGATTTTTGTTGTAATGGGGTGTTCAGACAATCAAAAGGTTAGTCTTGCTATTTACCGTTTGGATGATGAAGCAGAACAGTGGTGGTCGATGGTTAAAAATATCAGGGACGCTTATGAGATTGATGCTCTCGACAGAGATGAATTCAAAGGTATGTTTCTTCAGAAGTATTTTTCTAAGGCTGTTTGACTTAGGATGGAAAAGAAATTCTTGGAATTGAGGCAAGAGGAAGACTCAGTGGCTACCTATGAAGAAAGGTTCACTCGATTGACAAGGTATGCTCCAAATTTTATCCAAGACCTTGATAGTAAAATCAATCATTTTTACTCAGGAATAAAGCCAAAATATCGAAGGGCATTAGCTTCTATTGAGTTTAAAAGTTATGAAAAGCTTGTTCGATGTGCTGAGAAGGAAGAAATGGAGTTTTCCGATGATCAAGTGTTCTATAACAACCAACAGAAGAAGAGACCGTGGTGGCAAGAGAAAGGTAAGAATTATTTAAAAAAGTCTGATGGTAAGAAATCTAAGTTTCCAGTTTGTGATAAATGTGGAAAAAGGAATGCTGGGAAATGTATTCTGAATTCTGGAAAGTGGTACCGATGTGGTAAGATGGGACATAAGGCTCGTGATTGCACTGAAAAAGATCAGGGTGATGGTAAGACCAAATTTGATTTACAGTTAGTGAAATGTTATAAGTGCAATGAGATGGGTCACTATGCAAACGAGTGTCCGACAAAGAGCTTGAGTGATGGGAAGCAGTTAGACTACAAGCAGAAAGTGGTGGTGAAATCCTTGGCAACTACTTCAGCAGATGTCGGTCCATCAAATAGAGATTCGTAGCTTCCTTGGTTTGGCAGGCTATTACCGAAGGTTTGTTAGAAATTTTTCACGGTGATCTAGTCTAATGACTAAGCTAACTCGGAAGGGTGTTAAGTTTATCTGGACAAAAGAATGTGATGATTTTTTTCAGGAATTGAAAAGAAGATTGGTGAATGCTCCAGTTTTGGCACTACCTTCCAGGAATGGTGAGTTTGTTATATACAGTGATGCTTCATTGAAAGGACTTGGTTGCGTCCTAATGCAGAATGATCAGGTAATTGCTTATGCTTCACAACAGTTGAAAACTCATGAGGTAAATTACCCTACACATGATTTGGAATTAGCTGTTGTTGTTTTTTCTTTAATAATTTTGAGGCATCATTTGTATGGAGTAAAGTGTGAAATATATACCGATCACAAAAGTTTAAAGTATATATTCACTGAGAAAGAGTTAAACATGAGACAGAGGAGATGACTGGAATTAATCAAGGATTATGATTGTATAATTCATTACCATCCGGGAAAAGAAAATAAAGTGGCTGATGCTTTGAGTCGAAAAAGTAATGCTTCATTAACCATGCTACATTTGGAACGTGATCCTTTGGTTAAGGATTTGATGAACTTTGGCCTAGAAGTTTTTGGTGAAGGAAGTTCTTCAGTTTTGTTTCAGGTATCAGTGATATCATCTCTATCAGATAGAATCAAGCAAGCACAGAAGCAAGACAGTGAGTTGCAGAAAAAGGTAGAGCTGGTTCAGAAAGGTAAGTTGCTTGAATTCAACATTGATAATGATTGTGTTTTGAGATTTGGGAAGAGATTGTGTGTGCCTTGTGATTCACAGTTGATGAGAGATTTGTTATGTGAAGCTCATAGTTCTCCGTTTTCAGTTCATCCGGGCTGTACTAAGATGTATAGAGATCTGTGGGAGTATTACTGGTGGGATGGAATGAAAAGAGATATTGTTGATTTTACTGTGAAGTGTTTGACATGTCAACAGGTTAAAGCAGAGCAGCAGTTACCGAACGGGATGCTTCAACCTTTAGCAGTGCCAGAGTGGAAATGGGAGAATATATCCATGGACTTTGTTGTGGGATTACCGAAGACATCTCGAGCTAATAATGGAATCTGTGTTATTGTTGATCGCTTGACCAAATCTACTCATTTCCTTGCTATACGAGATAATTTCTCTCTTGATCAAATTTCCCGTTTGTATATTAAAGAGATAGTCAGGTTACATGGAGTTCCTCTCTCCATTGTATCGGATCGTGATCCCAGGTTTACTTCTAACTTTTGGAATGGCCTTCAGAAGTCGATGGGTACTGAATTAAATTTTAGTACAGCTTTCATCCTCAATCAGATGGGAAGTCAGAACGAACAAGTCAGACCTTAGAGGATATGCTACGTTCTTTCTCTATGGATTATTAGGGAAGTTGGGACCAACATCTTTCTTTGGTTTAATTTTCATATAATAACAGTTTTCATTCCAGTATACAGATGACACCATTTCAGGCGTTATATGGGAAGCGGTGTCGAACTCCAGTTTTCTAGGATGAAGTGGGTGAAAGGAAGTTGATGGGACCAGAATTGGTAGAAGAGTTGGCAGAAAAAGTTCAGCTGATTCAGAAGCACATGAGAACAGCTCAGAGTAGGCAGAAGAGTTATGCAGACAACCAGAGGAAGGATCTATCTTTCGAGGTAGGTGATCATGTTTTTCTCAAGGTTTATCCTTGGAAAAGTGTGATGAGATTTGGTAAGAAAGGAAAGCTGAGTCCAAGGTTTATTGGACCATATGAAATTCTGGATAGAGTTGGATCATTTTCTTACCGAGTGGATTTACCTTCGAGTTTATCTCTGGTACACAATGTTTTTCACATTTCGATGTTGAGAAAGTATATGCCAGATCCATCTCATGTTTTGAGTCCAGAGGTAGTTCAGCTGGAAGAGAACCTATCTTATGAAGAACAACCAGTCCAGATTCTTGACCATAGGGGGAAAGTGTTACGGAATAAGGTGATTCACCAGGTAAAGGTTTTGTGGAAAAAACCACATGATTGAAGAGGCAACATGGGAATCTGAAAATGCAATGAGGGATAAGTACCCCCATTTATTCGATAAGAAAATAAATTGCGGGGACACAATTTTCTAAAGGGGGGAAGGATGTAACATCCCAAGTAAGTAATGAATAATAGATATTTTATCGATGTCTATTAATGATTAAGATAGTGTTTTAGAGACTTAAAATGAAAATAAATACAATCTTATGCATGGAATACACTAATATTCTTAAAAGATTGTTTTACTACCTTTTGATGGAAAACCCTTTTTAAATCTATCTTGTGAAAATTTTATAAACTATGTTTTTCAAAATAAACTTATTCTTTATGATTGGGACATCAAAATTTACTTTGTGTGAATTTTTGGTATTTTTCTGACAATGTTTATTTTTTAATGAATAGTGAAAAATACTGCATTTTACATCAAAACTGCTTTTTAATCTAATTTATTTATATGATTATATTATCTTTTGAATTGTTTTTGAAGTTAAATTAGAATATATTTTTACTATTTAATCCAATGGTGGTCATTGGGATCAATTTCACTTTGAAATTGGACTTAAACTGGTGTCAATCTTTTGATACTTATTGTTTCATAAAAACACGCTATTTGTCATAACAGCGGGAATTAGTTATTAAATTAATTAATATGAATTATATGTTTTTAATTTTGTAAAATAGACTTCATTTTTGAATTCAGAATATCAAATATAGCTTAGGGTGAATTTTTGGTAATTTTCTGAAAAAATTCAATTTTTGATGAATACTGAAACCACTAAGTGGTAGTTAAAGAAACTGATTTTTAGTTTAAATGAAACTTTGCCACTTTTGTATTTTGAATTTTAAAAATCCGACATACATGGTTGTCACTAAGAAGTAAAATGTGGTTCAATGAGATTAAAATAATTTTTTGGTGAATAGTAACTTATTAAGTTTTTAATCGCGATTAGTGGTAATTAGTGTAGTTTAAGGTAAAAATAATGCTTTAATAATATGAAATGACCTAGACACATGTCCTAACCTTATTGGATGTGTCATGGCCGACCAAGATAAGCCATGGGTCAACTTGGGGACCCCATGGAGCCACTTTGGTTGGGAAATGACATAAATAACTTTTTATTTAATGTTAAAGTAAAAATGACACAAACATGAGTTATTTTACTAAAACAATTTTTATATGGGGTTATACAAGTCATATTTTTGACCATAAAAATTCATTGGAAAGATAAAAATATTTCCTACATCATAGTATTTTTTTATAATTTTTTGACTTTAAATAAATAAATTTATTTATGACATCATGATGATGCAGTGATGACCTCATTATTTAACGATTTAAATAAAATGGAAAGATAATGTAATATCTAAGACCTACACAAGTCCAAAACCTATTGGATGAGTGTATTTCAAACCCTTATCACCTTATCCTCTAATTATATCAATGTTGGACCTTAGAAATTCGAAACACTTTTGAAAATAAAATAATAGTTTCATGATTTCCAAAAGTGCCCCTCCTCTCCTCTTATAAAAGGCCCCCACCTCTACCTCATTTCACACACTCCTCAAGCCTTTGGCTCGGCCATCCCCTGCCCATTTACTCTCTCCACACCACTCTCCTCATCCTAGAGGATTCCCTTTGGGCAGAATCCTTTCAAAGGAAGGCTTTAGGCTCAAATCAAAAGGAGTTACACATTTAAAGGTAATGCATTCTCTCATGTTCATTTGTTTTATTTTGCTTCTCCAACCCCCTAAACTCTTTTTATTTACTTCTTTTGTAACAACACCAGTATCTTTAATATACTAGGATTTTTTTATAAGATTTATTCGAGCTACACTCTCACACACCTACATCTAATGGTTAAAGAACATACGGTTTCCGTAGATGGTGAATTTATGCCTCCCGAAACGATGATTGTTCAACATTACTTTAACACCTTCAATGGTGGCCATTAAGATGTAAATATATTTATATATGATATATAATATGTTTATGTTTTCCTTAAGCTTCTGTTTTTTTCATTTTGGGCATACCTTTATGGTTTCCATTATGGGTAAACGCGATATCTTCATTTAAGGAAGTGCGGACTACCTCCCCCTCAAAGTGATTTGATTCGTTAAATACAATATATGGGGCATATAAAGGATGGTAATATGATATTATATATGATATTATACTGGAATTATAATATACCTTTATATCATTATGATTCCATTCTATAAAATACGAAATAGAAATGAAAGTAGCGTTCATGCGTACGTACGACTTACCGTCTCCACGAACAGTGCATTTCATTTCTTACCTCTAAATGATTATGTAATATTATAAATGCATGCATGTACTGGATATATATGACATATATGATATCTACATCATGAAATACCATTCTGTATATAATGGATACATGAACAACTTGTAATTATAAAGGGATTATTTTTGACTCAAGTACCAATGATCATTAAAACGACCGTTATTAACTTAAATAATTACATAGTGTTCATGACATGGAAATAAGTGATATAAAAGGAATAATGAGCTTTAAAAAGGTTCTTAAACAAGTATAAATTAACTCAAGTTTATTATTCAGGAGATTAAAGAACGACCGAGTCAAGTCGGACCTGAGGTATGGGACTTCGTCTCAATCTACTTTCATTGAGGCATATTTTGCTTTATACACAACCTTCTTTTATACGGTGTATAAAACCCTTTGAATTTTACATTTATTCAAAAGGAATCTTTTTTATACGAAGTGTTTACTAAATGACAAAAGGGAATGTTTTTGTCGTACGTATGCGGCGACAACGACTTCTCCGCCATCGTGACCATTATTTGAGTTTTGGCTTCCTCTACAAGCCATACCTTCTTTTAAAAAGAAAAATAAATACCATGTTTTACTTTTCTTTTATTTGGGTATTGAAAATGGTTTTCATAATGTTTTTATATCAATGTGTTGTATTGATATCTTGTGATTGAAAGGTGGAAATGTTATGTTTCCTTTATGCATGTTTTATGTGATACGATTATGTTATGGTTCTTGGGCATTATTATGAAGACGGGTGGTTCCGTGATAAACTAAGGGCGGGTGAGCCCGATATAGCTCTCCAATGCATTGGGTAATGCGAAGGAGTGAAATGTTAAGGTTTCTCCGGAGAGATTTAGGGAATATACTGTGATGGGTATTCCAAATGCAACCAAGAGGGTTACTCCCTACGTAAGAATGTTATGAATGCCTCAAGTTACCTTTATGTCCTATGATTTCTGTGATTTACTGATGATTTGATGAGGTATGTTAAAGTTCTTATGTTTTAGGGGTAACGTATGATTTCATTCTTATGTATATATGTACCCATGTTTCCTTTCCATGTTTCTATAACCCATACTGAGCTTTTTATGCTCATCCCAAGTTTTTTTGAAATGATTTTCACAGGTCAAGGGAAAGGTACATGATATGATGATAGTGTCAAGGAAGTGTCAAGAAAGAATCCATGTTTTATCTTAAATATGTTTCCATTGATGGTAATGAAGAATACTATCTTTATGTAACCACTTTGTTTATATGTGGAATGTAATGCAAGTTTTATGATCTAATTCCCTAAAACTCTAAACCAGAAAAGATCCTCAATGTGAAATCTTGTAATAACTCAAGATGAAGTAAGGTTTAAGGCTGGGGCCTTATAGTTGGTATCAGAGGTCAGTTTAGATAACTTTAGGAGTTATAATTTTATTAGATGATTATCCAAAAATATATTTTTTGAAATGATATAGCATTTGAAGATTACCATGTTACTTCATCTAAGACATGTTTGTTCAGAATGGTTTTCCGCAGAGGAAATAGGGAAGCAGTGCTAGGAAGGCATACATAAGGAAATAACCTTCCGAATCAGCATCCCGAGATGGTCGGAATTGGAACTGAACAGTTTGTTGCAGTGATGGCACAGTTGACTCAGGCTATAAATGGTGGTGGTATCCATGCACGAGATCAGCCAGATCAACCGCAGAGGAACATGTCAGTGGTGGAACATTTCATGAGGCAACATCCCCCATCATTCAGAGGATCATCTGACCCTGTGTTAGCTGAAGGGTGGATTAAAGCACTGGAGAAGATTTTTGATGTAATGGGGTGTTCAGACAATCAAAAGGTTAGTCTTGCTATTTACCGTTTGGAGGGTGAAGCAGAACAGTGGTGGTCGATGGTTAAAAATATCAGGGATGCTGATGAGATTGATGCTCTCGACTGGGATGAATTCAAAGGTATATTTCTTGAGAAGTATTTTCCTAAGACTGTTTGACTTAGGATGGAAAATCAATTCTTGGAATTGAGGCAAGAGGAAGACTCAGTGGCTACCTATGAAGAAAGGTTCACTCGATTGGAAAGGTAAGCTACAAATTTTATCCGAGACCTTGATAGTAAAATCAATCATTTTTACTCAGGATTAAAGCCAAAATATCAAAGGGCATTATCTTCTCGTGAGTTTAAAAGTTATGAAAAGCTTGTTCGATGTGCTGAGAAGGAAGAAATGGAGTTTTCCGATGATCAAGTGTTCTACAACAACCAACAGAAGAAGAGACCGTGGTGGCAGGAGAAAGGTAAGAATTCTTTAAAAAAGTCTGATGGTAAGAAATCTAAGTTTCCAGTTTGTGATAAATGTGGCAAAAGGCATGCTGGGGAATGTCTTCTGAATTCCGGAAAGTGCTACCGATGTGGTAAGATTGGACATAAGGCTTGTGATTGCACTGAAAAAGATCAGGGTGATGGTAAGACCAAATTTGATTTACAGTTAGTGAAATGTTATAAGTGCAATGAGATGGGCCACTATGAAAACGAGTGTCCGACAAAGAGCTTGAGTGATGGGAAGCAGTTAGACTACAAGCAGAAAGGGGTGGTGAAATCCTTTGCAACTACTTCAGCAGATGTCGGTCCATGAAATAGAGATTCGTAGCTTCCTTGGTTTGGCAGGCTATTACCGAAGGTTTGTTAGAAATTTTTCATGGTGATCTAGTCTAATGACTAAGCTAACTCGGAAGGGTGTTAAGTTTATCTGGATAAAAGAATGTGATGATAGTTTTTAGGAATTGAAAAGAAGATTGGTGACTGATCCAGTTTTGGCACTACCTTCCAGGAATGATGAGTTTGTTATATACAGTGATGCTTCATTCAAAGGACTTGGTTGCGTCCTAATGCAGAATGATCAGGTAATTACTTATGCTTCACGACAGTTGAAAACTCATGAGGTAAATTACCCTACACATGATTTGGAATTAACTGCTGTTGTTTTTGCTTTAAAAATTTTGAGGCATCATTTGTATGGAGTAAAGTGTGAAATATATACCGATCACAAAAGTTTAAAGTATATATTCACTCAGAAAGAGTTAAACATGAGACAGAGGAGATGACTGGAATTAATCAAGGATTATGATTGTATAATTCATTACCATCCGGGAAAAGCAAATAAAGTGGCCGATGCTTTGAGTCGAAAAATTAATGCTTCATTAACCATGCTACATTTGGAACATGATCCTTTGGTTAAGGATTTGATGAACTTTGGCATAGAAGTTGTTGGTGCAGGAATTTCTTCTGTTTTGTTTCAGGTATCAGTGATATCATCTCTATCAGATAGAATCAAGCAAGCAAAGAAGCAAGACAGTGAGTTGCATAAAAAGGTTGAGATGGTTCAAAAAGGTAAGTTTCTTGAATTCAACATTGAAAATGATTGTGTTTTGAGATTTGGGAAGAGATTGTGTGTGCCTTGTGATTCACAGTTGAAGAGAGATTTGTTATGTGAAGCTCATAGTTCTCCGTTCTCAGTTCATCCGGGCAGTACTAAGATGTATAGAGATCTGCGGGAGTATTACTGGTGGGATGGAATGAAAAGAGATATTGCTGATTTTACTGTGAAGTGTTTGACATGTCAACAGGTTAAAGTAGAGCAGTAGTTACCGAAAGGGATGCTTCAACCTTTACCAGTGCCAGAGTGGAAATGGGAGAATATATCCATGGACTTTGTTGTTGGATTACCGAAGACATCTCGAGGTAATAATGCAATCTGGGTTATTGTTGATCGCTTGACCAAATCTACCCATTTCCTTGCTATACGAGATAATTTCTCTCTTGATCAAATTTCCCGTTTGTATCTTAAAGAGATAGTCAGGTTACATGGAGTTCCTCTCTCCATTGTATCAGATCGTGATCCCAGGTTTACTTTTAACTTTTGGAATGGCCTTCAGAAGTCGATGGGTACTGAATTAAATTTTAGTACAGATTTTCATCCTCAATCAGATGGGCAGTCAGAACGAACAATTCAGACCTTGGAGGATATGCTACGTTCTTGCTCTATGGATTATCAGGGAAGTTGGGACCAACATCTTTCTTTGGTTGAATTTTCATATAATAACAGTTTTCATTCCAGTATACAGATGGCACCATTTCAGGCGTTATATGGGAAGCAGTGTCGAACTCTAGTTTTCTGGGATGAAGTGGGTGAAAGGAAGTTGATGGGACCAAAATTGGTAGAAGAGTTGGCAGAAAAAGTTCAGCTGATTCAGAATCACATGAGAACAGCTCAGAGTAGGCAGAAGAGTTATGCGGACAACCGGAGGAAGGATCTATCTTTCGAGGTAGGTGATCATGTTTTTCTTAAGGTTTATCCTTGGAAAAGTGTGATGAGATTTGGTAAGAAAGGAAAGCTGAGTCCAAGGTTTATTGGACCATATGAAATTCTGGATAGAGTTGGATCAGTTGCTTACCGAGTGGCTTTACCTCCGAGTTTATCTCTGGTACACAATGTTTTTCACGTTTCGATGTTGAGAAAGTATATGGCAGATCCATCTCATGTTTTGAGTCCAGAGGTAGTTCAGCTGGAAGAGAACCTATCTTATGAAGAACAAACAGTCCAGATTCTTGACCACAGGGAGCAAGTGTTACGGAATAAGGTGATTCACCAGGTAAAGGTTTTGTGGAAAAAACCACATGATTGAAGAGGCAACATGGGAATCTGAAAATGCAACGAGGGATAAGTACCCCCATTTATTCGATAAGTAAATAAATTGCGGGGACGCAATTTTCTAAAGGGGGGAAGGATGTAACATCCCAAGTAAGTAATGAATAATAGATATTTTATCTATGTCTATTAATGATTAAGATAGTGTTTTAGAGACTTAAAATGAAAATAAATACAATCTTATGCATGGAATACACTAATATTCTTAAAAGATTGTTTTACTCCCTTTTGATGGAAAACCCTTTTTAAATCTATCTTGTGAAAATTTTATAAACTATGTTTGTCAAAATAAACTTATTCTTTATGATTGGGACATCAAAATTTACTTTGTGTGAATTTTTGGTATTTTTCTGACAATGTTCATTTTTTAATGAATAGTGAAAAATACCGCATTTTACATCAAAACTGCTTTTTAATATAATTTATTTATATGATTAGATTATCTTTTGAATTGTTTTTGTAGTGAAATTAGAATATATTTTTACCATTTAATCCAATGGTGGTCATTGGGATCAATTTCACTTTGAAATTGGACTTAAACTGGTGTCAATCTTTTGATACTTATTGTTTCATAAAAACACGCTATTTGTCATAACAGCGGGGATTAATTATTAAATTAATTAATGTGACTTATATGTTTTGAATTTTGTAAAATAGACTACATTTTTGAATTCGGAATATCAAATATAGCTTAGGGTGAATTTTTGGTAATTTTCTGAAAAACTTCAATTTTTGATGAATAGTGAAACCACTAAGTGGTAGTTAAAGAAACTGATTTTTAGTTTAAATGAAACTTTGCCACTTTTGTGTTTTGAATTTTAAAAATCCAACATACATGGTTGTCACTAAGAATTAAAATGTGGTTCAATGAGATTAAAATAATTTTTTGGTGAATAGTAACTTATTAAGTTTTTAATCGCGATTAGTGGTAATTAGTGTAGTTTAAGGTAAAAATAATGATTTAATAATATGAAATGACCTAGACACATGTTATAACCTTATTGGATGTGTCATGGCCGACCAAGACAAGCCATGGGTCAACTTGGGGACCCCATGGAGCCACTTTGGTTGGGAAATGACATAAATAACTTTTTATTTAATGTTAAAGTAAAAATGACACAAACATGAGTTATTTTACTAAAATAATTTTTATATGGGGTTATACAAGTCATATTTTTGACCATAAATATTCATTGGAAAGATAAAAAGATTTACTACATCATTGTAGTTTTTTATAATTTTTTTACATTAAATAAATAAATTTATTTATGACATCATGATGGTGCAGCGATGACCTCATTATTTAACGATTTAAATAAAATGGAAAGATAATGTAATATCTAAGACCTACACATGTCCAAAACCTATTGGATGAGTGGATTTCGAACCCTTATCACCTTATCCTATAATAATATCAATGTGGGACCTTATAAATTCGAAACACTTTTGAAAATAAAATAATAGTTTCATGATTTCCAAAAGTGCCCCTCCTCTCCTCTTATAAAAGGCCCCCACCTCTACCTCATTTCACACACTCCTCAAGCCTTTGGCTCGGCCATACCCTGCCCATTTACTCTCTCCACATCCCTCTACTCATCCTAGAGGATTCCCTTTGGGCAGAATCCTTTCAAAGGAAGCCTTTAGGCTCAAATCAAAAGGAGTTACACATTTAAAGGTAATGCATTCTCTCATGTTCATTTGTTTTATTTTGCTTCTCCAACCCCCTAAACTCTTTTTATTTACTTCTTTTGTAACAAAACCAGTATATTCAATATACTATGATGTTGTTATAATATTTATTCGAGCTACACTCTCACACACCTACATCAAATGGTTAAAGAACATACGGTTTCCGTGGATGGTGAATTTATGCCTCCCGAAATGATGATTGTTAAACATTCCTTTAACACCTTAAATGGTGGCCATTAAGATGTAACTATATTTATATATGATATATAATATGTTTTTGTTTTTCTTAATCTTCTGTTTTTTTCATTTTGGTCATACCTTTATGGTTTCCATTATGGGTAAACGCGATATCTTCATTTAAGGAAGTGCAGACTACCGCCCCCTCAAAGTGATTTGATTCGTTAAATACCATATGTGGGACATATAAAGGTTGGAACTATGATATTATATATGATATTATACTGGAATTATAATATACCTTTATATCATTATTATTCCATTCTTTAAAATACGAAATAGAAATGAAAGTAGCGTTCATGCGTACGTACGGCTTACCGTCTCCATGAACGGTGCATTTCATTTCTTACCTCTAAATGATTATGTAATATTATAAATTCATGAATGTACTGGATATATATAAAATATATGATATCTACATCATGAAATACCATTCTGTATATAATGGATACATGAACAACTTGTAATTATAAAGGGATTATTTTTGACTCAAGTACCAATGATCATTAAAACGACCGTTATTAACTTAAATAATTACATAGTGTTCATGACATGGAAATAAGTGATATAAAAGGAATAATGAGCTTTAAAAAGGTTCTTAAACAAGTATAAATTAACTCAAGTTTATTATTCAGGAGATCAAAGAACGACCGAGTCAAGTCGGACCCGAGGTATGGGACTTCGTCTCAATCTCCTTTCATTGATGCATATTTTGCTTTATACACAACCTTCTTTTATACGGTGTATAAAACCCTTTGAATTTTACATTTATTCAAAAGTAATCTTTTTTATACGAAGCATTTACTAAATGAAAAAAGGGAATGTTTTTGTCGTACGTATGCGGCGACAACGACTTCTCCGCCATCGTGACCATTATTTGAGTTTTGGCTTCCTCTACAAGCCATACCTTCTTTTAAAAAGAAAAATAAATACCATGTTTTACTTTTCTTTTATTTGGGTATTGAAAATGGTTTTCATAATGTTTTTATGTCAATGTGTTGTATTGATATCTTGTGATTGAAAGGTGGAAATGTTATGTTTCCTTTATGCATGTTTTATGTGATATGATTATGTTATGGTTCTTGGGCATTATTATGAAGACGGGTGGTTCTGTGATAAACTAAGGGCGGGTGAGCCCGATATAGCTCTCCAATGCATTGGGTAATGCAAATGAGTGAAACGTTAAGGTTTCTCCAAAGAGATTTAGGGAATATACTATGATGGGTATTCCAAACGTAACCAAGAGGGTTACTCCCTACGTAAGAATGTTATGAATGCCTTAAGTTACCTTTATGTATTATGATTTCTATGATTTACTCATGATTTGATGAGGTATGTTAAAGTGCTTATGTTTTATGGGTGAAGTATGATTTCATTATTATGTATATATGTACCCATGTTTCCTTTCCATGTTTTTATAACCCATACTGAGCTTTTTATGCTCATCCCAAGTTTTTTTGAAATGATTTTCATAGGTCAAGGGAAAGGTACATGATATGATGATAGTGTCAAGGAAGTGTCAAGAAAGAATCCATGTTTTATCTTAAATATGTTTCCATTGATGGGAATGAATAATAATATCTTTATGTAACCACTTTGTTTATATGTGGAATGTAATGCAAGTTTTATGATCTAATTCCCTAAAACTCTAAACCCGAAAAGATCCTCAATTTGTAATCTTGTAATAACTCAAGATGAAGTAAGGTTTAAGACTGGGGCCTTATAATTAGAGCTGTTGTTGATTCACACCTATAGAAATTGTCATTGGTATTTATTTGGATTCTTTTATTTATATTTGTGACTTTGTTCATGCATTTTGAGTTGTTTTGGTTTCCCTTTTTTCGTTATGTGATGGTGTTTCTTGGTGGTTAATTTATCATATATCCTGAACCTTATTATGTTTTTGAGGGTAATTTCATCCATATGTGAGATTTTTATACCCTCAATGTTGGTCTCCAACCAATATCAAACTAAATTTTGGACTATGGGGGGGGGGGGGGTTAATATCTATCTTCTTTCATTAATTTTCCATGTGGTGTCCCTTTGGAGGGAGGGGGTCATGAAAGACTGGTATCAAAGTGTTATAATAAGAGATAAGATTAAGATTGTGGTTAGAAACTTATGAGAACTACACGGGTTTGTTGGGAAATAAAATCAGTAGTGCTTGGTTCATGATATATATTATGGTTACTAGTTAGGAATTGTGATTTTAGTGCCCACATGATTTAATTCAAGGAATTTGAGCTTATTGAACGACCATGTGAAGTGGTGTCTCTTATAGGGCAAGACCTATGAAAGGTTAAAAAATCATTATTTAATTTATTTGTTATTTAATGAGGTGGTTTTGGTAAATTAATATTGAATTTAATTAAATAAATATTGAAAATTCAATTCCATTGGGTATAGGGATACACTAATATTTTCATGAATGGATTCAAATTTTCAACCATGTGTAGTTTATGTATTAGAGGTTCAATAGGATAAATCGATTGATCATTAGAGGATTTAATTGATATATGAAGATTAGATAAAGCATATGGAATTGTGTACCTTTTAGTGGTAGATCTTGTGAAAATATATGGGGAGAATCTCTGATCTAGAGACTGTGTGCTAGTTAGAAGAGTTTGAGATCACTTTTGGTCTGATTTGAGATTGGGTTGAGTTTTGGGTGTTTGTAGTAGTTAGTCAAATGAGGGGTGTAACACATCATGGGTGGATGTTGTATCTCAAGGAGTGGAAGTAGGTAGATGTTTTATGGGAATATTTCCAAAAGGAGTTTTAGATATAATTCCCATCATTAGTGATGAAGGTTACAAAGAGGATGGTATTTGTTTCTCTTCATCTGGGGAGACTAAGTATGTGAGATATTGGAATTAGGTTCATGGAACTCATGCATTTTCTCCTTATATATTTGATGATGATGAGTTTAGAGGATGACATTTGGAGGAGGTGTTATGTGTAGTGATAATATTTACACTCACCCTGTTTACACTTCCTATGTACTTAAAAGCATAAAAGAAAGAAGTGGTGATTTAGAAGATACATTATTTGGGGGGTGAGAATTAGGAGGGTGTCCATTAGGGAATTTTTAGGAGTAGGTATTTAAGAAGTAGATCACAGATATCTAGGCGGTTGGGATTCCAACTAAAAGGAAGATGACCTCAATATACCTTTTCACTTCAGTTTTGGGATAGTGGATCATGGTCCTCTTCCAAGGTATTCTAATTTTTGTGTTATATATTTAGGGGTCATGACTACCATCAGGCTCAGTTTTTGACAAAATAGGAAGGTCTGTATTAGATGGGTGTTCAAACCACTTTTTTGTAGCAACATCCATTTCTTTTGAGATAATATTAATAGTCATTGGGGCCACCAACGTTTATTCAACAGTTTGGGCAACAAGTTTTTATCTAGCTGAGGTAAGATGGAGTTGGAAGAGGGAAACATGTTAGTAGTTCCCATCCTTAGGGACCTAAACCAAAGAACGATTTTGGAGTCCAAGAAAAGAGAGGTAGAGGAACCGAGTATGGGAATATTCTTGCGATAGAGGTGCCAACACCAGTTGAGTTGGAGGTCTTTTGAGGTATGATTAGTTTATCTTCTTCCCTAGTTTGTACAATTTTTGATTTTGGATCATCACACTTCTTAGTTTATCATAATTTGGCCCATGCTTTGGGATAAGAGGTGGAGTGAAATCCAATGCGTCTATTTGTTTCCATCCCATTAGAGGTTATATTGCATTATTTGATGTGTGGCAAGAATAATGAATGGTTATGGGGTAGCACCATTTAGTGGGAGATTTATTATTACTATTGATATAACCATATGATGCTTTCCTTATAATGGATTGGATGTATTCTATGCATGAAGTCATCAGTTACTTTTGGAGGAGAGTTTTTTTCTAATGTGGAGGGATAGGGAGTGGAAATTTTCAGTTAGAATAGTTATTTGATGGGAGGTAGGAAAGTTGATCTTCTTTTATCCTAGTTGGTGGAGCTATCAGTGGGGGATCTGGTGGTGGAAGTTCCCAAGGTAATTGAGGAGTTTTTGGATGTTTTTCAAGATGAGGTTATTGTTGGAGTTGGTTCCCTAGAATGAAATTCTATATACTCTATGATAACCTGTATTCATAGTTTTGAATATTAATAAACTCTTTATCATATCATGATTGTTCTTTTGAGTAACATATTATATGATAATGTCCTAAGAGTAGCTGTCATACAAAAAGGTCATAGCAGTTCCTCGCTATGATGAGAACCTAGAAGTGCTATGACAATATTATTAAATATGTGTTATATAGTAGGATGATATTATTTGGGGGACACAAATGATACAAAGATATCATGGGTGAAGACTCATAGGATATTGAGGTACCTTATCATGATGTACTCCCTTGATAATATCTTGTGTAGGATATTATGAGAATGAGACTCACCGCACATGAGTCTCAGATCAGTTGGTGAGGACTCCTTAAGTGCATCCAAGAGACTCGGGATCAAATACAGGTGGGGGATAATTTCTTGGTTATTGTACCATTACTGTAGCAAGTACTGTAGTAGTACGGTAGTAGGAACTATGCAGAACTGTGCAGAACTGTAGCAGGTACTGTAGAAGGAACTATAGTAGGTATTGTTTGACACTGTAGCAGCCGGAAATAAGCCCCCATTTGGGCCTTCGGGCCACCGATTTGGTCCTCGAGTCCTTTAAGGCCTTTGGGCCACCCAGGCCTTTGGGTCAGTAAGGCCTTCGGGCCACCTCAAGGCCTTCGGGCCACCTTAAAGTGAAGATGCAAACTAGACAACTTACAAGGAATAAGATACAGAAGGAGGAGGAGAAATGAGCTTTCACCATAGAAGAAGCTAAACAGATTGCAAGAATGAGAGGGTATGGCTCCTGCCATCTAGACAACCCTGTGAATGCACGAGAAAGCCTATCCGAACAACCATGTGAAGGTGGAGAGCTGATTTCACGATGAAGATGATGGGGAGGTGCAGTTCCAAGTAGTTAGTCTAGGTTGTATGTAATTTTTGAAGCCTCGGGCAATGAATTCCTCTAAGTACTACGGGCCATGTAATAATTACACCTACGGGCCATGTAAGGGTTCCACCTCACCCCTTGAAATGTGGTTTATCAAAAATCAATAAAAAAATGAAGGCCTTCGGGCCATTGGAGGAGACTCACCGATAGGAAATCCACATTTATATGTGTCATTGGATGTTTCTATTCATGGACATGTGTATTTATCCTTAGAATTTAATACTATTATTAATGAGTGTTATAAGTCATGTACTTTTATGTATCGATGAAAACTCTGATGACATTTGTTCGTGGTGAGGTAGGATACATTGGGTACATCATGAGTAATATTTAAATAATGAATAATTTGAGAAAATATTTGTCCCTTATATTCATTATTGTTTTTGATATCTTAGCCCCTTTGATGAAAATTATATAGCCTAAATAAATCCATGGACATGGTGTTCTATAGGAAAGTTCAATTTCATAAAAAATCAAAGTGACATCAAGAACATATGTTGATGGCACCAACATGCAACCTACTTGACTAGAGATATCACTATAAAGATATTATATTACACAATAAGAATTTTTATGAGGTATTATGTCATTGTGGCATTAACTTCTTTATATATGGGTTACTTTTTGTGTTTCTTGATGCTAACCTTGGAATTTATGTTTCCACGCATAATGCGACAGGGAAAGAGGTCTAGAGGGTCACACACTACGTGTATCCAGAATCTCATTTAAATACTATATTATTATTTATTATTAAAAAATCAGAATAAATATTATTCCCACATGTGGTTTAATAATTATTCATGTTTTCTTGATAGCAAATATTCCTTCATGAGTTATTTGAGAGAATATTATGTAAGCATAATATTTAATAAATATTTATATGCTATTTAGTGAATATAATATTTTTTATTAATTGGAGAATAATGAATTGATATTTATTTATTAAATAAATAGTAAATATTAATGGACTAATAAATATTATGGTGGAATGAAAGACCAAGTTTATTGGTCCGATGAGAGATAATATATATTGAATATTATTTGAATAAATAATATTTAATTTTAATTCATAAGTTAAGCACATGTTGAGAAATAATAATAATTATATTATTATAGACATGGAGTTCCATAGAGGTTAAATAAATATTAAAGGGAACTTGTGAAAATATTCATTTCTAACACTAGTTGTATATAAAGAAAATTATACTATTTTTAACAGTGCTAATTCATTTCTTTTGTTGCGCACAGTAAATACATGAATTCTATTGAATCCCTAGAGAGACCCCTTCTCCACAAATGATCCCAAGAACAAAGAGTGATCTTAATCCACCTTCTACTCTCATGTATAGAGAGATCAAGAAGAATATTTTGGAATCAATTAATGAGGCGATCAAAAGTCAATGACATAAATATTAGGATCTACTGTGCTAGCACCCAGATATTCCTAGGGAAACATTCAAAGTTTTGTGGAACACATGTGGATCATCATTAGAGTGAATATTCCCTAGATTACTATAGTGAAATTATGGTATGATGTAGATCCATTTTAAGATCCATTAATGAAAAAATAATCCTCTCAAGGCAACTCTTTAATTGGTTAAATTAATTATAAATAACATGTGATGATCCCGCGCTTCAGTTCTTGTGATTATCCATTGTCTGTACACTTTGATTTCATTCCATTGATCATATAATTTATCATCATGTAAATCTCAAATTAATTATCAATCATGAAAAAGTAAAGTTGGGCACTCTCATTCTTTCACTGCACCCAGAACCTACAAGTTGTATTAGAGCATATCACATAATTATTTATAATTTTTTAAAGATCATTGTCTGATTTACACATAATTAATTGGATTTAAATTCCAATTTAATAATTATTTAGTCTAAATTTTTATATCTTCTTATTAATCTTCATTTATCATAAATATAATAGAATAAATTAATTTTATTAAGGAAATAAATTATAAGAAATCAACTGGAGGTGCCAAGGAATCTAGTTGGATAACATAAGAGTACACACCGTGTAACCCAGTGGTACACATGTTGTACTGCTATTCAATGAACCAAGAATTAATTCATAATTAATTCAAGTCATGTGAATTTATTATACACCATGAATTTAATTATACACCATGTATTGATCGATCCATACTAGTGCATGGTTAGTCGGAGTACACACCATGAAACTTCCATACATGACATGTAGTCCTTAGTCACAGACATGCCATGTATGTTCTTATAGGGCCTACCTGACTGGTGGATGAGTAACTTGGATACCACAAATTGTTTCTCCCATGTACACACCATGTAATACAATATTTTATGCGGTAAGATTTACATGCTGAGTCTATAGGCATGTGACTTAGATAGATGGTGAGAATAGTACATGCCATGTAGCTGGATTGTACACACTGTTTAAGTTTTTCAAGTTTTGAAAAATTAAAAATTCATTTATTATAATGTGAAAAACTTATCAATATGAACTTGATTATGGTCACTAAGTTGATAGGACACACCATGTGATGGATTTTAATATATATAAATGTTTAATTAATTTCCGTGTAAAGTTTAGATCTGTATATCATGTATGAGTCATATTATAGTTATTATTCCATGCGCATTAAAGCATAAAAAATGATAGAAAAATCATGTAATCCATGTAATCATTATGTTGATAGTTAAAATCATGAAATTACGTGATAATTCATGTATTATACTTGTTGCAAGAGTAAAAAATATACAAGAATAATACATGTTGGGTTGTTCAAATGGGTATTCACCACGTTACCTCTAATATACATTTTATGTTACAAAATAAATTTTAAATATTTTTTTTAATTTGTTTAAAATTATGTTGGATGAGAATCTCAATGAAATTTAGAAGATAATTAAGATAAAATAATTGATTAATAAAAGATGAAAATTAATTGATTCGAGCATGATTTAACTTAAATAAGAACAATTAATAATTGTATGATAATTTTATCAAATTCATAATTTTTTTATTACATGTGGATGATCATGAGCCTAGAATATACTATTTTATGTGATTGGTTTTATTTAATTTATTATTAAATTAAACTATTGGTCTGAGTTCCATATCTCCTCTTATTATGTAAGGGACAATGTTCCCATTGTTTCTTTTATGTAAACTCATTCCTCTCACATGAGTGTGAGTAAAATAATATGCAATGGATAGAGATCTAAAGCTAGTGAATATGGTTAAGGTTTGGATCCAAGGAGAAAGAAATCCAAGAAAAATACATGGGAGGATAGGTGGAAAGATGCAACACAAACCTTAATTGGTTCAAGGTGTTTTTTCCTAGGTTGATGGTTAGTTTATCATCCATTGGGTAAAAAAAAACATTTGTATAAGATCATGATAATAAGACTTTATTATTTTATTTTTTTCAAGTTTCATGGTTATTTCATTATGGATGTTTTTCATGATCATAAGAATTAATGAATTAACAAGCATGTAAGATATAACTAAAATAAATTGTAATATGCATAAATATTATCTATGACATGGTTAATCACTTATATAAATCTGGTTAATGTTAACAAGAATTTAATAAAGATAATAATAGGTAATTTAAGAAAAAAGATAAAATACATCAATAATATATATTAAGTCAGTATAGCCTTCCATGACTTCAGTTAAAATTGAATCATAGTTCAAAGTGATTGTCCAAGCAATGTTTGGGTGCTTTAAATTATTGAGTAATTCTAAAATGAAGTTTTGTTTTGTCTTAACTTAGTTCACATCAAGGGTTGACTACCAGAGTAGGACCTATTGTAACTAAGAGGCAAGGGTTGAGGAAATCCAATTTAAAGATTTCAGGATTGGTGAGTCCACTGAATAGATCAAGGAATTAAGAGTTAATTTAGTTGTAATTTGGAATGCCTAACTAAAACCCTTTGAATTTCTTAATTAACCAAATTTTGGGTAATGATAATGGGAATATGGATCCTTACCACTACAATTTTCAAGAAACAGGATATTCCAAATCCAACGGTGAGGGATATTGTGTTTTAATAAAATAGTGGGAGATTAATAAATATATTATTTAATTGTTTGTATAAATTTTATCATATAAAGTACCAAAACACTTATAATGTTATTTTTAGAAAAAAAATTAAAATTACTTCAAACATATCACTACAATCTGTACTTGAGATGGATAACCTTATCACCGGTACAATATTCCAAGAATGGAAAAGTCACTTACATGTTATCCTATGCCATGAAAGGAAATTGTATGTGATGGAAGAACATATTCTTTATTCACTTGGTAATAAGTCTAGTGATAAAGTGTTAAATCTCTATGAGAAATATTTGAATGATTACATATATGTTTAGTATTTTACGCTATAATCCATGACCAATGATATTCTAAACCAATATGAGGACATGAATGCATTTATAATGATGTCTCACCTTTGGGATCTCTATCAAGAGAAGGATAGATAAGATCAATATGATATCTATAATGATTTGTTTACAAATAAGCTTGGAGGGTCTACACTAGATGAGATTCATTTAGTAATATTATTGGCTACATTGAACTCTTATACATCTTTGGGATTAAATTCTATGATTAGTTGTATATAGATCTCATACTTTCCTCACTAACCAAGACCTTCTCCTATTTTATTTTTAATTATAATATGAGTAATAATGAGAAGAGTCTTTCAAGAAATATTACTTTGATTCTATAAGTTGATAAGGACATGGGGTGTAAAAAACCTACATTATATATGGTGAATATGAAAAGGAAGAACAAGGTAGTGAGCCTTGAGACTCATAACAAGTATAAATCTCTCGAGCACCATCCTTATAAGAAGAGAAAGATCCAGAAGAAGGGTAAGGAAAATGAGAAAATATGGTCTTCATATGGGAATAAAGGCCACTAGAAGAAGAATTTCACACAAAATAAAGGGAAATATAAAGGTGTGTTCGTTATCGAGTGTAATCTTTCAATATCTACATATTGGGTATTAGATACATCTTGTGGTGATCAAATATGTATCCAAATGTAGGAAACATATAGATTATGAAATATTTATATAGGATAGGTTGATTTTCAATCTATTAATGGGGTGTGGCCGGCTAATCTAGCTATTGGTGACTACCACATTTCATTTCCAATGAGAATGATATAAGTTTTAAGGGATTATTATTAAGTAACTATATTATTATCAAGAAGATAATTTTAGTATCATTCGTAGATGTAGATGGTTTTATTTTCAAGTTTTAAAATAAAACTTGTTTCTTTTATAAAGATAACATATGTTATTGTACGATGCATTTAAATAACAGTCTTTATGTATTAAATTATGAAAACAAGGATTGGAAATAAATAATGAATCATGTTCACACGAATCATATAACACCCAACTATGGAATCACCATATTATTCATGTAAACAAGAAGCATTTGACAAAGCTATATCAAGATGGTTATTTAAAATCTTCTGATCTAAAACCACTTAAAATATGTAATTCTTATTTACAAGGGAAAATAAAAAAACCACCATTCTATGGACAATGTGAAAGGGCCATTGAGATTTTAGGACTGGTACACACTGATATACGTGGACCATTTCCAATTGAAGCTAGAGGTGGGTATTTTTACTTCATAACTTTTACTGATGACTTGAGTAGATACGGATATGTCTACTTGATGATGTATAAGTCTAAATCCTTTGAGAAATTCAGAGAATTAAATAATTAAGTAGAGAATAAATATGGAAAGAAGACAAAGAAGCTTCGATCTGATCGAGGTGGCGAATATCTTAACTAAGAGTTTATTAACTTTTATGGGATTTTGGGATTCTATCTCACTCGCTCCACCTTACACATCATAGTGGAATCGTGTTAGTGAAAGGAGGAACCGTACCTTGTTAGACATGGTTTGGTCAATGAAGAGTCATACAGATCTTCCATTATCCTTATGGGTATATGGATTACTAACTATGGTATACACACTAAACTGATTTCCAAATAAAGTTGAAAATAGAATTACCTTTGAGTTATGGAGCGAAAAGAAACCCGTTTTTTCATATACACATATATGAGGTTGTGAGGAATTTGTTAAGGTATTCTTAGACAAAAAACTAGAACCAAGGGGAACATGGTGTATATTTATAGGGTATCCCAAGGAAACAAATGGATACTACATATATATCCCCTTAGACAAGAAAGTGACTATCTACAGACAAGTAGTATTTCTTGATAGGTATCACATCCTAAAAAATGATAGTGGGAGAAATATTGACTTTGATGAAGTTAATGATCAAGATATACAAGAGTTGGTATAAGAACAAATTCCAAAGGTCCCTATAGAAGAAATAGTTCTTGACACAAAAGTACTGTGTAGGATCACTAGAGAGGTAAGAGAACTAGAAATATATGGTTTTATAGTCACATAAGATGGTGGAACATTATTGGTTGACAATGATGAACCTATATCCTACAATGAGGCAGTAGAGAGTTCAGAAGCTACAAGATGGAATGAATCCATGAATTATGAAATAAATTCCTTGTATCTGAACCATGTTTGGGTTCTGGTTGATGCTCTAGCTAATGTAAATCCCATAGGGTGAAAATGGTTATTCAAGAGAAAACCAGACATGGGAGGTATGGTAAATACCTATAAATAAAGTATAGTCTCTAAAGTGGTTAAACAACATCAATGAATTGACTATGATGAAACCTTTTCTCCCTTTTCCATGTTTAAATCCATTAGAATTATACTTTCAATAACAACTTACCATGACTATGAAATTTGGAAGATTAATGTCAAAACTTATTTCCTTAATGGTACCCTTTACGAATATGTCTATATACCAAAACTAGAAGGATTTGTGACTTCGGGTTATGCTAATTTTTTTTGAAAGTTATAGAGATCCATTTATGGATTGAAGCAAGTATCCATTTCATGGAACATTCAATTTAATAAACCTATAAAAGAATTTTGTTTTATTGATAAAAAATTTGAGCCTTGTGTTTATATGAGATTTAGTGGGAACACAGTCATTATCCTAGTAGTATATGTTGATGATTAATTACTTATTGGAAATGACATAATGGTCTTATAGTCTATTAAGAACTGGTTAAAAAAGTGTTTCTCCATAAAGGAATTAGGTAAAGTAGCCTATATTTTAGTGATGAAGGTCATTCATGACAGATCCAATAGGCTTCTTACACTAATTCAATATACATATATTGACCAGATACTAAAGAAATTTAGTATTGAACAATCCAAGAGGGGATTGGTTATAGTTTCACATGGTATACATATTTTTAAGAAAATGTATCCTCAGACACAATAGGATAAAGAGAGAATGAGTAATATCCTATACACTTCAATAATAGGACCAATCATGTATTCCATGTTATATACTATTGTTGATGTTTCCTATTCATTGAGCATGATAGGAGTATATTAAGAAGATCCAGGAGAACTACATTAGTCTACTTTTAAGACTATCCTCAAGAGTCTGAGAAGAACTAAGGACATGTTCTTGGTATATGGAGATGAGGTGCTTCTAATAAGGGGTTATATTGATACTAGTTTTTGAATAGATTAGAATTATTTTAAGTCACAATCATGATATTTTTTCTATCTCAATAAAGGATCTATGAGATGGAAGATTTCTAAGTAGCTAGTTGTTGCTGATTCTATAGTAGATTACATGTATATAACAGCTTCTGATGCAGCCAAGGAAGCCATTTGGATACAAATATTTTAGGATGTTGATGTGGTACCTATAAGTAAAGAACCTGTCACATTATATTAAGATAATACTGTAGTAGTGGATCTTACAAAATATCCAAGGTCACAACCACAAAAAAAAATACTCCATAAGTATCACTTCTTGATTGATTTTTATCAAAGGGGTAAAGTTTCAGCAAGAAGAGTTCCCATAGAAGAAAATTTGATAGAACTATTGACTAAAATATTATCTCATCAAAAGAATTATTATCATGTGAGAGATACTAGACTGAAGGTTTTTAGTAGTTATATCTTGTAAAAGTTTGAGTCAATTGGAGTTTGTGCCCTTGAACCAAATTCTATGTACTTTATGATAACCTGTATTCATAGTTTTTAATTTTAATAATCTCCTTATCACATCATGATTATTCTTCTATGTAACATAATATGTGATAATTTTGTAAGATTAGATGTCATACTAAATGGTTATAGAAGTTCCCCACCATGATGAGAACCTATAAGTGCCATAAAAATATTCTTAAATATATATTCTATAGTTGGATTTCATAGTTTGAGGGACACAAATGATATAGGATATTAGGGTCAGATACTTATAGGAATTTCAGGCACCTTCTCATGATGTACGCCCTTGGTAATATCTAGTGTACAATATTATGAGAACAAGACCCGCCAATATGAAATCCACATTTATATGTGTTATTGGATGTTCCTATATACGTATGTGTGTATTGATCATTATAATTTAATATTATAGTATTATACATCATGTACTTTGATGTATTGATGAAAATCATGATGACATATGTTCGTGATGAGGAAAAATATTTTGGGTGCATTATGCGTAATATTTCATTAATCAATAACGTGAGAAAAGATTTTACATTATTTTCTTTAATAGAAGTTGATATCTTTGGCCCCTTGATGGAAATGATATAGCCTAAATAAATCCATTCCCATGGTGTTCTTTAGGAAAGTTGTATTTCGAAAAAATCAAAGAAAGAGAAATCGAGCACATAGGTAAATGGCACTAGTGTGCATCCTACTTGATTAGAGATATCACAAAAAAGTGATTATATTACACAGTAATTGTCCCTATGAGGTATTATATTATTGTGGAATTAACTTATTTATCTATTGGTGTATTTACATGTTACTATATGCTAACTTTGGACTTTAGGCCGCTTCACCTAATGCCACTAAGAAAGAGGCCTAGAGAGTCACACACTAGGTATATCGAGAATCCCAATTAAATAATAGATTATTATTTATTATTTAAGAAGTTTAATAAATATTATTCTTAAACATGGTTTAATAATTATTCCTATTTTCTTGATCACATATATTCTATCACCAATTATTCAACAGAATATTATGTGAGCATAATATTTAATAAATATTTAATTTCTATTTAGTGAATAAAATATTTATTTATTTTTTGATGAATAATGAAGTGATATTTATTTATTAAATAAATTTTCATTATTCCAGACCCGATAAATATTATATAGGAATAGGGGATCAAGTTTAATTGTATAGAGAGAAATAATATATATTGAATATTATTTTGAAAAATAAAATTTAATTTTAATTATCAAGTTAAGAATATATCGGGAAATAATAATAATTATATTATTATAGACATTTAATTCTGTAGGGATTAAATAAATATCAATGGGAACTTCAGAAATAATTTATTTCTAACCCTAGTGGTATATAAACCCAATTATATTATTTTTGAATAGATCCAATTCATTTTTTGTTGTTGGGAACAATGAATTCAGATATTCCTCTTGAATCCCTAGAGAGCTCCCTTCTCCAAGAACTCTTTCATAAATGGGGTGAGATCTTCCTCCACCTTCCACTATTGATTCTATAGAGATCAATAAGAATCATTTGGAAGTGATTCTTGAGGAGATTAATGTTGAATGACACGATCATTAGGATCTTACATGCCAGCACCCAGAGATTCCTATGATGACATTTTGAGATATTTGGAACATGTGTGGATCAATGATAGAGGGAATATACCCTTGATTCCTACAAAAAATGATAGTATGATTTAGATCCATTTTCATATCCATTGAGGAAGAAATAATTCTTGAAATTTAATTATTTAACTACTTAAATTAATTATAAATAATATGTGATGATCCAATGCTTCGGTTCTGGTGATTATCCATTATCTATACTCTTATATTTAATTATATTGATCATGGTGTTTATCATCATGCAAATCTTGGATTAATCATCTATAGTGAGAAAAAGAAAAGTTGGGAATGACCCAATGCACACTTATAATATACCCAGAACCTACAGTTGTGAATTAACCCCCTCAACATGATATCGAGTTTGTGATAGAGTTTCAACCAGTAATGTATTTGATTTCTATGGTTCTATATTGAATGTAACATAAAATACCATGTTAGTTGAGGATATTTATAAATAATTTGATGTATATGGGTTTCATCTGACCCAGTGTATCTCCTTGGGGCACACTTGTGTTATTCACTATGAAGGTAGATGATAAATTGAGTTTTTTGATAGACTACCAGAGGTTGAATCAAATGATAGTGAATAAAAATTACCCCCTATAGATGATTGATTATTTTTTTAATAATCTTGATGGATCTAGTTATTTTTTTGAGATTAATTTATGGGTTGGATATCATTAGTTTAGGGTGAAATATGATGATATCCTAAAGATTTCATTTAGGTACAGGTATGGGAACTTCAAGTTTATGGTTATGTAATGTGGTGTAATGAGTGCACCATATCTATTAATGTATACCCTGAAATCCATGTTCCATGGGTTCTTAGACCTATTTTTAGTCACATTAATCAATGAAATCTTGATTTACTAAAATTCAGATGAGGATCATGTCAATCATCTAAGAGTTATCTTGAAGGTTCTTCAATACCATAAAATCTATAGAAAATTATCTATTAGGAAATTTTATACTCGGGAGATTCATTTATTTGGGAATGTTTTGTATCAGTAGATTTTGTTCATGGACCCTTTAAAGATTGAGGCAATTTTTTCTTAGGTATCACACATGAATTAGGTATAGGTTTGAAGTTTCCTTGGTCTTGAGTGTATTACTATATGTTTATATCCTATTTATCTTAGATTGTGTCCTTATTGGTGGATTTAAAAATAAAAACCAGGATTTCATTTGACCTGATTTGTTTTAGGTTATTTTTGACTACCTAAAAGAGATACTGATCAGTTCCCTAGTGATTTGGTTGCTTGAGAAGGGTGTGATTTTTGAGGTGTTTTCTGATACATCCTATCTAGGATTAAAATGTATCATGATGCAATCAAGGGTGGTGTTCTCTTATAGGTCTAGGAAGTTACACCCCAATGTGTGTAATTATTCCACCTATTATTTGGAGTTGGTGGTAGTTGTGTATACGCTGAAGCTATGGTATAATTACCTCATCGCCCAGTTCTTTATGGTTTTCATGGACCAAAAGCGCCTCAAATATGTTTTCTATCAATGGGATCTAAATTTATGCCAGCGTAGGTGGATATATTTTCTCTAGGATTATGATTTTTGAGATATCCTATACTCTGGGAAAGGGTATTGTAGTTTCTGATGCACTGAGTCAGAAGTCTCTAGTTGTTCTAGTTTGAGAGTCTAGTGATGTTTGTAGAGTGATAAAGGAGATCAAAATGATGTATCTTGACTTGGAGGTAGTTAGTGACGAATAATATATTTATTAGATGATGATAGAGTCATATATGATGCAATAGGTGGGGGAGTCTCAATGGGGAGACCCATAAGTGGAAGTAATGTGGGATTTCACTGTTTAGGGTGATTCCCTTGAAGGATTTTCAGAGGATTAGAAATATTGATTAATATTCTAGATGAGGTTTTTTATTCAAATGGTGAAGTGCAAGATAGTACTTTATGAGTTTCAAAACTCACTTTTAGTGGTTTACCAAGGAGAATCCAAAATGTTTCATGGTTTAAGGGTACATTTTTTGGTGGTTTAGGATGAAATTGATAATCACATAGTTCATGGAGTAGTGTTTAGTTTTCCAGTAGGTGAAGGTAGAACATCATCATTTTGGTGGTCTGTTGCAACCTTTAGAGGCCCTCAACTGTAACTGTAAGGATATTTTGATGGGATTCATCATAGGATCACTCTGAGCTACAGGAGGATTCGATTCTATAAAGGTAATCTTTGACTGGATGAAAATGTTGGTTCACTTTATATAAATATAAGAGTCGATTACCATGGATGGTTTGGTAAGGAGGTAAGTGGTTGAGGTTTTGTGGCTATACGGTGTTCCAAGGTATGTCTTCTTCGACTAGTACACTTTTTTTACGTCATAAGTCTGGAGAGGATTACAACATGATTTGGCACTCGGTTATGCCTTAATAATACTTTACACCCTTATAAAAATGGAGAGGTAGAATGAACTGTCTATATGATAGAGGAAATGTTTTGAGAAAGCATCCCATATTTCAATAGGTCTTGTTTTAAGTACTTTCCCTTGGTTGAGTTTTCCTATAATAATAGTTATCACTTATCTATTATCATAACACCATTTTAGGTGTTGTATAGACAATCATGCCATTCTCTATTGTGTTGGATAGAGGTCGAGGAGTCATGAGTTTTTAGTCCTGATGATGTGGAGATTATGACTGATATGGTTTAGGTGGTTCATGAGGGGATGAATGTGATGAAAAACTATCTAAAGTCATAAGTTGATCACAGGAGTATGCCCAAATAATTTGAGTTCAGAGAAGAAGTGTTCTTGAATGGTTCTCCTCATCGAGGGTAGTAGAGATTTGGATATGGGAGTAAGCTTTCTCCTAGGATCATTGGGCTATTTGAGGTTTTGGAGCACATTAGCGAGGTGGCTTATCTATTTCCACTCTTAGAATGGATCGAAATATTTAATAATGAATTCAAAATCTCCAAAAAAATTCATTATATATATGATGATTTCATGTCATTGATTGAGGAGAGTTAGATATCGAGAATGACATGGAAATTATAGAGAGACCATTGGGATTCCATGATCATTGAGAGAATTTTTTTCATGGGAGAGCCATCCCCCTGGTTTATTCACTATAGAGGTATGGTGAAGTATAGGAGAGTAATTGGGGATGAGATTCATAAATGTGTGATCAATACCTCAAGTTTTTTTGATGCTTCTATTATTTCCCTTTTGTTAAGATAATCTATCTAAAACTTATGACTTATATACGATTGAATCTCACCTTTTATTGATGGATTCCCATGGAAATGCATTTTATTCCTCCCATGTGTGGTTCTTTTCTTTTTATAGTGAAATATTTGAGGGGTACCTCATGGGTGATTATTTGGACCCACATTTCCTTTCTTCTCAGGTTCTTTTTTGATTCTTAAGGATGATAATTTTTTGATAGGTATATATTGAAATTCTACTGGTCCCAAAAACCACCAATTTAGGATTTTTAAGGTATAAAGGCTTCAAAGGGGTTTTTTGGGTCTTCTTCCCCCTGAAATTGTCTAGTTTTTTCTCATGGTCACACCTTTCATTTACATTATCTCACTAATCCTTCCCATGATAATCATTTTATTTTCATGGTCATAATTTTTTTTCATAGTCATAATTTTTTTCATGGTTTCACTAATCCTTCAAACGATGGTAGTTTTTTTCATACAGTTACAATTTTTTCTGTACATATTTATAGTTTTTTTATATGGTCACACCACTACTTATCATGGTTGTAGTTTTGTTCACACATTCACACCATCAGTTCTTATGGTTTCATTTTATTGGCATAATCACAAAATTACTTCTTATAGTTGATATTTTCAAGATTTCTCCAAAAGTTTGAAACATTTACATGTTTTTCAAAATTCCCAGATCTTCTAGAGTAACGTGGATTTTTTTGACAAAAAATAGGGAATTTAAATATCAATAAATGTTTTTCAAAATGTCTTTATAGATATTATATATTTTAATTGAATTCCTTAAACCTTTTGGTTTCAAAAGTTTTATTCCATGAGTTTTTAATGAAATTCAAATAAATTAAAATTAAAAACAAAAGTTGAATGTGTTAATATTTAGGAAACCATAAATGAATTATTAAAAAAAACACGATATTATTTATTAAGGAATTTTATTGTTTCCTTTATGTTGAGACAAACCAAAACTCTATTTTTGAAACTTGGAGAGTTGTCTGCATCCATCCAAAGCCTCCCTAATTTTGATTCTATATTTTTTAATAACTTGGTTCCCTCTCTGTATTTTGCGTTTGATGTGGAGAAGTTATATTATTTTCTTTTAATTTTAGTGGAGCATGATTTAGAACTTCTTTTCAAGGTTGGTGATCCTCATTCTTTACTTTTTTTATATGCATATGTGGGAATTTCATGCTTTTATTTTTCATTGGGTGAATTTTATAGGTTATATTAAGAATATAATTAATTATCTTAAACTGAAATTGAATGGGGATGGGATTTATTATAAGTTTTTACTTAATTTATGATATTACTATAAGGTTATAATTGTTTATTTCCTTTCTAAAAATCATAGATGTTGGGATACTTTCTTGTATTATGGTTGATATGGTTTATGCAAATATTTTTGTTTTTATTGCTTAAACTCACCCATGTATAAAAGTCTAAGCACATATATATGGTTAGTAAACCAGTTACTAATGAAATTTTTGAATTATTTAATGATAAACATGATAAAGATGGTGTGATGTTATGAAATCCCTTAGAATAAAATTGTGATAGATGCTTATGTTTAAGTACATTTCCAAGTGTTTATGTGGTTTTTGTGTTGTCCTATGTGATCTGTGGGGATCTTGTTGGGATTTTACTGGTGATAGTAGATAATTGGTTGAGGTGGAGTTTGGTGGCTATGAGGTTATGTTTGTTAGTCATGGGAAGTGATTAGGGATGATGTGATACATTTTATTTATGTTTTTTTTGTGTGAATGTATTTTTGAGTTGTATTGGTTGTAGTTATGGCTTGGAATATATTGCAATGTGGTGTTGGTTGGGGGGGGGTAGATGAGATGTGATGTGGTGTGTTTGTTACCTAGTTATCCATGGAATAAATTTTAAGTACAAAATCATAAAAATCATGTGTTGTATTTTTATCACCCTAAAAATTTAGTTTAAAATAATAATAAACTCGATAGATTTCTTAAAACACAACACCAATCATTAAGTGAAATACTATATACTATAAAAATATTATTATTTAAATGTGACCATTATAACCTAGCCATTAAATTGGTGGTATGAATAAAAATAAACATATTATAAAAAAAATATATAAATTTTTTATATAATGAAAATATATTTCATAATAAATATGCACTCAATTTTTAGTAAAGTCATTTTATGCTTCAAAAATTGTTTTTATTTTATTTATTTATAGAAATTATAATTATTTTTTACCATTTTTTTAAATTTTATTATAGATAATTAATTTAAATTTGAAAATAATCATGTAATTACTAGTTTAGGGTGAATTGTTTAATTTTTTTCTAACAAGATTTAATTTTTAGTGAATAGTAAAAAATATTGATTTTTGTAAAACTATCATTTCTTTTCATTAAATCAGGTAATTTAAAAGTCTTATTTGATTTTTAATTTCGATTTATTGTAACATAATATCTATTTTATTAAACATATCTAAATAATATCATGGGAATATACATTATATTATATTTTTGTATAAGTTCATTTTTATACTTAAAAAAAATCATTTTTCTAAATTTTTTTTTTTGTTTAATTTTATGGATTTATATTAAAATTTGTTTCTGATACTTCTAAAAATTAAATATTAAAAAATGGATTCCATGTTTGGAATCAGGAGGTTCAAATTTGGTAAATATATTCCTTTTATTTTTAGTCATTATGATTAGCAATCATGGTAAATATATTTCAACATGGTAAAGGGAAGATCAGACAGTTAAGGTTCAATATATATATATATATATATATATATTAGGTTCTTGAGGGTATAATTACTTTCAAACACACACACACATAGATATATATTAGGTTCTTGAGGGTATAATTACATTTAATCAGACACACACACACTAAAAATAAAGGAAATTCATATCCCTAAGGTATAACCCACCCACATGAACCTATTTATTCTTATATTAAAGGCTCATAATCCCAAAATTAGATGGCCTGAAGGCCGATTTTTTTTGAAGGCCCAAAGGCCCTACTTGCATCAACATGTCCATGAGTCTGCACCCCCTGCCCGCATCATTCCTTCATCACCACCTGACCTCATCATGCATACATAATCACCACTTATTTTAGTTCCTAAATTTGTGCCAACATCATTGCCTACATCATAAATCCCCCAAGGGGATTTCCAGGATTTGAAACCTAGTCTTTTGGAAGTAGGATTATCAGGTTTACCACTCACAGACTACCCCAACTACATAAGGTTTAAAATATTGTGATAAGCATTTAAAAATATATCCCATAATTTTATTTATTTCATTATATGAGATAAATTTATCCACATCCATCCTAAATTTTAATATATGGAATTTTGATGCCATTTTCCTTCAATAATGATATTTATATTATTTTAAGTTAAGAAAATTACAAAATTTCACTCTATTTTTTTAGTATCTATACTAAATTTTCATTTGGATAAAAATAAGTTATGATTGATTATAAATGGATATTTTTTAATATGAATAAATTATTTTTATGATAGTAATTTATTTTTAATTTTTAGTGATGATATAATTACCATAGATGATTATGCAACATCGATAAAGTGCTTGTGCAATCAGTAGAAAAATCAAGGTAAATGATTTTAAAAATAATAAAAATAATATATTTTGGATGAATTTAAGTATTCCAAAAATTTAATAGGTAATTAAAAATTATAATTAATGTTAAATTTATTTATATTATTATTCCACTACTGTCTTGATGTCTTTGAAGTAAAATTAAATGAATAGTCTAAAAAACGACTTTAATGAATTTTTATGATAAAAAATATTTAACTAAATGATTTTAAACTAAAAAAAACATTGAAATAGGAAAATTGATTTGTTAAACTTTTAAAAATATCATATATGAATTTTTTTTGATCCTCTTGTCACTTTATATGTAAATTTATGACCCTTAAATGCTAAATAACACGTTACAATGGTTAAGGTTAAAAAGGGTTAATGAGGGGGTTAAACCCAAATACAAGGTTTAAAATATAACTTATGCATGTTTAAATTATATTGGTTTATAGGATTTATACCTTATAATATCATAAACTTAAAATTTTATATATGTGGTTTGACATGATATGATTATGATATATATTATATTTATATATTTTAAATAATTCCAAGTGTGTACTTTCCCTCACTTATAAAAGGGAACTTATTCTTCACCATTATTCCCAATGTTTGAGAACTGTAGATCAGTCAAAACCTAATCAAATACCTTTATATATTACATATAAACTTCTTATAGATTGTGTAATTATCCTAAGACCATCCTAATAGGGATTAAGGTGTAAGTCAAAGGAGGTCTCCCATAGAAGAGGTAATCATATTGGCCAACTATTTCAAAGTTTATTTATTCTTATACTTCCTCCAAGTATAGTGTATTCATACTAAAATAATGAATATGGTATCATAAATATAATAATATTTTTTTATGATTACATGAATACCTTTTTCACCTACTTTTCATAAAATGATAAATAAAAGTATCACTCGTGCGTACGTATAGACTACCGCCTCCGTGTTGCAATATGATTCATTTTCCATGACCATATTTCATTGTTGGTTATTATGATGAATTTGATGAATATATATCATATTCATGAAATAATAATTATTCTATAAATGTAATATATTACTTACATTCTTACCCTTACACCAGTTAAAAAAATGATAACGTCGCCAATGCGTACATGTGGACTACCACATCTATAAGGTGATGTGATTCATTTTTAATGATTTCCTTTCATGTATGATTGTAAAATTGTATTCAATGTATAAAATTTATAATTATTTCATAATGAAAATTTGTGAGATCATGAAACCATGGCCCCTTTAACCAAATAAAACCCATTGAAGTTGTTCTATGATTATGAACCGAACGTCTTCAAAATATTCAACATGAACTTAGCTGATTTAATAAATATATAAGGAATGTTAATAAATGAAATAAAAGTGATAATAATAAGGTAATATACAATAAAAAGTATCTTAATAAAATATGAAATTAATTTATATTTATTATAAAAATGATAAAGTACATACATGGTGAGTGAGACTCAAGGTAATGGGTTTCATAACTTAATTTATTTTCATTTGGTTATATTACTTATTCATTATCTATGTTATGAAAGGATTATCTGTTTAATGATATCAGATTTTTTTAATTTTTATTTCTATTTATTTTAGGTTTATTTACATTTGTGACACATTATCACTTCATTGATTAATTTTCACTTCTACAATATGATATTTTTAAGGGTTTATCATCTCACTTTTGTTTTAGTAATACATATACCATATTCATTAATTTTTTCCTCAATGTGATATATATACTACACTATAATATTTTATATATTAAATATATTTTTGTTCAGGGTATTTAACATTTTATTTGAATTCATTTCTTTCAATTGGGTTATGATTAAAATGTTACCATAATGGTAAATTTTTATTTTATAATCACATATTTATTTGAGGTTGTTTATGTTTAAGTTTTTTTAGGAGAATTATATGATATTCTTATTATAAACCCAATAAATTTTATTATCCTATAGTTATTTATATAAATTACAAGTTTTTATTTTATTTTAATCTCTTTAAGTACTCAAAATTACTAAATAATGTTTTTAAGTAAAACAAACTTTGTTTTTCTATTCAGTCGAGAATCATCTTCTTTTTGGTCCATATTTTCTTTAAATTTTTTTCAATATTTTTTTACTATTCTCTAATGATTTATTAAAGTAATTTTATACATTTTTTAATTTCTATAAAAAGTTTTAAAATAAATCTTCTCATTTCTTTCTAAATAATTATCTATTTACCAAAGGTGAATATGAAATCATTATTTTGACATACATTGTACATATAACTTTTCCCTTTATATTGAATACTATTTTCCTTAAATCTTACTTTATAAGTTTCTATTATTATTTCCAAAGAAAAATGTTTCCTAATATTTTGGAAATTTTTATATTTTAAATAAATAATTTCAAAATAAAAATGGTATTTAACTCAAGAAATATTTCAATGATCTTTTAAAAGCATTTTAATCTATGTCAACATCCTTTGATGAATATTATGATTTACTAAGGATATAATATAATGATAACATACAAAATAATTATTTAGATTTATTATAATAATTTTTATGGGGGAAAGTATGGACATTTCATTTTATAGTACATCCGATATGAATAGTTATTGATTATTAAGGCATGTTGATTAAGTTTTATTTTGTTTATTCATATTATGAATGCACTGGGCATATTAAATGATGGATGTGTCCTATAATTACATATCCCATCTATGAATCAATAGGTCTCATGAGACAAAATAGGTTGGGAATTTGGTATATTCCCTACCCATTTTTGTATGATGTCTTGGAACAAGGGATCGATAATAAGTTTATGATTTCCAAAATTATGCATTCCATCATTATAAAATAAGGTATTAATGTCTATTTGATTATTTTAATATTTATGATATACATGATTAAGTTTAAATAACATGTGATTATTTATATGGAATTATTTTATCATCATTTATTCCTACCTTATTATTCATGGATTATTTATTAATGATAGTTTCTACTGTACTCATTCTCTTACTGAGTATCTGAGCTCACCCTTTTATTTTTTTCCTTAACCTAATATACCAAAAATATATCTGTAAAATATTCCATGGATATAATAGAATAAATAATAAAGTTATCACTATAATTTTCAATTATATTTACTTTTTTCAAATATAATATGAGAATCATGCATGTATCTATTTTTCTAAGACTAATAAACTATTTAATCCCTCAGGATGTGATCTCTTATATATAGTGAAATGTAATAAATTATCCATTATTTTGGGATAATAGGTTTAGTGCTGTTAAATTTTTTATTAGAGGACATTTAGTTGGACCCTTGTGAACTATAATTAAGAAAAAATAGATTATAAAACATGACCTTATAAAGATTATAAGGATAAGTATATGAATAGGAAAATATCATAAATATTTTTTAAAGTAGATATTGTGTGTTTTTATTATAAAATACATACTTATATAAATACTGGAAAGTGGAAAAAGTTATTAAATTGACCAAACTAGGAGTAACAAATCTAAAAGTGGATGATTAAGTATTAACTTGACCATCACCTATTCAGGATGAGTGGGCCTAAGAATACAAACTCGACAAGACACTCTCATGGGATATGCTTGGGTTAAGTCAAATTTTCTTTATAAACCATTATGATGAATAATATGATATAACCTATGGAAACCTATTATATGCAAAATGATATGGGATAAACCAAAGGTTTCATGGTTTGATAAGTCTAAGGTTTAACTTATGTTTGAAAACATATATTTTAGGTTTTATATGATGGGTCTTTAATAATATTAAGAATATTTTGGGAGATAGTTAAAGGAATATAACACTTGGGTTTAGTTTGTATTTCAATGAAAAGGTTTTCTAATGAATAATGATTTTATATTTTGTGGATATATGTTTAAAGGTATCAATAAACTTAAGGGTTAATATAATCATTAATGTTGATTTAATTATAGGTTATTATAATTTTGAACATATTTTTACCATATAGATAACCATGATATTTAAAAGTGATATGGTTACTAAGTGATTAAAGTTGTTTCAAAATAAGATCACTATATTTTAGGGAGCATTATTTGATTAAGGCAAATGAAATATTATGTTCTAGTTTTTGAATTCATTTGAAAAATAATTTTTTAGTTAACTTGTGGAAGAATATATGTTTTTTTGTAGTTTTTTATGGTGATTCAGGTTATTTGGGAAATGGTTAATCCATTATAGAGAATATATGATTAGGGTATATAGATTTTGGTATATGGATTTATGAGTGATTAATGTAGTTTGGAGATAAATATTAAGTTTATCTTGGAATAATATGTATTCAAATCATTCTAATCTTTGGGTTTCAATTTTTTCTAGAATATTTTGAAGAGTTTTAATATTATTTGAACTTTGGGAGATATTGTTGAATCATTGGAGATTAATTTAGTATTTCTCCATAAGATAGTTTATTCATATTGTATATTATCCCATCTTATGCAAAATATTTTTGAATTTGGTTAATGGAAAAAAATTGGGATAATTTTCCATCCTTTTATAGATATCATGATCCATTAAATTGAAATTTTAGTGCTTAAGGTATGAAAAATTCATATATAATATTCATTTTTTTGAGTAATAGATGAAATAAAAACAAGAAATTGACTGAAGCACAACCAAATGATGAAATTTTGTCTATAAAATGGAAAGAAATAAAGTAAGTATATTTTCTCATGTTCCTTATACTGATTTTAAAATAATCACTCAAAATTTCGGAAAAAGATCTTGATTTTTTTTATCATATTAACTTTATTTTTAATGAATTGATGGTCTTATTTATCCCCCAAAAATTTATGGTTTTTTTTCATTAACTTTCTCATGATTTTGTTCTCCATCACAAAATATTATTACTAGAATGTTATTTTCTCCTCTATGTCCATATTTCATGTCCAGTTAATTTTCTCATAATCCAGGATCATAATAGTTTTTTATTTCAGGTTACCTTTATGTTTATCACCCCTTTCAAATTAAGTTTTGTTATCCCTTTATATGATACGGGATTTCAGAAAACATATCTAAAAATATTAAACATTTTATTAATAATATAATAATTATGAGGAGAAAAATTATTTGGGGTGGGGGATGAAATACCATGAAAATTTTGTTTATAATTATAATAAATTTAATAGCTTTCTTAATATACAACATTGAGCTTTAAGAGAACTGTGATATACAATAAAAGTATTATTATTTAAATGTGACAATTAAAACCTAGCTGATAAATTAATGATATGAATAGGAATAATAACATTATAAAAAATATTTATAAAAGTTTTATATAATATTTTTTTATTAATTCATAATAAATATGTACTCATGTTTTAGTAAAATTATTTTTTCTTAAAAAATATATTTTCTTTAAAAATGGGTTTTATTGTAATTTGTGCCTGAAAATTATAATTAATTTACAACATTTTTTGAATTTTTATTGGAAATAATTAATATAATTTTTTATATCATCAGATCAATATTTTATTTTGTTGATTTTTTGGAATTTTTCTAAAAATATTTATTTTTTAGTGAACAGTGAGAAAATTATTTTTCTTAAATCTGTCATTTATTTTCTTTAAATAAAATAATTTAAAAGTACCATTATATTCTGTATTTAGTTTTAAAGTAATATAAGATCTATTTTATCAAGAATAATCTAAATAATTCTATAGAAATCAATATTATATTTTATTTTGGTATATTTTTATTTTTATGTATAAAGAACATATTTTTCTAAAAACTATTTTTCATTAAGATTCAGAAATTTATATTAAAATTGATTTATGTCACTTCAATAAATTTAATATTGAAAAATTTATTACATATTAGGAATAATTAGGTTAAAATTTGGTAAATAAGACCCTTTTTTGGTCAATATGAATAGTAACTATGGTAAATATTTTTCACCACGGTAAAGGGTAAAATGGTTAATTAAGGTTAAAAATAATATGATAAGGCTCTCAAAATCTAAAAAAGAATTTATTTTGTTTATTTTAATTAATTTAATTATGCCATATCCATCCCAAATTCAAATATATGGTTTTTTTGGTTCTGTTTTCCTTTGATAATGACATTTATATTATTTTAAGTTTAGAAAACTATAAAATGTCACTCTCTTTATTTTAATATCTATAATATATTTCCACTAGGATAAAATGATGTAATAATATATTAAAAATATAAATTTTTAATATTAATACATTTTATTTTTGATATTAATTAAATTTTAATTTTTAGTGATGATATAATTAGAATAAATGCTTACACAATTCGATACACTTATTGTGCAAGAAGTAGAAGAAACAAGGTAAATTATTTTAAAAACAAAAAATTAATATATTTTAGATTTATTTCATCAGTAAAATAATTTAATAGTAAATTATAAAGCATAATTAATGATAAATGTGATTATATTTTAATTCAATTTCTGTCTTTATATCTTGGAAGTCAAATTAAATGAATAGTCTTAAAGATGACTTTAATGATATTTTATGATAAAAAATATTTAATTAAATGATTTAAAAAAAATTGAAATAGGAAAATTGAGATTTCAAATGGTCTAAAATTATATACATGGATAATTTTAGATCCACTTGTCACCTTATAAGTAAATATTTGACCCTTAAAGGATAAAAAATGACTTACCACACTTAAGGTTAAAAAGGGTTAATGAGGGGGTTAAACCCAAAGATAATTTTTAAAATTTATCTTATACATGTTTAAATTTTATTGGTTGATTTTATTTAGACCTTTTCATTTACTAACTTCAAAATTATGTCTATCTGGTTCCACATGGCTTGATTATATATACATTATATTTAAATATTTTAATTAATTCCAAGTGTGTCATTTCCGTTACTTGTAAAAGGGATACTCTTCTTCTACATTATTCACATGGTTTGAGAAATATATCTTAGAAAATACATAATATAATACCTTCCAATATTAATTATTCACTTCCTAGATCTTTTTTTTATTCTCTTAAGACCATCCTATGAAGGATTAAGGTGTAAGCCAAAGGAGGTCACTCAATGAAGAGGTAATCATCATACCTGATTATTTTATAGTTTTTTTACTCTTATACTTCCTATTAATATATTATATCCATCAAAACATAATGAACATAATATAATAAAAATATTAAGATATTATTTTTTTAACTACTATTTTCCACATTCTTTCCATCAAATGAGAAATGAAAGTATCACTTGTGTGTTTGTGTGGACTACCAGCTCCACATAACGACATGATTCATTTTCAATCACTAAATTAAATGGTTGGTTATTATGATATAATTAATGAATATATATTATATTTCTAACATAGTTGTTATTTTTAAATTATAATATTTTACTTATCATCTTACCATTCCACCTGTTAGAAAAATGATAACATTGCTCAAGCGTACATGTGGACTGCCCCCTCCATGTGTCGATGCACTTCATTTTTCATGACCAGATTTAATGGATTAATATAAAATTATATTTAATGTATAAAAATATAATTATTTCATGATTACTATTTTTTATATAATGAAACCATGATCCCTTTGACCATGGTAAACCTACCTAAGTTTTTCTATGGTTATGAACTGAACGTCCTCAAAACACCCGACATGAACTTAACTAATTGAATAAATATATAAGTCATAATAATAAATGCAATAAAATGGATAATAATAAGGATATAAACCTAAATAATATTCTCAAGAAATTATAAAATTAATTTATGTTTATAATATGAGAGATAAAGTATCTACGTGGTTAGTTAGACTCGAGGTAAAATGTTTCATGACTCAATTTCAATTCATTAGGTTATATAACTTCTTAGTTATCCATATTATGATAATACAATGTTTATAATGAAATATTATTATTTTATTTTGTTTTGAAACATATTTTATGAGGATTTACAATTGATTCAAATAATCACTTCATTGATTAGTTTCACTTCAATATTATGATATTTGAAGGGTTTCGTGTCTCACTTTTGATTTGATTAGACTTATGTCATATGCAACACTTTTTTCCTTCATGTTGTGTATATAATACTATTTTATATGTTATATCATGAATATATCTATATTATTTGTATTTAATGTTTCATTTACAAGAATTTATTTCATGGGATTTATGATTCAAAATTTACTACAATAGTAAGCGTTTATTTCACAATATCAACCTTATTTAAGATTGTTTAGTTTAAGATTTAGTTATGGGAATCATATGATATTTATATATTAAAACTAATCTATTTTCTCCACCTTTATTTATTTCTATAAATACTGATTTTTCCTTTTGTTTCTCTCTCCCTATGTTCAAAATAATATTTTTAAGGAAAACTGACTTTGTTTTTATATTCTGTAAAGACCTGGAATTTCCATGTAATTTTTTTTAATTAAATAGGAATTTTATGAGTCTGTGAAAATTTATGGTGCATGATTCCAAGGTTTGGTGTTCCCGAAATCATTTTTTGAAGTTTTTTTGGGTACATTTAGTAAACACACGAGCGAGTTTTTATAACTTTTGAACCGGTGCTCGAAATTGAAATCTGAGGGAACCGTTGAACTCGCAGCACTGATATTTTCTTAAGGAGACTTTCACCTCGACAACAGTGGGTCGATAATGAAGGTTAGTTTTTGGGTTTTTTGTTGGAAATAATAAAATAAAAGGATCTTCAATTTATTTTATTTTGAGCTTCCATGTGGATAATTTAGGTGGGTTCCATCTGAGCTAAACCTCTACATGGAAGTTGGAAGAGGGGACCACCACACCTTAACCTCCCATGAGAGGTTATGGTGGTGGGGACCACCCAAACCATAACCTCCCATGAGAGGTTATGGTGGTGGGGACCACCCGGGTTTTTTTATACCCCTTGAAACCTCCCATTAATTGGGAGAAACCTCTCAAGTGCCTATTAAATGTGGGGGGAGCCTCTTGGTATCCTCCCAATAATTATCACCAACACAACTCTTAAATTGCACCAACATAATTTAATTAACTTTATCCTTCTTAAATTTAAATAACTGCGTCGTTGGAATTTATGAACGTTCCTAATAAATGAACCATCATAAATTCCAACGATCGTTACCTACCTCCCTCCCTCTCCTATATATACTGAGCTTGGGAGGAGGTTTTGGGACGGATTCACCAAGCAATGAAGCATTGGTAAAGTGATGCGACGCCCACCACTTGGAGGATTACGCTTCCCCCAAGAAGAACACATTATTCCAATGAAGAACACCGAGGAGGAGAGACTTCAACTTCCTTCCTCGGAACCTACTCCGACATAGAACGTCTTTGACTACAACGAGCCGATGCACTAACCGACAATCGAGGAAAACACCTATGACACTGACGTCCGTCTTTTCCCTACGATCCATCTTCTTCCCCGTGCCAATGTCGACAAACATCGAACAAAGGTAGGGAGTTTATTTGAATGTTAATTCTTTCCTTGATTTTCTTTTGCGGATTGGAAAAGAATCATTGCGGAGCCATTAGAATTTGAAGTTCATCATTCTATTTTCTTGATGGACCGATTGCTATCATCCTAAATGCGGAGGGTGCGGGCCAATCTTATATGGCCTGAATCCCTCCGTCGATCTCTTCGTAATGTTATATGGTATGGCGACAAAACAACAAGGTGACAGAGGGGACAAGAAACAACCACAGTACCCACGAACTCTGCAACCTCGGCCGCCCTTACGGTGCTTCGGCCTCCTGGCTGCTGCTGACTTTCTGTGCGCCTGTTGGCCTCCCGGCTCCCGGCCGCCGCCAGCATCCTGTGCGACCGCCGACCACCCGACCGCTCGCCGGCCTCCCGGCTCCTGGCCACTGCCGGCCTCCCATGCACCCATTGGCCTCCCGACAACCCTCCGACCACCCGACCGCCCGCCGGCCACCCAGCCGCCTGCCGGCCACCCGGCCTCCCGCCAGCCTCCTGCCTCCCAGCCACTCGCCGGCCTCCCGGCCGCCTGCCGGCCTCCCGGGTCGGGCCGCTTGAGCCACACCCCTCACGGCATTGGTCGAACCAGCCTCGACCATCAAGGTTGACCCGCCGAGCCACACCCCATGCACGCCTGGCCGAGTCGGCTTTCTGCACCCCTCTCGGTGCTTCCAGGCCGAACCATTCTTACACCGACGCGCGGCCGGTCCGCACCCTCGTGACTGGCCCGAGACCTCGCGCTACTCACGGCCTTCGAGACCTACTGGGCCGGGCACAGTGGGCTAGGCCAGACCCAACGTGTCAGGCCGGGTCGACCCAGACTGGGTCTGTCCGACTGGGTCAGACCGAACCCTGGCCCACTTCGATCCATTTACTTTCTTTGGCCACATCTTTGGCCCCAGACGTTCGTTTGATGAAACGTCAGTTGTATTGGTAATCTTAGAGCTTGACGGTCCCTTAGAGTATTCCCCACTAGAGTTTGGTGTATAGTTTAGATACGGTCAGGTTGGATCGTGAACGAATCCAACCGGGCCTCCCGGACTAAAAGGCTAATAACTCTCAGACCGGGCATCCGATTGACGTGCCATCTGTTGCGTTGAGACCCCTATGAAGAGGTGGAACTTCAGGTTATTTCTTAGTTGGAATTTGTGGAAGCTGATATATCGAAACTTGGCTCTAGGAGGGGACCTTACCGGAATCAAGTGTGCTTGTGTGGAAACCCTATGGCTGGCTGCTCTCTGACTACTATTCCTAGATCCTATATGGGTTTGACAGCTCTGACTACTGTTCCTAGATCCTGTGTGGGTTCGAAAGCTCTGACTACTTTTCCTAGATCTTGTGTGGGTTCGACATCTATGACTACTATTCCTGGATCCTGTGTGGGTTCAACAGAATAGATGATTTAGTGGCTGCATCTAATCATCTCTAACTCTCTAAAAAAGTTGTATACCTGTGTGATCTGAGTTAGTAAATTTTTTATTTTCCTCATTATTGAGATGGATTACTTGATTAATTAGTTATATGTATGGGCATATACCTAAGTGGGGTTATCTGTTGATTTCATACTTTGTGATTTATCCTTGTTGGATTTTGTGAGACCTTGAGAGTCTCGGGGTCCCTACTGAGTATCGTTATACTCACCCTTGTACGGGATATGCCCACACCTCATTGTGTTGGATGTCTATGACAGATAGCGCTGAATGAGGCTGAGAGCACCAGGACCGGAAGGTACCCAAAGGTGGACCTTACGGCGTGATGATACACGGAGGAGACGGACAGACCTGGAGTGCTTATGAGGCGATCTGTACCTACCCTTCAGGTAGGAATCTCGGAGGACGACCCAATGAAAACTTTTATTTTCTTCAGTTGTACTTTATGTTTCCTTGTACTTTACAGTTGGTCTTGTATTTATGACCCCCCTTTTACTTTCAGTACACTTTTTATAGAGTTTTACTTAGTGTTTTTCTTCTAGCTTGTACTCTGTTGTGTGTGTTTTTATGATATAAAGGAAATGCCTTCCCAGTTTTTGGGATTTATGCCTTTGGTGCTAGTCGCCAGCCCCTGGCCTATGGAAGGCAAGCTTAGGGTAGTTGCGGCATGGGCCTCAGGGGATGGGTCGTGACAAATTGGTATCAGAGGGAGTCGGTTCTACCACAGAACCTAGAACTATGATATTTAGTTTTAATGGCAATAGTGTTAAGTGTAGTGAGTGTGGTTATCAGTTTAGGGAATCCAGTTTTGGTGCGGCGGCCGACGTATCCATACACTAGGACCCTAACTTCTGATTTCAGACTCAATGCACGAAAACACTGATTACATGTGTGTTTTCAAGAGTCTTCTTTGTGAATTATTTGAGTCAGCTCACCTGGTATAAATTTTTGACTATGGAACACCCGTTTCTTTTCAGGATGCCTCCACGCAGACAACCAGCTAGGGTTCCAAAAGTAGTATGGACAGATATCCCACTAAGCAATGAGGCCTCGGTGTAGGGCCCTTTTTTAGTGGAGGCACTAGCGGTACCACTCCATATTGGGCCACTGATTCCTCTATCCCCAGCAGCGGAGATTGCATACCGCCTGTGCGTGTCGCATGAGTTCCAACACTAGAGTCTGCCCATGTTTAGGGGCGAGACAGACCCACGAGCAGATAAGGATTGGCTAGAGGCTCTGGTGAGAGTCTTCAGACTGATAGGGACACCATCCAAACTTATGGTGATCTTTGTCACGAGTATCCTTCAGGAAGAATAAGGAAAATAGTGGAACTTGATGCTCTAGGTGCATAACAAGGTGACACTACTCTGGGTAGACTTTGAGAGCCTATTTCGGGCAGAGTTTGTCCCAGCCACCCTACGTGCAGTGCAGATATAAGAGCTACTTAATCTGCTGCAGGGTAGCATGACAGTGCCACAGTACTTAGTGAGGTTCATCAACCTCTCGCGCTATTCCACTGATATGGTGCGGGACCCATTCTTCTGGTCCTAGACCTTCAAGGTGGGTCTTAGGCGAGAGATCAGGGCTTCGATGATCTCCCTCAGCATCCCGACACAGGCGAGGGTGTTGGAGAGAGCCCTATTAGTGGAGAGTTTCCTTAATGAGAAGTCACCATTAGTGAGACCCTCCACTGGGCATCACATATCAGAGTCTTCTGCTGAAGGAAGTAGATAGATGTCACAGAGATCCAAGAGGAACATACCATCCGGTGGACGACCTCAGGACATGAGTTTGGTTGTGTGAGGCACATGAGACAAATCCAGTCATACGAGGGACAGACAGTGTTTCACATGCGGCGGTTAGGGTCACATGGCTCATGAATGTCCAACCCACTGTTCTGATAATCAACAGATAGTTGAGGGACCTCCCAGGCAGAGGCAGAGGTTCGATCGAGGCAGTCTGTAGGGAGCAGGCGGACGTGACAGAGGAGCTGGACGTGTAGTTGGTGGTGGATGATGTTTTGAGGTGTTACCGCCACCACCACCAGGAAGTCCACCCCGACCATAGGGAGTAGGTGGGCAGGAGAGAGATTAGCTCCAAGCAGCTAAGGCTTATGATCCTAGTGCTCCAAATATGACTCGAGGTATGATCTATATCTATTACACCTTAGCTGCATTTCTTAGAGACACAGGTGCTAGTTACTCTTTTATTTCCGTTTCCCTTGATCGGAGCTCGAAGATTTTGACGAAGCCATTAGCTCGATCCTTACAGTTAGAGACTACTACAGGAGAAGATTCTACGATTACACACTGGTTTCGATAGTGTGAGCTTACTCTAGGAGGTGAGAGCTTTAGCTGGGATCTCCTAGTAGCGGCGTCGAGGCCTTACGATGTCATCTTGGGTATGGATTGGTTATCTATAGTCCATGCTCAGATAGACTGTATTAGGTGAAAAGTGCGGTGTGTCCACACGGATGGGACCGAGTTTACCTTCACCGGTGAGAAGGGAGCCTTTTCAGCACATGATATACTTACCCGGAGGAGGGTGCAACCGGTCACTCATCAGTTGGCTTGCCTTACTCTCAGAGCAGTTAATGTGGAGAGTCTGACTTATCCTGTAGTGGTGGAATAATACGTAGATTTTTTCCTTGATGATGTCCCAGGTCTACCTCCTCACAACGAGGTGGACTTTTACATTGACCAATACCCCGTGACGACACCAATATCCACTCCAGTGTATCGGATGGCTCCCTCTGAGCTTCGTGAGCTACGGGTACAGCTAGAGGACTTGCAGGGGAAGGGATTCATCCGGCCCAGTGTTTCTCCCTGGGCAGCCCCGATTTTGTTCACCAAGAAGACAGATGGGAGATTGAGGCTTTGTGTCAAATACCATTACCTGAACCATGTGACCGTGAAGAAAAAGTATGCACTCTCGAGGATTGATGACCTCTTTGATCAGCTGAAGGGAGCACAGTGGTTCTCAAAGATAGACCTTAAATCAGGCTATCACCGGCTTAAAGTTTGAGACGAGGATGTGCAGAAGACGAACTTCAGATGTCGGTATGACCAATATGAGTTCTTATATATTCCATTCAGTGTAACCAACGCTCCATTAGTGTTCATGAGACTCATGAACATGATTTTCCAGCCATACCTCGATTGCTTTTTCGTAGTCTTCATCGATGACATTCTGATATACTCGACAACTGAGGAGGAGAATGCCTACAATTTGCAGGTAGTACAGGAGACACTCCGATAGCACCAGCTTTATGGTAAGCTCTCGAAGTGCCAGTTCTGGATCCGAGAGGTTCACTTTCTGGGACATGTCATCTCAGAGGCTGGAGTTGCAGTGCATCTAGAGAATATTGATGCGATACTTTCTTGGGAGCCACCCAAGAGTTTGACGGAGGTACGAAGTTTCCTGGGTTTGGATGGATACTACTAGAGATTTTTACCAGACTTTTCTAGAGTCGCAGCACCACTTTCATCCTTGATGAAGAAGGGAAAACCCTTTGTGTGGTCGGAGAGATGCCAGTAGAGATTTCAGGAGCTGAGGTAGAGGCTGACTAGTGCCCCCATCTAGAGGATTCCAAAGGAAGGTGTTGGGTATGTAGTCTACGACGACACATTTGGGACCAGACTCAGATGTGTCTTCATGCAGGATCAAGCAATGATCACTTATGGTTCACGACAGCTAAGAAAAATGAGCAGAACTACACTACCTATGACCAGGAGTTAGCAGAAGTGGTCTTCGCCTTGAAGATGTGGCAGAACTATCTGACGGGAGAGAATTCTACCATGTGATCTGATCACAAGAGTCTCTTTTAAATCTTCTCTCAGAAGGACTTGAACCTGAGACAATGACGTTGGCTTGAGTTCCTCCAAGACTATGAATTTGAGATAGTATATACTCCTGGGAAGGGGAATGTTGTTGCTGATGCACTCAGCAGAAGATCTGATATATAGCTGTTAGGAAAGGCGACAGAGCAGCTGGCTGGTTTATAGATATCCTTTGTATATAGAGATGGAGAAGCCTTCCTTCAGTATCTTACAGTAACTCTCCAACTTCTTCAGCGAGTCAGGGAGGCACAATATGAGGATGATGACTGCGAGACACGACGTGATCAGATATCCACAGGGCAAGCACCTGATGGATTTTCTGAATGTGGGGAGCATGTCATCCTCTTCATAGGATGTACCATGGTACTAGTGTCACTTCAAGAGGAAGTGTTAAGGGAGTTCCACACATCCCCTCTAGCGGTACATCCAGGAGTGGCGAAGATGTACCAGGACCTTCGACGACATCACTGGTGGTCAGATACGAAGAAGGTGGTAGTGGAGTTTTTCTCTTGATGCCTAACTTGTCAGAAAGTGTAGGTGGAGCACCAGGTACCAAGAGGCTTGGTTTAGCCTTTAGAGGTCTCAGAGTGGAAGTGGGATGAGATATCCATGGACTTTGTGACAGGATTTCCACATACATCCTGGGGTCATGACTCGATTTGGGTGATCGTTGAATGCCTCACCAAGTCGGCCCACTTTCTTCTGATCAGAGAGCATGGTTCAGTAGAGAGCTTAGGGAACCTCTATGTGCAGTATATTGTGAGGATAAATGGAGTACCTTCTTCTATTGTCTTCATTCGTGACTCACAGTTTACTTCCCGGCTATGGAAGGGGTTGTAGGAGGCTTTCGAGACACAACTTCATCTGAGCACCGTCTTCCATCCTCAAACGGATGGCCAGACTGAGCGGACCATTCAAACCCTCGAGGAAATGCTCTGTGCTTGTGTCCTCGACTTCATTCACAGTTGGGAGTATCACTTACCTTTTGTGGAGTTTTCATATGACAACATCTATCACTCCACCATAGGGATGACACCTTTTGAGGCGTTATACGGGCGACCTTGCAGATCACCCTTGTGCTGGACTGACCCAGGGGAGTCAGCACTGGGGGGACTAGAGATGGTACGAGCTACCACAAAGAAGGTGAAGATCATATAGGAGCAGATGAAGACTACACAGAGCAGGCAGAAGTCGTATGCCGATAGGATAAAGAGACCTTTGGAGATCGAGGATGGTGACCATGTCTTTTTACGGGTCTCACCTCGACAAGGTTTACAGAGATTTGGACAAGGCGGCAAGTTATCTCCAAGATTCATCAGACCTTTTCAGGTCCTTAGTAGAGTTGTTGAGGTGACATACCTCTTAGCTCTTCCACCTCAGTTGCACCGGGTACACGACGTCTTCCATGTATCCGAGCTAAGGAGATACGTGCATGAACCTTCTCACATCATCGACTATGGAGACTTTGACATCAATGACCGGGAGACTTTTATGGAGGTCCCAATGGAGATTGAGGATCGACAGGAGTGAGTATTTTAGTGGACGGTCAATACCTCTGGTGCGCGTTCTTTGGCAGCACGGGAACCTCCAGGAGAGTACATGGGAGCAGGAGGCTCAGATTCATGCTCAGTACCCCCACTTTTTCCCTTAATTGTGAGTTGTGGCTTACGGGGACGTAGAGCCCTGAGGTGGGGAGAATGTAAAGACATGAAATTTCAATGTATTTTTTTTAATTAAATGAGAATTTTACGAGTCCGCAAAAATTTACGGCGCATGATTCTAAGGTCTGGTGTGCTCGGAATCATTTTCTGAAGTTTTTTTTCAGGTACGTTCAGTAAACGTATGAGCGGGTTTTTATAACTTTTGAACCGGTGCACGGAATTGAAATCCAAAGGCACCGTTGAACTTGCAGCACCAGTATTCACTTAAGTAGACTTTCACCTCGACGACAGTGGGTTGAGAATGAAAGTTAGTTTTTGGGTTTTTCATTGGAAATAATAAAATAAAATGATCTTCACTTTATTTTATTTTGAGCTTCCATGTGGATATTTCAGGTGGGGTCCATCAGAGCTAAACCTCCACATGGAAGTTGGAAGTGGGGTCCACCACACCTTAACCTCCCATGAGAGGTTATGGTGGTGGGGACCACCCGAACCATAACCTCCCATGAGAGGTTATGGTGGTGGGGACCACCCAGTTTTTTTAACCCCTTGAAACCTCCCATTAATTGGGAGAAACCTATCAAGTCTCTATTAAATGTGGGGGGAGCCTCTTGGTATCCTCCCAATAATTATAGCCAACACAACTCATAAATTGCGCCAGCATAATTTAATTAATTTGCTCCTTCTTAAATTTAAATAACCACATTGTTGGAATTTAGGAAGGTTCCTAATAAATGAACCATCATAAATTCCAAAGATTTTTACCTACCTACCTCCCTCCCTATATATAAAAAGCTTGGGAGGTGGTTTTGGGACGGCTTCACCAAGAGATGAAGCGCTAGTAAAGTGACGTGACACCCAACACTTGGAGGATTACACTTCCCCCATGAAGAATGCATTCTTCCAATGAAGAACGTCGGTGAGGAGAGACTTCGACTTCCTTCCTGGGAACCTAATCTGATGTAGGACGTCTTCGACTAAGATGAGATGACGCACTAAACAATGATTGAGGAAAACGCCGACGACACCGATGTCCATCTTTTCCCAATGATCTGTCTTCTTCCCCGGGCCAACTTTGATAAACATCGAACAAAGGTAGGGGGTTTATTTTCATGTGAATGCTTTCCTTGATTTTCTTTTTCGGATTGGAAAAGAATCATTGCAGAGGCTGTAGAATTTGAAGTTCATCATTCTCTTTTCTTGATGGAGTGATTTCTATCATCTGAAACGTGGAAGGTGTGGGCCAATCTAACATGGCCCGACTCCCTCTGCCGATCTCTTCGTGATGTTCTTTGACATGGCGACAAAACATAAGGCGGTGGAGTTGACAGGAAATGACCACGCTACCCGTGATCTCTGCAACCCGTGCCGCCCTCGAAGAGCTTCAGCCTCCCGAATCCCGGCTTCTTCCAGTTCCCATGCGCCTGACGGCCACCCGACCGCCCACCGGCCTCCTGGCTCCCAGCCTCCGCCGGACTCCCTTGTGCTCGCCGGCCTCCTGTGCGCCCGCCGGCCTCCCGTGCACCCGCCGGCCTCCCATGCACCCGTTGGCCGTTCGTTCACCCGCAGGCCTTCCGGCCTCCCGGCTTCCCATCCGTCCACTAGAATCCCGCCTCCCGGTAGCCCACCAGCCTCTTGGCCGCCCGCAGGCCTCCCGGCCACCCGCCGGCCTCCCAGACTCCCGTCGGACTCCCCACCGCCCGCCGGCCTCCCTGCCGACCGCCGGCCACCCGACGGACCACCCGCCTCCCTTCTCCCAGCCGCACGCCGGCCTCCTGACCGCAAGCCAGCCACTGGATAGCCCACTAGCCTCTCGACCACTCGCCGACCACCCGACCACCCGGCTTCCCGCTGGCCTCTCGGGCCAGGCCGCTCGAGCCGCGCCCCTCGCGTAATTGGCCGAAATAGCCTCAGCCATCCAGGCTGAGCTGCCGAGCCATGCCCCACATGTGCCTGGCCGATCCGGCCTTCCACGCCCCTCACGGCACCTCCAGGCCGAACCGACCTTACAGTAACGCGCGGCCGGTCCGCGCCCTCGCGACCGGTCCTCACCCTCGTGCTACTCACGGTCTTCGCGACCTGTTGGGGACGAACCAACGGGCCAGGCCGGACCCAACAGGTCAGGTCAGGTCAACCCAAACCGGGTCAGCCCAGATGGGGTTGGGCCGGGTCAGCCCATCGGGTCGGACCGGACTCGGGCCCACTTCGACCCATTTACTTTCTTTGGCCATATCTTTGGCACCAGACGTCCGTTTGAAAAACCGTCAATGGCGTTGGTAGTCTTGGAGCTTGATGGTCCCTTAGAGTATACCCCACTGGAGTTTGAGGTATAGTTGAGATATGGTCAGGTTGGATCGTGCATGAATCCAACCGGGTCCCCAGGACTAAAAGGCTAATAACTCTCAGACCGGGCGTCCGATTGACGCGCCGTCTTTTGCGTTGAGACTCCTATGACAAGGGAGACTTTCGGGTTATTTCTTTGTGGGACTTTATAGAAGTTGATGTATCGACACTTTCCTCGAGGAGTGAAACCTATTGAAATCAAGAATGCCTGTGAAGAAACCCTGTGGTTGGCTGCTCTCAGACTACTGTTCCTGGATCCTGTGTGGGTTCGACAGCTCTGACTACTGTTCCTGGATCCTATGTGGGTTCGACAGCTCTTACTACTATTCCTAGATCCTTTGTGGGTTCAACTGAATAGATGATTTAGTGGCTATATCTAATCATATCCAACTCTCTACAAAATTTGTATACCTATATGAACTGAGTCAGTAACTTTTGTGTTTTCCTCATGATTGAGATGGATTACTTGATAACTTAGGTATATGTATGGGCATATACCTAAGTGGGGTTATCTGTTGATTTTATAATTTGTGATTTATCCTTGTTGGATTTTGTGAGACCTTGAGGGTCTCTTGGTCCCTACTGAGTATCGTTATACTCACCCTAGCACAGGCTATGCCCGTACCATGTTGTATTGGATGCAGACGATGGACAGCGCTGACTGAGGCTGAGAGCACCAGGACTGGACGGTACCCAGAGGTGGACCATACAGCGTGACGATTCATGGAGGATACAGACGGACCTGGAGTGCTGAGGAGGCGATCTGTACGTACCCTTCAGGTAGGAACCTCGGAGGACGACCCAATGAAAAATTTTCTTTTCTTCAATTTTACTTTCCGTTTCCTTGTACTTACAGTTGGGATTGTATTTTCGGCCCCCCTTTACTTTCAGTACACTTTGTTATATAGTTTTACTTAGTGTTTTGCTTCCATCTTGTACTTTGTTGTGTGCGTTTTCAGGTTATAAAGGCAATTCCATATCAGTTTTAGGGATTTACGCCTTTGGTGCTAGTCACCAGGCCCTGGCCTAAAGAAGGCGGACTTGGGTAGTCGCGGCACAGACCCCAGAGGAGGGTTTTTGACATATTCAGTCGCGAATCCTATTTATCCATGTCCATATTTTATTTAAAATGTTTTCAAGAATGATTGTACTAATCTACAATTATTTATTTAATTCATTATTACTCATTTTTATATTTCTATAAAAATGTTTAAAAATAATCCTCATGTTATTTTCCAAACAAGGCACACTTTACCAAAGGTGTGAATGAAATATTTGTTTTAACATACACCAAATGAATGAATTTTACCACCGTCATGAATAATATTTGATTTTAATATTCCATTTCATTTTCCATGGATTTTTCAAATATTTTAAAACAAATTAGACATTAAATAAGAAATTTCAAAATAAATAAATTTCCCACTGATATTTTAAAAGTGTTTTAATATATTTCAACATCCTCTGATGAATATTATGATTTAATGAGGATATAATAAATTGATACCATCCACAATATTTCCCTAGAAATATTATTATCTTTTTGACTAGGGAAAGTATTGAAATTATTTTTTCCAATTTTTCCAATACAAATAGTTATTTATTATTAAGTCATTTTGTTTAAGTTTTATTGTTTATTTATATAATTAATCCATTGGAATTATTAAGTGATGAGTGAGGCTTGGAATTATATATCCCCTTGATGTATTAATAGGTTTCATAAGGAAAAATTGTTTTGGTATTTTGCATATACTTTAAGAATTTATGTATGATGTCTTTCCATGAGGCCTCAACGATAATTTTATTTATGTCCATGTGATTATTCAAATAATAATGATATCCATGGTTAAGTTTCATGCTCATGTGATTATTTATATGGAATTATTTGATCATCATTTATTCTTTTTTATTATTCATAACTTATTTATTCTATGATATTTTCCATTTTACACATTCACTTACTATGAATCTAAGATCACCCTTTTATTTTGTTTCCATTCCTTGTGATACCATTAGGGATATATGAATTATTCTATAAATATACTAAAATAAATAATAATGTTTTCCCTAGAATTTTTAGTTTTATTTTATGTTTTCAAATATAATGTAGGAATCATGTATGTATATAGTCTCCCTAGGTTGCAAAAATATTCAATCCTTTTGTATTCAATCTATTGAAACTTATGACAATTTTTTAATATAACTAATGACTCTGGGTTACTACAGTCAAGGTGTTATTGGATTTAACTAGTCATTAGATAAAATATTTTTGTGATAATTGGCTTAAATATATTGAATAATAAATGAATGAGCTACATTAATGTGAAATAGAATGGATTAATAAATGATAGTAAGTGGAAACTCATTAATTCTAAAAATAGTCAGACATGAAATTTGAAAGTGGGATTTCACATCTTGTATTTTGTGGTTGTATAGTGTGACACATTAGTGGTGGTAGCAGATAATGGTGGAGGTTGTGAGGCATTGTGGGGGGTTTCACGAGACATGTTGGTTCTCTCATTATTGAACCATAGGTTGGTCTTGTACATTATCTATTTACCTTATATTTTATATTATTTATATAAAAAAACCTCCTGAGTTGGATAAACATATCAATTCCAAATTGTTTTTGGTTTTGGATATTTTTCTCAACATCTAGGTTAGTGGTGAATCAAATGGAAAACTACTCCATATTCCTTACTCTTCCTTTAACAGGAGTAAATATGACATGATTTGGTGTTTTATATTACCCAAGAGAAGATGGTATGGTGTTGTAGATCACCCAGTGATGATAATAATTTGATATACTGTGGGGTTTATACATAGTGGAAAGATGGAATGAGGTTGATGTCCTTGAAATTCATGATACTGTACTTCCCTGTATATGTGATATGGTTACAAGGATGAGGTTATGATGTCATGATTAATAATTCTAGAACCATATTATATAAATTTTGAGGGATTTTTAGGTAGGGACATATCCTGATCCACATCAGATATGTATTTATATGTGATGAGATATTCATGGAAGGGATGAGAGAACATGATGTTTAATGTTATGGAATGAGAGAAAAAAATTAGTGGGGAATCAGTTTTGGAAAACCTTCATTTTATATGAATGATACTAAAATTCCTAAAATGCATAAATCATGTGAAAAAATAAAAATATTATATATGAAATAATGTCCAAAATCCACGATTCACATACCTTCCCACTCTAGAAGCACAAAATTCAGTAAAAATAAAAGTACTGTGAAGAGGAACCACAAAATTGTTGGACTTATTCAATTAATATACATGGATTTAGTATGTTAATGTTTTCTATTATGCATCAATATCATCTAAATAAAACTTCTCCATAAATATTCCTTCTCTTACCCACCCACAACCCCTCTCAAAACCACGTCCTCAACCCTGTCTGCCTCCCCCTATCATTGTCTTCTAGATATTCCCACTGGATTTCATAATGTACCGTTCTTCAAAAAAGGCATAGATTATGGAGTGTGAATATTTTTCACCACAATATATATTTTCATTATATTTTCATCAATATATACATTTTTGTATCTATTTACAGCTGATACTACATCACTCTATCATGAGAAGACTACTTCTTATGTTCCCTTTAATCTCCCACTCCTATCATAATGGACTGTACATAACTTCAAATCCCCTACCTCAAAAAAAAAATTCCTTGATATCTTCATCAGATACTTCATAATATAAGTTTAAAATATAAAGCTTCATTCCAGTTTCAATGGAAGTCAAGTGAATGGAAGGTTCCATTTCATAGGCCATTCCTTGGTTTGTATACATATTGTGCTACCAAGTAGAACTAAAAGCCTTTGGGGTGGAATAAGTTTCTAGTCATCTAGAAACATGGTGGGGGAACATTTAGTGGGACCAAGGATAGAGCCTTAGACTTTTCCTCTAGGGTTACCACCTGTAAGCCTTTTTTTTTCTCTTGATCAGATCGTCCAAATTAAAATCTAAAACACTAAACATATCTTGGGAGAGAATATGCACCAAGAATAATGATAAAGAGAACTAGAAATAAGATGGAGACAATGATGATATAGGAAATTCATCATACTATGTTACTAAATTGGATGTGTTATTTTGTGAGCGTGCCATGGTGAGGATGGGATTCATTTGTTGACCTATTTAGATGTATGTTGGTTTTATTATTTATTCACTATTCCAAATGGACCAAAGGCCTTCTTTATTTATTTTATTATGGATAATATCCCTTTTAAGGGTTGAAGAAGAACCCTTACATGACCCTTATGCCTAAGGCACAAGGCCCAACACAACCCAAAGGCCAATACATGACCCAAAGTCCCAGAGGCATACTATTCCCATTACATGACCCATATGCCCAACCCACCATAAATACCCCCAGCTTCTACATAATTGATCTCCTAACTCCCCACCTTGCATTGATGATCGACTAGCATTGCCCCATGCAAAGTTTCACAGTTCTTGGTCTCTATGGCAGTTATTATACCCTCTCAATCTTCCAATCTGTTTAGATCTGCTTTTGGTAAGAGGCCTTTAGTAGGATCCTACTAAGTATACATGTGATGATCACCTTATATATATATGTGTGTGTGTATATATATATATATATTCTATTTTTATTTAGTTTTATAGGATGATTTAGGGGACTATGATTGATATTACAAGTTTGGGAATTAGAGATGCTATTGAGTACCTACCATAGGACTTGTCTTTTATATTTAATTAAGGACTTTTGTTTGTATTTATTGACTTTATTTGTTCATTGTTGGTTGCTTTGGTTTCCCATTTTCCTAGTTTTATAGAGTTTATTGGAGGTTAATTTATTGTATATCCATATCCTTATTACATTATTTTTGTTAATGACTTCTATATGTGAAATGTTTATACCCTTAACACTAGTCACTAACCCAAGGCCTACTAAAGGTGGGACTTGAGGATCATTATATATCTTCCTTCACTACTGGCCTAAGAAGGGTGAATTTGGAGGGAGAGGATCATGACAATTTCTAATATCTCAGGCATTCCACTTTATGTCTTATGTAGTATTATATGACATAAATAATCATTTCAAGCATGGTTTCAATGGAAAGTAACAAAATAATTTTGTCTAAATTTTCTTATTTTGATTCTTATTGATGTTGAATTCATTTATACTCTAATTATTCCTCATTTATTTATAAATAATTATATGTAATACCATGAATTATTCTTAATTATACCCTTCTCTCTAATTAATCATGTAATCATTAGGACTGCATGTATCTTTTTATAATCAAGTCCAGTTTTTTAAAAATTTTATTCATCTTATAGAAAGATGAAGGGATTCGAGATTCACCAAATGCATCATAAAACAACTCCAAATTCATGGAAACTATTTTTTTTATAATTACCTAGAGTCACATTTTATGATAAAACTAAAGTGGAGAAGATAACTTCAAATACTGGGTACACTATACATACAGTTATTATTTTTCATTTTCAACTAATTCATAAAACCCATTTTTTTTTCATGGATGTTCATGGAAATATTAACCTAATCATGATAAATTGAATGTTATGTTGATCTATAACAATCTTGGTCATTGTATCCAACAAATCCAAATAAATCATTTTTCATGTTTCAAATTGAACTATTCTCTGACAGGTCGCAATGTGTTTTGATTAAAGGATAGTCCTTGTTTTAAAATTTCATAACATTCTATTTTCCATGGAAAATATAGCATATATATCAAATTGGAAAATATTTCAATATCAAGTGATCATATACATCATTTCTATTCAACTATCTCATGAATTTACAATAAAAACAGGGAAAATTTAGTTTAACATCCACTGATCAATTTAAAATTTCATAATATAAAAATTATTCTAAACCCTTAGCCTAATGAGTTGTATTTAGAGGTAAATTAATCAAACTTTTGTCCATATGTATTGTACTAACAATATTCTCCCGGTACATTAAAAAATAATGATACAAATGTTTAATAAAATATGTAAAATCAATTTCTAACATCACCTAACTTCATTTTTGACTAGTGTAGGGCCTTTATTAGAAAAAGTTAAAAACTAAAATGAAAATTATCTAGTCCAACATTAAAATCATAAATAACATAAAGGAAAAAATATTACCACTCACAATCAATGAGTTTGGATGTCGTAGAAGAAGGACACTGAGGTTAGGAGAGAGAAATATACAACATGGAGGTCGGGGAGACAAGGTCAATGACATCTAACTCATAGATTCACATGGGGTTAGGGAAATCAAGTCTAGGAAGATGGAGGAGGATAGGGTCGTAGGGAGATGAGGTTTTGGGATGGTGTTGAGTTTGGGGATCCCAATCACTTGAAAAAGGGGAAGGGGCTTGTAATGGTCTGGAATTACTTCCAGTGGACTATAATTGATACCTATCAGGGGACTCCATGGGCAGCTACAACCCCTAGGCGGGACACACCAACATCCCCAGTGGTAGCCATTTCCTCATGAATCCCTTGGGCAGAGAGCCATGCTTCGTCCAATGCTCAAATGTGAGAGTTCCCAAGGATCAGATTCATTCCTACCTCCTTTTCCTCTGATACCAACTGTAGAGACCCATAGCTTGACCTATATGGACATTACATTACTTTTGTTTAATACTTAATACATAAAAAAAACAAACACCGAAGGACCATAATATTTTAGTGTCTTTGGAAACTCAGAACATAATCTTCTAATCGTGGTGAAAGATCTTCAACATCTCCCATAAAGATCTTACCCTTTTGTTTTCTTACCTAAAACCTTTCTTTATATCCTGGGGAAAAAAACATAAAAATGGTTAGCTCAAATGCTCAGTAAAGGTAAACATAGGGAATGTAAAACAATCCATAAACATTTGAATATAAAAACTTGAACATAAAATCTAAACATTAAAATCTTGAGCAAAGACATAAATCTTGGAAGTACGTAAATAATATATCATAAAGGAACATCAATAACGATAAAATAGCATGGGAATAAAACATGTAATTGTGGAAAACCATTAATCACATGATATTATTTCCATAGTAGCCAAGGCATTGCTGCCAAGACCATCTTAGTGGACAAAGTCGCTTTCTGAATCGAGTTCACTCCTCGTTCTAGTCCTGTATCACTGAACCGGATTAACTTACCGTTACAACCATGTCTATATCATGAGATATAAATATTTACCCAAAGCATTGGAGGGAGATATAGGTCCCACCCATCTCATAATGAAATCATTCTTTCATGTTCCACAAAATAAACATACATCATTCATAATAACCCAGTGAAAAAAATGGGTTTCATAAACATCATCCCATCATAACATAATCCATATAAAAGAAATGGATATAATTTCATCATAAGAAAAATCACACCATGTAAATAATAGATACATTACACTTGAAACATAAACATGCTAAATAATGTCATCTTAGATGGAAAATAGTTTTGATAAAACACTTGAAATTAATTCTTGGGGAAAATATCCTTTCTTTATCAAAATCATTTTCTTTTCACAAAATGACGCACAATTTTAAAAGAAAAAGATTTTATTGAGAATAACATTGAAAAATTGTAGAGAAATCTTCATGAAAATCAGGCGTTATGAAACCATAAAAAGCCTTTCATTCCATATAAGTAAAAAAAATATTCTCCTTGTACTTTTGCTAAAAAGTCATAAAGTTCCTCGTTTGGTAAAAAAAAGTAAGATTCTTTCCATAACACAATGTAAAAGTCAAATAGGGGTAAACATGACTTTAAAAATACATGGAAGAATATTAAAAATTTTATGAAAAACATTTTTATGGACATGGATGAAAAATATAACCCCAGTAAATACTTACGTATAAGAAATCTCTGATAAAAATGAGATTGCAAAATTATCCCTTACCTTAGGTCCGATATGCTTCGTACGTATCCAAAAATCCTGTATAATGATTTAAATAATGTCATTAAATTATTACATAATCATTTTCATTGTTATGATATCATATATGGTTCACTTTTGACTTTGTATTACTCGTTCTTTTGTAAATCCCATGTTAAAGCAGCGTTTTGGGTAAAATCGTTTTATTTATCGTACATGTTTGGACTTATTGTTATTGATATTATTATTACTTATATCATGATTTACTTACTTTAAAAATGTAAATAATGATTTATATATCATATATATTCAGTATATATATATAATAGATAGATAAATGAAATGAAATACACCGTTCATGGAGACAGTAGGTCGTACGTATGCATGAACGCTGTTTTCCTTTCCTTATTGAATTGAATGGAATTAAGTAGATGAAATATATATATATATATATAAATAAATATAGTATCTTCATTATGTAATATATTTCATTATTATTCATTATATATACTTTATAATCATTCTTTATTGGTTAACATGGAGAATGAATCTCATCGCGTCGTGGAGACGGTAATACGTACGTACACACGAGTGATGATATCGTTCCTATAATTATTGAATCAAAATCCATATGATGTTATAATAACCATATATAGTTATTAATTACACCATTATACCCATCCAAGTAAGGTGGTGGTGGAAAAATAGATTACACCATGGCGTGGAGACGGTATTCCGTACGTACACACGCGCGATGATTTCGTTTTCCGTAGGATGGATAGAAGGTGAAATGGGGTTGTTTCATATTTATAATAACATATAAGTATATTAGTGATACTTATGTTATTAATTTATAATGAAAAAACTAAAGAAGAAGAAGTTGAAGAAGAAATAAAACTTGAAAGAATCGGTAGAAGAGATTACCTCTTCTTCGACACACCTCTTTTAAGATTCCTCATAAGGCACTAGAGTTGGTCTTTTGAGGAGACCAGAACCTATATAGTGTTTCTAGGGAAGTTTATAATGGAAATGGTTAGGGGTTGGACGATCTTGAAAGTTCAAAATTGTGTAAAGAGAAGAGGGAGGTGCCCTTTTATAAAGGAGGAGAGGGGCACATTAGGAAAAACTTAAAATATTATTTTATAATAAAATCATATTCGGTTTATAATGGCTCAAAATTTATTTATTTCGAAGATAAAGTGGGTATGGGTCAAAATAATCTCAAAAAATAGTTTTTAGACAAGTTTAGGTTACTATTTTAACCTTATCTTTTAAATTTAACTCTAAGTTAAATAATTTAACTTTTACTGTGTCTTCTTGTTTTCATACAATATATATTTAATAAACTTACAATAACAATACAAACGAACCACAAGTGGTTCATTATTAATATAAATAACCTTATATAAGTCATTTGGCCGAAAGTTATATTTTTAGGAATAGAATAACAATTAATAATATAATATTTGTTTTAAAAACTATTTTATGTCAATTTTGACACTATTTGGTACTTGATTTTTGTAAAAATAATAACAACATGATTAGTTCAAAAAAAGTTAATTAAATAAATAATAACATGTAATATTAACCTATAAAATTAGTGTAATTCATAAAAAGTTTCAAATTACATTTATTTTGGTATTTATAATATCTATTATTTTAATATTTCATTATTTAGGTAATTACTACATCACTATTGTGTCATAAATAAATTAAATTATTTAATATCTAAAAATTATAAATAAAATACCATTAGGTAGGAAATATTTTTAGTTTTCTAATTAATATTTATAGTCTAATTTATATTATGTATAACCCTATATTAAAAATGTTTTAGTTATTAAACTTTGATTTTAACTATTTTAACTCTTTTTTAAATAAAATAATAATAAATGTCCTAATCTAATCCAAGTGGACCTAAATGATAATATTTTATTTATAAGATTGTTTTTGTCTAATTACACTTATCTAATAGAATTAGGACATGTGTTAGGGTAATAATAATATCATTTTTACCCTTAATTACCCTATTTACTTTTAACAGTGGTAAATAAAAGTAAAAAGTTACTATTCAAAAAAAATTATTTTTATCTTATTGAACCACATTTTACTCCTTGATATTAACTGTGTCTCTCAGATATTAAAAATTAAACTCACAAAAGCGGTAAAATTATGTTTTATGTACAATTGCAAATGCTCCTAGGAGGTGGGTAAAAGATGGTGAAAAGATCAATAAATTTTTTTTATATATCTAAAATTATTATAAAATGAATCCAATGAATTACATTGAACTTATATAGGTATTATGTATCAATTTTGACCTAAAATTAATTAAAATAAAATAAATAATTTTTAAAATTAAACGTTGGTTTTTAAATAGTAACCGAGTGTTTTCACTATTCATCAAAAATTAAAAGTTTTCAGAAAAATACCAAAAATTCACCCTAGGATAATTTCGATATTCCGAATCCAAAAATGAAGTCCATTTTGAAAGATAAAATTTATAAAATTTCAAAAAGTGGGTATTACTATTCAAAACGGATAGTTCATAATAATATTATTATAATATCTCATTTAGTGAAACTTGGTATTGCATACTACACACGCTATCGAGGAAGGTCTTGATTGCATGTAATGCAAGCCAAGTCAGGGCTGCGTGTAGTGAAAGATCCATTTAGTGTTGCGTATAACATAATCAAAACTTATTTTAAATATACATTAAACAAAATTTATACTTAATGTTGCGTAGAATAATTTCCACAAAACGAACTTGAAATTGTGTGTAACACGAGCCAAGAATAGTGCTGCGTATACTAAAAGCTAATACGGTGTTGCGTATAGTACAAGATAATCTTGTTTTAGTGTATAATAGAAGACATCAAAGAAATTAAAAATAATATATCTCACAAAATCTTGGGGTGTTACAGGGCTACCATTGAGGGTTTCCATCATGGGGAGAAGGTCTATTATTGGGTGGGGGGGGGGGGGGTTTCCATGATCATCAACCAACATCATTGGGAGGATAGGGTTAGGGTTGAAGGGGTCAGGAAAGTTTGTGAGTGTTTGTGTGTGTGTGTGGGGGGGGGGGGATGGTCACCGTAAGGTGAGGGCTGGGTCGATTATATATTTTTAAGATTTCATGATGGTTTTAACAAAACTGAAGCTAAATCTGAAAATTTAAAAAATATATTGGGGGTTATACTACACCATAGATGTATTTTAAATAATTATAAATATGTTTTTATTAAGTGTTGGTTTCAAGAACTACTACTAATAAACCTATGATAAGACATTTTCTTATAGTATATCAATTGCATAAATTAGATTTATTAGCAATAAAAAAGATCTAATATTTCCAACATCAATAAAATCTAAACACTTTTATTAACATTGAAAAAGGATGTGTTTTATCAACACTATATTCACCACTAATAATGGTTGTCTTTGTTGGTGTTACCTATAGAACTGATAAACCGGTACTTTATTAGTGCTACACTTAAAACTAATGAAATCTATTATCACTTTATATGTCACACCATAATATAATCAAACCATAAATATATCATTTATAAAAAGGATCAAATATTTTTATATTTCTAGGATCATTTTGAAGGTTCTAGGTGTAGTAAAAGCGCCGATTGTGGGTGATAAATCCAAAATTAATTTGACATAGAGCTGCCCAAAACCCCAATAGAGGATCTTTAACACTAAATTTTTAATTAATTTATTTATATCTAAATAAATTAATTACCTCATTTTATAATCCTTTCTATTATGACATTTTTGATCTTTTAAAATACCCTTTTTAGATAACCTTTGTTGCGATATAAGGATCCATGTTCTTAATCCCTCTAGCAGTGATCCACACATTCTCCTTTGATCTTCTAATGATAGAGATTAATTTTTGGGTAGAAGGGAAATGAATCAATCACCATGAATTATTTGTGTTGATCACATGTATTTACTTATATCTTGAAGGTATCTCTTTAGTGATTATCTCTCTTGAGAGAAAGAGAGGAGGAGGAATGGAGAGAGAAATTCATTGTGTGCAACAATTCTAAAACATCTATTAACTCTACACAATAGACATAACCATCTATTTATAGAGTTATGGTTTATTTTAAAATATTATTTAATTGCATACTTCCCCTTAAATAAAATATTAATCATTATTTAAACCCATAACATATAATAATAATAAAAATATTTTATGGTGTTTACAAACTTGTTTAATGAAAAATATTAATTACTAGCTTGAAAATAAATATTCACCACCGAAAATGATCTTGGTCCGCTTAAATTTATTTACATTTATTGAATACCTAAATAAATATTTAATTAAATATTTTATTCATCAATAAATAAAATAAATACATTATTCACAATCCAATAAATAAATATTTATCAAATATTTAAGAAATAAATTATTTATCACCTTAAGAATATTAGTGATTAATAAAACGTGAATAAAATTATTCCTCATTCGTAATAGTAATATTTATTCCACTAATTAAATTTAAAGACAAATTAATCAAGGTCAACATAAACACTTAGTGTGTGACCCTCTAGAATTATTTCTCATTTCCATTTGATGGACTTTCCAAAAGTACAATATTATAATCTAGAAACAGGTCAAGAAGCCCAAGAGAATGAAATCAATGCCAAAATGTTGAAAACTACATACAAACATTCGCTATGTAATATAATCCCTTTATATTAATATATCATCTAGCAGGTTTCACATCTATTCCATTAGCATATGTGCTTGATATATCTTTCTCTGGCTATCTGAAATAAACACATCGTGACACCATAGCCATGAAATATAATGTGGAAGTTCTATTCCAATAAAAGAGAAGAGATATTAACTTCCATAATGATATAAGGGAAAAATCCTTCCTCAACATTTCCATTAATAACATGTCATTCATTACACACCCAATGCACCCTACATCCCACCAACATGCGGTGCGATAGTTTTCATTAAAAAATATAAGTACATGAGTCATGACTTGTATTAATGTTAATCGTAAATCCTATGTACAATTAAACATGATCATAGATAGAAATATTTGATGACACCCAAACATATAGAATTCCTACTGGAAAGTCTGTTCTCATAATCTCCTATCTTGGAGATTACCAAATATGAACTTTATGAGAAGAATACTTATTAATTTACGAGTACTCACACATTATAGTCTATATACTATGTTCCCCATCATATTACATTATCTAACTATAGATCTATATTTAATAATATTATCATGGAATCTTAAGGTTCTTATCATTATGGGAAAATGTTATGACCTTATCAATATGAAAAACACCGAAGGATATTATTACATTAGTTTCATGCTGAACAATTAAAAATACAGAATAATATGTTTTATTAATATTCAAATTATAGAATATACATGCAATTGAAGAAAAAATGGTTATAGGACACCAACCCTAACAAAATCCCACTTGGAATAAAGCCAACTACCAACGACCTTTAGTATTCTATAACACACATGTTATTAATGTTTTGGCCGAGTGAAGGCTTTAGTAAATGGATCCTCCATGTTATCTTTGTTATAAATTCTTCTCTATACAACTTCATGTCTCTAAGAAAAATACTTTAAGAGATAAAAGTTATGAAGTATATGATTCATCTGCTGATGTGACCTTATATCCTTTATAAGGTCCATCACTATAGTATTATCACAATAGAGTGTGATTGAATCTTTACTACTAGCTACCACATCAATATATTAGATAAAGTTTCATTTCCATACTGCTTATTTAGTTTCCTCAGAAGCTATAATATACTTAGACTATACTGTATAATCTAAGACTAAAAATGGATTTGAGTTCTTATAGCTCATAAATCCTCTATTAAAAGTGAATATATATTATGTAAATAATTTTAGATCATCTTGATATGTTTGGAAATTAGAATCTGCATATATTTTGATGACTAGTTCCTTAACTCCTCTGTAGACCAATAAAATAACCATAGTTTTCCTAAGATACTTAAGTATAGTCTTGATTGCCATCAAATAGTAGTCACCTGGGTTAGCTTGATTTTTTCCTACTACACATAAGGTATTAGAGACATCTAGACTAGTATATATCAAAACATACACGACTGATATAATCAATGATGTGTATGACATACTTCCCATTCTTTGTATTTACTCATTTTTTTAGGACACATTTTATTTAAAAGATGAATTCCATGTGGCATTGGAAATATTCCTCTCCTGGATTGTTCAATACTGATTCTTTTCATTATCTTTTCAACATACATACCTTGACTTAGTTTGAGTAGACTCTTGGATTTATCATGATTGATATTGATCCTAAGAATATATACTGATTCTATTAATTCCTTCATGGAGAAAGATTTATTTAACCAGGAGTAAATATATTTTAAGTCTGCTATCTAATTACCAATAAGTAACATTTCATCGATATAAAATATTATGAAAATAAATGCACTCTCTCTAAACCATATATAAATACAAGGTCACATGTGTTATTTATGAAACCAAATTCCATTATGGTGTCATCAAAATTAATGTTCCATGAACTATATGTTTGTTTCAACCCCTAAATAGTTCTTTTCAATTTGAAAAATTTATTGGAATCCTTTAAAGTCACAAACCCTTGAGGTTGTGTCATATAGATATCTACATGAAGGTTCATGTTAAGGATGGTTGTTTTGAAATCCATTTTCCAAACCTCATAGTCCCGGAAGGCTGTAATACAAAGTAAAATCATGATGGATTTTAATATAGGAACCAATAAAAAGGATTCATCATAGTCAATGCCTTGATGCTATTTAAACCCTTTTGTAACCAGTTATTCTTCTATACCCATTTACAACCAATGGTATTAACATCCATTGGAGGAACTAAAAAAATATTGACATGGTTTTGTGACATAAAATCCATTTTAGAATTCATGTCTACATGCCACTTGGAAATATTTGTTTCACTTACTGATTCTTTATAGGTTAGAGGACCATTATTATCAAATAATAGAAAGTCACCATCCTCAGTGACTAGAAAAGCATATTTTTCTAATTATCTAACCTATCTTGTACTCATATAGAGAACTTGTGTCTCTAGAAAATCTTATTCCATGGGGGGTTTTTGGAATCTGTTTCTATTCCAATTCTTCTGTATCTTGAGCATTGAATTCATCAATGTATATCTTTCTCCCACTATCTATTTTAGAGATCTTGTCCTTATTAATGAATATGGAATTTCTTTCCACTATTACCTTTTTTTCTAAGAGTTTGTATAAGTAATATCCCATTGTTTCTTTGGGGGTAACCTATAAAAGTACACTTTTTGAGTTAGGGTATAAGTTTGTTACCTAAAAAGGCCATACAAAATCCTTCACAACCACACACATGTAAATATGACAACACAGGTTTGTTTACATTCCACAATTTCTATTGGATACTTTCTTCCACTTTATTTGTCACTTGGTTTAGTATTTGTATTTCCATTTGTAACAATATCATCCAACGGATAATGGAAGACTCGTATGACTGATCATTGATATCACCATTTTGGATAAGTTACAGTTCCTCCTTTCTCTTACACCATTCCATTGAGGTGTATAAGGAGGAGTATGTTGGGATAAGATGCCATACTTCTGTAAATAATCAATGAAGTATTGATTAATATATTCTTCACCATTGCTTGAGAGGATTTTGTTATATCACGACCCGTCCTCGGGCCCGTGCCGTGACTACCCCAAGCTCGCCTTCCATAGGCTAGGGGATGGAGACTAGCACCAAGGGGAAATCCCCAACAAAAAGGGAAGGAATTGCCTTTAAATCTGTAACACACACAGTCTGAACACAAGTAGTGGGAGCAAAAAGTACTAATATAGAAAAGAAAAGTGTGCTGAAAGTAAGTGGGCCAGAATACAAACCCAACTGAACAAAAAATACAAGTACAAGTAAAAAGGAAGAAAAACTCTTGGATCGTCCACCAGGAAATCCCACCTGAAGGGTAGGTACAAAACTCAAAAAACTCGTCCCTGAAGTACGTCCCGTCTAGTCCAGCTCCGAGCAGCCTCCCGTCTGTCACCCTCAGCCTCGATCATTGCTAACCATCATCTGTACAGAACACAACAAGGTGTGGGCGAAGCCTGTGCAGGGGTGAGTATAAAAATACTCAATAGGGGACCCCGAGACCTTGAAGGTCTCCCAGAATCCACTAAGGACAAACCATAGAATAAAGTTACAATCATGAAGTATCAACCAACCCTACTTAGGTATATGCCCATACATATATCTAAGTTACCAGTCACAGTCCATCTCCAAACCTCGAGCCCAAGCACAACCCAGTCCACAAAGGAAGTAAAGTCAATCATCTCGATGATAATGACTGAAAGACAAGACTCAACTCACACAGGTATAAAACACAATAAGAGGGGTAGAGGTGATTAGATGTAGTCTCTGAATCATCTCCTCTGTCGAACCCACATAGGATCCTGGAACAATATCAGTGTTGTCGAACCCACGTAGGATCCTAGTACAGAAGTCATCACTGTCGAACCCACAAAGGATCCCGGTACAGAAGTCACCGCTGTCGAACCCACGAAGGATCCCAGTACAGAATTCATCGCTATCGAACCCACATAGGATCTTATTATCTCTGTAGCAGCCAGCCATAGGGTTCCCGCACATAGCACGCTCAATTCTGGGAGGATCTGCTCCTCGAGCCAAGTGTCGATACATCAACTACCACATAGTCTCGAGTTGATGTATCTCGAATTTCCATCTCATCATAAGGAACCCAACGTGACAAACGTCGCGTCAATCAGACACCCGGTTTGTTAGTTATTGGCATTTCCATTCCAGGGACCCGGTTGGTTTTTAGACTCAAACCAACCTGACCATACCCCAAATGCATCCGAACCTCAAGTGGAGCATGCCAAAAGAATATTCTCGCTCCAAGAATTCCATCACCATAGACGGTTCGTCGACTGGACACCCGTTGCCCAAGATACAGGTTAAAATGTGTAAATGGCCATAGCGGGTCTGGGTCCGGTCCGACCCGGCACGACCTGGTCCGAACCGGGGTCTGACCTAATCCGCGGGTGCGACCCGACCTGACTGGTCGGCCCAGCCCGAGTGGGTGGCCCAAACAAAGGGAGCGGCCTGGACCAAAGGGGCGGCCTAGCCCAAAGGCGCGGCCCGACCTGAGGGTGGCCCGGCCCGTAGGGGCCTAGCCGTGGCGGCCCGGCCTGTGGTGGCCCGACCGAAGGGCAACTCGGCCCGTGGGGGTCCGGCCGTGGCGGCCCGACCTGTGGGGGCCTGACCGAAGGGCAGCCCGGCCATGGAGGCCCTGCTTGTGGCATCCTAGCCAGCCACACGTGGGTGGGGGGGGGGGGGGTGCCCACCGGTTCATCGAACGGAACTGGCGCATTGCGCTGGTACAGGAGCCACGAGACCCGGGTGGTCCTTCTTGACTGGCTCCATGACGGCTGGCCCGGCCGGCCACCACCTCTCCTCCACCATGGCGTGACGACGCTGCGGTCCTCCTGCCCTCCGTGCGGTGCGACGACACCGCGCCACCACCACCGCGGCCCGACCTGGCTGCGGCCTTCGACTCCACCACGCAACACGACGGTGCTGTGCTTCTTCTTCCGCCGCAGCCCTCCCAGCCGCGGTTCCTCTCCGGTGCAGCACGACGGTGTTGCACCCCTTTTCCGCGGCCCGCCCAGTCCACAGTTCTATACCTCTGACGCGGCGCGGCGTGATGGCGCCATGCCTCTTTCGTCCATCGTGGCCCTCCTGGCCGCGGTTCTTCTCCGGGCGGTGCAACGACACCTCGCCCTTCCGGCTCCGCCTCCGACGTTAACCAAACAAGTACCAACGGAGGGACGTCGTGCCGTGTTTGTCCGGCCCGCTCCCTCCACATTAGGTGATAACAATTTGTCAACGTCAAACCATAATAAACGACAAGGAACAAGGATTTAATTTAATCAAAACAAACCCCTACCTTGCTTGTCGGTGTTGTTTGACGGAGTCGCAGGAAAGCGGCGTCGTTCTATCAACATCGGAAGAGGAAGAGAGGTACTCGTCATTGGCAGACGGGCGTTCGAATTTGACAAAGTCAAAGACAACATTGGAGTTCCTTGTGGGTGTCGCTTCCCTTTCCTTGCCTTGGTTTAAGAAGGAAGAAGACGACATCAATTTTCGGTGGAAGGAGCGTCTTCACGTTCTTAATTGAGAGGATGGAGTTCTCTCTCAAGAGTTCTCCAAAGCTCCACAAAAAAGAATCACCAACCAAAAATAAAATAATATCTACTCTATTATTTTATTGTTGCCATGAATTAAAAAATAATTCAAAAGTTTTCAAAAAGATAATTAATTGGGGCATTAATTAACTTTTAGGTGTGGTGGCACCATTAAGGGGAAGTTCAAGAGTTTCCCCCATTTATGGGGAGCTCAAGGGGTTTAAAGGGGGGTTAGAGGAGTTTAAGGGTTCGGTTGGGCCCCACCTAAAAAAATCCTCCCAAGGAAGGTTAGGCTATGGTGGACCCCACCACAAACCTCCACTTGGTGTTTTTAACCACCAGTCAAATAAAAATATGCTACACATATTTTTATTTAATTTTATTTAGAAACCCCAAAAAAATAACTTCCATTCCCCAAAAAACGCAATTGTGGTAAAGGTATCCTTAAGTGAATACCGGTGCTGCGAGTTCAATGGTGCCCTCAGATTTCAATTCTGAGCACTAGTTCAAAAGATATAAAATCCCGCTCGTACATTTACTGAACTTACCCGAACAAAACTTCAGAAACTAATTCTGGGCACACCGGGCCTCAGAATCAGGCGCCGTCAGAAACTACGGACTCGTAAAATTACCATATATTTAAGAAAAAATTTTCCATGGAATTTGCAGGTCTTTAAATTCTCCTCACTTTAGGGATTTACATCCCCGTAAGTTATAAATCACACTAAGGAAACATATGAGGGTACTGAGCTTGCATATGAGCCTCCCACTCCCATGTGCTCTCCTAGAGGTTCCCGTGCTTCCAAAGAATGTGCACCAGAGGAATCGACAGTCCATGTAGGACCCACTCTTGTTGATCCTCAATCTCCACTGGAACCTCTGTGAAAGTCACCTCGTCATCGATGTACAGATCCCCACGGTTGATGATGTGAGAAGGGTCATGCACATATCTCCTCAGCTGAGATATGTGGAAGACATCGTGCACCTGGTGAAACTGAGGTAGAAGAGCCAAGTGGTAAGCCACCTCGCCTACCCTAATGAGGAACTGGAAAGGTCCGATGAATCATGGAGATAACTTGCCGCCTCAGAAAAATCTCCATAGACCTTATTGAGGTGAGACCTGTAGAAAGACGTAGTCGCCATCCTCGAACTCCAGTGGTCTCTGTCTCCTATCAACATAGGACTTATGCCTGCTCTATGATGTCTTCATCCACTCATGGATGATCTGCACCTTCTCCATCCTAGCCTGCACCGTCTCTGGTCCTACAAGTGCTGACCCCCCAGGTCTGTGCAGCATAGAGGTGATATTAAAGGTCGGTTGTAGAATGCCTCATAAGGTGCCATCCTGATGGTGGGGTGGTAGCTGTTGTTATACACAAACTCTACCAAGGGTAAGTGATCCTCCCAACTGCGAACAAAGTCAAGGATTCTTGAACGAAGCATGTCCTCAAGAGTCTGAATGGTCCTCTCAATCTGACCATCTGTTTGAGGATAGAAGGCAGTGCTCAAACAAAGCTGTATCTTGAAAGCCTCCAGCAACCCCTTCCTTATCCGAGAAGTGAAACGAGCATATCGATTGTAGATGATCGTTGATGGCACACCATGAAGCCGTATGATCTCCCGTACGTAGAGGTGTCCCGGGCTCTCTACTGATCTCTACTCTCTAATCTGTACAAAGTGGGCCGACTTGGTGATTCGGTCTACGATCACCCAGATAGAGTCATTTCCTCTGGATATACATGGATGTCCCGTCACAAAATCCATGGATATCCCATCCCACTTCCACTCTGGGACCTCTAAGGGATAAACTAATCCTACTGAAACCTGGTGATCCACCTTCACTTGCTGACAAGTGAGGCATCACGAGACAAAATCTGTTACTGCCTTCTTCATACCTGGCCACCAGTGCTATCATCGGAGGTCCTGATATGTCTTCACCTCTCCTGGATGTACTGCAAAAGGAGATGTGTGGAACTCCTATAAAAATTCTTCCAAAAGTGAAACTTGTACCATGGTACATCCTCTGAAGAGAATGACGTGCTCCCCACCTTCATAAAATCCATCAGGTGTTTGCCCTATGGATATCTGAGCACGTCGCGTCTCACAGTCAACGTCCCCACACTGTGCCTCCCTGACTCATTGAAGAAGTGAAAGAGTGACTGTGAGAGACTGTATAAAGGATGCTCCATCTCTATCCACAAATGATATCTACAACATGGCCAGCTGCTCCGTTGCCTCTCCTAGTAGCTGAATGCCTGATCTCCTACTGAGAGTATCTGCTACAACGTTTCCCTTCCTAGGAGTATAGACTATGTCAAAGTCATAATCCTAGAGGAACTTGAGCCATAATCACTTTCTCAAGTTCAGGTCCTTCTGAGAGAAGATACAACTGAGACTCTGGTGGGTAGAGTAGACTATAAAGCATTCTCCCATAAGATAGTGCTGCCACATCTTCATGGTGAAGACCACTACTGCTAACTCCGGGTCATGGGTAGAGTAGTTTTTCTCATGCAATCTCAACTGCAGAGAACCATACGCAATCACTACTCGCTCCTACATCAGGACACACCCATTTTTGGTCCCTGATGTGTCGTAGTAAACTGTGTACCCAACAACCTCCTCTGGTAGCCTCAATATGGGCGCACTAGTCAACCTCTGCCTCAGCTCCTGAAAGCTCTGCTGACATCTCTCTGACCACATGAAGGGTTTCCCCTTCTTCATCAATGCTGAAAGCAGTGATGCAACTCTGGAGAATTTTGGAACAAATCTCTTATAGTACCCAGCCAGTCCCAGAAAACTCCGTACCTCCATCACACTCTTGGGTGGCTCCCAGGCAAGCACTTCCTCTATCTTTGTTGGATCCACTGCAACTCCATCCTCTGAGATGACATGTCCCCGAAAGTGAACCTATCGAATCCAAAACTAGCACTTCGAGAGCTTAACATAAAGCTGGTGCTCTCGGAGTGTGTCCAGTACTACCTTCAAATGGTAGGCATTCTCCTCCTCAGTAGTCGAGTAGATCAGTATGTTGTCAATGAAGACTACAACAAAGCGATCGAGGTAAGGCTGAATGATCCTGTTCATGAGACTCATGAACACTGTTGGAGAGTTGGTTACGACAAAGGGCATAACCAAGAACATGTAGTGGCCATACCAACACCTGAAGGCCGTCTTCTTCACATCCTCATCTCGTACTCTGAGCTGGTGATAACCTAACCTAAGGTCTATCTTCAAGAACCATCGTGCTCCCTTGAGTTGATCAAAGAGGTCGTCAATCCTCGAAAGTGGGTACTTGTTCTTCACGGTCACCTGGTTCCGGCACCAATTATAAAATCCTGGCCTATTCTTACATTTCTATTACATCATTTTAAAGGTAAAAAATGTAATATTATTACACATAGAGGGTACAAAGGTTTAGTGTCTTGGGCAAACTAGGACTATACATAACAATTAAAACCTCAAGCATAAACATTTATTTAATTTCTTATTCCCTAGATTCTTATTGGCACTGGTACTCTCCTTAGTACATGTAGCCACCTGAGGATATACATCAAAAGGGGTGAGCTAAAATCCCAGTAAGAGGATAGATAAGAAGAATATAGCATGGGGTGAGAATAATCATGACATAGGAAAAAGATCATGAACAAGAGAGGATGCTAAATATAAGACTTGAAATGTGGCAATGCATAAAAATGAAACATCACGTCTTAGTGGTTAAATACCACACATAATTGTTAACCAAGATATCATATTGTTCACACATCATTTTAAATTTACTCATGAGAATCATCACTTTACCCAATGCATTGGAGCGCTGTATACTTCAGGGTGCACCCGTTATATTTAAACATTCATATTGCGCTATATAAATCCCGGCGCACCCGTCACAACATAACATTGTCATTTATAATGAATTACACATATAACATAAATGAAAATAATGAACCCATGAAAAGGAATGGGTTTCATCTCATAAGAACACATTCATAAACATTGGGTTCTCAAAAGAATGAGGGAATAACATGCATGTTACAAGAATCGTCAATCTTGAATGAGAAGCAAAAGATGTGTTCTTGGAAGAAGAGTTCTTTTGGAAAACATTTTATTTTTCATAAATAAAAGTGACAAACATGTATATCCCAAAAAATGTAAGGCAATGATGAAAAAAATATTTTAAAGGAGTAACCATATCAAAACGGAGAGAAAGAGGGAGAACCCAAAGGATGAAAGTTGGGTTTGAGAATTTCCCCTTACCTTGCCTGAATGGCCCGAAGGCCTTCATTTTTTATTGATTTTTGATAAACCAACTTTCAAGGGATGAGGGGGAACCATTACAAGTCCTGTAGGATCAAATATTACATGGCCCATAGGCTTAGGAGATTACATGACCCGAAGGTCTTAGGGAATTCAACCAGACTATCTACAAGGAACTGCCCCTCCCCAGCATCTGAATCTTTGATAGTAGCTCTCCACCTTTTCATGACCGTATGGCTAGGATTCCCATGCAAGAACAGGATGGTACTGATGGTATAGCCATATCCTATCATTCTAACAATCCATTTGGCTCTGATCTGGTGAGTGCACCTGCTCTGAATCCTCATCTGGGGCTGCTTCTTTTTCTTGAGCGTTTCACATATATTCATGAATTGAAGTTTGTGTAGAACATGGGTAAACATCCAGAACATACATTACATGTTATTAACGATATTCTAGAAGTTAAAATGATCTTAATATGAATTAAATTTTATACCATGTGGATGAATCATTATATAGGAATTTAATGATGATCATTTGGGTTAATTTGGGCGGTTTTTTGACCACAATGAACTTGTTTTGTTTACTCATCTAGTAATATTTACATAAGTTAGTTCCAGAACTTAAAATAGTACATAATACATATATAATATTCTGTTTCAACCATAAAAATTGTTTCATGACCAGATCTGTAGGTAGAAATGGAAAAAGAAAACATGTCGTTCTTGAAGGTGATAGATTAATACCTTACGAACAACGTTTTCTTTTATAAAATAAAAGGAAGAGGAGAAGGGGTTTGGATGGTATAATATCCCATTAGTATCATAAAATTACATTATATGTGTGATACTAGAGTCACCATACCATTTGGATAAATATAGTTTGGGATAGAATAAGAAAATAACTTGAAATTGAAAGGGAATTAAAAGAAAGAGGAAGATAAATTACCTCTTGAATCCTCCTCTTGAGATCCTCCTTAAGAGGCATAAGATTGGTATTTTGATGAGACCAGAAGATCTTGGATGTGGGGTTGGGGCTAGGGGAGATTATTGGGCAGATTTTAGAGAATTCTTAAATCTTGAGAGGTGTGGTTTGTCAAGGGGAGGGGGATGGGTTATTTATACATGAGGAGGGAGGTGTTTTTAGTATAAAATATTAAATAAAATAATATATCAAAAGTTAGACTTATAATAGTAGTTTTTTGACATCCTAAATTGTATATTAATATAATATATTTCGTTTTAGGCTTTAATTCATCTTTATAATTCGAATTCATTAATTTATTAAAAGGAAAGTGAAAGAAAGTGAAAAAGACACTTTAAGAAATCACCTTTAGACTTTAGACTTTGGAAAGTTCTTTTTAGGTTTGAAATTTGAATTTATTGTATTTTAAGGAAAAATTTATGAAATTTAATATAAATTGGCCGAAACTAAAGTTATAGAACATTTATTTCATCATTACGTCCTTAATGATGCAATTTAGGATACACTGATTATACGAAAAACTGTATTTTTTTTACTATTCACCTGAAAATTGAAGTACTTCAGAAAAATCCCAAAAATTTAACCCGACCATTTTTCGATGTGTAGAATAAAAAAACTGAATTCCATTTTTCAAAAATAATTTTCTAAATATTATTAACATAATACTTAATTAAAATCAGAATTTACTTAAAAAAACATTTTTTAAAAATTAAAACTGATTTTATAGTGCTTTCAAAAATTACGTAGGGTCTTATAAAATTATCTAAAAAATATAATACATTGATTCAATAATTTATGAATAAATTTTGGGAAAATAAATTTTCTTTTAAATTAATTAATTAATTATAATTAATTATTTATGACTTACAAAATACCAAAACGTTTACTAAGGTCAAATTATCACTTTCTAAGATGTCTAAATTTTATTTAATTATTCATGGGTAAGGTAACTCTTATGTTGGATGATTTAATTTTCATAAGGGTCATAATACTATTCATAAGTGTATGTTACTATTCATAAGGGTAGGTCACTATTCACCAAAAATTATTTTTGTTTTATTAGACTCCAAAAATCATCTTGAACACAACCGTGTATGTCAGATTCTCAAAATTCCCAATACAGAAGTGACAAACTTATGTTTAGAGGTCACTTAGCACTTAATAGTTCATTATGTTATTTTTTCATGTGATTATACGACATAAATATAAGAAGGGAAATATCCATTGAAAAACTTTGGGTCGTTACATTATTCCCCCTTAAGAAATTTCACCCCCGAAATTTCACTTTACACAAATAGGTGAGGGTGCTTCTCATTAATTGCCTCTTCTGGTTCCCATGTTTCTTCCTCAAACTTGTGGTTCCTCCACAAAACTTTGAAAAGGTGGGTTGTCTTGTTGCGTAGAACCTTATCTCTTTAATCTAGAATCTTTACTAGATTCTCCTCATTAGAGATATCATCTTCCAGCTGCACCACCTCTGAGTTTAGTACATGTGAGGGGTCTGGTATGTACTTCCTCAGTAGTGATACATGAAACCCATCATGAACTTGATCCATATTCGGCAGAAGTGCAAGCTGATAGGCCACAACTTCTATGTGGTCAAGGATCTCAAAGGGGCCAATATACCTTGGGCTTAGATTCACTTTCTTCTCGAATCACATGACTCTCTTCTATGGAGATATTCGAAGGAAGACTTTATCTCCAACGTCGAACTCCAAGTCCCTTCGACGGTTGTCAGCATATCTCTTTTTCCGACTTTGAGCAGCTTTGATGTGTTTCTGGATGACATGAACCTTATTTTACATCTCTTGAACAAGATTAAGTCCAATTATCTTTCATTCTCCAACTTCATCCCAACAGGTTGGAGTTCTACATCACTTTCCATACAGAGCTTCGTATGAAGCCATCTGAATACTCGAGTGGAAGATATTGTTGTATGAGAACTCAACCAATGAGATATGATGATCCCATCCACCTTTGAATTCTAGAGAGCAGGCTCTTAGCATATCTTCAAGCATCTGAATAGTCCTTTCAGACTAGCCATCAGTTTGGGGGTGATAGGCCGTGCTGAAATTTAATTCATTACTCAAAGCATGTTGAAAGCTCCTCCAGAATTTAGATGTGAACCTTGGATCATGGTCAGAGACAATTGAGAGTGGAACACCATGTATTATCACCACTTCCTTCACATATATATTTTCAAGTTGTTCAAGTGAGAGATCTTTTCGAATAGTGATAAAATGGGAAATCTTGGTGAGTCGGTCAACCACAACCCATATCACATTATTCCCCTTTGACGTCTTCGGGAGACCCGTGACAAAGTACATAGTAACATTTTACCTTTTCCACATAGGTATAGGAAATGTTTGCATAATACCTTTGGACTTTTTTCGCTCATCTTTAACTTGATGACATACCAAGAACCTCGATATATATTCTGAAATCTCTTTCTTCATGTTATCCCACCAGAAGTGTTCTCAGAGATCACAATACATCTTGGTACTCCCAGGATGGATAGAGAAAGTTGAGCTATGTGCATTGTCTAATAGCTCCTTCTTTTTCCCGGGTGAAGAAGACACACAGAGCCGCGTTCCAAACCAAATCACACCATCATCGTCGATATAGAACTCTTGCAGCTTCCCTTACTTTACTGAATTCACCCTCTTTTGTATATCCACATCATCCCTTTGTGATTCCTTAATCTGCTCCTAGATGGATGGTTGTACAATCATTTTGGAAAGTTAGGATGTATCCCCTTCCCTTATGATTTCTAAATCCATTATTTGAATATCCAAGAAGATAGGGTCTTTCTCAATCCGCAACATGGATAGAGTAGCAAGTTCTTTTCTGCTTAGAGAATCAGGTACCTTGTTCGCCTTTCCAGGATGATAGTGAATAGAGAAATCGTAATCCTTGATTAGCTCTAACCATCTCCTTTGACGCATGTTGGTCTCATTTTGTGTGAATATATACTTTAGGCTCTTATGGTTGGTGTATATGTCACACTTCTCGCCATAAAGGTAGTGATGCCAGATTTTCAAGGAAAAAATCACTATTTCCAGCTCTAGATCATGTGTTGGGTAGTTATGATCCTGGATCTTCAACTGTTGTGAGGCATAGGCTATCACATTATCATTTTTCATGAGTACACAACCCAATCCTTTCTTTTAAGCATCACTTTATATCGCAAAACTTTCTCCACTTTTTTGTAGTATGAGTACAGGTGCAGTGATCAACCTTCTCTTTAGATCCTTGAAGCTTCCCTCATATTCTTCCGTCCAGACATACTTTACACCTTTCCTTGTTAACTTAGTTAGCATGCTTGACAATTGTGAGAATTTTCTCACAAAACGTCGGTAGTACCCAGCTAATCCAGGAAAACTACGGATTTCTGTGACACTAGAGGGTCTGTGCCATTCCTCAATCACCTTTGTCTTTGAAGGATCCACAAAAATTCTCTCACTTATGATCACATGTCCCAAGAACGTGACTTGCTTCATCCAAAAGTAACACTTGCTGAACTTGGTGTACAACTTCTTCTTTCTTAATGTCTCCAACACAAATCTTAGATGTTCTTCATGTTCCTCCTTTAACTTGGATTAGATGAGAATATAATCAATAAACACTACCAAAAATTTGTCTAGGTAATGTCTAAAGACTCTATTCATAAAATACATGAAGATTACAGGGGAATTAGTAAGTCCGAAGGGCATCACCAAAAAATCATAGTGCCCATACCTTGTCTGGAAGGCAGTCTTCTACATATCTTCCTTCTTCACCTTTACCTGATGATATCCATAATGAAGATCCACCTTTGAGAAGTATTGATCTACTCTTAACTGGTCGAACAAGTCATCAATCCTTGTGAGAGGATACTTGTTCTTTATGGTGATCTTGTTGAGTTCCCGATAATCGATACACAACCGCATTGTTCCATCCTTCTTCTTTACAAAGAGCACTGGTGCACCCCAAGGTGATGCACTAGGGCATATGAACCCTTTGCCCAGATGCTCTTGCAGCTTCTTCTTTAGCTCCTCTAGTTCTATAGGAGCCATCCTATAGGGACACTTTGAGATAGGAGTAGCTCCGGGTATGAGTTTAATTGAGAATTCCACCTCACGATTAGGGGGAATTCCGGGTAACTCTTTGGGAAATACATCACTATATTCCCTCACTATGGGAATTTCCTCAAGGTCGACACTTTCCTTGAACTCAACCATTTGGGCGAGGTATGCTTCGTCATAGGGAATCAATACCCACACCATCAAATGATTTTGCAAAGGAGATTCATGATCTTCCTTGAATTTTTATAGGAGCATGGGTCGGTTCAAAATATGAAAAGATATTTCCTTTTCCCGACAGTTGATATGTGCTCTATATAATGAGAGCTAGTCCATTCCCATTATAGCGTCAAATTCAACCAAGGGAAGTATTAAAAGATTTGCTGGAAGAATATTCCCACATACGCCAAAAGGAGAAGAGTCAAACACTTGTGTTGCAATGATTGAACCACATGGTGTTTTTACAGATATATCTACTTCAAGGTTTTGGGGATTCGATTATATAGTTCTAGAAAATTTGCAAGATATAAAGGAATGCGTAGAACCAGAATCAAATAATACTTTTTCCATTCTTGAGTGAATAGGAAGTGTACCTTGTACGACTTCATTATCATGATCCACCTCCGTAGTAGTGATGGCATAAGACTTCCCTTGTTCCTCCTGCTTCGGTGGCAGCTGATGCTGATTACCCTCAAGAGCTCGAGGTTTAGTGCACTAGTTTGCATAGTACCCTAGCTCCCTACAATTGTAGCATTGAACCATGTGTGGTTCTCTCTATTCATCAGCTAAATTCTCCTTCTTTTTTTCCTTTTAGACACTCTTGAGCATGGTTTCCTTCTTTCCCACACTTGAAGCACTTCCCTATCCCTTTGAGGCAGTTCCCATGGTGCAACTTTCTACATTTTTGGCATGTGGGTTGTTGAGTTTTCTTCCCACCTTTATTATTAGATCCACTGGCTTGAAACTCCATCTTTAGTTTCTTATCCCCATAGCCATGGGACCATTCTAAAAACTCCATCTCCACTTTGAGGGTACATCTAAAAACTTCTTCACAACTCCCAAAGTCTCAAATTACAAGAGCCTTTCGAAGGTGTGGTTTTAATCCACTAAAGAATCTATCAATTTTTCTATCATTGTTGATAACAAAACCCGAAGCGTACCTTAAAAGCCTTGTGAAATTCACTTCATAGGTTGAGACAAATTCTCCTTCTTTTTGCTTGAGATACATGAATTTTCTTTCCATCTTCGTACGAAGAGTTCTTGGGATCTACTTATTAAGAAACATTATCTTAAATTCTTCCCATTACATATCTTCAATTTCCTCCCCGGTCTTGCTGTTCTTAATCAAAGCCCACCATTGATCGGACTCTCAATCTAGAAGATAAATGGCTAGAGTCAACTTCTCCTTCATAGAACAGTGAAGCATAGAAAAGATCTTCTCCATGGAGTTGACCCACTGTTCCACAACTGGTGGATCAGAAGATCCACTAAACGTTAGTGGTCATTGCCGCATAAAACATTCGATAGCCAGTAGATCCCTCTTTGGGGAAGGAGGAAGTTCCCCATTATTATGTTTATTGTTCATAACCTGAGATAATTGGGTAATAATCTCCATGAAGTTTTGAACTCCACCTCCCAAATCATTTGAGATGTCGTTTGGGCAATCGTTGCATCGGCCCTCACACGAGTTGTTGGCATGATTTCTCCTGGTTCCCACCATTTTCTAAAATTGAAAAGGCTAGAATAAAACATAAGTAAAAAAGTCATGAATAACTTATTAATTTAAATAATTTATAGAAAAAACATATAATATGGGAACCCTATGTAAATATTCTTGTGTGCATTTTTGTACTTAGTCTCATGCTAGAGGTTTTCTCTAGGGTTCACTAATCCTAATTCCCAAATTAACCGAACCTTTCCTATGATACCAACTATAACATCCCAGACTTTTCTTACATTACTATTACATCATTTTAAAGGTAAAAAACATAATAGTACTACACATAGAGGATCCAAAGGTTTAGTTTCTTGGGAAAACTAGGACCATACATAACAATTAAAACATCAAACATAAACATTTATTTAATTTCTTCTTCTCTAGCTTCTTATTGGAACTTGTCCCATCCTTAGTACATGTATCCACCTGAGGATATACATAAAAAGTGGTGATCTAAAATCCCAGTAAGATGATAGATAAGAAGAATATAGCCTGGGGTGAGAATAATCGTGACATAGGGAAAAGATCATGAACATGAGAGGAAGCATAAATATCAGACTTGAAATGTGGCAATGCATAAAAATGAAACATCATGTCTTAGTGGTTAACTACCACAAATAATTGTGAACCAAGATATCATATTTTTAAAACATCATTTCACATTTACTCATGAGATTAATCAATTTACCCAATGCATTGGATCTCTGTATAATTCTGGGCACACCTGTCACATTTAAACATTCATATTGCGCTATATAATTCCGGGCGCACCTGTCACATCATAACATTGTCATTTATCATGCATGAAACATATAACATAAATGAACATAATGAACCCATGAAAAGGAATGGGTTTCTTCTCATAAGAACACATTCATAAACATTGAGTTATCAAAAGAATGAGGGAATAACATACATGTTACAAGAATCATCAATCTTGAATGAGAAGCAAAATGTATGTTCTTGGAAAAAGAGTTCTTTTGGAAAACATTTTATTTTTCATAAATACCAATGAAAAACATGTATATCTCAGAAAATTAAAGAAAATTATGAACAAAAGATTTTTAAGGAGTAACCATATCAAAAAGGAGTGAAAGAGGGAGAACTCGAATGATGAAAGTTGGGTTTGAGAATTTCCCCTTACCTTGTATCCGAACGCTTCCTTCTCTTTAATTTCCTATATAATGACATTATATTCATTAATTAGAAATTAAATAAACTTCTATACCTTAATAGGGGTCATTTTGATTTCATTATGTTATTTTATGGGCTTTTTGATGAGGTATAGAGTTTAAAAACATTGTTCGAGAATGTTCATTTTTCGGGGTTTCTTGAGCGTTTCACATGTATTCATGAATTAAAGTTTGTGTAGAACAAGGGTAAACATACAGAACATACATTTCATGTTATTAAAGATATTATAGAAGTTAAAATGATCTTAATATGAATTAAATTTTATACCACATGGATGAATCATTAGATAGGAATTTAATGACGATCATTTGGGTTAATTTGGGCGGTTTTTCGACCACAATGAACTTGTTTTGTTTACTCATCTAGTATTATGTATATAAGTTAGTTCTAGAACATAAAATAGGACATAATTCATATATTATATTCTGGTACAACCGTAAAAATGGTTTCATGACCATATCTGTAGGTAGAAATGGAAAGAGAAAACATGTCGTTCTTAAAGGTGATAGATTAATACCTTACGAACAACGTTTTGTTTTGTAAAATAAAAGGAAGAGGAGAAGGGGGTTGGATGGTGTAATATCCCATTAGTATCATAAAATTATATTATATGTGTGATAATTGAGTCACCATACCATTTGGATAAATATTGGTTGGGATAGAATAAGAAAAGGACTTGAAATTGAAAGGGAATTAAAGGAAAGAGGAAGATAAATTACCTCTTGAATCCTCCTCTTGAGATCCTCCTTAAGGGGCCTAAGCATGGTATTTTGATGAGACCAGAAGCTCTTGGACGTGGGGGAGGGGATAGGGGAGATGATTAGGTAGAGTTTAGACAATTTTTGAAGCTTGAGAGGTGTGGTTTGGCAAGGGGAGGGGGAGGGGTTATTTATACATGAGGAGGGAGGTGTTTTTAGTATAAAATATTAAATAAAATAATATATCAAAAGTTAGACTTGTAATAGTAATTTTTTGACATCATAAATCATATATTAATATAATATAATTAGTTTTAGGCTTTAATTCATCTTTATAATTTTAATTCATTAATTTTTTAAAAGGAAAGTGAAAGAAAGAGAAAAAGACACTTTAAGAAATCACCTTTAGACTTTAGACTTTGGAAATTTATTTTTAGGTTTGAAAATTGAATTTATTGTATTTTAAGTAACAATTTAGGAAATTTAATATAATTTGGCCGAACCTAAAGTTCTATAATGTTTATGTCATCATTACATCATTAATGATGCAATTTAGGATACACTGATTATGCGAAAAACTGTATTTTTTACTATTCGCCCGAAAATTGGAGTACTTTAGAAAAATCCCAAAAATTTACCCCCACCATTTTTTGATGTGTAGAATCTAAAAATTAATTCCATTTTTCAAAATTTTTTTTCTAAATATTATTAATTTAATATTTAATTAAAATCATAATTTACTTAAAAAAACATTTTTTAAAAATTAAAACTGGTTTTATAGTGCTTTCAAAAATTACGTAGGGTCTTATAAAATTATCTATAAACTATAGGAAATTGATTCAATAATTTATGAATACATTTTAGGAAAATAAATTTTCTTTTAAATTAATTAATTAATTATAATTAATTATTTATGACTTACAAAATACCAAAACGTTTACTAAGGTCAAATTATCACTTTCTAAGATGTCTAAATTTTATTTAATTATTCATGGGTAAGGTTACTCTTATGTTGGATGATTTAATTTTCATAAGGGTCATAATAATATTCATAAGGGTATGCTACTATTCATAAGGGTAGGTCACTATTCACCAAAAATTATTTTTGTTTTATTAGACTCCAAAAATCCTCTTGAACACAGCCGTGTATGTCAGATTCTCAAAATTACTAATATAGAAGTGATAAACTTATGTTTAGAGGTCACTTAGCACTTAGTAGTTCATTATGTTTTTTTTCATGTGATCTTATGACATAAATATAAGAAGGGAAATATCCATTGAAAAACTTTGGGTTGTTACACCGATAATCAACACACAGACACAAGCTCCCATCCACCTTCTTAGTGAACAAAATCGGGGATGCCCAGGGTGAATCACTAGGTCAGATAAATCCCTTCCCCTGCAAGTCCTCCAGTTGTACCCGCAACTCACGAAGCTCGACGAGAGCCATCCGATATGCTGGAGTAGATATCAGTGTCGTCCTGGGGTACAAGTCAATGTAAAAGTCCACCTCTCTGTGAGGAGCTAGTCCTGGAACATCGTTAGGGAAAACATCCGCGTACTGATCCACCACAACAGGAAAACTCGGACTCCGCACATCAACCGCTCTAAGGATGAGACTAGCCAACTGATGTGTGATCGGCTGCCCCCTCCTCTAGGTAAGTCTACCCTGCACTACTAAGGCTTAATTCTCACCGGTGAAGGTAAACCTCATCCCGTCCTCATGGACACACCACACTTTCCGCATAATACAGTCAATCTGAGCATGAACTGTGGATAACCAGTCCATACCCAAGATGATGTTGTAAGGCATCGACGCTGATACGAGGAGATCCCAACCGAATCTCTCACCTCCTAGAGTAAGCTCACACTACCAGCAATAGTGCGTAATTGTCGAGTCTGCTCTTGTAGGAGTCTCTAGTCGTAAGGATCGAGCCAACAACTTTGTCAGAATCTTCGAGCTCCGAACAAGGGCAGCGACAATAAAATAATGACTCACACCTGTGTCTATAAGTTTTGCAGCATGGGTGGAGTGGACATAGATAGTACCTCGAATCTTCTCAGGTGCGCTATGGTCGTAGGCCTCGACTGCCTGGAGCTGAGCCCGCCTCTGTCCGCCAGCTCCCTGTGATCGGGGTGGACCTCCTGGTGGTGGTGGTGGTAGGGCCTCGAAGTGTCATCCACCACCTGCTGCTCGGACAGCTCCTCTGCCACGTCCGCCTTCTCCTGACGGACCACCATGATTGAACCTCTGCCTCTGAATGGGAGGTCCCTCTACTGTCTGCTGCACATCTGCATGGCAGGTTGGGCAGTCACGAGCCATCTGACCCTGCCCGCCGCATGCATAGCACTGTCTGCTCCTTGTATGGCTGTCTTTGTCTCGTGTGCCCTGCACAACCAAAACTTTATCCTGGGGTCACCCACCTAATGTCCTGGTCCACTTGGACCTCTGCGACATCTGTCTATTGCCGGCTGTAGAAGACTCCGCTACGTGTCGCCCTGTGGTGGGTCTCGCTGCTGGTGACTTCTCAGCTAGAAAAATCTTCACAAGAAGGGATAGCTCCAGTACCCCCTCCTACATATGGATGTTTAGGGAGATCATCTAAGCCCTAATCTCATGAATGAGTCCTTGCTTGAAGGTCCGAGCCTAAAATATTGGGTCCCACACCATATCCGTGGAGTAGCGTGAGGGGTCCTTGAACCTCGCTGAGTACTGAGATTCTGTTATCCTGTCCTACTGTAGATGAAGTAACTACTGAATCCGCACTACATGAAGTGTGGCTGGAACAAACTCTGACCGGAAGATAATCTCGAAGTCTGCTCAGTGTAATAATGCCTTGTCATGCACCTGGATCATCAGGATCCACCATCTGCCTATAGGAGACTCGCGACAAGGATCACCATGAGGTCGAATGGTGTCCCTAACAATTTGAAAACTCTCACGACAGCCTCCAGCCAATCCTTAGCTGCCTGTGGGTCCATCTCTCCCTGGAACCTGGGCGGCCTCTGGTGCTAGAACTCCTGCAACGCACTTAGATGACGTGCACTCTCTACTACTGGAGCTGGTGGTATCAGTGGAACAGCGGGTAGTGGTACTGCTAGTAACTCTACTTTTATGGGGCCCTACACCGAGGCCTCATCGCTTGGTGGGATACCATCTCGTACGAAACTCGGAACCCTAGATGGCTACTTTTGTGGGGCCATCTTGAAAAGAATCAGGTGCTCCATGGTCAAAACAATATACCTGGTGAGCTGACACAAAGTAATCATGAAGAAAATTTTTCAATGAAAACACACACGCAATCAGTGTTTTCGTTTACTGAGTTAGAGATCAGAAGTCCGAGTCCTAGTGTATGGATACGTCGGCTTCCGCACCAACACTGTTTTACCTAATCTGATAGCCAAACCCAAAAACATAATACTATTTCCATTAAAATAATCAGAGTCCAAGTTCTACGGTAGAAACGACTCCTCTGATACCAATTTGTCATGACCCGTCCTCGGGCCCATGCCGTGACTACCCCAAGCCCGCCTTCCATAGGCCAGGGGCTGGCGACTAGCACCAAAGGCAAATGCCCAATAAAAAGGGAAGGCATTTCCTTTAAACCCATAACACACACAGTCTGAACAAAAGAAGTGGGAGAAACAAGTACTAATATAGAAAAGAAAAGTGTGTTGAAAGTAGGTGGGCCTATATACAAACCCAACTGAACAACAAGTACAAGTACAAGTAAAAAGGGAAAAAAAAATCCTGGATCATCCACCAGGAAATCCTACCTAAAGGGTAGGTACAGAACTCGAAAAAATCGTCCCTGAAGTACGTTCCGTCTAGTCCAGCTCTGAGAAGCCTCCCGTCTGTCACCCTCAGCCTCGATCACCGATGACCGTCGTCTTCACAGAACACAACAAGGTACGGGCAAAGCCCGTGCATGGGTGAGTATAAAAATAATCAGTAGGGGACCCCGAGACCCCCGAAGGTCTCCCAGAATCCACTATGGATAAACCATAGAAGAAATTTATAATCACAAAGTATCAACCAACCCTACTTAGGTATATTTCCAAACATATACCTAAGTTACCAGTCACAGTCCAGCTCCAACCCTCGAGCCAAAGCACAACCCAGTCCACAAAGGAAGTAAAGTAAATCACCTCGATGATAATGATTTAAAGACAAGACTAAGCTCAAACAGGTGTATAACACAAGAAGAGGGGTAGAGATGTTTAGATGTAGCCTCTGAATCATCTCCTCTGTCAAACCCACGTAGGATCCTGGAACAATATCAGCGCTGTTGAAATCATGTAGGATCCTGGTACAGAAGTCATCACTGTCAAACACATGGAGGATCTCGGTACAGATGTCACCACTGTCAAACCCACGAAGGATCCCGGTACAGAAGTCATCACTGTCGAACCCACAGAGGATCCTTTCATCTCAGTCGCAGCCAACCATAGGGTTCCCGCACACAACATGCTTGATTTCGGGAGGGTACGCTCCTCAAGCCAAGTTTCGATACATATACTACTACATAGTCTGTAGTTTATGTATCCTGAAGTTTCATCTCATCATAAGGAACCCAACGTGACAGACGACACGTCAATCAGACACTCGTTCTGTGAGTTATTGACGTTTCCGTTCCAGGGGCCCGATTGGTTTTTAGACTCAAACCAACACCACTATAACCCAAATGCATCCGAACCTCAAGTGGAGTATGCCAAAAGAATCATCTCGCTCCAAGAATTCCATCACCATAGATGTTTCGTCGATCGGACACTCGGAGCCCAAGATACAGGCTAAAAGGTGTAAATGGCCAGAGCGGGTTCGGGTCCGGTCCGACCCAGTCGGTCCGACCCGGTCCGAACTGGGGTCTGACATAGTCCGCGGGTGCATCCCGACCTGAGTGGTTGGCCCAAACCGAGTGGGCGGCCCCAACCAAGGGAGTGGCCCAGCCCAAAGGGGCGGCCCGACCCAAAGGCGCGGCTCGACCTTAGGGTGGCCCGGCCGAAAGGCGTCCCGGCCATAGCAGCCCGGCCGACCACGCATGGGTGGGGGGTGCCACGCCCCCCTTTTTTGTCAAACATAACCGGTGCATTGCACCGTTTTTGGAGCCGCGGGACCTGGGTGGTCCCGCTTGACTGACTCCACGGTGGCCGGCTGCCACCTCTCCTCCACCGCGGCGCAACGACGTTGCGGTCCTCTTGCCCTCTGCGCGGCGCGATGGCGCCGCACCACTACCGCCGTGGCCCGACCTGGCTGGTCTTTGGATCCACCTTACAGCATGACGGTTCCGCTCTTCCTCATCCTCCGTGGCCCTCCTGGCCATGTTTCCTCTCCGGTGTGGTAGGACGGTGCCACACCCCTTTGCCGCGGCCCGCCTGGGCCGCGGTTCTGCACCTTCAGTGCGGTGTGACGACACCTCTCCCTTCCAGATCCACCTCCGACGTCAACCAATCAAGAACCAACGGAGGGATGTCGGGCCGTGTTTTTTCGGCCCACGCCCTTCGCATTAGGTGATAACAATTGGTCAATGTCGAACCATAATAAATGATGAGGAATGAGGATTTAATTTACTCAAAGAAAACCCCTACCTTTCTTGTCGGTGTTGTTTGACTGAGTCGCGGGAAGGCGGTGTGGTTCTGTCAATGTCAAAAGAGGAAGAGAGGTACTCGTCATTGGTGGATGGGCGTTTGAATGTGACAAAGTCAAAGACGATGTCAGCATTCCTCATGGGCGTCACTTCCCTTTCCTTGCCTCGGTTGAAGATGGAAGAAGACAACGTCGATTTTTGGTGGAAGGAGCATTCTTCGCGTTCTTCATTGAGAGGATGGAGTTCTCTCTCAAGAGTTCTCCAAAGCTCCACCAAAAAGAATCACCAACCAAAAATAAAATAATAGCTACTCTATTATTTTATTATTTCCATGCATTCAAAAATAATTGAAAAGTTTTCAAAAAGATAATTAATTGAGGCATTAATTAACTTTTAGGTGTGGTGGCACCATTAAGGGGAAGTTCAAGAGTTTCCATCATATATGGGGAGCTCAAGGGGTTTAAAGGGGGGGGTTAGAAGAGTTTAAGGGTTCGGGTGGGCCCCACCTAAAAACATACTACCAAGGGAGGTTAGGGTGTGGTGGGCCCCACCACTAATCTCCACTTGGTGGTTTTAACCACCAATCAAATAAAAATATGCTACAGATTTTTATTTAATTTTATTTAGAAACCCCCAAAAAACAACTTCCATTCCCCAAAAAATGCAACTGCGGTAAAGGTCTCATTAAGTGAATACTGGCACTGCGAGTTTAACGGTGTCCTCAGATTTCAATTCCGAGCACCGGTTCAAAAGATATAAAATCCCACTTGTACGTTTATTGAACATACCCGAACAAAACTTCAGAAATTGATTCCGGGCACACTGGGCCTTGAAATCAGGCGCCGTTAGAAACTGCAGACTCGTAAAATTCCCAAGTATTTAAGAAAATATTTTCCATGGAATTTCTGAGTCCTTACATGTTAATATTCTTACCATGATGGTTCTAAACTTTATTCTTGTATTCCATGAATCTCTTAAATGAATCAAACTTGTACCTCATCAATTACACACATATATATATACAAAAAAAATAATTTAAAGTAATGAAGTATGAGTAACCACCCCTTACTTGAATAGGAAATGGCCAACAAACACTAATTAAAAATCTCTTTATCCCTTTCACATTTACCACTAAAAAGGTCTTTGTTCATTTTACCTTGTAAACATTCTTGAAATACACCAAGTAGTTTTAATTCAAAAGAGTCTAAATATCCATATTTTTGTAATTTAATCATATAATATTTTTACATAATCTAATCAGTGATTCCAAAGTTGGGTGTGGTATGAGTAATGTGAACAAGTTTCGTTATCAATTTACATTACTTGGTTCATGTAATCCAACACATAAATACCATTATTTAAATACCCCTTACCATAAAAAATGACATCTTTAGAAAAGAATCAACATTTATTCCAAAAATTGAAAATAAATCTATCTGTATAAATTATAGTTATAGAAATAATGTTTTTAGTAAAAAATGGAACAAAATAAAAATCATTTAAAACCAATATCATTACCATTGGAAATGTAAGTTGGTAGTCCCTGATAGCCACAACAAATAGTTTGTCTCCATTGGCTTCTCGTAGATCTATCTCCCCTCGATCAATATTTTTGAATCTACTTGGTTTATATATTTAAATAAATATATGAGAACCAAAAATAGTATCTAAAACCTAATTTATTAGAATAGATAAATTTTAATTGAGAAAAAATTTAACTGAATCTTACTATTGCTTCTTTGGATGGGTGCAGTTATTTTCTAGTGGCCCTTCTTTCCACAGGTGAAACAAAAAACTTCCTACTTCCTTAATTTCCCCTTGATCCTTCCCTTCTTGTAAGGATGTGAAGTAGCTTTTCTATTAAAGATATTTTCTTTCCCTTTTCATTTTTTCACCACAATAATGGAATGATTTTCATTCTTCATCTCCTTATATAATAAAATAATATTGAATAGATCTATAAGATACTTCTTAGTACTGTTCATGTTAAAATTTGCAATGACACTAGAGAAGCTCTGAGGGAGTAATGCAAGAATGGGATTAGTGTGGAGTTCATCATGAAGTTTGAACCCTATGAACACTAAGTGATAATTATATAAAGTTATCTTGAATATGTGATTACTAGCTGGGGAAACCTCTAAAATCTCACTCTAAATGAGTGCTTTGGATATCTCAAACTGTTCTTGTATTTCTCACTCATGGTAGAGACCATAGAGATGTTCAAGCATGCTATAAACACCCATGTTTTAATGAGACATCATGAGTTCACTATAAATATATGATAACATCAAAATTTTAACATTGAACACATTTTTTATATGTTTTCCATAGACATGTGTAACGTCCTAAACTGGGTGCCACTAAACAGTGCCCTGAGTTGGTTGGTCACATGTGATAAAGCGCACCTCCCCATATGCTAGAGGGTTCTAAATAGAAGTGAGGGTTTGGTAAGTTAGTCATGGGGAGAATATAACCTCTTTTATCAGAATAAAAAAACAATAGAAGAAAACAAAATAAACAAGTGCGGAAGAATATAAATAACCAGAACAATACCAAGTCACATGATAGTCAAAATAGGAATTACAATTCTCAACTGAAATGGAAAACATGCAAAGACAATGCAAGTGTCAAGTGTATATGAAGTAACTGAAAATAAAGATACAAATACTCCCAAGAGGATCCTGAACCATGTTTGGTTACCTCACCCATTCTCCATTCCCAAACAACAACCTATACCAAGGCCTTTCCCTTATCCTGTCCTGCAATAACAAAGTCTACTTTGGTGTCGATCAGGCTGCCTGAATAGGGCATGAGTACAACTCAGTAGGACACCATTAATATTATCTAAAAAAAATCCAATAAAAATACATTGTATGAAATTATATGAATCAATACTTATAATGAATAATTAAATAATTATCACATTTCCATTCATTCTTTAATAATCACATTAGAACAAATTTCAATTCATGTCTCCCATTTAAATAATAATTCATTATTTTCATTAATTTGGCATTGAACGCCATGTCAAGCACCCAAAATCTCATTCGGTTTAGATCACCATGTCTAACAACCCACATCAAATTCGGTTAAAATATCTATGTCTAGTACCACACATCACATGCAGTTAGATAACTATTGGAAAGGAACACCATGTACAAGTACCAACTTCTCAATCGGTCTAGAATGACATGTCTAGAACCCAAATTATTAATCATTTAATCATTAATTAATTCACAATAATTAACCATACCATTACTTTACTAATCCAATGATTAGTTAAATATATCAAATTCCCTTAGTTAACCCAACAATTAACTAAGTATACAACCCATTAATTAATCCATCAATTAATTAACCAGTCAAAACAAATCTTATAACATAATTAATTCATCACAATTAATTATCCAAATCAAATATCAATTTATCATAATTAATTCCACAATTAATTATCTTAATGAAACAACACGGTACATAATTAATCCACTATTAATTAGCTCACATAGCCAATCCTTATTTCATAATTAATCCCATCGATTAATTATCTGGAACCCAACCAAATTCAATATCTCAATTACAATATCTCAACCCATAAAAAAATTCCCCAAATCAATTATCTTTTTGGGAAGCCTCTTAGTTACATGATTAAATCATCAATTAATCATCTATATCTCTAAAGCATCAACAAGTTAAAGCACATTCCTAATTAGCCCAATTTAGGAAATCAACTATTAAGGGATTATTGAAATTAAATAATATTACACACACGTATCCAATCCATAAATATGGGAGTCCTATTTAGACCACCTACCTTGGTTGTTTTATGGATGTTAGACTAATGGAAATCCCTAAAATCTGAGTGACACAACAACTTCGATCATGACCCAGATCTAAATCCCTAAACCCAAAATTAAGATCAAAAGCATTAAGATCTTGAAAATATAGATCTAGATCCATAATATTAGATCTAGATCTCAACTCATATGTTTAGGTACATGGAAAAAGTGTAGGTATTCCATGAAAGATCAAAGAAAGATAGAGGAAATAATGAGATAATCATTAGGATAAAATCCACTTACCTGGAATAGAGTTGATCTTCAATGCGGGCTTTACATCTCAAATAAGGGTGTTCGAATCACCTTGTAATTACTCCATATATCTCTTGGATTGTCTATAATTCATCAAGCCTAAGCCTAGGTTTAAATAGATGGGTTTAAAGGGTTTGTTTAATTTAAAAACAAAATTTTATATTATAAAAACCCGCGCAAACATTTTTCTTGGTAGGGGTGCATGGTTAGGGTAAACTGTGTGCCAACCGTGCGGACCTCTCTATTTAGGTTCACACGGTTACTTGGGTTTAGGAACATGGTTTTCAAACCGTGCGAAAACTATTCAAATCCCTCTGACTATTAAGTTTTCTATTAAACTCACCCAAACTTACGTCAAACCACAAATCCAAAACAGAGGTAGTTAAAAACAACAAAAGTACCTTAAAATAGGCCCGAAATGACTTCGTAAAAGACCAAGATCTTAAAATTTTCCCACCTTATAATAGCTCATCCTCAAGCTGAACTTATGAACGTCACTAAGATTCTAAGCCAAAAATATTGGGCCATTGAGCCCTCATGTCTACTTCCCATTCCCAGGTTTACTATTGAACACTTCCATGTTGCCATAACACCCAAAATATCAGAATGGTCTTTCCCTGCAACACTTTCACACTGCGATCCAGAACACGTATTGGATGCTACTCAAATTATGAATCTATCTCGAGGCCAACCTCATCCAAATTTACCAAATGATAAGTATCCGGGTGATACCACTGTAGTTGTGACACATGGAAAACATCATGCATAGTGCTGAATTTTTGTGGAAGGGCCAATCGGTACGCCACCAGCCCGATTCTCTCCACTACCTCAAACATTCCTACACACCAGGGTGCCAACTTTCCCTACCTCCATATCTTGCAGTGAACCAACCTTGGAAAAACCCAAAGGAATACATAATCACCCTCTACAAACTCTAGGGTTCATCTCCATCTATCAGCATACAACTGCTATCTACTCTGAGCTATAGCCATATGTTTTTGAGTCAACTATACCAGTTTCAGTGTCTCCTGCATGAGAATCGGTCCCAACAGCTCTGACTCACCAGATTCTATATATTATAGTGGTGATCTACATGGTATACCATAAAGTGCCTCGTATGGTTCCATATGTATAGTTTCTTGATAACTACTGTTCAAGGAAAACTCCACTAAATCCAAGTGCTTGTCCCAAGAACCACTAAAGTTAAGAACACATGCTTTAATCATATCCTATCACACCTATATGATATGCTTCAACTTCCCATATATTTGTGGGTGGAAAGACGTACTCAAAAAAAACCTATGTTCCATGCGCTTTCTGAAATCCCTACCAAAAGCGTGAAGTAAAGTGCGAGTTGCGATTTGAAACTATATTCCATGACAACCCATGAAAATGGACTATATCCTAAACATATAGTTCTCCCAACTGTTATATTGTAATGGTTTCCCTAATCGGTAAGAAATGTGCTACCTTCGTTAGTAGATCCACAATGAACCAAATAACATCATTATTCCTAAGAGTATTTGGAAGAACTACCCCAAAATCCATAGTCACATCGTCCCACTTCTATTCCAAAATAGGAAATGACTGAAATAGACCTCTAGGTCATTCATGCTCTACTTTCACCTATTTACAGTTAAAACACCTTGTTATGAATCTTACTATCTTCTTTTTCATTCCTGGACACCAAAACTATCATTGTAGGTAACATTACATTTTTGTTACCCCAGGATGTACCACCCACTTCAAGGAATGAAATTATCGCATGAGTTTCTCTCACATACTTGTATGAACAACAAACAGATTTTTCACATAGATTATCTCATCCTAATATATCATTCAGTCTGAAGGTGTCTCCTAACCTTCAAGGATTTCCATTAATTTAAAACACTCCAGATCCTCATACTTCCTATCCCTGATCCATCTCAAGAGTGTAGACTCCACTACTACTGAAACTAGAGTCATATTACCATGAATCTACCGAACCAACACATGAATTTTAGATTAAAAATTCATAATCTTCCACTCTACACTTGAATCATATACCAACTAATTCTGAGTTTTTCTACCGAAGGCATCGACCACACTATTCCCCTTTTCGGGTGTATATGCTAGTTCAAAATCAAAAGAATGCATATAATCTACTCATCATTGGTGATGAAGATTCAAGTCATGTTGTGAAAATATATACTTAAAGATTTTTTGATCTATAAAAACAATAAACTTTTCACCCAAAAGATAGTGTTTCAGACACTTAATATCATAAACCACCATTGCCAACTTGATATTGTTCATGGGGTAACTCCATTTGTGAGACCTCAACTACCGAGACCCATAAGTAATGAATATACCCCCTTTCATTAACACATCTCCAAGTCTGATCCCAGAATCATTATAACGACCCATACTTTACATACATTGTTAATACTTCAAAATTGAAGCACACTTATTACAACATATGACAAAACCACAAAGGACCGTATAGGTATAGTGTCTTTAGAAACTGGGAAACATAAACAATTGGTTCATAAATCTTCTACAGTGTCTCCCATTTATTTCATCATATCTAGGGTCCCTTTTAGAATATTCTACTTAATATCCATCTTCCTGACCTGGGGAAAAGAAAACATAAAAGGGTGAGCTCAAATTCTCAGCAAGGGCAAATAAAGGAAATAAAAATCATATCATATCTTTTTGAAAATCAAAACCTGCAAAAGAGATCATAATATCTTATCATGGAATAAATCATGGAAGTGAAAATGAGATCCCCATAATCATAACATAAAACTTGAAACTTTGTGGAATGCACACATAATCATGGAAAATCATTTCTTGTTAGTCATGACTCATTGCCAAGACTATCTTAGTGGACAAAGTCCCTTTCTGAATCGAGTAACCCTCGTTTCAGTCCTGTTTCACTGAACCGGTATAACCTACCATTCCAGCCCTGTCTATCTCATGATATATAAAATCTTTACCCAATGCATTGGAGGGAGATATAGGTCCCACCCATCTTATAATGAATCCTTTCTTATGTGTGCCACATAATCATAAATCATACATCATCGCATAACCCATGTAATAAAAATGGGATTCTTGAAACATCCTGACATCATAAATAAATTCATATAAGATAAAGGAATTTATAAAAATAATTCCATCACAACTTGATCAAATCAATGTAATAATAGGGATAAAAACAGAACCCTTTATTATCTTATATGGAAAATAATTTTGATAAAACACTTGAACTCCATTCTTGAGGAAAATATCCTTTCTTCTTCAAAAACACTTTTCCTTTCTTAACATATCATACAATTTTAAACTAAAAGAAGTTGATTAAAAATAAACTTGAAAACTTGTAAAGGAATCTTCTTGGAAATAATTTTTTTAAAAATCCATTCATGCCGTATAAGTTAAAAAAAAACATTCTTCGTACTTTTGTCGGAAAAGTCAAAAAGTACCTCGTACGAAAAAAACGACAAAAGATTCCTTTCATATTCTTTACTAAAAACTCACCGAAGGGTAAAATTGGATTTAAACTAGTGTAAGTGGATGGAAACAATATTACATATTGATGGAACATGGATGTGGATGATAAAATACACCCCAATAAATACTTACGAATAAACAATCTCGGATAAAAATGAGATTGTGATATTTCCCTTACCTTAGGTCCAATTTGCTTTGTACATGTCCGAAGCTCCTGTATAATGGTTTAAATAATGTTATTGACTTATTACAGAATCATAAATATTTATATGATATCATATATGGTCATATTCTTAGCTTCTTGATAGTAATCTTTCATTGTTACTTGTTACTCGGGTCTTTATTGCCTTTTGTTCTTATGCGTGTTTTGCCGAATAAATTCTTATTCTTATTTTAAGGTTATAGATACCTTATATCCAGAATGGTATTAGTGTAACATATATCTTATTTATTCATTCAATTCATTTATATAATTACTATGTAATGATGATCATGTAGAACGAGTCACATCACATCGTGGAGACGGTATTCCGTACGTACGCACGAGTGATGATATCGTTCCTATGATCGTGGAATTGTATTGGAGTGTATATATATTATTTTAGTATCAATGTTACTTTATAATAATCATAAATAGTTACTCATTACACCATTATACCCATCCTTGTAAAGTGATGGTGGAAAATAGATTATACCACGGCGTGGAGACGGTATTCCGTACGTACGCACGCGCGGTGATTTCATTTTTCCGTAGGATGGATAGAAGGTGACTTAGGGTTGTTTCATATTTATAATAACATATCAGTATGTAAGTAATACTGATGTTATTACTTTATCATGAAACAACTAAAGAAGAAGAAGTTGAAGAAGAAAGAAATTGAAAAGATCGGTAATGGATATTACCTCTTCTTTGGAACGCCTCTTTGAATCCTCCACTTAGGGAACTAAGATTGGTCTTTGAAGAAGACCAGGACCTCTAGGATTATTCTAGGGGAGTGGATAGGAGAAAATGGCAGGGGTTGGCTGAGCTTGAGTGCTCAAATTGGTGTGAGGAGGAGGGGGAGGAGGTGCCCTTTTATAAGGGAGGAGAGGGGCACCTTAGGAATATCTCAAAATATTATTTTATATTAAAGTCAAAATCGGTTTATAATGGTTCCAAAGGGTCTTATTTAGAAGCTAAAGTGGGGATGGGTCCAAATCCTATCAACCAATAGGATTTAGACAAGTTTAGGGTATTATTTTAACCTTATCAATTAGATTTAACTCTAAGTTAATTAATTTAACTTTTACCGTGTCTTTTTGTTTTCTTTCACTATATGGTTAATACACTTACTATATCATGCCAAACGAACCCCAAATTGTTTATTATTAATATATATATCCTTATCTAAGTTATTTGGCCGAACCTTATATTTTTAGGAATAAAATAACAATTAATAATATAATATTTGATTTAAAAACTATTTTGTGTCAATTTTGACACTATTTGATATATGATTTTTGTGAAAGTCATAACAGAATCATATGTTCGAACCAAGTTGATTAAATCAACATTAATATATCATAGTAACCTAGAAAATTAGTCTAATTCATAAAAAGTCTCAAATTACATTTATTTTGGTGTTTATAACATCAATTATGTCAATATTTCATTAATAAGATAATTACTGCATCATCATTGTGTCATAAATAAATTAAATTATTTAATGTCTAAAAATTACAAATAAAATACCATTATGTAGGAAATATGTTTAGCTTTCTAATGAATATTTATAGTCGAATTTATCTTATGTATAACCCCATATTAAAAATGATTTACTTATTAAACTTTGATTTTAACTATTTTAACCCTTCTTTAAATAAATTAATAAATGTCCTAATCTAACCCAAGTGGGCCTAAATGGTCATATTTTATTCATAAGGTTGTTTTTGGTCGAATTAAACTTATCCAATAGAATTAGGACATGTGTTAGGGTAATAGTAATATCATATTTACCCTTAATTTCCCTATTTACTATTAACCGCGGTAAAAAAAGTAAAAAGTTACTATTCACAAAAAATTATTTTCATCTCATTGAACCAAATTTTAGTCCTTGATATTAATCGTGTCTGTCGGATTTTCGAAATTCCATTCACAGAAGCGGTAAAATTAAGTTTTATGCAAAATTTAGTTTTTAACCTACCACTTAGTGGTTTCACTATTCATCAAAAATTGAAAGTTTTCAGAAAAATACCAAAATTTCACCCTAGGCTAATTTCGATGTTCCGAATCCAAAAATGAAGTCCATTTTAAAAAATAAAATTTATAAAATTTCAAAAAGTGGTTATTACTATTCATAACAGCTAGTTTTAATAATATTTTAATAGCATATCGTTGTTTAGTGAAACTCGGTATTGCGTACGACGCAAGCTATCGAGGAAGGTCGCGATTGCGTGTAAAGTAAGCCAAGCTAGTATGTAGTGAAAGATTCCTTTGAAAACAAAATATTACTCATAAAAATCTCGGGTGTTACATTCTACCCCCCTTAAAAAGAATTTCTCCCTCGAAATTCATCACTTTGTAACAAACAGATGAGGATACTTCTCCCTCATCATATCCTCAAGCTCCCATGTAGCTTCTTCAAGTTGGTGGTTCCTCCATAAAACTTTCACCAAGCGAGTGGTCTTGTTTCGTAAGACTTTTTCGCTACGATCCAGAATCTCTATCGGCTGTTCTTCATAAGAATGATCTTGCTCCAGCGGTACAACTTCTGAGCTGAGTACATGTGAAGGATCAGGTATGTACTTTCTCAGGAGAGATACATGGAACACATCGTGAACTTGAGAGAGATTCGGTGGAAGCGCCAATCGGTAAGCTACCTTCCCAACACGATCCAGTATTTCGAAAGGACCGATATATCTAGGGCTCAACTTCCCCTTCTTTCCAAATCTCATAACCCTCTTCCAGGGAGATATTCGTAAGAACACTTTATCGCCCACTTCAAACTCTAGGTCTTTTCTTCGGTTGTCGGCATAACTTTTCTATCGACTCTGAGCTGCTCTTATGTGTTGTTGAATAGATCTAACCTTTTCTGCCATTTCATCAACGAGATCAGGTCCCAACAGCCTTCTTTCCCCAACTTCATCCCAGCAAGTTGGAGTCCTGCATTTCTTTCCATAGAGAGCTTCATAAGGAGCCATCTGAATACTGGAGTGAAAGCTATTATTATAAGAAAATTCCACCAAAGGTAGGTGTTGATCCCAACCTCCTTTGAAATCCATAGAGCAAGCTCTCAACATATCTTCTAGGGTTTGAATTGTTCTCTCAGACTGACCGTCTGTCTGGGGATGATAAGCAGTGCTGAAACTCAACTCTGTATCTAGAGTATGCTGAAGACTTCGCCAGAACTTCGAGGTAAATCTCGGGTCCCGATCAAATATAATAGAAAGTGGTACTCCATGCAATCTTACCACTTCCTTTACATATATCCTGGCAAGCTGATCTAGAGAGAAATCCTATCTAATAGCAATGAAGTGTGCAGACTTTGTAAGACGATCAACTATGACCCAAATAGCATTATTGCCTTTGGATGTTTTAGGAAGTCCTGTGACAAAGTCCATAGTGATGTTTTCCCATTTCCATTCGGGTATGGGTAATGGTTGTAACATCCCCTTAGACTTCTGTCTCTCAGCTTTAACTTATTGACAAACCAAGCATCGAGAGACATATTCAGCAACATCTCTTTTCATGCCATCCCACCAGAAGTACTCTTTCAGGTCCCTATACATCTTCGTGCTTCCAAGATGAATAGAGAATGATGAACTATGAGCCTCATCCAGCAGCTCCTTCTTTAATTCGGGGATGGGAGGAACACAAACCCGATTCCTGAACTTTATTATCCCATCACAATCAAGGTTGAATTCAGGAACATTTCTCACCTTCTTTTGTAACTCGACATCTTCTTTCTGTGCCTCCTTAATCTTCGCATGTATAGATGGTTGAACATTCATTTGAGAAAGATAAGATTTTTCCCCTTCCATTATAATTCCAAGATCCATCCTTTGTAAATCCATAAATATTGGAAACTAGCATGGTCTTGTCGACTTAATGCATCTGCCACCTTGTTTGCTTTCCCAGGGTGGTAATGGATTGAGCAGTCGTAATCCTTAATCAGCTCCAACCATCTTCTTTGACGCATATTCAACTCCTTTTGTGTGAAAATATACTTTAAACTTTTATGATCAGTATAAATATCACACCTTTCACCATAAAGGTAATGCCTCCAAATCTTTAATGCAAAGATTACCGCAGCCAACTCCAAATCATGAGTTGGGTAATTTTGCTCATGGATTTTCAACTGTCGTGAGGCATAAGCTATCACCATATCATTTTGCATAAGAACACACTCCAATCCCTTCTTGGATGCATCACTGTAGATCACAAACCTTTCTCCACTACAAGGCAGTGTGAGCACAGGTGCACTGGATAACCTTCTTTTCAACTCCTTGAAATTCTCTTCACATTCCTCTGTCTAAACAAACTTAACTCCTTTCCGAGTCAACTTGGTGAGTGGATTAGATAATCGTGAAAAATCTTTTACAAAACGTCGATAATATCCATCCAAACCAAGAAAACTTCGGATCTCAGTTACTGTTGTTGGTCTTGACCATCTTTCAATAACCTCTGTTTTTGCTGGATCCACAGATATCCCCTCTTTTGAGATTATGTGACCCAAAAATGCAACTTTTTGAAGCCAAAATTCACACTTGGTAAATTTGGCATAAAGCTTCCCCTTTCTCAGGGTCTTCAATATAATTCTCAAGTGATCTTCATGCTCTTCCTTGCTCTTTGAATAGACAAGAATATCATCTATAAAGACTACCACAAATTGATCAAGATAGTCTCTAAAGATTCTATTCATTAGATCCATGAAGATAACATGGGAATTAGTAAGACCAAATGGCATCACTATAAATTCATAGTGTCCATACCTTGTACGGAAAGCCGTCTTTGGTATATCCTCCCTTTTGACCCTTAATTGATGATACCCTGAACAAAGATCAATCTTGGAAAAGTATTGAGCTCCGCGTAGTTGGTCAAATAAGTCATCAATGCGTGGGAGAGGATATTTGTTCTTGATAGTGATCTTATTAAGTTCTCGATAATCAATGCAGAGTCTCATTGATCCATCTTTCTTCTTAACAAATAGAACAGGTGCTCCCCAAGGTGACGCACTAGGGCGTATGAATCCCTTATTAAGATTCTCTTGGAGTTGCTTCTTCAATTCCTGCAACTCAATTGGGGCCATTCTATAAGGTGTCTTTGAAATTGGCAAAGCGCCCGGTACGAGTTCTATTGAAAACTCAACTTCACTATTTGGTGGAAGACCCGGTAATTCCTCCGGAAATACATCATAAAACTCCCGTACAATGGGAATATTCTTAATCGTGAGTTTCTCACCAACCATTTGAGATAAATAACCTTCATTTCGTGGAATCAATACCCATAAGATGGAAGAAATTTCCACTGGAAGGTTATATTCATCCTTGCATTGGTAGACGATCGTAGATTGATCTGGAATATGAAATGTGACTTCCCTTCTTTGGAAATTAATATGAGCTCCATGTAGAGAAAGCCAATCCATGCCAAGAATCACATCAAATTCCACTAAAGGAAGGATCACAAGATTTTCAGGAAGCACTTTCCCACAAACTTCGATCAGAGAAGAATTATAAACTTTTGATGCGACTGTTGTTCCATTAGGTGTTGTCACAGCTAACTCAACATCTAATTGTTGAGGTAATACGGTGATACCCTTAGAAAATTCTTTAGAAATAAAAGAGTGGGTGGATCCAGAATCAAATAAAACATTTTCTACTTTAGAGTGGACGGTAAGTGTACCTTTCACCACTTCGTTATCGTACTCCACATCACTAATAGAAATTGCATGTGACTTTCCTTTGTCTTTAGCCTTAAGATTTTGTTGACGTCGACCATCATCATCAACCCTTGGATTTGGGCATTGATTGGCATAATGCCCCATCTCCTTGCACTTGAAACATTGAAGTGTAGTAGGTTCATTCTGTGTATCCCTTCCTTTGTTTGCGTCATTAGACATCTTCTTCCCATTATCACGGCATTCAAATGCCCGATGACCTTCTTTTCCACATTTAAAACATTTACTTGTCCCTTTAAGACAACTCCCTCCATGTTTCTTTCCAAACTTTGAGCATCAGGAAAAGCTCATCTTCTTTTCCATGTGCTCTTTAGATTTTTCTTTGAATTCCATCTTCCTCTTCTTATCAAACCCATGTGACTGATGGGTTACTCCAATCTCCATCTCGACTTTGAGAGCACATCGAACGATTTCCTCGTAGATATTGAAGTCCCTTATGGCTAACGCCCTTCGAAGACTTGGTTTTAAGCCACTAAAGAATCGATCGATCTTACTCTCAGGTTGGATAATAATACCAGAAGCGTACCTTGCAAGTCTTGTAAAATTTGCTTCATAGGTACTAACAGATTCATCATCCCTTTTCTTCAGTTCAAGGAACTCTTTCTCCATCTTTGTTCGGAGAATACGAGGGAAGTACTTATTGAAAAATAAGTTCTTGAACTCGTCCCATTCCATAGACTCAATTTCATCCCTTTGCCTCATATTCTTAATAAGATTCCACCATTGATCAGCATCTCCTTCCAAACGATACACTGCTAGGATGACTTTATCATGTTCAGAACATTGAAGAACTGAAAATATCTTTTCAGTAGTACTAATCCATTGTTCAGCAACTAATGGATCAGTATACCCACTGAAAGAAGGTGGACGCTGCCTCATGAAGGATTCAACAGAATGTTGCTCCTTCCTTTGCTCTTTTGGAAGTCCTGCATGATTCATAGCTTGAGAAAGTTGTGTGAGCATGGCTACAAGATTTTGCATTCCAGCTCCCATATCGTTTGGTTGCTCAGGGGGACAATCATTGCATTGCCCATCGCATTCTGCATTAACATGGTTCCTTCGGGTTCCAGCCATTGACTAAAACCAAGAAGAATAGTGTGAGCAACACTAATTATAATAGGAAAACCAAATAATCAAGGATAAAATTTCACACTTAAGGTTTTATCCTAGGTTATTCATGGCCATTTCTAAAACACTAAGATTGTGTTCTATTCTTAGACTTATCCTTAGGGTTCTTACTAAGGCTTTCACATCCTAGTTTCCAAAGGTTGACTATACCTTTCCTCTGATACCAACTATAACGACCCATACTTTACATACATTTTTAATACTTCAAAATTGAAGCACACTTATTACAACATATGAAAAAACCACAAAGGACCGTATAGGTATAGTGTCTTTAGAAACTGGGAAACATAAACAACTGGTTCATAAATATTCTACAGTGTCTCCCATTTATTTCATCATATCTAGGGTCCCTTTTAGCATATTCTACTTAATATCCATCTTCCTGACCTGGGGAAAAGAAAACATAAAAGGGTGAGCTCAAATTCTCAGCAAGGGAAAATAAAGGAAATAAAAATCATATCATATCTTTTTGAAAATCAAAACCTGCAAAAGAGATCATAATATATTATCATGGAATAAATCATAGAAGTTAAAATGAGATCCCCATAATCATAAAATAAAACTTGAAACTTTGTGGCATGCACACATAATCATGGAAAATCATTTCTTGTTAGTCATGACTCATTGCCAAGACTATCTTAGTGGACAAAGTCCCTTTCTGAATCGAGTAACCCTCTTTTCAGTCTTGTTTCACTAAACCGGTATAAACTACCGTTCCAGCCCTGTCTATCTCATGAGATATAAAATCTTTACCCAATGCATTGGAGGGAGATATAGGTCCCACCCATATTATAAAGAATCCTTTCTTATGTGTGCCACATAATCATAAATCATACATCATCGCATAACCCATGTAATAAAAATGGGATTCTTGAAACATCATGACATCATAAATAAATTCATATAAGATAAAGGAATTCATAAAAATAATTCCATCACAACATGATCAAATCAATGTAATAATAGGGATAAAAACAGAACCCTTTATTATCTTAGATGGAAAATAATTTTGATAAAACACTTGAACTCCATTCTTGAGGAAAATATCCTTTCTTCTTCAAAAACACTTTTCCTTTCTTAACATATCATACAATTTTAAACTAAAAGAAGTTGATTAAAAATAAACTTGAAAACCTGTAAAGGAATCTTCTTGGAAATAATTTTTTTAAAAATCCATTCATGCCGTATAAGTTAAAAAAAAACATTCTTCGTACTTTTGTCGGAAAAGTCAAAAAGTACCTCGTACGAAAAAAAAGATAAAAGATTCCTTTCATATTATTTACTAAAAACTCACCGAAGGGTAAAATTGGATTTAAACTAGTGTAAGTGGATGGAAACAATATTACATATTGATGGAACATGGATGTGGATGATAAAATACACCCCAATAAATACTTACGAATAAACAATCTCGGATAAAAATGAGATTGTGATATATCCCTTACCTTAGGTCCAATTTGCTTTGTACGTGTCCGAAGCTCCTGTATAATGGTTTAAATAATGTTATTGACTTATTCTAGAATCATACATATTGATATGATATCATATATGGTCATATTCTTAGCTTCTTGATAGTAATATTTCATTGTTACTTGTTACTCGGGTCTTTATTGCCTTTTGTTCTTATGCGTGTTTTGCCGAATAAATTCTTATTCTTATTTTAAGGTTATAGATACCTTATATACAGAATGGTATTAGTGTAACATATATCATATTTATTCATTCAATTCATTTATATAATTACTATGTAATGATGATCATGTATAACGAGTCACATCACATCGTGGAGACGGTATTCCGTACGTACGCACGAGTGATGATATCGTTCCTATGATCATGGAATTGTATTGGAGTGTATATATATTATTTCAGTATCAATGTTACTTTATAATAATCATAAATAGTTACTCATTACACCATTATACCCATCCTTTTAAAGTGATGGTGGAAAATAGATTATACCACGGCGTGGAGACGGTATTCCGTACGTACGCACGCGCGGTGATTTCATTTTTCCGTAGGATGGATAGAAGGTGACTTAGGGTTGTTTCATATTTATAATAACATATCAGTATGTAAGTAATACTGATGTTATTACTTTATCATGAAACAACTAAAGAAGAAGAAGTTGAAGAAGAAAGAAATTGAAAAGATCGGTAATGGATATTACCTCTTCTTTGGAACGCCTCTTTGAATCCTCCACTTAGGGAACTAAGATTGGTCTTTGAAGAAGACCAGGACCTCTAGGATTATTCTAGGGGAGTGGAGAGGAGAAAATGGAAGGCGTTGGCCGAGCTTGAGTGCTCAAATTGGTGTGAGTAGGAGGGGGAGGAGGTGCCCTTTTATAAGGGAGTAGAGGCGCACCTTAGGAATATCTCAAAATATTATTTTATATTAAAGTCAAAATCGGTTTATAATGGTTCCAAAGGGTCTTATTTCGAAGCTAAAGTGGGGATGGGTCGATATCCTATCAACCAATAGGATTTAGACAAGTTTAGGGTATTATTTTAACCTTATCAATTAGATTTAACTCTAAGTTAATTAATTTAACTTTTACCGTGTCTTTTTGTTTTCTTTCACTATATGGTTAATACACTTACTATATCATGCCAAACGAACCCCAAATTGTTTATTATTAATATATATATCATTATATAAGTTATTTGGCCGAACCTTAGATTTTTAGGAATAAAATAATAATTAATAATATAATATTTTATTTTAAAACTATTTTGTGTCAATTTTGACACTATTTGATATATGATTTTTGTGAAAGTCATAACAGAATTATATGTTCGAACCAAGTTGATTAAATCAACATTAATATATCATAGTAACCTAGAAAATTAGTGGAATTCATAAAAAGTCTCAAATTACATTTATTTTGGTGTTTATAACATCAATTATGTCAATATTTCATTAATAAGATAATTACTGCATCATCATTGTGTCATAAATAAATTAAATTATTTAATGTCTAAAAATTACAAATAAAATACCATTATGTAGGAAATATTTTTATCTTTCTAATGAATATTTATAGTCGAATTTATCTTATGTATAACCCCATATTAAAAATGATTTACTTATTAAACTTTGATTTTAACTATTTTAACCCTTCTTTAAATAAATTAATAAATGTCCTAATCTAACCCAAGTGGGCCTAAATGGTCATATTTTATTCATAAGGTTGTTTTTGGTCGAATTACACTTATCCAATAGAATTAGGACATGTGTTAGGGTAATAGTAATATCATATTTACCCTTAGTTACCCTATTTACTATTAACCGCGGTAAAAAAAGTAAAAAGTTACTATTCACCAAAAATTATTTTCAACTAATTGAACCAAATTTTAGTCCTTGATATTAACCGTGTCTGTCGGATTTTCGAAATTCCATTCACAGAAGCGGTAAAATTAAGTTTTATGCAAAATTCAGTTTTTAACCTACCACTTAGTGGTTTCACTATTCATCAAAAATTGAAAGTTTTCAGAAAAATACCAAAATTTCACCCTAGGCTAATTTCGATATTCCGAATCCAAAAATGAAGTCCATTTTAAAAAATAAAATTTATAAAATTTCAAAAAGTGGTTATTACTATTCATAACGGATAGTTTTAATAATATTTTAATAGCATATCGTTGTTTAGTGAAACTCGGTATTGCGTACGACGCAAGCTATCGAGGAAGGTCGCGATTGCGTGTAAAGTAAGCCAAGCTAGTATGTAGTGAAAGATTCCTTTGAAAACAAAATATTACTCATAAAAATCTCGGGTGTTACAATCATCATAATATACCATGCACTTCTCTCCTATCTTAGGAAATATCAAGATATGTTCCAATGTCAAGTGGTTCTTAAAATCTTGGAAAGCATTCTCACATGCTTCCATCCATTCGAACTTTACCCCTTTCTCTATCAAATATGAAAGATGTGATTCCAACTGGTAAAAGTCCTAGATGAACCTCTTGTAATATCCAGCTAATCCCAAAAAGATTTGGATATCAAAAAAATTCTTGGGTTGATCCCAAGAAATGACTGCCTGGACTTTCTTTAGGTCCCCTACCACACCTTCTTCTGAGATAATGTGCCCCAAAAAATGTACCATATTAATCCAAAACTAATACTTAGATTGCTTGGTGTATAACCAATGATCTCTTAGTGTACTTAGGATGATGTGAATATGGTGGGCATGATCATCCTGAATCTTAGAGTACACCAATATGTCATCTACAAACACCACCACAAACTAATCCAGGTATAGATGAAATATCCTGTTAATCAAGGCCATAAACATTACTGGAGCATTTGTCAACCCAAAAAACATTAGAACAAACTCATAAAGGCCATACCTACTTTTAAAAGTAGTTCTAGGTATATTAGAATTCTGAACTCTCACTTGATGATACCCTAATATCAAATCGATATTTGAGAACACACAAACCCCTTCAGCTGGTCAAATAGATCATCTATACGTGGAAGATGAAATTAGTTATTTATGGTCATTTTATTCAACGTTCGATAATTGAAACACAAGCGTAAAATCCTATCAGCCTTCTTTTCAAACAAGATCGGTGGCCCCTAGGGTGACGTACTTGGACAGATTATCCCTTTATCCTCCAAATCCTCCAACTACATAATGATCTCTTGAATATCAGTTGGTGACATTTTTTAAGGTGGAATAGATACTGGCTCAACCCTTAACATTAGCTCAATGTTTAATTCCACATCTCTCTTAGGTGGAAACCCTGATAATTATTAGGGAAAGACATCTTGGAACAGTTCCACAACTTATGGAATGATGTCTTGGATACCACCCCCATCATCCAGCAAAATACTGGAAACTTGGGATATGATCTCGCCCAATTGTTGAGTAACAAGCCCAACTTGGATATCCTGGATATCCAACTGTCAACGATGAAAATAATTGTCACCCTTAGGAGACTCAAATTTTACTCTCCCATGGTAAAATTTGATGCGAGATCGGTATGTAACTAACCAATCCATACCCATAATTAGTTCGAAGTCCGTCATATCAAGGACATAGAGATCCCAAAGAAAATTATACTTTCTGATCTCTAGTGAACATCCCTTGAATAAAAATATATCTCTAGACCGCCTTCCCAATGGTGTATTGATATTCATTATTCTTAAAAATTACTCTACCTCCAGGCTCAAACCATTGACAAGATTTGCAGATATAAAGGAATGAGATGTACCAGTATAAAAAAAGTCACTAGATAAAGTAGAAGCTACTTGAATAGTACCTCTCATTATTGATGGCCCAACATCGCTTTCCATAAGTGTAGGATACAAATCTTGTAACTATCCTTCCCCTCTTCTATATGGTTTCATTTGAAAACACTGAGTAGCTCCATTATGATTATACGGGTGCTCATACCCTAATGCACCACGTCCACTACCTCTTCTTCCTCCTCTTGTAGATCTCAAAATTCCATACCTATAAGGTGTAGAAGACCCCTGTCCAACACTCTGACTCTGTGCAGCTGCTCCCTTAGCCCTAGCTTGTTGCTGCTTCTTGAAGAACATTTGTATGTTCCCCATATTACTACAAAACCGTCACTACACTGGTGGTTGAATAAAATTTGTGCGATAGTGTCTTGGCCTACCGCATTGGTGGAAAAGTACATCAGTAAGGTCCTGTGAAACTGTTCCTCATGACTGTACACCTTGATTTCCACTGTTCTGACTAAGGTTCTTGTAATGGTGCTTCCTATTCATGGAAGGGACACTCCCTGATCATCCAGTGATCACTACCTGTTAAGTAATTGAAGCCTCCTTCAGGTTCCCCTCTAAAATGATAGCCCGATTCACCACTTTTGAGAACTTCTTCTTCCTAAATATATTCAACTCAGACTTAATTTTACATCTAATTCCATCTTAAAATTATTTCTTCAAAGAATCATCACCCGAAGCCAATACTGGAGAAAAACACTATAAATATGTGAAACATTTGTCATAATCCTTTATGGACATGCTTCCTTGGGTTATATGCATAAACTATGAAGCCTTATCTTATCCCAATGACTCTGGATAGAAGTGTTCGAAGAAATTATCCAAAAATTCTTTTGATAACAAATCATCAGTCTGTCAATATCATACCTAAATTTCCTACTAGTGCTTCACGGACCCCCATAAAATATAAGCATCCAACTTGACCCACCTCTCATTAAAAGTCTCCAAATGGTCAAATGTCATATCTATGGATTTAATCCAAAATTATACTCCATCAGGTCCACCCACTCCAAAAAAATTTGAAGGGTGATACAGTTGAAACTCCCTTGTCAACTCTGACATGCTTTTCAGAACCCACCTTTTTCATCTCTCCATGAATTACATGAAATAAGAAAATTTTACTTAGAACTACTCCCTACCATCTCTGATTGCACCAATGGTGCCTCAATTTGCCTTTCTAGAATTTTTATCCAAAAGATTTCCCTTCGTCTCCCTCTCAACAAGCATCATGGAGGCATATCTCTACAAAGACGAGAAAAATATTAGATCTCATAATGCAACCTTATAACATTTATGTAAGAGGAGAAAGAAAGAAAAAGTTTCAACATGTCCTTTCCCCCTTTTCTCTTCATACGATCAAAACTGAGGCCTTATCACTACCCTTTACCATCTTACTCCTAGGAATTGGTTAATAAGGGTATGCTTATTATAATTAATTAATTAGACCATTAATTAATAAAATTATCTCAAATTAATTAATTCAACAATTAATTAATTAATCATACTCATTTCATTAATCTATATTCTCATTAGACACAAGTACACAGATTTTCCCCCATACATTGGTTTGCAACTCCCACACACGAGTTCATTACCAAGACCTGACTCTTTATAGTTACTTATCTAAAATTCCCAAAAATATTAAGACAAAATAAGAAGAAATAAATTAAAACCTCCTTTGATACCACTTTATTACGTCATGACCGAAGTGCTACTAAACGGTGCCCCGAGCCGGTTGGTCACATGACCTCAAGCACACCTCCCCGTACGATAGAGGGTGATGACTAGCATCTAGGGTCTAGTAAGTCATTCATGGGGAGATTATACCCTATTTTATCAGAATAAAACACCAACAGAAGAAAACAACAATAAAAAAGTGCAGAAGTATATAAATAACCAGAACAATACCAAGTCACATGATAGTCAAAACTGAAAATACAATACTCCACTAAAATGGAAAATATGCTAAGACAATTCAACTGTCAAGTGTCTATGATGTAACTAAAAATATAGACACAATTACTCCAAAGAGGGTCCTGAACCACATTCGGTTCCGTCAACCATGCTTCATTCCCAAACAAAAACCCATCCCATGGCCTTTCCCTTATCCTGTCTTGCAACAACAAAGTCTTCTCGGGTGCTGATCAGGTGGTCCGAATAGGGTGTGAGTACAACTCAGTAGGACACCAACAACGGATTCTAAAACAAGCCTAGTTACAAGATAATGTATGCAATTATATGAAGCAATAATTATAATGCATAATTAAACAATTATGACATTACTATTCATTCTTTAATCATCACATTAGATCCGGTTTCAATTCATGTCTCCCATTTAAATCATAATTCATTATTTCCATTCATTTTGTGTTAAATTCCATGTGAACCTCCCTAAATCTCATTCAGTGTAGATTTCCATTTCTAACAGCCCTCATCACATTCGGCTTAGATCGTCATGTCTAGCACCCCACATCACAAGCGCTTAAATAACTATTGGGGAGAAACTTCATATCGAAGTCCCAACTTCTCAATCGATTTAGAATTCCATGTCTAACACCCATAATCTCAATCATTTAATCATTAATTATTTCACATGAATTAACCAAATCATTCCCTTACTAGTCCAATGATTAGTTAAACATATCAAAGTCCATTAGTTAACCCAAAAATTAACAAAGTACACAACCCATTAATTAATTCATCAATTAATTAATCAATCATCAAAAATATTATTACTTAATTAATTCTTCACAATTAATTATCCAAATTAAATCTAAAATTATCATAATTAATTCCACAATTATTTATCTTAATGAAACAACAATACACATAATTAATCAACTAACAATTTTCTCACATATCCAATCCTTATATAATCATTAATTCCCCCAATTAATTATCTCAAACCCAACCAAATTCAATATATCAATTACAATATATCAAAACATAAAAAATTCCACAAATCAATTATCTATTTGTAAAACCCCTTAGTTCCATGATTGAATCATTAATTAATCATCTATATCTCTAAAGCATCAATAAGTCAAAGAACATTCCTAAGAATCCCAATTTAGGAAATAAATTGTTAAAGGATGCTTGAAAATAAATAATCTCACATACAAATATCAAATCCATGACTATGGGAGTTTGATTTAGACCACCTACCTTTGTTTGTTGATGGATGTTAGCCCAACAAAAATCTCCAAAATCTGAGTGGAAAAACGACATCGATCAAGACTCGAATCTAAATCCATAAACAAAAAATTAAGACCAAAAGAATCAAGATCTTAAAAATATTGATTTAGATATAAAATACTGGATCTAGATCTCAAATAATAGGTTTAGGTCTTTGGGAAAGTGGAGATATTCCATGAACAGATCAATGAAAGATATAGGAAAGAACGAGAGAAGCATCAGGATGAAATCCACTTATTAGGAAGAGAGTAGATCTTCAATCTATGATTTAGATCTCGATTAACGGTGTTTGAATTTCCTTAGAATCACTCTAGAAGTATCTGGGATCGCCTATAAATTTTCAAGCCTGATCCTAGGTCGAAATAGAGGAGTTTCATGGGTTAGGGTGATTTAAAAACAAATTTTTGAATAATAAAAACCAACACGCACTGTTTCCTAGGCATGGGTGAAAAGTTAGGGTAAACCGTGTGCCAACCGTGTGAAATTCTCTATCCAGGTTCACACTTTTACAAGGGTTTAGGTGTAAGGTTTTTCAAACCATGCACAAAATATGAAAAACCCAATTTCTATTAATTTTTATTAAAAACTCACCCAAATGTACCTCAAACCACAACTCCAAAACAAAGGTACTTGAAACAGAAAAAAGTACATAAAAACGGGCCCGAGATGACTTCGTAAAAGGCTGGGATCTTACAATATGGAACTCTTCATATCCTTAATCCTTGGTATGCATATCAAGAATTGAGGATTCTAGAATTTAAGATTTCCGTTCATGGTGTTGTACAACCAGAAAGTATCTAAACCACTATTGGATGATACTACCAATGAAGAGATGGTATTTATCCAATATTAAACACATGGATAGTGTAGATGATTAAATTTATATTTATTCTATAATTTAAAATAGAAGTTTATTATTAATTTTCTAAATTTCAAATTATATTAAAAATAATAATAATTAAATTTTTATTAAATCTCCCACTATTCTAGAAAGACCTAATTACCCTCACTATTGAACTTAGAATGTGTAGTTTCTATGAAATTATGGTGTAAATGATACTTATTCCCCTTTGTATATCCCCAACAATAGTTTTTCAAGATATTTGAAGGTATTCAGGTATTTAGGCCTCTACTGAATATGGGCTTTCTGCTCCTTGATCCATTGAGTGAACACCCCAATCTTGAAATCCTGACATGGATTTCCATAGTACTTTCCTCCAAGTTAGATCAATTATAGTGAGGGATACTTCTATTGATATAATATGGTTAAGTGTTACTTAAAATTTAGTTGAGTTATTTTTTTTGTGTGTAAAATTATATTGTTTTATCTTTTACGTGTCCTTTTAATATTAAGTGGATTTAACTTAAGTTATTAACCACGTTTTAGTAAAACATTTACATGTAAAATATTTATTTATATTCCATATTTGAACATTAGTTTATTTATTTATGTGATCACAGTCTTTCATTTATAAAATAAATAATGCATAAGACATAAATAAACAACCAAAGAAATGAACATATCATAAGTTTATCTAATGTTTGATTTATTGAGAAGAAAACAAATTAACTTATGACCTAGGGTAAAACTCCTTGTGTTAGTATTGGTATGAGTTGCAGCTACACCTAACCAATTTTGAATCACATGGGTTTACACCATTAATTACATGTATTTATAAATCCCAAGTAGGTGTGGGGAAATAAATGATTGGTTGAGGGGGATTAAAAAAATAATCTTGGATACATAGGTTCTACATAACAATAGAGGGAGGTATTGCACACATTCCATCGTTTTAATTTAATAATTAATAACTACAATCCCATGAAATATATTAAATTAAAAAAATAAAACTCATACACTGTTCTTGGTCAATCACATGAAAGTTCATTTACATGAAATGAATATGGAAAAGTAAAACCAGTTAACATTCATTTATATTTGTTCTTTATTATTAAGATAAATACAATTTCATTAATTAATTAATTAATTAATTCACACTCATCTTAATAACCACCTGAAATATGTTGGAGATAACCATCATTAAATGTATTCATGGAAAATAAATAGGACCAATAATTACATGTAATTATAATAAATTAATTTATAATTTAATAATTATTTTAAAACATTATTAAATTTTCAAACACTAAAGGTGCTAATAAATATAATAATGTTTTAATAGGAAAATTTGGAATTTAATGTTATTTAATTTTGTCCTTTATTGGGAGACTACATGACATATAATTACAAGATACACGTCATGTACCTTAATTGCTGTGTGCCCATGATACATGCCTGGGGATTCAATGTGTGTCTTGGATGGACTACATGATGTGTACAAGACATCTACACACCAAGTAACTATATTTCCGTGTGCCCAAGATACATGCATGGGTCTTCAATTTGTATCTTGGTGGATTAAAAAATGTGCACGAATGAGCTACATGACATGTGCTCTGAATTCCGTGTGTTTGTGTAACTCATAGAAGTAATAAACATATCCATCAGATGCAGGAATATATGATGTGTATAATCCAGCCACACCCTATGCATCTCGCATGCCATGAATCTGCATAACTCATCAAGGAACTAAGAGTGTATCTAAGATATTGGAATTAATGAACTACACACTATTTAAAATGGATACACATTTTGTAATTCATTAATGCTCAAAGATGTTATTATCATGTAGTTTTAATCATGTATTTGACCACATAGTTTGTATTAAATTTTTTGCTAAACAGTGTAGACTACATGATGTGTACACCAACTACACAACATGAAATCCAAGTTTCCATGTTCTAGGTAAGCTTGGTGTACACATGGTGTACAATAAATTAACTGTGTATAGTTAATGCTTGGTATGTTATGTATCTCATGGTATAGCCAGGTGCAGTGAACATGGGTACACAATGTGTACTTCAGCTACACACTGTGCAATCCCTTGTTATTTGGAAAAATCCTTGACATTTCCCAATGGAATCTCAGGCTAGTATTCATTAGTTCTAAGTTATTTAATAAAATGAAACACTAAATGATAATGATTAATATATTAATTTTTTTTAATTAAAATTGTATTTAAGAACAAATAATTCTTGAAAATTAAAAACTATTTATTATTGAAGATATTGATCAACATTCAAATAAATAATTATAATTTTTAAATGTAACCACTATGATACCACTTGATGATTCCAAGAACAATAGAAGAATTTATATTGGGTGATAAATCAAATATAAATTTTACTTGGAATTTCCAGAAATCCCAATAGAGGGTCTATCACATTAAATTTATAGTTAATTTATTTAGACATGAATAAAAAAATTACCTCATCATAGGTTCCTTTCTTAGATTATTGTATTGATATTTCAAAAAAATTCATATAACCTTCATTGTACTATAAGGATACAATTTACAATCCCTCTACTGATGATCCACATGTGATCCTTTGATCTCTGAATGATATTGAATGATTTTCAGGTGCTATCATAGAAAATCAACCATCTTTCATGTTTTTGTGTGGATCACTATAGTCCCTTAAATATTAAAAGTATATCTCTAGAACTTCTTATTATTTAGAGGAATAACAGAGGGGAAATGGAGGGAGAAATTTTCCCTGTATAATGACTCCCAAATCTCTATTTGTCTTACACAATAGAAAGAACCATTTATTTATAGAGGTAGGTTTTAGGTCAAAATATTATTTTATTGTTCAATATCCCTTAAATAATATAGTTATAATTATTAAACACCATAAAGTATAATAATAATAATACAAATGTTATTATTTTGTGGTGTATGCTAACTCCTGTATTGAAAAATATTATTTATCGAAATAAAAATGAATATTCATCACTAAACACAATATTAGTCCACTCTAATTCCTTGACATTTATTGAATAACTTAATTAATATTTAATTATATATTTTATTCATCAATAAATAAAATAAATTTTTTATTCATAATCCAATGAATAAATATTTATCAAATATTCATGTAATAAGTTATTTATTACCTTGTGAATATTAGGGATCAATAAAACATGAATAAAATTATTCCTTGGACTTAAGGATAATATTTATTCCATTAATTAAATTCAAATATAATTTAATCGAGATCAATGGAAGAACTTAGTGTGTGAACCACTAGTGTTATTTCATATTGGCATTTGACAGACTTACCTAAAGTCCAAGATTAATGTCTAACAATTGGTCAAGGAAACTAAGAGAAATAACTTAATTCCATAACTTCTAGAAACATTTGTGGACACTCAATGCATAATAAAATACTTTTTCCCAATATATCATCAATTAGGTTGAACATCCTTGTCATCAAGCAATATGCTCGATACTTCTTTCTATGAATATTTGAAATAAATACAACATTACATCATGGCCATGAAATTTAATGAAGCAATTATTTTCCAATAAAAGGGTTGAGATATAAACTTCTATAATGATAGAAGAGACAAATCCTTCCTCATATAATCCATTAATAACATGTGATTCACGACGTACCCAAATTACCCTACTTATCACCAATATATGTCATGAATGTTTTCAATAGTAAATCTATGTGTGTGAGTCATGACATGTATTTATGATAATATTAGAGTTTAAGTACCATTACACATGCTCACAGATGGGAATATCTGATGGCACTAAAAAATGTAGAATTCCTAATGGTGGGTCTATTCTCATAATCTCCTATCTTAGATATTACCATGTTTGAACTTCATAGAAGAATCCTCATATACATATGAGTACTCATACATGATATTCAATATACTATGTTCACCATCATAGTAAGTTATTTGAATAAAAAACTTTATTTAATAATATCTTCATGTAATTTAAATTTTATCGTTATAGGGGGGAACTGCTATGACCTTATCAATATGATATATAACCCAAGACATTATAATATTGTATTCATGTAGAACAATGAATAATATGTAATTGAATGTTTTATTAATATTTAAATCGTAAAATATACATGTAATCAAAGTATAAATATTTTATCCTAGGAAAACAACTCCAACACTTTTAGGTTTAGAGTTGTAGAGATTTAGGAATACCATTACCTAACATAGTTGAATTTTCGACATAGTATACATTTTTTACACAAAAACAGGTCCCTATGTTTACACTCTGGTTTCACTCAAGACAATTTTTATTCATTAAAGATATTTCACCATTGAATTTGATATAATCAATACAATTTCTTAAAAAATATGAAAACAATTTGAAAAAATAGGACGAGAAAAAAAATATCAGTAAGGGATATAAAAGGAAAGAAAATCCTTTAGCCCTTTTGAAAATTCATGAATACCTATAAGGAAATTTCCCTTTTTAGATAATAAACTTTATTCTAAAAATAATAATTACTTAATACTAAAATAAACTTCAAATCCCATATTTTTCATAAAAAATCTTGTAAGAAATAAAAAATGAAAATTTATAATCATGAAAGTGAATTAGTAAAAGAGAAAAACTCATGAAAAAAATATTTCACCTTCATAAGATCATAAACTTTCCTTTAACCATGATTTAATTTTAATACCTTATGAAATAAAAATATTTACATAAAAATGAATTTTCAATAATAGAGAAACCATTTAGGTATCTTGGGACATTATCCTTACATCCACCCTTATAATGACACTTACAAAGGGATAACCATCACAACTAATTCTCACATATCTGTTATGAGTAACTTAATTCTTGTTAACTCCACCACTTTACCCAATGCATTGGGGAGCTATATTAGGCTCACTCTTTTTTAGAGATTTATAATTCTCACCTATTATTATATAAAATTTACAAAACTATATCATGATTAAAAAAAATAAAAGCTTTCATTTGCATCATATAATTTCATTAAAACATTACATTTAACATATATGAAGGATCAATTTAGTATTCACATAAAAGTAAGGATAAAAATAATTTTTCTCTTTTTAAACTATTAAAAGTAAAACTTCCAATAAGAGTGGTAGATATGATATTATTTAAAAAATATATAACATTTTAAAGGAATATTTATAATGAATAATGGATATGATGTAAGGAAAAGGAAATTATGTGACAAACATTAAAAAAATATTATACAATTTGGTAAATAAAGTAAAAATTAAACTGCACAGAAAATATTTAAAAGACTCATTTTTAAAACCATTATAAAAATCAAAGGAGAATTGAAAATGAATTTAAAAAAATCATTAGTGTGTAATGGAGAATATTATTGAAATATTTTAAATAACATGGGTATATAAGAGAAAGAGTTTAAAACATTTAAAATAATGTTTTAAATAAAAATTCCTTTCCTTGTATCCCATCTCACCACATACATTATTTAAATTCCTTAATAATAAAATTATATTAATTTTATACTTTATTAAGAATATTTTTTTGTTTTATTCCCTTATAATAATTACTTTTATTTCAATTATTATCATGTCTTATATATTTACTAAATCTGTTAAGCTCACATTGGATGTTTTTTGGTCCTTCGGTTTATAACCTCAAAATAACTATAATGTGTTGATCGTGATCAAAGGGTTCATGTTTCAATTATTTATAGAATATTAAAAATATTTTGATTATCATTTTTATAAATTAGATACAATTTTAGAACGATTCATATAAGGATTTCATGAGAAAATAACCACATTGCTTCACGAAGGTGGTAGTTCATATATAAGCATGATCCACATTATCATTTTCAAATGGATAGAAGGGTAAGAATATATGTAATATCATATTTTTATTGAGTAATAATAATTTAATAAAAATATTATATATTCATTAATTCCATATTTATAACTAGTTGTGTGAGGTGGTGATTAAAAATGAAATACATTTCTTTGTGGAGGTGGCAGTCCACACATACGTACGAGTGAAGTTTTCCTTTCCTAGATGATGGAAAAAGAGATGAAAAATGAATTTTTCATAAGAAAATAACATTTCAGAATATATAGGATTTGTATTTTATTATATCATCATGGTTAATGAATATTTGAAATAGTTAGAAGAAGAAATTAACATGAAAACACTATATTTAGAGTTATACGTATTCTTCAAAAACTTCATTTGGATTACAATTTAAGCCTTATAAGTTTTGTTCTTTAGTGTGTCCAAGAAAGGTAGGACTTTCTTAGGGGTTTTAGGAACATATTTTTAGGTATTTATTGATCTAAAAGGATCAAGTTATGTGAATATGAGAGGAGTGAGTGGTTCCATTTTTAAGTGAGCAGTGTGGTACTCTTGTAATTTTTCAAAGTTTTAAAATAATTTAAAGTATTAGCCTTTGGAAAGTGGCTATAAAAATATGAATATTTTAGTATAATGTTGTATGATTCGAAATATAACTATAAAATAATAATTAATTTTATATTTTTTGTTCATATCACATATTGTTTTACCATAATTATCATGTTTTACCCTTTACTATAATAATTATTTTTTACCATGGTAACTATTCATTTACACCAAAAATGAAATTGAATTCATTACTAAATTATAAATTCCTAATTAAAAATTTTAAATCCATTTTTAAATATTCATTTCTTATAAGGGAAATATTTTAATTTAAATATAAGTGCACACACCCAATGAAAAACTGTTCTTAAGAAAAATGTATTTTTAAGCTTAAAAATGGATTTATTAGAAAATCAATTATAATCACGATTAATATAAAATTAATGAGATTATTTTTAATAAAATATGGATAATTTTAACTTTAAACCAATTCAAAATATAATTTAACTTTTCAAATACATGAAAAAATGAAAGTTTTTATAAAAAAATCTGTGTTTTTTTACTATTAACCCAAAAATTATTTTTTATAAAAATACAAAAAATTAATCTTATTTTTTTGATTTTATTATATAAAAAATAAATTTAATTTTATTAAATTAAATTGAATAGTTTTATAAATTTAAAATTTATATAAAACCATATAATTCATGTAAAACAATTCATTTTGAATAAGATTGTTTCTTTTTTGATTGAAATATTACTTAATTATTATAGTGAATATGAATCTATAATATCTATTAAAGAATATTAATAAGATAAGAAATTTATTTACAACTAATATTACCTAGGTTGTTATATTCTTTCCCCTTAATGAAATTATGGCCTCCTAATTCTATTCATTACTGAAACAAGATAGTTTATTTTTCCCTTATAGCTTTTTATAATTCACATGTTACTTCTTCAATCATGTGGTTTTTATATGAAAATTGACCTCTTAAATAACCTTATTACAAAAGAACTTCTCCCTATGATCAATAATATATTCTATATTTTTATCATAATAAATATTTTCCTTCAACTGTACCACTTTAGGGAACAAAAGGTGAGATTCTTCAAGTACATATTTCCATAATAATGAAACATGAGATACATCATATACCTTTGTTAAACTTAGAGTTAAGGACACTCAATATAAAAACAATCACACATTTTCCAAAATTTCATATAGACAAATATACCATGGACTTTATTTTCCCTTCCTTCTAAAGTCAATAACACCTTTTAAAGTAGATACTTTAAGAAAAACATGATCTCCTACCTCAAATGAGAGATCTTTCCACTGATTATATTTTATCATTTTTTCTACTCTGAGCTACCTTCATATAGTAATAATTTATATATAAATTTTCAACAATCTCTTATACCAATTCTAATCCAAACAACTTCCTTTCACCAGATTTTCCCAAATATACTGGATTTCAATACCAATTTCTCTATAGTGTATCAAAAGGTACCATCTGTATAATGGAACAAAAACTATTATTATATTAAAATTACCCCAATGAAAGATAATGGTCCAAAATTAATTAATAATCTAATGAGAAATCTCAAATAATTTCTTCCAAAGTTTATTTTTTTCCCTCCGACTATCCATCATATCCATGATAATAAGTTATAATTAAATTTGATTTATTACTCAAAAAAATTTGAAGTCCTTTCATTTTTTGGTAAATCTAAGATCATGATCTGATAAAATAGAAGGGGAAATCCATGTAACTTAATTATTTCCTCAATATAATATACAGAAATCTGATCTAAATACATAATATCTATAACAAAAACAAAATAAAATGATTTTTTATATGATCAATGATAACCCAAATAGTATTATTAGCTCAAGATGTATTTGATAATTTTAACATGAAACTGAAAAAGGATAAAGAAAACTCTGTAACAGTTTTAATTCATCTTTAACCAACTAATAGGTTAAACATTTCTTGGTAAAATTAGAAATTTCCCTTTTCATATATTCCTCCACAAAAATACTCAAGAAGGGTTCTATAAATCTTAGTGCTGTTAGGATAAAAATAAAATGGAGTGTTGTGAGATTTACTGAACAATTACTTCTTCAACTAGGAACCACATGGAACACATAAACTCTTTACAAGTATAATAACACCTAATTTATCAATATTAAAATCATGTAACTTACCCTTGTTGGACAATTATAACAGTTCTTACAAACCTTGAACTTCTTTCCAAACCTCCATAATTATTTTTGTTAAATTTGAGTACAATGATATTTGATCCAAAAAGTAATGAGTTTCTACATAAAAAATTTCAATGACAAAATTTATTAAATAGTCAAAAAAGGATAACATTCCAAATATATAATAGTTATTGACTTGTAATATTTTTGACTCAAGGCATAAATTACCTTTTTTGTTTTACCTAGATGTTAATGAATCATGAAATCATTATCCATTATTAGTTCCAATAATATTCTATACCTAATGTTCAAATCTTTCTAGGTTAATGTATAATTTAAACTTTTATGATTGGTATATATCTTAAATTTTTACCCATAAGATATGCCATAATATTTTTAATGAAAAAAATAATACATCCAGTTCAAGATAATACATAGTGTAATTCTTCTCATGGAATTTCAATTATCATGTTGAATATAAAATTAACATATCATACTACATCAATGGACAACCAAGGCTCTTTAATGAAGTAATATAATAAATAAAAAATAACTATTTCTTTATGAAAATTCTAAAACTAGGGCATTAACTAATCTTCTTTTTGATTGATAACAAATTTAATTACATTTTTTTTTCTAGATGAATTTAATTCTTTTTTAGGTTAACTCAGTTATTGTGATATATTACTAAGAAAATTTATCAACAAACTATTGGTGGTAACTCATGAATATAAGAAAATTTCAAAATTAATTGATATTTTTTGGTATTTGACACTCTTCCACCACTTTTATTTTTTAAGGATAAATAATTATTACATATTTATAAATAATATTCCAAAAAAAATATGTTGAATCTAAAAAACATATTTTCTAGATTTTATATACAACTTCTTTTCTTTAATGGTTTTTAAAAAATACTTTGATGTTTCTTATGATCTTCATAGCTTTTATAATATAAAATAATATCATAAATGAAAACCACTATAAATTTATCTAAATAATCATAGAAAAATATATTCATAAGATCTATAAATATCATGGGTGTATTCATGAATATATAATGATTAATCAAAAACTCATAATGTCCACACCGAGTACAAAAAACTATTCTAAAATATTATATTCCATCACTTTAATCTAATAGTAACAACATCTAAGGTGAATCTTTGAAAAATATTGAGAAACCTAAAGCTGATTAAATAAGTCATAAATATGAGTAAACAAATACATATTCGTGACAGTGATTTTATTTGGTGCTCTATAGTCAATCAAAATCCTCATAGAACCATATTTCATTTTAGTAATCAAAACTAGAGCATTCTAAGGTGAAGTGATAAGATGGATGAAAACCTTTCCATGTGATTATTGTAAATTATTTTTAAATTCTAATTGATCCATTAGATCTATTTAATAAGGAGTTTTTAAAATTGGATTAGCATTAGGAACTAATTAAATAGTAAATGAAACCTCCCAATGAGGAAAAACACAATGAAAATCATCAGGAAATACATATGAAAATTCATTTACTAGAAGAACATCACTATGATGAATAATTAATTTTGTTTCAATGAAATGTCAAGATAACATTCACCCCCATATTTAATAAACTTATTAGCTTCTGGATATGTTAAAACATGTATGAACCCATTCTTAGATACAAATTGAAACTCACTTTGAGGATTGAATATGAATTATTTATCTATAAAATCTATCTTATCATGATAAAACAAAATTCAATACATAACTAGAGTGGAATTAAACTATAATAAGTGTAAATATACTAGGTTTTTAAAATAAACATTCTACATTTAATTATAATAAGGTTCATATAAATTTATGTTTCTTTAATACATCCAATAAGAGTTTTTACGAAAAGTTATGAATTCATTTTTTGAGGTGATATTTTCATTTTACTAGAAAAAGTTTTAGAAATAAAAGAATGTGTAGGCCCTAAATAAAAAAACACTGGATTAATCTAAGTAAAAAATTTATAATAACTTTTACTAAAATATTAAATGGTATTTAATTTCCTGAGGTTTTCATGAATGATCTAGAAACACACTTATACTTATGACCTTAATGATATCCATCCTTCATATTTTTCATTAGATACACACAAACATAATGGTATATCTAATTACAATTAAAATATTTCACAATAAACTTATCATAATTGGATTGACCATTACCATTTCTCATTTCTTTGGAGTTTGGAGCCTAATTTCCATACTTACCATATTAATTTTTTTATAGATCTTAAAATACATTCACCAATTTTTTTTACCACACCTATCATATGGAGGAATCATAATATTCTTACCTTTATATTTCTTCAACAAATTCTTTCTCCATTTCTTTCCACCTAGTCCAACTCTTATCCTAATTAATATAAAAATAAAAAACTTAGTTTTTACCTTCATGTTGCATTAACCAATGTCTACATAACTTCCAAACTCATGAGTAACTAAATACCTTCACAAACATTGTTTAAATATAGAGTAAAATTAATCAATTTTACTATGATGGTCCAAAATGATATTTGGTTCACCACTAGCCAATATAATAAAATTTTCTTTACATACAGTAACTGAGTCCTCCTCCATATGCTTCAATTCCTAGAATTTCATTTCCACTATATTTTGAATAAATTTATGAAAATATTTCTTAAGGAAAAGTCCCCAAATGTTTCCCACTACATGGAATCATCTCATCTTTCTCCATGGTTTTCTTAATTAAATTCCACCAATGATTTGTTTACCTTTAAAATGATAAATTGTAAGATTTAACTTATGATTTTACAAACATCCTAAAACTTCAAATATATTTTCCAAATAATTAATATATCTTTTAGCTACCAATAGGCCTAAGGATCCCCCAAAATTAAGAGGGATATGTTTTATGAAATTTTCCGCTATAGACATGTCCTATATGAAAAATTGATTCACTCCATTTTATGGGGTCTACTATTTATATTCCACTTGAATTGAGTTAATACAACAACAAACTTCTTAGTTCAAACTCCAACCATTCTAGGTTTTTAATTTCAAATGATATCTTTCTCTTGATTCCTTGATACTTTATTTCCCCATTTTACTCTATAGAAAAACAATATGAATTTATATAGATTAGATGAAGTAACATAGAAATCCTAAAACTCTATCATGTGATAATATAACCATAAATTGAAATATCTTAAATGTGTCTTTTAGTATCATCTTAACCTTTAAAGTTATCAAAACCTTTCCTTTGATACCAATTATGCCATCTTATAATGTAATCAACCCATAAATACATAATTTATAATAAGGGTTAAACATTATTAAATTTATAGGTTATTTTATATTTATAGTTTTAGATAATTAAAAAAACCCTTACACAACATAGTGATTATTTCCACATAGTATAATTTTTTTTATAAAAAAGGTTACTATGTTTACATTCTTGTTTCTTTCATGAAATTTTTTATTTATTTAGGAAGTGTTACCATTAATATTTTTATAATCCCTACACATCCTATAGCCCTGTCAAAAAAAATTAAAAATGTGGGTTGAGAATAAAATATAATAAAGAGATATAAAAGGAATTAAACATGTTAGTCTGTTTGAAAATTCATAAAAACTCTTAAGGAAATTTTATTTTTTACATAAAAAACTTTGATATACAAATAATTATTACTTACTCAGGAAATCAACTCAAATGAAAGAGTTTTCATAAAACATTTTTAAAAAATGAATGCAGGAAAAATCATAATCATGAATATTACTTTGGAAAATATAGGAACTCATGAAAACAAACCATTCCCCATTAGAATATCCTAAAATATCCTTTAATCATGAGTTCATTTCTTTACTGTATAAAATCAAAAGACTGATATAAAAAACCATTTTCAATTATATAAAAACTATGTATGTATCTTTGGACATTATCCTTATATTAACCCTTATAAGAAAACTTAAAAATGAGTAACCGTAAAAGTTAATTCTAATATATCTATTAGGAGTAACTTAATTACCATTAATTCTGTCACATTACCCAATACATTAGAGAGCTACATGGGGCTCACCCATCATTAGAGATATATCAGGATCACCCATTATCATATAAAATTTTCAAGAACCATATCATGAGAAAAATATATATTATATTTCTTTTACAATATAAAATATCATAAAATATTCTATTTTACACATATACAGAATCACTTTCTGATTCACATAAAAATAAAGATAAAAATCAATTTTCCTTCAAAAAATATTAAAATAACAAATAACTATAAGGGAAGGAAATATGATATTATTTGAAACATGTTTAAGAATATTTATAAATAATAGAATCTTTGATGGTATTAAAAGGTGATAATATAGTAAAAGTTAAAAAACATTTTTTTACACTGGGAAAAATATCAAAAGTTCCTTATATAGAAAACTTTTAGAAGATTATTTCATAAAAAACTTTGTAAAATGTCAAGGATAATTGAAAAATACTAAAAAATCATTGGAGTTTATTGAATAACAATATTGAAACATTTTAAATAACATCTATATGGAAGAGAAATATTTTAAAACATTTCAAATAAATGTTTAAAGACAAATCCCTTACCTAATCTCTTGACTTGACTCATATGTCCTTTACATTCTTGAATAATAAAATTGTATTAATTTTATACTTGTTTAAGTACATTTTTTATTTATTCCCTTATCATAATTCTTTTTTATTTCATTTATTACTTTGCCTTATATACTTTTTAAAACACTTATGTTTAGGATGGATGTTTTGGGGTCATTAAATTTATAACTTCAATATAAATTTAAGGCATTGAACATGGTCAATTTGGTCATGGTTCCATAATCTATATATTGTAATTTTTTTTATAATAATATTATTTACACAATCACTACGATTTTATAACCTTTCCTTTAATTAGTTCATGAAAAATTAATCACATCACTTCATGGAGGTGGTAGTCTACACGTACACATGAGAAAAACTATCATTTTGAACCGATGAAAGGTTAAGAAGGTAGGTAATATATTATATTACTTGAATAATAAATATTTCATAAAAATATTATATATTAATTAGTTATAACTTTATAAATATTCATGTGATGTGGTTATGATAAATGAAATACATCACTTCATAGAGGTGGAAGTCCACATGTACGAACTAGTGAAGTTTCATTTGTCAAAGGATGGTAAGAGATGAAAAAGTGTTGTAAAATCAATATAATTACATTTAAGTATACTAAATTTAATTATTTTATTATATAAACATGTTTAAATATGATTTTAAGGATTTAAAATGATAAATAAGCATGAAAAGACTGGATTAAGAGTTATAAATCTTCTTTGAAAATATCATTTCTTTATACCTTATACCTTATACATTTTACCTTATACCTTATAAGTTTTTTATATTGGTTTATAATGGACCTCTAGGAAATGGGTAGATATTTTAGTAAGGTATTTGGGTAGGTATTGGTGAATTGAAATGCCTTGACGTATATGAATAATAGAGGAGTCTGTAAATCTATAAAATTTAAAATAAAAGGTTATAGGGGTTTAAATACCATCATTTAATATTAATTAAGATAATATATTTTCCCTTATCACTTATTTGTTTCCATAATTCGCCTGTTTTACCCTTTACCATGCTAACTAATTTTTACTATGATAACTGTTTATTATGATAAAAAATGAAAGTGAAATCTTTAATAAATTTGAAAATTATAATTCTAAATATAAAATTCAACTTAAAAAATTCAATTTCTTGAAGTCTTCGAAACTAATTTTAATATAAAGACACAAAATTCAATGAAAAATGTTTTTTTATAAAAATGTGGTTTTAAGATTAAAAATGAAAAAGAAAGTATAATTATGATTCCAATGGAATTAATTGGATTATTTTTAATTAAAGGGGAATAATTTTTCTATAATAATAATCTAAAATAGAATATAAATTTTCAAATTTTTGAAAATAAATGATTGTTGTTATAAAAATTGATATTTTTCATTATTCACCCAAAAATAATTTTTTTTGAACAATATCCTAGAAATTCACGTTATTGACTCAATAAAAAAATTAATTTTTTGAATAATAAAAAATCACACTTAATTTATTAATAAATGTTTATGTGACTAATGATAAAACTTCATAATTATGGATTTTACATAAATTTCTCTAAGTATAAGCTACTGCTGTGAGTTTCATCTGCTACCATGGGAGTTTTTCCACCATTTCTTAAGTCGTGAGACCATGAACCATAATTTACTATCAATAAAAATATATATATCCATGCATGAAACCATGAGGGAGAAAATCATGATTGTGTATTTAATTATTCCACCATTAAAATAATTCCACTATAATCTAGAAAATTATGCTATTTTTAGAATATTTATACTACCATAAAGTCAGTTCTTTGACCATGAAAAAAATAAGTGATACCATAATTAGGGTATATCACCCTGAATTAGTATATTCTATTATGATGGAATATGTTTGAACATAAGATAGATTCTATGCCTGTGATATAGAATCTATGCTTCTGTGCCTAACATTTTCCTCCATGAAGGTTTTTTCTTTGGTTCCTATTTGTGATTAAAATTAAATTAAAATTAAAAAGGCTAGTTTATGGAATTTAGTGAAAGTAAAAGAGTTATTAAATATGAGGATTTAATAATTATTATTCTTAAAGTACTAATTTTAAGAATTAATGAAAAATTAAGCTTGTTCTTATATCTTCTTCTTAGTATGAGTATTTAATTTAGTAATATACTTTAATGGACAATTTTAGTTTTAATAAGAATATTAATACATGTAACCTCACATACATAAGGGAGATAAGTGGGATAATTTCTCTAGTGGATATTTTATAACATAAGTGCCAACTATAAATCTTTACATTATAATATATTTTTCATGAAAAAAGTGAACCTTTGGGAAATATTTGAAATGATCAATCGAAGTGATATCAAGGATAGATTTAATGAAAATAAAATAAAGGAATAATATAATTTCTAATTATCTTAATCTTGACCATAGAAAAAGAACTTGATATCATATTCATATTATTTATCTCTTATAATATGTTTCTATTTAATTTTTATATGTTCATTCTTTACTTGTTTATACTTTAGGAAAAATATCTTGTACTATATTGGAGAGTACTATGACACTCTCTTCTCATTTATTTCATATATATCATACCAAAAATAATAGTGGCAGATAAAAATTATATCTTGGACTACCCAACATGTATTTTTTTTGTATACCTAATCCAAGGTGTGCATCATTGTTTTTATTTTAATAAAACTTCTTGAAAATGGACTTTTAACATGTGGAGAGGAATAAGTCTTATCTTTTGACTAAATGAATTGTTTTAAAATTCATGTTGCGTTTAATTTATTTTTCTTTATCTATTCTGAATTACAATTTTTTTAATAAAATACTATAATAGATATCTTGTAATTGCAATATAATTATTTTTTGTGTGAGTAAAATAATTTCAAAAGTTAAATTGCTTTAAAACTGTTTAACGGTGTTTTGAATAGAATTTCAAGAAATTATTTTAAATCTTTAATTTTTTATACCTATGTTATTAGTTAACTCAGATGTAGCATTTTTAAGTGTTTTAAATTTTATTTCACATGATATTTTTAACAGAAACTTTGGAATACATAAGTCACCACTCTCTTGATTAATTCACTTAAACCATCATTTGGTATTAGAGAAAGTCTATTTTTTTCTAATATTTCTCTATTTTATTTAGTAACTTGGATCAAATATCCCGATAAGACCACTTTTTCTATTAATTTAGTCTTTTTTGTTATCATGTAATATTCTAGTTAATAAGGTTTTTCTAGCATTATACCACCTTAATTTAATGGAGAAACTATTTTTGAATGGAAAATTAAAATGTAAATAGATCTTGAGAGCATGAGTTTTGAAATCTATATAGTTATATAAGATAAATATTAGAAACCAAAATCCTCTTGGTATAAATTGATTAGTTCTAAATAAATTTCATTTGACTGTAACTGCAAATCTATGAATACTTTATACTATGCATTTGGTGAAGATAAGTTTAATAAATTTCAATATGTGATACTACTTTTCAAATATGGGATAGTTTTGTTTTGTTTCATGAAGTCACATTAAATTTTAAATAAATGAATCTAAATAATTATAAAATTAATTATGATAAATTTATAAGGAAGTATAATGAATCAATTTCTAAAATTTATCTTATATTTAATAGAATAGTCAATATGATGAATATACGTAAAAAAATAAAAGATGAAGAAAAATTATAAAGAATCCTAAGATGCTTTACTGATAGTTGTAGAGGAACTACTGTCTCCAATTAAGATTAATTTGATATAAACAAACTACCAATGAAAGTGTTGATTTGAAATCCATTGATGTATGAAGAAAATTTGAAATAAAATATTGAAGAAGAAGAACCAAAACAATTTATTCATTTTAAAAAACACCATGCGAAATTTGAAAGATAAAATAAAAGAAAATAGAAAAAGTGAGGATGAATCATATTTTGAAATGGATGATGCGATGAGTCATCTAGACATAAGATTAAATAACTTCTACATAAATAATAAATTATTCCAAAAATAAAACTATGGTGTAAGGTATGACAAAATAGGAAGTAAAAAAAAGGAAATTTAATCAGGAGAGGTAACATATTATTAGTGTAATAGAAAGAGTCATATCAAATTTGAATATCAAAAAATTAAGTACAAGAAGAGAAATTATGATTAAAAAGAGTCCTAAGAAGGATTTAATGGAAACCTGGAGTGCCTATGAGGATAAATACATTAATTTTTATTCAAGTTTGGAAGAAAATAATTCAATGGAATATATGAGTTTTATAGAAAAAATGTTCAAGTAAAGTGCTCACACTTCACTTAGAAATATTCCTTATGATTTAAAAAGGACTAATTCCAGATTGAAGGAATATTTTTTAATACTTGATGACACTATAAATTATTTGAAATAAAAAATAAAAAAATAAAAAATAGTTACATGGTTTATGTGCTAGTTATAAAAGTGCCTTGCCTACAAAAAAATAAAAAAATAAAATTTATCAAATGAGAATAATGAGATTAAAATTTCAAATGAGAATATTAAAATGGATCTTAAAAATTATACAAATAGAAGAGAAACTTTGACCATTATTCTTGATAGGCAGACCACACTAAAGTATATAACTTGGATTAGGTACCAATCTCATCAAAGGAAATTTTTTTAAAATAATTTTGTTTATAGTTCAAGTTCATACTAATTTTTAAAGAGTTTATATTATTATATACTTAAGAAGGTGTTTATTTCAAATTCTCAGAAAAATTACTTTGATAAAAGTATTAAATATCTTTGGATTCCAAAAAACACTTTTTGGTATCCTTTTTAGACCTAGGAAATTATGGGCACTGAAATCATTGATGGTTTAAATATGTTGCAGTAAACTTGATTGAAGTATACCAATAAGAACTTATGGTATCTAGATAGGGGGTGTTCCTGACATTTTATTAGAGATTAATCGATCTTTAGAAGCCATATAAAGCTGGATGGTAGAAATATCACATTTGGTGATAATGCCAAAGGAAAAATAGTTTTACTTGGTCAAATTGATAACTCTTAATTTTGTTTTAATTTATAAAGTTTTATTTATTTATGGATTAAATTATAATATGATTTTAAAATAAAAATTATGTGATTATGGTTACCATTTTATGTTTGATAATAGTGGTTTAAGGTTCTATGATTCTAATAATGATTTAATATTTATTAATTTACACAGTGATAATATTTATGTAGTCTATTTAGATTCATTATTTTCATAAAATGTCTCTTTATTATGTTCCTTCCATAAATAATCTTATTAGTGGAATAGAAGATAAGGACACTTAAAACTTAATCAACTTATAAATACAACAAGTAAAGGTTTAGAAAATCATATTCTTAAACTTGAATTCCCAAAATACAAAGTGTGTAATCTGTGTTAAAAATAGAAACAACATGATTTCCTTAAAAAAATAAGATTAAACTTCTCAACCCATAGGGCTGGTTTATATGGATTTTTTAACCTTCTATAGTTTCAAGAATAGGTGGGAAGCATTATACCTATATTCTTGTTGATGAATTTTCTATATTTATGTGGGTATTATTTTTATCACAAAAAATGAAGTTTGTTCTTATTTTGAAAAATAAGAAAAATATATAAAAAATAGTATAATTTCCATTAAAACATTGAGGAGAGATCATGAATGTGAATTTGAAAATCAATACTCTGAAACTTTATACTCACAACATGGATATAATCACAACTTAACTACTCCCTAGAAGACATAACAAAATAGAGTTGTTGAAAGAAGCAATCTGACACTTCAAGATATTTCTAAAACAATGCTCAATGAGTTTGAATTACTAGCTTAATTTTAGGAAGAATCTATGAACACAACATACTATATTTTCATCAGGGTTCTTATTATAACTCTTTTAAATAATTCCGTGTATGATTTAGGGAATGGAATAAAAACAAAGTTTATATGATATAGATTTTTTTGGTTTCAAGGTATTTATTCTCAATATAAAATAGATTTTAGATAAATTTTTATCTAAAAGGGATGGTGGTATTTTCTTTAGTTATTAAACCTATAATAAATCATATATGGTTTTTAGTAAAAGGACCAAAGTTGTGGAAGAATATGTAATTGTCATGTTTTATGAATCATATCCACTTGAGGCTTATAATCCTTAATAAAACCTTTATGATGATTTTTTACTTGAATATAAATTATTCAACCAAGTCTAGTGATTTCCTTATACAATGTAGTGTAAGATTACTAGAAAAATCACCCAACAGTGAGGAAGTAACTAAACCAAAACTTAAGGAAGAAATCAAAGTACTAAGTGCCACTATCCCTAGATCCATTTAAACCCTTATAAGAAATATTTTAGATGATATTTTTTGAGATCTAAATATAGGTAATCAAACTAGATATTATCCTAGAAACTAGGTTATAAATCTAGATTTATTATCACAACTTTAATCTAAAAACATTACCAAATATATCATTGATGAATTTTGGGTCATGGATATGAAATAAGTCTGGAATTAGATTAGAAAATAGTATAAAAACATTGAGACTAGATGGATATTGGAACTAAATGGGTGTTTTGAAACATTTTTGATGAATATAACACCGTAGTTATAAATATATCTAGAATATTTTCACAAGGTTATAATTAAGAAGAAGGGATAAATTATAAATAAACCTTTTTAATTGTAGCAATACTTGGGGACATTATAAAACTACATACTGATGTTTAACATTTGAATTTAAAATAATATGAAATTGTTTTCAAGAGTGATTTTCCTAATGGTTATATTTTTGAGGTTGTTTTTGTTGAAGAAACCCCTATATTTGAAAAACTGAGTTTAATAAATTTTGTTTTTGGCAATTATAACTATTTTTATGGTTTAAATCATGACCCTAGAGCTTGGTATGACAGGATAAACTCTATCTTGATCTATAATGGTTTTTAAAAATGAGTAGTTGATCCCAATTTAATTATAAAAATGATTTCAAACTATTTGTTCATAGTTCATATATAAATTTTTGGTATTATTTTTATTTCGACTAAAAAATACTTATGTGTATAATGTTTTAAAAATGATTAAAAATGAATTTTAAATGAGTTCATTGGGTGATATAATGATCTTCCTTTGTTTTTAGAATTTTCTAAGTAATAAATGAATTATTTTAAATAAAAATAATTGCACAAAAGACATTTTAAAACATATTTGTATGGATAGTACAAAAGGAAGTGATACTCCCATGAGTACAACTTGTATGCTATATTTAGATGTAACCAAGAAACTAGTTGATTAAAACAGTTACAAAGGTATGATTTAAAGTTTACTTACATGAATTATATCTGACATAATGTTATATATAGTGTGTGTGTGTATGTGGTCATTTTCAATCAAACCATAGGGGATCTCATTTGAATAATATCAAATGGTTTTTTTAAATACCTCATGAATTCAAATAATTTTTGTTTTTCTACTCTAGAGGAAAATAATTTTAATTATTTAGTTATTTAGATTTAGATTTTTGTGGTTGTATGTAAGATATAAAAAGAACCTCTGGAATATTTCACTTTTTGGAAAATTATCTACTATCATGGTGTAGTAAAAAAACATATTTTTATTTCATTATTCACTGCTAAATTGGAGTATATATACACATTTGTTTCTATGCACATATTATATGGATGAAACACACCCTTTTAGAATATTTATATCAATAGATACATTTTTGTATAAACTCTGATAACACAAGATATATTAAAATTTATAAGAATAATGTATCTCATTCAAGGACAATTAACATCGATATAATACATCCTTATTTGAGAGATCATTTTCGAAAGGGTGATTTAAATTTTGAATTCATTGGTATAAAATATCATATTGATAACATTTTCACAAAGCCTTCAAATATTGAGAAATTAATGTATCTCAGTCAGGAGGTTGGCATGGTAAGTTTATCTTAATATTTTATTTACATAATTATTTTTGAATTTGGTAGAGTTAAGTCCCAAGTCTTGTTCTAACATGATCTTTATACCATACTAATTTTCTACCATGGTATGTGCTACTGTTGTATACTACTATTCTAGTTTTACTATTGAGTTCTACCATTGGGTACTACTATGAGTGTGCTACTATGAATATGCTACCATGCGAGTGCTGTCGTTGATTAATACCATGTATTTATTACCATGCATGTAATATCGTTTGAGAAATACCATGTGAACTTGATAACATGGATTCTCTTTTTTCACTTTTACTATTAGGACTAATTTCATTATTTTTAACTCTTAAATTCCTCATTTTATTTGAATTTTTTTATAATTGATAGTTGATTTGTGCCCTAAATGATCAAAATACCTATTTGGATTTTGAATAAAATCTTTTCTCTCATGCGAACTTGAATCTTTGTCTCCATTTCTCTCTCAAAACCACCCTTCATCCTTCAATCCTTTAAATATATGGTACTATAGTGATGGTGAAAAGTAATGCCATTTCTGGCTGTCCTAGCTATCCATAACAACATAAAATATCAATAGGTCGATCTATTCACCTAGTAGAGCCATATAATCCCCCATTATAATATCATGTAGTTGTTTCTAAAAAAATTGATTCAACATGGTAGGAATATACTAGATCACTGATATAGAGAGTAGTTAATGAGAAAGGATTGGAAGTATAGTTCACAAAAAATGATCAACCTTTCCATATAATACAGGTTCATAATTTTTATTTTTATTCCATATATGAGTTTTGAGAAAATAAATACTTCATAATGTCTTTGGTTGTTGTAAAAGAGCTAGTATTATCCTTGAATAAATGTGATAGATGCTTAAGAGTTCCCCAGAAAGAGTTTATGAAGATCATTAGTGTTCCTTTACAAATGGACATTCAAAATTTTTTGAAGAATATTTTCTAGATCTCTTTAGAGATGAATACCCAAGGTGTCTGGTTGTTATGAAAATTTATGGATAATTTATATTTCCTTTTAATTTTTTCCAAAATATTTTATGTATGAGAAAGGGAGACTTTAGGATTATAAGGAACTAAGATGTTTCTTTTGTTCCTCATAAAGAAATGGTCTGAGATGAATATTTATAGATATATTATGGTTCATATGATGAAAATGTGTAAACCACCCTCTTAATAAAATTACATATCATATCCTAAGATGATCTCAACCTTGTAGAATGACAGAGTAGTTATTCTTGAAGGGGAAGAAAGGATTACATAGTGAAGTTTCTTCTATTTAATCTATGATACTAGTGGGAGAATAAAATTATATTGGAAACCTTGGAATAAGAAATGGATTTTTAATAATAGAAGGATTTCTTAAAATTTCAATCTAATAATAAACTACATCAGACTAAGAGATATTCTTTATCCCAGTTTGGAATTGGATGAGGCTATGACATATTATTTAGACAAAGAAGTAGATCAAACTACTTTTGAGTATAAGGAATGATCCATAGGAATATAACTAGAAGATGGAAGTGATCCTAACATCATGAGTAGTCAGAATGTATTTATAATCCTTTTTGATTAATTACTTTACTTACCTTTTAGGGAAATAGTTTTGGATGATGATGAGTTTTTAAGCATAGTGGTTTTTTTACAACTGTTCATTTTGAGGGATCTGAATCTAAAAGACCAAAGGACATGGTTTTGATTTTAGATAATCTAGTTTATAAAGTCAATAGAGAAGATAAAGATGTGGAGACTAATTATTTTATATCTATCTTTTATTTTGGTAAGACAATTAGTGGTGATTGGGAAATTACCTCCAAAATTTACTATGCAAGACTAGTTTTCTAGAAACCCAATCTGTCTAGATGAATATGATGCAATTTATAAGGATGAAAAGTCCCCAAGATCACTAGTTCTTATATTAGAATACTTATATTTAGTATATTATATGGTGGTAGTGACGGTGTAAGTCCACCACCGCATGGTGGACCTATTATCTATACTCCTTATAAGGATCCCAAGGGATCATTGATTGAATGGATTTATTAGGATGAGGTACTCCATCATTTTCCTTCAAATGAGATAGTTATATTTAATGTATAAGTTTTAGTATCAATTTTTGATGATGGTGAAAATCTTTCAAATTCTAGTCAAGGGTATACTCTAAGACATGCTATACATAGACCATGAGAGGATAGGTATTCCCCTCCGCCTCATCCTCCTAACTATAGTTGTCTTACCTGAGCTGATCTGGATGCTTTTAATGTTGATATTTAGTTCGTTCTTACCAATTTAATCAAGAATTTTACCTCCCAGGGTTAGTCTATTATCCTAGATAACATATACTTGATAATATATCTTTTTTTACCACATCTCTAGCCTATGTTTTTTCTAAGGATTGAGAATTTAGAGCAAGAAAATAAGAATCTTGTTGAGAATTTTGTTTCTATTCACACTGATTTAGAGAACGTGAGGGTGTACCTTACCCAGGGAGATATGAAAATTATTAGGAATCTTAAATATAATTCTTCTAAGGTTGTTGCCTAATATTTCAGATCTCCACCACATTCAGTACTTACTCTACTTAATGTTGAATTGGTTAGGATAATTGTTCAAGAAAAGAAAAAAATGTTTTCGGGGAATCCTCCACTTCTCATTAGGTAGAGTTACAAAAAATAAAATCTCATGGTGAGAATATTTATAAACTTTTTTTGGCAATGTTTTGATGTGGATAGGGATGATAGGGTTATGATTACCCAAGATATCATCAATCAAATGTGTAATATTCTATCAAAACATTATCACTCCACCTGTTTTAGTTTCTTGGATAAAAATCTAGAGATTCCTCCTATAACTAGATACTTCAAGTAATAAGTAAACCACCTAAAAGTTTGGGATACTTTATTGAATATATTTATAGAAGAAAATATTCAATTCTTTAAAGTTATGGACCTTATTGGTAGTGTGATATCTATGTTTACTAAGTTGATGGAGTCTAATCTTGACACCACCAGGACTAAAGTGATTTCTCCAGCTACTATGTCTATGAATACATCAATATTAGCTCCTATTCCAACTCCAATTTCCACTAATTCTATACGAGTAAACCACTTTGTGGTTACTCTATTTGAGGAATGAGGCATCTATGACTAGTGGAATTAGGCATTGTCTTCAGGACTTATACACCCCCTTATACCTCTTCTCCCACTCTATCCTCTTCTAAGGGAATAATCTCCACTTAAAATGAATCTTGAATTGGACTTTGATTCATATTTGATAGGACCATTTTTTTGTATTTTGATCATGCACTATTCTAACTTTGATTTTAATAGAAATTCATTTTTCTTTCATCTGTTTTCTCTCCTTTGTTGATATACTTCTCATTCCATGTTCCATTTTAATTTTATGCCTTTTTGATAATATGAAAATTGGATAATTATTTAAAATTTATTGAATTATGGGAGCAATTAATTATTATTTTTGTTTATGATTTAATTATGACATGATAATTATTTGAAACTTTTTTTGAATTTATTTTTAACCTTGATTTTCGACCATAAAAAGGGGGATATTGTTCTATTTATCTTGTAAGTAGTTTTTAATGATCGTAAGTCCAAATTTATTTCTAACTGTTTATGTTTTGAACGATTTAACTTCATAAATCTTGATTTTATAAAAATTTATCTAAGTTAAAGTTGGTACTGTGAGTTTCACCTCATACCATGATAGTTCTACCACCATGATTTATGCATTGTGACTGTGCAATAGACTTTACTACTATGAAGATGTAGTCTATATCTGTGTGTGCAATCATGAATCAAAAATTTACTAATGTGTGCTTAATTCAGCTGCTCTTAAAATAATTCCACTATAATTTGAATATTTATGCTGCTGGAAGAAGAATTATTCTTCCATTAGAATAATTTTGATACTTTCAAGAGAGTTCTATGATTGTCAAATAGTAAGTTCTACCATTTATATAATTTTTTACCATAAATAAATATCTACACCATGAAGATAGATTTTTCACCATGAATAAATATGTGTGACCATGAGATAGAATCTGCGACCGTGTGATGGAATATTTGTTTCCGTGCCTGAATTATGCCTCCATGAAAGTTTCTACTTCTTTTTATATTTGTGATTAAATTTAAATTTAAATTCCAATGGATAGTGTATGAAATTTAATGTATGTAATAGATTTGGTCAGTATGTGTATTTATGAATGATTATTCTTAAATGGACACTTCATAATCTTAAAGAAAAAGTCATATTTTTCCTATAATTTCTTCTTGGTATGATTATTTAATTTGTTAATATATTATAATGGATAATTTGACTTTCAAAAAAATATAAATTAGAGGAATATCACATGAACAAGGGAGAGTAGTGCGGAAAATTTATCTAGTGGATATTGGATAACATAAGTTCCAATTGTAGATCCTTCCAGGCCACTCTAGTTTTCATGATAAAACTGAACCTTTAAGAAATATATGTGAAGATTGATATAAGTGAAATTAAGTAAAGAATTAAAGACAATCCAATAAAATAATAATATCAATTCTGATTATCTAAATCGTGATTAGAGTAAGTGAACTTCACAACATATTTATATTCCTTCTCTCTTCTTCTCTATTGTTATTTAATTTTGAGTTGTTATTGTTTTACTTATTTATAATTTGAGTATAATATTTTATACTATATTGGATATTAATATAAAGATCTATCACCATTTATTTAATATCTTTCATCCCATAGACAATAATATAATATGCTTTCTCTAGCTTGGGCTACCTTGTGTGCAGTTATTTCTGGGTACTCGGGTGAATTGTGGATCATTATGTTTATTTTAATAAACCTTCTTGATAGTGGAATTATTCTAAGTGGAGAGGAATAAGTCTATTCTTGAGAATAAACCACTTATTTTAGAATTTGATGTTTTTTTAATTTAATCAGTGTTATATATTTTTATTTTCAAAATTCTTTTTAGTAAAAAACACTTATAGTTAGCTTTTAATTACGATATAATTATTTCTGGTGAGAGTAAAATTATTTTAAACGTTAAATTTGTTTCTCAAAACATTTAAATAATTTTTAATCATAATTTCAAGAACTTATTTCAATGATTCAATTTTTTTATACCTAAATTATTAGTTAACCATGATTTATTAATTTTGGGGTCTTTTAAATTTAAATTTACATGCTATTTTTAGTAGAAAATTTTGAATACTCAATTCAACCCCTCTTGATTAACTCACTTGAACTATCAACCCTAAAAAATATTTGATGTGTTTTATAATACCCCATACGTTAAACAACTTATAATTACATGATTTATTATAAGGGTTTCACTTTATTACATTTATAATATCTTTTCTATTTAATATTTTAAAGAATTAGGTAAAACATTACTTAAAAAAGTCGAAACTTACACACCATATACATTTTTCCTATCAAACAATTTTGTTATAAAGACATAATTAATTCATTTAGGGTATCTACTATATCTATAACTCTGACTTAATTTACTTTTCTAACCATCTTTAATCTCTATGAAAAACCATTTGAAGACATGGTATTAACAAAACAAATATCATTAAGGGTTATAAAACAAAATAAATTTTTTAGTCTTTTTGTAAACTAGAAAAAATCCATATTAAAGTTTTCATATTCACAATAAACGTTTTATCTCACATATCCATTTAATTTTCCATGAAAAAAACCTAAATTATTAATAAATATCATGAAATTTGTTTCATGGAATCATTTAGGAATAATCACAATCATATGGGTTTCTTGGAAAATTTCAAAACTCATGAATAACTTTACATAAAAAAACAACAATTTCCCATTTATAAAAAGTGACCATAAACATTCCTTAAAAAAGATCATTTATATATATTTTTTAAATAAAATTTATTACTTTATAAAACATCATAAGCATATATTATAGGTACCCTGAGACATTATCTATACATTCAACCTTATAAAAACCCCTAAAATGGAATCACATAACTAGATAGTTCCTATATCTCTTAGTAGTAACCTATAACTAGTATATTACTTTACTTACCAAATAAATTGGAGAGCTATACCGGGCTCACCCATCATAATTTATTAATAAATTCACCCCTATAATAAACCCTATAATAGAATCACATAACCAGATAGTTCCTATGTCTCTTTGGAGAAAATTATAACTAGTTTACTCTATTAATTTACCAAATTCATTGGAGAGCTATATAGGTCTCACCTATCTTAATAACTATATTAGGATCATCAAAAATTTATATAAAATTTATAAGAACCATAGCATGAGTAAAATAAAAATAAATTACACTTTAATCATTAAACCTATTTGAATATGTATTCAAGAACATAAGTAATAACAATTTCAATTATCATAATAAGATGAGAGAAAGTTTTCATTTCATTTGAAAAATATTTTAAAACTAAAAATTATTAGAATATTGAGAAGAAGATTTTTGGTAAGTTCCCAGATCTATGTAGTATGAACCTTTTTAGGATTTTTAATCTCGTGGAGCTTAGTGGAGGCCTATAAAAATTTTAGAGGGGTTAGGCATCTAAAAGCTGTAAGTATGTAGAATAAAGGGCGTGTAAATGTGTTTCACATTGTGTATTGTCATTTAAAATCTTGTGTAATGCTGGTTCATGAACGAAAAAAGTTCATGGCTTATGAGGACAATTAAAGTGGTGTTACAAAGTGTGTTAATTTTCAAGATAAATCCTTCTAGGCGACAAATTTTTCAGTGAGATGTGATGCTTGACATTTACACAATGTGAAAAGGGGTTTCACTCCATGTAAATTCCCAATGCAGTGCGCTTATAAAGACTGAAAGACCGTATGTTTTCCTAAAACCCTATAGAACTCTCTATTTTTAGGTGACTTGTAATCCCCCGACCCCAGAAGCCCAGAGTCGGTGCATTATTACTTATCATTGGAATGATCACAAAAGATCAAGTCTTGAAAGACTGTTTAGTTTAGTAGCCTTGGAAGTACTAGATACATTCGTAAGGTTTACATTACATCATAAAATGGAAAAATACAACAACAATATTTACAAAGACAACACTGAGATCCCATAGACTATCCCTGAAGGTCAATCATAATATACTTCTTCACATCCTGGGAAAAATAAAACATAGAAAGGGGTGAGCTCAGATGCTCAGTAAGGATAACAATATAGCAGAAACTTTCATAAATAAGTATAAACATTTAAGGCATTGTATAAGTCTAAAAAAAAAGCCTTTTAAACTAGAAATTCAACATAATATGGAAAAGATAAAATCAAATAATTCCATTTACTTACTCACATGGATATTCTACTAGTCAAATAATCACATGCAATATCAATAGCCACTTTCATAACGATGGAATGCATAATGCCAAACTTTCATAACCACATAGTCATGGCCTTGTTCCAAGAATACAAATAGGATTTTGTCAAGGCCTTGTGCCAACACACTAGTTTGTCTCATGAGACCTACCGATGCATTGAGGAGCTATAGAGGGCTCCACCCATCACTTACTACAACCAATGCATTCCTCATATGAAAAGGTTTAAACATAACATAAACATTCGTATTAAAACTAAAATAGGAAATGTGGATAATTTATTCATATACCATGAATGGTATAAAATAACACATCCACAATCAAACATATCACAAGAAATTCAATACAATATGGAAGTTTCGTATCATAATAAATCAACTTCAAATAAACTTAAAATCTATCGAAGGATGTTGACATAGATGAAATCAAAACCTTTTTAGAGAAATATCTCTTTATATTTTTAAATCATTTAAAGTCATGTAATTATAAAAGAAAAAGTTTATATTTTAAAATATTCTTATAATCTTGTAAGGGAAGCTTTGATGATGTTATTATGGCATAAAATAGGTGCACCCATCATATAAGTTAAAAAAAACATTCTCACATTAATTTTGTCGAAAAGGTCATAGAGTACCTTGTTTGGAAAACAACAGAAATATTACTTTCAAAACATATATGGTAAAATAAGGGTAAAAATTACTTCAACCCATAGTCTAGTAAATAGTAAAATGTTTTGGAATAAATTTTTAAGAAACATGGATGTGGATGATAAAGAGGTCCCGGTAGATACTTACGTAAAAACAACCTCAAATAATAAAGAGATTGTGAAATTAACCCTTACCTTGTACTTTTCCTTGGTTTAGGGTAGGTTAACCTCATATATAATGGTGAAATAATTGTTATTAAATTATAAATTAATCATATACATTAATATGATATCATATATGACCTTTTAACATTCCTTTGTTAATAATATCTTAGTATTATCGTTGTTTTGGGTGTTAACAGATTCATTTTACTTTATATTATTTGTTATGTGAGTCATATTTGTTATGGATGGGATTTATCTTATTTATATACATAATTTTATCAAGTCTTTAAACATTATTTTTAATCATCTAATGAAAATTAGTCTTGAATGGATATGATGGGGAATGAATCTCATCACGTTCGTGGAGATGGTAATTCGTACGTACGCACGAGAGACAATATCATCATTTTGATATTTAAATAATATATAATTGGATGGGATATAATATATAAAGAATCATTATCATGTTATATTTATTATTTACATAAATTACACATCATTATTATACCCATCAAAATAATAATATATTGAATAACAATTACACCACGACATGGAGACAGTAAGCCGTACGTACGCACGTATGGTGACATGTCAATCAAAGGATGGATAGAATAATGAATTTGGTTGAACGAAATTTATAATAACATCACAGTATATAGAAGATATTGGATTTATTATTTTATAATGGAAACACCAAAGAAAAAGGAAGTGAAAGAAGAAAGGAACTTGAAAGAGGTGATGAAATATTTAACTCTTCTTCCAGTTCTTCCTTTTGATTTGATCAAAAGGGCACCTTTGGTTGGATTTATAACTAAATTAAGGCCTATAGGATGAACATAGAACAGTTTTGAGGGTATTTGGGTAGGGGTTGGCTGATCCAAATGGATTTTAAGGTGTGAATTAGAGAGAAGGGGGAGTTCCCTTTTATAAGAGGGGTGAGGGGCACCTTAGGAAAAGCTAGAAATATTATTTTATAATAAAATCATTTTTGGTTTCTAATGGAAGAAAATGGATATTTAAAGTCTAAGGTGGGTATGGTTCAAAAAACACTCAACTGATAGGTTTTATACTGGTTTGGGTAACTATATTAACTTTATCTTTTAGATTTAACTCTTAGCTAAATAGTTTGACATTTACCATATTTCTTTGTATTTTTATATTATATGTTTAATAAACTCACTATATACTTCCATGATAACCCCAAGTGGTTAATTAATGATGAAAATATTATTATATAAGTTCTTTTTCTGAACCTTAAATTTTTAGGAATAGAATATCAATTAATAATATAATATTTGTTTTAAAAACTCTTTTATGTTAATTTTGACAATATTTCGTATTTTGTTTTTGCTAAATTTATAATAGCATTATTACTTCAAAAACAATTCATCAAACTAACCCTAATAAGAAATAGTAACCTATAAAATTAGTTCAATTCATAAAAGTCTCAAATTACATTTATTTGGATATTTATAATGTCAATTATTTTAATAATTTATTGATTAGGTAATTACTGCATCATCATTGTGTCATAAATAAATTTAATTATTTAATGTCTAAAAATTATAAATAAAATACCATTATGTAAGAAGTCTTTTTATATTTCTAATGAATATTTATAGTCTAATTTATCTTATGTGTAACCCTATATTAAAATTCTTTCAGTTATTAAACTTTGAATTTGACACTTTTAACTCTTCTTTGAATTAAATAATAATAAATGTCCTAATCTAATAAAAGTGGACCAAAAAGGTTAATATTTTATTTTTAATGTTGTATTTAGTCGATTTATACTTATCCAATATAATTAGGACATGTGTTAGGGTAATAATAATATCATTTTTACCCTTAAATACCCTATTTACTTTTAACCGTGGTAAATAAAAGTAAAAATTTACTATTCACTAAAAATTATTTTCATCTTTTTTAACCAAATTTTTCTTACTGATATAAACTGTGTCTCTCTTAGTTTTGAAATTATACTCAAAGAAGAATTAAAATTAAATTTTATGTGATTTGGCTAATTCTCATAGGAGGTGGGTAAAAGAAGGTGAAAAGTTCCATAAAATTTTTATATATCTAAAATTATTATAAAATGACTCCAACGAATTACATTGAACTTATATAGGCATTATGTATCTACTTTGACCTAAAATAAATTTATATAAAATAAATAATTATTTAAATAAAAATTTGGTTTTAAACTATAACTCAGTGTTTTCACTATTCATCAAAAATTGAAAGTTTTCGGAAAAATACCAAAAATTCACCCTAAGCTGATTTCGATAATCCAAATCCAAAAATGAAGTCAATTTTGAAATATGAAATTTATAAAATTTCAAAAAGTGGCTATTAATATTCATAACGACTAGTTTGATTGGTTGTGGTGTGTTAGAAATTGAAGTTGTGTACAACACACGCTACTATATTATTCAAAGAGAAGTGTACCGTGGAAGCTTAGGGTGTTACATTAATAGCAGACGTCATTTTAGAAATTTGGTATCCCTTTAACAGGGATCGATCCTTGTCCATTCATCTTTAATCTGTGGTGATCCATGGTGTGTTCCTCCTTATTTTTTAGTATGTTCTCCCAATTTTGTCTTATTTCCTTCCATTCCTTTCTCCATGGTATAGAACATTATATATATTATACTTATTGATTTTTATTGGTTTATTATTGCTGCAGTTTACACAGTGTCCTTGTATGGGAGAAGAATCTTTTTGGAGAGGTGATAAGAGATCCACAACATTGGTAATTTCTCATTTGAAGAACATTGACAAATTTAAGGTAAGGGATTCACTAATTCTCTATTTATTTATGTGAAACTGTAAATTAATCAAGTTTTAGACCTTTTTATGGAAGTTAAATTAACCTAATAATGGTTTAACCAGATTAAAAAATAACTGGTTAGAAATAAGCTTGTATCATGTTATTCTTGATATAAATTGGTAAATAAAAAAAATATGAAATTAATTATTAATTATTTATCTTATGAATTTAAGGAAGATGTATGTTTGAATCTGGTATGTATTGTAATTTGATAATGATCAAATTGATGCTGGTATACATGTGTAATAAAATGTGTTCTTCCATGATAATATAAATGATAAAGAATGTATATAATGATAATTATTGTTGATGATAATAATAAAAGGCATTATCAAGGAGAATGATATGTCTTATAGTTTGATGAAATTGGTTTAAATGTTAAAGAACATGTTTATAATTTGACAGCTTTTTAAAGATTGGCGCATTTGGTTTCCTATAGTTGGAACCTAAGATAATGAATCATAAATTTATGGTAGAATAGGAATTGGTTGTGTGATAAATATACTTGTTAGGGACTAAGTTTCCAATTTTTTTGAGAAGGTCGAGTGCCTTGAGTTTAGAGCAGTATGATCTGATTTTTTTGTGAAGTTTAGATACCTTATTTTAGGTCCTAGATTTTCCTACTGGCTATGATTATTTATTCTTGATGCTTTTACTATGTGATATAGATTTAAAATTCTCTATAATATGTGATATGAAGTGGGGAGGCCCGAATGTGATATGATCTTGATATGGCTAAGCCTAGGTTGGATGATGTGATGTGGGTGGTGAGGCCTAGATGATGTGGCCAAAGTTGATGCCTGTGGTGGTGAGATACATTGGGATATGAATGTGGTTGTTAGGGATGAAACCATAGATGATGTAATGGGTTGAAGCAGGGATTACCCATTGATTTAATACTAAGATCTAGGATGTTTTTCTTGTGAATATGTTTAATGGATGATGGTTGGGTTTTTTATTTTATCTTCATTCCTTTCCTGACTACTTGAGGTAGATGAGTATGATTGGTTGTATGTTTCCTATTGTTTGTATCTTATAATGATAATTGTAGAGTACCTAGATATATAATTATGATAATAATGAATAAATAATTCTTAACCCATGAGGTTGGTTGATGCTGGTATGTAATGAGATGTTAATCTTAATGAACCATGGAATCGGTTTGTATTATGCCCAGAGGTTCACTATGATAATTAATTTATTGTAATGTGGGATAATTTTAATGGTTAATTAATGGATAATGAATTAATTAAAAAAAGTAAATGATAAAAAGGAAATTAGTAATTAAAGTTTCAATTTTAAATGCTTGTGTTCTTATAGAAAATCTAGTCTTAGTAGTGCTGGTTGGGAGTCTGAGGGACGTTTGCTGTATTTGAGTCTAAGACTAGGGTATTCCCATAATGTGGTTGATATATATATTATATATTATTATTTTAATGCTTCTTAACTCATATCAGTTAGTTAAACTGACACCCAATGGACTCTAGGAGGGTGTTTTCCCCAACATCACAGTGGGAGGATGGATGGATGACTACTCGCAGTAGACCCGCTATCTTCTCAATGTAGTTAACTATGCTGGTATGCACAAAGGTTGCATTCCCTATATATGTGTGTTGAGTGATATGATAGATTTTGGTTATTTTACAAACATATATTACCAGATATAGTATCTAAATGATTATTATAGGTATGAAATGTATAGGTTGTGATGTCATGTGGCACCTTACTCAGTGTATGGGCTATAATGAAAAAAGTTATAATACTAGATATATGATACATGTCATACGAGCTGTGGTGGATTTCAGAAAATACTTATTTACTAGATATGCTAATATGATATGGGATGATGTGTTGATTTAATGCATGAGGTTCATTTTTTGTTGCATTGACCTGGTTTCTTTGGTATAGAAAAATTTTGGAGAGAGATAGTTTAGGATGTGCAACGTTGGGGAAGAGTAGAAAATCGGTGGGGAAGTTGGAGCATGGTACCCTAGATGTTTCATTATTATATTATATACTCTCTTGAATGCAATATTTGGTGAGAGTTATCCATAGTGAGGCTGGGAACTTAGTGTACCTATTTAGGTGATGAGTTATTTTCACTGTTGTATACTATGCTTTAGCATGTTTTCTTTATCTTTTACACAACATGATCTAAGGAAGACCCTATTTATTATACTATTATTTTCACCATAAATATATATAAACTAATTTTCAGGTTATCCAGAGCTGGTTGGATATCAGGATGGATATTACTAGCTCAGGATTTTACAGGAGCTATTTGGGATTTATGGTCTATACTGATTTTACCTTTTGGGTACTTGTAGTTTTCCATTCAGTTGTTATAGCACTGTGTTACATTTCATGTATAAACTTTAGTTTATATATATATATATATATATGTTTGATTGGGGTTTTTTGGGTTATATATCTTATCTCTCTCTATATTCTGCATGTTATCTTAGAGGTAAATTCCTCCCAAATACAAGTTTATTATACCCTTCACACAAGTCCCTAACCTGGGTCTACTGGTGCTAGGACTCATTTAGTCATTATCTCTCTCCTCTCATTGCGGTTTCATTGTGGGGAGGGGGTTATGAAATTTTATTTATGAATAAACATGTATTTTTTAAGGAATATTGATAAAAAATAATTACTATGATGATATTAATAAATGGTCAATCCATATATTTAAAAAAATATCTTTTTTTTACTTTGGAAAAATAAATTTCAAAAATGACCCATATGAATAATGTTTAGAAGATTAATTCTTAAATATTAAAAAAGAATTTTAAAAGTAGTCAAAAATTACTTTCAACAATATTTGGTGTATAAATAAGAATTTTTCTTGAACATTTTGAGGAACATGGATAAGGAGTAAAATTAATTTAAATAAATACTTTGAAATAATGTTTTAAAGAAAAATCCCTTACCTTATGTCTTTTCGAGCTTTATACATTATCTAACTCTAGAATAATAAAATTATATTATTTTATACATTATTATGACAATTTTTCATACTCATTTCATTATAATCATTCTTTTTATTTCATTTATTACCGTGTTTTATTTAATTACTAAAATTGTTTATTTCATGTTGGAAATTTTGGGGTCGTTTTGTTTATAGCCTCAAAAAGAACATCCTTGTGTTGACCATGGTCGAAGAGGTTGTGGTTCTATTATCTCTATAATATTAAATATGTTAAATTTTTCATATTTATATATTAGATAAACTTTTAAAACAAACCATTTATGTAGCTTGTGGAAAATGATCCACATCATCTCATGGGGATGGTAGTCCATACGTACGCATGAAAGCAATTTTGATTTTTTTCTAATAGGTGGAAAAGAAATAAATTAGGAAATATTTTAATTTTTAAAATCATAAATATGTTATAAATATTATATTTAACTATTATTTATATCCTTATGACCATAATTATATGGTTAAAATAAAAAAAATCACATGCTTCATGGAGGTGTTATTCCACATGTACGAACAAGTGATGTTATCAATTCCCAAAAGATGAAAAGATTCAGTATGTAACTAATATATTATCCTTCAAGAATCAAAATTATTTCATAAATAAAATATATATTCATTTTTTTAATCATTATAACCAACCATATAAATTAGTGATGAAAAATTAAAAACATCACTTCATGGAGGTGTTATTCCACACATACGCATGAGCCATGTTTTTGTTTCTCATAAGATGGAAAAGGGGATGAGAAAGTGATATAACATAATAATAATATAATTTTAGTGTATATAAGATAATTATGTAATTTTTTCATTGTGTTTTAATAATATTTTAAGGATTTAAAATAAGATATAAACTTGAAATAGGTACGTTAAGAATTATACCATCTCCTTGGACACCTACCTTTGGCGTACACCTTAATCCATCTGGGATTGGTATTTTGAGATAAACTGGAACTCTAAGAAATTTATGGGGATTTGAGGGAGAGGTTTTCATATGGATTTTATAAACAAGTGTTCTCAAAAGTTTTGAGGAAGGGAGCAGATGAGGTGACTTTTTAAATGTGAGGGGAATATCAAACTTTTAATTTTTCTAAACATTTAAATATTATAAAGTATTAATCATGGAAAAGTGGATCAAAACCCATTTAATCTAGAAGATAGTGTGATATAATTAAAAATCACATCATCCAATAATAATTAAGATCAGATCTTGTGGTATTATCACTTATTTGTTACCTTAATTAACCCAAATTTCCATTTACAATGGTGACACTGTTTTACCATGGTTTTTATTCATAATGAAAAAATGAAATTCACCTCATTAATTAAATTTAACCTAATGATTCCAAATATAGAATCCATTTTTAGTGGTTCAATTTTTATAATTTTTAGAAATTACTTTTAATAAAATTACATAAATTTCAATTAAAAATAGTTTTAGAAATATGCGTTTTTATGCCAAAAATGAATGTATTCCAAAATAAAATATAATTTTGATTAATAGGTCATTATTTATATTATTTTAAATTTAATTGGTGTTATGTTACTTAAAAAAAATCCCAAATAGATGGTATTTTTTATATTACTTTATTTAACAAAAATAAATCATAGTTTTGCAAAAAAATTTTTTTATCACTAGTTACTCAAAAATCATTTTTTTCATAACAATATTAAATATACACACTGATTTAAATTTGATATGTTGATTAAAAAAATTAATTAATTTTTATAGAATTCAATTTCTAATATCAATAAATTTATATTTTAAATATTACCATGAAATTCGTGAAAAAATAATTTATTTTAATAAAACTATTCCTCTTTCAACTGAAAACTTTTATTAAATTATTTATATAACTATGATGAGTAAAAATCCATAAATTAAATAATTATAAATCATTAGATTGATTTATTAACAGGTTTACCTTGGTTTTCACATGATTTCTCTCTTAGTAAATTTTATATTTTATACTTTATTCATTACATAAACAAGTGAGGGTATTTTTCCCTCATAGAATTTTTCAATTCCCATGTTTCTTTCTCAATCACATTATTATTCCATAATAAATTAACTTAGTGAATAAAATTATTTCATTATAATTTCTCTTCACAATCTAAAATCTGAACTTAATTTTCTCTTTAAGAGATATTCTCCCCTTACTATACAACTTTATAGCTCAAAACATGAGATGTATAAGGTATATACTTTCTTAGAAATGAAACATGAAAGAAATCATTTACTTAAGATAAAATAAATGTTAAAGACACTCAATAAAAAACCATTCATACCTTTTCTAGAATTTTACTTGGACCAATAAACCATAAACATAACTTTCCATTTCTTCCAAAACAGATTAGAATTTTCTATGGAGATACTTTAAGAAAACATGATTCACACCCTTAGAAGAAATATATTTTCTCCAGTGATATGCATAAATATTCTACCTTCTTTTAGTTATCCTCATGTAACTATAAATCAAATTTACCTTATAAACCATCTATTTTACCAATTTTCATCTCAACAAGTTACTCTCACTGACTTCATCCCAACATGTTAGATTCTGACCCCATTTTCCATATAATTCATCAAAAGGAGAAAAATATATATACTTGAATTAAAAATGTTATTATAAAATAATTATACTAAATACATATTTTGTCCCCAAATTCCCTGATAATATAATGATAAAACTCAAATTATATCCTCAAAAGTCTAAATTTTTACACTCTGAATGTCCATCAGATTGAGGATGAAAAGATGTTCTAAAATTTAATTTAGTACCCATCAAATTATAAAGTCATTTCAAAAAATTTGATGTAAACCTGAATTCATGATAAGATATAATGGGGATGATAAATCCATGTTACCTAACTATTTTTAGGTTAAAGTCATGAAATTTTCTCCAAAGACATAGTATCTCATATAGGTAGAAAATACATAGACTTAGTCAAATGTTCAATAATAACACAAATATAATTATTATGTCAAGATGTATTTGGAAGTCCCACCATAAAATCTATGCATATATTCACCCATTTTCATTTATTAAATGAAAATGGTTGATGTATCCCCTTAAGAATTAGTCTCCTAGTATTGACCTATTGACAAGTCAAACAATTTATGGTAAAATCAGTTATATATTTCTTCAAACCTTCCACCAAAAATATTCTAGAACCTGGGTAGGGTTGCTTTTGGTTAGCCTATGATCAGGTTAGATTAAGTCATGGGTTAGAACAAAATTTATTTAATCTAACCCAACCAACTTGACTCACTTCTTATGTGCTTCACCTTCTTCTATCTTCCCCCTTCAACCAATGCATTTTCTTATACTGATCACCCATGGTAATCATAATTATACTTTATAAGTTGATCCAATGTCTCTTTTAACACCCCACACTTATGATTTCCTACACCGTGCATGTCATCACTAATTCACGCCACCACCCACCCATTCCATTGTTGTTGTGAATTGGCCACCCCTGAGGTTTCTTCCATGTCACCCACCCATTCCATCAATAATGTCTCATAACCATACCATTTTTTTCATGTGTCTCCCACCCCTATAATTGTTTTTAAATCACTCACATATTTCATTTCACCTGTGTACCTTTCCCACACCATCAAAATTATATTGCTCATGGAGGAAAATGCTAACATAGAGGTGCTCTGAGTGGAATTGCTGGAGGTGAGGTGTGAAGGAGATGTCACTCAGGTGAAGAATACATCATTAGGATGGTAGTGGTCATATGGATAGATTTTTTCCCTAAGCCGATCAACCTAAACCAACCCAACCCAATCTGTTATGGGTTGGGCCAGGTCAGGTCTTAACTAAAAATAATACCTCACCCAAATCGACCCAACCCAACCTCTTTTGATTTAGTTTAGTTTAAAAAAATCCTCAAACCACTATAGACATGGAGGTGATCTAAGTGGAATTGTTGGAGGTGAGCTGTGAAGGAGATGTCACCCGTGTGAAGGAGACATCATCAAGATGGAAGTGGCCAGATTGATAGATTTTTTCCTTAACCCGATCAACCTGACTCAACCCAACATAATCTGATATGGGTTTGGTTGGGTCAGGTCTGAACTGAAAATAATACCTAACTAAAATCACCCAACCCAAACTCTTTTGATTAGTTCAGGTTTAAAAAATCACTAAATTGACACAACCCAACCCTTAAACACCCCTAAACTCATGAAACTTACACATATCAAGAAATTATACCCTTTATTTCTAACTAATATTTTATTTTCGATCCTTTTTAATTCTCTATAAAAAAAATTACTACACTAATACCTAATAAAAAATATAAGAAGTACTTTTATACATTATTTACATGCCAACATTCAATAAATCATTAACTAAGGGATTATGTTTCAGGTGTAATATAGTTAATGATGCATTTTCTTTTTGACTCAACAAATTAACTACCTTTTTTTCTTTACATGGATTATAGGGAATTGTGAAATTATAATCCTTAATCTGTTATAGATACATTATCTTCCTCATGTTTGACTCCTTTTTAGTTAATATATATTTTAAAATTTTATGATCAATATATATTTCACATTTCTCCCTATATAAATTATATCTTTATATTTTTAAAGCAAAAAAAAACTATAACCAACTCAATCTAATATGTAAGATAATTATACTCAGGTTGTTTTAGTTGATGAGATTCATACATGGTAACCTATAATTCTACAACAAGACACAACCAAGTCCGTTAAAATAAGAATAAATATAGATAAAACAACCACCATTTATTTTTGACAGTGATAACACTAGATCATTAACCAATATTTTTTTTTCAATTTTTAAAATCAATAATTATATTCATCTTTCCTGATGAATTTAACTTTTTTTCAAGTTAACATAGTTAGTGGGAAATATAGCTAAGAAAGTATTTCAAAAAATCATTAGTAATAAATTTATAATCCAAGAAAATTCGAATCTCAGTTACATTTGTAGGAATTAGACACTTTTTCACCACTTTGGTTTTAGAAGGATCAATTATTATTCCATATTTAGAATCAATATTCCTCATAAAAGAAATTATTTTTCACCAAAATTCACATTTAAATTTTTTTCTATAAAACTTATTTTCTTGTAAAGTCTTTAAAACAATCCTTGGGAATTTTTTCATGATATTCATTGATTTTAGATTATACCAAAATATCATTCATAAAATAAAAAACATATTTATCTAAATAATCATAGAAAAATCTATTCAAAGATACATAAATATAATGGGTTTGATTGTTAACCCAAAAGTTTTATCCAAAAAACTTTTAAGGACTGTACCTAGTAAAGAATGTTGTCCTTTGAATATCTTCTTCCTTAACCTTAAGTTGTTGATACTTGGACCCAAGATCAATCTTTTAAAATATTGTTCAACCTAGTGCTATTTAATCAAGTCAACAATATAAAGTAACAAATAATTTTTCTTAAAAGTGAAGTTATTGAGTAATTTATAATCTAATAAAAAACTTAAAGAACTATATTTATTTTTTTCCAAAAAAATAGGACCACCCCATGATAAATTAGTAAGGAAGAAAAAACCCATATCAAGAAACTCCTTTAATTTATTTTTAAATTATAATAACTCTACTGAGGCCATTAAATAGGGATGACTTGAAATTGGTTTAGCATTAGGCACTAAGTAAATAGTAAACCCAACTTCCCTATTAGTATTAACACTAAGAAAATCATCAATAAATACATCAAGATATTCATTTACTACCGGAGCATCACTATTTTGAATAGTTATTTTCTTCTTAAAAACATGCATAGGATTAATTTAACTTTTATCTTTTTTTAATTTCTCATCTTCTTGATATGTTTTCAATGGTTTGAATTCATTATAGTTTAAAAGAAAAAATCTATTCTAAAAAATAACTACTTTAGAACTATATTTTATCTTAGCATGATAAACTAAAATCTAAACTATAACCCAAAAAATAAAACTATACAATGGGAAAGAAAATAAGGTTTTCAAGAAAAACCATTCTAAAAATGGTAATATGAATTTTTTTAAATTTTTTTATTTTATTATACCTCCATGGAGTTTTACCAATATTTAAAACTTCATAATTTGAGATGATATTTCCATTATACAGAAAAATTTCATAAAAAGAAAGAATTTATGGATCCCAAATCAAACATGAAACTACAATAGTATTAATAAAAATGTAATATACCAATCCCCATATCATTTGAGGGTCTATTATATTCTATAGTAGGGAAATAATTATTTTCTACACATTTATTTTTCTAATCATGATAATTACCACATTGAGAAACTAACTTTGGAAATATTGTAATATAATGTACAAAGTCATTTCAATTAAAAAACTTTACTTCCTTCTTTTTCATTACCAATATAAACATTTCCATTCCTATTTTATTTACAACCATGAGCAATATTTCTTAGATTAACACATCAATAACACTTCATAGATCTCATCATAAATTCTCTGTAAATATTCTTTCAACACTTATCATAATAAGGTAATTTATTATTTTGACCTTTATGTTTCTTTGATAAATTCTTCCCCAATGTCTACCACTAGGATTACTTATTATACTCATTGTTGAAAAAGTCATCAAACTATATACCAAATTTCTCTATACACTAAACATTTTCCTCATAACTTCCAAACTCATGAGTAACTAGAGACCTTCATAAAATTGGATTCAATCCTGAGAAAAATTAATCAATTTTACATTCTTGGTCTAGAATAAAATTTAGTTTATACCTGTCCAATATAGTGAAATTAACTTCATATATGGAAACATAGTACTCCTAATTTTTATTTAATTCCAAGAATTTATTTTCAATTTTCTGTCAAATAACACTTGCAAAAATACTTTTTGATGAAGATATATTTAAATACCAACCATTTAGTGTAATTAATTTCTTACTTTTCCATAGTTTTTTAGTCAAAAACACCATTGATAAACTTTATATTCAAAAAAATAAATATCAATGGTTATATTATTATTTTATAAACATCCCATAATTTTAAATATCATATCCAGTTTATTGATCTATGCTTCATCTTTCACCAGGTATAAATATCCACTAGATGTCATAGAGTATTATTTCATGAAATAATTAACTATAAAATATTCCTTTAAAAAGGATTCAATCATTCTCTTTAATATTTTACACCATTAATAGCCTATATCAATGGAGTCTAAACAACCCCAAACTGATCTATTCAAACCATTCTAGGTTACTAATTCAAAAATTTATTATCCCCTTGAATTCCTTCTACCTTAATTGCCCTATTTTCTATAAGGGTATCCATTTTGAACACACATGGATAAGATGAAGCAATATAAAAAATATTTATAATTTTTCTCATTATAATATAGCTATAAATTAGAGTATCTTTAAAGTTTTTTTAATATTCTTCTAACCTCTAATGTTATCTAATACTTTTCTTTGATACTAACTATAACAACTCATACCTTAAAAAACCTATAATTACATGATTTATAACATGGGATACAGTTTCTTAAAATTTAAAGAAATTTTTAGTGTATAGTTTCAGATAATTTGGTTAAACATTACATTATAAAGTTAAAATTTCTACACAATATCAATTTTCCCACAAAAAATTTCTTTATGAAGAAACACTTACTTCATTCAAGGTAACTCCTATATATAAAAATATGTATTTATTAAGTTTTTCTACAAATCCATTGCCCCTAAGATTTTTTTTTGAAAAGTTAAATTAGAAAAAATATAATTAAGGGTTATAAAATAAAATAAACCCCATATTCAATTTGTAAACTCGAAAAAATCATTTAGAAAATTTTCTGTTTTCACCATAATCATTTGATCTCAAATATCTATTTACTTTTCCATAAAAAAAATTTAATTTATTGTTATATTTCATTAAACATTTAATATTAAATCATAAAGGAAAATTTAAAATCATAATGGTTTCTTGGAAACCATGAAAATTCATGAATACCTTTCCGTGATATGCAATACTTTAACCTATATAAAAAAAATTCATAAACATTCCTTAAAAGATAAGCTCAATTTATTACCTTTTGAAATAAAAAGATTTATATTATAAAACAATTAAATCATATCGTGTATATAGATTAGAAAATTATATTTAAAATGTCCCTATAAATAACATTTAAAATGGAATCACATGACTAAATAATTCCCATATATATCAGGAGAAACCTATAACTATAAAACCCTGCCACTTTACCCAATTCTTTAGAGAGCTTCTCCAGGATCACAAGTCACCAAAGCTATATCAGGATCTATCTTAATTCATTTAAATTTTACAAGAACAATAACATGAATTAAGCACATATATATTTCACTTTAATTATAAAACCCATTTTTATTGTCATTCAAGTCCATCAATGATAACACATTCAGTTATCTCATAAAGATGAGAAAAAGTTCATGGTTTATTTGAAAATAATTTTAAAATAAAAATTACTAGAATATTGAGAAAAATATTTTCTTTAAAAATAGCCATGGAAAAATTTAAATTATACTTGTTAATGAATAATGACTATGATTGTGGGAAAAGTATTCAATTTGTATACATTAAAAAAACCATTCTCTGCTCTCGTAAAAAAAATGTCAAAATGACCCGTATAGTAAATGATTAAAGGATTAATTTTTAAAACATAAAAAATAAAGTCAAAATTAGTTAAAAATAAATTTTAACAATTATTTATGAATAAAAAATAACACTCTCAGAAAATTTGGAAGAACATGGATATGGTGAAAAAAGTGATTAAAGAAATACATTAAAACAAGCTGTAAAAGAAAAATTCCTTACCTTATGTACTATATAGCTTCATACGTTCTCTAAATCATGAATAATAACATTATATTGGTTTTATACTTGATTGATTTTTTTTAATATTAATTTAATTATCATTTTTCCTTTTATTTCATTTTATAACATGTTTTATTTAGTTACAAAAATGGTTATTTTCAGGTTGGATGTTTTTAGTTCATTCGGTCTATAACACAAAAACCACATCACTCCCTTGACCATTGTCAAAAATTTTATGATTAAATTAATGAAATAATCTTAATATTTTTATATTTATCATATTTATATATTATATATAGTTTTAAAACCAACCAATCAAGGAGGTTACATAAAATTAACCATTCCATTTCATAGAGACGCTAGTCCTTACCTACACATGAACATTGCTTTCATTTTTTTCTAATGGGTTAAAAAGAAATAAAAATCATAATATTTTAATTTTAAATAATCATAAAAATATTATAAATTTAATATTTATTCATTAGTTCCACATTTAATACTATCCTTATTATGTGGAAATGAAAAATTAATCTCATCTCTTCGTGGTGGTGGTATTTCACATGTACGCTGGAGCGACATTATCAATTTATAATAGATGGAATGAGTAAGAATTTAAGAAATATATTATCTTTAAAAAATAATATTTCTATTATTAATAACATATATATTCAATTTTTCAATAATTATAACTAGAAATTTGTTCCTATGATGAAAAAAAACACATCACTTTATAGAGGTGGTTTTCCAAATGTATACACGAGCATCATTTTTTTTTCTCATAAGATAGAAAAGAGATAAGAAAGGTTTTTACCATAATAATAATAAAATTTCAGTATATATAAGTTAATAATTTTATTATTTTAATTTGGTTGAATAATATTATATGTAATTAAAATAATATATAAACATGAAATAGGTCAGTTAGTAATTACACATTCTTCTTAGAAATCTCCCTTTAGTTTAAACCATAAGACTTTTAGGATTAAAAGTTTGTGAATACTAGGACTTATAGTACATGATAATGGGTTTTTTGGGTGGATAATTTTTAATATATAGTGGTTAAAATGTGTGATTAATGAATAAGAAGAGGTTCCCTTTTAAAAGTGAGGGGAGGGACAAACTTTTAAATTTTCTAAACATTTGAATATTATGAATTCTTAATCTTGGTAAATCGGATTAAAAAATATATAGTTTCTAAGATAAGTTAATAAGGTTCAAAATAACATAATTATATAAGAATTATGTTATGATTTTTTGGCCTAATCACTTATTATTTACCTTAGGTAACACAATTTACCATTTATCGGGGTGACACATTTTTACAGTGGTTACAATTCATAATGATCAAAAATAAAATTGAAATCATATAAAAATTTTATAATATTGATTAAAAACATGGAATCCATTTTTCAAGATTCAATTTATAGAGTTGGAATACATTTCTTTTAATATAAATGCATAAAATGCAATGAATAATAGTTTATAGAATAACGTATTTTAAGCCAAAAAATGAACATAAAAAAAATCAAAAGAAAGTTGATTAATATTGAATTGTTAAAATTATGTTTAATAAAATATATAATATTTTAATTTTAAACTAAATTCAAACTATAACGAGTCTTTAGAATTATTTTATTTGATGAAAATATACGACATATGTACCAAAATAATCATTTTTCACTATTCAATCGAAAATCAATTTTCTACAAAAATCATAAAAATACATCCTAAGTTATATTTGATTTATTGATTCAAAAAATGTATTAATTTTTATCAAGTTCAATTTCAAAAATAATTAAATTTATAAATCAAATAAAGCCATGTAATTCATGGGAAAAATAATTTAGTTAAATAAAGTTATTCTTTTCTTGACTGAAAAATTTTATAAAATAATTTATAAAACCATGATCAATATAAATACATAAAATGAATAATTTTAAATCATAAGATTGATTTATTTCTAGTATGACCAAGGTTTTCATATACTGATATAAAAAATCAATTTCATTTCATCAAAATTAATTTCATATATTTTTAATTTTAACTTTTATATAAAACTATATAATCCCCAGAATACAATTTTGTTAGGAAAAAACTATTTCTATTTTTATTTAAAAATTAAATAAAATTATTATAGTGAATATGAATCCATAAAATCTATTCATTAATATTACTAATACATGAAATTGATTTATTATTAACATTACCAATGTTTTCACTCAAGAAGAAAAGTGCTAGAAGCTAAATAAATTACACTGTACACCAGCTGAAAGAAAACATAAAAAATTTAAATTGTTGTAATTTAATACTTATATATAATAAATTGTATATTTAAATTTCCATATTATTTCAATACAAATATTACATTAAATAATTTTTGTATAATATAATTAAATTTATGTAATTTTATCTTAAAAATAAAAATAGTTACAAGAAATATAAAAAAACTACTATAGGAGACCTTATAAAAAATCAGCCTAAATTCAAAAAAAAGAGGTGTGTATTTGTATAAAAATAATAGTTATTTTAGTAATAGTACATTAAAAAATTATAACTAAGATATTATATAGTCTATGATAAATTTCAATTAGAATAATATGTAGTTACTTATTATAATTAAAAAATAAGTAATTATCTATTTTTCTAATGTATCATGACAATTAGAATGTGTTTTCATGATTTTGGGTAGTGATGTATATCTTAAACTAAAATGTCACTTTTAAATAAAAAAAATTCTCTTTTAGTTATTCCTACCACACTATATATCAAATTGGTGTAAAGTTAATTCATATACATAAAAAATGAATTGTCTATTTTCGTTACTAGATTATCAAGCAAATATAACCATGTTATCAAGATTTTGAGCATGAGATGTGTTTTTTGAACTAAAATGTCACTTTTAAATGAAAACACAAGCTTTCATTCATAACAGCTACATTGTGTGTTAGATTGAATTAATGTTAATTCCTACTCATCAAAAATGAATCAAAAATATTTTTCCTAAAGTATTAAGAAAGTCTATGTGTGTTAGATCAGTTGTGAGTATGTGACATGTGATTTTAAAAAATGGAACTTTTAAATTAGAACATGAAATTAAGTCATACCAACCATATCGTGTGTTAGATTGACATCCAGTTAATTCCCACACCTAGGAAATAAATTATCTAACATTTTTCTAAAGTATGAAGATAAATTGAGTATATTTTAAATATTCTTACTATGTGATGTGTGTTTTTTTCTAAAGTTCCTCTGGTAAAATGAAAACACACACCTTTAGTCATACCAGATACACTCTATGATGAATTGAAATGAGGTTACTTCCTATAATACCCTAGTGAGTAATCTGTAATTTTTATAATTTATCATAGAAATTATATTATTTTTTATTAGTTTTGAGTATCTATCACATGTTTTGAACTAAAATATCATTCTTAAATAAAAAAATATACTTTCTATTATACCATACACACTATGTATTAGATTAATGTTTGGTAAACATATCTAATATTAATTATAAATCTTTTCTCTGAAAATATTTATTCAATATACGTGTGTTTTATAGGTTTTAAATATGTGGTGCTCATTTTGAACTAAAATGTCACTTTTAAACTAAAAACTTTCACTTTTAGTTATACTGGCCACACCGTGTATTTGATTGCTGTAAAATTAATTCATCCACAACATAAATGAATTATAAGTTAATTTAATAAAGTATCAATTCAATCTGAGTTTTTCCTTGTTTTGAGATTATAAAATGTGTTTTGAACTAAAATATAACTTTTAAATGATAATGTATACTTATAGTCATAAAGTTGAACATCATGTGTTGGATTTATTTGAGGATAATTTCTAAATTTCCCAAATAAAGAAAAAATAATTTTCCCAAATAATCATAATAATCTAACCTAGTCTTCTAAGTTTTGAGTATGTGATTTGTGTTTTTGACCATAAATATAACTTTTAAATTGAAAACATGTAATTGGTGTACCATATGAAGGGAATATACATTAATATCATCATTATATTGAAAACATGTGACTAAATATTAAAAAAAATCAAATTTTGAAATAAAGTGGGCTCCTAATCTAACATACATAACATTACTAGGAAAATATTTACGAAAAAGATACCTATATATTCTTTTTTATTAATATTAAATGAAATTTTTTTTATTATGAATTCTCTATGAAAAATTATAACTTAATATTTAAAGAAAATTTTACAAAATAAGCAGTAGACAACTCAACTATTAAAGATCTATGAAAAATAAAAAAAATTACATACATAATGGGAAATTACCTCTTTATGATGTTTGTAAAAATTATTACACCATGTTATCTACAAACTAATTATGAAATTAATCTATTTATACATTTGAATATGTGGATTATCATCAGTTCTGGTAGCAATAAAAAAATATAGATAAACAATTAGTTAATAAATATTTTAAATTAAGTTTTTTTATATTTAGAAAAACCTCTTAGAGGATACTAGTTTATGGTTTTAATATCATATATTTTATAAATTTAAAAATTAAATGTCCACAATATATGTCATTTTTTTGTTTCATACAATATAAAACATTGAGAAAAATAAGTAATTTTTTAATATGTGTCTCGATAGGGAAATCTTATTATATATCCTAAAACTTATCCCACTGTGTAAATACATTGGATTATTGTGTGCATTGAACATCCTAATATGATTGTCTTGATGATACATAAACACCAACCTATCATAAAAAAATTCTTTTTAAAATATAATATAAGACATAAAATCTGATGCTTACTTATAAAATATTGAATGTACTAGATTGTAAATTACTAAGGGACATCATGTATGGTTGATTTTTTAGTTATCCACGTAACAACTTGAAATTTTAGCATGTTTTTTTACTTTAAGTGAATACGATGTTTAATATTATCCACCTCACTCAACATCGAGTAAAACCAAACCATTATATATTTTAATAAAATTTTAAATATCGTTAAAAAAATTAAAAAAAGAGTAAAACCTAATATAAATAAAAAATAACTAAAATTATGTTTTATTAACATATTTTTATCAGTGTTTTAAATATTTTTTTATGTGTTATAAACAAATAAAATTGAATAAATTGAAACAATATAATATAATTAAATAAACTTAATTGGATAAGATTCAATTTGTTTTTATTTTAAAATGATTTTCTTCAAGAAACCATTTTAAAGTGTTGTGTATTTTTATCATATATTAAATTGAACAATTTTATAGGATTATTATTGTAAAATAATTTAATTTACAAAAATATTAACACTCGTTTAATTGGTAATTGATATCAAATGATATTTAGAACACTTAAAGTATTAAAAGTCATTCTTATATAAAAATAGTTTTTCAACATATTTTATGTTTTTATTTGAATATTAAATTGAAAATTTTTTGAATTTAAATTTGAAAAAAAGAAATTAATTTTTTAATTCATAATTTTAAAATTATCTTAGGGTAATTGTTTTGTATATTTCTGAAAGGGTCTATTTTCATGGTAATAGTAAAAATATAATTTTTATTAATTCAATGAATTTAATGACATAATCTGATATAAGCATGAATTAAAAATTTATGAATGATATTTCTCAACCAAATATTAATTTAAGTAGAAAAATAATATATTTAAAAATAATATTTCAAATTTATAAAACTATGATTGACATTTTGGAACCTAGTTATAATTTATTCTAATAAAAAACTCTTTCTGGACCTTTTCCTTTAGTTAAGTATTCACAATATTACTTTAGGTTTTATTTTGGATTTTTAAATTAAAAAACCATCATTTATCTAATAAAAAATCTAATAAATACAATTTTTATTAGTGTTATTCATAAAATATTTCCTAAATAAATTTTTTTATAATTAAAAATATATTTTTCTAGAAATTATTTTTTACGTTATATGTACTTATATAAAAATTAATTTTTATCACCTTTAGATATTAAATTCAATAAAATTGATTTAATATTTATAACAAAAATAAAAAATATTATGTTATATGGATAATCTAAATTCATGGCCTGAAAAAAAATTTCGCATAAAAAAATTAATCACCACAATAAAGGTTAAAATGAGGTTAACATTTTAAATCAAGAGGTAAATTCTCAAAATATAACAAAAAATAATATCTAAATAGGTGGATGTTTGAATGAACTTATATTATCTTATCTACACTAATTATCATTTTTGATCCAATTTCATTGAATATTATATCCCTTTTAATAATACGAACTAATAGTTACAAAAATGTCACCCCTCTCACTTTTAAAAGGACCATTTCAACACCACACTTATCCTTACACCTAAATTATCTTTCATTTACCAAGATATGATAAAGTTATTTAAAAAATTCTCTAATACCCTTCACAAAGGTCCTGGTCCAATTAAATGACATCATTTTAAAGGCTTAATCCAATATACAAAGGAGTTATCCCAAAGAGTATGGTAAGAACTCTAAATCACTCATGATCATTTCTATTCTTCTCCATAATCCTCTAAATCTATGTTAACCATTATAATATAATTAAATAAGTATCATTATTATTATAAAATGTTATTATATTAGTGGAATAACCATTATTTACCTTCCTTTTATCTATTCAATAAGGGAAAACATTTCCCGTATTACGGTTGGTTCACCACCACCACAAATGACGTATTTCATTTTGCATCACTGAATTACATTAATTATTATAAAATGGATTTAATTAATAAATATTATATTTTTGAATTTAATATGTCTCTTTAATGACCATTTGTAAATTATTTTAATTATATTTAATAATGAATGATCATAGTAATTTTAATCATATAAAACAACTATACCGATACATCTTTCATAATTTCAATATATTTTTGAAAATATATTTAGATACGTAACTTTTTTCTTCTATAATGATTAATAAAATTTAAAGTTTTAGTTCTAGAGATGATGAAATCATGAACATGGAAAGATAATCGAAACTATAACTCTAAAATAGAAAATAAACAATTAAAACTTGTATTACTGATGATTGATATTATCTAAAAAATAGTAATAATTATATAATAAATAAGTATAAAATATTAATATAAATGTAGAAAAAATGAATAATTATCTAAAATATATGGTTAATGGGTCTCAATTTTTTATACTAGAGGTCAGATCTTGTTTGACTAGGCAGAAATCATTGATTAGAGTTCTTTGTATCAATTTTAATTCCTTAATAAATTTTTCTTATTATGTGTCAATTTACTTTTATATAGTGTAAATATTGACGTAGTTACTTGTTATTTTTGGTAGGTGAATTCTATTTTAGTTCACTAGATTTAGTCTAATGGGTTCAGGTTAGTAGAATTTCAATCACCAAAAGTTAGAGTTGCACATGTACAAATAAATATAATAAGATATATCTAGGGGTAACAAGATCATTATAAGTTCATATCTTATGATATAGTTAAAATTATAGTTCTAAAAGTATTTATGTTTGGTAAAGTTTAGGGGTCACCATTTTAACACCAAAATTTTAGCGGTCATGTTAACTTGTCCCTGATTTTAGGGGATCAAGTTTAACAAATTGACCAGATGGCACTTAATATATTTTTTCATGGAACCTTAGTGACAAGTGTGTATAAATTTTTATAAGTGGAAGGATTATTAATATTTCTCATTATTAATAATATTTTTTATTTATTCACATACTTAATATTATAATAGAAAAGTAGATGTAGTGTTTTACCCAAGTATATAGGAGTCATTGTATAAAGCACATTAATCTCTCATGTCCTTTCCATATCAATTTTCACTTCCTTTTAATATTTGTGATATTTTCTTTAGCCGAGTGAAAGGTTATAATTTTTTTGGTGAGTAGGGTGATTATATTTCATACCTCTGGCACACTTAGTCAAGGAGTCTTTCTTGAAAATGAAGTTTTTCTATGCATCATCTGACGATCTTACTTCTGGAGGGGTATATTTATTAGTCAAAGTAAACATATTTCAGTGGGTTTATTGGAATCATCAGATATGTTTAGGATTTTTATAAAGTGACATTAGAGTTAAATTCAAGAAACTTAGGTCTCACATTTTTATAATCTCATTTCACATGGGAGTTTACTATCAGTGGATGGTATGGAATTATATATTGTAAAATTCTGTATAGATAAGTTTAATAGAGCATATATTCTACTTACTATAATTCAATATGATAAATTGGAAAAGAAATAATATTAATATATGTATAGGAAGGTGTTAGTTTTGATGAGAATGTCATTGTCCTGGAATGTGGACTTTAATATCCAGGAAAAGAAAACCACAAGAAAAGTAATAATGGTGTTGGAATATATACACAATACTCTTATGGTGATGAACAAAGTAATCATGATATGGTGGTTGTTTAGATTATGGTTATGGGAAGTAACATTAGTAGATGATTAGGTGAATAACGTAAACATGATCTGAAGGTAACTTGAATTTGTGAAGGTAACTTTCATAGATGATGTGTTAGTGTTTCTTCTGTAATCATCACTTATATAGAGTTAGTATGTATTGGTTACTTATATTAGTAACTCCAGTATTAAGTCAAATTTGGTGTTTTAGGATATGTATAACTTGATCGTAAATGAGGTTCTTTGGTAGAAAGAAGTCTAAATACCATCTTGAAGTGTGATTAATTATAGCAAATGAGTTTAGTCGGCTATACTAAAGATTAATTAGAAGAGATAGTCCAAAGATAATATGTGGTAGAAGATTCAAGGTAATTCACATATTCTTAGTCTAATATGTTGGAAATATTGAAAGAAAGAGCACATTATGAAGGATTACAAAAGTAAAAATGATATAATAGTAATAACATCAACTTAAAGAATATCAAATTCTATGAGTATGATGTAACGAAGTATAAAATTATTTCCCAATATGAATATTCTAGTGGAATCATGGGTGTTTGACTTAGGAGTATCATTTCAATCAATGAGAGAGAAAATATATATAGAGAATTATATATATTAAAGTTATAAAAATATATAAAATTTTAGATGATTAATATCCAGAGATAATTGAAAATTAGATGTAAATATCTAGATATATAATGGGGGTGTCTTGAAGCTTAAAGAAGTTAGAAATATCCCAAGGTTATAGAAGAAATTATTTTTAGTAGGACAACTTGATGATATTTTCCATGGGATCATCTTTGAAAATAGAATCTAAAAAGTGAATCAAGTATCCATTGTGTTTTAAAGAGTAGTAAAGGACAGAATTTTGTATTTAAAAAGAAGTTTAAATGAAATTGAATTATCCAGAATAACATCATTAAAAGATCCAAATGTTTGGAAATATAGGCTTGATCATCTCATTGTGAAAATACTAACGTTAAATTCTTAAAGTAATATAAAAAATTGACCAAATGGAAATTATAAGGTGTGAAATATTTGTGTTAGGAAAATAAAGGTGGGGCTCCTTCAACTTAGATGGAAGCCTAGATATCATATTTTAAAACTGGTCTACTTGGATTCTTAGATACCATCCCTTATCCAGACCCTAAGACTTTATATTTACATTGTAAACATTATTGATGATGCAACTAAAAAAGTATGGTTTTAATTTATAAATCATAATCCAAATTTATTTTAGGATTTCATTCAATGGAATTCCATTGTTGATAGGTAAAGTGGTTAGAAGTTAAAATGCCTATGTTCTAAAAACGGTGGTGATTACACTAAATGTATCTTCCAAAACATATATATAAGAAGAAGAGAATGAGGTATGGGAAGAAATTTCCTAGAACACCACAACAAAATGTTGTGGTTGATAGGATAAATCATATGTTTACAAGTAAGTATAAATCTGTGCTATTGAAATAGATAATGTCTAAGGTAATTTTGGAAAATTCACTCAATAAATCTGCTACTGTATACCTTGTAAATAGATTTCCAACATCAAAAACTGGGAATGAATTTTTGGAGAAGATATAGTCTAGTAAATGGTAGGTAGTTCACCATATTTTTTTAAAGCTTAGTGTATATGTATATTGATGATAAGGATAGGGGGAATTTAGAGTCTATGAACAAATCATGTTTTTTTATTGTATTTGGTGATGATAACTTTAACATTTAGTAATGGGGTGAAGATAAAAGACAAATCATTTGAGGCCAAGATGCCCACTTCCATTAAGGATTTCTTAGTATTAATAGAAATCGGTGAGGAATAAAGTTGATTAGTATAAGTAAACTATCAAATTCTAAGTTTATCTGAGTAATAATACTACAAGGGAGAAAATTATATAGGGAAAATATGTGAGCACCAAATTTCCAGAGATGAGGACGTTGAAATATATACTGTAAAGTTCAATAATAGATAAGAATTAGGTTAGAAAAATGAAATTTAGGTCTCAAATAGTTATATTAGATCTTAATAGAATAGAGTAACAAACACAATTGAGGAGATAAATAAGATTTAGAAGATAAATTTAGTTATTTGTGGTTGATATAAACTTTCTTCTCTTAATGGATGCATGGGAACCTGAGAGCTAGGAAGAGGTAAAAACACTTAGTTATTCCAAATAGTGAAATTTATTAATTAATGAAGATATATTTCAATAAATTAAAACATAACATGGTAATTGACAGACTTAACAAAATGAAAAAAAGAACTTGAAAATAAGTGGGGTTTTTAATTGAAAGAAGAACTTTGAGGAAAATGGATTTAAATAGAAGGAGGGTGTTAATTTATAAAAAATATTTCTCATTTTTAGTTAAATATAAAACTATCTAGATAATGCATATAATCTTAAAAATAAATGATATATGATTAGAATATATGGATTTAAAGATAACCTTCCTCTATACATATTTTTTTGACTAAATTTATATGAACATTCTATTAGGTTTTGTGAATTTTTGGAAGAGGAATTTGGTTTTTAAATTAATGAAATGTATTTATGGTCTGAAGTAAGAACCACAATAATGGAATAAAAATTCAAATCATTTATATTATAAGTCATATTTTGAAAGTGGATCCTAGACTATTTCTGTTACTGGAAGGCGTGGGATGATAGAACATTTATTATACTTCAGTTGTATATAGAATACATATTTCTAGTAGGAAGAAATTATGGAAGGATTCAAAAGAAAAAGTGTGATATGTTCAAAAGCTTTGAGATAAAAAATATTATATATTCCATAAATATATTTTAAATTAAAATAAATAGGGATATAAGAGCCTAGGATTTGGTGTTATCCTAAAAAGACTACATCTAGAAAGTTATTGAAATATTTGGAATGACAAGATATAAGATAATATAAAATCCTCTGAACATGCACTTAAAATTATTCAATCAAGTCACCCGAAATGGAAGTTGAATTCACATACATGAAAAAATTTGTATTTATATCCTTATTAATAAGTTTGATATATGAAATTATTTTTTGGTAGATAGATATTTTGTTTCTAGTGGTATTTTTATGTCAAGTCATGCTTAACCTTAGAAAGGAACACTTGGAGATATGAAATATATCACACATTACATTAAAGGAGTAGAGGATACAAACTTGTGAAATGTACATATGATCCATTTTGTGGATATGTTGATGATGACATCGCTTATGATTTAGAAACCTGGAAGAGCACAACCAATTTTTGGTTTACCTATAATGGAATAATGGTAAGTTGGATATCAAAATTGTAGAGGATAATAACTCTGATTACAAAAAAAGTATAGAATATAAAAATAATATAATTGGGGAGGAAATGTTTTAGCTGATTCATTTGATAAAGGATATTGTGAAAAGTCAAGAAGGTAGAGTCCTACTCTTTGACAATCAGAGTATGTTCCACTTAGCTCAAAACACTATTATACATATATGAAAAAATAATATAGAAATGAAGTATCATTTAAACTATAAATTTATTGAGGATAAGGTTTTAGATCTATAGAAGATAGAAGGTATAAAAAATCTTGTAGACATGTTCACCATGGTGATAGTTAAATATTGTATGAGGTAGTATCACACCTCAGTGGGACTTGGGTGAACAAAAGGAGAAAATAGAGGAACTCTGATTTCTATGGATATAGAAGGATATTTTTATTAAGTGTTAGAGAGGTGATGAAGGTAAATTGAGACATATCTTCTAGTGGGAGATTATTAGGTGGTGAAGTCCATTTTAGTTCATCATATTCAGTTAAACTGAATCAAGTATTTGGAATTCTAATCACTATAATTTGGAGTGGAGAAGTGTAAAAATAACAGATATATGAAATATCTAGGGGAAGTGGGACCATAAAAAGTTTGTTTCTTTTGATGGAGTTTCCTTAGATCACTAAAATTATGGGTTTTTATAATATTTTAGGGGTCACTGGTTTGGTATCCAAGTTGAGGTGATCATGTTAAGTTGACAGGATTTTAGTGGAGAATGATTTACTTATGAATTATAATACACTTAGTATATAAGTGTGTGAGACCTCAATGGTAAATATGGATTAATTATCATAAGTGGATCTCTTATTAATATTACTTTTACATAGTAATAAATTTTATAAGTTCTTGTACTTTTTATTACAATGGGAAGGTATATTTAGTTTATATCCTACACACGTAGGAATCATTGTCTGAAGCACATTAATCACTTGTGTACTTTACATCTTATTTGTCATTGAATTTTAATATTTGTGAGATTTTATTTAGTTGAGTGTAATGTTTGTATTTGTGAAGTGATTATAGTGTGGCGACTTACTAATCTCGACACACTTAGTTAAGGGTGTCCTTCTAGAAGACTAGATTCCACTACACATCTTTAGGTCATCTTGCTTATGGTGGGGTACTTTCATTACTCAAAGTGAACAACTTATAAGGGTTTAATAATAATTAATTGTGACATTGAGGATTAAAATAATATATATCTTAAGTAAATTGTTATTATTTTGAGTTTAACTATCATTTAATCTCTCCATATTAATTTTTCTTTGATTCATAAAACAGCTATGTTTTAAGGGTTTATTTAAACTTTATTTAATTTCATTGAGTTATAACCATTATTCTTGAATTTTATTCTTTAAAGGTTAGTTCCTTCCACACTACGATATCATTATACTATATTACCTATATCTTTTCTAATGATTTTTATTTATTTATCATAATCTCTATTTGAAATAATTATTTATTCAAAAATTATGATGTTCTTAAGGTGTTTCTCATCTGAAATTCCCTTCTTTGTGTCCAATTTGGTAATATACACCTAATTTATTTATATGGTGTATATATAGAATCTTTGATAAATTATATCATTATTTTAACTTTATTAAAGTTATTTGAAGTTCCATTTCTTTTTTTCTCTTTTATGTTCCATTGATATGAATGTTACAAATATTAGAAGTGTCTCTATTCCAATATCACTTTGTTTTTGAGATTTTTTATAATAGGGTACCTATTTGAGATAATTTAATGTTAATTTTATCTAAAAAAACATTTTATTCTTCTTCTATGGTTATTTTTGGTTTTTATATGTCTTATTATCATTCCATTTCCTTTTTGTTCACAATTCAACCAAAAAGTTTCCCATAAGAGAAACCAAAATTGTCTTTTCTTTAAGGCAGAGAATCATTCCTCTTTACATTCATATTATTTATATTGTTTCAGATATTTTATTCTCTAAACATCAATTATTGTTTAGGGTCGTTTTTAACTATATTTTACTTCCTTTAAAAAGTTCTAAAAGTAATTTTTTTTATTATTTTCCACACAATCCATTTTTGAATTTTTGTTCAAACATGTGAAAATAATCTCATTTTTAATGTTTACTACAAGAATGTTTTCCACATTTTTATAACTGTTATTCCTAATAAGAATTCCTCTTCACATTTTGATTGTTGTCAAAAGCAAATTTTATTCCCATTTTTTTGTAAATTTAATTTTTTAAAAAATGAAGGTTAATATTTTAGATGACTTAAGAAATAGATTTCATTACACATATGTATATTTTTATCTTTTATTCCAAATTTATTTTCATTAAATTAATTTATTTTAAAAGTTTAAATATTATCATTTTTTTAAAATTAATTTTTTTTAATGAATTGTTTTTATATATTTAGAATATATTTTTATGTAACCTATAAGTTTTTTTACAATCATGTTTCAGAAAGTTGATGAAAAATAATTTTATTATTTCACTTCTATTTTACTCTCAAAATGTAAAAGATCAATCTCCTTGGAGTTATATTTCATTTAATACCATATAAATTATCTTATGATGTTTTATATTGGTTGATTGAACTTCTGGTATCTAATGATCCCGTTCTTAATATTTTATTATGCGATGATACATGAAAGTGTTATGTAACCCATCTTCTTATAAAATCATTTTTTATTAATGTCAGCATCTTATAATAATTCTTATATTTTCCAGGATATATGATCTATTAGTACTATTCATATTATTTCTTTGGATGTATGATATTTATTTAAGGGGATTATGTGTCTTGAATTTTGTGGGAGTTGTTGAAGTTTTATTATAGATGTTTATGTTCAGGTTTCATCAGTTTATATTAAATCCAATAATAAAAGTATATATTTTAGCACCAAATCCAAGTGTTTAGGTCCAAGGAATCTTAGTTGGTATCAAATCATGGCGTAGATAACTTTATAGGTTGAGATGTTATTATATGAGGAAAATTTAAGATTTTTGGATACCATAATGGGATGGTAACCCCATTTGAGTTCTTATGTGATTGTAATTTAAAGTGATTAATGATATTTTTCATAATTTTTAATGTGTTTTTTAAAATGAATACATGGTTGAGGTATAGATAGACGTTAAAGTTAGTATGTGATATGATGTTTACATAATTGTGATTAATTTGGAAAAAGTGTTAATTGATTTTGGGACTATAAGTTGAATATTATTAACAACCTTAGAGGTTGAAAAGTGATTTATAAATAATGAAATTCAGGTTATTTTAGAAAAAAGATAATATATTTGTCATCATATATATGATTAATGTATATTTATTGATATATGATTCTATATAGTTTGTGGATAAAGGGTATGTTGAATTCTTAGAGCATAGGTTTCTTTGAAATTTAGATTTAGAATGTAGCAATAAATATAATGATTTAATTATTATTTGGAATTAAGACTATAATACATATGTGGAAACCATATTGATAAATTTAAATATGGGAAAACATACTACAATTTTAGTAAGGAAAATAATGTGTGGTTTCCTACAAATGAAATCCTTTTCTGGATATTTTAAGTGGTTATAGACTTTAGATCTGATGCACCTAGGGGTAATAACCTTGAAAAATGTTGTTTGGGTATTAACTTAATCTTCAATCAGTTCACAATAATAGTGAATAACTATACACCTAGATGAAAAAATACCTCGAATATTGTTTGGATTCTTCTAATGTGATTTTCGAACCATTATGACGGATTTGAATAAATTTTTATATAATCAGTTATGAATATATTAAGAACACCCTAATATATTTTCATTTGAGAGAGATATTAAATTTTGAGGAAAACATTTATATTCATGGTGTAGAAATAAAACATAGAGATTTTATTTTGGGTTTTCCTTTAAATTAATGTTATGTTTAAATGGATTTATGACACACAACAATTAATTAAAATGAACTTGGATATATTTTAATAAAATATGAAATGCCAATATTTTTTTTTCAAGAAGAGTAAAACCTCTGGTAAATGAAAAAAATAAATATATTTCTTTATTACTTACATGTTATTTTTGTTTTTAATGAATAATTTTATGTGTTATAATACCAATAAATTGAATAGTTTTAAATAATATAAGATAAATAATTAGATTTAATGGAATGTGATTAAAATTAATTAATGTTAAAAGGGATATTTTTCAAGAATTTTTCAATGTGTTGTGTATTTTTATCATAAACTAAATTGTTCCCTTTCGTAGTATTATTCTAAAAAAATTCAATGTAAAAATATGAACTCTCATTTAATTGGTAATTGATACCAAATAATATTAAGGACACTTAAATTTTAAAACTTTTCTATAATTTTTTCCATTATAATTTAATATTTTATTTAAATATTAAATTCAAAAATTCTTGAATTTTATTTTTATAAAATTCATCTCATTTTTAATTCATAATTTCAAAATTATCTTAGGGTGATTTTCTTTATTTTTATAAAAATATTGATTTTTGGATGAATGGTAAAAATATATTTTTATAAATACCATGAATTTTATGAAATAAACATGAATTTAAGTTTTATGAATCATATTTATTGATAAAATACGTATTTAAAGAGTGAAATTAAACATTTAAAAATAATATATTGAATTTTGAAACCGTTGACTGATATTTTAGAACATGAGTTATATTTGTTTATAATAAAATATAATTGTTTCTTCTGATCTTTTAATTAGGTATTGACAATATATAATTTGGTTTTTTCTTGGTTTTAAAATCAAATAACTATGTTTTATTAAATAACAGACCAATATAAATTATGGGTATTAATGTTATTCAAAATTTTTAGTCTGAATAATTATTTTTATGTATAAAAATGAAATTTTCTAAAAAAACGTTTATATTGCATTATATATATTTATATTGAATATAAGTTTTATATCCTTTAGAAATTAAATAAAAAAAATTTGTTTCAGATTTTGAATCATAATCATAATTTTTTTAATATTCTTAATTTAATTTAAGTGCATAAAAATATGTTACAAAGGTAAAAATTAATCCACACAATAACAATTAAAATGAGGTTAAAGTGTTAAATCTAGAGGTAATGTCCCAAAATATCATTTAAATAATCTATAAATTGATGGATGAGGTATTTAATGAGCTTAACTCATATTATCCTCACTAATTATCAATTTGGATCCACTTTATTTGAATATGAAATACCTTTTATTATTCAAAAATTATTATTTACAAAAATGTCACCCCTATCACATATAAAAGGAATATTTCACTAACCCACTAATTCTCACACCTAAATCCAATTATCTAAACAAATATATACTAAAAAACCCTAAAAACACTTTTATCCATATCTTAGAGGTTCTAGTGTCATTAAAAGACCACTTTTCAAAGGATTAATCCAATTAAAAATAGAGTTATCACAAGGATTAATGTAAGAAATTATAATCACTCATTTTAATTTCTATACCTTTTATTTTCATTCTACCTCATCCAAATATATTATAACCATCATAATAAAATAAATCCAATTACATTTTTATAACTAAATTTTGTTATATTTATGGAATTACCTTTATTTTTTGTACTTTACTCTTCTAAATGTGTTTTAAAAATCACAAAACACTTTTTGGTGTTATATCATTTTAAATTGAGTTTATTTCTATATTTATGTTTGATAATGAAGATATATCGTTGATATAATGAATAAAGGATTAAAATTGAATAAATAATTCCAATATATGAACCCACATAGGCTATGAATACCATCTACCTTATGCATTGTCATTGGCTAAATGCTGACACTAATAAAATCACCTTATCTAATGGAGGCTCACTAGCAACCTAGTAGAGTGTCACCATCCAACTGATGACACTGGAAAAAGAATAATATTTTTAGGTATCTCACTAGATACTTGGTGAAATAAAGTGTCTACCCAATGGAGTTTATAGTATCCAGTAATCCTACAATATGCCTACTATCTTACTGGTGGGATTAGGCAGATAGCCAGTGATGTCATGTTAGCAAGTTAAGATATAAATTTATGGTAGTATTCATCATCTCCATAGATCCCAATACACCTTAAACATGAAACTCATACCTATGAAAGATATAAATACCATCCTTGTGAGGGTAGGAAGGAAATTAATCTTGAATAATTTTGAAATTCTTAAATCAATAGATAATTACAACAAGTATCATCTAAAAATTGTTTCCTCTTAAAATCAATTTGTATTTATTTTTTCTAAAAACCTTGATCTCTCATATTTATTTCTCCCATTCTATAAATTTATTATTCACCATATTTATATATTGTTGAGGTATTTTATTCAATGTGTTTTACCCAAATTAAATATCATCTTTATCTATCTTTTAGGGTTCTTGGTATTCCACAGAAATAAAGGCCTTTCTCTTTTGGTTCTTGGTTAATATGTAAAACCACGGTCTCTTACTTTGGGTTCGAAGAAAACCAAAAAATACAGGGTTTATATTTTCATATTTCTTGGAAACCAACAATACCAAGGGTTCATGTTATTTTCTAGTATTTTTGGCAACTACTAATTTCATTTTCCAAATACCCATAAATCCCTAATCCATTATGGTGGGATACATAGGGGATCATAGTTCAGTTATTGTTGAACTCACTTTACAAGTTGTATTCCTTATTTTATTTCTATATATTTACCTTTTAATATAATTCTTTAAAATAATAAATTAATCACTTAGTCTTCCAATAAATTGATCTCTTAATTATTATAAATCAATACATTTATTAATTAATTTTTTTTGTTTTTTTCTAATATTTTTCATGTGAATTTCAAAATGATTATCAATTTAATTGAACTTAATTTTATTATTTTAATTTATCACTTAATTTAATAATTGTATCTTATCCCTTTATTTATAAATTTTTAAAAGGTATCTCACCCCCTCTTTCTATTCACTCTGAATAATAATTGGTATCCGAGGAGGCCTTATTTTCAAAAATTTATTTAATTTTTTTTCATTTTTTTTGTTGAGAAAATATTTTTAAAATTTGTTTTTAAAAATACAAATTTATTTCTAGGAATGTTATTTAAAATATAAATTATACCTATAACACCCAAGGTACTCCTAAAAGAAACTCAATGAGATGAGCCCAGTTCTTTGATGGTACAGGCTGTAGTTATTAGAAAATTTGTTTCTATAATTTTCTTAGAAGCATTAGATATACTGATTATATAATTATTTTACATGGTTACACACCTACTAAAGAATAAAAATAAAAATAGACTCCCAATAATATTGCAACTTCTCAACATGTTTCAAAATCTATGAATAATCATTATTTTGATTTTTATTGTAATGGAATTAATCATTTATCCACATGTGAAAATGATCATATTATTTAGAAATTAATTTAATGTACTCATAATGTAACTAATAAAGTAAAATATACTAGACTTGATATGCAATAATAAGATTTTTAATGTTTTAGTATGCATCAATCTAAATATATTTTTGAAATATTTATTAATTTTACTAATATCTGAAATAAAATAAAGTCTATTGGTAATAATATTTCTAGTGAAAAACTAGTGATGAATATAATATGGGTATTAGAAATTAATTGGCCACCCAAGGTAATGTTAATCCAAGAAGCCAAAGATATCAGGAACATGGTGATTGAAAAATGTATTGGTTCAGTCATGACCTATGAAATCACCAAGAAGTGACAAACCAAATGAGAAAAAAAGAAGTTAAGGAAAAGAATGAAATTTTATTTAAATAAAATTAAGATTAAGCTTTTGGAAGTTAATTTGAGATGGATAATTTATCCAATAAATTAGATAAATTTAGTAAGAAAAATGGATCCTCCCACCATTCAGAAAGAAATAAAAACAGAAAAATGATTAGGTAACTTGTTATCTTTATAATAAAAAGGGACACAGAAAGTTGAATTTTCCATTTCAAAAAATAAAATAAAATAATAATGTAAATAAATATATTCATGTAGCTATATTTAGTGTAAGTTATTATACCCAATGTTATTTTGGCTCAGGTTATGGAAGTACCAAATTCCACGGGGCTAAAATTAATTTATGGGATGAAGTCAATTCTCCCACTTATTACACTCCCAATTCTTTCAACTTTTCTTTTTAGTCAATCCAAATAAACTACAAAGAATTATAAATTGGATTTTGTGTACTTAAATGAATTCAAATATTTGAAAATGAAATATAATATTTTTTTTAGAAGAATCAATTCAATAAAGAAAATGAAGAGTTATATTTTAAATTAAAATAGAAACATAATATGTAGAAACATGAATAAATTATTTGGGATCTCAATAATTATATTTCTAAATTGACCCAATGTAAGAAAAATTTAAATAAAATTCTTATTTTTCAATAACTTGTAAAATATCATTTTCTGTTTGGACTTAAAAACCAATATAACATCATAAAAAATATTACTAATATTTTAAAAAGATACTCTCAAAATGAAATTTGAAATTATTATAGAAAATATGGACATATAATTAATTAATGTGATCATGAAAAATATTATTAAGGTATTCCTAAGTTTATTCATATCTCTTCTAATACCTTTTTAATAATTATTATGGAACATAATTTTCTAAAAAAATGGATTCTAAAATATCTTTTGGCTAACACATGTGGGACTAAATTTTTGGAAACCTAAGTATTTAGTTTCTTGATTATTTTTTTAAAATGTTATATAAGAGAAAATCATAAGGAAATATATGGTACTTGGATAGTGGGTTCTTAAGAAACATGTATAGTTATTACTCCAAGTTAAATCATTTTGAAAAGCTCTATGGAATCCACACTACGTTTGGTGATAACTCAAGGAGTAAGATCAAGGGTGTAGGTACTATTAATTTTTCAAAATTTTATATTGTTAAATATTCTTTATATTTTAAATGGTTAAAAAATAATTTAGTAAGTTTTAGTTAGTAATGTGTAAATGGTTTCAAATAATCTTTTGAAAATGATGTTTTGAAGTCATTGATTCCAAAGGAAAACTTTTATTTTCAACATCTAACTATAAAAATGATTATGTTATTGATTTAAAATCACTTTTATGTAAAAATGTAAAATGATTATGTGAAAAAGATACTGAATCCTGGATTTTTCATAATCACAATATTCCTTATAGCCACACACACACTTTTGAAAAACAACTAAATAATCTAGTATGATATTTACCTAAATTGAATATAAAAATAACATTTTTTGGGGACCTTTATAACTTGGAAATTAACAAAAAACATCCTTTAAATTTAATAATAAAGTATCCTCCCAAAATTCCCTTGAACTTATTCATATTGGTATATATGTACTAAACCATGTTTTAATTATAAGCGGTAAATATTACACTTTTGTAAATAGTGATGATTATAGAAGATTTAGATGGGTTAATTTCTTGTCTCATAAAAATGAGGACTATAATTTTTTTTTTAAATATTATAAGATTGTTTAAAATAGAAAATTATATAAGATAATTTCAATTAATATTGATCATGGGGTAGATATTGATAATAAATATTTTGATGAAATTTTGACTTTACTAGGTTATAATCATTCTTTTTATGCTAAAATGACTCCACAATAATGATATTATTGAAAGATAGAATTGAACTATTCAATAAATTTCTAAATATCAGTTAAATTAATTCAAAATCCCCTAACAATTCTAGGTAAGGTAGATAATTACACATTTTATACCATGAAAAATATTATCATATGACCCTTATATTAAAATAACCCCTCTGACCATCAGAAAAAAAAATTCATAGATTTGGTTTTATTAAAGTGTATGGACATAAATTCTATATTCTTAGTACCAAATCAAATATAGGAAAATTTTACCCCAAATATAATGAATGTATTTTTATTAGGTATTAAAAGCCAATTAAATAATTCAAAGTCTTTAATAAAATCACCAAGACATTATAATATTCAATTCACATTGAAATTTGATGATAATTTTCCTAAAACTCAATCCTATATTGATGAAATTAAGGTTTAACTAGAAACTTTTACCTTAAATAATCCACCCAATCCTATAGAAATTTAATTTGGGGAAGAACCACCATCTACCCCTTTACCCAAGGCATTAGTGAAATCTAAAGACCATCCCTTATAAAATGTTATCAGTGATTTGTAAACTAGCACTTTTACTATAAGATCAGTTTTAAATGAGGCTAAACATCATGATTTTGTTTCACACCTAGAACCCATAAATATTAATGATGAAAATTTGGTTCCTTTAAAGAAGTAGGAATTAAATTAATACAAATGGAATAAAATTTGGACTCTTTTTGAAATACCCTATGATTATCTCATTTTTGGTACATAATGAATTTTTAGAAATAAATCTGATAAGCAATTTAACATCACTTATAATAAAAATAGGCTCATAGATAAAGGATATAATAAAGAAGAAGGAATTAATTATGGTGAGACCTTTTATCTTATTACTAGGATTTAATATATTATAATATCATTAATTGTAACTCCATATGAATTTAAAAAGGAAACTATGTTCGATAGAGTAAACAACTTGCAACACTGACCTTAAACGGACCCTGAAACTTCATTATGTTATCATTGTTATAACCTATACACTATATTAGAGGGAATTAATAGAGTTAAATAATTTATAATATATATATAAAGTTACTAATTAATATAAATTTTTTATTAATTTCTAGAAAATAAGCACTCAATTTTTATTGAAGACATCTTACTCTTCAAAAAATATATTTTCCTCAAAAAAGGTTTTTATTTTTTGAGTGAAAATATTATAATTAATTTACATAATTTTTTGAGAATTATAATGATAAAATGAAATTTTTTTTTGAATTTATAATATTAATATTATCTCAAGGTAAAATTTTGGTTTTTTTGGAAATGATTTATTTTTCAGTGAATAGTAAAAATTATTGATTTTTCAAACATCGTCATTTATTTTCATTAAATAATGTAATTTAAAGTATAATTATATTTTTAATTTATAATTTAAGTGATAAATGTATATTATATAATTAATTTAATTGTAATATTCAATTCTCATGATTTTGGTATATGTTTATTTTTATGCTTAAAAATATGTTATTTGTGAATTGTTTTTAAGTGCCTAAAGTTTATAGATTTTAATTAATTTAAATAACACCTATTAAGGAAATATTTAAATGAAATTTATATAATATATTTTAATTTATATTAATTTAAATTTATATAATTATGATTTCAAGTCATAAGGTTAATATAAGATCATCTATTTCTTGAAAAATTTATTTTAATGAAAAACTGCTTTTCATAGCATTTTGTGGGATCAATTTTAAATTAAAATATTTAAATTATGTGAATTTAATTTTATAAAATGGATTTAATATTTTTAGTCATAATAATTAATATTCAGTAATTAGGTAACCTAATTTTTTTCACAATGAATAGTAAAAATAGTTAAACTTTATTACCATTGTTAACATTAAAACGAGGTTTTGAGCATTACATGAACTTGTGTTAAAATTAATTTTACACACACATAGAATTTATATTTGATAAATTTAATTTCATATTTAGAATAATTGTGTCCAAATTATCTAATATGGTTCTTTCAATTTTTAGGCTTAATGGATAAATTACATAAGTAAAAAAAAGTTATTATGGTGAAAATTAAAATGTTAAAAGTGAGTAACCATAATGTAAAAGGAAATAAATTGCTTAAAACATGTTAATTTTTTAATTTTTATGTGTTTATGTACCCTATATTATATAAAAAACACAATTTATCTATTTTGGAGGCACTTTTCTTGAGATTTACTTACCATTAATGAATAGTTTTGGGTATTTACAAAAATTTCACTCCTTCTCACTTATAAAAGGGCACCTAATATCCACTTTTCTTCACACATTAAAATATTTTTTGATACAAAAATAAATAATATAATACCTTCCTTAATACCCTTCCAACAACATAGAGGTTTTTATTATTATAAAACCCTCCTTGGAAAGTTTTTGGTGAAAACCTAAATAGGTCTTCTGAAGAAGACGTATGATTCTTAATCGAGTGTTTTGTTTTATTTATTCATACACCTCCTTAAAATATTATTCAACTATGATGTTATAATATAATAAGTATCACATATATATTGAGATATTATCATGTTAATTTAATAACCTACATCCATGTCCTCTTCCATCAAATAGGAGGTGAAACTATCATTTGTGTGTATGAAAGACTACCTGCTTGTGAACTGATGTAATTTATTTTGCATCATCTCCTATAATAGATATATATAATTATGGATCAAATGTATATATATGATATTAATTAAATATTTATAATTATAAAAAACATTTATATCATATATTTTGTTACCTTTTCCATTCATTGAAAAATGATAACATCGTTCGTGCGCACGTGTGGATTGTCGACTCCATAAAGTTATACAATTAAATTATCATTACCTCATAAAATGGATAATATATAGAAGTGTATTTGAAGAAATAATATGATATTAATTATAAATTTATCATTTTGGAAATATAAAATAATATTGACTATCTTTTCATAATGATCACTAAAAAATGAAAATGTTACTCCCACGTACGTAAGACCTACCATCTCTATGATTAGAACAAAATTCATTTTTCATAACCATATTTCATGGGTGATTTTAAAATTATAATTTATATATAAAAATGATCAATAATTAATGATTATTGTTATGTATATGATGAAACAATGTATTATTTTACTATGGTCAAACTAATAAAGTAATTTTTGACAGATTAATCAAATATCTTCAAAATATCGGACGTGAAATTAATTGATAAAGAAAATAAATATGATATAGTAACAAATATAATAATAAGAATAATAAAATTAAAAATATTTCTTAAGAAATCAAATAATTAAAATAATTTTCTTATTCAGGAATATAAAGTCTACACGTGATGAGTCAAACTTAAGGTAAGGGATTTCATCATAATTTTACTTCATTATGGAATATTTTAATATCATACACATAATTTATTTTATATGGGGTACATAATTACCCATTTAAATTTTTTGTCTTGAATCCTTCATATTTCATGGTATTTTAAGTTATCTATTTTACTTCATACAAGGGTATTTGATTCAAAATTTACCAATTCGGTAAAGGCTTTTTTGAGATTGTTTATATTAATGGTTAATTTATGGGAAATCATATACAATTATATTATAGAACAAAATATATTTTATTCTCATATGGTAATGACTTTTTTAGATTTTTTGTTTCCACTTACTACCTAATTGAATAGATAAACATAAAAAAAGTTATTTGTAAGTAATACCGATAATGTATCTTCATTTTGATCTCATATATTTCTATTTATTATATATATTTTCCTCAAAGTATATTAAATATTTTTTTAATATTCTAAAATGATTTATTTAATAAAATTTTAACCATTTTCACTTAAAAAAAGTTTAAAATCAAATATTTTGGTCACTTTCTAAAAAAGGTTTTTTTACTTTTATTCACAAACTGTGAAAGGAATGTTTTCTTTTAACTTATATAGCCTGAAGAGAATTTTACACTACCATGAATAGTCAATTATTTAAAGATTCCTTTTCATTTTTCCATGGATATTTTAAAATAAAATTATCTCTATAATATTTGGAAATTTTCATATTTTAAATAAGTAATTTCAAAGTGAAAAGGTTATTCTCCTTGAGAAATATTACTTGTGATCTTTTAATGAAATTTTCATCAATAAATAAAAACTTTGGTGCAATAGATTGATTCAAAATACTATATATATGTCTGTAATATATATACCTAACTCATTCTCCCATCATTTGATGAGGTAATACCTAACATAAGTTCGTTTATCAAATTCCTTCTTTAGGAAATATCCTTTGATTATTACATGGTGTATGATTATGCAACCCATATTTTTCCATAGGTAATTCTTATATTTATACCCTATGATTTATTTACTTTTTGTGGAACTCATTAGCATGTTCATGTTATAATGGGTGCACCTAGATAACACTTTAATGATTTGGGTAATGTTTTTGGTCTCACGAGGCATTATGTTTGGGATTAGGGAGTAAACCTAACCCATTATAGGATTTTCCCAAAATGTGATGTTGTCTTGGTAGTTAAACTTAACTTATGCTTATCTCATGTTAAATGATAATTTTTTTTCCTATGTTTCTATGATCTTATGATTCCTTGTTTTTTATGTTATTCTTCCATGTGATTACTCATAAGACTTCTTTTTTAAGATATCATGTTATACCTTTTACTCACACGTTATGTTTCCTTATCATGTTTATTCGCTTACTAGGATTTTTCGCTCACCCCAATATTTAATGTATTCCATAGGTTATCATATGTAGTTCTAAGATTTAAAATGTATTTAGAAGCTCAATCTTTATAATAGAATAATTTTGTATTGTTTTAGTTTCCTTGATATGTTTTATGAACTTAGTCTTCCAAAGACACTAGGAGACACAATCTTTGGGCTATAATTATGTGATATTAGTTGAGTTATTGGTATGAATAATTTATATTCTTATTTATCCTTGGGTTTTTTATTAGAGTTACCAGGTGTCAGGGGTCAAAACAAGGAGTTTTTGGGGATATATACCTGGGAACATAATTAATGATTGGTTTATCGAAACTATGTGGAAACTACAATAGGGGCGCTTCATATTTTGATACAATAGTTTTTCACGGTCAGATCATGGGTTCTAAAACTGTGTGACACCCCAATAAAAACCATGTAGACTATTTTGGGTTTATAATTTCACCCAAATGGTTGGATCATGGTTTTCCTAACATTTTTGAAAAATCATATGACCCTGTTTAGCTCATTAAAAATAGAGAAATAACCAAATTTCCCATATCAGGTTTTTATGTTTTGGGGTTGTTTTTCATCATCTAGTATGAACATCCCTCCTCCCATAGCCCTGGAGCTCTCATTCTCTATCCTTGGTGGATTTATCCATGGCTTATTGGTGTTTTTACTTGAGTTAATTTGATTTATTATTGATTTATTCTTACTCTACACCATCTTGTAAAATTTCTTCCATTTTCATAAATATAAAAAACCCTAGGGGTGGTGTTGGATGAATATTGGGTTATGATGGGGGGTTTTTGGTTTTATTTCTTATGTATTATGTATGTGGGTACTTGTTTTAACACTTCTAAGTGGTTTTTGTCAAGGGCGATGAGATTTGTACCAAATCCAAGGTAAGTGTCATTATTTAACTATGTTTTCCATGGTATAACTTGAAATTATGAATCAACTTTGGGAATTATTTGTTTAAATTTCCATTTAAATAATTTTTTCTTGTTGTGTATTCCATATTTGATGTGTTTCAGGGATTTTTTTTGTAGTTGGGTATTTAATGAGGATTTTATAAATCAGAGTGGCATGTGTGCACCCCATGTTTTCAAGTAAAATGGATTAAAGATGTTTTATTGGTTTAAATGGATTTATAAAAAGGGTTTAAAAATGGTATTACCTTGGGAAGGGTGATTTTATAAAAGGGTCAATTTTTGTTTATGATTTGGATTATGTTATATCTTGTTTGATATGGTAACCTTTTTGTGGATGTGTTGACATTGGAGTAACACATGAATTAACCAGGGTGTGAGTGAGGTGTTTTTTGAGGGACAATGTGAGTCTTCATAGGGAGGACCATGAGAGACTCCATTTGTTTCTAAGGGAATGAATGAGACTTCGTGTAGGAAGGCCATGTGAGATTCCATATTGATTTCTTGGAGGTCATGTGAGATCTTGTAATTAGGACTGGGGAATACCCTATAAGATTTCATTTCTTAGGTATTAAGAACACTTGTTTAATCACTCATGATAGGATGATGGTTAAATCCCCTAGGTTTACTTACTCATTCCAAATTAGTTTATATGATTTATGCATTGGAATAATTCCATTTGATGTAATGATATGTATTATACATAGTTATCCATTTTATATTTATATGGTTATATGATGTTTATGTTATACTGAAATTTATCATGCCTATTGGTCATGTTTGAAATTGTTTTTCCTTGTGGAATTGTTTATCTATTTGAGCCATGATTGGAAATTGTTTTGGAGAACCACAATTTTTTGGTAAGGAAAATTAAAGGGGTTTTAAAGGTTTACATGAAATTGGTTTGTTTTCAAGTGGTTTAGTTATGAATTTTTTTTAATATAGTTTTTTAATTTTCAGGGTTAAAAGGATTAACTAGATTCATATTGTTATCCTTTTGGGTTTGGTTCCTCACACCTTACTTGGGCCCTTTTTGGGTGTTTACAGTTTTCATTTTTTATGACATAGGTAAAGGAAATGAAAACATGTTCCCCGGTGGATCTTCTTGATTAGCAATTTCTAGATTATTGTAGTGGAGATGTGGTATCATAATAATGGAATCATGAAGAGTTAGTTTTGTTATCTAGTACCTATTTGGTTGTACTTGGGAATTTTTTGTCATTGCACCATTTATTTTGTGTTTGGATTGTTTATTTTGAGATAAAAACTTTATGTGTTATTGTAGAATATTTGTACTTGATGTATATTATTTTTTATGGTATCTTCTTATCTTTTACTATTTACTTTGATTATATCAGCATGGGAATCCCATTTTATGGATAGTTCATTTCTTCTTACTAGTGGTGAAACCATTCCCAAGTGCTATATGGTTATGCCCAGTTCTTTTCTCCATCTAACGGTGATTGGGACTACACTTCTTGCAATGTGGTGGGGTGAATCAAGTGAATGATATAGAGAAATTGTTTTGGATCATTGAAAAATGGTATCATAAAAAGTTTTATTATTTTGGAGTTAGGGGTATCTTGGAACTAGTACCTTAGGAACTTTAGAGAAAGGAATGAGGGAGTGCACGTCCATCTATTTTTCATGTCAAACATCAAGTTTCCATGGGTGTTTTAGGATTGTGGTTACATTTTAATACTGTTTATGGTATATTTTTATAATTTTTTTCTCATAAGTAGTTGAAGTTTCTTATGATGCCCATGTTGAGGGTTTTCTTTTTGTGATTTTATTTTGATTTGATGTTGTATTATACTTGTTGAAGCTTGTGATTTTTGTCTCGTAGACAATGGCACTAGACGAACCTAATATAGGCATAGAGAGGGAGAGGTAGAGAGTACCCTATAGGTTAACCCTCCTATTGATATATATTTGGTATAGTTAGTGATTCATTTAATCCAAACCTTGGGTCAAATGGGTAGTTGTGAGTATATAGGGATCGAGGACCGTGATCGAGAGTTTTCGAGCCGAAATCTATCAACAATCAATGAAAAAAATGGACCCAATGAGACAAGGAGTGGTTTTATTGTATCAAGGATATCTTTTATTTCTTAAAGGCCAATGGGAACTCTAAATTTTTATTTTCCATGTACGTGCTATAAGGACAAGGTTGTAAGTGGTTGGAGTTAATGGTACTTTCGGGGAAGCATAGGGATCTCATGTGGTTCAATTTCAAAGTGGATTTCAACTCACAGTTTCAACCTTGAGAGAAGTGAAGCCCTATGAGTTGATAAAGATGGAGTAGGGTGATATTTCAGTGATAGAGTATTCCCCTTGATTCAATGAGTTGTTTCATTTATATTTGGATCTAATCACCAAGGATTATCTCAAGGGTCAGAGTTTTGAGATGGGTTTGGGGCTAGAGATTAGATCTATTATCATTCTTTTATGTCTACTAACCTATTCAGATGTTTTTGACAAGGAATTTATATATAGTTATATTTAATAGTAAATAGAGGTCTTTGTGGTGTTTGTTCAGTGGATGGAAGCCAAACTTATTCTTATGGACAGAAGTAGAAGGGAGATGAGTCTCAGAGGGGAAGTGGTAATAGTGTCTAGAAGTCTTCAGGATCATATCCTATGGTTTCTATTTGGCATATAACAGTTTTCTATTATCAGTGTAGAATGGATAGACATAGTGGTATTATTTTCTTAGAGACACCGAGGTCATGAAACTGATGTCGTTTGTTAGGGAATATCTAGTACTTTTGTTAGTTTTATTCTTGTGGGAGTAATGTAGTCTCCATTTTCTCAAAGGGATCTTAGGTGTTGTTAGGGGATAATAAGGGTGAAAGATCTCATCCTCCTGGAAAGGGGGATTCCCACTAGTTTAAGAAGACTCAGGTAGGGTCTAAACTAAAGAAACTCAACACAAAAAAGTTTATTCTAGTGGACTAAGATTTTGGGCTAGCCACCATCAAGGAATGGTGTATATTTCTTCTTTTATTGCGTCAGTTTTGTTTAACATAGGTGCATCCCATTATGTCATGTCACTTAAGATGATTTAACCTTTGGGTATGATGGTTTATTTGATGCCTTATTTGATGTATTTTCTTTAACCATGGTTAATAAAAGGAGTAAGGTGTCAAATTCCCTAAGTGTTGTGTTGTGGTAACATAGCACAAAGGTTGTTTGGGACTTCCTTATTTTGTACATTGAAAAGTTTAACCTCATTATTTGTACACATTAGTTATTATATATAAGGTTCTAGTTGACTTCTATCAATATAGGGTCTATTTCCTCACTCCTTATGGGAGCACTCATGCCTTTCTGGGTGAGTGGGATTCACTATCAGGGAGTGATGGACCAACTTCTTCTAAGTTGGGGTTGATATCGTTCCACTTATCCAAGTTGTTTCTTGAGGATAATGAGAACACCACTTTGGGAGAACTTCCTATGGTCATGAGTAGGTACCCAAAAATGTTTCTATATTATTTATAAGGTTTTCCACCCTAGTGAGAGATCATGTTTACCATCGATCTTCTTTGAGGGATGAGTCTGATTACCCTTTCATCTTATACCAAGGTTCTGACCGAGATGAAGCAGTTAAAAGTTTAGCTAGAGGATCTTGCAGGAAAGGGTTTTATTCCCCATAGCGTGTCATTGTTGGCTACTCAAATTCTATTTAAAAAGGATGATGGAAGACTTTAACATTTCATAGACTATCATAATCTTAACTAGGTGATAATAATGAATAAATATCCATTGCTCAGAATTGACGACACGTTTGACCAAATAAAAGGGGCCAGTTGGTTTTTTAATATCGAATTCAGATCGAGGTACCATTAGTTGAGGTTTGGGGAAGTAGATGTTCCAAATACATCTTTTTAATCTCGGTATGGACATTATGAGTATTTGGTTATTCCATTTGGTCTTACCAATTCTCTAGTTGTTTTCATAGCACTAATGAACCATATCTTTTTTCTATTTTTGTATTCCTTTGTAGTCATGTTTTTAGATGATATCTTAGTGTATTTCATGACATAAAAGGAATATGAAAACCATCTAGGTGTTTTTTGGGTGTTCTGAGATAGAATCATTAATATTCTAAGTTTCCCAAGTGCCATTTTTAGGTTCAAAATGTGATATTTCTAGGTCATGTGATTTTCAGGTGAGAGTTTTAGTGTATCTAGAGAAGGTTTGAGTAGTATTGTATTGGGAGAATCCTAAAAATATGTTCGATATTCATAGTTTTTTTGGATTTTTTTAGGTATTATAGGTGTTTTTTCCAAGAAATCTCCTGGATAAATTCTCCCTTAACTAACATCTCTATCTAGAAAAGGGGTGAAGATTCAGTGGGATGAGAAGTGTCATAGTTCTTTTGAGAAATTGAGACCCATTTAGCATCCACTCCTATTTTGATTAATATTAATATTAATTGATATTATTTTGTGTTTTTTGGATTTTTTTGGTGTGGGTTTGTGGTGTGTAATGATGCAGGATGACCATGTGGTGACCTATGGCTCACGGTATCTATGCTGACATTAGTGGTCTTATCCCACTAAAGACATAGAATTGGAGGCATTCATGCATGGACTAATGAAATGGCAACATTACCTCTTTGGGGATCATTTTACAATGTAATTGAATAAAAAATTATTTGAGTACATTTTTAGTTAGAGGGAACTGAATCTTAGGTATGGGTTCTATGTGGAGTACCTTCACAATTTTGGTTTCGAGATTGCGTATTATCCCAGGAAGGGAAATGTGGTCGATGATGCCTTAAGCATGAATCTTCTAGTGGAGGAAGTTCATGAATCAGTGGATGAGTGGGTCTCATGATATTTTCTTCTAATCTAAGACTTGACATGCAAGTGGACATAGGGATGGTATTCTTTTCCATTGTGAAGGCGATTACCTCTCCCATATACTAGGTGAGGATTGCGTAGACATACGACCCCTAAGTTCTAGTTTATTAGTAGTGTTTAAATGGGGTAGGGGACTTTAGGTGACTAGTCTGAGTATCCAAATTGTTCTCTTTTCTTCTAAAAGAAAATGATTGTTACTTTGATCCTGTGGCATGAAGTGATACATGAGGCACATCATTGTAGTTGGTAAGTTCACCCCAAGGTGAACAAGATGTTTTATAACTTAAAAGGCTGGTATTGGTGGCCTAGAATGAGAAGTTCCATGGAATACTTTGCTTCCAAATTCTTGAATTTATAGTGGATCAAAGTTGAGAATCAGAGACCAAGTAGTTTATTGAAACCACTTTCCATTACAATATAGATGTGGTATGATATATCTATGTATTGTTTGACCAGGATAACTCACACTTTGATTGGGAAAGGTTCCATATTGGTTATTGTCAATATTTTGATAAAATTATCCCATTTTATACCCATTAGGGAGTCAACGAATGTAGAGGACCTAAGATGAATATACATTCAATATGTTTTTCATCTTCATGGAATTATCTTGATGATAGTGTCAGAATGGGACACTCATTTTACATCACTCTTTTGGAATGGACACTGAGAAAAATTAGAAATCCTATTGAGATTGAGCACTGTATATCACCCATTGATGGATGACCTATATGAGAATACCATTAAAACTATCGAGGAAATGTTATGGGCATGTGTGCTTAATTTCTATGGATTTTATGAAAGGAACCTACCGTTGGATGATTTCTCATATAATAATAGTTATCAGTACTCAATCAAGATGACCCCTTTTTAGTTGTTATACAAGCATCCAGGCCAATCACTATTGTACTGGGATAAGATGGTTTAGGGTTCTTTATTTGGACTGAGACTCATCAAGGAGATGAATGAGTCAGTTCATATAATATAAAAGTGGATAGCTACAAATTAGAGCTACTATAAGTCAATGTATAACCATTATCTTCTTCCATTGGAGTTTCATGTTGGGGATCATGTGTTTCTACTTATATGAGTTCAGTTAAGATTCCATCATTTGGGTAAGTATGGGATGTTGGTGTCACATTATGTTAGGCCCTTCCATGTTTAAGACAATTCAAGAAAGGCAACCTACTAGTTGAAGCAACCACAAAGGCTAACCTCGATTCATGATATCTTTCATGTCTCCCTACTGAATATATTCCATATAGATCTAACTCATATATTGGAGTTGGATTTTTTAGAGTTAGATCCTCATGCCACAATGGTGGAGAAACTTATTCATATCATAGATGTTTAAAACAAGGTCATCCATTAGAAGGTGATCCTGTTGGTCTATGTGCTATAGAATCATGGTTGTGATAGTTATAAGACATGGGAGTGGGAAGGTTGGGTGAGGGGGAAATGACATCACCAATTTTACTTTAGTGAACCCTGAGGACTTTCTAGGGGAAGAAAGTGGAATGGTGGAGAGTTTATGACACACTCTGGGTTATTTGTATGTATTTGTTTGACTTTTATTTTTTTGAGTGTGTTTGATGAGTTCCAGGGTATCTGGGGTTGAAACCAGGAGTCTTTGGGGAGGTAGACTAGGGAACACAATTAACAGATGATTTTTCTAAACTGTGAGGTAACCATGAAATGGATGTTTCGTATTTTGAAAGTGTGGTTTCACATGGTTTGATCACTATTTTTTTAACTTCCCGACACCCTAGAGAAAAATGTGTGGCCTATTCTGGGTTGATCGTGGAATCCTCATGGTTTCCATACGATTTTCTAAACCATGCTACCAAACTGTGTGAGCCTATCCAAATCATTAAAAATAGTGAAATTTACAAATTTTCCCTATTAAGTTTTTATGAATTTATGGTTATTTTTCCACCTCCAGTGTCTATAACCCCCATCCCTTGGATATAGACCACCCCCTCCTTCTATGGTCAATTTATCCTTGTTTTCTTGGTTTTTTTACTTGAGGCATGTTTATTTATTCATGAATTCTTCTTTATCTTCCCCCTATAGTGCTAGTTTCTCCATTTTCATGGAGGTGTTGCACCCTAGGGGTGGTGCTGGATGAATAAAGGGTTATGATGAGGGTATTTGGTTTGATTTATTAGGTTTTAGGTGTGTGAGACATTGATCTACCTCTTCCAGGTGGTCTTCGTCATAGGAGACAAGCTTTAGACCGAATCTAAGGTATGTGTATCCATTTAAGGGTGTTTTATTTAGAATACCTTTAAATTATGAATTCCCTTTGGTTTGTTTTATTTATATTTCCATTTAAATAATTTTTTATTGGTATGTATTCCATGTTTGATGTGTTTCAGAGATTTTTTTGGAAATTTGGGTATTTAAATAGGGTTTTACAAATGGGGGTGGCATGTGTACACCCCAAGTGTTTGATAAAATTGATTAAAGAGGTTTTATGGGTTTAAATAGTTTTCCAAAATGGTTTTAGAAATGATTTTACCATGGGAAAGGTGATTTTATAAAATGGGTATGTTTTTTTATGAATTGGATTATGTTATAGCATGATTGATATGGGAACTTGTTTTGGGATGTGTTGGAATTGAATTAACACATGTGTTAACTGGGGTGAGAGTGAGGGGTTTGGTCAAGGGACCATGTGAGACTTTAGAAGGAGGAATATGAAAGACTCCATTTATTTCCAAGGGACTAAGTAAGATTTTAGGTAGGAAGACTATGAATTATTCCATGTTTTTTTATCGAAAGACCATGTGAGCTCCTGGAGTTGGGCCCAAAGAAGATAGTGTGAGCTTCCATTTTTAGATATCTAGGATTATTATTTAATAAATCATGATAAACCAATGGTTACAGACCCTTAGTTCATATTACTCATTATGGATTGGTTTATATTATTTATGAATTGGATTAGTGCTATTTGTTGTGATGATATGTATTATGCCAATTTGTTCATTTTATATTTATTTTGTTATATGATATTGATGTTATGATTAAATTTATCATTCCTTTTTGTTAAGTTTAAGAATTTTGTGACATGTGGAATTATTTATATATTTAATCCAAGGTTGGAAATTGTTTTCAAAAACCATGTTTCATTTTGGAAAGAAAAACCAAAGTGGTTTTAAAGATCTACTTGTAATTGTTTTTTCAAGTGGTTTAGTTTGGAAATTATTTTAAAAATAGTTTATTGGTTTTCATGGGAAGTATACATTAATATATTTATGGTTGTATCCTACTAATATTGTTTACTTATACCCTAGTTGGGACCTTTTGGGGATTTTACAGATTTGTTTTGTCGGACATAGGTTAAAGCTAGGGAACTATGTACCAAGGTGGATCTTCTTGATTACCACCATCCAGTGTTTTCTAGTGGATATGTGTTTTTGTAGGGTTAAACGTTTATTCAATAGTTTTGGGTATTTAGTGCATGTTGGGTTGTACTTGGTCCTTTCTTGGAATTTCACCACTTCTTCAGAGTTTGGATTGTTTATTTTGAGATATGACGTATATGTCTTGTTATGGAATGTGCCCACTTGATGTATATTATTGTCAATGGTATATTATTGTCATTTAATATTGAATATAATGATATATACAGTGAAATAAAATTTTATAGATTGTCCATACCTGTTTAGTAGTGGAAAAAACCATTCCCAAGTTTTAGTTGGTTATGGAAAGTGCTTGTCACCAGCCCGTGGAGATCGACAACACACTTTGGGCCATGTGATGATCCAACTCTACCAATGGTCAGGTCAACCTTGGTTTTTATATTACAACTTGTGGGATATTTATGTTGTAAGATAATTTAATAACAAGTGCAAAAGGTTTGGGTCACTATTGTTAGTTTTATATAAAAGTATAGTTAATTTTAGGGATTAGGATTGGGGAACATTATTAGAAAACTATCAAGATAAGTATATGTATATGATAAAATATAATGGTTTTTTTATGGAAGAGATTATGTGGGTTTCATATAAATACACCCCTATCTAGAAACTACATGTGTACATGGTTTAAGCCCAAATTAATACTAAATAAGATTTAACAAATAACATTAATTAATTATTTATATTTAAAATTTATATTTCTCTACTCGATTAATATTGAAATTTTTATTTTAATTTCATATATACATCATATCATATTTTAATAATAATTATTATAATTTTTATACATAACCCATAAATAAATAAATAAATAAATTTAATATTTAATATTATATTTTTATTTCATTCATAGTTATATTATTTTAAATCTACTACTTAATAACACACAACATTTATATATCTATTGGATATATTACTAACTAATTTTTTTTCAATGACCTTATTTGAAACCACCATGTTTATAATAAGAATATTTCATTCTGAAATATAGACATTCTAAATCGTTCTTCCATTCTACTCTCACTACACAAGCTATAATTATTATATTATATTATAGTTTTCCTAATTATATAATCTTTTAATGGTGACCATCATCATTATAAGTTTTGTTGGGATTTTGGTGATCCTCAAGGATGAAGATGATCCATGATAATTCATAGTCGTGAATATTTTATTCATTTTTTATATGTTTTCACATATTGATTTTCAGAGTTTTAAGGGATGCAATCATCCATGATGTGTAATAATCTATTGTATGTAATACATGATTTCATATAATTTTTTTTGTAATTTTATATTATAATTGAATTTTGTGTTTTTATCTTCATTCATATCTTATTTGGACCAATCTATCATAAATTACTAATTCTTTTGAATGAATATAGAAACACTATTTATAATTGTAGACATAATTAATAATAATAATAATGGATCCGAAAACAAGGGGTATTACATTATCCTACTTAAATTAATTACGTTCACCCAATTGAATTTTTATATTCTAATGAACATAACTAAGAGAATCTATAAGGTGACTCAATATTTAGTTTCTAGAATTATACCAACCATAAAAACTTAAGAAAATTATCTTTTTTTCCATAGAAATTGATTATCCTTGATATTGAGTTTTCTCAAACAATTTTAACTGAGTCTATCATTATTATTTTCTGGGACTCATGATGTATAATTTTCTTATATTTGGGTTTTACAGTCATCTATAAATATACAATCATAAGTTTATATAAAATGTGATCTCTTAATTAAAAATATTTTTTATCTATGTGGAGAGAACCAATACATTTCCACAATCACATTAAATTAATAAAGGAAGGATATTAATATGTTCATAATACACTTTCCTATAAAATTAGTCATGGGATACAATAATCATACCACTAGAAGTTTTTATTAATAATTGATCATATATACATCCATGTCATTATTCGAGGTTTTTATAAAACAAACTAGGTATAAAAGAATGGGTTTAATAATATTAAAATATAATAATCATAGTTCTTGAGGGGATTATTAGCGTTCCTCACTCTGTGAAAATTTTGGAACTCACTTTCATAGCTTTGATTTAATATGATTTATATATTTCCCTTAGTATTGTATATTATTGATTCCATTCATCCTTTTTGGCCTTTATATTTGAGCTTTGAAGTGAATAATTCCCATATTTTCCACATCGAATTCATTGGACCATTAATGGCGATTTCAGATTCATTCTTTCCACTCCTATAAAAATAGTTGGCGAATACATTTTCATATAGATGTATGATGATAAATTACCCCATCTTCTACAAGTAAAGAATTTTCTAGTCCCTTTGATAAAATTTCCTTGGGGATCCTACCCATATTTTTTATATGAAGGAAATTGATTCCTCTTCCCTTCATCATCATCATTTATTTAGTTTTCATGAGCGTCAAATCTTCTCTTCGTGAACTCATGTTTTCAACTATGGTTAAATTTTTAATATTTTTTCACGACTGTTTTTTTGGGAATAATTACCAGTTATTTTTGTCCATATCCCATTCTAATTTATTTATTGTTGAGGTAATAATTGAATTTTCTTTCAAAATGAAGGAAAACTCAGATCCTTGTATTTCCAAACATCACTAAAACTAAAAGGTTTAACACGAGTGATGAATATTTGATATCATATGGGGATTATCATAATCAATAACATAAAAGGTATTCACCTACAATATAATATACCCTTTTTCATTATCATATTATCCCTTATTTTCATCAGTTCAACATATAACCATCATTGTTTCTCCTATATTAGTTTTATATGGTTTTTCTGATACTTCTCAACATAGTACCTAAATATAACTTGAAAACAAATCCTCTCTAGTGTTTTTTAATGAGTATATGACCAACCAATGAATATCTCCCCAAGAGTTTATATCCAAGTGTGCAATATTAGTTTCACTCCTTGTGTATTAGAGTGATGACTGAGTCAATGCTCAAATAACCCTTTTTAGTGATTACCTCTATGTGCAACTTTACAACATCCACATCAACTTTCCAGTATCTATAAAATTTTTTATTTCTCAAAAAAAGAATATACACTCTACTTTACAAAAATATTAGGATGTTATCATAGGCATAGTCTAATCCTTTAGACATATCTATAGGGTTTTTACGAATTTTCTATAACCCTAATCTCCAAAAAACATCACTGTAATATCATAACAACTATATCCGTATATTAATTAAATATACATTACATCATGACTCATAACATTATTTTTCAACAATAAATTGCAAGGATCTAGAGATCTAGTGTCTTTGTAATATTATACATACAGATATATCATCTTAAGTTATAAAACATTATATTTATTTGAAACTCCATATAATTATAATAACTTCCAGTGAGTCTCTAGTATTTCATAGGATATACTGGGGAATACACATAAGTGAAATTTTGAGTGAGAAAGTATATAATGGGAAATAAACATTGAAATAAAGAGAACCTGAGGGTCAAAAAGAATAATATTATGTCCTAAAAAATGAAATTATAATAATTTTAGAATGTACTAAGGAAATGATATAATACGATCATGGAATCATAAAAATGAGGAAAAACATATTACATGATATCTTATGTATACTTCAAGGGTTGGTACTAAGATAATCTTCATAAAGTTGAAAAAAATCCCATAGTGGATTAGGTTAACTCTCTAACCCCTTATATAACATCTCATGGTATTTAAAGATTTACCCAATGCATTTGAAATCTATATAATTATAGTACCACAAATAAAATAAACTAAAATAATATATATCTTTTCTACATGATGAAAATAACCCATAAATAAATCAAAATCATTATCAAAACCATCTGAAGTAAGTGTGTTTCATAGTTTCTATTCAAGGAACAATTGTTGGATATATCAAAGGTATTAAAAAGAGAAGAAGGGATTGAATAAATGTTTATATTTGAAAATTAAATATAGGCCTCTATCAATGAGTTCAATTATTGAGATTTCATAAGACTGATCATGTAAAATAAAATATAAAAACACACCACTTTAGTGAAGCTTTTTAAAATAAGTAAATGATCTTATTAAAAGAGGAAAGACCTTATTGTTTTATATAAAACTAAAATTAAACCAAGAAGGTAATATATAAAATATTTACTATTATTAGAAGATATTCATGATTTTATAACATTTAATCATGGTGGTTCTCAATATGATACAAAAAATATGAATGTTCCCATAAACTAGGATTACTTATAAGTGTGAATTTCAAATGGAACTCAAAACCTGTATAACCCTAACAATGAAAATGATATTTAACTAGTTATATATTTAATTGAAATATATAGAAATAAAAGTTTTATAGGTGTAGATCATTGAATATATGTGAGAAAAAGAAATAGAATTTGTAACTAGAAGGTCATGAAGGAGGTATGAAGGATCCCTTAATGCTTGAACAATAATTGAAAAAACACTTGAAAGAGATATACCATGAAATTAATATTTAAATAAAATTAATTGAATGTAATTCATGATATAATATAAAATTTTGGAAGCATATAATCAAATGAAATATAAATTTGTTCATAAATAAAAAATTCTCTCAATGAAGGGAATTTCAGGTAAAAATCCTTAGGACTTAAGAAACGTTATAGTAAAACCCTTTTAATAAAGTGAGATTGAATTATAAGTTATAATATAATGAATAATGATAATCAATGATATTATAAATCCAATTGGTATTATAAACTCTATTTAAAATAAATTAGGTTTATCATTTTTTTTCTTAAATAAAGAAGATTTGAGTTGAAACACTTACCTCATTCCTGGTTCATTCTACACATGAGCCTACCGTCCCAAATAATCAAATTAAGTATATTAAATGCCTTATTAGGGCTGAAAACTGTGGAAAGAATTGTAAAATAGTTCCATAATTTCCATAATATTAATAGTTTTATAGAAATAATTTTAATATTTTAAATATAGTTATAATTCCAATAATGGTGGTTTGTGATGAAAAATGGAACAAATTGCTTGTTGAGGTGATATTTCGTATATATGCATTATTAATGTTTAATTTTCTCATATAATGAGAGGGAAAGAAGTTAAATTATAACTTTAAATTTAAAAATAATATATAAATAATATATATAATATTTATTCATCCATTACATCATTTGGATCGACAATGAATGACATTGATGAAAAACAGGAGATGTCTCTTTATGGAGACACCAGTCTACACAAAGTAATAATGACACTATTTTTTTATTAATAGATAAAGTGGAATAATTACTTTTTATTCCATTAATATAATAATATTAGAATATAATAATGATACTAAGGCCATTATATTTTTATCGATATGTGATATTTTGAAGAGAATGATTAAATATATAAAGTTATGAAGAAGGAAATACTTAAATTGTAGTCATGATATTCTCTTTGATATTTCCTTGGAAGTGAAAGAATTTAGATAAATTATAGAGGTATATAAAATAAGGATGAGATAATAACTTCTAGGATATGTATTTTGGGCACCATTTCATGGGAAATTTGAATAGAAATTGTAACCACGTAAAAGTGAAAGTGATCCCCATTTATAAGTGGCTAGAAGTGATCTTTTTAGAATACAATTTACACTTACATGATAAAATTAAACTATTACTTGGAAAGAAGATCCAAATTATAGAATTAATGTAGTGAAGGGTGTATTTGGGATGAACAATTATCAACCAATTACTTCCACTTTTGTTTTAAGCACGTCATATGATTTTTTTATTATGTAATTGTATTTTAATTTATATTTTTATACTAGGTAGCTAGTTTTTAACAAAGTTAGGTTATATTTTATTAAATATTTTACGTAAACAATATAAATAAAATTAGTTGTGCTGGAACTGCATTTTACCTCTATTTAATTTAATTCAATTTATATATTTCATAGAAGTAGCTTTTCAATTAAAATTAGGTAATGTTTAGAAAAATATTTAGAGTAAAAAAATGATATTTTTGCACTTATAGATGCTTAATATTATTTAGTATTGATTAAAAATAATATGATTATTCATATTTTTATATATTTTTCATAAATAATATAATATATTTTATTTTTGTGTGTTTATTTTGATTTATTTTATATAAATCCCATGATATTAATAAAAAATAATCTTAAATTTGTTTTATGACCATTATCATGGTAATTAGAATTATTACTAATAATCTATATTTTATAACTAAAATTAAAATTTCATATATTAAATAATCAGATAATTATCATCTCAAATATAATAATAATTTGACCAAAGTAACTTTCTATATTTAGGTAAATTAATCTTAATGTTAGTGCATAAAACATAGTATTTTATGTGAAATATTACTTGTGTTTCAAAAATTATAATCTAGTGAATCAAAAAATCAACCAAGAATTTTGAAATGATTTATTTTAGTAATTAGATATATATTTTTTATATAATTTTTCTTCTTGAATTATTATATAATATATAGTTTTTAGTAAAATCAGTATTTTTACCATTTACCTAAGAATCCATTATCTTAGGAAAAAATAAAAAAACAACCATAGAATAATATATATTTAATTTTTTAAATAATGAAGTTTATTTTATAACATTAAAACTCTAAAATTGATATATTTATATTTTTTAAAAATTTATAATTTGTAAATTAAATTTATTTTGTTATAAAAGTTTATTTTTAAGTATTGTGAGTTCATTATATTATTTTCTGTTGATTTATAATTTATTTGATTCTAATTTATTAGTTCATATATAAAACAATTTTAATGGTGTATATTTAATTTATTAGGGAAAAACATACAATACTTAATAAAATATTTCAATGAAAAAAATATTACTTTTTTACTAAATATGATTTAAAAATACCATTAATTAGTTATTTATATTCTAAAGTTTACTCTTTTATTATCCATTGATATTGAAATGTTTATTGGAATTTTATTTATACAACATATCAAATTTTAATAATAATAATATTATTATTCTTACATAACATGAAAATATATAAATTTTTGTAATAGTTTACAGCTATATTTTTATGTCATTTTCAGTTATATTATTTTAATATTATATTTATATTTCATTCTGAGTAATATTTTTTTGGCTATTGGTGATTCTTAAGGTTGAATATGATCTAGAAGATTTCCTAGTCATGAAGATTTTATTATTTTTATCTATTTTCCCATATTATTTTTTGCAATTCTAATATATGAAATCATCCAAGATGTGTAATATTCCATTGTATATTATATATTATTTCTTATATATTTTTTTAATGTACCATTATAATTGAATATTGTGTCATTGTATTAGTTTATTTATTATGTGGACTAATATATAATGAAATATAAATTCATTTCAAATAATAATGAAATATTATTTATAATTATCCATGTAATAAATAATAATAAAAAATAACTCAAAAAACCCATTGATTTATACGTATGATCAATCTTACAGAACCACTTCACTACCTTTAGATGGATGAAGATTTTATCTATCCTTAAGAGTGGGTAGTTATTCTTGATTTACACATGATTTAGGAGATGATTGTCAATATCAATCCTCAAGCTCTCATTTTCCTTCTTAGTGAACAACACTGGAGCTGCATTGTGGGGAAAACTCAGAATGATAAAGAATTTCTCTATAAAGTCCTGCAAACACACCTTCACTTCTCTAATCACAAATAGGGTCATCCAATAATATTTAGATGATATTGAAGTGGTTCGTAGGTATAAATAAATATAAATATACATATCACAATGAGGTGACAATCTAAGAAAATATTTAGGAAAAACATCTATATAATATTTTATTACATCTTGAAGATTATCATCTAAAATTCACATCACATGTAGATCCAAAATCCAAAATCAATGGGTGATTGTAGAAAATATACCACGAATAGGACCCTCTCACTTTATTAGAATGTATGAATCTTTGACAAAGGTAATACTTAATTCATTTGTTTGATTGGAAAATAAAATTTAAATAGAGAAACATATCTTGGGATATGTTAAATATTGTTATTCCCTACCAATAATTATCCTATATAGAACCATCCAAACCACTTTGTGTACCTAAAAAACCACTCTGTTAAGGGGAATCTCAAATCACCGAAAAATGTGGGTAATCATATGATTGGTCCCCATTGGATTCTCAAAATATATTGGTTTAGCTATGATTTCCACCTATATCTCTAGATATCAATCTATGTTTTCATAAATAAAGGAATTAATTTCATTAGTACCTATGAGTTTTTGTGCCAGTGTATAGAAGACACATATTATATCTCCAATCATGTCGAGAATTCCCTGGCCATAGAAATATAGAACTAAAATATAGTCATACCCTTTTCCACTAGGTCCTTGGGCTTAGAGTAGACCATAAGGGGTGGTGGTGGTGGAATAGGATCTAATAAAATAAAAATCCAGATCTTCCTCCTAATGAACTTATAACTCCCATGTCATATCCTCCTTCTAGAGGAACACCCTAATCACCACATAGAAGTTCATGATTTCATCATTTAATGTAACCTATTCGTTTATATATTATTTGAATATACCTACTAAATAATATATTATGTTTCCTTGATCTATATGACCTCATGCTCCACATTCATAGAAAAGGATGAATCCTAAAAAATTTGATCCAGTCATTGGAACTGGGACCACTTATTCATTTTCCATAAATTTCATGATGATGGAACCTATAATTTACTAATCTTATTTAATGAGTCTAAACATGGGTTTCTCCACCAAAACTAGCTACATATTATACCACTAATATTAAGCTCTTGTTCCCTAAGGTTTTTCTCAAAATCATGGTGTGGGTTGGGATATAGAGAAGAAAAATGTTGGATAACATGTTTCTAAAGATGATTCACATAGACTATTATGTTTAAAGGAATCCTATTAAAATAATATTTATATAATACCTTATATGGTCAGTGATACTCAATGCATACTACGAGAAAAATAAACTTCCCCAAAATAAATTCAATATCTTCTAAATTTTTACTGAATAAAGATTAGTCGGTTAATGCTCCTCATAAAAATGGAAATTGATATATGACCATGGGAGACTCTCCTCATAATGGGTATTGATGATATAGGTCCAACAATTACCTGGTGTGTTGTGAATAAGGATATATTCTAGAACCCCAATCAAAATAATATTTCTATGGACTAAGTTGAACACCTAAGACACTACCATTGGCTAGTCCTTAGTTGTTTGAGGGTCAAGTTCACCTTGGAACCTGGGTGGCCTCTATCAGCATAATTCATGAAGTGAACTCATCCTATGTGAATCCTCATCATTACTTACTAGAATGATTCATTTTTATTTTGTGGAGGAACATATTTATACACTATACGAGGTGGTTCTTCTCACAAATCTATGGTAGGAAGATGTGGAATCTAGGTTCCATATGGAATCACCTCCAGATTTGGTCCCTAAATAGAGGCCTTATCACTAATTATGTAGAAAGAAGGCGGATCAATAATTAACATGAGATATTCATACATCTGCCCCATAATCTTATCGAGTTGAATTAATGGAAACATACTATAATTGGGAAGACAAACCATGATCATTAATTCATGTATAGGGAGATGACTCAAGAAGGACCCAAAAGTTAGTGTAAAATTACTATAAGATACATGTACTATTTACCTATCCAACAAAATCGACACTTTAAAGATCAAATTCAAAGAGAAATAAGAGACCGACTAAATGGATATATTAGCTATTACACTAACAATGGGTTACTTGGCCTGAAATCCAAACTAAATATCTCTTTAAAACATTTCTCTATGTTCCCAAAACAAAATTCATGTAATGTATTAATATGAACTCTTAATTGAAAACATATCCACTCTGATACAATAATAACATATTTCAATCCAAAAGGACCACACTTGGGTCAACATTACACTATTTGTACCATCCCAAACACACCTACAATAGGCTAGGTGATAGTGACTACCACCGAGTTGTCATATAACACATGATGGGAGGCCACATAGTATTACACCTGTACACAAACACACATATCTAAAAATGATAAAATAATAAATTATAGAAAACATAATAGGATATAATATATAATGCATCTAATAAATTTAAATATTCTATACAGTACATCATGTGTGATGATATAAAGTGATGGGGTGAAACAAAGGCCTAATATGAAATAGTAAACACCAACCTTACAAAGATGGAAGGTGAAGAGGACACTATGAAACATAGATTTTGACACTAATTCCACCTAAACCTATCACTTATGGGGGCCAATAATATCTCAGTTTTCCAATATGATATTCCCTAAGATTAACACTAAACATTTTGTATTATTTATAACAAAGGACACAAGTGGGTGAAACAACCATGTATGGTTGTGTATTTACATACCCAATATGATCCCACCAAAACATTAAAGGTCAAACAATAAGTCCCATTATCTCAATATCCTAATGGAATAAATAATTATATAAATATACCTATGTGTAGAAGACTAGTTATGTAGAAGAATGTCTCACTTTGTAGAGCTCGATTATTGATGAAAAAACCCTACTAAGGATCCCTATAATCCAGACTACCAAATTATATAACCCACATTACGTTTTAGAAATTATAATTTTGGACCCATGATTTTATATGGTTGAATACTGGTTGAGGGGGTTAACCTCATACCATGGAAGGAGGACTCACACCCCATCAAGTATATCTTATAATATGAGGGAGTACCCAACTCCAGGGATAGAGGACCCATGACCTGTGAGTGGAGAGTTATTAAATCTATTAGTTGTTTAGGAGGGGGGGTGTTATAATTAGATAACCATGAAAGTTATTAACACCATGTGTGATATAATAATCTTATATGACCCCATTTTTAGTCCTTTTAAATTAAGGCAACTAACAGTTATGTTCTATATAGAAAAACACTTATGATAGACTACTCATGTGACCAAACCCAAATACCATGAATGAAGATACAAAAATCCCCATGTCTAGAAAAATTAAATGAAATGTACATTGTGGATACATATTTGTAGTACCTGAACAATCATCTGGTCATGTACTTAGATCCACATGTCATGTACGGCTCAACCAACATGATGTGCAGAGTGGTGTATACATTGTATGGGACCGATGAGGGTTCTCATATGGCACCATAAAAAATAATTTCAAGTGAGGACCAACATAACCAATATATATGAGGAAGGATACACAACATGTATGTAACGCCCCGACCCCAGCTACCCAGAGTCGGTGCATTAATTCGTAACATTGTCATGATCACAAGAAGATCAAATCTCGAAAGACCGATTGGTTTAGTAGCCTTGGAAACACTAGATATAATCATAAAGTTTTACATTACATTTCAAAGTGAAAAACTACAACAACAACAAAGTCTTCATATCCACACTATTAACCCCTCATAATATCCCTGCAAGTCGTTCATAATTTACTTCTTCACTACCTGGGAAAAATAAAACATAGAAAAGGGGTGAGCTCAAATGCCCAGTAAGGATAACAATATAGCGGAACATTCAAAATAAGCATAAACATTTAAGGAAATGAATTACTAAAACAAAATCCTTTTAAAATTGAACTTCAACATAGTATGGAAAAAGTAAAATGAAATAATGCCATTTACTTGTTCACATGGATATTCTACTAATCGAATAATCACATGCAATATCAATAACCACTTTCATAATGTTGGAATGCATAATGCTAAACTTTAATTACTTTTCAAGGCCTCGTCCCAAGACCTTGGGGATAACTGTAACCGGAACCCAACCCGGAGTGCCTCTAATAACCGGACACCAACCCGGAGTGCCTCTAATAACCGGACACCAACCCGGAGTGCCTCTAATAACCGGACACCAACCCGGAGTGCCTCTAATAACCGGAGACCAAACCGGAGGGCTTACTTTTACCAGTCCCCAACCTGGAGGGCTTACTTTTACCAGTCTCCAACCTGGAGGGCTTACTTTAACCAGTCCCCAACCTGGAGGGCTTACTTTAACCATTCCCCAACATGGAACATAATTTTCCAACACATTCATATGAAGTAATGGTTGAAATATAACATAAACGTTCTTATTGGAACTAGCATACGAAATGTAAATAATTTCACCATAAACTATGAATGGTATAAAAATAGCACATCCATAGTCAAAAATATCACAAAACCTTCAATACAATATAGAAGTTTTGTATCATAATAAATCAACTTCAAATAATCTTAAAATCCATCAAAGGATGTTGACATAGATGAAATCAATATTCTTTTTAAAGAAATATCTCCTTTTAATTTGAAATCATTTAAGATCCATATAAAATAAAACATTTTCTTTGAAAATATTCTTATAAGATTTTAAGGCAAGCTTTGACAATTTTATAACGGCGGAAAATAACCGCACCCACCGTATAATTAAAAAAAAACATTCTTATCTTAATTCTGTCGAAAAGGTTAAAAAGCACCTTGTTTGGAAAACGACGGAAAGATTCCCTTATAAACCTCTTATAAAAAGTCAAACAAGGGTATAAATTACTTTAACCCATATTATTTTAAATATTAATTTTTTTTTGAAATACATTTTTAAGAAACATGGATGTGGATGACGACGAGATCCCAGTAGATTATTACGTATAAACAACCTCAGATAATGAAGAGATTGTGAAATCACCCTTACCAGTTTGGTAACTTATGAAACATACAACCCATGAAAGAGGTATCATACAATGAATATGTAAGTACACATAAATTAGAGTGTATTACACAAAGAATATAATTATGGGCAGTACATACACCACACAAAAGGTAATGGTGGCAATATGGCATGAATCTCATGAGAATAAGGAGTGAGATGAAAACCACTTACCACGTTAATAAACAGAGTCATATGGCCAAAAGTTAATAACCACCAAATGATTTAAAGAATAACATGAATATAAATAGATTCATGATAATATATATCAAATTCCAGTACACAATACACCACTTTCAATAATTTAGTGGCGAACAATGGAAATCTCACGGAATTGAAAGTGAGATAAGAAAATCCCTTACCTTGTACTTTTACTTGGTTGGGGTAGGTTAACCTCCTGTATAATGGTGAAATAATTGTTATTAAATTATACAAGAATCATATATATTAATATGATATCATATATGATCTTTTAATATTGATTTGATAATAATATCTTAGTATTATCGTTGTTTCGGGTGTTAACTTACTTGTTTTCTTTTGTATGTTTTGTTACGTAAGACATGTTTTTAAAGGATAGGTTGTATATTATTCAAATCCAGAATGGTATCAAGTCCTTAAACATCATTTTTAAATCATCAAATGATAATTATACTTGAATGGATACGATGGAGGATGAATCTCATCGCGTTCGTGGAGACGGTAGTCCGTACGTACGCACGAACGCAACTTCCATTTAATTTTTATTTTAAAAGAATTGAATCCAAATGATACTTAGGTATATTACTATTACAGTATAATATAATATTTTATATATGTTACTTAAGTTCATTAACACCATCCTTTATACGTTCCATGTGTGGTATGAACGAGTCATATCATTTTAAGGGGGCGGTAGTCCACACTTCCTCAAGTGAAATTATCGTATGTATATACAACATGAAACGAATAATGGTATGAAATAAAATGGAATTACAGAAGCTTATATATAAAATATATATCATTAATATCATATTTAATTACAGTGCCATCATAATGTCCACCATGAGAGGCGGTAAGATGTTTTTGAACAATCATCGTTTCTTGAGGCGTTAGTTTGCCTTCCACAGAAACATTATGTTCATCATCCATTAGATGGAGTTGTGTGTAAGTGTAGTTTGAATAATTCTTATAACAACATCCTAGTATATTGAGGATACTGGTGTTGTTACAAAAGAAGGGAAATAAAAAGAGTTTGGGGGTTGAAGAAGCAAAATAAATGAAAATAATTTAAGAGAAATCGTTACCTTTAATTTGGGTAACTCACTTTGGTTGGAACCAAAGGACTTGTTGAAATGCTTTCTGCCTAAGGGTAATATTCAAGGAGGAGGAGAGGGATGTGGGGAGCTTAGTTGGGCAGAGTTTGGACGAGCCAAGTGGCTTGAGAGGTGTGAGGAATGAGTAGAAGTGGTCTCCTTTTATAAGGGAGAGGAGGGGCTCTTTAGGAAAGAGTGAAAGTATTACTTTATAATATAATTATATTCGGTTTATAATGGTCCAAAAATCATTGAGGTCGAATATAAGATGACTCATATTCTAAATAACATCAACCAATAAGAATTGGACAGGTTTTAGATAATATTTTAATCATTATAATCTTATTTATTTAAATGATTTATTAATGAGGTAAACATTGCATCACTATTGTGTCATTATTAATTTAACTTATTTGATGTCTAAAAATTATAAATAAAATATCATTATGTAGGAAATCTTTTTATCTTTCTAATGAATATTTATAATCGAAAATACAACATGTATTACACTATTTAAAAATTGTTCTTCTAAAAGATGTAAGCTTATGCCATTTTTATTTTTATTTTAACTTTATTAATATAATGTGTCCCTACCACATACAAGTGGCTCCAAGGGGTCCCCAAATTGACCCAAGGATGCCCATGGTCGGGTATGTGTCCACCAATAATTTAGGACACGTTTTAGGGTAATTTTGTATTATTATAATATTATTTTTTAACCCTTATTTACCGGATTTACCCTTTAACCATGGTAAATAAAATATTTACCACAGTAACTATTCAAAATGTCTAAAAATAAAAGTTACCTATTTACATAATTTGGACATCCTGATTCCAAATATGGAATCCATTTTCCTAAATTCAAAACACACAAGTGGCAGAAATTAATTTAAAATCAATTCCCGCTGTCAAAACAAAAAGCGTGTTTTTAAGAGATAATAACTATCAAAAGATTGACACTTGTTTATGTTCGGTTTAATTGTAAAATTATGTCCAATGATAAAAATTAAATTGAATGGTAAAAATATATTCTAAATATACTTTAAAACCACTCAAATTCATAATTTATCACTATTAATTATTTTTATTTAAAAAGTTGTTTTTAATTAAAATTTAGAAATTTTCACTATTCATCAAAATATGAAAGTTATCCGAAATGTACCAAAATTTCACCCTAGGATAATTTCGATATTCTGAATCCAAAAATGAAGTCCATTTTGAAATATAAAATATATATATGATTTCAAAAATTAGGTATTACTATTCACAACGGCTAGTTTAATTAGTTGTGGTGTGTGTTAGAACTCGAGGTTGCGTACAACACACGCTATCGCATTATTCGAAGGGAAACGTACTGTGGAAGCTTGGGGTGTTACAATGTAGACCTAGTTCTTCAGTCAATGTGTATAACTAATAGGTTGATTCATGTGGTAGTTGGGGTACAAAACATGAATATATAGCTTGCATGTCTTTTGGATCCAAAAAGACACCTAGGTGCATACAACCTATTTTGGTTGTTCCATGCATCTAAGAACAACACAACATAAACTTTAAAATTACACAATGTATGATATTTAACTAATCAAGAATGATTATCCATAGATAATAGGATGATACATTGTTTTTTGATAAAAGAATATGTTGTGTGATCATATATCAGACCTATAGTTCTACAACTCACCAAGAAAGAATTCATTATTAGATATTTCTCATATGATCAAGAATTTTTCATCATCTACGACCCAAAATGCCTTCATACCACCTCTGAGATTCCTTATTAGTAATAAATTGATTAAAAAAACCCTAGAAAGGAATTCATAGAACTCACATATCCTTATTTCAAAATCCTATGTTTCTGAAACCTCTAATGGACCACTTCTACCAATTTATAATCCTGAAGGACCAAATCTCTTCTGAAATTTACAAGCCAGCTGTACTCAATCTCAGATACCAATCATTATTTAATTTGATCCATGATTAAACCAACCATCATCTATAGAGATGGTATAGGGTGAGTTAATGAAGAAAATGGGAATAAAAAGAGTTGGAACACAGTTTTATTGACTAGTATAGTCTTTTAGGCATCATCCATTATGAGAGAGGTTTACAACAGTGAAGAACCTAGATAAAACTTTGAAGAATTTATGTAAGGGAACAAAAAATAGATTCATAGGTCTTTAAAACTTCCAAAAATCAAAATATAATTAATCTAGAATACAATTGTTATGAAAATTAAAAAATTGGATTCAAAATAAATGCAAAGAGTTCAACCTATTAATTAGGTATTTTTTTCTTATGACTACATTTTCATTAACATTATTTGAAATCCCCACAAGAGATCATGTTTCTTAGACTCATGGATATTCAATTCTCTCAATCCCATAAACATAAATCATTTATGATTTATTTAATGTGTTTATAATCCCAAAATTGTAGATTTAATGATGAATTAAGATGTAATTTTATGTTTGGAAGTTATAATTATTGAATCAATTTCATTGGCGACAAGCCCAAACTAGCGACCCAAATGCAATCCAAAATCACACCACCCCTAGGGTAAACCCCATATTTTGGGCACAACTATGACATTAATATTTCCATAACATGCATTATTTATGTGGAAATTTTAGTTTCCAACAATCTCATGCACTTAGACTAATATCATTTAATTATATTTAATTTATTATATTCAATAATTCGTGATTTTCATTTAATGATAATAGCTCTAAAACCATTGATAAAATATTTTTTAAAATATTATAGAGGTTCATATCACCAAAATATATGATATTACAGATTCAAATCCTCTTAGTCACGGATCAATGCATTCTATGATGATCAAATAGTTATAAGAATATTGTAAAGGCATAAATATAGGATTAGTTCATTATTTGATTTATTTTAATCCACAAAGTGAATTTCTTAAATTTTTTCCCATTCCTCTCAGTAGATTATGTTGAATCCCTAAGGAATATCAAATCAATGAAGAGGAGGATGAAAAAATAAATATTTTCATATTATCAATAGTGTAATGGGGATCAACGTTCACCATGAAATTGAGCAGGAAAAAATAGAAAATTTCATTCTCAATTTGTTCCTTGACAATCTATAATGCTTTTGATTTAAATGGTGATTAAATATTTCATAATAATTTTATATTATGAGTGGGTGGTAATTTTTAAATTTTAATATTATGGAATAATATAGTTATGAATATTGTAAATTAAATGATTTATGATTATACAATTGATGAAAAAAATATTATATATGATTAATTAAATTAAATATAATTTATGGTGGATTATTTTTAGGAATTTATAAAAAGTGGAAACTGAATATATAAAATGATGTTAAAATATAATATATGCTAAAGAAATATAAATTTTTAATAAAGGGTTGAATTAATATTATAAATATATTTTTTAATTTTTTTATAATATATATGGAATAGAAACTATAATGATGTGTGAATATAATAAAATAATGGATTATAATTAATTATAATTATTTTAGGAATCATTTGATTAGTTTATCATGATATAAATATATGTTCTTAATCAATTCTGATTGGATTTTAATAATTTTATTTTTCCCATATTTATTTTTTGGTTTAAAATACTTAATTATTAGGTTAAATATACTAATATGTTTAAAAATGTTTTTATTATATACGGGATGGACAAATTTTTTTTAAATCGGGCCATGACACATTTTGGAAAAATATTTTGATATATAAGTGATTATATGGGGTGAATTGCTAGTGTTTTACATGGGGGAAAGAACTATATGGATGAGAACCTTCTATATTATAGTGTAAATGTACCTTTATGATATTTAGTAATATAGTGTTAGTATAGGTTTTATAAAAGTTGTGACACATTGATATGGGTCCGTGTTATATTTATCAGATTTTATAATGACTGGTGTTTTATTAAAATTTTATTAAGGGGAAAAATTAAAAATATGGATTATTTTTTAGTGGTAATATCTTTCAAATTCTAAATAAAATCCTAGAAAAACCATTATTGGGTGAATATGACATGGTTTCAATGAGTAATGGTGTGTTGTATGATAATAATGTTTTGAATGGTGTATAATGATATGTGATTTCTAATGATGTTGATGTGGAACCTAGTTTGGTCCAATATAAGGGTAATGTTTATATAATGGTAAATTACACACATGAATATGAGTTCTAGTTTCTTGAAGCATGTTCAAGGTATATCTCTCTAATGTGATTATATTCTCTATGAAATTTTTATATTTTATGGAATAAGTTGGATATAAAATTAATGTTAGTGGTCCAAATCAATTTATGTTATATGATGATAATTATGACTATGATGCATGTGAAAATTAAAATTTAGGGGATGATGTGACTTTTATTATTATATATGTAATTTGTGGTTTTGAGGATACATGTTTGGGATTTGATATTACTTGATAGTGGACACCTGGTAAAAAAATTTATTTTAATAAGGGTGGAAAACTACTTAACAAATATAAGTTGTGGTGGGGGATAATATTTGATGATGGTAAACTAGATAACAATGACAATCAATGTGGGTAGATAATGACCATAAAATTAATATATATAAATTAGGTACCTAAAAGAGAAAATTATGTAAACATGTTACAGAGTAGTTTGTATTGGTGGAAAAGAACATAAAAATAATATAGTGAGGTATTTATAGATGAATATTTTAGTGGTGTTTTTTTGTGAGTTTTCTAAGGGTAAGAAACTGTTGAGTATTTGGATGCGATTGCAGGTGTTGCTAATTTATTGAACTTATGAAATTTTTCTATAACATTACAGGTGGATAGTTTAGGTGAAATGAAATGGATTTGGTTTATATTTTCAGATATAATATATGGATGAATGATTCTATTGTTTAATTTATTCCACACATGGATTCCTTATCGAGATTCATTGACAATGAACCTTGATAATTCAATAGAGGAAACTACAATATGAATTTATATTCTCAACCTTAATATATATATATATATATATTATTTTTAAAACTATTTATATATAGTTATTGGAGGTGTTACTCAACCTTAGGTCTCAACATGGAAGGATTTTTGTTTGTGGAGGAAAAAATTATAACTCATTGGAGTTAGTCATAATATTATATACTTTTTAGTTGTTTTATAAATTATAGCACGAATTTGTATGCCATGAAATTAATTGATATTCATTATTCACATATTATAGTTGATAAGTACATTTATATTTTTCAAATTTTTATAATGATTTAAATTACATAGGTTAATTTCGATCAAATATATATGTGATGATAAAAAATGGGAGGTTGGCCCCACCTCATCGTCTATTAAATGTAGGATTTCGGGGTTACACAAATACACCTAATCAACTTTGGTTGAGTCCCAATGTTGGTAGGTCTTGAATATTTATTTCCCTAAGTTCCACAGGTCCTATATCTATTTTTTACATGAAGATTTAATAAACAAAATATAATAATACGCATAATTTTTCATTCTGGACTTCCCATCAAATCAACATCTATATTGGGATTGAAATTCTTGACCAATTAAAACTAATAATACACATCACCTTCTAAATTTTAGAAAACAAGGGTAACATTATACTTATAAGAAAAAAATTTAAATAATTTTTTGATGTTTTGATACATTTCAATAAATTATTTTATCTAATGATCTATAGAATGATACTAGTCATTTCTCTATAAAGGTCAAAACTAGAAATTTCCTCCATCTTGGTAAAATTAGATGGTTTACTTATTTTATCTAATTCTTTATAAAATTAAAAAAACTAATTATGAACCTCCATTTGTTTTCTTATATCTCCCCATAATATTAGTTATATATTTGGGATAATCATTGAATTATAATTTTTTTATTATTAACTTGATTACATGTATTTTTTTAGTATGTTGAATCATAAAATTATACATATAGTCAATATATATACATATATATTATAACTTAATATGAAACATTTGTTTCACCAAAGATTATTTTTAATATATTCCATATTATAGGCCTAAAATTAGTTGAAAAATATCAATGTACCATTTTTTGATAGAACTACGATGACTAATATTTCACTTACAAAGTTATTATATCATATAACAAAAAATATATAATAATTCAATAAGTATTACACTTTCTATAACCCCTATATCATTTTTATTTAGAAATTAGATACACATTACACAATATTCAAATATAATTAAAGAAATTTAAATTATTCATTTAAAATATTCTAACAATCAATAATTATTTTTAATGAACATATGATCCTCTAGTAATATATATCTAGATAAAATGGTTGATATAACAACCCAGAAAAGGGACAAACATTGAAAATAAGAGATAGATTAGTCTACCATTTAGTATAATGAGACCATTTTGATCATACTAAAGTCATTAATAAAGGATAATCATGTAACATATCAAATTAATGTGAAATAATATTATAAATATATATTTAATCATAAATAAAGGTTCAGATCTAACACATACGAACAAAATTTCAAGTTCTCACTACCCATTCCCCATACAAAACAACTTATGATACATAATCACTGAATAATGTGTTGAGGTTGAATAGTTAGAAGACCTACAATAAAATCATAACACATCTAAAGACATGTGTTGAAATATGAATTATATTTTTATAAAGAATCATAAAACAATTTATTACATTGATATATGTCAAAACAAAACCTATATATAAGATATATATAACCTAAGGATACATTTGTTCCAATGTATCTTTATATAAAATCCTACTATTAATTTGCACCCAACATAGCCCGATTCAACACAATACAACCAGAGAGTGCATTCAAATTCCACCACTACAATGAAATTTACATAAATTGATAATACATTATAAATAGATTAATTTATTAACATATGTTCATTGAATGAGTTTAATAGATACATAAATGGGACATTATTCATGCGTGGCATTTGTTGAAATCTGATAGGGCTGAAAAAATTCCTCATTAAAATTAATTGAGGAGAAAAAAAAGTGATACATTCGTTTAGTATGTGTAGATTATGTTTTTGATGATGAAAAATTTCATACAAATTTTTCCAAGATTCCCTTCTTTCCATAGCTTCGTTTATCCAATATAGCAATGGAATTGACACCCCTATAATTTCAAAATAATCCTTATGATATGATCATATATACTATAGCTTCTGGATCACCAATGTTGAAAAAAATATATGTCTTTTGCTACTATTATCAACATGGAACACTAGTCCATTGATGGTGATGAGAAAATATGTTGCACCAATGTTCTAGGTATTCTATGTTTTTAGTTATCTTCATTTTTCATGAATGTTTTATTATAGTGATATAAATTTGTCTATGTTAAGAATTTTTCAGCTCTGTGTAAGATCATGTGATGATACCTTAATACCCATAAGTTGTATTATAGACCTCATTTTTGATAAAATAAATATGTTTATATGACTAAAAATTAAGAAAAAGTAATTTTCATCATAACTTAATTTCCTCTATATAGTATTGAGTTATGTGATAATGTAATATTTATGTCACTATTATATAATGTTAATCTACTAATCTGATTGGGAGTGTAAAGTGAAGCTATAAAAAACCCATACATTTCTGATTTATAAACTTCCTTAAATTCTTCCCTTATATTTTGTTTTCATTTTTTTAGAATATTCTATGGGGATTCAGAGTGGTCTTAGTGTTATATTAGATTTTTAAGGCTAGAAATAAGGAAAAATAGATATTTCTATATGGGGTGTATGTTTAGGGATAGACATGAAATGAACCATGTGGAAAATAAAGGTTTTGTGAAAAGTTCTTTAAACAATGTGAAATGTAAATGAAGGCCTTATGAAACTTGTATATATTGAATGTGTTTTTCACATCACTAGTTCATAGTTTACCAAAATTCTTGGAATGATCATTTGAGGTGTTGATATTAGAATATTTAGGATTATATGGTTAGACATGGGTTTACCCAAATGTGTGGTGAAACCATTTGATGTTTGTTTCCTAAAAAACTAAGAATTGTACGGTTGGTGCATATTATAACAATTATGTGGCCTTATCAATGGATTTTTTTGAATTTAAAAAATTTCCCTTCTGTATTTTAATACAAAGCCCCTATATTTTATACACCTCCATTCAATCATCCCTCTACCATGTGTATTCCTCTTCCTTTCTCTTCCATTTCCTAATGATCTCTCCCTTTTTTCTTAATGAAATCTGTCACTATTTTTATAATAGAATGACTACCTTAAGGATATATTTTTTCTCTAATTTTTCATTAGTTTATTCATGGTCAAGTGTTCACACTCTATTTGTGTCTATTTATAACCTAATTAAGGTTTTACCTATGGTTTTCCATTTCATACAAGTTTAGATCAAATAACTGGGTTGTTTTTAATAAGTGGGATTATATGAGTCTAAGGTAGGTGGTATTGAATGTACCCCTTAATGGATTTACATTTTGATTAGGTGTGGGGTGAGTGGTCATGAAAATGAAATGTTAAAATGATATAAAAATTAATAAAATGTTGTGTGGACCTAATTTTTGTAATTGGACATTACCAGATGCTACAAGTTTTACATTGTATCCTGTATACCAAAGTTTTAGTCACCACTTTTAGTGTTTCCACCTTAGAATATATATGGAAATTAATAGGGAACCATAGGGGTTCCATGTTATGGATCTAATTACCAGGTGTGCTATTGGGGATACCTAGGGTGTATCATAAGATCCAATTTGTGTTCCTTTTATTTGATCCCCTAAATAATAAATTCATGAATGTAAATAAATAGGATTTCATGGGGACTTGTAATTCTATGGACATATCTACAGATTAAATAGTAATATATTTGACAGGGAGTGCCATGTATTTTTCTTTGGATTTATCCATGAGCCTATAGACTTTAAAATAATTGAATTTACTCCCTATACTCAATATTTCTCATAATAAATGTAAATTATTGGGAAATTTTCCTTAGATTATGTGGTTGCCCGGTGAATTTTATTTCCTTTGGAAATACCCTTGGAATTAACTTGATTCCTATAAAATTTTAATTCCTAGAACTTATCACATCACTTAACATTTACCCAATTGAGTTGGAATGCATAGGATATACTCCATATATTCAAATTTGGTAATAGTTACATTGAATTCCTTAGAAATATCCCTTCAATTCATCATTTATAACATTTAATGGGAATTATTGGGATATTATCATTGGATTCAACCTTGGTTATAGTGATGTGGAATGAATTCAATGCGATCCATGGATATTTATAAGATCCTATAGATTTGGAATTCCTAGGATACATTATTTGGATAAATATTTTAACATATTTACATTGTGTACTATGATAAATTTATCTAATGATAGATAAAATATGTATGGTCGTTCTCGGGTGTCACCTTAGAACTCGAGGATCAAGGGTGGTTTATTTATTATGTTCTTATCAAACTATTATAAACATCGGTATAAATGTTTACACATAACAAATAAGTTTATCGAATTTTTTTCTGGTGGCCTACTAAGTTTTACTCACATCCTCCTAAAGCAATAGTTGGTACTCATGTAGACATCATGGTGGAAGGATAAGATAAGGGAAAATGACCAATGAATGATACAATATTTTTAGCTATTGTATATCATAGTAAGCTAGACTAGGCTAGAATTCATATTTTTTAGTTTATATGTTCTTTTCTTTTTTTCATATTTGGGATATTTCTATACGTGGTCTTTATTATATGTATAACTTTTATTGGTTCAATATATATTTATTTGGATATTTCATGTTTATTTGATTTATAACACTTTTCATGATATATGACCCTTTATTTATATAATTTTATATTAATTTCCTCATTTCCATTGTTATTTTACACAAATATATTTATATATTCAAAGTATCACAATTGATAGTCGCTTCTAGTCAGAAGGCTCTATGGTATGGGGAGTTTCACCCGAGGACATGTTTCTCTCTAAACTAGTTACTCTATACTATTCTAATATGGGTGGTGGAAAAGTGTAAGAACAACTCATTCGTGCATGGTATACATGAGATATATAGTTATTGGAACTTTGTATATAAATTGTTCTAAGGAGAAGCTGATCCATGTTACATGAAATTTGACATTTCAAGGGATGGGTTTCCTATTTTGGTTTAGCTTTTATTATTGAAATATTTCAAGTATCATGAAAAACATGATTTTGGACCTTATTATTGATGGTATTTTTATCTCTTAGAAGGTATGGAATGATAGTGTGTGTACATACATCATATCAAGAATATAGTATTACCATTCAATTCTCATGATTTCTTGAGATGGGTTTCTTGTATAAGATAATTGGGTACATCATTTAATTTTTCTATATCAAAATATAATATGTTTTACCATATAGATTGATAGTGTCATCTTATCTAACTGATTTCTTAATTTGTTAAAATTTTAAATTATAAATATTTATTTTGGTTACATTATGTTATTAGTTAAATAAAATTACTTCTTAATCATATGAAGTGTTTTCATTAATAACTTATAATTTAAATTTTATTTAATTCATACTATTTTATTAAATTCCTGATGAAAAAATAATAAGATTAAATGACATAGATCCTATTAATTGGTAACTTGACATTGTGTATGAGTAGAAAGGGCTCAGTAGAGAGCCTTCCATTTAAGGAACTTTTGATATAGTGTGTAAATATTAGTATAATACTATTACTATTATTTATTTTAATAAAATATAATATCAAGAACTATTTTGGTGATGGGTTTTGAGGAATGTATTTGGAACTATATTGACATTGGGCTGTGTAAGTTTGGTTACCGATTATCCTTAAAACGACCATCTTGAAAACAAATGAATTTTCTGCTAATATGTGGTGAAGTGGTAAGGATAAGGAATTTTAAAGACAACCTCAAGTATGATATATATGTTTAGTTGAATATTTTTTACATGCAAACTTCCTTTGAGGTGGTGAATTAGGATCTCATTATACAGTAGAACCTAAGGGATGAATGCAGATTAGGCCAAGTTTCTTCATCTATAATGACTAGTTGTTGGTCATGTGGTAGTATAAACTGTCATTTCAACTTTACCCACTATGGTATCCATGGGAAGAGTAATCATGGTTGTGATTTTTCACTTTGGTTAGATATTTTATTATAATTCCCCAAGTGTTGTGGGTTTGGGAACATACATTCATATTGAAACTAACCTCCACTAGAGTGCAAAGATTATGGGAGGATGGGATACCTATTTTGGTTTCGAATGAGAAATTAGTAGATTTCTAGTGATTGATAATCTGGATATGGACCTATAGAAGTATCATGGGTGATTACAAAAAAATATATTTAGAGATCCTTTGGTCATTCAAGACTGGGTGCAGGATGCGGTTCTAAGGGGAATAAAAAACAATTCTAGAAGGTAAGTGTAACTTAGGGGAGTCGGGGAGGAATGTATGTTTGGGCTATAATCCAAAAATATTTTATTCATCCCATGCCCATGAATAGATATGTTAGAACACTTATAATATGAGGTATATTCTTGGTATACTATACCTTATCTTCTATATTTTTGGACATAAGAGGTTAATATTCTTAAAGAACAACTTAGTTTATTGAGGGATTGGTGCTATCCATGACATATCTTTATGGAATTATTTACTTTGAGACAACATTATGGTTATAATCTCAATTAATTTTACAGTGTAGGTAAGATTCACTAAAGGTTGGTAGCTATTGGTTCCTATGGGATGTCCATGTATTAGAGACGATTGGATTCAATTTTATTTTTATGATGGACTAGTTAGTACCATACTATGCCCTATTATCTATATAATTTTGTGGTTATAATTCAGGTCTCATAAGGGAGGTAATTTTCTTAACACTTGAGAGTGGTATTTAAAGGAGGGTCATATAGGACCTAACTATCAACAGTTGGGTAGGATGATAAATTAGGTTTCTAGTCATTTGATGGGTGATGGGTAGGGGAACCAATGTACTTTCCCTCCAATGGTTTATCTATTTATAGAGTATTTTAACAATAATTTCACAAGGTTTTCACTCCAATGAGAGATCAAGGTTAATATTGAGTTCATTATTGGTGGAGTTCCTATTTTTATTCCACCTTACATAATGGTTCAAGTGGAACTCCATCAGGCAACGTCTCAGTTAAACAACACTTAGATCTCAATGGAATTATATTTCTTAATAAATTTCCTTGGTATTCCCCAATAATATTTTATAAGGAGTTCTATAATTATATGAGGTTTTTTTTGTAGATTATCAGAAGCTAAACCACGTGATAGTTAAAAACTGTTATCCACTCTTTCTTGTTAGTGACCTATTTGATTAGCCTTTTGGAGCCTGAGTATTCTCAAATATCGATTTGAGATCATATAATCACCAGTTGAGGGTGAGAACTTTATACATACCATGAACTACATTTACAAGTAGGGATGGTATGTATGAGTGTTTGGTGATGTTTTTTGGTCTAATTAATTCACTAATAGTGTTTATGTATTTGAATAATTATATCTTACAATAATATGTATATGATTTAATGTTTATTTTTCAGATGAAATTCTTATGCACCCTAACACGAGGGAGGAGAACACACGACAAATGGAGGTTGTTTGGGTACACTTTAGGATCATCGGAAATATTCAAAACATTCAAAGTACCAATTTTGTATAGTAAAAATGCACTTTTTTTAAGAATGTTATATATGATCTGAGAATATTGGAAGACCATAATAAGGTTAGGGTAGTGGATTTTTTGGAGTGAACCAATAATAATTTTTTATATGTACCTTTTTTAGCTTAGCTGACTACTTTCAAAGTATTTTCCAATACTTTTCTCATTTGTAAGAAATGATGATATGTATGACAATAAAGAGAGTGATGTTAATCTAGTATAATTCTTAAGAGTGAACAATCTAATAAATAAAGGCAATATTGACTATAGTGTTAATACCAACCATACCCGAGTAGGGTATGGAGTATAACATATATTGGGATGAATCAGTGGTCAGGATAAGAGTAGTCTCAATGTTGGATAGTCATGTAGTCACTAATGATTCTATGGAGATGAGGCCACAAGGGTAGAACTACAATAAATATAACTATGATCTAGAAATAGTTGTAAATTAACCAAGGTTTTAGTAACATTACAAGTTTCAAAATATCTTTGTGGTGTATACCCACTATAAGATACTTAAATATATATATTATCATAGTGGGAAATATATCCTAGATAGATAAGTTTATCAAGAATTTTTAATACTTTTATTTTTATCTGGCATATAGCCATAGAAAAGGAATATTTTCATAGTTTATTTGAGTTAAATACCAGTTTGAGGTAGTTTTGGCATCCATATGTGAGTGGTAGTTAATGGATATTTTCACTGAGATGGATGTTGATATTTAGGTGTACTAGGTTTGAGTGACCTTACACCATAATCTATCATGCGTTCACTTCTTAGTTGTGTATGTATGATCTTGTTGTATGATTTATATTTTCATGTCATAAAAGACTACATATATAGTGGGGAGATACCCCCAAACTAGTTTTTAGACATAGACACGATCCTTCATATTAGAGGTCATGTCGTGGTCCCCACAAGCATGCATAAGAAGTTGATGAGGAAATCAAATGGCTCAAAATGGGTGGTATACTGAAGTTTTACTCTGATTTATTTTGAAATTTATAGGTTTTACTCATGTTCGGGGAAGAAGAGGGACACAGAAGGGTTTTTCAATCAGTGCTCCATCTAATAGTAGTTGAAGGTTGAGTTCTAGTAACCCACGATTCTTTTGTATCCATTTCCCACTTTTGAGTGGAAATTTTGTGATTTCACTATGGATTTTATTAGTGAGGTTTCCAATGACCCCCCGAGGTAGAAACTCGGTTTGGGTGATTATGTATCAACAAACTATTGTGGATAGATTTATATATATATATATAGAAGAAGTTTTATGTGGATGAGACTGGGGGATATTTATGTCCAGGGGATAATATGCTTACATGGGACTCAATATAGTATAGTTTCATATTTATATGGATGAATTATATTCAGTTTCAAATGGTGTTTGTAGAAGGTGATTGGTATGGTTGTGCATTTGAGAATATCATATCATCAGTAGATGGGTAAACAAGTAAATCATAATATTCATATCCTAGAGGACATATAGAGATTATGTTCACTAGTTATTCATTTAGAAAATGAACTTAGAAATATATATGTTATTATAATAAATGGTATCAGGTTTCGATTCTGATGGATCTTTTTGATTTCTTATATGATTTTCCTAGATATTCCATGATTTTTCGGCTAGATTCTAGTGAGTATATGATTATTGGGGCAATCCTTGTATAAGATATATCCTAGAATATCTAGTTAACCTAAAAGTGCTTGGTAATCTCTCATAATTTGAATAGGTCATATTCTTATCGGGAGTTATATCCTCATGATTTCGATGTAGCTGACCATGTATTCATATGGGCATTGATGAGTTTGGGACAATTTTATGTTCATAGGTAAAGGGACTTATCACCCAGGTACATGGGGTCATTCAATATAGTGGAGAAGGTTAGTAAAATGTAATACTATTTGTCACCCCTTAGTGATTTAGTTTTATGAATGAAATTTTCTATTTATTAAAACATAAAATATATTTTCCTAATCAATATCATGTGATCAACATCCATAATATTGATCTTGGGCATGGTTTATATTTTTAGGATCTTCCTATTTTTATATTAGATTAGTGTGAGAAGTCTCTTCTTAAAGAGACATCTCCTGTAGTTTCAGTATAGTTAAAGAATAGTTTTATATAGGAATAAAAATTAGATAACGATTATAATTTGTGGTCTTAGTATCTAAAAGTTACTCATTGATGATGCCCAAGGATATTCGGGATTGAAACTTGAGGATGAACTATTATATGATAGGAGGTTGCAAAACTTCAAAATTTCTAAAGGTATAAATCTATTTAATTTCAACTTTTATATTTTATTTTCAATTATTGTTGTGCTATGGAAGAGGTTTTTGGGAGTTGGAGGGGTCTTGGATCTTTTGGAGTTGGATTTTGAAGAGTATAAAACATTGATATTTATGGTTAGGGAAAATAGTTGGAACCTGATTAGGGATAACCATTCCCCAAACCATTTTTTAAGGATTATCTATGTTCATAGTTCCTTAAACTATTTTAAAAGGCTTAATAGTCCAGGTAAAACTTTTAATTTATTATATATTGGTTTCGAATGGTTAGTTCATGGTTTACGCTACCATGTGGGTCAACCATGATTGTGGTTATTCAAAAATCATTATGGAATAAAAGTTATGGGTATGGTGTACCATATAGTATTGGATATATGTAAGATGTGTTTGTAGTAAAACAATTATAATCACATTATGTTTGACAATCTTGAAAAATTGTCCAGCTAAACCATGTTTTTTAACTAGTGTCTTAATGTTTGTGAATTTACTTATTCCCCCATATGAATTTTAATACCACATCACCTCTAGTTTCATCCAATATATTTGATTGTCCCTCTATTGTGTTCCCCTCTTCCTTCCACATAATTTTATTAGTAATTCAAATTTTTTAGGGAGGAATTGTTTTTTTATTGGGGTAAAATGCTCTAGGTAAGACTAACATTCCACCTCCCCTTTTTTCTTGGTACATTTACTATTTGATGGTATCATTCCATTTATGTATATTTATTTCCAATTGCTCTGTTTTTATATACTTTTATTCCTCTAAATTTTTGGGCTCAAATCAATAATTAGGCCTCTATGAGCTTAAGGTGTGTGGTCCTGCAGCTATCAATTAATGTATCACTATTTTCAGAGTGTGTGTAATGAGAATTCAAGTCTCTCTAACAAGCACTTAACCTAAAAATATAAATAAATGTTATATGTATGTGATTCAATAAATTAAACCACACAAAAAGTGGTTTGTATTCTTTAAGTGAGTGTAGATTGAGACCATATCCACCAATTAAGTTATGTTGACCCTTGAATTTATATGGAAATTAAGAGGTGATTCAAAGGGATCCATGGACCTGAGCTAGTGAGCGTGTTTTATCTTATGGATACATTTGGAATATCCTAGAACATAGTGTGTGTTCTATTTTTGAGAGGCCTCAAATAATTAAATGGATTATATTAATAAATGAATATTCCTAGTTACTTTCAAATCCTTGTAAATATACCTAGATTTGATATTGTGAACATTATATTGGAATTCCCGGGATATAAAATTTGGATTTAGCCTTGAACCTATAGACTAGGAAGGAATTTTATTCACTCCCTAGACTCAGCATTGAACCCAAGGACTAGGAATTCCTGGGATTTATCCTTCGATTTTATAGTAGTATAGTGACCTGGAATACCTTTGGAAATCCTCATTGATTCAACTTAATTACTATTTACTATAAATTCCTTGGTTTTATCCCTTAGATTCTACATTGAGACCATTGAATGGGAATTCACATGTGATTCTAATAAGATTATTCCTTGATATCAGTGACATGTAATGTATTTTACATATCAATTAGATTAAACATTGTGCATAGTGTATGGGAATGAATCAAAAATTCTACTTAGATTTGGCCTTGCGCATAGTGATGTGGAATTACTTGGACACACTCCATGGATTCATATATGATCATTGAGACTAAAAATTCCGTATACATGCTTCTTGGATTCATCTTTGAGCCTACTGACATAGAATACTTTGATTAGATAGATCCGTGAATAGATAAAGTTAGTATGGTAGATCTCGAGTGTCGCCTCAGAACCCATGGATCAATGGTGGTTTATTTTTTATGTATTCATTTATTTTGTTATTCACATCAGCGCAAACAATTTCTCAAATTAGATATATTTAGAGATATTTTTTTTTGTAAAGGAATGCTATGATGTACTCACAATCTTCTTATGCCACCATTGGTTTTCAAGATGGATTTATCATTTCAATATAGGCCAATGGGAAATAGACCATGAGTAATTCTTGATTATCAGTTGGTGTTGAGTTTAAGAGATGAGATTTAATTAGGATTCAAAACCATGTTTCTGGAGTTTCTTATTGCTACCATTTTTTCATTTTTTGGATATTGATGTATATGATTAGCATTTAATATATTATTTGATTTTAATATATATATATATATATATTCATTTTTATATTTCATGAATTATTTGATTTATTATAATTTTTCATGATTTTGGATCATTTATTTATCTAGTTTTATGGTTCTATCATTATTTCCTTTATTATTGAACTATAATATGAGGGAATAATCTCCCTATGGTGTCAATATAGACTATAGTTGAATGTTAGTAGCCTCTGGAATATGGGGAGGTGTGCATGAGGTCAGGTTTCTATCTGATATGGTTATTGGGTAGTGAGTTTAGATGGGGTGTGATAGTAGAATCTTTATTAAATAACATCTCTTGCATTATGAGCTGTAGAAAGAACAACATTGTATTTCTATACCTTGAGTTTTTTTGAGTGTAAACAAAATGTAAGAATATATTGAGTTTCAACCATGGAATATAAAGGTATCTCTACATTTTATGTGTGACATGCGTACACAGTGGATGTTCAAAGAATAAGATATTCATGCGGCATGTGTGGGAATAAAAAATACCATAACAAGTGTATCCCACATTGGATAGTTATTACTTGGTTAACTAGTTAATAACCTTGGATTATCTAATGATTCCCATTGAAATATATGTTTAATACCCCATGCTATGATTCTTAAGTGTCACTTCACACTGTGAATATAACAAAGCACTACCCTATGCTCCCCATTTCATTGATATAGTGGCTCAATCATTTCATACATAAATATCACATCTTATTTGATGAATATTCAGTTTATGAGAGAACTATCCATTATAGAACTATTAATTATTTGTTTCTTTGGAAACCTAGATACATAAACAATAGGTTCATAAAATATCAACATTTCCCCCTATTAGTTCCTCATAAGTAACACCATTCTTAGAAAAATCTTACATAAAATAATTTTTAATATACTGGGGAAATGAGAATATAATAAAGTGTGATATATGATACTTAGTAAGGCTAAAAAAGAGATATATCAATTATTATTTAAACATAAATGATCATAATTTGTAAAATAACAAGATCTTATAATTTTAATACCATACCAAAAAATACTTTGATCAGAAACACGAGTTATAGAATAATACATGGAAGTTCATAAGACATGAATTGTAATGGCATCAAAGAAATATAGCCATGAGATTATAACATTGGAATAAAATAATAGTTTTTGGATTACTCATAATAATATTAAATCATTTTCTTATTAGTCAAGGATCACTAAAAACCTATCATAGTGGATTAGGATCACTCCCTAAACCATTGTACCCTTAGTCAAGGTTCACTCCCAAGACTATGATAGTGGATGGTGTCCCTTATAGAATTGGGTTTCCTCCATATTCTAGTCATTTTTATCCCATGTTATATCCAACTTTATCCAATGTATTTGTGGGATATATAATTTATTCCACCCATCAGATAATCAAAATCCTGAATATCTATTCTACAAAATAATTAATACTTTATCATAGTATAACCATTTGAATGGAAAATGGATTTCCTAAACATTTCATCTTATTGTTTTAGCATGACTTGGTGAAAATAAATGAGTTAAATAATGTTTTCATCATAAAAAAACTTACTCCTAGGAAACAAATTAATTTCATAGAATCATCCCTAAATCATCATCATCTCATGAAATCCAAAAAAATAAAGTGAATTTTTTCATTTTATCATATCCCTAATAAAGCATAAGTAATTTAGAAGTATATCATCATAGATTAAAATAACTCTTAAAGATATATTGAATATATTGTGAGGAAAATTCACTTTTTATTTTGAAAATAATTCCTAAAAACATAAAAATTTCAAAAATATTATGGGAGAAATTTTATTTTAAAAAAACCTTGGAATCATATAAAGGAATCTTCAAAGCACTGACCATTAATGACTTTATGAAATTCTATTAATGTTGTGTATGTTAAAACTAAGATTTATTTTAAAACATTTTTTAAAGTAATTAATGGGTAAAAATGAAATTATAAAATCATAGTAAAATTCTAAAAACATTCTTTATTTTTTTTAAAATGTCATGAATTAAAATTATTCCCAACTAAATAGTAATACATATTCAGTTTTCTGTAAAAAACATTCTTTTATCCTCTTGAGTATTTAAATTGATTAAAATGAAAGGAAAATATGTATTATCCAGAAATAGAAAAAGGAGAGTAAATATTAAATGTATTTAATAAATAAATATCATATAATTTTATTCATGGAAATTCATGCATAAAGAATCCTGAATAAAATAGAGTTGGGATGTAAACCCCTTACCACTTTGGTAAGTTTTGAGTCGTAAGACCCATGAAAGAATACATTAAAATGAAAATCTAAGTATAATGAAATATATTTGTTATATAATGTGTCAAATTTGTTTTATATACACCTCATAAATTATGATATGTGTATAATATAACTTTTGTCCCAAAGGAGAAAATTTGAGATGATAAACCCTTAAATCAAGTTCAAACTTCTTCAAAGGTACCCTAACCTCTTGAATAATAAATATAATTTTTTATCAATCTATACCAGATTAATTTTAAAATTATAATATTATACAATATCCAATTATAACATTTTAATAATTTTTATCGATAATTCTTTATTAAAATCAACATTTTATGGTTTGAACTATTTAATTTTTCATGAGTATTTACGTTTGATAGTTCCAATACCTATACATTAATCATATTTCCATAATATATCGAATTTTCATTAATATATAAATATTATATATATTAAATATATATAAATCTCTAATCATCTATAAAAGGTAGATATATGAAAATTAATTTCACCATTCATTTAAGCGATAGGTCATACGTACGCATGGACATTGTTTTTATATTTCAATAGATGGAATGAATGAATAAAATAAAAAAACACCAATCTAGGTTAATTTTATTATCTCATATATCTTCTATATTAAATAAATATATCCTTATTAAACTCTATGTAAAATAATGAAAAACGAATCACATCCCTTTGTGAAGGTGGTAGTCCACACATATACACGAGCAATGTTATCATTTTCTAAAGGATGATGAGAAGATGGTTTATGGTTTATCCATCATAAATATAATAAATTATTTTATTTAATCAAATAAATTAATTATTTTATAATGTATACCATGGATTAGTAGAGGTATAATATGAAATAAAACTAAAAATTCATTGTTAATATTTATGTATATTCATTGGGAAACATCTTTTTTCTTACTCCTTAAGCCTTGAAGGGATGGTATATTTTTAATACCAGAAGATATATGATGTGGGGATAAAATATAAAATGGTATTATGGTATATATTTTATGGTACAAATGGTGATTGAAGTATAGAGAAAATAGGAGAGTTTGTGTCCTTTTAAAAGTGAGGTAACAACATTCAAGGAATTTCTTAAAGTATTAAATTAATATAAATTAATTTTCAAGATCAATTTTCTCAAAATTTATAAAATTATAATAAAATATGAGGATAATCTTCATCTATATTCTTTTTGGTAAGAAGAAGATAGGATTTTCTGGGATTTTAAATCAATTAATAAAACTATATTTTTTATAAAATATAATTAATGTTATTTTTTAAAATACATGATGTATTATAATATAATATGTTTCTACCTCATATAAAATGGATCCTAAATGGAATGCATTAAAAGATAAGGATTAAATGGTCTTAATATAATCACCCAATAAATTTTAGAATACTTTAGATATAATTTTAAACCATATGTTTTGGTTTAATGCCCTGGTTAACCAATCATAGCTTCAAATGTGGAAACACCTTTTTCAATATTAATGGTTTATAATTTTACTTATTAAGTGAAAATTGTAACATGAAATGAAAATGAAGGAATTTTAGACCATTTATCTTTCTAATTGTCCTTTTTTAGTATTTTAATAATATTTAAATATTGTAATAAAATTTATTTAATAATAAATATTAATTAAGTCATTTTCGACATTATCCTCCTAAAATAACAGTCAAAACATCATTACAAAAAATAAATTTTAATTTTACCATTTAACATATCTATTATATAATATAATTTTCATTAAATTATTTTTGATACTATAATTCACCCCAAAATATTACTTCTAATTGTTTTAGAAAAATATAATTTATTCTTCTACAACTTGAACGAGCACTTTTACATGATTGAGTTAGTATCAAAGGTAATTATTAAATCACTTAAAATTATAATAATATTAAAAAGATATGTAAAGATTATTCATATTAAAAACAATAATTTATAATTTAACTTAATTAATTTTTATCCTTATAAACTATAAGAATTATATTAAAATCAAGAAAGTTACATTTTTACCCTTTATTTTACATAAATATTATATATGTAAAAATAAATTAGAACAAAAAAAATATTACATATTTATGAAACATGGATATACATGTCCAAAATACACTCATCCAATATTAAATTTAATTTATTTGATAAATATTAAATCCATATCACAAAGTTTTAACTCTATTTAACACTTTTAACCGTACTACGGTGGAAAAGTTTTACTAGGGTTACTATTCATAATAACATAAAATGTAATGGAATTATTTACCAAAATTTTAAATCTAGATTCCATATATTGAATTAATTTTTCATGATTTTATTTTGAGAATTGTGAGAAATTAATTTAATATAAAAATAAAAAACACAGTTAAATACACTTTTTCAGAAAAGTGACCTTTTAAGTATAAAAATGTTTTCATACCCAATTCCACCCTAAAATTGAATAAAATGAACATAATTTGATTATTATAAATGAAATATAATTAATTTTAATTTTAAAACAATTTAAAAAATGGAATATTGTAAATTCTTGAAAATTAAAATATATTTTTCAATAAAAATTAGTATTTTTCCAAATTCATTGAAAAATAAAACATTTTAGAAAACTATGAGAAATTCGTCCTCAGTTAATTTTTACATAATTAATTTGGAAATTATATCACTTTTATCAATCACATTTTCTAATAGTTCCATAATTTAATTATAATATTCACTTAAAAAATAAATAGAAACCATTTTTGATGAAAATAGATATTTGAAATATGAAATTAATTTACAAAAATGGGAATTTATTTCTTAAAAATTAATCAATATATTTGTATTGATTATAATATATATATATATATATTTCGTATTATGTTTAATCATGTTTATACCTATCATTTCAATGAATAGGTTATAAGAATCATATTTAAGTAATAATATTTCATGGTTAGATTAAGCTTGGTGTTTCTTATCCAGTACACTATTGAACATTGTGTTCATTTAAAAATATAAAGTTCTTAAAATCACCTACAACCTTAGTAAAAAAATCCCATCCTCATAAACTGAAACATTTATTATTAATCAAGTGCTTGATATATGAAAATTCCTTTATCAAAAACCCATATCATGTAAAGGATTAGTAAAACTTATTACTAAAAAGTAGGAATGGGAAAGAAAAAGGGCATATGTACTAACATATAACAAGGTTTCTAAATTGGACATCACATGTGGGATGTGAAGATATGAACATGGAGGAAAAATAAATTTAAAAATAATTATGGAGTGTGACAGAAAACATTTAGAAAAATAAAGTTAATGATCAAGAGAATGTTAACGACCCAAAAAAATAAAAATTAATAATGTGTTCAAAATACCATCGATTCATCAGAAATGATCATAATAAGATATTTTTTTCAAGATTTTATTCCGAGATTTGAGGAATTCCTTTACTATGCTGACTGAGAACATAGAGAAATATACTTACTTGACATGTATAATTACCTCATTTAATCAATTTACATCATAATCATATCCTTTATAAATACCATGAGTATTATTTTTCATGCCATATACACAGAAATAAACTTCATATAGATCAAATAATACATAAAATGATATAAAACTCTTCCTTCTTTTATTAAACATTTGACAAAACTGAAAATAGTTAATTAAAAATATATAAACGTTAATGTAAATAAATAATAGATTTTTCTCTAAAATTTCCATTATAACACCAAATGTTCAATATAGATCACTCCATATATAAATAACCTTACATCCCAAAATAGCTCAAAAAAATTAATATTAAAAAATGTTTTCAACTCATTGGTGATCTCATAACTCTCATCTTATATCCAATTTTTTTTATTGCCTTCCAAGATAATATTTCATTTTAAATAACTTTTAAAATCTAATAGTTATATACCCACCAACACAAAATATCACTTATAACCATGATAAATTATAATTTAATTATATATTGTATTGATTTTCACCAAAATATCATGAATCAAATTATGATACTTTTGGGAAAGGTAATCCTTAGCTTGAAAATAAATATATTGAATAATATCAAACCTTCCATAAATCACATTCAAAAATCAATATTATTTGTATCCCAAAATATAATAAACCATAATTAACTTAACATCAAATCATATACTAACACAATGGGTTATTTAATTTTCAACAGTGTATTCTTCCTAAAAACTAGTAAAATATTCAAATCACCTCAAAATTCCCTCAGATATTACCATAAAAAGTGGTCTTGATACCTTTTAACATATGATAAACCCTAAACATATATACTCATGATGGATTCCATAACTCTTAAGTTTCCACCAAAAGAAAATATTTACACTTATAGAAATTAACACATTCCATATTTATCAAATAAAATAAAATAATTCTTTCATAAATAAAAAAATGAAATAAAATTCTCCAAATATTACCTAAATCACTTTTTCATAAAATCACTAACCAATTTAAATGTTACAAATACTTTATCATTTACTTTATCAATTTAAATCATCTCATTATACTAACTAAACATTATCACCTAACCACTAAATGAATTTTCAGTATTGTTGGTACCGTTTTAATTATGATTTCAAATCCTTAATGATAATATAATTATGAAAAATACTTACATGTTTCATGATTTTTAAATATAAAATTTTATTTACAAAAAACTTTTACAAAATAATTCTCAAATCCCAATGCATAATCAAAAAAATATTTTTACTTCAATGATTAGTATATCACAAGTCCTTCATTTATCTAGGATTTTACACTTGTATTTTTAAATTTTCTTAGGTAATTTCCATATTCCCCACACATGAGATAACAAACTATAAATATCTATTGGATGAAATTTATTTCCCTATATAAAACTCTTCATTTTTACTCAGAAATTAATTTCTATACGCCCTTTGTTTCTATACTAAAATCATTATCCAATTCCTTTGATACATTACCTTAAGAGATTATTCTCACATTCATGTCATGTGGAAAGGTAAATATTATTTATTAAATTTTCTCCATGAAACTCCATCATTATTTTATATGTGCATTAATAAATTTAATAAATATGAGGTTGTTAATCATTAAATGAGACAAGTGATTTGGAATAATCTTAATGTTTTTTTATTCCAGCTCTTATTTTATTTGGGTACTTATGAGGAAAATATTTTAATTGTCTGTATGTGTTAAAAACGATCATATTGGTTCCAACCATTGAATCAAACCAAAAATAATTGTTTGAAAAAAATATTCATAGTAATTAATAATGAATTTTTTTCTGGATGTCTAAATCTTGACACATTTTTTTTCAATTTATGGAACAATAGGTTTAACAAAGGTCAGTGATGATCATTGAAATAATTATCATTGAACATCATGAAAATTAATTATTTATATAACCTACTAATAAATAGTAGAGTAGTAGTTAAGAGTATAATATTATATAGAGAAGGATAAAGAATAACATTGTGACCTAAACAAACAAAAACAAACAAAAACAAACAAAATTAAATCAAAATGTGATAGTGGATGTGTAGTTGTCATGGAGAATATGAAAATAGTTCAGAGAGTGTAATGGAAAATATAAATTAGGGATATCAGACTGCACTAAACTGAAAATGTAATTTTCTATTCTTATTACAGTCTATCATTCCTATTCCAGTGTTGTAGAGAATGTGTATTGAGAACCTAACTTTTATTAAGTGTTTAGCACAATACAATGAACTATCCTTTATAAATATTTGTTGGCACAAACTGAGGATAACAAAATGGTATTTAATGGAGAAGTTTATATTCAACCTTCTCCATTTTTGGTGCTTAATTTGTTTAAATAAAAAAAAGTGTCCACTAGTATCACCCATATGTATAAGGAGTATTGTAAGATGATACTAAAAAATAACGAAAATGATATCACAAAAAAAAATGAACATACATAAATGTGGTAATAGGAGTTGAACACAAGAAGAAATTCAATGAATTAAAATATGATTTCCCTAAAAATGTAAATCTAATAATTATCAGATTAAAATATATAATTAATTTATAGAAATACATTACTAAAAAAATAAAAGAATAAGAAACAAAAATGGAGAGTAGTATTTTTTGTTGGAGTAGATTCCCTCTCCATCATGAGCCCCTATTAGTTCTTCATTGCTTCCTACTCTAGTTTGCCTCTGATATCTTCTTGAAAAATATTTCTCCATTAAAATGTGTTAAGATTCTCCTTTATATATATTTTTCTATTTTTTAACCAATATTAATCGACTGGATTTTTTGACATCCAAAATAGAGTGCAGTCTTAAAGTTCTACAGTCATAATTGCTTTGAATAACAATAAACTCATAATTTCCAAAAACCTTCATTAATTAATAAAGGTAGAACTAAAATTAGCATAAAAATTTATATATTAATATACTATGCTCAACTACATACACAATTTTCCATTTACTACTTGAAAATTAATTTCAAATTATAACTATCTAGAAACCTCACTAAAATTTGGAAAACTTTCAGACTACAATTGCACACAATCTATAAAGACCCATAAATTTCAAAAAAAAAAAATTTCTTAATTTCTTTGGAATTTTATGAGTCTGTGGCTTCTGATGGCGCTTGATTCCGAGTCCGGGTGTGCCCGGAATCAATTTCCATAGTTTAGCTCGGGTAGGTTTAGTGAACGAACGAGCGGGTTTTTCTATCTTTTAAACCGGTTCTTGAAATTGAAATCCGAGGGCACTACTGAACTCACAACGTGAGTTTTATCCTAATAAGACTTTCACCTCGATAATATATGATCAGGTATGAAAGTTAGTTTTGGGGGTTTTATGTGGGTCAAGAAAATAAAATAAGTGAACAATTTATTTTATTTTGTTAAACACGTGCCACACGGATAAAGTGGTTAGAAGATCCACTTAGAAGTTGGTGGTTGATCCCACCGAGATCCAACCTCCCATGTGAGGCTGATTATCGTGGAAACCACACGAGGCCTCCCATTAATAGGAGGGGAATCATAACTCTTTGACTCCCTCTCATTTATGAGGGAGGACCTCTAGGTAAAAATCCCCCTCTTAATTTAGGAGGATGAAACCTCCAGTTTAATGCGGGGCCCACCCACACATTAACTACCCCCCTTTACTTTATGTGGTTAATTGATGGTGGGTCCCTCCAGGAAATATCTTCCATTAGAAGGACATTCTTCTATGGGGACCACCTGGGCCAATAACCCCTTTTGACTTCGTCCCCATTTTAATGCGCCACCGCAATAAATTAATTGGGTGGAGTCCTCTATCCCAAATCCTCCATTTATGACTTGCGTGCTAACGAGAAACCCTCCCACTCCAATATAAAGGAGGCTTGGGGAAGGAGTTCTGGACGACTTCTTCAAGCGGCGGAACGCTAGAAATGAAGCATGACGCCCAACACTTAGAGTGTTTTCCTCCTCCTCCAATGAAGAATGAAGAACGAAGAATGCCGATGCCACCCTCGGCTCCTTCCTTCCCAACATTGACAGAACGACTCTATCTTCCGTGACTTGCCATCGTTTTATGCCTTTTTATGAGGTAGGGGTTGTTATGTTCAAGTTTAATGTCATTCATCATCATTCTTCAAATTCTTGAGTTTCGTTGGGCCGCTTGATACCATCTTAATGAGGAAGGGCTTGGACCGCATGAACACAGTCCGACCCTTCCCATATCGTTGTTGTTTGTGGACTATGGAGGCAGACTGTGAAGAACCGTTCGACGATAGGCCGACCACAAGTAGATCGTTAGTGCATGATTTCTGGGTCGCTGCAAAAGCGCGACAGCAACGTGCTGCGCAGAGTAGAGCCGGGCTGCGATCGGGATGGGTCGCGGAGGAGGGGCGCGGCACCATCACGCCGCACTGGTCGAACAAAGCCGCAGCCTAAGGCTGCGACGGACCGGGAAGGGCGACCGGCTGTGCCAGCCACCCGTACCTTCAAGAGGCGTGACCCGAGGGGGTCCCGCGGTTTCCAAAGGCCGACCTTAATGGCTGACCGTTTCTGAAGAACCGAGGGATGTAACCCCCCTGGTCGCACAGCCACCCGGCCAACCGCGTGGGTCACATGGACCGGACCACGTCATCTGGGCCATGCCTGTAGGGCCGGGCCGCTCCCATCTGGTCCAGACCTGGACCTAGGTCGGGTCGACCCGGTTCGGACCGACCCAAGGGGTTTTGCTCCGGGTCGGACTGGGCCCAGACCCCCTATCTTCAGACCGTCTTCAGTTAAATGCCTATAACATGAGTTGTGGACCTCCAATCGACACAACATCAGTTTCTTAGGATTCCATGAATCGAGTCGGTCGCTTTGGTATATTACACTCAAGGTTTTGGTGAATTTTGGGTACAACCGGGTTGGTTCGAACTCGAAACAAACCGGACCTTCAGAGAGGAAATGCTTATAACTTGAGCTACAGACGTCCAATTGATGTGACATTGTCTTTGTTGGATTCCTCTTGATGAGAAGGTTCATTTGGCATACTTCACCTGAGGTTTGGATGCAGTTGGAGTATGGCCGGGTTGGATTGTACCCGAAATCCAACCGGGCCCCTGGAACGGAAAAGCCGATAACTTTCAGACCGGATGTCCATTTGACGAAACGTTAGTGGCGTTGCTGATCTTGTTGAGAAATGGATCCTTTGTGTATTCCCCATGGGAGTCTGGGGTACAGTTGAGATACGTCTAGGTTGGTTCATATACAAAACCTACCGGGCCCCCAGAACAAAGAGGCTAATAACTCACGGACTGTGCGTCCGATTAACGCACCGTCTGTTGCGTTGAGACCCTTGTGACGAGGCTGTACTTTGTGATACTTCTTTGTTGGAATTTGTGATACTTGGAGTATCGACCAGTGGATCGTGGTGCGGATCCTCCTGGAGGCGAGCATACGGAGTACGATGACCTTATAGCTGGCTGAGACTTGATGACTGCTTGTCCGATTTGATTTGTAGTGACTTGTATAGCCTAGTGGGGAGCACTACTTTGTGAGGTGGCAGACCCATAGCATAGGAGCACTACTTTGTGAGGTGGCAGGCCCATGGTACTCGACAGGAGGAGTACCTCCGTAGGATTTGAGGGGGAGCACTACTGTGTGAGGTGGCAGACCCATGGTGGAGGAGCACTAATTTGTGAGGTGGCAGACCCGCGGTACTCAACAGGAGGAGTACCTTAGCAGTCTAAGGTTAGTGAGTGGAACCTCAGAGTCTTGATAGGACTACTATGATCGACAGAGGAGGAGTTCTCCAGTAGCCGTGTTTTTCATCATCGTGAATTAAAAATCCTAGTTTGAGCTGAGTCAATGACCTTTGTGTTTTCCTCATGATTGAGATGGGTTACTTGTTAACTTAGGTATATTTATGGTCATATACCTAAGTAAAGGTTATATGTTGAGATATTTCTTTGTGGTTTATCCTTATTGTATTTAGTGAGGCCTTGAGTGTCTCGGGGTCCCTACTGAGTGTCTTTAAACTCACCCCTACACGGGCTATGCCGACACCTTGTTGTTTTGGATGCAGACGACGGACAACACTAATCATGGTTGAGGCCTGTAGAGTTGGACGATTCACGTAGGTGGAATTCACGACGAGACGGTACCCTGAGGTGGACTTCATGACGAGACGGTACCCGGAGGTGTACTTCACGTCGAGATGGTACCCGGAGGTGACAGACGAACATGGAGAGCTGAGGTTGCCATCTATACCTACCCTTTAGGTAGGAACTCCAGAGGATGATCTAGGAGCAGCTTGACACCTTCCTGTTGTTTTGTATTTTCCTTATACCTTACTATTGGGCTTGTATTTCCAGCCCCCTTTGTACTTTCAGCATACTTGTCATATTGCTTTACTTAGTGTTTTCTTCCACTTGTACTCTGGTTCTGTGTTTATTTGCGTTTCATAAAGGCAATGCCTTCCTTTTTTATCGGGATTTACGCATTTGGTGCTAGTCTCCATCCCCTGGCCTATGGAAGGTAGGCTTGGGGTAGTCACGACATGGGCCCCGAGGATGGGTCGTGACAAATTGGTATCAGAGGAGTCGGTTCTACCGCCGAACATAGAACATTGTTTTTATCTTTCTGTGAAGCAATAGTGTTAAGGGTACTAAGAGTGATTTTCAGTTCATGGAGTCCAGTGTTGGTGTGGCGGCTGATGTATCCATATACCAAGACCCTTAATTCTGATTTCTAACTCAGTGCACGAAAACACTGATTGTGTGTGTGTTTTAAAAATTTTCTTTTAAATCAGATCAAACCAGGTTGCATCTGTTCTTTCAGGATGCCTTCCCATGGAAGACAAGCTAGAGCCCCGAAAATTGTATGTACTGACATCCCACCGAGTGACGAGGCCTCAGTACAGGGCCCTCTTTCAGTTGAGGCACCAGTGGAGGCACCAGCGACACTACCACCCATTGGGCCACCGATGACACCAGCCCTGACAGTAGGCGATGCACGCCGCTTGAGCGCGCTGCATGAGTTCCAGTACTAGAGGCCACCTAGGTTCCGGGGAGAGACAGACCCACAGGCAGCTGAGGATTGGCTGGAGGCTGTGGTGAGAGTCTTCAGGCTAGTAGGGACGCTAGAAGACTTTATGGTGATCCTTGCTACCAGCCTCCTTCAGGTAGTAGCAGGCAGATGGTGGAGCCTGATACTCCAAATGCATGATGAGGCGACACTTCTGTGGGAAGACTTCAAGAGCCTGTTCCATGTAGAGTTTGTTCCATCCACCCTTCGAGCAGTGCGTATACAGAAGATACTGCATCTCCAGTAGGGTAGCATGATAGTGGCGCAGTATTCAACAAGGTTCACCGACCTCTCGCGCTAATCCACTGATATGGTACGAGACCCATTCTTCAGGCCCCGAACCTTTGAGCAGGGGCTCAGGAAATAGATTAGAGATTCAGTTATTTATCACAGCATCTCGACGCAGACGAGGGTGTCAGAGAAATCCCTCTTAGTGGAGAGTTTCCTTATTGAGCAGTCTTCAGCAGTAGGATATACTACTAGCTGGCATGCAGCGGAGTCTTCTGCAGCTGGCAGTAGACAGATGACACAGAGGTCCAAGAGGGCCAGACCTACAGGTGGTCGACCGCACGACTCAGGATCGGTAGTGCGAGGCACCAAGGGTAGTGACCGAGCCAGACCTTCCATGCTATGTTACACATGCGGCAGACAGGGATACATGGCTTGTGACTATCTGACCCACCGCTCGGATGATCAGCAGATAGATGAAGGACCTCCCAGGCAGAGGTAGAGGTTCAATCGAGGCGAACTGCAAGGAGAAGGAGACCGAGGTAGGGGAGCTGGCCGTGAAGTTGGAGGTGGACGACGCTTCGATGTGTTGCCACCAACACCACCAGGAGGTCCACCCCAACCGCAGGGAATAGGTGGACATGGGAGAGCATAGCTTCAGGCAGCTGAAGCATACGAATATGGAGCTCCGGAAGCAGGCAGACATGAGTGAGACTAGATCCAGGCATAGAGACCTTTTGTTCTTGGGCTTCTAAGTTCCATGTTGTTATTGTTTGTGGTTTTTGTGTGTCTTTGTACTTGAGCTTCAGTAATAAAAGATACCTATCTTTGTGACGTTTACCTTACTGCCCTTTTTGTATTTTTAATACTAAGTGGTTCCAGTTAAAACTACTGACTTGACCGTCACTTGCAAGATTCCTACTGGGGGAGACCTAGTAACCACACACTGATGCCGACAGTAGGACTCGACCCTTGGAGGTGAGAGTAACGGTTGAATCTCTTGGTAGTAGCATCGAGGCTTTACAACGTCGTCTATGGCATTAAATATTACCGTTCATGTTAGGATTGACTGTATTAGGTGAAGAACATGGTTCATCCAGGGGGGATGAGACCATATTTCTATTTTCGGCAGAGGAGAAATCTCAGTAGCTCATTGGTAGAACATAGATGAAGAATGGTGGAGATGAGTTCTTACAATTGTCTAGTCTCACCCATTGTTCGTTGAGCGAACAATTTATGGTTCTCTCCAACTCAATAGTCTCAGGTGTATCTTATCTAAGAAGTTCTATGCAGATAGGAGATGAGACCACTGGAGTTCGAGGGTGGCGACCACGTCTTCTTACGGGTCTCACCTCGACGGGGTCTACGGAGTTTTGGCTGAGGCGGAAAGTTAACTCCATGATTATTCAGACCTTTCCAGGTCCTCAGTAGGGTAGGCGAGGTGGCCTACTGCTGGCCTTTCCACCTAAGTTGCACCGGGTGCACAATGTCTTCCACGTATCTCAGATGAGGAGATACGTGCATGACCCGACTAACATCTCTGATGATGAGGTGACTTTTGCAGAGGTCTCGGTAGAGATTGAAGGTCTACAAGAGTAGGTCCAACGTGGATGGTCGATTACTCTTGTGTGATTTCCTTGGTAGCACGGGAACTTCTAGGAGAGCACATGGGGGTGGGAGGCTCAAATGCGTGCTCATTACCCTCTTGGGTTTCCCTATTTTATGATGTGGCATTATGGGGACGTAAATCCCTGAGGTGAGAGTAATGTATAGACCCATAAATTTCAAGGAATTTTTTTTATTCTTAATTTCTTTGGAATTTTACGAGTTTGTGGCTTCTAATGACACTTGATTCTAAGGCCCGGTGTGCTCGGAATCAATTTCCGAAGTTTAGCTCGGGTACATTTAGTGAACGAATGAGCGGGTTTTTCTATCTTTTAAACCGGTGCTCAGAATTGAAATCCAGGTGCACTGTTGAACTCGCAGCGCGGGTTTTCGCCTAAGAAGACTTTCACCTCGACGACATATGATTGGTTATGAAAGTTAGTTTTTGGGGTTTTACGTGGGTTAATAAAATAAAATAAGTGAACAATTTATTTTATTTTCTTAAACACGTGCCACGCGGATAAAGTGGTTAGAAGCTCCACTTTGGAGTTGGTAGTCGGGCCCACTGAGATCCATCCTCCCATGTGAGGTTGATTATGGTGGAAACCACACGAGGCCTCCCATTAATGGGAGGGGAATCATAACTCCTTGACTCCCTCTCATTTATGAGGGAGAGACTCTAGGTTTAAATCCCCCTCTTAATTGAGGAGGATGAAACCTCCCTTTTTAATGAGGGTACCACCCACACATTAACCACCCCATTTTCTTTTTGCGGTTAATTAATGGTGGATCCCTCCAGGAAATATCCTCCCTTAGGAGGATATTCTTTTGTGGGGACCACCCGGCCCAATAAAACCTTTTGACTTCATCTCCATTTTAATGGGCCACCGCATCAGATTAATTGGGTGGAGTCCTCTGTCATAAATCCTCCATTTATGACTTGCGTTCCAACGACAAACCCTCCAACTCCAATATAAAGGAGGCTAGGGGAAGGATTTCTGGAGGGCTTCTTCAAGCGGTGGAATTCTAGCAATGAAGCACGGCGCCCAACACTTGGAGAGTTTTCCTCCTCCTCCAACGAAGAACGAAGAATGAAGAATGAAGAACTTCGATGCCACCCTCTTCTCCTTCCTTCCCAACGTTGACGGAACGACATCATCTTTCATGACTCGCCATCGTTTAACACTGTTTTATGAGGTATGGGTTGTTATGTTCAATTTTTATGTCGTTCATCATCGTTCTTCAAATTCATGAGTTTTGTTGGGCCGCTTGATACAATATTGACGAGGAAGGGCTCAGACCGCATGAACATGGTCCGACCCTTCCCCTCTCGTTGTTGTTTGTGGACGATGGAGGAAGACTGCGAAGAACCGTCCGACGACGGGCTGACCACAAGAGGATCATTAGCGCATGATTTCTGGGTCACCGAAAAAGCGCTGCACCAATGTGCCGCGCGGAGTAAAGCCGGGCCGGGGCCAGGGCGGGCCACGATGGAGGGGCGCGGCGCCGTCACACAGTTCCAGAGCTTCATGTTGGCCGCGGCCGGGGCGGGCCGCTGCGGTGGTGCGAGGCGCCGTTGTGCCGCGCTGGTCAAAAAAAGCCGTGCCCTAAGGCCGCGGCGGACCGGGAAGGGCGGCTGGCTGTGCCAGCCGCCAGTTCCTTGAAGAGGCGGAACCCAATGGGGTCCCACGGTTACCAAAGTTCGGCCTTAATGGCCGGCCGTTTCCGAAGAACCGGGGGGTGTAACCCACCCTGGTTGCTCAGCCACGCGGCCAACCGTGTGGGTCACGTGGACCGGACCACGTCGGCCGGGCCGCACGGGCCGGTCCGAGCCGCAATGGTCAGGCCAAGCCATGGCTGCTGGGCCGGGCTGCGCCCAACCAGGCCGGACCCAGACCCGGGTGGGTGGACCCGGTTCGAGCCGACCCAGGGGGTGTTGGGCCGGGTCGGACCGGGCCCAGACCACCTATCTTCGGACCGTCTTCAGTTAAATGCCCATAACATGAGTTTTAGACCTCCAATCGACGAACAATAATTGCGTAGGATTCCTTGGATCGAGACAGTCACTTAGGTATATTACACTAAAGGTTTTGTTGAAGTTTGGGTACGGCCGGGTTGGTTCTAACTCGAAACCAACCGGGCCTTCGGAGCCGAAACACTTATAACTTGAGCTCCGTACGTCTGATTGACATGCCATTGACTATGTTGGATTCCCATTGATGAGACGGTTCTTTTGGAATACTTCACATGAGGTTTGGATGCAGTTTGAGTATGGCCGGGTTGGATTGTACCCAAAATCCAACTGGGCCCCTGGAATAGAAAAGCCAATAACTTTCAGACTGGACGTCCGGTTGATGAACCGTCAGCAGTGTTGGTGATATCATTGAGAAACGGTTCCTTTGTGTATACCCCATGGGAGTTAGGGGTAGTGTTGAGATATGGATGGTTTGGTTCATATACGAATCCAACCGGGCCCCCGAAATAAAGAGCCTAATAACTCACGAACTGGGCATCCGATTGACGCGCCGTCTGTTGGGTTGAGGCCCCTGTGACGAGGCGGTCCTTTTTGATACTTCTTCATAGGACTTTGTGATACATGGACTATCGACAAGTGGCTCGTAGAGTGGATCCTCCCAGAGGCGAGCATACGGAGTACAGTGACCTTGTAGTTGACTGACACCTAATAACTGCTTGTCTGATTTGATTCGGAGTGACTTGTATAGCCTAGTGGCGAGCACAATTTGTGAGGTGGAAGACCCATGGCAGAGGATCACTACTTTGTGAGGTGGAAGACCCGTGGTACTCGACAGGAGGAGTACCTCTGTAGGCTATGAGGGGGAGTACTATTGTGTGAGGTGGAAGACCCATGGGAGAGGGGAACTACTTTTTGAGGTGGCAGACCCGCGGTACTCGACAGGAGGAGTACCTCGGCTGCCTAATGTTAATGAGTGGAAACTTGGAGTTGTGACAGGATTACTACACTCGACAGAGGAGGAGTTCTCCAGTAGCCGTGTTTTTCATCATCGTGAATAAAAATCCTGGTTTGAGTAGAGTCAATGAACTTTGTGTTTTCCTCATGATTGATATTGGTTACTTGTTAACTTAGATATATGTATGGGCATATACCTAAGTAAAGGTTATCTGTTGAGATATTTCTTTTTGGTTTATCCTTGTTGGATTTAGTGAGACCTTGAGGGTCTCAGGTTCCCTATTAAGTATCGTTATACTCACCCCTGCAAGGGCTATACCCACACCTACCCTTCAGGTAGGAACTCCAGAGGTGGACTTCACATTGAGACCGTACCCGGAGGTGACAGAAGGACGTGGAGAGCTGAGGTGGCCATCTATACCTACCCTTCAGGTAGGAACTCCGGAGAACGATCCCGAAGTACCTTGAAACCTTCCTGCTGTTTTTTCCTTTCCTTGTACCATACTATTGGTCTTGTATTTCCATCCCCCTTTGTACTTTCAACACACTTGTCATATTTCTTTACTTTGTGTTTGCTTCTGGTTGTACTCTTGTTGTGTGTTTGTTTTCATTTCATAAAGGCAATGACTTCCATTTTTATCGGGATTTACGCCTTTGGTGCTAGTTGCTAGCCCCTGGCCCATGGACGGCGGGCTTGTGGTAGTCACAAAACGGGCCCCGAGGATGGGTCATGACACAATCTCACTAGGGGCAGATACCAGCTCAGACCAGATCAAATGTACTCAATTGTTTTTTAATGGAATCAAATAATTCCCATGACTAGGTTGGGAATTTAATTATTTGTTCAAAATTAGCCCAATCATCTTCCAAAAATATAACCTGAAAAAAAAAGAACTAGAAAAACCACAAATCCACAAACATGAATCAAGATTCATCAAATTTACCATAGTACGAAACACGGATTTAATATAATTTTTCATTCAGACACATTTATAATTATGTTAAAATCACTAAATGTTGATAAAATTCCCATAATATGAAGATATACTGACAAAACGTTTTTCTTTTCTCATAGAAATAACTCAGTCTCGACTTCAATAAAATTCAAGGTTCATTGTTATCAAACCAATTTATACTTCCTCCAGAACTCAACCAGCATGGAAACAATGAAATCTTGGCAGTGTAAATACAAAAATATGAATCTTTGTCTTTGAAAAACTGATCAATTTTATATTACCTAGGTTTAACATCACCATGTATCGACAAAACTTCAGGGTTGGTCTTCCCTACTTTAGTTGGTATTCTCTATCAAACGACTTATTCGACATAATGGAAACCCTGGTTCTCTCATCTTTATATGTAGGGAAAAGAAAGTCCATAATGATTTTAGGGGAGTCATGTGAATGTTCTTCTTGGATTTAATTACTATTTAATCATCTTGATGAATCTTGGCCTCGAAGCTTCTTTAACATGCTCGGTCTCAGAACCCCCAAAAAAGTTACTGTAATCATATTCCTTTGTTTGATTGGATTGATCTCATCCTTGCAAGGTTATATTAATTGGAGAAATAACCACATCCTTAAGAAACTCAGGAAAATCATTGAAAGTAATGATATAATCAAGTACATAGGTTCCTTGGAATTCAGATATGTGAAATAATTTCACAAATCGAATATATGATACCATTTAAAAATCTCCAACGTGAATTGTCTCAAATAATTTACTATGTGAACACTCTGTGAAAATTTCTATGTGAAGGAGTATAAATTTGTCTTTGTGATGGGGAATTATAATTCCCTTATGTGGTTTATTCCCCAAATCAGAAATATGAAACAAGATAGTGGAAAATTGACAACTTGTTGCTACAACCGGAAATCAAAAAAAATTAATGGATCAAAATTCATCAAGGAATAAAATATATATTCAATTTTTAATTAATTAAATATAAAATAAAATAGTAAATAAATTAAATTGAGAATAAATATTTTTTGAAGTAAATAAATAATTATTAAAATAAAATTAATCTGCTTAAATTAATTAAATAATTTATTAATTAACAAAATAAATAAATGATAATTTTTTTGAAATAAATGATGTATAATTTACTATTACCAATTATTAAATTATTTAGAGAATAGAATTTATATGTTTAACTTGTTTAATTATTTAATAAATCAATAGAAAAAACTAAAAGGAGATAAAAATCTATTACACATAACTTAGAAATATATATTAACCAAAGAATAAATAATTGATTGTTTGAACTAGAAATAAAACATTTTTAGGATAAATATCATTTATTTCCATAAAAACCACTATAAAATAATCATAATGTAATTTTTAACTTATGTATTTTCATTTATTGCATAATATACTTAGTAAATTACCAAAAATGACATGATAAAATGTATCAATTAAATGGCACATCAAATTCCTGCACACTTAAGATGTTTCCTGTCCTCAATAAAACATTAGTCACATTCAATTTTAGAGAATAAATCTCAAAAAAAAAGTTAAAATTCCCCAAAGAATTAATTTTCATATTGATTTTCCCTTATGTATTCTCATAAGTAATAAGAATTATTGTACCCTCAAATTAAATTTATTGAGTTCAAAATCATTATTTCTTTAATAAAATGATTTAAATTTTAAATTTTAAATATAATTTAACTAATGTCAATTTTCATCCAATGGTTTTAGGAATAGTGAATAAAGAATGGAATAAGAATAAAGAACAAGTTCAACATGGATTATGATTTTCATTTTATAATCAACTGGGATGCATATTTTATGATTTAAATTTCAATTAATAGGTTCAAAGTAAATAATAATCATTCAAAATTTTACTAATATTAACAAAAATATTTCATTTAAGAGGATAATAAATCTATTTACTCAACTATATCAAAGAGGTAATAAAGATTAACCTCCTAAATGTGGATTCACAATCCTAAAATTTTAGAAAAATATTCATCAAATCGAAATTCCTATTTGATTCTTAAAAGTGTGATATTTAAAAAAAAATATTGGTTTTTATGGGTTCAAATTGGATTACAGTATAGCACATGTAGTTTCTCCTCACCAACACTTAAAAACCAATAATGTCCCCATTGTTTAGTACAAAAGTTTTAGGAAATAAGTTGAGTATATAGATCCAAAAATATATTCAATTTATTAGTGAATGAGTCATGTTTGTGGGTCACAAGATTTCTCAAAAATTATTTTTCCGCACAAAAAAAATCCCATCATGAACAAGAATGCCTCTAGTTATTACTTAACAATTCAATCACACTAGCAGAGAATTATCAAATAAGTTTCATAATACACTTTCAATTTAGCAAGTGTAGTCAACAAGGCACTAAGAGGAGAATTAATGGAATGAAATTTAGTATTCAAAAACAAAAAAATAGAATTAATTACCTACAAGATTTATGAGAAGAGTTTATCTTGTAAAAGCACTGAAATATGAATACTAAAATAAATTATGACACCATATACATCAACTAACATAATTTTTGTGTGGAATTAAATGTAAAATAATTTAAAGCATTACACCCCTGGAATGGAGATTTAAAAATTGAATTTTAGCATTTAACACTTCCCCATTTTTCACTTTGAGTAATTCCTCTTCTATCCCAAATTTTGTTCTTAAAAAAAAATAAGATCAATATAAATTTCTAGAATTTATTATTTGAAAAAAACATAACTTTAGGGAAGATTTAGGGATGTTTTTTCCAATTTTAATCCAAACACCTACTCCTTTATCATTGATTCACACTTGGAATCTTCCAAGGAAGTAATAATAGAATGGAAAAAAAGATCACTAATTACATTCTTGAAAAGTCATCAAAATGATTCAAGGTAAAGAATTTTATTTTGGTGAAAATATAGAGAGAAGAAAACAATCAACAATGATAAATTTATTCAAACACAATATAAAAATGAAAAGAAAATAAAATCAAGGGTTACCTCTAGTGCAATGTAATATTTAATTCATACAAGCAGAGTTTATCCATTTAATGTGTTCTAACCATGATTATTCAATGGGTATGAGTTATTGTTAATTAAATCCTTGGAATTGTGTTTTAAAATTTTAGTAAGTTTTCTCATGTCTTCACATAATTTTTTATCCTAAAAAACATTCCAAAATAAATCTATAATTCTTGGACTAATTATCCTTCCACTAGAAACTTCATAAACCAAATTCTCATTCATAGTTACAATAAAGGAAAAAATTAACTCAATTATATATCCAAAATAACAAACCACACTACTTAAATTCTCATTAACAATCTCCCCCACAATTGAGTTATCAATTAATTCTAAATTGTATGCAGTAGAAACTAAAACCTTCTCAACATGAATCTCAGGTTGACTCCAAGAAAAGACTTTTTTGGGTTTAGTAGGGGAAAAGTCCCCAAGCTCATCTAATAATTTCTCAAATTCATGGATAGAAAATTCTTCATCCAAGTAATGTAATAAAGCCTGGTAAGATTTTTTTTCACCACTAGTATGTCTTCCAAAAACTACTCTAACATAATATCATCATTTTTGAAAATGTCATCTTAAAACCAAATATGAAAATAAATGAGATATGGCCTAACCTCATATTTAAAACTCTCTTTTTCAGTAAAAGAAATAATTTTAACAGAATCAAAATTATTATGTTCAAAGTACTGGAAGTCTATATAGGTTTAGGAACAAGGAATATTTTTGAACCTTGAACATAAGCATGAAAAAAACATTCAAGAAGGTGGTGGAACAAGAATGACGAAAGTTGGTGTTGATGTAAAATAGTGATGAAAGCATAACACAACACTAGGCCTTTGGTCCAAATAATGGGATTCATTCCCACTATATCTTCTGACCATGTACAGAATAAATAAGTCTTGATGTGTGGGATATCCCTTGGGAGGTATGACTTTAATTTCTTGCCTATGTGTCTTATGTTTGTGTGTTTAATGTAATTATACACCCTAGCACCTAATATATATTATTATATAATGGTTATTCTTCCTATTATCATCTATAAACTATTCTCCAACCACATCTATCAATTTAAAACATACCAAAAGTGGAAGATCTTTGAAAATATGGAACCACCTTAATTATTACTAGACTAAAGGGACACTTTACCCTTAAAAACATAAATTTTATCCGTCTATATAGATAGAAATGGTCTTCCAAAAATTATTGAAGCATTATTATCACTATCCATTTTAATAATCAGAAAATCGGTTGAAAGTGTGAGATTTTTAACATCAACTAAAATTTTTCCACCCTTTTAGAAAGAAAAACAAGTGACATATTAGCCAATTGTAGTGAATATAAAGTTGGATTTATCTTTCAGATACCCAGCTTCATGAATTAGTAATATGGCATAAGGTTTATTTTAGAACCTAAATCAAATAGGTAACTAATCTACTCAGTAAATCCAATTTTACATGAGATGATAATAAATCACGAGTTATTCAATTTTAGGGGAATTATTATTGAATAATGTCTTCATAATCATCATTCAAATTAATCATTTAACACTCATCCCAATCCCTATTATTTTCCTAAAATATTTTAATAAATTTACACCATAATGGAAATTTATTCAATACCTTAAAAAATAAATATTATCATTAAAGCTCCTAAACCATTGAATTAATTTCAAAAAGTTTGGTTCATTGTTATTTTTAATTCTATATGGAAAATGGATGGGAGGAACATAATTCTTAATGATTGGTAGTTCACATAACACATCCTCAAACCTAAACATTTAATTTTCCTCATTAAAATTTTACCACTTTATTTTAATTTGTTCCTAGGGGTTTTTATATAAATATTTAGCTTTTTTATGATTCTAGACACTGCTCTCCAGATTTATAGATTTTATATTTTTTATGTTTTATTTTCTATGTTTATCTAAAATTTCATGTTCATCTTTCCTAGTGGGTTCACTAAGTTGATATTTATTTTTCATACCTGATATATTAGTTAGTGTCATAGAATTTTCCTTAGGATTCATCACTATTGTGCTAGGTAATTTTCTATTCTCTCTTCCTCCTATGTGACTAGTAATTTGACCTTTCTGTAACTCAATATTATGAATTTTATATTTTTCCCTATAATAATAAATTATATCTGTTTGGTAATATAAATCAGCCTTTTTAGAATATAATACTCCTATTAACAGTTGAAATATAACCCTAAAATAAAATTGAGAATTCTAAGATTCAGGGTTGAAATTGTTATGAAACTAAGGTCTATACCTTTATGGGTAAATAGGAGAAAAAAATTGTTTCAAAACACCTTGTTCTTTCAAATATAATTTTCTGTGATTTTATAGCCAGAATTAAAATTATTTCAGAATGGGGAATTGAAATTTTGGTTTCTATCCATATAATAAATAAATTGGTAACTCTCTTCATGTTGTACAAATAGATCAATGTTGGGAAGGAAATTTTAGGATGAAGATGCATTCCACAGTGAGTACAGAACACCATAATATAATTTTTATTAACTACATCATCTTGATAATTATGTTTGTCCCTATGGATGAATATCTTTGTTGTGCACTTTTTTTTTGAGTTTTTTAGAAGGTTTTTTTAGTTTATCCACAATCATATCTAATAATTCACTAACCCAAGATTAATCAAGAATATTTTGATTATAATAAGTTTGAACATAATGCAAAGTATCCATTAGAATATGAGGGGGAATTTGTTGGTTAAAATATTATCTATGGATTCCCCTAAACCTATCTCAAGTTCACAGAAAATTTTGACTTCCTATTTAACAAAACCTATTATTTTATGGATCAAATCATTAGTGTATTCCTAGGATAAAACATGATAATAATTGAATTGGAAAGTTGGTCCGATGTGTCAAAAATTTACTTTTTGAAAATATCAAACCATATATAAGATTTTTTCCCTAAGAAAAAAGAGATTATCTAACTAAGCCCCTCCAAATTCAACCCTCTTAAAGGTAGTTTCTTCAAATTACTATAAAATTCTCTAATAAAATATAAAGAAACCTAAACTAGAAGGCCATTAAAGGATGGAAGTATTGAGATGTGTGATTTTTTAATCTCACAATTCTTAGAACTTTGTGATAACCATATACCTAATGGATTACATGATATAGTTGGAAGATAAAAATCCCTAATCTTAGACCTGTAATCATTTTCAATTCTATGTTGAGGCTCTACACGAGTTGGATTTTGATTCTCAGTAGCTCTTCGAATATCATAGTTTGGATTTTACATTTTTTCATGGTTCTTCATTAGGTAAAAACCATGTGTATTTATCACTGGTATAAACAGATCAAGTTTCTATTTAGAATATTCCCATGTGTGCATAGATTTTTTGGTTGAACAAGTTCAGATCAGAACACTATAATGAATTTAACAAATAGAATTTATAGAATATTTTTTTACATTTTTTAAAAGAAATAGTTGAAATGGGTTTTTATGTTTTTAGGTTGGTTTCATGTAACTTCCCTAGAAATAGTTCAAATATTTAACGTGATTATCATTTCACTTGGTGAAAATTATTTATTTATAAAAGTTACTAACAACTTGTAGAGCGGTAAGTAAGAGTATCATAATACACAATGAATGCTATAGAATAATTGTGTGACAAAAAAAACTTGTGGAGGAGTGATTGTGATAGAGAATATGAAAATAACTAAGAGAGAGGAAACCAAAAGACGTATTAGGGATATCATATTTCACCGCATTGATAAAAATAAAATTCAATTCTAAATATAAGCTATCATTCATTTGAAAGTGCTACAGAGAATGTGTGTTGAGGTCCCAACCATAATTAAGTGTTCAACATAGTCTAGTGAAATATCCTTAGTAAATATTTTTTTACCCAATCCAAAGATAAAAATAATTCTTTAATAGAGAAACGTATCATCAACCTTTTCAATGTTTTTTTACTTCAGTTGATGAACTAAGGAAAAATATCCACATCCATCACCCTTAGGTATGTGGATTAGTGTAAAAATGGTATTTAAAAATAACTAAAATAAGATCATAGAATAGGAAATTTGATTAATATAAAAGTGAAAATAGGAGAAAAACAGAATAAGGAATTCAATACATTACAATCCGATTGCACTAAATTTCTGTATCGAATAAAGATCAGAGAATAAAATAAAATTTATTTAATGAAATATATTTCTTACAATGAAGAAAATAAGAATCAATATAAAATAGAGGGGAATAATCTCTATTGGGGTAGATTTCCTCTCTATCTCGAGCTCCCACTAGTTTGTTATTACTGCTCGCTCTCTTTTGCCTTCACTCTCCTCTATAAAAATATATGTCCATCAACATGTGTTATGTCACTCATTTTTTCCCAGTATTTGTCATCAAATTTTTAATGAAATAATTTAGTTAAATCCAAAATAGAGTGTAGTCACTAAGTCATTCAATCACATTTGATGTGAAAGTGGACATGCTCCTAAATTCTTACCACTTTCATTAATTTATCTATGTGGCACTAACATCGACATGAAAATATCATCTATCGAACTACCATGCTCAATTATAACCAAACATTCCAAATTATTGATTTGTAATTAATTTTAAATTATTTCCATCTAGAAACCTCTCATAACTTGTAAAAATATCAACATTACAAGTGAACACATTATCATTAGAGACACAGAACAAATCAAACCCAATAAAAGATCATCAATTTTTTTTAAAAGGAATAAAATTAACTCCTTGACTAGGTCAAGGATTCAATATATTGGATAAAACTCATCCGAGTAATTTTTAACAGATAATTCCTATAAAAAAACAATAACCAGTAGAAGAAAAAAAATCCAAAAACTAGAATCAACTTCATCAAATCACCCAATGTATCAAAAATAGATTCAGTAATTTTCCACATAAGGCCAATGATAGTGTTGGTATGTAATCCTCAAATGTTGAAAACATTCAAAATATCTAAATTCAGAAAAATTAAAATATTCTATTGAGTCAAAAGAAACTTGGTAGACTCGGATACAAGATAATTTAAAGATTATCATCATCATCCAAGCTCATCTACCTCATGAACTCGACCGGTGTGAAAAAAATGAATCTTGGTGGAATAATTTCATAAAACATATTTCCTATCTTTGAGAAACTAACAGATTTTAGGTAATCTTGGTTCAACACCATCATGTTTCAGAAAAATTACATGGTTGGCATTCCCTACATTGCTCGACATTCTCAATTGAACGTACTCTTCGTCACACTGTCAGTGCTGGTTCTCTTATTTTCATTCGTAGGGAAAATAAAATCTAGAATGAGATGATGGGATTCATGAAAACAATCATCTAGGATTTTAAGGATGGTTCATCTTCTTGGAGAGTCATGGCCTCAATGTGTCTTCTACATTCAATGTCTTAGAACCCTAAACAATTGTGAACAAAACCACCTTCACTAGTTTTCTTAGATCGAGCTTATCCTTAAAAGGTCATATTTATTTGAGAAACAAGTGAACTAGTAAGTAAATCATGTACATATTGAAAAGCATAGAGATATTTCAATACATGGGTTCCTTGGCATCCCGATATGTGAATGAATTTCCCAAATTAGATATGTGATACCATTTAAAAAAAACAAACGTAAATGGTTTCAAATAATTGACTATGTGAACACTTTCTAAAAAATTTTACATAAAATTTCAAAAGTTATCATACGTGACTTGGAATTGGAATTCCTTTACGAGGATGAATCCCCAGATCAGATACATGAAACATGAAAGACTAAAATTAAAAACTTGCTAATACTAAATAAAATTATTAAAACATTAATGGATTATAAATTCATCAAAGAATAAAAAATATTCAATACTTAATTAATTAAATACAAAAAAAACATTAAAAATATAAATTTAAACTAGATATTTTTTAAATAAATAAATTATTATTATATTAAAATCAATATACATATATTAATTACCATATTAATTTTATAATATTTTTCATAAATGATAAAAATTATAAAATAAATGAAATATAATTTATTGTTACTAAAAATTAAATTATTTAATTAAAATAAATTAAAATTTAAAATTAATTTAGTATTTTAATAAATCAATAGAAAAAAATTAAATTAAACAAAAATTAAATACAAAAAATAATGAAATATATATTAATAATAAATAAACAAATGATAGTTAAAACTAGAATTTTTTATCCTAAATATCATTGATTTAAAAAACCCACGATTACATAATCATAAAGTAATTATAAACTTAATTATTATCATTTTGAGCATAATATGCAAATAAAATCCACCAAAAGTATGATAAAATTTTTTTCAATTAAAGGCCACATATATCAACATCTATTCAAATCCATTATAATGGTTTCTAAGCAAAATGTTAACTAACCTAAATGTATCCCAAATGAGTGTAAAAGTAAGTTCATAGTAAGGGAACACTCAATGTTCACGTAGATAATTGTTCAGATTTACACGAACAAGTATTTTTAGGGGTTATTACCCTTATATGCAATTGTTCCAAAACCATGTTCAATTATCGTAATGAGATAGGGTTGTTTTTATCTAGGAAAACCACACTCATTTATTTATCATGACTTTATAAATTCTACTATACATAATATTATCCTAAGGGTATGCAATAATATTTTATGATCCTATTTTATGAAGTTAACTAAACCTTTCTATGGTACTAACTTTAAAAACTGATACATTTCACATATAAATATAAAATCTTACCAGATAAATATTCAATATATAACATTATTATGCATTCTAGAAACCTAAAATTTTAGTGTCTTTAAAAGCATGGATACATAAAGAATTTTTTCATAAAACATTTACATTATCTCCCACTTAGTTCTTAATAAATAGTACCCTTCATAGACACGTCATTCTTAACTCTTTTCATTATATACTGGGGAAATGGAAACATAATAAATTTTGAGATTATATTCTTAGTAAGGGTAAATTGGGTATATATTAATGATAATTTAAACATAAAATGAGAATAATGGGTATGATAACCTGATCTTAACATTTGAAAATCATACCAAAAAATTCTTATATCATAAACTGGAGTCATGGTATAAACTATCTTATTTTATAAGAAATGGGTCATAAAGGAATCAAAGAAGATGGTCCTTGAGAGTATAACAATGCCATAATAAATAAGTCTATGGAATACACATTAGAATAATTTGTTTGCCTTATTAGTAAATTCTCACATACAAAACTGTCATACTATATTGGGTTTACTCCTCAAACCATTACATCCATAGTTAGAGTTCACTCCCAATATTATCATTGTGGATGGAGTTCCTTACTAAACCAGTTTCGCTCCCTATTCCTATCCTTATCATCTTATTATATATTCATATTTAACCAATTAATTAGAGGGAAATATAGTTACAAGACCACCCATCAAATAATGAAAATTATACAAATATATTCAACAAGATCATAAATCATTTATTGTGGAATATCCCTTTGAAAGGAAACATGTTTCACAAATATTTCACCACATATTCAAAGAGTAACCCTTTCAAAAGATACAAGTTTCATAATTTTTTCATAATAAAATAATTTACCCTTGAAAGAAAATGGTTTTCAAAGAATAATACCTAAATTATCATCTTTATAAGTTATCTAAATAATGGATATAGATGGTATTATTGGATCATATCCCCAATAAATCATAAGTAACAATAAAGGATGTCATCTTAGATGAAAATACATTTAAATGATATCCCTAAAAGTTTTTAGGAAAACAACCATTTCATTTTGAAAAACCTTATTTAAAATATATATTTTTTAAAATATTATGGAAAAAATTTTAATTTAAAATTACCAAGGAAACATGAAAATAAATCTTCAAAACATTGACTGGTCCTGACTGTGGGAAATTCCATTAATGCCGTGTGTGTTAAAATAAATTTTAATTTTAATTTTTTTTTAAAAGTTGAAATGGGTAAAAGTGAATTTAAAAATCATTGGATAGTATTAAAAAAAAATTTTGAAACCATTTTTAGGAAACATAGACAAGTAATAAAAATATTCTTAAACAAATAGTAAAACATAGCTGATTTTCTTTAAAAAAATTATATCAAACTCATGATTATTAAAAGTAAGTAAAATGAAAATAAAACATGTATTCTATATAAATAAAAATGGTAAAATAAAAATTAATGGTATTTATTAGATAAGGATCATATAATTTCATTAATGGAAATACAATTATAAATAATCACAAATAAAATGGGGTAAAAATATAAATCATTTACAGATTTGGTAACTTGTGAATCATAAAAAACATAAAAATATATAATCAAATAAAAATTTAAATACCATTAACATAAGTATATTCACGATATAATTTTTCAAATGGATGGTATATAAAACTCAAAAATTATGATAGGTTCATAATATAACATATTTCGCAAAGAAAAAACTTTTAGATGATAAACCAATTCTTCAAGTTTTACTGGATTAGAGGCACTCTATCATCCTATATAATTAATTTAAAATTAATTATGGAACTTTAAAATATAAATTTAAAAAATTATAAATCAAATATTATCTACTTATAACATTTCAATTCATATTTATTCATAATTCCTCGTTAACATAATCCATTCCAGGTGTTAGCTATTTAATTATTCATGATAATTTCTATTTGGTAGTTTGAGTCATTGTATATTAATAACGGTTTAATCATTTGAGTAATTATAAAAATGATTTAAATATTATATATATAAAATATATATGTTTATTTTTTTTCATTAAATGAAGAGAAATAAAAATTAATTACATTGTTCATGGATAAGTTAGGTCGTACGTATGCATGGACCTTTTTTCATTTTTCTCAGGATTAAAATAAAGAAATGAAAATAATAATTCACCTTCCCAAGATAATTATTTTATCAAATATATCATAAATATTTTTTAAATAAATCCTTATTATTATCCATATAAAATTAAAACAAAAATTTAATCACAATGCTTCATTAAGGAGTTAGATCACACGTACACACCAAAAATGTTTTCATTTTCCAACATATTGTAAGAAGATTATAAGGGTTCTTTTATAATTAAAATAATACTTAATTATGTTGGTTATAGTTAATAAATTACTTTAGAATATATTCCATGGATTTTAATGAGATATTATAAGAAATAAATCTGAAAATTATCGATTAAGAGTTATACCTCTTCGTTGAGAAACCACTTTCGACTTACACCTTAAACATTGAAGTGATGGAAATTTAGAAAGAAAATAAGCTATAGTATTAAGGGAAGGAATAACATGTGTTTTGATCAAGGTATTTGATAAACTAACTTCTCTTTATGTTTGGAGAGAATTGGGGCATGCGTTTCCTTTTATAACTGAGGAAGGAAATTCTTATAATTTCTTAAAGTATTAAATTAATATAAATCAATATAAACTTTGAAATTCATAAAAATTGATAAATTTCAAAGATAATATGAATATGATTATAAATAAACTCATCCAACGAAATTTTAATTTTTTTTTGTGATATTATCACGCTTATCATTTTATTTTAACCCCATATTAAACATTTTGATAATTATCGTATTAACATAGTTTTCCACTCTTTATGGGTTAAAATTTACTATTAAAGGAAATTTTACCCATAAATGTATCATGGATTTTATTTTAATCAATATATAGTTCATATGGATAAATAAAGTATTTTTATGAAAGTTAAATCATTTAATAAAATATCTTTTATTATAAAATATCTATAATGTCATTTTTTTGGAAATACATGAAATATTATACTATAATATTTGTATTACTAATGTAAAATTGTTCCTAAATTACATGTAATGAAACATAAGGATTACATGGACTTAATATAATCACCAAATAAATTTTCTATAGGATTAGATCTCATTTTAAACCTTATATTGTGGTTTAATCCCTTGGTTAACCAAATTTGACTGTAACTGTGGTAATGCCCTTTTTAATATTAAATGGATATAATTTTACTAATATGGGGTAATTTACCTTATAAATCGGTAAAGGGTGATATTTTAGACCAGTTTTCATCCATAATTACCTATTTAATTATTTTTATTATTTTTTATAATTTATTAAAATAAATTTAACATAAAGTACCATTTATGTCATTTTGGACACTATTCAAAAATTTCATGTTTAAAAAACATCTAAGAAATGAAATTAGAATTTAAGACATTGAAACATCTATAATATATAGAATTGATCATTAAAATTCATGAGATACTATAACTCACCCAAAAAAATATTACTTTTATTGTTTTTTGTATAATATACTTGATTTTTCTACTACTTTCACAAGAAATATGTCTGTTTTGCTTAAGAATTTAAGAAAATTACTTCATTATTAAGAATTGAAAATAAATATCCATTGGAAAAATTAAAAACTATTTCAAATATATATTTAGAACCTAACATATGTGGTTTCATTCCTATCAAAAAATATTAATTATATTTGAAGAAAGAAACATAAATATTATAATAGTTAAAATCAAAGAAAAAGGGAACCAAGTTGAAATATTTTATAAAAATATATGGAAATTAATAAACTATAAACATAAAATAGTATAAATTAAAATTCTTGTGAAACATTAAAGTCTCATTTTAAATATTTATCCCTAGTTTTCATATTTTACCAGAACTGAGGTGATTAATATTTACAAAGGTTTACATTCATAATTACTAAATAAGGGAAATATTTATCATATTTAGACCTACTAATTCAAAATATGCAATCCATTTTTTATGATTCAATTTTAAGAAGTGTTATAAATGAATTTAATAAAAAGTGAAAATAACAATGAAAAATAATTCTTTTAAAAAATACATATTTATTTATAAAAAATGTTTTCATACCAAATAGGACTATGAAATTTATTCTAATTAACTTAATTGGATTAAAATAAATATAATATAACTAATTTCACAATGATATTTTTTTAATAAATAACGTGACATTTTAAATTATTGATAAAAAATACAATTTCCAATAAAAAAAATATTTTTCCCAATTCATTCACAAATCATACATTTCTAAAAATTCTGAATCATTTATCCTGTGATAATTTTAACTTATTGCATTAAAAAATGATATATATATTTTTTCAAATGTAATTTTAAAATTTTTAGGAAATTAATTATAATATTCACTCAAAGAAAATAATAAAAACCATTTGTAAATAAAACATATTTTTGAAGAATAAAATGAATTTACTAAGAAACAAATTAGTTTTAATTTCATTAGAATTAAAAAATAAATTTATATTTAGTAGGGCCTTTATATTTATTTCATAAATTAGTCAATCCTATTTATACCTACCAATTCAATGAATAGGTTATAAAAGTCATATTTCAATAATAATATTTTGTGGTTCATTTAATATCGGTGTTACATATCTTATACTCTACCGAACATAGTATTATTTTAAAAATTAGAGGTATTACATGAAATGACCAAAAAGGATATCATATCCTATTCCATTCCCAAACACCTTTCCTTTGAGTATGGCTACTATCCCTTGTTGAGGGTTCTCTTCTAGGTTTGGCCATCTAAGGGTTTCCCCATTTTTGGAATATTAAAATAATTTTTTTATTTAATTGATGTTTTCTAATAGTTCATAAATTAATAATAAATGATAAATGTTAGTATTAATTAAAATTGTTTAAAAAAGAAACTGAATTTAAATATTTATTGTTCATATTATGTTTTCATGATAAATAAAGTATTCATTTTTTAATGAAATTCAATTATCAATTAAATTATATCATTTATAATTTTTTATTAAATAATAAAAAATATATTATGGAATATTTATAAAATTAATTAATGTTATTTATAAATTAATTGACAAAAAAATATAATGGTTAACTGATTCGAGGTTTTAGAATTAATTTTTAGAATTTTTAATTAATATTAAATTTAAAATATTAAGAATATCTTTTCATTCATGTCATCGTCATATTCAACAAAGAGCTTTCAGGGTCTCAATGTTAGCTATCTATTGATGATTCCCCCAGAAAATTATTCTGCAGCTCTGTTCTGTCTTCCTATAGTGAATCTCTAGGTCTGATTTAGATTTTTGATTCATAGGATTTTTGGGTATCCTGATCTGGTTCTCGATGTGTCTCAAGGCTATGCCTGGGTTGGGTTCCTCCTGCATTGAAGGCTCCCAATTTTCTGCCTCATCGACTTTGCCGATGTTTGGAGCCCTCTGTTACTCACTCCACTACTCTAACCTCTCTTTCCCCTACTTCTATCCTAGTTGGATCTAGAGCAGTGGTAACTTTGATGTTTTGGGAGCTGTGGTTAGGCGACCGGTAGTATTCCAGATGCAAATCCTTAATCGATGGATTTGACTTTTTCTATTTTCTTCCTCATGAGTTTGGTGTAGGTTTGGTTGTTTCCTATTGATTGTCAATATGTATAATTTTGTTTAGTAGTTTTTGATTTGTGGTAGTGGTTTATTTTTCTTCATATTTGGATATGGGGGTGGCCATCAGGTTTCTCTCAACGACACCATTTAGATTGATTTTCAATAATGTTATCTCGATATTTTTTGTTGGGTTGGTTGTCACTGGTTTACTGGAGGATGATGATAACATGGGGAGATATTTTTTGAAGGATTCTATGGGGTTCGATGATCTTCAACGATTGTGGTGGTTGAATGATGAAGTTGGCAATAGTGATGGATGGTGACGACGACATGGTACTGATGATGTTGGCGGCAGGTGACTTGACTCTGAATGATGTAGGTGGATCTGGTTCATGATCTTCTCTGGTGTCATAAAATGATTTGAATTTTTAACTGTGAATTTGTGTTCCAATTGGTTTTGGTGTCCACTCAACCGTAAATCATTTTTAGAAAATGAAATAAAAATAGAATTTCATGGAATAACGACTATTTAATTTTAAATATATTTATACTTAATTTTTTATGAATTGTTCATAAATATTTATTTCATATTTTAAATTTTAAAATGTAAATATATTCAATTTTTAAGACATGATTTATTCATAATTATAATTTTTTTATGGATTATGAAATTTCTGAAAGCATTTTAATGAACAATTCACGTCTAACAATGAAGATCTCCCAAGAGGGTCACCTATATTGAGAGGTGGAATAAAGGAACACAAAACTAGTCTCATGCATCAGAGAAACATGGTATACAACCATATTATAGTGCATAAAAATAAAAAATATCCATGAGAAGAAGAAATGGAATCTAAACACACTGAAATAGAATGATAAAATAGACAAAACTAATTTAGCCATGTGTGACCATCCATCCCCACTGAGTCATCTTGATATGAAGATGATGAAAAAAATAAATTGGTATACTATGCAATGCCCTTGAATTTACCTTAGTCCTACAAATCAATATCTACACTAATCCAATGAAAAAATTAGGTTGTGATCATAAATCCTACTAATATTCCACCAACAAATCAATATAATTTCTATATCAAGAATGAAATAGATCTATCTTTAAATAAAATCTAGTTTACAAATTCATATCATAAAATAAGACCATTTTTTAAATCAAACTTTTTTTAATAAAATCTGAAAATATTCTATAAATATAGGATTTTGTTAAGAATAAATGGAAGCATGAATGATTAGGCAGAACCAACCATGGATACACTATAAGATATTCATGGGAGAAAATAACAATGAAAATACCATTATGTGTTAAAACAATCATAAATGAAGAAAAATATTATTTGGACTCCAACCTATGGGTATATTTTATATAAATGAATGAAAATCCAAAATCCATGCATAAGTTGCTTCCATATGTTATAACATCTAATGAAATAACACACACTAATGTGACATAAAACCTCTTATGAAATTACACACACATAGAGTGAAAATTATATTTCTGGAGCACCCATGGTTACTCAGTGCTCTAAGTCTATAAAAATATATTTTAAGACCTAAACCAACCATTAAGGAATTTAATAAAACATGTGGGGTACACAAACTTTTTTTTAAAGAAATAAATCTTTAAAATCTTGTATCATTTATAATAAACCAATTCCAATGTAAAATCAATAAATTACATTTACAAACCCAAAGGAATTAAAAAGAAATTATAGTTTTTCATGAATTAGAACACTGTCAGGGTGACATCTACCTTAAAAGAAGAGGAAAATTACGTTTCTTCTATAGTGGATATTTTAAATACGAAGATAGACCACTAATATATAAGGAATGATGTAAAACAACAATGGATTGATCGAGATCACATCCCAGTTATTAAACCACCAGAGAATGCATCACCCAATTTTTTAAAACCATGATCAATGATACTAAATAATTAGTGGGAGATCACACATACCTGAAAGAGGATAACTCACCACACTGCTAATCAAATGCTCTATGAAAAGTGATATTTAGGTGGAAGAGACCTGAAATCTCTCAAAATTTCTATAGGGATCCTGAGGGTATCCTACATGTTAAATTTGAGTAGAGTCAAATGTAATAAAAAATACTAGTCTAAAACAATTAATTTTATGAATCCCTTTCAAAGTGTAAATTCTATGATTTATAAAACATATTGGAAAAACATCACCCCAGGATGAATTATTCCTAATAATAAAATTCACAACTTTAAAAAGTTTCATGGATTGTAATGTTTCACTCTCTGAACTGGACTCCCAACATCTTACCTAGAGTGTATTCAAATTATATAAATAGTTCACGATGTTAATGTTTCCACCAGGTAGTGTGCAGTCTAGATTTTGGTGAAAATCCCTGAACTGATTCTGAAGCATGATGAAACCAAGGAGAACTTTCTAGAACCATTAACACATTTATACTTAGACACCAAAAATTAAAAAAAAACATACCACCCCATACATTAAGTCCTTCAATTACTAAAGATCTATATCACTATAGGGACAAAAGGTACCCAACCAAAAAGAGAGTAAATTAAAGAGTCAAAAAGTACATGAATGAAGGTAACATGACATTACAATCTCCCCACCATATACGATTTTGTCCCAGAAACTACCACAAGATCCTAGACTCACAAATAGTGAATGGAAATTATACCTCATAAACAATTCGTGCTCATATATGTTATGGAAATACAAGTTACACTACCACAATATAATGACCAAGTTAATATATTACTCTATTTTAAAATAACTTGATGATCCCCAATGTAAACTGGTTCCTCAACCAAAGTGGTTTCATACTCAAGATCAACATAGTCCAATTTAATCACATGGGAACGATATAATTGATACTTACTTAGTTGGAAAACATGAAAAAAATCATAAATGGAATTAAAATAAAATTAAAAGTCCAACATAAATGACACCTTTCAAAGAAACTCTATAATATCAATGGGGTCAATAATCCTAGGTTCCAACGTACCCTATCTACCATAACAATAGTATCCCAAGTGAGGTAAAACACTTAAAAAACCCAATCACCAACCTCAAACTCTATAATACCTTAAGATGACCTATATAGGATTTATGATGACATTATACAATGATCATCCTCTTCTATACTGACTTCACCTTTTTTCATCTCTTGAAGAAGACTCAACCTCTTGAATAACCTCTCTCCCAAATCATACAAACATAAGGGGGATATATAAGGCTCCTCATACTACTATATAAAAGAAGAAATCATAATTTACTCTTGATAAGTTGTGTTATAGGAAAACTCAACCAAATTATTTTTTCATAATAACCACTAAATTTGGGAACACATTCCCAAATAATATTCTCAATAAACTGGATTTATTGATCTATCTATCCATATGTCAATGGAATATATTTAATGATCAATTTAAATTAGGAACCCATCACCTCTTGAAATCATTTATGTTTCATGGATTTGAATCTGGGGTACCTATCACAAGTAGTTAGAGAGGGTAACCCATGAAGTTTCACAACCTCTCTGACATACAAGCCCCTGAGCTACTCCAGTTTCATCATATCCCTCATAGGTAGGAAAAGTTCCAATTTGAAGATTCGACCAATGATCAAACAAATAACATCCTCTCCTCTAGGGGTCTATATTAAAAAGTGAAATATCCCTAGAAATATCATCAAATATCTATACTAGAATGGGTTATGGTTGAAAGAAACCATCAGTTCTCTATTTCTCCACCTTAATTATTTGACACATGATACACCATGACACAAAATCTACTATAGACTGCCTCATCCCCATTGACCAGTATTGAAATCTCAAATCATGATACATATTGGTAGCCTATGGGTGCATAAACCAATAAGATGGTGTTCTCTATCCACAAATCATTCCTCATATAATTATGAATAACCAACCCTTTTCATAAACACAAAGTTCCACTAGAGAGACTCATACTAGTGACCCAAAGTCTCCCCACCATTTAGGATTTTCATAATGTACTGGAAATCAGTTCCAAATTCTTTCTTGATGAGAAACCCCTCATAAAATTATTAGTGAGCCTTTATAAATTCCATGTACACATATCCACTAACTTAATTCACTATCAAGATCATCTTAGAATATAAACTCATCAGATACCACTCTTCCATAGATTCCCTCACTATATGAGTCAGTAATTTCATACTCAACACATCGAAACAACATTCAATTTTCTAGGATTATATGTTATATAACTATCAAAATTCTAATGATACTTAACAAAGAAACTTATTCAAATGTTTAAATACCTTTGTGTGAAAATATTTTTTAAGATTTTATGATAATAAGATACCATAATTCACTACCAAAAGAGTCAGTGATATCATGTTTTGAGTTCATGTAGAACCACTAAAAACTCAATATCATGGGTGTGGTAGCTATTCTCGTGATGGAATAACTGGTGAGATCTATAGGCCACCACTTATTTCCCCTATATCAAGACACACCACAAACCCATTCCAGAAGAATTATAAATAAAAATTATATACTAAATCAAGAACTATAAGAATCAAAACTGGAGCTGAAGTCAACCACCTATTTATTTCTTCAGAAGAACTCTCACATTTTTCATTACACTCAAAATTTACACCCTTATGGGATAAATATTTCAATTAAGATGAAATATTGGATAAGTCTTGAAGAAACTGAAGGTAATAACCAGCAAAACCCAAGAAATTATAGATCTGAAACACATTACTAGGATGATCCTATTACATAAACACCCGTATATTTTCAGGATCTAGTGAGACCAACTATCAAATATAACATTCCCTAGAATTTTCATTTCCTGAAACCATCATAAAAGGATGTTCCATCATGGTTATTGGAATAATATTCAAATAGTCTATGTGCTTCTCCTTTGACATGGATTACAAAAAAATATAAACGATGATAACAACCACAGTAGATTCCCAGAACTGATGAAATATCTTGCCCATAAAATCAATAAATACCATTAGAGCATTAGTGAGACTGAATGGATAAATTTAAAACATAAAATTCCAATTCTAGATCCTAAATGATTTCATGACTATATCCTATTCTGGAACTCTCCACTAGTGGTATGATGATATAAGGTCAATCGTTGATAACCAACGTTCTCCCTTAGTTAATAAAAAATATCATCAATCTTGGGGAAGGGATATTATTTCTTAACTCTAACCTAATATAACATTTGATAATATATGAATATAATATGGCTCCCATATTTGAATTTTCTTTAAAATAAATTACTATATTGGGATTAAAATTATCCTTACTTCTCCAAGAGGTCATTAAATTGGACCATGGATTGTTTTCATCGAAAATAACTCATAAAATAAAATTAGGACAAGTGTTTGGGAAATTTTCTATAATTTATAATATTATTTTTACCCTTAATTACCCTATTTACATCTTACTGTGGTAATAAAAATTACCAACATTACTATTCATATTGTCCAAAAATAAAAAAAAACTATTTACTAAATTTGGACCTTATGATTCCGAATATGTAATCCCTTTTTTCAAATTCATCTTAAATAATTTTTAAAAATTAATTAAAAATTAATCATTTTGATGGAACTAGAAAATGAGGTTTTAAAGTGGAAAAATTCAATGAATTGAAATGTTTTTATATCCAAAATCAATTTGAAATTGATTCAAATGAACTAAATTTTATTAAAAAATATAAAATTGATCTAATTATACTTCTTGACAAATCAAAAAATATAATGAAATAGTATAAAGTATTTAAACAAGAAAACCATTTCCAATTAAAATCCAGAATCTTCCACTATTCATCATAATATGAAACATAACAGAAAAATACCAAGAGAAAAAAATGTACATTTTTATATTAATATTTTAAAAAATAATTCTATTTATTAAAATATAATTTATAAAATTGTCAAAAACTAGATTTAAGATAAGTCTGCCGTCAAAAGGTTAAAAAAATCTATTTTTCAAAAAATACATATTTTATGTGTGAAATTAGATTTTTTTTCATATATAATGTCTAGAAATCACATAAGACGAATGTTTAAAATTATATTTAACAAAAATTTCATTTATATAATCCAAAAATTGTGATTTTATAATTTTATAAACACAATATTTCACATTTAAATATTTGATTTAGAAAAACATTTACTTTTATTTTAAAAGGGTTTTATTTTAATTTATAATTAATTAGTCACCAAAGAATTAATTATATATACATGTGTAAACCATATTTTCATAATTTAGTTATTCCTATTATTACCCACCATTCTAAAGATTATGATATAACTACTATATTGAATAAAAATATTTAGTTGTTCATTGAAGCTCGATGTTATATATCTTGTATTCTATCTAACATAGTCTTTCCCTTTTAAATATCTCAGGCTGTTATATTAACTATTCATACTAATGTTACATAGTTAGAATTAAATTTCATTGGTTTACAAAAGATTAATAGTAACCTTCTAGAGAAAATTTTGGTAAGGAGGATTCTATTTCAATTATTATCGCATGGCCAGTGCATGGTTGGTGTGCAATTATTAATAACCATATGGACATATATTACATATGAGTAACCTCAAACGATATAAAGTAGGATAATAGAAACTATGGAAACCAACCTTAAAAATTGTTTCATATCAATATCTTCCATAGAGTTTGTGCATGTTTTATGTGTAACCATATTGGTTAATCATGTGAATTTTAAATCTTGATTAAATTTTCTTTTCCATGGTTGACACCTAGTTTACTAAATTATGTGGCAAAAAAATGTGATCATCCTAGAAACTGAAAACTTGGATTTCCTATTTTACCCATGGTTGATTATATCTCTAATTACCCTCCATACCTTTAAATTTTTATTTTGATGGTCAAAGGAGTGATACGAGAGCTTCTTATACTTCTTCTGCAGGCATTCAATCCCATATCACAAGATTTCCGTATAGTTTTCTAAGGAAATATTACATATTCTATTATCTTCTTCTTTTATTATTATTTATTCTTCTTATTCTTCAATATTTATTTTTTCTACCATGAACCCAAATAACCATGGTGGTTAAGAATAGTGCTTAAGTTAGTCCAATATTGGATTGTTGGAAATATTAGGATTGTAGAGGCTATTTGCTTCTATGGAATTACTTTTTATATAAAGGTAGAGGTGATCCTATTAATTTGATGTTGGTGTCTCTTTGGAATTTCACTAATTTTAAATCCTATTAATTCATGATTCTTCTATATTAATTTATACTATATGAAATATGTCTATAATTTTTTTATTATGGATTAATAAAACATTTATTGGATTTTTTTATCAAAACTATTATATTTAAACTATGTTTTAGAAAGTATTTATGTGAAAATTTTTCATCTATGATATTTCACATAAATGATATTTAAAAAAATCACATTGAGATTATTTAAACTTAAAATAATTTTTTAGGGAATTCATTGAATAAAATTTGATTTACACAATGAAGATTATCATTAGTAATTATATATTATCTAATAAAAGGTGTATTTTATTCGAAAAGGTTGTCTACTAAATTTTTATCGAATCGTTTTTCTAGTTTCAATGGAAATAAAATTAGTTTTAAGATATATTTATTTCAATCAGAGTTATTTCTCATGGTTTTTATAAAGTGTTATGAACTATAGAAGAATACATTATGTTTTTCCTTATTATTTAATTTTGGTGATTTCCTCTTAATCATGGCTCATGAATTTTGTATTTTACGATTTATGATGTTATGTATTTCAATATGTTATATAATTGATAAATGTGTTGTGATTTGGAACATGGGTATGCTCACTTGGGATACTTTTATAGATTTATGGGTGATCAGGATTAACATTCCTCTATCATAGACTACTCTAATGGATAGAGTCACCTAGGGATGTTCACGCCCCAAATTAAGAATTTTCACTCACTAAGGCTAAGAGGGAATGTAAAAGTTCAGTTTATTTTTGTTTCACCATGGGATGGTAAGTGTTTCATGAGTGATGTTTTAGATTATTCCAGTAGACTCAATGTTATTATGCGATGTTGTCGATAAATCCATGGGCCCTGTACTAGTATTTTTTTTACTTTTTATTGTGTTTGACTTTATGATTTATTTCACCATATGTCTCTCAGTACGTATTTTTACATGTACTCTTGTAATTATTTTTGAAATTCACCAATATGTTATATCCTTATGATGAAATAAAAATAAATTAGTTTTTGAAATAAAATGTCACATAATTTTGTATTTTTTATTCTATGAAAGAAATAATGGTATTTTATAAATTTATTTCAAACAATAATTATGACTATAACTTATAAATGAAATTACAAAGATTCAAGGAGGAAACCTATATAGAATTAGATTACGCCCTACATACACACCTTAATTTGTTTGTATGTATAAATCCTCTTAATAATTTTTTCATGTGTTGTTTCTACTCTTTAAGGGAGGACCACTTCCATGTTATGGGATATGGAGGTAGATTCATATAGAGTTTTCTACTAGAAATATAGTGATTATGATGTATTTTTTTCATTATTTATGTTATACTTTTTTTAATACTTTATTCATTTGTTATTAATATATTAACTCTGTTACCAGTATTATTCATTTCTTTTTTATAATTTTTTTACTCTTTATACCATATAATGCATAAAGCATCCCCATCATATGTATGCTACCCTTTAGAATAATTTGTCTATATTTGGTGATTAGGAACGTGCTTCAGGAATTTTGGTGTACTAAATCAGGTTTTGGGGATAGGTAGCTTAGGTTTGTTGATTTTAAAAAGGTATAAATGCATGAGAAATATAGTAGTTTTTAGGTGGTGGTAGGATAATTTGAATATAGGAAGTAATTTTTGGATAGAATTGATCAACACATTCATAATAGAAACCGAAGTTATAATGGGATGTTTGGGTTGACCGGGTGTGTAATCACAATAATGGGCTACTTTCTATTTATGTCCATAATGGTGAGGTATCTGGAGAAATATTTTTCAAGATAAATGAAAATACATTAAATTTTAAATATCATTGATTATTCCAAATTCATGAAATTCCAATCATAAACATTTGGTGATTATTTTAATTTTTATGATTAATAATTAAGATGGTTAGTATACTCAATGTTATTTTCCCATGTCCGGTTCATGATTCATGATTCATGTTATATGTATATGTATGTTTGGTTTATTAATGAATATTTTATATTATTAAATATAAAAAGAAAATTTTTCATTTTTGAAATATGAAACTCAAACATATCCCATGAAATGTATTTTATAATAACTCTATAGAAGGAATTGTTTTGATTTCTAATTGTTTAATACTTCTAAATGATTATGGTTGAAGTTTTATTATAATAGAATATTTTTTACCTACTGAAAATGTTTCTCAATGAACTAAGGTTTCTTAACCCATTTTGATGTGGGACTTAAAGGGTAAAAATCTATTTCTGTGTAAAATATTGAAATTTATTATATTTATTTACATTATTTATTAGAATGAATTTATGATCGCTGATTTTTTTAAAACATGAATATTGTATATATTCTATTATGAACATGTATTTATAGAATGATGTTATTTATTTTTTATTATCTATTCTTATGTTAGGATGTCATAAAATGGGTCACTCTTAAATAAATTTCATAATTAAAAAATAATTTATATAAAGAAAACTAAATGGTTTCTATCAGTGGAAATTTACTTGGTCATTTGTTACCATATAATTTTTCAGATTGTTTTATTTTATCAATTTCAATGTTTGATACACATATTTTTGAATGGTTTTAAATTTTTACAAGAAGAATATTTGTGAAACATTCCATTTATTTTATATTTAAAACACTTTTTTTAGTGTCAAAATTTAATATTTGTTGGGGGTTAATTAATATGTGAAAAAGACATGAAATATTTTTATTTTAATGGGTATTTAAAATTAAATTTTCATTTAAACCATTTTTTTGTATTAAAATGAAATGATTTGGTGTGTTGCAATTATAATGTATTTTCTGAAAATACTTTGGAATAATGAAATTGAGGATAATTTTTATCTTGGTTATGTTTTAAGTATGGGTATTTAAAATCATCAAGAGGTATTAAAATGAATTTTATAATTTTTTTTTATTTTATCATATATATTTCAAAACTTTTATTATTTATATGGATGGTTTTGGGTTTTGCATTCATTTATATTATTGAAATGAAATATAATAAGATGAATTAGTTGGATTTAAAATTATTTTATCCCTATTAGTTGGTTTTTAGTGGTTTACCAAAATAATTCATGAATATTCTCTGTAAATATTTTTTTTTTATTAATATGTAAATTATATATGAGAAATTGTTTTTTAAAGGTTGGGGCCAAAGCCTCATTTTATTATTAAAGCAAAGAAAAGACCTCTTTTTAACTGGGCAGAGGGAGACCCATTACATAGACAGAAGGCCCAGTGGGCATGTATCCCATTACATAGTCCTTAGACTGATTGTTTTGGCGGAAGACCCATTATGTGAATAGTAACTCGACTGCCACAGTACCCGCTGCTGCTACAGTGCCCAGTCGCCACTATAGTGTCCTGTCGCTGCTATAGTAACCGCCTTTCAACACTACCACCACTGCTATAGTACCGCTACAGTACTACTACTGTACCTGCGCCCAATGGGTTTTGAACCCTCATTTTTAATATAGGATTATGGGGTGCTTACCACTAAACCAAACCCCAACTACACATCCAATGAGAAAAAATTATGTTTAGTAAATATATATATTAAAATTTATTTAAATAGATTATTGTGAATAAATTATGTATTAGTATAGGGAAAAGATGATTGTTTAATGATGCTCGGTGATGTTTAGTTTACTTTAATTGGAATAAAAGGATCTAATGGTTTTGAGTAATCGGGATTTCATTACTTTGGACTAGTTATAGACACAAAAGTGATTTTGAGTTTAATTAGTTCAATCGTATAATTACTTTTAGACCACATGAATACTAATGGTATTTTTGAGGGGAGAAATTTGTCTAAAGTAAATATTTTAATAAAAACATGGTTTTGATCCCATTCTATTTTGGGTATATCAAAGATTGATTTGAGTTTTGAAATTTAGATGATTAATTTTTCCTTCTACACATTTTGAAATGGGGAATTGAAAACCATTAACTAATATAGAAATAAAGGCCCCGTTTCAACTAGCGAGTTTAAAAAAAATAATGTTTTATTATTTTGGTGTTTGAGGTTTATTTTACATTTTAGGTGGGTATATTTTCATGGTTTCTAGAAAAAACCTTTGAGGTTTTTAATAAGCTCATATGGTTCTAGGGTAAATATTACATCATGGAATATAACCACTAACATAATTTATGCATATTTTTTTTAAACATTGAAACTAAATTTTATAATTTGGGAAATTTTTTAAGAATTATTGTACATTTAGTGAACATTTTGTAAAACATGTACACTAACCATGTATGTTATAATTTTTGTAAAAAAATGGTTCTATATATACATTGACCTCAAAAAATCATTTGATCCCTAGTTACAGTCCATAGACATCTTGATTTCCCAAAGAGAAGTTGAATGCATAAGTTCAATATAAAATGGTAATAAATTTTAATATTGAAATTTTTTGATCTCAAAAAGATATTAAATTGTATCTTGTGAATATATATATATAAAATTTTATTTTTGGGAAATCATATACCACCTTTTTTGTTATTAAACAGGATCGTGATACACCTCAAAAATAATGTTTTAGGTCTATCTCTCTAATTTTCCATGATATGTGCGTTAAGTGAAATGTAACCTTGTTTTTTAGTTTCATTTTTATTAATTACTCCAATCATCAGTCCACTGTTTATTTTTACTATTTAAAAAATAAAATATTTTTTAAAGTTGTGTTTTTTATAAAAATGTTATTGAATTAAAATCACATTTTTATAGAAAAAATACAGTGTTTTTTTTAAAAATCAAACAGTTTAAAATGTTATATTATGAAGACTGATGAAATGGTAAATGAATTCTAGTTTATGGTTAAACTATATGAATGATGAGTTTTATTGAATTTCATATATTAGAGAGTACCCCTGGTAATGAATTACATGATAGTGAACCCATGGTAACAATATATTGATTGTAATGGTGATTAATTATGTTGTAAGGACCCACATGGAAATGATATGATGACAATGGAATTCTCCTAACATTATTTTTTATTTAATATAATAAACTAATTTAGTTTTAAAATTAATTATTTATAATATGGAACTTTTTATTTGTCAAGAAGTTTTATTCTTTTCATTAAATAACTTAGTCTAATAAGGGAAAATTAGGGTTAGGAAGCATTATGGTGGGGGGGGGGGGAATTATAACACCCCAAATTATTCATTTTATTTAATAATTATTATAATTTTTATCTATGGTTTTTTTATAGAGAAAAGTTTTTTTTTAAAAAAATTACATGAAGTGAAATATGAGCATAGTTGGCACACTATTGAGAGAAACTATATACACTAATCTTCTATTAGGAGAATTACATTTTAATGGATTATACATGTTTAGTGAACAATTAGGATAAACCATGAAAAATAATATTACATAGGATGGGCTTAATTTTAGTTAAGTATATGTGGTCATTCCGTGGTTAAATCATGGTTTTCAGAAACAATATAGCCTTTTCTTATGTATGAGTAATCCTACACAATTTTCATGTGTTAAGGAAAAATTTTGAAGATAAATATTATATAGACTTATAACTGAGTAGATATAGAATGGTTTATGCATGGTTAAGAGTAATTTTCTAAACTAACTATACAAGTATTTTCACTCTATTCCAGTGGATACTACATTGTTGTAACCTAGTTTACCAAATAATGAGGCCAAAACATGCGAACTACCTTAAAAATTTAAAAATGGTTTTAAAAGTTTTCTCCAAGTTTATTTTATACCTAATCAACCACAAGAAATAAACAAATATCTCTATAATCTCATCTCCCTTACTATTTAATATTTAAATCCCCTATGATATGATTTTAGTGTTTTCTTCTAAGGTAGCATTTTATATTTTATTTACATCTTCTATTACCTATCTTCCTTCGTAAATTTCCTATAAAATTAATTTTATTTCATAAATCTAAATTGTTGTGGTGATCAGACATAATTTTTGAGTTAGTGTAAAAATCAGGATTATGTTTTGTATGGATTTTAGAGACCATTCAATTCCATGTCATTATTTTCATTATCAATGGAAAGATGATTCCATCAAGTTGAGGTTGGTGGACCTATAAAATTTACATTATTTTATGGAGTCTTGATACATGATCATTTTAACTTGGTTTATTCCCAATAAAATGAGTTTATTATTTACTATTATGGTTTCAAAAATGGTTTCCATGATTTATTATCAAATTCATGCAATTTCAATGGAGTTTCAGAAAATATTCATTTGTGAGTTCTGCTTGTTGGTAGAGTCTTATTGTTCAAGACCAATTATTTTTTGGATGTTTGATTAATGTTTTACATTTTTTCACCATGTTATAGAATTTATAAAGGGGTTTTGATTTTATAATTTGGTATTGTCAAAGGGAAACTTTTGTAAATATATGTGTGATAGGGATTAATTCCATACTAGATCATATTACCACACTGGCTTGAGTCCTTTAGTGAAGTTCATTCCACATCTAATGGATTTTCACCTAGTGAGGCCATGAGGGTAAGTCTGGGTTGGGTGTCTGTCATAATCACCACATACTGATAGGTGTTTTATGAGTATGGTAATAGATTATCCCAATAGACTTAATTTTGTTTTACCTAGTTTTGGTTAATTAATAAGGCATATATTTTATTTCATGTTTAATATTACATTAAATTTTAACATATAAGTAATTTTACCATATGCCTCTCACTAAATATTTTTACCTGTACCATTATGTTTATATGGGATATTCACTCAAATGTCACTTCATTATGATTTAATCAATATAAAGTGTTTTTTGGAACCAATGGTAATATGATTTGGTTTTCTATATAATAAAAAATAAACTATTGTATTTTATAAATTTATTTCAATTTAAAATTGTGATAATCTCCTATAAAATAAGTTAAATATATTGAAGTTGTTATCCTAATAAGAATTATCTCACACAATACATATATACAATGGTGTTTTTATATCTATGTATTCTCTTAATCTATTTTCTTTTTTCGTTCAGGCTCTTTAGGATAGGTTTGCTTCCATGTTATGGGATATTTATATGGTATAATGAATAGTTGGCCATATAACAATAGGATGTTAGAGTTTATTTTCTATTTATTCATGTTCTATTGGTTTTAAGTCTTTATTCATTTGTAATTGAGATACAGATTTTTTTTATAGTCTTAAATGGTTTTATTTCACATCTTTATTTCCTTCTATTATATAAAGGGTAAATAATTCCATTTTATATGAGATACTATTTGGAACTAATTGACAGCCTGTAGTGATTGAGAACATTCTTTATTCTTTGTGGTAAATCAACACATGAACCAGGGTTGTGTAGCTCAAGTTGGTATGTTACATTTTTATTTTACATACCAATGGATTATAGAACTTCTTGGGAATAATTTTCTTGCTGATAATAAATGAAACCGATAGCATGCAAAAAATTAATCCCTTTGAGTAATATTTACTCAATGTGTATATATATCTCAACTCTATTTCTAATTTGGGATAAAATTTCTTCACATAATTGTGCATTATCTTCAAAACAAATATGACATCATCCATATATATAGTCACAATGATGTATATTTTCTTTCATTTATTGAAATATATATTGTTTTGATCTATAAATTTATTTAATTTGATGATATTTATTAACCTATATAACATCATATACAATTATGGAGGGTCATTATTGTGAAACCTCAAGGGTTTAAAAGGACACAACCTTCAATAGTGTATACAACATGTAGCAATAAGATTTAATGAAACATTAAATGTTATAACTTAGGATCATTATAATGTAGCTGTTGAATTCATATGTATGAATAGAGACAACGAAATTTTGAAATATATAAAAATGTCTAACTAAATACCAATGTTTTAATTAATTACAAATAAATCATCACTAAATTTTAAGTGAAGTCATTTTTCTATTCAAAATAGGTTCTCTTTAAAATTTATTTTCTTTGCTTTTAGTGAGCGAATATTATAAATTATTTTTTAAAAATTAAGAAAATTTATTTGATGAAATGAAATCATTTTTGGAATCATAATATTAAAAATATCTTAGGCGCATGTTTTAGGATTTTTCTAAAAAGATTGATTTTCTAATGAATTGTGAAAATTGTTTTTATAGATTTTTCAAGAATTTCAATTTTTTTATTTTTTTAAAATTTATTCAAAGTAAAAATAGTTTTATTATACTATTTATAATTCTATTAACTTCATTAGAATAAATTTTATGGTTGAATTCTGTATTAAAAATATTCTTATATATAAAATGATTTTTTATGGAAAAAATGTTTTTGGTTACGTTTTGGGTTTTTATTTTAAATTAATTTTATACACATATAGAAATTAAATATTTGAAAATGGATTCCATAAGGGGGAGTTGGAGGTACATATTTTTTAAATTGTTCCCTAGAATTTTCTCCATTATGAATAGTCACCATGATAATTCTTTATTACCATGATAATGGTAAAATATGATAATAAGGGTTAAAACTAATTTGATGAGGCTTCAGATTCATTTAAAACAATCCTTTCTTTTACTTTACTAGTCTATTTCATCCATAATAATATTATATTTTAAAATATGGAATTTTTATTACATTTAACATGGATTTTGACCTTTATAAAATTTAAATAAACTATAAAGTCAAAAATGTACCTTTTTTTCTTTTAATACCCATATTATTTTTTGACTGGGGTAGAAAGAACTAATGTTTAGTTATATATTTTTATTTGAAATTTTATTTAATTTTTTTATCATGTTAAATTTTTTTTAATTTTTATTAGTCTAGGTTGTATGTAATGTTTGAAGCCTATGGGTAATTAATTCCTCTAAGGCCGATGGGCCATGCAATACTTACACCTATGGGCTTTGTAAGGGTTCCACCTCACCTCTTGAAAGGTGGATTATCAAAATCAATAAAAAATTATGGCCTTTGGGTAATTAGAGGTAATTCTATTGTTTTCATGTTGTTTTCAAAATCAAATAATGTAAATAATACTAAAAATGTCAATAATAGTATTTTATGAAAAATATATATTATTAAATTATTTAAAATTAATAAAAATACAGAAAGAGGAAAATTAATATTATTAAATGGTTTAAAATTTAATCCATTGGACAATTATGATCCAATTTTAACCTTATAAGTAAAATTAGTCCCTTTAATTTTTAAAAAGTTATTACCATAGTAAAGGTTAAAATTCGTTAACTAAGGGATTAAATGAAATGATAAGGTTTTAAAAGATATAAAAACCTATAAAAATTTGATTGGATGATTTTTTTGAGAACTTGTCTTCCTCATAATATAATAAATTTCATTTTGGGACAATTTAATATGAGTTATAGACATATTATATAATAATATTTCAAGTATTTCCAAAAACAACATTAATTATATTTTATAATAAACAATATTTTAGAAACTGATTTAGAATACATAAAAAACATATCATAATACAATTGAATTGGACATGGTTTAAATTATTATCCATGGTCTATTTATTAGTTATTTTTTAATTTTTTGTATCTTTCTTTATTTCTAAAGATTAAAAAACATTAATATCCTGGTAATTGTCAAAAGGATTAACAGTTTTATAAAACTAAGAGATAAAATTGTTAAAAAAACAAGTCCAAATTTTATTTTATGAGATGATATATACTCATCCACAAAATATATACTAATTACTTCAATTTTTTTCAATTTTTGCATGAAAATTATGTTTTATTAATTTAATATGTTAAGTGATTTCAAGAGTTACCCTCCCCTCACTTATTAAAGGGAACCTCTTATAATTTAATATACATGATGAATTATCCTTCTATATTATCCAATACCTAACCAAAAATAATTATCTCTTCCGTTAAAACATTAGAGAGCTCCGGTTCTTCCCAAAATTCCATACTTTAAAGACTTAATGTGTAAGCTAAAATCCGTTTCTAAATAAATTGGTATAACTCTTAACCGATCATTTCAAAATTTATTTCATTATATACCACTTATAAATATATGGTATAAATTATAATATAATTATTTATTTATATCCATTTTACTAAATTATTTTCCTGACAATAGAAAAACCATTATCCTTCTTATTCTCATCCATCAGAAAATGATAATATTGTTCATGCATAAGTGTGGATAACCAACTACCCGAATAGATGCAATTTTTCACATAAATTTTACATAGATGGTAATAAGAATAAATATAATTAATATATATGAAATAATTATTATTCTATCAAGGTGTATTATTAATTAACTTTCTTAGATTCTACCCATAAAAATGGAAACATAACTCATCCTTATATAAAAACTAGTATCTCCAAGAAGTGATGTAAATCATTATTCGTAACAACTTTATATGAAAAATTATAAGATTATATATAATGATTAAATATGGTAAGAAAAAAATTATTAAAACTATAGAGAATATGGAACCATTATTAAATTATAATAAACTTCTAAACCAAAACATCCTAGAAATGTGAAGCAATTATCACTCAAAACTGTGATTTTAATAACAAATTGTTTTTAAACAGGTGATCAAATGTAATAAGTAAATCATATATGGTATTTTTTAAATGTTAATTATAATATAATAAATTTAAAATAATTTAATACTTATTATAATTGGTATATGAATGTGTATGGATAAATATGAGTCTTGAGATAAGGGATATATATTTCAATCCCATTTTATTTTGGATTGTTTATACTTGATTTTACATTGAGGAAATTATGTGATCCTTATATGATAAATCATATTTCATTTCTCTATCTCTATTTATTCATCTAAACTTTATGTAAAATTACCAGTTTCCTCTTTATGGTACTTTAAATTTTTTGGAAAATTTTTTACACATAAAACTAACTTTATTTCCTCCTTCGCCATAAATATTTTTCTTTAATGTTTATGTTTTATTTATAATGTTTTGAAGAATGTTTTTACTCATACCCTATAAATGATTAAATTCATTTTTACCCATGATTTAATTTTTATAAAAATTTTAAAAAGTAAGCTACTTATCATTTGTTTAGTGAGGTACAATTTTATTTTTTCCAAAAATTTGAAAGGAATATTTTTTTAACGTACACTTCTTGAACAAAATTTACAACCATAATTATTTATCAATAAATATAATATTACTTTACAATTTCCAATATTTTTTAAAGGAAAAAATTTCTATAATGTTTTCTAAATTTACAAATTTTAGTGTAATTATTTTAAAATTAATAGGGTGTTTGTTCCATAAAATATTTCTGTGTTCTTTTAAATGAGTTTTCAACTATGATAACATCCATTGATGTAAATTATGCCTTACTAGGGATATCATCTAATAATGATATACATATTGTTTCAATGGATGTCATATGACTATGATGATGAAATTTTATGAAACTCATTAATTTTATATACTCTATTATTTTATAAAATCATTATGAAAACTGTTTCTCTTCAATGGGTTTTGATATGATGACAAAATGAATGTTTTATGATATTTTGGAAAATATAAGTTTGGTTTTCATTATATTATAGGTAGGACCAAAATTATATATCCCTATAATGAATTGGGTAATGTTTCGTATCTCATGGGATAATAATGGGATGCTTGTTGATGTGCGTGATCCACAATGGGAAATAGGTATGGATTCCTGATCCACTATTGGAATGAGGTGGTGATGTCTGACAAACTAAGGGAATCATGTGATGCTTCCTAACCAGTTATGATATAAGATACATGTGTTTATTTTTAATACACTATGATTTTATGCTATTGGTTGTTGACTATGACATAAGAAATGGTTTATATACATATGATGGTGCTAAATTTTGCAACATGATTATTATATGAATTTATAATTCATTATTGATTTTTGATGTTTTATAACTCTTATGATTCATTTGTTTTGAAATTATATAGTTTAATTACATGAATCATCATTTTGATACATGACAGACTGGGTATAAATATTTTTTGTTATTATCATGATATTATACCCTTATTATTATCTTATTATTTCTTATGATCATCGATTGATATATCTTATGTTGAACCTTACTAAGTACATGATATCACTACCTTTTTCTTTTTAATTTTACAAAGTGATAAATAATGGTTTTAAATAGGGTGTGCTAATAAGGTTATACAGTGTTATAAACATTAATATATATGATAAATATTGTACCTAAATAATAATTTTATGTATGTAGTATCTAAATACACTAAACCTTCATAGTTATAGCGTGGATGATGATATTAAAAATTGAATATTCATCTAAAATGATGTAATATTTATGTATAGATTACCTAGGAATATATAATTACATATGACATATAAATCCATTAATAACAAAAAAACATGGTTTCTAATAATATCTAGCAGAATGGAAAGTTATTGTTTGATATAAATTTATACATAAAGGTCAATATTGTTTAAGGTGGTTATCATGCCTGCTTGATAATAATTTTTTATATTTTTTAGATTGTAATGGATAGGATAATTTGAGTTGTTTCTACCCTTAGAGTAGGATAAAATTTCTCATAAATTCATATTAATTCCACCAATAATTTTTTTGTTATATGAGAAACAAATTCATCTATATATATTTATCTTTCTTACATAGATTGTCATGAAATGACCACATTGTAGTGATAATACTAGTAACTTTTATCCATAATAAAATATAATGTGTGATGTTATACTCAATTTTATTTATCTGTTATTCTATTATATTTATTCATTACCTATATTAGAGTTCCTTTTATGCAACCATGGGATTCACCATGGAAATAATGCTAGTAATTCTTACCATCATAAATATTTATTTAATTTGTAAAACATTATCCTTGATCTAAAAGATTTTTATTGGATAAAAATTGTTTTAACCTCTCATATTAATTATTAAGAACTTAAAAAAAGGTTATTTTCAATTTGGGTAAAATTAATCCACAAAATTAATATCCCTTTCTTGTTGATTTCTAAAAATGAATACAATTCTAACCAATATTTTCTACATGTGTATATTCAATGCCTTCCACAAACCAGGGCACATTTTTTTGGATTATAGTTTTATCAAGAACTTTATAGTCAAATATATTTACATTCTTTCTCAAAATCTTTTTTAACATTGATAATTAATTTGATAGAGTGTTTACCTTATTAAAATTCCATCATCTACCAGATTATCAAATTTTCTAATGTGTGTATACCTCAAATTGATATTTTATGGGATACCAATAACTATTAAATGATTCATGGTTACCTTATTTTGATATAAAATAATATTATAATTCATTATATATTATTAACTTAATGAATATTGTTTTATAGATATACCTCTATTATTGGGTCTTTCTTCCAGAAAATATATCGAGGTGTCAATATCTACTTGTGTGGTTCGACACATGTCAATAATACTCTAATTTATTTATTCAAAAATGATATTTTTTATTATTTTTAGGGTTGTATGAACTCAAGATTAATACCATGCCTTTATTCTTTTATTAATAATTATTATTTTTGTACTAATTTTTATTATCAGTCCACATACTCTTGATCATATACTTGGTTATTCTATTTAACATCCTATATCTCATGAATATGTCCAATGATTGTTAATTTTTTTCCATAAAATAAATTCACTTCAATAAATTATTGAAATATTTACATTTAATAAAATAAATATCCTTTTATGTAGATCCCTTGGACATTGACTTACATATATCAGATTTCCCTAGATCAAAAGTTATTTCTGTTGTAGTCTCCATTCCCTTAAGATTCCAAGTTTTCATATTTTCTTATAGCATATTTCACATAATGAATCTGTATCACTTTTGAACATTGGATTATTCCCTATTTCACTATTATGAATCAATATTTACTTGTTATATTGGTGTAATATATCATGTATTTAGTGTGAAAAGAACTTCTCTTCATTCAAAATCAAACAAAGTGATATTACATGACTTCCAAACTAAAATAGATTTTTCTTAGTTTTCTTCCCATTTTATAAGATTACTAAATATAACATCCCAGGTAAATAATGAATAAAACATTTTCATATTTATTAATATTTACAAATTAAATATTAATTTTACTTTAAAGGGGTTGCTATGTTCGATAGCATACCCGATACGCAACAAAGAGTTTCTTTAAAATCTTACGTTGCACACTAGTAATAAAATAATATTATTTTAAATGGTAGTTAACATGTTGCCGTTGTATTGGCGGGAATGAATATAAATAACTAAAATATTATTATATATGTTTTTTTAAATGTTTCTACATTTATCCAATAAATGATAAAGGCTTAAAATACGGAAAGAATTCAATTTTAGGCGTATATGCCCTAGTTTTCACTAAAGGTTCACTTATCAACTTTTGATGGAGAACCGTCATTAAATATAGTTTTGGTCACTCTAATACATTCTATTGGACCAAATAAAATTATTCTTTAAAATCGGGACATCAAAATTTACTTTGTGTAAAGTTTCTGTATTTTTCCGATAAAGATCATTTTTTAATGAATAGGGAAAAATATTGTATTTTAATTCAAAACCTATTTTTAATATAATTTTTTAATATGATTAGATTATATTTTGAAGTGGTTTTAAAGTGAAATTAGAATATATTTTTACCATTTAATCCAATAGTGGTCGTTGGAATTAATTTCACTTTAAAATCAGACTTGAACTAGTGTGAATCTTTTGATACTTATTGTTTCATGAAAACACGCTATTTGCTCTCACAGCGGGAATTAATTATTAAATTAATTAATGTAACTTATATGTTTCTAATTTTGTAAAATAGATATCATTTTTGAATTCAGAATATCAAATATAGCTTAGGGTGAAGTTTTGGTATTTTTCTGAAAAACTTCAATTTTTGATGAAGAGTGAAACCACTAAGTAGTACTTAAAAAACTGATTTTTCGTTTAAATGAAAATTTACCACCTCTGTGTTTCGAATTTCAAAAATAAGACATACATGGTTGTAATTAAGATGTAAAATTTGGTTCAATGGGATTAAAATAATTTTTTGGTGAATAGTAACTTATTAAGTTTTTAATCACGATTAGAGGTAATTAGTGTAATTTAAGGTAAAAATAATGTTGTAATAATATGAAATGATATTGACACATGTCCTAACCTCATTTTATGTGTCATGGACGACCAAGAAAATGCATGGGTCAACATGGGGACCCCATGAAGCCACTTTGGTTGGAAAATGACATTAATAACTTTTTATTTAAAGTTAAAATAAAAATGTCACAAACATGAGTTGTTTAACTAAATTTTTTTTACATGGGGTTATACAAGTCAGATATTTGACTATAAATATTCATTGTAAAGATAAACAGATTTACTACATCATTATATTTTTTTTTATAATTTTTAAACATTAAATAAATTAAATTATTTATGACACCATGATGATGCAGTGATTACCTCATTATTTAACGATTTAAATAAAATTGAATGATAATGTAAAATCTAAGACATAAACATGTCCAAAACCTATTTTATGGGTGGATTTCAAACCCTTATCACCTTATCCTAAAAAAAAAATCAATTTGGGACCATTAAAATCCGAAACTAATTCTATAATAAAGTAACATTTCCTTAATTTCCATGAGTGCCCCACCTCTCCTCTTATAAAAGGCCCCCACCTCTACCACCTTACCCACACTTCCAAAGACTTTGGCTCGGCCAACCCCGGCCCATTTTGTCTCTCCACATCCCTCTATTACTCTTTGAAGCATCACTTTGGGAAGAAGTCTTCCCAAGGAAGCCTTTGATCTCAAATCTAAGTGAGTTACCCGATTTGAAGGTGATGTCTTCACTTGTGTTCTTTTGTTTTATTTTGCTTCTCCAACCCCCTAAACTCTTTTTATTCATTTATTTTGTAACAACTCCAGTATCTTAAATATACTAGGATATTTTTATAAGAAGATTTCGAGCTACAATTACACACATCTACATCTAATGGTTAAAGAACATACTATTTCTGTGGTTGGCGAATTTCTGCCTCACGAAACGATGATTGTTCAATCTTATTTTAAACACCTTTAATGGTGGACATTAAGATGTCACTCTATTTATATATGATATATGTTATGTTTATGTTTTCCTTATGCTTCTTTATTTTTCATTTGTGGTATACCTTTATGGTTTCCATTGTGGGTAAACATGATAATTTCATTTTAGGAAGTGCGGACTACCGCCCCCTCAAAGTGATTTGATTCGTTAATGCCATATGTGGGACGTATTAAGGATGGATTTAAAGTTATTATATATGATGTTATACTAGAATTATAATATACCTTTATATCATTATTATTTTCTTTCCATTAAAGTATGAGATAGAAATGAAAGTAGCGTTCATGCGTACGTACGGCTTACCGTCTCCATGAACGGTGCATTTCATTTCTTATCCCCAAATGTATTGTACTATTATAAGTACATATATATAATGGATATATATGATGAATGTTACATCTAAATGATTAATATAATTCTGGAATAAAAATATACATATCTCTCATTTAGTTTCTATTCCATTAAAATGACATAGAAATGAAAGTAGCGTTCATGCGTACGTACGGCTTACCGTCTCCATGAACGATGCATTTCATTTATTACCTCTAAATGATTATGTAATATTATAAATGCATGTATATATACTGGATATATATTATATATATGATATATACATAATGAATATAATTCTTTATAAAATGGATATTTTACCACATGAACAACTTGTAATTATAAAGTGTTTATTTTTGACTCACGTACCAAGGATCGACAAAACGACCATTATTCACATAAATAATTACATAGTGTTCATAACCTAGTAATAAGTGATATAAAAGGAATAATGAACTTGAAAAAGGTTCTTAAGAAATTAGAAATTAACTCAAGTTTATTATTCAGGACGTTAAAGAACGATCGAGTCAAGTCGGACCTGAGGTAAGGGACTTCGTCTCAAACTCCTTTCATTGAGGCATATTTCATTTTATACACAACTTTATTTTATATGGTGTAAAAAACCCTTTTACTTTGATGTTTATACAAAAGGAATATTTTTCTACGAAGCATTTTACAAAACGACAAAAAGGAATGTTTCTTTTAACGTATGTGGTGACAACGACCTTTTTCGCCGCCGCGAGTATTATTTGGTCTTTGGCTTCCTGAACAATCCGTAATGTTTTTTTTTAAAATGAAATAAATACCATATACTCTTTTATGTATTTTGGTATTGAAAATGGTTTTTTATAATGGATTTGTTATGTCAACATATTTAAGTGATATATTGTAATCAAAGTGTGGAAATGTTTTCTTTCCATTATATTTGTTTTATGTCTTATGATTTTTATAATTGAACTTAGACTTTGGACGGGTGGTTACGTGATAAACCATATGACGGGTTGTGCCGTGAATACCGGGACGGGTGGTTACATTATAACCTCCAATGCATTGGGTGTAGAAGTCGGCCGTATGTCTATTCCATTAAGTATGTATGGAAGCTGGCCGTATGGCTATTCCATTAAGTGATATGTGTGGAAGTCGACCGTATGGTTATTCCACTTAAGTATGTTTATGTCCCAAGTTACCTTTATATGTTATGTGTTCTTCATATGGGTTTTATGGTAATCTTTTTTTACAAAAGGGTAAGTAATGATATTTTATTTAGTGAAGAGTTTTTACTACTTCATGAAGGTGAAGGTATTACTTTGATAAAGTATACATGGTTTACCTGATGTTTGAAAAAACTAACAGTTTTCATTCTTTGTATATCCCTTACTGAGCTTTTTATACCCACCCCAAGTTTTTTTGAAATTCTTTTCACATGTCTTAATGTGGATTAGGGTCAAGGATGGGATCAAGGGAAAGTCATGCTATCTAAAACATGGAAATAGACATGTTTCTTATTAAGGGTTTTTATTTTATGGAAATTTAGTAGAAGTGACAACTTTTTAATCTTTTGAGATGTAATAGTTATGATCTAATTCTCTAAAACTCTAAACCTGAAAAGATCCGGAATGTGAATTATTCATTTAATTCAATATTAAGTAAGGTTAAAGGCTGGGGCCTTATAGTTGGTATCAGAGGTCGGTTTAGACAACTTTAGGAGTTAGAAAATTGTTAAATTATAAGTTAATTTATGGTATGATTGAAATGATATAGCATTTAAAGATTACCATGTTGCTTCACCTATGATACTTCTGTGTTAAGAATTGTTTTTTGTAGAGTAAATAGAATGGATTTTCTGGTAAGGCATACAGTGGGAAATGACCTTTCAAATTAGTATCCTGAGATGGTCAGAATCAGAACTAAACAGTTTGTTGCAGTGATGGCTCAGTTGACTTAGGAGTTGAAAATAAAATTGGTGAATGATCTAGTTTTGGCACATCCTTCTAGGAATGGTGATTTTGTTATATACAGTGATACTTCGTTGAAGGGACTTGGCTGTGTCCTTATGCAAAATTATCAGGTAATTGCATATTCTTCACATAGTTGAAAACTCATGAGGTAAATTACCCCACACATGATTTGGAATTAGCTGATGTTGTTTTTGCTCTAAAAATTTGGAGGCATCATTTGTATAGAGTAAAGTGTGAAATATATACTGATCACAAAAGTTTAAAGTTTATATTCACTCAGAAAGAATTGAACATGAGACAGAGGAGATGGCTGGAATTAATCAAGGATTATGACTGTATAATTCACTACCATCCGGGAAAAGCAAATAAAGTGGATGATGCTTTGAGTCGAAAAAGTAATGCTTCATTAACGATGTTGCGGTTGGAACTTGATCCTTTGGTTAAGGATTTGATGAACTCTGGCATAGAAGTTTTGGGTGCAAGATGTTCTTCTATTTTGTTTCAGTTATCAGTGAAATCTTCTCTATCAGACTGAATCAAGAAAGCACAGAAGTAAGACAGTGAGTTGCAGAAAAAGGTAGAGCTGGTTTAGAAGGGTAAGTTTCTTGAATTTAACATTGATAATGATTGTTTTTTGAGGTTTGGGAAGAGATTATGTGTGCCTTGTGATTCACAGTTGAAGAATGAGTTGTTATGTGAGGTTCATAGTTCCCCATTTTCAGTTCATCCTGGTAGTACTAAGATATATAGAGATCTACGGGAGTATTAATGGTGGGATGGAATGAAAAGAGATATTCTTGATTTTACTGTGAAGTGTTTGACTTGTCCGTAGGTTAAGGTAGAGCGGCAATTACGAAAAAGGGATGCTTCAGCCTTTACTAATGCCAGAGTGGAAATGGGAAAACATATCCATGGACTTTGTTGTGGGATTACTGAGGACATCTCGAGGTAATAATGCAATCTGGGTTATTGTTGATCGCTTGACTAAATCTGGTCATTTCCTTGCTATTCAAGATAATTTTTCCCAAGATCAACTTTCCCGTTTGTATCTTAAAGAGACAGTCAGGTTACATGGAGTTCCTCTCTCCATTGTATCCGACCGTGATCCCAGGTTTACTTATAACTTTTGGAAAGGCCATCAGAAGTCGTTGGGTACTGAAAGAAATTTTAGTACAGATTTTCAGCCGCAATCAGATGGGCAGTCAGAATGAACAATTCAGACCTTGGAGGATATGCTACGAGCTTGTTCGATGGATTATTAGGGAAGTTGGGACCAAAATCTTTCTTTGGTTGAGTTTTCTTATAATAACAGTTTTCATTCCAGTATACAGATGGCACCATTTGATTCATTATATGGGAAGCGGTGTCGAACTCCAGCATTTTGGGATGAAGTGGGTGAAAGGAAGTTGATGGGACCAGAATTGATTGAAGAGTTGGCAGAAAAAGTTCAGTTGATTCAGAAACACATGAAAACAGCTCAGAGCAGGCAGAAGAGTTATGCGGATAACCGGAGGAAAGATCTATCTTTCGTGGTAGGTGATCATGTTTTTCTCAAGGTTTCTCCATGGAAATGTGTGATGCGATTTGGTAAGAAAGGAAAGCTGAGTCCAAAGTTCATTGGACCATATGAAATTCTGGAGAAAGTTGGATCAGTTGTTTACCGAGTGGCTTTACCTCCGAGTTTATCTCAAGTACACAATGTTTTTCATGTTTCGATGTTGAGGAAGTATATGCCAGATCCATCTCATGTTTTGAGCCCAGAGGTAGTTCAGTTGGAAGAGAATCTCTCTTATGAAGAACAACCAGTCCAGATTCTTCAACCAAGAGAGAAAGTGTTGCGAAATAAGGTAATCCATTAGGTAAAGGTTTTGTGGAAAAACCATATGGTTGAAGAGGCAATGTGGGAATCTGAAAATACTATGAGGGATAAATACCCCACTTATTTTGATAAGTGAATAAAATTGAGAGGAAGCAATTCCCAAAAGGGGGGAAGGATGTAAAATCCCAGGTAAATAATGAATAAAACATTTTCATATTTATTAATATTTACGAATTAAATATTAATTTTACTTTAAATGGGTTGCTATGTTCGATAGCGTACCCGATACGCAAGAAAGAGTTTCTTTGAAATCTTACGTTGCACACTTGTAATAAAATAATATTATTTTAAATGATAGTTAACACGTAGCCGTTGTATTGGCGAGAATGAATAAAAATAACTAAAATATGATTATATATGGTTTTTAAATGTTTCTACATTTATCCAACAAATGATAAAGGCAGAAAATACAGAAAGAATTCAATTTTAGGCGTATATGCCCTAGTTTTCACTAAAGGTTCACTTATCAACTTTTGATGGAAAACCATAATTAAATATAGTTTTTGTCACTATTATACATTCTATTGGACCATATAAAATTCTTCTTTAGAATCGGGACATGAAAATTTACTTTGTGTAAATTTTTTGTATTTTTCCAATAAAGATCATTTTTTAATGAATAGTGAAAAATATTGTATTTTAATTCAAAACCTCTTTTTAATCTAATTTTTTAATATGATTATATTATATTTTGAGGTGGTTTTAAATTGAAATTAGAATATATTTTTACCATTTAATCTAATAGTGGTCGTTGGAATTAATTTCACTTTGAAATCAGACTTGAACTAGTGTCAATCTTTTGATACTTATTGTTTCATGAAAACACGCTATTTGCTCTGACATCGGGAATTAATTATTAAATTAATTAATGTAACTTATATGTTTGAATTTTGTAAAATAGACATCATTTTTGAATTCTGAATATCAAATATAGCTTAGGGTGAAGTTTTGGTATTTTTCTGAAAAACTTCAATTTTTGATGAATAGTGAAACCACTAAGTGGTACTTAAAAAATTGATTTTTCATTTAAATGAAATTTTACCACCCCTGTGTTTTTAATTTCAAAAATATGAAATACATGGATTTCATTAAGAAGTAAAATGTGGTTAAATGGGATTAAAATAATTTTTTGGTGAATAGTAACTTATTAAGTTTTTAATCGCGATTAGAGGTAATTAGCGTAGTTTAAGGTAAAAATAATGTTGTAATAAGATAAAATGATCCTAAAACATGTCCTAACCTAATTGTATGTGTCATGGCCAACCACGAAAATCCATGGGTCAACTTGGGGACCCCATGAATCCACTTTGGTTGGAAAATGACATTAATACCTTTTTATTTAAAGTTAAAATAAAAATGTCACAAACATGAGTTGTTTTACAAACAAAATTGTTACATGGGGTTATACAAGTCAGATATTTGACTATAAATATTCATTGGAAAGATAAAAAGTTTTCCTACATCATGATATTTTTTTTATAATTTTTAGACATTAAATAAATTAAATTATTTATGACACAATGATGATGCAGTGATTACCTCATTATTTAATGATTTAAATAAAATTGAATGATAATGTCAAATATAAGACCTACACATGTCCAAAACCTATTGGATGTGTGGATTTATAACCCTTATCACCTTAGACTCGAAAACAATTAATGTGGGACCATTAAAATCCGAAACTCATTCTATAATAAAGTAACATTTCCTTAATTTCCAAGAGTGCCCCTCCTCTCCTCTTATAAAAGGCCCCCACCTATACCACTTTACCCACACCTCCAAAACCTTTGTCTCGGCCAAAACCTGCCCATTTTGTCTCTCCACATCCCTCTCTTACTCCTTGAAGCCTCACTTTGGGCAGAAGTCTTTCCAAAGAATCCTTTGAGCTCAAATCTAAGAGAGTTACCCGATTTTATGGTGATGTCTTCACTTGTGTTCTTTTGTTTTATTTTGATTCTCCAACCCCCTAAACTCTTTTTATTAATTTATTTTTAAAAAACTCCAGTATCTTCAATATAATATGATGTTGTTATAAGAAGCTTTTGAGCTGCAATTACACACATCTACATCTAATGGTTAAATAACATACTGTTTCTGTGGTTGGCGAATTTCTGCCTCACGAAATGATGATTGTTCAATATTCTATTAAACACCTTTAATGGTGGAAATTAAGATGTCACTGTCTTTATATATGATATATATTATGTTTATATTTTCCTTATGCTTCTTTATTTTTCATTTGTGGTATAACTTTATGGTTTCCATTGTTGGTAAACATGATAATTTCATTTTAGGAAGTGCGGACTACCGCCCCCTCAAAGTGATTTGATTCGTTAATGCCATATGTGGGACGAATTAAGGATGGATTTGAAGTTATTATATATGATTTTATACTGGAATTATAATATACGTTTATATCATTATTATTTTCTTTCCATTAAAGTATGAGATAGAATTGAAATTAGCATTCATGCGTACGTACGACTTACCGTCTCCAAGAACGGTGCATTTCATTTCTTATCCCCAAATGTAATGTACTATTATAAGTACATATATATAATGGATATATATGATTTATGTTACATCTAAATGATTAATATAATTCTGGAAATAAAATATACATATCTATCATTTATTTTTAATTCCATTAATATGACATAGAAATGAAAGTAGCGTTCATGCGTACGTACGACTTACCGTCTCCATGAATGGTGCATTTCATTTCTTACCTCTAAATGATTATGTAATATTATAAATGAATTTATATATACTGGATATATATGATATATATGATATATACATCGTGAATATAATTCTTTATATAATGGATATTTTACCACATGAACAACTTGCAATTATAAAGTGGTTATTTTTGACTCAAGTACCAAGGATCGACAACAAAACCATTATTAACTCAAATAATTACATAGTGCTCATAACCTCGTAATAAGTAATATAAAAGGAATAATGAACTTGAAAAAGGTTCTTAAGAAAGTAGAAATTAACTCAATTTTATTATTCAGGACGTTAAAGAACGATCGAGTCAAGTCGGACCTGAGGTAAGGGACTTCGTCTCAATCTCCTTTCATTGAGGCATATTTCGTTTAACACACAACTTTCTTTTATACGGTGTATAAACCCCTTTTACTTTTACTTTTATACAAAAGGAATATTTTTCTACGAAGCATTTTACAAAACGACAAAAAGGAATGCTTCTTTTAACGTACCCGGTGACAACAACCTTTTCTGACGCCACGAGTATTATTTGGTCTTTGGATTCCTGAACAGGCCGTAATGTTTTTTTAAAATGAAATAAATACCATATAGTATTTTATGTATTTTGGTATTCAAAATGGTTTTTTATAATGTATTTGTTATGTCAATATATTTAACTGATATATTGTGATCAAAGTGTGGAAATGTTTTCTTTACATTATATTTTTTTTTATGTCTTATGATTTTTATAATTGTACTTAGACATTTGACGGGTGGTTATGTGATAAACCATATGACGGGTGGTTCCGTGAATACAAGGATGGGTGGTTACGTTATAACCTCCAATGCATTGGGTATGGAAGTTATCCGTATGGCTATTCCATTAAGTATGTATGGAAGTTGGCCGTATGTCTATTTCATTAAGTGATATGTGTGGAAGTCGACCGTATGGTTATTCCACTTAAGTATGTTTATGTCCCAAGTTACCTTTATATGTTATGTGTTCTTTATATGGGTTTTATGGTAATATTTGGTTACAAAAGGGTAAGTAATAATATTTTATTCAGTGAAGAGTTTTTACTACTTAATGAAGGTGAATGTATTACTTTGATAAAGTATACATGGTTTACCTGATGTTTGAAACAACTAATAGTTTTCATTCTTTTTCTATCCCTTACTGAGCTTTTTATGCTCACCCCAAGTTTTTTTGAAATGTTTTTCTCAGGACTTAATGTGGATTAGGGTCAAGGATGGGATCAAGGGAAAGTCATGCTATCTAAAATATTGAACTAGACATGTTTCTTATTAAGGGTTTTCATTTTATGGAAATTTAGTAGATGTGACAACTTTGTAATCTTTTGAAATGTAGTAGTTATGATCTAATTCTCTAAAACTCTAAACCTGAAAAGATCCTGAATTTGAATTATTCATTTAATTCAATATTAAGTAAGGTTTAAGGCCAGGGCCTTAGAGTTGGTATCAGAGGTCGGTTTAGACAACTTTAGGAGTTAGAAAATTGTTAAATTATAAGTTAATTTATGGTATGATTGAAATGATATAGCATTTAAAGATTACCATGTTGCTTTACCTAAGATATTTCTGTGTTAAGAATGTTTTTTTTGTAGAGGAAATAGAATGGATTTTCTGGAAGGGCATACAGTGGGAAATGGTCTTTCAAATTAGTATCCTGATATGGTCAGAATCAGAACTAAACAGTTTGTTATAGTGATGGCTCAGTTGACTTAGGAGTTGAAAAGAAAATTGGTGAATGCTCCAGTTTTGGCACTTCCTTCTAGGAATGGTGAGTTTGTTATATACAGTGATGCTTCGTTTAAGGGACTTGGCTATGTCCTTATGCAAAATTATCAGGTAATTTCATATGCTTCACATTAGTTGAAAACCCATGAGGTAAATTACCCCACACATGATTTGGAATTAGCTGCTGTTGTTTTTTCTCTAAAAATTTGTAGGCATCATTTGTATGGATTAAAGTTTGAAATATATACTGATCACAAAATATTAAAGTATATATTCACTCAGAAATAATTGAACATGAGACAGAGGAGATGGCTGAAATTAATCAAGGATTATGATTGTACAATTCACTACCATCCGGGAAAAGAAAATAAAGTGGCTGATGCTTTGAGTCGAAAAAGTAATGCTTCATTAACGATGTTGTGGTTGGAACTTGATCCTTTGGTTAAGGATTTGATGAAATCTAGCATAGAAGTTTTTGGTGCAGGATGTTCTTCTATTTTGTTTCAGGTATCAGTGAAATCTTCTCTATCAGACATAATCAAGCAAGAAAAGAAGCATGACAGTGAGTTGCTGAAAAAGGTAGAGCTGGTTAAGAAGGGTAATTTTCCTGAATTTAACATTGATAATGATTGTTTTTTGAGGTTTGGGAAGAGATTATGCGTGCCTTGTGATTCGTAGTTGAAGAATGAGTTGTTATATGAGGCTCATAGTTCCCCGTTTTCAGTTCATCCTGGCAGTACTAAGAAGTACAGAGATCTGTGGGAGTATTACTAGTGGGATGGAATGAAAAGGGATATTGCTGATTTTACTGTGAAGTGTTTGATTTGTCAGCAGGTTAAGGTAGAGCGGCAGTTACCAAAAGGGATGCTTCAGCCTTTACCAGTGCCAGAGTGGAAATGGGAAAACATATCCATGGACTTTTTTGTGGGATTACCGAGGACATCTTGAGGGAATAATGCAATCTGGGTTATTGTTGATCGCTTGACTAAATCTGCTCATTTACTTGCTATAAGAGATACTTTTTCCCTAGATCAACTTTACCGTTTGTATCTTAAAGAGATAGTCAGGTTACATGGAGTTCCTCTCTCCATTGTATCTGACCGTGATCCCAGGTTTACTTCTAACTTTTAGAAAGGCCTTCAGAAGTCGTTGGGTACTGAATTAAATTTTAGTACAGCTTTTCATCCGCAATCCGATGGGCAGTCAGAACGAACAATTCAGACCTTGGAGGATATGCTACGAGCTTGTTCGATGGATTATCAGGGAAGTTGGGACCAACATATTTCTTTGGTTGAGTTTTCTTATGATGACAGTTTTCATTCCAGTATACAGATGGCACCATTTGAGGCATTATATGGGAAGCAGTGTCGATCTCTAGCATTTTGGGATGAAGTGGGTGAAAGGAAGTTGATGGGACCAGAATTGATAGAAGAGTTGGTAAAAAAAATCTTAGTTGATTCAAAAACACATGAAAATTGCTTAGAGTAGGCAGAAGAGTTATGCGGATAACCGGAGGAAAGATCTATCTTTCGAGGTAGGTGATCATGTTTTTCTCAATGTTTCTCCATGAAAAAGTGTGATGCGATTTGGTAAGAAAGGAAAGTTGAGTCCAAGGTTCATTGGACCATATGAAATGCAGGAGAAAGTTGGATCAGTTGCTTACCGAGTAGTTTTACATCTGAGTTTATCTTAGGTACACAATGTTTTTCATGTTTCGATGTTGAGGAAGTATATGCCAGATCCATCTCATGTTTTTAGCCCAAAGGTAGTTCAGTTGGAAGAGAATCTCTCTTATGAGGAACAACCTGTCCAGATTCTTGACCGAAGAGAGCAGGTGTTGAAAAATAAGGTAATCCACCAGGTGAAGGTTTTGTGGAAAAACCATATAGTTTAGGAGGCAATGCGGGAATCTGAAAATGCTATGAGGGATAAATACCCCCACTTATTTTGATAAGTGAATAAAATTGCGAGGACACAATTCCCAAAAGGGGGAAGTATGTAACATCCCAGGTAAATAATGAATAAAACATTTTCATATTTATTAATATTTACGAATTAAATATTAATTTTACTTTAAAGGGGTTTCTATGTTCGATAGCGTAACCGATACACAAAAAAAGAGTTTCTTTGAAATATTACGTTGCATACTGGTAATAAAATAATATTATTTGAAACGGTAGTTAACACATAGCCGTTGTATTGGCGAGAATGAATAGAAATAACTAAAATATGATTATATATGTTTTTTAAATGTTTCTACATTTATCCAATAAATGATAAAGGCTTAAAATACGAAAAGAATTCAATTTTAGGCGTATATGACCTAGTTTTCACTAAAGGTTCATTTATCAACTTTTGATGGCGAAGCGTCATTAAATATAGTTTTGGTTACTCTTATACATTCTATTGGACCAAATAAAATTCTTCTTTAGAATCGGGAAATCAAAATTTACTTTGTGTAAATTTTCTGTATTTTTCTGATAAAGATCATTTTTTAATGAATAGTGAAAAATATTGTATTTTAATTCAAAACCTCTTTTAATCTAATTTTTAATATGATTAGATTATCTTTTAAAGTGGTTTTAAAGTGAAATTAGAATATATTTTTACCATTTAATACAATAGTGGTCGTTGGAATTAATTTAACTTTGAAATCAGACTTGAACTAGTGTTAATCTTTTGATACTTATTGTTTCATGAAAACATGCTATTTTCTCTAACAACGGGAATTAATTATTAAATTAATTAATGTAACTTATATGTTTTGAATTTTGTAAAATAGAAATCATTTTTGAATTCAGAATATAAAATATATCTTAGGGTGATGTTTTAGTATTTTTCTGAAAAACTTCAATTTTTGATGAATAATGAAACCACTAAGTGGTACTTAAAAAATTGATTTTTCGTTTAAATGAAATTTTACCACCTCTGTGTTTTGAATTTCAAACATCTGACATACATGGATTTCATTAAGAAGTAAAATTTGGTTCAATGTGATTAAAATAATTTTTTGGTGAATAGTAACTTATTAAGTTTTTAATCGCGATTAGAGGTAATTAGTGTAATTTAAGGTCAAAATAATGTTGTAATAATATGAAATGATGTTGAAACATGTCATAACATCATTGGATGTGTCATGGACGACCAAGAAAATTAATGGGTCAACTTGGGGACCCCATGAAGCCACTTTGGTTGGAAAATGACATTAATAACTTTTTATTGAAAGTTTAAATAAAAATGTCACAAACATGAGTTGTTTTACTAAAACAATTTTTACATGGGGTTATACAAGTCAGATATTTGACTATAAATATTAATTAAAAAGATAAAAAGTTTTCCTACATCATGATATTTGTTTTATAATTTTTAGAAATTAGATAAATTAAATTATTTATGACACCATGATGATGCAGTGATTACCTCATTATTTAACGATTTAAATAAAATGGAAAGATAATGTAACATATAAGACCTACACATGTACAAAACCTATTGTATGGGTGTATTTAGAACCCTTATCACATTATCCTATAAAAAAATCAATTTGGGACCATTAAAATCGGAAACTCATTCTATAATAAAGTAACATTTCTTTAATTTCTAAGAGTGCCCCTCCTCTCCTCTTATAAAAGGCCCCCACCTATACCACCTTACCCACACTTCCAAAGCCTTTGGTTCAGCCAACCCCTGCCCATTTTGTCTCTCCAAATCCCTCTCTTACTCCTTGAAGCGTCACTCTGGGCAGAATTCTTCCCAAGGAAGCCTTTGAGCTCAAATCTAAGAGAGTTACCCGATTTTAAGGTGATGTTTTTACTTGTGTTATTTTATTTTATTTTGCTTCTCCAACCCCATAAACTCTTTTTATTCATTTATTTTGTAACAAATACAGTATCTTCAATTTACTAGGTTGTTTTTATAAGAAGCTTTAGAGCTAAACTTACACACATCTACATCTAATGGTTAAAGAACATACTATTTCTATGGTTGGCGAATTTCTGCCTCACGAAACGATGATTGTTCAATCTTCTTTTAAACACCTTTAATTGGGGCCATTAAGATGTCACTATATTTATATATGATATATATTATGTTTATGTTTTACTTATGCTTCTTTATTTTTCATTTGTGGTATACCTTTATGGTTTTCATTGTGGGTAAACATGATAATTTCATTTTAGGAAGTGCAGACTACCGCCCCCTCAAAGTGATTTGATTCGTTAATGCCATATGTGGGACGTATTAAGGATGCATTTAAAGTTATTATATATGATGTTATACTGGAATTATAATATACCTTTATATCATTATTATTTTCTTTCCATTAATGTATGATATAGAAATGAAAGTAGCGTTCATGCGTACGTACAGCTTACCGTCTCCATGAACGGTGCTTTTCATTTCTTATCCCCAAATGTAATGTACTATTATAAGTACATATATATAATGGATATATATGATTTATGTTACATCTAAATGATTAATATAATTCTAGAATTAAAATATACATATCTCTCATTTAGTTTTAATTCCATTAATATGACATAGAAATGAAAGTAGCGTTCATTCGTACGTACGGATTACCGTCTCCATGAACGGTGTATTTCATTTCTTACATCTAAATGATTATGTAATATTATAAAGGCATGTATATATACTGGATATATATGATATATATGATATATACATCATGAATATAATTCTTGATATAATGGTTATTTTACCACATGAACAACTTGTAATTATAAAATGTTTATTTTTGACTCAAGTACCAAGGATCGACAAAACGACCATTATTAACTTAAATAATTATATAGTGTTCATAACCTAGTAATAAGTGATATAAAAGGAATAACGAACTTGGAAAAGTTTCTTAAGAAATTAGAAATTAACTCAAGTTTATTATTCAGGATGTTAAAAAACGATCGGGTCAAGTCGGACCCGAGGTAAAGGACTTCGTCTCAATCTACTTTCATTGAGGCATATTTCATTTTATACACAACTTTCTTTTATACAATGTATAAAACACTTTGAATTTTAATTTTATACAAAAGGAATATTTTTCTACAAATAATTTTACAAAATGACAAAAAGGAATGTTTCTTTTAACGTACGTGGTGACAACGACCTTTTCCGCCGCCGCGAGTATTATTTGGTCTTTGGCATCCTGAACAAGCCGTAATGTTTTTTTAAATGAAATAAATACCATATACTCTTTTATGTATTTTGGTATTGAGAATGGTTTTTTATAATGGATTTGTTATGTCAATATATTTAATTGATATATTTTGATCAAAGTGTTGAAATGTTTTCTTTCCATTATATTTGTTTTATGTCTTATGATTTTTATAATGGTACTTGGACATTTTAAGGGTGGTTACGTGATAAACCATATGACGGGTGGTGCCGTGAATACCATGACGGGCGGTTACATTATAACCTCCAATGCATTGGGTATGGAAGTCGGCCGTATGACTATTCCATTAAGTATGTATGGAAGTTGTCCGTATGGCTATTCCATTAAGTGATATGTGTGGAAGTCGACTGTATGGTTATTCCACTAAAGTATGTTTATGTCCCAAGTTACCTTTATATGTTATGTGTTCTTTATATGGGTTTTATGGTAATCTTTGGTTACAAAAGGGTAAGTAATGATATTTTATTTAGTGAAGAGTTTTTACTACTTCATGAAGGTGAAGGTATTACTTTGATAAAGTATACATGGTTTACCTGATGTTTGAAAAAACTAACAGTTTTCATTCTTTGTGTATCACTTACTGAGCTTTTTTTGCTCACCCCAAGTTTTCTTGAAATGTTTTTCACAGGACTTAATGTGGATTAGGTCCAAGGATGGGATCAAGGTAAAGTCATGCTATCTAAAACATGGAACTAGACATGTTTCTTATTAAGAGTTTTTATTTTATGGAAATTTAGTAGAAGTGAAAACTTTGTAATCTTTTGAGATGTAATAGTTATGATCTAATTTTCTAAAACACTAAACCTGAAAAGATCCTCAATGTGAATTATTCATTTAATTCAATATTAAGTAAGGTTTAAGGCCAAGGCCTTATACTAAACATTTAATACTATTCACCATGAAACCATATATATAATAAAAATAACAAAATTTTTATTATCACAAACTTGGGATATATATAATAATTTATGTTTTATCACTTTGATAAAAAATATATTCATTAATATAAAACAAAAATCACTAGTGGAGTTTATCCTAACACCATTAATATACAATTATCCATAGTTAATGAATTTTATATCCCCTTACATATATTTATCCATTCCATTAATATTTTTTTGAGAAGAAATATATGACGATCACCTTCTGTCCAAAACCTAATGATTTTCTAACATTCAATACTTATAGGGTTTATCCATAATCATTCTATGATTTCAAATTAGTTTCCACTATTTATGTGACCCTATACTTATTTTGGGCCTTTATTTCCCTAAGATAATTATGAAAAACTCATTCACTATATGACCTTACTTTTTTACACTAGTTATATATATTATAAATAAAAAAAATTTTATTATTGATTTCAATATTCTATAACATTATTAATGGAGTAACACATTTTTATCATGGAATCATTAACAACCTCTAATTAAAACCCACTATGTCCATCAGATAGATCATTTTCCCCATCACATCATTTGTTTTTGGTAATATTCATCACAACTCAAACAATTTCATTGAAATTAAATCATTACCACTACATTATCAATCACTTTAGGGTATACAATAAGATATTTTCTATATATATAACCCAATGGTGGGAACATTTGGAATTAAAAATCATTGTAATGACATTAATCTCCTCTTTATTATTCATGGTTTAATTTTTTTCACCTTTATTGTTTCATAAGATATATAGAAATATATTTCATTAACTGTTTTAACTATGGTATGTAAAAATTTTCAATTAATTATAGTTACATATTCAATATTATTCTTTGATGGAAATCAATATTATTCCCCTTGAACATATACTTGGCCTTGAGTTACTATGGAATGAGGCTTATTCATCCATATATATTCATAAATGTTTTTTATTCCGTATATAACTTTTCATTTTATTTATATCTTTCTCTAATAGTCTCAAATGATCCCTCAAAGTCGAAATTTTCCTTTTTCAAGAACATTCCTCTATCATATAATTATGATTTATTATTATAGAATATATATTTCTTTACAACTTTTTTTTGAATTCATATCATTTTTAATTTTACTATTCTCTGTTTATAATGAATTTAAGTTCATTAATTATTCAAAATATCTTATTCTATATTCTTAAAGTGGATATTTACCTTAATCATGTTACCAATATTCATTAGTGATTATTTTTAAATCTATTGAATTTAAATAATATGTATCCAAATATTTTTTTTCAACTCACAATATGTTCCCTGATTTGGTTTAATTATCTTTATCATTAACCTTAATGATAAAAAATCCTAAAAAACAATTTATTTTATGATTTATAACAAAATTTATCAATAATACAAGCCATAGATCTAGTGGTCAAGTATATTTGGAATATTAGAAACATAAATACATCCTCATAAATATAGAAACAAAACATTATTAAAAACTACACATAGTGATACGAACTCCAATATATTTTCTAAAACAATATTGGATACTTTGGAGAAAATACATAAAGAAAAGTGTAATCTTGAAATCTCAGTAAGGGAATAAACATGGAAAAATATGATTAGAAGAATTAATAGACACAACATGATATCATAAAGAGAATGATCATAAAAATTGAAAAATATAGTAATAAAATATAATCTTAAGGTTATGGAATCATGGAATATATGGAAGAAAAATAATACATGAAATTATCAACATATTCAAGGGTTACTCACAAGATCATCATCATAACGTGGATAGAGTTACATTTTGGATTTTTTCACTCACCATTCCAATAATAACAGTGGATAAAGTACCATTTTGGATTAGGTTTACTCCCTAATTCTATATATAATATCTCATGAGATATAATGATTTACCAAAATCATGTGGAAGTTATAAAATTCTAGTACCAACTTTGAAATAAATTAAACACATCCATATATGTTTTAATAATGACAAGAAACCATACATAAATCATAATTGTGATCAAACCCTTGAGAAAAAAATGGGTCTCATAATGTTAATTCAAGGAAAAATCAAACTCTAAATCATAAGGATTTACCAGAGTATAAGTAAATAAATTCATATGGAATTTCAAAATTTTATAAGGTAAATAGGACTTGAGGATTTAGTTCCACTATAAAATGTTTTGAGAAGGATTTTAGATAATATAGAATAAAAATAAACCTCTTAAGTTATTTTTTATAAGATATGTAAATATATTTTTAAAGAATTAATGTCATTATTATTCTCTAAAAAAATAAAATTGAACTAAGAGGGTTGTGAAAAAATAATTATGTCTTTTAGGACATATTCAGTTTTTTTAAAATATTATTGGAGTGATACTTTACATGAGTAAAAAAACAGCAATGTTCCCTTAAATATGGTTTTCATTGAAGTGGGGATCAAAAGGGAACTAAAATAATATTTTACTCAACTGATGAAAATGATATTTTTATAGGTATATATGTAGGGTACATATAAAAAAATATAATATTTTATTGGTAAGAATTTTTTATAAAAATGGAGAAAAAGAATGATAATTTGAAACTCAAAGGTAACTAGGGTGATATAGAGGAACACTTTTGATATTTTAAATCAAATTTTATAAAATTCCACATCAAAAAATAAAATATGAAAAAATTATTTTGAAAGTATGAGAATGAAAATATTATCTTCACATGAGATAAAACTTAATGAAGTTTCTAACTAAAAATAAGAACATAATAATGAAGAAAAATTATAGTCATAGAGGGGAAACAATCATATGAATGGTCAAGATTTATTATTAACATAGTTTTTTTTCAAAAAAGGAATAAAGATAACCAGTAAATAAGAGTTAAATCAAAAGCAATCCCAAAATATTAAAATATGGTATTCCATATGAAATTAAAGAAAAAACTCGAGGAGAAACATGATATCTCACGAAATCATATTAAGTTATAAAAGACCCTTATATTATAGGAAAGATATAAATTATAAAAAAAAATAATGGAAGATCATTAATGGAAGTGAATATTCCAATTTTAAAAATAATTTATGATATTTCAAGTGATGGGGGTAGTACATACAAAAGAAAAATTAATATTAGGTTATAAAATTAAAGCATACCTCAATGAAGGGTGACCGAGATAGAACCATTACCTCATGTATGAAAGTGGTATACAGTTGAACTAAACAACCTGAATAATTAAATCAGGTTCATTAAATATATAAAAAATAAACTTATTTATATATATTTATTTTTTCATGCTATAAAAACTATATTTGTTTCTTAATTTTAATATAGTTTTATCTTATGTCTATTTTTTTGGGTTGTTTGATTAGTTTTATCATTACAATTTTGGTTTTCTTACCAAATCCAAAGGTGTTAGAAAATACCTCAATGATATCTATAACTATTTTATTTTATTTTATTTATTGTTATATTATTAATATAATTATAATTTTTCAAATGTATAATAAAAAGGATCCAAATTAATAATGGTGACTTGAAAATTCTATTAATGATGGTTAATGTTTATATAATAGGTTATTATTTTTATTAACTATAGATTTTTATATATTATAATTATATAATATCAATAGTGTCAAAAATATATTTTTTAAATGAAAAATACATTTTTAAAGGTATCCATGTATGGTGGACATGGAAAAGAAGAAATATCATCCATGGAGGCAGTAGATTTCACACATGCATGAATATTTTTTGGGTTTTTTCAATGATTTTGGAAGATATTATAATATGTTCATTACATTAGTATAATAAAACATCAATATAATATAAATTTTTTTATGAAAACTTCATCGATATAAATTATTTTAATTGTTTAGTATAATATAGGATAAAGGGAGGTTTGGTTGAGAGTATTAACACTTTCATGGATTTTTTACCTTAGGAAAGTCCTCAAAACTCATTTACATGATATTTTGGTGGAATAAGGACTACATGAGGTGATGAGGTTCTTAAAAGATACAAGGGATGAGTTTTTGTTGATATAAATATTTGTAATGGGTAAATTAATGGGGATGAGGTGGTCTCCTTTTATAAGGGAAGAGAAGAGGAATTTTATAAAAACCCATTATTTATCCATAATATAACTTCATTTTTCAAGGGTAAAGGTTCAAAAATGATTAATAATAGTGTTTTAAAATATATAATGTTTTTTTCCATCGAAAATACAATATTACTTATTTTTTTCCAATGTTTCATCCAAATTCACTATGTTAAAAAACCTTTACCCAAATACACCCTTACCGTTGTGATTCCACATTCAGCCTTGGAAACTAATTTTAATATCCAATATTATAATTTATTTTTTTTTTCAAAATTTCAAAATTATCATTTTAAATATTTAATTCATTATTTAAAATAAAATTTATAATATTCATATAAATTAATTTTATTATTAACACACATAACATGTTGAAGCCTATTTTTTGAAAAAAGTGTACTTTAAGCCTATGATTTATGTTTAGGATAAAATTATCAGCTATACTCATAATATTTAAATTAAATTTTTTTTCTATTATTTAAATAAAAGTTAATTAATATTTAGTGATTTCTAAAACCTAATTTCTCCATATCAACATTTTATTAAAAAAAATGATGAAAAATATTTTTTGTTAAAACATTTCATAATTTTTACAAGATGTTAATAATATGTTTTATATATAAAAATAGTGTTTTAATATGAATAATTTTACTTTATAAAATATATCACTATTTTAAAAATAATTCCACAAATTCTCAAGGCATTCATGTTTAATAATTTCATTAAATTTACATTATTAGTAAAATTGACATTTTTCACCATTATCCTAAAAATCAATTATTTTATGAAAATATAAAATAATTATCTTAAGTTAATATTACCATGATAAATTAAGAAATATAATCATTTTTTCTGATTCAAATCCTAAAATTTGTATAATATATTTTTAATTATACAAATAAAATATTGTTGAATTTTTTTACTAAAAAATGATTCTTTCTATATCCATTATTATTTTTTTACTAATTAGTTTTTGATAAATATATCTTGTTGTTATTCAATAATAATAACCATATATACTTTAATGAAAATATGAAATCATCAAAAATATATTTTTTAATCATAATGTGGATTGAGTAAAAATGACTTTTGGAATGTATATTGATTCTTGATATATCTATACATAGAAATTGTTTATTATATATTGTTATAATCATAACTTATACCCAAATAACCCATTCTGATATTAGTTCCCATGAAATTGATAAAATCTAATTAAAGTATTGGGTTCTTGTTATGTATGCATGGATCTTATGGAAATATCAATTAGAATTTACTTCTCCTGTATACAGTTTTACACAAAGTATAATTACTCAAGTTTATTTTGGGATTGGTCTAAGTAAAAACCTATATAATATAAGTCCATTTTAATCATATAAAAATTGGATTTATAAGTAATACTTCTACTTCATGATGAAATTTCTTCTTACTTTATTTTTTTTGATATGGTTTCTTTGATTCATAAATCAAATTTAACAAATATTTTTTAATGGTCATATTTAATATTCAAAATGAATCCATTTTATTTTTTATTTTAGCTTTTATATTGTGTAAAAAAAACTATCTGATTTATTATTAATTTAAGGAGAAAGAAACTAAAATCTGAAGTCATTACATTGATAGGAAGGGAAATAGCAGGTAAGGTGTGGAATCTATTATTTTAATGTATTTGATGTATTCCCAAAATATATTGATTTTCAAAAAGGATAATAACTCAAAAGAACATAATATTTTAATCAAAAGTGTTATAACTGTATATTAATAGGGTATACTATATAAAATGAAAGACAAAACAGAAGGAGAAATAATAAATATCAAGAAATCAGATTGAGTTATGAAAGACCCTCATATTCTTTATAAGAAAACAACTGTATCACATAGAAATAAAGAGAATAAATTGAGGTTAAATTTTAAAGGTAAAAAATAATATATGATATTATAATTCCTAGGTGATGTATTTAGACAATATAAATGATGTTTGGATTATAATATCAACACATGAATCGATAATGCATTATTAAGAGGGAACCCTTACCTCATGATTGAAACCTCTCTGCACTTGCACAAAGCTTCCTAAGTAAAATATTATGTGTATTATATAAATAAAAAATAAACTTATTCTTTATATTTAATTTTATATGGTCCATATATTATCTGTTATTGCTAACTTTAATATAATTTTCAATTATGTTAGTAAATCAGTGTTATTTAGGTAATTTCATTATATCAATTTCAGTTCATTGTCAAAGGTGTTGTAAAATAACATAATGATCTATAGAATTGTATATATTAATGTCCAATATTATTATATTATGAAAATAATTACAAATATTCAATCATTATCCCAAAAAGATTTAAATTATTAAAGGTCCCTTGAAAAGTACATTTAAGGCAGTTAAAGTTACTATAAACATTTAATTTTTTATTTATATATTTTTATATATTCTCATTACAGAATATTAATTGTACCAAAAATATCATTGTTTAATTTCTAAATTCAACTTTAATTTCTTCGATGTTAAGTGGTTATCGAAGAAAAACATTTCATCCATGGTGGCTGTAGTCTGTGCACATGCATGTTAATTTTTTTTTATCTCAATGATTTTGGAGGAAATTATAAAATTGATATTAAATTGGAGAATTAACTCTTTTGTATTTTAACAATATTGAAGTTATAAAGAATCCTTGGATAGAGGGGATTTTAGGGGTGTAAAAGAAAAAAAGATCTGGAGAATCTGGGACGAGTATACAACATCTCCAATGGAAGATCTCAATTGGGTAAGTCCTTAAGACTCCTTAACATGATATACTGAAGAGAAAAAGGCTTCAAATAATTGGTAAGGGATTTTTGTTGATAATATATCATATTTTTGGTTGATCCATGGTTTTTTAATTGGTGGATACTCAGGGAGTTGTGGTATCATTTTATAAGTGATGAAAAGATCAATTTTGTATAAAATAATTTTTTCTCAATAATATAACTCTATTATTAAATGAATGAGTCTCTAAATATTCCAAATTACTATGTGTGGAAATATATAAGGTATAAAATCCCTCTAAAATCCAATATCACTTATGTTTTTCACATGTTTTAACTACTTTAACGATGTTAAACAACTATATCCCAAATTTTTTGTTCCCTTTGTAACACTAATTTAACCATTAGAGCCAATATTAATAATAAAAATAAAAATAAAAATATTAATAATATTAAAATTATTATTTTATATATGGAAATAATATTAAAAAATAAAATTTTCTTGATTTATAGAAGTTAATTTCAGTATTAGCACACATAAGGCGTAAAAAACTGTTTTGAAAATAAAATCAAAGCATAAGATTTATGTTTATGATTTATTTTACAATGTTATTGATTATATTGAAATAAATAATATAATTATTTTTAATTAATTTTTAATTATCATTAAATGATTTTGAAAACCTAATTTTACTATGTGAAATGTTTATAGACAGAAATAGAAGGAAAACTGTTTTTCTCAAAGCTTTACCAAACTTTTATATAATGTAAACCATGGGTTTTATATACTAAAATATTATATTAAAATACATAATTTTATTTTTAATTTTAAAAATCGATTGAAAAAAAATCATAGAATTTTTTTTATAATTATGTCATAAAACTGACAATATTAGTAATTCAACATTTTTCACTATTCGTTGAAAAATAAATTCATTTAGAAAAATATAGAAACTTATATATTATTTTTTTATTTTCATGAAAAATAAAAAAATGAAGTTTTTATTTCATATTCACATCCTAAAATATATTTAATTTATTTTTAAATAATCATACAAAAATATAGTTAAAACCTGTTCGTATAGAAAACCACTTTTTCTATAAAAACTATTCTTTTTATGAATTAGTCCAGTGTCAAATCAAAGTTAATATAATTAATATAAATTGTTATTATTCATTCATCATAAACATAGTTCTTTGAAATAAAATTCCATTGTTTTTAAAATACATTTTTCTGCATAAGTTGAATTAATCCAAAATTTAATTTCAAAAAGCCTAAAAATGCCATATATGTATACTACATGTTGATATAATCCTATTTTATATATTCATAACCCCTTAATATCTCTTTATCATACATAAAAATATTATAATCTCTAATTTAATTTTTTTTGGTAGACCATCTTGAAATGATATTGAGTAAATCTCCCCTATCTTGAAGTTCACTCAAACATGATTTCAATAAAACTGTAATTTCATGAATTTTGATTAAGATTAGTCCATGGAAAATCCTATAGAAGGTAAATTAATTTAATAATAATACAAATATGAATCATAAAAAAACATTCAAATTTTATTTCTAATTATTCTTACTATATTTATTGATTTTTTAAAATATATACATTGATTTAAACTAATTAATTTAACTACTATGTTTTAACGATCATATTTAATTTTCAAAATAAATCATGATCTTCTCATTTTTTTATATAGAGTGTGAAACAAAATATTTTGATTTATTATATATTTATGGAGAAAATATAGTGGAATATCGATTCATTATATTCTCCCCCTTAAATAAATTGTGTCATTTAAAATTAAATAATTAAGTAATAACAAAGGTGCTATGGATTTATATTTGGTGAATAAAGATATAATTTTTCTTAATGGGTATCAATCAAATCTATTCAATTATAATAAAAATAATAGCTATATTGTTTTCATCCAAACCATTTTTGTTATATATATCTCATATTTTGGTGTTATGTCATATTTTATTTTTTATTGAGTTCATATTATCACTTGTACTAATAGATTATCATGAATTACTCTAGCTTGTGAGATGTGGTCCCCTATTTTTTTAATTGACATGATACACATACCTATATCTCATCCCGCATCATTTTTCATCTCAGGGGTTCTAGTGAAAATTTAAGGTGAAATGATGAAGTCCAAGAATAATTTCCATCCTCCACAAAAGGCTCATTATGATCCATATTCAAACCCCTGATGCCCCTTTCTAGAGTAATCATCCCCATGACACCATATATCACCCTCTATAACTTATCCCTCTCATGAGTTACCATCATCAATGGATAACCATCCATCTCATCACCAACTTATTGTATCAGTTTCTACATTTCCCACTCCATAAATCCCACTTAGATAATGGTTTGTTGGAGAAAGATACTCCCACCACATCAGCTCTTAGTGGCTCTTCATTTTCTGAAATAGGGCCTTCCATGACCTAAAATTCTTCCCACACATGCTGTATGCACTCACGTGCTCTAGGAATCATACATTATTCTTGAACAACACCAATCCTTATAGTCATTAGGTTTAATCCAATGTTTTTTCCAAACCACCATGTCATGTTGTACTGGTGGTGGAAAAAGTGGGTTGTATTATATATACACCATTGTTATAGTGTTTTCAACCTCTGTAAAAATATTAGGTCCTACATGTGTTAATAATGTATTGATGAATAATAACAGAGAGAATAAATATCTATCAACTATTTTTGCAGTGATGTTAAGATCTCTCTACAAAATCTATTAGTTTTTGTCTCCACCCATATCTTTTTTATACAATAATGATTATATATTAGTTAATCAAATTATGATCAATGAATAGGGAGTATATATTGAAATATTTAATCAATTACATGAATCATGTAATAACCATATAAAATTCCCATACTATGATTTATATTCCCAAGAACATAAATTTTGAAATATATCAACACTATAAAGATATTTCTTATTTTATAAAAAAACATCATAGTGGTATGCATAGAAAAAAATATAGGCATCATAGAGTGACTAGAAAATTATTCCATATTAAAAATTAAAAAATCAATGATTTAATCAACTTAATCCACCTCATTGGTAGTCATAGAGCATAATACAATTTTTTCCCATTGTTTTCACAGTTTTTCTGGGAAATTAATCTTATCATACTTTGATATATGACACTACCATAAATAATGATATAAATTTACACACATAAGGCATTGATGTATTAGTGGTACTTTTGGTTTCATACTTTCTACTGTAATTGTGATAATAGTCCTCTTCATATTCCTATGAAATTTTTATGATCAATGACTCCCTCTTACATAAGTAAATAATATTCATGTCCCCTTAAATAAATTTATTAGGTATGTATTAAAATATTCTTCAAATATATGTGCCTAAATATCCTATTTTTTCATTTTTCCTAAAATTTCACGATTCTCCATCTTTATGTTCATTGGTACACTTATTATTTCAACTATGGTTACATTGTTAATCAAGTCTCACGATAGTTGGTTTTCCTTATTCATCACATTTCTCAGTCCATACACAAAATTATGGGTTTACCATTGAGGTAATCATAGAATTTCCCCTCACTCCTAGGGTTAACTCATTTCCTTATGGTTCCAACCATCACTAAAACCCAATGCATAGACATTTTTTAATAACATTTAATATCATATAAGGAATATAAAAATAAATAACTTAAAATGGATTCATCTTTATAAACATTTACCCTTTTTCATCCTCACATTAGTCCGTAATTCCTTTATTTCAATCTATATCAAGATTAATTTACCCTACATTGTTGTATGATGGGTTATCTTATACTTCTCGGACTATTCCCTCAAATTATATTTGAAATAAGTCCTCTGTAATGGGTTGTAAGGATAATATGGTTTACAAAAGAATATCCCCCAAGTAGTGTCAAAACTAGGTTTGTATTTAGGAAACATTATTGGGCACTAGGTTATGATTGAGTTAATACACACTGTTCCATTTTTAAGGTTATAACCCTATGAAATTAAGTGATAGAGCATGCATCCACTTGCAGTATCCAAAAATTATTTTTTTCTAGTAAAATTCCATAATTTCCACGTTACTAAAATTTTAGGATGTTATCTTATACGTATACATATTCTTATAATTTTCCCTAGGGGTTTGACTAATTTTATCTTACCCTAATATCCAAAAATAAATTGAAATCTCTCCCATTAAAACGATAGAAACCCAATATATAAATATAAATTATTTCATTATTAATAAAATACATTCTAAATAATACTAGCCAATGATATATATGTCAAGTTCATATAGAATATTTTATAAATAAAAACATGATCATAAATATAAAAATAACAACATTATTTAAAGAAAAATATGGTGCTCCCCACTCTTAAAGATTTTATTAAACTTCATAAGATTCCCTATGGAAAATACGTAAGGAAATGTTTTAGAATAAAAGACCATTGAGGGAATAATCCTAGAAATAAGAATAGAAATAGAGTCAAAATGTATAACATGAGATCATAAAAATAATGATCATAAGAATAGAATTATGTCACAGGGAAAATAAACATATTTTCATGGAATAAGGAAATATGTGAAAATGAAAAAATACCTGAAATCATAAATATAACTCAATGGTTACTCCTACAATCATCAAAATAATGTAGATAAAGTCCCATAGTGGATAGGGTCACTCCCCATTCCTGTAATAAAATGTGGGAAAAGTACAATGCTGGATTAGGTTCACTCTCTACTCTCAAACATAATATATAATGAGATATTAATAATTTCCAAATAAATTATGGGTATGTGTACTTCTAGGTCCAACCATCAACTAAATGAAAATAAAACATATTTCTAACACACAAAGAATTGATACTATATATAAATCATAAGCATGATCAAAACAATGAGAGAGAAGCGGGTTTCATAATTTTGATTCATGGATTAAAATAAATATAACTATTAAGGATTACCATGAGAATAAGGAATTAAATTAATTTTTAGATTCATTACTAAAAATGGACATTGGTCTTTAATATAGAGTTTCAATATTGAACAGTTATGAGAAGGTTTTAGGTGAATAAAGAATAAAAATGGGTCACTTGGGAGTTGCTTTATAAAATATGTATAGATAATTTTAAAGAAGGAAAGAGAATATTCTTTTAGATAAAACTATAATTAATATGTGGGTTCTATATAAAATAATGACGTTTTTTAGAATATATTAAGGGTTTTGTAAACATTTTTCAGGGGTGAAACTTGACATTTGACAAGAAATTGGAAAGTCCCCTTAAATTAGGTTTAATTAAAAGTGTGGATTTGAAGAAGAACATAGATTATGTTTCACTATATAAATAATATATATATTAATCTATTTATATTTTTATGTAAGATTAAAAAATATAACAAGTTCTTTGGAGGAATATTGTATAAAATTGAAATAAAAAAGAAAATGTGTAACTAAAAGGGGACGTGGATGGATTGGAATATACCTTTTATATTTTAAATATAAATTAATATGTTTCTTATGTATATATATACAGAACATAATTTAATTATTTAGGAAGTTATGAAAAGTGAAAAGAACATTTATGTGTGAGGTTAGGGTTTAGTCTCAATCGACATTCATTAATGCATGCTTTTATATTAGTAAACAATATTCATTTTTATGGTGTAACTACTTACCCAAGGAATTTTAATATCATAAATTATTATTGAACAAGGAACCAACATTTCAGTTCATTCCCTTCTTTTTAGTGGGCCACAATCAGTTTCATCCCGAAATTATAAGGTCCTTTCCCATCTTAATATGATTTTATTGGTTATAATTTTCCCCCTAGAGATTCCTCTTTCATTTTATATGATATACATTATTTCCATATAGGGAGATCACTTTTAATTCATATCTTGTTGACTATTAAGTTACAACCCTTTTTGAAAATAAAACTATCTTAAGAATAAGTCCCATCCATTCTAATTATGGGTTTCCCTCCTTGTATATAATTTCTATTACCGAAAATTTTATCCATTAAAATTAGAATACCATATTAAGTGTGATCTCATGTGAGTAATTTATTTACTATCTCCATTATTCAAAAGATAGTTTTGTATTCTTATTTTATGATATGGGATTTAAATAAAGGATTTCTAAAACATATAAATTTATATTTCATATCACCCTTGTTACCTTCGACTTACACTTTCTATTTATTTTTCTCCATTTTTGTACAAAAATATAGTATTTTCATGGGAAAAGATTTTATAAATAGAGAAAAATTTAATGTCTTACTCAAAGTTAATGGGGGGTTGTATGGTAGATCACGTTTTATGTTTTGAATCACATTTTTTTGGAAATTACACATCATGAAATAAGATAATTAAACAATTATTTGAAACGTAAAGATGGTAAAGATGATTTCAACCTAATATAACACTAAATTATGTTTCTAATTAATAAAGTGAACATTAGGGTGAATGGAAATTATAGGCTAGGAGAAGAAACACTCATTTCAATAAATGGTATTTATTATTAATATTGTTTCATTTGCAAAAAGAATTATAACTCAATATTAATTAATATTTGAATAAAAAAATTATATTACAAGATATAAATATGGTATGCCAAATTAAATGAAAGTTGAATCTCAAGGAGATACATTATAACTCAAGAAATCATATTGTGTTATAAAGTTCCATTATATTTTGTAGTAGACATCAATCATATAAAATTGAAAGGAATATATTGAATGGAAATTAATATTCAATTTTCAATAATAATTTATGATATTATATGTCATGTGAGATGTAGTTACACTCTTAAAATGATGATTGGTGGATAATATCAATGCATACCTCAAGGAATTTTGATTAAGATGAAACCCTTACTTCATTAATGAAAGAACCCATAACTTAAATTTAACTTCTTGAATATTTTATTTATATTCATTGGATATATAATCATGAATTTTACTTACTTATATTTATTTATCTAATGTCTATATATTATCATTTTTTAATTATATTTAATATAGTTTTCTCATTCTTCAGTTTATAGGGGTTGTTTTGTAAATTTCTTCATAACACTTTTAGTTTGTTTACTATAGTAACAAATATTGTAAAATAAATGCATGATATCTAGAATTTTAAAGATTTATGTATTTTATTATTAAATTTGGAAAATAATTACACAGTTTCAGAGGTTATCCAAAAAATATACAAATTAAGGACAATTCCTTGAAAATCAACTTAAGGTTATTAAAGATATTATAATAATTTGTTATTTTTATTACTTATAGATTGTTATATATTATATTTAAATGATATTAATAGTTCAAAAAATATTGTTTTTAAATAATAAGTAAATTTTTAATTTCATCCATGATAAGTGGTCATAGAAAAAAACATATCACTCATAGTTGTGGTAGTCCACACACACGCATGATGAAATTTTCATTTTTCTCAAGGATTTTTAAGGAAAGTATAAAATTTAAATTCCATTAGTTTAATAATAGTTCATAACATTAAAAATTATTTTTTATCATACCTTCTAGTATATGTGGTATTTAAGGGGTGTATAGGAGGAAAATAGCTATAGAAGTTGGGATTGTATCTTGTATCCCCTGGAAGTTATTGATTAAACTAGTCCTCAAGAGTCATTATCTTAGTATTTTGGTGATGAAAAGGTATTATATTAATGGTTATAGTATTTATTTGAAACTAGGTAATGTTATTAATTGATAAAATTCTTTTAATGATGGAAAAGGGAATAATATGGTCTCCTTTTATAAGTGAAGACATGGTCACTTTTGTAAATAATCATTAAATCTCAATAAAGTCACTTCATTATTCATGTAAAAATACTCCAAAAAAATAAAAATAATATTGTCGAGATATAAATAAGGTTGATTATCCCTCAAAAATCCTATATCACACTTGTTTCCCCCAATTATTAATCACTGGTACTATATTTAATAACTTTTACCCTAACATAACCTTCCCTTAGTAATTTCACATTCACCCTTGGAAACTAATCTAAATGACCAAAAAAATTTAAAATTATATAATAATTTTAAAATTATCATTTGAAATATTTCTATAATTTCATAAAATAAAATGTCCATAATTTAGTGAAATAATAATCTGATTGAACACAAATATCGTGTAAAAATTTTTTTTAGAAAAAAAATCTCTTTTTCGAAAACGATTTATGTTTAAGAAAATATTTTATATAATATTAATTATATTAGTATTAAAAATCAACAGTGATTAAGGTAGGAAAATTTTCCCCTCTATAATGCTTAAATAATGTACTTGAATAGATAAAAATAGCTTTCATTTATTAAAAATGGTTAGTGTGTCATAGTAGTTTTTAATTTTGAATTCGATTGTATGTGATTTATTTATATAATTACATATGACCATGGTAAATGATCCATGATCTAAGAAAATTCATTTTATCCGATTTTTGATGGAAAGAAAAATATTTTTTATTAATTATTTTGGATATTTCTAGAACATTTGAAATTGGTAGTGTAAAATTTTAGATTTCTTAAGAATCGCATGGCCTAATTGGAATTACATGAGTAATATATGAGTGATATACAATATTACATACACATAAAAGAAATAGGGAAGACCACACACACATATATATGTTACTTTAGGTCTAATTAAATTGTTTAAACTAAGGGTGGTCAGTGAATATATTCTGAAACCTATCATTCATTATTTAATAAGAATCATAAACAATACTTTAAAGAATGTTTTATCAGTATAATTGGATACCCAAGACTTAACCATTAACATATCATAAAATTTATTACCATTCAATTTTTACTCAATTTTTTGATTCCTATTTGTTTATTCTAATTAAATTTGATTTCAAAACCAACCAAACCCAAAAAAACATTTCTTACTTTAGGTGAAAATTAATTTTTGAAGACACATATTGAGAGAAAACCCTACGTCGATACTAGAGTATACTATTACTAGGTAAATAAATAATTTTTTCACACTCTTCGATTGGTGATATAAAAACCTAGAATCATTTTTGTGGAGGTAGTTCCATATAATGACTTATAAATTTAAGTTCATGATAAATAATTAACTGAATATTTATATTTAACAGTGAAATTAATATTACATCACTAAATATGTTGAGAATTTTAAACCTATAGACTGAATTTGAAGATAATTCACTAATATACTCATGTGAAATTTCTAGTGTTCATTTCCAAACTACATATTTGGTTTACATTCTCAATCAAACCTATGTGATATTTTTTCCTCTTCTTTAAAAAATCAAAATAATGAAATCTCCATTCATATTATACATTATTATATTGATTAAAAAATAATTTTAATCCAATTATTTAAAATTTTATTTGTATTTGATGTAAATATACCCACAATAACATTAATTATTTCACTCTATATTACTCCAAATTAATTCCTAGAGGAGTGGAAGAAGAACAAGTCATGTAACACCAGAATATTTTATGTGAAATATTTTTTTATGTATTATGTTATTCACAACACCAAAAGAAATCTTTAACTACACAAAACACTGTCTTGGCTTATGTTACACACAAGAGAAACCTTCCTCGATAGCTTATGTTGTACGCAATACCGAGTTCCACTAAACAACGATATGTTATTAACATATTATATAAACTAGGTGTTATGAATAGTAATATCCAATTTTTTGAAATTTTATAAATTTTATCATTCAAAATGGACTTCATTTTTGGATTCAGAATATCAAAATTATCTTAGGGTGAATTTTTGGTATTTTTCTGAAAACTTTCAATTTTTGATGAAAAGTGAAAAACACTAAGCCATAGTTTAAAATCGAATTTTTATTTAAATAATTATTTATTTAATTTAAATTTAATTTAGGTAAAAATAGATACATAATAACTATATAAGTTCAATGTAATTAATTGGAGTTATTTTATAATAATTTTAGATATATAAATATTTTATTGAACTTTTTACCTTCTTTTACCCACCTCCTTGGAGAATTTGAAAATTTACATAAAAGTTAATTTTACCAATTTTATAAGTGTAATTTCAAAAATCTAAGAGACATGGTTGATATCAGTAAGTAAAATGTGGTTCAATGAGATAAAAATAATTTTTGATGAATATTAACTTTTTACTTTTATTTACCACGGTTAAAAGTAAATAGGGTAATTAAGGGTAAAAATGATATTATTATTACCCTAACACATGTCCTAATTCTATTGGATAAGTGTAATTTGACCAAAAACAACCTTAGGAATAAAATATGACCATTTAGGTCCACTTGGATTAGATTAGGACAATTATTATTATTTAATTCAAAGATGAGTTAAAAGAGTTAAAATCAAAGTTTAATAAGTAAAAAAATTTTAATATAGGTTTATACTTAAGATAAATTCGACTATAAATATTCATTAGAAATATAAAAAGACTTATAAATAATGGTATTTTATTTATAATTTTTTTTATTTATGACACAGTGATGATGCTGTAATTACCTTATTAATGAAATATTAACATAATTGATATTATATATACCCAAATAATTGTAATTGGAGACTTTTTATGAATTACACTAATTATCTAGGTTAATAAAACTTATTAGGGTTGGTTAGATGAATTTTTTTGAAGTAATGATGTTGTTATGAATTTATCAAAAACAAAATACCAAATAGTGTCAAAATTGATATAAAAGAAATTTTAAAACAAATAATAAATTATTATTTGATATTATATTCTTAAAAATCTAACATTATGCAAAAAGACTTATATAATAATATATATGAAATTAATGAACCAATTGGGATTCGATTGACAATTTATAGTAAGTTTATTAACCATATAGTGTAAGAATACAAGAAGACATGGTAAATGTTAAATTATTTTACTTAGAGTTAAATCTAAATTATAAGGTTAAAATGGTAACCTAAACTTGTGTAAAACATATTCATCGAGAGGATTGCGACCCATTCCCAACCTAGCCTCGAAATAAGTCACTTTGGAGCCATTAAATAAATAATCTATTAATGATAATTATATTCTTATCATAATTTTGGTTTCTTAAAAATATACTTTTTCAAGAAATTTTGTTTTATATGATACATCCACTACTATTAAGATTAACTACCTTACATATATAAAGTTAATTTGATAAAATTGATCTTAAATTTGATGTAGTAATTTTCATATTATTTAATATTTTAAATTTCATTTTTGGGAATAAAATATTGATTACTAGGATTTAAGTATATTACCACAATAATAGTGAAACAATTATTTAAAAATTATTGTTTAATTAATATCATCGTATTTCTATCAAATAAATTAAATTTAAATCCATTAAATATTGAATAAAATATGATTTATATACACATTAATAAATATATTTACACTCATATAATTATTAATAAATACAAAATAAAATATTGAATCAATAATGGGAAAATGTTATTTTTATAACAAAATAGTTTTTATTCACATTATGTATTTTAATTTGAATGTTAATTTTATATTATTTAGAGTTTTAATTAAATTAAAAAAAACGGTATATTTTTTTCCATCATAACTATTTTTTTATATGTATTATGTTATATATTTAATTAAACATAATATCACAGGGTTAAAGGTCTGATGTCGCGTATTTCCACACGACTGGAGTACACATGTGGGACTAAGGATATAGGGACATGACATGTAACCCCTTTACACACCATGTAATTTTCTATACTACATGGACATGACTTGAGACACATTCCATTTACATGGGAAGGACCCAAGTTCAAAGGACACGACCTGTGTTCCTGAATACACTTTTTGTACACCATTATACGTATCTTGGATCTTGTTTCCTCTGTAACATAGAAAAGTTTCATTAGGGTTTTTTCACCTTATCCTTTCCCTGACGGTTGGTGTGTAATCATTTTATACTCCTAGGACTACAATCCATTCAATAGGATTTCCAAGATAGAGTCATTGGAATCCCTCCGAGAGTCCCAGAGTGGTGTGTTCCTGTGGCTTTCAGACAACATTCCCTTTTTGTTTTAGGTTAGACTTATGTTTCAGACTCTTTGTGGTGGGATTATATTTGGTTACGTTTACATTATTTTACTTCCTGTTATACTATTGATATGATATTTAGATGTTTGCATTCATAGTTTTTCAGTCTTTACAGTTCATTATTTTACAGGTTTAGAGATGTGTTTTTGTGTATATGTACTTAGGATAAGGCCTACTATGTCGGTGATATTCATACTCGGATCTAGTCATTCTCCCCTAGCCTATTGGAGATAGTCTTGGGGAGTCACGAAATGGTCCCCTATAGGAAATTTCATGACATGGTCAACCATTGAATTCTCAATAGGTAAATTACATTAATTAGTATAGAACATATATCTACTCTAAGCCATAGACAAAAGCTTCCAAATCAACTAAACATGCTCTGAAGTCTCCTATACCAGTCTCAGACCCAATAAATCCAATTCACCTGCTTCTATCCATCACATGGGTGATCTAAATTTCATACTGTAGATTTCAATATATGATTATATATGAATAGTCACCTGATAAATATTTTTAAAGGAAAAACTAATAAGAACTTAGTCTTTCTCCAAATATCCCCCAAGGTCCTAGACACATTCCTAAAACATGTCCTATAGTACCAAGATTGCATGTTCTGATTTCCCATCTATCTATGGGTGATAAACCGTACTCAAAAGTACATGTTTACTAAGACCCTTAAAAAACCATTGAGATAAGTGAAAAGGTAAAACATGCATTTTGATTTCAAAAAAAAAATCCAAGGTACCCCATGAAAACATACTATCTTATAGTCATACATGAGACCAAACTGGTCATTGGTGAAAGTCAGCCAAATCACCGAAAAACGAGCTACCATTTTCAATTGATGAAAAATAAACCTGATTTCATCATTATTCTAAGGCTTACTTGGGAATAATACTAAAAAATCCATGTTAACTTATTACCACTTCCATTATAGAATATAAGTGGTAGTAAAATTCCAGTGGGTCATTGATGATCACCCCTCACCAAATGAAAGGTGTAACATCGTTTCCTAGAACCTACAATCTCTTTTTTCATTCATGGACACCAGACTATCTAGGAATATTCTATTACAGTTATGTAAAACTATGGTGAAAAACCAACTTTAAAACTTTAGTATAGTGAATCAATTCTTCTTATATACAAGATGGAACAAAAACACAACCAAGAACATGAATAAATTCATCATCATCAATAGTCCAATCAGATGGTCACTCCACACCCTAAAAACTATCTATAAAATATATACTTTAAAAATAACCATATTTAATTTTCTTAATATGGTTTAAAATATTTGGCTCAATATAACGGGACATGAGTTTCACATGCACATGCTCCTCCTAACCACCTAGATGCATCTCAGCAAACAAAGCCATCATCTTCCACTCAAAACTAGACTTTTGATCCACCTGAGTTTGTGTCTTACAAATCAATTCCAATAAAAAACCTTTTACCATATATATCATTTAATCTAACTTGAATTTTAAGAATTAAATATACTTAACCCATCTCAACAACTGAAGATTTAAATCATGCTGGGGAAAATGTACTTAGGGATCTTATGGAAGTATTAAAAAACCATCACATCCAAAATAAAATACAACAAAGATTTCAAGGTGTAAAACAATACATCTAAATAAATATTATTAATATGATAATTTCATTCATTAGCCTCTACTACTGTGATCCATACACCAAAACTATATCCCACTAAATCAATGCAACCCCAAGTCCAATCCAAGATGAATTGAAGACAAAGTATACTCCTTACCTAGATAGGGTATGATCATGATCAATGTAGTGGTAAAATGTATATTCATATTTGGAAAATAATTCTCCCATTATTTAGACCACTCAAAACATATACCATTATTGGTTAATCATGAGAGTAGTTCTACCTGTGGAGAAAACACTTTAATGATCCTTCGATAATAACTCGCTATGAAAAAAAATCATTGAATATCAAAAGCATTAATTGGATACTCCAAAGATATGACAAATGGAACCTACTCTGCATCCATTGACATCCATTCCACCAAAATAGATGTAACCCATGAAAAGTACATTGTCGATCCAAAAGTGACACTTTGATTGCTTATTATAGAGCATATTCTATCAGAGTATAGTTAGGATGATTTAAAGACGTGTGGAATGATCATTATGAGTCTTGATGTGCACAGAGAATTCATTAAAAAAAATTCAAACTAATATAGGTATTGGTGATGCTTCATTTCATCAAAGACATAAATACAGTGGGCATGTTCATTAGTTTGAACTCCATTATAATGAATTGATACTCTCCATACCTTCCTCTAAAAGAATTCCTTGGAATATCAGAATGTCTCATCCTAAACTGATGATACTATGACCATAGATCAATTTAAGAGAACAAAAAAGCACCTTTCTATTGGTCAAAATATCATAAATACATGGAATATGATACTAGTTCTTAACCATAATCTTATTCAACTTCTAGTAATCAACACACAACCCCAAAATCCTGTCATTATTCTTGGAAAACAAATCCCAAGATCACAAAGGTGACGTTATCAAAAGGATCAATCACTTATACTTCAATAATTCCAACTAAGTCTTGAGTTCCTGATGTTATTTTAGTTCCATTATCTATGGTGTTACAGACATTGGATCACCTCTAAGATGAAAATCAATCATGAACTCAATCTCTATCTCAGGTGGTAGTTCATAAATTTCAATAGGAAAGACATAAAGAAACTGATCCACTACTGGTTGGATGACGTCAAGCTCCACTCCCTCATCATCAAGCAAGGAACTCACAAACTGGGCTCTGAGTTCACCCATTTGTTGAGGAACTAGACCTAAATAAACTAATTTTATATCTCATTTCCCACTCCGAACATAGGTGCTTCCCTTAGGAGATGTGAAACTAAACCTCCCATAGTAGTAATAAATGTTCTCTTGATGCAGAACCAACTTGTAAAATTTCTGTATCTTTTTAATACCTATAATTTCAATATCATAAAATTCCCAAAGGAGTTGGTAACCACAATCCTTAATGGAACACTCTTTTCATTGTTAGACACCCCTTTATTTTATACATAATGTTGTGTCAATAAATATAACCCCGCACATATATTCCACCACTGGATCCAAAAAAATTGAAAACCAAGAAAACATAAAATAAGTCAAGGATACTCTATCAAATAAAGATCTAGTAACTATAAAAGCTACAAGAATCATACCTCAAATAGTTGATGATTCAGACTTGTTACCAATCTGAGCTATCCAAATAGCCTAAAACTGAACCATTCCCCTATGATGAGATCTGGTCTGAGTCCCATATGATTAACTTCCCTACTTATTTGAGAGAACTCTTTCTGTTTTAACATATCCACTACTCTAACCGATATAGAGGATGGAACTCTAACTACTAGAATGATAAGAGGTAGGTGATCCCCTTCTTGTAATTATCACTTGTCTATATCCCCAACTAATGACCAGTCACAATGTTTTCTTATGGAACCACTATATATCACCCATCCTGCCTCATGCTTTGAAATCTACCAGGGGTTGAAGTGAATTCAAGTGGATAGGCCTACCACACTGATAGAGAATCACATAACTACAACCTTGAGAAGCCGTTCCTCTCCACTAGTTTCCCGGATCACCACTACCCAAGTGAAAAGTCACATGAGGAAAATTACTACTGTCAGAAGATGAACCCCCAGATCACCCAACAGAAAACATCTTCCTACCACTAGAAGCCCAATTTAGCCTACCATATGAAAAGAGAGCCTGATATATTTCCTTAATAAACCCATAAAAATAAATTTATTTACATAGGAATTTATCTCATATCTATGTCCATATTGAAAACACCTATACATAGCTACCTCAGGTCCACCCTCTATGGTAAATGTTGGAGGGTGCTGCAGCTGAAATTATATTGTAATGTGAAAAAAACACAGAGGAGAACACCCCGTGTATCTCTCCACAAACTACATGAATTGAGGAAAGTTCCCATGAAATTGATTTTCCCTTATTTACCAGAATCAGTTGAGGATCTTGTCCCACTCTAAGAGGATCATTCATAGTGATGTGTTATTTCCACCCAACTAGTAAATGTTATCATTGTAGAATATCTATACAATTCTAAACAAATATATCAAAAAACATAACACATATTTTTAAAATTTTACATAAACAAGGGATCGATATTAGCCCTAAGAAACCCACTTTGTATACACTACCCCAATAGATATAATCACATCTCTATCACGACCCTTAACCACCCCTCTCATGGGCCATGTCTAACATGGAGTAAACCAAACTTACATAATCACAAGCCTTTTATTAGACACAGTTTCAACAATTTAAATTTCAAAAAAGGTAAATATTTCTCATTTTTGAACCATTTTAACCCTTTCAATTTATTAATTTTCAATTAATAAAATATTCAACTTCCTTACAAGGATCTGTTTTCATAATGTTGCAAGTAAACAATATTTTTTTATTTCCCAAAATTCACCATAACCTTATTTTCCATGTGTTCCAAAAATAATACATTTCATATAAATCTAGAGTACCTAAAATGATGCATTCATATAAAAACCTCATTCCATGTTAGGATACAAAATAATAACATCACACTACAAGTGAATCACCCAAGGTTAAATAACATCCAATGGTAATAAAAAGCTTAAGAAAAATAATCCCACCCTTGGAACCTGGGTTTTACCCTATACATTGTTTGGATAATACCTCGCATGAGCTCATTGACAAGGCCCAAAATATCCTAATCTCATATATAACATTCTAAAACAGTAAAATAGCCAAAAAGAAAATTCCTCCAATACCACCTTTTGACATCCCCACTCGGGTGTCACTATAACCAATTCTTTGAGCCGGTTCACCACATCACTAAAGGCAGACCACCCTATATTATAGAGGATGTGTACTAGTAGTGAGGGTATAATGGAACAAATGAGTAAACTATATACACTTTACTATAGAAATACAACAATAAAAATCAAAACTGTCATCAACATGATTTAATAATAAATAAAAAGACATCACATAACATATTCCCAAAATAAGGAAGTACCAAAAAACCAATACAGTAAAACAAAACTTGTCATGATATTATAAAGTTCCAAAAGAAAACATGAATAAGACGGTAAATACAACCCCTACTAAAATGGTTCCCATTGTCACATCCAGATACCTCATCCATGGTCCTTCTAAATTCCCATATCATTTATCTAGGATAGGGAATTTTCCCTTATATTGACCAGAAATAATGACATCTTCTGGGGTACCTGGTGGTTCACCAAGTAGCATGTGAGTACAACTAAGTAGGCCACCACCAATGTATTCTACAAAAAATATAAATTCTAATAATATGTTTTACGATATTCATAAAATAATGGGTAGATTGAATATAAATTTGGTTCCATTATTTGACAGTTTTTGAATCAACCACTTTTATTCTTGTTTAAATATGTTTTCCATATCTGTCAAACTTAATTCGGCCCATGCTGATCATCTATAACAAATGTAACTAGGGTCACAAGTCAGTATACCAAGATAATCATTCCATTTATCTAAATATGATTTGGAATTCCATATCTGACCATCTCAACACATGATGTGGAATTACATGTCCCTTATCGAAAACTATGATATGGACCTCCATGCCTATACCCTTTGAGTCAAGAGAATCTGTACATCCTTTGAGTTTCATATGCATAGGTGTTCCTAGAGAATCAGTCTTCCCTTCCAGAAGAGTGGACCATCAGTTCAACATCCTAACCACCATCAGTCACATATCCTAGGTTCTACATTAAAGAAACATTATCAATCAAGAATAACAAGTGTTCTTCTTTTCAATTTATCACATGTTCTTGGTTCTTTACCTCCACCAAGTTCCCATTTTCCTTATATATCCATTTATTACCATTTAAGCACCTATAAAACAATTTCCATAAATTTTAATCCATTTAACCATGAGAAGAATCCATTTTAACCATTAATCATAATTACTGATATATGATCCATATCTCATTAAATTTCTCAAGTTAATCCAATTCACCCCTTTATTCGATAATGACATTCCAAACACATTTAAAATTAGTTTAATCTGATAAAAACTTAAATTCATCATTTAATAAATTAATTATCATGTTTGAGGGAGTGGTACACCCCATAGGTGACCGTCTTCCCGATTAAATGATCCTCAATAGATCCAATGAGGATATTGAGTGGTCCAACACATCATCTTAACACACAATCTATCATTTTCTAGTATGGAAATAAAATTTGAATCATAATAGTACCAAAATCACAACCAATTAGACATGAATAACATGAATACTATAGGATATTACATATATACCACCTAATACAACTTCATAGATAAGTTCTCACTCAACCTCATCCCTCAATTTAAACTCAAACAACCACAAAATCCCATTCATATAATCCACTAAAAAACAAGGGTTGAGGGATTCAAATGGAGATAAAACTTTCCACCATTATTCTCTTAGAAAATAGATTAAAGTGTATTAGTATACTCATATATAGCTTCAATTCTCAACCAATGATGCTTCAAATGACCCAATATGGAGGGAAAATCATCCTTGTTGGATGAGGGAGACCTTGGATTGTCACCATAGGGACTGGAGGTAGAAAGGTGAAGATAATTAGGTATGGTTATTTAAACCCTAAAGGGAAAATAAAAATATTACCCCTATTTAAGGAGGCATGGGGTTTAGCCGAACAGTTTTCCAAACCATGCACAAACCATGCGACGCCCTCTGTCTGAATGGTTTTGTGGGTTGCAAGGTTTTCTAGGGAGACACACTATTTGGAAAACCTTTAAAAGGCCATATATTTGGATATTTCAAAGGATATATGGATTGCAGGATCCCATTTGGATAATTTTTTAAACATAAAACCTCTCCTATAAGTTTCATGGTTATGGTGCATGGTTAATATCACCCATATTCCAACTATCCACCCTACATAGTATGGTATCTTTTATTTATATTTCATGTCCCAAACCCCATAGACACCCCCAGGCCCCTCAAATTCTTGAGAATCATTTAATTCACCAAAACAATGTTTTTAAATTTTTTATTGAAATATATTTCATAAAAGGGTGGGATCTTATAGGAACCATGAAATAAACACCCAAATAATGATGAAATTAAATACCATCTCTCATTCAAATGGATGTAAATTATCATAATAATATTATAGTAAATCAAATATAGATGGAAAATTATCTAATATATATAGTTCATGAATTTATTTTCATTATTCGGGAAATTTAGTGCATGTGAAGAATGATTCTAGAACTAATGGTAAGGGAATTCCTTGAACCGCCCCTTTTTTGGGCTATTCCTTCTCTCGTTTTTCCCACTTTATCACTCTATTATTATTAATTAATTAATAAATATTATTTATATGTGTACTAAAAATATATTATAATTTTAATTCACCTTTCCATTATGTGTATATAGATGTTTTGATGCTTCCATTCTCAATTTATTTTTCTAAGAAAACCTAATTAATGGGAACATCATTGTTTTTCCCCTTCCCAGGTAGCAGTCCATATCTTTTTATATGATACATGGTTTCTAAAAATACTTTTTTTGGAAATTCATTTTTATCTCATTTCTTGATTTATGGAAATTATTATGCTCTTACACTCATTAATGACTATTTACCCTATTTACTTAATACACCACTTAAAGGAGATGTTTCCAAAGATGGTTCTATACTCCTTTTATGGGTTCAATTTAAATGGTCTTAAATTTCAAACCCTATTCTTCTTAATAGACCTAAAAACACCCAAGAATGATTTAATACAATTTTTATCTAATTCAATTTTTCCATTTTTCTATGTTACAAGACATGATTATGTTACTCATTTCCTTCCATGGGTAATTAATCTTTTTATTCTTTATTGTTGATGTAATTTTATGGAACACAAAAGTATGTACATGTTATGATGTGTGCAGTCAAATAAAATTACAAATAATTGGGTAATGTTTATGCCTTATGAGTCTTTATGTATAGGATTATGGAGTAAAAATAAAGTAAAATCCCAATACATTAAATGAACACTATTTTTTATAACCTATTCAACACACGACATCGATTTTAAAAGAACGAAGATATAATATTGAAATATTATTATATAATTGTGATATATTTAACTTAAAAATTTAATTGGTGTGTATGAATTGTATCGGTTTTTTTGAAACATAAAAAAATATTATATAATAATATTGAAAAATTCTTAATAAGCTATCACCTTTTAATGAAGATAATTCATTCTACAAAAAATATGTTCTTTTCAAAACTGATTTATATGGATTATTATGAGAAAATATAATAATTAATTTATAGAATATTTTAGAAATTTTATTTTTTAAAATGAAATTAATTTATTAAATAATCATGTAAAAATTTACCAAGGTTTAAATTTTGTATTTTTAATAGAAAATATAGATTTTTCTGTGAATATTAAAAAATACAGATTTTTTGTAAAACTATCATTTCATTTTAGTAAATTAAATAATTTAAAATTCCAATTATGTTTTTACTTTTATTTCAATATAATATAAGTATTCCATGGTTTTATTTATTCCAATTAATTATATTTGAATTATATTTATTAAATATTTTATCATAAGTTTATTCTTAGGATTAAAAATTCATTTTTTGATGTTTTTAAAGTGGATAATTTCTGCATTTTAACTAATTAAAATATTCTATAATTGTGAATTATTTAAAATAAATTTATAGATTAAACATATACCTTTAGGAATTTAAATTCTTATAATTAATATTACTAGTCATAGAGTTAATAAAAAAATCATATTTTCCTTGAAAAATGTATTTTTCATAAAACCACATTTTTGTTGCCCTTGTGGGTTTTATTTAAAATTAATTTCTTCTAAATTAATGAATTAAATTAGATAAAATGGATTATATATTTATAATAGGAATAATTTATTTTATACAACATGTTAAACTTACTTTTTTGTCATAATGATTAAAAAAACAAAAAAAACTAGTTATCATAGTATAAATATTTAAAAGGTAAATGTGAGTAACATTAAATACAACAAGGATAACATGTTTAAAACATGTTTATTTTTAGTAGTGGAGGTTTTTATCTTCCATATCACTTTTAAACTCGTTATTGTTTAATTTTGGAAGCACATGGCATGATAATGACTTCCAATTATTTAATAGTTTTAGGTATTTAAAAAAATGTCACTCTCTATTTATAAAAGTGCACCCCTCCTCTCACTTCATTACTCCTCTCAAGGCATATGTATCAATAATACCATTCCATAATATCTCCCCAAAATTCTCACATATATTATAGATATTATATTGTTCCCAATTAATGAACCCAATGGTCCTTAATAACTGATCTAAAGGAGGTTATTCTATACAATAATAATCGTCTTCACTGAGTTCCTTCTTTTTTACTTGTTCAATTTTCCACCTTCAATTAATTTATAAAAAGTAAAATATAATAACATAATTATATACTATATTATGAGATATTTTTATGTTTGTTTAATAATATTTATCTATCTCCTGTTCAACCGAATGAGAAATAAATAATTGTATCTGTGTACATAATACTACCACCTCACAAACTGAGGTAATTCATTTTCAATAATATAATTTCATTCATATTTTTGATGAAGAATTTAATGTTTTACGTGATATAAATGACATGGTAATAATTATTTAAATGTAATATATTACATAATTTCATAAATTAAAATATATTTAAAAATGATAATGTTTTTAATGTGTATAATAGACTACCGCCTTATGAAGTGATGTCTTCAATCTAGTTTTTTGTTATTTTCAAACCACTTTTAAACAGTAAAGTTGGAACCCAAACAAAAAATATCTCACATAGTGATATGATCTAGTTTTTATTATATCATCACACAGATGGAATATGTTTGTTTATTTAAATATACAATATTATATTTATGATATTATTATCATTCTAGAAATATAAAATATCATTTTATTTCTTTACTTTATTATCATTTAAAAATATAAATGTTACACATGCATACGTAAGACCTACCATCCCCATTATTGAAATGTAGTTTATTTTTCATATCTATATCTCATGTTTTTCTTAAATTACAATTTATGTATAAAATTGTAAATATTTCAAGATTATTATTGTCAAGGTTATGGAACAATGACCCCTTTGGCCACTATCAACACATTAATTCCATTTTTCAATTATGAATTGAGCATCCTCAATACACCAAACATAGACACAACTGATAAAAATATTAAATAATTCACTAAAAAATGACAGCAAATAAATAATTGATATGAGTTAATTATAAAGGAGATAAAATACATTCGGAAAAAAGTTTAGATGAAAGGTAAGAGTGTCATCTCAAAAAAATCCTTATTTTAGATACTTGTTCTTTTATACACCTAAATTATTTAAATGGGGTATACTATAACCCATTACATATTATTTCATTAATCCTTAATAATTAATAATATTTTATATTTTGATTTGTTTACTTTATTCTTTTTAGTTATGATTAAAATTTTACAAAAGTGGTTAGGGTTTATGTTCTAATCACATTTAAATCAAGATTATTTATGCATGGATTTCCTTTATAGAAAATACTACGTTAATTTTATAAAAAGAACCTTTGATTTTATTCTACTATTTTTATCAATGAAATTTTCATGTAATATGACCTTGTTCCTCTCTTTAGTATATACAATTATTGAGAAAATGTTTTTAAGAAAATATATTTTCATTTATCTATTTAGTCTAAAATATGTTTTCTTCTGTATCCTTGTCTTTTAAAAATGTTTTCATTTTTTTTCAAATTTTAAAAATAATTAATAAAAATATTTACCCTTGTTGGAAGTTGCAAAAATGGTTTTAAAGGAATATTATTAATGTTCTCTGAATGATATACTTTTTATCTTTTTTATAACATATTTAAAATAATTTTTTTAGACATGTACAAGATTATCAACCATCAGAACCATTGAATTTAATGAAGCATCATTTATTGGTTCCAATTATTATTTTTAAATAAAATTATTTCTATAGAATTTCTGAAATTTTGATTTTGAAGAAGTGATTTCAAAGTAAAAATGGATTTTTTTTAAATATTTTATGTAATAATTTAAAGAAATTTTCATTAATAATTTCAACATTTAATTTTATAGATTTCTTATAAATTATATATTTATGTCTCTCACATATATACTAATATTATTTTCCCTAAATTTGATAGGGTAATAAAAGATTTATGTTCGTTTATAAAATTCAATTATTATGAGATTTTATTTGGATATTATATAAATCATGATTAAGGAACCACTTTCATTTCCTTAGTAATTCTAATGTTTATGTTGTATGATTTATTTCCTTATGTGGAACACATAGATCATGAACATGTTATGATGGGAGTGCCAAGATAGTGCTCAAATTCATTGGGTAAATCTTTAGTCTCATGAGACATCATATATGGGATTAGGCAGTAAACCTAATAAATTATGGGACTTTTCCACCATGTGATATTATCTTGGTAGTTAGACTTGACTCATATTTATGACATGTTATACATTTCTTCTAAATTTACTATGAAACTATGATCTTTTTATGCAATGTTGTTTATATTATTCTCACATGATATTCAGTGGTGGTCCTTATATTTTCTCATATCATGTTATAATTTACACTCACATGTTACGTTTCTTTATAATATCATTACCATACTAGGGTTTTTAGGTCACCCATTTTTATGGGTTCTCCAGGTTATGTAATGTAGTTTTAAGGGCATGAAATGATTAGGGTTCTCATAATGAGAAATAAAATAAAAAAGTTTTACTTTAGTATCACATTGATGTATTATGAACCATGACTTCCAAATACAATTGGATTCATGATCTTTAGATTATAATTAATGCATGCATATGTTAAAAAACATATAATAATAGTTAAAAAATGCATAGGTTTTATAATGACCCATAATTTAAATAAATTGTTATTACATCAGAATTGAAGCACACTTATTACAACATATAACAAAACCAGGAAATAACCATATAGGTATAGAGTCTTTAGAAACTAGGAAACATAAACAACTGGTTCATAAAGCATCTACTTTGCCTCCCATTTATTTCATCATATCTAGAGTCCCTTTTTGGCATATCCTACTTAATATCCTTCTTCCTGACCTGGGGAAATAAAACGTACAAAAGGGTGATCTCAAATGCTCAGTAAGGGTAAACAAAAGAAATATCAATCACATCATATACATAAGAACATAACTTTTGGAAATCTTAACCTGCAAAAGAAATCATAATTTCATAACATGGGATAAATCATAGTAGTGAAATGTAATCCCAATAATCATAACTTAAAACATGAAACATTGTGGCATACACACATAATCATAGAAATCATTTCTTTTTAGTCAAGACTCATTGCCAAGACTATCTTAGAGGACCAAGTCTATTTCTGAACCGAGTTCACTCCTCGTTTCAGTCCTGTTTCACTGAACCGATTTAACCTGCCATTCCATACATTTCTATCTCATGAGATATAAAATATTTACTCAATTCATTGGAGGGAGATATAGGTCCCACCCATCTCATAATTATACCATTCTTATGTGTGCCACAAAATCAAAAAAACATACATCATTGCATAACCCATGTAATAAAAATGGGAATCTTAAACATCATGCCATCATAATCCATATAAGATAAATGGACATCATAAAAATAATTTCATCATAAAATAATCAAATCAATGTAAAAATAGTGATAGAAATATAACCCTATATTATCTTAGATGGAAAATAATTTTGATAAAACACTTAAACTCCATTCTTGAGGAAAATATCCTTTTTTACTTCAAAAACACTTTTCCTTTCTTAACATGTCATACAATTCTAAACTAAAAGAAGTTGATTAAAAATATACTTGAATACTTGTAAATAAATCTTCTTTGAAATAATTTTTTAAAAATCCATTCATGCCATATAAGTTAAAAAAACATTATTCTCGTACTTTTGTCGGAAAAGTCAAAAATTACCTCGTATGAAAAATGACAAAAGATTCCTTTCACATCTTTTACTAAAAACTCACCGAAGGGTAAAATTGGATTTAAGTAATTGTAGGTGGATGGAAATAATATTAAATTTTGAGGAAACATGGATGTGGATGATAAAATACTCCCCAGTAAATTCTGAAGTATAAACAATCTCGGATAAATACTGAGATTGCGAGATTTTCCCTTACCTTATGTCTGATTTGCTTCATAAGTGTCCGAACCTCCTGTATAATGATTTAAATAATGTTATTGACTTATTCCAGAATCGTACTTATTTTTATGATATCATATATGGTCATATTCTTAGCTTCTTATTAGTAATATTTCATTACTACTTGTTATTCAGGTGTTTATTACTTTTTGTTCTTATGCGTGTTTTGTCGAATAAATTCTTATTTTTCTTTTTAGGTTATAGATCCCTCATTTACAGAATTGTATTAGTGTAATATATATCATATTTATTCGCTAAATTTATTTATGTAATCATTATGCAATGAAAATCATGTAGAACGAGTTGCATCACATCGTGGAGACGGTATTCCGTATATACGAACGGGCGATGATATCGTTCCCATGATCGTGGAATAGTATTTGAGTGTATGTATACTATTTAATAATCAATATCACTTTAAAATAGTCATATATAGTCATTATATACACCATTATACCCATCCAAGTATGGTGGTGGTGGAAAATAGATTACACCACGGCGTGGAGACGGTATTTCGTACGTACGCACACGCGGTGATTTCGTTTTCCGTAGGATGGATTTATAGTGAAATAGGGTTGTTTCATACTTATAATAACATATAAGTATATTAGTAATACTGATGTTATTACTTCATAATTAAACAACTGAAGAAGAAGAAGTGGAAGAAGAAATAAAGTTGAAAGAATTGGTAACAGACATTACCTCTTCTTTGAAACGCCTCTTTGAGATCTCCTTTTAGGGAACTAAAATTGGTCTTTGAAGAAGACCAAGACCTCTATGATGTTTCTAGGGAAGTGGAGAGGAGAAATTGGCAGGGGTTGGCCGAGCTTGAAGGCTCAAAGTGGTGTGAGGAAGAGGGGGAGGAGGTGCCCTTTTATAAGGGAGGAGAGGGGCTCCTTTGGAAAGACGAAAAATATTTTTTTATTATAAAGTCAAGTTTGGTTTTAAATAGCTCCAAATTGATTTATTTCGAAGCTAAGGTGGGGATGGGTCGAAATCCTCTCATCCAATATAATTTAGACAAGTTTAAGTTCCTATTTTAACCTTATCATTTAGATTTAACATTAAGTTAAATAATTTTACTTTTACCGTGTCTTCTTGTGTTCTTATACTATAAGGTTAATAAACTTACTATAACAAGTCAAACGAACCCCAAGTTGTTTATTATTAATATATATAACCTTATATAAGTCATGTGGTGAAAACCTATATTTTTAGGAATAAAATAACAATTAATAATATAATATTGTTTTAAAAACTATTTTATGTCAATTTTGAAACTATTTAGTAATTGATTTTTGTGAAAAACATAACAGAATGATTAGTTCGAAAAAAGTTAATTAAATCAATAATAACATGTCATAGTAACCAATAAAATTATTGTAATTCATAAAAAGTCTCAAATTACATTTATTTGGGTATTTATAACATCAATTATATCAATATTTCATTAATAAGATAATTACTGCATCATCTTTGTGTCATAAATAAATTAAATTATTTAATGTCTGAAAATTACAAATAAAATACAATTATGTTGGAAATTGTTTTATCTTTCTAATGAATATTTATAGTCGAATTTATCTTATGTATAATCCTATATTAAAAATTAATTAGTTATTAAACTTTGATTTTAACTATTTTAACCCTTCTTTAAATAAATTAATAATAAATGTCCTAATCTATTCCAAGTGGGCCTAAATGGTCATATTTTATTCCTAAGGTTGTTTTTGGTCGAATTAAACTTATCCAATAGAATTATGACATGTGTTAGGGTAATAATAATATCATTTTACCCTTAATTACCCTATTTACTTTTAACCGTGGTAAAAAAAAGTAAAAAGTTACTATTCACCTAAAATTATTTTTATCTCATTGAACCACATTTACTTATTGACATCAACCGTGTCTCTCGGATTTTTGAAATTCCACTCACAGAAGCGGTAAAATTAAGTTTTATGAAAAATTCAGTTTTTTTAACTACCACTTAGTGGTTTCACTATTCATCAAAAATTGAAAGTTTTCAGAAAAATACCAAAATTTCACCCTAGGATAATTTCGATATTCTGAAAAAATGAAGTCCATTTTGAAAAATAAAATTTATAAAATTTCAAAAAGTGGTTATTACTATTCATAACAGCTAGTTTTAATAATATTTTAATAGCATATCGTTGTTTATTGAAACTCGGTATTGCGTACTACGCAAGCTATCGAGGAAGGTCGCGATTTCGTGTAAAGAAAGCCAAGAAAGTGTTGTGTGTAGTAAAAGATTCCTTTGATGATTTATATAACATAAAAGTCTCGGGTGTTACATTATACCCCCCTTAAAATGAATTTCGCCCTCGAAATTTGTCACTTTGTAACAAACTGATGAGGATACCTCTCCCTCATCATATCCTCAAGCTCCCATGTAGCTTCTTGTAATTGGTGGTTCCTCCATAAAACTTTCACCAATCGAGTTGTCTTGTTTCGTAGGACTTTTTTGTTACGATCCAGAATCTCTATCGACTGTTCTTCATAAGAAAGATCTTGCTCCAGCGGTACAACTTCTGAGCTGAGTACATGTGAAGGATCAGGTATGTACTTTCTCAGGAGAGATACATGGAGCACATCGTGAACTTGAGAGAGATTCGGTGGAAGCCCCAATCAGTAAGCTACCTTCCCAACACGATCCAATATTTCGAAAGGACCGATATATCTAGAGCTCAACTTCCCCTTGTTTCCAAATCTCATGACCCTCTTCCAGGGAGATATTCGTAAGAACACTTTATCACCCACTTCAAACTCTAGGTATTTTATTTGGTTGTCAACATAACTTTTCTGTCAACTCTGAGCTGCTCTTATGTGTTGTTGAATAGATCTGACCTTTTCTGCCATTTCATCAACGAGATCAGGTCCTAATAGCTTTCATTCCCCAACTTCATCCCAGCAAGTTGGAGTCCTGCATTTCTTTCCATAGAGATCTTCATAAGGAGCCATCTGAATACTGGAGTGAAAGCTATTATTATAAGAAAATTACACCAAAGGTAGGTGTTGATCCCAACCACTTTTGAAATCCATAGAGTAAGCTCTCAACATATCTTCTAGAGTTTGAATTGTTCTCTCAGACTGACCGTCTGTCTGAGGATGATAAGCAGTGTTGAAACTTAAATCTGTATCCAGAGTATGCTGAAGACTTCGCTAGAACTTTGAGGTAAACCTCGGATCCAGATCATATATAATAGAAAGTCATACTCCGTGCAATCTTACCACTTCCTTTACATATATCTGGGAATGCTGATCCAGAGATAAATCCTCTCTAATAGCGATGAAGTGTGCAGACTTTGTAAGACGATCAACTATGACCCAGATAACATTATTGCCTTTGGATGTTTTAAGAAGTCTGGTGACAAAGTCCATAGTGATGTTTTCCCATATCCATTCGGGTATGGGTAATGGTTGTAACATCCCCTTAGAATTCTATCTCTCAGCTTTAACTTGCTGACAAACCAAGCATCGAGAGACATATTCAGCAACATCTCTTTTCATGCCATCCCACCAGAAGTACTCTTTCAGGTCCCTATACATCTTTGTGCTTCCAGGATGAATAGAGAATGAAGAACTATGAGCCTCATCCAGCAGATCCTTCTTTAATTCGGGGATGGGAGGAACACAAACCCGATTCCTGAGCTTTATTATCCCATCACAATCAAGGTTGAATTCAGGAACATTTCTTACCTTCTTTTGTAACTTGACATCTTCTTTCTGTGCCTCTTTAATCTTCACATGTATAGATGGTTGAACATTCATTTGATAAAGATATGAATTTTCCCCTTTCATTATAATTCCAAGATCCATCCTTTGTAAATCCATAAATATTGGATCTTTTGTGATCCTCATCATGGTTAAACTGGCATGGTCTTGTCGACTTAATGAATCTTCCACCTTGTTTGCTTTCCCATGGTGGTAATGGATTGATCAGTCATAATCCTTAATCAGCTACAACCATATTCTTTGGTGCATATTCAGCTCCTTTTGTGTGAAAATATACTTTAAAATTTTATGATCAGTATAAATGTCACACCTTTCTCCATAAAGATAATGCCTCCAAATCTTTAATGAAAAGATTACCGCAGCTAACTCCAAATCATGAGTTAGGTAATTTTTCTCATGTATTTTCAATTATCGTGAGGCATAAGCTATCACCATATCATTTTTCATAAGAACACACCCTAATCCCTTCTTAGATGCATCACTATAGATCAAAAACCTTTCTCCACTACAAGGCAGTGTGAGCACAGGTGCACTGGATAAACATCTTTTCAACTCCTTGAAATTATCTTCACATTCCTCTGTCCAAACAAACTTAACTCCTTTTCGATTCAACTTGGTGATTGGATTAGATAATCGTGAAAAATCTTTCACAAAACGTCGATAATATCTATCCAAACCAAGAAAACTTCGGATCTCAGTTACTGTTGTTGGCCTCAACCATCTTTAGATAACCTCTTTTTTTGTTGGATCCACAGATATCCAATCTTTTGCGATTCTGTGACCCAGAAATGAAACTTTTTGAAGCCAAAATTCACACTTGGTAAATTTGGCATAAATCTTCTCCTTTCTCAGGGTCTTCAATATAATTCTCAAGTGATCTTCATGTTCTTCCTTGCTCTTTGAATAGACAAGAATATCATCTATAAATACTACCAAAAACTGATCAAGATAGTCTCTAAAGACTCTATTCATCAGATCCATGGTGATAGCAGGGGCATTAGTAAGACCAAATGGCATCACTATAAATTCATAGTGTCCATACCTCATACAGAAAGCCGTCTTTGGTATATCCTCCCTTTTGACCCTTAATTGATGATACCCTGAACGAAGATCAATCTTGGAAAAGTATTGAGCTCCGCGTAGTTGGTAAAATAAGTCATCAATGCGTGGGAGAGGATATTTTTTCTTGATAGTGATCTTGTTAAGTTCTCGATAATCAATGCAGAGTCTCATTGATCCATCTTTCTTCTTAACAAATAGAACAGGTGCTCCCCAAGGTGACACACTAGGGCATATGAATCCCTTATCAAGATTCTCTTGGAGTTGCTTCTTCAATTCCTGCAACTCAATTGGGTCCATTCTATAAGGTGTCTTTGAAATAGGTAAAGCACCTAGTACGAGTTCTATTGAAAGCTCAACTTCACGATTTGGTGGAAGACCCGAACATTCCTCCGAAAAGACATCGTCAAACTCCCGTACAATGGGCATATTCTTAATCGTGAGTTTCTCACCAACCATTAGAGAAAAATAACCATCATTTAGTGGAATCAAGACCCATATGATGGAAGAAATTTCCACTGGAAGGTTATGTTCATCCTTGCATCGATAGACGATCATAGATTGATCTGGAATATAAAATGTGACTTACCTTCTTGGGCAATTGATATGAGATCCATGTAGAGAAAGCCAATCCATGCCAAGAATCACATCAAATTCCACTATAGGAAGGATCACAAGATTTGTAGGAAGCACTTTCCCAGAAACTTCAATCATAGAAGAATTATAAACTTTTGATGCGACTGTTGTGCCATTAGGGGTTGTCGCAGCTAACTCAACATCTAATTTTTGAGGTAATACAGTGATATCCTTAGAAAATTATTCAGAAATAAATGATTGGGTGGATCCAGAATGAAATAAAACATGTGCTACTTTAGAGTGGATGGTAAGTGTAACTTTCACCACATCGTTATCGTACTCCACATCGCTGATCGAAATTGCATGTGACTTTCCTTTGTCTTTAGACTTAAGAGTTTGTTGACGTCGACCATCATCACCAACCCTTGGATTTGGGCATTGATTGGCATAATGCCCCATCTCCTTGCAATTGAAACATCGAAGTGTAGTAGGTTCATTCTGTGTATCCCTTCCTTTGTTTGCATCATTAGACATCTTCTTCCCATTATTGCGACATTCAAATGCCCTATGACCTTCCTTTCCACATTTGAAAGATTTACTTGTCCCTTTAAGACAACTCCCTCCATGTTTCTTTCAAAACTTTGAGCATAAGGGAAAGCTCATCTTCTTTTCAGTGTGTTCTTTAAATTTTCCTTTGAATTCCATTTTCCTCTTCTTATCAAACCCATATGACTGATGGGTTACTCCAATCTCCATTTCGACTTTGAGAGCACATCGAACGATTTCCTCATAGCTATTGAAGTCCCCTATGTCTAAAGCCCTTCGAAGACTTGGTTTTAACCCACTAAAGAATCGATCGATCTTACTCTCAGGTTGGATAATAATACCAAAAGCGTACCTTGAAAGTCTTGTAAAATTTGCTTCATAGGTACCAACAGATTCATCATCCTTTTTCTTCAGTTCAAGAAACTCTTTCTCCATCTTTTTTTGGAGAATACGAGGGAAGTACTTATTGAAAAATATGTTCTTGAACTCATCCCATTACATGGACTCAATTTCATCCCTTTTCCTCATATTCTTAATAAAATTCCACTATTGATCAGCATCACCTTCCAAACGATACACTCCTAAGATGACTTTATCATGTTCATAACATTGAAGAACTGAAAATATATTTTCAGTAGTACTAATCCATTGTACAGTTACTAATGGATCAGTAGACCCGTTGATTGAAGGTGGATGCTGTCTCATGAAGTATTCAATAGAATTTTGCTCCTTCCTTTGCTCGTTTAGAATTCCTGAATGATTCATAGCTTGAGAAAGTTGTGTGAGCATGGCTTCAAGATTTTGCATTCCATCTCCCATAATGTTTGGTTACTTAGGGGGCAATCATTGCATTGCCCATCGCATTCCGCATTAACACGGTTCCTTCAGGTTCCAGCCATTGACTAAAACCAAGAAGAATAGTGTGAGAAACACTAATTATAATAGGAAAACCACATAATCAAGAATAAAATTTCACACTTAAGGTCTTATCCTAGGTTATTCATGGCCATTTCTAAAACACTAAGATTGTGTTCTATGCTTAGACTTATCCTTAGGGTTCTTACTAAGGCTTTCACATCCTAGTTTCCAAAGGTTCACTATAGCTTTCCTCTGATACCAACTATAACCACCCATACTTTACAAACATTGTTATTACTTCAGAATTGAAGCACACTTATTACAACATATAACAAAACCAGGAAAGGAAAATATAGGTATAGAGTCTTTAGAAACTGGGAAACATAAACAACTGGTTCATAAATCATCTACTTTGCCTCCAATTTATTTCATCATATCTAGAGTCCCTTTTTGGAATAACCTACTTAATAACATTCTTCCTGACCTGGGGAAATAAAACATACAAAAGGGTGAGCTCAAATGCTCAGTAAGGGTAAACAAAAGAAATATCAATCACATCATATACATAAGAACATAACTTTTGGAAATCTTAACCTGGAAAAGAAATCATAATTTCATAACATGGGATAAATCGTAGTAGTGAAATGTAATCCCAATACTCATAACATAAAACATGAAACTTTGTGGCATACACACATAATCATAGAAATAATTTCTTATTAGTCAAGACTCATAGACAAGACTATCTTAGTGGACAAAGTCCATTTCGGAACCGAGTTCACTCCTCGTTTCAGTCCTGTTTCACTGAACCGGTTTAACCTGCCATTCTAGCCATGTCTATCTCATGAGATATAAAATCCTTACCCAATTCATTGGAGGGAGATATAGGTCCCACCCATCTCATAATGATACCATTCTTATGTGAGCCACAAAATCAAAAAATCATACATCATTGCATAACCCATGTAATAAAAATGGGAATCTTAAACATCATGCCATCATAATCCATATAAGATAAAAGGACATCATAAAAATAATTCCATCATAACATAATAAAATCAATGTAAAAATAGGGATAGAAACAAAACCCTATATTATCTTAGATGGAAAATAATTTTGATAAAACACTTAAACTCCATTCTTGAGGAAAATATCCTTTCTACTTCAAAAACACTTTTCCTTTCTTAACATATCATACAATTCTAAACAAAAAGAAGTTGATTAAAAATAGACTTTAAAAATTGTAAATAAATATTCTTGGAAATATTGTTTTAAAAATCCCTTCATGCCGTATAAGTTAAAAAAACATTCTTCTCGTACTTTTGTCAGAAAAGTCAAAAAGTACCTCGTAAGAAAAACGACAAAAGATTCATTTCATATCTTTTACTAAAAACTCACCGAAGGATAAAGTTGGATTTAAGAAATTTTAGGCGGATGGAAATAATATTACATATTGAGGAAAGATGGATGTGGATGATAAAATACTCCCTAGTAAATTATGAAGTATAAACAATCTCGGATAAAAATTGAGATTGCGAGATTTTCGCTTACCTTAGGTCCAATTTGCTTCGTAAGTGTCCGAAACTCCTGTATAATTATTTAAATAAGGTTATTGACTTATTCCAGAATCATAATTATTTTTATGATATTATATATGGTCATATTCTTAGCTTCTTATTAGTAATATTTCATTACTACTTGTTATTCGGGTGTTTATTACTTTTTGTTCTTATGCGTGTTTTGTCGAATAAATTCTTATTTTTATTTTTAGGTTATAGATACCTCATTTCCAGAATGGTATTAGTGTAATATATATCATATTTATTCACTCAATTAATTTATGTAATCATTATTCAATGAAAATCATGTAGAACGAGTCGCATCACATCGTGGAGACGGTATTCCGTACGTACGCACGAGCGATGATATCGTTCCCATGATCGCAGAATTGTATTGGAGTGTATGTGTACTATTTCAGAATCAATATAACTTTAAAATAGTCATACATATTCATTATTTACACCATTATACCCATCCAAGTAAGGTGGTTGTGGAAAATAGATTACACCACGGCGTGGAGACGATATTCCATAAGTACGCACGCACGGTGATTTTGTTTTCCGTAGGATGGATAGATGGTGAAATAGGGTTGTTTCATACTTATAATAACATATACGTATATGAGTTATACTTATGTTATTACTTCATAATGAAACAACTAAAGAAGAATAAGTTGAAGAAGAAATAAAGTTGAAAGAATTGGTAACAGACATTACCTCTTCTTTGAAATGCCTCACTAATATCTCCTTTTAGGGAACTAAAATTAGTCTTTGAAGAAGACCAGGACCTCTAGGATGTTTCTAGGGAAGTGGAAATGAGAAATTTATAGGGGTTGGCAGAGCTTGAAGGATCAAAGTGTTGTGAGGAAGATGGGGAGGAGGTGGCCTTTTATAAGGGAGGAGAGGGGCTCCTTTGAAAAAACTAAAAGTATTATTTTATTATAAAGTGAAGATCGGTTTTAAATAGCTCAAAATTGATTTATTTCGAAGATAAGGTGGTGATGGGTCGAACAACTCTCATCCAATAGAATTTAGACAAGTTTAGGTTCTTATTTTAACCTTATCATTTAGATTTAACATTAAGTTAAATAATTTTACTTTTACCGTGGCTTCTTTTGTTCTTATACTATAAGGTTAATAACCATACTATAACAAGCCAAACGAACCCCAATTTGTTTATTATTAATATATATAACCTTATCTAAGTCATTTGGTCGATCCTTAGATTTTTAGGAATAAAATAACAATTAATAATATAATATTTGTTATAAAAACTATTTTATGTCAATTTTGACACAATTTAGTAATTGATTTTTGTGAAAATCATAACAGAATGATTAGTTCGAAAAAAGTTAATTAAATTAATACTAACATGTCTTATTAACCTAGAAAATTATTGGAATTCATAAAAAGTCTCATATTACATTTATTTGGGTATTTATAACATGAATTATGTTAATATTTCATTAATAAGATAATTATTGCATCATCTTTGTGTCATAAATAAATTTAATTATTTAATGTCTAAAAATTAAAAATAAAATACCATTATGTAGGAAAGCTTTTTATATTTCTAATGAATATTTATAGTCGAATTTATCTTATGTATAAACCTATATTAAAAATTATTTAGTTATTAAACATTGATTTTAACTATTTTAACCCTTCGTTAAATAAATTAATAATAAATGTCCTAATCTAATCCAAGTGGGCCTAAATGGTCATATTTTATTTATAAGGTTGTTTTTGGTCGAATTACACTTATCCAATAGAATTAGGACATGTTTTAGGGAAATAATAATAACATTTTTACCCTTAATTACCCTATTTACTTTTAACCGTGGTAAAAAAAGTAAAAAAGTTACTATTCACCAAAAATTATTCTCATCTCATTGAACCACATTTTACTTACTTACATCAACCGTGTCTCTCAGATTTTTGAAATTCTACTCACAGAAGCGGTAAAATTAAGTTTTATAAAAAATGCAGTTTTTTTAACTACCACATAGTGGTTTCACGATTCATCAAAAATTGAATGTTTTCAGAAAAATACCAAAATCTCACCTTAGGCTAATTTCGATATTCTGAAAAAATGAAGTCCATTTTAAAAAATAAAATTTATAAAATTTCAAAAAGTGGTTATTACTATTCATAATGGCTAGTTTTAATAATATTTTAATAGTATATCGTTGTTTAGTGAAACTCGGTATTCCGTTCGACACAAGCTATCGAGGAAGGTCGCGATTTCTTGTAAAGAAAGCCAAGAAAGTGTTGTGTGTAGTAAAAGATTCCTTTTATGATTTATATGACATAAAAGTCTCGGGTGTTACAGGTTTCTATAAATGGTATAAGAGAATGGTATAATTACTTTTGGGGATTAATACTAGAATACATTAGGGAAACACTATAGATAATTATATGGATATTTATATGTATAAGAAAATATCATAGAATTTGGTGATGTTTAAATAGTGTTTTCTATGAAATAACATGCCGCTATGAATACTACAATTTTATGTGGCTCTGGTACAGTTGAATTTAGGGGTAATAACATTGAGAATGGATCATTAGGATTGAACTCAATTGTCACCTAGTGCACATCAATAGGCATTAATGCACACATAATATGAATCTCCCATAGGTTATGTTTTGTAAATTCATATAATCTTAATGAACCATAATAAATGACTTTAATAAATGATAGTCACAGATTTCCTAATGTCAAAAAATATCCAGGATACCCTAGTACCCTGGTAACAGAGTCGAATCTCACATGGCCTGATGGGAATTCTTGATACCCATGGGTTGATGGCTAGTACCTTGCATTATACATGAAATATGAGGGAACTATTTTTTCCAAAAATATTAGAATAAAAAGATATAAGTGAGTATTATCAAAAATACAAAGGTAGAAAGTACCAAAATCAAAGAGGTAAAAAAAACTAAAAAATGAATCTGCAAAAGACACAACAACTTTGAAAGCACGATTAGACATGAACCGTGTAAGAAGTGGATTGCATCTCCACTATAAAACTCCAACAATCCAGGTACCAATGATTTTAAACATCGAACACTTTCTTGTGGTGCTTTTCCTTTTCTTGGGCATGGCATAAGATAATCTATAAATGATTTAAGGCAATGAAAGTGTGTCATCTAAAAATCATAGTAGGGTTTTACCAAGTGCCCCACATTCAATTCCATAATAATTAAACCAAATATTATTTCAATTTAAATTAAACAAGACATGGAGTGGCATTAACATATTTAAAAACAATGTTTTAATTCAAAAAGTGATTATATATATATCAAACAAGATGAAGTGAATATTTATAATAAAAAAAATTATATAAAATATCTGGAATGAATAAAATAGTTCCATAATAAATGACATATAAACATATAATTAAGTATATCATAGAAATATGTAATTAGATCAGATGTATATAAGACTCTATTAAAAGGATCCTCACACTACTCAATCAGTGATCTCATATCAACGTGTGAACATATTCCATGACTAAGTCTATCCATACACAACTCCCCATAATGGAAACTCATGTTGTAGTATTATTATGTCAGTGTTTGCATCATCAATCCAATTCTAATGGTTTAAATACTTGTTTTATTATCATAATTACCCACTAAATACCTGGGATACCATGTTCTTTAGTCAATCAATCCATAAATCAATCTCAAGAAAATAAATCTTTTCAAACTAGTTAAAAATACATTTTCCCAAGTTCAGGTTTCCACATTTCTTTCTCATTTAAAAACATAGAAATAGGTTTTCATAAATACATTACTTTTATAATAATATTTATCTTTAATACTTTTATCTCAAACTCAATTTTCAAATCCAACCATCAATTTTTGTCAAATCCACCCAACAATTTCAATTCCATTGAAATTGGGTGTTTTTAAAAAAGAACATTCCTTTTTTTTAAATCATCCATCAATCATAAAATATATGTATTTTTAAATCATTTAAAAAATCATTTCAAGTCAATCATAAAATTAAATCTTTAAATTATAGGTAACAATTATATGGAACCACCGTCCTTTAATTAGTGATCAATTCAACTCCCATAAGGGGGAAATTCCAATAATGAATGAAGGTAAAGGATACCAATAAGAAAATTATAGATTAAAAATCACCAAGATAAGAATATAATACAACAATCAATCATAATCATACCACACACAAAGTGGGGTTGTATATATAAGTAGAAATCCAAAGTGAGTAGACTAGTTGAGAATCAATCACCAAACCAAGTTGTCGCAAAGGGATGAAATCACTAACTATGCATCAGTAGAATCCTATAGTTCTTGAGAGTAGTTCTCTAAGTATTACAAATTAAATAAGCCATGGTACATAAATAATACAACCGGGCTTAAGGAATTTACTTAGTAAATATTGGGTGTATGTGGTAAATGAATAATGTTTCACATATGTATAAAAAGGCATCACCTAATGTAAAAAAACACCAAGTGATGAATATATGGTGTATGATCTATTTTTAAGGTGAAAACCACCCTTTAAAAATAAGATTGTCCTTTATGATGTGAATTATCATGCATCATAATCCATTATTTTGGATTATGGACAATGAAAAAATTTCATTGTATGAAATTGATTTATAGTATAAATTCCTTTGAAATCTAGTCATTAGATGTAGAACCAAACATAAATCCAACAATTCACCTTAGAAGGAAAGTGAATCTTTCAATTCTTTTGACACATTTATTCCTAGAATAAATTAATTCAAACAAATATACATACCCAGAAATTAGGTAATTTTCAAAAAAAATACCTCCTCACTAAAAAGGACTTAAACACACCCAAACAAACAGGGAATCAAGAAAAGTGAGAAGAAGTACTTGAAAGATGGTAACAAGATTTTACAACCTCACCACCAATAACACTCTTTGTCCCGATAAATACTATCAATAATATTACATATCAAAGATATGAGGCCACCCCACTCTCATCATTTCCTCATTCTCCCACAAATATTGTGGATCAAAATCTTGTTTCCATATAGGACAGACCAAATGTATCATCTACACATGAAGAACCATTGTCTAGAAATTAATAATCCTTACAGAATGCTCAGTCATGGATGAATCCATCTCAACGTAGAGATCCTCCCAAATCAAAACATAATAAGGGTTAGAAAGATACATTGAATATGTGATACATGAAAGACATTGAGGATCAAATTAATCAATGGTGTAAGTTCCACAATGTATTCCACTTTTCCCACTAACTCAACAATCTTAAAAGGACCCACAGTCCTTAGAATAATATTTCATGTTTCCCATTATATTGGTTACCCATCCAAGGAGAAAATCTCAATAAAAACTAGTCACCAAATGAAAACTCTAATGGTCATTTATGAAAATCATCATAGGTCTTATTAAAACTCTATTATGTCAACATTATCTGATTAATCAATTGAATTGTCATTGTCTTCTCTTAGACCAAACTCGATCAAAAAGGGAACATTCACCAATCTCTGACCAACACAATAGGGATCTATAAGTTAAGCGACGAAAGGAATAAAATTTATCCATTATGATAATATGCTAGTAAATATTGTTATATGAAAACTCAAATAGTCCCAAATGGTCATCCCAAGTTCCCCCAAAGTCAACAACCCAAGCATATAGAATGTCCTCCAGAATTTTTATAGCTCACTCTATCTGGAAATTCATCAATGGATGACATGCCACGATCAAACATACCTGGGATTCAATAGCCTTCTAGAGGCCTCCATAGAAGAGAGAGGTTAAATGGGGATCCCTAATTGAGACTATAGCATATAGAACTCCATGAAATGTGACAATATCATACAAATAAAGACATCCTATGTCATTAATTTTACATTCCTCTAGAATGGGTATAAAGTTATTTGATTTTGTTAGCCTATATATCACAACCCATATGAAAATATTTTATGAATGGTTTCACTACAGACCTACTAAAAAAGTACGTATAAATATCATCCAAATACAAAATATGTGCTTGAAGTGGATAAAGATGATATGAAGGTTTCTTGTTCTTGGCATTGACCTGTTGGAATGTATAATAATGAGATACAAAATCTATGACCTCGCTTCTCATACCAAGCCACCAAAATCATATTATAATATCATATATTTTCATTGTGGTTCTAGGGTACAGAACAACCTAAGAATTATTAAAATTCACCATCACTACATTTTTCAAAATAAAATGAAGAAGATACTAGTTCTAGAAACATAGGACACCATTTGAAGAGAACACCCACTCGGTGATGGTATTACCACCATAACTCAAGTCCCTAATTCCAAAAAATTCATCCTCAAGGAGACACTCCCAAATAACCGTCTTGAGAAGTTAATAAGAAAACTTCACCCCTTCCAAAATAGCCTCAGACTCATTATCCAAGACTCCCAAATGTAACTGACCAAAGAGAGAAATCATATTCCACTCTCATGATTATTATTTCTTGACCTAGTTCATATGTTTCCTTCTTAAAGCATCACTAATGGAATCACCCTTCATAGATGAATATGTGTTTTCGAAATAAAAATATTGTAGTAACTCCAACCAATGCCTCTATTAGATAATAATATCTTTTTTAGAGAATATATAACTCAAGATTTTTTGGTAAGAATAAATAGTAATCATTTCTATGAAAAAGTAATACCTCTAAATCCTAAGAGAATGCATCAAAACCACAAGTTTGAAATCATAGTTTAGATAATTATTGTAATTTGGAATAAGCTATCTTGAAATATAGGCTACCATGTGATTGCCCTACATAAAGAAAGAATTCGTACCCAAACCTGATGCATCAAAGATGACCACATTACCCTTCCTGGCCTCACAAAGAGTCCAAACTAGAGAAGAATTCAAAATGAGTTTCAACTCGACAAAGTAACTCTAGAATATCTTTCACCAAATGAAAGACACTCATTTTTGAGTGAGGTCTGTCATTAGAAATCCCAAATTTGATAAATCCACGATGAATCTGTCGTAATATCCCTCCAAACCAAAGATGCTCCAAATTTTGAAAACATTATGTGGTTTCTGCCATGTCATTTTAGATTTCACCTTCTTAGGATGAATTTAACTACCATGTTTCTAGAACACATGTCCCAAGAACCTTAGTTATCAAATTAAGAAATTAAATTTATATATTTTTACATAAAGTTAATAACTTCTCACAGTTTTGAGAACTCAACTCAAATAATTCACATCATCCTCCTCTTTTTGGGATAAAACTAGGATTCCATCAACAAATACCACGTGGTACTCATGAAATATATTAATTATTAAATTCATAAAAACTGTAAGAGAATTGGATGAACTAAGTGTCATAATAGGATACTCACAATGGCTATAAACACTCCTAAACATTGCCTTATAATAGTTTGATTCATTAATTCTAAATTAGTGATAAAAAATTTATAAATCCGTATTTAATAACTGCTTCACCTCTTTTAGATAGCCAAATTTTTCATCAATAAATATCAACCTGTAATTATTCTTTACCATGATTAAATTGATTATCATGTAATAAAAACATATGTGAAGTGTTCTATCATGTTTATTTGAAAAGAGAATAGGTTCCACCCAAGATGAAAATGTGGGCATATGAATCCTTTCTTGAGTAGATCTTCTAAATTCATGTTCAAAACCTTCAAATACACTAGTTCCATAGTGTAATAATTTATAAAAACTGACTGAGTACCAGGTTGCAAATCAATAGAAAACAATACCTCCCATATGAGTGGGAATCTAGAGAAGTCATATCAAAAATATCAAGAAACTTGAAAAAAATTAGAGGGACATAATCACTAAAATACTCTAACTCAATAACGGAATAAAAAAACAATATCACCCTACTCAACTAAAAAACTAATGTTTTATATCAACTTGAACTCAATTCCCATTCTACTTGGAAGACATTACACACCCCATCAGACGTCGTAAAGGAGTACTATAGAAGATATCAATCACTATGGGACTTATGAGAAATCATACAATACATCCCTAAAATGTTTTAATGAGGTTTCATTTTTAGAACTGTAAAAATTTATAAAATCTAAACTTATGATTCATATAAAACTTAAACATGGAATTAGATAACCTAATATCTCTTCGTTATGAGTGGTGTAGTAATATCAATCACCTCAAACCAAATCTGTATAGTAAGATTAAAAAAATTCACAATATAAGTAGATATAAATGAGTGAGATGAAGAATTATTAATTAATGAAGTAACTAAAGATGAATATATAGTTATCTTACCACTAATAGTCACAAGACCAACATCATCTTCCATTGGTGACTCTTCCACTATGTGAAGATGCCTCATTTTTGTTACGGGTTTCTAGGACCCCTTGGTTCTTGAAGTTTATAATTATAACACAAAAATTTTAGGAGATGATGAGTTTATTAAACTATGTGGATTAGAAATGAAATTTGAAAAATTCTATATATCACCTGAGTGACTGCAAGAACTACAAATCTTAAGAGACTCAAAGAAAACCCGATTTGGATGCCCAACCTTGACACATAGAGAGCATGTGAAATGGACTCTTCTAGGAACTAAAGGAGGTTTGGATGATGTATTCTCTATATAACCCCCAAGAGACTGATAAAACATACTATTTGCTATAAAGGAACTCAAAGAAATTACACTGGGATAAAAAGAAACATCTATCAACCTTGAATTACCAACTAGGTGAAGCTCAACCATTATCGCGCAATTAAAAAATTGATCATCATATTAAAATTAATATTTCTATAATAAGTACATATTTTATTTTAAAACATAACATATATATAAAAGTATTTAAATAAAATGGATTTAATTTTTTTAATATACATGTTTAAAAATGGTTGGGTTTCATTTTTTTTTAAATTAATTAATTTTTTGTGAATAATATTATACATCTAAATATGATAATTTAAAAAATTAGAAAAACACATGCTAAAATTATTTGTGTCTAATGTAAGTGATTATTTTTTCAAACTCACATGAACCAATTACTATATATAGTCAAAATATTCAATACTGTTGGTAGTCCTGATCTTAAGTAATAAAATAATGAATATAATATTAAAAACCCCCCACCCCTTCTCCTCGCACATTATAAGACTCGTAGCGTGATTTTTTAGAAAACTCTCCCCTCACCTTTCTACCCACATTACTAGAAGACTTTATTTTAAAAATTCAAATATCAATGTTCCTTATGGGGTATTACATGAGATTTCATTCAATAGGTTATATGATCAAAATTTGTCATTTAATTTTATTTGATCTTCTACCTTCTACTTGAATCCAAATTCCACCATGAAATGATGTATCCATTACTATAAATATAGTACAATACTATAATGTTAATTTAATATCTATCTTCTACAATACCTTTTATTGTTTCCAAAATTAAAACATTGTTCACAATATGGTTGGTTCACTGTCTCCATGAACAATGAACTTTACTTTTATTCCCATCCTTCAAGGATGGTTGTAAAAAAGTAATGTTAAAATATGATTTTAATAAGTATAATATAACTTAATTCATGTTTCATAATGTTTTAATAATAATAACATTAAATTAATTTAATATATGTTGTGAAAGCAAAAAAAACTACCTAAATGAGATAACTATATAATGTTAACATCTTTATGAATATTTTCATAACTATGTGATAAAAAAGTGGTATTTGGGAGTATTTAAACTTCTTAAAGGAAATAAATATCATTTAATTTCACTTATGGAGTGGTATTCCCATTTTATAAGAATATTATTAATTATATACAAGTGATCCAACTTTGGATCCACAAAACAAATTTCCTCAGAATGATGAAATTGAATGATATATATCTTTGAAATGGATGTGGATAAAAATAAAATAAATATAGTAACTTAGATATATATGTAAAATTTTATTAAATAGTTAATTAATGAATCTAGATTTATTATATTGTTTGTAACGTTCATCTGTGGAATGATTCTTGAATAATGGTAACAAGTCTCTTTAAACAACATTTTCATTAATATATTCAATCTCCCCTTTTCCCAATGTCTCTCAATATTCATCTAAATTAATTTCTATATATTATGTATATAAGTCACACACAAATATACCTATCTTAATCCAAATTTCCATTATGGGGATATACATATTTTGAAGTTTCCCTTAACAATTTCTTTCCATAAGAAAACTCTGTTAAAGAGAACTTCTTGGTTTATTACCCCTATATAAGTACAACTCCATATAGTTTTTAACACCATCCATTGGTGATTAAAATTTATCAATTTATTTTTTTAAATTTTTTTTAATTAAATTATGGTTTTATGGAATTTTTTAGGCCATTTAAAAAGTTAAATACTTTGTACACTTTCATAAAACCCCCTTAAAAAGGGATGTTTCCAATGTTATTTCTACACTTCTTTTATATATTCATTTCACATTGAATTAATTTTAATATCAAATGTTTCCTTATTTATCTAAAAACATAAATGAAATATTTAATCCCATTTTCATCAAATTCATTATGATATTCCATTTTCTATGTTAGGAGACATGATTATTGATCGTACCACGATTCACTGCTTTATTCCACCCTTACACTGCAGTTTTAAACTAGTTTTTTAATGAATATTCAAAATATAATAATAAATGTCACTTTATGTTTAAATCAATCAATTAATTTTTATAAATATTATAATGGGAAATGTTATTTGTTTTTATTGTTTCAATGTAGGTGGAGGTGATTTGGAGGGCCCTTGATGAAGTGGAAGAAAAATGGGCCAAAATTACATGGATCCATGGACATCTGTCCACTGTTTTTCCTATTACACAAATTAAGTGAATCCAAATGGGCTGGTATTTTGTGTACATGTCCAAAATTTAATATTATACATTTCATATTAAGGATCCAAATCCTGATTCGGCTTCTATGGGGCCCATCCGAACTGATCTGTCCAAGCCACCGAATTTGGACCAAGTCAAATGTGGTGTTCTGTATTTTGTTAATATCTTGAGCTGTAGTTGTCCAAATGGTTCCAACAATTTGGTAGAGACATTCAATAGGTAGGGATACAACTTTTTTATTTTCTCTAAAGCGAGATAAGGCTTTCTGAAGGCCGAAACATGTGATACAATTGGATTGATGAAATCTCTATGCCTCAAACCACCTTCCAATTTTCCTATAAAAGGGCACCAAGGGATCCTCATTTGATAGTTCGAACAAGGAGTGAAGTGCTGAAAATTTGGAGTCCTATAGGAGTATCCTAATCACCTTGGAGGTTATGGAGGCCCCTATCCTCATAGGGGAATCAAGGATAAAGAAGGAGTTCCACCCGAGCTTCCTCCTCCTCCCGATGTCGAGCTAAAAGTTGGGTGTTCGTTGTTGGGGAGCTACACAAATGTCAAGGGAGTTTCGATGCATACACTAGCTACTGGTTTGGAGTAATTTGGGTGTTTAAACACTTCATTCCATGTATCTTATTTTGTTTCAGATTTGAATGCTTGATTTGATGCATGTGAGTGCTATTCTCTTAATTTCAAACTGATCGGTGTGAGGTTTTGAGAGCGTGACTTGTGTTGTTCCAATTGGACATCACAAGAAAACTTTTCATACCCACATTATTGAGATTTTAATATGCTTTGGAAGCTCTTATTCCATGAATAAGTATTGGACCTTGACAAGACAATTGTTACGTCAAGGTTTGTCCTTAAAGCATTGAAATAAAAGCTTAGGAATTAATCGGGATTCCAATTAACTCCAACCAAAGAATTACTCTAAACCTAAGATGAATCTCTTTGAACAATGAACTTGATATGTGTGTAGTGAAATCACATCAACCATTTTATCTCATATTTTTCAAAATCCACTAGGTCACTCAATTTTTAAGACATTTCATCTAAGTCATTGTTTTAAACTCTTTTCAAAACCACCCCCTCTCTTAGTCATTTTTATTAAAAATACACACTCTAAACCTATCAACGCTCCTTGAGAGACCACCTAGGGTCTACCCTAGACTATAAACCATCCTTAAAACAAAGTTAATTTGACGTGTCATGAAAACTTGGTCAAATTTTGGCACCGTTTCTGGGGAGCGCTTTGGTTTTTTGTGCGTGTTTTTGATAAATGTTTTGTAATTTTTGTGAATATTTGTTTGTTTTATCTTCTACGTTTGCATTTATTTTTGTTTTATAATTTATTTATTGTGTAGGTTCTGTGTATGACGCGTTCTAATCTAGGAGACCTACAAAATTTCGAACCCAAACCAGAGAGGATCATACATCAACAAAACTAAGACACACAAGACAACACTTTGAAGGAGGAGACATCACATCTTAAAATTCTTCTTGATACTTATTCTTCTTCTGAAACCAAAGTTAAAACTGAACATAACTTGTATAACATGGCTGAAAATAATAGAACACTAAATGAAATAACCTCACCTGATGTTGATATCCGACCCACTTATATTCAATTACAAGGCGAGGAACCCAATTTTGAACTAAAATCTGGTTTAATTCATTTCTTACCAAGATTTCATGGACTGACTAAATAAGATCCACATAAGCATTTAAAAGAATTTCATACTGTGTGTTCAACATTAAAACCTGCTAATGTGGATGAAGAAAAAGTAAAACTTAGGAAATTTCCATTTTCATTAGAAGACATGACTAAAGATTGGTTGTATTATGTTAATTCACCTATTAGAGGTTGGGTGGACATGAAACAAATTTTTCTTGTAAAATACTTCCCAGCCTCTCGAACTGCAACAATAAGGAAAGAAATATGTGGGATAAGACAATCTCAAGGGGAAACCCTTCATGAATATTGGGAACTCTTTAAAATATTATGTTCAAGTTGTCCACACTGCCAAATTAGTGAACAACTTTAAATTCATTATTTTTATGGAGGTTTAATTCCAATAGATCGTAACATGATTGATGCTGCTGCAGGTGGTGCACTAGTGGATAAAACTGAAATCGCTGCAAGGACCCTAATTAAGACCATGGCACAGAACACTCAACAATTTAGTTCAAGGTCCAGTGTACCCATTCGAGGTGTCCATGAGGTGAAAAGTACTGAATTCAAGAAGAAGGTGGACACAATGTTTGAAGTGGTGAGTACCCTTCTATGACAACTTGCTCTTTCCCAAGGGAAATTCCAATCTCCTCCTCCCATACATTGTGGTATATGCTCTTCTGGTACCCACTATTCTGACCAATGCCCCCAATTGAGAGAAACTTCTGAGAGTTGTGAGGAAATATTCCCAGAATGCCCCTATAACCAACCCTTTAGGAAAGAACCTTACTATCCTTCCAACCTTGGGTGGAAAGACAACCAAGCTTATAGGCAAGGGGGGTATTCAAACCAGCCTCATCAACCATGGAACCAACCAGGGGAAATTAGTCATCAACCACCACCACCCAAAAATTTTCAACCACCCCAAAGGCATTTCCAACAACCCCCTCCAAAAACTGAACCTAGCCTAGATGATACGATGAAACAAATTGCTGCCAATAATCTCCAATTCCAAAAAACCACCCAAGCAGCGATACAAGACCTAAAAACCCAATTAGGCCAACTAGATAACTCGGTGGGTGAAATCCAAATCCATGGGTCTGGTAAACTACCCTCTCAACCACTTGTTAACCCTAGGGATATGGGAAATGTTAGTGCCATCACCCTTGGGAGTGGAACTCAAATTTAAAGCCAAATGAACCCTCCATTAGAGTCATCCTCTCCTAAGGGAACCACCATCCCAACCACTGAAAAAGGTTCAAATGAGATGGAACCTTGTCTTGAGAGAAGTCCTACCAAAGGAAAGAGTGTGTCTATTAATGAGTTACCAAGCCCAAGAATCCCTCTTCCATTTCCCCAAAGAGACACCAAACCATGGAAACAAAAGGAAACTGAACTTGATAAAGAAATCTTAGAGACTTTCAAAAAATTTCAGGTTAACATTCCATTGATTGATGCTGTCAAGAAAATTCTGAGATACACCAAGTTTTTAAAGGAGATGTGTACCCACCAAAAGCGACTTAGAGGTGATGAGAAGGTGAGCCTAGGGAGGAACATCTCAGCATTGATACAACCATCACTTCCCACCAAGTGAAACGATCCTGGAACATTCTCGATTCTGTGCACCATAGGGGAGTATTCTTTTTCCAATGATATGCTTGATTTGGGTGCCTCTATTAATGTGATGCCTCACTCTATTTACTCTTCTTTGCAGGTCAGCGAACTAAAGCCCACAAGAATAGTTGTTCAACTAGAAAATCGGAGTACGACACACCCTTCTGGTGTGTTAGAGGATGTTCTTGTGAGGGTTCAAAATTTAATATTTCCTGCTGATTTTTATGTGCTAAAAATGGAAGATGATAGGATGAATGGACATACCCCAATTATATTGGGGAGACCATTCTTAAAAACCACCAAATCCATAATTATTGACCATAATAGTACATTATCTATGTAATTTTGTGGTGACATAGTCCATTTCAACATACTTGATGCCATGAAGCACCCCTCAGAAGAACATACCTCTCTCTCGGTAAATTCAATTGATGTACTCCCTTCCCATAAAATAACTTCATTTTTCCTCTGATCCCCTTTCTGAATTTTACTCTTTGATTGAAATTCTTGGTAATGAGTCATGTGTTTATTATTTTAGTGGTCTATAAAAGTTTCATGCATGTTTATTAATTGATAATTTCTTGAAAATGGAGGATCACTTGACCATCGATGATACTGCTATGCTTGTAAAAGCTAATTCCTCATCTGAGGATGATACCATTGAGTAGTTAGATGAGATTAGTGACCTCTCACTTTCACACACACTCACATAAATCCAAAATCCACCTGAATTAGAACTAAAGAAACTGCCTCAAGATTTAAAATATTCATATATTGAGAATGGAAACAAGATTCCCGTCATTATTTCTAGTTCACTCCCCCTTGAGCATGAAATGAGACTGCTTGAACTTTTGAGGGAGTATAAACAAGCATTGGGATGGACAGTTGCAGACATTCCTGGTATTAGCCCATCAATTTTTACACATCATATTTTATTAACTGATGAGTCTAAACCAGTGAGGCAGGCACAACGTCGACTGAACCCAAACCTCTTAGATGTAGTTAAAAAGGACGTAACAAAGTTATTGGCTGCTAGAATCATTTACCCCATCTCTGATAGCCAATGGGTCAGTCCCGTTCAAGTTGTTCCTAAAAAAACTGGCCTAACGGTAATTGAAAATGAAAACAATGAATTGGTTCCAACTCATGTGCAGAATAGTTTGTGTGTCTATATAGATTATCGCCGGCTAAACCAACACACTAGTAAGGACCATTTCCCATTGCCATTCATTGACCAAATGCTAGAGAGGCTAGCGGGGAAGCCCATTACTGTTTTCTTGATAGGTATTCTGGATACTTTCATATCCATATTTCCCCCAAGGATCAGGAAAAGACAACCTTCACTGGCCCCTTTGGCACATTTTCCTATAGAAAGATGCCATTTGTCCTGTGCAATGCTCCAAGTACTTTCCAGCGATGTATGGTTAGTATTTTTTAGGATTACCTAGAGGTTTGCATGGAAGTTTTCATGGATGATTTTACTGTTTATGGATCCTCTTTTGATGAATGTTTAAGTAGTCTTGGTTATGTCCTACATCGCTGTATTGAAAATAATCTTGTATTAAATTATGAGAAATTCCATTTCATGGTGCGATAAGGTATATTTTTGGGACATGTCATTTCTTGGGATGGTATCCAAGTAGATAAATTGAAATTGGAGGTCATTTCTTCCCTACCATTCCCAAAAAATGTACGTGATGTGTGGTCATTCCTAGGTCTTGCTGGATTTTACCGTCGTTTCATTCGTGATTTTAGTAAGATTTCATTTCCCCTCTCCTGCTTACTAAAAAAAGAAAAAGATTTTGTTTTTGATAAAGAATGTGAAGAAGCTTTTCATAAATTAATATGGTGTCTCACATCACCCACAGTAATCCAACCACCTTATTGGGATTTACCATTTGAGCTCATGTGTGATGCCCCTAACTATGCAGTTGGGGCAGTCTTATCAAAAAGGGTCGATCGAGCTCCACATGTCATTTCCTATGTCTCACATACTTTGGACCCCCCCAAGTAAACTACACCACCACTGAAAAAGAATTTCTTTCCATTGTGTTTGCCTTGGATAAAATCAGTTCATACCTTTTAGGGTCCAAAGTCATTGTGTTCTCAGACTATGCAGCCCTCCGGTATCTCCTAAAGAAACCGGAAGCCAAACCACATCTCATTCGTTGGATGCCCCTCTTTCATGAATTCAATCCAGAAATTAGAGATAAAAAAGGAGCATACAATGTGGTGGAAGAACATATCAATAGGATCCCCCCATCCTCAGACATTGTCTCATCCCCCTGTATTCCCATTAATGACATGTTTCCTGATGAGAAATTGAACATAGTGCAAGATGCTATTCCCTGGTATGCTGAAATTGTAAATTATTTGGTAGCATCTTGCATTCCTACTGATTGCAACAAAAACCAAGCCATTCATCTAAAACATGAGTCTCGTTGGTACATTTGGGCTGACCCCTACCTTTGGCACACATGTAGCGATCAGGTCCTTAGGCATTGTGTTCCCGATAACGAGTTTTAGTCTGTCTTTAGATTCTGCCACACTCTTGCTTATGGGGGCCACTTTGGTCCCCAATGGACTGCTCGCAAAGTTCTTGATTCTGGTCTCTTTTGGCAACACTTTTTCGGGATGCCCATGAATTTTTTAAATCTTTTCCTCATTGTCAAAGAATGGGGAATGTCTCTAAAAAGAATGAAATGCCACAATAACCCTTGCTCTTTCATGACATTTTTGATGTTTGGGGTATTGACTTTATGGGGCCATTTCTAAATTCTTTTAGCAACTTTTACATTCTTTTGGCAGTTGATTATGTATCAAAATGGGTAGAGGCACGGGCCACAAGGACAGATGATTCCAAAACAGTTGTAGAATTTTTGAGAACTCTGCTCTTTTGTAGGTTTGGATTACCTAGGTTCATCATCAGTGGCCATGTTTCTCATTTCTGCAATCGAACAATGCAATCACTTTTGCGTTGGTATGAGGTTGGTCATCGAGTATCTACTACGTATCACCCACAGACTAATGGTCAAGCCGAGGTGTCAAATAGAGAGGTAAAACAAATTCTTGAAAAAATGGTCCAACCCAACATAAAATATTGGAGTCTTCGACTTGAAGATTCATTATGAGCATATCGTACTGCTTTCAGAACTCCCATTGGAATGTCCCCCTATCGTTTTGTGTTTGGAAAGAGTTTTCACCTCCCTGTTGAGATTGAGCACCGGGCCTATTGGGCCATCAAACAATGCAATTCTAATCATTCTGGTGCGGGTGCTCAAAGGAATTTGCAGATTCAGGAGCTAGAGGAAATGGGAAGAGATGCATATGAAAACTCCGGGATTTATAAGGAGAGAACCAAGGTTGCTCATGGTCGTCTTATCCTTCATTGTCAGTTCCATATTGGGCAGAAGGTCCTCCTTTATAATGAAAGGTTGATGTTGCATCCAGGTAAGCTTCGTTCCCACTGGTTTGGACCATACACTGTTACTAACATCTCTCCATTTGGTGTTGTCCAGGTTCAAAATGAAAAAACCAAGCAAACCTTCACTGTCAATGGGCAGCGGCTGAAGCACTTTCATGAACCCGTTCTGGAGTCCCCGATGGAGGAACTCCATGTTCAAGAAGTAAACTATGAATGACATCAACCAGGTTTTATCCTTCATTCCCACATTCTCTTTTACTACAGTGAGGACACTGCATACTCTAGGTGTGTGGGGGGGGGGGGGGGTGGATACATTCCTAGGTTAGTTAGGAATTTTCATCATTTTCTCCTTTTATTTTCTCTTTTTGGCCTTCTTTATGCTATTTTCATTTTTCCCCATCAACAATTTTGAAATTCCAAGATGTGGCGACCATAAAGTGGGGAATGTAAAAATACCATAATGAAGGCTAAAAAGAATTTGTGTATGAGTTTACCATCAAGGAGTGATTTTTAGTGAATTGGTTTTCTGTCAATGATATAAATGGTCGTATCTATGTGAAACCTTTGAGATGATTGATGCCCTTTTTTGTGAGTAGTTTTTTGGAAAACTGTGTCACTAATTTCTCCAAAAATGTTTTTCACCAAACCAAAAAGTGTGATTATTTCTTACTTAATATAAGGTAAATATATGTTGGGTTAATATTTTTCAGCTTTAAATGATATTTCCATACGTTCGTTCCTTATCCGATCTGTTTCATTACTGTACCAGATTGACCTATGCGTGTGCACCTAATGTATGACTGTTGTACGCCCAAATTTTTTTTTGTGTCTTGGGAAGGTCAAAAACCACTCCTCCTCAACCTTTGATCTTGTTATAACTGTTTCAATTAGTGTTTTTAGGAGATCAAACAAGGGTTGAGAGATGAGTGTGAGATTTGTTCCAAGTGCAACTTCAAAAAAAAATATAATAAATGAGGGGAGTGATGAAATGTGCAACATACGGGGATATATAGGTTGGGAGCTTATGGTTTGACTTCTGGGAATGCTTAAATGAGTGGGTCTTGAAATATGATTGCAAAGGACGTAGGACAGGTTCGGTGAAAAATCATTTAAAGCTGAATAATGTTAAAATAACATATATTTATTAGATATCAAGTGGAAAGAATAACATGGAATGGTATTCACACACACATGGAGATTTAGTGTCATGGTTTACTTCTGAATTCCTTTATCAATTGGGTATCATGAACCTTTTTGAATTTCTCTATGATATGATTTATGAGAAATCTTTTTCTATTTTCACTAGGAAGAACTCCTTGGTGTGGTTCGTGTATTGATCACTTTACTTTAAATAAAATTTCCTCAAATGCTAAATATTTAGGATGTTGGAAATATATATATATATATATATATGAATCACTGTATTTGGATATGTGACTTTTCCCAGGATTGTAAATTTTTAGGTGTGGGGGTGTGATCATACCACGATTCACTGTTTTATTCCACCCTTACACCACAGTTTTAAACTAGTTTTATAATGAATATTACAAATATAATAATAAATTTAACTTTATGTTTGAATCAATAAATTAATGTTAATCAATATTATAATGGGAAATGTTACTTTTTTTTATTGTTTCAATGTAGGTGGAGGTGATTTGGAGGGCCCTTGATGAAGTGGAAGAAAAATGGGCCAAAATTGCATTGATCCATGGACATATGTCCACTGATTTGCATAGTACACAAAATACCTGCAATCAAATGGGATGATATTTTGTGTACCTGTCCAAAATTTAATATTATACATTTCATATTAAGTAACCAGATCCGGATTCGGCTTCTATGGGGCCCATCCGAACTGATCTGTCCAAGACACCGAATTTGGACAAAGTCAAATGTGGTGTTCTATATTTTGTTAATATCTTGAGTTGTAGTTGTCCAAATGGTTCCAAACATTCGGTGGATACATTAAAGAGGTAGGGATACAACTTTTTTATTTTCTCCAAAGCGAGATAAGGCTGTCTGAAGGCCAAAACATGTGATACAAGTGAATTGATGAAATCTCTGTGCCTCAAACCACCTTCCAATTTTCCTATAAAAGGGCACCAAGGGATCCTCATTTTCAAGTTCGTCCAAGCAGTGAAGTGCTGCCAATTTGGAGTCCTAGAGGAGTCTCCTAATCACCTTGGAGGTTCTGGAGGCCCCTATCCTCATAGGGGAATCAAGGATGAAGAAGGAGTTCCACCCGAGCTTCCTCTTCCTCCCGATGTCGAGCTAAAAGTTGGGTGTTCGTTGTGAGGGAGATACACACATGTCAAGGGAGTTTCAATGCATACAATAGCTACTGGTTTGGAGTAATTTGGATGTTTAAACACTTCATTCCATGAATCTTATTTTATTTCATATTTGAACGCTTGATTTGATGCATGTGAGTGTTATGCACTTAATTTCAAACCGATCGGTGTGAGGTTTTGAGAGCGTGACTTGTGTTGTTCCGATTGGACATCACAAGAAACATTTTCATACCCACATTATTGAGATTTAAATATGATTTGTAATCTCTTATTCCATGCATAAAACTGGACCTTGACAAGACGATTGTTACGTCATGGTTTGGTCCTTAAAGCATTGAAATAAAAGCTTAGGAATTAATCGGGATTCCAATTAACTCCAACCAAAGAATTACTCTAAACCTAAGATGAATCTCTTTGAACAATGAACTTGATATGTGTGTAGTGAAATAAAATCAACCCTTTTATCTCATGTTTTTCAAAATCCACTAGGTCACTCAATTTTTAAGCCATTTCAACTAAGTCATTGTTTTAAACTCTTTTCAAAACCACCCCTCTCTTAGTCATTTTTATTAAAAATACACACTCTAAACCTACAAACGCTCCTTGAGAGATAACCTAGGGTCTACCCTAGACTATAAATCAACCTAAAAAACATAATCAATTTGACGTGTCATGACTAATCGGTCAATTATGTAACCCATGTATTTCCATGGGTGGGACTTCTGTTTATTACTTCTGATTGATGCCCTTTATGGAAGAAATATGTATATAAATATAATTATGCATGTAACAAGATAGTAATATAATGAAATGGGTATTGTTTTCGTCTTATTAGTTGATATGTATGAGAAAAGGGAGTAAAACTAATCAGCAATGGCGTTCTGACCACCACATAATGTTGTCTTCACAGTCAGACTTCACATAGGTTTATTTAATGTTAACTATTTTTTCCTCATTCTTATGTTTCCATGATCTTATGAATTTATGTTATTTATATTATTCTCCCATAAGATAATTTTGGAACCTTTTTTTGTTATCATTTCATGCCACTCAACTCATATTCTATGCTTCTTTATGATCATTATTCTCCCACTAGGCTTTGTAGCATACTATTTTTGTTTATATATTTCACTAAGTTAACCTTTGTAGTTTATGGAGATCATAGATATTTAGGTTCTCATTATGGAGACTAAAATAAATAAATTTTATTTTAGATTCAATTTGATATATTACGAATATATTCTCACAAAATAAAGTAGGCTTCATGATCTTTGGGTTGTGTTTATTATATATTTATGTTAAAAATATTTTAATAATATGTGTTAAAATTTGGGTCAATATATACATGACCCCCTCCATAAATCCACTTTCATTTCCTTAATGGAATTTGTAGTCTACCCATCGCACCACCACCGACCATCATCATGGGAATAAGTCTCATTGAATTTATGTGAGAAGATATAGGGGAGACAATGTGGGTGTCAGTGATTTTTTAGCCTCCATATTGAGTTCCTCTAGCCAAGGTTGGAGACTCAGCTAGATATGGTTGAATGATAATTAATGGGGATGGTCTATTTTAGTCTATGTCTTCATGCATCACTACCTCAAACATTCAATGTCTAAAAATATTAAAATTGTTTTTTATAAAAATAATCACTAAAATTATACGGAATGGGGATTAAAAAAAGAAAAAAACACAATGAAACATTTTTTTCTAAATAATCCATAAAAATAATGGAGAAATTCATGAAAGAATTATCCCTACCTCATATTTAGACCGGTCATTTATGAAGTTCTTTCCCACACTAGGTCAAGAATATTATCCATCATTGAACGTGTTCATCACCTCTCAATTCCATCTAAACGCCTCTTCCTCTACTAATTTGGGTATTATTAAATTTCATTATAGAGGTATTGATAAGGGATGAAATAGGGGGAATCCTGATTTTTGGTATTTTAGTTAAAAACCCTCAACATCACATCTATACTGGGACCCACTGAATCAAAATAAAATTATGATGATTTATGGGAAAACCTATCATTCTAGACTCAAAGGCGATGTCTGAATTCTAACCCGACTCTCTATTTAGATGATATTAGTCTTTCCTCATAAAAAAAGTACATAGGCTAAAATTAATTATTTTTTTAGAAATTTTCACATCGCCTTTGAGATTAAAATTTTTAAATGAATTAGCGACAGACTAAAAGAATATTATTTAAAAAATTTAAAATAATTAAATTAAAAAAATATGATTACTATATACAAAACCAAATAATTTCATTATAAAGAAAATTGTTTAATTGAACATTAAACGAGCAAAATTTTTTTAAAGACCATGCCCTCAATAATAAATATTTATCACAAGGATTATCTACATAAATACATTCTCAAAAAGGACTAAATGAAGTAACTTAAAAAACAATTAAACCATTAAAATAAAAATATTTTTTTTATATTATTATTGAGTTTGATTATCACTCAACACAATTCTTTATTTCTCTTTAACACTAACTAAATATCCCTAGGAAAAGTGGTATGCACCCCACCTATAATGATAGGCTCAAGATTTTCTAAAGAAATATCTAAACACAAATCTAGTCTCATGCATTAGAGAAACTTGGTATACAACCATATTATAGTGAAAAAATGATAAATATCAACGAGAAGAATAAATGAAATCTAAACAAACAGAACTAGAATGATAAAATAGACAAAACTAATTTGTCCATGTGTGACCATCTATCCCCACTGAATCAACTATCTATAAAGATGATAAAGAAACAAAGTAGTATACTACGCAATGCCCTTGAATTTACCTCAGTCCTACAAATCAATATCTATACCAATCCAATGAAAAAATTAGGTTGTGATCATAAATCCTAGTAAGATACCTCAAAAGAATCAATATAATTTCTATATCAGGAATGCAATAGATCTATCATTAAATAAAATCTAGTTTACAAATTCATTTCATAAAATAAGACAATTTTGTAAATCAACCTTTTTTAATAAAATCTGACAATATTCTATAAATATAGGATTATGTTAAGAATAAATGGAATAATGAATGCATATGAAGAACCAACCATGGATACACTATAAGATATTCATGGGTGAAAATAAAAATTAAAATACCATCACGTGTTAAAAGAATCATAAATGCAGAAAAATATTATTTGGACTCCAACCTATGGGTATATTTGATATAAATGATTGAAAATCCAAAGTCCATGCATAATTTGAATCCATATGATATAACATCTAATGACATAACAAACACTAATGTGACATAAAACCTATTATGAAATTACACACACATAGAGTGAAAATTATGTTTCTGGAACACCCATGGTTACTCAGTGCTCTAAGTCTATCAAAATATATTTTAAAACCTAAACCAACCATTAAGGAAATTAATAAAACATGTGGTGTAAACAATTTTTTTTTAAAGAAATAAATATTTAAAAACATGTATCATTTCTAATAAACCCATTCAAATGTAAAATCAGTAAATTTCAATGAAATCCCCAAAGGAATTAAAAAGAAATTAGAGTATTTCATGAATTAGAACCCTGTCAGGGTGACATATACCTCAAGAGAAGAAGAAACTTAGGTTTCGTCTATAGTGGAGTTTTGAAATATGAAGATATACCTCCAATATATAAGGAATGAGAGAAAACAACAATGGATCGATCGAGATCACATCCCAGTTATTAAACCCCCAGAAAACACATCACAAAATTTTGTAAAACCAAGATCAATGATACTAAATAATGATTGGGAGATCACATGTACCTGAAAGAGGATAACCCACCACATTTACAATCATATGCCCTATGAAAAGTGATCTTTAGGTGGAAGAGACCTGAAATCTCTCAAAATTTCTCTAGGGATTGTGAGGGTGTCCTACATGTTAAATTTTAGTAGAGTCAAATGTTATAAGAAATAATAGTCTAAAAAAATTAATGTTATGAATCCCTTTCAAAGTGTGAATTCTATGATTTGTAAAACATATTGAAAAAACATCACCCCGGGATGAATTAGTCCTGATAATACAATTCACAACATTAAAAAGTTTCATGGATTTTAATGTTTCACTATCTAAACTAGACTCCCAACATCTTGCCTAGAGTATTTTAAAATTATATAAATAGTTCACGATATTAATGTTTCCACTAGGTAGTGTACAGTCTAGATTTTGGTGAAAATCCATGAACGGATTCTGAAGCACGATGAAACCAAGGATAACTTTCTAGAAACATTAACACATTTATACTTAGACACCAAAAATTAAAAAAAACATACCCCCCCATACATCAAGTCTTTCACTGACTAAAGATCTATATCACTATAGGGCCAAAAGGAACCCAACCAAAAAGGGAGTAAATAAAAGAGTCAAAAAGTACATGAATGATGATAATATGACGTTAAAATATCCCTACCATATACGATTTATGTCCCAAAAACTACCACAAGATCCTAGACTCACAAACAGTGAAAGGAACTTATACCTCATCAAAAATTTGTGCTCCTATATCTTGTGTCCATACAATGTACACTACCACAGTATAATGACCAAGGTAATATATTACTCTATAGTTTATGATCCACAATCTATACTAGTTCCTCAGCCACATTGGTTTCATACTCAAGAAAAATATATCCCATTTCAATCACTTGGGAATAATATAATTGATACTTTCTTAGTTGGAAAACATGAAACAAATCCTAAGTGGAATTCAAATAAAATGAAAAGTCCCAAATAAATGCCACCTTTCAACGAAACTCTACAATCTTAATGAGGTCAATAATCCTAGGTTCCAACGTACCCTATCTACCCAAACAATAGTATCCCAAGCGACCTAAAACACTTAGAAAATCCCAATCACCAACATGAAATATACAAGACCTGAAGATGACCTATATAGGATTTATGATGACATTATACAATGATCATCCTCTTCTATACTAACTGCACCTTTTTTTCATCTCTTAAACAAGACTCGGCCTATTCATTAACCTCCTCCCAAATCACACAAACATAAGGGGGATCTATTAGGCTCCCCATACTACTATATAAAATAAGAAATCATAATTTAGTCATGATAAGTTGTGTTATAGGAAAACTCAACCAGATGATTATTTTCATAATAATGACGGAATTTGGGAACACATTCCCAAATAATATCCTCAATAAACTGGATTTTTTGATCTATTTATCCATATGTAAATTGAATATATTTAATGATCAATTTAAATTAGGAACCTATCACCTCTTTAAATACTTTTTGTTTTACGGATTTCAATCTGGGGTACCTAACACAAGTAGTTAGAGAGGGTAACCCATGAATATTTACAACCACTCTGACATACAAGCCCCTGAGCTACTGTAGTTTTATCATATACCTGATAGGTAGAGTTCCAATTTGAAGATTAGACCAATGATCAAAGAAATCACATCCTCCCCTCTAGGGGTATATAGTAAAAAGTGAAATCTCTCTAGAAATATCATCAAATATCTATACTGGAATGGGTTTGGGTTGAAAGAAACCATCAGGTCTCTATTTCCCCACCTTAATTTATTGACACATGATACACCATGACAGAAAATCTACAATAGATTGCCTCATCCCCATTAACCAATATTGACATCTCAAATCATGATACATATTGGTAGCCTATGGGTGCATAATCCAATAAGATGGTGTCCTCTATCCACAAAATACTGTCTCAGATAAATAGGAATAACCAAACCTTTTCATAAACACAAATTCCCACTAGAGAGACTAATACCGGTGACCTAAAGTCTCCCCTCCATTTAGAATTTTCATAATGTATTGGAACTCAGTTCCAAATTCCTTATTGATGAGAAACCTATCATAAAATTATCAGTGAGACTTTATAAATTCCATGTACACATATCCACTAACTTATTTCACTCTCGAGATCATCTTAGACTATAAAATCATCAGATACCACTCTTCCATAGATTCTCTCACTATATGAGTCAGTAATTTCATACTCAACACATCGAAACAACATTAAATTTTCTAGGATTATATGTAATATCAAAGTCAAAATTATAATGATACTTAACCAAGAAACTTATTCAAATGTTTAAATACCTCTGTGTGAAAATATATTTTAGGATTTTATAATAATAAGATACCATAATTCACTCCCAAAAGAGTCAGTGATCTCATGTTTTGAGTGCATTAAAAACCACTAAAAACTCAATATCATGGGTATGGTAGCTATTCTCATGATGGAATAACTGGTGAGATCTATAAGACACCATTTATTTCCCCTATATCAAGACACACTTCAAACCCATTCCAGAAGAATTATAAATAAAAATTATATACTAAATCAAGAACTAGAAGAATCAAAACTGGAGCTGAAGTCAACCACCTCTTTATTTCTTTAGAAGAACTCCCACATTTTTCATTCCACTCAAAATTTACACCGTTATGGGATAAATCTTTCAATTAAGATGAAATATTGGATAAGTCCTGAAGAAAATGAAGGTAATAACAAACAAAACCCAAGAAACGATAGATCTGAAACACATTACTAGGATGACCCTAGTACATAACCAACTATATCTTTTCAGGATCCAGTGAGACCCCCTATCAAATATAACATTCCCTAGAAAGTTCATTTCTTGAAACCACCATAAAAGGATGTTCCATCATTGTTATTGGAATAATATTTAAATAGTCCGTGTTCTTTTCCTTTGACATGGATTACAACAAAATTTAAACCATGATAACAACCACAGTAGATTACCAGAACTGATGGAATATATTGTCCATCAAATCAATAAATACCAATGGAGAATTAGTGAGACTGAATGGATAAATTAAAAACATAAAATTACCATTCTAGATCCTAAATGTTTTCATGACTATATCCTATTCTGGAACTCTCCACTAGTGGTACGATGATCCAAGGTCAATTATTGATAACCAACGTTCTCCCATAGTTGATAAAAAATATCATCAATCTCGGGGAAGGGATATTGTTTCTTAACTTTAACCTATTCTAGCATTTGATAATCTATGAAAAGAATATGTCTCTTATATATGATTTTTTTTAAAATAATTACTATATTGGGATTAAATTTATCCATGCATCTCCATGAGGTCATTAAATTGGACAATGGATTGCTTTCATCGAAAATCACTCATAAAATAAAATTAGGACAAGTGTTTGGAAAATTTTCTAATATTTATAATATTATTTTTACCCCTAATTACCCTATTTACCTCTTAATGTGGTAATAAAAATTACCAAATTTACTATTCATATTGTTCAAAAAAAAAACTATTTACTAAATTTGGACGTTATGATTGGGAATATGTAATCCCTTTTTTCAAATTAAATTTAAATAATTTTCCAAAATTAATTAAAAATTAATCCTTTTGATGGAACTAGAAAATGAGGTTTTAAAGTGGAAAAATTCAATAGATTGAAATGTTTTTATATCCAAAATCAATGTGAAATTGATTCAAATGAACTAAATTTTATTAAGAAATATAATATTGATCTAATTATACTTCTAGACAAATCAAAAAATATAATTAAATTGTATAAAGTATTTAAACAAGAAAATAATTTCCAATTAAATCCGGAATCTTCCATTATTCATCAAACTATGGAACTTAACAGAAAAATACCCAGAGGAAAATAAATATAAATTTTTATATTCATATTTTAAAAAATAATTCTATTTATTAAAATATAATTTATAAAATTTTCAAAAACTACATTTAAAATATGTCTTCCATCAAAAGGTTAAAAAACTCTATTTTTCAGAAAATACATATTTTATGTGTAAAATTAGATTTTTTTCATATATAATGTCTAGAAATCACATAAGATGAATGTTTAAAATTATATTCAACATAAATTTTATTTATATAATCTAGAAAGTGTGATTTTATAATTTTATAAACACAATATTTCACATTTAAATATTTTTTTAGAAGAACATTTACTTTTATTTTAAAAGGGTTTTATTTTAATTTATAATTAATTAGTCACCAAAGAATTAATTATATATACATGTGTAAACCATATTTTCATAATTTAGTTAGTCCTATTCATACCCACCATTCTAAAGACTATGATATAACTACTATATTAAATAAAAATATTTAGTTGTTCCTTAAAGCTCAATGTTGTATATCTTGTATTCTATCTACATAGTCTTTCCTTTTTAAATATCTTAGGCTGTTATATTAACTATTCATACTAATGTTAAATAGATAGAATTAAATTTCATTGGTTTACAAAATATTAATAGTATCCTTCTAGAGAACATTTTGGTAAGGAGGATTCTATTTCAATTACTATCGCATGGTCAGTGCATGGTTGGTGTGCAATTATTAATAACCATATAGACTTATATTACATATGAGTAACCTCGAACGATATAGATTAGGATAAAAGAAACTATGGAAACCAACCTTAAAAAGTGTTTCATATCAATATCTTCCATAGAGTTTGTGCATGTTTTATGAGTAACCATGTTGGTTAATCTTGTGAATTTTGAATCTTGATTAAATTTTCTTTTCCATGGTTTACACCTAGTTTACTAAATTATGTGGCAAAAAAATGTGAGCATCTTAGAAAATGAAAACATCTCTATCCCATTTTACCCCTGGTTGATTATATCTCTAATTACCCTACATACCTTTAAATTTTCATTTAGATGGTCAAAGGAGTGATCCGAGTGCTTCTTATACTTCTTCTGCAAGCATTCAATCCCATATCACAAGATTTCCATATAGTTTTCTAAGGAAATATTCCATATTCTCTTCTCTTATTATTTTATTATTATTCATTCTTCAATTTCTTCAATATTTATTTTTTCTACCTTGAACCCAAATAACCATGGTGGTTAAGAATAGGGCTTGAGTTAGTCCAATATTGGATTGTTGGAAATATTAGGATTATAGAGGCTATTTCCTTCTATGGAATTACTTTTTATATAAAGGTAGAGGTGATCCTATTAATTTGATATCGATGTTTCTTTGGAATTTCACTAATTTTAAATTCTCTTAATTCATGATTCTTATATATTAAGTTATACCATATGAAATATATCTATAATTTATTTATTATGGATTAATAAAACATTTAAATGATTTTTTTATCAAAACTATTATATTTAAACTAAGTTTTAGAAAGTATTTATGTGAAAATTTTTCATCTACGATATTTCACATAAATGATATTTAAAAAATTCACATTGAGATTATATACCCTTAAAATAATTTTTTAGGGAATTCATTGAATAAAATTTTATTTACACAATGAAGATTATAATTAGTAATTATATATTATCTAATAAAAGGTGTATTTTATTCAAAAAGGCTGTCTACTAAATAAGTCTATGGAATACACATTAGAATATTTTTTTGACTTATTAGTAAATTCTCACATACAAAATTGTCATAATATATTGGGTTTACTCCCCAAACCATCACATCCATAGATAGAGTTCACTCCCAAAATTATCATTGGGGATAGAGTTCCTTACTAAACCAGTTTCACTCCCTATTCCTATCCTTATCATCTTATGATATATTCATATTTAACCAATTAATTAGAGGGAAATATAATTACAAGACCACCCATAAAATAATGAAAATTATAAAAATATATTCAACATGATCATAAATCATTTATTGTGGAATAAACCTTTGAAAGGAAACATGTTTCACAAATATTTCACCACATATTCAATGAGTAACCCTTTGAAAAGATACAAGTTTCATAATGTTTTCGTAATAAAATAATTTACCAATGAAATGATATGGTTTTAAAAGAATAATCCTTAAATTATCATACTTATAAGTTTTCTAAATAATGGATATAGATGGTATTATTGGATCATATCCCCAATAAATCATAAGTAACATTAAAGAATGTCATCTTAGTTGAAAATACATTTAAATGATATCCCTAATTTTTTTTAGGAAAACAACAATTTCATTTTGAAACACCTTATTTAAAATATTATGGAAAAAGGTTTAATTTAAAATTACCAAGGAAACAAGAAAATGAATCTTCAAAACATTGAGTGGTCTTGACTGTGGGAAATTCCATTAATACCGTGTGTGTTAAAATAAATTTTAATTTTAAACAATTTTTTAAAAAGTTTAAATGGGTAAAAGTGAATTTAAAAATCATTGGATAATATTTAAAACTTTTTTGAAACCATTTTTATGAAACATAGACATGTAAGAAAAATATTCTTAAACAAATAGTAAAATATAGCTGGTTTTCTTTAAAAAAATTATATCAAACTCATGATTATTAAAAGTAAGTAAAATGAAAATAAAACATGTATTATATATAAATTAAAATGGTAAAATAAAAATTAATGGGATTTATTAGATAAGGATCATACAATTTATTTAATGCAAATACAATTATAAACAATCATAAATAAAATGGGATAAAAATATAAATCCTTTACAGATTTGATTACTTGTGAATCATAGAAAACATAAAAATATATAACCAAATAAAACTTTAAATACCATTAACATAAGTATATTAAAGATATAATTTGTCAAATGGATTTTATATAAAACTCAAAAATGATGATAGGTTCATAACATAACATTTTTCCCAAAGAAAACAATTTTAGATGATAAACCAATTATACAAGTTTGACCGGATCAGAGGCACTCTATCATCCTATATAATTAATTTAAAATTAATTATGGAACATTAAAATTTAAATTTAAAAAATTTTAAATCAAATATTATCTACTTATAACATTTCAATTCATATTTATTCGTAATTCCTCATTAACATCATCCATTCCAAGTGTTAACTATTTCATTGTTCATGAGATTTTCTATTTGGTAGTTTGAGTCATTGTATATTAATAACGGTTTAATAATTTCAATAATTATAATAATGATTTAAATATTATATATATACAATATATATGTTTATTTTCGTTCATAAAAGGAAGATATATAAAAATTAATTACATTGTTCATGGATAAGTTAGGCCATACGTATGCATGGACCTTTTTTCATTTTTCTCAGGATTAAACTAAAGAAATGAAAATAATAATTCACCTTATCAAGATAATTGTTTTATCAAATATATTATACATATTTTTTTAATAAATCCTTATTATGATCCATATAAAATTAAAACAAAAATTTAATCATAATGCTTCTTTAAAGTGTTAGATCACACGTACACAACAACAATGTTTTCATTTTCCAACATATTGTAAGAAGATTATAAGGGTTATTCTATAATTAAAATAATAATTAATTATATTTGTTATAGTTAACAAATTATTTTAGAATATATTCCATGGATTTTAATGAGATATTATAAGAAATAAATCTAAAAATTATCGATTAAGAGTTATACCTCTTCGTTGAGAAACCACTTTCAACGTACACCTTAATCATTGAAGGGATGGTAATTTAGAAAGAAAAAATCTATAGTATTAAGGGAAGGAATAACATGTGTTTTGATTAAGGTATTTGATAAACGAACTTCTCTTGATGTTTGCAGAGAATTGGGGCATGCGTTTCCTTTTATAAGTGAGGGAGAAAATTCTTAGAATTTGTTAAAGTATTAAAAAAATATAAATCAATGTAAACATTAAAATTCATGAAAATTGATAAATCTAAAAGATAATTTGAATATGATTATAAATAAGCTCATCCAATGAAATTTTAAAAAATTTATGTGATGTTATCACCCTTATCATTTTATTTTAACCCCATGTTAACCTTTGGATAATTATCGTATTAACATAGTTTTCTACTCTTTAGGGGTTAAAATTTACTATTAAATGAAATTTTACCCATAAATGTAATATGGATTTTATTTTAAACAATAACTAGTTCATATAGATAAATAAAGTATTTTTATGAAATTTAAATCATTTAATAAAATATCATTTATTATAAAATATATATAATGTCATTTTTTTTGGAAATAAATGAAATATTATAAAATAATATTTGTATTACTAATGTGAAATTGTTCCTAAATTACATGTATTGAAACATAAGGATTACATAGACTAAATATAATCACCAAATAAAATTTCTATAGGGTTAGATATCATTTTAAACCTTATATTGTGGTTTAATCCCTTAGTTAACCAAATTTGACTGTAACTGTGGTAATTCCATTTTTAATATTAAATGGATATAATTTTACTAATATGAGGAAATTTACCTTATAAATAGGTAAAGGATGATATTTTAGACCAGTTTTCATCCTTAATTACCTCTTTCACTATTTTAATTATTTTTTATAATTTATTAAAATAAATTTAACGTAAAGAACCATTTATGTCATTTTGGACACTATTCACAAAATTTCATGTTTAAAAAACTTCTTAGAAATGAAATTAGAATTTAAGACATTGAAACATCTATAATATATTGAATTGGTCTTTAAAATTCTTGAGATACTATAACTCACTCAACAAAATATTTCTTTTATTGTTTTTTGTATAATATACTTGATTTTTCTACTACTTTCACAAGAAATATTTCTGTTTCGCTTAAGAATTTAAGAAAATTACTTCATTATTAAGAATTGAAAATAAATATCCATTGGAAAAATTAAATACTATTTCAAATATATATTTAGAACCTAACATATGTGGTTTCTTTCCTATCACAAAATATTAATTATATTTGAAGAAAGAAACTTAAATATTATAATGGTTAAAATTAAAGAAAGAGGGAACCAAGTTGAAATATTTTATAAAAAAATATGGAAATGAATAAAATAGAAACATAAAATAGTATAAATTAAAGTTCTTGTGAAACATTAAAGTCTCATCCTAAATATTTATCCCTAGTTTTCTTATTTTACCAGAACTGAGGTGATTAATATTTACAAAGGTTTCCATTCATAATTACTAAATAAGGGAAATATTTATCATATTTAGACCTCCTAATTCCCAATATGCAATCCAATTTTTATGATTCAATTTTAAGAAGTGTTATAAATGAATTTAATAAAAAGTGAAAATAACAATGAAAAATAATTCTTTTAAAAAATACATATTTATTTATAAAAATATTTTCATACCAAATACGACCATGAAATTTATTCCAATAAACATAATTGGATTAAAATAAATATAATATAACTAATTTCACAATGATATTTTTTTAATAAATAATGTGACATTGTAAATTATTGATACAAAAATACAATTTCTAATAAAATCTATATTTGTTTCAATTCATTCACAAATCATAATTTTCTAAAAATTCTCAAAAATTTATCCTGTGATAATTTTAACTTATTAAATTAAAAAATGATATATATATTTTTTCAAATGTAATTTTAAAATGTTTAAGAAATTAATTATAAGATTCACTCAAAGAAAATAACAAAAACAATTTGTAAAGAAAACATATTTTTGAAGAATAAAATGAATTTACTAAGAAAAAATTAGTTTTAATTTCATTATAATTAAAAAATAAATTTATATTAAGTAGGGCCTTTATATTTATTTCATAAATTAGTCAATACTATTTATACCTACCAATTCAATGAATAGGTTATAAAAGTCATATTTCAATAATAATATTTTGTGGTTCGTTTAATATCGGTGTTACATATCTTATACACTACCGAACATAGTATTATTTTAAAAATTTGAGGTAATACAAGAAATTACCAAAAAAGGATCTCATCTCCTATTCCACTCCCAAACACCTTTCCTTTGAGTATGGCTACTATTCCTTGTTGAGGGTTCTCTTCTAGGTTTGGCCATCTAAGGGTTTCCCCATTTTTGGAATATTAATATAAATTTTTTATTTAATTGATGTTTTATAATAGATCATAAATTAATAATAAATGATAAATGTTAGGATTAATTAAAATTGTTTTGTTTAAACTGAATTTAAATATTTATTGTTTATATTATGTTTTCATGATAAATAAAGTATTCATTTATTAATGAAATTCAATTATCAATTGAATTATATCATTTATAATTTTTTATTATATAATAGGAAAATATATTTTGGAATATTTATAAATTAATTAATGTTATTTATAATTTAACGGAAAAAATAATATAACGGTTAACTGATTCCGTGTTTTATAATTATTTTTTAGATGTTTTAATTAATATTAAAGTTAAAATAGTAAGAATATCTTTTCATTCATGTCATCGTCATATTCAACAAAGAGCTTTTAGGGTCTCGATGTTAGCTATCTATTGATGATTCCCCCAGAAAATTCTTGTGTAGCTCTGTCCTCTCTTCCTATAGTTAATCTCTAGGTCTGATTTATATTATTAATTCATAGGCTTTTTGGGTATCCTGATCTGGTTCTTGATGTGTCTCAAGGCTATTCCTGGGTTGGGTTCCTCCTACTTTGAAGGCTCCCTATTTTCCACCTCATCGACTTTGCCAATGTTTGGAGCCCTCAGTTACTCACTCCACTACTCTAACCTCTCTTTCCCCTACTTCTATCCTAGTTGGATCTAGAGCAGTGGTAACTTTGATGTTTTGGGAGCTGTGGTTAGGGGACCCCTAGTATTCCAGATGTGAATCCTTAATCGAGGGATTTGACTTTTTCTATTTTCTTCCTCATGAGTTTGGTGTAGGTTTTGTTGTTTCCTATTGATTGTCAATCTGTTTAATTTTGTTTAGTAGTTTTTGATTTGTGGAAGTGGATTATTTTTCCTCATATTTGGATGTGGGGGTGGCCATCAGGTTTCTCTCAACCACACAATTTAGATTGATTTTCGATAATGTGATCTCGATTTTTTTATTGGGTTGGTTGTCACTGGTTTACTGGAGGATGACGATAACATGGGGAGATATTTTTTGGAGGCTTCTATGGGTTTTGATGATCTTCAACAGGTGTGGTGGTTGAACAATGAAGTTGACAATGGTGATGGATGGTGACAACGACATGGTACTGATGATGTTGGTGGTAGGTGACTTGACTCTGGATGATGTAGGTGGATTTAGTCATGATCTTCCTTGGTGTCATAAAATGATTTGAATTTTGAACTGTGAATCACTGCCACAAAACTGGGAAAGGAATGCGCCTTCCTTTATCAGTGCTAACAGAAAAGAACTGATAAAGTGGAGGTCCTTTATCAGCGCTAAAAAAAGCGATGATAAAGGTCCACTGTATCAGCGCTAAAACAAGAACTGATAAAGGTGTACCCTTTATCAGCGCTTGTTTTAGGGATGATAAAGGGATTATTTATCAGCCCTTTAAATATCCCTTTATTAGTGATTTTCTTAGTGCTGATAAAGTCACTATTTATCAGTGCTATAAAAGCGCTGATAAAGTCCGGCCTTTATCAGTGCTAAAAAAGCACTGATAAAGGTGGTATTTATCAGCACTTTTCATTTTAGCACTGATAAATACATCCTTTATCAGAACTTTTTACTAGTGCTGCTAAAGGATCACGTGGAATTGATAAAATCCCTTGGGTCCTGTTCCTCCTCCCCACACCCTGTCAAGCTCTCGCGGAATCCATCCTCTGCCGCGGCCACCGCCTCCTCCTCCTCCTTATCCGCGGCCGCCGCCTCCTCCTTCTCCTCCTCCTCCGGCCGCCGCCTCCTCCTCTGGCCGCCTGCTCCTCCTCCTCCTCCTCATCTGGCTGCCGCCGCCTCCTTCTCCTCCTCCTCTGGCCACCGCCTCCTCCTCCTCCGGTTGCCTGCTCCACCTCCTCCTCCTCCGGCCGCTGCCTCCTCCTTCTCCTCCTCCTCCGACCGCCTGCTCCTCCTCCTCCTACTCCAACCGTCTCCTTGTCCTCTGGCCTCCTACTCCTCCTCCTCCTACGGCTGCCTCCTCCTCTTCCGGCCGCTGCCTCCTCCTCCTCCTCCTCCTCCGGCAGCCGCCTTCTCCTCCTCCTCCTCCAGCTGCCTGCTCCTCCTCCTCCTCTTCCGGCCGCCTGCTTCTCCTCCTCCTTCGGCCTCCACCCTGCCTCCGCCCTACCTCTACTACCTCTAGGTACTCCATTATCGATGCCTCCTTCTCCTCCACCACCGGGTTCTCCTCCTTAAGGTGATTAAAATTGAATTTGCATGAATTAATTATGTTTGAATTGTGGTGACCCCTTGCATCCTATCCCAAATTATGAATATTTGATAGCCATTATGACTATTGTTATTGTGGGTAATTTCTATGTTTGGATTGTGATCACATGATGTTATGTGTTATATTATATACTCATGATAATATGACATTACAACTTGAATGATTCACCTCGTATGTGTGTTTGCATGCATGGTGTTTATATGTTTTACATAAAAGAAGTGGACCATCATGAAATTAATATCTCTTAGTAGGGTACTACACTTGATATGTGATGATGAAGACAGAGAACCTAAGAATAGGGTGGAGATACAACATATCCATGGTTTTGTGTCATGGGTGTGCTTGAGGTACCCAGTATTTTCTAGGTCCCATTCACTATGAGATGCATAATTTTTTTCAATAACCACATCGATCTATCCCATACATAGAAAGAGGGTAAGAAGGTCACTAATTTCCTGGCTACTTAGGCCTCTCTAGGTAACTTGTGTACCATATTTAATATCATAGGATCCCTCCCCCCAAGCTTTTTAGTTTAGTTAATGAAGATTACCTTGGGATAAACTAATTTTTACCACCTTTGACTATTTTTAGCCTTGTCCCCTTCATGAAATAAAATATATCAACATTGGATGTTTTGAAATAAAGTTCATGACTGAGTTATTTAAGCTATATAATTGGGTTTGTTGTTCCCCCCTCCACTACTCCCTCTTCTCCCCACCTCATCCATGCCTTCCCTCCTCCCTCATCGCCCTCTCCTCTAACTAAACCTCCTCCCCTTCCTCCACCCATACTCACTTCCGTCCTAGCACCATGATTTGAACTAAGGGTAGGTGCCTTCCCCCATCCAAACACATAACTTATGGATCGTGGCCTATTGAAGCTAAGCACTAGACCCAAACTCTAACTCCACCATCTCCTTCTCCCTCTTCTTTTCCACCACCATTGGAAGATTCCATCTCATTGGGTTTTGATTTTGCTTTTGCATCCCACCACTCACAAGATGTGGTTCCACCTACCAATGTCCATCCCTATTTCCACTTTGAGGAAATGCAACACTATATGTGCTTGGACCATTTTCAATCCAAGTCAATTTTCACCAACAAATCCATGGATTTGGTCATAATACACATGGTCCTCATCAACAAGGTTGTTATGGTAGCCCTTCGCATCAATGAAACACTCCCAAATTATTGATGTTCTTGAGGAGACATTTTAGGAGCTCTTTTTAGAGTTCCTTACTACTTTCAAGATAGAATTAATCTGTATCACCTTCAAACTAGGTGGTAGGTATTGGGATTTGACACTAGGTGTGTTCAGAGTTATCTTGGGGTTGATTCTTTTGACTTTTCTACATCCACTACCTATATTGCTTTGTGTCTTGATCTGAAGAAGACAAATACACTAAAGAGTTGGGTGTTGATCACTCATGATCCCACGAGCATCCATGATCCTCCCAAAACCAAGAGTACCCTAATGAAGGGTTATTATCTGAGGATTAGTCATTGTGCCTTAGCTCGTGCCTGGTTAGAATGGGGAGACTCCCACATAACCATCACATAGACTAAGGTTCCCATTATGGCCACTTCCATGGGTGCCCTTGTGGAAAAAATATACTGCTTCTTACTTATGCATTTGGTCCCATGTGTTTCAATCAACTCTTCACACTTTTACTTTTGATGCACATGTTAGGCTACCTATTGGCCTTACCCATGAGGTATTTCCTGGTACAGACACCCTATAGAGGCCGCCCTATGAGATTGATCCACAAGTTGCACTGATTATTCTACTTCCTCACAAAATGTATGGTTAACCCATGTCTATAGTGGTGAACCCCACTAACACACTATAAAAAACTCCCATGAACTACCCCTCATCAGGGGTGATCGAAGAGAGGAAGAGATTGGATGAATCCCAATAACCACCCAAGATTTTCTATTAATGAGCACGCCCCCTACCATTTTTGAAGTACCTTGTTTTTTATCTAAATTATACTCATATTCCTTCTCCTCTAACCTATATTCTCATCCTATGGATTTCAAATAGGATGAATATAAATAAAGAATGGATGCATGGAAATCGGTTTGACAAAAGAGTATGAAGAAGGCGTGAAAGAGTTTATCAAGTTTGCAGAAGATCCTTTGTGGGTCATTGTGGGGGTTAGTAACTATCGATCCTTTATGGGTCCAATGACTTAGATGAATCAGTGTTAATATCTGATCATCTCTATCTTCATATGAAGAAGTATACCTGTGTGAGATGAATCTTGTTTTGCTTTCCTATGTGGATTGTGTATTGCTATCCTGTGTGGATTACGTTTTGCTTTCCTGTGTGGACTCGGTTGTGATTTCCTATGTGGACTGGGTTGTACTTGAGCTCGGATGTTGGAGCTGAACTGGAATTGATGAATCAGGTATATGTATGGGCATATACTTAAGTAGTGTAGGATGTTAATTCGTGATTGTATCTTTCCTTTGTGGATTATCCTTTGTGGATTCTGGGAGACCATTGGGTGTCTCGGGGTCCCTACTGAGTAGCTTATACTAACCCCTGCACGGGCTGTGACCGCACTACGTTGTGTTCTTTACAGACAACAGACAACGCTAATCGTGGTTGAGGCTTGCGGAGCAGGACGGTACCTGGAGGTGGAACATGGGGCGGGATGTACTCGGAGCGGACAACTGGACCCGAGGAGCTGTGGAGGCTATCTGTACTCACCCTTCAGGTGGGACTTCCAGTGGATGGCTTGACGTTGTGGCTTTAATTTCAGTTGTTGTTTTCCTTTTCCAGTTGTACTTTACTTTCAGTTTGGGTTTGTATTCTGGCCCACTTACTTTTCCGCACTTACTATTGTACCCAGTTTTTTACTTAGTATTTACTTCTACTGCTTGCTTGATCTGTGGTGTTTTTTTACTTTACAAAGGCAATGCCTTCCCTTTTTACCAGGAATTACGCCTTGGTGCTAGTAGCCAGACCTTGGCCTATGGAAGGCGGGCTTAGGGTAGTCACGACATGGGCCCCGAGGACGGATCATGACAGTGCATGTATTTTATGTTCCAGATCCCACAAACCGAAACTGGTCAATCGTTCTGTTATTGACCAAAACAGCTGAATGGTCAGATGAAAATTCAACGGAAGATGACCCTTTCATTGGGACTTCACAATCATTTCACAGTGGTCCCAATGTAGATGACATTTTTTATGTCAGAGGAGACCACAATGAAGGGATATGGATCGTTGATAAAGGGTTCAAATCCCTTCAGCCTTTAAAAAAAAGAGAGTTCAATAATCAGGTTATTGATTTTTATTGTAATATAGATTGTGTTACATTAAGTTATTATCTGTTTGCTGCTCTTTTTATGTGATCTAAATTAAATTTTAAACCAGTTCTGTAGATAATGACTCCTTCACCTGCTGATGCACCCAATCCCGAGACACAACACCTCTCTCAAACTGTTGCAGTTGGTCCCACAGCTAAGAGACAACAGGTCTCTCAACCTGTTGCAGCTCGTCCCACTGCTGACGTACAACAGGTCTCTCAACCTATTGTAGCTGGTGCCAGTGCCGATGCTAGCGCTTCAGAGAAACATAATGATGATGCAGAAAATGAGGAAATGGTAGGCGATAAAACCCCAATGACACAAAAAAAATAGGTGCGCCGTAGTTTGACAATTTTAGAAAAAATCCTTAAGGCAAAAGCAAAAGGCATCAAATATGAGGTGGGATGGAATAAACTAGGCCAACATGTAAACCCCAACAGAGCCATGTTTAGTAGCTACATTGTAATTGTCACTCGACAACACGTGCCGATTGATGTAGAGTCGTGGCACCATGTTGTCAGCGGGTTGAAGACATTAATGTGGGAAATGATTATGGTAACATTACGATATCATCTATTTAATTTATTAAAATAAAATAAAATACTGAAATATTGACTAACTCTTCATCATCTCTTGCAGAGTGCATTTATAGTAGATGTTTCGCACAAAGAATATGTTTTAAGACTGGTAGGAAGGATTCATAGAGGCTTTCACACCATTTTAATGAAACATCATCTGAAAGATGCCGAAGGGAAAATCAGGCCGCACCCGCCTCCTCTTTATGCACACTTGATATCCCAAGGAACGTGGGATGCGTTTTGCAATCGTCGTGCAGAACAGAATTTTCAGGTACATTGTGTTTAGTTACATGTTGTGTAACATTGATTGTATTCATCACGTTGATTGACAGGTTTTTATTTATGAAACATCAACTAAGTGCTAAAAATAAAGAACGACTAGTAAAACCAGAGTACCCCTACCGTAAAGCAAGGCTGGGGTACGCTTCAGTTGAAAAACAATTGGTATGTATTTTAAAAGTACTGTAATAATTTTATGTGACATAAAACAACACTGTAACCATGTTTCTCTATTTATATGCAGATTGATGAAGCAAAATCTCAAGTCACTTCCATTCCACACCATGTGCTATGGAAGGAGGCTCGTGTTAATAAAGAGGGGAAACTGATAGATGAAAACACAAAAAAAGTGTGGGAAACATGTGTAAGTATGACATAATATAAACTTGTTTTGCTTTAAATCACTATTACATAACAATGCTTACTTATTTTTCCATATTTTCTATTTGACAAAGTCACAGGAATCAACAACACCCGCACTAGATACAGACATTCTTTCAACGACCTTGAAATAGCCATAACAGTATGGTCGGGTCAGAGGTGTGGGTTTTGGGGTGTCACCCCGGGCATATTTTCAGAAAAAAACAAGAGGATGAACAAACTAAAGAATTGCATGTAATGAGAGATTGAGTAGCTACCCTTGAATATCTATTCCAAACTCAGGGAGAGATGCTAAAGAGTTTTATGGAGGAGAGGCGAAGAGAAAAAACAACTCAAGAACAACCCACGCGAGCAGATCCACCCCTCACCAGCTTTGAGGTGAGCCATTCCCCTCTAAGATCAGAATTAACCGAGGTAATAAATGTTCTAATATTCGTTTTTGAGTAATGTGAATCACATAGACACTGATACATTTCATGTAATGATATTCTACAGTGTGAAAATGACTGTGATTTATATCTGTCAATTCCCACCCATTGCCTTGTAGCGAGGGCTACAGTGTTCAATATGTAGAATGACACACTACACTCGATATTACTTCCAACTAGTCATGTCAAAGTGTCGATTAATTTAGCTCATGAGCCGAGCGATGAGCTACAAGTTCCAAATGACGATGACGACATTCATACGGTGGAAAAAGATATTGGAACATTTGTTACATAGCTGTCGAATCTTGTAAAAAAACGTGTCGACCTGGAGGTATTCATTTCCAATTCATTTTTCAAGAAGAACCTTTAACATTAAATTAGAAAATGGCTGAACCGATGAATGTTATTACAAAAGGAGAAAATGGAGAATCTAAAACGAAAGAGCGGCTCAAACATTAGATCAACCAACTGATCAAAACAATCTACTAAGAGCGCGTTCACCCCGCCCGTTCTATATCCACATTTAATATCATTGCAAGCTCATGTGGATACGAAAATGAAAGATGGAAAGAGTCATACAATTGTTTTTGAAAAAGATATGCACGGAGAGGAAACATTAGATTTCGTTAGTGCAGACGCTGTTTCTGAGATCATCACATACGACTGGCTTAGTGCCTTAGTTATAAATGTATACACGAGGAATGTTTTCATGATTTGATTTTATAGAAGCTGATACACTTTGATAATTATGGCTAAATACATCTAATATTTTTCATTGGAGTATATATAAAAAACAATTGAAGGGATTTTCCCATGAATAAAAATTTGGACTCATTAGTCCTCACACCATTTCTACACAACGAGAAGAAATAGATTCTAATTTTCAGGCTGAATTAATGTCAAATCTGCTCAGAACGTTTCAAAGCAGAATTAGGACTGACTGACTCTTTTTAATACCAACGTAGTAGGGGTAAAACTCTATATTTTAATCATATCAATTATATTTTCATTTCTATCAGTAATTATTTCTTTTTGTGCTTTTAGGAAACATTGGATGCTCATTGCAATCAATTTGGATACTCCGAAGATTTATTTTCTGGATTCACTGCATGGATATCCAACTAACTGACCACACATGATGGTGATTGTCAATTTTTAATACACTAGATCCAGCATTTTAGAACTAAATATCTAGTTATATAATTTATATTATCTTTTACTGAGGATTTTGTTATCATAGGGCGGTGTATGAATATCATCTAAAGGGTGGAATGAATCCAGGGCATAAGGACGAAAATGCCCACAAGATCTAGAAATGGAGAAGTATTTGGGTATATATAATTATATTTCACTATCCAAATACATATCAAAACAAATTACGTATTTTTCTCGATGTTTCTGCAGTGTCCGAAACATACAAATGACAAAGACTGCAGTTATTATGTTTGTAAATTTATGAAAGAGATCATATTTCATGAACAAACTAGCATCCCTGAAGAGGTATTTTTGAAAATAATTACTATTTTATTTAAAATAATTATTAATCATTTGTGTATTTATATTTTTTCAGTACTACTATGACTGTCACAAAAACACCTATTCAGAAGATGATATAAATGTCTTTAGAATCAAATGGGCAGCGTACCTGATGGAAGAATGTAAACAAATAGAACAATTAAGGTGAATTACTAATACTTATGTTATCTTTATATGGTCATTTATATCTCCCTTTACACTTATTGAGCCTCTATGATCTCCCTTTCTTTTGTTTCATATCCTTAGATTAGTGAATTCCTACTACTCAGTTTGAAAATGACGTAAACTTTATAAAATAACATTACTGACATATGGAATACTGAGAAAACATGTTCGGATTGTTTTGAAACTTTAGGACAGTGATCCATGAATCATTTGTGACATGTAAGAGTTGACCACACCTCAATCCGACACATGGTGTGACCGGTATGGCTAAAAGTGTCTGATATCAGTTTCAAATTGAGATAAACTTTCAAAAATAACACTAATGACATACGGAATACCAAGAAAACACATTCAGATTGTTTTGAAATTTTAGGATAATGATCCATGAGTCATGTTTGACAGGTACGAATTGACCGCACCTCAATCTGACGCACGGTGTGACCGGTATGGCTAAAAGTGTCTGATATTAGTTTCAAATTGAGATAAACTTTGGAAAACAACACCAATGACATATGAAATACCAAGAAAACGCATTCGTATTGTTTTGAAACTTTAGGAAAATGATCCATGAGTCATTTGTTACATGTAAAAATTGACTAAACCTCAATCCGACGCACAATGTGACCGGTATGGCTAAAAGTGACTGATAACCGTTTGAAAATGACATAAACTTTAGAAAACAACAGTACTGACATACGTAAAACCAAGCAAACAGGTTGGTTGTTTTTATACTTCAGGAAAATAATCCACATGTTATTTTGGACATGTAAGAATCGACCGCACCTCAATATGACACACGGTGTGACCGGTGTGGCTAAAAGTGTCTGATATCGGTTTCAAATTGAGATAAAATTTGGAAAACAACACTACTAACATACCGAATACTAAGAAAAAATGTTCATATTGTTTTGATACTTGAAGAAAACAATCCACGAGTCATTTCTGACTTGTAAAAATTGACCGAACCTCAATCCGACACACAGGGTGACATGTATGGCTAAAATTGTCTGATATCAGTTTGAAAATGACATAAACTTTAGAAAACAACACTAATGACATACAGAATACTGAGAAAACACGTTCAGATAGTTTTGAAACATTATGAAAATGATACAGGAGTCATTTGTGACGTGTACTATTCGACCACACCTCAATCCAATGCACGGTGTGACCGGTATGGCTAAAAGTGTCTGATATCAGTTTCAAATTGAGATAAACTTTTGAAAACAACACTAATGACATACGGAATACTGAGCAAACACGTTCGTATTGTTTTTAAATTTTAGGAAAATGATCCATGAGTCATTTGTGACTTGTACGAATTGACTGGACCTCAATCCGACGCACGGTGTGACCGGTATGGCTAAAAGTGTCTGATATCAGTTTCAAATTGAGATAAACTTTAAAAAAAACACTAATGCCATACGGAATATAGAGCAAACACGTTAGGATTTTTTTGAAACATTAGGAAAATGATACATGAATCATTTGTGACGTGTAAGAATCGACTGAACCTCAATCAGATGCACGATCTGACCGGTATGGCTAAAAGTGTCTGATATCAGTCTGAAAATGACATAAACATTAGAAAACAACACTACTGACATACTACAAACTGAGAAAACACATTTGGATTGTTTTGATACTTCAGTAAAATGATCCAAGAGTCATTTGTGACATGTACGAATTGACCGCATCTCAATCCGACGCATGGTGTGACCGATATGTCTAAAAGTGTCTGATATAGGTTTCAATTTGCGATAAACTTTGGAAAACAACACTACTGACATACGGAATACCGAGAAAACGCATTCAGATTGTTTTGAAACTTGATGAAAACGATCCATGAGTCATTTGTGATGTGTAAAAATTGACCACACCTCAATCCGACGCACGGTGTGACAGGTATAGCTAAAAGTGTCTGATATCAGTTTCAAATTGAAATAAACTTTGGAAAACAACACTACTGACATACGGAATAATGAGAAAATGTGTTCGGATTGTTTTGAAACTTGAAGAAAACTATCCTAGAGTCATTTGTGACGTGTATGAATCAATCGTACCTCAATCCGACGCACGGTGTGACCAGTAAAACTAAAAGTGTCTGATATCAGTTTCAAATTAAGAAAAACTTTGGAAAACAACACTACTGACATACGGAATACCGAGAAAACGCATTCGGATTGTTTTGAAACTATAGGACTATGATCCATGAGTCATTTTTGATGTGTAAAAATAAACTGCACCTTAATCTGATGCACGGTGTGACCGGTATGGCTAAAAGTGTCTGATATCAGTTTCAAATTGAGATAAACTTTGGAAAACAACTATAATGACATACGGAATACAGAGCAAACGCATTCGGATTGTTTTTAAACTTTAGAAAAACGATCCACGAGTCATTTGTGACGTGTACGAATTTACCGCACCTCAATCTGATACACGGTGTGACCAGTATGGATAAAAGTATCTGATATCAGTTTGAAAATGACCTAAACTTTAGAAAAAAACACTAATGACATACAACAAACCGAGAAAACGCTTTCAGATTGTTTTGAAACTTTAGGAAAATGATCCACGAGTCTTTTGTGACGTGTAAGAATCTATCGAAGCTCAATCCGATGCATGGTGTGATAGGTATGGCTAAAAGTGTATGATATTTGTTTCAAATTGAGATAAACTTTGGAAAACAACAACAATGACATACAGAATATCGTGCAGACACATTTGGATTGTTTTGAAACTTGATGAAAATGATCCACGAGTCATTTGTGACATGTACGAATTGACCTCACCTCAATCCGATGCACAGTGTGACCGGTATGGCTAAAAGTGTCTGATATCAGTTTCAAATTGAGATAAACTTTGGAAAACAATACTACTAACATATGGAATACTGAGCAAACACGTTCGGATTGTTTTGAAACTTTAGGAAAACGATCCAGGAGTCATTTTTGACATGTACGAATCGACCGCACCTCAATGCGATGCACGGTGTGACCGGTACAGCTAAACATGTTTGATATTAGTTTGAAAATGACATAAATTTTAGAAAACAATACTACTGACATACAGAAAATCGAGAAAAAACATTTTTATTGTTTTGATACTTTAGGAAAACGATCCACGAGTCATTTATAATGTGTAAGAATCGACCGAACCTCAATCCGACGCACAGTGTGACCGGTATGGCTAAAAGTGTCTGATATCAGTTTGAAAATGACATAAACTTTAGAAAATAACACTACTGACATACGGAATACTGAGAAAACAGATTCAGATTGTTTTGATAATTTTGTACAATGATCCATGAGTCTTTTTTGATGTGTAATAATTGACCGCACCTCAATCTGACACATGGTGTCACCGGTATGGCTAAAACTGTCTGATATCAGTTTCAAATTGAGAAAAACTTTGGAAAACAACACTACTGATATACGGAATACTGAGAAAGTGCATTCAGATTGTTTTGAAACATGAAGAAAATGATCCACGAGTCATTTGTGACGTGTACGAATCAACCGCATCTCAATCCGACGCACGGTGTGACCATTATAGCTAAAAGTGTCTGATATCAGTTCCAAATTGAGATAAACTTTGGAAAAAAACACTACTGACATATGGAGTACTGAGCAAACACGTTCATATTGTTTTGAAACTTTAGGATAATGATCCATGAGTCATTTGTGACGTGTACGAAATGACCGCACCTCAATTCGACCCACAGTGTGACCGGTAAAGATTTTCATTAGATAAAGAATCAGTATTTATTAAATGAGATAAATCAATAAAAACATATTGAGTTTACATTATTCCCTTTCATTGTTATGAAAATGAAAACATTTTAGTTTAAAATTTCATATTTTAGTTTCACATTTCCATATTAATGTATTCATTCATATTACTATTTTAATTTCTTTCATTATTGCATTACAAACATAATATTTGTTTTCTTATATAGGTGAATTTTTTTCCTTGAGTTCGGATGCTTTGTTCGGCAACAAATACCATCGAGAGCGGATCACGGATATCAAATGATGAAACATGAATGTTTATAACTGTTGTTGAATAATTGTAATTGTAACCATCTAAAACAATGTTTGAAATGTATATAGAAATGTGTTTTTTTGTATTCATGATTTTAAGTAAATGTATATACCGTTTTTGGTCAAAATATTGTGTGCGGGTGCTATGGTGTGCAGGTGTGCATGTGCTACATTGTGTAGGTATTCTGGTGTGCAGGTTCTATTTTTTTGGTGTAGGAAATGGTGTCTTTATCATCGATTTTTTGAGCGCTGATAAAAGACACCTTTAACAGCGCTAGAGGAGCACTGATAAAGGGGAACCCCCCTTTATCTACGCCGGCATTAACAACATTTTTCTAGTTCTGTTAATGCCAGTTTTTAGCACTGATAAAGGGACAAGTTGTAGTAGTGAATTTGTGTTCCATTTGGTTTTTGTTTCCACTCAACCGTAAATAATTTTTAGAAAATGAAATAAAAATAGAATTTTATGCAATAACGACTATTTAATTTTAAATATATTTATACTTAATTTTTTATGAATTGTTCATAAATATTTATTTCATATTTTAAATTTTAAAATGTACATATATTCAATGTTTAAGACACGATTTATTCACAATTATAATTTTTTTTATGGATTATGAAATTTCTGAAAGCATTGTAATGAAAAATTCAGGTCTAAAAATGAAGATCTCCCAAGAGGGTCACCTATATAGAGAGGTGGAATAAAGGAACACAAAACTAGTCTCATACATTAGAGAAACTTGGTATAGAACCATATTATAGTGCATAAAAATGACAAAAATCCATGAGAAGAATAAAGTAAATATAAACACACTGAACTAGAATGTTAAAATAGATAAAACTAATTTATCCATGTGTGACCATCCATCCCCAATGAGGCATCTTGATATAAAGATGATGAAAAAATAAAATGGTATACTACGCAATTCCCTTGAATTTACCTTAGTCCTACAAATCAATATCTACACCAATCCAATGAAAAAATTAGGTTGTGATCATAAATCCTAGTAAGATACCACCAATAAATCAATATAATTTCTATATCAAGAATGCAATAGATCTATCTTTATATAAAATCTAGTTTACAAAATCATTTCATAAAATAAGACAATTTTGTAAATCAAATTTTTTTAATAAAATTTGAAAACATTCTATAGGATTTTGTTAAGAATAAATGGAATCGTGAAAGCTTAGGGAGATCCAAACATGGATAAATTATAAGATATTCATGGGAGAAAATAACAATGAAAATAACATCATGAGTTAAAACAATCATAAATGAAGAAAAATATTATTTGGACTCCAACCTATCGGTATATTTGATATAAAGGAATGAAAATCTAAAATCCATGCATAAGTTGCATCCATATGTTATAACATCTAATGACATAACACACACTAATGTGACATAAAACCTCTCATGAAATTACACACAAATAGAGAGAAAATTATATTTTTGGAGCACCCATGGTTACTCAGTGCTCTAAGTATATCAAAATATATTTAAAGACCTAAACCAACCATTAACGAATTTAATAAAACACGTGGTGTATACAAAATAATTTTTAAAGAAATAAATCTTAAAAAACTTGTATCATTTATAATAAACCCATTCCAATGTAAAATCAATAAATTTCATTTACAAAACCAAAGGAATTAAAAAGAAATTATAGTTGTTCATGAATTAAAACTGTGCCAGGGTGACATCTACCTTAAAAGCAGAGGAAAATTACGTTTATTCTGCAGTGGAGATTGGAAATACGAAGACTGACCTCCAATTGATAAGGAATGATGGAAAAAATAATGGATTGATCGAGATCACATCCCAGTTATTAAACCACCAGAGAATGCATCACCCACTTTTTTAAAACCATGATCAATGATACTAAATAATGAGTGGGAGATCACACATACCTGAAAGAGGATAACCCACCACATTTCCAATCAAATTCTCTATAAAACGTGATATTTAGGTGGAAGAGACCTAAAATCTCTCAAAATTTCTCTAGGGGTCTTAAGGGTTTCCTACACGTTGAATTTGAGTTGAGTCAAATGTAATAAAAAATACTAGTCTAAAACAATTAATGATATTAATCCCATTAAAAGTGTGAATTCTATGATTTATAAAACATATTGGAAAAACATCACCCTAGGATGAATTAGTCCTGATAATCAAATTCACAACATTAAAAAGTTTCATGGATTGTAATGTTTCACTCTCTAAAATGGACTCCCAACATCTTCCCCAGATTGTATTCAAATTATATAAATAGTTTGTGATGTTAATGTTTCCACTAGGTAGTGTGCAGTCTAGATTTCGTTTAAAATCTCTGAACTGATTCTGAATCAGGATGAAACCAAGGATAACTTTCTAGAACCATTAACAAATTTATACATAGACACCAAAAATTAAAAAAACATAACACCCCATACATTAAGTCTTTCAATGGTTAAAGATCTATATCACTATAGGGACAAAAGGCACTCAACCAAAAAGGGAGCAAATAAAAGTGTCAAAAAGTACATGAATTAAGGTAACATGGCATTACAATCTCCCCACCATATACTCTTTATGTCCCAAAAACTACCACAAGATCCTAGACTCACAAACAGTGAAGAGCACTTATACCTGATAAACAATTCGTGATCCTATATCTTGTGGACAAACAATTTACACTACCACAGTATAATGACCAAGTTAATATATTACTCTATAGTAACTTATCTTGATGATCCACAATCTAATCTAGTTCCTCAGCCACTGTGGTTTCATACTCAAGATCAACATAGTCCAATTCAATCACATGGGAATGTTATAATTGATACTTCCTTAGCTGGAAAACATGAAACAAATAATAAATTGAATTCAAATAAAATGAAAAGTCCAACATCAATGCCACCTTTCAAAGAAACTCTACCATCTCAATGGGGTCAATAATCCTAGGTTCCAACATACCCTATATACCCAAACAATAGTATCCCAAGTGAGGTAAAACACTTAAAAGAACATAGTCACCAAACTCGAACTCTATAAGACCTTAAGATGACCTATATAGGATTTATGATGACATTATACAATGATCATCCTCTTATATACTAACTGCACATTTTTTTCATCTCTTGAAAAAGACTCGACCTATTCAATAACCTTTATCCTAAATCATACAAACATAAGGGGGATCTATAAGGCTCCCCATAATATTATATAAAAGAAGAAATAATAATTTAGTCTTGATAAGTTGTGTTATTGGAAAACTCAACCAGATTATTTTTTTCATAATAACCACTGAATTTGGGAAAACATTCCCAAATAATATCCTCAATAGACTGGATTTATTGATCTATCTATCCATCTGTCAATGGAATATATTTAATGATAAATTTAAATTAGGAACCCATCACCTCTTGAAATCCTTTATGTTTCATGTAATTGAATCTGTGGTACCTATCACAAGTAGTTAGAGAGGGTAACCCATGAAGTTTCACAACCTCTCTGACATACAAGCCCCTGAGGTACTCCAGTTTCATCATATCCCTGATAGGTAGGAAAAGCTCCAATTTAATGATTTGACCAATGATCAAATGAATCACATCGTCCCCTCTAGGGGTCTATAGTAAAAAGTTAAATGTCCCTAGAAATATCATAAAATATCTATACTAGAATGGGTTAGGGTTGAAATAAATCATCAGTTCTCTATTTCTCCACCTTAATTCTTTGACACATGATACACCATGACACAAAATCTAATATATACTACCTCATCCCCATTGACCAGTATTGAAATCTCAAATCATAATACATATTTGTTGCCTATGGGTGTATAAACCAATAATATGGTGTCCTCTATCCACCAAATCGTACCTCAGATAATTAGTAATAACCAACCCTTTTCATAAACACAAAGTTCCACTAGAGAGACTCATACTAGTGACCCATAGTCTCCCCACCATTTATGATTTTCATAATGTACTGGTAATTAGTTCCAAATTCCTTTTTGATGAGAAACCTCTCATAAAATTATCAGTGAGCCTTTATAAATTCCATGTACAAATATCCACTAACTTATTTCACTCTTGAGATCATCTTAGACTAAAAACTCATTAGATACCACTCTTCCACAGATTCCCTCACTATATGAGTCAGTAATTTCATACTCAACACATAGAAACAACATTCAATTTTCTAGTATTATATGTAATATCAAAATCAAAAGTCTAAAGATACTTAAACAAGAAACTTATTCAAATGTTTAAATACATCTATTTGAAAATATATTTTAGGATTTTATGATAATAAGATACCATAATTCACTCCCAAAAGAGTCAGTGATCTCATGTTTTGAGTGCATGCAGAACCACTAAAAACTCACTATCATGGTTATGGTATCTATTCTTGTGATGGAATAACTGGTTAGATCTATAGGCCACCAATTATTTCCCCTATATCAAGACACACCAGAAACCCATTCCAGAAGAATTATAAATAAAAATTATATACTAAATCAAGAACTAGAAGAATCAAAACTGGTTCTGAAGTCAACCACCTCTTTATTTCTTCATAAGAACTCTCACATTTTTCATTCCACTCAAAATTTACACCCTTATGGGATAAATCTTTCAATTAAAATGAAATATTTGATAAGTCCGGAAGAAACTGAAGGTAATAACCAGAAAAACCCAAGAAACGATAGATATCAAACACATTACTAGGATGATCCTAGTACATAACCACCTGTATATTTTTAGGATCCAGTGAGAACCCCTATCAAATATAACATTCCCTAGAAAGTTCATTTCTTGAAACCACCATAAAAGGATGTTCCATCATGGTTATTGGAATAATATTCAAATATTCCATGTGCTTCTCCTTTGACATGGATTATAACAAAATATAAACCATGATAACAACCATAGTAGATTCCCAGAACTGATGAGATATCTTGTCCATTAAATCAATAAATACCACTAGATCATTAGTGAGACTGAATGGATAAATTAAAAACTTTAAATTCCCATTCTAGATCCTAAATGTTTTCATGACTATATCCTATTTCGGAACTCTCCACTAGTGGTACGATGATCTAAGGTCAATAATTGATAACCAACATTCTCCATTAGTTGATAAAAAATATCATCAATCTTGGAGAAGGGATATTGTTTCTTAACTCTAACCTAATCTAACATTTTATAATCTATGAAAAGAATATGGCTCCTATATTTGAATTTTATTTAAAATAAATTACTATATTGGGATTAAAATTATCCATGCGTCTCCAAGAGGTCATTAAATTGGACCATGGATTGTTTTCATCTAAAATCACTCATGAAATAAAATTAGGACAAGTGTTTGGGAAATTTTCTAATATTTATAATATTATTTTTACCCTAAATTACCCTATTTACATCTTAATGTGGTGATAAAAATTACCAAAGTTACAATTCAGATTGTCCAAAAATAAAAAAAAATTATTTACTAAATTTGGACCTTATGATTCCAAATATGTAATCCCTTTTTTCAAATTCATTTTAAATTATTTTCAAAAATTAATTAAAAATTAATCCTTTTGATGGAACTAGAAAATGAGGTTTTAAAGTGGAAAAATTCAATATATTGAAATGTTTTTATATCCAAAATCAATGTGAAATTGATTCAAATGGACTAAATTTTATTAAAAAATATAAAATTGGTATAATTATACTTCTAGACAAATCAAAAAATGTAATTAAATATTATAATGTATTTAAACAAGAAAACCATTTCCAATTAAAATCTAGATTCTTCCACAATTCATCAAAATATGGAACTTAACAAGAAAAATACCAAGAGGAAAACAAACATTAATTTTTATATTCATATTTTAAAAAATAAATCTATTTATTAAAATATAATTTATAAAATTTTCAAAAACTAGATTTAAAATAAGTCTGCCATCAAAAGGTTAAAAAACTCTATTTTTAGAAAATACATATTTTATGTGTAAAATTAGATTTTTTTTCATATATAATGTCTATAAATCACATAAGACGAATTTTTAAAATTATATTTAACATAAATTTCTTTTATATAATCCAGAAAGTGTGATTTTATAATTTTATAAACAAAATATTTCACATTTAAATATTTTTTTAGAAAAAAATTTACTTTTATTTTTAAAGGGTTTTATTTTCATTTATAAATAATTAGTCACCAAATAATTAATTATATATACATGTGTAAACCATATTTTCATAATTTAGTTAGTTCTATTCTTACCCACCATTCTAAAGACTATGATATAACTACTATATTAAATAAAAATATTTTGTTGTTCATTGAAGCTTGATGTAGTATATCTTGTATTCTATCTAACATAGTCTTTCCTTTTTTAAATATCTCAGGCTGTTATGTTAACTATTCATACTAATTTTACATAGTTAGAATTAAATTTCATTGGTTTATAAAAGATTAATAGTAACCTTTAGAGAAAATTTTGGTAAGGAGGATTCTATTTCAATTACTATCGCATGGTCAGTTCATGGTTTGTGTGAAATTATTAATAACCATATAGACTTATATTACATATGAGTAACCTCAAATGATATACATTAGGATAAAAGAAACTATGGAAACAAACCTTAAAAAGTGTTTCATATCAATATCTTCCATAGCGTTTGTGCATGTTTTTATGAGTAACCATGTTGCTTAATCATGTGAATTTTGAATCTTGATTAAATTTTTTTTCCATGGTTTACACAAAGTTTACTAAACTATGTGGCAAAAAAATGTGAGCATTCTTGAAAATGAAAATATGGCTTTCCCATTTTACCCCTGCATGATTATATCTCTAATTACCCTCTATACCTTTAAATTTTTATTTAGATGGTCAAAGGAGTGATCTTAGAGCTTCTTATACATCTTCTTCAAGCATTTAATCCTATATCACAATATTTCCATGTAGTTTTCTAAGTAAATATTCCATATTCTCTTCTCTTCTTATTTTATTATTATCCATTTTTATATTTCTTCAATATTTATTTTTTCAACCATAAACCCAAATAACCATGGTGGTTAAGAATAGGGCTTGAGTTAGTCCAATATTAGATTGTTGGAAATATTAAGATTATAGAGGCTATTTCCTTCTATGGAATTACTTTTTATATAAAGGTATAAGTGATCCTATTATTTTGATGCAGGTGTCTCTTTGGAATTTCACTAATTTTAAATCCTCTTATTTCATGATTCTTCTATATTAAGTTATACTATATGAAATATATTTATAATTTATTTATTATGGATTAATAAAACATTTATATGATTTTTTATCAAAACTATTATATTTAAACTAAGTTTTAGAAAGTATTTTTGTGAAAAGTTTTCATCTATGATATTTCACATTAATGATAAATAAAAAAATCACATTGAGATTATTTACACATAAAATAATTTTTTAGGGAATTCATGGAATAAAATTTGATTTACACAATGAATATTATCATTAGTAATTATATATTATCTAATAAAAGGTGTATTTTATTCAAAAAGGTTGTCTACTAAATAATTCTATGGAATACACAATAGAATAATTTTTTTTCCATATTTGTAAATTCTAACATACAAAACTGTCATACTATATTGGGTTTACTCCCCAAACCATCACATCTATAGTTAGAGTTCACTCCTAATATTATCTTTGTGGATGGAGTTCCTTACTAAACCAGTTTCACTCCCCATTCCTATCCTTATCGTCTTATGATATATTCATATTTAACCAATTAATTAGAGGGAAATATAATTAGAAGACCACCCATCAAATAAATAAAATTATACAAATATATTCAATAAGATCATAAATCATTTATTATGGAATAACCCTTTGAAAGGAAACATGTTTCACAAATATTTCACCATATATTCAATGAGTAACCCTTTGAAAAGATACAAGTTTCATAATGTTTTCGTAATAAAATAATTTACCCATGAAATGAAATGGTTTTCAAAGAATAATCCCTAAATTATAATCCTTATAAGTTATCTAAATAATGGATATAGATGGTATTATTAGATCATATCCCTAATAAATCATAAGAAACATTAAAGGATGTCATCTTAGACGAAAATAAATTTAAATGATATCCCTAACATTTTTTAAGAAAACAACCATTTCATTTTGAAAAACCTTATTTAAAATATAATTTTTTTAGAATATTATGGAAAAATTTTTAATTTAAAATTACAAAAGAAACATTAAAATGAATCTTCAAAACATTGAGTGGTCCTGACTGTGGGAAATTCTATTAATGCCGTGTGTGTTAAAATAAATTTTAATTTTAAACAATTTTTTAAAAAGTTGAAATGGGGAAAAGTGAAGTTAGAAATCATTGGATATTATTAAAAACATTTTTGAAACCATTTTTAGGAAACATATACAAGTAATAAAAATATTCTTAAACAAATAGTAAAACATAGCTGGTTTTCTTTAAAAAATATTATATCAAACTCATGATTATTAAAAGTAAGTAAAATGAAAATAAAACATGTATTCTATATAAATAAAAATGGTAAAATAAAAATTAATGGGATTTATTAGATAAGGATCATATAATTTCTTTAATGGAAATAAAATTATAAACAATCACAAATAAAATGGGATAAAAATATAAATCATTTACAGATTTGGTAACTTATGAATCATAAAAAACATAAAAATATATAATCAAATAAAAATTTAAATACCATTAACATAATTATATTCAAGATATAATTTTTCAAATGGATGGTATATAAAACTCAAAAATGATGATAGGTTCATAATATAACATATTTCCCAAAGAAAAAACTTTGAGATGATAAACCAATTCTACTAGTTTTACTGGCTCAGAGGCACTCAATCATCTTATATAATTAATTTAAAATTAATTATGGAACATTAAAATGTAAATTTAAAAAATTATAAATCAAATATTATCTACTTATAACATTTCAATTCATATTTATTCGTAATTACTCATTAACATCATCCATTCCAGGTGTTAACTATTTCATTATTCATGAGAATTTCTATTTGGTAGTTTGAGTCATTGTATACTAATAACAGTTTAATCATTTTAATAATTATAATAATGATTTAAATATTATATATATATATATATAATATGTTTATTTTCGTTCATTAAAGGAAGAGATATAAAAATTAATTACATTGTTCATGGATAAGTTAGGTCATACGTATGCAAGGTCCTATTTTTAATTTTTCTCAGGATTAAACTAAAGAAATGAAAATAATAATTCAACATCCCAAGATAATTATTTTATCAAATATATCATACATATTTTTTAAATAAATCATTATTATGATCCATATAAAATTAAAACAAAAATCTAATCACAATACTTCATTAAGGTGTTAGATCAGACGTACACACCAACAATGTTTTCATTTTCCAACATATTGTAAGAAGATTATAAGGGTTCTTCTATAATTAAAATAATCATTAATTATGTTTTTTATAGTTAATAAATTATTTTAGAATATATTCCATGGATTTTAATGAGATATTATAAGAAATAAATCTGAAAATTCTTGATTAAGTGTTATACCTCTTCATTGAGAAACCACTTTCGACTTACACCTTAATCATTGAAGGGATGATAATTTAGAAAGAACAGAAGCTACAGTATTAAGGGAAGGAATAACATGTGTTTTGATCACAGTATTTGATAAACTAACTTCTCTTGATGTTTGGAGAGAATTGGGGCATGCGTTTCCTTTTATAAGTGAGGGAGGAAATTCTTAGAATTTCTTAAAGTATTAAATTAATATAAATCAATATAAACTTTCAAATTCATAAAAATTAATAAATTTAAAAGATAATATGAATATGATTATAAATAAACTCATCCAACGAAATTTTAAAAATTTTATGTGATGTTATCACCCTTATCATTTTATTTTAACCCCATGTTAAACCTTTTGATAATTATCATATTAACATAGTTTTCCACTTTTTAGGGGTTAAAATTTACTATTAAAGGGAATTTTACCCATAAATGTGACGTGGATTTTATTTTAAACAATATCTAGTTCATATGGATAAATAAATTATTTTTATGAAATTTAAGTCATTTAATAAAATATCCTTTATCATAAAATATCTATAATGTCTTTTTTTTTTGAAATACATGAAATATTATAATATAATATTTGTATTAATAATGTAAAATTGTTCATAAATTACATGTATTGAAACATAAGGATAACATGGACTTAATATAATAACCAAATAAAATTTCTATATGATTAGATATCATTTTAAACCTTATATTGTGGTTTAATACCTTGGTTAACCAAATTTGACTGTAACTGTAGTAATGCCCTTTTTAATATTAAATGGATATAATTTTACTAATACAGGGAAATTTACCTTATAAATAGGTAAATGATGATTTTTTAGACCAGGTTTCATCCTTAATGCCCACTTTCATTATTTTTATTATTTTTTATAATTTACTAAAATAAATTTCTCATAAAGTACCATTTATGTCATCTTTGACACTATTCACAAAATTTCATGTTTAAAAAGCTTCTAAGAAATGAAATTAGAATTTAAGACATTGAAACATCTATAATATATTGAATTGATCTTTAAAATTCATGAGATACTATAACTCACCCAAAACAATATTACTTTTATTGTTTTTTGTATAATATACTTGATTTTTCTACTACTTATACAAGAAATATGTCTGTTTTGCTTAAGAATTTAAGAAAATTAATTCATTAGTAAGAATTTAAAAAATATATCCATTGGAAAAATTAAATACTATTTCAAATATATATTTAGAACCTAACATATGTGGTTTCATTCCTATCAAAAAATATTAATTATATTTGAAGAAAGAAACTTAAATATTATAATAGTTAAAATCAAAGAAAAAGGGAACCAAGTTGAAATATTTTATAAAAATATACGGAAATGAATAAACTATAAACATAAAATACTATAAATTAAAGTTCTTGTGAAAAATTAAAGTCTCATCCTAAATATTTATCCCTAGTTTTATAATTTTACCAGAACTGAGGTGATTAATATTTACAATCGTTTCCATTCATAATTACTAAATAAGGGCAATATTTATCATATTTAGACCTCCTGATTCCAAATATGCAATCCATTTTTTATGATTAAATTTTATAAAGTGTTATGAATGAATTTAATAAAAAGTGAAAATAACAATGAAAAATAATTCTTTTAAAAAATACATATTTATTTATAAAAATGTTTTCATACCAAATACGACCATGAAATTTATTCCAATAAACATAATTGGATTAAAATAAATATAATATAACTAATTTTACAATGATATTTTTTAATAAATAATGTTACATTGTAAATTATTGAATCAAAAATACAATTTCCAATAAAAACTATATTTTTTCCAATTCATTCACAAATCATACATTTCTAAAAATTCTCAAAACTTTATCCTATGATAATTTTAACTTATTGAATTAAAAAATGATATATATATTTTTTCAAATGTAATTTTAAAATGTTTAAGAAATTAATTATAATATTCAATCAAGGAATATAACAAAAAATATTTGTAATGAAAACATATTTTTGAAGAATAAAATGAATTTACTAAGAAAAAATTAGTTTTAATTTCATTAGAATTAAAAAATTTATTTCTATTTAGTAGGGCCTTTATATTTATTTCATAAATTAGTCAATCCTATTTATACATACCAATTCAATGAATAGGTTATAAAAGTCATATTTCAATAATAATATATTGTGGTTCGTTTAATATCGGTGTTACATATCTTATACGCTACCGAACATAGTATTATTTTAAAAATTAGAGGTATTACATGGAATTAACAAAAAAGGATCTCATCTCCTATTCCAGTCCCAAACACCTTTCCTTCGAGTATGGCTAATATCCCTTGTTGTGGGTTCTCTTCTAGGTTTTTCCATCTAAGAGTTTCCCCATTTTTAGAATATTAAAATAAAATTTTTATTTAATTTATGTTTTCTAATAGTTCATAAATTAATAACAAATGATAAATTTTAGGATTAATTAAAATTGTTTTTTTTAAATCCAAATTTAAATATTTATTGTTCATATTATGTTTTCATGATAAATAAAGTATTCATTTATTAATGAAATTCAATTATCAATTGAATTATATCATTTAAATTTTTTATTAAATAATAGGAAAATATATTTTGGAATATTTATAAAATTAATTAATGTTATTTATAAGTTAATTGACAAAAAAATATAATGGTTAACTGATTCCATGTTTTAGAATTAATTTTTAGAATTTTTAATTAATATTAAAGATAAAATATTATGAATATTTTTTCATTCATGTCATCGTCATATTCAACAAAGAGCTTTCAGGGTCTCGATTTTAGCTATCTATTGATGATTCCCCCAGACAATTCATCTGTAGCTTTGTCCTCTCTACCTATAGTGAATCTATAGGTCTGATTTATATTATTGATTCATAGGATTTTTGGGTATCCTAATCTGGTTCTCAATGTGTCTCAAGGTTATGCCTGGGTTGGGTTCCTCCTGCTTTGAAGGGTCTTGATTTTCTACCTCATCGACTTTGTCGATGTTTGGAGCCCTCAATTACTCACTCCACTACTCTAACCTATCTTTCCCCTACTTTTGTCCTAGTTGGATCTAGAGTAGTGGTATCATTGATGTTTTGGGAGCTGTGTTTAGGTGACCGCTAGTATTCTAGATGTGAATCCTTAATAGTGGGATTTGACTTTTTCTATTTTCTTCCTCATGAGTTTGGTGTAGGTTTGGTTGTTTCCTATTGATTGTCAATCTGTTTAATTTTGTTTAGTAGTTTTTGATTAGTGGTAGTGGTTTATTTTTATTCATATTTGGATGTGGGGGTGGCCATCAGGTTTCTCTCAACGACACCATTTAGATTGATTTTTTGATAATGTGATCTCGATTGTTTTTGTTAGGTTGGTTGTCACTGGTTTTCTGGAGGATGATGATAACATGGGGAGATATTTTTTGAAGGATTTTATGAGTTTCGATGATCTTCCACAGGTGTGGTGGTTGAATGATGAAGTTGACAGTGGTGATGGATGGTGACGACGACATAATACTGATGATGTTGACGGCATGTGACTTGACTCTGGATGATGTAGGTGGATCTGGTTCCTGTTCTTCTCTGGTGTCATAAAATGATTAGAATTTTGAACTGTGAATTTGTGTTCCATTTGGTTTTGGTTTCCACTCAACCGTAAATCATTTTTAGAAAACGAAATAAAAATAGAATTTCATGCAATAACGACTATTTAATTTTGAATACATTTATACTTAATTTTTTATGAATTGTTCATAAATATTTATTTCAAATTTTAAATTTTAAAATGTACATATATTCAATGTTTAAGACACGATTTATTCATAATTATAATTTTTTTATGGATTATGAAATTTATGAAAGCATTTTAATGAACAATTCAGGTATAAAAATGAAGATCTCCCAAGAGGGTCACCTATATAGTGAGGTGGAATAAAGGAACACAAAACTAGTCTCATGAATTATAGAAACTTGGTATACAACCATATTATAGTGCATAAAAATGACAAATATCCAAGAGAAGAATAAATGCAATCTAAACACACTGAACTAGAATGATAAAATAGACAAAACTAATTTATCCTTGTGTGACCATCCATCCCCACTGAGTCATATTGATATGAAGATGATGAAAAAAATAAAGTGGTATACTACGCAATGCCCTTGAAATAACCTTAGTCCTACAAATCAATATCTACACCAATCCAATGAAAAAATTAGGTTGTGATCATAAATCCTAGTAAGATACCACTGAAAAATCAATATAATTTCTATATCAAGAATGCAATTGATCTATATTTAAATAAAATATAGTTTACAAATTCATTTCATAAAATAAAACCATTTTGTAAATCAAACTTTTTTTTAATAAAATCTGAAAATATTCTATAAATATAGGATTTTGTTAAGAATAAATGGAAGCGTGAATGCTTAGGCATAACCGACCATGGATACACTATAAGATATTCATGGTAGAAAATAACAATGAAAATACCACCATGTGTTATAACAATCATAAATGAATAAAAATATTATTTGGACTCCAACCTTTGGGAATATTTGATATAAATGAATGAAAATCCAAAATCTATGCATAAGTTGCATCCATATGTTATAATATCTAATGATATAACACACACTAATGTGACATAAAACCTCTTATGAAATTACACACACATAGAGTGAAAATTATATTTCTGGAGCACCCATGGTTACTCAGTGCTCTAAGTCTATCAAAATACATTTTAAGACCTAAACCAACCATTAAGGAATTTAATAAAACATGTGGTGTACACAAAACAATTTTTAGAGAAATAAATCTTCAAAAACTTGTATCATTTATAATAAAACCATTCCAATGTAAAATCAATAAATTTCATTGAAAAACCCAAAGGAATTAAAAATAAATTATAGTTGTTCATGAATTAGAACCCTTTTAGGGTGACATCTACATTAAAAGCAGAGGAAACTTACGTTTCTTCTATAGTGGAGATTGGAAATACGAAGATAGACCTCAAATATATAAGGAATGATTGAAAACAACAATGGAATGATTGAGATCACATCCCAGTTATTAAACCACCAGAGAACGCATCACCCAATTTTTTAAAACCATGATCAATGATACTAAATAATTAGTGGGAGATCACACATACCTGAAAGAGGATAACCCACCACATTTCCAATCAAATGCTCTATAAAAGGTTTTATTTAGGTGGAAGAGACCTGAAATCTCTCAAAATTTCTCTAGGGATCTTGAGGGTTTCTTACACGTTAAATTTGTGTAGAGTCAAATGTAAAAAAAATTCTAGTCTAAAACAATTAATGATATGAATCCCTTTCAAAGTGTGAATTCTATGATTTATAAAAAATATTGGAAAAACAACACCCCAGGATTAATTAGTCCTGATAATCCAATTCACAATATTAAAAAGTTTCATGGATTGTAATGTTTAACTCTCTGAACTGGACTCCCAACATCTTCCCTAGAGTGTATTCAAATTATATAAATAGTTCACGATGTTAATATTTCCACCAGGTAGTGTGCAGTCTAGATTTTGGTGAAAATCCCTGAACTGATTTGGAATCATGATGAAACCAAGGAGAACATTCTAGAACCATTAAAACATTTAGACTTAGACACCAAAAATTTAGAAAAACATACCACCCCATACATTAAGTCTTTCAATGGCTAAAGATTTATATCACTATAAGGAAAAAAGGCACCAAACCAAAAAGTGAGTAAATAAAAGAGTCAAAAAGTTCAGGAATGAAGGTAACATGGCGTTACAATCTCCCCAGCATAAATGCTTTATGTCCCAGAAACTACCACAAGATCCTGGACTCACAAATAGTAAAGGGCACTTATACCTCAAAAAAAATTCATGCTCCTATATCTTGTGGACATACAATATATACTACCATAGTATAATGACCAAATTAATATATTACTCTATAGTAACTTATCTTGATGATCCACAATCTAAACTGCTTCCTCATCCATAGTGGATTCATACTCAAGATCAACATAGTCCAATTCATTCACATGGGAATGATATAATTGATACTTCCTTAGTTGGAAAACATGAAACAAATCATAAATGGAATTCAAGTAAAATGAAAAGTCCAACATAAATGCAACCTTTCAATGAAACTCTACAATCTCAATGGGGTCAATAATCCTTGGTTTCAATGTAACCTATCTACCCAAAAAATAGTATCCCAAGTGAGGTAAAACACTTAGAAAAACCCAGTCACCAACCTCAAACGCTAGAAGAACATAAGATGACCTATATAATTTTAAGATGACATTATACAATGATCATCCTCTTCTATACTAACTGCACCTTTTTTTCATCTCTTGAACAAGACTCGACCTATTCAATAACCTCTCTCCAAAATCATACAAACATAAGGGGGATCTATAAGGCTCCCCATACTACTATATAAAAGAAGAAATCATAATTTAGTCTGGATAAGTTGTGTTATAGGAAAACTCAAACAAATTTTTTTTCATAATAACCACTGAATTTGGGAACACATTCCCAAATAATATGCTCAATAAACTGGATTTATTGATCTATATATCCATCTATCAATGGAATATATTTAATGATCAATTTAAATTAGGAACCCATAACCTCTTGAAATCCTTTATGTTTCATGGATTTAAATCTGGCGTACCTATCACAAGTAGTTAGAGAGGGTAACCCATGAAGTTTCACAACCTCTCTGTCATACAAGCCCCTCAGCTACTCTAGTTTCATCATATCCATGATAGGTAGGAAACGTTTCAATTTGACGATTCGATCAATGATCAAACGAATCACATCCTCCCCTCTAGGGTTCTATAGTAAAAAGTGAAATGTCCCTGGAAATATCATCGAATATCTATACTAGAAAGGGTTAGGGTTGAAAGAAACCATCAGTTCTCTATTTCTACACCTTAATTCTTTAACACATGATACACCATGAAAAAAATCTACTATAGACTACCTCATCCCTATTGACTAGAATTGACATCTCAAATCATGAGACATATTGGTAGCCTATGGGTGTATAAACCAATAATATGGTGTCCTATATCCACAAAATCCTACCTCGGATAATTAGGAATAACAAACCCTTTTCATAAACAAAAATTTCCACTAGAGAGACTCATACTAGTGACCCAAAGTCTCCCCACCATTTAGGATTTTCATAATGTACTCGAAATTAGTTCCAAATTCCTTCTTGATGAGAAACCTCTCATAAAATTATCAGTGAGCCTTTATAAATTCCATGTGCACATATACACTAAATTATTTCACTCTCGATATCATCTTAGACTATAAACTCATTAGATACCACTCTTCCACAGATTCCCTCACTATATGAGTCAGTAATTTCATACTTGACACATCGAAACAACATTCAATTTTCTAGGATTATATGTAATATCAAAATCAAAAGTATAATGATACTTAACCAAGAAACTTCTTCAAATGTTTAAATACCTCTGTGTGAAAATATATTTTAGGATTTTATGATAATAATATACCATAATTCACTCCCAAAAGAGTCAGTGATCTCATGTTTTGAGTGCATGCAGAACCACTAAAAACTCAATATCATGGGTATGATAGCTATTATCGTGATGGAATAACTGGTGAGATCTATAGGCCACCACTTATTTCCCCTATATCAAGACACACTGCAAAACCATTCCAGAAGAATTATAAATAAAAATTATATACTAAATCAAGAACTAGAAGAATCAAAACTGGAGCTGAAGTCAACCACCTCTTTATTTCTTCAGAAGAACTCTCACATTTTTCATTCCACTCAAAATTTACACCCTTATGGGATAAATCTTTCAATTAAGATGAAATATTGGATAAGTCCTGAAGAAACTAAAGGTAATAACCAGAAAAACCCAAGAAACGATAGATCTTAAACACATTACTAAGATGATCCTAGTACATAACCTCCTGTATCTTTTCAGGATCTAGTGAGATCCCCAATCAAATATAACATTCCCTAGAAAGTTCATTTGTTGATACCACCACAAAAGGATGTTCCATCACGGTTATTGGAATAATATTCAAATAGTCCATGTGCTTCTCCTTTGACATGGATTACAAAAAAATATAAACCATGATAACAACCACAGTAGATTCCAAAAACTAATGAAATATCTTGTCCATCAAATCAATAAATACCACTGGAGCATTAGTGAGACTGAATGGATAGATTAAAAACTTAAAATTCCCATTCTAGATAATAAATGTTTTCTTGACTATATCCTATTCTAGAACTCTCTACTAGTGGTAAGATGATCTAAGGTCAATCATTGATAACCAACATTCTCTATTAGTTGATAAAAAAATATCATCAGTCTTGGGGAAGGGATATTGTTTCTTAACTCTAACCTAATCTAACATTTGATAATCTATGAAAAGAATATGGATCCCATATTTGAATTTTGTTTAAAAGAAATTACTATATTGGGATTAAAATTATCCATGTGTCTCCAAGAGGTCATTAAATCGAACCATGGATTGTTTTCATCAAAAATCACTAATGAAATAAAATTAGGACAAGTGTTTGGGAAATTTTCTAATTTTTATAATATTATTTTTACCCTTAATTACCCAATTTACCTCTTACTGTAGTAATAAAAATTACCAAATTTACTATTCATATTATCCAAAAATAAAAAAAAACTATTTACTAAATTTGGAACTTATGATTCCGAATATGTAATCCCTTTTTTTCAAATTCATTTTAATTAATTTTAAAAAATTAATTAAAAATTAATCCTTTTGATGGAACTAGAAAATGAGGTTTTAAAGTGTAAAAATTCAATTGATTGAAATGTTTTTATATCCAAAATAAATGTGAAAATGATTCAAATGAACTAAATTTTATTAAAAAATATAAAATTGATTTATTTATACATTTAGACAAATCAAAAAATATAATTAAATAGTATAATGTATTTATACAAGAAAACCATTTCCAATTAAAATCCAGAATCTTCTGCTATTCATCAAAATATGGAACATAACAGAAAAATACCAAGAGGAAAACAAACGTATATTTTTATATTCATATTTAAAAAAAATGATTCTATTTATTAAAATATAATTTATAAAATTGTCAAAAACTTGATTTAAAATAAGTCTTCCATCAAAAGGTTAAAAAACTATATTTTTTAGAAAATACATATTTTATGTGTAAAATTAGATATTTTTCATATATAATGTCTAGAAATCACATAAGACGAAGTTTTAAAATTATATTTAACATAAATTTCATTTATATAATCTATAAAGTGTGATTTTATAATTTTATAAACACAATATTTCACATTTAAATATTTTTTTAGAAAAACATTTACTTTTATTTTAAAAGGGTTTTATTTTAATTTATAATTAATTAGTCACCAAATAATTAATTATATATACATGTTTAAACCATATTTTCATAATTTAGTTAGTCCTATTCTTACCCACCATTCTAAAGACTATTATATAACTACTATATTAAATAAAAATATTTAGTTGTTCATTGAATATCGATGATGTATATCTTGTATTCTATCAAACATACTCTTTCCCTTTTAAATATATCAGGCTGTTATATTAACTATTCATACTAGTGTTACATAGTTAGAATTCAATTTCATTGGTTTAAAAAAGATTAATAGTAACCTTCAAGAGAAAATTTTGGTAAGGAGGATTTTATTTCAATTATTATCACATGATCAGTGCATAGTTGGTGTGCAATTATTAATAACCATATAGACTTATATTACATATGAGTAACCTCAAACGATATAAATTATGATAAAAGAAACTATGGAAACCAACCGTCAAAAGTGTTTCATATCAATATCTTTCATAGAGTTTGTGCATGTTTTATGAGTAACCATGTTGGTTAATCATGTGAATTTTGAATCTTGATTAAATTTTCTTTTACATGGTTTATACCTATTTTAATAAACTATGTGGCAAAAAATGCGAGCATCCTAGAAAATGAAAACATGGATTTCCCATTTTACACCTGGTTGATTATATCTTTAATTACCCTCCATACCTTTAAATTTTAATTTAAATGGTCAAAGGAGTGATCCGAGAGCTTCTTATACTTCTTGTGCAAGCATTCAATCCCATACCACAAGATTTCCATGTATTTTTCTAAGGAAATATTCCATATTCTCTTCTATTCTTCTTTTATTATTATTCATTCTTCTATTTCTTCAATATTTATTTTTTCTACCATGAACCCATATAACCATGGTGGTTAAGAATAGGGATTGAGTTAGTCCAATATTGGATTGTTGGAAATATTAGGATTATAGAGGCTATTTCCTTCTATGGAATTACTTTTTATATAAAGGTAGAGGTGATCCTATTAATTTGATGTAGGTGCCTCTTTGTAATTACACTAATTTTAAATCCTCTTAATTCATGATTCTTCTATATTATGTTATACCATATGAAATATATCTATAATTTATTTATTATGGATTAATAAAACATTTATTCATTTTTATTAATATATTAATTTTTTTACTTGTATTGTTTTTTTATTTTTATAATTAATTTACTCTTTATACCATATAATGCATAAATCATCCCCATCATATGTATGCTACCCTTTAGAATAAGTTGTCTACATGTGGTGATTAGGAAAATGCTTCATGAATTTTGGTGTACTAAATCAGGGTTTGGGGATAGGTAGCTTAGGTTTCTTGATTTTAAAAAGGTATAAATGCATGAGAAATATATAAGTTTTTATGTGGTGGTAGGATCATTCAAATATAGGAAGTAATTTTTGGATAGAATTGATCAAAAAATTCATAATAGAAACCGAAGTTATAATGGGATGTTCTGGTTGACCGGGTCTGTAATCACAATACTGAGTTACTTTCTATTTATGTCCACAACGATGAGGTATCTGTAGAAATATTTTTCAAGATAAATGAAATTAAATTCACTTTTAAATATCATGGATTATTCCAAATTCATGAAATTTCAATCATGAACATTTGGCGATTATTTTAATTTTTATGAGTTGTAATTAAGATGGGTTGTATACTCAATGATATTTGCCCATGTTTGGTTGATGATTCATGTTATATGTAAATGTATGTTTGGTTTATTGATGAATATTTTTATATTATTAAATATAAAATGAAAAGGCTTCATTTTTGAAATATGAAACTGAAAAATATCCCCTGAAATGTATTTTCTAATAACTCAATGGAAGGAATTGTTTTGATTTCAAATTTTAATAATTATAAATGATTATGGTTGAAATTTTATTATAATAGAATATTTTTTTCCTATTTAAAATGTTTCTCATTGAACCTAAGGTTTTTTTAACCTATTTTTATGTAGAACTTAAAGGGTAAAAAATCTATTTTTGTGTAAAAATATTGAAACTTATTATATTTATTTCAATTATTTATTGGAATGAATTTATGATTGTTGAATTTTTTAAAACCTGAATTTTGTATTTATACTATTATGAACATGTATTTATATCATGATGTTATTTATTTTTTATTATCTTTTGTTATGTTAGGATGTCATAAAATGGGTGACTCTAAAATAAATTTCAAAATTAAAGAATAATTTGTATAAAGAAAACTAAATGGATTCTATCAATGGAAATTTAGTTGGAAATTTGTTAGCGTATAATTTTTTAGATTACTGTATTTTATCTATTTCAATGTTTGATACAGATATTTTTGTATGGTTTTAACTTTTTAAAAGCGGACTATTTGTGAAACATTCCATTAATTTTATAATTAGAAGACTTTTTTATTGTCTAAATTTAATATTTGTTGGGGGTTAATTAATATGTGCGAAAAGACATGAAATAATTTTATTTTAATAGGGATTTAAAATTAAATTTTCATTTAAACAATTTGTGCGTATTAAAATGAAATGATTTGGTGTGTTGGAATTATAATGTATTTTCTGAAATTAATTTGGAATAATGAAAATGAGGATAATTTTTATCTTGCTTATGTTTAAAATATGGATACATAAAATCATCAATAGGTATTAAAATGAATTTTATACAATGTTGTTATTTTATCATATATATTTAAAAATTTTATTATTTATATGGATGGTTTTGGTTTTATCATGTATTTATATTATTGAATTGAAATATAGTAAGATGCATTAGTTGGATTTGAAATTATTTTATCCCCATTTCCTGGTTTTTAGTGGTTTACCAAAATAATTCATGAATAATATATGTAAATATATATTATTATATTATTATATAAATTTTTTATGAGAAACAATTTTATTTAGAGGTTCAGGATGAAGCCTCATTTTATTATTAAATCAATGTAAAGACATCTTTTTAACTGGGTAGAGGGAGACCCATTGCATAGCCCGAAGGCCCTATGGGCATGTAGCCCATTACATAGCCTGTAGACCGAGTTTTTTGGCCAAAGACCCATTCTGTGAATAGTAACCTAGCTGCCACAGTACATGCCACTTCTACAGTGCCCTGCTGCCACTATGGTGTCTTGTGGATGCTACAGTACCCGACATTCAATAGTACCACCTCTACTACAGTACCACTACAGTACCGCTTTAGTACCTACACCCAATTGGTTTTGAACCCTCATTTGTCATGTAGGATTATGGAGTGCTTACCACTAAACCAAACCCAAACTACACATCCAATGAGAGAAAATTATGTTTAGTGAAGATATATATTAAAATTTATTTAAATATATTATTGTGAATATATTATGTATTAGTTTATAGAAAATACCATTGTTTAATTATTCTCGGTGATGTTTAGTTTACTTTAATTGGAATAAAAGGATATAATTGTTCTGAGTAATTAGTATTTCATTATTTTGGACTAGTTATAGACACCAAAGTGATTTTGAGTTTAATTAGTTCAATTTTATAATTACTTTTAGACCACATGAATACTAATAGTATTTTTGAGGGGAGAAATTTGTCTAAATTAAATATTTTAATAAAAAAATGGTTTTCATCCCATTCTATTTTGTGTATATCAAAAATTGATTTGAGTTTTGAAATTCAGATTATTATTTTTTCCTTCCACACATTTTGAAATGGGGAATTGAATACCCTGAACTAATATGGGGATAAAGGCCATGTTTCAACTAGTGAGTTTTAAAAGAAATAATGTTTTATTGTTTTGTGGTTTGAGATTTATTTTCCATTTTAGGTGGGTATATTTTCTTAATAATGTTTTTTATATGTGGGAGGTTTTTATAGTGTAATGTTTTTTTGAAATTTTGAATTTATTAAATAAGGAAATATTGGGTTGGTTCTTTTGTCTTAAAAATATTTTTCATTCATTTTTTAATGATATTTATAGGGAATATATGGGTTTGGGGTTTAACAGAACCGAAAACGGAGAATTAAATATCGAATCATATATTGTATTTCAAATATATATGTTATAAATTAGTTTAATTACTTTTGAATATGAATTATAATTTTAGTAGATTGGGTTGTTGAATATAATAATAAAATTGTAAAACTAATGACATTTTTCTAATAAAACAAGTTATGTAATGGGTTAAACTAAGTGAAACTTGTTTTATATGGCTCAAATTTCTCACTCACAGATGTATTATCTTTCATATGATGTATTGAGGATGTGTCAGGTCAAAATTGCAGAAAATAGACATCAAATTGCGACTTTACTATGTTTTATGGTTTCAAGAAAAAACCTTTTAGGTTTTCTATAATCTCATATGGTTCTAGGGTAAATATTAAAACATGTAATATAACCACCAACAAAATTTGTGCATAGTTTTGTAAACATTGTTACTATATTTTTTAATTTTGGAAATTTTGTAATAATTATTGTATATTTAGTGAACATTTTGTAAAACATGTACACTAACTATGTATGTTATAAAATGGGTAAAAACATGGTTTTATATATACATTGTCCTCGAAACATCATCTGATCACTAGTTATGGTCCATAAACATCTTGATTTCCCAAAGAGAAGATGAAAGCATAAGTTCAACGTCAAATGGTAATAAATTTTAATATTGGAATTTTTTGATTTCAAATAGCCATTTAATTGTATGTTTTGAATATATATAAATGAAATTTGATTTTTTGGAAATCATATACCACCTTTTTTGTTATTAAACAACAGCTTGGTACACCTCAAAAACAATTTTTTAAGTCCAACTCTCTAATTTTCCATGTTATGTGCGATAAGTGAAATGTAAACGTGTTTTTTAGTTTCTTTTTTATTAATTGCTCTAATAATTGGTCCACACATACTTTTTATTATTTTAAAAATAAAATATTTTTTAAAATTCTGTTTTTTATAAAAAATTTATTGAATTAAAATCACATTTTTATTAAAAAATACAGTGTGTTTTTTTAAAAATAAAACAGTTTAAAATGTTATATTACGAAGGCTGGTGAAATGGTAAATGAACACTAGTTTACGGTTAAACTATAGAAATGATGAGTTTTGTTGAATTTCATATATTAAGGTGTACCCCTGGTAATTAATTTCATGATAGTGAACCCATGATAACTATTTATTGATTGTTATGGTGATTAATTATGGTGTGTATGACCCACATGGAAATGATATGATGACAATGGTATTCTCCAAACATTATTTTTTATTTAATATAATAAATTAATTTAGTTTTAATATTAATTATTTAGAATATGAAACTTTTTCATTTGTCAAGAAGTGGTTTTCTTTTCATTCAATAACATGGTCTAATGGGGGAAAATTTGGGCTAGGAAGCATTATGGTGGGGGGAATTATAACACCCCAAATTCTTCATTTTATTTAATAATTATTATAATTTTTATCTATTGTTTTTTATAGAGAAAATTTGTATTTTTTAAAAACATTACATGAAGTGAAATATGAGAATAGTTGGCACACTGTTGAGAGAAACTGTGTACACTAATATTATGTTAGGAGAATTAAATGTTAATGGATTACATGTGTTTAGTGAACGGTTTCGATAAACCATAAAAAATAATATTACATTTGGTGGGCTCTATTATAGCTATGTATGTGTGGTCATTGCATGGTTAAATCATGGTTATTAGAAACAATATAGCCTTTTATTATGTATGTGTAAACCTGCACAATTTTCATGTGTTAAGGAACAATTTTGAAGATAAATATTATATAGACTTATAACTGTGCATATATATAATGGTTTATGCATGGTTAGGAGTAATTTTCCAGACTAACTATACAAGTATTGTCACTCTATTCTAGTGGATACTACATGGTTGGAACCTGGTTTACCAAGTAATGAGGCCAAAATATGTGAACTACATAAAAAATTGAAACATGGCTTTAAAAGTTTTCTCCAAGTTTATTTTATACCTAATCAACCAAAAGAAATCAACCGAGATCTCTAGAATCTCATCTCCCTTACTCTTTAATATTTATACTCCCTTTGAGATGATTTTAATGTTGTCTTATAAGGTAGTATTTTATCTTTTATTTACATCTTCTTTTACTTATTTTCCTTCTTCCATTTCCTATACAATTAATTTTATTTCATGAATCTAAATTGTTGTGGTGATCAAACCTAATGTTTGAGTTAGTGTAATAATCGGGACTATGTTGTGTATGGATTGTAGTGGCCATTCAATTCAATTTCATTATTTTCATTATCAATGGAAAGGTGATTCCATCAAGTTGAGGTTGGTGAAACTATAAATTTTATTTCATTTGATGGAGTCTTGATACATGATATTTTTAACTTGATTTATTCCCAATAAAATGCATTTATAATTTACTATTATGGTTTCAAAAATGGTTTTCATGATTTATTATCAAATTCATGAAATTTCAATGGAGTTTCAGAAAATATTCATGTGTGAATTCTACTTGTTTGTAGAGTCTTATTGTTCAAGCCCCTTTATTTTTGGATGTATGATTAATGTTGTTCCATTTTTCACCAGGTTATATAATTTATAAAGGGGTTTTGATTTTAAAATTTGGTATTGTCAATGGGAAACGTTTGTAAATATATGTGTGATAGGGATTAATTCCATACTAGATTAGATTACCACACTGGCTTGAGTCCTTTAGGGAAGTTCATTCCATATCTAATGGATTTTCAACTAGTGAGGCCATGAGGTTAAGTCTAGGTTGGGTGTCTGTCACCATCACCATATACTGATAGGTGTTTTATGAGCATGGTAATAGATTATCCTAATAAAATTAATTTTGTTTTACCTAGTTTGGGTTAATTAATAAGTCATATATTTTATTTCATGTTTAAGATTACATTAAATTTTTACATATAATTAATTTTACCATATGTCTCTCACTAAATATTTTTACCTGTACCATTATGTTTATCTGGGATATTCACAAAAATGTCACTTAATTATGATTCAATCAATATGAAGTGGTTTTTGGAACAAATGGTAATATGATTTGGTTTTCTATATAGAAAAAAAGAAACTATTGTATTTTATTAATTTATTTCAAAACTAAAATTGTGATAATCTATTATAAAATAAGTTAAATATATTCAATTTGTTATCCTAATAAGAATTATCTCACGCAATATATATATACGATTGTGTTTTTATATCTTTATATTCTCTTAATCTATTTTCTTGTTTTGTTCATGCTCTTTAGGATAGGTCTGCTTCCAAGTTATGGGATATGTATGTGGTATAATGAATAGTTGGCCATATAACATTAGGATGTTCGAGTTTATTTTCTATTTATTCATGTTCTATTCGTTTTTTGTCTTTATTCATTTGTAATTGAGATATATATTTTTTACAGTATTAAATGGTTTTATTTCACATCTTTATTTCCTTCTATTATATAAAGTGTAAATAATTCCATTTTATATGAGATACTATTTGGAACTAATTTTCAGCCTGTGGTGATTGAGAACGTTCTTTATTCTGTGTGGTAAATCGATATAGGAACCCGGGTTGTTTAGCTCAAGTTGGTATGTTACATTTTTATTCTCCATACCAATGGATTATAGAACTTCTTGGGAATAATTTTCTTAAGGATAATAAATAAAACCCATAGCATGCATAAAATTATCCCTAAGAATAATTTTTACTCAAAGTGTATATATATATCAATTCTATTTATACTTTGGGATAAAATGTATTCACATAAATTTTCCTTATCTTCAAAAAATATATGACATCATCCACATATACTGTCACAATGATATATATTTTCTTTCATTTCTTGAAATATATATTGTTTTCAACTATAATGTTATTTAATTTGATGATATTTATTAACATATATAACATCATATACAATTATAGAGGGTTGTTATTGTAACGCCACAAGTGTTTAAAAGGACACAACCTTTAATAGTGTATACAATATGTAGCACTAAGATTTAATGAAACAATAAATGTTATAATTTAGGATCATTATAAGGTAGTTGTTGAATTCATATGTATGAATAGAGACAACCAAATTATGAAATATATAAAAATGTCCAACTGAGTACAAATGTTTTAATTAATTATTAATAAATCATCACAAAATATTTAGTGAAGTCATTTTTCTATTCAAAATAGGTTCTCTTAAAAATTTATTTTCATTTCTTTTAGTGAGCGAATATTATAAATTATTTTTTGAAAATTAAGAAAATTTATTAGATTAAATGAAATCATTTTGGGAATCATAATATGAAAAATATATTAGGCTTGTGTTTAAGGATTTTTCTAAAAAGATTTATTTTCTAATGAATTTTGAAAATTATGTTTTTATAGATTTTTTAAAGAATTTAAAATTTTCTATTTTTTTAAAAAATTTATTCAAAGTATAAATAGTTTTATTATACTATTAATATTTAAATCAACTTCATTAGAATAAATTTTATGGTTGAATTCTGTATTAAAAACATTATTATATATAAAATGTTTTTTTATGGAAAAAATATTTTTGGTTACGTTTTGGGTTTTTATTTTAAATTTATTTCATCCAAATATAGAAATTAAATATTTACAAATGGATTCCATATGGGGGAGTTGGAGGTACATATTTTGTAAATAGTTCCCTACAATATTTTCCATTATGAATAGTCACTATGATAATTGTTTATTACCATTATAATGGTAAAATATGATAATAAAGGTTAAAACTAATTTGATAAGGCTTCAAATTCATTCAAAACAATCATTTATTTTACTTTACTAGTCTATTTTGTCCATAATAATCTTATATTTTAAAATATGGCATTTTTATTACATTTAACATGGATTTTGACCTATATAATATTTAAATAAATTATTAAGTCAAAAGTGTCACTTTCTTTCTTTTAATACCCAAATTATTTTTTGACTGGGCTAGAAAGAACTAAAGTTTAATTATAATTTTTTAATTGAAATAATATTTGATTTTTTTATCACATAGATTTTTTTTATTTTTATTAGTCTAGGTTGAATGTTATGTTTGAAGCCTATGGGTAATTAATTCCTCTAAGGCCTATGAGCCATGTAATACTTACACCTATGGGCCTTGTAAGGGTTCCAACTCACCCCTTGAAAGGTGGATTATCAAAATCAATAAAAAGTGAAGGCCTTCAGGAAGTTGGAGGTAATTCTATTATTGTCATTTTGTTTTCACAATCAAATAATGTGAATAATACTAAAAATGTCAATAATAGTATTTTATGAAAAATATATATTATTAAATTATTTAAAATTAATAAAAATATGGAAAAAGGAAAATTAAGATTAGTAAATGGTTTAAAATGTAATCCATTGTACAATTATGATCCAATTTTAACCTTATAAGTAAAATTAGACTCTTTAATATGGAAAAAGTTATTACCATGGTAAAGGTTAAAATTGGCTAACTAAGGGATTAAATGAAATGGTATGGTTTTAAAAGACATGTAAACCTATTAAAATTTGATTGGATGATTTTTTCAAGAACTTATCTTCCTCATAATATAATAAATTTCATTTTGGAACCATTTAACATGAGTTATAGACATATTATATAATAATATTTCAGTTATTTCCAAAAAACAACATTAATTATAGTTTATAATAAACAATATTTTAGAAAATGATTTAAAATAAATAAACAATATATCATCATACAATTGAATTGGAAATGGTTTAAAATATTATCCATGGTCCGTTTATTAGTTATTTTTCCTTTTGTTGTATCTTTTTGATTTCTAAATATTAAAAAACATTAATATCATGGTAATTGTAAAAAGGATTAACGGTGGTATAAAACTAAGAGATAAATGTGTTAAAATAACAAAAAAAGTCCAAATTTTATTTTATGAGAGGATATATACCCATCCACAAATTATATAACAATTAATTCAATTTTTTTCAATTTTTACATGAAAAGTATGTTTTATTAATTTAATATGTTATGTAATTTCAAGAGTTCCCCTCCCCTCACTTATTAAAGGGACCCTCTTATACTTTAATATACATGATGAATTATCCTTCTATATTAGCCAATAACTAACCTAAAATAATTATCTCTTCCATTAAAACATTAGAGGGCTCCAGTTCTTCCCAAAAGTCCACACTTTAAAGACTTAACGTGTAAGCTAAAATCCATTTATAAATAAATTGGTATAACTCTTAACTTATCATTTATAATTTTATTTTATTATATACCACTTATGAATACATGGTATAAATTATAAAAAAATTAATTATTTATCTCCATTTACTAAATTATTTTCATGACAATAAAAAAACCATTATCCTTCTTATTCTCATCCATCAGAAAATGATAATGTTGTTCATGCATAAGTGTGGATAACCAACTACCCGAAGAGATGATATTTTTCACATACATTTTACATAGATGGTAACAAGAATAAATATAATTAATATATATGAAATCATAATTATTCTATCAAGGTGTATTATTAATTAACTTTCTTAGATTCTGCCCATAAAAATGGAAACATCACTCATCCTTATGTGCAAAATAGTATCTCCAAGAAGTGATGTAAATCATTATTGATAACAACTTTATATGAAAAATTATAAGAGTATATATAATTATTACATATGGTAATAAAAAAATTATTAAAACTATAGATAATATGTAACCATTATGAAATTATAATAAACTTCCAAACCAAAACATCTTAGAAATGTGAAGCAATTATCACTCAGAATAGTGATTTTAATAACAAATTGTTATTAAACAGGGGGTAAAATGTAATAATTTAATCATATATGGTATTTTTTAAATGTTAATTATAATATAATAAATTTAAAATAATTTAATACTTATTATAAGTGGTAAATTAATGTGTATGGATAAATATGAGTCTTGAGATAAGGGATATATATTTCAATCCCATTTTAATTAGGATTGTTTATAATTGAATTTAAATTGAAGAAATTTTGTGATCATTATATGATAAATCATATTTACATTTCTCTATCTCTCTTTATTCATGTAAATTTTATGTAAAATTACCAGTTTCCTCTTTATGGTACTTTAAATGATTTGGAAATTGTTTTACACATAAAACTAACTTCATTTCCTCCTTGGCCATTAATATTTTGCTTTAATGTTCATGTTTTATTTATAATGTCTTGAAGAATGTTTTTACTATTATCTTATAAATTATTAAATTCATTTTTACCCATGATGTAATTTTTATAAAAATTTTAAAAAGTTACATACTTATCAATTTTTAAGTGAGGTAGTTTTTTATTTTTTCCAAAAATTTGAAAGGAATCAATGTTTTAACATTCAGTTCTTGAACAAAATTTTCAACCATCATTATTTATCAATAAATATAATATTCCTTTAAAATTTCCAATATATTTTTTTCAAGAAAAAAATTTCCATAATATTTTCTAAATTTACATATTTGAGAGTAATTATTTTTAAATTAATAGGGTGTTTTTCCATGAAATATTTCAACGTTATTTTAAATTAATTTTTAACTATGATAACATCCATTAATGTAAATTATGCCTCAGTAAGGATATCATCTAATGATTCCATACTTATTGCTTCAATGGATGTCATATGACTATAACGATGAAATTTATATGAAACTCGTTAATTTTATATTCTCTATTATTTTATAAAATGATTATGAAAACTGTTTCTCTTCCATGGGTTGTGATATGATGATAAAATGAATGTTTTATGATATTGTGAAAAATTTATGTTTGGTTTTCATTATATTATTTGCAGGACCATAATTATATATCCCTATAAAGAATTGGGTAATTTTTCATATCTCATGGGATAATAATGGGATGCTAGTTGATGTGCGTGATCCATAATGGGAAATAGGTATAGATTCCTAATCTATTATTGGAATGAGGTGGTGATGTCTAATATACTAAGGGAATCATGTGATCCTTGCTAACAAGTTATGATATAATATACATGTGTTTATTTTTAATACACTATGATTTTATGGTATTGGTTGTAGACTATGACATAAGAAATGGTTTCTATTCTTATGATGGTGCTAATATTTTATAAAATGATTATTATATGAATTTATAATTCATTATTGATTTGTGATGTTTTATTACTCTTATGATTAATTTATTTTTAAATTATATAATTTAATTCCATGAATCATCATTTTGATACATGACAGACTGGGTATAAATATTTTATGTTATTATCATGATATTATAACCTTATTATTATCTTATTATTTATTATGATCATCGATTGATATATCTCATGTTGAACCTTACTAAGTACATTAGATCAATAATTTTTTATTTTTTATTTTCCAAAGTGATAAATAATGGTTTCAAATAGGGTGTGTAAAGAAGGTTATACGGTGTGGGGAACATTAATAGATATGATAAATAATGTACCTAAATAATAATTTTATTTATCTAGTATCTAAAGACACTAAACCTTTATAGTTATAGTATAGATCACGATATTAAAAATTGAATATTCATATAAAATAATGTAATATTTATGTATAGATTTCCAATGAATATATAATTACATATGAAATATAAATACTTTTTCTAACAAAAAAACCTGGTTTCCATTACTATCTTGCATAAAAGAAAGTTGTTGTTTGAAATAAATTTCTACATAAAGGTCAACATTATTTAATGTGTTTATCATGCCCGCTTGATAATTTTTTTTATATTTTTCAGATTGTAATGGATATGATAATTTGAATTGTTTCTACCCTTATAGTTGGATAAAATTTCTCATCAATTCATATTAATTCCACAAATGAGTTTTTTGTTATATGAGAAACAAATTCATCTATATATCTTCATCTTTCTTACATAGATTGTCATTAAATGACCACATCATACTGATAATATTTGTAACTTTTATCAATAATAAAATATAATTTGTGATGATATATTCGATTTTATTTATCTATTATTCTATTATATTTATTCATTACCTATGTCAGAATTCCTTTTCTGCAACCATGGGATTCACCATGGAAACAATGCATGTAATTCTTACCTTCGTCAATATTTATTTAATTTGTAAAAAATTGTCCTTGATCTAAACATTTTTATTGGATGAAAATTCTGTGAACCTCTTATATTCATTATTATGAACTTAAAAAAATGTTATTTTAAATTTTGTGTAAAATTAATCCACATAATTAATATCCCTTTATTGTTGATTTATAAAAATGAATACAATTATAACCAATATTTTCTACATATGTATATTCAATGCATTCAACAAACCGGGGAACATTTTCTTGGATTATAGTTTCATCAAGAACATTAAAGTCAAATATATTAACATTATTTCAAAAAATCTTTTTTAACATTTATAATTCATTTCATCAAGTGTTTACCTTATAAAAATTCCATCATCCACCAGATTATCAAATTTTCTAATGTGTGTATCCCTCAAATTGATATTTTATGGGAAACCAATCACTATTAAATGATTCATTTTTACCTTATTTTGATATAAAATAATATTATAAGTCATTATAGAGTATTACCTTAATGAATATTTTTTTTATAGATATACCTCTATTATTGGGTCTTTCTTCCAGAAAATATAGAGAGGTTTCAATATCTACTTGTGTGGTTCGACACATGTCAATAATACTCTAATTTATTTATTAAAAAAATGATATTTCTTATTATTTTTATGGTGGTATGAACTAAAGATTAATACAATGACTTTATTTATTTCTTAATAATAACTATTTTTTACTAATTTTTATTATCAGTCCACATACTCTTGATAATATACTTGGTTATTCTATTTAACATCCTATATCTCATGAATATGTCCAATGTTTTTTAAATTTTTTCAATAAAATAAATTCACTTCAATAAATTATTGAAATATTTACATTTAATAAAATAAATATCCTTTTATGTAGAACCCTTAGACATTGACTTACATATATCTGAGTTCAATATATCAAAAGTTATTTGTGTTTTAGTCTCCATTCCCTTAAGATTCCATGTTTTCATATTTTCTTATAGAATATTTCACATAATGAATCTGTATCCCTTTTGAACATTGGATTATTCCCTATTTCACTATTAAGAATCAATATTTTCTTGTTATATTGGTGTAACATGTCATGTATTTGGTGTGAAAATAACTTCTCTTCATTAATACTCAAACAAAATGATATTACATTACTTCCAAACTAAAATAGATTTTTCTTAGTTTTCTTCATATTTGATAAGATTACTAAACATATAATACTATTCACCATGAAATCATATATATAATAAAAATAACAAAATTTCTACTATCACAAACATGAGATACACATAATAATTTATGTTTCTTCACTTTGATAAATAAAAGTTTCATTAATATAACACCAATATCTCTAGTGGAGTTTATCCCAACACCATTAATATACAATTATCCAAAGTTAATGAATTTTTTATCCCCATACATATATTTATCCATTCCATTAATATTTTTCTGAGATGAAATATGTGACGATCGCCTTCTGTCCAAAACCTAATGATTTTCTAACATTCAATACTTATAGGGGTCATCCATAATCATTATATGATTTCAACGTTTCTTCCACTATTTATGTGATCCTGTACTTATTTTGGGCCTTTATTTCCCTAAGAGAATTATGAAAAACTCATTTACTATATGACCTTACTTTTTAAACTAGTTATATATTTTATAATGAAAAAAATGTATTATTGATTTCAATATTCTATAAAATTATTAATGGAGTGACACATTTTTATCATGGAATCATTAACAACCCCTAATTAAAACCCACTATTTCTATCAGATAGATCATTTTCCCCATCACATCATATGTTTTGCTTAATATTCATCACAACTCAAATAATTTCATTGAAATTAAAGCATTACCACTACATTATCAATCACTTTAGGTCATACACTAAGATATTTTCTCTATTTATAACCCCATAGTAGGAACATTTGTAATTAATAATCATTATAATGACATTAATCACCTTTTTATTATTCATGGTTTCATTTTTTTCACCTTTATTCTTTCATAAGATATATAGAAATACATTTTCATTAATTTTTTTAACTTTGGTATATTACAATTTTCAACTAATTATAGTTACATATTCAATATTATTATTTTATGGAAATCAATATTCTTACCCTTGAACATATCCTTGGCCTTGAGTTACTATGGAATGAAGCTTATTCGTCCATATATATACATAAATGTTTTTTATTCAACATATAACTTTTCATTTTATTTTTATCTGTCTCTAATAGTCTCAATTGATCCCTCATAGTAGAAATTTTCCTTTTTCAAGAACAATCCTCTTTCATATAATTATGATTTATTATTATAGAATAGATATTTCTTTACAACTTTTTTTGAATTCATATCATTTTTAATTTTACTATTCTCCGTTTATAATGAATTTAAGTGCATTAATTTTTTAAAATATCTCGTAATATATTATTAAAGTGGATATTTACCTTAATCATGTTACCAACATTCATTTGTGATTATTTTTATTTCAATTGAATTTAAATAATATGTATCCAAATATATTTTTTCCAACTCACAACAATTTCCCTGATTTGGTTTCATTATCTTTATCATTATCCTTAATGAGAAAAACTCCTAAAAAATAATTTATTTTATGATTTATAACAAACTTTATCAATAATAAAAGCCATAGATCTAGGGTTAAAGTATATTTGGAATATTAGAAACATACATACATCCTCATAAATTTAGAAAAAAACTTTATTAAAAACTACACATAGTGATCCGAACACCAATATATTTTTTAAAACAACATTGGATGCATTGGAGAAAATACATAAAGAAAAGAGTGAGCTATATATCCAAGTAAGGGAATAAACATGGAAAAATATGATCATGAAAATTAATACACACAACATGATATCATATAGACAATGATCATAATAATTGAAAGATATAATAAGAAAATAAAATCTTAAGGTTATGGAATCATGGAATATATGGAAGAATCATAATAAATGAAATTATCAACATATTCGAGGTTTACTCACATAATCATCATCATAATGTGGATAAAGTTTCATTTTGGATTTTTTCACTCACCATTATCATAATCAAAATTCATAAAGTACCATTGTGGATTAGGTTTACTACCAAATTATATATATAATATCTCATGAGATATAATGATTTACCAAATTCTTGTGAAAGTTATATAATTCTTGTACAAACATTGAAATAAATTAAACACATGAATATATGTTCTAATGATGACAAGAAACCATACATAAATCATAATAGTGATCAAAACGTTGAGATAAAAATGGGTCTCATAATATTAATTCAAGGAAAAATCAAACTATAAATCATAAGGATTTAACAGAGTATAATAAAATAAATTCATATGGAATTTCATAATTTTATAAGGTAAATAGGACTTGAGGATTTAGTTCCACTATAAAATATTTTGAGAAGGATTTTAGATAATAAAGAATAAAAATAAACCTCTTCAGTTATTTGTTATAACAAATGTAAAGATGTTCTCAAAGAATTAATGTGAATAACATTCTCTAATAAAATAAAATTGAACTAAGAGGGTTGTAAAAAATAATTACGTCTTTTAGGACATATTCAGTTTTTTAAAAAATTATTGGAGTGATAATTTATATAAGTCAAGAAATAGCAATGTTCCCTTAAATATGGTTTTTATTGAAATGGGGATCAAAAGGGAACAAAAAAATGTTTTACTCAACTGATGAAAATGATATTTTTATTGGTATATATGTAAATGACATATATAAAAAATATAATGTTTTATTGGGAATAATTTTTTAAAAAAATGGAGAAAAACAATGATAATTTGAAACTCAAAGGTAACTAGGGTGATATAGAGGAAACTTTAGATATTTTAAATCAAATTTCATAAAATTCCACATCGAAAAAGAAAATAGGAAAAAAATATTTTGAAAGTATGAGAAGGAAAATATGATCTTCACATGAGATAAAACAAAATGAAGTTTCCAATTAAAAAGAAGAAAATAATAATGAAGAAAAATTTTAGTCATATAGGGGAAAAAATCATATGAATGGTCAAGATTTATTATTAACATAGTTTTTTTTCAAAACAAGAATAAAAATAACCAGTAAATAAGAGTTAAATCAAATGAAATCCCAAAATATAGAAATATGGTATTGCATATGAAATTAAAGGAAAAACTCTAGGAGAAACATGATATCTCGTGAAATCATATTTAGTTATAAAAGACCCTTTTATAATAGGGGAGATATAAATCATAAAACAAATAATGGAAGATCATGAATAGAGGTGAATATTCCGATTTTAAAAATAATTTATGATATTTCAAGTGATGGGGGTAGTACATACAAAAGAAAAATTAATATTTGGTTATAATATTAAAGCATACCTCAATGAAGGGCGATTGAGATAAAAGCATTAACTCATGTGTGAAAGTGGTATACAATTGAACTAAACAACCTGGATAATTAAATCTGGTTCTTTAAATATATAAAAAATAACCTTATTTATATATATTTATTTTTTCATGCAATAAAAACTATATTTTCTATTCTTAATTTTAATATAGTTTTATCTTTGTTATGTTTTTAGGGTTGTTTGATTAATTTTATCATTACAATTTTGGTTTTATTACCAAATCCAAAGGTGTTATAAAATACCTTAATGATCTCTATAACTATTTACTTATATTTTATTTATTATTTTATTATTAAAATACTTATAATTTTCCAAATGTATAATAAAAAAGGAACCAAATTAATAAAGGTTCCTTAAAAATTCCATTTATGATGGTTAATGTTTATATAACAGGTTATTATTTTTAGTAACTATAGATTGTTATATATTATAATTATAGAATATAAATAGTGTCAAAAGAAATATTTTTTAATTAAAAATACATTTTAATTGTATCCATATTAGGTGGACATGGAAAAGAAGAAATATCATCCATGGAGGCAGTAGATTTTACACATGCATGAATATGTTTTGGTTTTTCTCAAGGATTTAGTATGATATTATAATATATTTATTCCATTAGTATAATAAAACATCAATATAATATAAAATTGTTTATGAAAACTTTATGGATAGAAATTGTTTTAAGTGTTTAGTATAATAGGGGATGAAGGGAGGTTTGGTTGAGAGTATTAACACTTTCATGGATGTTTTCCCGTAATAAAGTCCTCAAGACTCATTTACTTGATATTTTGGCGGAATAAGGTCTACATGAAGTGATGAGTTTCTAAATATATACAAGGGATGGGTTTTTATTGAGATAAATATTTGGAATGGCTAAATAATTTTAATATCCAAAATTATAATTGATTTTTTTTTCAAAATTTCAAAATTATAATATTAAATATTTAAATCATTATTTAAAATAAAATTTGAAATATTCATAGAAATTAATTTTATTATTAACACACATAACATATTGAAGCCTATTTTAAAAAAAAGTGTACTTTAAGCCTATGATTTATGTTTAGGATAAAATTATCAATGATACTCATAATATTTAAATTAAAATTTTTTTTCTCTTATTTAAATAATAGTTAATTAATATTTAATGATTTTTAAAACCTAATTTCTCCACATCAACATTTTTTTAAAATAAAATGATGTAAAATATTTTTTTGTTAAAACATTTCATAATTTTTACAAGATGTTAATCATAATTTTTATATATAAAAATAGTGTATAAATATGAATAATTTTACTTTATAAAATATATCATTATTTTAAAAATAGTTCCACAAATTCTCATGGCATTCTTGTATAATAATTTCATTAAAGTTAAATTTTTAGTAAAATTGACATTTTTCACCATTATCGTAAAAATCAATTATTTTATGAAAATATAAAAAAATTATCTTAAGTTAATATTACCATGATAAATTAAAAAATATAATCATCTTTTCGAATTCACATCCTAAAATTTGTATAATATATTTTTAATTATACAAATAAAGTATTGTTGAAATTTTTTTATTAAAAAATCATTCTTTATCTATCCATTATTATTTTTTTACTAATTAGTTTTGATAAATATATCTTGTTTTTATTCATTAATAATAAACATATATACTTTAATTAAAATATAAAATCTTCAAAAATATATTTTTTAATAATAATGTGGATTGAGTAAAAATGACTTTTGGAATGTATAATGATTCATGATATATCTATACATAGAAATAGTTTATTACATATTGTTATAATCATAACATATACCCAAATAACCCATTATGATATTAGTTCCCATGAAATTTATAAAATCTAATTAAAGTATTGGGTGCTTGTTAAGTACACATGGAACTTATGGAAATCTCAATTGGAATGTACTTCTCCTGTTTACAGTTTTACTCAATGTATAATTACTCAATTTTAGTTTGGGATTGGTATGAGTAAAAACCTATATTATATAAGTCCATTTTAATCATATATAAATTAGATTTATAAGTAATACTTCTACCTCAAGATGCAATTTCTTCTTACTTTATTTATTTATTTTGTGATATGGTTTCTTTGATTCATAAATCAAATTTAAAAAATATTTTTTAATTGTCAAATTTTATATTCAAAATACATCAATTTTATTTTTTATTTTATCTTTTATAGTGTGTAGAAAGATCTATTTGATTTATTATTAATTTAAGGAGAAAAAAACGAAATTCTGAAGTCATTACATTGGGAGGAAGGTAAATAATAGGTAAGGTGTGGAATCTATTGTTTTAATGGATTTGATGTATTCCAAACATAGATTCATTTACAAAAAGGATAATAACTAAAAATACCATAATATTTTAATCAAAAGTGTTATACCTATATATTAATAGGGTATACTATATAAAATTAAAGAAAAAACTCAAGGAGAAATATTAAATCTCACGAAATCAGATTGAGTTATGAAAGACCCTTATATTATTAATAAGAAAACAACTGTATCCCCTTGAAATAAAGAGAATAAATTGAGGTTAAATTTTAAAGGTAAACAATAATATATGATATCATATTTCCTAGGTGATGTATTTGGACAATATAAATGATGTTTGGATTATAATATCAACACACGCATCGATAATGTGTTATTAAGAGGGAACCCTTACCTCATGTTTGAAACCACTATTCACTTTCACAAAGCTTCCTAAATAAAATATTATATGTATTATATAAATAAAAAATAAACATATACTTTATATTTAATTTTATATGGTCCATATGTTATCTTTTATTACTTACTTTAATATAATTTTCAATCATGTTAGTAAAACAGTGTTGTTTAGTTAATTTCATTATATCACTTTAAGTTCATGGTCAAAGGTTTTTTAAAATAACATAATGATCTCTAGAATTGTATACATAAATGTCCTATATTATTATATTATGAAAATAATTACAAATATTCAATCACTATCCCAAAAAGATCTAAATTATTAAAGGTCCCTTGAAAAGTACATTTACAACAATTAAAGTTACTATAAACATTTATTATTTTTATTATTTATATATTTTTATAAATTATCATTAATGAATATTAATTTTACCCAAAATATCATTTTTTACTTTCTAAATTCAACTTTAATGTCTTCCATGTTAAGTGGTCATTGAAGAAAAACACGTCATCCATGGTGGCTGTACTTTGTGCACATGCATGTTGAAAATTTGGATTATCTCAATGATTTTGGAAGAAATTATAAAATTTTTATTAAATTGGAAAATTAAATCTTTTGTATTTTAACAATATTGACGTTATAAAGAAACCTAGGATAGAGGGGATTTTATGGGTGCAAAAGAAAAAAAAATCTAGACAATCTAGGATGAGTACACTACATCTCCCATGGAAGTTCTCAATTGGGTATGTCCTTAAGACTCCATAACGTGATAAATTGATGAGAAAAATGCTTCAAAGAATTGGGAAGGGAGTTTTGTTGATAATATATCATATTTTTTGGTTTATCCAAGGTTTTTTAATTGGTGGATACTCAGGGAGTTGTGGTATCATTTTATAAGTGATGATAAGGTTAATTTTGTATAAAATCATTATTTCCCAATAATATAACTCTATTATTAAATGAATGAGTCTCGAAATATTCCCAATTAGGATGTGTGGAAATATATAAGGTATATAATCGCTCTATAATCAAATATCACTTATGTTTTTCACATGTTTGAACTACTTTCACGATGTTAGACAACAATTTCCCAAATGTTTTGTTCCCTTGGTAACACTACTTTAACCCTTAGAGCCAATATTAATAAAAAAAATAAAATAATTAATATTATTAATATTATTATTTTATATATGGAAATAATTTTAAAAAATAAAATTTTCCGGGTTTATAGAAGTTAATTTTAGTATTATCACACATAAGGCGTAAAAAATTGTTTTGAAAAAAAATCAAAGCATAACATTTGTATTTACAATTTATTCTACATTGTTATTATTTATATTGAAATAAATAATTCAATTATTTTAAATTAATATTTTATTATCATTAAATGATTTTGAAAACCTAATTTTACCATGTGAAATGATTATATACAGAAATAGAAGAAAAATAGTTTTTCGTACAGCTTTACCAGACATTTCTATAATGTAAACCATGGGTTTGATATACAAAAATATTATTTTAAAATAAATAATTTTTTAAAATTTTAAAAATCATTTGAAAAAAAAATCATAGAATTATTTTATAATAATGTCATAAAAGTTACTATATTAGTAATTCAATATTTTTCACTATTTGTTGAAAAATAAATTCATTTAGAAAAATATAGAAACTTATATATTAATTTTTTATTTTCATGAAAAATAAAACAATGATGTTTTTCTTTCAAATTATCATTCTAAAATAAATGTAATTTATTTTTAAATGATCATAAGAAAATATGGTGAAAACATGTTCATATAGAAAAACCATTTTTCTAAAAAAACTATTCTTTTTTTGAATTAGTCAAGTGTCAACTAAAATTTAATGTAATTAATATAAATTGTTATTATTCATTCATTATAAACATAGTTCTTTGAAATAAAATTCCATTGTTTTTAAAATACATTTTTTTGCACAAGGTGATTTAATCCATAATGTAATTTCAGAAAGCCTAAAAATTCCATATATGTATACTAAATATTGATATAATCCTATTTTATATATTCATAACCCCTTAACATCTCTTTTTCAGGCATAAGAATCATATAATCTCTAATTTAAATTTTTTTGGTAGACCATCTTGAAATGATATTGAGTAAATCTCCCCGATCATGAGGTTCACTCAAACATGATTTCAATAAAAACTGTAATATCTTGAATTTTGATTAAGATTAGTCCAAGGAAAATCCTATAGAAGGTAAATCCCATTAAAACTCAAAAAAATATAAATCATAAAGAAAACATTCACATATTATTTCTAATTATTCTTACTATATTTATTGATTTTCTATAATATTTACATCGATTTAAACTAATTAATTTAACTACTATGTTTTAACGATCATAGTTAATTTTCAAAATAAATCATGTTCTTCTCATTTTTTTGATATAGAGTGTGAAACAAAATATTGTATTTATTATATATTTATGGAGAAAATATCATGAAATATCGATTCATTACATTATTCCCCTTAAATAAATTGTTTTATTTAAAATTAAATAATTAAGTAATAACAAAGGTAGCTATGAATTTCTATTTGGTGAATAAAGATATAATTTTTTTGAATTGGTATCAATCACATCTATTAAATTATAACAAAAATAATAGCTATATTGTTTTCATCCAAACAATTTTTGTTATATATATCTCATGGTTTGGTGTTATGTCCTATTTTATTTTTTATTTAGTTCATATTATCACTTTTATTGATAAATTATCATGAATTACTCTAGAATATGAGATGTGGTCCCCTATTTTTTTAATTGACATGCTACACACACCTATATCTCGTCCCTCATCATTCTTCGTCTCAGTGGTTCTAGAGAAAATTTAAGGTGAAATGATAAAGTCCAAGAATAATTCCCATCCTCTACAAAATTCTCATTATGTTCCATATTCAAACCCCTGATGCCCCTTTCTAGAGTAATCATCTCCATGACACCATATATCACCCTCTACAAATTATCACTCACATGAGTTACCATCATCAATGGATAACCATCTATCTCATCACCCACTTATGGTTTCAATTTCAACATTTCCCACTCCATAAATTCAACTTAGATAATGGTTTATTGGGGAAAGATACCCCCACCACATCAGATCTTAGTGTCTCTTCATTTTCTGAAATAGGTCCTTCCATGACCTAAAATAATTACCACACACACTGTATACACTCATTTGCTCTAGGAATCATACATGATTCTTGAACAACAGTAATCCTTATAGTCATTTGGTTTAATCTAATGTTTTTTCCAAACCACCATGTTATGTTGTACTGGTGGTGGAAAAAGTGGGTTGTATTCTACATACACTATTGTTATAGTGTTTTCAACCTCTGTAAAAATATTAGGTCCTACATGTGGTAATAGTGTATTTTTGAATAATTACATATAGAATCAATATCGATCAACTATTTTTGCAGTGATGTTAAGATCTCTCTACAAAACCTATTAGTTTTTTTCCACCCATATCTATTTATCTAATAATGATTATATATTAGTTAATCAAATGATGATCAATGAATAGAGAGTATAAGTTGAAATATTTAATCAATTACATGAATCATGTAAAAACCATATAAAATTCTTATACTATGATTTATATTGCCAGGAACATAAATTTTGAAATGCATGAACACTATAAAGGGATTTTTTAATTTTATAAAAAACATCATGGTGGTATTCATAGAAAATAATATAGGCATCATAGACTGACTAGACAATGATTCCATATTAAAAATTCAAAAATCAATGATTTAATCACCTTAATCCCCCTCATTGGTAGTTATAGAGCATACTACACCTTTTCCCATGGTTTTCATAGGGCTTTCTAGGAAATTAATCTCATCATACATTGATATATGACACTACCATGGATAATTATATAAATTTACACACATAAGGCATTGGTGTATTAGTGGTACTTTTGGTTTCATGCTTTCTAATATAATTGTGATAATAGTCCTCTTCATATTCCTATGACAGTTTTATGATCAATGACCCCCTCTTACACATGTAAATAATTTTCATGCTCCCTTAAATAAATTTATTGGGTGTGTCTTGAAATATTCTTGAAATATATATGCATAAATATCCAATTTTTATCATTTTTTCCAAAATTTCACGATTCTCCATCTTTATCTTCATTGGTACACCTAGTATTTCAACTATGGTTACATTGTTAATCAAGTCTCGTGATAGTTAGTTTTTCTTATTCGTCACATTTCTCAGTCCATACACCAATTTATGGGTTGACCATTGTTATAATCATAACATTTCCCCTCACTCTTAGGGTTAACTCATTTCCTTATGGTTCCAACCATCAAAAAAACCCAAATGGTAGACATTTTGTACTATCATTTAACATCATATAGGGAATATAAAAATAAACAACTTAAAATGGATTCATCTTTAAAAATATTTATACCTTTTCATCCTGACATTAGTCCGTAATTCCTTTATTTAAACCTATATCAATCTTAATTTACCCTACATTACTGTATGTTGGGTTATCTTATGCTTCTCAGACTATTCCCTCAAAGTATATTGCAAATAAATCATCTGTAATGGGTTGTTAGGAGAATATGGTTTATAAAATAATATCCACCATGTAGTTTCAAAACTAGGTGTATATTTAGGCAACATTATTGTGCACCGGGTTATTATTGAGTTAATACCCACAATTCCATTTTCAAGGTTATAAACCTAGTAACTTAAGTGATAGAGCATTCATCCACTTGTAGTATCCAAAAATTATTTTTTCCTAGTAAAATTCCATAATTCCTACCTTACAAATTGTTTTGGATGTTATCCTATACGTAGACATATCCCTTATACTTGTCCTCAGGGGTTTGACTAATTTTATCTTACCCTAATATCCAAAAATAAATTGAACTTTCTCTCATCAAAACTATTTAAACCCAATATATAAATATAAATTATTTCATGATTAATAAAATACATTCTAAATAATACTATCCAATGATATATAGGTCAAGTTCATTTAGAATATTTTATAAATAAAAACATGATCATAAATATAAAAATAAAATCATTATTTAGATAAAAATATGGTGCTCCAAACTCTTAAATATTTTATTATACTTCATAATATTCCCTATGGAAAATACATATGCAAATGTTTCAAAATAAAATATCATTGAGGGAATAATCCTAGAAATAAGAATATCAAAATGGTAAAAATGTATAACATGATATCATAAAAAGAATGATCATAATAATAGAATCATGTCACAAGGAAAAGAAACATATTTTCATGGAATAAGGAAATATGTGAAAATGAAAAAATATATGAAATCATAAATATAACGCAATGGTTACTTTTAAAATATTCTAAATAATTTGGATAAAGTCCCATAGTGGATAGTGTTTACTCCCCATTCCTATAAACATTGTGGGAAAAGTACCATGTTGGATTAGGTTCACTGTCTACTCTCAAACATAATATCTCATGAGATATAAATAATTTAAAAATAAATTATGGGTATGTGTACTTCTATGTCCAACCATCAATTAAATGAAAATAAAACATATTTCTAACACACGAAAAATAGAAACTATACATAAATCATAAGCACGATCAAAAACATGAGAGAGAAGTGGGTTTTATAATTTTGATTCGTGGATTAAAATAAATATAATTATTAAGGATTCCAATTAGAATATGGAATTTAATTAATTTTTAGATTCATTACTAAAAATGGACATAGGTCTTTAATATATAGTTTCAATACAGAACATTTATGAGAAGGTTTTAGGTGAAGAAAGAATAAAAATGGGTCACTTGGGATTTTCTTTATAAAATATGTATAGATAATTTTAAAGATAGAATGAGAATATTATTTTAGATAAAAATATAATTAAAAAGTGCGTTCTATATAAAATAATGACATTTATTAGAATATATAAATGGTTTTATAAACATTTTTCAGGGGTGAATCTTGACATTTGACATGAAATTGGAAGGCCCCCTTAAATCAGTTTTAATTAAAAGTGTGGATTCCAAGAATAACATAGATTATATTTTACTATATAAATAAAATATATATTAATCTATTTATATTTTTATGTGATATTTAAAAAATATAACAAGTTCTTTGAAGTAATATTGTATAAAATTGGAATAAAAAAGAAAATGTGTAACTAAAAGGGGATGTGGATGGTAGGGAATATACCTTTTTATATTTTAAATGTAAATTAATATGTTTCATGTGTATATATATACTAAACAGAATTAAAATATTTTGGAAGTTAAGCAATGTGAAAAGAACATTTATGTGTGATGTTAGGGTTTAGTCCCAATCGACATTCATTGATGCATGCTTTTATATTAGTAAACAATATTCATTTTTATGGTGTAACTACTTCCCTAAGAAATTTTAATATCATAAATTATTAGTGAACATGGATCTATCATTTCCATTCAGTCCATTCTTTTCAGTGGTCCACAATTAGTGTCCTCCCTAAATTATAGTCATTTCCCATATTTATATGATTTTATTGGTTATAATTTTCCCCCATGAGATTCCTCGTTCATTTTATATGATATACATTATTTCCATATGGGGAGATCACTTTTAATTCATATCTTGTTGACTATTAAGTTACAACCCCTTTTGAAAATAAAACCATCTTAAGAATAAGTCCCATCCATTCTAATTATGGGTTTCCCTCCTTGTATATAATTTCCATTAACAAAAATTTTATCCATTAAAATTATAATCCCTATTAAGTGTTACCTCATGTGTGTAATTTATTTACTATCTCCATTACTCAAAATATAGTTTTGTAGTCTTATTTTATGATATGGGATTTAAATAAAGGATTTATAAAACATATAAATTGATATTTCATATCACCCTTGTTATCGTTGACTTACACATTCTATTTATTTTTCTCCCTTTTGTACAAAAATATTATATTTTCATGGGAAAAGATTCTATAAAGAGAGAAAAATTTAATTTCTAAATCAAAGGTAATGGGGGGTTGTATGGTAGATCACATTTTATGTTTTGGAACACCTTTTTTGGAAATTACACATAATTAAATATGATAATAAAACAATTATTTGAAATGTAATTATGGTAAAGATGATGTCAACCTGATATAACTTTAAATAAGGTTTCCAATTAATAAAGTGAACATTAGGGTGAAGGGAACTTATACGCTAGGAGAAGAAACCATATTTTCAATAAATGGGATTTATTATTAATATTGTTTCATTTTCAAAAAGGTTTATAACTCAATGTTAATGAATATTTTAATAAACAAATTATATTACAAGATATAAATATGGTATGCCATATGAAATAATTTATGAATCTCAAGGAGATACATTATAACTCAAGAAATAAAATTGTGTTATAAAGTACCATTATATTTTACACATCAATCATATGAAATAGGAAGGAAGATATTGAATGGAAATTAATATTCCATTTTTAATAATAATTTATGATATTATATGCCATGTGGGATGCAGTTACACTATTAAAATGATGATTGGTGGATAATATCAATGCATCCCTCAAGAAATTTTGATTAAGATGAAACCCTTACTCTATTATTAAAAGAACCCATAACTTAAATTTAACTTCTGGAATATTTTATTTTTATTCATTGGATATATACTCATGAATCCTATTTACCTATATTTATTTATCTAATGTATATATATTATCATTTTTTAATTATATTTAATATAGTTTTCTCATTCTTCAGTTTATGGGGGTTATTTTGTAAATTTCTTCATAACACTTTTAGTTTGTTGAATTTAGTTAAATATATTGTCAAATAAATGCATGATATCTAGAATTTTAAATGTTTATGTATTTTATTATTATATTTTGAAAATACTTACACAGTTTTAGAAGTTATCCAAAAAAATATACAAATTAAGGATGGTTCCTTGAAAATCAACTTAAGGTTATTAAAGATATTACAATAATTTTTTATTTTTATTACTTATCGATTTTTATATATTATATTTAAATAATATTATTAATAGTTAAAAAAATATATATATTTTATACAATAAGTAAATTTTCAATTTCATCCATGATAATTGGTCATAGAAATAAACATGTCACTCACAGAGGTGGTAGTCAACACACATGCATGATAAATTTTTCATTTTTCTCAAGGAATTTTAAGGAAAATATAAAATGTAAATTCCATTAGTTTAATAATAGTTCATAACATTAAAAATTATTTTTTATCAAACCTTCATGTATATATGGTATTTTAGGGGTGTATAAGAGGAAAATAGCTACAAAAGTTGGGATTGTATCTTGTATCCCCTGGAAGTTATAGATTAAGCTAGTCCTCAAGAGTCATTATCTTGGAATTTTGGTGATGAAAATGTATTATATTAATGGTTAGAGTATTTATTTGAAACTAGGTAATGGTATTAATTGATAAAATTATTTTGATGTTGGAAAGGGTAATGATATGGTATCCTTTTATAAGTGAAGATATGGTCAATTTTGTAAATAATAATTAAATCTCAATAACATCACTTCGTTATTCATGTAAAAATACTCCAAAAAATAAAAAAAATATTGTTATTATATAAATAAGGTTGATTATACCTCAAAAATCCTATATCACACTTGTTTCACCCAATCATTAATCACTGGTACTATATTTAATAACTTTTACCCTACCATAACCTTACTTTAGTAATTGCACATTCACCCTTGGAAACTAATCTAAATGACCAAAACAATTTAAAATTAAATAATAATTTTAAAATTATCATATTAAATATTTCTATAATTTCATGAAATAAAATGTCTATAATTTAGTGAAATAATAATCAGATTGAACACAAATATCATGTAATTAACATTTTTAGAAGAATATTATTTTTTATCATAGGATTTATGTTTAGGAAAACATTTTATATAATATTGATTATATTAGTACTAAAAATCAACAGTGATTGAGGAAGGAGAATTTATCCCTCTATAATGCTTAAATAATGTACTTGAATAAAAAATAGCTTTATTTTATTAAAAATGGTTAGTGTGTCATAGTAGTTTTTAATTTTGAATTCGATTGTATGTGATTTATTTATATAATTACATACAACCTTGGTAAATGATCCCTGATCTAAGAAAATTCATTTTATCCAATTTGTGATGGAAAGGATGATATTTTTTTATTATTTTTTTTAGATATTTCTAGAACATCTGAAAGTGGTAGTGTACAATTTAATATTTCTTAGGAAGCACATGTCCTAATTGGAATTACAAGAGTAAAATATGAGTGTTATAATATATTACATACACATAAATGAAATAGGGCATACCACCCATAGATATATATTACGTTTGGTCTCATTAAATTGTTAAACTAAGGGTGGTTAGTGAATATATTGTTAAACCTAGCATTTATAATTTAATAATAATCATAACCAATACTTTAAATGATGTGATATCATTATAATTGGATATCCAAGCCTTACCCATTCACATATCATAAACATTACTACCATTCAATTTTTACTCAATTTTTTGATCCGAATTTTTTATTCTATATATATTTTATTTCAAAAGCAACCAAACCCAAAAAAACATTTCTTACTTTAGGTGAAAATTGATTTTTGTAGACACATATTGAGAGAAAAACCTACATCAATACTAGATTATACTAATAATAGGTAAATAAATAAAATTTTCACACTCTTTGATTAGTGATATAAAAACCTAGAATCATTTTTGTGGAGGTAGTTCCATATAATGACTTTTAAATTTAAGGTCATGATCATTAATTAACCAAATATTTATATTTAATAGTGAAATTAATATTACATCACTAAATATGTTGAGAATTTTAATCCTATAGACTGAATTTGAAGATATTTCACTAATATAATCTTGTGAAATGTCAAGTGTTCAGTTCCAAACTACATTTCTGGTTTACATTCTTAATCAAACCATATGTGATATTTTTTCCGCCTCATTCAAAAAACAAAATAATTCTATATTCATATTATACATAATTATATTGATTAAAAAATAATTTTAATCCAATTATTTACAATTTTATTTGTATTTTATGTAAATATACCCATAATAACATTAAGTATTTCACTCTATATTAATCCAAATTAATTCCTAGAGGAGTGGAAGAAGAACAAGTCATGTAACACCCAGAGATTTTATGAGAAATATTTTGTTTTTAAATATTATGTTATATGCAACACCAAAGGAATCTTTCACTATGCACAACGCTGTCTTGGATTGTGTTACACGCAAGAGAAACCTTCCTCAATAGCTTTAGTTGTATACTATAACAAGTTTCACTAAACACCGATATGTTATTAAAATATTATATAAACTAGCCGTTATGAATAGTAATACACAATTTTTGTAATTTTATAAATTTTATCTTTCAAAATGGACTTCATTTTTGGATTTGGAATATCGATATTATCTTAGGGTGAAGTTTTTGTATTTTTATAAAAACTTTCAATTTTGGATGAATAGTGAAAAACAATGAGTTATAGTTTAAAATCGAATTTTTATATAAATAATTATTTATTTTATTTAAATTTATTTTAGGTCAAAATAGATATATAATACCTATATATGTTCAGGGTAATTAATTGGAGTCATTTTATAATAAATTTAGAAATATAAAAATTTTATTGAACTTTTTACCGTCCTTTTCCCACCTCCTAGGAGAATTTGCAAATTTACATAAAAGTTAATTTTATCACTTTTGTGGGTGTAATTTAAAAAATATTAGAGATATGGTTGATATCGGTAAGTAAAATGTGGTTCAATAAGATAAAAATAATTTTTTTTGTCAATAGTAACTTTTTACTTTTATTTAGCACGGATAAAAGTAAATAGGGTAATTAAGGGTAAAAATGATATTATTATTACCCTAAAACATGTCCTAATTATATTTCATAAGTCTAATTCGACCAAAAACAAACTTAGGAATAAAATATGACCATTTAAGTCCACTTGGATTAGATTAGGACATTTATTATTATTTAATTCAAAGAAGAGTTGAAAGAGTTAAAATCAAAGTTTAATAAGTAAAAAAAATTTAATACAGGGTTATAATTTAGATAAATTCGACTATTAATATTCACTAGAAAGAAAAAAATATTTCCTATATAATGGTATTTTATTTATAATGTTTTTAATTTATGACACAATGATGATGCAATAATTACCTTATTAATGAAATATTAACATAATTGATATTATATTTACCCAAATAAATGTAATTTGAGACTTTTTAGGAATTGAACTAATTTTATAGGTTAATATAACCTATTTGGGTTGGATAGATGAATTTTTTTCTAAGTAATAATGTTGTAATGAACTGAGAAAAAACAAAATACCAAATAGTGTCAAAATTGACATAAAAGATTTTTTAAAACAAATATTAAATTATTAATTGATATTCTATTTCTAAAAATATAAGGTTTTTCCAAAAGACCTATATAATAATATATATGACATTAATGAATCAATTTGGATTCTATTGATAGTTTATAGTATGTTTATTAACCATATAGTGTAAGAATAAAAGAAGACCCAGTAAAAGTTAAATTATTTTCCTTAGAGTTAAATCTAAATGATAAGATTAAAATGGTAACCTAAACATGTATAAAACATATTTGTTGACAGTATTCCGACCCACCCCCAACCTAGCCTCAGAATAAGTCCCTTTGGAGCCGTTAAAAATCGAATATGAATTTATTATAGAATAATATTTTAAGTTTTTCCTAAGGTGCCTCCCACCCCTCTTATAAAAGGGCTCTCCACCTTCTCTCTAATTCACACCTCCAAAGCCATTTGGAACCTCCAAAACCTACCCAAATACCCTCTCAACTGTCCTCCCTTCATCCTAGAGGCTTTACTTTAGTAAGAAAGCCAACCTATGGATCCTTTTTGATCAAATCAAAAGGAAGAAAATGAGGAAGAGGTAAATATCTCACCACCTATTTCAAGTTCCTTTCTTCTTCCACTTCCTCCTTCTTTGTTGTTTTCATTATAAAATTATAACTTTAGTATATTATATGTTCTATGATGTTATTATAAAAATGGTATAAACATATTAGTTATTTTATCCATCCTATGAATGAAAAAGTCACCACACGTGCGTACGTACGGCTTACCCTCTCCACGTCGTGGTGTAGTTTGTTATTCAAACATTTCATCATTTGGATGGGTATGATAATGAGTATAAATGATATAAAGAATAAATATAATATTATTATGATTCTTTATATATGATATAACATCAAATTATATACTATTTTAATATCAAAATAATGATATAATCGCTCATGCATACATACAGCCTACCGTCTCCACGATGTGATATGACACGTTCTACATGATATTCATTGAATAATGATTATATAAATGAATTTAATGAGTAAATATGATATATATTACACTAATAACATTCTATAAATGAGGTATCTATAACCTAAAAAGAGGAATAAGAATTTTTTTTGACAAAAAATGATTAAGAATATAAAGAAATGGACACCCGTATAACAAGTAGCAATGAAATATTACTAATAAGAAGATAAGAATATGAAAATATATGATATCATAAAAATGAGTATGATTCTGGAATAAGTCAGTGAATTTATTTAAATCATTATACAGGAGGTTCAAATACATACAAAGAATATCGGACCTACGGTAATGGAAAATCTCATAATCTCATTTTTATCTGAGATTGTTTATAATTCAGAATTTTATAGGTCATATTTATCATCCACATCCATGTTTCCTCAATATTTAATATTATTTCTATCCTCTTATAATTTTTTAATTCTAATTTTACCTATTGGTGAATTTTTAGTAAAAGATACGAAATGAATCTTTTGTCGTTTTCAATATGAGACACTTTTTTACTTTTCTGGCCAAAGTATGAGAAGAATGTTTTTTTACTTATATTGCATGAATGGAGTTTTATGATTTCATAGAACATTATTTCCATTAATCTTCATTTACATGTTTTAGAGTTTATTTTTAATTAAAATATTTTAGTTTAATATTTAATGACATGTTAAGAAAGGAAAAATGTTTTTGAAGTAGAAATGATATTTTCTTCAAGAATGGAGTTAAAGTGTTTTATTAAAATTATATTACATATAAAATAATATAGGTTTATGTTTCTATCCCTATTTTTACATCCATTTGATTATATTCTGATTAAATTATTTTTATGAAGTCCTTTTATCTTATATGGATTATGTTATGATGGAATGAAGTTTAAGAATCCCATTTTTTATTACATGGGTTATGCTATGATATATGATTTATGATTTTTTGGAACACATAATAATAGTTTCATTATGATATGTGTGGGACCTATATCTCCCTACAATGCTTTGGGTAAAGATTTATATCTCATGAGATAGACATGGCTGGAACGACAAGTAAATCTGGTTCAGTGATACGGGACTGGAACGAGGAGTGAACTCAGTTCAGAAATGGACTTTGTCCGCTATGATAGTCTTGGAAATGAGTCTTGATTAATATGAAATGATTTTCTATGATTATGTGTGATTGACACAAAGTCTCATGTTTTATGTTATGATTATTGGGATTAAATTTCACTACTATGATTTATCCCATGTCGTGATATTATGATATCTTTTGCAGGTTCAGATTTTCAAAATGTTATGTTCTTATGAATATGATATGATTGATATTTTATTTGTTTACCCTTACTGAGCATTTGAGCTCACCCTTTTGTATGTTTTATTTTCCCCAGGTCAGGAAGAAGGGTATTAAGTAGGATATTTCAAAAGGGACTCTAGATATGATGAAATAAGTGGGAGACAATGTAGATGATTTATGAACCAGTTGTTTATGTTTCCCAGTTTCTAAAGACACTATACATATATAGTCCTATCATGGTTTTGTTATATTTTATAATAAGTATGCTTTAATTCTGATCTAATAACAAAGTTTGTTAAGTATGGGTCGTTATAGTTGGTATCAGAGGAAAGGTATACTCAAACTTTGGAAACTAGGATGTGGAAGGCTTAGTAAGAACACTAAGGATATGTCTAAGCATAGAACACAATATTAATGTTTTAGAAATGGCCATGAATAACAAATGATATGAACTAAAGTGTGAAATTATATTCTTGATTATATGGATTTCTTATTATGATTAGTATTTCTCACACTATGCTTATTGGTTTTAGTCAATGGCTTGAACCCGAAGGAACCGTGTTAATGACGAATGTGGTAGGGAATGAAATGATTGTCCCCCTGAGCAACCAAATGTCATGGGAGATGGAATGCAAAATCTTGTAGCCATGCTCACAAAACTTTCTCAAGCTATTAATCATGGAAGAATTCCAAACAAGAAAATGAAGGAGGAACATTCTGTTGAATCCTTCATGAGGTAGTGTCCACCTTCATTCAGCGGGTTTTCTGATCCATTAGTGGCTGAACAATGAATTAGTACCACTAAAAAGATATTTTCAGTTCTACAATGTTCTGAACATGATAAAGTCATCTTATTAGTATATAGTTTGGAAGGTGAAGCTGATCAATGGTGGAATATTATAAATAATACGAGGCAATGAGACGAAATATAGTCCATGGAATGGGATGCGTTTATGAACTTATGTTTCAATAAGTACTTCCTTCGTATTCTTCGAACAAATACGGAGAAGGAGTTTCCTGAACTCAAGCAAAGGGATGATGAATCTATTGGTACCTATGAAGAAAATTTTACAATGCTTTCAAGGTACGCTTCTGGGATTATTATCCAACCTGAGAGTAAGATCGATCGATTCTTTGGTGGCTTAAAACCAAGTCTCAGAAGGGATTTATCCATAAGGGACTTCAATAGCTACGTTGAAATTGTTCGATGTGCTCTCAAGGTTGAGATGGAGATTAGAGTAACCCATCACTCATATGGGTTTGATAAGAAGGAAAAAATGTAATTCAAATGACAATCTAAAGACCACACTGAAAAGAAGATTATATTTCCCATATTCTCAAAGTGTATAAAGAAACATGGAGGGAATTTTCTTTAAGGGACAAGTAAATGTTTCAAATGTGGAAAAGAAGGTCATCAGACATTTGAATGCCACAATGATAGGAAAAATATTTCTAGTCATGCGAACAAAGAAAAGGCTACATAGAATGAACCTCCTACACTTCAATGTTACAAGTGTAAGGAAATGGGGAATTATTCTAATAAATGCCCTAATCCAAGGGTTTTTGATGATGATAGACGTCAACAATCACTTAAGGTTAACAAAAATGGAACGTCACATGCAATTTCTATCGGCGATGTGGAGTACGATAATGAAGTGGTGAAATTTACACTTACCATCCACTGTAAAGTAGCAAATGTTTTATTTTATTCTAGATCAACCCACTATTTTATTTCTGAATAATTTTATAAGGGTATCACCTTAATACCTCAAAAATTAGCTATTGAGTTACCTGTGACAACTCTTAATGGCACAACAGTTGCTTCAAAACTTTATAATTCTTCTCCAATTGATGTTTGTGGGAAATTGGTTCCTCAAAATCTTGTGATCCTTCCTATTGTAGAATTTGAAGTGATTCTTGGCATGGATTGAATTTCCTTATATAGAGCTCATATCAATTTCCAAATAAGGTTAGTCACATTTTAAATTCCTGATCAATCTATGATCATCTATCGATGAAATGATGAATATAGCCTTCCAGTGGAAATTTATTCCATCTTATGGGTCTTGATTCCAATAAATGTAGGTTATCTATCTTAAATAGTTTAAGATAAACTCACGATTAAGAATATTCCAATTGTACGTGAGTTTGATAATGTCTTTCTAGAGGAATTTCCAGGTCTTCCACCATGTCATGAAGTTGATTTTTCTGTAGAACTCATACCGGGTGCTATGCCCATTTCAAAGACACCTTATAGAATAGACCCAATTGAGTTGTAGGAATTGAAGAAGAAACTCCAAGAGAAGATTGATAAGAGATTCATACGCCATAGTGCATCACCTTGGGGGGAACCTGTTCTGTTTGTTAAGAATAATGATGGATTAATGAGGCTCTGCATTGATTATTGAGAACTTAACGAGATCACTATCAAGAACAAATATCCTCTCCCAGGCATTTATACTTATTTAACCAACTACGTAGAGCTACATAATTTTCCAAGATTGATCTTTGTTCAGGGTGTCATCAATTAATGGTCAAAAGGGAGGATATACCAAAGACGACTTTCTGTATAAGTTATGGACACTATGAATTTATCATGATGCCATTTTTTCTTATTAATGCTCCTATTATCTTCATGGATCTAATGAATAGAGTCTTTAGAGACTATCTTGATTAGTTTGTGGTAGACTTTATAGATGATATTATTATCTATTCAAAGAGAAAGGAAGAACATTAAGATCACATGATAATTGTATTAAAGACCCTAAGAAAGGAGAAGCTTTATTCCAAATTTACCAAGTGTGAATTTTGGCTTAAAAACGTTTCATTCTTGGGTCACAAAATCTCAAAAGAGGGGATATCTGTGGATCCAACAAAAATTAGTGTTATCAAAAGATGTCCAAGACCAAAAACAGTAACTGAGATCCAAAGTTTTCTTGGTTTGGATGGATATTATCGACGTTTTGTGAATGTTTTTTTAACGATTATCTAATCCCCTCACCAGGTTGACTCAAAAAGGATTATGTTCATTTGGACAGAGGAGTGCGAAGAGAATTTCAAGGAGTTAAAAAGAAGGTTATTCAGTGCACTTGTTCTCACACTATCTTGTAGTGGAGAAAGGTTTGTGATCTACAATGAGGCATCCAAGAAGGGATTGGGGTGTGTTCTCATGAAAAATGATATGGTGAAAACTTATGCCTCACGACAGTTGGAAAATCCATGAGCAAAATTACCCAACTCATGATTTGGAGTTGCTTTGGTAATCATTACATTAAAGATTTGGAGGAATTATCTTTATGGTGAATGGTGAGATATTTATAATGATCATAAAATTTTAAAGTATATTTTCACACAAAAGGAGCTGAATATGTGCCAAAGAAGATGGTTGGATCTGATTAAGGATTATGACTCCTCAATTCATTATCACCCTGGGAAGGAAAACAAGGTGGCATATGAATTATGTTGACAAGACCATGCAAGCTTATCAATTATGAGGATAAAAAAGATCTAATATTTATGGATTTACAAAGGATAGATCTTGGAATTATGATAGAATGGAAAAAATCTTATCTTTATCAAATGAATGTTCAACCATTCATACATGTGAATATTAAAGAGGCACAAAAAGAAGATGTAGAGTTACAAAAGAAGGTTAGAAATGTTCCTGAATTCAACATTGATTCTGATGAAATAATAAGGTTCACGAATCGAGTTTTTGTTCCTCCCATCCCAGAATTAAAGAAGGAAATATTGGATAAGGCTCATAGTTCTTCATTATCTATTAACCATGGAAGATCTAAGATGTATAGGGACCAGAAAGATTACATCTGGTGGGATGGCATGAAAAGAGATGTTGTTGAATATGTCTCTGAATGCTTGGTTTGTCAGCAAGTTAAAGCTGAGAGATAGAAGTCTAAGGGGATGTTACAATCATTACCCATACCAGAATGGAAATGGGAAAACATCACTATGGACTTTGTCATTTGACTTCCAAAAACATCCAAAGGCAATAATGCTATCTGGGTTATAGTTGATCGTCTTACAAAGTCAGCACACTTCATTGCTATTAGAGAAGGTTTCTCTCTTGATCATCTTGCCAGGATATATGTGAAGGAAGTGGTAAGATTGCATGGAGTACCAATTTCCATTATATCTAATAAGAATCTGAGGTTTACCATGATTTTTTGGAGAAGTCTTCAACATACTCTAGATATAGAGTTGAGTTTCAGCACTACTAATCATCCTCAGACAGACCGTCAGTCTGAGAGGACAATTCAAACCCTAGAAGACATGTTGAGAGCTTTCTCTATGGATTTAAAAGGTGGTTGGGATCAACACCTACCTTCAGTAGAATTTTCTTATAATAATATCTTTCACTACAGTATTCAGATGGCTCCTTTTGAAGCTCTCAATGGAAAGAAATACAGAACTCCAACTTGCTAGGATAAATTTGGGGAAAGAAAGCTATTAGGACCAAATCTTGTTGATGAGATGGTAGAAAAGGTAAGATCTATTCAAAAACACATAAGAGCAGCTCAGAGTCGACAAAACAGTTATGCTGACAACTGAAGAAAAGACCTAGAGTTTGAAGTTGGTGATAAAGTGTTCTTACGAATATCTCCTTGGAAGAGAGTAATGAGATCTAAAGAGAAGGGCAAGCTGAGCCCTAGATATATCGGTCCTTTCGAAATACTGGATCGTGTTGGGAAGGTAGCTTACCGATTGGAACTTCCACCAAATCTCTCTAAAGTTCATGATATGTTCCATGTATCTCTCCTAAGAAAGTATATACCTGATCCTTTACATGTACCAAGCTCAGAAGTTGTACCACTGAAGTAATATCTTTCTTATAAAGAATAGCCAATAAGGATTCTAGATAGTAGTGAAAAAGTTCTAAGAAACAAGACCACTTACTTGGTTAATGTTTTATGGAGGAACCACCAATTAGAAGAAGCTACATCAGAACTAGAGTATATGATGATGGATAGGTATCCCCATCTGTTTGTTACAAAGTGACAAATTTCAAGGGGGAAATTCTTTTTAAGGGGGGTAGAATGTGGCACCCTAAGATTTTATGAGAATTTTTTTGTTTTTATGTATTATGTTATAAGAAACACCCAAGTAATCATTCAATACACACAACAGTACCTTGTCTTGTGTTACATGTAAGATAAACCTTCCAAGATAGCTTGCGTTGTACGCAATACCGAGTTTCACTAAACAAAGATATGTTATTAAAATATTATATAAACTAGCCGTTATGAACAGTAATACCCACTTTTTGAAATTTTTTAAATTTTATCTTTCAAAATGGACTTCATTTTTGGATTCAGAATATTGAAATTTGCTTATGGTGAATTTTTGGTATTTTTCTGAAAACTTTCAATTTTTGATGAATAGTGAAAAACACTGAGTTATAGTTTAAAACCGAATTTTTATTTAAATAATTACTTATTTTATTTCAATTTATTTTAGGTCAAAATAGATACATAATACCTATATATATTCAATTTAATTCATTAGATTCGTTTTATAATAATTTTAGATATATAAAAATTTTATTGAACTTTTTACCGTCTTTTACCCACATCCTTGGAGAATTTTCAAATTTAAATAAAAGTTAATTTCAGCGCTTTTGTGAGTGGAATTTCAAAAAACTTGAGAGACATGGTTGATATCAGTAAGTAAAATGTGGTTCAATGAGATAAAAATATTTTTTGGTGAATAGTAACTTTTTACTTTTATTTACCATGGTTAAATGTAAATAGGGTAATTAAGGGTAAAAAATATTATTATTACCCTAACACATGTCCTAATTCTATTGGATAAGTGTAATTGGACCAAAAACAACCTTAAGAATAAAATATGACCATTTAGGTCCACTTTGATTAGATTAGGACATTTATTATTATTTAATTCAAAGAAGAGTTAAAAGAGTTAAAATCAATGTTTAATAAGTAAAACATTTTTAATATAGGGTTATACATAAGATAAAATAGACTATAAATATTCATTAGAAAGATAAAAATATTTCCTACATAATGGTATTTTATTTATATTTTTTTTATTTATGACACAATGATGATGCAATAATTACCTTATTAATAAAATATTAACATAATTGATATTAAAAATACCCAAATAAATGTAATTTGAGAATTTTTATGAGTTACGAAAATTTATTAGTTTAATATAACATATTACGGTTGGGGATATAACACTTTTTCTGATAAATAATGTTTTTATGAATTTAGAAAAAACAAAATACCAAATAGTGTCAAAATTGACACAAAAGAGTTTTTAAAACAAATATTAAATTATTAATTGATATTATATTACTAAAATAAAATATTTATCCAATAGACTTATATAATAATAAATATGACATTAATGAACCAATTGGGGTTTTATTTTCAGTTTATAGTAAGTTTATTAACCATATAGCGTAAGAATACAAGAAGACACGGTAAAAGTTGAATTATTTAACATAGAGTTAAATCTAAATGATAAGGTTAAAATGGAAACCTAAACTTATATAAAACCTATTAGTTGAGATGGTTGCGACCCATACCCACCCTATCCTCTAAATAAGTCACTTTGGAGCCATTATAAACCAAATATGAATTTATTATAAAATAATATTTTATGTTTTTCCTAAGGTGCCCCTCACCCCTCTTATAAAAGGGCACACCACCTTCTCCCTAATTCACACTTCCAAAGCCATTTGTATTGGAAAAACCATACCCAAATACCCTCTCAACTATCCTCCCTTCATCATATAGGCCATCCTTTAGTCAGAAAGCCAACCTATGGAGCTTTTTGATCAAATCAATTGGAAGAACCCGAGGAAGAGGTAAATATCTCACCACCTATTTCAAGTTCCTTTCTTCTTCCACTTCCTCCTTCTTTTTTGTTTCCATTTTAAAATAAAATATCCAGTATCTTCTATATACTGTGATGTTATTATAAAAATGGTACAACCATATTAGTTTTTTTATCCACCCGATGAATGAAAAAGTCACCACACATGCGTACGTACGGCTTACCATCTCCACGTTGTGGTGTAGTTTGTTATTCAAACATTTAATCATTTGGATGGGTATGATAATGATTATAAATTATATAAATAATAAATATAACAATATTATGATTCTTTATATATGATATACCATCCAATTATATATGATTTTAATATCAAAATAATGATATCATCGCTCGTGCGTACGTATGACCTACCGTCTCCCCAATGTGATGCGACTCGTTCTACATGATATTAATTGAATAATGATAATATAAATGAATTGAATGAATAAATATGATATATATTACACTAATAACATTCTGTAAATGAGGTATCTATACCCTAAAAAGAGTAATAAGAATTTATTTGACAAAATATGCATAAGAACATAAAACAATGAACACCCGAATGACAAGTAGCAATGGAATATTACTAATAAGAAGATAAGAATATGAAAATATATGATATCATAACAATGAGTATGATGCTGGAATAATTCAATGAAATTATTTAAATCATTATACAGGAGTTTTGGATACGTACAATGCATATCGGACCTACGGTAAGGGAAAATCTCACAATCTCATTTTTATCCGAGATTGTTTATACTTCAGAATTTTTTAGGGAATAATTATCATCCACATCCATGTTTACTCAATATGTAATATTATTTCTATCATCCTATAATTTCTTAAATTCAATTTTACCTATTGGTGAATTTTTAGTAAAAGATATGAAAGGAATCTTTTGTCATTTCCAATATGAGATACGTTTTTACTTTTTCGGCCAAAGTACGAGAAGAATGTTTTTTTTAACTTATACGACATGAATGGATTTTTATGGTTTACTATAACATTATTCCCATTAAGCTTACTTTAAAAGTTTTCATGTTTATTTTTAATTAACTTCTTTTAGGTTAAAATTGTATGACATGTTAAGAATGGAAAAATGTTTTTGAAGTTGAAATGATATTTTCCTCAAGAATGGAGTTCAAGTGTTTTATCAAAATTATTTTCAATTTAGTATAATATAGGGTTCTATTTATATCCATATTTTTACATTTATTTTATTATGTTATGGTGGAACTATTTTTATGAAGTCCTTTTATCTTATATGGATTATGTTATGATGACATGATGTTTAAGAATCCCATTTGTTATTACATGGGTTATGCTATGATATATGATTTATGATTTTGTGGCACACATAAGAATGGTTTCATTATGAGATGGGTGGGACCTATATCTACCTCCTATGCATTGGGTAAAGATATATATCTCATGAGATAGACATGGCTGGAATGACATGTTATTCCGGTTTAGTGATACAGGACTGGAAAGAGGAGTGAACTCGGTTTAGAAATGGAATTTGTCCGCTATGATAGTCTTGAAAATGAGTCTTGACTAATATGAAAATATTTTCTATGATTATGTGTGTATGCCACAAAGTTTCATGTTTTGTGTTATGATTATTGGGATTACATTTCACTACTATGATTTATCCCATGTCATGATATTATGATCTATTTTTCTGGTTGAGATTTTCAAAATTTTATGTTCTTATGAATATGATATGATTGATATTTCCTTTGTTTACCATTATTGAGAATTTGAGCTCACCCTTTTGTATGTTTTCGTTTCCCCATGTTAGGAAGAAGGGTATTAATAAGGATATTCCAAAAGGGACTCTAGATATGATGAAATAAGTGGGAGACAATGTAGATGATTTATGAACCAGTTGTTTATGTTTCCCTGTTTCTAAAGACACTATACCTATACGGTTCTATCATGGTTTTGTTATATGTTGTAATAAGTATGCTTCAATTCTGAAGTAATAGAAATTAATGTTAAGTATGGGTCATTATAAGTCAAGTGAAGTGTATTCTAATTATCTCTTAAAGGGGTGGGTAATAAGTGGTTGTACATTATATAACCAGGATTTGTACAATATTTTTATGAGCTATATAGATCATTTATTCAACAATTGTTTCCATAATTATAGAATAAAAAAAATATTATTGATATTTATGAATTCAAAAAATTTTATAGAGAGGCTCTTTATGAGTGTTAGGAAATATTGAGGAATTTGAGTGTTAGTTTCCCACATCATGGAATTAAGGAAAAACATTTACTTTTATTCTCCAATCAATGATTAAATTATGTTTATATAAACCTATTATATGAATAATCATGCGAATATTTAATAAAAAACTAATGGATGAGAATGAAATCATTGGGATGATAACACCAAACTCTCAAATGTTTCATACTACAAGTATAGGTATATGAGGTATACATAAGGAAAGGTCTTCTTCTAATGTCCATTAATTAAATCGTAACGTTATGGAATCAAAAATATTGCAAGTCAAATGGAATTTAAATAAAATAGTGAACAATAGTCCTCAGTTATGGTATGCGGATTATGTCCACCCCCTAATATTTTTATTGATAAGTGTGTTGAGGTGAGGTAAACTGAAAGATGTTAAATAACATACTATCAAATTAAAATTTAGCATAAAAATTTCAGATGGAGAGATCCTTTACTAAAACAATATGAATTTGAGATTCAATAGAACCTAGCTAGACCGCCCTTTCATCCAAATTACTAAAAATAATTTTAGTATGAACCACCATTTTTGTAATATCCCAAGATTTTGGTTCCTTTTAAAGACATAATATGTTGAATAGATATTTTTATCACACTATACCCAATCCAAAAAAACCAAAACAAATCAATATTATATTATTAATCAATCTATAATTAACACTAATATGGTAAACCATTAACAGTTGTTACCTTTAGAAGGTAAATAATTAATACGACTTAATGTTAAAATATTTATTATAAAATAATATTCTTTATTTTATACATGTTCATTTCCAATAATAAATTTAAAAATTTTATAATTGAAATTTATTGAATTAAAATTCATTTTATAATTCCTCTCGAAAAAACTATCTTATAGTGATTTTTATGTTTTTCTAAAATAGTCCATTTTTATGAGAATAATGAACATACAGATTTATGACGTCACATTTATAAAATTCTACTATTATATGAAAACATTGAATGTTTTTCAAATCCATTTTCATATCAAATAATATATTACAAATTAAAATATTGAATTTTAAAAAACAAATTTTAATTTATAAACACATGCTCAACATCAGTAAAAATTATGTTAGGCTTCAATGAAAAAAGTTTTTAAACTATTTTTCAAAATTAATTATATCATGATGGAGTAAAGGTTTTTAATTATTTATATATTAAATAAATAATCCATTAATGATACTAATTATGTAAATATCATTTTATTCAATCTCATTGATAATTATATTCTTATCATAATGTTGTTTTCTTAATAATAAATGTTTTCTTGAAATTTTGTTTTATATGATACATCCACTACTGTTAAGATTAATTTCCTTACATGTATAATGTTAATTTGATAAAATAGATCTTAAATTTGAGGTATTAATTTTCATATTATTTAATATTTTAAATTTCATTTTGGGGAATAAAATCTTGATTACTGGGATTTAAGTATATTACCACAATAATAGTAAAAAAATTATTTTAAAATTATTGTTTTATTAATATCATGATATTTCTATCAAATAAATTAAATTTAAATACATTAAATATTGAATAAAATATTATTTACAAACAAAATAATAAATATATTTATATTCATTTAATTGTTAATAAGTGAAAAATAAAATATAGAATCAATAATTGGAAAATGTTATTTTTATAATAAAATAGTTTTTCTCCACATTATGTACTTGAATTTGAATTTGAATTTTATATTATTTATAATTTTATTTAGATAAAAAAATGGTATATTTGTTTCCATCATAACTAATTTTTTATATGGATTATGTTATATATTTAATAAAACACAAAATCCCAGGGTTAAAAACAAGTTCACTAATTTAAAAGTTAAAAAGTAAAATGTTAATACATAATAGTAAAAACCATATCACATGTTTTAAGTTTTTTTAATCACATTTTTATGTGTTTATGGACTCAAATACACCATCAACTAAATATTTTCATAACATTTTATTCATTTAAAATGGAATAATTTCTTGGAATTATTGAAAAATGATTTGTGTTTCCAAATGTGCCACTTTTCTCCTTTTATAAATGGATACAACTACAACCATAAAAAGATAAACCTATCCAAAAAATAATACACTGAAAATATTTAATTTTAAACTCTGTATAACCTCTCCCAAAAACCTTATCCCTTGGTTATTCATTTTTATCCTATTTCCTACCATTTCAAGGGAACTTCCAAAGAAAAATCAAGTCTCAAACATATGTTTTATCTCCTTTATAGATTTCTTCTTAATACCAATCATATAAATATATTATCACCATAATTAAATTAATACTTAAATATAATTATTGTAATTAATTGTTTTTATCTTAATGTTACAACCCTTATTTATTAATTTTAATCCACATTGTAAAAAGTAATTTTATTTGTGTGTTGTGGGGACTACCACCTCAATGAAGCCATGGCATTTATTTTTCATTTAAACTATTTGTGTTGGGACTTAAGGATGGTACTGATGAATAAATATTATATGTATGATATATTTTTTGTCCTAAAATTTCAACTAAATATCCACTATCATCCCTCCCGCATATTGACAAATGAGAAACCTAATCATGCATACATTCAGATTACTACCTCCACAATGAAACATTTTTCATTATGATCTAGATTTTCATGAATTATTAAAAAAATATATAGTTCTAAAAAATAAAAAATAATATCATTATTATTATATTATAATGATATTATTTTAAACGTATCACATCTTTAACAACACTCTCTAATCGAGTTAAATCATGTTCATGTTTTTGTCTGTTTAAAAACCTATATGAAAAATGTCTTAAAATCCAATTATGGATGACTATGAGAGAATAAAAAATAATAATATTATAAGATATTATGTATACAATGAATATTATAAGATACATTATAAATTATATAATTTATTTAACTTATTATTAATGTAATATATTTAATTTTATCAAATTAGAGTTATAAGTCGTTATTAATTTGGTTTATATATAATATAAGAAAAACACTTTTGAAATTAAATTAGAATATTTTCAGCCAATATATGATATATATTATATAACCTTATATTAAATATGAATAATGAAAATTTTTATCAAATTATGGTTACAGATTTCTATATTTATAACCATATTCAAAATAGTTAATGTTATTTACACACGATAATCAAGATACACTATAAATAATTAATGTAATTAGGATAAATAATTAGAAATATGTGTTACAAAATGTTATTATTTATGAGAATGGTTTTTAGAAGGTTATTAATTTAGCTATATTTTTTTCAATATTTTATAGTGTCTTATACTAATAAAGAAAACATTGTAAGTGTGTCAGAGTTAATTTTCTTTCATCGATATATGTTTATGTTATACACCATGTCTGCTTTGGAATAGTGTAGTTACCACCCAATTTTAACATTTATACCATGATTCAATTATTTTACATGATATTCAAAATACCATTTCATGATAACATTTTTAGGGGATTATGGTTCAAATGTTCCAATGGTTGTAAGGGATTTTCATCTCAATTTTCCATTTATTGAGATATCATTTGTATTACACACCTTTTTTATTTAAATGTTATTTATAATTACTATATAATATATCATATCATTAATTAATTATTATTTTCTCGTATTTAATGGTTAATATCATGGTGATTATTCTTTATGAATTTTTATTTAAATATTACCCAATCCATAAGGATTAGTTTTCACATTTTTTATAAAAAATCAAGACAGCTCAAAGGTGACAATCCATTTGGGGAATTTGAATACTCATTATTTTTAATGAATATTTTAATTTCATTTCCACTGGATATCTTTGGTAAAAATCCATTTATAATTACCCAATTATAAATTGTAATTTTTAAAATATTTTATGTAATTTTGTGTTACAAAAAGGTCTTTATTAGTGTTCAAATGATTTTTCCATCATTTGGGAAATTAAAGTTTAATCATCCATTGAAAATTTTATTTTTATTACTCACATATATTTTTTATAATTTCCATTATTCGATATTATTTTTAAATTTATACTTATTCAATATATTTCAACTTATTTTAAGAAACAAATTATATATATTTAATTTTTCCATTAGTATAGAATCTTTTAAAACTTAATAGTTTTAATGTATTTTCAATTCTTTTTTTGAAAAACTTATGTGTTTTGAAAAATAATTTATTTAAATTTCTATTAAATTTATATATTTTAAGGCATTTTCACTTATAATTTTTTAAAAAATTATGCATTTTGATGGAAATTTTATTAGGAACTCTTAATAATAATTCTTAAAAATGTATTCTCTTTCCCTTCCCAAAAATGTTTTTGAATGTAATTTTCAAATCAATTATTTAATAATGTTTTTAGAAAACATATTAATTTTCACATAAATTTATCCTATTAGTATTATTTTTTATAATGTGATGATTTTATCACCCTTAATATTTTAGTATGATTTGATTTCTTTTATAAAATGATAGTTATGAAATTCAATGATTTCTTATATTGATGTTATTTTATTTTTATAACTATTTTATGAAGAAAATTCTTTTTCATTTGGTTCTTTATGAAATGATGAATGTTTAATTTTAATATATCACATAAATTTATGGATAATGAGTTATATCAGACCAATGTCACCCACCACTTCATTGGGAGAAGGATTATATCTCATGGGACATAAATGTTATGTGAATAGGTTTTCAAGTAAGAAGGATCACAAAGGGTGGGTCTGATGGCATCAATATATACTTTTAATTTTTGTTTACAACTTTTTTACAAGTCACTAGGTTGAAAATGGGTGATTGTGATGCAATTAATCTCTATAAGAAATTTCACATGTGTATAGTTTAGAATGTGACTAGGTTACAAAGGGTGAGTGTGAAGGAGTTAAGATCTACTCATTATTTTACCTGTGAATATGTTCATGAGTACCTAGCTTCACAAGGATAAGAAATCCTATGCTTATGATTGTGAAACCTTTTCTTGTTTTATATTATGGTATGATTTTTTTAATAAATATTATTTATTTCTAAATTATTCTGCAAATTTTTATCATGATAACATGTTTTATGATTATTAATATTTTTTATGCTATGACTTTTCATTTTTATGGATCCTTAATAATAATATTATGATATTATGATTATTATCCATGGTATTTTTTAATTTTGTTATGTTATTTATATCATTATAAAACTATCCTTCACATTTATGATGAAATACTCTATGATACGACTTTTATTTTACTGAGAATTTGAGCTCACCTACTTCTTATATTTCCCATACCTAGGTTTAAAAGATGATTGTATCACCTGATACGTATAGAAAGGTTATAAATGTATAGAATTATGAATAAAAGTTTTCAATTTTTGTAAAATATTTTATTTATCTATATAATATCTATGACACTAAACCTTTTGGTCATCGGGTTCAAAATATTTTTTTGAATTTAATGATTAAACCATGTTATCGATGTATTATTTATATATGTTTATCATGGGACACCTCAGATGGTATCAGGGAAATATTTTGTTATTTTGGAGATTAATTTAGCTATTTTGTATATTATTTTAGTCACCTTTGGTATTAGGTTTTATAACCATAGTAAAAAAACTAGAGTTGATTCTATATAGATGATAATATCCAGAAATATCGTTAATGTCTTGAGTGTGTTGTTTAAAAAAAACATACCCCTAAATGGGTACTAGAAAATTGAAGTGGTTGTGGAACAGATGCACCCATGGGTAACCACACCGAAAATTATTTTGTTGATAATAAATTTTATCATCACCCAAATGAACAATGGATACTCCTTAGATAACACACTTTGTTAGACACTCTCTGGAGAATTGATTTTGTTAATTACATTCTCATTACATGTCATTAAAAATAATTTCTTATGTTAAGGAATTAGGATAATTTTTAGATAACCCAACCCCAAAAAATTGGTTGAAGTACACTTAATTTACATTTTACTAAAATATAGTGTGATGGATTTAAATAGTAACACACTTAGAGGTTGGATTTTTCTTAATTAATTTATAATGTGAATATTGATCGCTCTTGATTATCAATTTGGTTTTATCTACCCATAGTGTAAGGGGAAAATATTTGAATAATAGACATGAAGAAGAAAAGTAATTAAGAACTAGGTGGAATAGAAGAAAGTATTAAAAACCTTGGGGGCATGCTCACCAAACTATCTGGAGTTATGATTAATAACTTGAGTCTCTCTAAATTAGTAACTTATAAAATAAGTGAATAATAATGATTCATAAAAGACCAGCTAATGAAGGTGATGAAGGAAAAAATATTCCATATCCTAGCTATTAAAAATTTGGAAAAATGAACCCAATGGAATTAATAATATGAAGCATAATGTGTTTCAATTGTGTAAGGATTTCCATTGAGCTCAAGATTTTAGATTTGATATAAAGAAGATACATAAAATAGATGTATATAGTTTTCAATGGATTAGATGCTTTGAGTTTGGGAATTCTGAAAATTTTTTCCCCAACTAAATAGTTATCAAGGATAATAAAAAACCTCAATGTATTAAACTAAGTAAATAAGTAAAATATTATGCAACCCATACAACTGAATATAGGTAATTAAAAATAATGGTAAAATTTACACTCACCATCCACTCTATATTTTTGGATATATAATTATAATTGTGTTATAGGAACCCTGTAAGGATTAATAAATTTTATAAGAGAATCAAATAAAAAATAATGATTTGATATTATATTGTATTATTATTGCATCCTAATTTTAGTAATATGGAATATTATTCATGAATGACTTCTCATCCATCCATTATAAAAATTCATTGTTATCTTTGAAATGTATTAGTTATCTCCAAATATAATCCATATGAAGAAACAAAATTCAGAAATAATATTTCTTATTTCAAACCAACATATGATTATATATCTATAAAATGATTACTATGACCATCTAGAAAATTTTATTCCATTATAGGGGTGATGATATTTGTTTATGAGGGATGTTTAATCCAAATGGTTATTAATAAACTCAATATTTGGATTTTCCTCTTAGGATGGAATATAAGAGTTTCATAGTTTCACTTAAATTAGTATAGTCTATACTCACTCAAAAATATCATTTTTATTAATAAAAACACTTTTAAGTGGGAAGTGAGAACCCATACAGTCAAAGTTGATTAGTCACTAGAAGAAACAACATAATTATTGAAGGATAATATAAGCTAGTTGGAATTGTGTTCCCTAATCAATTTACAAGAAATTGAAGTTTCTTGTGTACCTTTATCATCCATTAGGAGGTCTTCAAAAAGTTGCGCCAAATAATCCCATGTTTTCATGTATTTGTCTTTATTGATATTCCTCACATTGAAACCTCTTATAAAAATGCAGTCCTGATTTCTAATCCAGTCATTTGTTTCAGAATTTGTGTCCTCACACAATAGTCTTCCCATCATTTCTCCAGGATCCACATATGGGGTATTGATCCCTAGAAAATCCTCTAGAATTCTTCACCCGAATTCATAAGAAATTACAGATTATCACACAGGGAGTAATAAAGGGTTACTCTGAAGGGGAATCCCATGTAGACAACAGACTTTTCCTGAATAGGTGAGACATAGGTGCAACCTATCATCTCCTTTCCCTTTACACATTTGACGGATCTTGTCTCTATTTTAAAGGGAAAATAGAAATAATCCTTCAGGCTCTTCCTCCTCCTTTGATTAAGGAGATAATCACCTTGAAACTCACCTTTACTATCACCCGAAAAATGACAAAATTGGTCATCACTGGATACCTTATTGAGGTCTCCCTAATTTTCAATGGGGTGAAAAATTTGTGCTTCTTTAACCCCCAAGTCCATACTAACATCTATGCTCTCAAAATGATTAGCCAAATTTATTATAGGGGAATCCCTTCTCGAGCTTGGTTTCCTTACTTTAACTGGATCCATTGCAGAACACTTAGGTTCCTGAGGTTCCTTCCTTCCTGAAGGACCTTGACTTAAGTGTGCTGTATCCGCATAGTATGAAACCTTGGGAGTCGATGAATCTCCAACATTAGCCACTTGGCCCCTGTCCATGCTAGTTGTACCTAGAGGAGCTGGTGATGTTGGACTGGGATCACCTAGATCCTTGATCAGCTGTTTGAAGACATATTCAATCATAGGGATACCCCCCCTTGATACTCCTGTTGAACCTTCTTGACTTTGTTCGGAGAAAATTCGGTCAACTGGATCTACCCCAAGGAACCTATAGCTTTCATATCAGAAAGAAGAGACCTAGAATGAAATGCCCTTTCCTGAATAGCTATGTGAGAGTTCAAATTGTCATCATTCATGAACATATGAGCGAAATCCCGACATTCAAAGGGGAAACTATAGTTAGCATTCAACACTGGTGACTGATCTTGATTTAGAGTTCTTCCCTCTTTTTGAAATTTTTTTTTATTAGTTGCATCCTTTGTGCCCAACAGAATTGTTGTAGAAGTGACCTTAGACCATAACTCGGGATTATTTGATGAAGAAATTACCACATGTCGATCCCTACAGGCGCAACAGAAGGAAGAAACCAGCTGTCCCAGCTATTTTCAAGATGAACAATAGTCTATCCAAGACTCGAAGACCACAGCCTATTTCCAGCGGAATCCCTCCCCCACTGAAAAATAATTTTCAATGCTTTTTTTAAATTAATTATAACAAGAGGGAATGAAATTTTTGAATTTATTTTTCAAATAAATAAAACTTTAAATATAATAACTATAATATCCTTGACCAGGAAGCCACTAAACCGGTGCTCCGAGCCGGGTGGTCACATGAACTTAAGCGTGCCCCCCATACTCCAAAGACTGCCGACTAGCAGCAGGCGTCTATGGGGTCAAGTGTGTAGACTATACCCCATTTTTATCAGAGTAAGCCACAAATAGCGGAAAAAATAACCAATAAACAAGGAACATGTATATAAAACATTTCTAACAATAAATATTTCATGTCATACTACAAGTCCAAGAGTGAATAAAAACCCAAAATAAGGACAACGACCACAGTCCCCAAGACAGTCCCGAATCCATGTTCAGAACCTCCACCAAGTACTACCAATGTCCACTCAACTATCTAGAAAGGAACCTTACCCTTCTCTTGACCTGCTAACATGAAGTCTGCTCATGTAGCCAATGACGGCCCGAGCAGGGTGTGAGTACAACTTAGTAGGCCACCACCAACGGTGTCTACAAAATATACAGTATAAACCGGTAGTGCATGCAAAAGGAGAATGAATGATAATTTCCAATTAATTAATTTAGGTTCCCTTAGCCAATTTTTGATCCAAAGCCGTTTCCACTTACATTACCATTCATTACACACCAAATATCATCACTCACCATCTCATCACATTTCAATGGATTAATCACATACATTATGTTACATGGGTCTAAGGCCAACAATCACATGAAAGAGGGTGAACAAATCATTATCCTATCTTACTAGGACTAAACACCTCATAGAAACCATATCTTCACCTCGAAGCCTCGGTCCAAATGGATGCAGCCGTTAGGAGAAGATACCCTCAGTTCCCTTTTCTAACCCGTCCATTTAGGGTGGAATTTAGAACCTTAGTCTTAGCTCAACCCGTGGGCGTAGATCCTCTAGTCATACCCCACTCTATGAAGCCATGTGCACATGCTTATATATATAAGTAACCATAAACCATCCAAACCATTACCCTTCAGCAAAAACTATTCACAACACCCCACATGGGAATCCACGTCATGCCTTAACCCATCAACACATTACCATTTCACATCATTTAACAATTCACCCAATTCCTGTAACACCTTGAGATTTTATGATAAGTATTCTTTTTAATTTATTTGATGTCATGTGTTTTATGCTACACAAATATTATCTTGTGCTATACGCAACACTGTATTATCTTGTAGTATACGCAACACAATTCTTGGATCCAGTTATACACAATTTCAAGTTCATTTGGTAAAAGTTATTCCATGAAACATTGAGTGTCTATATATATATATATTCAATGTATAAATGAAATATGGATGGATTTTGTTATATGAAACAAAAAAGGATTCTTTCACTACAATCAACCCTGAATTGGCTTTCATTACACGCAATCGTGACCGTCCTCGATAGCGTGTGTTGTACGCAATTTTGGGTTTCACTAAACAACGATATATGGTTATAATATTATCACAAACTACCCGTTATGAATAATATTAACCAAATTTTGAATTTTATAACATTATTATTCATCTTATAAATTTTCTAAAACATTTTATATGAACAAAATAAATATTTTGGGTAAAATATGTATTTTTCGAAAAATGCAATTTTGCAGCCTTTTGATGGAGCACCCACATTAAATCTAGTTTTTGACATGTTTATAAGTTGAATTTTACAAATTAAAATTATTCTTTGGAATAAGGATATAAAATTTTACCTTGGATAAAATTTTCATGTTATTCTGATAACTTTCATATTTTAATGAATAGTAAAAAACATGCTATATTTTATTTAAAAACTACTTTTTTCATCATAATAATTTATGTGGTTAAATTATAATATTTAATGGTTTTAAGGTATAAATAGAATATATTTTTACCATTTAATATAATTTATTTCATTATCATTGATTTTACCTTGAATTCGTAGGTTAAATCAATTCAATCTTTTGCAATGTTTCGTACAAAAACCCGTTTTCTTTCGACAACAGGATTAATTTTAATTTATTTTCTGCAAATTTTGTGTATTGAACTTAGAAAAATGGATTCCATATTTGGAATCAGTGGGTTAAAATTATGTTAATAAGCTAGTTTTATTTTTGGGCTTTATGAATAGTAACTACGGTAAATTTTATTTACCATAGTTAAAGGTAAATCGGGTAATTAAGGGTAAATATAAGATTATAAAATTAACCTAACACCTGCCAAAATCCTATTGGATGACTAAAAGTCGACCCATATCACCTAAGGGTCGGATTATAATCATTTAATGTACTTTTGTCAATGAAAATAATTTAATTATTATTAAAACCAAAGAAAGTGACAACATGTCATTCTCTTAAATCTTATAAGTATATTAATTTTAATTTAGTGATAAAATTCATAAAACTTCGAAAATAAATAGTCTCCAAAAATCTAATAAAATTATATACATCATATTAATTTATTTATAATTTTTAGGGATTATATAATTATCATTAAATGTGACACAATAGTGATGCAGAAATTGTTTATCTAGTGAAAAATCAAGAATATAGTTTTTATTAAACTAATAGTGACCATAAAAGGCCAAAAACCCCGAACAAAACTTATTGGTCGTGTAAATTTAAATCATAATCATCCAATGGTCGAATATTTGACCATTTGGAGCCTTATAAAAACAATTATGACACTTATATTATTTTATTTTAAATGATGCCAAAGTTGTCACCTTCATAATTTAATAAATATAACAATTTAAATATTGTGATTTTAAGATGATAAATTCTAGTAAAAGTATTATTTTTAAATTTAATATATTTATCTTCATCATAGGATTTTATTTTTAATTTTTATGCAACAAATAAATATATTAAATAATTATACAACAATTTTGTAGTAATTATTTTATTAAGAGATAAACCAAATAAATGGTTTTAAAAATAATAAAATAAATATTATATGAACTATTTAATGTTCTCCAATAATTTTATAGATACATATGAACGTTTATGAATATATTAAAGCTTTTAGTTCGAACATATATTCTGTATATATTTTATTTAAATTCAAATAAATGAATAGTGTCAAAATTGACACTATTGTTATTTTATAAAAATAACATATTATACAATTGTTTAAAAATCACAAAAATATTTAAAAATTATAAATTTAAATTTATATGGTATAATAAGTTATAAAGTATCCAATTATGGACAATTCACAATAAATAATTAATTATTTGTTATAATTTTAAATTTAGAATGTTATTACCACAAATAAAATTAAATTGATTAAATAAGGATAAATCAAGTTGATAATGTTTTAAATAAATTCCTAACATGTCTAAATTTTATTTTATTTGATGAGATTACAATACTATATCATCTAATATTCGAATATGAGTCATTTTTGGAGGTTTTTGAGTGGGGTTAAATTTATTATAAATTAATAATTTTAAGATTTCCAAAGGTGCCCCTCTTCTCCCTTAATCAAAGGGCACCTCCTCCCTCTCTTCCTCACACCAATTTGAGCCTTTAAGCTCAGAAAAAACCTACCCATTTCCCTTCTCAAATTACCTAGAAACATCCTAGAGGTCATGGTATTTTTCAAAGACAAATTTTAGTACCCTAAGAGGAGGATTCAAAGAGGCGTGTCAAAGAAGAGGTAATATCCGTTACCAAATCTTTCAATTTCATTTCTTCTTCAACTTCTTCTTCTTTAGTTGTTTCATTATTAAGTAATAACATCAGTATCTATCATATAATTATATGTTATTATAAACATGAAACAAACCCATTTCACCTTCTATCCATCCTACGGAAAACAAAATCACCGCGCGTGCGTACGTACGGAATACCGCCTCCACGCCGTGGTGTAATCTGTTTTTCCACCAACACCTTACATGGATGGATATAATGGTGTAAAGAATAACTATATATGGTTATTATAACATCATACTGATTATGATATATTATACCATCCACTCCAATTCTATAATTATGGGAACTATATCATCGATCACGCATACGTACGGACTACCGTCTCCACGACGCGATGAGATTCATTCTCTATGATTAACGATACATGAATGATCATATTGTTTATATAATGAATAATTATTAAATATATGAAATAATAATTCTACTTGATTTATGTATGTATATATGTATGTCATCTATTTAGTTTCATTCAATTCAATAAGGAAACGAAAACGACGTTCATGCGTACGTACGGCCTACCGTCTCCATGAACGGTGTATTTAATTCCTTTTATCGATCTATAATATAAATGTATATGATGAATATATATTATATATAAATCATGGTTTATATTCTGGAATTATTTAAATCAGGATATAAGTAATAATATCAAGAAACGACAAGTCGAAACACATACGATAAATGAAATGATTTTACCCAAAACGCTAATTTAACATGGAATTTACAAAAGAATGGGTAATATAAAGTCATAAGTGAAAGATATATGATATAATAACAATGAATATGATTATGTAATAATTCAATTACACTATTTAAATCATTATACAGGAGGTTCAGATCCATACGAAGCATATCAGACCTAAGGTAAGGGATAACTTTTCCAATCTCATTTTATCCGAGATTGTTTATTCGTAAGTATTTACTGGGGTTATTTCTATCATCCATGTCCATGTTTTATATAAGTGTTTTCATGTATGTTTAAAGTCATTTTTACTCATTTTTTACTTTTACTACATTGTATGTAAGGAATCTTTCTTTTGTTTACGTTATGAGGTACTTTTTTGACTTTTCCAAAACAAGTATGGGGAGAATGTTGTTTTTAACTTATACGGCGTGAATAGATTTTGATGGTTTTATAAAGCCTTATTTTCATTAAGATTACTTCAAAATATTTCATGACTATTTTCAACAAAAACCTTTTCTTCCAAAATTGCATGACATTTTGTGAAAAGAAAATGATTTTGAAGAAAAATGGATATTTTCCTCAAGAATTCATTTCAAGTGTTTTATCAAAACCATTTTCATCTAAGATGACATTATTTCACATGTGTATGTTTAAAGTATCATGTCTCTATGATTTACATGGTTCCACTTTTCTTATTATGAAATTATATCCATTTCTTTTATATGGATTATGTGATGATGGGATGATGTTTATGAAACCCATTTTATTTATTGGGTTATTATGAATGATGTGTGTTTATTTTGTGGAACAAGTAAGAATGATTTCATTATGAGATGGGTGGGACCTATATATCCCTCCAATGAATTGGGTAAAGATTTATATCTCATGAGATAGACATGGATGGAATGGAAAGTTAAACCGGTTCAGTAATACAAGACTGGAACGAGGAGTGAACTCGATTCAGAAAGGGACTTTGTCCACTAAGATGGTCTTGGCAGCAAGGCCTTGGGTACTATGGAAATCATATCATATGATCAATGGTTTCCAAAATTACATGTTTTATTCCAATGCTATTTTATCACGATTGATGTTCCCTTATGATATATGCCTTATGTACTTCCAAGATTCATGTCTTTGCTCAAGATTTTGATGTTTAGATTTTATGTTCAAGTTTTTGCATTCAAATGTTTATGGATTGTTTTATGTTCTCTATGTTTACCCTTACTGGGAATTTGAGCTCACCGCTTTTATGTTTTCTTTTCCCAAGTATATAAATAAAGGTTTTAGGTAAGAAAAAAAGGGCAAGATCTTTATTGGGATATGTTGAAGATCTTTCACCACGATTAGGAGATTTTATTCCGCATTTCCAAAGACACTAAACTATTACGGTCCTTCTGTGTCTGTTTTTGTTATGTATTAAGTATTCTGCAAAAGTAATGTAATGTCCGTGTACGTCAAGCTTTGGGTCTCTACAGTTGGTATCAAAGGAAAGGTTTAGTTAACCTTTGGAAACTAGGATGCGAGAACTATAGTGAGATCCCTAGAGATATTTCTAAGGTATGTCTAGGGATGCCCCTAAGGTTAAGTATAAGTATAGGTTATAGTCACGGTAACGATCTTAGAATTAAACCTAAGATGTTAGATATTGAAGTTACTCCCCCTTTATTATGATTTTTTCCTCTCACACTATTATTTTTGGGTTTTAGAAAATGGATGGAAACAGGATGATTCACGATAATGGAGGATATGATAGACAAATGGAATGATATTCTTCATGAGTAACCAAATGAAATCGGATTTGGAAGTCCAAAAATCATTATTATGCCGAATCAGCAATCTCATAATATGATCAATAAACTCAAATTTGGTAATTTTCTTGACTTGACGAATAAGAGAATGATGGAGTTTCATGATGATCATAGAGGAAAGAAAGTTCAATTTCCCCTATGTAAATCATGTGGGAAGAGGCATCAAGGAGAATGTTTTAAAGGAACTGGAAGATGATTTGGGTATGGAAAAGGACACAAATCCAGTAAGTGCAAAGGAAAATGTTCAGTTAACACCAGGGATAAGGATAATGGTATTGCTATGACATCAACAATGGTTAAATGTTTTAAATTTTGAAAGTAGGGGCATTATGCAAACCAATTCCCTAAGGGAAAGTCTCATGAAGAGAATCAGTATGGTCGTATGGGTAGTATTTATGTTGATTATGATGAAGAGACTACAAATGATATGTGAGATGAAAGAATTGTTGAAGCTCGGTCAATGGTTTAAGGAGGTAGTGGAATGATTACATGTTTATCAAGTGTAATGTTGTATAAGTAATCTCATGGTACTATGGAATAAAGAGACATCTAAGGATTGTTACACTGTTAACTTTCCTTATGTTTTGAAAGTGTATGATGAATGGTTCCAGTAACCATGAAAGGTTATTTAGATATTTTGGGAAAGTATATGATATGCACATAATGAAGGGATAATGAGAAAATTAAATGTTTGATAGTATTCATAAGCTCATGACTGATATAAGGAGAAGGTTATATCATGGTTTGAGTATATAATTTTTTTGGGTTTTGGTATGTGGAAAGAGTTAACTTTTGACAGCACTCATGTTTTCACTAAGGTTTAATGGGTATTCATTTTTCAGGAGAATACATGATTAAGGTATTCACATGATTGGAATGTGACCAACAAGACATATCTTATGATATATGGGGATCAATTATGGTATTAACATGATGGTTATATGAAATCTCTGGTAATCGTTTTCACTATAATATGAGAGTGGACTACAATATTATGGATAAGCCTAAATATTGGAGTGGATTATGTTGTACATAAGTTAGTATTGTTAAAGGATAGAACCTTTTTCGATATTATTGATGGGATGTTATAGTAATGTAGTTTTAGAAAAAGGACAACCTGCATGAAGTGCGACAACCCATCGCGTCAGGCACAACTATGGGAATCGAACCCACAACCGAAGTGCGACTGGCCTTTATCGCATACCACTGGCCTACAGGAAGTCCCTAGTTAGTATAAAATAGTTTTATTTTATTAAGCGGCATGATAGAGGAAGTATAAGTTTATTTTTGGAATCTTATACGATTAACCTCACCATAGATGTACTTATGTATATTTGATAACATTTTCTAACCTTTTGTTTGAAACAAATGGAATGACCCATCATTCTATCACATGATCTGTTAACACTTCACGAATAACAAATTCAACTTCATTTCTTTAAGAGATGAAGTGGAAATTGCTCAAAGGACAAACAATAGTGAGATTGTACCTAAATCAAGTATGTATTTCTTCTAATTCGAAAATTTCAACTTTAGGGAAATGATATTAAAAACCAAAAATTTTGTCCTAGTTATCTTATATCCGATGAATCAGATGGTACCTTATATCATCACAAATCTATGGCTTTGTGATTGTTGGCTTTTTCATAGCCCTGTTCTCTACCACTCTCCATCATAACTTGATGGTTAGATTTCTCCTCCATATCCATATTTTCACCTATGACCTCCTATGTGGAAAACTAGTGATGAGTTAATTTGGGTAGCCATTATGTTTCATACTTCACTTTTTAAAATTATGTTTCAGCATTCCTTTTTACGATGTGGGTTTCTATGAAAGAAATTCTCAAGTAACAAACCATTTATAACCCCGATGATTTTTGAGGGAGAAATTCATTTTAAGGGGGGTAGAATGTAACACCCCGAGATTTTATGATAAGTATAATTTTTAATTTATTTGATGTCATGTGTTTTATACTACACCAATATTATCTTGGTCTACACACAACACCATATTAGCTTGCAGTATACGCAACACAATTCTTGGATTGTGTTATACACTATTTCAAGTTCATTTGATAGAAGTTATTCTACGCAACATTGAGTGTGTATATATATATATATATTCAATGTATAAATGAAATATGGTTGGAATTTTTTATACATAACAACAAAGGAGTATTTCACAACACGCAACCCTGACTTGGCTTTCATTACACGCAATCGTGACCTTTCTCGATAGAGTGTGTTGTACGCAATACCGGGTTTCACTAAACAACGATATATGGTTATAATATTATCACGAACAACCCATTATGAATAGTATTAACCAAATTTTGAATTTTATAACATTTTTATTCATCTTATAAATTTTCTAAAACATTTTATGTGAACAAAATAAATTTTTCGAGTAAAATAAGTATTTTAAAAAAAATGCAGTTTTGTCGCCTTTTGATGGCACACCCAATTTAAATATTGTTTTTTACATTTTTATAAGTTCAATTATACAAAGTAAAATTATTATTTGGAATAAGGATATAAAATTTTACCTTGGATAAAATTTTCATGGTATTCTGATAACTTTCATATTTTAAGGAATAGTAAAAACACGCTATATTTTAATTAAAAACAACTTTTTTCATCGTAACATTTTATGTGGATAAATTATCATATTTAATGGTTTTAAAGTATAAATAGAATATATTTTTACCATTTAATAAAATGTATGCCATTATCATTGATTTTACCTTGAATTCATAGGTTAAATCAATTCAATCTTTTGCAATGTTTTAAACAAAACACCATTTTCTTTCGACAACGAGATTAATTTTAATTTAATTTCTGCATCTTTTGTGTATCGAATTTGGAAAAATGGATTCCATATTTGGAATCAGTGGGTCCAAATTATGTTAATAAGCTACTTTTTATTTTTGGGCTTTATGAATAGTAACTATGGTAAATTTTATTTACCATAGTTAAAGGTAAATCGGGTAATTATAAAATTAACTTAACACCTTCCAAATTCCTATAGGATGACTAAAAGGAGACCCATATCACCTAAGGGACAGATTAGAATCATTTAATGGACTTTTGTCTATGAAAATAATTTAATTATTATTAAAACCAATGAATGTGGCAACATGCCACTCTCTTAAATCTTATAAGTATATTAATATTAATTTAGTGATAAAATTCATGCAACTTTGAAAACAAATAGTCTCCCGGGATATAATAAAATTATCTACATCATATGAATTAATTTATAATTTTAGGGATTAAATAATTATCATTAATTGTGACATAATAGTGATGCAGAAATTGTTTATCTAGTGAAAAAATCAAGAATATAGTTTTTATTAAACTAATAGTGACCATAAAATGCCCAAAACCCTGACCAAAACTTATTGGTCATGTAAATGTAAACCATAATCATCAAATAGTTGAATATTTGACGATTTGGATCCTTATAAAAGCAATTATGACACTTATATTATATTATTTTAAATGATGCTAAAGTTGTCACCTTCATAATTTAATAAATATAACAATTTAAATATTGTGATTTTAAGATGATAAATTCGATTAAAAGTATTATTGTAAAAGGTAATAGATTTATATTCATCATAGGATTTTATTTTTAATTTTTACGCAATAATAAAGTATATTAAATAATTATACCAAGATATTGTAGTAATTATTTTATTAATAGATAAACCAAATAAATGGTTTTAAAAATAATAAAATAAATATTATATGAACTATTTAATGTACTCAAATAATTTTCTAGATACAAATGACCTTTTAGGAATCTATTTAAGCTTTTAGTTCGAACATATGTTGTAAAGACCCGAAGCTTGACGTACATGGACATTACATTACATTTGCGGAATACTTAGTACATAACAAAAATACACACACAAGGATCGTAATAGTTTAGTGTCTTTGGAAACTCGGAATAAAATCATCTAATCGTGGTGAAATATCTTCAACATCTCACATAAAGATCTTCCTCTTTTTTTTTACCTAAAACCTTTCTTTATATCCTGGGGAAAAGAAAACATAAAAGGGTGAGCTCAAATGCTCAGTAAGGGTAAACAAAATAAATATCAATCACATCATATTCATAAGAACATAACTTTTGGAAATCATAACCTGCAAAAGAGAGCATAATTTCATAACATGGGATAAATCATAGTAGTGAAATGAAATCCCAATAATCATAACATAAAACATGAAACTTTGTGGCATACACACATAATCATAGAAAATTATTTCTTGTTAGTCAAGACTCATTGCCAAGACTATCTTAGTGGACAAAGTCCCTTTCTGAATCGAGTAACCCTCGTTTCAGTCCTGTTTCACTGAACCGGTATAACCTACCGTTCCAGCCCTGTCTATCTCATGAGATATAAAATCTTTACCCAATGCATTGGAGGGAGATATAGGTCCCACCCATCTCATAATGATACCATTCTTATGTGTGCCACAAAATCATAAATCATACATCATTGCATAACCCATGTAATAAAAATGGGATTCTTAAACAACATGACATCATAAAACAACTCATATAAGATAAAGGAATTCATAAAAATGTTTCCATCACAACATAATCAATTCAATGTAATAATAGGGATAAAAACAGAACCATTTTATTATCTTAGATGGAAAATAATTTTGATAAAATACTTGAACTTCATTCTTGAGAAAAATATCCTTTCTACTTCAAAAATGACTTTTCCTTTCTTAACATGTCATACAATTATAAACTAAAAGAAGTTGATTAAAAATAAACTTGAAAACTTGTAAAGGAATCTTCTTGGAAATAATGTTTTAAAAATCCATTCATGCCGTATAAGTTAAAAAAACATTCATCGTACTTTTGTCAGAAAAGTCAAAAAGTACCGCGTACGACAAAATATTCCTTTCATACATATTACTAAAAACTCACCGAAGGGTAAAAATGGATTTAAACAATTGTAGGTGGATGGAAATAATATTAAATTTTGATGAAACATGGATGTGGATGATAAAATACACCCCAGTAAATACTTACGAATAAACAATCTCGGATAAAAATGAGATTGTGATATTTCCCTTACCTTAGGTCCGATTTGCTTCGTAAGTGTCCGAACCTCCTGTATAATGATTTAAATAATGTCATTTACTTATTACAGAATCATATTCATTGTTATGATATCATATATGGTTCACTTATGACATTATATTACCCGTTCTTTTGTAAATTCCATGTTAAAGAAGAGTTTTGGGTAAAATCGTTTCATTTATCGTAGGTGTTCTGAATTGTTGTTCTTGACATTATTATTACTTATATCATGATTTACTTACTTCCAGAAAATAAAATATTATTTATATATCATATATATTCAGTATATATATATATAATAGATAGATAAATGAAATGAAAAACACCGTTCATGGAGACGGTAGTCCGTACGTACGCATGAACGCTGTTTTCCTTTCCTTATTGTCTTGAATGGAAGTAAGTAGATGACATACATATATATATATATATATACATAAATCCAGTAGCTTTATAATGTCATATATTTCATTATTATTTCTTATATATACTTTATAATCATTCTTAAATGGTTAACATGGAGAATGAATCTCATCGCGTCGTGGAGACGGTAGTCCGTACGTACGCACGAGCGATGATATCATTTCCATAAATATTGAACTGAATTGGAGTGGATTATACAATATATCAGAATCAATATGATGTTTTAATAACTATGTATAGTTATTCTTTACACCATTATACCCATCCATGTAAGGTGGTGGTGGAAAATAGATTACACCACGGCGTGGAGACGGTATTCCGTACGTACGCACGCGCGGTGATTTCTTTTTCCGTAGGATGGATAGATGGTGAAATAGGGTTGTTTCATACTTATAATAACATATCAGTATATGAGTGATACTGATGTTATTACTTCATAATGAAACAACCTAAGAAGAAGAAGTGGAAGAAGAAATAAAGATGAAAGAATTGGTAACGGTAATTACCTCTTCTTTGAAGCGCCTCTTTGAGACCTCCTCTTAGGGAACTAAAATTGGACTTTGAGGAAGACCAGAACCTCTAGGATGTTTCTAGGGAAGTGGAGAAGAGATTTTGGCAGGGGTTGGCCGAGCTTGAGTGCTCAAATTGGTGTGAGGAGGAGGGGGAGGAGGTGTCCTTTTATAATGGAGGAGAGGGGCACCTTAGGAATACCTCAAAATATTATTTTATATTAATGTCAAAATTGGTTTATAATGGTTCCAAATGGTCTTATTTCGAAGCTAAAGTGGGGAAGGGTGGAACTCCTATCAACCAATAGGATTTAGACAAGTTTAGGTTGTTATTTTAACCTTATCAATTAGATTTAACTCTAAGTTAAATAATTTAACTTTTACCGTGTCTTTTTGTTTTCTTTCACTATATGGTTAATACACTTACTATAACATGCCAAACGAACCCCAAATTGTTTATTATTAATATATATATCCTTATCTAAGTCATTTGGCCGAACCTTAGATTTTTAGGAATAGAATAACAATTAATAATATAATATTTGATTTAAAAACTATTTTGTGTCAATTTTGACACTATTTTGATATATGATTTTTTTGAAAGTCATAACAGAATTATATGTTCGAACCAAGTTTATTAAATCAACACTAGTACATCATAGTAACCTAGAAAATTATTTTAATTCATAAAAATTCTTAAATTACATTTATTTGAGCATTTATAACATCAATTATGTTAATATTTCCTTAAAAGGGTAATTACTGCATCATCGTTGTGTCAAAAATAAATTAACTTATTTAAAGTCTAAAAATTATAAATAAAATATCATTATGTAGGAAATATTTTTAGCTTTCTAATAAATATTTATAGTCGAATTTATCTTATGTATAACCCCATATTAAAAATGTTTTAGTAAATAAACTTTGATTTTAACTCTTTTAACTCTTCTTTGAATTAAATAATAATAAATGTCCTAATCTAATCCAAGTGGGCCTAAATGGTCATATTATATTCATAAGGTTGCTTTTGGCCGAATTACACTTATCCAATAAAATTAGGACATGTGTTAGGGTAATATTAATATCATATTTACCCTTAGTTACCCTATTTACTATTAACCGTGGTAAAAAAAGTAAAAAGTTACTATTCACCAAAAATTATTTTCATCTCATTGAACCACATTTTGGTCCTTGATATTAACCGTGTCTATCGGATTTTCGAAATTCCATTCACAGAAGTGGTAAAATTAAGTTTTATGCAAAATTCAGTTTTTAACCTACCACTTAGTAGTTTCACTATTCATCAAAAAAAATGAAGGTTTTCAGAAAAATGCCAAAATTTCATCCTAAGCTATATTTCATATTCCGAATTCAAAAATGAAGTCTATTTTACCAAATTCATAACATAGAAGTTGCATTAATTAATTTTATAATTAAATCCCGCTGTAAAAACAAATAGCGTGTTTTTAAGAAACAATATCTATCAAAAGATTGACACTTGTTTATGTCTGGTTTAAATGTGCAATTACATCCAATGACCAACATTGTATTAAATTGAAAAAATATATTCTAAATATACTTTAAAACTACTCCAATTAATAATTTATCACTATTAATTATTTCGATTAAAAAAGTTGTTTTTTAATTATAATTAAGTAATTTTCACTATTCATCAGAATATGAAAGTTATCCGAAATGTACCAAAATTTCACCTTAGGCTAAATTCGATACTCCGAATCCAAAAATGAAGTTCATTTTGAAAAATAAGATTTACAGAATTTTAAAAATTGGTTATTACTATTCATACCGGCTAGTTTTAATAATATTTTAATAGCATATCGTTGTTTAGTGAAACTCGGTATTGCGTATTACACACGCTATCGAGGAAGGTCGCGATTGCGTGTAATGCAAGGCAAGTCAAGGATGCGTGTTGTGCAAGCTCCTTTTGGTGTAGCATACAACACAAGACATTAATAAAATTAAAAAGAATATTTTTTATAAAATCTTGGGCTGTTACATTCTACCCCCCTTAAAATGAATTTCTCCCTCGAAATTCGTCGGGGTTATAAATGGTTTACTATTTGAAAGTTTCTTTAATAGAAACCCACATCGTAAAAAGGAATATCAAAACCAATCTTTAAAAACAAAAGTATGAAACGTAACGGTTACCCAAATAAACTAATCATTGGGTTTCCACATAGGTGAAAATATGGATATGGAAGAGAAATCTAACCATCATGTTCTGATGGAGAGTGGTAGAGAACATGGCTATGGAAAAGCCAATAATCACAAATCCATAAATTTGTGACGATCTAAGGTACCATCCGATTCATCAGGTATAAGATCACTAGGACAACATTTTTGGTTTTCAAGATCATTTCCCTAAAGTTGAAAATTTGAATTGGAATAAATACTTTCTTTATTTTGGTACAATCTCACTATTGTTCGTGCCTAGAACAATTTCCACTTCATCTCTTAAATAAATGAAGTTGAATTTGTTATTCGTGAAGTGTTAGCAGATCACGTGATAGAATGACGGGTCATTCCATCTGTCTCAAACAAAAGGTTAGCAAAAATTATATACATAAGTCGATTTATAGTGAGATTAATCATATATGGTTCCTAAAATGGACTTATACTTCATATATCATACTTCTTAATATAGTAAAACTAGTTTCTACTAAACAGGGACTTCCTGTAGGCCAGTGGTAAGCGATAAAGGCCAGTCGCACTTCGGTTGTGGGTTCGATTCCCACAGCCTTGTCCGACGCGATGGGCTGTCGCCCGTCCTGCAGGTTGTCCTTTTTCTAAAACTACATTACTATAACATCCCATCAATAATATCGAAAAAAAACTTCTATCCTTAAACAATACTCACTTATGTCCAACATAATCCATTTCAATCTTTAGGCTTATCCATAATACTGCAGTCCACTCTCATAACATAGTGAAAATGATTACCAGAGATTTAATACCATCATTGATCCCCATATATCATAAGATATGTTTTGTTGGTCACATTCCAAACATTCAATGTCCTTAATCATGTATTCTCTTGAATACCATAGTGAAAACATGAATGCAGTTTAAAGTTAACACTTTCCACATACCAAAATCCTCAAAATTCTATATACTCAAACCATGATATTACTTAGTCCTTATATCAATCATGAGATCATGAATATTGTTAAACATTTCATTTTCTTGTTTTCCCTTCATTATGCGCATATCATCTTATTTCCAAAAATATCTCAATCACTTTGAATACCACATTAAACCAATAAATATTCCAATACTCCATGATACAACATTATTTTGGAATCCCATTACATAAACACTTAATCATTCCACCACATCGTTATCATATTCAACGTCGCCAATAGTGATCGCATATGACTTCCCTTTGTCCTTTGCCTTCAGTGGTTGCTCATGTTGATCATCACTAACCCTTAGATTAGGGCAATTATTAGCATAATGCCCCATTTCCTTGCACTTGAAGCATTGAAGTGTTGGTGGTGCGTTCTCTACAGTGTTTGCTTTATTCACATCATTAGGAACCCTTTTTCCATTACTTCGACACTCAGCTGCTCGATGACCTTCTTTTCCACACTTAAAACATTTTCTAGTCCCTTTAAGACAATCTCCACCATGCTTCTTTCCACACTTTGTGCATAAGGAAACATTCATCTTCTTTTCACCATTATTATGAGATTTCTCCTTGAACTCCATCTTTCGTTTCTTGTCAAAACCATGAGATGGATATGTAACACCCACTTCCATTTCTACCTTGATAGCACAACGCACAATTTCTTCATAGCTACTGAAGTCTCTTATAGCTAATGCCCTTCGAAGACTTGGTTTTAATCCACTGAAAAATCGATCAATTTTACTTTTAGGTTGGATGATAATGCCAGATGCATACCTTGCAAGTCTTGTAAAATTCGCTTCGTATATACCAACAGATTCATCATCCTTCTGCTTCAGCTCAATAAACTCCTTTTCCATCTTTGTTCGAAGAATACGAGGGAAGTACTTACTGAAAAACAAGTTCTTGAACTCGTCCCATTCCATGGACTCAATTTCATCTCTTGGCCTCGTATTCTTGATAAGATTCCACCATTGATCAGCTTCACCTTCCAAACGATATACTGCTAAGATGACTTTATCATGTTCAGAACATTGAAGAACTGAAAATATCTTTTCAGTGGTACTGATCCATTGTTCAGCAACAAGTGGATCGGAATTCCCACTGAAATAAGGCGGACGTTGCCTCATGAAGGACTCAATAGAATATTGTTCCCTTCTCTGCTCATTTGGAAGTCCAGAATGATTCATAGCTTGTGTAAGTATAGCAATAAGATTTTTCACTCCATCTCCCATAACATTTGTTTGTTCAGGAGGGCAATCATTGCATTGTCCATTGCATTGATCAACACGGTTCCTTCGGGTCCAGCCATCGTCTAAAACCCAAAAAGAATAGTGTGAGAGGCAAAAATCATGCTAGGGAAAACAACATAATAAAGGGGGAGTACCTTCAATATCCAACATCTTAGGTTTAATTCTATGATCGTTAGCGTAATTCTAGTACTATAACCTATACGTATACTTATCCCTAGGGACATCCCTAGACATACCTTAGAAATATCTCTAGGGATCTCACTAACGTTTTCGCATCCTAGTTTCCAAAGGTTGACTAAACCTTTCCTCTGATACCAACTGTAAAGACCCGAAGCTTGACATACATGGACATTACATTACATTTGCGGAATACTTAGTACATAACAAAAATACACACACAAGGATCGTAATAGTTTAGTGTCTTTGGAAACTCGGAATAAAATCTTCTAATCGTGGTGAAATATCTTCAACATCTCACATAAAGATCTTCCTCTTTTTTTTTTACCTAAAACCTTTCTTTATATCCTGGGGAAAAGAAAACATAAAAGGGTGAGCTCAAATGCTCAGTAAGGGTAAACAAAATAAATATCAATCACGTCATATTCATAAGAACATAACTTTTGGAAATCTTAACCTGCAAAAGAGAGCATAATTTCATAACATGGGATAAATCATAGTAGTGAAATGAAATCCCAATAATCATAACATAAAACATGAAACTTTGTGGAATACACACATAATCATAGAAAATCATTTCTTGTTAGTCAAGACTCATTGCCAAGACTATCTTAGTGGACAAAGTCCCTTTCTGAATCGAGTAACCCTCGTTTCAGTCCTGTTTCACTGAACCGGTATAACCTACCGTTCCAGCCCTGTCTATCTCATGAGATATAAAATCTTTACCCAATGCATTGGAGGGAGATATAGGTCCCACCCATCTCATAATGATACCATTCTTATGTGTGCCACAAAATCATAAATCATACATCGTTGCATAACCCATGTAATAAAAATGGGATTCTTAAACAACATGACATCATAAAACAACTCATATAAGATAAAGGAATTCATAAAAATGTTTCCATCACAACATAATCAATTCAATGTAATAATAGGGATAAAAACAGAACCATTTTATTATCTTAGATGGAAAATAATTTTGATAAAATACTTGAACTTCATTATTGAGAAAAATATCCTTTCTACTTCAAAAATCACTTTTCCTTTCTTAACATGTCATACAATTATAAACTAAAAGAAGTTGATTAAAAATAAACTTGAAAACTTGTAAAGGAATCTTCTTGGAAATAATGTTTTAAAAATCCATTCATGCCGTATAAGTTAAAAAAACATTCTTCGTACTTTTGTCAAAAAAGTCAAAAAGTACCTCGTACGACAAAATATTCCTTTCATACATATTACTAAAAACTCACCGAAGGGTAAAAATGGATTTAAACAATTGTTGGTGGATGGAAATAATATTACATTTTGATGAAACATGGATGTGGATGATAAAATACACCCCAGTAAATACTTACGAATAAACAATCTCGGATAAAAATGAGATTGTGATATTTCCCTTACCTTAGGTCCGATTTGCTTCGTAAGTGTCCGAACCTCCTGTATAATGATTTAAATAATGTCATTTACTTATTACAGAATCATATTCATTGTTATGATATCATATATGGTTCACTTATGACATTATATTACCCGTTCTTTTGTAAATTCCATGTTAAAGAAGAGTTTTGGGTAAAATCGTTTCATTTATCATAGGTGTTCTGACTTGTTGTTCTTGACATTATTATTACTTATATCATGATTTACTTACTTCCAGAATATAAAATATGATTTATATATCATATATATTCAGTATATATATATATATAATAGATAGATAAATGAAATGAAAAATACCGTTCATGGAGACGGTAGTCCGTACGTACGCATGAATGCTGTTTTCCTTTCCTTATTGTCTTGAATGGAAGTAAGTAGATGACATACATATATATATATATACATAAATCCAGTAGCTTTATAATGTCATATATTTCATTATTATTTCTTATATATACTTTATAATCATTCTTAAATGGTTAACATGGAGAATGAATCTCATCGCGTCGTGGAGACGGTAATCCGTACGTACGCACGAGCGATGATATCATTTCCATAAATATTGAACTGAATTGGAGTGGATTATAAAATATATCAGAATAAATATGATGTTGTAATAACTATGTATAGTTATTCTTTACACCATTATACCCATCCATGTAAGGTGGTGGTGGAAAATAGATTACACCACGGCATGGAGACGGTATTCCGTACGTACGCACGCGCAGTGATTTCTTTTTCCGTAGGATGGATAGATGGTGAAATAGGGTTGTTTCATACTTATAATAACATATCAGTATATGAGTGATACTGATGTTATTACTTCATAATGACACAACCTAAGAAGAAGAAGTGGAAGAAGAAATAAAGATGAAAGAATTGGTAACGGTAATTACCTCTTCTTTGAAGCGCCTCTTTGAGACCTCCTCTTAGGGCACTAAAATTGGTCTTTGAGGAAGACCAGAACCTCTAGGATGTTTCTAGGGAAGTGGAGAAGAGATTTTGTCAGGGGTTGGCCGAGCTTGAGTGCTCAAATTGGTGTGAGGAGGAGGGGGAGGAGGTGTCCTTTTATAAGGGAGGAGAGGGGCAACTTAGGAATACCTCAAAATATTATTTTATATTAATGTCAAAATTGGTTTATAATGGTTCCAAATGGTCTTATTTCGAAGCTAAAGTGGGGAAGGGTCGAACTCCTATCAACCAATAGGATTTAGACAAGTTTAGGTTATTATTTTAACCTTATCAATTAGATTTAACTCTAAGTTAAATAATTTAACTTTTACCGTGTCTTTTTGTTTTCTTTCACTATATGGTTAATAAACTTACTATAACATGTCAAAAGAACCCCAAATTGTTTATTATTAATATATATATCCTTATCTAAGTCATGTGGCCGAACCTTAGATTTTTAGGAATATAATAACAATTAATAATATAATATTTGATTTAAAAACTATTTTGTGTCAATTTTGACACTATTTTGATATATGATTTTTTTGAAAGTCATAACAGAATTATATGTTCGAACCAAGTTGATTAAATCAACACTATTACATCATAGTAACCTTGAAAATTAGTTTAATTCATAAAAATTCTTAAATTACATTTATTTGAGCATTTATAACATCAATTATGTTAATATTTCCTTAAAAGGGTAATTACTGCATCATCGTTGTGTCAAAAATAAATTAACTTATTTAAAGTCTAAAAATTATAAATAAAATATCATTATGTAGGAAATCTTTTTAGCTTTCTAATAAATATTTATAGTCGAATTTATCTTATGTATAACCCCATATTAAAAATGTTTTAGTAAATAAACTTTGATTTTAACTCTTTTAACTCTTCTTTGAATTAAATAATAATAAATGTCCTAATCTAATCCAAGTGGGCCTAAATGGTCATATTATATTCATAAGGTTGCTTTTGGCCGAATTACACTTATCCAATAGAATTAGTACATGTGTTAGGGTAATATTAATATCATATTTACACTTAGTTACCCTATTTACTATTAACCGTGGTAAAAAAAGTAAAAAGTTACTATTCACCAAAAATTATTTTCATCTCATTGAACCACATTTTGGTCCTTGATATTAACCGTGTCTATCGGATTTTCGAAATTTCATTCACAGAAGTGGTAAAATTAAGTTTTATGCAAAATTCAGTTTTTAACCTACCACTTAGTAGTTTCACTATTCATCAAAAAAATGAAGGTTTTCAGAAAAATGCCAAAATTTCATCCTAAGCTATATTTCATATTCCGAATTCAAAAATGAAGTCTATTTTACCAAATTCATAACATAGAAGTTGCATTAATTAATTTTATAATTAAATCCCGCTGTTAAAACAAATAGCGTGTTTTTAAGAAACAATATCTATCAAAAGATTGACACTTGTTTATGTCTGGTTTAAATGTGCAATTACATCCAATGACCAACATTGTATTAAATTGTAAAAATATATTCTAAATATACTTTAAAACTACTCCAATTAATAATTTATCACTATTAATTATTTCGATTAAAAAAGTTGTTTTTTAATTATAATTAAGTAATTTTCACTATTCATCAGAATATGAAAGTTATCCGAAATGTACCAAAATTTCACCTTAGGTTAAATTCGATACTCCGAATCCAAAAATGAAGTTCATTTTGAAAAATAAGATTTACAGAATTTTAAAAAGTGATTATTACTATTCATACCGGCTAGTTTTAATAATATTTTAATAGCATATCGTTGTTTAGTGAAACTCGGTATTGCGTATTACACACGCTATCGAGGAAGGTCGCGATTGCGTGTAATGCAAGGCAAGTCAGGGATGCGTGTTGTGCAAGCTCCTTTTGGTGTAGCGTACAACACAAGACATTAATAAAATTAAAAAGAATATTTTTTATAAAATCTTGGGCTGTTACATATGTTATGTATATATTTTATTTAAATTCAAATAAATTAATAGTGTCAAAATTGAAACTATTGTTATTTTATAAAAATAACATATAATAAAATTGTTTAAAAATCACAAAAATATTTACAAATTATAAATTTAAATTTATATGGTACAATATGTTAAAAATTATCCAAGTATGGAAAATTAATAATAGATAAGTAATTATTTGTTATAATTTAAAATTTAGAATGTTATTACCACAAATAAAATTAAATTGATTAAATAAGGATTAATAAAGTTGATAATGTTTAAAATAAATTCCTAACAAGTCTAAATTTTATTGGTTGATGATATTACAACCCTATCTCATCTAATATTAGAATATGAGTAATTTTTGGAGGTTCTTATGTGGTGTTAAATTTATTATAAAATAATATTTTTAAGATTTCCAAAGGTTCCCCTCTTCTCCCTTATAAAAGGGAACCTCCTACCTCTCTTCCTCACACCAATTTGAGCCTTTAAGCTCGGACAAACCCTGCCCATTTACCTTCTAGACTTCCCTAGAAACATCCTAGAGGTCATGGTCTTCTTCAAAGACCAATTTTAGTACCCTAAGAGGAGGAATCAAAGAGGCGTGTCAAAGAAGAGGTAATATCCGTTACCAATTCATTCAATTTTCTTTCTTATTCATCTTCTTCTTCTTTAGTTGTTTCATTATTAAGTAATAACATCAGTATACCTAATATACTGATATGTTATTATAAGTATGAAAAAACCCTATTTCACCTTCTATCCATCCTACGGAAAACAAAATCACCACGCGTACGTACGTACGGAATACCGTCTCCACGCTGTGGTGTAATCTGTTTTTCCACCAACACCTTACATGGATGGGTATAATGGTGTAAAAAATAACTATATATGGTTATTATAACATCATAATTAATCTGATATATTATACCATCCACTCCAATTCTATAATTATGGTAATGATATCATCACTCGTGCGCACGTATGGACTACCGTCTCCACGACGCGATGAGATTCATTCTCCATGATTAACCATACATGAATGATCACAAAGTTTATATAATGAATAATAATAAAATATATGAAATAATAATTGTACTGTATATATGTATATATATATGTATTTCATCTATTTAGTTTCATTCAATTCAATAAGGAAACAAAAATAGCGTCCATGCATACGTACGACCTACTGTCTCCATGAACGGTGTATCTAATTCCTTTTATGGATTTATAATATATATGTATATGATGAATATATATTATATATAAATCATTTTTTACATTCTGTAATTATGTATATCAGGATATAAGTAATAATATCAAGAAACTACAAGTCGAAACACATACGATAAATGAAATGATTTTACCCAAAACGCTACTTTAACATGGAATTTACAAAATAACGGGTAATATAAAGTCATAAGTGAAACATATATGATATCATAACAATGAATATGATTATGTAATAATTCAACGACATTATTTAAATCATTATATAGGAGTTTCAGATCCATACTAAGCATACCATACCTAAGGTAAGGGATAACTTTTCCAATCTCATTTTTATCCAAGATTGTATATTCGTAAGTATTTACTGGGGTTATTTCTATCATCCATGTCCATGATTTATATAATTGTTTTCATATATTAATGAAGTCATTTTTACCAATTTTTGACTTTTACTACTTGGTATGTAAGGAATCTTTCTTTTGTTTAAGTTATGAGGTACTTTTTTGAATTTTCTGACAAAAGTACGGGGAGAATGTTATTTTTAACTTATATGGCGTGAACGGATTTTTATGGTTTTATAAAGCCTTATTTTCATGAAGCATCCTTCAAAATATTTAATGACTATTTTCAAAAAAAACCTTTTCTTCTAAAATTTCATGACATTTTGTGAAATGAAAATGATTTTGAAGAAAAAGGGATATTTTCCTCAAGAATTCATTTCAAGTGTTTTATCAAAACCATTTTTATCTAAGATGAAATTATTTCACATGTGTATGTTTCAAGTATCATGTCTCTATGATTTACATGGTTTCACTTTTATTATTATGAAATGTTATCCATTTCTTTTATATGGATTATGTGATGATGGGATGATGTTTACGAAACCCATTTTATTTATTGGGTTATTATGAATGATGTTGGTTTATTTTGTGGCACAAGTAAGAATGATTTAATTATGAGATGGGTGGGACCTATATCTCCCTCCAATGCATTGGGTAAAGATTTATATCTCATGAGATAGACATGGCTGGAATGGAAAGTTAAACCGGTTCGGTAATACAGGACTGGAATGAGGAGTGAACTCGATTCAGAAAGGGACTTTGTCCACTAAGATGGTCTTGGAAGAAATGCCTTGGCTACTATGGAAATCATATCATGTGCTTAATGGTTTCCACAATTAAATGTTTTATTCCAATGCTATTTTACCATTATTGAAGTTCCCTTATGATATATGCCTTACGTACTTCCAAGATTCATGTCTTTGTTCAATATTTTGATGTTTATATTTTATGTTCATGTTTTTGCATTCAAATGTTTATGGATTGTTTTATGTTCCCTATGTTTACCCTTACAGGGCATTTGAGCTCACACCTTTTATGTTTTCTTTTCCCCTGGATATAAATAAAGGTTTTAGGTAAGAAAAAAAGGGGAAGATCTTTATTGGGAGATGTTGATGATATTTCACCACGATTAGGAGATTTTATTCCAAGTTTCCAAAGACACTAAACTATTACGGTCCTTGTGTGTCTGTTTTTGTTATGTATTAAGTATTCTGAAAAAGTAATGTAATGTCCATGTACGTCAAGATTTGGGTCTCTACAATTCCCATGTGTCATTCCTAACTCACTAAGAATGTAGCACTATACCCATAAACTATCAATTATGGTCTTTAATCAGTTTACACATTAGCCCATTTAACCTGTTCATCATTTCAATGATTCAACCATTCATGCCAACATGTTTATCAATGGATATACAATTCACTACAACAAGGTCACTTGTTTAATAACAATCCCTAAACCCGGGAAAAGTCGGCACATCCCATGGATGGCCCTAAATTAGGTCAAGTCCATCCGAAAACATCCAATGGGGATCATGAGGGTTCCCATTAGCCATTTTAAACATCATTATTACCAAACATGCCAAAGTTATTCAAAACATAACCAAGGGGAACCAAGAAAACAACTAAACATGCACAAATTCCCAAATAACTGTGGGATATAGCTTGTAGACCACCTACCTCGAAACCGCGGTTGAACACACACTCAATCGAGTCCTTAGACCTCGATCCGACCAAACATTGGAGCTTCAACCTAAAAATCACCCAAAAGATAGGGTTTTAGAGATTCGGAACAAGAGGGAGAGAAGATACAAACCCTAAACCAAAAAAGAAAAGCAAGGAAGGGATTAGCCTTACCCAGAGCTTCGATCCGCAACCAACAGCGCTCTAAATGACCAAGAATCGAAGTAGAACCACCCAGGGGAAGCTTGGGTTGGCCAAGTTCCTCACTAGGGTTGAGAGGGGATGAATGGAGGAAAATCCTGAGTTGGGATTTAAAAGGGAGGAGTGGAAAAATTGTAATTTTTTCCAAAATTAAGAGGTCGCATGGTTTGAAAAACCGTGTGAAAACCGTGCACATGCTACTGTCCGGAGGAGGAGGGGTCGCACGGTTTTCCTGGGCAGGACGCACGGTTTACCAGGCCGTGCGCAAGCCATGCACCCAGCCTTGTCTTGCCCATATTTTCCTTCTTTCATGCCCCGAGCCCTCGGAACACCCCCAAGGCCTCCCATACATTCAGAAGACATCCCTTGAATCCCAAAACAAGGGATTCAACCAAAACATAACTAAAACATACCCTTCTAAAAACCGGGATCTTAAAACCTCCCCACCTTATAATGGCTCGTCCTCGAGCTGAGCTTCCAGGACTTATTGATCCACCAAAGAGAAGAGTTCGGGCCATTGAGCCTGCATATCTAATTCCCGCTCCCATGTTACTTTCTGAACTATTCCATGCTACCATCGTACTCGCACTAATGGCACGACCATGACTCTCAAGACCTTTTCACTACGATCCACCACATGAACCGGATGCCCCTCAAAGGACACATCAGCCTCAAGCTCCAGATCCTCAACATCAACCATGTGAGATGGGTCAGGGTGATACCATCGAAGCTGTGACACATGAAACACTTTGTAAATCCCACCATACCACTGTGGAAGATCCAATCAGTATGCCACTGGTCCAATCCTCTCCACAATCTCAAAAGGGCCCACATACCTAGGCACCAACTCACCATGCTTTCAGATCTGACGGTGACTCAACCTTGGTGACACCCAAAGGAGCACCTTATCACCCACCCCAAACTCAAGAGGTCTATGCCTCCAATATGCATACGACTTATGCCTACTCTGAGCCATATACATTCACTTCCTGATCAACTTCACTCTCTCTGAATTCTCCTACACAAGACTTGGCCCTAATAACTCAGATTCTCTAGCCTCTAGCCAACACAACGAAGATCTACATGGTCTCCCATAAAGTGTCTAAAACGGTGCCATATGGATCGTAGCCAAAAGAATGTTGTTGTAGGAGAACTAAACCAATGATAGTTTCCTCTACCAAGAACCACAAAGGTCGAAGACAAAAGCACTTAACATATCTTCTAACACTTGGATTGTACGCTCCGACTGCCCGTCCGTCTACGGGTGGAAAGCTGTACTAAAAAACACCTGCATACCAAGACACTTTTGTAACCCTTGCCAGAAACATGATGTAAAATTTGGATCATGGTCCGAAACTATGGTCCATGACACCTCATGAAACTGCACTATTTCTCGAACATATTGTTCACCCAAATGGTCAACTATAAATGTCTCTTGAATTGGTAAGAAATGGGCCACTTTCATTAACTTATCCATAACCACCCATATTGCATCTTTCTTCCGCGGCATCATCGGAAGACCCATGACAAAATACATCATTTCATCATCCCACTTCCATTCTGGAATAGGAAATGGATGCAACAAACCACCTGGTTGTTAATGCTCGGCCTTCACCTGCTGACAGGTAAGGCACCGTGCCACAAAGCTTGCAACTTCTTTCTTCATCCAAGGCCACCAAAACTGCCTTCGGAGATCGCAGTACATCTTGGTCGAACTAGGATGCACTGCCCACTTTGATTCATGGGACTCATACATCAACTCTTCCTTCACACATTCTGGCATAACCACACTGTCACGAACACGAATAACACCGTCCACACTAACGACCCACCTAGAAGGTAGATCCCCACCTTTAAGCTTTTCCTTTATGGCCAAGAACTCAGGATCATCATGACGACCTTCCTTAACTCGACTAAAAAGAATCAACTACATCATTAAGGAAGCAATTGCGTCTTGAACACTCTCCTTCGGCACCTCCAGGTGCATCTCTGCAAACAAATCCATCACCTTCCACTCGGTGCTGGACTCCTAAACTGCCTGATTTGGAACCTTCCTGCTCAGAGCATCAGTAACACTGTTTCCCATTCCTAGTGTCTACACCAACTCAAGGTCAAAATAATGGAGATATTCAACCCATATTCACTACCGAAGATTTAGATCCCACTGTGAGAAGATGTACATTAGGATCTTATGGTCGGTAAACATGGTAAACCGTTCTGCCAACAGATAGTGACTCCAGCACTTCAAGGCGTACACTACTGCAGCCAACTCAAGATCATGAGTGGGATAGTTCCGATCATGGGGTCTCAACTCCCTTGACCCATAAGACACAACCCACTCATCCTGAATCAACACAGACCCAAGTCTGATTCCGGACGCATCACAAAACACGTTGTACTTCTTACTTGGCTCAGGTAAGATCAAGATTGGTGAAGTCGTCAACAACTTCTTCAACTCTTGAAAGGAATTATCAAAGGCCCCAGACCACTAAAACCTGATTCCTTTCTTGTTCAAGCCTGAGAGTGGTGCTGCCAAGCGAGAGAAATCCTAAATGAACCTTTGGTAATACCCGGCCAAACCCAGAAAACTCCAAACACCAGAAACACTATTGGGCTTCTCCCAAGATACTAATGCTTTAATTTCTCTAGATCCTCTAACACACCAGCGTTCGAAATTATGTTAACCATAAAATTCACCTCACCTATCCCGAATTGACACTTTGATAGCTTGGTGTATAACCGATTCCATCTTAGCGTACCCAAGACAATGTCATGATGTTGGGCATGATCGTCGTGAGTTTTCGAGTACACAAAGATATTGTCAACAAAGACAACCAAAAACTGATCTAGATAGGGATGAATGATCTGGTTCATCAAATCCATAAACACCGTTGGTGCATTGGTTAAGCCGAAAGGCATTACCACAAACTCAAACAACCTGTACTGACACCGAAAAGCTGTCCGTGGTACGTTAGAAGACATCACCCTCATCTAGTGATAACCTGACCTCAAATCAATATTAGAAAACACAGATGCAACCCTCAACTGATCAAACATGTCATCAATTCTTGGAAGAGGGTACCAATTCTTCACTATCATCTGGTTTAACATTTTATAGTCAACACACAGCCACAATGACCCATCGACCTTCTTTGCAAAAATCACAGGAGATCCCCAAGGTGACGTACTAGGACGGATAAATACATTATGCTCAAACTCCTCAAGCTGAACCTTTAGTTCTTGGATTATTTTCATTGGCATTCGGTATGGAAGAATGGAAACTGGCTCCGCTCCTGGCAGCAACTCGATTGTGAACTCAACATCCCTCTTGGGGGGTAACCCTGAGAAATCCTTAGGATAAAAGTCCTAAAAACGATCCACCACAGGAGGAAAATTAGATTGTTCCACTCTTTCTTTATAATAAAGAATAAGACATGCCACTTGAGTCGTGAGTCCACTCATCTGTTGACAAACGACCCTGCACGCCCTGATCAAACATCCCATTCACTACGGTGGACATAAGCGTCACCCTCAAGCGACCTGAATGATACTCTATAACGATAACAGTCTTTGTGTGCCCGATACAACAGCAACCAATCCATTCCCAAGATTAGGTCAAACTCTGACATCTTGAGAACGAACAAATCCCGTGGAAAACGATAGCCACCAACTTCCAAGTCACATCCCTTGCACTGCTTGATATCCTCAACCCACACCACCAAAATAGTTCTAATTGACATAACTCTACACACCCTCTCAACAGGTAAACCCAGCGCTACCACAAGTTGATCAGAGATAAAAGAGTGTGTGGCACCTATTTCAAACAACACACTAGAAAAAGTAGAAGCTACAAGGATCGTACCTCGAACAGTCGACAGTCCAGCTTCGCCATCACCATGCGCAAACTAAACATCCTGAAGCTGACCTTCCCTTGTTCCTAGGGCTCCTGTATAAGTACCCTATGGAACACTACCCTGTTGGCATGGGCGATCCTTCCCTGGAGTCCCAAGTCCATGTCCCCTGCCAGTACGGCCCGTGGAGCTCCAACTGCAAGCCTGATAAGGGGAAACTGACCCCCTTCCCATATCTGGTACCTGCCATCCACCATAATACTCTACCACCTGCTAAGGTTTCCTAAAGAACTTCTACACATGTCCCATCATGCCTCACGAACGACACTAAACTGGAAGTCAAGGACACTGACCACGCATATGCCCCGACCTACCAAACTGATAGCAGAACACCAGATTTCCACTCTGAGAGGCTGAACCAATCTTCCAGCCACTTTGCACACTTCTTCCATGTTGTGAGATCTCATGGTGTCGCTTCCGACCCTCGGTAGCTACACTACTCGTCTGCCCCACTAGCACCACAATCCCACTACCCGAAGCTCCCTTCAGGTTTCCTTCTGCGATCAATGCCCGATCTACTACCTCTGCGAACCTCTTCAAGTGTAAGATGTTTACTTGAGGGCTGATCTGATGTCTCAGCCCATCCTAGAAATGGGTTTCTACCGCTGCATCATCCCCTGGTAACACTGGGACAAAGTGTCTCAAATCAGTGAAGCGACTAGCATAGTCCATCACCGATAGCGATCCCTGAGTCAGGTTCATAAACTCTGCAGCCCGCTCCTGCCTCAAAGTCTCTGGTTACAAATGATCTAGAAACTTTTCCTGAAAAATCTTCCACGACATTCCCTCAGCCTACTCGATTTGTGCCTGAATATCCAACCAACGCCTAGCCTGGCCCCGCAACATATAAGCACCCAGCTTCACCCACTTTTTGACAGGGGTATCTAGATGATCCAGTATCATCTAGATAGACTCTAACCAAAACTCCGCTACCTTTGGCCCACCCTTTCCGGTGAAGTTCAGAGGGTGATGCAGCTGGAACTCCCTAGTCAGCTCAAACATACTCGATGTAACCCGCCCTGGGTCCTGATCCATCATCTGCATAAGGTGGGTCATGTTCTCCTGGAACTGGTCTTCTCTACCTTCACGGATTGCCACATTTTCTTACTCCTCTACTGGAGGAGTGTTCTCACCAACTTCCTACCATTGCCCAACTGGTAACTGATGTTATGGTGGCATTTCTTTACAATTCCAAGCACAAGATTTAGAATGCGTACCATAAATATTTCATGATTCCATCACAAAGGACTCCTTACTACCCACAACTATCCACTTTTCATATAGTAACCCAACAACATTTTCCAATTTGTTTTAAACCCTATTATTCCATTAAACATCAGTTACCCACTTGTTTTATATCATTATTCTCATTATTTCTTTGTTTCATGAAATGCATAATGCACCCTACCTTCCTTCCTCACATACCCACCCCGTGCGTGTGCATAACATAATGCACGTCACCAATCTCCCTAGGTGCCTACAATGATCCATGAATGAAAATCATCATGCCATTATGTAAACAATCCAAATATCATAAAACAGTCACATCAAACCACATGTACATCACCCAATAGTGAAATATCATCAACTGTTATAAGAAACAACCAAGAACAACAATTCGCACCCAGGGTGACTTGGGTTTTCCCCGTATATGGGTTAGCTACTCCCAAGCACGAGCTCATTACCAAGGTCCAACATGTCTTAACCCTTTTCTACCAATCCCAAATAACAAGACCTCATAGAAGGAGAATAAAGACCTCCTCTGATACCACTTTGTAACGTCCCCGACCCAGAATCCACTAAACCATTGCTCCAATCCGGGTGGTTACATGACCTTAAGTGCTCCTCCCCATACACCAAAGGCTGCAGACTAGAAGTGGGGATCTATGGGGTCAAGTGGGGAGACTATACCTCCTTTTTATTAGAGTAAACCACTAAAGAAATAAACCGAATAGCGGACACAATAACCAATAAACAAGGAACATGTATATCAACCATTTCAAACAATAAATATGTCATGTCATACTACAAGTACAAGAGTGAACAAAAAACCAAAATAAGGACAATGACCAGAATCAAAAAAATGGTCCCGACTCCAAGTCCAGATCCTCCACCAAGTGCTACCCATTCCCACTCAACTATCTAGCAAGGACCCTTGCACTTCTCCTGACCTTCAAACATGAAGTCTTCTCGGGTACCCAATGGTGGCCCAAGTAGGGTGTGAGTACAACTCAGTAGGCCACCACCAAAGATGTCTACAAAATTTCCAGTATAAACAGGCAGTGAAAGCAAAAGGAGAATGAATGATAATTTCCAATTAATTAATTTAGGTTCCATTTGCCAATTTTTGAGCCAAAGCCATTGCCACTTCCATTACCATTCATTACACACCAAATATCATCACTCACCATATCATCACATTTCTATAGATTAATCACATACATTATGTTACATGGGTCTAAGGCCAACAATCACATGCAAGCGGGTGAACACATAGTTATCCTATCTCACTAGGACTAACCCCCTCATAGAAACTATATCCTCACCTAGAAGCCTCAGTGTGGGTTGATGCAACCGTTAGGAGAATAGACCCTCAGTCCCCTTTCCTAACCCATGCATTTAGGGTGGATTTTAGGACCTCAGTCTTAGCTCAACCCGTGGGTGTAGATCCTCAAGTCATACCCCACTCAAAAATCCATGTGCACATGCTTATAAATATAAGTAACCATCAACCATCCAAACCATTTCCCTTCAGCAAACACTATTCACAACTCCCCACATGGGAATCCACATAATTCCTTAACCCATTAACACAATACCATTTCACATCATTTAACCATTCACCCAATTCCCATGTGTTATGCCTAACTCACTAAGAATTTACCACTAGACCCATAACCTATCCATTATGGTCTTTAATCAGTTTACACATTAACCCATTTAACCCGTTCATCATTTCGATGATTAAGACATTCATGCCAACATGTTTATCAAGGGCTCTACAATTCACTACAACAAGGTCACTTGTTTAATAACAATCCCTAAAACCGGGAAAAGCCGACACATCCCATGGATGACCCTAAATTAGGTCAAGTCCATCCCAACACATCACACGAGGATCATGAGGGTTCCCATTAGCCATTTTAAACATCATTGTTATCAGACATGATACGTTTATTCCAAACATATCCAAAGGGAACCAAGAACACAACTAAACATGTAGAAATACTCAAACAACCAAGGGATATAGCTTATAGACCACCTACCTCGAAACCGCGGTTGAACACAGTCTCAATCGAGTCCTTAGACCTCGATCCAACCAACCTTTGGAGCTTAAACCTAAAAATCACCCAAAAGATAGGGTTTTAGAGCTTCAGAACAAGAGGTAGAGAAGATACAAACCCTAAACCAAAAAGAGATGCAAGGATGGGATTATCCTTACCTAGAGCTTCAATCCACAACCAACGACGCTCTAAATGGCCAAGAATCGAAGTAGAACCACCCTTGGTAAGCTTGGGTCGGCCATGTTTGTCACTAGGGTTGAGAGGGGATGAATGGAGTAAAATCCCGAGTTGGGGTTTAAAAGCCCAGAGTGGAAAACTTGTAATTTTTTCCAACATTAAGTGGCCACACGGTTTGGCCGCACGGTTTGACAAACTGTGCGCATACTACTTTCCAGAGGAGGAGGGGTCGCACGGTTTGTCGTGGCAGGCCGCACGGTTTACCTAGGCCGTGTACAAGCTGTGCGCCCAGCCTTGTCTTTCCCAGATTTCCCTTCTTTCATGCCCCAAGCCCCCAGAATAACCCCAAGGCCTCCCATACTTTCAGAATACATCCTTTGAAGCCTCAAACAAGGGATTCTACCAAAAACTAACAAAAACATACCCTTCTAAAAACCGAGATCTTACGATAACTATTTTAACTTCATCAGAATAAATGGGATTGAAAATTATATACTAATCATAAATCCTTTTTCTTGAAGATAATGTTTTTAAAAAAATGTGTTTTTTCGTGATACAAGCGCTAACATTAAGATTAATTTCCATACATATATAAAGTAACGATGATCAAATGAATATTATATTTAAGATAATAATTTTAATATAATTTATCATTGAAAATTTCATTTTTTGGTATAAAATTATGATTTTTAGGATTAATTTTAACTACCATGATAATTGAGAAACAATTATTATAAAATAATTAATTTATTAATATCAAGAATTTTTTATTGAATCAACTAAATTTTAATTTTACATAATGAATATAAAAATATTTTTTAAAAATATTAAAAAAAATATTAAAAATTATTTAATTATTAATCAATACTAACTAAGATTAAGAATTAATAATGGTGAAAATTTCATTTTTCTAAAGAAAATATGTTTTCAAGAATTTTCTATTTTAATTTAAAAATTAATTTTATTAAATTCAGAATTTGATCTGTAATAAATAGTTGTTAAATTTAGTTTAATCATAACCAAATTTTTATTATATGTGTTATGTTATATGTTTAATTAAACATAAAATCACATTATTGAAAATAAGTTACCTAGTTTAAAAGTAAGAAATAAATTTTAATGAAATAAAGTAAAAATATATATAACTTATAAAAAACATGTTTGAAAACAGATGGTTATTAATTTATACCCTAATATACACCCTAAAATCAATAATAAGTATTATTTTCAATCTATTAACCTTGTAATAATGACATGATATTGTTGAAAAATTATGAGTGCTTCCAAAAGTTCCCATTTTCTCCCCCAATAAAAGGATACCTCTTCCACCCTTAAAAGATAAAAAATATACATAAAATCAAAATTATAAACTCTTCCCTATTAACCTCACCAAAACCCTATCTGATAAACACAATCCATGGTCACTCATATTTATAACAATCACTTCAATTTGAATGGATCTTCCAATGGAAAAATAAATTATCTAATATAATTGTTATATCCACTTATGATTTTAATTATTATGTTACTATTACAAATATATTATCACCAAAATAATAATATTTATTTAATGTATTTATTTAGCTGATATGTTTTTTATTAGTGAAAAAAACATATTTATTCATTTTTCTCATCTTATGGAAACAAAATAACATTTGTGTATTGTGTAGACCACCACCTCCACGAAGCGACACTACTTTTTTCATTTTCGATATTATTTTTCATTTTTAATGCATGTGAAAATGATTAAATATTAAATATTTATATATATCATATAATAATGATCGGAAAATTTGTTTTTGATATTAACCATTGCTCCCTCTCACACATTGAGAAATAGGAACACTAATTGTGAAAATGTGCGGATTGTCACCTCGACTATAAGATGTTTTCATTTTTCCTCCAAATTTGATTACATTATATATTAATATTAAAAAATGGTTCAACATAATTGAAATATAAAAATTTTCTTGTTATTAATTTTTTATAATAATAATATATAAAAAGAAAAACCTCTTTATTTATACTCACAAATTGAGTTGAAAAGTGTTAATGTTTGTGTCAGTTTAACCACCTTCATAAATAATGCTATAATATAAAATTATGGATGACTATTGGACCTTGAAAGGTCATATTATTAAAATATATTAGAAAAAATTTATTATTATATGGTTTTGGAAATATTATATTTTGTATTTACCTTATTATTAAGGTAACAGTTTCATTTTCTAAACTTTCTGAAATAAGTCATTATCAATTTGGTTTTCACAAAAAATAACGAAAAAAGAGATGGGATAATATAAGAAAATTTGAAATAAATATAATTCATATATTATAGATCCTTATACAATATATCAAGAAATGACATGGTATACAATTATGGGTAATAATATTAAAATTAATAAAGATACACAAAACAGTTAAAGTTATCAACACCTCATAGTCAAAGTATGATATAAATAATTAATGTACTCATGATAAATAATTATGAATAAGGATTATAAAAGGGTAATATATAAGAGTAAATTTATTAAATGGTTTATTAATTTATATATGGTTTTTTACATGGGGATAATATTTAATCAACAAATAAAGGAAACGAGGGAAGTGTTTCAGTCTCAATTTGGTTTCATTAAGACATGTTATTGTTATAGAACATGATTTTTTATAGTGTAATTACCACCCAATTGTAAAATTTTTATCATGATTTTATTAAATTTAATGATATTCAAATTCCCATTTAATATTAAATTTCTTATTTTATTTTGGTTCCAATGTTTCAGATGTAGTATAGGGTTTCTTCTAAATTTCCCCTTTATTAAGACATTGTTTTTATTATAAACCTATTATCATTTAAGATGTGTGTATACTGAATATATGTTATATTTTGTAATGAATTTAATAATAATTCATGATATTATATTTTAAAATTAATATTCATTCTCCATCATATGTTTGGATTTTAATTTTATAGAATCCATAAGGATTTATTTTCAGCTTCCTTTTAAAAAACAATGACCTCTCAAATGTGACAATAAATATGGGTAGATTATTCTCATTTATTATAAAGCCTCTATAATTTTATTCTCCTATGGATATCATTTTTAAATAATAAATTATTATTAACTTATTTTAAATTTAGTATAATTAAATCATCTATGAAATGAGGGTTTTCAAGAAGGATGTCTCAAGATGTTCAAAAGTATTTTCCACCCTTTCAATAATTAAATATTAATAATAAAGTCAAAATTTTCTTTTGATTGATCATATGTATTTTGTAATGACCTTCATTTTGAACCAGGTTAAAAAGTGGGAAAAATTGAACATTTTCAATTGCAGAGCATGTCGAATCTATGATCGGGCTTTGGAACCAAAGACGACTGGTTTTTTAAGCGACAAGAGACGGTGCATGGTTGGCGCACGGTTTCCTAAACCGTGTGGCACAAACCATGTGGCTTAAAATAGGGAGGTAGAGGAGTCCACACGGCCTGCACATGGTTTCCCCAAACCGTGCGACTAGCCCGTGTGGGGTGCCTCAGGTGTCCAATAGAGGCTGCACGATTTGCTCATGGTTTGGAAAACCGTACAGGTCAAATCATCCATGACCCTCATTTTGGGGTTTTAAATGTTTTAAAATTAAATTAAAAATAAAAACATAAAATAAAGAGAACCTCTCCCCTCTTCCTTACAGAACCCGTACGAACCCCTCCACCTTAGACCCACTGACATTGCGCGCAAGCCCCCTCAACTTCACCTACTTCCACCTTCGTTTCTCCTTTGTTCGTGTCCATTCTTCTTCCAAATCTCCATGGTAGGTCACTCCCCTATTCCCATATCCTTCTTGTATGATTTTCCCTCTTCCCTTTTCCCTAATCTAATTCGGCCGAACCCCCTTGTTTTAGTTTTTTGGTTTTATTGGTTTTGTTCTTGTTTCTTCTATTTTAAAGGGGTGAAAAAGGTCCCTCGAGACCTCGTTAGTGTGCATATGATGTCCGCCGCCGAAGGCGAGGCGGTTTGCGATAGTTTCAGTCTACCAGGTTGATTCCGAGGGAAGGGTTTTGATCTTTTATTATTTGTTCATCCTCTAAATTAATGTATTAGGTTGTTAAGGAGCTCCTGTTATGTTTTTCCTTGTGCTTTGGGCTTTTGGAATGGTATTTCTTTTTCGGAGCTTCGGCGGATCTCCTGTGTAGGCATAGGTCGTATGTGAAATCATATATGCCTCATGGGGGAGCAGTAGTGGCTCTTAGTTAGAAAGCGCCAAGAGACGGAGTGGACGGATGGATCCACCTTGAGGTATGATCACTCTCATTGCCTTTAATTTAAAGTTAAGTATTAGTGAGTTATTTCTATACTTCTTTAGTACGTTAATTTTGCAAGTTTAGTTTCAATTAAATGATTTTGTGTAAGGAGTTTGAATTACAGGGACAAGATTAAAATGGTTGCTTGGTCACTAAACTAATGATTTAATAATAAAACCCCTCGATCAGAGGTGTGCATTCTTTATGATAAAAGTAGGGAGTAGATTATTATCCTTGCTTGCTAAATTATTGTTATTCATTGGTGTTGATAGATGATGTCATGTTTCCTTTGAATTGTACCAAATGGTTAAAGCATGATAGTTGGGCTCTTTTGATGAAATGGATTAGGGTGGTAAGACTATACCTTAGGGGAATGTAATAAGCACGACTTAGGTTAATGAAATGGATCCAGTGAATGGGACTTACCTAGGAGGTGTAGTCCATATCACCTCTGTATGCTTTGTAAATCCCAATATGACTTTAAAATGATATAAGAGGAATGAAGAATGAATTGGGGGTTAGAAAATACCATACATGAGTGGGTTGCCTCATGCCACTTATATAAATGTGATCATGATACTTGAGATGGTTTGACTTAGGTATATTTGTATGAACGTGATTATAACCATTTACATGGATATGGGTTTTATGATTGTTTGTGATTGGAATATGATTCTTTTAAATCTTATGAGGTAATACCATAAGTAGTATACAATAGACATGTTTGTATTGTCAGTGGGCACATATTGATGCCACATAATAAATGATAATATAGGTGAGTGCTTGCTGAGGCCACCTAGTGACAGATACGTGGTTGGATGGGAGGAATTTATACCCCATGCCAGTGTGAAAGTACATGTCTAAAAGGGAGGCATTCTTACCACTTTCCAGTTGACTTCTTTTGATGATTACCTGTCTGGATGGGAGGCAGTTATATCCCATTCCAGTATTATGAATGTGACAGATGGGAAGCAGTTATACCCCATACCAGTTGAATGAATGTGATGGAATAAAGGCATTCTTACCCCTTTCTAGTTGACTCATAGGGACGAGAGGCATTCTAACCTCGTTCCTACTATTCTCTATACGTGTATAGAAGGGAGGCACTCTTACCCCTTGCCAATTGACCTATAGGGATGAGAAACATTGTTACCTCGTACCCGCTAATCTCAATTAATGGGAGGGAGGAATTCTTACCCCACACCATTTATAATCTAAATTCATCTATATTTATATATATATGGTGACATTATTAGGTTACTTTAACAGTAATGAGCAGAAGCTGGTATAACCGCCGGGTGTCTTTAGGGAACCTGGATGGGTGTTGTTATTATATGTTGTTATACTTATTGAATCCTTCTATACCTACTCACTATTAAATTATTATACACTGTCTAGATTGGGTTTGACATCAGTGGTGCGGGCCTACTGACACTTATATCTCACACCCTACTTGGGCTGCCATTACACTGGGGTACCCGAGTAGACCTTCTTGCTTGTAGGACCTAGGTTGTGTGTTGTGCTGTTTGTACCCGAGGTGTTAGGAGCAAAGGACTAAGCGGGAGCATGGGATGCTCAAGAGAACGCCCATCGGGCCTTGTTGTCTTTTATTCATTTCATTTGTATTGTATTGAAATCATGTTTTACTATTTCAAGTTTTCACATTGTGTCATTCGTTATCCCTGTGTAAAATTTATTTGGCCACCTTTTAGGAAGTGGATAGTAACTATCTTTTTCCACTATCTTTAAATTGTTTACTTCTTCCACTATTGATTAGTTTTGACTTTGATAATACCTATGTGTTACTCTGATATGAGGGTATAGTCTCCCCACTATCACCTCCTGTGACCCTCGCTGCTAGTCGCAATCCTCTGGCGTACGGGGAGACGCGCTTGAGGCCTTGTGACCTACTGGTCTGGCCACCGGTTCGATGGTAAGTCGGGCCGGGATGTTACAAAGTGGTATCAGATTATTACGGTTGATTTGATTTCACCATTGGGTGATGCACATGATTTCTGTTGATACTATTGATGCAATTGTGTGTTCCATTTTTATTGAAACCTGATGATACGAGGGTATTCCATTTAATGCATCATATAAGAACTTTATTAGAAATCACATGCCATGCATTATTTCATGCCATCTAGGATTCATTAGCTGATGCCTGCTATTATGATAGGTGTTGTGGAAAATATTCCATGCTTCTGTGATATGACATGTTTCTGTGTTACTTCTTTCGATGGCATGCTAGGTTCAGTTACTATAAAATTGTTTTCATTGACCAAATTAAATGAATGCAGTTACGACAGGAGCCAATTTTCAGTTGTATGGTGTATGTGCCCCTTATATCTTGGAAAGGGTAACCTGTGTGATTGAATTTATAGAAAAAGGGGCTGCTAAAGTCAAATTGTAAAATGAGTTTGGTTTTGATTAAAGGGAGCCAAATGCCAAACTGTAAATTGAATGGGTGCTTTACAGATTGGTAGTTGGCCACCTGTATGACTGGGTGATTGTTTTGATCATGTTAAATTCTATAATGTAATTTGTTTCATCTAATGGGGGCCAAATTTCAACCCATGGAGTTTACGGGCGCTTCATGAGTTTAAAAATATCAACCCATAATGAATGGATGGCATGATTCTTTGTGAGATGTTTAATTGTGTAAATTTTTTTGATTTTAACCTGACGTGTTTTGGCTTGTTGGGACCCTCGTAGGTCGCCTGAATTGTTTAAAAGGAATTTATTATGATAAATTTCTAGAAGAGAGTTCGGATGTCTGATAAATGTTTAGTGGTTAAATGTAAGTATGTTGAGACTTTCCATCTTTTCTTTGAGCTGTTTGTTAAAAATGATTAAGTTCCTAGTGATTTTTGGTTTTGAAAGTTTACTTGAAGTTTTTAATTGAATCAATTAAAGTGATTAAAAGAATTAAAGTGATTAAATATAAATGGATTGGAAAAGGAACCTGTAGTGGGGTCCTCTTTTGAAACATCTTCTGAGGGTAAGTTAATTCTTTCTTTTGTGTTCCTTGAGATCAAACCATATGTGTTTTCTGTGGGTGTTTGTTTTCTTTTGGAAAATGGCTTGAATGTTAGGCTTGAGCCTGACGACTTTTTTTGGGCTTGACCAAGTGCTTGGGTTTATGCTTGTTTTACGCGAGGGGATATCTTGTGGTAGGTAGAACCCTTAGTGTTTCAGTGCCTTGCTTGTGGGGTGATCTTTCAAGCCTTTTGGTATCGTTCGGGTGACTTTTTCCCTTATAGGACTTCCTATTCTGATGACTCCCTTGTTCGGAAGAGTGGTCATGTTACTCTTGACCTTGTCATGGGTGTGAGATTTGGGTAATACTTTGTATCAGTTGGTTCGACATGCCTCTATCATAGTCGGTTTCTTTGTCAGCCGTTTGACCTTTTCTTATTCGCTGTAATCGATGACTGGGTATGTTTTCATCTTTGTAAATGGTCATATAATGTGAAATGACGTGCAGCTAAATCTTTTGTGCTGTTGTGTACAGTCTTGGGTCATCTACGGGTTATAGTAACCTGAGTAGTTGAGAATCAAGTTGTCCCAATGCTCGGGATGATTTTTTAAGAACTCAGGTGGTTGACATGCCGATCCTGTTTCTTTGGATTCCTTGTACATTTCAGTGTGGTGATCATGGCTCGGAGGATCGACATACATCCATTTAGTTGTTGATGAACTAGTTCGCTTATGAGTAGCTGATCTTTTCTTCTTACGATGACACTGGCACTTCTAAGGTGGGAAGCGTCTTTCCAGTTTAGTTAAGTGTGTCCTTCTGGGTAGAAGGAACACACCAGAATGACCATTTGGGAATGGTAAGGTTTTTTTGAAATCCTTTGAGGCTTGCGGTTGTCGTTATGCGTCGATGTTTGCTCGAAAGAGCGACTAAATCTAGTTGGCGGTTTATGCAACCCCTTTTAAGAAACACTGGTGATTGTGGAGTACCTCGGTGTAAGTCGTGAACAATCACGAGATGCCTTATACGGGAAAAAGTTATTACGATCGGTTTAGAAATCTCAATGTGTCGGCAGGTGAAGCTGAGTTTCTCCTTTAGAGTCAACCAGGGGTGGTTTGACTGTTCTCCTTTCTTGTTTTTGGGTATGACTATCTAGAATCCTTTTAAAATACTCGTAGTGTACTCTATTATGTGACGAGCATGTCACCTACCTTGATTTCATCTGGGATCCACTAAGAGAGCATCGATCTTATGCCACGATAATGCCTTTGAAAGCTGTTGAGATCGTTTGGTTGTTCTCTTTTGGTGTGGCATGCGAGATGTGTGGTTTCTCTTGTGGTTTGATCTTAGAGATGTCATTGGGAGTCTGGTATGATCTTCGGTGAACATTCTCGTAGTATGTGAGAGATGACTTGGGAAGAGGAATCGTTGTTCAGCTTATAAAGCATCGGCTGTTTAAGTCGGGCGTATTCTTGAATAGTCATCCAGAGTGGCTTGAATGTTCTTATTTTGGGTTTTGAGGCTGATGGGGAAATCTACTAGTAGATCATTTCAACACCATGCTAGCTGCATCTTTGGAACGCTTGGAACGTTCTTTTGAAAGTCAGTTTGAAAGGTGGAGTGGTAGTTTGGATTTTTCCATTTAACATTAAAATCTATGGTGGGATGTACCTTTGATAGGTTTCTTGACGAGACGATGACGTGATCTTGTCTTTGAGATGACGAGCTCGGGTGAGACCCGTCTTTATGTTTCGGTTGGAAAATGAGCATTGGATAGGGTGTTGATGGCTTAAGTTCTGTGTGCTTAAGTGGATGTTCATTGGTGCGTAGGACGTTTGGAAATGTAACACGATCATTTGAAGAAGCTTCACGACCCTTGTAGGTCGAGTGAGGTGTGTGTTGTTCCCGTTGGCTTCTCGGGGATGAGAAGTTCTAAGGTGGGAAGTTTGTAATGACCTGCATTTTGAACCTAGTTAAAAAGTCAGGGAAATTGAAATTTTTCAGTTACTGAGCGTGTCGAATCTATGACCGGGCTTTGTTACAGAATACGAAAGGTTTTTTAAGCGATAAGAGACGATGCATAGTTGGCGCACAGTTTCAGAAACCATGTTTCCCAAACAGTGTGGCTTAAAATAGGGAGGTAGAGGAGTCTACACGGCCTGCACATGGTTTCCCCAAACTGTACGACTAGCCTGTGCGAGGTGCCTGGGGTGTCCAGAAGAGGCCGCACGTTTTGCGCATGGTTTGGAAAACCGTGCGGGTCAAATCGTGCGCGGAACTCCTTTTGGGTTTTCAAATGTTTTAAAATGAAATTAAAAATAAAAACATAAACTAAATAGAACCTATCCCCTCATCCTTATAAAACCCTCCTGAACCCCTCCCCCTTGGAGCCGAAGACCTCACGTGCAAGCCGCCTCAGTTGCACCTCCTTCCACCTTCGTTTCTCCTTTGTTCTTGGCCATTCTTCTACCAAATATCCATGGTAGGTCACTCCCCTCTTCCCCTATCCTTCTTGTCTGATTCTCCCTCTTCCCTTTTCCCTAATCTAATTTGGCTGAACCCCCATATTTAGGGTTTTTGGTTTGATTCATTTCATTCTTGTTTCGTCTAATGTAAAGGGGTGAGAAAGGTCCCTCGAGACCTCATTGGTGTGCATATGTTGTCCGCCACCGAAGGCGAGGCGGTTTGCGATAGTTTCAGTCCGCCAGGTTGATTCTAAGGTAAGGGTTTTTCCCGTTAATTGTTTGTGCATCCTCTAAATTAATGTCTTAGGTTGTTAAAGTGCTCCTAGTATATTTCTCCTTGTTCGTTAGGCTTTTGGAATGGTTTTTCATTGTTGGAGCTTAAGCGGCTCACCAGTGTAGGCATAGGTCGTATGTGAAATCACATATGCCTCATGGGGGAGCACCATCGGCTCTTAGTTAGAAAGTGACAAGATCCAGAGTGGATGGATGTATCCCCCTGGAGGTAGGATCCCTCTCATTTCCTTTAATTTAAAGTGAAGCATTAGTGAGATATTTCTATACTGCTTTAGTACGTTAATTTTGAATGTTTAGTTTCAATAAAATGATTTTTTTCAAATATTGTGAATTGCAGGGACAAGATTAAAATGGTTTCTCGGTCACTAAACTAATGATTTAATAATAAAAACCCTCGATCAGAGGTGTGTCGTCTTCAAGATAAATATAGGAAGTAGATTCTTATGCTTGCCTGCTAAATTCTTGTAATTCTTTGGTGTTGACTGATGATGTCATGTTTCCTCTAAATTGTACCAAATGGTTAAATCGTGATAGTTGTGCTCTTTTGATGAAATGAATTAGGGTGGTAAACCAATGCCTTAGGTTAATGGAATAAGAACGACTTATGTTAATGGAATGGATCTAGTGAATGGGACATACCTAGGAGGTGTAGTCCATAGAACCTATGTATGCTTTGTAAATACCTATATGTCTTTGAAATGATATAAGAGTAATGAAGAATTAATTGGGGGTTAGCCAATACCATAAACGAGAAGGTTGCCTCATGTTCCTTATATATATGTGATAATGATACTTGAGATGGTTTGACTTAGGTATATTTTTATGAATGTCATTATAACCATTTACATGGATGTGGGATGTATGGTTGTTTGTGATTGCAATATGATTATTTGAATTCTTGTGAGGTAATTCCATAAGTAGTATACTATTGACATGTTTTTATTGTGAGTGTGCACATACTGATTCCACATAATGAATGATAATAAAGGTGAGTGCATGCAGAGGACACCTAGAGATATATAAGTGGTTGGATGGGAGGCAGTTATACTCCATGCCAGTGTGACAATACATGTCTGGAAGGGAGGCATTCTTACCCCTTTCCAGTTGACTTCTTCTGATGATTACATGTCTGGATGGGAGGCAGTTATACCCCATGCCAGTATTATGAATGTGACAGATGGGAAGAAGTTATACCCCATACCGGTTGAATGAATGTGATGGAAGGGAGGAATTCTTACCCATTTCCGGTTTACTCAAAGGGATGAGAGGCATTCTTACCTCGTGCCCACTATTCTCTATACATGTGTGGAAGGGAGGCACTCTTACCCCTTGATAGTTGAAATATAGGGATGGGAAGAATTCTTACATCGTGCTCGCTAATCTGGATTAATTGGTGGGAGGCATTCTTACCCCATGCCATCCATAATATAAGTTCATCTATATTTATATATATATATGGTAACATGATCAGGTTACTTTACAAGCAACGAGCTGAAGCTGGTAAAGCCGTCGTGTGTCCTTAGGGAACCTGGACGGGTGTTGTTATTCTATGTTGTTCTGCTTATTGAATTCTACTATACCTGCTCACTGTTTAATTATTATACACTGTCTGGATTGGGTTGGACACTGGTGGTGCTTGCATACTGAGATTTATATCTCACACCTTACTTGGGCCTCCATTTCACAAGGGTACCCGAGTAGAACTTCTTTCTTACAGGACCTAGGTTATGTGTTGTGTTGTTTGTACCTGAGGAGTTAGGAGCAAAGGACGAAGTGGGAGCTTGGGATGCTCAGGAGATTGCCCATCAGGCCTTGCTGTCTTTTCTTCATTTCTTTTTTACTGTATTGAAAGCATTCTATACTATTTCCTGTTTTCAAATTTTATCATTCATCATCCCAGTGTAAACTGACTTTGGCCACCATTTATGAGATGGATGTTACCTATCTTTTTCCGATGTGTTTCAATTTATTACTACTTCTACTATTGATTAGTATTGAATATCATAATACCACTATGTTACTCTAATATAAGGGTATAGTCTTCCTACTATCACCTCCTGAGGCCTTCGCTGTTAGTCAGCAGCCTCTGGCGTATGGGGAGACGTGCTTGAGGCCATGTAACCTACCAGTCCGGCCACCAGTTCAATGGTAAGCCGAGCCAGGACGTTACATATTTTTTATGTTTCAAATATTAAATATTCCTTTTTAATAATTTTTTTAAGTAGTTACACTTATTTTATAGATGTTTATTTATATTTCATGTTTCATTTACTGAATAATATTTTTGAAGAAAAAGTTTTCAAAGTATTTTTACTTCTTTTATTGAAATCATTAAGTCCTTTGTTGATGAAAATATCATGTTTTTTCAAATAATGTAGATGTTTTAAAAATATTTTCACTTATAAATTTGAAACCATTATATATTTTCAAGGAAATTATATTATTAACTTTTTATAATAATGTATTAATAAGCCAGATCATTCCCTTAATAAAAATAATTTTGAAAGTAATTTTCAATTCAATGAATTAAAATGGTTTTTTTGAAAACTTTTTTATTTTCACATATATTTACCCTCTAAGTTTTATTTTTTAATGAAGTGATGTTTTTATCACCATTTATATTTTATTATGATATGATTTATGTTGGAAATTTATATAATGATATTCTATGATTTCTTATGTTCATGTTATGTGTTGTATATTATTTTTTTTAGAAAAATATTATTTTTACCTGAGTTCTTTATGATATTATTTAATGTTTTATTTTCTTGTGGTTAAAAAATTCATGGATTATGATATGGGTGTGATTTATATCACCCTATAATTCATTGGGTCAATGATTGTATTTCATGATTTAGAAATGTTATTTCGAGAGATTAGGAAGTCACTTGGTCCATAAAGGGTGAGTTTGATAACATTAAATTATACACACAATCTTATGTAAAAATTGGATAGAATGTATCTAGGTTAATATAGGGTGATTTTTATAAAAAATTTCACAACACTGAATTTTACATTTTAATTGGTTAGAAATTCACTAGGTGTAAAAAGGGAGAGTATGATGGCATTAATATATACTCACAGTTTTACAGGTAAATAGGTTAGAGAGTATCTAGGTTCACGAGGATAAAAAATCCAATGATTATGATTGTTCCACCTTTTCATGTTTTTATCATGTTATGCCATGTTTTCATTATTGTGACTTTTTTTAGTTGATTTAATATTTTTTTTATAATTATCACATGTTTTATGACTATTAATATTTCTTATGATAGGTCAATTATTTCCATGATTCTTAAATCATTTTATTATGTTATAAAGTTTATCCATCATGTTTTAGGGTTTATATCCATTATATTGGGAGATTTAATAATGTTATTTGTATCTTTATCATATTTTCATTCATTTTTATAAACTAATCCTTTATGATATTTCTTTTCAGTTTTACAGAATTTGATATAACCCCTTTATTAATTTTCTAGTCCATATATTATGAAGTTGATTATATCATGTGAGATATTTAAAAAGGGTATAGAGGAGAATGATTATAGAATTTTTTTTTCTTATTTGAAAAACTAAGTTATTTATAAAGATAATCCCCAAGAAACTAATCCTTTAAGTCCTATGGATGTGTGACTACTTTTAGATGTAATGATTAAACCATGTTATTTATATATTATTTATATATGTTTTTCATGGGTCACTTATGTTGGTATAAGTGATGGGTTTGGTTATTTTTCATATTTTTTATATATACTTGGTGAGTATTTTAGTTATAGTTTGTACTTGGTTATAAAAACATAGTAAAATCCCAAAAGTTTATTATAAATATTTTATTTTATCCTGAAAAATTGGTAATGTATTGAATAATTTATTTTACTAGAAATATATATCTATATGGATACATGAATGTAGATACAATAATTGAACATATGTAGCTAGGGTAAGTCACTCATAAATAGTTGGTTGAGACTTTATTCAATATTCTCCTTGATTCAAAACTAGTTGTCCTACGACTACAAACTAGCCTGGACACTATTGGAGGATGATATTTGGTTAATAAAAAATTATACAATTTACACTATAAATTATTTAATATGTTAAGGAATTAAGACACATATGATAGAAACCATTCTTAAGAAACTAATATTTAAATGAGATTTATTTAAGTTAATTTAGATGATATTTTGATTATTTCAAAGAGTAACAAACATCAATGTGATAATTTTCATAATTTCCATAAAATGTAAATATTGGTGACTTGGAAATAACTTTTTGGTTTATTGATGGATAAATTATGGGGGGAAAAGTCAATTATAAAAGTGGTGGAAAATTTATTAATGAGAAAACATGTGGGGGAGAATATAGTATTGATTTTTTTTGGAAACTCCCACACAAATATAACAATTTATGAATAATAACATTAATATTTACAATAATATAAACACACCAAAGAAGATAAGAATGATGTTTCATTGAATATTAGGTGATAAATATTTTTAAGGAAAATATATTCCAATTTATATATGTGTAGAATTTGCAAATAATAACCCAACAGAATGTATCATAGGAACAAGAAAGTGTCGCAAGTGTGAATTTATTCTCTATAAATCTCATTATTGTTTAGTTTTGATAAATAATATTTTCCATAAAATAGTGGTGAAAAATGTCTGATTCCAAAAAATGTTTTTTTTTGAAATTATGAAGAATAAATCCATAAATATAGAAAAAATGGGGATAATAAACATTAACAACCTCATAAAATTGGAAAACAAGGAAAATCCAATGCTAATCCTACTTCTAAATGTATGTCATGAAAAATAAGTTTAAAATGTAATCTTTCCATTCATTCTATATTTGGGGAAAAATGATTAGAATCCTGTTATTTCTAGCTTAGTAGGCCTAATATTTTTTCCAAGATGATGAAATTAACAAATTAATAATTTAATATTATATTATATTATTATTGAATATTAATTTATGGTTTATGCAATATTCTTTCTAAAAGGATTATTCTCCATCCTTTGGAATAATTCATAGTTATTTTGGAAATGTATTGATTATCACAACATAGAATATAAAAAAATAAAAAAATAGGGAAATAAAATTTCATATTACAATACAATAAATGATCATCTATCCGTAGAAGGAATACTAACAACCCTGTAGGAAAAATAATTATATTATAAGGATTGTGATACAAAATTTGGGGTAATGATTAAACCAAATTGTTTGGAACAAACTCAATATTTGTATATGCCTCTTAAGAAGAAACATAATAGTTTAATAGTTTCAATCAAATTAGTAAGGTTGATACAAAATTTGAATTTAACACTAATGCCTTATCAATAATACAGATACCCCTAACTATCATCCTTAGTAAGTGATAATTATAATTTCATTGACATAATTTATTTCATGGGGGTAGAATTTGACAACATGAGATTTTTTATACATTAAAAGACATACAATGTTCTATATATTGTGTCACACACTACACCAAAGATAAACTTGAAACAAAATATGAATAATAAATTCATTAATAAATCTATAATAACCACAAATATGGTAACCCATTAATAATTGTTACCTTTATATGGTATATAATTATTAAGTGTTAATATTACAAGTGACATTACCAATAAAAATAGTTTTCTTTACAATATGAAATTTATTTCAAAAATTAAATTTTTTAAAAATGTATAATTAAAATGAGATTAAATAAGATTAATTTTTCAATTCCTCACAAGAAAACTATCTTAGTATATATTTATGATGTTTTTAAAAATAATTTATTTTCAGATGATTAGTGAAAATACATATTTATATCATCAGTTTTAGGAAATTATTTTATTATATGAATACATTGATAGTATTTAAAAATTTATTAATATAAACATATATAATATAATTTATAATAATGTGTTTGAAAATGAAATCATTAATTAAAAAACCCATGTTCAATATTTTTGAAATTTATATAGTGTTTTAATGAAAACTTTTTTTGATTGTTCTATTTGATTAATTATAACATGTTGAAATGAAGTTATGGTTTATTGTTAAATAAATACTATTTTATTGATACTAAATATTTTAAATTCAATAGAATTATTATTATTTATAATTATATACCTATCATGAATATTTATTCCTATAAATAAGATTTTTTAAAAAAATGGGTTTTTACGAAATATATGTACTATTATTTATATTAATATCTATAAATAATACAATTTAATTTGATAAAATAATTATTATATTTGATATAAAAATATTCATATTATTTAATATTTCAAATTTTGTTGTGGTTATAAAATTTATATGGTTTTGATTAATTTTAATTACTATGATAGTGGTGAAGAAATTATTTCAAATGTATTATTTTATTAATTTCATGAAATTTATGTCGTAGTAATTAAATTTAAACACTTCAAATTATTAATCTAGAATTTTTTATAAATATATAAATATATATATAATAATTATCATTTAGTTTTAAATTAACAATAAATGTTATTATGAATAAATAAATATATTAATGTCATTTTTCTAATGAAACAGTTTTTCCACACAATATCTATTTTACATTAAAAGATATTTATATAATATTTATAATTTTAATTTTATTAAATTTTTATTAAATTCATTTCAATCCCACCAAAATATGGTAATATGGGTTATGATTTTCTTTTATTGTAACATAAAATCGCATGGTTAAAAACTTGTTACCTAGTTTAAAAGTAAAAAAAGTAATATGTAACTATATAATTGTAAAACCACTATAACATGTTTATAACATGTTTGGAAAAAAAATATTATTCCTTTATCTATAAAAACCAACCAAAAAAATAATAATTTCAAAAACATTGGAGCCATTGACCCTGTAATTATGTCATGGAATTATTGAAAAATGATGAGTGTTTTTAAAAGTACCGATTTTATCCCCTTATAAAAGGAAAACAATATAATTCTTAAGAACATCACATATTTTTATAATTACTCATTATAACTCCTAAATTTTAATATAAAAATATTCTTATCCCACAAACATAATCTGAGGTTAACTTATAGTTAGCCGAAGCCATTCAATTTCATGTGAACTTCCAAGGGAGAAATGTTGTCTCCAACATAAGTTTTTTCTCATCTTACGTTTTTCTTCTAAAAAAATATTCCAAATATCTTACCACCAAAATAATATGATGAATTTAGTATCAATATTATACTTATATGTTCTTATATTATTGTTTAATAGTTATTTTTGTATATTCATCCATGTAGAAAAATAAATAATATCATTAGTGTGTCGTACGGACTACCAACTCCGTTAAGACACATCGTTTATTTTTCAATACAATTTTTTCATGTATGGAAAAAATGGAATAAATGATGAATATTAGATACATATATATATATAATATAATTATGATTATGAAATTTAAACTTATTATCGACCTTCACCCCATATTACATTTTCAGAAACAAGAATGCTAAATGTGTGTACATGCAGATTACCACCTCCTAGATGAAACATATTTTGTTTTTATCTAGATTAACAAATATTATATAGAATATTCAAATATTATTCAAAATATTAAAACATCAAAAGATTTTCATTATTATTTTATTATAATTTTATAGTGTAAAAAACACCTCTTTTTCTATACACAACAACCTAGTTAAAGCAGGTTTATGTTTTGGTTGGTTTAACAACCGATGTGGACTATGCTTTAAAATACGAATATGGATGAATATAGGAACATGGAAACTAATATAATTATATTAAATTATGATAATAAATATTATTTTATGGTTATATAATTAATATATTATTTATTTAACCTACTATTCACATAAAATTTTCATTTACTAATATTACAAAAAGAAGAAGTTATTACTTAAGGTTTCACATAACATAACAGAAATAAATATAAAACACCATATGAACATCTTAAATAAATATATTTAAAATATTATAGTACCTTATATGATATATAAATAATTAAAACTATATAAAATATGGTTAATGATATAAAAATTATTAAACTTTAGAAAAATAGTTAATGCTATTAACACCTGAGAGTCAAAACATACTATACATAATTAACATAATCATGATAAATAATTGTGACTATGGATTATAATAGCGTAATTTTGAAGTTTTGGGTTCTTAAATATGTTATTTAGTTATATATTTCTATTTTATATGATGATATAGGGCCATCACCTAATAAACAAAACAATATTAGGGTTTTCTCTCTATTTCTTTTCATTGAGACATTTTTATGTTATACAAAATGTTTGATTTCATATGGTGTAATTACCACCATATATTAAAACATATATCATGATCATATTATATATAATGATATTAAATTACCCATTTAATGTTAAATTTATCATGAGATTTTGGTTTCAATTTTATGATGATTGTAATAGATTTTCATCTCAATTACCCCTTCTCTTATGCATTGTTTTTATTATACACCTATTAACATATATGTGGTGTGTATTTTACCTATATGATATATTATATCATGAATTTATTAATCAATCATGGTATTATATGATAAATTTCATTTTCATTAATCATTAGGATTTTTTATTTAAATCTTACATAAACCGTAAGGATTTTTTGTCAACTTCCTTCCAAAAAATTGAGACCTCTCAAAAGTGACAATCTATCTTAAGAATTTTTAATTTAATGAATTATAAAGCTACTCGAATTTTATTCTCATCTATATATATTTGGTAGGATTAAATTTTAATTTACAATATTTTAAATTGTTTGATTTAAAATCATTATTGTGATAGGGGTTTTCAAAAAGGGTTTTAAAAATGATCAAAAAGGGTTTTCCATCATGTCCAAAATATATGATTTACTATCTAAACAAATTTTTTTTTGATTGATGTCATTTATTTTTCATGTTTCCATTATTAAATATTCTTTTTAAAATTAAATTTTATAAATTCATTCAAATTTTTATAATGAAGATAATATTTATATTTTAATATATTAATATCAAGAAATATTTTTAAATGTAATATTTTTGAGGTTATTTTTACATCTTTTATTGAAAAATTTTTTTCCTTTCAAGATTACATTAATTATGTTTCTCTTAAAAATAATAATTTTAATATTATATTTAATTTTCATTAATAATACCATTATATATTTTCTTTCTACTTTTATTAAGAACTCTTTGTTAAAATATTTTCAAAATGATTATTGTTCCCTTTATTTTTTTGAATGTTATTTTCACTAAAATGTTTTAAAATGGATTTGTGAAAAAACATTATTTTTTATTATATATTTTATCTCCACGGTATATTTTACATGGAATTATGTATTGATCCCCATTTATGTATTATTATGTTGTGAATTATTTTTGAAAATGAGAGTTATAATATTATATGATTTCTTATGTTCTTTTTATGTGATGTATATGAATGATTTTTGAAACCAATTATTTTTTTAAAGGGTTGTTTATTAGATGAAGAATATTTTATTTTAAAATGGAATAAAACATTATATATTATATAATAGGTGGGTCTTATATCTCCCCAAAATTTATTTTTTACTGGATAATTTCTCACGATAGAGGAATATTATGTGAAAAAGATAGAAAGTTTATCGGTTCACAATGCATGAGTGCAATATTTTTGTTATCTACTCATAATTTTACATGTTAATAGTTTAGAAAGTAACTAGGTTCAAAAATGGTCAGTGTGATGGTGTTATTATCTACTAAAAATGTTATATGTCAGTAGGTTATCAAGTATCTAGGTTCAATAAGGGAAAGTTCGACGGTATTAAGAAGTACAAAAAATATAACATGTGAATAGGTTTTCAAGTATCTAGGATCTCAATTATAATAAATCCTATACCTAAGATTGTACCACCAATTCAAGTTTTTTTCCTTTCTATGACATGTTTTACTTATTATTCCATATTTTTAATGTATTATTCACTTTAATATTATACTCATATGTTTTGTGATTATTGATATTTTTTTAATATAGGACCCCAATTTTACTACTAATTTATGATATTCTCATGATCCTTTGTTATTCCATCATGTTTTGTGATTATTTTACATTATATTTTGATATTTGTTTATTTTATTCATATATTTCCCATATTTAAATCCATGTTTATAATCCAATCCTCTATGATATTTATTTTTCCATAGTGAGAATTTGAGATCCCCCCATTCATATGTTTCTAACCCCTAGTTTATGAATATTATTATATATTGGGAGATTCCATTTAAGAATTTATATTTTAATGAATTATACAGCTACTGTAATTTTAATCTCCTATATATATATTTGGTAAGATTCAATTTTAATTTACCACAATTTAAATTGTTTTATTTAAAATCATTATTGTGATGGGGGTTTTCAAAAAGGGTTTTAAAAATGTTCAAAAAGGGTTTTCCATCATGTCCAAAATATATGATTTACTATCTACTCCAAATTTTATTTTGATTGATGTCATGTATTTTTCATGTTTTCATTATTAAATATTATTTTTCAAATTAAATTTTATAAATTTATTCAAAAATTTTTATTGAAAATAATATTTATATTTTAATATCTTATTATTAAGTAATCTTTTTAGAAGTAATATTTTTTAGGGTATTTTTACATCTTTTATTGGGAAATGTTTTTCCTTTCAAGATTAAATTAATTTTGTTTCTCTTAAAATTAATAATTTTAAAATTATTTTTACTTTTCTTTAATAAAACTATTATATATTTTCATTCTCATTTTATTAGGAACTATTTTTTAAAATATTTTTATAATGATTATTGTTCCCTTTATTTTTTTAATGTTATTTTCACTTAAATGTTTTAAAATGGTTTTGTGAAAAACGATATTTTTTATTAAATATTTTATCTCCAAGGTTTATTTTACATGGAATGATGTATTAATCCCCAATTATATATTATTATGTTTTGAATTATTTTTGAAAATGAGAGTTATAATATTATATGATTTCTTATTTTATTTTTTTGTGAGGTATATGAATGATTTTTGAAACCAAATCTATTTTCAATGGGTTATTTATGAGATGATGGATATTTTATTTTCAAATTGAAGAAAACTTTATATATTATATAATTGGTGGGTCTTATATCTCCCCTAAATTTATTTTTTAATGGATAATATCTCATGATAGAGAAATATTATGTGAAAAAGAGAGAAAGTTTCTAGGATCACAATGCTTGAGTGTAATGTTTTTGTTATCTACTCATAATTTTACATGTTAATAGTATATAGGGTCACTAGGTTCAAAAATGGTCAGTGTGATGGTGTTATTCTCTACTAAAAATGTTATATGTTAATAGGTTATCAAGTATCTTGGTTCAAAAAGGGAAAGTGAGACCATATTAAGCATTATTAAAAATATAACATGTGAATAGGTTTTCAAGAATCCAGGATTTCAATTATAATAAATCATATACCTATGATTGTACCACCAATTCATTTTTTTTCATTTTATGCCATGTTTTGCTTATTATTCCATTTTTTAAATATATTCTTCACTTTAATATTATACTCAGATGCTTTGTGATTATAAATATTTTTTTAATATAGAGCCCTAATTTTACTATTCCTTTATGATATTCTCATGATCCTATGTTGTTCCATCATGTTTTGTGATTATTTTACATTATATTTTGATATTTGTTTTATTTTATTCATATCATTCCAATATTCACATCAATGTTTATAATCCAATCCTCTATGATATTTATTTTTACTTACTGAGAATTTGAGATCCCCCCATTCATATGTTTCTAACCCCTAGGTTATGAATATTATTGCATCTTGGGAGATTTCATTTAATTATATAATAGAGAAAGATTACGGATAATAGATTGAAAGTTTTTTACAATATGATATTTAAATATTTAATATCTAATAAACTAAATTGTTAGGTCCTTGGATGGTGCGGCTATTTGGGTATGTAATGATTAATCCATGTTATTGATGTATTATTGATGTATGTTTAACTTGTTTCACTTCACTTTAAATAACCATATACACAATACTAAAAAAACATTCCTAAAAATAACATACCCCTTTATAGTTTGTTAAATATTTTTAACAAACCACAATAACTATTAAATCCCTAGTACATCCATAACAAGGAGATGATATTGTGGACCTTATGATGGAATTTTGTGGAACTGAATATCTAGAATGGATATCTTTTAAAAATTTGGTCCAAAAACCTTGTAAAACAACTATGTTATCCAACTACAAATCGAATGAGAAACGTGAGTATGATAATCAGTAGAAATTGAAAGGTGATATACCCTACCACCAAACATAGAACAAAATAAGATTAACCAAAATCTCGGAAAGCTAAATTAGTAAAATCTATGAAGAATTCAGATTAAAAGTCTTGGAAAAAATAGGATAAAGTAGAGGATAAAATTTCTGGGGATGACTAAATCAAGAGAACCCTTGAAAATTTAGTATAAGGAGAATAAATATCTCCCTCTGTCATTCCTATCGAGGATAATCATATCTATTAAAATCCGAGTGTAATAAAATAAAACATAAATTAAGGAAACATTTCAAAAATATATAATCAATATAACCCTTCTAGAACCTCTAAAACTTATTCCAATGTATTTTTATATCCTTATGTATCATTACATGAAGAAAAGTAAACTTAATCTGAATAGAATAGTCTATTTAGGAATATGTTTATTATCTTTGAAAACCATAATCATGTAGTAAAGTTTTATATCCCACAATAATTTTATTCTAAAAAAATATTCAAATGAATTTTTTGATTTAGGTGATTTTGTCAATGTAATGCCTCATTCAGTTTTGACTTCTTTTAATATGGGAGAATTAAATCTCATAATAGTGGCTATATTACTTGAAAATATATCTACTATTTTCCTTTATGAATGTTATAGGATTTTCTTGTTAGAGTGAAAAAACTTATCATCCCAGACCACTTTTATCTACTAAACATATAGGAATATTGAAACCCCTCAAAATAATAATTATCTTGGGTTGTATATGCTTGAAATATTCATTGAAAACCATAAATTTTCATAATGTAACATTCACTATAGAGTTTAAAGAGAGAAAAACAGAGTTAAATATATTTAGTAATATGAATTAACCTTCGGAGGACTAATAACTCGTTTAACTATCACACATTTAGGTGGATGATCCCTATGAAGTTGATGGTGTGTTACATTAAATTATAACTCTTGGAAAAAATTAGTGATTTAAAACTCTATGGAGAGGGAGTATTTCCAAAAATATATAAAATAAATTTTTAGTTTTCAAGATGTGGTTATTAAAAAATTCCATGATGGATTTCATTATTTATTTTATGATGAAGTAGATGATTTTCAATCATATATGCCTGAAATTCAATCTATGAAGGAAACAAGGATAGGGTTGATCTCAGCTTTAAGACAACCTCAAAATCTAGAATTAAAACCCCATACAACCAACCTAATGTTTGTATTCCTAAATGAAAAGAAAATGTTTCTTGTAATTATATCAGTATACCAATCCCAAAATCATCAAGAAAAATTGATTATCATTTTATGTGAAAATTTTCAAGAAATTGGTTGGATATTTGGAGATATACGTAGAATAAATCCAAAAATATATATGCACATAATTCTGAATAAAAACATATAAAACATATTAGAAAACCCCAATGGAGGATAAATATATCCATTATAGAAGTAGTAAAAATAGAGATTGGAAATGTATTATTAAAAGGATGAATAAACCACTTCATTGACTCATACTAGGCCATCCCCATTCATATATATTTTTGAAAAAAGAACTGTCCATAATGAGGAATGAGTAAAATTAATTGATCCATATTTGAAATAAAATTATTTGGAGAGTGTGTATAGATTATGAAATGTTTAATCATGTTAGTAGGACAGATTACTTCCCTATTTAGTTTATTTACTGGATGTTATAATGGTTGGTATAAGAACCCACTAATGTTCTTAGATATATTTTAAGGCTAATTTCTAGTCCCCACTAAACCTGATGATTAGGTGAGAACCAAATTTACATGTCACTATGATACATTTACATATATACGGGATCCATTTTTAATATTCAATGTCTTAGGTAAATTTAAATGGTGTATAATATTTATCTTTTTATACCAATTAAGGACTATTTAGAGGTAATTTCAGATTAAATCATGGTTTATTAGGATTTTTTGATCATTTATTATAAAATATGGGTAATATTTTGAAAAAAATGCATTGAAATTATAACTTTTTTAATTATTGAAATATTTCATTCTATTTTTTAAAGTGAAATAGTTCTTGGATAAGGTTTTACAAAAGGAATTGATTTTCAAAAGTATAAAATTGATGTGAAAAAATAATTTTCCTATCCAACTTGTGTGAAACATGTAAAATCATTTTTATTATATTTAAGATTTAATATAATATTCATTAAAAAATTAAGTATTACTTCTCTTCTGGATTCAAGGTAAATTTTGAATGAAACAAAATTTATTTTTGATGATTTTTATAGAAAATATTTTGATTAATTAAAGAGTAAACATATCAAACCACCAGTGATATAGCCACCAAACTGAGAGAAACCATTTTTCACTTCTTTGTTACACTTCCCACTATATTTTTGGTGAATTTATATCCCAGATAATTTTAGGGAGACCTATAATTATTACCTATGGTTCAATAACATTGGATGCTTTCTAAACCCTATACACAACAACTGAAATAGAATTATTTGATGTTTTCATCACTTTGGAAAAAATCATGTTATATTTATTGCTAATTAATTTCATGATTTTATTATCATAAATCCCAAAGGTATTTGATAAGTATAATCATGGATAAATTAAAACTATACATATTGATTATTATATATTAATAATTCAATTTGGATTTGAAATATATGAAATTAAAAAATTAATTTAGTCTTGTACACTTTAGTAGGCTTCCTAATGCAACAGAAGTGGGAAAATAATCCAAAACCCACTAAATTATCATATTATCTGAGAAAATTTATACATGAATGATGGATAGGTAACTGGTTATAATGACCAAATGATAAGAGACATTTCCTTAAAAGTGGAAAATAATCTTTAATTTCTCCAAAATTTATCTTCTGGATGACTTGTTGGATATAAATATGTTTATATTTTTTTTTAAATATGGAATATATTGGAAAACTTTGTTTATAGCTACACACATTTTTTTTAAATTTTTTTTGAACAATATTATTTTTCTAGAAACATCACCAAAAGACATGAAATTTAACAAATACCCATAATATATTGTAATAAATTTGATGTCTGGGGAATAGAATTCATAAGTACGAGTTACATGTCCTTTTAAAAATAGTATATCTCATTAGAAATTGATTATTCCTCATGATTGTTGTAATATATTTCCACCATAAATGATTATACTAATGTTGTTTGTAATTTTCTATAGTCTAACATTTTTTTTATAGTTTTGGACTTCGAAGAAAAATTATTAGTGGTCAAGTAACTCATTTATACAATATTAACATGAAAACATTGATAGGTAAGTATGGGGAGATTTAAAAAACATAAACAAACCACCCCCGTAATAACTTTTCCAAGTTTAATTTTCCAATATTGAAATGAATTATTTCATAGAGAAATGTTTCCGGCCACAAAAGAATGACTCGAGTCAAAGGTTAAAATAAATATTATTGTCTTATATGTAACACTAAAAAAACCCATTAGGATGAGTCTATATAGGTTTATTTATTGGAATAGTTGACTCTTGCCTATGGAGCCAGAGCACAATAAATATTGGGTTGTAATGGAGGAAAATTCTGATTTGAATAAATGTGTAAAAGAGAGAAAGTTGCAACTATATGAGCATGAAGAAATAAGGAGAGTGGATTTTTAAATTTAAGAAACTAAAAAGAATGGACTAGAGTTGAAATTGGAAAAAATGAACAATTATAATGATTTTATCTAGGTTACCAAGTGTTTCTTTAAAACTAATGATGGAAATTGATTCTATATAAGATTCATTCTAGATAGGAAGGAACATTTACAATCATTAATGTATATCAATGTTTTATAGTGTAGGTTGTTAAAAGAGGATAAAAGAATCCTTTTATAGTTAATGGAAATGGGATTAATAAATTCTATGTAAATAAACCCAAACAATTTGAGTAAGATATCATACTTATTTAACCTATCTTTCATTTAGAACAATCTTATTATACCCTTCATCAATAGATGAATGATTTAAGTGTTATGTTTAAATCTAGTTCAATTTCCAAATCTATTACAATTAATTAAGTACACAACATAATTTATGTCTAGGGGAAATAATATTTGTGTTCTAAAGAAACCATAAATGAACATTTTAGGAAAAATAATCACCCAAAATTCCCCTTTTACAAAATGAATACCCAAAAAGATATAGTGATGAAACACTCAAAAAACCCTATAATAATAATCCTTTATTATAGACTGCCTAGACATTAAAAATGGGTATCACTTAGTAGTAATGTATGGCCTTATTAGGTAGCCACATTATAATATATAATCCCTATATTTATTTATCTTGTAGTTGATACATGATCATGGTTTAATTAAATTTTAAGGGAGATAAAAAGTGAGATGGTAGAAGTTATGAAGAATATTGTTGAGTTAATGCTATAAAGCGCTATATCATAAGTGATATTATTTTTTAATTAAATTAATTCTACGGATAATTTTAGGATATCATAGATATTAATCAATCAAATTTAGGGAATCAAACCACTGATTAAAGGTGAAATATTCCCTTATTTTTACTGAAAATAAAAATCATCATTGAATTCTAGATATAAAAGAATTGGAAAAAATATATCTAAAGTAGATAAAAAGAAATAAATTATTTAAATGTAAAAAATTCTTAGACTGAATTATTGATTATTTAAATAACTTCTTTGTAAAAAATTAAAATAGTGGAATGTATTTCTATAATTTGGGGTTATTTATTTTACACACTAACCCAATAAGCAAAAGTATATCTCTGCATTTATGGGAAAAAACTAAAATATATTGAAGAACATAGGGAGAAAATATGTTTTATACTATTGAGTTTCTAATAGGTTGGAATATCCTATAAAAATTATAGGGGTTACAGATGAATCAATGAATGATAAAAAAATTTGGGATTCTATTCTTGAAGGAAGTTGAAAATTAGGCATTGTGATTCAACATGGAGTGAATCATCATAGTCTGCCTCATAATATTTTCAATAAGAACCCACCCACCCTTAGACAAATAACACCCTATACATTCCTTATAATATGAAGACAATACTTGACTCTTTATGTGGAAACGAAATAAATTCATCCATCCTATGGTGATCATTGCTTGAATTTTTAATGATAAAGACTCAGAATTGAATAAATACATGAAAAATGAGTAAAATAATTAAAAAAAGACATGTATAAATGAGAATGGGATGGTAAATAAGTTGGAATAAATTTAATGAACTTACTAAAGAAATAAAATTTAGATCATTAAAGAGGAATGATAATATTGAGATATATTGTATTAATGAAGGAATATCTTATTTGGAAAGTGTTTAAATATTTCTTTTGTAATATTTTTTAAGTCCACCTGTCTTAGAGTCTAAGGATTCCCTATGGGGAATTTACAAAGTAAATAAAGTCATTATTTTATTTTTAATGTGTAATTAATTACATTCCAGTCCATTTTTTAATTCAACGAGTTTGGTGAAGATTTGGATTTATATTATTTATCCATTACATTGAGTAAATATTGTTTAAAATTGATATATTATTAATTAACATGATTTAGTTTGATTTTATAATTTAATGGGTGAACTACTTCTATTCAACTTTTCTTAATGTTTTGAGGAATTTGGCTATAGCTATCGATAAAAAAATTACAAGAGGCATGACTCATCATAATGTTTAGGGTTAAGTGATGATGAATTTTCAAAGAGGTATGTGTGACTTTGTATAATGAAAATGAAATAAGGACACAAAGGTTGAAACATTTCTTTGGATTTTTTGAATCTATGACACTAGAGATCCTATAATAATTTTGGGGTTCATTTGTGGTATGGGGTTTGGTATATGAATTTGGATATTAATGTACTCTATTTAGCTGTGCATATGACTTTTGAACTCCATATATGAATTTTTTCTTGGAATATGACATTGGAAACCCCCATATGACATTTGGATGGGTAAAGGACATCAGAAACTGGCATAGAATAGTTATCTGGGTGTATGAACATGATTGTTAATGTAAATATATAAAGAGAGCATAAAACCTATAGTTTGTATCATTAATCCCAAAACTAGCACTAAAAAAACGGCATAACAATGCATGCATGAAAATCTTGGATGACCACATTGTAAAGACCCGTAAAATTCAAGGGAAATTTTTTCTTAATATTGTTTGGAATTTTACAAGAATGCGGTTTCTGACGGCACCTGATTCCGAGGCCCGAAGTGCCCGGAATCAATTTCCGAAGTTTGGCTCGAGTACGTTCAGTGAACAAAGGAGCGGGAATTTATAACTTTTGATCCGGTGCTCAGAATTGAAATCCGAGGGCACCAATGAACTCACAGCGCCGATATTCGCTTAAGGAGACCTTTTTCGAAGTTGCGTTTATTGCGGGACAAAAGTTAGATTTGGGAGAAATTATAAGAAGTTAAATAAAAATGTGGAAACACTTTTTATTTTTATTTTGTTGGTTAACTTCTCCCAAAGGGAGTTAAAGGTGGGACCCACATCCACTTAACCTCCCTTGGGAGGATTAAGTGTGGTGGGGCCCACACGAACCCCAACTTTCCATCTTCTCTCAACACTCCCTTTAACCCCTCTTTAAATGACATGACAACTTGTTAATTAATTTGGAGTTATTTTATTTGAATTTCAAACCTTTGAAATTCAATTTGTTAAGTGTGTGAACAAAATAAGACTCTAGCTTATTTTATTTGGTTAGATTTCTCTAGCCTTCTTGAGAGAATTTGGGTTCTCCTTCTTCTTCTTCATCTTTGACGAAGAGCGCGAAGAACCTTCGAGCTCCGACGAAGAACGCCACTCCTCTCTTCTTCGTAGCCGGTTGTTTCCGAAGATCGACGACGCCTTCCGTGTCAATGAAAGGGAACGTCGCTTCCTCCCCGGACTTCCTTCGTCGGCTTACGAAGATTCGCCGACGATGAACCTCTTCGGGCGTACCTCTTCGTCAACAGATTTGATGAACGATTACCGCGACGCCCGACCTCCGCGACGTTGTCTTTTTCGGGTCGTTGACGATCTTCGATCTTGAAACCAAGGTAGGGGTTGTTGTTGGTTATTTATTTATTCTCGTTCTTGGTTCTAGCATGACAAACGTGAGGATAATTATTTATGTGTTATCGTCTAACGAGAGGGGGGGGGGGGGGGTCAGACTGCACAAACACAGCCAAATTCCCCCTCCTTTGTTCTTGATTATGATTTTCTTGTGGATGAACAAGATGGCGTGGTGCCGTCGCACCACGCGGAAATTCACACTGTTATATTGCGCGACGCCGTCGCGTCGCGCCGTGGAAGGATCATCATGAACGCGCCGCCGTCGCGCTGCGTCGAAGAAAACCGAAGGCACCGCGGCCGGAGTGGGGCCGCAGCGGAGGGGTGCGGTGCCATCACACCGCGCCAGATGACGAACACCGCGGCCGGTTCCGGGCCGCAGAGGGACGAGAGGACCGGCGGCTCGCCGGGCCACCGGTGTCGGAAGCCGAAAGGGGACCGGCTTTGGGCCGGGCGGAAGAAGAATGACCGGGGGAATTAAATTCCCCCGACCAGGTTAATTGCCCCCCTATTATGAGGGGGGGCCGGTTTCATTAAGGGGGGCAGGCGGCCCCCCGTTTTTCCTCAAGGCAGGCCCCCACGAGGGGGGCCGGTTTCCTCCAAAGGCACGGCTTAAGCCGCGCCGCCAGCTGAAGAAGCGGGGGCCTTGCCCGCCGCGCATGGCACCGAGCGGCGCCAGGCCGCGCCGCCGCTGGCCGGGTCGGACCCGGGTCGGTTCGACCCGGTTTGGGCCAACTCGGGGGGGGGGGGGGTCGGGACGGGTCGGCCCAGACCCGGACCCCCCCGTTTTCGAAACGACTTCGGGCTTTTGGCCATAACTTGAGCTACGGACCTCCGATTGACGAACCGTTAGTGGCGATGCGATCCTTGGACCGAGACGGTCGATTCAGTATATCGCACTCAAAGTTTAGGAATACTTTGAGTTCAGCCGGGTTGGTTCGTACATGAAACCAACCGGGCCCTCGGAGCGGAAACGCTCATATCTTGAGCTACGGACGTCCGATTGACGTGCCGTCAGCTTTGTTGAGTTCCTCTTAGTGAGAGGGTTCTTTTGGCATACTCCGCCCAAGGTTTGGATGCAGGTGGAGTACGGTCGGGTTGGTTTTTCCTTAAAAACCAACCGGGCCCCTGGGACGAAAAAGCCAATAACTCTCAGACCGGGCGTCCGATCGACGCGCCGTCTGTTGCGTTGAGTTCCTGTTGACGATACCGAACTTTTAGGTACATCAACTCTGGACTTTGTGACAGTTGATGTATCAGCCTCTCGGCTCATGGAGCGGACCCTCCTGAACAAGCTTGCTGTGTGCGGGAACCCTAGAGCTGGCTGCGACTGTGACTGCAACTGCTATTGCTACTGCTACTGCTACTGCTACTGTGACTGCGACGACGACAGTACAGAGATCCTGTGTGGATTAGACGACGACTTAAGCACTCAGCGATCCTACGTGGATCAGTGCTACAGGTCCTGTGTGGGCCCGATCCTGTGTGGGTCTTTGCGCTCAGCGGTCCTGTGTGAACCATCGCCTACAGGTCCTGTGTGGGCCCGATACTATGTGGGTCTTTTTCGTGGGATAGTTACCTATCGATCCTTCGTGGGTCCGACGACTTATATGGATCTGAGATCATCTTTATCGTCCTTTGAAGAAGTATACCTGTGTGAGCTGAATCCTGTTGCTATCCTGTGTGGATTGTGTTGTGCTATCCTGTGTGGATTTTGTTTTGCTTTCCTATGTGGAATACATTTACTTTCCTATGTGGACTGAGTTGTACTTGGGCTCGGAGGTTGGAGAGTATTGGAATTGATGACTTAGGTATATGTATGGGCATATACCTAAGCAGTGTCGGTTGTTACTTCGTGATTGTATCTTCCTTTGTGGTTTATCCTTTGTGGATTTTGAGAGACCTTCGGGGGTCTCGGGGTCCCTACTGAGTAGTTTATACTCACCCCTGCACGGGCTATGCCCGCACTACATTGTGTTGGTTGCAGACGACGGACAACGTTGATCTTGGCTAAGGCTTGCAGAGTAGGACAATACCTGGAGGTGGACCACTGGGCGGGACGTGTTCGGAGCGGACGGCAGAACCCGAGGAGTAGTGGAGCTTTCTGTACCCACCCTTCAGGTGGGATTTCCAATGGACAACTCGGTGTTGCAGCTTTTACTTTACAGTTGCAGTTTTCCCTTTCGAGTTGTACTTTACTTTCAGTTTGGGTTTGTATACTGGCCCATTTACTTTTCCGCACTTTAAGTTGTACTCTGTTTTTACATAATGTTTACTTTCCACTTGCTTACTCTATGGTGATTGTTTACTTTACAAAGGCAATGCCTTCCCTTTTTACCAGGAATTACGCCTTGGTGCTAGTCGCCAGCCCCTGGCCTATGGAAGGCGGGCTTGGGGTAGTCACAGCACGGACCCCGAGGGCGGGTCGTGACAAATTGGTATCAGAGGAGTTCAGTTCTACCGCGAACTCTGATCTTTTCTATGTGAAGCAATAATGTTTAGCGTATTTAGTGTGATTATCAGTCCAGGGAGTCCAGTGTTGGTGCGGCGGCCGACGTATCCATACACCAGGACCCTGACTTCTGATTTCCGACTTAATGCACGAAAACATTGATTGCGTGTGTGTTTCAAAGTTTCCTTTGTGATTACTTTATATCAGCTCACCAGGTATACTGTTCTGACCGTGGCGCACCTGTTTCCTTTTCAGGATGGCCCCACGACGGCAGCCAGCTAGGGTTCTGAGAGTCGAGTGTGACGACAGCCCTCCGAGCGACGAGGCCTCGGTGTAGGGCCCTTTGTCAGTAGTGGCACCGGCGGTAGCTCTACCCGTCGAGCCACCGATACTTCCAGCACCAACCGCTGACGATGCACGTCGCCTCAGCGCACTGCATGAGTTTCAGCGCCAGCGACCACACAGGTTTCGTGGGGAGACGAATCCCCAGGCAGCCGAGGACTGGCTGGAGGCAGTGGTACGTGTGTTTAGGCTAGTGAGGACACCAGCAGACCACATGGTGATCCTCACTGCGAGCCTACTACACGCACCAGCAGGACGATGGTGGAGCTTGATGCTCCAGGTGCACGATGAGGCATCTCTTCTATGGACGGACTTTGAGATCCTTTTCCGCTCGGAGTTCGTCCCATCCACCCTTTGTGCGGTGCGTATCCAGGAGCTTCTTCAGCTGCAGTAGGGCAGCATGACGGTCGCTGAGTACTCGGCGAGATTTACCAATCTCTCGTGCTACTCGACCGACATGGTACGGGAACCATTCTTCCGGGCCCGGACCTTCGAGTAGGGTTTGAGACACGAGATCAGGGCATCTCTGATCTCCCTCAGCATACCGACTCAGACAGGAGTACTGGAGTAGGCCCTTTTGAACGAGAGCTTACTTGCTGAGTCTACACCAGCGCCGAGATCCACCGCAGGGCGGCACATGGTAGAGTCATATGCAGTAGGCAGTCGACGGATGACTCAGGGGTCCAGGAAGACCAGACCTTCGGGAAGACAACCTCAGGACACTCGCTCAGCAGTGCGGGGCACACAACTAGCATCCAGTCATTTGAGAGGCAGGCAGGGCTACTCTTGCGGTGGGCAGGGCCACATGGCTCGTCAATGCCCGACCCGCTGTGCCGAGGAGCAGCAGACAGTTGAGGGACCACCAAGGCAGAGGCATAGGGTCGACCGTGGCGGTCCGCAGGGAGGAGGCGGACGAGGCAGAGGAGCTGGCCGAGCAGCAGGTGGTGGGCGACGCTTTGAGGCTCTGCCACCACCACCACCAGGAGGTCCACCCCGACCACAGGGAGCTGGCGGGCAGAGACAGGCACAAATCCAGGCAGCAGAGGCCTACGACCACGGCGCGCCTGAGATGATTCGAGGTACTATCTGTGTCTATTCCACCCTTGCTGCAGTACTTATAGACACAAGAGCGAGTCACTCTTTCATAGTCGCTGCCCTTGTTCGGAGCTCGGAGATTCCGACAGAGCCGTTGGCTCGATCCTTACGTCTAGAGACTCCTACGGGAGCAGACTCGATGATTACGCACTGGTGCTGGCAGTGCGAGCTTACTCTAGGAGGAGAGAGCTTCGGCTGGGATCTTCTTGTAGTAGCATCAAGGCCTTACGACGTCATCTTGGGCATGGATTGGCTATCTATGGTCCATGCGCAGATTGACTGTTTTGGGCGCAAGGTGCGATGTGTAGGAATCGACGGGAGCATGATCACCTTCACCGGCGAGAAGGGAGCCTTTGTAGCACAGGATGGACATCCGCGGAGGAGAGGACAACCCATCACTCATCATTTGGCTAGCCTCATCCTTGGAGCAGTTTACATGTAGAGTCCTAGTTTTCCTGCAGTGGTGGGTCAGTTTGCGGACGTTTTTCCCGACAACGTTCCAGGGCTACCTCCTCACAGAGAGGTAGACTTTTATATACACTTGTACCCCGGGACAGCCCTGATATCCACTCCAGCATATCGGATGGCCCCCGCCGAGCTTCGAGAGCTACAGGTACAGTTGGAGGACTTGCAGGGCAAGGGGTTCATTCGACCCAGTGTTTCACCCTGGGCTTCCCCAATATTGTTCGCCAAGAAGGCGGACGGGAGCTTGCGACTTTGTGTTGACTATCGTCGCCTGAACCAGGTGACAGTGAGGAACAATTATCCGCTACCGAGGATTTATGACCTCTTTGATCAGCTCAAGGGAGCATGGTGGTTCTTGAAAATAGACCTCAGGTCAGGCTATCATCAGCTCAGAGTCAGAGACGAGGACGTGCAGAAGACGGCCTTCAGATGTCGGTATAGCCACTATGAGTTCTTGGTTATTCCTTTCAGCGTAACCAATTCTCCAGCAGTGTTCATGGACCTCATGAATAGGATCTTTCAGCCATACCTCGATCAATTTGTCGTAGTCTTCATCGACGGCATTTTGATTTACTCTACGACCGAGGAGGAGCACGCCTATCACTTGCGAGTTGTACTAGACACACTCCGAGAGCACCAGCTTTATGGTAAGCTCTCGAAGTGCCAGTTCTGGATACGTGAGGTCCACTTCTTGGGACACGTTATCTCTGAGGTGGGAGTTGCAGTGGATCCTGCGAAGATCGAGGCTGTGTTAGCATGGAAGCCACCCAGGAGCGTGACTGAGGTTCAGAGTTTCTTGGGACTAGCTGGATACTATCGGAGATTCGTGCCAGACTTCTCTAGAGTTGCGGCACCACTCACAGCTTTGACGAAGAAGGGGAAACCCTTCGTGTGGTCAGACAGTTGTCATTAGAGCTTCCAGGAGCTGAGACAGAGATTGACCAGCGCACCAATCTTGAGGTTGCCTGAGGATGGAGTAGGGTACGTAGTCTACTGCGATGCATCAGGGACCGAACTCGGATGTGTTCTGAGGTAGGAGCGGGCAGTGATCGCCTATGGATCACGCCAGTTGAGGCCGCATGAGCAGAACTACGCTACCCATGACCTGGAGTTAGCAGCAGTGGTCTTCGCTCTGAAGAAATGGCGAAATTACCTGATGGGAGAGCGCTTTACAGTCTTTTCTGATCATCAGAGTCTCATGTATATCTTCTCGTAGAAGGACCTGAACCTGAGACAGAGGCGATGGCTCGAGTTCCTCCAGGACTATGACATTGAGATAGTCTATACTCCAGGGAAGGGGAACGTAGTAGCTAATGCCCTCAGCAGGAGGACGGGCATTCAGCTACTTGAGGAGGCGACAGAGCAGCTAGCCTCTTTACAGATATCCTTCGTGGATAGAGATGGAGCAGCCTTCCTCCAGTCTCTCACAGTCACCCCTCCACTACTGCAGCGGGTCAGAGAGGCACAGCGTGAGGACGCTGACTGTGAGACACGGCGTGCACAGATATCCTCGGGACAGGCACCTGATGGTTTATCCCTTGGAGCAGAGCACGACATCCTTTTCAGAGGACGTACCATGGTACCAGTCGCTTTGCGAGAGGAGGTGCTGAGAGAGTTTCACACTTCTTCTTTGGCGGTACATCCTGGAGTGGCGAAGATGTTCCAGGGCCTCAGATGACATCACTGGTGGCCGGGAATAAAGAAGGCAGTAGCAGAGTTCGTTTATCGATGCCTCACCTGCCAGCAGGTGAAGGCAGAGCATCAGGTACCAGCAGGCTTGGTACAGCCCTTGGAGGTCCCGGAGTGGAAGTGGGACGACATATCTATGGACTTCGTGACTGGACTTCCACGCACTTCCAGAGGTCACGACTCCATCTGGGTGATTCTTGACCGACTCACCAAGTCGGAAAACTTCTTACCCATCAGAGAGCAGGGCTCAGTGGAGAGCTTGGGACGTCTCTACATTCAGGATATTGGGCGGATCCACGGTGTGCCATCATCTATCATCTCCAATTGAGATGCTCTCTTTACTTCCCGACTTTGGAAGGGGTTACAGGAGGTGTTCGGGACGCAGCTACATCTGAGCACAGCTCTTCACCCTCAGACGGATGGTCAGACGGAGAGGACCATTCAGACTCTCGAGGACATGATCCGCGCATGTGTCCTTGACTTTGGTCGTAGCTGGGAGGACCACCTACCCTTTGTGGAGTTTGCGTACAACAACAGCTACCACTCCACCATCGGGATGGCACCGTACGAGGCATTGTACGACCAACCTTGTAGATCTCCTTTGTGCTGGACAGACCCTGGGGAGTCAGCACTGGTGGGACCGGAGATGGTCCGGGCCACGATAGAGAAGGTCCAGGTCATCCAGGAGCGGATGAGGACAGCTCAGAGATGGAAGAAGTCATACGCTGACAGGAGGCGGAGGCCACTAGAGTTCGAGGATGGCAACCACGTCTTCTTGCGGGTCTCACCTCGATGTGGTATTCAGAGATTTGGCCGAGGCGGAAAATTATCTCTGCGCTTCATCGGACCCTTCCAGGTCCTCAGCAGGATTGGCATGGTGGCCTATCGCCTGGCTCTACCACCTCAGTTGCTCCGGGTGCACGACGTCTTCCACGTATCTCAGCTGAGGAGGCAGCTGAGGAGGTACGTGCACGACCCGACGCACATCATTGACCTTGGGGAGCTTGACGTTGACGATGTGGCGACTTTTATGGAGGTCCCGGTGGAGATAGATGATCGACAAGAGCGGGTCCTACGTGGGCGATCGGTTCCTCTTGTGCGCATCAGATGGCAGCACGAGAACCTCCAGGAAAGCACTTGGGAGCGGGAGGCTCAGATGCGTGCTCAGTACCCTCATTTGTTTCCCTAGTTTTTGATGTATCTTTACGGGGACGTAAAGACCTGAGGTGGGAGTAATGTAAAGACCCTTAAAATTCAAGGGAAATTTTTTCTTAATATTCTTTTTTATTTTACAAGAACGCGGTTTCTGACGGCACCTGATTCCGAGGCCCGGAGTGCCCGGAATCAATTTCCAAAGTTTGGCTCAGGTACGTTCAGTGAACGAACGAGCAGGAATTTCTAACTTTTGATCCGGTGCTCAGAATTGAAATCCGAGGGCACCAATGAACTCGCAGCGCCGATATTCGCTTAAGGAGACCTTTTCCGAAGTTGCGTTTATTGCGGGACAAAAGTTAGATTTGGGAGAAATTATAAGAAGTTAAATAAAAATGTGGAAACACTTTTTATTTTTATTTTGTTGGTTAACTTCTCCCAAAGGGAGTTAAAGGTGGGACCCACTTCCACTTAACCTCCCTTGGGAGGATTAAGTGTGGTGGGGACCACACGAACCCCAACTTTACATATTCTCTCAAAACTCCCTTTAACCCCTCTTTAAATGACATGACAACTTGTTAATTAATTTGGAGTTATTTTATTTGAATTTCAATCCTTTGAAATTCAATTTGTTAAGTGTGTGAATAAAATAAGACTCTAGCTTATTTTATTTAGTTAGATTTCTCTAGCCTTCTTGAGATAATTTTGGTTCTCCTTCTTCTTCTTCAACTTTGACGAAGAACGCGAAGAACCTTCGAGCTCCGACGAAGAACGCCACTCCTCTCTTCTTCGTAGCCGGTTGTTTCCAAAGATCGACGATGCCTTCCATGTCAACGAAAGGGAACTCCGCTTCCTCCTCGGACTTCCTTCGTCGGCTTACGAAGATTTGGCAACGACGTACCTCTTCGGGCGTACCTCTTCATCAACGGATTTGACGAACGATTACCGTGACGCCCGACCTCCGCGACGTTGTCTTCCGCGGGTCGTTGACGATCTTCGATCTTGAAACCAAGGTAGGGGTTGTTGTTGGTTATTTATTACCGTTCTTGGTTCTAGCATGACAAACGTGAGGATAATTATTTATGTGTTATCGTCTAACGAGGGGGGGGGGGGGGTCTGACCGCACAAACACGGCCGAATTCCCCCTCATTTGTTCTTGATTATGATTTTCTTTCGGATGAACGAGATGGCGTGGTGCCGTCGCACCACGCGGAAATTCGCACGGTTATATTGCGCGATGTCGTCACGTCGCGCCGTGGAAGGATCATCATGAACGCGATGCCGTCACGCCGTATCGAAGAAAACCGAAGGCGCCGCGGCCGGAGCGGGGCCGCAGTGGAGGGGTGCGGTGCCGTCGCACCGCGCCGGACGACGAACACCGCGGCCAGTTCCGGGCCGCGGTGGGACGAGAGGACCGGCGGCTCGCCGGGCCGCCGGTGTCGGAAGCCGGAAGGGGGCCGGCTTTGCCGGTCCCGTTGAAGAAAAAACGTCCGGCCAGGTGGGCCGGCCGGAAGAAGAAAGACCGGGGGAATTAAATTCCCCCGGCCAGGTTAATTGCCCCCCCATTATGAGGGGGGGCCGGTTTCATTAAGGGGGTCAGGCGGCCCCCCGTTTTTCCTCAAGGTAGGCCCCCACGAGGGGGTCCGGTTTCTTCCAAAGGCGCGGCTTAAGCCGCACCGCCAGCTGAAGAAGCGGGGGCCTTGCCCCCCGCGCATGGCACCTCGCGGCGCCAGGCCGCGCCCTCGCCGGCTGGGCCGCGCCGGACCGCGCCGCCGCGCCGGCCCACGCCGCCACGCCGGACCGCCGGCGTCCGGGCCGGATGGGACCCGGGTCTGGTCGACCCGGTTCGGGCCGACCCAGGGGGGGGGGGGGGGGGGTCGGGCCGGGTCGGCCCGGACCCGGACCCCCCGTTTTCGAAACGACTTCGGTCTTTTGGCCATAACTTGAGCTACGGACCTCCGATTGACGAACCGCCAGCGGAGATGTGATCCTTTGATCGAGACGGTCGATTCAGTATATCGCACTCAATGTTTCGGAATACTTTGAGTTCGTCCGGGTTGGTTCGCACACGAAACCAACCGGGCCCTCGGAGCGGAAACACTCATATCTTGAGCTACGGACGTCCGATTGACGTGCCGTCAGCTTTGTTGAGTTCCTCTTAGTGAGACGATTCTTTAGGCATACTCCGCCCGAGGTTTGGATGCAGGTGGAGTACAGTCGGGTTGGTTTTTCCTTAAAAACCAACCGGGCCCCTGGGACGAAAAAGTCAATAACTCTCAGACCGGGCGTCCGATCGACGCGCCGTCTGTTGCGTTGAGTTCCTGTTGACGATACGGAACTTTTGGATACATCAACTCTGGACTTTGTGACAGTTGATGTATCAGCCTCTCGGCTCGTGGAGCGGACCCTCCTGAACAAGCTTGCTGTGTGCGGGAACCCTAGAGTTGGCTGCGACTGTGACTGTGACTGCTACTGCTACTGCTACTGCTACTACTACTGTGACTGCGACGATGACAGTACAGAGATCCTGTGTGGATTTGACGATGACTACAGCACTCAGCGATCCTACGTGGATCAGTGCTACAGGTCCTGTGTGGGCTCGATCCTGTGTGGGTCTTTTACGGGGGTTAGTTACCTATCGATCCTTCGTGGGTCCAACGACTTAGATGGATCAGAGATCATCTTTATCGTCCTTTGAAGAAGTATACCTGTGTGAGGTGAATCCTGTTGCTATCCTGTGTGGATTGTGTTGTGCTATCCTGTGTGGATTTCGTTTTGCTTTCCTGTGTGGAATACGTTTACTTTCCTGTGTGGACTGAGTTGTACTTAGGCTCGGAGGTTGGAGCGTATTGGAATTGATGACTTAGGTATATGTATGGGCATATACCTAAGCAGTGTCGGTTGTTACTTCGTGATTGTATCTTCCTTTGTGGTTTATCCTTTGTGGATTTTGGGAGACCTTCGGGGGTCTCGGGGTCCCTACTGAGTAGTTTATACTCACTCCTGCACGATCAATGCCCGCACTACGTTGTATTGGTTGCAGACGACGGACAACGTTGATCTTGGCTGAGGCTTGCAGAGCAGGACGGTACCTGGAGGTGGACCACTGGGCGGGACGTGTTCGGAGCGGACGGCAGAACCCGAGGAGCAGTGGAGCTATCTGTACCCACCCTTTAGGTGGGATTTCCAGTGGACAGCTCGGTGTTGCAGCTTTTACTTTACAGTTGCTGTTTTCCCTTTCGAGTTGTACTTTACTTTCAGTTTGAGTTTGTATACTGGCCCATTTACTTTTCCTCACTTTCAGTTGTACTCTGTTTTTACTTAGTGTTTACTTTCCGCTTTCTTACTCTGTGGTGATTATTTACTTTACAAAGGCAATGCCTTCCCTTTTTACCGGGAATTATGCCTTGGTGCTAGTCGCCAGCGCCTGGCCTATGGAAGGCGGGCTTGGGGTAATCACGGCACGGACCCCGAGGGAGGGTCGTGACACACATGGACTGTGTTGAATTTAATAAAAAAATTAAATAAACATGAGACATTAAAAATGGAATATTTGGATTTCATGAATACATGAAGACCATGAAGAAGGAAACATTTAAAATCCCCATATACAAGGATATTAAGAGGATTTTACCAATTGAAGAAGAATAAGTATTAGATCCTTTAAAAATAAATAAATATTGTATGATGATATATATTTTTATTAAATATCATGACATGCACTTGTATTACTGATTTTTTTTTTCATTATTTTATTTTCTAAAAACATTATTTCAACAATTTCATCTTCTTTCCCTCTCACCACTATTACTCTTAAAATGGATGTGTAAAAAATTAGAGTTATTTGGTATGGGGTTTTTGTCAATTTTTAATGCTTGATTCATGTACGTGAATGAATACAAATACATTTCTTCCATTAATTGATGTTATGGTTTTGTAATAGTTTTTAATTTCTTGTCTTATTGCATTTTATTTATTTTTATTATTTTATACAGCATCGGTTAATGATCCATCATCTTACTCCACTAAATTTAGCCTATATATGATGTAATAGAATATGTTTTGAGGTCATGTGATTGATGATTGTTAGTGCATGTGAAAGGGGTTGTGGACAATGTAGGATTACATAAGAAAAAAAGATCTTATTGGGAGTTTCTTGAGTAAACAAGATATACTATATAACTTAAACACATCAAGGGTATGGTAGATCTAGTAGATATATCTATTATGATAAACCACACCAAATCCACATAACCATGGGCGGGTGATAAAGTGATTACGAAACCACTCAATCATGAGTTACTAATAATTATATTGAATAAATTGGTGACTGGAATTTCATTAAAATTCTGAATCCAAACCTTACCCAACTAGATCTCATCATATTTATTTCCAAAGTATTTTTACCTAATTATTTTAAATATTAATGTTTTATCAGTTTAAATTGTTTTTATATCCAATAAAACCAAAAAAAACCACTTTCTGACATTATGTGAAAAGAAATTTTTTAGCATACATCTCTAGAGACAACCCTTGGTTTCCATTATAAAATACCTAACATATTAAGATAAATATATTTTCCATACCCTGTGACATGTAATGTATTTATCACACATCTCTAGATACAACCCATAGTTTCCATTAGACAATACCTAACATAGTAAGATAACTAGATTCTTCACACCCTATAATAGGTACTATCAATAACTACCACCACCTTCTGCAATGTACTCCTCCTCTACTAAAATATTCTTGATCACTAAGGTGGTCTTCAAAAACCTGGATTAATTGTTGATGTATAGTGTACCAACCCTAGTTTTGATCTTTTTATGAAGACCAAACTCAAACATTAAACCTTGAACACATCAATCAAGAATCATGTTGATGGATTACCTTATAGAGTCATTGAACCTCAATTCATACTCAGAAACAAACATTCCACCCTAATAAATCTCAAAAAACTATTGGATATACACAAACCTCTTCATAATTGAGAAATACTCCTTATAAAGTAGGAACTATTACTATATATATGGGAGATTCACCTCAATTTGGATTTGAATTATCCTGGTCCACCAAAACATGTTTTCCCTATATAGAAGTTTGGATGATAGCACTACCATTTGATGAAAAGGTTTCTAGAGAAGGAGAATCAATCAAATCACAACCTCTTTTAAATCATTCACTAGCATATATTCATGTTTTATATGGAAATATAATGTTAAATATCATTTAATTTTATAAAGTATAGTCATCCCTAGGAATCCAAATAATTCCAAACAAAATTCATTATCCTCTCTGAGGGAGGGGGAACGTTAGCCTACACTATAGGTATTGAGTCTTATTACATAACAAAAGGGAGTGGTACTAAACCATGCATACCCAATGGGGACTTATTAGGGTCTATTATCTGGTTAGATGCATAACTTATCATCTACTAAGGGAAAAGAGGCTCGATCATCGGTACAGGCATGTCACAACCCTTCCTCATGATCCAACGTAAATAATAGCGTGGTAGAATCCTAGAATTGACATGATAACTCATGATTATTAAATAATATTGGGTAACAACACAATAATTGCATTTAAGTTATAAACTATTCATAAATTATTAATTTATCACTACATGTTACTAGAAATCATTTATTTAGAGGCTCAAGTGGAAAATTTGTTTATTAGAGTCTGAGTGAATTGATATATCCACTACTCCATAACCATTATTTTCCTAGTAGATAATTTAACTTGAAACCCATTAGAACTATTTCGAAAAGATTCCAAGTAAATACCACGGAGACCTCACTCAAAAATCCATCATTAAGATAAAACCACACAGATATAAATTTTACCAAACCCGACTAACCATGACCCAACATAGGCCGATAGTGAGCAGAGAATAACTCCCTAAGTCAACCTCTAAGAGGCCTAGGGATGGTGACCAGTACCAAGAATGTAAATTAATCTTGATGGGATACTATTAGAAAATTTAAATATACACGACCACCAAAATCCACATGGGATATAATAGTAATATAGTACTTAATAAATAATCATTTGGAAAATCTATAAATTAATGATCCATATGATATGTTCTAAAAATTATTAACAAGTTTTTAAACAATAATGTAACGGAAAAATACATTGCTTAAAAATAAAAAAGGGAAACCAACATTTTGAAAATATGTTATAGGTTTCTCCATAATGAACTACCACAAAACATGAATATTGTATTCAACTATCAAAAATGGGAGAGATTAAAAATGTACCCCACTAACACAATTTATACCCCAATCCCCACTATAATATTTATAATGTACAAAAGGCCTGAGATATTTAGGAAATATTTCAATATAGGTGTGTGTATATACATACTTAGAAGGACAACCTATGAAGAATAATGGAATATATGAAGGACCCAATCTTCTAAAAATATAGAGATAAAGGATGAAATACTCATGGAATAAAAATATGAAAACAAAAACCCATATATGATTCTATGTTGGAGAACCAAAGATACTAATTTCAACACTAATTAACCCGACTATATCAAAGGGCTACACACTACAAGAGACCATTATATGAATTCCCAAAAAATATTACATGCATTAGCTTGAAAATTTTAGTGGGTTCCCACAGTATTAAAATGTAATTGTTAATCAATAGTGTTATAAACCACTAGTGTGGGGTCCATTACCCCTTGACTAAGTATTTCAAACAATGATGTACCAAACCTTTTACATAAGGGAACCATTCTCCATCATAGCTAAGAATAATGTTATTGGGAGTACCGAATAATATTGTATATGTGAGTGGTTTATGCCATATCTGTTGTAAGGGATTATCGAACTGATTCCCAAAATATTGGTGACTCTCATACCAATGATTTTGAGGAGTATATAACTTTATATCATTATGGAGGACTAACAGCCTGTCATCAAAGAACAACCACAGGAGTACCAAAAACCTAGGCACTCTCCAGTTATCATGCATTAACCCCTATATTTACCATGTAGAACTAAATATCAAATTTGACTATATATCCATGTAAAAATACTCATATGGATAAAACAACAAGAAATTTGTGATTAATGTGTAAAAATACGCTTGATAGGCTATTAATTTCCTAGAAACAAATAAATGGGGTATTTTTCCTGACAAATTCCATGAAATAAAAGAACATGTACCATGATATATATTTTTACACCACATGGAATTCCATGAGGGGGAGGTCATTCCCTATCATGTAAGTATATCCTCACATGTAGGTATTGAATGAGAAAGTCACTCCCCTATGCATTGTGCTTCTTCCATGAGCCAGGCTAGGAAACAAAATTCGAGGATATCACCCCATCAAACTAAAGGATCATGCCACAAAGTCAATAAAATTATCCTATATGGCTTACCCACACATTATATGATTCGTAATTATAGAATTATGATAGGATGAAACCTCGTTCGATGGAGTCATGTGGAATGCATCGAGAAATGGCCGACTGAATCCATTATGCGATGTGGATAGGTTGGGAAGCTATCCTACATGACTCCACTCTTCTTATAGTTTGCGACTAAACTTCCAATCATGTATGGCCTTCCAATCCTAGCTAATTAGATAGGTAGGGGTGGAACCCAATACTCCCTCATGTAGTTAACATCACGTTGAACGGGCCAAGTCTAACCACAACCGTTGTACCCATAGAACTCTATACAACACCAAACTCTCCACCCTAAAATCACACATTTATATATATATATCATTATAATGACTTGGAATTTTATCAATGGAATTTTTCTTTGGATTATACAATTGTGTTAAACTTATTAATGTAGTACTATATATAAGTCAACTCTAGGCCATGATAAATAAAATGAAATTTAATTATATTATTTATAAAATTATATTTAATGAATAAAAATGTACATAATAATTTAATATATTACAATGGGATTGGAAATAAAATATTAGATAATAAAAATAAGAAAATTTGGACTTGCTTGATCCACCAAAATAATTGCGCTCATAAAAAACACTACTGAAATGGAACAATATATTAGTAATAAAAAATTCATCTTGAAAATGGAAATATATTTAAAAATGAGATAAAAATACATTTTAATGTATAATGAATTAAATATGTGGTATTTATATAAATTAGGGAACCCATATGACCATTATAAATATAACCGTTGGAATATTAATCTAGCCATTAGAATTGTAATATGACTTTTAGTAGTAGTGTCCTTAAAATTAGAATAGAATCCTCACCCATGTAAGTGTAAAATAATATTATTGTGATATATAAAATGAAAATATTTTGTTTTTATATTATTTTACAAGTTAATAAATGTTTTAAAAATGAAAAAAATAATTATTTTATTTTTTAAAATAATATTTTTATTCATTTTTATAAATAATATATTCATTTAAAAGAAAATTAATTTTCATAAATATTTTTATATATTAATATTATGTTTTTTTGTATTGATAATATAATTTTATGATAAATTTTGTAGTTATTCAAAGGGTCAGAAAATTGATCATAATATTAAAATTTGTATTAAATTTTTTTTTAAAAAAACTCACATATTTAAAAACTTATTTTCATTATATCGATTTTAATTTTTAAATTTAAATATTAAAAATATTTTAAGGGGATTTATTAGTATTTTTTTCAAAATAAATAATTTTTTGATGAATAGTATAACAAGCAAAAATATGATATTTTGAAAAATAAGAAAATACATGTAGAAGTGTGTCACAGATGATAAAAGTGACTATTATATCAAAATCAAAATACAAATTTACATAACATAGTCTCAATATTCATCACTATTCATATTATTGAGCCAAAATAATAAAATATTTAATATAATATTCAAAAAACCCCTCTCATTAAATTATAAATGCCACCCCAACCAACCCTTCTCTATAAATTTTTTAAAACTTTTAGCCTGAAAAAGAACTTCAAAACACTCTCCACACATATCTCCCAAACATTACTAGTGTACTGGATATTCAAAAAATAAAAAAATACCAATGTTTCATAAGGCATATTTCAAGAGATGACATTCAAGAGGTAATTTTCTCAAACTATCCCTTTTATTCTTATTATACCTTCTCTTTACATACCTCCTGCAACATTAAATAATGACCCACATACTATAAATATATTTTAATTTTTGTTTGATTTAATATCCAACTTCTATCCTCCCTTATTTTGTTTTGGAAATGAAAATTCCATTCACAACATGGTTGGTTTATCTTCTCCAAGTACCACACAGTTCATTTTTCTCCACTTTCTTCATGAATGTTTATAAAAATATTATTATGGTTTAAAATGATGATAACAAGTATATTGTAACTTATTTCAATTAATATAATGTTTTTTTAGTCATTTAATTTTGTAAAATGAATCTAGTTCATGATGGATTGTAAAACTACCAAAATAAACTAATCATATAATGTTAACATTTTTACTAAATGGATCCTATTTTTTAGGGAATATATTAGTATTTGGGACCTTATAAATATCTAGAATGACATGGATATCATTTTATGTATCATCTAGTGATGTAGTTACATTATTAAATAACATCCACAATTATACAAATGTGATCCGCATTTGGAACTGTAGAATGTAGGCTCAGTTGTCACTATAACCAATGCCCCATGATAGTTCTCAACATCACCTCTAGTGTGAATCCCTATACAATAGAGGATACCAAGATGCAGTGAGGTTCTAATGGAACATTTGGGGAGACTATACCCTATTTACAAGATAAAATGAATAATAAAAATGAAAATGAACATCGACATGAAATCAAAAAATTACCAAAAAATCAAATTATATATTACCAATATAAAGAAGTACCAAAAAAAATATTTTAATGAAGGACATGTCATGATGGACTAAAGTTTTAAAATAAATATATAATATGAAACTGAAGAGAACCCCCCAAAATGGATCCCAACATCACGTTTGTTTCCATCATCCATGTTCTGTCCAAAATCCCATATCAATATTCAAACATAGCATATTTACTCTTATAATGACCTACAACCATGATTTCAGTTCGGGTATCCGACACTGGCCTGGGTAGGGTGTGAGTACAACTCTGTAGGCCACCACCGATGGTGTCTACACAAGTTTATTTTCGAATACATTGTATGATGATGTATAATAAACATTGGATAGATAGAAAATAAACCTGGTTCAATTATTTTATAGTATTTATATTAACAAATTTTGTTCACAGTTCCATGTGTTACCCATATCTATAAAACTTTCTTTGCAACATGATGTTAATCATAAACATTTTTCACTGGGGTTATAAGTTAGCATAAAAGGAGCCTCCATCTAGGTATCCAACTAGAATTCATAATTCCATGGTCAACCATCCCAACCCATGATGTGGAACTCCATTTCCATCATCCAAAACTACGATATGGAACACCATTTACATATCCTTAGAGTTAGGAGCATCAGTCTATCCTTTGAGATTACTATACATAGGGGCACCCAGATCTACAGTTTGGACCACCCAAGGTTGTTGATCATCATTCTGATATCCCACCAACCATTAGTCACATATCTCTTGTTCAACATCACTGAATCTTTATCAACCAAGATTAAAAGGATATCACATTGTCAGTTTATCATATCTTCATGGTTCATTACTTTTAACATGTCACCATTTCCCTTAGAAATCCATTTTTTAGCATTTAAGAACAAATACAAACTTTTTTCACCCATATCAATACATTTAAAAATGAGGATAAGACTGTTTAACCATTTAACATAATTAATCATATACTATCCATATATCACTAACATATTCATGTTAAACCAAACCACCAGCCTTTTCAATGTTAACATGAAAAACACATTTAAAATTGGGTTGATAAAATAAACCCTTAAATTCAAAATCTATTAAATCAATTATCATATTCAAGAGAGTGGTACACCACATGGGATAACAAATTCCTGTCTTGTCCTACAAAACATATCTAACAGATATCATAGAGGGTAAAACACATCATTTTATCACCCAATATATAATTTTCTCCCAGGAAAATCAAATTAATAACATAATGATACCAAAATCACAACCACATACACATGACTAAACATCAATAATATGATATAAAAATCATAAAACACCTACCTAAATTTCAAAGATAATTATTCTCTCATCCATTTCCCTTCATTTGAAATTAATAAAACTTCAAATACCAAAAATATAATCTTCTAAAAAAACTAGTTTTAGAAATTTATATGGAGGGAAAACATTAAAACATGATTCTATAATAAACTAGAATAAAGGGGAGTGGTATACTCACCTGGTGGTTTGATTCATATATAAAGATTCATCAAATGACCCTAGATTGAGGGAGAATCACCCTTTATTGAGATGGGAGACCTTAGTTCATCAATCTAGCAGCTAGAGTTGGAATTTGAAATATATTTAGGTAGGGCTTCTTAAATTTTAATGTGGAAAATTGAAACTTTATACCTCTTTAATGAGGTTCAGGGTTTGGCCACATGATTGTCTGTACAGTTTGCCTACCATGCGATAAACTCAGTCTAAGAGGGGGATTGGGTCACATATTTTTCTAGGGATAACACATATTTTCAAAAATTGTGCAGAGTCGGTGCATTTTTTTCATCCATGAACAAACAGTTTCTAGGCACCCATTGAATATTTTTTTAATTATACACCCTCCCCCTAAAGGATGTTCAATTAATGTGAACTATTAATACTAACCTTGCCCCAAATATGTGCCTTATATAGTATGGATTATTTTATTCCTCCTCCATATCTTAAACCCTAATGACACCACACTAGACACTCACATTTTTTAGAATAAATTTACAAACAAAAATTGGGATTTAAAACATAAACTTTACAAAAAATACCACATATGAAGGTCTATATCTTATAAATTCCCCACCATAGAACACCGCATCATCAATTTTCACTCCCAAAAATCACAATTACTCTATATTAAAAATATTAGGTCATTAGGCCTACATATAAATTTTCCACTGTTATGATTCCTCATCAAAATTACTATACTCCCACAATACTCAGACCAATGGACTGGTTATTCCCCTTATGATTTTCTCACTACGATCCACAACATGAACTAGATTCTCCAAAAAGAATGCATCAAACCAAATCTCAACATCATCAATATCTATCACTTGAGAAGAGTCAGGGTGATACTTCTAAAGATGTGACACATGGAAATCACAATTCATATCACTTTACATATTTCAAAGAGCCAATTGGTATACCACCAATATGATCCTCTACATGATCTCAAAAAACCCCTCATAATTGGGTGAAAACATACCATATTTTCAAATTCAATGGTGACCCAACCATTGAAAGACATGAAGAAACATACTATAATTTATTTCACATATTTTTCATGTATTATTTTTGGATATTATATGGATTATGTTTTAGACTCAGTGCTAAAACAATGTGTGATTATGAGGCCCGATATACCCAGAATAAATGTTTGAAATATATTAAATATATTAAATAGAAAGAACACACTTTTTCCCAAAAAATTGAATGAATTTTAAAAGGGTACCGAGATCAAAAATCAATGGGAACGTTTCAGTTCAGAATGCGAGGTTTACCATAGGTGTGACTTAATAGTAGTCGACATAGGTCGTTTGCAGAAAAAGTTATCATGGGTGTCAAAATGAGTAAAATAATTAAAATAAATTATTTAAATTTTTTTTCATTGATGCGGTGATTTATGGATTTTTAAATAGTTCATTATGTAATATTTCTAGGGTTAGCTGCATAACCATAGAAACATTGGAAAACTATTCTTAAGATATTCAAGGATTCTCTCTTAGGAGAACAATAACATGATAATAAAAAATAATCAACGCACCTAAATTTCAAGGGATCCTTCAAAAAAAATTCCACACTGTTATTATCTTGTTGATAGATCCAATCACGGTAGGGCATTTGTTTTTTTGAATTTCGTCCCCATTATTTATTTATCAGACAAACTCAGACCAATCAATGAATAGATTGATCAACAGTTTGATTATCTTACTGGATGTGAATATTTTCATGTTTTTGATCAAAGAATTATTTTTTGGAATGATTTATTCATTTTCTCATAGAACTTAAAAAAATTGAGATCAATATGAAAATTGATTAAGGTATATTGCTCAAATATTTTGTTTTTCTTTTCTCCCCCATTCACCATTCGTTGTGGGTCTTATTCATTAGGATCATGACTTGAAAAATACTAATTAATCGATAGACGCACACCTGTCTCTTGTAAAAATAGTTTGAAATCATAGATTTGGGATTATAATTTCATGATTGAGGTGTTATGATAGAGATAGAGTGATTCATGCAGTGGTGGATCCCTAATGTCACATTCTTATGTGTAGAATGAAGAATTAACTATATATCAATTTTTCAAATGGATTTGTCCCTGAACACTATTATTAAAGTAAAAAAGAGGCTTGGGTGATACAATCATAGACTAATGGAATGACTGGTGTCCATATCCAATGTAGTTGTAGTGAAGGTATTAGTAGGAGGAAGAATAATTGTTTCTATAAAAACACAATATACACAGTATGTAGTCCTTGACTATACTATTTTTAGTCCCTTATGGATGACTCATTGAGTACATAGGGACGTAAATAGACATGGGGTGAAGTACATGTGTTTCCTTCTAGGTTTTTACTCCCCCACATGACATGGCATGGTCCATGTACATGGGCTACCCTGTGTACTAGTACATAGGAACAAATAAAGGTCTGATGTCGTGTATTTCCACACGACTGGAGTACACATGTGGGACTAGGGATACAAGGACATGACATGTAACCCCTTTACACACCATGTAAAATTCTATACTATAGGGACACAACTTGAGACACATTCCATTTACATGTTAAGGACCCAAGTTCAAAGGACACAATGTGTGATCCTAAATACACTTTGTGTACTCCTTTATATGTATCTTGGATCTTTTTTCCTCTGTAACATAGAAAAGTTTCATTAGGGTTTTTTCACCTTATCCATTCCATGAAGGTTGGTGTGTAATCATTTTATACTCCTAGGACTATGATTCCTTCAATAGTATTTCCAAGATAGAGTCATTGGAATCCCTCCGAGAGGCCCATAGTGGTGTGTTCCTATGGATTTCAGACAACAATTCCTTTTTGTTTCAGGTTAGACTTATGTTTCGGACTCTTTGTGGTGGGATTCTATTTGGTTATGTTTACATAATTTTACTTCCTACTATACTATTGATATAATATTTAGATGTATGCATTCATAGTTTTTCAGTTTTTACAGTTTATCATTTTACAGGCTTAGAAATGTGTTTTTGTGTATATGTACTTAGGATAAGGCCTCCCATGTCGGTGATATTCATACTCGACTTTAGTCAATCTCCCCTTACCTATTGGAGGCAGTCTTGGGGTGTTGTGACATGGTCCCCTCTAGGATATTTCAAGACATGGTTAACCATTGAAGACTCAAGAGGTAAATTACATTAATTAGTATAGAACTTATATTTACTCTAATCCATAGACAAACACTTCCAAATCCACTAAACATGCTCCAACGTCTCCTATACGAGTCTTAGTCCCAAAAAATCCAATTCACCTGCTTCTATCCATCACATGGGTGATCTAAATTTCCTACTGTAGATTTCAATATATGATTCCTTATGAATAGTCACTTGATAAATATTTTTAAAGGAAAAAATAATAAGCACTTAGTGTTTCTCCAAATATCCACCAAGGTCTTAAACACATTCCCAAAACATGTCCTATAGTACCTAGATTGCATGTTTTGATTTCCCATCTATCTATGGGTGAGAAACCATACTCAATAGTATATGTGTACTAAGACCCTTATAAAACCATTGAAATAAGTGAAAAGAAAAACATGCATTGTGATTTCAAATAAAATTCCAAGGTACCCCATAAAAACATACTATATCCTAGTCATACATGTGACCAAACTAGTTATTAATGAAAGTCATCCAAATCATCTAAAAATGAGCTACCACTGTCAATTGATGAAAAATAAACCTTATTTCACCATTATTCTATTGATTCCTTGTAATTACAACTAAAAAATACATTTTAACTTATTCCCACTTCCATTATAGAATATAAGTGGCAGTAAAAGTCCAACGGGGCATTGATGATCACCCCTCACCAACAGATAGGTGTAACATCGTTTCCTAGAACCTGTAATCTCTTTTTTCATTATCGGACACCAAGATTATCTATGAATATTATATTACAGTTATTTCAAACTATGGTGAAAAACTAACTTTGAATCTTTAGTTTAGTGCATCAATTCTTCTTATATATAAGAAGGAACAAAAACATGACCAAGAACATGAATAAATTCATCATCATCAATAGTCTAATCAGATAGTGGCTCCCCACCCTAAAAACTATCTATAATATATATACATTAAAAATAACCATATTTAATTTTCTTAATATGGTTTAGAATATTTGGATAAATATACTAGGACATGAGTTTCACATGCACATGGTCCTCTTAACCACTTAGATGCATCTCAGCAAACAAAGCCATCTTCTTCCACTCAAAACTAGACTTCTGATCAACCTGATTTTGTGTCTTACAAATAAATTCCACTAAACAAACTTTTACCATATATAACATTTAATCTAAATTGAATTTTCAGAATTAAATATACATAACCCATCTCAACAAATAAAGATTTAAATCATACTAGGGAAAATGTACTTCGGTATCTTATGCCAGTATTAAAAAACTGTCACATCCAAAAGAAAATACAACCAAGATTTCAAGCTATAAACCACTACATCTAAATAAATATTATTCATATGATAATTTCATTCATTAGCCTCTACTACTATGATCCATACACCAAAACTCTATCCCACTAAATCAGTGCAACCCCAAGTCCAATCCAAGATGAATTAAAGGCAAGGTATACTCCTTACTTTGATAGGGTAAGATCATGATCAGTGTATTAGTAAAATATATCTTCATATTTGAAAAATAATTCTCACATGATTTAGACCACTCAAACCATATACCATTATAGGTTAAGCATGAGAGTAGTGCTGACTGTGGAGAAAACACTTTGACGATCCTTTGATAATAACTCACTATGACAAAAAATCATCAAATATCAAAATCATTCATTGGATACTCCCAAGATACGAATAATTGAACCTACTCTACATCCACTGACCTCCATTCCACCAAAATAGATGTAACCCATGAATAGTACCTTGTCTATCTAGAAGTGACACTTTGATTGATTATTTTAGAGCATATTCTCTCTGATTATAGTTAGGATGATTTGAAGACATGTGGCATGATCGTTATGAGTCTTGATGTGCACCAATAATTCATCGAAAAAAATCAAACTAATCTAGGTATTGGTGATGTTTCATTTCATCAAAGACAAAAATACAGTGGGCATGTTCATTAGTTTGAACTCCATCACAATGAACTGTTACTATCCATACCTTACTCGAAAAGAATTCCTTGGTATATCAGAATGTCTCATCCAAAATTGATGACACTATGACCATAGATCAATTTGAGAGAACAAAAAATAACCTTTCTATTGGTCAAAAGATCATAAATACATGAAATATGATACTAGTTCTTCACCATAATCTGATTCAACATCTAGTAATAAACACACAAACCCAAAATCCCATCATTCTTCTTGGAAAACAAATCCCAAGATCACAAAAGGTGACATTATCAAAAGGATATATCACTTATCATTTAATAATTCCAACTAAGTCTTGAGTTCTTGATGTTATTTTAGTTCCATTATCTCTGGGGTAATAGACATGGGATCATATATTATCTGAAAATCAATCATGAACTCAATCTCTATCTAAGGTGGTAGTTCATAAATCTCCATAGGAAAGACATAATGAATCTGATCCACTACTAGTGGGATGATTTCATGCTCCACTCCCTCATCATCAAGCTAAAAACTCAAAAACTGGGCTCTGAGTTCACCCATTTGTTGAGGAACGAGACCTGAATAAATTAATTTTATATCTCATTTCCCACTATGAACATAGGTGCTAAGCTTAGGAGATGTGAAACTAAACCTCCCACAGTAATAATTAATGTGTTCTTGATGCAGAACCAACTTGTAAAATTTATGTATCTTTTCAATACCTATAATCTAAAGATCATAAAATTCCCAAAGGAGTTGGTAACCATAATCCTTAAGGGAACACTCTTTTCATTGTTAGACACCCCTTTATTTTATACATAATGTTGTGTCAATCAATATAACCCCACACATATCCACTACTCTAACCTATGACGAGATCTGGTCTAAGTCCCATATGATTAACTTCCCTAATTATTTAAGAGAACTCTTTCTGAAGTACCATATCCACTACTCTGACCGATACATAGGGTGGAACACTAACTACCTGACTGATATGAGGTATGTGATCCCCTTCCTGTGATTATTACTTGTATATATCCCCAAGCAATGAACATTAATTATGTTTTCTTATGAAACCACAATATATGACCCATCCTGCCTCATGCTTTGAAATATAAAAGGGGTCGAAGTGCATACTTGTGGCTAGTCCTACCACACTAATAGAAAATCACTTAATTACATCCTTGAGAAGCTGTTCCTCTCCACTAGTTTCCTAGATCACCACTACACAAGTGAAAAGTCACAGCAGGAATATTACTACTGTCAGAAGATGAACCACCAGATCACCCAACAGAAAACATCTACCTACCACTAGAAGACTCATTTAGGCTACCCTAATAAATGAGAGCCTAATTTATTTCCTTAAGAAACCCATAAAACTAAATTTATTTACTTAGTAATTTATCTCATATCTAAGTCCATATTGAAAGAACCTATACATAGAAACCTTAGATCCACCCTCTATGGTAAATGTTGGAGGGTGATGCAGCTGAAATTATATTGCAAAGTCAAAAAAACACAGTGGAGAACACCCAATGTATCTCTCCACAAACTACATGAATTGAGGAAAGTTCCCATGAAATTGATTTTCCCTTATTAACCAGAATAAACTAAGGATCTAGTCCCACTCTTAGAGGAACATTAATAGTGATGTGTTATTTCCACCCAACTAGTAAATGTTATCAAGGTATAATATCTCTACAATTCTAAATACACATCTGAAAACACATAACACATATTTTTAAAAATTTACACAAATGAGGGATCAATATTAGCTCTAAGAAATCCACTTTGTATACAATACCCCAATAGATATAATCACATATCTATCACTACCCTTAACCACCCCTCTAATGGGCCATGTCTAACATGGGGTAAACCAAACTTACATAATCACAATCCTTTCATTAGACACAATTTCAACAATTTCAATTTCAAAAAAGGTAAATATTTATCATTTTTGAACCATTTTAACCCTTTCAATTTATCAATTTTCAATTAATACATTATTCAACTTCCTTACAAGGAACTATTTTCATAATGTTGTAAGTAAACAATATTTTTTTTATTTCCCAAAATTCACCATAACCTTGTTTTCCATGTGTTCCAAAAATAAAACATTTCATATAAATCTAGAGTACTTAAAATGATGCATACATATAAAAAAACATTCCATGTTAGGCTACCAAATAATAACTTCACACCACAAGTGAATCACCCAAGGTTAAATAACTTCCAATGGTAACAAAAAACCTTAAGAGAAATAATCCCACCCTTGCAACATAGGTTTTACCCTATACATTGGTTGGATAATACCCTGCATGAGCTCATTGAAAAGGCCCAAAATATCCCAATCTCATATATAACATTATAAATTAGTAAAATAGCCAAAAAGAAAATTCCTCCAATGTAAAGACCTCTAAAATTCAAGGAAATATTTTTTAATAATTTTCTTTGGAATTTTAAAAGAACACAGTTTCTGATGGCACCTGATTCCGAGGCCCGGTGTGCCCGGAATCATTTTTTGAAGTTTGGCTCGGGTACATTCAGTGAACAAACGAGCGGGTTTTTCTAACTTTTGAACCGGTGCTCGGAATCGAATTCTGAGGGCACCGATGGAATCGTAGTGCCGATATTTGCTTAGAAACGCCTTTTTCAGAGTTATGTTTTCTCGGGTGTGGTTTTTTAATTTTTGGGGTTAAGTTAAGAAATAAAATAAAGTGGTGCGTCAACTTTATTTTATTTCACTTAAAGCCACTTAAAGACACTTAAGATAAGTTGAGCGGATAGGGTGGAACCCAGAATAGCCTACCCACATGGTAGGATATTTGTGAGGTGGGGCCTGCACTATCCCACCGTTTCGTTTCCTCTAACGCACCCCAAAAAACCTCTTTTAAATTAGAGTCAACCAGTGCGTTTTCTTAAATTCTTAACGCCCCAATTAATTGGGCAGTTAAGTCATTACCATTAATTCATCGAATTAATGGTTCGTTTCTTAACTTTGTTTTCCAAATTGTTGGCATAAGAATAAAATAAGACCAACACATGATTTTCTTGGGTGTGGCATGTTGAGAGGATTTGGAGAAACTCTATCTTCATCCTCCGTCACGAAGAACGCGAAGAACTCAAAGAACACGAAGAACCCGAAGAACGCGAAGAACACTAGCCCTCGACGAAAGGCGACAAAGAATGCCGAACACTCAGAGATCGACGACGCGACGCCATGTACCGCAACGCCGATGATCCTCCTTCCGTGACGTTCCTCCCCCAAGACAATATTTGTTCAACAACTGATTGAGATCGTCGACGCGACGCCGTGTGCCGCGACGACAGTGATGCCCCTTTTGTGAAACGACGATCCTCTCCTTCCAAGATGGTCAATTCCGCGACGAACTCATGTTCGACGATAACGTTGAGGTGGGGGTTTTGATTCATTAAAATCTTTGTGATTTATACATGCGGCGTATGATTAAATTTTTTTGTGAGACCTTTCAAACTGGTAATGCGGTGGGTGTGGATCAACGAACAAGTCCGAACCCACCGCCCTTCTTGTTCTTGGTGTGCGGAACGGCAGATGATGACAATGTAAGCCACACGGGCGATGTGAGATCCTCGCAGTGAAGAACGTACCCCGGGAGGGCTTTTGGCGTAGATGGAGCATTTTTCCGACCACCGGAACTCGTCCGGTGGTCCACGGAGCAGCCCACCGGCGCGCCTCGCCGGCACGACGGCAGGTGGCGGCGGCGCCCGGCGCGCAGCCGGAATGAGCCATCGCGGCTGAAGCCACGGTGGCAAGGCGCGACCCCCCAACCGTGCGTGACCAGAGGGGCATGGGACGCTTCCAGCTGTAGCGTCCGCTGGCAAGGGAGGCCCCACGCGGGGCTGCGGATCCTTCACGCGGGGGCAGCGCGCCCCCGCTCTGCTTAGCCGAAACCGGCCGAGCCGACCCGCTTGGCGACCGGGCTGCGCCCGCGCCGGCTGGGCCGGGTCGCGCCCCGGCCGGGTCGGACCTAGACCCAGGTCGGGTCGACGCGGTTCGGGCCGACCCAGGGGGGTTGGGCCGGGTCGGTCCGGGCCCAGACCCCCCGTTTTCGGAACATTTCGGTCTTTTTCTCATAACATGAGCTAAAAGCCTCCGATCGACGCACTGTCAGTGGCGATGTGATACTTGGATCAAGACGGTCGTTTTGACATATCACACTCAAGGTTTCAAAGTACTTTGGGTTTGGCCGGGTTGGTTCATACACGAAACCAACCAGGACCTCGGAGCGGAAACACTTATAACTTGAGCTCCGGACGTCCGATTGATGTGCCGTCAACTTTGATGGATTCCTCTTAGTGAGAATGATATTTTGGCTTACTCTGCCCGAGGATTGGATGTAGGTGAAGTATGGTCGGGTTGGTTTTGACTTAAAAACCAACCGGTCCCCTGGGAAGAAGAAGCCAATAACTCTCAGACCGGGCATCCGATTGACTCGCCGTCTGTGACGTTGAGTTCCTGTTGACAATAAGGAACTTTTGGATACATAAAATTTGGACTATGTGTCAGTTTATGTATCAGCCTCTTGGATTGTGGAGCAGACCCTCCCCAACGAGCTTGCTGTGTGCGGGAACCCTAGAGCTGGCTGCGACTGTGACGACGACGACGACTGTGCAGAGATCCTCAGTGGATTCGACGACGATGACTACAACACTCAGCGATCCTACGTGGATCAGTGATACAGATCCTGTGTGGGTCCGATCCTGTATGGGTCAACGCTCAGCGGTCCTGTATGGGCCAGCGCCTACAGATCCTGTGTGGGTCTGATCCTATGTGGGTCATTGTAGGGGTTAGTTACCTATCAATCCTGTGTGGTTCAGATCCTTTGAGGGTCATTGCGGGGGTTAGTACCTATCGATCCTTTGTGGGTCCGACAACTTTGATGAATCAGTGGCTATATCTGATCATATCTATCATCATACGAAGAAGTATACCTGTGTGAGTTGAATCCTGTTTTTCTTTCCTTCGTGGATCGTGTTGTGCTATCCTGTGTGGATATCGTTTTTCTTTCCTATGTGGACTGGGTTGTACTTGGGCTCAGATGTTGGAACCGAACCTGGAAATGATGACTTAGGTATATGTATGGGCATATACCTAAGTATAGTCAGATGTTACTTTGTGATTGTATCTTTCCTTTTTGGATTATCCTTTGTGGATTATGGGAGACCTTCGAGGGTCTCGGGGTCCCAACTGAGTAGCTTATACTCACCTTAGCATGGGCTATGCCCGCACAATGTTGTGTTGGTTGCAGACGATGGACAGCGCTGATCGTGGTTGAGGCTTGCGGAGCAGGACGGTACCTGGAGGTAGACCACTGGGCAGGACATTCTCCGAGCGGACGGCTGGACCCGAGGATCTGTGGAGGCTATCTGTACTCACCCTTCAGGTGGGATTTCAAGTGTATAGCTTGACATTGCAGCTTTAATTTTCAGTTTCTGTTTTACCTTCCAGTTGTACTTTACTTTCAGTTTGGGTTTGTATACTGGCCCACTTACTTTTCCTCACTTACTGTTGTACTCTGTTTTTACATGGTGTTTACTTCTACTTCATGATTTCTCTGTGGTGTTTGTTTACTTTACAAAGGAAATGCCTTCCCTTTTTACTAGGATTTATGCCTTGGTGCTAGTCGCTAGCCCCTGGCCTATGGAAGACAGGCTTGGGGTAGTCACGGCACGGGCCCCGAGGACGGGTCGTGAAAAATTGGTATCAGAGGAGTTCAGTTCTACCGCAGAACTCAGGACTATGATCTTTTCTATATGAAGCAATAGTGTTAAGAGTATTGAGTGTGGTTATCAGTCCTAGGAGTCCAGTGTTGGTTCGGCGGATGACGTATCCGTACACCAGGACCCTGACTTCTGATTTCCTACTTAATGCACGAAAACATTGATTGCATGTGTGTTTTAGTTTTTCTTTGTTATTACTTTATGTCAGCTCACTAGGTATACTGTTCTGGCCGTGGTGCACCTATTTCTTTTCTGGATGGCCCCACGATGGAAGCCGACTAGGGTTCCGAGAGTTATGCATGAGGACAGCCTGCCGAGCGATGAGGCCTCGGTACAGGGCCCTTTGACAGCAGAGGCACCGGCGGTACCTCTACCCGCTGAGCCACCGATGCTTCCAGCCCCAGTCACTGACGATGTACGTCACCTTAGTGCACTGCATGAGTTCCATCGTCAGGGACCGCCCAGGTTCTGTGGGGAGATGGACCCCCAGGCAGCCGAGGACTGGCTAGAGGCAGTCGTTCAGGTTTTCAGGTTAGTGAGGACACCAGCAGACCTCATGGTGATCCTCGCAGCGAGCCTACTGCACGTGGCAGCAAGAAGATGGTGGAGCTTGATGATCCAGGTGCACGATGAGGCATCTCTCCTCTGTACGGACTTTGAGAGCCTCTTCCGCCCGGTGTTCATCCCAGCCACCCTCCGTACGGTGCGCTTCAAGGAGCTTCTACAGCTGCGACATGGCAGCTTGAAAGTCGCCCAGTACTAAGTGAGATTTACCGATCTCTCGCACTACTCGACAGACAAGGTACATGACCGATTCTTCCGGGCCCGGACCTTTGAGCAGGGATTGAGGCATGAGATCAGGGCATCGTTGATCTCCTTCAGCATTCTGACTTAGGTATGAGTACTGGAGCTAGCCCTTTTGATCGATAGCTTCCTTGTTGAGCCTTCATCAGCAGCGAGACCTACTGCGGGGCGGCACGTAGCAGAGTCTTCTGCAGTAGGCAGCCGACAGATGAATCATGGGTCCAGGCAGACTAGACCCTCAGGAAGATGACCTCAGGACACTGGCTCAACTGTGCGGGGCACACAGCATGGGGCCAGTCTTTCGAGAGGCAGACAGTGCTACGCATGCAGCGGGCAGGGCCACATGGCTCATGACTGCCCGACTCGCCATGCCGAGGAGCAGCAGACGGTTGAGGGTCCACCCAGCCAGAGGTAGAGGGTCGACCGTGGCAGTCCGCAGGGAGCAGGCGGACGAGGCAGAGGAGCTGGCCGAGCAGCAGGTGGTGGGAGATGCTTTGAGGCTCTACCACCACCACCACCAGGAGGTCCACCCCGACCACATGGAGCTGGCGGGCAGAGACAGGCACAACTCTAGTCATCGGAGGCCTACGACCACGGTGCACCCGAGATGATTCGAGGTACTATCTGTGTCTATTATACCCTTGCTGCAGTTCTTATAGACACAGGAGCGAGTCATTCTTTCATATCCACTGCCCTTGTTCGGAGCTCGGAGATTCCGATAGAGCCGTTGGCTCGATCCTTACAGCTAGAGACTCCTACGGGAGCAGACTCGACGATTACGCACTGGTGCCGGCAGTGTGAGCTTACTCTAGGAGGTGAGAGATTTGGCTGGGATCTTCTTGTAGCGGCGTCTAGGCCTTACGATGTGATCTTGGGCATGGATTGGTTATCTACCGTCCATGCTTAGATTGACTGTATTAGGCGCAAGCTGTGATGTGTACGCACCGATGAGATCAGGTTCACCTTCACCGGCGAGAAGGGAGCCTTCACATCACAGGATGGACTTCTGTAGAGGAGAGGACATCCCATCCCTCATCAGTTGCCTAGCCTCATCCTAGGAGCAGTTGACGTGCTGAGTCCTGGTTTTCTTGCAGTGGTGGATTAGTATACGGATGTTTTCCATGATGACGTCCCATGGATACCTCCTCACAGAGAGGTAGAATTTTATATTGACCTGTACCCCGGGACAACCCTGATATCGACTCCAGCCTATCGGATGGCCCCTGCTGAGCTTCGAGAGCTACAAGTACAGTTGGAGGACTTGCAGGGAAAGGGATTCATCCGTCCCAGTGTTTTACCCTGGGCTTCCCCAATTTTGTTCACCAAGAAGGCGGACTGGAGCTTACGACTTTGTGTCGACTATCATCGCCTGAACCAGGTGATAGTGAGGAACAAGTATCTGCTATCGAGGATTGATGTCATCTTCGATCAGCTCAAGGGAGCATGGTGGTTCTCTAAGATAGACCTCAGGTCAGGCTATCATCAGCTCAGAGTTCTAGATGAGGACTTCAGAAGACGGCCTTCAGATGTCGGTATGGCCACTATGAGTTCTTGGATATTCCCTTTGGCGTAACCAATACTCCAGCGGTGTTCATGGGCCTCATGAACAGGATCTTTCAGCCATACCTCGATCGATTTGTCGTAGTCTTCATCGACAACATTTTGATTTACTCGACCACTGAGGAGGAGCACGCCTATCACTTGCGGGTTGTACTAGACACACTCCGAGAGCACCAGATTTATGGAAAGAACTCGAAGTGTCAGTTCTGGATACGCGAGGTCCACTTCTTGGGACACGTCATCTTTGAGGCGAGAGTTATAGTGGATCCTGAAAAGATTGAGGCAGTGCTAGCTTGGGAGCCACCCAGGAGCGTGACAGAGGTGAGGAGTTTCTTGGGACTAGCTGGATACTACCAGAGATTTGTGCCAGATATCTCCAGAGTTGCGACACCACTCTCAGCTTTGACGAAGAAGGGGAAAACCTTTGTATGGTCAGACAGATGTCAGCAGAGCTTCCAGGGGGTGAGACAGAGATTGACCAGCGCACCTATCTTGAGGTTGCTGGAGGAGGGAGTAGGGTATGTAGTCTACTGCGATGCATCCGGGACCAGACTCAGGTGTGTCCTGATGCAGGAGTGGGAAGTGATTGCCTATGGATCACGTCAGTTGAGGCCGTATGATCAGAACTACTCCACCCATGACCTAGAGTTAGCAGCAGTGGTCTTCGCTATGAAGACATGGCGACACTATCTGATGGGTGAGCGCTTTACAGTCTTTTCTGACCATCAGATTCTCAGGTACATATTCTCTCAGAAGGAACTGAACCTGAGGCAGCGGCGATGGCTCGAGTTCCGCCAGGACTATGACTTTGAGAGAGTCTATACTCCGGGGAAGTGGAACGTGGTAGCTGATGCTCTCAGCAGGTGGACGGGCCTTAAGCTGCTTGAGGAGGCGACGGAGCAGCTAGCCGCTTTGCAGATATCCTTCATGGATAGAGATGTAGCAGCCTTCCTTCAGTCACTCACAGTCACTCCTCCACTACTGCAGCGGGTCAGAGAGGCACACCGTGGGGACACCGATTGTGAGACGTGACGTGCGCAGATATCCTCAGGACATGCACCTGATGGATTCTCCATGGGAGGAGAGCATGATTTCCTTTTCAGAAGACGTCCCTTGGTACTAGTTGCTTTACGGGATGAAGTGATGAGAGAGTATCACACTTCTCCTTTCGCGGTACATCCTGGAGTGGCAAACATGTACAAGGACCTCAGACGATAGCACTGGTGGCCAGGCATGAAGAAGGTTGGGGCAGAGTTCGTTTCTTGATGCCTTACCTTCCAGTAGGTGAAGGAAGAGCATCAGGTACCAGCAGGCTTGGTAAAACCGTTGGAGGTCCCAGAGTGGAAGTGGGACGGGATATCTATGGACTTCGTTACTGGAATTCCACACACTTTGCAGATGTCACGACTCCATTTGGGTGATTGTCGACCGACTCACCATGTCGGCTCACTTCTTACCCATAAGAGAGCAGGGCTCAGTGGAGAGCTTGGGACGTCTCTACGTTCAAGAGATTGTACGGATTCACGGTGTGCCATCATCTATCATCTTTGATCGAGATGCTCTCTTTACTTCCCGGCTTTGGAAGTGGTTGCATGACGTATTCGGGACACAGCTATGTCTGAGCACCGCCTTTCACCCTCAGACAAATGGTTAGACGGAGAGGACCATTCAGACTCTTGAGGACATGCTCCGCGCAAGTGTCCTTGACTTTGGTCGTAGTTGGGAGGACCACCTACCCTTTGTGGAGTTTTCGTACAACAACAGCTACCACTCCACCATTGGGATGGCACCATACGAGGCATTGTACGGCCGACCTTCCAGATCTCTTTTGTGAAGGACAGACCCTGGGGAGTCAGCACTTGTGGGACCAGAGATGGTCCGGGCCACGACAGAGAAGGTCCAGGTCATCCAGGAGTGGATGAGGACAACTCAGAGCCAGCATAAGTCTTATGCTGACAGGAGGCGGAGGCCACTAGAGTTCGAGGATGGCGACCACGTCTTCTTGCGTGTCTCACCTCGACATGGTTTACAGAGATTTGGCCAAGGTGTAAAGTTGTCTCCACGCTTCATCAGACCATTCCAGGTCCTCAGCAGGATTGGCGAGGTGGCATATCACCTGGCTCTACCACCTCAGTTGCACCGGGTGCACAACGTCTTCCACGTATCTCATCTGAGGAGATACGTGCACGACCCGACACATATCATTGACCATGGGGAGCTAGACGTTGATGATGGGCGACTTTTGCGGAGGTTCTAGTGGAGATTGAGGATCGACAGGAGCGGGTCCTACATGGGCGATAGATCCCACTAGTGCGCATCATATGGCAGCACGAGAACCTCTAGGATAGAACTTAGTATCGGGAGGCTCAGATGCGTGCTCAGTACCCACATTGTTTTTCCTAGTTTATGATGTACCTTTACAGGGACTTAAAGCCCTAAGGTGGGAGTGATGTATAGACCCGTAAAATTCAAGGAAATTATTTTTTTTAATTTTCTTTGGAATTTTACCAGGACGCTGTTTCTGACGGAACCTGATTCTAAGGCCCGATGTGCCCGGAATCATTTTCCGAAGTTTTACTCGGGTACGTTTAGTGAACAAATGAGCGGGGTTTTCTAACTTTTGAACCAGTGCTCAGAATCAAATTCCGAGGGCACCGATGGAATCAAAGCACCGGTATTTGCATAGAAATGCCTTTTCCAGAGTTGCGTTTTCTCGGGTGTGGTTTTTAATTTTTGGGGTTAAGTTAAGAAATAAAATAAAGTGGTGCGACAACTTTATTTTATTCCACTTAAAGCCACTTAAAGCCACTTAAGCTAAGTTGAGTGGATAGGGTGGAACCCAAAATATCCTACCCACTTGGTACGATATTTGTGAGTTGGGGCCCGCACGAGCCCACCATTTATTTTCCCATAAGTAACGCACCCACGAAAAGCTCTTTTAAATGAGAGTCAACCGGTGAGTTTTCTTAAATTCTTAACGCCCCTTTTAATTAGGCAGTTAAGTCATTACCATTACTTCATCTAATTAATGGTTCGTTTCTTAACTTTGTTTTTCAAATTGTTGGCATAAGAATAAAATAACACCAACACATGTTTTTCTTGGGTGTGGCTTGTTGAGAGGATTTGAAGAAACTCTATCTTCATCCTCCTTCGCAAAGAACGCGAAGAAATCGAAGAACGCGAAGAACGCAATGAACGCCGACCCTCGACAAAAGGAGACGAAGAACGCCAAACCCTCGGATATCGACGACGGGATGCCATGTACCGCGATGCCGACGATACTCCTTCCACGACGTTCCTTCCCCACGACAATCTTCAATCAACAACCGATTGAGATCGTTGACGCGACGCCGTGTACCGCGATGACAGTGACGCCCCTTCCACGACACGACGATCCTCTCCTTCCGCGACGGTCAATTCCTCGACGAACTCACGTTCGACGATAACGTTGAGGTGGGGGTTTTGATTCATTAAAATCTTTGTCATTTATACCCTCTGCGTATGATTAATTTTTTTTTGTGAGACCTTTTAAACTGCTTACGCGGTGGGTGTGGACAACCGAACAAGTCCGAACCCACCGCCCTTCTTGTTCTTGGTGTGTGGAACGACAGACAATGACAAAGTAAGCCGCACGGGCGATGTGAGATCCTCGAAGTAAAGGACAGACCCCAGGAGGGATTTTGGCGAAGACGACACGTTTTTTCAACCACCGGAACTCGTCTGGTGGTCCGCAGAGCCGCCCGCCGGTGCGCCGCCAGAAGGAGCCACCGCGACTGAAGCTGCGGCGGCAAAGAGCGGCCCTACGACCGTGCGGGACCGGAGGGGCGCGGGACGTGGCCGGCTGCCACGTCCGCTGGCAAGGGCGGCCCCACGCAGGGCCGCGGATCCTTCACGCGGGGGCAGCGTGCCCCCCGCTCCGCTCAGCCGTAACCGGCTGAGCCGACCCCCCTGGCGACGGGGCTGCGCCCGTGCCAGCCGGGCCGGGTCGCGCCCAGGCCGGGCCGGGCCGGGCCACGCCGGACGGGTCGGACCCGGACCCGGGTTGGGTCGAACTGGTTCGGGCCGACCCGGGGGGGGGGGGGGGGGTGGTTGGGCCAGGTCGGTCCGGGCCCAGACCCCCCGTTTTCGGACCTTTTCGGTCTTTTTCTCATAACATGAGCTACAAGCCTCCGATCAACGCATCGTCAGCGGCGATGGGATCCTACGATCAAGACGGTCGTTTTGAAATATCGAACTAAAGGTTTCAGAGTACTTTGGGTTTTTCTAGGTTGGTTCGTACACGAAACCAACCGAGCCCTAGGAACGGAAACACTTATAACTTGAGCTCTGGACGTTCGATTGACGTGCCGTTGACTTTGATGGATTCCTCTAAGTGAGACGAATCTATTTCCTTACTCCACCCGAGGTTTGGATGCTAGTGGTGTAAGGTCGGGTTGGATTTGACTTAAAAACCAGCCAGGCCCCTGGGATGAAAAAGCCAATAACTCTCAGACAGGGCATCCGATTGACGCGCCGTTTGCGACATTGATTTCCTATTGACGATACGGAACTTTTGGATACATCAACTCTGGACTATGTGCCAGTTGATCTATCAGCCTCTCGGCTCGTGGAGTGGACCCTCCCGAATGAGCTTGCTGTGTGTAGGAACCCTAGAGCTGGCTGCGACTGTGATGACGACGACTATGCAGAGATCCTCAGTGGATTCGATGATGACGACTACAACACTCAGCGTTCCTACGGGGATCAGTTCTACAGATCCTGTGTGGGTCTGATCCTGTGTGGGTCAGTACTCAGTGGTCATGTGTGGGCCAACGCCTACAGATCCTGTGTGGGTCCGATACTATGTGGGTCATTGCGGGGGTTAGTTTCCTATCGATCCTGTGTGGGTCAGATCCTTTTTGGGTTATTGCGGGGGTTAGTACCTATCGATCCTTTGTGGGTCCGATGACTTAGATGAATCAGTGGCTATATCTGATCATCTCTATTTTCATACGAAGAAGTATACCTGTGTGAGCTGAATCCTGTTTTTCTTTCCTTCATAGATCGTGTTGTGCTATCCTCTGTGGATTTCGTTTTGCTTTCCTGTGTGGACTGGGTTATACTTGGGATCGGATGTTGGAACCGAACCAGGAAATGATGACTTAGGTATATGTATGGGCATATACCTAAGTAGAATCAGATTTTACTTTTTGATTGTATCTTTCCTTTGTGGATTATCCTTTGTGGATTCTGGGAGACCTTCGGGGGTCTCGGGGTCCCTACTGAGTAGCTTATAGTCACCCTTGCACGGGCTATGCCTGCACTATGTTGTGTTGGTTGCAGACGACAGACATCACTGATCGTGGTTAAGGATTGCGGAGCAGGACGGTACCTGGAGGTAGACCACTGGGCGGGTCGTTCTCAGAGCGGACGGCTGGACCTGAGGAGCTGTGGAGGCTATCTGTACTCACCCATCACGTGGGATTTCCAGTGGACAGCTCGACGTTGGGGCTTTACTTTTCAGTTGCTGTTTTCACTTCCAGTTGTACTTTACTTTTAGTTTGGGTTTGTATACTGGCCCACTTACTTTTCCGCACTTACTGTTGTACTCAGTTTTTACTTTGTGTTTACTTCTACTGTTTTCTTGCTTTCTGGTGTTTGTTTACTTTACAAAGGCAATGCCTTCCCTTTTTACCAGGATTTACGCCTTGGTGCTAGTCGCCAGCCCCTGGCCTATGGAAGGTGGGCTTGGGGTAGTCACGGCACGGGCCCCGAGGACGGGTCGTGACATCCAATACCACCTTTTGATGTCCCCACTCTGGTGTCACTATAACTAGTTCTTTAAGCTGGTTCACCCCATCACTAAAGGAACACCACCCCATTTTATATAGGATGTGCACTAGTAGTAAGGGTATAATGGAACATATGAGGAGACTATATACACTTTACTAGAGAAATAAAACAAGAAAAATCAAAACTGACATCAAAATGAGTTAATAATAAATACAAAAACATCACATAACATATTCCCAAACTAAGGAAGTACCAAAAAACCAATACAGTAAAACAAAACTTGTCATGATGTTATAAAGTTCCGAAAGAAAACATGAATAAGACAGTAAATACAACCCCCCTAAAATGGGTTTCATTGTCAAATCCAGTTTCCTCATCCATGGTCCTTCCCAATTCCCATATAATCTATCTAGAAAAGGGAATTTTCCCTTATATTGACCAGAAATAATGACGTATTCTTGGGTACCCGGTGGTTGACTGAGTAGAATGTGAGTACAACTATGTAGGCCACCACCATTGTTTTCTACAAAAAATATAAAGTCTAATAAAATGTTTGATGATATTCATAAAATAATTGGTTGATTTAATATAAATTTGGTTCTATTATTTGACATTATTTAAATCAATGACTTTTATTCTTGTTTAAATGTGTTTTCCATGTCCAGGAAACTTAATTCGGCCCATGCCAATCATCTATACCAAATTTAACTAGGGTCACAAGTCAGTATACCAAGAGCATCATTATATTTATCTAAATATGATTTGGAATTCCATGTCTGACCATCTCAACACATGATGTGGAATTACATGTACCTTATCCAAAACTATGATATGGAACTCCATGTATATACCCATGGAGTTAAGAGAATCTCTATATCCTTTGAGCTTAATATGCATAGGGGTTCCTGGAGATTCAGTCTTACCAACCAGGAGTGTGGACCATCAGCTCAGCATCCTAACCACCATTAGTCACATATCCTAGGTTCTACATTAGTGAAACATTATCAATCAAGAATAACAAGTGTTCTTGTTTTCAATTTATCACATGTTCTTGGATTATTACCTTCATCAAGTTCCCATTTTCCTTATCTATCCATTTATTACCATTTAGGCACCTATAAAACCATTTCCACAAATTTTAATTCATTTAACTATGAGAAGAATCCACTTTAACCATTAATCATAATTACTGATATATGATCCATATCTCATTAACTTTCTCAAGTTAAACCAATTCACCTCTTTATTTTATAATAACATTCCAAACGCATTTATAATTAGTCTAATCTCATAAAACCTTAAATTCATCATTTAATAACCTAATTATCATGTTTGAGGGAGTGGTACACCCCATAGGCGACTGTCAGCCCGATTAAATGATCCTCAACAGATCCAACAAAGATAATGAGTGGTCCAACACATCACTTTAACACAAAATCTATCATTTTCTAGTATAGAAATAATATGTTCATCATAAAAATACCAAAATCACAACCAATTACACATGAATAACGTGAATACTATAGGATATAACACACATACCACCTATAAAACTTCATAGATAAGTTCTCACTCAACATCATCCCTCAATTTGAACTCAAACAACCACAAAATCCCATTCATATAATCCCCTAAAAAATAAGGGTTGAGGGATTCAGATGGATACAAAATGTTCCACCATTATTCTCTTAGAAAATAGATTAATTTGTTTTAGTATACTCATATATAGTTTCAATTTTCAACCAATGATGCTTCAAATGACCCAATATTGAGGTAGAATCATCCTTTTTGGATGAGGGAGCCCTTGGATCATCACCATAGGGAATGGAGGTAAAAAGGTGAAGATAATTAGGTATGGTTTCTTAAACCATAATGGGAAAATGAAAATTTTACCCCTATTTAAGGAGGCATAGGGTTTAGCCGCACAGTTTTCCAAACCATGCACAGACCATGAGACACACTCTATATAAAAGGGGTTGTGGGTTGCACAGTTTTCTAGGGACACACACAGTTTGGAAAACCTTTAAAAGGCCATATATTTGGATATTTAAAAGGATATATAGATTCTAGGATCACATTTGGATAATTTTTCAAACATAAAACCTCCCCTATATGTTGCATGGTTATGGTGCATAATTAATATTACCCATGTGCCAACTATCCACCCTACATAGTATGGTCTATTTTCTTTCTCTTTCATGTCCCGAACCCCATAGACACCCCCAGGCCCCTCAAATTCCTGAGAATAATTTAATTCACCAAAACAATGTTTTTCAATTTTTTATTGAATTATATTTCATAAAAGGGTGGGATCTTATAGGAACCATGAAATAAACACCCTAATAATGATGAAATTAAACATCATATCTCATTCAAATGGATGTAAATTATCATAATAATATTATAGTAAATCAAATATAGTTGGAAAATAATCTAACATATATAGTTCATGAATTTATTTTCATTATCTAGGAAATTTAGTGCTAGTGAAGAATGATTCTGGAACTAATGGTAAGGGACTTCTCTGAACCACCCTTTTTGGGCTATGCCTTGTCTCGTTTTTCCCACTTTATCACTCTATTATTCTTCGTTAATTAATCAATATTCATTATAAGAATACTAAAAATATATTTTAATGTTAATTCACCTTTCCATTATGTGTATATAGATGTTTTGATGCTTCCATTCTCAATTTCATTTTCTAAGAATACCTAATTAATGGGAACATCATTGGTTTTCCCATTCCCAGGTAGCAGTCCACATTTTTTTATATGATACATGGTTTATAAAAATATTTTTTTATGGAAAATCATTTTTATCTCATTTCTTGATTTATGGAAATTATTATGCTCTTACCCTCATTAATGACTCTTTACCCTATTTCCTTAATACACCACTTAATGGGGATGTTTCTAAAGTTGGTTTTATAGTCCTTTTATGGGTTCAATTTAAATGGTCTTAAATTTTATACCTTATTCTTCTTAATATTGCTAAAAACGTCCAAGAATGATTTAATACATTTTTTCATCTAATTCATTTTAATACATTTGTCTATGTTACAATACATGATTATGTTACTCATTTTATTCCATGGGTAATTAATCTTTTTATTCTTTATTATTGATGAAATTTTATGGAACAAAAATGCATGTACATGTTATGATGTGTGCACTAAAATAAAATTACAAATAATTGGGTAATGTTTATGCCTTATGAGTCATTATGTATAGGATTATGGAGTAAAAATAAAGTAAAATACCAATACTTTAAATGAACACTATTTTTTATAACATACTCAACACACAACATTGATTTTAAAAGAACGAAGATATAATATTGAAATATTATTATATAAATGTGATATATTTAACTTACTTATTAAATTGGTGTGTATGAATAGTATCAGATTTTTTGAAACATAAAAGAATATTATATAATATTATTGAAAAATTCTTAATAAGATATCACCTTATAATGAAGATAATTCATTCCACAAAAAATATATTCTCTTAAAAAATGATTTATATGGATTATTATGAGAAAATATAATAATTAATCTATAGAATATTTTAGAAATTTTATTTTATAAAATGAAATTAATTTATTAAATAATCCTATAAAAAGTTACTAAGATTTAAATTTTGTATTTTTTTTAGAAAATATATATTTTTCAGTGAATACTGAAAAATACAGATTTTTATAAAACTATCATTTAATTTTAATAAATTAAATAATTTAAAATTCCAATTATGTTTTTATGTTTATTCTAATATAACATAAGTATTAGATGGTTATATTTATTTCAATTAGTTATATTTGAATCATCTTTATAAGTTTTAGCATAAGTATATTCTTAGGATTAAAAATACATTTTTTTAATGTTTTTAAAGTGGATAATTTCACCATTTTAACTATTTAAAATAATCTCTAATTGTGAATTATTTAATATATATTTATAGATTAAAAATACAAATTTAGGAATTTAAAATCCTATAATTAATATTACAAGTCATAGAGTTAATAAAAAATCCTATTTTCATAAAACTGCATTTTTGTTGCACTTGTGGGTTTTATTTAAAATTAATTACTTCCAAATTAATGAATTAAATTTGATAAAATGGATTATATATTTTGAATAGGAAGAATTTATTTTATGTAACATGTTAAACTTATTTTTTTTCATAATGATTAATAAAACAAAAAAAACTAGTTATCATAGTAAAAAAATTTAAATGGTAAATGTGAGTAACATTAAATGCAACAAGGATAACATGTTTAAAACATGATTATTTTTAGTAGTGGAGGTTTTTATCTTCCATATAACTTTTAAACTCTTTATTATTTAATTTTGGAATCACATGGCGTGATAATGACTTCCAATTATTTAATAGTTTTAGGTATTTAAAAAAATGTCACTCTATAATTATAAAAGTGGACCCCTCCTCTCACTTCAATACTCCTCTAAATCTATATGTATCAATAATACCATGCCAAAATATCTCCCCAAAATTCTCATATATATTATAGATATTATATTGTTCCCAATTAATGTACCAAATGGTCATTAATAACTGATCCAAAGGAGGTTATTCTATACAATAATAATCGTCTTCACTAAGATCCTTCTTTTTTACTTGTTCAGTTTTCCACCTTCAATTAATTTATAAAAGTAAAATATAATAACATAATTATATAATATATTATGAGATATTTTTAAATTTGTTTAATAATATTTATCTATCTCATATTCAATCAAATGAGAAACAAAATAATTGTTTGTGTGTGCAGAATACTACTGCCTCAAAAAATGAGGTAATTCATTTTCCATAATATAAATTCATTCCTATTTTTGATGAAGAATTTAACGTTTTACATGATATAAATGACATGTTAATAATTATTTAAATGTAATATATTACATAATTTGATACCTTAAAATCTATTTAAAAATGATAATGATTTTTATGTGTATGGTAGACTACCACCATATGAAGTGATGTCACAATTATAGTTTTTAGTTATTTTCAAACCACTCTTAAAAGGTAAAGTTGGAAGCCAAACAAAAAATAGCTCACATAGTGATATGATCTAGTTTTTATTATATCGTCACCCAGATGGTATATGTTAGTGTACTTAAATATACAATATTATATTTATTATATTATTATCATTTTAGAAATATAAAATATCATTTTCTTTCTTTACATTATTACCATTTAAAAATATAAATGTTACACATACATATGTTTGACCTACCATCCCCATGATTGAAATGTAGTTTATTTTTCATATCCATATCTCCTGATTTTCTTAAATTACAATTTATGTATAAAAATTATAAATATTTCATGATTATTATTGTCAAGGTGATGGAAAAATGACCCCTTTGGCCACTGTCATCATAATAATTCCATTTTTCAATTATGAATTGAGCATCCTCAATATGCTAAACTTAGAAAAAAATGATTAAAAAATAAATAATTCACTAAAAATGATATAAAACAAATAATTGATATTAGTTGATTATAAAGGAGATAAAATACATTCGTGACAAAGTTTAGATGCATGTTAGGAGTTTCATCTCAAAAAAACCTTCTTCGAGATACATGTTCTTTTATACACCTAATTTATTTTAAATGGGGTATATTATAACCCATTACATTTTATTTCAATTATCCTTAATAATTAATAATATCTTATATTTTTATTTGTTAACATTATTCTTTTTAGTTATGATTCAAATGTTACAAGAGTGGTTAGGTTTTATGTTCTAATAACATTTAAATCAGGATTATTTATGCTTGGATTTCCTTTATAGAAAATACTATGTTAATTTTATAAAAAGAACCTTTCATTTTATTCTACTATTTTTATCCATGAAATTTTCATGTAATATGACCTTGTTCCTCTCTTTAGTATAAAAAATTATTGAGAAAATTTATTTAAGAAATGATATTTTCATTTCTCTCTTTAGTCAAAAATCTATTTTCTTCTGTATACATGTCTTTTAAAAATATTTAATTTTTTTTTTCAAATTTTAAAAATCATTAATAAAAATATTTACCCTTGTTGGAAGTTTAAGAAATGGTTATAAAGGAATATTATTAATTTTCTATAAATAATATACTTTTTATCTTTTTTATAACATATTTAAAGGAATTGTTTAAAGACATGTACAATATTATCAACCATCAGAACCATTGAATTTAATGAAGAATCATTTATAGGTTTCAATGATCATTTTTAAATAAATTTATTTTTATAGAATTTATGAAATTTTGATTTCGGAGAAGTGATTTAAAAGTAAAAATGGTTATTTTTTTAAATATTTGATGTAATAATTGAGAGAAATTTTCATTAATCATTTCAAAACGTAATTTTATATATTTCTTATAAATTATATATTTATGTCTCTCATATATATACTAATCTTATTTTCCCTAAATTTGATAGGGTAATAAAAGCTTTATGTTCTTCTATAAAATTCAATTATTATGAGATTTTATTTGGATATGATATAATGAATGATTAAGGAACCAATTTCATTTCCTTGGTAATTCTAATGTTTATGTTGTATGATTTATTTCCTTATGTGGAACACATAGATCATGAACATATTATGATGGGAGTTCTAAGATAGCACTCAAATTCAGTGGGTAAATCTTTAGTCCCATGAGACACCATGTATGGGATTAAGGAGTAAGCCTAAAAAATTATCAGACTTTTACACCATTTGATATTATCTTAGTAGTTATAATTGACTCATATTTATGCCATGTTATACGTTTCTTCCAAATTTACTATGAAACTATGATCTTTTTATGAAATTTTATTTATATTATTCTCACATGATATTCAGTGGTGGTCCTCATATTTTCTCATATCATGTTATACTTTCCACTCACATGTTACATTTCCTTATAATATCATTACCATACTAGGGTTTTTAGGTCACCTATTTTTTATGTGTTCTACAGGATTTTCAATGTAGTTTTAAGAGCATGAAATGATTTGGGTTCTCATAATGAGAAATAAAATAAAGAAGTTTTATTTTAGTATCACATTGAAGTATTATGAACCATGAATTCAAAATACAAAAGTATTCATGATCTTTAGATTATAATTAATGCATGCATATATTGAAAAACATATAATAATATTTAAAAAATGCATAGGTTTCTATAAATGGAATTAAGAATGGTATACTTATTTTTGGGGATTAATACTAGAATACTTTAGGGAAACACTATAGATAATTATATGGATATTTATATGTATAAAAAAATATCGTAGAATTTTGGTATAGTTTAAATCACGTGTTTTCTATGAAATAACATCCCGGTATGAATACTACAATTTTATGTGGCTTTGGTACAATTGCATTTATGGGTAATAACTTTGAGAATGGATTATTGGGATTGAAATCAACTTTCACCTAGTGCACATCAATAGGCATTAATGCACACATAATGTGAAACTCTCATATGTTATGTTTTGTAAATTCATATAATATTAATAAACCATAATAAATGAATTTAATAAATGATAATCATGGATTTCCTAATGTAAAAAAATATCTAGGATACCCTAGTACCCTGGTAAGAGATCTGACTCTCACATGGCCTGATGATAATTCTTGATCCACATGTATTTATGTCTAGTACCTTGCCTTATACATGAAATATGAGGGAAATGTTTTTTCCAAAAATAGTAGAATAAAAAGATATAAGTTAGTATTATAAAAAATTCCAAGGTAGAAAGTACCAAAATCAAATAGGTAAAAAAACCTAAAAAGGAATCTTCAAAAGACACAACAACCTCGAAATCACGATTAGACACAAACCATGTATGAAGTGGATCGCATATCCACTAGACATCTCCATCAATCTAGGTACCAATGATTTAGAACATCCGACACCTTCTTGTGGTGCTTTACCTTTTCTTTGGCGTGGCATAATATAATCTATAAATTATTGAAGGCAATGAAAGTGTGTTATCTAAAAATCATAGTAGGGCTTCACCAAGTGTCCCACAATCAGTTCCATAATAATTAAACCAAATATTCTTTCAATTTAAATAAAACACGACATGGAGTGTCATTAACATATTTAAAAAAATAGTCTTTTAATTCATAAAGTGATTATAGATATATCAAACAAGATGAAGTGAATATTTATAATAAAAAATGATATAAAATATTTGAGATGAATAAAATAGTTCCATAATAAATGACATATAAACATATAATTAAGTATACCATAGAAACATTTAATTATATCAGATGTATATTAGCCTCTATTAAAAGGATCCTCACACTACTCAATTTGTGATCTCATATCAATGTGTGAACATATCCCATGACTCAGTCTATCCATACAAAACTCCCCATAATGGAAAATCGTGTTTTAGTATGATTATGTCAGTGTTTTCATCATCAATCCAATTCTAATGGGTTAGATAATTGTGCTATTATCATAATTACCCACCAAATACCTAGGATAAAATGTTCTTTAGTCAACAAGTCAATAAATCAATCTCAGGAAAATAATTCTTTTCAAACTAGTTAAAAATACAATTACCCAAATCCATGTTTCTACATTTCTTTCTCTTTTCCAAACAAGGAAATAGGTTTTCATGAATTAATTACTTTTATAATAATTTTTATCTTTAATCCATTTATCTCAAATTCAATTTCCAAATCCAAAAATCAATTTCCTCAAATATACTAAACAATTTCAATTCTATTGAAATTGGGTGTTTAAAAAAACCATTCCTTTTTTAAATCATACATCAATCATAAAAAATATGGTTTTTGAAATCATTTAAAAAATTATTTCAAGTCAATCATGAAATTAGATCTTTCAATTATAGGTAAAAATTATATAGAACCACCTTCCTTTAATTAGTGATCAATTCAACACCCATAAGGGGGAAATTTCAAAAATGAATGAAGGAAAAGGAGACCAATAAGAAAATTATTGACTAAAAATCTTCAAGATAAAAACTTAATAAAATAACTAATCATGATCATACCACATACAAAGTGGGGTTGTATATATAAGTAGAAATCCAAAGTGAGTAGACTCATTAAGGATCAAACACCAAACCAATTTGTCCATAAGGGAATAAATCATGAACTATGCATCAGTAGAAGCCTATGGTTCTTGAGAGTAGTGCTCGATGGATTAAAAATTAAATCTACCATGGTATATAAATAATTCCACCGGGATAAATGAATTTACTTAGTAAATATTGGGTGTATGGGGTAAATGAGTCATGTTTCACATATATCTAAAAAGGAATCGCCTCATGTTAAAAAACACCAAGTGATGAATATATGGTGTAAGCTCTATTTTTAAGGTGAAACCCACTATTTAAAAATAATATAATCCTTTATGTTGTGAATCATCAGGCATCATAATCTATTATTATGGATTATGGATAATAAAAAATTAAACTGTATTAAATTGATTTATATTATAAATTCCTTTTACATCTAATCACTAGAAGTAGAACCACACATAAATCCACCAACTCACCTTGGAACCAAATTGAATCATTAAATTCTTTTGACACATTTATTCTAAGAATAAATTAATTCAAACAAATATAATACCCAGACAATATGTAATTTTCCCTAAAAAATACCTCCTCACTAAAAAGGACTTAAACACACCCAAACAAAAAGGGAATCAAGAAAAGTGAGAAGAAGTACTTGAAAGATGGTAACAAGATTTTACAACCTCACTACCAATAACACTCTTTGTCCTGATAAAACCAATCAAGAATATTATATATCAAAGATATGAGGCCACCCCACTCTCATCATTTCCTCATTCTCCTACAACTATTTTGGATCGAAATCTTGTTTCCATAGAGGACAGACCAAATGTATCATCTACCCATGAAGAACCATTGTCTATGAATTAATAATCCTTACAGGATGCTCAGTCATGGGTGAATCCATCTCAATATAGAGATCCTCCCAAATAAAAACATAACAAGGGTTAGAAAGATACTTTGAATATGTGATACATGAAACACATTGAGGATCAAATTAAGCAATGGTGTAATTTCCACAGTGTAGTCCACTTTTCCCACTCACTCAACAATCTCAAAAGGACCAACAGTCCTTGGAATAATATTTCCTGTTTCCCATGTTACTGGTTACCCATCCAAGGAAAAAATATCAATAAAAACTAGTCACCAAATGAAAAATCTATTGGTAATTTATGACAATAATCATAGGTATTATGCAAACTCTATTATGTCAACATCGTCTGATTAATAAATTGAATTATCATTGTCTTCTCTTAGACCAAACCTGATCAAACAAGGTAATATTCACTAATCTCTGACCAACACAATAGAGATCTATAATTTAAGCGATGAAAGGAATAAGATGGATCCATTATGATAATATACTAGTAAATATTGTTATATGAAAACTCAAATAGTCCCAAATGGTCATCACAAGTTCCACCAAAGTCAATAACCCAAGCATATAGAATGTCCTCTAGAATTTTTATAGCTCACTCTATCTGGAAATTCATCAATGGATGATATGACATGCTCAAACATACCTAGGATTCAATAGCTTTCTAGAGGGATCTATAGAAGAGATAGGTTAAATGGGGATCTCTATTTGAGACAATAGCATATTGAACTCTATGAAATATGACAATATCATACATATAAAGACATCCCATGTCATTAATTTTGCATTCATATAGAATGGGTATAGTGTGATTTGATTTGGTTAGCCTATATATCACAACCCATATGAAAATATTTTATGAAGGGGTTCACTATAGCCTGACTAAAAAAGCATGTATAAATATCATCCAAACTAAAAATATGTGCTTGAAGTGGATAAAAAAATATGAAGTTTTCTAGTTTTTGGCATTGACCTGTTGGCATGTATAATAATGAGATACAAAATCTATGACCTCTCCTCTCATACCAAGCCACCAAAATCATCATATAATATATTATATTTTCATTGTGGTTCTAGGGTAAAACACCCACTAAGAATTATTAAAATTCACCATCACTAACTTTTTCACAATAAAATGAAGAAGATACTGGTTCTAGAAACATAGGATATCATTTGAAGAGAACACCCACTCGATGATGGTATTACCACCATAACTCGAGTCCCTAATTCCACATAATTCATCCTCAAGGAGACACTCCCAAATAATCATCTTGAGAAGTGAAGAAGAAAACTGAACGCTTGCCAAAACATCCTCAAACTCATTCTCCAAGACTCCCAAATGTAACTGAGCAAAGTTAGAAATCATATTCCACTCTGTTGATTATTATTTCTCAACCTAGTTTATTTGTTTCCTTCTTAAAGCATCACCAATGGAATTAACCATTATAAATGAATACGTGTTTTCAAAATAAAAATATTTTAGTTACTCCAACCGATGCCTCTATTAGATAATCATATCCTTTTTTAGAGAAGATATAACTCAAGATTTTTTGGTAGGAATAAATAGTAATCCTTTCTAGAAAAAAGTAATTCCTCTAAATATTAATAGAATGCATCAAAACCATGAGTTTGAAATCATGGTTCAGAAAATTATTCTAATATGGAATAAGTTATCTTTAACTACAGGATACCATGTGATCACCCAACACAAAGAAAGAATTAGTACCCAAACCTGATGCATTATAGAGGACCACATTACCCTTCTTGGCCCCACAAAGAGTCCAAATTGGCGAATAATTCAAATTGAGTTTCAACTCAACAAATTAAATCTAGAATATCTTTCTCGAAATGAAAATCACTCCTTTTTGAGCGAGGTATTTCATTATAAATCCCAAATTTGATAAATGAATGATGAATCTGTAGTAATATTCCTCCAAACCAAAGATGCTCCAAATTTTGAAAACTTTATCTAGTATCTACCATGTCATAATATATTTCACCTTCTCAGGATGAATTTAACTACCATGTTTCTAGAACACAAGTCCCAAGAATATCAATTATCAAATTAAGAAATTACATTTAAATATTTTCACATAAAGTTAATGACTTCTCACAGTTTTGAGAACTCGAATCAAATAATTCACATCATCCTACTCTTTTTGGGAAAAAACTAGGTTTCCATCAACAAATACCACTAAAAATGAGAAAAGGTACTCATGAAATATATTATTAATAATATTCATAAAAACTATATGAGAATTGGACAGAACAAGTGTCATAATAAGATACTCACAGTGGCTATAACCACTCCTAAACATTGTCTTCTAATAGTTTGATTCATTGATTCTAAACTGGTGATAAAAAATTATAAATCGATATTTAATAACTTCTTCACCTCTTTTATCTAGTAAAATTTATCATCAATTAATGAAAAATTGTAATTATTCCTTACCATGATTAAATTTATTATCAAGTAATCAAAACATATGTGAAGTGTTCTATCATGTTTATTTTAAAATAGAATAGGATCCACCCATGATGAAAATGTGGGCATATGAATCCTCTCTTGAGTAGATTTTCTAAATTCATGTTCAACACCTTCAAATCCACTAGTTCCATTGTGTAATAATTTATAAACATTGACTAAGTAACATGTTCCAAATCAATAAAAAACCGCACCTCCCATATGAGTGGGAATCTAGAGAAGTCATAAGGAAAAATATCAAGAAACATGATAAAAATTAGAGGGACATAATCACTAAAATCCTCTAACTCAATAATGGAATAAAACAATGATACAATCCTACTCAACTAAAAAATAAATGTTTTATCTCTACTTGAACTCAATTCCCATTCTACTTAAAAGATATTACACACCCCATCAGGCATCGTAAAGGAGTACTACAGAAGATATAAATCACTATGGGATTTCTGAGAAATCATACAATACATCCCTAAAATGTTTTAATGAGTTTTAATCTTGAGAACTGTGAACTCTATATAATCTCAATCAATGCTACATATAAATCTTGAACATGAAATTGGAGAACCTACTCTCTTTTCATTATGACTGGTGTAGTAATATCAATCACCTCAGACTAAATCTCTATAGTAGGATTAAAAAAATTCAAAATACGGGTAGATATAAAAGAGTGATATGAAGCATTGTTAATTAATGAAGTCACTAAAGATGAATTTATAGTTATCTTACCTTTAATAGTCACAAGGCCAACATTAGCTTCCATTGGAGACTCTTCCACTATGTGAAGATGCCTCATTTTTGTTATGGGTTTCTAGGACCCCTTTTTTCTTAATGTTTATAATTATAACACACAAATTTTAGGAGATGATGATTTTATTAAACTATGTGGATTAGAAATGAAATTTCAGAAATTCTATATATCACCTGATTGACGGCCAGAACTATAAATCTTAGGCGACTCAAGGAAAACCCTCTTTGGATTCCCAGCCTTGACACTTTGAGAGCATGTGAAATGGCCTCTTCTAGGCACTAAAGGAGTTTTTGATGATGGATTATCTGTAGAACCCCCAAGATACTCGTAAAACATACTATTTTCAATAAAGGAACTCAACGAAATTACATAGGGATAAAAAGAAACATCTATCAACCTTGAATTACCAACTAGGTGAAGCTCAACCATCATCTCTTAATTAGAAAATTGATCATCATATTAAAATTAATATTTCTATAATAAGTCCATATTTTATTTAAAAACATAACATATATATAAAATTATTTATGTAAAATGGATTTACTTTTTTTAATATACATGTTTAAAAAAATTTGGGCTGCATTTTTTTATTTTTTTAAATTAATTAATTTTTTGTAAATAATATTATACATCAAAATATTATAATTTAAATAATTAGAAAAACGCATGCTTAAATTATTCATATCTAATGTAAGTGATCATTTTTTCAACCTCACATGAACCAATTACTATATATAGTTAGAATATTCAATACTATTGGTACTATTGATCTTAAGTAATAAAATAATGAATATAATATTAAAACAACCCCTCACCACCCCTTCTCCTTGCACTTTCTAAGCCACGTAGCTTGATTTTTTTTTATAAAAATCTCTCCTCACCTTTCTACCAACATTACTAGTGGAATTTATTTTTAAAAGACAAATATCAATGTTACTTATAAGGTATTACATGAGATTTCATTCAATAGGAAATATGATGAAAGTTTATCATTTAATTTCATTTGATCTTCTGGCTTCTCCTTGAATCCAAATTCTAACATGAAATAATATATCCACTAATATAAATATAGTATAATACTATAATGTTAATTTAATATCTATCTTCTACAATACCTTTTATTGTTTCCAAAATTAAAACTGTGATCACAACATGGTTCGTTCACTATCTCCAGGAACAAAGAACATCACTCCTATTCCCATCCTTCAAGGATGGTTGTAAAAAAGTAATGTTAAAATATGATTTTAATAAGTATAATATAACTTAATTCTTGGTTTGGAATGTTTTAATAATAATTATATTAAATTAATTTAATATATGTTGTGACATCCAATAAAACTACCTAAATGAGATAACTATATAATGTTAACATCTTTATGACGCTTTTCATAAATATGTGATAAAAATTGGTATTTAGGAGTATTTAACCATCTTAAAGGAAACAAATATCATTTAATTTCTCTTATGGAGTATTATTCCAATTTTAAAAGAATATTATTAATTATATATAAGTGATCCAACTTTGGAACAACAAAGAAAATTTGCTCAGAATGATGAAATTAAACGACATATCACTTTAAAATGGATGTGGATAAAAATAATATAAATATAGTAACTTAGATATATATGTAACATTTTCTTAAATAGTTAATTAATGAATCTAATTTTATTATATTGGATTTAATGTTCATCTATGGAATGATTCTGGAATAATGGTAACTGGTCTCATTAAACAACCTTTTCATTAGGATATTTTATCTCTCCTTTGCCAAATGTCTCTCAATATTCATCTAAATTATTTGATATATATTATGTATATATGTCCTACAAAAATATAACTATCTTAATACACATTTTGATTATGGGGATATACATATTTTTAAGGTTCCCTTAACAATTTCTTTCAATAAGAAAACTTTATTAAAAAGAACTTCTTGGTTTATTACCCCTATATAAGTACAACTCCATATAGTTTTTACACCATCCATTGGTGTTTAAAATTTATCAAATTTTTTAAATTTTTTTTAATTCAATTATGTTTTATAGAAATTTTTATTCCATTTCAAATGTTAAATAATCTATACACTTTTTCATTAAACCCCCCTTAAAAAGGGATGTTTCTAATATTATTTCTACACTACTTTTATATATTAATTTCACATGGAATTAATTTTAATATCAAATGTTTCCATATTTATCTAAAAACATACATGAATTATTTAATCCCATTTTCATCAAATTCATTATGATATTCCATTTTTCTATGTTAGAAGACATGTTTATGTAACCTATGTATTTCCATGGGTGGACTTATGTTTATTACTTATGATTGATTTCCATTATAGAAGAAATATGTATATAAATTTAATTATGAATGTAATAGGATGGTAATATAATGAAATGGGTATTGTTTTCGTCTTATTAGTTGATATGTATGAGATAAGGGTGTAAAACTAATCAACAATGGGGCTCTGACCACCACATGATGTTGTCTTAAGAGTCAGACTAGACATAGGTTTATTTAAAGTTTAATGTTGTTTCCTTATTCTTATGTTTCCATGATCTTATGAATTTATGTTATTTATATTATTCTTCCATAAGATAATTTTGTAGCCTTTTTTTATCATGTCATGCCACTTAACTCATATTCTATGATTCTTTATGATCTTTATTCTCTCACTAGGATTTATAGCATAGTATTTCTTTTTATATATTTCACTAAGTTATCCTTTGTAGTTTATGGAGCTCATAGATTTTTAGGTTCTCATTATAGAGACTAAAATAAATTCATTTTATTTTTGTTTCAATTTGATATATTATGAACATATTCTCCCAAAATAAAGTAGGCTTCATGATATTTGGGTTGTGTTTATTATATATTTATGTTAAAAATCTATTAATAATATGTGTAAAAATTTGGCTCAATATATACATGAACCCCTCTATAAATCCAGTTTCATTTCCTTAATGGAATTTGTAGTTTACCTATCGCACAACCACCATCAATCATCATGGGAATAAGTCTCATTGAATTTATATGAGAAGATATAGGGGAGACAATGTAGGTGCCAGTGATTTTTTAGCCTCCAAATTGAGTACCTCCAGCCAAGGTTGGAGACTCAGCTGAATAGGGTTGAATTGGAATTGATGGGACAGATCTTCTTTAGCCTATTTATTCATGCATCACTACCTCAACCATTCAATGTAAAAAAATATTGAAAAAAAATAGTTATAAAAATAATCACTAAAATTATATGGAATGGGGATTAAAAAAATAAAAATACACAATAAAACATTTTTTCTAAGTAATCCGTACAAATAATGGAGAAATTCATGAAAGAATAGTCCCTACCTCATATTTAGATAAGTCATTTATGAAGTTCTTTCCCACACTAGGTCAAGAATATAATCCATCATTGAACATGTTTGTCACCTCTCAATTCCATCTAATTACCTCTTACTCTACTAATTTGGGTATTATTAAATTTCATTATAGAGGTATTGACAAGGGATGAAATGGGGGAATCTTGATTTTTGGTATTTTAGTTTAAAACCCTCAACAACACATCTATCCTAGGACCCACTGGATCGAATTAAAATTATGGTGCTATATGGGAAAACCTATCATTCTAGACTCAATGTCGATGTCTGAATTCCAATACGACTCTTTATTAGATGATATTATACATTCCTCACAAAAAAAGTACATAGGCTAAAATTCATTATTTTTTTAGAAATTTTCAAATCTCCTTTGAGCATAATTTTTTTAAATTAATTAGGGAGAGACCTGAAAAATATTATTTAAAATATTTAAAATAATTAAATTAAAAAAATATGATTACTATATAAAAAAACAAACAATTAATTTATAATGAAAATCAATTGTTTAATTGAAAATTAAATGAGAAAGAAAATTTTAAAGACTTTACCCACAAAAATAAATATTTATCACAATGCTTATCTACAAAAATACATTCTCAAAATGGACTAAATTAAGTCACTTAAAAAAAATTAAACCATTAAAATAAAAATATATATTTTTGTATTATTAATAAGTTTGATTGTCACTCAACACATTCCATTATATCTCTCTAACACTAATTAAATATCCCTAGGAAGAGTGGTATGTACCCCACCTATAATGATAGGCTCAAGATTTTCTAAAAAAACATCTAATCACAACCAGCCGCCTCATCAAAATATTTTCTTAGGTTAACATAGAAATGAAGGATCATCAAACCTTATTGAATAAATGTTCAATATATCCAATTAATATGAATTAAAAAAAGGCTCACATGATGACTTATAATACCCCTACTAAACCAACCTATAATTATTTGGTTAACCACACCAATAAAAATTCCAAAATAACTCATTCATAGGTCAGAGACCATCATATTACCTTCAAAACATGATGTTAAAAATCCCTTATCAAATAAGATATACTCCAAGGGCCTGGACATGAAACAATAAGGATATTTACCAGTTTATAATGATACAAATATTAAATTATTGATGGTTTATTTAATATTATAGTGCAGTATACTCACCCTAATATAAAAATAAATAATTTAAAGGAATTAAATTACAAATACCTGATTTTTTCATTTATCACATTATTATTAAATCAAAAAAGGTAATACTTATGACATGAATTATACCTAAATCCAAAGAAAACATATATCCAAATATCTCTGATATATTTGATAAATTTGTTAACTATACCAAAATGAAAATCCTTTGTCTCAGATCATTATTTTTATCTATTACTAACCACTCATAGTCATAACATGCATGCATTAACTAGTGCAATAGGATCATCAAATTTATTACTAATGGACATATTCCCACTCTTTAATACAATTTAACACATGTCTGGATTTCCATGAATATTAAAAGAACATCCATAATTCTTTTCCACTATCATTATATTATCACTTGATAGCCATTATATTTCTACACAATTATCTATTATAAATAAAACAAAATAGGTTCACCACTTACAAGGTATGATTGTATTTTCTAAATACCTGTAGATTTTTTTGTCATATCATTGGCACTCTATTGTGGAAAGTACCAGAAATATGGTCTCATGTATGGATCATAATCTCCAAACCATGGAAAACGATGGTTAAAAATTCATTGAGAACCATGCATCCACATATTAATTGGATAATCATTCCCGTCCACAAATAAATACAATCGGTATTCTCTATAATCTAGTATAATATCTATCCTGATTAGAAATACACTAATGAAACCACCAAATATACTTATTCTGATTTAAATAAGAGGAGTATATGAAATATAAAGAAAAAATAAAGGTGAATCCAGTTGATCATTATGTTTTAAAAAATAAACACCTAGTGTATCCACACAAGAAAATTTCATACCATCAGTAGGAAAGGTCTCAAAAATTTGAAAATGAAAACTTTTCATACATTGAATTTCCTTGGAAGCTAGGAAGTAGGCCACTGTACTCCCCCCATGCTAGGTATTACTAACCTTAGTACTACTGTTCACAAGCCCTTTTCATTTCTAGATGATGTATTCAATCAAATATGTGGTCAATACTCTACCATTCAGAGAATTAAAAAGTAAAAGAGAGTCAGATTTTGCTTCCTCCAGTTGGATATTCCATTGAATGCATAGTTGGAGGCCATTGAACATGTATTTGGATTTGGATTAGAGAGAATACCCATTCATAAGGAAGATAAAGAAGGGAATAAAAATGGATACCTTGGTATCTCAGACAACCCCCACCCCGCATGAGTCCCATAGTGCATGAGTCATTGGTGTTAATCTTATACTTAGAGTGATACGTATTCTAGTGGACCCGCTTTCCCTACATGATGTTATATGAATTATAGAATATTGAGTTTCTAGGAAGGATCAATAAAATTGAAGGAGAATCCTCCCACCCTTTATAGATATGGTCTAGGTCTATCCTAGTGCGCATGGTCTAAACAATTTCACTGGTTCCCAAACAAGGGAGTCCCTTGTTCCTAGCGTCATGCTATCCTTTCCCAAGACACAATAAACCCACCAAAAAATGGATTTATCCCTTCTCTCGGGACTGGTTTCCCTTTCCCCTTAAAATAGTTTGCTGAAGAAATTTGAACTCATAGACCACTGAGATGTGAAACTGGTGAATCTGTTAAAGGCGTGCCACACGTCTTTCACCCAATCTCCTTCAGAGAAGTTATGTTCATTTAATTTCGACTAGGATTCCCTACATCAGTGAAATAGTGAGTCCAAGCTAACTCCCAGGTGATGAATGTTATAGTCAGTCAAAAAATCACATTTTCAAACTCTCCATGCCAGAAAGATAATTTTTATAGAACCTATTTTCACAAAAGAGTATCACTCCATGCATTATGCTCTTTGTTCACTGCTTTAATTATGAGATAGTCTTTTGATGAAAAAACACCTAAGGGTAACCCTATAAAAATGAGTCTACCAAGTTCCAGGTTATGTTCCATAAGATTAAATATTATTTTCTAATCATCATTAGGGATGGCCTAAAGAAATCACAGATAAGTAGATTCTTGGATGAAGGTAATCACCGATGTGTGGTAGCCTAGGAATCCAAGCCAAGTTCCTATTTAGTTATGATTCAAAAAATTTATCTCTCCTCTACCCATTATACAACATGTATTATGGTAGAGTTGCAATATGAAAGGTTGGATCATGATCCTTATAGCTGAAGGCCTCCCTATTTTCTTGTCTATATCAACACCGCACCTCTCCTAAAAGAGAGTTCCCCAAATATTCATACATTCGTTAAACTACAATGATAATTTTTCATGCAATCCTTGCATCATGTTTGAAATTATTCTAACATTAACTCCTCCTTCCGATAGAGGTTTTTCTAACCTAATCCATGATTCCCAGTGATGTTTCTGTTCTTATTTGGAATCCCATGGAAATAAGGACATAGTCTTCTCCATATTGGAAATGACCTCTTTCAGAAACCTAGGAGTAGAAAGGAAATTCATGGATGGGGATGAGATAAAATAATTGATAAGTTTTATTCTTCCAAAAAATTATAGAAACCAATATTTCCAATTCAAGAGCCCCCATTATTTTATTTTTCAACATATCATAATAGTTAATTTAGATCCATCTTAGGGAAATTGAGGCTCCTATGTATTCTATGGGAAAGGTTCGTTTATGAATCTCAAAGCTTCCTTCAATTTTTCTAGACATATTTTTAGATCATCTATATGAAATATAAAAAATGATTTTGTCATGGTTGATAATTTGGTCACTCCATTGGGTGTACTCCTCTAGTATTCCATTCATCCCCCAGATGGATTTATTACTTATATTCCCAAATATTATTGTTTCATCATAAAAAAATTAATGATATGTGTTACCAAAGTGATTCTTGTATCGAAAAGGGATTTTAATTACTGGAATCATGAACTTGTTGACATACCGACTCAAATAGTCTTTAATAAGGATGAAAATAGGTGGAGAAAGTGGGTCTACCTACCTCAATCCCCTAACCACCATAAAGAATACATACTGTTTTCTCATAAAAGAAGTCTATATCTAAGAGGAGATAAAGAATCAAAAAAGAAGATCAATCACCCAGGATGGAAACCCCCTATTAGATAAACCCTGAGGGTGTATCTCCATTCCATTTTTTCATATGCCTTTTTGATGTTAAGCTTGATTTATGTATTCACACCAAATGTTTTTTTGTTGACATACCCTATAATATTTTAAGAACATCTAATTGGACCATGTATTGTTCTTCCCTTGACAAACTCATGCTGATCTACAGATATCCATCTTGGAAGATAAGCATAGATTCTTTAAAATAAGGATGCAAGCCAAAACCTTATGAAGAAAACTGAATATAAAAATATGACCTTTATCTAAAAAGAATATAATTTTAGTCTTCTTCAGTCCTATAATATTTTTTTGGTGAACATATTCTATAGAATACCATCTATTTACTTAATCATAGATAATTACCACATCCATTGATATTAAAAGAATATCACATTCTTGCATATCAATTTAATCCCTGAATCAAAACAACCACAAATTTGATCTAAATAATGCATGATCATCCCTTTACTATCCTAGTTCACAGACTATAGTCCCAATAAGGTCTCATAGATAAGAGTCTTTATTAGTAATAAATCGACCACCAAAATTATTTAAAGGTTCTATATTGTAAAAACAAAACTAGATATCCATAAGTGGAATGTTCCCAACCATACTATCAATGATCTGATAACCACCACTACTCTATTATATGTCTATTGTACTGATTACTATGGGGCACTATAATAGTTGTTCAATAGAGTTTAACTTCAATAATTTTTACCAAAATTCATAAACAATTTATATCTAACCCCTTTATTACATTGAGTCCCTCATTTTCCCATGATTCAAAGTCTTAGAAAATTAAATTATATAAAAAATGTGAATGTAGAATAATATTTTCTGTAAGACATATACCATTATATGAAATTGATAATAATGATTCTAAAATCATTAGATCCCTCTCATTAAGGCTATTTTTGGAATATATTTTATGTCTAATGAATCATTTATTGGATGATTTTATTCATATATTATAGAAATTATCCATAAAATTATCTTTAACATATATTGATATGTATAGAAAAGTATTAGATGATTATAAGGGTATTGTAATGAATTAAATACATAGAATCAGGGAATAAAATATTTTATCAGAATTTATACAACAATACCCTATAATTATAATGGTAATTGTTTACCATATTATCACCAAATAATATTCCTTGAAATACATTTATCAAAATCTATAGTCTTTTTCCCAATAGAAATGAATTTATTATGGGACAATGATAAACCATAATATCCATAGATGGGGTTTAATCAAGGTGTTGATATATTTTTCATTTTCATTTAGTTTTTTCTTTTTCACTTTATGGTTTTTTTTCATTCTTGGAAGAAAAAGTTCAATCTCCCTCTCTCTTCTATATCCAAAAAAATGAAAATGTAATTTATAGGAAATTGGGATTTCACTTGGTTTACCTTCAAGGGATACACCTAGGTCTATGAATATGACATTGTGTCGGTGCACTAAAATATAACACTACCCACTGTGGGGTTAAAATTCATTTAGAATGTTTCACTGCTAATATATGGGATTAACATCTTTATTATTATTTGTACACTATTTTATATCATGGTTGGGAAATTTTTTCGACAGTTTATTCTCTTAAATAGATTATATACATGATAGTATATCCATGATCAATATGACTGTTTTATTTCTTCATTTATCCTAAAATGTGCACTTTTTCTCTCCACTTTTTTCATTCTTATTCTTCACTCATGGATGTGATTGACACCCCAAAGCGAGGGTTGATTTAATGTAATCACTATTGAAATTTCAATAATAATTTCATCTCCCAAATGAGAATAATCCCAAACTGGAGTTATCTAATATCCTTACTTTCCTTCTAACAGGATATAGAAATAGAAAAGATATTCTTATCTCGAAACTATTCTTATATAAAAATATATTAGGTATGAAAATGATATTCTCTTGGATCTCTTGCTCCTATGCTCTAAAAATTGGATATAAAAGTTTTCTCTAATCCTCTTAACATTTAATTTAGATATTCATTTAGTAGTAATTGATTATTCCATGAGATAAAACCACTTTATCTAAGGTTTGATCTAAATTTTACTTCTCTTGATTTTCTATAACAGTTCCAAAGGCCCCACATAAGTCCAATGTTGTCGTTATGTACTAATAATGTTTATATACTCCCATAAATATTGATATTAGACTATAATTTTAAATTATAGTATGAATCTACTTGGTTTTATGAAATATATTTACCAGGACATAAAATATTTCTTTATGGTGTGGTCTTCAAAATTTTATATTTTTTTTAGAAATATATTCATCACTTTGGCATGGTATGAGTCAAAAATAATATCGACAATTTTCAATAAAATTACATTATTTCTAACATCCCATAAAGTGTTAATTAAATATTAAAGAGTTATAACCTATTTCGGCATGGTATATAACTACATTGTTCTTGATATATAGTAATAACAATATGATTTCATTTGATACGTAATATAGAAATCCTACATTTAAAAAATAATGAATTTTAGCATGAGATCCAGCTCTTCAACAAGAGTGTGACATAGTATATCCTAAATGGTGTGGTTCTCCTAAATTATTTAGATACACTAAAAAATACCACTCAACCATACGGTGAAACCTATAGCTCATGACACAACATTATGTATAACTAATCCTATTTTAGTTTTTCCTAATAATCAATGACACATCATATATTTTGACCCAAAGGGTTTTGGATCAACTTTATTCTATAGTGTATTCCCCTATAATCTCAATAAATTGAGATTTCATTAATCTTCCAAATTCACTATCTTTACACCATACTCAATTCAATAAAACATTTTCATTAATTGACTTTAATGTTATTTTGGTTTATACTTCCTCAATACAGTGGTGATACAAAATATCCATAACCACTATATTGGGACTAATACCTATCATAGTGTGGTCTATACCTTTACTTTTTTATTTTCTTTTATTTCTTCTAAAACACTTGCAAAACACTAGTAAATTTAAAAAACATTGGGAAGTGATTCCATTTTTCACACTCAAACATCCACATTCTTCACTGTATTTCTCACTATTTCTATGAACATGATAGGTATATAAAGGTAATGCTTTTCCATTCATCTGTAGTGAATTTCTCTTCTTCTATGTGATCAAACTCTCAAAATCATCTATGAACATTCATTATCACCAAAACTTCAATGTATCTATCCATACATCCTCTTTAGTTATTTTTAGAATAGAAACCCATCCCTCTATATCCTAGAGCTGGTGTATGATTTATTAATCATAATTAGATGTAATTAATCCCATCTTGAAGGAATAAATTGTTTATAAGTCTTGGTTACCTATATATACATGATTCTTTCATTATATATGAATATTAAATGTAAAACACTGTATATTTAAATGATATAAATTTTAAAAAATGGTCATATCCATGATATATTATATTGAAAATTAGGGGAAATTTAATTTTTAATTATCACAGGAAACTGAATATTTCAAGGACAAGTAAATGATTATAAAAATGAAACAAAGAAGTGAATGTTAATACTGTCCTTGATAAAAGAAATCATAAACCATATATAAGAATAATAATTATGGTATCAATAAAACGTATACCAAGGTGATTAAGAATAAATTATTTTTTTCATTGTTTAATAGAAATACAGTAAAAATATCATTAAAAAACAATTAAGGAAAATACCCTTCTCGTTTTGAAAACAACTTTTTAAAATATAAAACATTTGGAAACCATTTTCATTGAAACTAACATTTAAAAAATATAACATAATCTTTGAAAAATTTGATATTTTATGAAGGCTGTAAATTCCATTCATTCCATACAATGATTCTATTCGGTTTATTCGGTAAAAGTAAAATTGGAATTGTTTTGAAAACGACATAAATTTTACATTGAATAAATTTTATAAAAAAGAAAAATTGTAAAATATGTATTTCATAAATCATTTTGAATATTTTAAAAAATGAAATTATTTTTAGAAAACATGGTTTTGGAAGAAAATATGTTTTCCACTGATGTTATAAATAAATTAAAATTTTATTAAAAACATTTTATTGATTATTTTAAGTAATAAATGCTAGAAAAATTCTACTATTACTTGAAAAAACATTAATAGCTAAAGGAGAATAAAATGATAGGGTTATTAGACAACGGTCACACAATTTCTTTTAATAGAAATTCATGTCCAAACAATCCTGATTAAAATGTGATTGTAAGGTAAACCCATCCAAAGATGACAACATTGAAGTGATAATTAACCAATGAGTCAATTATGAATATGATATATAAAAATAAAAATGTTGAAATAAAAAATAACATAATCTAAATTTATTACATAAGTACCCGTCCTTAAACATTATTTAATTTTTAGATAAGTCAATAATTTGACTTTAATTTACATCGATGATATATTCAGATTTAGAGCTTTAAAGAATTAAGTCATAACTGATACATAAAAACATAAATATTACAATTATACACTTCTAATGACTATAAATTTTTTTCAAAACAAATACTCTTTAAAAAGAAACATGGCATCATTTCATGTTTTAACATCATAACATTTCTGTGATCCCATCATTGACTCTATTTTTCTTTTTATCCTGTGAAATTGTTTTCAAAATATTGGATGAGCATAAAAATATTATTAAGGGATACATAATTAAAGAAAACTATTTGTATTTTGAAAAAATATAAAAAATTAAATCTTTACCATAAATTAGTACCTTTTAACTTTAAGATATTGAAAAAACACTTCATTGAATATAAGATAATTTGTTAAACTTTTTGTAAACAAAATATTAAAATAAATCCTATAGAAAAGAACATATAGCATATAAAGGTAACATGGGGCATAAAGCAAATTAAATAGAATAACCATACGGTCTACTTCGACTCATATCACTAAATTGAATAGCCATATGGTCAACTTCCATACCCAACACATTGGAGTTTATAATGTAACCCCACACCCATTGTTTATCATCGTACCACCCGTCATTTTGTTTATCACGTAACCAGCCATCTTGTTTATCACATAACCAACAATAAAATGTCTAATTACTTTTTAATAATCATAATACATAAAACATGTATAAAGGAGAAATACCATTTCCACACTACCACCACAAGATATTATCTTAAGCTATAGAACAATTCAACCCATTTCCAAAACCATTTAAAACATTTAATAAATATAATTTTGAATCAGTGAGTCCCATACAAGTTTGAAACTATTGAAATAAATTATCATTTTAAAATAATCATTTCCATATAAATAAATTCTTATTTTTTTGGAAAACATTGACATGAAATATATGGTTTTAAATGAATAAATCTTTAAAACATTTAAAATGATGTTTTAGTTAAAGAGTTCATTATCACATGAGAAACACTTGAATAAAAATCATTAAGGAATAACATTAAAAAACTATTAATATTATGAGAATAATAATAATCATGATAAAAAATGTTAAAGGGCAGTACATACACCATATAAATGTTAATTGGTGCCTAACAAAAAATAAGCCTCAATGGAATGTTAATTGAAATGAAATCCATTACAAAGATCATATACTTATATTAAGGATAAATTAATGACATAATTATCTGTGAAAAATATATATACACCCAATATAAGTGGATATTCCATGTAAAATAACCATAGGTCAGTCACACATATTATTGGAATAACAAAACCAATGACATTGATATTTAACTCAATAAATGGAAATTGAGTTCTGAATTCCCTAAAAAAGTTCATATAAATGACATAAGAATTTATCAATGGGATTATTATGTGTATAAACAGTATATCCACATGAAGGGAAGTTGAAATTAAAACATAAATAAATAAATATTTACTCCACACATAATCTTTGCATTATATAATCAACGAATTACGAGTAAAACCAAATGAGTGGAAATTGAGTTTACACATTCCCTTACTAAGATCATTTAGTTTTACAAATAGATTGATTATGTGAATTCACTATAAATAATAATAAATAAATTATAAATACTATATAATATTTAAAAATTTATTTCTCACATATTTATAGTACAACATAATCATGAATTAAAAGATCAACCCAAAGAATGGAAATTAGGTTAAGAAGTTCCCTTACATTGTGTTTGATTCGTCACGTATTTTCCTTGTTATTACTAAATAGTACACTTAAGTTAATTTATAAATTATTCATAACATTTTTTAATTTTATTATTCCTTTATATCCCTTATTATCACGTTATAAAAATTACATAATTATTCAGGTTAATATCAGTCATTTCGTCGATATTCGGTAATTGAGTAGAAAATAAACTTGCATGATGTAAATTGTCCATGTAGTAAAAATTACATCATCTACAGAATGATATTATTGATTTAAATATCACACAAATTTATATATATATTCTTTATATATGTATTTATACTAGACTATAACATTTAAAGATAAAAAATGAAATGCAACGTTCATGGAGACGGTCGGCGGTACGTACGCATGAATTCTACTATCATTTTAGTATCATATGAAGAATATATGACACATAGTTATACTATAACTCCATTATAATATCATATGTAATATATTTTACATAATTTCATTAATTCCATCTTTTATATGTTCCATGTTAGGCATGAACGATTCATATATCACTTTGAGGGGTCGATAGTCCGCACTTCCTGAAATAAAATTATCATATTTACACTTTATAGAAAGCATAACATTATCCTATAAATAAAAATAAATATGTATAGAGACAATATAAATATAAAATTTATCATATATAAATACATTTCCATAATTATTTCCTCTAGGATAGGTGGTAGGAGAAAATCAAACAATCATCGTTTCGTGGGGCAGTAGTTCATCATACATATAAACAGTATGTTCATATCCCTTTGATGGATGTGTTTGTAAGTGTAGTTCAAATAATTATCATAAAAAAACCCTAGTTTATTTATGATACTGGTGTTTTTATGTAATAAAATAATAATAATATCATAGGTAGTGGAGAAGGAAAATAAAGGAAATGGATTAGAGAGAAGACGTTACCTCTTAATTGGGTAACATCTTTTAATTTAATCATAAAGTATTTCTTGAATTTACTTCTAGAAAAGGTAAGGCTTATAGGGGGAAAGGAGGGATGTTGGGAGATTATTCTAGCAGAAATTGGATGAGAAAAGGGGCTTTTAAGGAGTGAGTTATGTGGGTAGAGGTGGTGGCCTTTTATAGGAGGGAGGTGGGGCACTTTAGGAAGGTCTTGAAATATTAATTTATTATAAATTTATTTTCTTTTTAAAATACACCCAAACTCATTTATTTATAATATAATATGATTTTAGGTCTGAAAATTATCAAACAATATGTTTTATACAATTCTAGGCCACAAATTTAACATTATCTTTTTTTTCATTAACCTTTAGTTAAAAAAATTAACTCCAACCATGTCTTCTTGCATTTTCATACTTTATGGTTACTATAGTTACTCTAAAATGCCAATAGAACCAAAAGTGGATCATTAATGATATTGGTAACATTATATGAGTAATTTGGCTAAATATTATATTTTTTGGACCATTATTTCAATTAATAAAATAGTATTTATTTTAAAAACTCATTTGTGTGAATTTTGACACTTTAAAGTAGTTTATTTTTTTAAAGATATAAAACTTTTTTCTTTATAAGAAAGGGAATTAAAGAAAATATAATATGTCAGTATAATCCTTAAAATTATTGTATTTCATAAAAATTATAATATTACATTTATTATAATATTTATAATATCATTTATATGAATCCTTTATTAATGAAGCAATAACTTCATCATCATTGTGTCATAATTATATTTATTTATTTTGTGTATACAAATTATACATAAAATACCATGATAGATAAAATATTTCTAGATTTCTAGTGACTATTTATATTCAAAGATAATACTTATATAACCCTCATATAAAAATGGGTTTATTAAAATATATAAGTTTATGTTATATTTCTCTTTTCTTTAAATTAACTATTATAAAATATCATGATCACTCTGATGTAGATCCATGGGGTCCCAAAATTATCCCAAGGATTCCCATGGTTGGAAATATCTCATAAAATAGGATTAGGTCACGTGTTAGGGTAGTTTAATATTATTATATTCTTATTTTTTACCCTTATTTACTAGGTTTACCCTTTAACCATGGTAAATAAAATAATTTCTAAAGTTAATATTCATAATGTCCAAAACTAAAAGGTGAAAATTTACACAATTTGGACCTCCTGATTTAAAATATTGAATCCATTTTTTCAAATTCATAGCACAAAAGTTGAAGTAATTAAATTAAAATTTATTCTCATTGTCAAAACCAAAAAGTTGGGTTTTATGAAGTAATAATCAAATGATTGGCATGTTTTTATGTCCAATTTCAAAGGGAAATTACTTACAATGACAAATATTAGATTAAATGATAAAAAATTAATTCAATTAAAGTTTAAAACCAAATAAAAGGAAAATATATTTATATAAATATATTATATGAAATGATAATTTTGAATTAAAATGCAGTATTTTTCACTATTTATAAAAATATGAATTTTATCAGAAAAATACTAAAATTTCATTCAATGTAAATTTTGATGTTATGCTTCAAAAGAAGAAATTTGTTTTTTAAAATTGAAAAATATAAAGGTGAACAAATTTTTTTTAAAAAGGTTGTTCCATAAAAATTTTGTAAAATGACCTTTTAAAAATATTATAGTATTTTATTCTAAAAATTGAATTTATTCTCATTTTATGCCTCTAAAATTTATAGATAAATATAAAAACATTTAAAATACATTTATAATTATATTGTAGTTAGTTATTTTCATTCCCTCCATCATAATATATAGGCTTTAACTACCATTTAAAATAATTACATTATTATTATATTACTTTTCGGTATAACTCAACATTGTGTGAAACATAAGATTCGTGTGAAACCCATTGTTGTGTGTTGAGTACGCAATCAGAAAAAGTGTCCTCTTTAATGTAAAGTTTATATCTTCTTCTTAAATATTAATAGATATGAAAAAGTATTATTCTATAAATAAAAAAGTTTGTTTCACATTATACACATAATCATAGAATATTAATGATAGTGGTAAAGTAATATAACCCTATGAAGAGAAATTTTTTCTGAATTTATTGTTGTTTTTTAAATTTTAAATAAATTCTACTTTGATTAAATAATTCAAATTAAGACGTAAAATACCATGAAAGTCGAATTATTATTGATATTATATGTAAAATGAACACTATATACACCATATAAATGAAATTTGGTGCATAAATGTACAATATGCCTAAATGAGATGAAATTGAGATGAAATCCCTTATGTCACTGTTCATTTTGGTTCTGCATGATTTATCCTCATGTATAGTGTTTTTAAAATTTTTATTAACTTATAAGAAATAAAATTAATATTTGTAATAATATATATGATCATTTTATAATATCTTTTCACCTATCCGTAAATAATCTTTCATTATTTTCATTCTTTCGGGTCTTAATTACCTTGTTTTCCCATGTGTGTTTTGTCATGAAAGGTTCTATTATTTCACATCTTATATAGTTATATAATATCAATAATAATCACAATAATGACATAATTATCATATTTATACATTAATTATACATTAAAAACCTACAATGAATGATGGTTATGAAAAATAAATTATGTTATGATCATGTAAATGATAGACCATATGTACACATGAGTAAATTTTTAATTTTGAAATGTTGATTATGCAAATAATGTAAGTAATTTTTTAATACATATTGATTATAATATCATTAATAAAATATAATTTCATTTGATACACACCCATATAAACACACAAACCCAAACACAAACACACAGACACACACACACGCACACAGATATATGATCTATGTGGTGTAGTGATGAATATAGTGTCATAGAGCTTCATGATGGTAGTATTCCACATGTACACAAGTGATGTCATTATCTTTATGTGAGTGAAAATAAAAGAAATAAAATTTTAGATATTGTAATTCTAAAATGTTACATATTTCATTAATATAATAATTATGAAATTTATATCCCATATATTTATTAACATTTAACTTATTACATTCTATATAAATTGTTATGGAAAGCGGAATCACATTGCTTCATGTGGTAGTAGTCCACCGTACACATGAGCGACATTATCATCTCTTTTATAGAATGGAAATTAAAAATGTATATATATGATATATTGAATCCATAGGAATAAATAAATTATAAATATCATATATATATATATATAATTTTTATCCATCATCATTACCAATCATTATAGGGGTAATGAAAAAATTAACAACATCAGTTTGTGAGGCGGTAGTCCTTCTTACACATGAATGATGATTTCTTAACCCATTTGATGGTAGTAAAGACTGTTTTATGTAATTAAATTAGTATAAAAACATCCTATTATATTTAAAATAATGATATTATTATATATTCATGTTTTAAAAATAATTTAATGAGGTGGAGATGGAAATAAAGTAAATTTGCTTATTGTAGAACATTACATCTTCTTTAGATATCCTCCTTACGTTTGAACTATCGATTTAAAGGGTTGGATTCATACCAAATACAAGGATCCTAGGATGAGGGGAGGTAATTTGGGAAGTTACTTTGTAAGGGATCAGCTGATCCAAATATTTGTGAAGGTATGAATAGTAAAGGAGAGCATGGCCTTCTATAAGTGTGGGACAGAACACAAGTGGTACTTATGAAAAACACTGAGTTTTGTGACATTTATCAAAAGAAAAAGGTTCCAAAATAGACTATTATAGAATCTTAGAGGTGTAACCATAGAAATATGGCGAAAAAATATATTTTATTCAACTTTATAGATTATTTTAATCCTCATATTTTTAGTTTAACCTAATATAATACACAATTTTACCTCAACCACGATCATTAATTTATATCATTTTCAATATTCGTTTCGGTAAAAAAATATTTTAACATTTTTAGAAAATATAAATTATTATTATTCTAAATATGGAATTAATATTTTCATATTCAATTCACATAAGTGGGATATAAAGTAATTTAAAATTAATTCTATAGATATGGTGAGAAAGAAGTGTTTTAAAGAGAAAATGCTCAAATGTTTACAATATATATATATATTCCATATAAAAATGATTCAAATGAAAAAAACTAGATTAATTTATATAAAATTATACTAATTTCACTTTAAAATCCATTATAAAAATAATTCAACATCATAAACTATTTAAACAAAAAATGTAGTTCTAAATTAAAATTTAGTAATTTACAGTACTCACGGGAAAATAAAAACTTCCATAAAAAAACCAAGAAAATATTCCTAATACAATTATGGTATTATGATTTAAAAAATTAATAATAATTTATCAAATAATATTTTAAAATTTAATAAAATTTATTTTAAAATTATACGTACAAAGAATGACTATTCATCTTTAGAAAAATACATTTTTTAGAAAACTTTTTTTTCTCTCAAATGGTTTTTATTTTATTTATAATGCATGGATATCTAATAATTTTGTGTAAAATATAAATATTAATAATTTATTTAACACTATTTATAACTTCCATTCCAAGGGCTAGGTAGTAACTATTATATTAAATTAAAATATTAATAGTATATTTTTGTTCGGTCAAACACGGTCTCACATGTAACATAAGAAATCAAAGAAACTTTTTGTTGCTTATAACACAATCTAAAGTCAATGTCGCATTTAATTAAATAATTGAATATATTTAGTAAATATATCATAATGTTTTGGGAAGTTATCTATTCTTATAAACTTGGTTTTTCATGTCATATACGCTATAACACCCCGAGAGTTTATGAAAAATATTCTTTTTAATTTCATTAATGTCTTGTGTTGTACTCTAAACCAAAAGGATCTTGCACAACACACATCCTTGACTTGCCTTGCATTACACGCAATCACGACCTTCCTCGATAGCATGTGTAGTATGCAATACCGAGTTTCACTAAAAGAGATATTATTATAATATTATTATGAACTACACGTTATGAATAATATTACCTAAAATTTTAATTTTATAACATTATTATTCATCTTACACATTTTTAGAACATGGTATAAGAACAAAATAAATTTTTCGGGTAAAATAACTATTTTTCAAAAAATACAGTTTTGCCACCTTTTAATGGCGCACACACTTCAAATATAGTTTTTGACATGTTTACAAGTTAAATTTTACAAAATAAAATTATTCTTTTGAATCAGGATATAAAAATTTACATTGGATAATGTTTTGATATTTTTCAGATAACTTTCATATTTTAATGAATAGTAAAAACATGTTATATTTTAATTAAAAACAACTTTTTCCATCATAATAATTTATGTGGTTAAATTATAATATTTAATGGTTTTAAAGTACAAATATAATATATTTTTACCATTTAATACAGTGTATGTCAGTAGCATTTATTTTACCTTGAATTCGTAGGTTAAATCAATTCAATCTTTTGCAATGTTTTAAACAAAAACCTGTTTTCTTTCGACAACGAGATTAATTTTAAATTAATTACTGCAACTTAAGTGTTTTTAATTATGAAAAATGGATTCCATATTTGGAATCATTAGGTCCAAATCAGGTTAATAAGCTACATTTTATTTTTGGGCATTATGAATAGTAACTATGGTAAATTTTATTTACCATAGTTAAAGGTAAATCAGGTAATTAAGGGTAAATATAATATTATAAAATTACCATAACACATGAAAAAATTCTATTGGATGGCTAAAAGTCGACCCATATCATCTAAGGGTCGGATTTTATTCATTTTATTGACTTTTGACCATGAAAATAATTTAATTATTTTTAAAACCAAAGAAAGTGACAACACGTCACTCTCTTAAAGCTTATAAGTATAATAATTTTAATTTAGTGATAAACATAATAAAACTTATAACATTAATATTCTCCAGAAATCTACTGAAATTATATACATCATATGAATTTATTTATAATTTTTAGGGATTAAATAATTATAATTAATTGTGACACAATAGTGATGCAGAAAATTGTTTATCTAGTGAAAAATCAAGAACATAGTTTTTATTAAACTAATAGTGACCATAAAAGGCACAAAAACCTGAGAAAAACTTATTGGTCATGTAAATGTAAACCATAATCATCCAATGGTCGAATGTTTTACCATTTTAAGCCTTATAAAAGTGATTATGACACTTATATTATTTTATTTTAAATGATGCCAAAGTTGTCACCTTCATAATTTAATATATATAACAATTTAAATATTGTGATTTTAAGATGATAAATTCGAGTAAAAGTATTATTGTGAAAGGTAATATATTTATCTTAATCATATGATTTCAGTTTTAATTTTTATGCAACAAATAAGTATATTAAATAATTATACAAAAATGATGTAGTAATTATTTTATTAAGAGATAAACCAAATAAATCGTTTTAAAAATAATAAACAAAATATTATATGAACTATTTAATGTGATCCACTAATTTTCTAGATACATATGACCTTTTTTGAATCTATTAAATCTTTTAGTTCGAACATATCTTCTGTATATATTTTATTTAAATTCAAATAAATGAATAGTGTCAAAATTGACACTATTGTTATTTTATAAAAATAACATATTACAAAATTCTTTAAAAATCACAATAATATATAAATATTATAAATTTAAATTTATATGGTCTAAAATGTTATAAATCATTAAAATATGTACAATTCACAACAAATAAGTAATTATTTGTTATAATTTAAAATTTAGAATTTTATTACCACAAATAAAATTAAATTGATCATGTAAGGATAAATCAAGTTGATAATGTTTAAAATAATTTCTTAACATGTATAAATTTTATTATTTGATGATATTACAACCCTAGATCATCTAATATTCTAATATGAGTCATTTTTGGAGGTTTTTAAGTGGGTTTAGATTTATTATAAATTAATATTTTTATGATTTCCAAAGGTTCCCCTCTCCTCCCTTATAAAACGGTAACTCCTCCCTCTCTTCCTCACACCACTTTGAGCTTTCAAGATCGGCCAACCCCTGCCAAATTCTCTTCTAAAATTCCCTAGAAACATCCTAGAGGTCCTGGTCTTCTTCAAAGAACAATTTTAGTGCCCTAAGAGGAGGTCTCAAAGAGGCGCTTCAAAGAAGAGGTAATGTCCATTACCGATTCTTTAAACTTTATTTCTTCTTCTACTTCTTCTTATTTAGTTTTTTCATTATGAAGTAATAACATCAGTATCACTAATATACTGATATGTTATTATAAGTATGAAACAACCCTATTTCACCATCTATCCATCCTACGAAAAACGAAATCACCGCGCGTGAGTATGTACGGAATACCGTCTCCACGCCATGGTGTAATCTGTTTTTCCAACACCACCTTACTTGGATGGGTATAATGGTGTAAAGAATAACTATACATAGTTATAATAAAATCATACTGATTATGATACATTTTATCATCCTATCCAATTCAATTCAATAATTATGGGAACGATATCATCGCTCGTGCGTACGTACGGACTACCGTCTCCACGACGCGATGAGATTCATTCTCCATGTTAACCATTTAAGAAGGATTATAAAGTATATATAAGAAATAATAATGAAATAAATTACATTATAAATCTAATGGATTTATATATATATATATGTATTTCATCTACTTAATTCCGTTAAACTCAATAAGGAAACGAAAACAACGTTCATGCGTACATACGGCCTACCGTCTCCATGAACGGTGTATTTCATTCCATTTATCAATCTATTATATATATGTATATTATGAATATATATTATATATAAATCATGTTTTATATTCTGGAATTAAGTAATCATGATCTAATTAATCATATGAATAATTAAAATTCAAAACATGAACGACAAATGAAACGATTTTACCCAAAACGCTCTTTAACATGGAATTTACAAAAGAACGGGTAATATAAAGTCATAAGTGAACCATATATGATATCATCACAATTAATATGATTCTGTAACAAGTCAATGACGTTATTTAAATCATTATACAGGAGGATCAGATAAATACGAAGCATATCAGACATAAGGTAAGGGATAATTTTGAAAATCTCATTTTTATCCGAGATTGCTTATTCGTAAGTATTTACTGGGGTTATTTCTATCATCCATGTCCATGTTTTATAAAAGTGTTTTCATTCTTGACTTTTACTACATGGTATGTAATGAATCTTTCTTTTTTTTACGTTATGAGGTACTTTTTGACTTTTTTGGCAAAAGTACGAGAAGAATGTATTTTTTAACTTATACAGTACAAACTGATTTTTACGGTTTTATAAAGCCTTATTTTCATGAAGCTTACTCCAAATGATTTCATGACTATTTTCAACAAAATCATTTTCTTTTAAAAATTTCATGATGTTTTGTGAAAAGAAATTGATTTTGAAGAAGAAAGGATATTTTCCTCACGAATTCATTTCAAGAGTTTTATCAAAACCATTTTCCATCTAAGGTGAAATTATTTCATATGTTTATGTTTCAAGTATAATGTCTCTATTATTCACATGCTTTCAATTTTCTTATAATTAAATATCCATTTGTTTTATATGGATTGTGTGATGATGATTTGATTTTTATGAAATCCATTTTATTCTTTGGGTTGTGATGAATGTTTTATGTTTAATTTGTGGCACAAGTAAGAATGATTTCACTATGAGATGGATGGGACCTATATATCCCTCCAATGCATTGGGTAAGGATTTATATCTCATGAGATAGACATGGCTGTAACGTTATGTTAATTTGGATCAGTATTATAGGACTGGAACGAGGAGTGAACTCGATTCAGAAAGGGACTTCTTCCACTAAGATGGTCTTGGCAGCAATGCCTTGGCCACTATGGAAATCATTACATGTGATTAATGGATACCACAATTACATGTTTTATTACCATGCTATTTTATCACGATTTATGTACCATATTGATCTATGCCTTATGTAATTCCATGTTTTATGTCATTGTTCATGATTTTGATGTTTAGATTTTATGCTCATGTTTTTTTACATTCAAATGTCTATGGATTGTTTTATGTTCTCTATACTTACTCTTACTGAGAATTTTATCTCACCCTTTATATGTTTTCTTTTCCCCAGGATTTAATGAACGGTTTTAGGTAAGAAAACAAAAGCAGAAGATCATTAATGGAGATGTTGAAGATCTTTCACCACGATTAGAAGATTATATTCCGAGTTTCCAAAGACACTAAACTATTATGATCCATGTGTGTCTATTTTTGTTATGTGCTAAGTATTCCGAAAAAGTAATGTAATGTCCATGCACGTCAAGCTTCGGGTCCCTACATATGCTGTCAAATACAATGTTCTTATTTTTTAATATCAAGGTGTTACATTCTCACCACATGAAATAAATTTTATACTCAATATCAAAACTTGATCATTTAAATTAAGGGTTTTATATTTTAAAATATTTTTTTTAAAATATCAACATCAGAAAAGTGTTAATAAAAAATAATTTGAATAATTGATAAATATAAGTTCAATGTTGTTATATAATAGAACATAACTAGGTTTATAAGTAAGATAAATTTTGGGAATGTTTAAATATGGACATATAGGAAAAGTATAAATTATTATAGATAATGATTGAGGTCATAAATTCCATGTAATAGAGTGATCTATTGAAAGATAAGGGCATCGAAACCATAAATATGGGATGATTTAAGAGACTATTTGATTCATCATATATGATTTTAATAGGATTAAAATTTTGTTCCAAAGTACTTCTTCTAAAATTAAGGAAATAATTTACTACAGAAGAATATAAGTATATATAATGACTTGATATGTTTCTATTTAATATGAACAATTTCATTATTTGGGTTTTCTTTGATCAATTTCCAATGTATTTTTTTCATTATGATGTAAAATCTAAAAATAAAATTTTTATTCCTGATTCATGAAAATTCACTTTTAATGAATTGTAATATCCATTAAAGTGTGAGAAGTCTTTTCGTATGTATCTAACTAATTTCAAAAATAATTATGTTGAGAAAATGTTATCTAATATAATAAATTATTCTCTAAACCATAAAATCAATGCCACTGGTTTATTATTAATATTTATTTTTAAATTTTTTAACTAAAAATAATGATATATTAACTATGAAATATTGTAGGCTAGTGATAATGATAAGCCCTTATTATAATTCAGTCATTTTTTGAAGCCCCACGACATTTCTAGATGCGTCCTATTTTCACATTGAATATGGGTTGTCCTTTTTCATAACTCTATTAATATTATTCCAATGATAAGAAAAATATGATAGATATCCTTAAAATAAAATTAATTATCAAATAAACTTTTTATTGGATTTTTACAAAAAACCCCAACAAAAAAACACTTCATTTGTTTTATTTCGACATAGGTCATTCCTTGGCCGGGAGTTTATACTTTCAAATAGAGAATTGACTTAGATAATTTAGGGGTTCTCCAAATTTAATCCAAAAAACTATAAATGGATCCCAATCATGTGATTTATATCATTCCATATCACTTTTAATTTCTCTCAAAAAATATTTTCTTTATGATCTTACATTCAAAACATAAAGAATTTTACCACTCATTTGTGAAAAATTCCATGGTTTCACTTTCATCATTTCAGACATGATGGAAATTAGGCCTTCTTTCCTCCATGGTCTCCACCACTCAAGATCATTGAAACATCTATCCTTATCTTCTTTGTTGAGTCTAGGGGTTGGTAAAGTTATATGTTTTTAATTGTATTTTAGGAATACAGATTTGGGATAATCATGATATATTTCACTCTTTTCATCATCCCATTTGGTTTCTAATTTTCACCAAATTATCCTTAATGTTCCATGTTAAATTGATTCTATCATGTTCTAGACATTGATTAAAACCAAAGGTATATAGTGAGAAACCAAAATCATAGTGGGAAATCCATATAATCATTTATAGGATGTCTAAATAATGACACATTATTTTCAATCTAATAGAAGTTAGGTTTAACCTAGGTCATTCACAATAATCATCTATTATAATCTTCATAATGTTTTGTAATGAAGATGTTAATAATAATAAGAATATCCCCTAGTGTGTTAAACATGGTGTGTAGTAACGCCCATTACCATGAACCAAATGATGACTAGGTCCATTCCAATGAATTTTTTTAATGTTAATACTCCTAGGTACCTATATTCCAAAACTAATTCCATGTGTAGTATCAATACATGGATTTACTTCAAAAAAACCCACATAATATCTACCTTACCAAAACATTAGTATTTTCTTCTATTCTTATCCTCAAAGTCTATCATAGGATTATGTTTACTAATCTATATTTTCTTAAATCTAAATCCCAGAGTTTCTAGTAAAATTTATCTGAACTGAACTATAGTAACCCAAACCCCTATAGCCTGAAGTTGGTGCCTGCCTCATTACATTGGTGTAACATACGAGGAATAACATCCTCAAGTACTGAATAGTTTTTTAGTCTTGCTATACTAGTTACATACATGAGTCTTGCATTAAATTTGAATACACAAAATTAGACCAATTTTTTTTTCAAGAATAAATTGGTTTCCTCTAGAATAACCTTTCATATCCATAATAGTGCACTTCATTGAATCTTTGGGAAAATAATTAAAATAAGGAAATATCCAGTGATCAATAATTTTTAGCTACAGGAGATGAAATCATGAATAAATGAAGCGTAATCAATAACTAATGAAAAATCAGGAAATGTAACAATCTGAATAGAAATTTCATTTAAATAACTGACTAGTATAATTAATGGAAAAGGAAAATAATTGAAACACATTCTATTTAATTAATAAAATAACTATCATAGTTGTATAACACATAATCAATATTTCAAGGTTAGTAACTAAAAACACAATCCATTTAATCAATAACAGAGAATAGAACTTCTATAGATATAATATCATTGTGAAAATATCATGAATAGTTATAACTAAATTTTGAATTAATATGATGTCTAATTTTCATAGTTAATTTCTGAGGAACCTAGAACCCTATACATTAAAGGTCTATCCTCTAGGATGTTTAAAACTAATGGGTAAAAACCCATCTGATAACTCTACCATCAATACCTTTCACCATATGGTTTAAAGGTTATGGTTACAAATGAGTAGGGCTTGAACAAATCAATTTGTCTCATAAGACTACCGATGTATCGATGTGATTTCTATAAATGGTCCCCAAACCATTTCATGCATGTTTAATGCATTCCTCATATATTGAAGAATCGATTTAATTCATAAACACTATACCTTATCCTCAAATATCTATGTTGAGTAGAGAATACATATTTTTCAATATTTCCCTATTGAATCAAATAATATTAAATTTAAAATACCATATCTATAAATTACGTATTATTTAATAAATATTCATATCCATGATAAGTGATAAGGATAATTAGGTGAAATTTCAATGCCCAATGATAATGTTAAACTGAATATTTCAAGGGGAAGTTAATCACAAAAAAATGAATAAAGGAATTTATTTTCAATATTATCATTAGTCAAATAAATCATAATCCATATATAGTAATAATAATAATTGTATCAATACAAAATATCTTAAAATAAGTAATAAAAAAGGGTTGTTGTGATTAAGGAATAGAAATACAATAAAAATATCATTATAATCATTCTTGAGGAAAATATCTTTCTCATTTTGAAAATCACTTTTTAGAAATTAAAATATTTTGAAAATTATTTTATTTAAAAATATTCCTTTAAACTTATAATTGAATCATAAAAACAATTGAAAATCTGTGAAGGTTTGAAATCCCATTCATGATAGACAAAGATTAATTTCACTTTTTACGGTAAAAGCCAATCAAGCATTGTTTTAAAAAAAACGTATTTATTACATTTAATTTTTTTAGTAAAAAAATGAGTAATAATTTATTGAATACATATTTTGTAAAAGGGTTAAAATATATTTTTGAAATCCTTTTTTGAAAAATTCATTTTGGAAGAAAACATATTTATGACTAAAGGGAGAAATGAAGTCGGATTTCATTACAACAATATATCAGTTTTTTAAGTACATAAGAGTGAAAAAATTTTAAATTTAATTTAAAAGGATCATGAATAACCATAGTAGAAGAATATGGTCGGGTTTATTAAAAAATTATCAAATAATTTCCTTTAGTGGAAATTCAAGTATTAACAATCCCGATTACGATGAGATTATGAAGTAAACCCTTGAAAATATCATATCATTGATGTGAGAATTAACCAATGAGTTGATTATGTGTATCAACTATAAATAAAAATAAAACAAGTTAAAATAATGAAAAATAAAATCAAAACACATTATACCCATAATATTATAATATTAATAAAAATGATTAAGTAATCTAACCCAATGAAAATAAATTGAGTTAGAAAATTCATTACCACTTGGTAAATTTTAATTCAAATCACCATAGATGTATTAATTCAAATTAAAACATAAAATACCTTGAATAATTAAATATTCATTACATTACATTTAAAAGGGGATGTATATACACTATATGAAACAAATTAGGTTCACAACATACAACATGGCTCAATGAAATAAAATTGTGGTGAAATCACTTGTCTCACACTTAAATTTGGATGAATGTTCTTTAACTTATTGTGCAGTGATTTGAAACATGTTATAAAATTATAAAATATCCATATTAATATTTATAAAATCATACCTTATCCTCTTATAATATATTTTCACCCTTTCATTAACTGTATTTCTTAACTTTCACAGTTTTAAGTGTTAATTGCCTTGTTTTTTTTTCATGTGCACTTCTTCATAAAAGATTTGGTTCTTTCACATATTATAAAGTTATATAATTTTAATAAATAATAATCATGATATAATAATTATTTTTTTCATCAACTATACTATTAAAAACAATCATGAATGATGGTTATGAAAAATAAAGTACATTACAATCGTGGATACATTGGGTCATACATACGCATGAGTGATGTATTCATTTTTTAATAGTAATTATGGAATGGATGTATGTAATATTTTATCATTACATAATTATAAGAATATCATAATTACCATAAAAATTCTTTATATAAATATATCTCATCCATGTTGTGCTGTGATGAAAAGAGAGCAACATCGCTTCATGATGGTGGTAGTCCACACGTACATGAGTGATGTTATTTTATTTATTCAAGTTAAAAGAAAATAATTAAAATGATATATATTATCTTAAAATAATGATAAAAATTCCATTAATATAATTATTATGGCATGTATATAACATATATTTTCTTAACATTTACCTTATTAGATTCCTTAAAATGTGTTAGTGAAATATGAATCACACTGCTTCATGAGTCAATAGTCCTCTCTACACACAAAATATATAATATCATCCTTTATTTAGAGGAAATTGATATATATATAATATAATGGATCTAAAGGTATAACTAAGTTAAAAATATCATATATAAAATTTAGATCCATAATTATTCCAAACCTTGAGAGGTGGTAATGGAAAAATGAATGTTATTTAATTCACATGGTGGAAGATAATGAGGTTATTATATCACCATTATTTCAAAATAATTGATTTAGGTGGATAAGGAAAGAAAATAAAGATTCTTGTTGACGAACATTATCTCTTATTCACTTATTATCATCTGGTTTTTTCTAAAGATTTAAAAGGATGGATATTATCCCAAACTAAGGATTCTAGGATGAGGGGAGAGAAGTTGAAAAGTTATTTTGCTAGGTCTCGAAGGAACCATATAGGTGTCTAGATTTGATGAATATTGTAGAGGGGGTGTCCTTTTATAAGCAAGGAAGAGGACACACTTGATATTTTTGAAATGAATTCAGTGTTCCCTTGTTTTTTATATGTCATAAGGGTCCAAAATGGGCCATTATTAAATATTATAGGTTTAATGGACTATATAAGGTTGTAAAAAAGTTATTATTGAAGTTTATTGAATATTTTAATCCTTATCTATTTCTTTTAACCCCCCCAGTAAACCCAATTTTACCTATACTGCGATAATTAATTTTTATTATTTTCACTATTAATTTTTTTAAAAAATTATGATGACCTTATTAGACATTATAATTTATTATGATTTCAAATATAGAATCCATTTTTAAAAATTAAATTCACATAAGTGAAAAAAATAATTAAAATTAATCCCACTTACGCGATGAGAAATCAGATTCTTAAAGAGAAAAGTTTGAAATGTTTTTAAGGTTTTTATATCTATATTCTATATGAAAACTATTCTAATAACCTAAGTAGGATTAAATGATGTTAACTTGAAAAAATTTTACTTTAAAAACAATTAAAAATATAATTTAAGATCATAAATTATTTAAAAGAAACAGAAATTTTCAATTAAAATATAATATTTTTTACTATTCATCCAAAATAAAACTTTATTGAAAAATACCAAAACGTAACCATAATCTAATTTTTATATTCCTATTTAAAAAATAGAAGTTTATTTAATCACATAAATTTTCTAAAAGTTATTAAAATTACATTTAAATTATGCATCAAAAATACAAATAATCCTTTTTTTAGAAAAATACACTTTTTCTAACAACATTTCACTTTCTTTCAAATGGTTCTTATATTATTTATAATCCATAGATAACTCATTATTTTTGAAAAATAAATATTTTCATGAATTTATTAACCCTATTCATACCTTTAATTTAAATATATATATATAATAACATTTATATTAAATAATAACATTTATAGTATGCTGTTGTTTGGTAAAACTCAGTCTTGCGTGTAACACTAGCTATCAAAGAAACTCATTGTTTCATGTAATAAAAGATAAAATAATTGTTTTATATAAAAAAAATATTAAAAATATTTGATAAATATATCATATTATTTGATGGTGTTATATTTTCTTATATTATTGTTGTTGCATTTCATATACACTAAAGAATATAATGTTCTTCTTTTATAATTTCGGGGTGTTACAGCTAGGACACATTACTTCTTCATCCATTTTAATCTTCTCATTCATTATCACATGACATCTCCATCACTTTTCCACCAAATCCTCTCAAAACACTTATTTTACACTAATCTAACAAATACAACCTCTTAGTTTAAATATCATTCCATCCCACATCCTTTATGGATACTGTTCGGACAAACATCATCTTATGCCTTTGTCGAATTACTATTCTTCAAAACTACACAATATTATCTCTTATCCACCATATTCTCTCACATAATTTCATATCAAAAAATACACCACACAAAACCACTTATTTATAATAAATGATATGCAGAACATCATAATTCAATTTCATGGGAAGATTCAATGATTATAAAAATTAACTTGAAGAGAGAATTTAATTCTCAAAATAAACATGTCAAACCAAAGATATACACCACAATTGTAATGATATATCATTCTATATAAAAAATCTCTTGATATAGTGGATCCCACAGTGGTGGATGTCTCCTTAATGAGCCCCATATATCACCTAATTTCCAATAAATAATGAATTATCATAAGAGAGTATAGGTTATTGAGAATTTAATTATTTATGATATATTTTAATATTTTTCTGTAATATATTTTCCACTGATGTGTAAAATTCATCATTATATGAAAAAAACTATTATCTTAGTGTAAACACCACATCATGAACTCAATATTTTTTTTCTAATCTAACACTCTATTTTGGAAGAATTTACTATATGTCTATTTTTTATAAAAAATGTATTTCTAGTTAAAATAATTTATAGTGATCAATATAGACACAAAATATATATTTTTTAAATTAGAATGCATGAAAATAACTCCAATAATAGTTGTATAATAATTCATTTGGACTATAAAAAACAACAACATCAAGAAAAATCATGTACTATTATATATAAAAACATAGAAGGTGTCATTTTAGTTGATTAGTAAAGAGTGATACCTGATTAAAAATGTTGATGATTTATCAAAATGTTAGAAAAATATTTTTTTTTTCAATAATAGATTCCATTTATAACCAAGTAGATATAAAGTGATTAGTTTTTATATATTAGTTTTATCATGACTATAATTCCCCCCTTATTATTTTCTATATAGCAGTCCACAAGGTTGTATCTAATGATACAAATGATAAAGTGTTTCTCTATCATATTGTTTAAAAAATTTCTATATTTTCCTTCGGGAAAATAAATACTGAACCTATGAACATCTATATTCTATAAACAATCAATAATGGAAATTGAATAATTAAAACAAAAGAATAAGTATCAATAGAATTAATGTTGTGAAATATACCATAAATTCTCATGGATCATCCTATCTAAAATATTTAAAAATATTTAAACATTACTGACTCTCTCAACACACTATCAGTAATCATAGTATATGCATATAATCCAATATAAATGGTCAAAATAAATAAAAAATATCTTATATTCTGATTTCTTTACAATACAAGTTGGTCAATGTATTCAATGATCATCAGGCATAAATAAATAAATAACCACTTAATTTACTCACAATCCCTGAATGAGTATTAGGAAATTTAAATATCATGATTCTTGTTCATTATTCTAATTGACTTTATTTGATAATACATGAACTATGATAAAAAACTCTAATAGAAGATAAAGTTTCCACATAATGGAAGAAAAATGATAAAAATGGAAGGAAGAGTGAATATAATTATTTTATTTAACTTTAATACTTAAAAATCCTGATAGATTTGTAGCTATAAATTGAAGTAATAAACTTCGAGAAAATTCTTGCTAAAAATTGATTATAATTGGACACTGAAAAACTTTAATGAACATAATCATGTTTCCTGAGAAATCTCTAATATTCATCTTTAATGAAGACACCTATTTGATTTTCCCCCTCAAGAAATCCTTAAGATCATCTAGATCAATGTTGTATTTTAATTGTGTGTGTGACAAAAATTGATTCCTTTTTAAAAAATATATATCAAAATTAAATAATCACCTCTAAAACTAAATAAGTATAATGTTTCTCTCAAAAAATAAATTAAAATTCATGTGTCATGATCAGCATGCACCTAGAATCTCTATTAGTCCCCATTTAAATTCCTTCTTCAAGCTTAGAAAATTCTAATTATTGACCACAAAAAAGGAATGCATATTCAACAAACTCAGTGAAATTATTGAGCATTTCAAACAATGATTTTAAAATAATTTCACAAATTAAATTTCACTACTAATTTCAGCCATCAATATTGTCCAAAATATTTGGTCAAATATTCTAAAAAATATTTTATGCATGAACCAACCTGAATGTTGGAATTTTATCATCATGAAGACTAAACAACTTCCAAACTAGTCTCCATTAGGCACTTTATTCATCATCAACATGGATCTCAGTGAAAATTTCAAAACATAATTTCATTGTTTGGAACATCCCTATTGTTGTTTCCTCTTCTCTAACAATACCCAAATATACTTTCTTCTGTATACCATTGGATTAATTGTCGCACCATCCTTTCATGGTCATAACTTCATCATTGATCTTATTGAGATCTCTGAAAAAATTCCCCCAATACACTAAAAACCTAGAGAGGGATTATCTTTATTATAAATCAACCAAACCACTCAGTATATACCAAGATCTAGTTATTATAGTTTGGATTTTATTCATTAAAACCAAATCCCTTACTCATGATAATTATACTCAAAATCATATTAATCTTCCCAATTTATTCACCTGAAATATGTTTTCCTTCTTTATTAAATTATTATTGAAATAATCTCCATCTCTCTTCCAAGATCCCTAATAGAGGCTACTCTTTCATAGAACTGAACTGATCAACTTTTTAGGGCACGTCCTTCTAGAATATCCTCATAGGCATTAGAGGAAAGAAACATTACTCCCATCTTAGAGTCAAAATTTTAATTTTTAGTCGCCTCATACTAAGAAATGATTGACTTATAGAACACAATAATCCCCTTGGTTGATTACTTCTGCTTTAGTATTAGGAACAACAGTCATCTTCAATAAGTTTATTTAGACAACATTCAACCCTGGGTGGAATAGATTATTCAATTGGGGATATTTAAATTAAATTTCTTATAAAAACATCATAAATAATAGTATATATAGAATCCCATGAAATCATTGACTACCTAAACTAAACCTCCATACAATTTTATCTTCTTAAAGACTCACATTAACCCTCCATCCAATGGATTAAACAAATCTCAAAGACCCATTTTAAATTTGTAATGGTCAAGTGTCATCCACAAAAGAATCCACAATGTTAGTTTCTTTTTGTTCACTTTCAACTATAAGAGACTTTATGGTGTGGTTGGTTTTTTCTATACGGACTATAATAGTTCCTCATTATTGGTCAAAGTTGACTGCCCATGGTAAATTCATTGAAAAGTGTGGTAAATTCAAATCCCATAGTACAGTCACTTTTTTGATCATATATATTTAATGGAAACTTTAATTCTCTTGGATTTTGGTAGGTATTAGGAGTTCTATACAGACACCTCATGATCTTTCAGTGACATATTGACACCTTGTATCATGTTTGGTTCTTAATAATTCTATAATTTTTGGATTATTTCTTATGGTTATTCTAGGTGGTATGTTGTAGTTAGTGTGTGGAAGCTTTAAATTTTGGTATGTTATCCTTCTTATGATCACTTATTTGTTTATTTTCTACTTCAAAGAATATACCTGTGGTCAATTGACCAACCCCACTCTACATGATGTGAGTGTGACCTTCTTATGGTAGGTTTCATGGTCGCTTGACATAATTTGTGGTAAGTAAAAGACTTTAAAAACATTAACATGTGGAAATCATCCCCCTTAATATACCAGAAAAATATTTAGATGGTGCCACATGGTTAGTATGACACAACCTATAGAGAAGTCTTTTTAAATGAAAATATAAAAATTGTGAAATTTCTTCCATTAAAAATGTAAAATAAAAAAAATTAAAAGATTAAAATAATGGATTTTTCATCGAATCAAAACTTTACTCCAATAAAATATCTTAATATTAATAACATTATAATAATAATTATATTAATTCATGGGAAACTAAAATATCAAAAATCATCAATGTATAATCAGAAAAACCATTTGATGAATTATTTTTCTCAAAACCAACTAGAAATAGTATATTTTAGAACAATTTATCAACTATTCACAGAAACATATGATTATAAAAAAAATTCAATGAAAAAATTTCATTCTAGAATAATAAAAGAAAAATATAATGAAAATTGTTTCCCAATTAAAAATGAAATATTCCATTATTTCAAACTGACGAAGTAGAATAATAATAGAAAAAAAAGGCCACAACAAATCCCACACACTACATTTTTAATTTTCCTCAAGAAACAAATTAGTCAAATTTAATTTAATAAAATCGTGTACATAAATACTAATTGAAATGCCACTAATAATTTTTTTTAGAATGATTTTACACCATCATCTCTCTTATGTTCACAAAGTGACTACCCTCCAAAAATTAAATCACTTCAATGAATAATTGGGTAACATTTTTTAAAAAATATACAAATTAAAACTATTAATATAATTTAACAAACTTAAATTAGAATTATACTTAAAGAAAAAAAATACTTTACATTAAGGATAACCGACTCACTTTACAAAAGATCCCAACATAAATAACTATAAAAATCATTTTAATGGAGTGGAAATAAAATTAATTGGTGGAATAAATTAATCATCCAATAGTTAAAGAATTAAAAATAAAGAGTTCTAATTAAATTAGTACTTTTATTAAATTGAATTTTTGACTAAAAATTATTTAAGTTAAATTCAAATTAAAAAATTTTAATTCAATAATTATAATATTACATTACTCAAAAAATAAAAATGACCCTGATTTTTCAATAATGAAAAAAAAGATAAATATTTAAATAGATTATAGGGATACTAAATATTAACCTCCTCAAAGAGGCATCATAACATTTTTTCGTAGAAAAATTATCACCCAATGAAAATGTTATATCCATTCCTAAAAATTCAAAACCATCCAAAATTATATTGGTTTTTATGGGTTTATGATTAATTAATTTTTATCTCAATTAAGACCCCTCCATAAAAATAAAAGCCAAAATTTTCCTCAACATGAAATTCATGGTGCGAGGAATATGTAAATACTATTTAATTATCAAATATATTAAGCAATTTTATAGTTGAAAAATAATTTTAAAAATGTTTCTAGTACAATTCAATCGAAATATTCCTAAAAATTATATTAATGTCTACAAAATAAATTCCCACAGGGAAATTATTTCTCTTAATGTGAATTCAAATAGATTTTTAAATAAGATAATATATAATAGCTTGGTGATCATTTATTCGATAATTATAATTATCTTAAATTCTATCAAATTATAAAGGTTAAAAAATAGAATATTTTTTTATAATCCTTATGAATAAAAAGAATTGGAACTAATAACTCCCCTGATATAGAAGATTTATTTTTCATTAAATATACTAAAATATACACCATCATGCCACTAAAGTATGTCCATCTATTTTATAAACTTCAGGAACCTAAATATGAAACCAAATTAAGTTAAAATTGCATCTAAAATGATTCAAATAAAATATAATTTCAGTATAAATAATTATGTTTGTTGATTTAATTGTCTTAAATATTTATCATATATTGATCCTACCTGATTTAAAAGGTTCTACTCAACTTAGTCTCCATCACCACATAAAAACCATTTGTGTATTATTCTAGGTAAAAAACAAGAATAACAACCCTTGTTTAAAATTAATTTTTCACATCAATTTAGAAAAAAGATAAAAAAAGAAAAACCTAAAAGTAAAAGTAGTTATTTATCCCCCACACACAATAATAATAATAATAAGAATATAAAGATACAACCTGTAAAACTCATTAGTATTTATCTTCTGTCAGAAGGAAATCCTCCCCAGGAGGTTTCTTGATCTCTTCTCAAAACAACATAAGTCAATTTCCATTTATAGATAACAGACTATACTTATATAGATCTTTTATTTTTGCAACACCAAAAGGGGAAACATGGATAATAATAAATTGAAAATACCATTAAAAATTAAATTTAACTCAAAATATCTTAATTATAGAGTTTTAACATTACACTTTTCCACAATTATTAAATTCTTTATAAATTGATTCGTTTTCATAGGAATTACTCTGATTTTTTTTTCTAATCCATGAAAAAAATCCCTATCCCTCATAGATTTAAAAAAATCAAATTTAACGATTTATCAACAAAAAATTTCCTATGTTCTGACTCCCTAGGAATATGAAAGGCTCAACCAAAAATTATCAAATAGGGGGAGATCCATTTTAGTGTCGTATATTCTATAATATATTCCCAAGAATCATGAAGCCTTAATCTCTAATCCAAACTTTTTGGGTAACTATTATCTGAAAAATATACTTCATCATTCTATCTGAAAATCCATACATACTATTTTTGGAGGATGATAGAGTTTATTAACATTATGGAATACCCAATATGTTTTAAACAAATATTCCATTTTTAAATTACATATATGTGGTCCATAGTCTGTAAGAATAAAATTTTACAATCCAAATCTATAATATAGATTACTACTAAAAAAGAAAGAAGATTTTGTAACATAGTCAATTGTAGTTAGTATATCATCAATCCGCTGTTAAATATAGTCTAAAATGAGAGGTATATAATATTATCCATAGGAATTAGTACACGAAACCATAAAATACATCCCCCAAACATAAAACACATAAAAAAACAACAAAGGTTGTTTTGGCATTTAAAGTCATTGATAAATGTTTCCTTGGAATTGAAAATCTTATTAGGGATTATGTAACTCATGAGGATCTGTAAATATAGTGGGATAAAATAATCCTAAATGTTACAGATTCATAGTTCTTCTCTAAGGTCTAATGTGTAGTCCAATGATAAAACTACAACATAAATGTAGCACAGAAAAAATGTCATAGTTCAGGATATATCTCATAATAATCATATCACTTTCCTATATCCATTGGTATATATTTTACCTTATATATTTTCTTGACTCCCTAATAATTTTAGAAACATAAATCATAGAAAACTAGTGAAGAAAAACATTAGTATATAAGTAATTTATATTTTTGAAAATAATGGTCTCTTATCTAAAGTTGTAGTAAAAACTATCTCCCTTAGAAAAAATTTATAATTAGTTAAATGGATGAATTTTTTAGATAGAACATATTAGGTATCCTACTCATATGATATGTCATTTTGTTCCCAATTCCTTTCTTATATTGGATCTCTCTATTAAATTCTTGGTGTAATAAGATCTATATAACCAACACTTCATTTAGATATTTCTTTATTATGAGATATTTTATAGTTGAATGGTTAGTAAAACACATAACAATAGATTCCAAAATATATCATCTAAAAATATCATGGTAAAAAATAACCAAAAATTATTTCTCTACAATAAATTAATAATGTTAGGAAACATGTTGAGTTCTAAAATCACAAGCTATGACATGTCATTTGATTACGATTTTTTACTGAAGAACATTCCCTAATGGGAACTTTGAATCAACAATCATAAATTTAATATGTAATTGATATTTATTATCCTATAAAAGTAATGGGGAAATAATATTCCATATGATTTTTTATATGATTCCTTACACTTCATATCAAATAAAAAATAAATATCTTTCTATAGAAGCAGTTCCAAAGGAACATTAAATAATCTAAAATATTTTTTAAACATCTAATAGAATTAATAATGGAAAAAAGATAGAATACCCATCATAGTATTTGGAAATTTCCATGAAGAGATAATTTAAACCATTTAATTATCCACATTAATTCCATTCCTTGACACTTCATAACTGATAACAGTGTCCCTCATAACCATAAAATTGTATTTCTCAAAGATTAGTATAATGTTAAATTTAATTCACACTCTAAAAAAATCTAAAAAAATATAAAAAATCATTCAGAATATGACCCATACTTTTGGGACTAAAATGGTACTAGATACCCTAAGAGGGGGGGAGTGAAATATTGTATAGATATTCTTTTGAAAATTCATTCTACCCCACTGGATCTTGACCTCTTTATTACAACAGTCATTTAGTTTAAACTTCAATGTTTATGTTTATATTATACTTTTAGAAATTATATGAAGATGATGCATATAAAAAATGGAAATAAATCAAGAACAAGGAAACAAATATTTTTACTTGGTTCACCACTATGGGCTAGTCCAGGGATCACAAATCCAACAGTATATTGGTGCACCAAAATCACTAACCTCACTACCTGTTTGTTTAGGATAGATCACTCCCACCTTGTCTCACTACCGTTATAATGTTTTATGTGGACTCACTATCCCTCGTATTTTTTTATCCAATCTCTATTTGAAAGACCAAAACTCACTCAACTAATGTTTGATCACTACTCTATCAAATGATTCTTCTTTTGATCACTTGCGTCAATATGTTTGACAACTAATTTGGTGTAACATTATGTTCCACATTCATCCACTATATGAATACCAATTTACTCCATAATTACAAATAAGTTCATTTTGATTCATGAATTTGACTTCTTTCTTGATGTTCACTTCCTTTGTGATGCTCACTTCCTTCATAATGGTAAAAAAATTCAATGTTTACTACTTTCGCGACACACACACCTTTCTCAAGGCACAAAAATTTTGCGAAGTACAGACATTTTTTGAAGCTCACTATTTTGAGAATATTTCCTACCATTTTAGAATCCCCCCTCATGAAGGTCACTTAGAATTCATGAAGATCAACACTTTCAACATGCTTACAAATTTCAGTCATCTCACAAAGCATTCACAAACTTCTTTTTTTGAGAAGTTTTTCTCAAGAACAACCGTCTCGATGTTGGTGTTGGTGCCCTTAGAACAACATCTATGTAGTTTATGATAACCTGTAATCATAGTCTTGAATAATACCAAACTCTTTATCACATCATGAATTTTATTCTAAATCACATATTATGTGATAATGTCCTTAGAGTAGTTGTCCCACTAATAGGTCATAGTACTTACCCGCTATACTGAGAACCCAGAAGTGATAAAATAATATTTTTAGCTAAATATTATATATCTATATTATACCATTTTAGAGACCCAAATGATACAATCTATCAGGGAAGGTGAATCAAAGGAATTTTAATCACATTCTCATGTTGTATGCCCTTGGTCATATCTAGTTAAGGATATTATGAGAAAATGACCAGCTAGTAGAAAATCCATATTTATATGTGTCATTAAATTTTCCTGTATGAGGAAATTTTTATTGATCCATAGACATTAATATTATTATTAATGAGTATTATAAGTCATGTACTTTGATGTATTAATATGATTCCATATGTTCACAGTGTGGCAGGATACACTGGTTGTGTCACAAGTAAAACTACATTAATGAATAATGCAAGATAGGATTTTTCTTCTGTTCATTTAGAGATGTTGATATATCATTACCTTTTATGGAAACGATATAGAGTAAATAAATCCATGGAAATTATTTTTAATAGGCAAGTTAAATTTCTGGGAAGTCAAAGAAGGATACATAAAGAACATATGTTTATGGAACTAGCATGCAACTAGATTGGTTATAGATATAATGATAAAGGGATTATATTACACTGTAAGTATCCTTATGTGGTGTTATGTCATTAAAACATTAAATTATTTCTATATGGTTTCCTTATAATTTCTCTATATGCTAACCTTGGGCTTTAGGATGTTTTTCCAAAATCCTCTCAGAAGGAGGCCCAAAAGGTCACGCAATAAGTGTATGTAGAATCATAATTAAATAATACGTTTTTATTTATTATTTGAAAAGTAGAAAAAATATTATAACTATATATGGTTTTATAAATATTCATTTTTTCTTAATTTCATATATTCCATCACCAATTATTATAGAGAATATATCTTGAGTATAATATTTAATAAATATATATTTTCTATTTTTTTATTATAATTTTTATTTATTAGTTGGTGAATAATGAAGTGATATTTATTTACTAAATAAATATTAATTATTCAAGACCTGATAAATATTATGGAGGAATGGATGATAAATTTTAAATATCCAATGAGAAATAATATATATTGAATATTATTTTATTAAATAATATTTACTTTAATTCGCATGTTAAGAGAATATCAAGGAAATAATAATAATATTATATCAGAAAAGGGGTTCCTCAGGGGATTAAATGAATATAAATTTTCACCTGTAAAAATATTTATTCCTAATCCCAGGTGGTATTTAAAACCAATAATATTATTTTTTGCAAAATAGAAAATTCATTTGGTGTTGTGCACAATGATAGTTGGAGAGAATCTTCTCAATCCATAGAGAGATCCCTCTCCAAGAACACTACCAAGAAGGAATATTGAACATCACCAACCTCCCACTCTCTATTATAGAGAGATCAAGGGGATAAATTTTGGAGTGATTCTCATTTCGATCAAAGATGAATGAAAAAAGCGATAAGATCTTCCATGTTAGCATATAGATATTCCTACATCAACGTTCATAGATTTTTGGAACATGTGTTGATCATCAATAGGGGGAATATTCCCTTGATATTTTCAACACAACAATGATAAAATGTAGATCTATTTTCAGATGCATAAAATAAGAAATAATTTATGCATGAAAATTCTTTAATTTATTAAATTAATTATAAATAATATGTGATGACCCTATGATTGGTTACAATATTATATAATTTTTCTATTTACTTTGACATAATTGAATTGATCATGACATTCATCATCATGTAAATCATATATTGATTATAAATCATGAAAACAAGAAAAGTGGGGAACAAACCATTGCATAGTTACACTATTACCGGAACCTATAAGTGGTACTAGAGTGGTCAATTTATTATTTTTAATTATTTATTATCATTGAATGATTTACATTTTTTTCATTTGTTTTAATATTCAAGTATGATCTTTATTTTAATCTAAATTGTGAGTTTTACTTCTTCCTCCCTCACTTCTCATAGATCTAATCAAAATGATTAATTTTTTGAATGAAATAAAATTGAGTCAATCATCTAGAGGTGTCATGGATTTTGGATGGATAACACAATATTGCATTCCATGTATTTGTGTTCAATGAACATGGAATTAATTAAGAATTTATTCAAACCATGGGAATTGATTACATGTGGTGAATTTAATATCTTACACCACATGTTAATTGGGAAAGTCTGGAACAAAATCATCTAAAGTACACACCGTGTAGCCCATGTACATGGTGTGTAGTCCTTTTAAGAGACAACAAATCCATGTGTTTCCATACATAACCTACCTGATTAGTGACCATGTAACTTAGATTCCACACATTTTATATTCCTTAATAAAAATAGTGTTCTCCAATTTTCTAAGGCTAATTTTTTAGGCCTAGTCCCTTGGTGTGTGCCTTGGATAGGATGTGATAGACATACACTCCATGTATATAATCTGTACATGCCATGTACTTATACCAAATTAAACAATATTAAAATTGATTTATTATACAATGAAAACGTTATCAGTATGTGCTTTTAAGTGGTCATTAGGTTCATAGGATACATCATGTGATGGGTTTTAATATACTTATAATTGTTTAATTATTTCTTTATAATATTATAATATTTATATCATGTGTTTGTTATATGACAGATATTACTCTCCATACATTAAATCATGACATGTTATAGATAAAATAATATAATTTGTGTAATCATTAATTTTATATTAATTTTCATAAAATTATGTGATAACTCAAGCATGCTATATTTCACAAGACTAAACTCTTTTGGAGTATAATATATATTGGGAAGATTCATATGGGTATTCATTGTATTTCCTCTAAGGTACATTTATGTACATAATTAAATTAAATTAAATTTGTTAAATTTATTTAAAATTTTGATTGATGTGAATCTCATGGGAATTAGGATGAGAATTAAGATAAAATAATTTAATAATTAATGAAGATAATTTATTGATTCAAGAGTGATTTATCCTAAATAAGAATGATAAAGAATTGAATGAAAGTTTTATTAAATTCATATTTTTTACAAGCATGTGGATGATCATGAGAATAGAGTATACCTATGAATATGATTGTTTTTATTTAATTAAATTATTTTCTTGCATGCCATATATCCTCTTATTATGTATGGGTGTGTGTGCACTCAATTTCCTTTATGTAAACCTCTAATTCCACTCACCTGTGGATGAGTAAATTGTAAAGACCCAGAAATTCTGTTGAATATGTTTCACTTAAATACATGGGAATTTTACAAGTTCACAAAAATTGACGATGCGTGATTCCGAAGCCCGGTGTGCCCAAAATCATTTTTTGAAGTTTTGTTAAGGCACGTTCAGAAAATGTACAAGCAGGTTTTTTATAACTTGTGAACCGGTTCTCGGAATTAAAATCTGAGGGTACCGTTGAATGCGCAGTTCCTGTATTCGCTTAAAGAGACTTTTTCTTTGACGATAGTGAGTTGAGAAGATAAGTTAGTTTTTCGGTTTTCGTGGAGAATAATAAAATAAATTGAGATTCACTTTATTTTTATTTGATCCACCATGTGGGTGTTTGGAGGCCGGTCCCACTGGATTTATAACCTCCTTGTGGATGTTGGAAGTTGGAGGTGGGACCACCATGCCTTAACCTCCCATGAGAGGTATGGTGGTGGGGCCCACCTGAACCTAACCTTCTGTGATAAGTTATGACGTGGGGACCGCATGGGAGTAAACTCTCCTATTAATAGCGGGAGAGGAAAACCTCTCATCTCCCCTCATTAATGAGAGCGAGTCTCTCCAAACTCACCCTCCTTTGTTGGTGCTAACTCCCCTAATTAAATTGTGCCCATCCTCTTCATTAAATTAATTCGTGATAACACTCATGAATTAATTAATTGGGGATCTATGTTAATTAATTCAACATTTTGAATTCCGTGCCAATGAAATAATAGATAACTCAATATATTATTATTTTGGTTGGTATTGCTCATTTGGAGGAATATTGGGGATAGAGCTTGGGAGGATTAGAATTCTCCAACGAAGAACCCCATCTCCCAACGAAGAAAGAAGAATAAAGAATGAAGAAAACATTATTCCAACTAAGAATGCTGGCAATTATCCTCTTCGAATATCTTCCTTGGACACCTACCGACGTGGAGCATCTTCCATAGTCGACGCAACTTGGGATTGGAAGTGTACGACAGATGAGACGAATGACGATCATCTTCATCTACTTTCTGTGACTTCATCTTAAAACAAAAATCAAAGGTTGGGGGTTTATTATATGTTAATGCTTTCCTTGAATCATCTTCTTCATTTGGACAATAATTGTTGTGGGTGAGTTTTTGATCATCATACATCTATCTTGATAAACCAATTGTTACTACCCTAAACCTTGGGAGTGTAGGCCAAACCAACATGGCCTGACCCATTCGCCATTCTTGTCTGTGATAATCTTTGGCATGGTGATGAGGCGACGAAACGATGAAGGCAGCATCGACAAAGGATACTCTACCTGCGGACTCCGCAAAATGCATCGCCATCGCGGCGCTCCGGTGCTCCAGACCGAACCGCTACCCTCTAGCCGAACAACCCCAGCCGCACCAACACTAGCCCGTGCCACCCGGCTCTTGGCCACTGCCAGCATCCCATGTGCCCTAGCTGCCCGGCCGCTGGCCAGCCTTCCGAACTGCCCGACCGCCCAGCGGCCCGCTTGGGGCCCTGCCCAGCCGCTTGCCACCCTGGCTGTGCCCTGCCCAGCTTCCCGGCGGTCAGCCTGCCACCCTGCCTGGCTGCCTCCCGGCCTGCCCGGCTGCCTCCTGTGTGCCCGAAAAAACTGCTCTAGCCTGTGATGCCCGCAAACCCCTTCGCGGTGTCCTGGCCGAACTGGCCCGGCCGCGCCCCTCCGGGCCGAGCCGCGCCCTCACAACGCTCTGGACCAAACCGGCCCCCAGCCCGTGCCGAACCACCCACATGGCCCTGCTGGTCCGGGACAATAAGCTGAGGCAGAACCAAAAATTCTAACCGGGTTGACCTAGAATGGGTCGGCCCAGATTGGGTTGGACCAACCGGGTTAGACCAGACCCGGGCCCACTACTGACCGTCTAATTTCTTTTGGCCATATCTTTGGAATTTGACGTCTCTTTGGCGAACTGTCAGTGGAGCTGGTATTATTGGAGTGTGAAGGTCCCTTTTTGTATACCCCACTAGAGTTTTGGGTATTGTTGAGATATGGTCAGGTTGGATTGATCACAAATCCAACCGGGCCCGCTGGACTAAAAGGCTAATTACTGACAGACTGAGCATCTGATTGACGCACCGTCTGTTGTGTTAAGACCTCTGTGACGTGATAGACCTTTCAGATAATTATTCATGGTACTTCGTGATAGTTGTATTATCGACCAGTAGCTCATGGAGCAGATCCACTTGGATACTAGCATGCGTAGTGCGGAGACGAAGTAGTTGGATGAGACCTAATGACTGTTGGCCGTTTAGACTCAGAGAGACTCTTCTTGCCAAGCGGGAAGCACCATGGTGTCGCAGAAGACCCGCAGTGGGGAGCACCTTGGTGTCATGGCAGACCCACGGTACTCGACAGGTGGAGTACCTCATCAGGCTACGAGTGGGAGTGCCTTGGTGACATGGCAGACCCACAGCGAGGAGCACCTTGGTGACGTAGCAGAACCAAAATAGTCGATAGGAGGAGTACCTCAGTAGTTCAAGGTTAGTGGGAAGTGGCTTGGTGTCACGGCATGCCCACTGTACTCGACAGAGGATGAGTTTTCCAGTAGCTGTTGTTTCATTAATGTGACTAAAAATCTTGGTTGAGCTAAGTAAGTAACTTTTGTGTTTACCTAATGATTGAGATGGATTACTTGATAACTTAGGTATATGTATGGGAATATAGCTAAGTGAAGTTATCTGTTGAATTAATACGTTTTGTTTTATCCTTGATGGATTTTATTAGATCATGAGGGTCTTGGGGTCCCTACTGAGTATCGTTACTCCCCCCTGCAAGGGCTATGCCCGCACCTCATTGTGATGGATGTAGAGGACGAACATTGTCGACCGAGGATGAGTGTACCAGGACTGGACGGTACCCGGAGGTGGACCACACGGCGTGATGGTACACAGAGGAGACGGACAGACGTGGAGTGCTATGGAGGATATCTATACCTACCCTTCAGGTAGAACTTCCCGGTGGACGATCCAACAGATGTCTAACTTTCTTCAGTTGTAATTTTTTTCAGTTATACTTGTACATTCCTAGTGGGCTTGTATTCCGACCCCTTTACTTTTCAGCACTCTATGTCTACAGTTTAACATAGTTTTTTTCTTCCAACTCGTTCTCTATTGGGTGTGTTTATAGGTTATAAAGCAAATGCCTTCCTAGTTTTAGAGAATTACGCCTTTGGTGCTAGTCGCCAGCCCCTGGCCTATGGAAGGCAGGCTTGGGGTAGTCACATCACGGGCCCTGGGGGACGGGTTGTGACCTAAATGAATTTGAAATGGATGGATCTCCCTATATAGTGGAGGTGGTTAACGATTTGAGGTGAGGAAAAAACCAATCCAAGGGAGATGCATATATGGATAGGTGGAAATCTATAACATGAACCTTAATTGGTTCGAGGAGTTTTCCCCTAACTCAACTATTAGTTTATCAATTTATAGATAAACTAACAATTAGTAAATGATCCTGATAATATTGATTTATTATTTTATTTCATTCAATTTTCATTGTTATTTCATTTTGGATGTTTTTTTGTGATCATGTGAATTAATGAATTAATAAGAAATCAAGAAAGAACAAATATATATTAGATTATGTGTAAATATTATATAATACACAATTAATATCTTATGTAAATCCACTTAATGTTTACAGTAATGTAATAATGAAAATAATTGTAAATTTATGTATAAAATGATTAAATATCAAATGTATACTTATTATATCATCATAACCTTCCACAACATCAGTTAGAATCGAAATATAGTTCAAAGTTATTGAGAATAAAATTTTGGGGTGATTTCAGTAATCAAAGAATTATAACTTGATGTTTTTGGGATGAAAAAACTGAGTTCACATCAAGGTTTTACTACAAAAAAATGACATGGTGTAATTGAGAGGCAAGGGTTGAGGAAATCTAATTTAAGGATATCAGGATTAGAGAGTCTACTCAATGGATTAGGTAACTATGATTTAATGTAGTTGTAATTTGGAATTCCTACCAAAAACAATTCATGTTTTTTGACCAACAAAATTGGGGGTAATGAAAAGTTGAATATTGATCCTTACCACATAAATTTTCAAGAATCAAGATATTATGAAGCCAATGGTGAGGGCTATTGTTTTTTGATAAAATAGTGGGAGATTAATAAATATAATATTTATTTATTTGTATGAATTTTATCAGATATTATACTAAATATCTGCACATTTTATTTTTAAAAATAATAATAATATGACTTCCAACATATCACTATGATCCATACTTGGAGGGAAAACATTCTCACCATAAATCATTTCCAAGAGTAGAAAAGTTGATTATGTGTTATCCTTCATCATGAAAGGAAATTGTGTGTGATGGAAGAACTTATTCCTAATGTTCTTAGTAATAAGGAAAGTGATGAAGAGTTATTATTCTTTAAAGAACATTTGAATGATTCCATATATTTTCAATGTTTCATGCTATCATCCATATCCAACTAGCTTTTGAAGAAACATGAAGACATGAAAGCATATAACATGATGTATCGTATTTGGGGTATATATCAAGATAAGGCAAGACAAGAGGGATAAAATATGTCCAATGCTTTTTTTAAAACTAATATATGAGATTTTATGCTAACATGACCTCATATAGTTAGGATTATTGGATACAGTAAATTATTAGACATCATACAGATTAAATTTCCAGATGATTTGTGTACATAACTCATAGTTTCATCACATCCCATGGCCTTCTCCATTTTAATTATTAATTATAACATAATAAATAAGGATAATATTATATTAGAAAATATTTCTTTGATTCCCGAAGTGGATAATGACATGGGGAATGACAACCAAATGATTCTTATAGTGAATAAGAAATGGAATAAAAAGTAAAAGGGTCCCAAGGCACACATAAAGTCTAAATCTCTCAAGCACCATCCTTTAAAAAAGATGATGATATAAAGGCATGGTATGGAAAAAATAGGAAATATGTTATTCATGTGGCAAGGTAGGCCACTTGAAAAGGAAATGTACCCAAAAGAAAGGGGAACTTATAGGTGCATTCATTATCAAGTATAATATTTCAAATACCACACATTGGGCATTAGATATAGCTTGTGATGCTCACATCTATATCCAACTTCCCAAACCAAGTATATTTTCAAATATTTATAGGGGATAGATGGATTTGAGAGCTATTAATGGTCCGTTATTGTATTCTCTTTCCATTGGTTACTACCACCATTCATTTCTAAAGATTATTATTTTAGTTTTAAAATATTGTGGTTATGTACCAATAGTTACCAAGAATATAATTTATGTATCATTCTATGATGTAGATGGGTTTATTTTCATGTCTAGAAATAAGAGTTGTTTATTTTATAAATAAAATATAATTTATGTTATGATACATTTAAATAATGGCCTTTATGTATTAAATTATGAAAATAAAGTATTGGAAATTGAAAATGAATCATATTTAGCAGACTCAAACAACACCCTTCTATGGAATCACTATCTTGGTAAAGTAAATGAGAAAAATTTTACAAAGATTAGTCAATATGGTTATTTAAAATCTTTTAATATAAAACCACTTGAAATATTAAATTATTTTTTAGAAGAAAAAACAACCAAAACTCTTTTCAGTGGATACGGTAAAAGGTCCACTAAGATTCAAAGATCAGTATACACTGATGTGTGTTGAAGATTTATAGTAGAAGAAAGAGGTGGTTATTATTACTACATGAATTTTATTGATGACTTGAGTAGATTAGGTTATATATACCTTAGTCAAATTTAGGTCATTGTAATTAATTTCAAATTTAATTATGATATAAAAACATTTTAATATTTCAAAATTTTTCCCTTTTAAAAAACACGTTGTCTCATCGCTTATGTGAGATTAATATAAAATTAATTTTTTAGCCTTCTATAAATTGGATTTATAAAAATGGATTTCATGTTTATAATAATAAAAATTTCTAATTTCTAATAAGTCTAACTTAATTTGTGACCAAAATGAATAGTGAATATAATAAAAATTAATTATGTTGGTTGAGGTAAAAATTGGGTTACCAGGTGATTACACATAAATGATACTAGTAAAAATCGCTAATACATTTGTATAAATAGAATTTATTTCCATATTTCTAACATTATTGAAATTTTTCTTAAGAATAGTTTATTTTTTTACCCGTTTTCCATATGAAAAACGTGGGTGGAATTTTCTCATTCAAAAATTTAGAAGTTTTCTTCTCAACCCACTTATAAAAGGCCACCCCCACTGCTCTGCACTTCACACCTTCAAACCAATTTGGATAAAATAATAACTAAAAAAATAACCTCTACACTTTCATCTTATAATATTAAAAGTCTTAATTTTTCAATAAATTTATCCAAGTAAGGCCTTTGGTGAAAACCAAAATGGGATACCTAGAGAAGAGGTAACGTTTTCCAATGAGCATTTCTATATTATTTATTACTCAACATTTTAAATTATTATTAAATTCTTAATATATAATAAAAATAGTATCTTCCATATTCTAAGATGTTTTTATGATAATGTTATGCACCTTCCTGACCCAGCTCACCCCTAAACCAGCGGTCGAACCGGTCACCACATGACCTCAAGCACATCTCCTCGTATGCTAGAGGCTACCGACTAGTTGCTAGGGTCTATGGATAGTCAGTGGGGAGACAATACCCTCATATTAGTGTTCAATAATAGAAAATGAAAATAAATAGTGGAAGTCATATATTAAATGGTAAAGTATCAGAATGCTTATTTTATAAATCTTGTACAAAACTAATGGACAAGGCCATTTATATAGCAGATGCATGCATAACATGCTAATGATAAAAAATGGAAAATAGTTAACAAAACATCATGATTTACATTCTAATATGGAAATAAATAGACAATGTATCAAATACCTGAGGGAGGTCTCCTTGAGCATCCTAAGATTCTACTCAGTCCTTTACTCCTATCTCCCCAGTAAATGAAAACATCACAACCTGTAATTGAATAGAATCAACTTTGGTACCCCAGTGCAATGGCAGCCCGAGTAGGGTGTGTGATATAAATCACAATAGGCTGGGACCACCGGTTTCTACCCCAAATCTATACATTTAATAAAAAAATTTAACCATGGGAAAACATTCATAAATAAAGTAAGCAGAACAATGTAACTATATACCCAAGTACCTACTTGACCGCTGAGCTGATGTCTGAAGCTGCATTATACAATTATCATGCATACTCAACAATCATTACCCAATCATTTTAAATTATCAATTATTTAAACCACATTAAATTATGGAAGTATCTAGATTCAGCCTATTACCGACATCACCCGTATAAGTTACTCACCACATATGTCTCTAAAGACCATCTAAATATTCAAATTAAAGACCGAAACCAATCTTATGCTTTGGTTTGGATAAAACGTTATGAGATATTAAATTTAATCTTTCATATAATATGTCTGAGCCTATCCACTGAGAATAGCGCTTCTCTCTTGGGTTCTTCCACTAATAGAGGTTCACCCAATTCATTAATAAGTCAGAACCCATTCTCATAATCAATTCACAAATCATTACATCACATAGGTTTACAATAACTATTAAATTAATTTCATGAATGACCAATTAGACCCATATTCCAATGTAAATTAATTGGTGTATAACATCATGTCTGGCACCATCGTGAGTATTTGGAGCATCAGTCCTTGTCTCACAACCCATGTGTATTTGGGGCATCAATACCTATCCCATAAAAGAATATTTGCAAGCAAGGTGGGTGTAAAACGTAATGTTTAGCACCACATGAGTATTTGGAGGATCAGTCCCTGTCTCACAACCGGTTTATCAATCATACATAATTATTTATCATTGGTGTTTAACTCCATGTCTAACACCCCAAAAAAATCCATTAATTAATTCATAAATTAATTATTCTAATCTGTTAATTAAATTTACAACTAATTAACATCATAAATCTCACATCAAATAATTCTGAAATTAATTAACCATTAAATATCTCAATATTTAATAAATAACTAACAATTAATTATTCTTATCAAGCCAACTAAATAACTAACTCAACATTTAATTATCCTAGTTCTTTTACAAGTCTGAACGCATCCGCTTAAATAGTGATTCATCTAGGACTTTAACAATAAAATGCACGTCATAAACATCCTAAGTCAAAAAAGCTAGACAAGGTCCTCATATTTAGAAACCATCTCACAAAACATATCATATTTTTAGAAAAATCCATCCTAAAAAACATATGGCATGGAAAATACACATGCATCTGAAGTTATTATTGGCCAATAATCATAACAATCAATCAATTCAAAACATTAAATTAAATGCGTGAAAATTAATTAATTAAAAAATTAATTTCATAAATCATATATCATTAACCATTTAATCAATAAATTAACCATTTAACATTTATAATGTAATAATTAACCCATCCATTAATTATTACCAGTTTCCAATTTATATTTAAAAAATTTCAAAATATTCAATATTCTCAATATTCAGAAAAATGCCACAATCTTTCCAACACAAGATTGATAATTAACTCCTAAATTAATTACCCTATTACCCATCCTTCCCCATTAAAATAATTTAACTATTTAATCATATCACTTTAACAAATTTTGAAATATATGGTTAAAACCAACACCAGATAAATTCTTCATTTATCTCACGTGGATGAATCCGTTAATAACATCAAAAGTGTCATGGATCGACATATCATATAGTTGTAACAGTGAGAAGACATTTGAAAATCTAAACAACAACAAGAATAATATGACATTACCACTAACCAGTAGTTTATATTTAATCAATAATTCAAGAAAAATTTGAATATCCATAATCAAAGAAACTCACATAGTCAATTTCATTAAAGAAGAAATAATTATTAAATAATACGATAGAGATTTGGGACCCTACCTTGAGGTGACGTCATTTTAATTACAAAGTACTTTAACGTACTTGGAGGAAATTAGAAGAAAATGGCATGCAGTCGCACACGCACTATATATATATACATATATATTTGCATATATATATATATATATTCACATGTGCGTTCCGTGAAACAAAAATCAACAAACCACCAAAACAACTTCAGAAGACCAAAATCAATGAAACAAGTTATATGCACCTACTGCTAGATTCCAGGGACTCAGATAAAATATTAGACACCTATTTTGGTGGAGCAAAAGAAAAAAATGGTATAATTATTTACCTCCGAACAATTTCGACGAACTAAATAGGCCTGAACCAGCTCGCCTTTGGTGACAGTTTTTTGAAAGTGGACTAATGAATCCTGGGAACTTCATTGCACAACCTGAGAACCGAAGAACACAAAAAATCCGGGTTACAAAAAAATCCTAAATTCAGCCAAACCTATATAGATACCCAAATAAAATCAATATGAAAAAGTGATGATGTGTAACATCATATGAGATCCTACCTTGAATATTCGACTAAATCCAAGGAAATATTCAAAGAAAATGATTGCAGATGGAGGACCCGGGAAAGGGGGAGTTGTGCACTACAAGGAGGCTTCCTGGGGGGTCACACTATTGCAAGGGGGGTCTGGATGAGGGAAATCCGTTCATGGAGAGGATGTCACACCATGGGTAGCTTGTTCGTTGGAGAACCACGTAGAGGAATCCTGCAAAAGAGGCCTACATTGTACCTAATAGTAGATGAAGAAGAACCAGGTGGGGGGTCGCTTCTCCACTGTACAATACCTCACCTTCTTTTAATTTTTTTTCTAATATACAAAAAAATAATAAGACAACTCATAGTTATAATATTAATTATGATAATTATAATGTAATTATTTTAATTTAAATTTATATCATTAAAACAGCAACACCCCATTTAATTAAAACCATTCTTTGAGAAACCCTATAATTAAATTGTACTATAAAACACCCATTTTCATAAAGTCCTTCCTCCCCTTTAAAAACACATTAAATATTTTATTCATCAATAAATTTCGTTTATTTGAAACCATAAACCATAAATTATATTATTATAATTATTATTAATTATAAAGCAACTATAGTATGTTAATAATAATAATAAATATAAACATAATAATTAAAATAATAATGATAATCATAAATCATTATTATTATTTCAATTAAACATCATTTATTAATATCATAACTCCCAATTAACCCTTATTAAACAAAAATATTTCTTTGAAAAGATAAAAAGCCACACAAAATTATGTTAACATTTATTTAATTGAAAAAACAGAATAATAATAATGATAAGATATTTATTATTATTATTCCCACTTTCATTTAATTAAACCCCAAAACCCCCCAATTTATTACAATTTCATTAATATGATATTAATGATAAAAACTCTAACCCATAACCTCTATTTAATAATAAATAATACTTTAATAATTCAGAAAATCTTCATTTAGTTAAAACGGTTCTTCAATAAACCCCAAATCCACATTAATGTATTCAACTATCATTTAATTAATTATTTATAATTCATTCAATAAACAAAAATAATATTAATAATAAATTCATCATTATTATTATCATTAAGCCATTATTTTAATTAATCAAAAACTCCCATATAATATTATTTAATTAAATTAAATAATTTATCAAACAAGTTAAACTTCATGAGTTAGACTGCAAGCGTGCGCTGCTAGTGAAGATCCATTTAAGTATACTTTTCCGGATCTGGTGCTCCTGAGACTCATCATGACACCTTCTAAAATTACAGAGTAATTACACACGTCCAAAAATGACACCTTTAGGTGTTCCAACACTCGGAATAAAATTTCAGAGCTTAGTTTAAAATACTGACCTGTTGATAAACTGAAAAAATTCAAAAACCTTTGTATTTTAATATGGTTAAAAAACAAGGGGCTTTACATTCTACCCACCATAAAAACTACTCATCCCCGAGAATCCATCGAGAACCACTACTAAAACTGATGACCTACGAAGGTCATTTAATCTCATTAGAACTAACGTGTTGTGTTCCCAAAGCCAAACACACGTTTAACCCTTTAAAAGCCTAATGACTAATACTTTAAAAATAGATCCAAAGTTCACTATATAGCATAAACATTGAAACTGAGCTTATATCTGAGGCCATTACAGGGTCCTTGTCAATGAAAATGGTTGAATCTCGATCAAACAACAGAACAGGTTATGAATTCTTCCCTCAAATGACATCATTTTCCTAAAACCCACATTCACCCTATATCTGATAATGTGCCATTAAAACTACTCCAAAACCATCTGTATGTATACCGATGTCCTTACCCGACCTCTAGTAAAATATCCAAGTCATGCCATCACAAGGTTATTTTAAAAACAACAGTGACCCAAAATGAATAAAGGAGTAGCCCAAGGAAACCACACATCCTGGGTACTACCCAGATAACAACTAATCATCAAGCCAAACAATATTTAAACTGTAGCGTGGAATAATACCAAATCTATCTTAGTGTCTCAATGATGAGGTCAAGAGAGGGGACATGCTCTTCATATTTAGAAGAGAACACTAAGAGAAAACCAAGGTCATTAATATGTTATGTCAAACTACTAACAAACAACTCTGTTCAAAATTATCAGAATCTCCTACCAACACAGTTACCAAAAACGATGCAACACTACCCACCTTAGGTTTGTCTGTGACGTCGAAATAAACGATCAGCCACTCACTAACACGCTATATCAGAACACTTAACACATGCGTGTGCCATTCCTCAAACAACAATAACCACATCAAACAATGATCATAAATGCCTTAGAGAAAACCTATCGGCATGCCATAACACCCAAGTACCAAGAAGTCCTCCTGAGTAGTGGGACAAACATACATTCACAGCCTAGAAAATTCTACGGGTACTTCCTACCATGGTTTAATTACTTATGAAACATAAACAATGATCCTCTCTCTAATTCACACAAAAAAGAATTCATGAGGTTCAAAATACAATTTTTAGTAATTTTAATTAATTCATTTATTCTTTTTACACACAAGCACATTTTCACAACAAGTCACCTGGTTTCCAAAACAACGATGTACGGAAACATAGGTATGCTATCACAAACATCCTCTTTTATCATTTAAAATTCAGTGTTATTCAAATATAAATAATTAATTTATCATCTAAATACATTTTACCGAAAATTTGACCTCTGAGGGTCCCATGTATTCAATCCAGGTTCTTCAAAAAGCAACCCAAAAATAGTTCATTTCAATCAAAACTCAGTAGTTTTACATTTATAACCATTTTCATACATATTATGGTTATATGAGTTTCAAACACATGAGTGGCCATCTAAAAATCGATAAGGCACACATACACCTTATCTCAGGCATTTGGATCCCATTTATAACATTCAATATTCATTTAACATTTTAACTTTAGTAGCCCCTTCACACATCAAAACATCTCAAGAATGATATCATAAGCAGTAAAAAAACAACATGCTATTACACAGTAGCACGAAACAACAACAAAACATGCTAATAACTGTGGCAGTATGGCATATAATCACCCAAGCATGTTAAATTTGTCACTGAAACATGATATCTACAGAGGTATGCTAAAGTAGATCAAAACATGGAATTACACCCAAGGCACACAATCAAAATTAGCTGTCATCATACTAATGAAAATACATGACGTGTTAAATTCATGTCATGTCAATATTTATAGGCTTATGATAATGTGTGTATGAAACATATTTTACCTATTCGGCCAGGATAATTTTTTTTAAATTATCAAAATCATAAATAGTGGAAAATACACTAGTCACTCAAGGTGAAATCATATAAACTGTAACCTCAAATATTATAAACATCAATTCCCATCCCTGGACACTTGGTCATTTCCCATACATGGGGTGATAAGTCCTAGGAATAGTTATTAACCCAAGCAAAGACACTTTATTAGTCTCCAATCGACTAACCCAAAAAAGAAAAGAAGTAAAATAACCCTTTGATACCACTTTTTAACGTCCCGACCAAACTCACCCCTGAACCGGTGGCCAAACCGCTCATCACATGACCTCAAGTGTTTCTTCCCATGTGCCAGAGGCTTCTGACTCGCAGAAATGTTCTATTGATAGTCAGTGTGGATACTATAACCTCATATCAGTGTTCAATAATAGAAAATTGTTACAAATAGTGGAAGCTGTCTAATAAATGATTAAGAAACAGGAGGTAGATTTTATAAATCTTGTACAAAATAAATGGACAACACCAATTATATAGCAGATGCATGCATGACATGATAATGATAAAAAAATGAAAAACATTAAACAAAACATCATTATTTACATTTCAATAAGGAAATAAATAAACAATGACTCAAATCCCTGAGGGTGGTCTTCTCGAGCATCCCAAGCTTCTTCTTGGGCCTCTGCTCTTATCTACCATGTAAATTAAAACTGCCCAACCTGTAACCAAATAGAATATACTCGGTACCACGGTACAATGTCAGCTCGACTAGGGTGTGAGATATAAATCTCAGTAGGCTGGGACCACCACTGTCTACCAAAAATCTATACATTTAATAAATAATTTAAACTGTGGGAAAGCATGCATAAATAAATCAATACAATGAAAATATATACCCATATACCTACTTCATCCCTCAACTAGTGTTTGAACTTGAATTAAACATTTGTCATGAATACTCAACAATCATTACACAATCATTTTCATTTATCAATTATTCAAACCTCATTAAATTATGAAAGACTCGAAATTATACATAAGCCTGATATCCCCCGTATAAGTCACTCACCACATATTTCTCTAAAGACCATCAATGTAATCAATGTAAAGACCGAATGAAATATTTTTCTTTGGCTTGGATAATGTGTCATAAGATATTAAATTTAATCATTCATATAAAGAGTGATTTTCTCCTGGGTTTTTCCACTAACAGAGGTTCACCCAATTCATTGATAAGTCTGAACCCTTTCACATAATCAATTCACAAATCATTACATCACACTAGTTTATAATAAACATTTAATTCAATTCATGCATGAACAATTGGAACCATAGTCCAATGTAAATAAATGGGTGTATAACATCTTTTCAAGCACCCTTTTTAGTATTTGGAGTTTCATTCCTTGTCTCAAAACCCGTTGATATTTGGAGCATCAGTCCCTGTCCCATAAAAGAATATTTGCAAGCAAGATGGATATTGAACGCCATGTCTATCACCCCGTGAGTATTTGGAACATCTGTCCCAATATCACAATCCATTTACCAATCATACATAAATATTTATAATTGGTGTATAATTATATGTCTAACACCACAAACCAATCCAATAATTAGTTAATAAATTAATTAATCCAATCCGTTAATTAATTTTACAACTAATTAACATCATAAATCTTCTGTCAAATAATTATTCAATTAGTTAACAATTCAACATCTAAATAGATGATTATTAATTAAAAATTAATTATTCTTAGCAATCCATCTAAATATTAAACTCAACATTTAATTGTCCTAATTCTTTAACAAGTGGAACCTGTCTACTCAAACAGTAATTCTTGCAGGACTTTAACAATTAACATGCACGTCGTAAACATCCCAAGTCAAACATGTTGAACAAGTCCGACATATTTAGAATCCATCTCACAAATAATATCATATATTTAGATAACTCTATCCTAAACAACTTATGGCATGGAAAATAAACATGAATCCAAAGGTATTATTGGATAACAATCATAATAATCAATCATTTCACAATCTTAAATTTAACACGTGAAAATTAATTAATCCAACAATTAATTTATTAAATCATATCTCTTTAACTATATCATCAATTAAGTATCTATTTACCATTTATAATTTAATAATTACTCCATCCATTAGTTATTACCATTTTCTAATTTATATTCCGAACATGTCAAAATATTCAATATTATCAATATTCAGAAAAATGCCACAATTTTTCCAACACATGACTTGATAATTAATTCCTCAGTTAATTACTCTATTTCCCATGCTTCCCCATTAAAATAATTTAACTATTTAATCATATCACTTTATTCTATTTATAAATACATACTTAAAACCAACACACGATCAAGTCCTCATTTATCTCACGTGGGCTGCATCATTTAATAACATCAAAAATGTCATGCATCGACATATCATATATCAGCACTAGAAAGAATACATATGAAAATACAAACCACAACAAGAAAGATATGACATTACCACAAAACAATGGTTTATATTTAATCAAAATTTCAAAAAAACATAGCAGTTCCATAAATAAAGAAACTCACATTATCAATTTATTTGAAGAAGCTATAAATCTAAAATAAAGTGATAGAGATTTGGGACCCTGCCTCAAGGTGAGGTCATTTTAAATACACAATACTTTAATGTACATGGAATCAATTAGCAGCAAATTGGATGTAGTCACAGGCACACCACCTATATATATATATATATATATATATATATATATATATATTTTCATGTGAATGTGCCCTGCAACCAAAATAAAAAAATCACAAAAACAAAACATCAGAAGAACTAAACTAATGAAGGGCGGTGGTTTCCAGAACACGAAGCAATGAATCCTAAGAACCTCATTGCACAACCCTAGAACCGAAGAACACCAAACAATCAGGTTACAAAAAACCATAAATTCGGAAAAAACAAAATGGATACCGAAACAAAATCTATCCGTAAAAGTGATGATGGGAAACATCATAAGAGATCCTACATTGAATATTCAAATAAATCCAAGGAATAATTCAAAGAAAATTCTTGTGGATGTAGGACCTAGGAATGGGGCATTGTGCCCTGTAGGGAGGCTGCTCGGGGGGTTTTGTACTGCTACAAGGGGTCTGGCCAAGGGAGATCCAGTCATGGAGAGGAGGTCGCACCATGGGTAGCTTGTTTGGTGGAGAACCGCATGGAGGAAGCTTGTGGATGAGGCCTTCATTGTAGCTAAAAATTGATTAATAAGAACCAGGTAGGGGGGTCACGCCTTCCCTATACTGATCATCCCCTTATTTTAAAAAAACTAACATACTAAAAAAATAACACTACTCATAATAATAATATTATTTATAATAATCATAATATTATTATTTTCATTTACATTTATATCATTAAAACTAAAACATCCTATTTAATTAAATCAGTACTTTGATAAACCCCATAATTAAATTGTACTATAAAACAATCCCTTTCATTAAGTTCAAACTCCCCATTTAGAACCAAATTAAATATTTAATTCATCATAAAATTTCATTTATTTTAAACCATAACCCCTAAATTATATTATTATTATTATTATTATTAATTATAAAACAACCATAATAAGTTAATAATAATAATATATGTAACTATAATAATATGAATAATAATAATAATAATAAATCATTATTATTATTTCCATAAACATTCATTTATTAAGATCATAACTCATAATTAACCCTTCTTAAAGGAAGAGGTTTCTTTGAAAATCTCAATATCCACATTAAATTATGTTAATAGTTATTTAATTAAATAAACACAATAATAATAATAATAATAATACTAATTATAATAATACTAACATCTTTATTATTATTATTCCAAATTTCATTTAATTAAAACCAAAACCCCCCCATTTTTTACGATATCATTAATATGATATTAATGATAAAAAATCCAACCCATAACCTCCATTTAATAATAAATGGCCCTTTAATAATTCTAAAACTCTTCATTTAATTAAAAAGGTTCTTTGATAAACCCAAAATCCACATTAATTTATTCAACCATCATTTAATTAATTCTTTATCATTCATTTAGTTAAACCATAATAATAATAATAATAACTTCAGTATTATTATCATTAAAACAATCTTTTAATTAATCACAAACTCTAATATAACCTTATTTAATTGAATTAAATAATTTATTATACAAGGTAAACTACACGGGTTGGACCGCAACTGTGCGCTACCACTGCAAATCCATTTAAGTGGATTTTTTCAGATCTGGTGCTCCTGAGGCTCATCGGGACACCTACTAAAATTATTGTGTAATTAAGAAAGTCCAAAAAATGAAACCTTTTGGTGTTCTAACACTTTGAATAAAATTTCAGTGCTTAGTTTAAAAGATCAGACTGTCGATAAACCATATTTTTTTCAAAAACCTTCGTATTTTAACCCTGTTAAAAGACACAAGACATTACATTTTATGACCCGGAAATACAAAATCATACATGAAATGTGTTACAAAATCATCATTTGTGCATTCAGTGGACTACCACCGCACAGAACGATGTCATTCATTTTTCCATTACCACCTCTTGAGGTTGGAAATAATGATGGAAATACTATATATATGTGATATTAATGATATTTATAACATAATTGTACCTATTATATTTTATATCATATATACTTTTTTACATTTCATACTGTATGGGATGCGATAACGTTTCTTATGTCTACGATAGATGATCACCTCTTGAAGAAATGTGATGTGTATTTCACTATCACATTACATGGGAGGTATTAAGGGTAATTATAATGAATATATATGATATAGAAGAATTTATAATTTTATTAAATACAAAATTATCATTTTTAAAATTAATATATCATATTATTTCTTTCTTTTTTACACTATGGAAAAGTTATAACGTCATTTGTAGACGTGTGGACTACAACCTACTCGTAGCGATGTGGTCATTTTTTTCATCAGCGCATAAAAAAATGGTATATATAATTGTATATAGTTAAATGATATGATATCTATGACTTAATAACAATTTTTTATTGGTAAATTTGATTTACCTTCTTTATATAATGATTATTGAAAAATGGAAACGTTACTCTTGCATACGTATCACCTTCTGTATCCAAGATTGTAACATTTGTTCATTTTTCATACAAATATTTCATGATTGATTCTAAAAGTATATTTGATTTATAAATAATAGAATTATTTCATTAAAATTGAAAGGATCTATCGTGGGCGCTTTCAAATGATATTTAGTTTCAGGTTACTTAGGTGCAGCAAAGTGGCTGACCATGATCATCTCTCAAAGGAGGAAGTAAATTTCACAACTAATTAAAGGTATTTTAAAAATAAAATTAAATGGAATAATAAATCTACATGAAAGGATATGAGGGTTTTTATCATTTATAAAAGTAGAATATTTTTTCTAGAAGAATATTGTATAATATTTTTGTTTTTATATTTGAAATGAAGTTCGATTAAAAAGACACAACATGAAGATGTTTTTAGAAGATATTTAAACGACATAATCGATCTAACTCTACCTCTTCATTTACATATTAATCATTATCATTTAAATTAATATCTACATAATTATGATCCCCTAATTTTTTAACCCATGAACTCTGTGAGAATTAACTTGACAACAAATATGAAGAGAATTAAACCCTTATCTATCTTTGTAAAGACCCGAAGCTTGACATACATGGACAACACATTACTTTTTCGGAATACTTAATACATAAAAAAATTCAAAACTCAAGGACCGTAATAGTTTAGTGTCTTTGGAAACATGGAACGTAATCTTCTAATTGTGGTGAAAGATCTTCAACATCTCCCATAAAGATCTTCCCCTTATGTTTTCTTACCTAAAACCTTTCTTTAAATCTTGGGGAAAAGAAAACATATAAAGGGTTAACTCAAATGCACAGTAAGGGTAAGCATGGATAAAATAAAACAAACCACATACATTTTAACTTAAAAACATGAACACGATGTTTAAACATCAAGATCTTGAGCAATGAAATAAAACATGGAAATACATAAGGCATAGATCATAAAGAAACATTAATCCAGATAACATAGCATGGGAATAAAACATGTAATTGTGGAAACCATTAAGCACATGATATGATTTTCATAGTAGCCAAGACATTACTGCCAATACCATTTTAGTGGACAAAGTCCCTTTCTGAATCGAGTTCACTCCTTGTTCCAGTCCTGTATTACTAAACTGGTTTAACTGTCCATTCCAGCCATGTCTATCTCATGAGGTATAAATCTTTACCCAATGCATTGGAGGGAGATATAGGTCCCACCAATCTCATAATTAAATCATTCTTACTTGTGCCACAACATAAACATAAATAATTAATCAGAACCCAAAGAATAAAAATGGGTTTCATAAACATCATCCCATCATAACATAATATATATATATATATATATATAAATGGATATCATTTCATAATAAGAAAAGTGAAACCACTTAAATAATAGAGACATGATACTTGAAACATACACATATGAAATAATTCCATCTTAGATGAAAAATGGTTTTGATAAAGCACTTGAAATGAATTCTTGAGGAAAATATCCATTCTTCTTCAAAATCATTCTCTTTTCACAAAATGTCATGCAATTTTAAAAGAAAAGGATTTTGTTGAAAATAGTCATGAAATATTTTGGAGGAATCTTCATGAAAACAAGGCTTTATAAAACCGTAAAAATCCTTTCATGCCGTATACGTTAAAAAACATTCTTCTTGTACTTTTGTCGGAAAAGTCAAAAAGTACCTTGTAGGGTAAATAAAAGAAAGATTCCTTCCATAACATGGCGTAAAAGTAAGAATGGGTAAAAAGGAATTTAAACATACATGAATACACATTTATAAAACATGGGCATGGATGATAGAAATAAACCCAGTAAATACTTATGAATAAGCAATCTCAGATAAAAATGACATTTGCAAAATTATCCCTTACCTTAGGTCCGATATGCTTTGTACAAATCCAAACCTCATGTATAATGATTTAAATAATTTCATTGACTTATTACAGAATCATATTCTTTGTTATGATATCATATATTGTCACTTATGACTTTATATTACCTATTCTTTTATAAATTAATGTAAAAGTAACGTTTTGGGTAAAATCATCTTATTTATCGTACGTGTTTGGACTTGTTGGTCTTGATGTTATTATTACTTATATCATGATTTACTTACGTCCAAAATTTAAATCATGATTTATATATCATATAAATTCATTATATATCCAGCATATACAATCATTTATAATAGTACATAACATATGGAGGTAAGAAATGAAACGCACCGTTCATGGAGACGGTAAGCCGTACGTACGCAAGAATGCTAATTTCATTTATATTTCTTATTTTATTGGAATTAAAACATAATTATACATATATATATTATAATTAAAGTATAATATCATATATAATATCATTATCCACATCCTTTATACATCCCACATAAGGTATTAACGAATCACATCACTTTGAGGGGGCGGTAGTCCGCACTTCCTCAAATGAGATTATCGTATTTACCGACTATGGAAACCTTAAAGGCTTGATATAATTGTGAAGTAAAGAATCATAAGTAAATCATAAACATAATATATATTATATATAAATATAGTTCCATCATAATGGCCACCATGAGAGGTGGTAGGAGAAAATCGAACAATCATCATTTTGTGAGGCGTTAGTTTGCCTTCACAGAAACATTATGTTTTTCATCCATTAGATAGAGGTGTGTGTATGTGTTTTTCAAATCCTTCTCATAACAACATCATAGTATATTTAGGATATTGGTTTTGTTACAAAAGTAAGGATTAAAAAGCGTTTAGGGGTTGGAGAAGTATAATAAAAGAAAACAACTTAAGAGAAACCGTTACCTTTAATTTTGGTAACTTCCTTTGGTTTGAACCAAAAGGACTTATTGGAGAGTCTTCTACCAAATATAAGGCTTAAAGGTGGAGTATAGGGATGTAGGGAGCTTAGTTGGGCAGAGTTTGGATGAGCTAACAGGCTTGATAGGTGTGAGGAATTTCATAGAAGTGGTCTCCTTTTATAAGGGAGAGGAGGGGCTCTTTAGGAAAGTGTGAAAACATTATTTTATTATAAACTTTTCTTCGGTTACAAGAGGTCCAAAACACATTAATGTCAAAGATAAGATGAATCATATTCGAAATAAAATCATCCAATTGGAATTGGACAGATTTTGGATGATATTTTAATCATTATAATCTTATTTATTTTAATCATTTATTAATGAGGTAAACACTACATCATTATTGTGTCATAAATATTTTAATTCATTTGATGTCTAAAAATTATAAAACAAATACCATGATGTAGGTAATATTTTTAGCTTTACAAATAATATTTATAGTCGAAAATATAACTTATATAACCCATTATAAAAATTAATTACTAAACATTTTTTGTTAAAGTCAATTTTGTCTTTACATTAAATTAATTAATCCAAATTGTCATTTTCACAACCAAGTGGATCATTGGGGGTCCCAAAATTGGCCCAAGGATGCCCATGGTATGACACTACTCATCCAATAAGGGTAGGACAAGGGTCAAGATAATTTTTAATTATTATAATATTCTTTTAACCTTGAATTACCCTATTTACCTTTAACCGCAGTAAATAAAAATTACCGTAGTTACTATTCATAATGCCCAAAAATAAAAAGTATCTTATTAACATAATTTAGACCGACTGATTCCAAATATTTAATCCATTTTTCCAAATTAAATACACAAAAGTTGCAGAAATTAAATTAAAATTAATCCCGTTGTCGAAAGAAAACAGGTTTTTTTAAAACATTGCAAAAGATTGAATTGATTTAATCGACGAATTCAAGGTAAAATCAATGCTAATGACATAAATTATATTAAATGGTAAAAATATATTCTATTTATACTTTAAAACCATTCAATATTATAATTTAACCACCTAAATTGTTATGATGAAAAAAATTTGTTTTTAATTAAAATATAGCGTGTTTTTACTATTTATTAAAATATGAATGTTATCAGAAAAATATAAAAACTTCATCCAATGTAAATTTTTATATCATGAATCAAAAAAAGACGTTTATTTTGTAAAATTTAACTTATAAAATTCTCAAAAATTATATTTAAAATGGTTGTGCCATCAAAATGCGGCAAAACTGCATTTTTTGAAAAATACATATTTTACCCGAAAAAATTTATTTTGTTCTCATACCATGTTCTAGAAAATGTGTAAGATGAATAATAATGTTATAAAATTCAAATTTTCTTTAATACTATTCATAATGGCTAGTTTATAATAATATTATAACCATATATCGTTGTTTAGTAAAACCCAGTATTGTGTACAACACACGCTATCGAAGAAGGTTGCGATTGCGTGTAATGCAAGCCAAGTCAGGGTTGCGTATAATGAAAGACTCCTTTGTTTTTGCGTATAACAAAATAAAACCATATTTAATTTATAAATATAATATATATATATATACACTCAATGTTGTGTAGAATAACAAATATTAAAAATAATTGAAATTGTGTGTAACACGATCCAGGAATAGTGTTGTGTATACTGCAAGCTAATACGATGTTGCATATAGCGCAAGATAATCTTGGTGTATCGTACAACAGATGATATGAATGAAACTAAAAAGTATGTATCTTATAAAATCTCAGGTTGTTTCATTCTACCCCCCTTAAAATGAATTTCGCCCTCAAAATTAGTCGGGGTTATAAATCATTTACTATTTTTAGAAACCCACATCGTAAAAAGGAATACTAAAACATAATTATAAAAACTAATGTATGAAATGTAATGATTACCCAAAGTAACTCATCACTAGGTTTCCATATAGGAGAACATAGGTGAAAATATCTATATGGAAGAAAAATCTAACCATAAAGTTCTAATGGAGAGTGGTAGAGAACATGGCTATGAAAAAGCCATCAATCACAAAGCCATAAATTTGTGATGATCTAAGGTACTATCTAATTCATCAGATATAAGAACACTAGGACAACATTTTTGGTTTTCAAGATCATTTCCCTAATGTTGATGAATTAAAAGAAATACTTACATGATTTTGGTACAATCTAACTATTGTTTGTGAATTGAACAATTTCCACTTCATCTCTTAAAGAAATTAAGTTGAATTTGTTGTTCATGAAGTGTTAGCAGATCACGTGATAGAATGATGGGTCATTCCATCTATTTCAAACAAAAGTTTATCAAAAGTTATCAAATATACATAAGTCCATCTATAGTTTTGTTAATCATATACGATTCCAAAAATGAACTTATACTTCATATATCATACGACTTAATAAAATAAAACTAGTTTCTACTAACCAGGGACTTCCTGTAGGCCAGTGGTAGGCGATAAAGGCCTGTCGCACTTCGGTTGTGGGTTCGATTCCCACAGCCTTGTCCGACGCGATGGGTTGTCGCCCGTCTTGCAGATTTTCCTTTTTCTAAAGATACATTACTATAACATCCCATCAATAATATAAAAAAAATTCTATCCTTAAACAATACTATCTTATGTCCAACACAATCCATTCCAATCTTTAGGATTACCTAAAATACTTCGGTCCAAGCTCATAGTATAAAGAAAATGATTACATGTAATGTCACATAACAATCACGTGAATGCCATCATTTATCCCCCCATATATCATAAGATATATCTTTTTCGTCAAATTACAAACATGTGAAGACCTTAATCATGTATTCTCTTGAAGAATGAATACCCATTGAACCTTAGTGAAAACAAGAATGCAGTTTAAAGTTAACACTTTCCACATACCCAAATCCTCAAAATTTTATATACTCAAACCATGATATCACTTAGTCCTTATATCAATCATGAGCTCATGAATACAATCAAGCATTTCATTATCTTCTTATCCCTTCATTATGCGCATATCATCTGCTTTCCAAAATATTTGAGTCACTTTTCATGGTTACAGGCACTATATAATTATCGAAAATCACAATAAACCATTATATAGATATTCCAATGTTCCAGAATACTATAAATGAGGTTCACAACATTATTTTGGAATCCCTTTACATAAAAACATAATCATTCCATCACATCATTGTCATACTCAACATTGCTGATAGTGATCACATGTGACTTCCCTTTGTCCTTTGCCTTAAAAGGTTGCTCATGTTGATCATCATTAATCCTTGGATTTGGGCATTGATTACCATAATGCACCATTTCCTTTCACTTGATGCATTGAAGTGTTGGTGGAGCGTTCTCTGAAGTCTTTTCTCTATTCATTTCATTTGAAACATTTTTCCCATTACTTAGGAACTCATCTGCTTGATGACCTTCATTTCCACACTTGAAAAATTCTCTAGTACCTTTTAGACAATATCCACCATGCTTCTTTCCACACTTTGAGCATAAAGAAACATTCACCTTATTTTCACCATTATTCTGAGATTTTTCCTTGAACTCCATATTTCGTTTCTTGTCAAAACCATGAGATAGATGCGTAACACCAACTTACAGTTCTACCTTGATAGCACAATGCACAATTTATTCATAGCTACTGAAGTCTCTTATAGCTAATTCCCTTAGAAGACTTGGTTTTAAGCCATTGAAAAACCGATCAGCATTACTTTCAGGTTGGATGACAATGCCAGATGCATACCTTGAAAGACTTGTAAAATTCGGTTTGTATATACCAACAGATTCATCATAATTCTTCTTAAGCTCAAGAAACACCTTTTCTATCTTTTTTCGAAGAATACGAGGGAAGAACTTACTGAAAAACAAGTTGTTGAACTCATCCCATTCCATGGACTCAATTTCATCTCATTGCCTCAAATTCTTGATAATATTCCACCATTGATCAGAATCACCTTCCAAACGATATACTGCTAAGATGACATTATCATGCTCAGAACATTGTAGAACTGAAAATATCTTTTCAGTAGTACTGATCCATTGTTCAACCACTAAGGGATCAGAAGACCCACTGAATGAAGGTGGACGCTGCCTCATGAAGGATTCAACAGAATATTGCTCCTTTCTCTGCTCATTTTGAAGTCCAGAATGATTCATAGCTTGTGTATATATAGAAATATGATTGTGCACTCCATCTCCCATGACATTGGTTTGGTCAGGAGGACAATCATTGCATTTTCCATTACATTGATCAACACGGTTCCTTCGGGTTCCAGCCATCGTCTAAAACCCAAAAATAATAGTTTGAGAATAAAATACCATGCTAGCGAAAACAACATTATAAAGGGGGAGTACCTTCAATATCTAACATTTTATGTTAAATTCTAATATTGTTACCATAGTTCTAGGACTATATCCTATACGTATACTTATCCTTAGAGAAATCCCTAAATATACCATAGAAATATCTCCAGGGATATCACTAACGTTTTCGCATCCTAGTTTCCAAATTTTGACTAAAGCTTTCCTTTGATACCAACTGTAATGACCTGGATCTTGACGTACATGGACAACACATTACTTTTGCGGAAGACTTAATACATAACAAAATTCAAAACTCAAGGACCGTAATATTTTTGTGTCTTTGGAAACTCGAAACGTAATCTTCTAATCGTGTTGAAAGATCTCCAACATCTCCCATAAAGATCTTCCCCTTATGTTTTCTTACCTAAAACCATTCTTTATATCCTAGGGAAAAGAAAACATATAATGGGCGAGCTCAAATTCTCAGTAAGGGTAAGCATGGATAAAATAAAACAAACCATATACATTTGAACTTAAAAACATGAACACAATGTTTAAACATCAAGATCTTGAGAAATGAAATAAAACATGGTAATACGTAAGGCATAGATCATAAAGAAACATTAATCCTGATAAAATAGCATGGGAATAAAACTTGTAATTGTGGAAACCATTAAGCACATGATATTATTTCCATAGTAGACATGTCATTGCTGCCAAGACCATCTTAGTGGACAAAGTCCCTTTCTGAATCGAGTTCACTCCTCGTTCTAGTCCTGTATTACTGAACCGGTTTAACTTCTCATTCCAGCCATGTCTATCTCATGAGATATAAATCATTACCCAATGCATTGGAGGGATATATAGGTCCCACCCATCTCATAATGAAATCATTCTTACTTTTTCCACAACATAAACATAAATCATTCATCATAACCCAAAGAATAAAAATGAGTTTCCTAAACATCATCCAATCATAACATAATCCATATATATATAAAAAATGGATATCATTTCATAATAAGAAAATTGAAACCATTTAAATCATAGAGACATGATACTTGAACCATACAAATATGAAATAATTCCATCTTAGAAGAAAAATGGTTTTGATAAAACACTTGAAATGAATTCTTGAGGAAAATATCCTTTCTTCTTCAAAATCATTCTCTTTTTACAAAATGTCATGAAATTTAAAAAGAAAATGATTTTGTTGAAAATAGTCATGAAATATTTTGGAGGAAGATTCATTAAAACAAGGCTTTATAAAACCGTAAAAATACTTTCATGCCGTGTACGTTAAAAAAACATTCTTCTCATACTTTTGTCGGAAAAGTAAACAATTACCTTGTAGGGTAAATAAAAGAAATATTCCTTCCATACCATGGGGTAAAATTCATAATGGGTAAAAAGGAATTTAAACATACATGAATACACTCTTATAAAACATGTACATTGATGATAGCAATAACCCCAGTAAATACTTACGAATAAGCAATCTCAGATAAAAATGAGATTTGAAAAATTATCCCTTACCTTAGGTCCGATATGATTTTTACGTATCCAAACCTCCTGTATGATGATTTAAATAATGTCATTGAATTATTACAGAATCATATTAACTGTTATGATATCATATATGGTTCACTTAGGACATTATAATACCCATTCTTTTATAAATTAATGTTAAAGTAGTGTTTTGTGTAAAATCATCTTATTTATCATACGTGTTTGTACTTGTTGTTCTTGATGTTATTTTTACTTATATCATGATTTAAATATTTAAAAAATGTAAATCATGATTTATATATCATATAAATTCATTATATATCCAGCATATACAAGAATTTATAATAGTACATAACATATTGAGGTAAGAAATGAAACGCACCGTTCATGGAGACGGTTAGCCGTACATACGCATGAACGCTACTTTCATTTATATTTCATATTTTAATGGAATTAAAACATAATGATACATAGATATATTATAATTCCAGTATAATATCATACATAATATCATTAACCACATCCTTTATACATCCCACATAAGGTATTCAGTAATCACATCACTTTGTAGGGGCGGTAGTCCGCACGTCCTCAAATGACATTATCGTATTTACCGACTATGGAAACTGTGAAGGCTTGATATAATTGGGAAGTAAAGAACCATAGAGAAATCATAAAAATAATATATATTATATATAAATACAGTTCCATCATAATGGACACCATGAGAGGCGGTAGGAAAAAATCGAACAATCATCGTTTCGTGAGGCGTTAGTTTTCCATCACAGAAACATTATGTTCTTCATCCATTAGATAGAGGTGTGTGTAAGTGTAGTTTGAATCCTTCTCATAAAAACATCCTAGTATATTTAGGATATTGGTTTGGTTAAAAAATAAAGGATTAAAGAGATTTTAGGCGTTGGAGAAGTAGAATAAAAGAAAACAACTTAAGAGAAACTATTACCTTTAAATTTGGTAACTTCCTTTGGTTTGAACCAAAACTACTTCTTGGAGAGTCTTATGCCTAATGTAAGGCTTCAAGGGGGAGAAGAGGGATGTAGGGAGATTATATGTTCAGAGTTTGGACGAGCAAAAAGGCTTGAGAGGTGTGAGCAATTGCATAGAAGTGGTCTCCTTTTATAAGGTAGAGGAGGGGCTCTTTAGGAAAGTGTGAAAACATTATTTTATTATAAACTTATATTCAGTTTCAAGTGGTCCAAAACACATTAATACCGAAGATAATATGACTCATATTCGAAATAAAATCATCCAATTGTAATTGGACAGGTTTTGGATGATATTGTAATCATTATAATCTTATTTATTGAAATCATTTATTAATGAGGTAAACACTACATCATTATTGTGTCATAAATAATTTATATCATTTGATGTCTAACAATTATTGAAAAAATACCATGATGTAGGTAATATTTTTAGATTTACAAATAGTATTTATAGTCGAAAATATAACTTATATAATACCTTATAAAAATTAATTACTAAAAGATTTTTGTTAAAGTCAATTTTGTCTTTACATTAAATTAATTAATCCGAATTGTCGTTTTCACTACCAAGTGGCTCATTGGTGTCCCAAAATCGGCCCAAGGTTGCCCATGGTCGGTCAATACTCATAAAGTAAGGTTAGGACAAGTTTCATGGAAATTTTGAATTAATATAATATTCTTTTAACCTTAAATTACCCTATTTACCTTTAATCACAGTAAATACAAATTACGGTAGTTACTATTCATAATGCCCAAAAATAAAAAGTATCTTATTAACATAATTTGGACCCACTGATTCCAAATATGGAATCCATTTTTCCAAATTAAACACACAAAAGTTGCAGAAATTAAATTAAAATTAATCCCGTTGTCGAAAGAAAACGTGTTTTTGTTTAAAACATTGCAAAAGATTGAATTGATTTAACCTACGAATTCAAGGTAAAATCAATGAAAATGACATAAATTATATTAAATGGTAAAAATATATTCTATTTATACTTTAAAAACATTCTATATTATAATTTAACCACATAAAGTATTATGATGAAAAAAGTTGTTTTTAATTAAAATATAGCGTGTTTATACTATTCATTAAAATATGAATGTTATCAGAAAAATATCAAAACTTTATCCAATGTAAATTTTTATATCATAATTCAAAATAAGATGTCTATTTTGTAAAATTTAACTTATAAACATCTCAAAAATTATATTTAAAATGGGTGCGCCATCAATAGGCGGCAAAACAACATTTTTTGAAAAATACTTATTTTATCTGAAAAAATTTATTTTGTTCTCATACCATGTTCTAGAAAATGTGTAAGATGAATAATAATGTTATAAAATTCAAAATGTCGTTAATACTATTCATAACGGCTAGTTTATAATAATATTATAACCATATATCGTTGTTTAGTGAAACCCGGTATTGCGTACAACACACGCTATCGAAGAAGGTCGTGATTGCGTGTAATGCAAGCCACGTCAGGGTTGCGTATAGTGCAAGACTCCTTTGTTGTTGCGTATAACAAAATAAAACCATATTTCATTTATAATATATATATATATATATATACACACACTCAATGTTGTGTAGAATAACTAATATCAAACATACTTGAAATTGTGTGTAACACGATCCAAGATTAGTGTTGTGTATACTGAAAGCATATACGGTGTTGCGTATAGCGCAAGATAGTCTTGGTGTATCGTACAACAGAGGATATGAATGAAATTAAAAAAAATGTATTTTATAAAATCTCGGGTTATTGCAATCTTCAAAACATACATCCACATCACCCTACTTTGATTGATGTTCTAAGGATAACTTATGGTCAGTGGTAAATTATGGCATTGGAATTATTTAAAATGAGGATGAATTGATCTTAGGGATTATATTTTAACTCTAAAAATTTATTCTATGCGGTATCGTTTTACAAATTAAGTTTGCGCTCTCATAATTTATCCAATACTCGACCGTGCATGTTTTTGTGTTAATTATTCAATTTCTTGCTTAGTTTCTTATAATTCAAAAAATAATTATTGGATCATATTATGAAAATTACAGAATCTAAATTATTTAAAATAATAAAATGAAGAGTTTAGATGATAGATAGGTCACTAATAGAACTACTCTTCCATGGGTGGTGTGGTCATCGTGGAGACGTTTTGCATGAGCAAAGGATTTAAAGGGTAGAACCCAATCTCATCTCCACTATTGATTCCAAAACAAATAGAAAGATTAATAGAAGAATAGATTTGAACAAAACAGATGAAAAAAATAAGAAATAAAAGAATAACAAAGAAGTTTATTATGAAAACACAAACATTTCAACATGAGGAAGAAGAAGAAGGCTTCAATGAGGGGATCCTTGCTTCAAGAGCTACCCTTATTACAATGGTTGGATAATTTGGGAGAAACCAATTCTACTCTGCATTAAATATCATAATTCATGTCCCAAACATTCCAAATGATAAAAAAATTAATTTATAGAGTGGAGGGGAGGCTAGGATTATAGAGGATTCAAGTGTGGATTGGAAATTGTGGCCAAATATTTTAATCCAACTTGCAAAGCCCATTTGACCTTCATATCGTGTGAACCTGCTATTATTATAGAAGAATGACTTGTTCCAAATTGGGTTGGCTAGCTCCTCTCTATAATTGGGCCCAATCTAATCTTGGATGTTGAAGTTATAGCCCAAATACGGAACCAATGTCAAACATGGTGGGTCCAGATGACCTTTGACTTCATGGTCCATTTAGTCCAAACAAATGCGTGATTTAGATCCAATGTCCTGAAAAAAAGTTGTATCCAATTAAGTCAAGAACACAATTACAAAATTTAAAGTTCAATTAATAAATATTAAAATATTTTTCTTTTAAATACCATATTTCACTATAAAGGGTAAAACTTTAATATCAACAAAATTTTCCAATGAATGATCTTATCCCAAATATTTTATAAATAAACATTTTTAACCCAATGTGAGGAGATTTTATCAGTTATTATCAATAAAATATTCAATAAAAATGTGTTTTATCAACTCCTCCACACTTTACCGTTTTCACTCCAAGGAAAAACCTCATATCATGTATATCGAAAAATTTTGATAAGTAAACATCAATATCGGATCATTTTTTTTAAAACAAATATCTTTGAGATCCAAAAATTCCACACCAAGAAACAAAATATATCACACCACATAAAAAAACATTATTTCAAGTTCTCCATTTATATCATTCAATGTATTTCCACTTCATTTATCCTCCCATGTACAAAATACTTACCTCACCAGAATTTTCTCTTATCACACAATTGTTAATTTTTTAGGAATGTATTTCTCATCCAAACTCATTCAATGGTCACTATAGGCCTGATAAATTCTATATCACCACCCGATATGAGTCAAGGAAATATTTTTATCATGAGGACTTTTCAGGGTTGTTCTTTGGATTTCAGTTGGTAGGATTTAGATGTTAAAAATTATGAGGCTGAATGAGGAGGGCTTGACTCTTTTTGAAAAAAAATTACATTAATATAATTTTCACTTAAATATGGTCTCCTCCTCAATACCCTTATCATCAATTCATCTCCATCAGCATGAAAATTCCTGGAAAGTTTTCCACATTCATTATTTCAGCAACAAAAATTTCATTCTTCTACAAAATAGTTTTTCGTAAAAGCTCCAGACTGGTAAAAATTTATTTTTAAGAAGCTCCAAAAAGGCACAACTTTACTTGTAATCAAAGCTCCATAAAAGGGCCAACTTTCAACAGAATGATATTTTTTTCAGAAGAAAACACAACTCTTAAGAATTTAATTTTCCACATAATGTATCAAATAATGTGGTAGCACAACACAAGACAATATCCCCCACACTTATGTTCAATTAGATTATGAAATTTCACTTCAAGAGTTGGTTGGATAGGAAAATTTTTCATTTAATGTGGCTAACCTAACATGAAGTCCATGGATTATAAGGGATACAAGGATTAAATGTTCAAGGTAGGACACTACAAAAAAGGAATCTTTGAAATAGGGGTTTTAATACCAAACAAATTTATTAATCATTTAAAACATAAGTACCTCAAAACCTCACATTTTGATAGAAATAAATCAAATTATAGTTAAATAATGTACATCTTGGTTCTCTCAAGAAATGAGGTAAATGTAAAGAATATGAAAATAATGGTTCAGAAGCCTCATAGGAAACTGATTTCAATTATAAAGATAGTGAGATGTGGCATGGGATTCAAAATTCATAGTACTTTTCGTGAAATTACTAAATATTTAAACTTGAAATAAAGTCATTTTCAGCATTCATTTAATCTCAGATTCAAGGGATAAATTGTTTCACTTATTGATATGTATTTTAAAATGGTAGTGATAATCATTTTGTCTTAAAAATTTAAAAAACACACGAAAATTTGAAAAATAAAAACACAAAATTTAAAAAACACATATTTTTTAAAATCATTGAAAAACAAGAAAACAATTGAAATCACTAAAATAAAAATTTCCATCCCCCACACTTAAAATATTATATTTTTCACAATGTGAACCCATGAGATGATATATTCACATGAAATGTATAATTTTAAATAAGATAAAGAATAAATAAGTGAAAGGGTTAGGAAAAACCTGATATGCATAAGTGATGACTAGGTCATGCAGTGTGATGAAATCCACTGCATTAGTAGGAAGTCCCTCAATGTATTTCATCAAACGTTTCCCATTGACAGAAAATCTCCTTCTAGTGTCCTCCTATACAATCTCCACTGAACCATAAGGAAAAACATTAGATACAATATAAGGACCTAACCACCTGGAATGCAACTTACCAGGCATCAGCTTCAGTCATGAACTATAGAGCAAGACTTTCTCTCCAACATGAAATTATTTTTTTGGATCATTTTTTCGTGAAATTATTTAGATATTTCCTTATAGAGCCTTGAGTTATCATATGAAGAAAATTGAAACTCCTCAAGCTCTTGAATTTGTAGCTTCCTTTGAATTTGAGTTTAGGACAAATCCATTTTTCATTTCTTTATAGCCCAATAATCTTGATGCTCAACTTCCACGGGTAGATGACACGCTTTCCCAAAAACAATTTAAACTGGGGATATACCAATGGGTATATTGTATGCTATTCTATATGACCACAATTCATCATCCAAGCTCTTGCTCCAATCCTTCTATTTGACAGCATGGCTTTCTCCAAAATTTGTTTCAACTCATGATTTGAAACCCCAGCCTGGATATTTGTTTGGGGGTGGTATAGTGTTGATGTTTTGTGTATCACCCCATACTTCCGAAGATGGGAAGCGAGATTCTGGTTGCAGAAGTGTTTTCCTTGGTCACTAAGGATGGCCTTCGGTGATCCAAACCTACAAAAAATATGTTCTTTGACAAAGTCCACAACAACATGAGAATCATCAGTCCTGGTGGCCTTATCCTCCACCCATTTTCTCACATAATCAATAGAAACCCAAATATACAAAAACCCAAATGAACTAAGAAAAGTACCCATAAAACAATTCCCCATACATAAAAAATCTCCCAGAATAGTATGGGTTGTTGGGGCATCTCATGTCTCCTAGAAATGTTCCCAGTGTGTTGGAAATGAGAGCATGAATTACAAAACACATGGACATCATTGAATAAGCTAGGCCAACATAATACAGAGTCTAAAACTTTACAAGCTGTCTGTTGGGGTCCAAAGTGTCCACCACAAGAATGTGTTTGACAGAATTGCAGAACAGACTCAAACTCATTATCAAGAATACACCTCCTAATAACTTGATCACTACACATGCACCATAAGTAGGGATCATCCCAAACATAAAATCTAGACTCACTCTTTATCTTTTGGACATGAGGTTTTTTTAAATTTGTAGGAATCTCATATGCAACAAGGTAGTTCACTAAATCATCATACCAAGGATGCAGACCTGAGATGGAATACAGATGATCATCGAGGAATGTGTTATGAAGTGGTACCTTGGCAAAGGTGTCATATTTTAGTGTGTGAGTAAGCATACTCATGTGGTCTACCACCATGTTTTCTGACCCATTCTAGTCCTTTATCTCAATATCAAATTCTTAAAGAAGGAGCATCCATCAGATTAGCCTGGGATTTATTTATGGCTTCTTGAAGAGGTACCTCAGAGCTGCATGGTCAGAAAAAAAACTACTTTAAAGCCCAATAAATATGAACAGAATTTATACCAAGTGAATATGACATCCATAAATTCATTTTACTTGGTTGTGTAGTTTTATTGGGTTTAATATAGTGTCCTCAATGCATAGTAAATCACATGTGAATGTTCCTCCACCCTATGAGATAAGATAGATCCAATCGTGAAGTTGGAGGCATCACACATAATCTCAAAAGGAATGGCCCATTGTGGGGGATATATGATTGGTGGAGTGGTCAGAAGCTTCTTTATCTCATCATAGGAAGTCCTCTAATAATCATCAAATACAAAATCAGAATTCTTTTGAAGTAATCGTGACACAGGAAGAACAATCTTACTAAAATATTTGATTAAGTGCCGATAAAATCATGCATTCCCTAGGAAATATCTAACATCATGCACACATGAAGGATAGGGTAAGTATGAAATGATATCTACCTTAGATCTATTAACCTCTAACCCATGTTAAACACTACATACCCTAAGACAATGCCTTGCCCTACCATAAAATGACACTTTGCAATGTTCAAGACTAGATTCTTATCAATATAATGATCCAACACCTTTCCCAAACTATTTAGACATTCATCAAATGAGATCCATATACTGTAAATTCATCCATAAATACCTCCATGGAGGCCTAAATAAAATAATAAAACAATACTCACCAAACATTTTTAGAAGGAACTTGGGGAATTGAAAAGTCCAAATGGAATCCTCCAGTAGGAAAATTTACCAAATGGATAAGTGAATATTGTGTTCTCCTAATCCTATAAAGCAATAGGAACCTGAAAATATCCAAAAAAATCCATCCAAGAAAAAATAGTGTGTTTTCCCATCTAGTCTCTCAAGCATATGATCAATAAATTGGAGGGGGAAATGGTCCATGCGAGTGTATTGATTTAGTTTCCTATAATAAATACACACACACCAACTATTTTGTACCCTCATTGGAACTGACTCATCATTCCCATTTTTAACAACAGTAACACCACTTTTCTTAGGAACAACCTGAATAGGACTCACCCACTGGGAATCTGAAATGGGAAAGATTATATTTGCCTCGAGGAATTTCTCAACATCTTTTTTACGACTTTCAGAAGATTTGGATTTAGTCTCCTTTGTGTCTACCTAACCTATTTTCCCCTATCCTCCAAAAGAATCATATGCATAAAAATGGAGGGGCTAATACCTACTATGTAATCAAAGGTCCACCCAATTTCCCAGATGTTCTCCCTCAAAATATTTGAAAGGTTTTCTTTATATTCAAAAGAGAGATTGGTAGCAATGATAACAGGTAATTTCCCACCACTCAAAAATCATGAGAATTTGAGATTTGTTGGAAATGGCTTGAGTTCTAGTGTATGGGGTGGTGTATGGATGAATACATTGAAGGAACTAAAATATGTGCACAAATAGAATCAATATTAGAATAGAAATCATCCCAATCAGATAATAAGACATCAAATCCATTAGCGTACTCAACAGCCATGTCATAATCAGAGTTAACATGATCAAAATCAGAATATAAATCTATTTCAAAATAAAATCTAAGAGAGTGTTATTCATTAGAAATGGTTGTGGAAGTTCTCTTAGACATCCGACTAGAACCAATACTCATAATCTCCCAAAGAATAGAACAATCAAATTCTATGGGGTTTTTATTTGGTGGTTCAAAATGGGAGATAACAAATGAAGAATGGTCCTCGGAGGGGTACTTCATGGATTCCATAACATTAAATATCGCAACTTCATCCCCAAGCTCCATGGAAAGTGTAACCTTGTTGACATTTATGATAGTTTTCTAGTTTTTAGGAAGGTTCTACCTAAGATAATGGGAGAATGTGAAATTACCCAATCTTCCTCCATGTTAAGAACATAGAAATCTACTGGAAAGATCATGTATCTTACCCAGACAAGTACATCCTCAAGGACTCATATTGGATATGCCATAGCTCTATTCACCAACCACACCACTACTCTCTTTGGCTTCAACTCACCTACCAATAAAGAAGATAATATAGAGTGATCCATCACATTTATGGAATTTCCTAAATCACAAAGTTCATCAGAAAAGTGTAACTCTCTTATTGTGCGTGGGATGGTGTTTTTCCCGAGATCCTTGCACTTTGTTGGAATTGCTAGAGTTGGGTTAATGAGTACTGACACATTCCTCCCAAGATTAATCCTTTCATTTCCCTTGAGCTCTCTTTGATTGGTATAAAGGTATTTTAAGAATTTGGCATACCTTTGTATTTTTTAATGACTTCAAGTAAAGAGATGTTGATATCCACACACTTGAATGTATCTAAAACTTCTTTTTTTTGCATCGACTCTTCAACCATATTTTTGTTTTGAACAACTCTATTTTAAAAAGGAAGGGTTTTTGGAGGAATATCATCAATCTTTTTCTTACCATTATCTTTCTCCCTGGGATGCTCATCAACTAGTTTTGAATGGGGCTTCTCCAGATTTGAGGTGAATCCTAGTGGAATGATAGGTGTAGATGTATCATTTTTTTGATTTCCACTTCTCAATTTGATGGAACTGAAATTTCCCTTGGGATTTTGAGTAGGTTGGTAATGTATATTTTTAGAGTTCGTACTTACAAGTTCATGGAAGGTAGTGGCAATCTTACTCATTTGTGTCTTCAAATCTCTCAACTCCGAACCTTGAATTTTCATCTCATTATATTGATTAAGAATAATTTGTTTATAAATATCATCAGTGTTAGAATCTACATTGGGTGGGAGATTCCATTATTGTTGAATTTTTGATTCTTGAGCTTCAAATCGCCTTTGGGGTTGTTGGAAACCCTGTTGGTAAGGTGGAGGATACAGGAAGTATTGTTCAAAAGGGTTCCTTTTTTGTTGTCCAAATCCTTACCTCTTGTCTGATTGATCCGTCCAACCATGGTTTTATGTTGGAAAAAGTGAATCAAACTTCTTTTGTGGTTGTGGTTGTTGTTTCTGCTGATATGGTCTCCGAGGAAACACTACTGCACAATATTCTATTTGTTGTTGTCGGGGGCCGTAGTCAGTTGGGTGGTTTATCTTAGTGAAAATTCCACAAGTCCTTGAAAGAGGGGGTTGAGATGTATTTTGGGCCAAATAAATCTGCCTCACCATAGTTGTAAATTATTCCAACTTCCTATCAATTAAATGACTTTCAAGAGAAGGACTTACCTGATATACTTCTCTGACATGTGGTGTATCTCGATCACCAAACTGTTTTGAGTTTTGTACCGTCTTATCGATTAATGCACGTGCATCTTCCTGTGTCTTGTCTACCAATTCTCCTATAGCTATAGTATCCACCATGATCCTCTCCATAGGTGTGAGTCCTTCATAGAAGTATTGGATGAGGAGTTTCTCACTAATTTGGTGGTGTCGGATACTTGCGCACAACTTCGTGAATCACTCCTAGTACTCATACATTTACTCCCCTTGGGCTTGATTAATCTGAAATATCTCCTTATGAATAAATGTGGTCCTTGATGCTGGAAAAAATATCTACAAGAAAAGACATTTCAAATCATTCCAACAAGTTACATCTTTAGGTTGTAAATAATACATCCAGTCTTTTACAACTCCATCAAGTGAAAATGGGAATACTCTTAATTTTATTTGATATTTAGATACATATCTTGGTCTCAGGGTTGAGAAAAACACATTAAATTATTAAAGTTGTTTAATAGGATCCCCACTAGATAATCTATGAAACTTTGGAAGAAGATGAATTAACCCAAATTTCAATTCAAATTCTGATTTGAGATTTGGGTATGCAATACAATATTGTTGATATTTAATATCTGGTGCAACCAACATTAAAATTGTTATATTAAGTCCATTTCTATTATTTTCAGCCATTGGTTCTTGTTTTATGGTTTATTTTGAATTTCTTCTAATTTTAATGTTCTGAGAGTGGAGGAATTCCCCAACTGCTTGAATGTTGAATCTTCCTGTAGACTAAGAATGTATTACTCGATCCCTAAGGCTACATTAAATATAAGGGTCAAGATCTAAGAGATATTTTGGATTAGTTTGTGTCATAAATATAAAAAATAATGGAATAAAAGTGGACCATAAACAAAATATGTTTGAGTTGGTGTGATAAAAATAAAAGAAGAGTGTAAGAGAAGAGAAAAAAAACTTGGGAAAGGGGAAAGAAGAAAGAAAGTGGAGAAGAAACCAATTAAATGAAAAATAAAATAAATACCTTTAATTGGTTGAATAAATTACTTTCCTCCCCAGAAATGGTGCTAATTTGAAAGGCGCTATCATTGGAACTCTCAAATGAAGTTTTATTCTTTTTGGGTACTTAGGTACATCAAAGTGGCTGACCAAGGACGTCTCTCAAATGAGGATATAAATTTGACAACTTATTAAAGGTATTTTAAAAATAAGATAAAAGGGAATAATAAAACTACTTGAAAGGATGTGTGGGGTTTTAATAATTTAGAAAAATAGAATTATTTTTCTAGTACAAGATTGTATAAATTTTTTGTTTTGGTTTTTGAAATGAAGTTCGATTAAAAAGACATAATAAGAAGATTTTTTTATAGAAAATATTTAAAAGGCTTAATCGATATAACTCAACCTCTTTATTTACTTATTAATAATTATCATTTAAATTAAAATCCACTTAATTATGATCCCTTAATTTTTTAACCCCTGAACTCTATGAGAATTAACTTTACCACAAATATGACCATAATTAAACACTATCCTATCTTCGGAACATGCAATTGCAACACACTACTTTGATTGATGTTCTAAGGATAGATTATGGTCAGTTGTAAATTAATGAAAATGTCCACTTTAGAAAATGAGGATAAATTTATCTTAGGTATTATATTTTAACTCTACAAATTTATCTCGTGTAGTTTTGTTTTACCTATTAAGTTTGCACTCTCACAATTTACACAATACTCATCCTCGTGTGTTTTTGTGTTAATTGTTCAATTGCTTGCTTAGATTATTATAATTCAAAAACTCAATTCAAAGATAATATTATGTTAATTACATTAGATCAATTATTCAAAATATTTAAATGAAAAGGGTAGAAAATAGATTGATCACTAATTAAACTACTCTTCTATGGGTGGTGTGGTCATCGTGGAGACATTTTTCATGAGAAATGGATTGAAAGGGTAGAACCAAATCCTGTATCCACTATTGATTCCAACATAAATAATAATATTAATAGAAGAATAAATTTGAAAAAAAACATAATAAAATAGAAGAAATAAAATAATAACAAATAAGTTTATTATGAAAATACAAACATTACAACACGAGGAAGAAGAAGAAGGCTTTGATGAGGGGATCATTGCTTTAAGAGCTACTCCTCTTAAAATTGTTACATAATTTAGGCAAAACCAATTCATATCTTCCATCAATCTCCTAATGCATGTCCCAACCCCTAAAAATGGCAAAGACACTAATTTATAGAGTATAGGGGAGGCTAGATTTAAAGAGGTTTCAAGTGTGAATGGGAAATCTCAGTCAAATATTTTAATCCAACTTTCACCGCTCATTTGACCATCAATACTTGTGAAATAGTTGTTCTTACAGAATAATGATTTGTTCCAAATTGGGTTGGAGAGTGCTTCTCAATATTTGGGCCCAATCCAAGATCATATGAAGAAGTTATGGCCCAAATACATAACCAATGTCCAACCTGGTGGGTCCAGCCTACCTTTGACTTCATGTTCCATTTAGTCCCACCAAATGCACGATGTAACTTAAATGTCCTGAACAAAATCTGTACCCCATTAAGTTGTAAACATAGTTACAAAATTTCAAGTTGAAATAATAGATATTATAATATTTATCTTCAAAATACGACTGTGCACTATAAAGGGTAAAACTAGAATTTCAATCAAATTTTCAAATGAATGATCTAATCCCAAATATTTTATAAATAAACATATTTAACACAATTTGAGGAAATTATATCATTTATTATCAATAAAATATTCAATAAAAATGTGTTTTATCTATTATTTTTCTAGATATGTTTAAATAATGATCTCTTTGACCTCATTCATCCTACTAATGTATGTTTCAAAAATAAGTTGTTTGTGGTCAAAACATCCAACAAAAAAATATATGATTAAGTAATTTTATAAATAATACTAATAGGTGAAATAAAAATAATAAAAAACTCAAAAAGATTATAAATTAAGAAAATAATTAACATAAGTTTGTTATTTAGGAATATAAAGACACATGTGACAAGTCAGACTTAAGATAAGAGACATTATCTGAATCTCTTTTACTTCCCCAAAAGCATGATGGACTAATATTTTTATTGATTTTTGGATAATATGCATTTTAAGAGTTAAGGGGGAACCCTTAGGTAATATTTATCCCAGAGGCATAATTCCCGCACATGAACTGAATGCCTAGAGGCACAAGTCCCAATACATGACCTTTAAAGTCCCAAGACCTGACTACACTTTTGAAATTACCCTCTGTGGCATCATGCATCATTGAAGGTTCCTAGCTCCCCAACTCACATGGATGATTGAAAAGAATTACCCCATGCAGGTCCATATGGTTCTTTGTACTGATGGATAGTTCCATAACCTCTCAATCATCCAATCATGTTATATTTTTCTCTCATGGATTCTACTTTCTCTAAATCCTCTTCTAGGGTCTAATCTTGTGTGGTCTCCCCAGGCTGCTTCTTTGTCCTATTTGGCCTAGAGGCCTAGTGTCCCAACGGCCTTGGTGGCCCAAAGGCCCTGAGACCCATATGATCAAACTGAATTCCCGAGGTCCCAAATCAGATGAATAGTTCCCATCGCTATAATACCACATAGTACATACTACAGTTTCTACTACATAACTGCTATAATACACGAGAAGTTTACCCCTACCCGAATTTGATCCTATGACTTTTGTATTCCAAGAAGGAGCCTATACCACTCAACTATAGGTTCGTTGGCCCTTAATCACCTTTCATTGAGGCATGTTAAGATATTATACAATTATACTCTTTTATGATATGTATAATAGCCCCTTAAAAAGGTTATATGACAAATTTCTATATTCTCTTTGTATTTAAATTTGTGTTTAATGTAGTCCTTTAATGGGGATTATTATTTAACATTTCTTATTTGATAAGAGTATTTTATTTAAGAAAAAAAGTTTTATTTTAATATTTTCCTTCAAACTCTTCATTTTTCTTGAATTTATGAATATTTTAAAATGGATGAAAAAGACTAATAAAGTACATTTTATGTTACTTTTACTTTATTTAAATGGATTTAAAATGTAATATCTTTACATGTTTTACACTGAATGTCTTGAAAATGTCCCTAATGAATTTTTATTCTTAACATAAATGGAAATAATGAATTTACTGTGGCCATGACCACAAATTTATTTCTAAATTACTTTAAAATATTTCATGTTTTATTCAAAGGAAACCCTTTACCCATTTGAGGTTTTTGCATTGAAAATGGTTTTTTTCAAATGAAAAGTTTATTATTGTATTGAAAATTAGTTTTTAAAAGAAATGGGTATTTTATTATCAAAATTTTATTTTCATACCAGTTTCAATGAGTTTTTTAAAATGTTTTTTAATAAAAAATTGTAAGAATAATAGTAGTTTATTAAAGATATTTTTCGTAAGAATTGTATGATCGGGTATCTTAGATATCATTAGAAGATCCAATTATAACTTATATTATGGGGTGGCCAAAATTGTGCCGAGTAAGCCCAAAATAGTCTATACGATGTGGGAGCTCAAATATCACCGGTTGAGCCCATTATAGATTATTCTTTGGGGTTCTAGATAACATCAGGTGAGCCTATTATAGATCTCCAAATCGTTGGGCAATGATAATATCAGAAGTTGAGCATATGGTTATTTCTATTAAAAGGTTTTTAAATGTTTTTATGTATATGATTCTATAAGTCACTAAACATTGGTTGATTTATTTCTATATGGGTTTAAAGGGTATTTGAAGCAATAAGTGTTTGTGTTTGTGTGTTTCATTTGAAATTTATTTAATTCATATTCTTAAATAATGTTAATGATAAAGGTAGACATTATATTTCTTTTTGTGTTTTCACTAGACTAATGTTTTTTATAATTTCTGTATCCATTACTGATTTTTTGTGATCATTGAATTTTTTAAATGTTTTTCATAGGATTTATGGATGGTTACAATAAATAAAGAGTTAAAGTTGAATGTCATTAGGATTTCATGAAATGAAATCTTGTTTTGTTTAAAAAAAATTATATGGTGGAAAAAATAAATGTTTTTCAGAAGATTCAACTTTGTATTATATTGGTTTTTATAGTATTATTTTTGACCGTATTTTATAAAACTCAAAACTTGAAAAGATCCAAAAAGTGAAAGAAAGTAAATTTTTGACTAAAATGTAGAATATGTATTGTTTTTTCCAAGTCATTGTAATTGGTATCAGTGGGTAGTTTAGATAACTAAATAGTTTAGTATAAATTTGAAAAGTTTACCTTAATAATATTTTAACTTATGGTTGAGTAAAAATGATATACCATTTAATGATAACCATTTTTATTCATCTAAACTATTTTTTTAATAATGGTTTTCCACCAAATAAAATAGTGAAGTTATAGGTGGAAGGAACCAAGTGGAATATAACTTTCTAAATCAACACCCATAAGTGGTCTAAATATGAATGGAATAGTTTTTCTTGCACTGATGGATCAGTTGACATACGATATAATGGTGGTGGAATCCATGAAAGAGGGGAACACGATCTACCAAATAGGAACATGAATTTTTTTGATCATTTAATAAAGATACACCCCACATCATTCAATGGATCATCTGACCATGTGGTAGTCAAAGTATGGATAAATTATTTGGAGAAGTTATTTGATGTGATGGGATATTTGAAATGATAAAAGGTTAATAGTTCCTTTAATCATTTTGATGGTGAAACTGATCAATTTTGGTATTTTTTTATGAATACCAAACAGAAACATGATCAAGATTCCAATGGATTAGAAAATTTCCAGGAAAATTTCTTTGAGAAATGTCTCCCTAAGGTTGTCTGACCTTGTATGGAAAAACAATTACTATAATTAAGGTAGAAAGATTTTTATTCTATAGCTACTTATGAATAAAACATCAGAATATATTGAGGTAAGTTCAAGATTTTAATTGGGAAACTGATATAAATATTAATAGGTTCTTATCAGGGTTGAAACCAAGTTTATAAAGATAATTGGATGGATGATTATTTAATAGTTTTGAGAAAATGGTTTTTTGTGCTGATTAATTTTCTATGGATCATACTAATAGGTATTTTCTTCGAGATGAAAATAAGGAGAAAGGATTAAGGTGGAATTAAGTGGATAAAAAACCACCTAATAAATTCAGAGGTAGGTACTTAAAATGTTTTAAGTGCGGAAAAATACATTTTGTTAAATGTTTAACAGGATCATGGAAGTGTTTCGAGAGTGTTTAGTTTTTTCATAGGGCTCATGATTTTAAATACAATAGTCATGAATAACTAGAGAATTTTGTAACCGATATCCATCCCATTATGAGGTGTTTTAGTTGCAACGAGTTGGGTCATTATGATAATTTGTGTACAAATTTAGTTTCACTCGATGGACATCATCATGTTCAGAAACCAGAAGTTATAGAAAATGCATTTAAAACTATTATTGTTTATATTGGTCCATCGAATGAACTGGTCATAGTTTTGTAACTTGGGTATTATAAATATTAAAATACCTTGCTTGACTCTGGATCTTCACATTCTTTCATTTCTCAGAAATTTTTAATTAAATTGGGATTTTCACCTCATGAAATTGAGATAAAAAATTTAGTGAAAACTTATGGTGGAAGTACTAAAGAAAAAAATATTTATAGGAATTTTTCAATTATTATTAACTTATTTGAATTTAGATCTTATGATTATTTCATTTATGAGAAATTTTCATGTAAATTGGGAATATATCATCATGAATGTGAGATATAACTTTTTGTGAAAACGCTTGGTGGAATTATTAAATAAACTATGATTTATAGGAAAATTTATATTGTTACCAGTGGGATTATTCTCCCTAAAAACCTGGTTTAAATAAATATATAATAGTTTTATATAATTCTTGGTTTGGGTTTTCTTTTAGTTTAACATGCTATTGTTGATTTCTGATCCAATAAAGTTTCTTTTAATGATTTAATGCCTTTTATAACTTACCAAGAAGCATATAAATTGATAAGAGGCAATAGTAAAAGTTACATACTACATTTTGTGGAAAATAGAGAAATTGTTGAAATTATTGATATGCAAGTATTAAATGGATAAATGTATGTATTTATGGATTATTTTCTGAGTTTTATTCTTGATTGGGAGGTTGAGTTTACTATTGAATTAGTGTTTATTTGTAAAACTATTTCTAAACTGCCATATCAAATAGATCATAGGGGAAATTTTAGAATTGAAAAAGAAATTATAAAGGTTATTTTTATAAAGGATTCATTCGACCTAGAACATCATCAAGGGGTAATCATGTTTTGTTTTTTTTAAATAAACATAGTTCAACAAGAATTTTCATTTATTATAGATCATTTAATAAAATCCCTATTTAAAACAAGTATCTTTTTCCTCATATCGATGACTTGTTTGATCATCCTCCAGGAGTTATGTTTTTCCTAATGGTTGACCAGTGGTTAGGGTATTATAAATTGAATGTGAAAGAAGCATAATTACAATAACTTCATTTTGGACTAGATATGGTCATTATGAGTCTTTTGTTACACCGTTTGGGTTGTCTAATGCATTTGTTGTATTAGGGATCTTATGGAAACATTTTTTCATGATAATTTAGTCATGTTTTTAGTTTCATTTATTGATGATATTTTGGTATATTATAAAATTCAAGAAGAACATGAATGAAACCAAAGTATTTTTTTTGAAAAAATTACAATAAAATAATCTATATGGGAAATTTTGAAGGTTTCAATTTTGGTTAAAACAAATTTATTTTCATGGGAACGGTGTTTCTAAATTTGGAATAACTGTAGACCATACAAAAAAAGTTGTTGAATAATGGAAAATACCCAAAATTATCAATAATATTTATAGTTTTCTTGGAATATCATGTTACTACAAGTGGTTTAATGAAAACATTACTCAGTTTCATATCCCACAAATTAAGTTAACATGATAAGGATTTAAATTAATCTTGAAAAACATAATGTGATCATTTTTATAATAGATAGAAAATAATATTGGTTAATACTAAAATTTTGGCCCTACCTTCCAGAAATACTGATTTTTTATCTATATTGACACTTCATTTAAACAACTTGGTAGTGTCATAATGTAGAATAATCAGTTAATTTATTTTTCTACATGTTATTTGAAACCTCATTGGTTAAATTACCCTAAAAATGATTTGTAATTATCCACTATGAGTTTATATTGAAAAACACTGAGGCATCGTTTCTATGGAGTAAAGTTTTAAATATATAATTATATCACATGTTTGAAGTATATATTCGCCCAAAAAGATTTGGACATAAGATAAAGAAGATGGATGTAATTGATCAAGGATTGTGGATTCAAAATTCATTTTCATCTTGGAAAAGAAAAAAATGTTTTTTATTCTTTGATTCAAATAAATATAGCAATGTATGATATGGTGTAGTTGATTTAGAAACACATGAGGGTGCCTCAGAGTATGCAAAAAAGTAATATGAATAACTATAGGAAAGTTATTTATTTGGAGGTAGGTTATCATTTCATTATCAAAGATTCTTTATAGAAAAGCAATATATGTTTTGGTTAGAAGGGGATGTTGAGTCTATGGTTAATTCCATAGTTTGAGATCATGGAGAAATCAAGATCATTTTTCTATCGAGTGGATTTTCCTTCGAGTTTATCTCACGTACACAATGTATTCCATGTGCCAATATTAAGGGACTATGTTCTATATCCATATCTTTTTTTGATCAGGAAATAAGTTCAATTATAAGGTGACAGTTCCTATGGGGAAAAAACTGTTCAGATTTTTAACCATAGAGAGAATCTAGTTTGGAATAAGGTGATTCACTTGGATAAGGTTTTTTTGGAAATCCATATGGTTTAAGAGGAAACATGGGAATCTAAAATCTCTATATGGTAAAGGTATCCCCACCTGTTTAAGAAGTGAATAATATTATAGGGGTAAAATTTTAATAAAGGTATAATATTGTAAAAACCTAGAAATTGATATAATAAATCATTTTCTTAATAATTATTTATAAAAATATTTAGTATTTTTTAAATAAAAATAGAGTTTTAATTAAAATATTTTATTATAATGATTTAGTTAAAAGATTAAATTTTAAATTTTATAATTTTAACATGATAAAATTAATATCATTTTTGAAATCATAATATAAAAATTATCTTACAATGAATTTTGTGATATTTTTCTAATAAGTTTCATTTTTTGATGAATATTGGAAAATATTGAATGTTAAATGAAAATCACCTTTTCTCTAAAATAATTTATAATTATAAATTATATTTTGAATTATTTTTAAAGTAAAATTAGTTAAATTATAAATCTAATAATCCAACTTAGTTCATTTTGATAAATTTTAAATTTAATAATGTTATAAAAATATTTTAAACTTTTTAAAACATTCTATTTAAAAAACATGTTGTCACGTTGTGTCGACGTGATTAATATTAAATTAATTTTTTCCACATTAGTTTATTGAATCTGTAAAATTCTATTTCAAATTTGTAATTATCATAATTTATAATTTCCAATTAGGTTAACTTATTTTTTTGATCAAAATGAATAGGGAAAATAGTAAAAATAAATTACCATGGTTAAGGTAAAATTGAGTTTACCATGGGTTAAACTTGAACAATAAGTGTAATAATCAAATATAAAATTATTTAAAAACCATTTAATGTCCATATTTCTACCATTATACATATTTTTTTGATAATAATTTATTTTAGATCCTTGTTCTATTTTAGAAATATGGGTGAAAATATCTCTTTCAAAAAATTACATGTATTCCACTCTCCACACTTATAAAAGGTCACCAATGTACTCCTTTATTAACTCTATAGAGATATTTTTTTTCATCAAATCCCTACCAAAATTACTTCTACACTTTCCTCTTATCATCATGGATGACTTAATTTGGGGATAAATACAACCAAGGAATTTTTTTGGTGTAATCTAAAAGGTGATACTCGAGGAAGAGGTAATGTTCTCCAATAAGAATTTCTAATTTATTTGTTTCTACACCTATAATTCATAAATAATGATTATATAAAAATATCTATATATACCATATATTGAGATGTTGTTATGTTATGAGTATGACCAAAAACCACACACTACTATTAAATGGTTTATGAAATCACCATTCATGTGTACCACTGACTACTACCTCGCAAAATGATTTCATTTTTTCCATTATCACCTTTTGAGGTTTGGAATAATGATGGAATTAATAGTTATTTATTATATTTATGATATTTATATCATAATTATACCACTGGATAAATTATATCATATATAATTATTTACATTTTATACTGTTTGGGAAACTATAACATTGTTCGTGAGTACAATGGACTACCACCTCGCAAAAAGATGTGATTTTTTTACTGACATGTTATATAGAATGTAATAAAGTTAAAGATAACGAATTCATATGATATAAATGAAATTATTTTGATATTAATGACATAATTATATTTTTATAATATAATATATCATGCACTTTCTTAGCTATTCACACATTGAGAAAGTGAGAATGTCGTTCATGGATGTCTGGACTACTACCTCCTCGAAGCGATGTGATCAGTCCTTTTCCATCCACACATCATAATGATGATATATATAAGTATATATAATTATAAAATGTGGTGTCTATGATATAAATGATAATTTTGTAAAGGGAAATTTTATTTACCTTATTTATAGATTGGTCATTGAAAAATGGAAATGTTATTGATGATTACGTATGAGCTACCATCTCCATGATCACAACATTGGTTCATTTTACAAAACCATAATTCATGATTTTTTTTGTAGTATAATTGATTTATAAATATGATTATGTTGTCATGATTATTATTCAAGATAAGCATAAAAAATTATCTCTTATACCTTAGTCAACTATTCTTTTTTAACTAAAATGAAATAATTAATATTTTTATTTTAAATTAGAAGGTATAAATTTTGTAGGTGAAAAAAGGTTGAAATTCCATTTTTATTATTTTAAGAAACAGTGATAAAGAATAAAAAAATTGAAACCTACCCTTCAGTGGGGAGAAGTAGAGTCCAAGAGCATCACCCATAATAACATCAACACTTCCCATGGGGAGGGACCCTGGGGAGGCATGTCCTGGGAGGCCTCTGAGTCAAGGAAGTCAGCAATGTGGTCTCCGTCATGCCATGTTTAGAGAAGATCCATCTTGTAAGAGGGGAGCACCTTGCATTTTCGAACCAGATTGGTAATATTCCAAGGTGTGGGAGAGGTGGAATTAATGAATATATATATAATTTTAGATTTAGTCTCCATATAATATAGAGTGATCTAAAAAAATGGAAAATATTAAGACTACTTAACATATCTTTTTCTTCAGAATGAAAGTATTTCCCATCCAATAGGATGTGCTAATGGAGTACAACACCAATCCCATGGAGTTTCGGACCACTCCCCCTCCCCACCATACATTTTTTTCTGACTACACAAACTGTATTTATTGAGTTTGAGGCCTTGGGATGACTGAGACATGTGCAACCAACAACTAAGAAGAGTAGGTCAAGGTGTGTTTTAAGGGTGGCCATGGTCCATGTAATGTCTGATGGAGGGGGCGTCAAGATGGTGATTTAAGAGGCCAAAAAAATACTCCATAATACATCAAGACTTAAGCACCAGTTCCATGACAAACTAAGAAAAGTCATCGTGACATATATTATTTAAAGATTTCAAAACGGACCAACAACTTACCGTAGAGGGGATGGTGCAGACCTTCTCCTCGTGAGAATTCATGAATGAATCACAAAACCAACATTGATGTAAATATTAAACTAACCCCAAAACCCAAAGGGGTTATCGAATTCCACCATATCATTCCACATCCTTCTCAACCAGTCACCGAGGAAAAAGAGATGTATAGTGGTCTCTTTCTTAGGTGTTGAAAAACCTAAACATTTAGAAATGACGTAGACACTTTTCTCTTCACAGCTGAGTTTGTGGGGATGGGTCTATTCTAGATTCTAGAAACTAAAAAGTTAATCTTTTATTGGATAGGTTTTCACCATAGTGGGATCCTCCAAGGGATTCTTGAAGGCTCTGTATGCACTAGATTTATGTAGTCCTTATCTATGAAATGACCTAACGAGGATCTAGTGAAGATGCACAGGTGATGACCATCATTTAGAACAATTTCGTAAAATTCCTTTTTCCAAGAGGTTTTGATGACATCCTGGATGAAGATAGGGTAGTCACATGCCTTCTTGAAGGTCTGATTTGGCATGGGGCAGCTGGGGAAGCCCTAGATCTCAGCCACCCAGTTTCGCTCCCAAAAGTTGATGTATCCATTACAAATGATCCCCCATGAGTTGCTTTAGAGGGTAAGGATATACTATCACATGGAGTTCTAAGAGTGGGAAAATTTCATTCTACATTATCTAAACCCATAACCATATTTTCCTCTAATAAACATGCAATGGACAGATCTAGTCTCAATGGAATCTCATTCTATCATCCCTTAAATGGAGTACATTTCTCCACCAATGTTCCTAGAATTAATTCCTCATTGTTTCACTAGTTTATATAGTCTAGATCATGAGGACCAATGATATATATCCTACCCTTGGGCATCCCAGATGAAGGAATTCATAAAGTGATTAATTTCTTTCAGGGTGGACTCGGGAACCTTGAGCACCGAAAGAATATGCATGGGAATGAAAGATAAAACACTATTTATGAGGGTGATTCTCTCACAAAAATAGAGGATCAATTTTATTCAGTTTGTGATATAAATAGTGATTTTGGTGACCATGCCATAAAAGTTCATAACATGGACCCTATGATGTGAAATAAGAGATCCCAAATACTCCATAGGAAATTTATTTTTAAAAATATCCAAAACACATTCAACGTTGTTTCTTCTCATGGATGAGGGTTTTGAATAAAAGAAGGCCTGAATTTTTCCCTGTTGATAATTTTCATACTCCATTTAGTGTATTCCTCCATCAAATTATTGAATCCCCAGATCAAATAGTTTCATCCATTGATGAAAAATATTATGTTGTCTTCATAGAGAAGGTATGACACCTTGGGGAAGTGACATCCACGGTGATAGGTCATAATAAGACCTTACTACATGAAAGAGGCAATGTGTCAACTAGGGAAATCATGTATCATGATTAAGATGTTTTAAGAGAGGGGATTCCTTTGTACAAGACCCCTAATAAATTTCATGAATCCATAGTGTCTCCCTCTAAAAACAATGTTAATCCATTGAGAACTATTACATCGAAACAACAAGTCAATGGTCCATTGCGAGAATCTCATACATCTCAAGACTCGAAGAATAAATATCCAATCCATTTGTTCATTGAACATACTCATTCTACCTTGATGACGAGGTTTGATCCCCTAACAATCCAGTTAATTAGCATGACCATCTCCTGTAAAATTCCTATAGATCCTTGAATTTACCTCCCCAGAATGAAAGTATGATTATACTCTATAACCCAAGAAGGAATAAACTGATCTATCCTTTTATTGATGATGGAATCTAGAACCTTATATGAAAATTTACTCAAACTAATTAGGAATAAATTATTAACAGAGGATTGGTATTTATCTGTGAATAGAAGTAATTTCTATGTGTTGTCGGCAACCTGGGGAAGCGGTCCCATAAAAAATATTCCTAAATGATAGAAACTAGTTCCCTATTAATGATAATATAGGAGCTCACATAGAAAGTGCCCGAGAAACCTTCAGGTCCTAACACACTATACAGGTTGGGTGAAAAAATTGAGTTCTACACCTCCTTCTCATCCAAAATTTCACTAATCATAGAATTAGAATGATCAGGGACCTCCCATAGGATAAAGTTGAAGCGATCCATCTACCTTCATAGTACCCATTTCACATCTGTGGATTGAGAGCACACAAAAAGGAGTTAAAATAACCATTATGCATCACACCAGTGTTCTCTAAGTCACTAGTGAACGAGCCATCTGGGTGCCGAATTTTTTGGACACCAATCCGTTGTTTCTATTTCAAACATGCATGGAATAAGTCAAAGTCATGGTCACCTTATTTGAGCCAAGTATCCTGGGACATTTCCTGAAGAAACCTCTCAAGTTCTAGGGTTATTTTATTATAATGCTATTTTTATGGATGAGAAAAAAAGAGGTCATTAACCCACATCTCTTCCAACCCTTTGTCCACATCTTTAATTTATATTTGAATGGATTCCATATTCTAATAGGCTGGACGAAGAGATTTGGCCCAATACCATAGGTTGGGATTCAAATGCCAATGTTTTTATGAAATTTAATCGAACCTTCCCCATGGACCATCTCATCCAAATATATTTTCAACATTGGGAGGAGGTTAGGATGTTGTGGACAATGATTGGAGAAGCATAAGATCTACACCCATCATTGCTTATCTTCAGGTGAATAAGGGGCACAAAAAGGACCAACAAGTCCCATAAAATAAGAGTGACCCTTACATTCAAGAAGGAGGAAATTTATTAAAGGGTACCAAACCATCAATATAGTATACACCACATACATCTATATATTTTATGATTATTACACTAGGTGTACCTATATCCCATGTACCCCAAGTCCATGAGGCCCTCCTGGCTGGTGAAGTTAAATAAGGCCATACTTTCAATATGAGAAGTTGATCAACCACTTTTATTCTTTGATGAGACCGAAATCATCTTAAAATACCCACATAAAATCCAAGTCATTTCTCATGGATTAAAGGGATTTAGATCCATCTATAACGGCTCCTGACGATATTTATAGAATTTGGAGTATACAAGGGAAAAGAAAAACTGAGAGGTAGAAAAATCCACCCTGACCGAAATATGTAGAATAGATGATTGAAGCTTCTCCACCACCATAGAAGGGTTATATAAAATTTAGATGTGTTGGTTAAGCAGACCTCCATGCATAATGTTTCTCAAACCAATCCTATTGGAAAACTCCTTATGTTTTCTAGGGTTTTGTTTTGGATCAAGAATGACCACATTGGGTGAGTGAAGATTGGATGCTTATTGTTCAAGTATGTACATATTTTCTCGGGCACCACAGCCCTGAACATTTCAAATAATCAAGGATATCCTTTAAAAATAATATGATTAGAACTTTTACCTGGAACTGAAGTCTTCTTATCCTAAAGTCTTGAATAAAAAATCTATTTAGATTGTGATCTTGTGCCAACCATGCACGATGTAGAACTCGGGGAAGCTGAGTGCCTCCCATAAAATGTGGAAGATCGAGAGCTAGAACATCCACCTATTTGAATTAGTAGATATGGGGAAGATACATAGGGTGCATGTGGTAATTCACTGTAGCAATTATAGAGGTGTTGCAAGGAGGACAGAGACCCTAAAGGCTGAGGACAAGAAGAAAATTGTGGGGAAGCATCCTGAATGATTTCTTTCAATTTGGTATTTCATGGGGTACGGGAAAAGGTACTGGGACAAGTAGGGAAGTCATAGAGGTACAAATTTTAGTAAATAAAGGGGATGATTTATTTTCATGGGTAGGATTAAGAAAGGGTAATAACTAGGGGGAAGTACAAGGTGAGAGGAGGGGGATGTGGGACCAGCACCAGAGTGGAAACAGTAGCATTCTAGGTAGCCAGGGCACTACAGGTTGATAGATGACTGATGGAGGATCATGGGAAGTGGAAGAAAAAATGCAGATCACTAGTGGATATCCCAAGAAAAAAAATATAGCAGCAAAAACGTGGTATTTTTTATTATCTCTTAGAATAAAATACAACACAAATGATATAAATATTTATAGTAGTACAATCTCACACTGACCCAAAGAAAAACAAAGATAAGTAAACATCTGCAGATTAGGTGCCACCCAATCCTCTAAATCCACAAATTTATAGTAGTGATCATTGAATATGTCATTCCTCCATTCCAAAATCTTATGGTAGGTTTCATCAAAGTAATAATCAGTTTAATATCCAACACCCCCCTTAAGCTAATATTCTTCGTGACCCATGATTTTGCAACGTATCAAGGTAGTTATCCAACCAGTGAAATGACTTTACAAAAGTCAAAGCCTTCCTTTTTCTTATAATATTTGGTTGCATCATTGAGATAGATTTCCACATCTATCACTCTCCTCCACATTTCATTGGTTTTAGATTCCATGAATCTAATAGGATTGGAAGTCGAGAATAGAAAATACAAATTTACATACTCCGCCATTGGTTCTGTTATCTCATATATATCCACAAGGATTCGAACGTTTTAAGGAATTATATGAGAGAGTTCTCATTCAATGTCTTCATGTGTCAGAGAATGTGATTATGGAGTCAACGGTTCTTCAATTATTAGTTCCTCCAATGGTACTTATTTAACTATTTATTCATCTTCTAGAGTGAGTCATACCTCACTAGAATCATTATATTGATTCGACTTCCATATATCCTTTTCAATAAAGATAACATCTATGATGAATATAATCTTCTTAGCAATGGGATTATACAAATGATATCCCATTTCTCTATATCCATATCCCATAAGGACACACTTCATTTATTTGTCCTTGAGTTTTGTTTGTTCTGCCTCTGGGATCCTGATGTAGGCAATAAAACCAGAAACTCTAAGATGACTCACACTTGGCATATGAGTACTCCAGGATTCATGAGGCATCATTTGTTTGATATTTTTTTTTGGAATATATTTAGAATATACACCACACACAATTAAGCTTCATCCCAAAATGTCATGGGAACTCCATTGCCTTTCAATATGCTTCTTGTCATATTATGAATGAGGTGATTTTTCCTCTCGGATACTCTGTTGAGTTGAGGTGTATAATATGGGGTCAGCTGGTGTTTAATTACATGTTTCTTGAGGTACTATTGAAATACATCAGAGGCGTACTCCCCACCTAAATCAAATCACAATGTTTGTATGTGATGCTTGATTTGATTTTCAACCAATTCCTTAAATTATTTGAAGATGAAAAACAATTCTGACTTCATTTTGAGGAAATATATCCATGTTTTCCTACTATAATGATCGATAAATGTCATAAAATACATCCTTTTTCCTACTAATTTTTTATTTAATGGATCAAATTCATTGTTGTGAACTTGATCTTGTGGTGTTGTAGCTTTCCAGTTGGCCTATGTTGCAAAGATGTTTGTATGTTGTGTTCTTAGAGCACAACTTTCACAAATTTGATTGGAGGGTCACATGATAGGAAGCCCATTAACCATCATTTAGATATCTAATAATATTAAACTTTCAATGTTCAAATTCCCAAACCTGAGATTTCATATCTAGTATTTATCATTACGTACAATCATCAAACACCGTGGTTTGTCAGGTTGGATCATGAACGGAAACATGCAGTTCTTTACCATCGATACCTTTTTATCAACCTTCCTCTGTCATTAAAAATCACCAGTTTTTTATTTGCAAGGATTATGTGCATGAATTTTTCCACCAACTACCCGACACTCAAGATATTGGTCTTCAAATCAGGTACATAGTAGACATCATAAATGAAAGCATGATTGCTGTCACGACCCGTCCTCAGGGCCCATGCCGTGACTACCCCAAGCCCGCCTTCCATAGGCCAGGGGCTGGAGATTAGCACCAAGGCATAAATCCCGGTAAAAAGGGAAGGCATTTCCTTTGTAAAGTAAAAAAACACCACAGAGAAAGAAAGAAGTTGAAGTAAACACTAAGTAAAAACTGGGTACAATAGTAAGTGAGGAAAAGTAAGTGGGCTAGAATACAAACCCAAACTGAAAGTAAAGTACAACTGTAAAGGGAAAATAATAACTAAAATTAAAGCTGCATCATCGAGTCATCCACTGGAAGTCCCACCTGAAGTGTGGGCACAAATATCCTCCACAACTCCTTGGTCCATCCGTCCGCTCCGGGTACGTCCCGCCCAGTGGTCCACCTCCAGGTATCGTCCTGCTCCGCAAGCATCAACCACGATCAGCGTTGTCCGTCGTCTGCAACCAACACAATGTAGTGCGGGAATAGCCCATGAGGGGGTGAGTATAAGCTACTTAGTAGGGACCCCTATACCCCCGATGGTCTCCTAGAATCCACAAAGGATAATCCACAAAGGAAAAATACAATCACGGAGTAACATCTTACACTACTTAGGTATATTCCCATACATATACCTAAGTCATCAATTCCAATTCTCTCCATCCTCCGAGCCCAAGTACAACCCAGTCCACACAGGAAATCACAACCCAATCCACACAGGAAAGTAAAACGTAATCCACATAGGATAGCACAACACAATCCACAAAGGAAATCAAAACAAGATTCATCACACACATGTATACTTCTTCGTATGACGATAGAGATGATCAGATATAGCCACTGGTTTATCTAAGTCATTGGACCCACAAAGGATCGATAGGTAATAACCCCAGCAATGACCCACAAAGGATCTGACCCACACCGGATTGATAGGTAACTAACCCGCGCAATGACCCACAAAGGATCTGACCCACACAGGATCGATAGGTAACTATCCCCCGCAATGACCCACACAGGATCAGACCCACACATGATCTGTTGGCGTTGGCCCACATAGGACCATTGAGCGCTGAACCACACAGGATCAGACCCACACATGATTGGTAGCAGTGATCCATGTAGGATCGCTGAGTGTTATAGTCGTCGCCGTTGAATCCACTGAGGATCTCTGTACAGTCGTTGTCGTCGTCGCAGTCGTAACCAGCTCTAGGGTTCCCGCACACAGCAAGCTCATTCGGGAAGGTCCGCTCCACGAGCCGAGGGTCTGATACATCAATTGAAACAAAGTCTGGAGTTGATGTATCCAAATGTTCCGTATCATAAACAGGAACTCAACGTCACAGACGACGCGTCAATCGGATGCATGGTTTGGAAGTTATTGGCTTTTTCATCCCAGGGCCCGGTTGGTTTTTAAGTCAAAACCAACCCAAACGTACTCCACCTGCATCCAAAACTCAAGTGTAGTAAGAAAAAAGATCCGTCTCACTAAGAGGAATCCAAAAATTTCGACGACACGTCAATCGGACGTCCGGAGCTCAGGTTATGAGCGTTTCTGCTCTGAGGGCCCAGTTGGTTTCGTGCACGAACCAACCCGGACAAACCCAAAGTACTCCAAACCGTGAGTGTAATATAAAGAAAATGACCGTCTCGATCCAAGGATCGCATCACCACTGACGGTGTGTCGATCGGAGGTTCATAGCCCAGGATATGGGAAAAAGACTGAAAGGGGTCCGAAAATGGTGGGTCTGGGCCCGGACCGACCCGGCCCAACCCCCCCGGGTCGGCCCGAACTTGGTCGACCCGACCCGGGTCCAGGTCCGACCCAGCCTGGGCGTGACCCAGCTTGCGCTGGCCGGGTGGCCAGCAGGTCGGCTCTGCCGTTATGGCCGAGCGAAGCGGGGGGCGCGCTGCACCCTCGTGGAGAGACCGCGGCCCCACGTGGGGCCGCCCTTACTAGCAGACGAGTCCCACCCCTCTCCGGTCACGCGTTGTCGCGGGGTCGCGCCCTGCCGCGACGGCTCCTCCCGACGGCGCGCCGGGCGCCGCCGCCCCCTGCCGTCGGCGCCGCCGTGCCAACGAGGCACACCGGTGGGCTGCTCCGCGGACCACCGGACGAGTTCCGGTGGTCAAAATTGCGTGTCGTCTTTGCCAATGGCCCTCCTGGGGCCCGTCCTTCACTGCGAGGACCTCACATCGCCCGTGCGGCCTGCTTTGTCGTCTCCCGCAAAACCTCTCACCAAGAACAAAGAGACGGTGGGTTCGGACTTGTTCGTTGGTCCGCACCCACCGTGTTAGTAGTTTTAAAAGTCTTCGGAAAATTTTTTGAATATAAGCCGATGGTATAAAATCACAATGTTTTAAAAAAAATGCACCAGCTGAATCCTTGAAGAGGATATAATTCACAAATAATTAAAAGGAATGCAACCCCCTACCTCAATCGGTTGTTGATCGAAGATTTTCGCGGGGAAGGAACGTCACGGAAGAAACATTGCGGAAGGAGGATCTTCGGCGTCGCGGTACACGACATCGCGTCGTCGATCTCCGAGGGTTCGATGTTCTTCATCTCCCTTCGTCGATGGCCGGCGTTCTTTTTCGGCGACGATGCGTTCTTCGCGTTCTTCAACAAAGGAGGATGAAGATCTGCAAGCTTTAGAGTTTCTCCAAATCCTCTCAACAAGAAACCCCTCAAAAAACCTAGTGTTGGTCTTATTTTATTCCCCATGCCAACAATTTTGAAAATAAAAGGTAAGAAACGTACAATTAATTCAATGAATTAATTGTAATGACTTAACTTCTAAATTAAAGAGGCGTTTCTTTACCCAAATAAACGCATGGTTGACTTTAATTAAAAAGGGGTTTTCGCAGGTGCGTTGCTTAGAGGGGAAGAAATGGTGGGGCTCGTGCGAGCCCTACCTCACAAATATCCAACAAATGGGTAGGAAATTATGGGTTCCACCTTATCTGCTTATCCTAGCTTAAGTGGATTTAAGTGAAATAAAATAAAGTGTCACACCACTTTTATTTTATTTCTTAACTTAACCCCAAAAATTAAAAACCACACCTGAGCAAACGCAACTCCGGAAATGGAGTTTCTATGAAAATACCGGTGCTGCTATTCCATCAGTGCCGTCAGAATTCAATTCCAAGCACCGATTCAAAAGTTAGAAAAACCCGCTCATTCGTTCACTGAACTTACCCGAGCTAAACTTCGGAAAATGATTTCGGGCACACCGGGCCTTGGAATCAGGTGCCGTCAGAAACGACGTTCTTGTAAAATTTCAAATATAATTAAGAAAAAAATTTACTTGAAATTTATGGGTCTTTACATCACTCCCACCACAAGGCTTTACGTCCCCGTAAAGATACATCATAAACTAGGGAAACCAATGTGGGTACTGAGCACGCATCTAAGCCTCCCTCTCCCAAGTGCTCTCCTGGAGGTTCCCGTGCTGCCATCTGATGCGCACCAGAGGAATTGATCGTCCACATAGGACCCGATCCTGTCGATCCTCGATCTCAACTGGGACCTCTGAAAACATCTCCCCATCATCAATGTCCAGCTCCCCATAGTCAATGATATGTGTCGGGTCGTGCACGTATCTCCTCAGCTGGGAAACGTGGAAGACGTCGTGCACCCAGTGCAACAGAGGTGGTAGAGCCAGGTAAGAAGCCACCTCGCCAATCCTGCTGTTCACCTGGAATGGTCTGATGAAGTGTGGAGACAACTTGCCGCCTCATCCAAATCTTCATAATCCACGTCGAGGTGAGACCAGCAAGAAGACTTGGTCGCCATCCTCAAACTCTAGTGGCATGCGCCTCCTGTCATCATAGGACTTCTGCCGGCTCTGAGCTGTCCTCATCCGCTCCTGGATGACCTGGACCTTCTCTGTCGTCGCTTGGACCATCCCTGGTCCCACAAGTGCTGACTCGCCAGCGTCTGTACAGCACAAAGGAGATCTGCAAGGTCGGTCGTACAACACCTCATATGGTGCCATCCCAATGGTGGAGTGGTAGATATTGTTGTACGTGAGCTCCACCAAGGGTAGGTAGTCCTCCCAGCTACGACCAAAGTGTAGGACACATGCACGAAGCATGTCCTCGAGAGTCTGTATGGTCCTCTCCGTCTGACCATCTTTCTGAGGGTGAAAGGCGGTTCTCAGACGTAGCTGCGTCCCGAACTCCTCCTATAACCCCTTCCAATGTCGGGAAGTAAAGCGAGCATCTCGATCGGAGACGATAGATGATGTCACATTGTTAAGCTGTACAATCTCCGGAACGTAGAGACGTCCCATGCTCTCCACTGAGCCCTGCTCTCTAATGGGTAAGAAGTGAGCCGACTTGGTGAGTCAGTCGACAATCACCCAAATGGAGTCGTGACCTCTGGAAGTGTGTGGAAGTCCAGTCATGAAGTCCATAGATATCCCGTCCCACTTCCACTCCGGGACCTCCAAGGGTGGTACCAAGCTTGCTGGTACCTGGTGCTCTGCCTTCACCTGTTGGCAGGTGAGGCATCGAGAAACGAACTATGCCACAACCTTCTTCATGCCCGGCCACCAGTGCTGTCGCCTGAGATCCTGGTACATCTTCACCACACCTGGATGTACCGCCAAAGGGGGAGTGTGAAACTCCCTCATCACCTCCTCTAGTAAAGCTACTAGTACTAAGGTATGTCCTCTGAAAAGGACTTCGTTCTCTCCTCCTATGGAGAATCCATCAGGTGCCTCTCCCGAGGATATCTGTGCACGCCACGTCTCACATTCAGCATCTCCACGTTGTGCCTCTCTGACCCGCTGCAGTAGTGGAGGAGTGACTGTGAGTGACTGAAGGAAGGCTGCTCCATCTTTATACATGAAGGATATCTGCAAAGCAGCTAGCTGCTCCGTCGCCTCCTCAAGTAGTTGAATGCCCGTCCTCCTGCTGAGAGCATCGACTACTGCATTCCCCTTCCCAGGAGTATAGACTATATCAAAGTCATAGTCCTGGAGGAACTCGATCCATCGCCACTGTCTCAGGTTCATGTCCTTCTATGAGAAGATGTACCTGAGACTCTGATGGTCAGAAAAGACTATAAAGCGCTCGCCCATCAGATAGTGTCACCATGTCTTTAGAGCGAAGACCACTACTACTAAATCCTGGTCATGGGTAGAGTAGTTTTGCTCATGCGGCCTCAACTGACGTGATCTATAGGCGATCACTGTCCTCTCCTACATCCGGACACATCCGAGTCCAGTCCCTGATGCATCGCAGTAGACTACGTACCCTACTCCCTCCTCCGACAACCTCAAGATAGGTGCACTGGTCAATATCTGCCTCAGCTCCTGGAAGCTCAGCTGAAATCTATCTGACCACACAAAGGGTTTCCCCTTCTTCATCAAAGCTGAGAGTGGTGCCGCAACCTTGGAAAGGTCTGGCACAAATCTCTGATAGTATCTAGCTAGTCCAGAGAAACTCCGCACATCTGTCATGCACCTGGGTGGCTCCCAAGCTAGCACTGCCTCGATCTTCGCGGGATCCACCACAACTCCCGCCTCAGAAATGACGTGTCCCAAGAAGTGGACCTCGCGTAACCAGAACTGACACTTCGAGAGATTTCCATAAAGCTGGTGCTCTCGGAGTGTGTCTAGTACAACCCGCAAGTGGTAGGCATGCTCCTCCTCAGTGTTCGAGTATATCAAAATGTCGGTGATGAAGACTATGACAAATAGATCGAGGTATGGCTGAAAAATCCTGGTCATGAGGCCCATGAACACCGCTGGAGCATTGGTTACGCCAAAGGGCATAACCAAAACTCATAGTGGCCATACTGACATTTGAAGGCCGTCTTCTACACGTCCTCGTCCCGAACTCTGAGCTGATGATAGCCTGACCAGAGGTCTATCTTCGAGAACCACCGTGCTCCCTTGAGCTAATCGAAGAGGTCATCAATCCTCGGTAGCGGATACTTGTTCCTCACTGTCACCTGGTTCAGGCGATGATAGTTGACACAAAGTCTCAAGCTCCCGTCCAAATTCTTGGCGAACAATATCGGGGAAGCCTAGCGTGAAACACTGGGTTAGATGAATCCCTTTCCCTGCAAGTCCTCCAAATGTACCCGTAGCTCTCAAAGCTCAGCGGGGGCCATCCGATATGCTGGAGTGGATATCAGGGCTATCCCGGGGTACAAGTCAATATAAAACTCTACCTGTCTACGAGGAGGTAGTCCTGGAACGCCGTCGGGAAAGACGTCCACATAATGATCCACCACTGCAGGAATACTAGGACTCTATATGGCAACTGCTCCTAGGATGAGGCTAGCCAACTGATGAGTGATGGGCTGTCCTCTCCTCTGTGAGAGTCCATCCTATGCTGCGAAGGCTCCCTTCTCGCCGGTGAAGGTGAACCTGCTCCCGTTAGTGCGTACACATCGCACCTTGCACCTAATACAGTCAATATGAGCATGGACTATAGATAACCAATCCATGCCCAAGATGACGTCGTAAGGCCTCGACACTGCTACAAGAAGATCCCAGTCGAAGCTCTCGCCTCCTAGAGTAAGCTCACACTGCCGGCACCAGTGTGTAATCGTCGAGTCTTCTCCCGTAGAGGGGAAGAAACGGTGGGGCTCGTGGGGGCCCTACCTCACAAATACCCTACCAATGGGTAGGATATTATGGTTTCCACCTTATCTGCTTAATCAAGGTTAAGTGGCTTTATGTGAAATAAAATAAAGTGTCGCACCACTTTTATTTTATTTCTTAACTTAAACCCAAAAATTAAAAACCACACCCGAGCAAACAGAACTCCGGAAAATGTGTTTATAAGCAAATACCGGCGCTGCGATTCCATCGGTGCCCTCAGAATTTGATTCCGAGCACCAGTTCAAAAGTTATAAAAACCCGCTCGTTCGTTCACTGAACGTACCCGAGATAAACTTCAGAAAATGATTCCGAGCACATCGGGCCTCAGAATCAGGTGCCTTCAGAAAATGCATTCTTGTAAAATTCCAAAGAAAATTAAGAAAAAAAATTCCTTGAAATTTACGGGTCTTTACAATTTCCATCTTTTTTCTGGATCAGAAAATCTCCTCTTCCATATACAAATACTATCGAGATATCTCAAAATGAAATTTCTTCTTGAAGCCGCTCATCCAGGATCGTAAGCAAGTGATTTTTCCATGTCATGTGGTTTCAATATCCAGTGTCAAGATACACATTTCTTGATTTTGTATTGATTTTTGTGCCATTAAAACATGGGAATCATAAAAAGGATATTCTTTTTCGATGATATGGGCCTCCTCGGTGTCATTCTCCATGGGTTTCATGTATGAACATTCATTTCTATAAAGTCCATATTTTTGAAAATTATATCATTGAATGTTTCTTTTTTCGGGTTGTGGATTATTGAATCCTCCTCCTCTTCCTCACCCACATTCTCATGGAGTATAGTTTTGAAACTCGTAGCCTCCTCGAGTTGGACTTCTCCAACCTGGTCCTCTTCGTCCTCATTTTATAGGAACCAATTTTTTTTCCATAGAATCCCCTATCTAGATTTCTTCAAGTTGTCCCCCATTGATCCTTTTCAGAGTTGTTTATTTACAACATTTATTACAAGGCATGGTCCACTCCATTGGTATTTCTCTTATGGTTCACCTTCAGTTTGTGTTATTGAAGATACCCCACAAGTTCTTTGATAGATATTGTCTCAGAGTCCTTTTTCTTCTTCTATGGAAATAACTATGTAATCAAATTTTTAATCAAGAGATTGCAAAGATTTCTCACATAACCACATGTCATCAATATCATATCCATTTATTCTCAGTTGGTTCAACACAACCATAACATGAGTATGATAATCAGAAATAATTTCATAATTTTTCATAAATAGGGATTCAATCTCACCTCATAGAGATTGAAGTCGAACCTACTTCACTTTGTCGATTCACTGGAATACTTTCCAAAGAGTATCCCAGATCTCGTTTGATGATTTCAATGATGCGATTATTTTGAAATTCACTTAATCAAGGCCTTGATAAATTTAGGATTTCTCCATGTAATACTGCTTTTGTTCCACCCAAATAGTGGTCTTTTAAACATCCATTAAAGCAACATCCACTGCTTTGGATTCTGGTTTAGTGTTTCTATCCTCCACAATGTCCATGACATCTAGGGTGCCAAGTACTGCACACATATGGATGAACCAATTATCATAATTGTTTTTCATCATCTTCGAGGTCACAGATTGTGAAAATTAATTCTACATGATGAAAAATTAATTTTTATTAACAAAAAAAGATGTAGATAACTGGAAGAGAATATTTTTTTCAGGAGTTGCAAACTGCTCTATATATTGTTTGTTTTAAAAATTAATATTGATATTTTTTTTTTGAATTGAACAACAATTTTTTTTAATTTAGTGACACAAATTTATTTTTCTGTTTCACAAATACAGATGGACAAGTATTTGTTTTTATATTTTTAGATAAGAGGAGGAAAAAATGGTTGGTTTTTTTAATGGAGTGATTTGGTGGAAGGGTAAGACATGGGAGGCAAAAATGAGGAGTGGGGATAATAAAACAAAATTAAAAAATAGAGTCATGTTTTAATTTTTTAAAAAAATATCCACCTTTTCATGTGTTGACAAATGAAAAACGAAATACGGAGGAAAAAAATATCACAGATTATAAATTGTTGAGAATATTATTCATCTTATTCTTCATAGGTCCAAGTGTTCAGTTGTAGATCTCATTGGATCTCATGGATTTATTTTGGAGCAGATTACATTCAACCTCCATCTTCTTCAATTGATACCATTGATGGTGGTTTTTGGTAGTGAAAGCTTTAAGCACATTTGATACCACTGATGGAGGATCATGGATAGAAGAAGCTTGGATGTAGATCACTAGAGGTGATCTAATGAAAACAAATATACAAGTAGTAACATGGTATTTATTTATTCTTTATTTTAATAAAATACAACACATGTTACATAAATATTTATAGCAGTATAATCGCACACCAACCCAAATAAAAATAGAGATAAGTAAACATTTTCAAAGTAATCGACACCCAATCCTCTGAATACACACATGTATAACAATGATCGTTAAATCCATCATGCCTCCATTATAACTGTGGATGGTTGGTGCCTTCAAAGGAATAATGAGTTTAATTTCCAACACTGAACGCAGAAATATTTCAATGCTAGCGGGGAAGATCTAGCCTCAGGATTCTCCCTGTGACCAGATGAGTGATGGGATGAATGTCCTATACACTCAGAGATGGTGTGTCCATGAAACCAATAACATATATAGAATCGAGGGGCTGAGGTGTAAATGAGGTACTATTTATATTCCATATAATTTGAAATTGGAAGTAGAATTTGGGAGGGATGAGGAGATGAAGGGTATAAGGCAATGCATATCCGAGCCACCATCATGTCTTGGAGTAGGAGAGATTGGGAATCTGTATAGAGAAATTCCCTAAGGGATTCACTGATTTTCTCTAGGAAGTAAAAATTCTGGAATGGGAGGGGGAGCCTGGGAAGCTTCACCCACACCGCTGATAAGGGGGACTCCTAGCCCTGATGGACCTCTATCGACCTCCATTAATGGTGGAGGCACCAATGTCTAACTGTGTGAGGGCTATGTTCCTAGGCATGGATGAAGTTATTTTGCATGTACAAGACAATGGGGTATGATTTCTTGTTAATATTATAGATCCTTTATCGATGGGATATGTTCCATGATCGGATGATGTTTTGGAAAAGACCCTACATGGGATTGTTTGAACCAAAGAGAGAAACCAAGGTCTATCTGAGAAAAGCTAAGGCCTGATCAATGCAAGAACCTGAGAAGGAGAGGATTGGGATCCCATTTTCTGACCTCGAAGAGGAAGATCCCATCAAAACAGTCGAGATTGTGAACTTTGGTGGAGGTTGATCTGAAGAAACATTGAGAAAAACATCTTTAGGGATAGTCCTGATGGTAGAGGTGGAGCCAAAGAACCAAGGATACTTGTGGTCGTTGCATCTAAGGTCTCTGATGGTGGGTTGTTTGAGGGATCCAGTTCCAATAGAGAGGGAAAGGTCATCATAATGGTTCACTATTATGGAGGTATACAAGGTGTATTAGAATGTAGAGAATTTGAATCCATCAGCTTCTTAGTCAACCTACTGAGGTCAGTTTTGACACATAATTCTAGTATAGTCAAAACATCTGATGTAATCTTAATTTATATTGTAATTATATGTAACATGCTAATAAGTGAAATAAAACTATGAATAATCTTGAAAAATAATCTCAATAAAAAAATAAATTAAATTATTTTTATTATTCATGGAGATAAATTCATATACGATAAGTTATACACAAGTAAAGAGACTTAATCTCATTCTCATTTTATTGAGGATTATTTTGATTTTATACACCTATACTCATTCATGAGGTGTATATAAAGCCTCTATTACAAGTTATATCATAAATGTATATATAATAAGGGTATTTAGATTTGTTTATAGTGTTATTCTTTAATGGGGATTATGATTCAAATATTTCTAAAGTGATAAAGTACTTTTCTTTAAAAATGTCTCTTTAAATGTTTTCCATCCAAATCTTCCATTGCATTATTTTATGAAAATAATTTATGGTTGTAAACAATTTATAAAGTACATTTTTTGTCTCTTTTAGTTTAATTAAATGGTATTTAAAATTAATATTTTTATATGTTATTCATCTAACATTTTGAATAATAGTATAAGGAATATTCTATTCTTGACATAAATAACAACAATGACATTTCCACCTCTATAAATATTATTTGATTTCTAGTTTCCTTTGGATGATTTCATGTTTCATTTAATGAAAACCCATATTCCATTTTATAATATTTTGGTTTGGAAAATGGGGTCTCAAAAGAAAAGGGTATTATTTTATTGAACTTGGGGTTTTAAAAGAAAATAGTATTTTTATATCCTAAAGTGATTTGTTAACGATTATAAATGAGTTTTAAATGTTTTATCGTGAAAGATTTCCATCATAAAAATGTTTTATTAATGATTTGTTACATGAGAATTATATGATGGGTGTCCCAAACAACATCAGTTAAGCTAGTTACATATTATAAGATAGAGATTCCTAGATAGTGTCAGGTGATCCTGTAATAGATTATATGATTGGGTGGCCTAGATAGTACTAGTTGATCCCGTTACAACTAATTCTATGAGCATGTTATATCACTTGAATGCATTGGTTATTTATAATATTGGAATTTATCTATTTTTTTTTAAAATTTGAATGGGATTGAAAGGGTTTTATGTATATGATTCTCCAAGTCAACAAATAAGGATTTTAATAGACTGTTATAGGTTTTTAATGATTTCCTATGAGCATGAAGTGTGTGTGTTTTTAATTTTAAAACTATTTAATTAATATTACCAAATAATATTGAAGATGATTATAAATGTTCTATGAGTTTTCAAGTCTTTACTAGACAAAAAAATTTCCTTATTATTTGTATCCCTTAATGAGATATTTGTGCTCATCCCACATTTTAAGTATTTATCACCATATTTAAGGATGAATAAGTCATTTTAAGAGGTCAAGTTAAAATTTATAATGATTTCTAGAAATTAAATCATGTTTTTTTAAGGATTAATATGGTGGGAAAATGGATTCTTCTTTTAATTTTCCACTTTGTATTATATGGTTTTGTTATGTAAGAGTTATGACTTAATTATCTAAAACACTAAACCTAAATTGATACTCAATGTGAAAGGAATTATATTATTTACTAAAACTCCATGTTATGTAATGTTTAAGGTCAGGTCCTTATAGATATGTATGTTTTCAGTGTAATAGTATATAACATATTTATTTAAAAACTATATTATTATATTATATGTAATTGAAATATTTTTTGATTAATTCATTTTATATACTTAATAGGTGAATTTTGATGCTAAAAAGGAACAACTTCAAGATGAGGGAAGATGTATTATTGTATATATGGATTATATATTTTATGGAGATCTAATGTGAGGTGGGAATGGTTATTAACTTTGATATGACATGGGTGTCATACACTATACAATTTTGAGAGGAGAAGTGTTTTATGAAAAAAAAGATACAGGGATGCACACATAGACTAAGGTGGGTGATTTGTTAGATTCTATACAACACAATACCGACACATGGTTTCTATGGCTATGGATATAGTGTTGGGATATATGTTCATGTTTGGATGTATATTTATATAATGTGGGGGTGTAACATCCTAGATAGGGCCTTTCTAATTGATAAAATAGTGGTGTTAGTATCATTGTAAAAATACAAATGATGTACTTTTATATTTTGTTCTTAATTTCTTTTAATACATAATATTTATTTTTCTAGGCTTCATATGTGGCTAATCGGAAGTTTCATAACTTCATAGTTGACCCTGTAAAGGATACACCAAATTATTAATTAATTATTATTTACACTTTTATTTTAGATATAAAAATTATTATTTTTCTAGTTTTGAATGTGATTTTTCTATTAATAAATATGTCACTGGTCATGTTATTTTTTTTTCACTTTTCCACATGAGTTTTTCACTTTTTATTCTCATTTTTGTCAAAATAGTTTATTTTAGTTAATAATTATAAATTATTTTATTTTATATAAAAAAATATTAAAAATATGTTTTTGTATTAAATGTATGTTGGTTTACTATTTATTTTTGTTGATTTTCAATAATAAAATCAAACTATTTCTTCTATTTCTTTTCATTAAGTTTTTAATCATTTGTTTTTGTTGAAATAATAATCTTTCCTTTTTTGTTCGTTGAATTGTTTTATAATTTCTATAATTAGTTTTATTTTACTTTCTTTTATTTTCTATACCTTAATATTTTTTTTCATCAATTTAATTAATTTAGTTTTTTATTTGTAAATTAATAAATCTTCTCAATTTTTTTGAATGTTTAAATAATAAAATTAAATTAATAATTTATTTCAATTATTTTATTATTTAAATACATAGTATTATTTAATTGTAATATAATTCAAAAAATTTCACTCTTTTCATTTCATTAATTTACACAAACTGACATGAAATATTTATTTTTAAATTATATTATTTTTAACAAATTTTTGTCTGTATTAATTCTTTATCAATTTTTTTTTAATTAAAAATATTTTTTAACACTGTTTAAATGTGAATTACAATTAGATTTTATTTCATTAATTTAGTTAATTTATTTTTTTATTTTAATTAATTTATTGATTTCATTTCTAACATTTTTTTGTTATTGTTAATTTTTCAGGAGCTGTTATCACCAACCACTAGTAGGTCAGTCACTATTACCCAGTTAGTCACCATTGGCATTGCCAATAGTGTCTCACTATTGTTAGAAAAATAAGTTGACATAAATAGAAGAAGGTTAGAACCCTGATGCATGAATCAGGTTCACTATCCAAAAGGGTTAGATCCACCCCCATGTTGGTGGTGTAGGGTTCTCGGTGGAAGTATCCCTCGAGGATTTCACCAAGGGTTTGGAAAAATAAAACACTAATTTCTGATTACCCGCTCCCCCGATGTTGGGAGAGCTCTGGAAAATTTCTATTATTGAATTAATTAATAAATAAGTGATCTCACCATCACTTATTTATAGATTAAAAATGGTGAGAATTACACTGCCTTGGTCAAAGAACACATTGCTTCAACCGAAACAAGAAAACTCTTGGTGAGGGAAACACTACTTCGATCTCACCATTTTGATCAAAGAACACATTGGTTCAATCGAAAAGACACAATTCCGGGTGAGAGTCACACGGGTTCCAAATTGAAAAACACTATATTTGTTTTAATAAATAATTTGAAAAAAATTATAAAAATGAAATATTTTGAATAAAATATATAAAATATATAAAAATCCCCCACTTTTACTCATAAATATTAATTCTCCGGATCACAGGTGATTCATTATACATAATAATGGTATCTTTCAATTTAAACCTTTACTTAGTATCAATATCTCAATGTTTATGAGATTTATAAGTTTCTGAAACATTAAACTTATTAACCTTTAAGATAAACTGGAGAAATTATACATATAATGAACATTCATCCAACATCTTTTTTATTATCACTTTTAAGTCCATGTGCTTATATCCTTTTCATAAACTCTCTAAGGAGCAAACCCATTAACTCCTATAAGAAGCATCACCAATTCTTAGTTCACAGAGGCAAAATATTACAATGTGCTTCCGTTATTACAACACATAACTCGTGGAGTCTTAATATTTTTTAGGAGTTTAAAACTGAACCTCTTGTCATAATGGACCATATTGACACCAAAAATTGGGGTTATAATTGTCAATATCAACAATCATCTTCGTAACTTGTTTTTACCCATTAAAAACATTGATTAGGATCTACCTAATGAAAGTTTTGGTTTTCCATTATTGAAATGATTTATTTTATGGGATTTAACCCCATATTTTTATTATTTTCAAGAATAACTTATCTCAGCATAGATTTTGTAAATGGATCAGCATGGTTTTTACATGATCTCACATAAACACTTGTTTTGGTACCATCTTGTAACAACTGTCTCACATAATCGTGCCACAAACTTATATGTCTAGACTTTCCATTTTACATGAAACTATATGCCCTTGATAATGTTACTTCACTATCACAACTGATAAAGATAGGAGGAATCAGACAAGGCCACAATCTAATATCCAATAATAGATTCCTAATCCTTTCAGCTTCCATTGCCGCTAAGGCGATAAACTCAAACTCCATGGTCGAAGGTGAAATAAATTTTTTTTCTCACTGTTTTCACTTTCAGAATTCGGTTTTTATCATTTATATGACTTGTGAAATGATATTATCATTAATTAAAATAATATTTATATTAATATTATTAATAGAATTTAATTTATTCTTCCTTTAATAAATCAATTGTGGCATCGTCATAAGTAATTATTTGTCTCGACTATACCAATCATATTGGTTCCAAAATTAACATATCATCCACATATAAACACATAATAACTCCATATTATTTTTTAAACTTGGAATAAACACATTTATCTGCATTATCATGAGAAAACCCATAAGATAAAATAAAAGAATCGAATTTATCATGCCATTACATCGGAGCTTGTTTAGGACCATAAAGATATTTAACTAGTTTACATACCTTGTTTTCATTACCTTATAAAATACCATCCAGTTGTTCTATGTAAATATCTTAATTTAATTATCCATTTAAAAAAGAAGTTTTGACATCCATTTGGTGAACATACAAATGATTAATTGAAGCTAAATAAAATAATAACATTATTGAAGTAATTCATGCTACAGGGGCATTTGTATCAAAATAATAAATACCTTATTTTTTTTCTAAAACCTTTGGCAACCAATTTAGCTTTAAAAGCTTGAATGTTACCATTATAATCATGTTTCTTTATTAATACCCATTTACTACCAATAGGTTTTGAACCTCTTAGTAAATCCATAATAACCCAAGTATAATTCCCTATAATAGAATCTATTTCATCACTAATTTATTTCTTCCAAAAACAACATCTCTAGAAGACATGGAATTTTAATAAGTCTTTGGGTCATCTCTATAGTCAAAACCATAGGATACTTATTAAGAAGATGATTATTTTTATCTCCTTCAATAAAAAAAATTATGGAATCAGGAGAAATAAAATCTGGATGTAGTTGTCTCTCCTTCCTTAATCTTCTACTCCATTTAGGTTCAACTTGAGAATAATCATAATTTTCTACTATTATATTTGAACTTGATGGAGTACATGAGATAGGGATATGAGGAATCACTTCCTCCACATCATCTTTATAAAAATTATTTTCAAAAAACTCTACATCCCTCGATGCCACAATTATACTAGCTCCTAAATCCATAATTCTATATTCTTTTCTATTTTCGGCATATCCAATAAAAACACCTTTAATTGATCTAGGACCAATTTTAGTTCTTTTAGGGTCAGGAACTCTATAAAAATCTAAACACCTATACACTTTGAAATAAGAAATATTAAGTCTTCTTTCTCTCCAAATTTCAAAAGGGGATAACTTAGTTTTTCTAGATGAAATCCTATTTTGAATATGACATGAAACCAATAAAGCTTTGTCCCATAAATTTAATGGTAACATAGATTTATTAATCATGAAATTTACCATTTCTACTAATGTGTGATTTATTGGTACCTTCTTCCTCAGCTTTATACTTGAAATTGAGTGCATCCCAAAAATCTCCAGCGGTCATAATTTGGCAGAATAGTAGTAGAGATGATTTGATAAAGTATAAAGAATGTTTCCTCGACACAAGACTTCATCATGATCTTGTTATTTCCTCATTTTAAAAATGTGCTTGACTTGTGTCATGTCAACGGGTTTTCTGTTGGCATTTGAAACAAGGAGATTCGGAATCCATCTTCTAGGTTCTGCAATTTCAAACGCTTTTGATTATTAGAAAAATAAGTTGACAAAAACAGAAGATGGATAGAACCTTAATGCGTGAATCAGGTTCACTGTCTAAAAGGGTTTGATCCACCCCCATGTTGATGGTGTATGGTTATTAGTGGAACTATCCCTCGAGGATTTCATGAAGGTTTGGAAAAAATCGAACACCAATTTCCAATTACCCATCTCCACCGATATTGGGAGAGCTCTGGAGAATATCAAGGATTGAATTAATTAATACATAACTGACCTCATCATCACTTATTTATAGACTAGAAATGATGTGAATTGCACTGGTTCGTCCAAAGAACACATTGGTTCAACTAAAACAAGACAACTCTTGGTGAGAGACACAACACCTCAATCTCACCATTTAGATCAAAGAACGCATTGGTTCAACCGAAAAGACACAATTCCTTGTGAGAGTCACACCAGTTCAAAATTGAAATACCCACTAGTTATTTTAATAAATAAATTGAATAAAATTATAAAAATAAAATATTTTGAATAAAATATATAAAATATATAACAACTTCTCACTACAAACTGCTTGTAAACACTAAATTTGGAAAAATCTATATCTCCCCACTAGTAGCCACTACCAATGCTTAGTTCCATCCAACAGTGGGTTTTTCTGCACCGATTTCCCTCTGTTTTGCATAAAAATCACTCTCTTCCACCCCTCATCCTTGCACTCAATAGTGATTCAAGCAGCTAACAGCATCACCCTCCTTGCTCCACATCCACCATTGTTGAGTGGTGCCACCCACCAATAGCCTTCATCCTTATGCCTCTTCCAGATACCTACAACAATGACTCCCAATTCACCACCAGCAACTGGGAACACCTACAACACTGCCTTTCTAGTCACCGTTGCACCTCCTCTAAATAAGACACCTTTCCAAATCAACACTATAATAGAAAACCAAAAAATCACACAATTAAAACTCTATGGTTATTCAATTGCAGATGTGCCAAGAATCTAAGAACAAAAAAACATGTTATAGATCGATATACGATAATCCAACATAATGAAAACTCACTCCTGATGATGAAAACAGACGTCGCCTGCCCCTCTGTCTAATGAAGACCCAATATACAAATCGATTTTCTACCGAAAAAAGATATGGTTCCAAAAAATCTAGAAATCGAAGCCACTACTACCACAAAAACAGTTTTCCCACTGCCGCACTTTTATCAGTGCTAACGAAAAAGTGCTGATAAAGGGGGTACCTTTTTCAGCCCTAAAAAGAACTGATAAAATTACCCATTTATCAGCCCTTTTTTAGCATTTATAAAGGTACCTCCTTTAATAGTTCTTTTTTTAGCACTGTTAAAGGTACCCCCCTTTTATCAGCACTGTTTCATTAGCACTGATAAAGGGGGGGAGCATCATCATTCTCAAATTCTTGGGAGGGGTAGCTCCTTGTTGTCAGTCAGGTTTTACACTTTTTTCCATTCATGTGTAATTTTTCTTAAGTCTGTGGAGTCTGTTAGGGTTCCCCCTTCTTCCCTTAAAAGGGGGCTTTATCATTTAATAAAACAATTGAAGGCTTTCGGGCCGTTGGATGGATGGATGATAAAGGGTCTACTACCAAAAAACATTCATTAAAAAATTATATCATTATTTAAATATATAGATATATTTGTATTGATATAAATATAATATATATTTTTTAAATATAATTTTATACATTTTTTAGATAAGTATAAATATACAGTTACACTAAATATATAAGATATTTAGTTAAAATGACTTATAAGAAAATTAAAAAAATTATAATTAATAATTTGAAAGTTATTATGGATTAATAGTCATTTAATAACAATTTGAATACAAAAAATTTTAAAAAAATAAAAAAAAGATCGAAAATATGTTGAAAACGCAACTCAAACTTCAAACAGCCATAACTTTTGATCCGGGTGTCTGTTTGAGCTCTACCACATATAAAATCGAAGCCTGTGATGATATCTACATCAATATTATTGGGTTATCCCGGTCCAAGTTTTTTCAAGGCCAAAAAAGGACAAGAAGGCCTCCAAAACTGATTTCTTAGTCGGTGTACCCTGATTTTTTAACATTTTGTGGATTTTCAGCCTCGTTTAAGGGGGTATTATTGGATTTTTTTTGTGGGGAATAAATTTAACCAAGGTATTACATTCATATTAATATTATGTATTTTAAATTTTATCGTTCTTTATAATGCACTGCTGTTTATAATCAAATATATAACAATATATACATATTTTTTATATATTCACACATAAACAATTTAATTATAAATATAAATAATAAAATATATTTAGATATATAATATATTAGCTTTATGTAAATAATAAATAATATAAATTTTATTAAAAATAAAAATATATGAATATTTATATTCCTATATATTAATCTAACTATATATATATTAATATAACTACATATATATATATATTAATATTACTATAAATATATATATTAATATCACTATAGATATATATATTAATATCACTATAAATATATATATTAATATAACTATATATATATTAATATAAATATATATTACTATACGAATAAATATAACTAAATATATATATATATAAATAGAGATATATACTAATATAACTATATATATATATATTAATATAACTGTATATATATATATATTAAAATAAATATATATTACTATACGAGTAAATATGACTAAATACATATATAAATATAGATATATTTATATATAGATATCATGAAATGTAAAACAAATCAAAATAGAGGAGTGGTAAGGGCTTAGGCGCGCATGGGGGAGGTCATGAGTTTAAAACCTGGTGGTGACAGGGGCGCGCGTGCATGAGGAAATATGGGAGCTTGCACTGATTAATGGTTGACGGGGGTGTGTGGGTGCACTGGAGGGGGGATGAAAAGGTCTAAAAAAGGGGGGGCTCATGCACTATAAAAGGATCCCCCAATTTGCAGGTTTTTTTAATTTTTTTTATTTTTTTATTTTTTTATTTTTTTTAACTTTTATCAGCGCTTTTAAAAAAGCATAGATAAAAGTATTCCTTTATCAGTGCATTTAAAAAAGCACTAATAAAAGTAGTACTTTATTAGCGCTAAAAAGAATGTGCTGATAATGGAAGCGTTGATAAAGGACTCGTTTATCAGTGCTAAAACAAAGCACTGATAAAGGACCCTTTTATCAGCTCTTTGTTTTAGCATTGATAAAAGACCCCTTTTATCAGCGCTTTTTTTAGCACTGATAAAAGGTGTCTTTATCAGCGCTTTTTGGAGCGCGGATGAAGTGGACCCCCCTTTATCTTCACTGGCTTTAACAACACCTGTTAAGCGCTGATAAAAGGGGTATTTGTAGTAGTGCACTTACCGAACCTAGGTCAAAGGAAACATGTATCGCTATTTCCGGTCGATATCACACAAATCGCCAATGCACCAAACCTAACATGGTCCATCATCACCACTATCTCTAGTCACCGCAATCGAATCCTCCTCAACTTTGGATACACACCCTTTTCAATCTACCCCCTCTATACTACCAGATCCTCATATCCACTGCAACTAGCCGAACCCACCCCTCTATTCCCCTTCAACCTCGAGAGAACCCCCCACTTTTCTTATTTTATTTGTTATTTTTTATAATATATTATATATTATATATATAAATAATAAAATTCATATAAATGATAGATATAAATATAATAGTAATGAAATAAATATAAATAGGTTTATTATATTAAGTACACACACACACACACATATATATACATATTAATATAAGAATTTATATATATTTATATTATTAATATTTAATATTAATAAATATATATTTGTTTTTATATTTATATATCTAATTATATTAATAATAATTATATTCTAATATGTTTTTTGTTTTTAAAAGTATTTATAAATATTAATTTATATATATAATAATACGTAAAATTTGAAACAATGTGTGACTTATATTTTTATACTGTTTGGAATGGGAGGAGGTGATCATGGGTACTAGAGAACCTAATTGTGAGAAATTATGAGGGAAAGAGAGTTTATTGCATGAGGTTGGTGCACTCATTAAAAGTTTATAAATGGTTGGTGACACAAGAGTTAAGGTATTTCAGATAGATGAAGCTGTTACTGTTAGTTTTTTTCAGTTTTTGTTTTCTGAATAAGAGGAGTGATGTACCTATCTTGTTCTAAAAGTACACCCAAAACATGGAAACACTTCTGGATACAAGGATACGATCTCCCTACTCTTTGATTATCCTTCATTTTCATTATTTTTGTTTTCTCCTTTTTTATATAAGTAATAGTGTGCTGTTCTATTTTTTTACCTTTATTGGAATGTTTGTGAGTTTTTTCTTCTTTATTTTGTGTTGTGATCTCAAATATCCAGTTATTGAGATATAATTTGTGGGGATAGATATTGGTAGTGAATCCTGACATGTCCTAGAGATTCGAGCATCATTGCGATCATCAATTCTTCTTTTCCGTAGTAGAATGTGACTATGAATTATGGTGAACTAGAGTGCACCATTTCATAGGAGTAGTTTACTCCTATTCAAAATAATTTTCTTTCTTATTCCTATCTAAATTTCTTGAATGAGTAATTGAGATGTGTTGTGCAATTTGATTATCTTAGCAGGATCATTCTATCCTTTGAGAATACCTAACTAGGATGACTCTTTTGAGTGATTCACTTTATAGTTAGGCCAAATTCTCAATCATTGATGAAATTATATGTTTGAGTGTTTAATGTTTAGGTGAGATATGTGCATTTATAATTCCATGGGTCATGGATTGAGTGAATTTAAATTTTCCTATACAATATTTAGGTTGGTCAATGATAGGGATTTGATAGTGGATCCACATTGATCTGACCTTATTCTTAATAACATCCTTCTTCTGTGTCATTATACCTTTTCTTATTCTTCATCATTTTATTCTTTCCCTTCTATTTTCCCTTTATTTTATCAGAATTACTTCACCCTCGTTGTCCTTTACAACACTATTTGTTTTTTTTAGTTTAATTCCTTCAAAATTTACAAAAAAAACACAATTTTTTTTTTCAGAAATACCACTTGATCTCTTAACATTGCTTCCTTGAAAGAAACCCCAAGGATATAAACATTTCTATATATTTGGTTTAATAATTGTATCTTTAACCATCCTCATGACAAGGATTATGTAAATTATTGGCACTGTTGGTGGGGAAGAAACAATTTACTTGGTGGTGTATTCTATTTTTCATTAAAAAGGTATTATTAAATAAAGAAATAAAACACAAACACTAAAGGAAGATGATAACAACCCCAGCCATCATAAGACAATGTTAGATTTATTATATACAGAAATAGGGAATAGTTTTATATTTTTCATCCAGATGTTTTTGTAGAATTAATTGAATAATTTTAGGGTTATATGTTACAAATAACATTAGAATAATTACTTATGGAACCGAAATATTTTTCACACATTTTCCATGAGTTCTATGTTGTAGAAGATATAGAGTTTAAAACATTTGAAATTAAACTACCCCTATGAATCATGTTTGGAGTTGAAAGATCTGAATTTTGAGGATGTTTTAAAGTGGTGACATGAGATAGAATAGGATGAAATTGAAGAATCTTAGCACATTTTGGAAAATCATTTTATTTAAAACGCTTCATTTGATGTTTTTTAAGGTTCTGAATCTTCTTCTTATTTCCCCTTTTCTCAACTGGTCGAACCAGCATCATATATTCTCTCTTTTACCTTGGAGGATACCATACTAGAGGTGGTAGGTTTTGAAGAAAGGATGAACGAGGTTGAATACTTCACTCCTACTAAAAACCATCTTCCAATACCACTATTACATCAGGTGGATCATTCTGCACTACTTTAGGGAATTGAAAATTCAGTGGAATAATCTACATTTATATTTGACATTGATTTTTTTGAGGAAGAACATAATTGGTTTTCTCAAACAATATTAATTGAGAATACATTCCATTTTTGTGATTTTCTAGAGATTCAAGAGGATGTTGAAGCTACACCTACTAAGGAATTAATTGAACTTCCAGTCTTTCATAAAAATTCATGTTTGGGAGCTACTACTGAACATGAGTATTCAGAGTTGGGAACTAATTTCACAAATATTTTTGACACATTTCTTACAATAAATGAGTAATTCATGATTTGGGATGTTCATGAAGACACGTCTCACTTGATAGTAGATGTTTTATACCCTTTTCATAGTCAACCACTAGATGCAAAAGATGGCCAGTTCCCTTACACTTTGTTTCCCTTTCCATTAAGACACAATAATTAACTCACTTCTAAGGATGGGGAATTGAAGGAACATGACCAAGGGGTACTCCACAAGATATAGGTCACCAAAGATGGAAAGAATAACATCTAATGGTTCTTATGAAATAATCCATATCCCCCATTAGACTTGGATTGATCTAATAACTACCATACTTTGGATCGTAAAACTACAACACCACACTAGGGGCACTACTACATATATGGATTTTATCAGTGCTAGAAAAGGGAATTAATAGCACTGTTAATCGAGGTGAATATTGCGGGGTACCTTTTATCAGTTCTCAGAAAAGCGTTGAAAAATGGGTCTTTTATCAGCGCTAAAAAAGCAATGATAAAAGTAAATAAAAAATAAAAAAATAAAAAAGAATATATAATTTGGGGGGAGAATTTAACAATGATTGATCCCCTTAATCAGTGCTAGGTGGACCACTCTAGTGCGTTGTCCTTCCCCACATGTCTGTCACATGCCCCCAACGTTCACCTCCCTGCTTCCACTAGAACTCGAACCTGTGACCTCCCCCTTGCACACCTGCACCTTTACCACTATGCCATTTCGTTTTTTCTATTTAATGATATATCTATTTATATATATATATATAGTTATATTTATTCGTATATTAATATATATTCTTGTTAATATAAATATATTTAGTTATATTATTAAATATATATTTATTCATATATTAATATTAACATATATTTATTTGTATATATTTAGTTATATTTATTCGTATAATAATATAGATTTATATTTATATAAATATGTTTAGTTATATTAATACATATATATTTATTCATATATTATTATATATATATTTATTCGTATATTAATTTATATTTATATTTATATTTATTTATATATATATTTTTAGTTATAATTTTTATCTATATATTTATTTGTATAATAATATACATTTATAATATTAGTTTTAATTACATTTATAAAATATGTTTTTTATGTGTTTTTATAAATAAATAAATACATACATATAAACAACACACACAAATACACAAACACACAAACACGCATATTTACGAATAAATGCATCTATATTTGTGTATTTTAAAAGCCATAGAATGTTAAAACGATCATAACATCTAATAAATAATAAGTTTTCAACTCTACAACTAGTCAAATCGAAGAAAATGAAACAATATTCGATATGATATGTAGTAGAGGCCAAAAAGACAACCAGATTAGAAGTTATACTTGTTTGAATTTTATCAAATCGGGGTATCCTAACTAAAAACTCAATTTTGGAGGCCTTATGGTCCTTTTTTGGGCTTGCAAAATGGGGAATAAGCTTTTCAAGGGTCATAGGCGCATAGAACTCGTCGAAATATTTGATTTGATATGCTGTAGAGCTCAAACAGACATCCGGATCAAAAGTTATGGCCTTTTGAAGTTTGAGATACATTTTCAACTTATTTTAGATCTTTTATTATTTTTTTGATTTTTTGTGTCTTTAAAGTGTTATTAAATGATTTTTAATTGATGATATTAGAAATTTTTTAATTAATTATATGTTTTAAAATATTTTAATGCCATTTTCACCAAATTTATTATATGTTAAAATGTAATAGTCTATTTATATATTTCTAAAACATATTTAAAAAATATATATTATATTTATATCAATATAAATATACTTATATACAAATATATTATTTTTCATGAATTTTTTTTTGAAAGATAAAATTTATCAGAGCTAGGAAAAATCACTGATAAAGACCATCTTTATCAGCACTACTAAAAAAAGCGCTGATAAAGTGTCACTTTTAACATTATTTGTTTTAGCGCTGTTAAAGGTCCCCCTTTATCAGCGCTTTTTTAGAGCTGATATAGTGTAGAGACCCAAAGCTTAACGTACATGGACATTACATTACTTTTTTGGAATACTTAATACATAACAATAACAGACACCAAAGGATAGTAATAGTTTAGTGTCTTTGGAAACATGGAACATAATCTTCTAATCGTGGTGAAAGATCATCAACATCTCCCATAAAGATCTTCCCTTTTTTTACCTGAAACCTTTCTTTAGATCATGGGGAAAAGAAAACATATAAAGGGTGAGCTCAAATGCATTGTAAGGGTAAGCATGAAAAAAATAAAACAAACCATATACATTTGAACTTCAAAACAAGAACATAATGTTTAAACATCAAAATCTTGAGTTGTGAAAAATATCTTGGAAGTACGTAAGGCATACATCATAAAGGAACATCAATCATGATAAAATAACCTGGTAATAAAACATTTAATTGTGGGAAAACATTAAGAACATGATATGATTTCCATAGTAGCCAAGGTATTGCTGCCAAGAGCATCTTAGTGGACAAAGTCCCTTTCTGAATCGAGTTCACTCCCCATTCCAGTACTGTATCACCGAACCGGATTAACTTACCATTTCAGCCATGTCTATCTAATGAGATTAAAATCATTACACAATTCATTGGAGGGAAATATAGGTTCGACCCTTCTCATAATGAAATCATTATTAGTTGTTCCACAAAATAAACTTAAAACATTCATAATAACCCAAAAAATAAAATGGGTTTCATAAACATCATCCCCTTATCACATAATCCATATAAAACAAATGGACATTTCATCATAAGAAAAGTAAAACCATGTAAATCATAGAGACATTATACTTGAAACATACACATATGAAATAATGTCATCTTAGATGGAAAATGGTTTTGATAAAACACTTGAAATGAATTCTTGAGGAAAATATCCTTTCTTCTTCAAAATAATTTTATTTTCACAACATTCCATGCAATTTTATAAGAAAAGTATTTTGTTTAAAATTGTCATAAAATCTTGTAGAGTAAGCTTCATGAAAATGAGGCGTTATGAAACCGTAAAAATCCGTTCACACCGTATAAGTTAAAAATAACATTCACGTACTTTTTTCGGAAAAGTCAAAAAGTTCCCCGTGTGGTAAACAAAAGTAAGATTCCTTTCATAACATGTGGTAAATTTCAAAAAATGGGTAAAAATTACTTTTAAAATACATGAATTTTTTTAGAAATCATGGGAAGGGATGATAACAATAACCCCATTAAATACTTACGAATAACAATCTCGAATAAGAACGAGACTGGAATAGTTATCCCTTACCTTAGGTCCGATATGATTCGTACGTATCCGAAATTACTGTATAATGATTTAAATAATGTCATTTACTTATTACAGAATCGTATTCATTGTTATGATATCATATATGGTTCACTTAGGACTTTATATTACCCGTTCTTTTGTAAATTCCATGTTAATGAAGCGTTTTGGGTAAAATCGTTTCATTTATCGCATGTGTTTCGACATGTTGTTCTTGATATCATTACATATATCCTGATTTACTTAATTACATAATGTAAAAAATGATTTATATATAATATATATTCAGTATATAAATATATATGATAGATCGATAAATGGAATGAAATACACCGTTCATGGAGACGGTAGGTCGTGCGTACGCATGAATTCTGTTTTCATTTCCTTATTGAATTAAATGGAATTAAGTAAATGAAACATATATATACATAAATCCAGTATCATTATTATGTAATATCTTTAATGATTATTTATTATATATACTTTATAATCATACTTGAATGGTTAATCATGGAAAATGAATCTCATCGCATTCGTGGAGACGGTAGTCCTTACGTACGCACGAGCGATGATATCATTCCCATGATTGTGGAATTATATTAAAGTGTATGTATAATATTTAAGAATAAATTTCAATTTTCAATAATCATATATAGTTATTTATTTACAACATTATACCCATCCATGTAAGGTGGAGGTGGAAAACAGATTACACCACGACGTGGAGACAGTATTCTGTACGTACGCACGCATGGTGATTTCGATTCCTTAGGATGGATAGAAGATGAAATTGGTTTGTTTCATATTTATAATAACATATAAGTATATGATTAATACTGATGATATTAAATTATGATGAAACAAATAAAGAAGAATAAGTAGAAGAAGAAATAAATTGGAAAGAATCGGTAAAAGATATTACCTCTTCTTTGACGCGCCTCTTCTTATCCTCTGCTTAAGGCATCGGGGTTGGTCTTTTGAGGAGACCAGAACCTCTATAATGTTTCTAGGAAATTTGAGAAGAGAAATTTTCAGGGTTTGGCCGAGCATCAAGGCTCAAAAGGGTGTGAAGAGAAGAGGGAAGGGGTGCCCTTTTTATAAGGGAGGAGAGAGGCACTTTAGAAAAAACTTAAAATATTATTTTATAATAAAGTCATATTCAGTTTATAATAGCTCCAAATAGATTTATTTGGAATCTAAAGTGGGGATGGGTCTAACTACTCTCAACCAATAGTTTTTATACAAGTTTAGGTTACTATTTTAACCTTATCAATTAGATTTAACTATAAGTTAAATAATTTGACCTTTATCGTATCTTCTTGTTTGCTTACACTATATGGTTAATAAACTTACTATAACAATCCAAACTAATCCCAAGTGGTTCATTATTAATATATATAACCTTATATAATTCATTTGGCCGAACCTTATATTTTTATGAATAAATAATAATTAATAATATAATATTTTTTCTAAAAACAATTTTATGTCAATTTTGACACTATTTGGTAATTGATTTTTGTGAAAATCATACCAAAATTATTAGTTCGAAAAAAGTTAACTAAATCAATAATAACATGTCATATTAACCTATATAATTATTGTAATTCATAAAAAGTCTCAAATAACATTTATTTTGGTATTTATAATTTCAATTATTTTAATATTTCATTATTTACGTAATTACTGCATCACCAATGTGTCATAAATAAATTAAATTATTTAGTGTTTAAAAATTATAAATAAAATACCAATAACTAGAAAATATTCTTATCTTTATAATAAATATTTATAATCTAATTTTTCTTATATATAACCCTATATTAAAAATGTTTTAGTTATTAAACATTGATTTTAACTATTTTAACTATTTTTTAAATAAAATAATAATAAATATCCTAATCTAATACAAGGGGACCTAAAGGGTAATATTTTATTTATAAGATTGTTTTTGGTCGAATTAAACTTATCTAATAGAATTAGGACATGTGTTAATGTAATAATAATATCATTTTTACCCCTAATTACCCAATTTACTTTTAACCGTGGTAAATAAAAGTAAAAAGTTACTATTCACCAAAAAATTTCTTTCATCTTATTGAACCGCATTTTACTCCCTGATATTATCCATGTCTCTAGGATAATTTCGATATTCCGAATCCTAAAATGAAGTCCATTTTGAAAGTTAAAATTTATAAAATTTCAAAAAGTGGGTATTACTATTCATAACGGCTTGTTTATATAATATTTTAATAATATCACATTTAGTAAAACTTGCTATTGCGTACTACACCCGCTATCGAAGAAGGTCTTGATTTTGTGTAATGAAAGCCAAGTCAGGGCTCGGTGAAGTGAAAGCTCCTTTTGGTGTTGCGTATAACATAATAAAAACTTATTTTAATTATACATTAAAAAAATCTATACATAATGTTGCGTTATATAATTTCCACAAAACAAACTTGAAATTGTGTGCAACATGAGCCAAGAATAGTGTTGTGTATACTGAAAGCTAATACAATGTTGCGTATAGTACACGCTAATCTTGGTGTAGTGTATAATAGAAGAAATAAAAGAAATTAAACATAATATATCTCACAAAATCTCGGGGTGTTACATTCTACCCCCCTTAAAATGAATTTCGCCCTCGAAATTCGTCGGGGTTATAAATCATTTACTACTTGAAAGTTATATTCATAGAAACCCACATTGTAAAAAGGAATACTAAATCATCATTTTAAAAATGAATGTTAGAAACAAAATGGATACCCAAAGTAACTCATCACTTGGGTTCCCACATAAGAGTATATAGGTAAAAATATGGATATGGAAGAAAAATCTAACCATCAAGTTCTGATGGAGAGTGGTAGTGGACCTGGCTATGAAAAATACAACAATCACAAAGCCATAAATTTGTTATGATTTAAGTTACCATCTGATTCATCGGATATAAGGACACTTGGACAACATTTTTTGTATTCAAGATAATTTCCCTAAAGTTGAATAATTGTTGAATTAAATGAAATACATACTTGATTTTGGTACATTCTTACTGTTGTTTGTGCCTTCCACAATTTCCACATCATCTCTTAAAGAAATGAAGTTGAATTTTTCTTCTTTGAAGTGTTAGCAGATCAAGCGATAAAATGATAGGTCATTCCATTTGTCTCAAAAAAAAGGATAGTAAAAGTCATTAAATATACATAAGTCTATCTATCAAGATATTAATCATATATGGTTCCTAAAATGGAATTATACTTCATATATCATACCGCTTAATATAATAAAACTAGATTCTACTAACAAGGGACTTCCTGTAGGTCAGTGGTAGGTGATAAAGGCATGTCACACTTCAGTTGTGGGTTTGATTCCCATAGCCTTGTCTGACATGATGGGTTGTTGTCCGTTCTGCATGTTGTCCCTTTTCTTAAACTACACTATTATAACATTCCATCAATAATATCGAAAAAAGTTCTATCCTTAAAAAATACTAACTTATGTCCAACATAATTCATTCCAATATTTAGGCTTATCTAAAATACTTCTGTCCAAGCTCATATTATATAGAAAACCATTACTATAAATGTCAACTACCGATCATGTGAATACCATCATTTATCCCCAATGTATCGTACGATATATCTTGTTGGTCACATTCCAAACATGTGAATACCTTAATCATGTATTGTCCTAAAAAGTGAATACCCATTGAAACTTAGTGAAAACCTGAATGTTGTCAAAAGTTAACTCTTTCCACATACCAAAATCCCAAAAATTCTATATACTCAAACCATGATATCACATAGTCCTTATATCAATCATGAGCTCATGAATACTGTCAAAAATAGTATTTTCTCCTTATCCATTCATTATGCGCATATCATCTTCTTTCCAAAAATATCTGAATAACCTGTCATGGATACCAGTACCATTCAACATATACGTTCAAATGCTTTAGGAAAAACAATAGTGTAACAATCCTTAGATGATTCTTTATTCCATAGTACCATTAACATAACTCTTGGTAAACATACAATCATTCCACTACCTTCTTAAACCATTGACCGAGATTCATCAATTTATTCCTCAACACTTCTTTCATCTCATATATCATTTGTAGTTTCTTCATAATCATCAACATAAATACTACTCATATGACAATGTTGATTCCCTTCATTAGATTTTCCCTTAGGGGATTGGTTTTCATAATGCCCATACATTCCACATTTAAAAAATTTAACCGTTGTTGATGTCATAGCAATACCATTATCCTTGTCCATGGTGTTAACTGACCCTTTTCCTTTTCACTTACTGGATTTATGTCCTTCTTTTCCACACCCAAAGCATCTTCCAGTTCCTTTGAAACATTCTCATTGATTCCTCTTCCCACATTATTAACATGAGGGAAGTTGAACTTTCTTTCCTCTATGATCATCATGAAACTCCATCTTTATCTTATTAGCTGAGTTGGTAAACTTACCAAAGTTGAGATTATTGATCATATTATGATATTGCTGATTATGCATAATAACGATATGTGGACCTCCAGATCCAATTTCATTTGGTTGCTCATAAATAATATCATTCCATTGTCCATCATATCCTCCATTATCGTGAATCTTCCTATTTCCAGCCATTTTCTAAAACCCAAAAAAAATATTGTGAGAGGCAAAAATCATACTAGGAAAACAACATAATAAAGGGGGAGTACCTTCAATATCTAACATCTTAGGTTTAATTTTAAGATCACTACTGTAATTCTAGGACTATTACCTATACTTATACTTAACCATAGGGACATCCCTAGACATACCTTCGAAATATCACTAGGGATCTCACTAATGTTTTCGGATCCTAGTTTCCATTGGTTAACTAAACCTTTCCTTTGATACCAAATGTAGAGACCCAAATCTTGACGTACTTGGACATAAAATTACTTTTGCGGAATACTTAATACATAACAAAAACAGACACCAAAGGACAATAATAGGTTAGTGTCGTTGGAAACATGGAACATAATCTTCTAATCATGGTGAATGATCTTCAACATCTCCCATAAATATCTTCCCTTTTTTTACCTAAAACATTTCTTTATATCCTAGGGAAATGAAAACATATAAAGGGTGATCTCAAATGCTCAGTAAGGGTAGGCATAAAAAAATAAAACAAACCATATACATTTGAACTTCAAAACATGAACATAAAGTTTAAACATCAAAATCTTGAGTTGTGAAAAAAATCTTGGTAGTACGTAAGGCATAGATCATAAAGGAACATCAATCATGATAAAATAACATGGGAATAAAACATTTAATTGTGGATAAAGATTAAGCACATGATATGATTTCCATAGTAGCCAAGGCATTGTTTCCAAGACCATCTTTGTAGACAAAGTTCATTTCTGAATCGAGTTCACTCCTCGTTCCAGTCCTGTATCACGGAACCAGATTAACTTACCATTTCATCCATGTCTATATCATGGGATATAAATCATTACCCAATTAATTGGAGGGAGATATAGGTCCCATCCATCTCATAATGAAATAATTCTTACTTGTGCCACAAAATAAACTTAAAACATTCATCATAACCCAAAGAATAAAATGGGTTTCATAAACATCGCCCCATCATCACATAATCCATATAAAACAAATGGATATTTCATCATAAGAAAATTGAAACCATGTAAATAATAAAGATATTATACTTGAAACATACCCATATGAAATAATGTCATCTTAGATGGAAAATGGTTTTGATAAAACACTTGAAATGAATTCTTGAGGAAAATATCCTTTCTTCTTCAAAATCATTTTCTTTTCACAAAATACCATGAAATTTTAAAAGAAAAGTATTTTGTTGAAAATATTTATAAAATCTTGTAGAGTACGCTTCATTAAAATGAGGCATTATGAAACCATAAAAATCTGTTCACGTCGTGTAAGTTAAAAATAACATTCTTCTCGTACTTTTTTCAGAAAAGTCGAAAAGTTCTCCATGTGGTAAACAAAAGATAGATTTCTTTCATAACATGTGGTAAATTTCAAAAAATGGGTAAAAAGGAATTTAAAAATACATGAAATTTTTTTTAGAAAACATGGGCAGGGATGATAACAATAACCCCATTAAATACTTACGAATAACAATCACGGATAAGAACGAGATTGGAATAGTTATCCCTTACCTTAGGTCTGATATGCTTCGTACATATCCAAACATCATATATAATAATTTAAATAATTTAATTTACTTATTACATAATCATATTCATTTTAATGATATCATATATGGTTCACTTATGAAATATTGTTACCCTTTCTTTGGTAAATTCCATGTTAAAGCAGCGTTTTGGGTAAAATCGTTTCATTTATCGTACGTGTTTTGACATGTTGTTCTTGATATTATTAATTATATCCTGATTTACATAATTCCAGAATGTAAAACATGATTTATATATAATATATATTCAGTATATAAATATATATGATAGAGAAATAAATGGAATGAAATACACCGTTCATGGAGACGGTAGGTCGTGCGTACGGATGAACGCTGTTTTTGTTTCCTTAATGAATTAAATGGAATTAAGTAAATGAAACATATATGTACATAAATAAAGTATCATTATTATATAATATCTTTCATGAATTTTTATTATGTATACTTTATAATAATACTTGAATGGTTAATAATGGAAAATGAATCTCATCGCCTTCGTGGAGACGGTAGTCCGTATGTACGCACGAGCACTTATATCATTCCCAAGATCATGGAATTGTATTGAAGTGTATGTATAATATTTAAGAATCAATGTAACTTTAAAATAATCATATATAGTAATTTATTTACAAAATTATTCCCATCGAAGTAAGGTGGTGGTGCAAAACAGATTACACCACGACGTAGAGACAATATTCTGTACCTACGCACGCGCGGTGATTTCGATTCCGTTGGATGGATAGAAGATGAAATTGGTCTGTTTAATATTTATAATTACTTATAAGTATATTATTGACACTAATGTTATTAAATTATGATGAAAAAATAAAGAAGAAGAAGTATAAGAAGAAATAAATTGGAATGAATCGGTAAAATATATTACCTCTTCTATGACGCGCCTCTTCTTAACATCTGCTTAAAGCACTAGGGTTGGCCTTTTGAGAAGATTAGAACCTCTATAACGTTTCTAGGGAATATGATAAGGGAAATTGGTAGGGTTTGGCCGACCTTCAAATCTTAAAAGGGTGTGAAGAGAAGTGGGAAGGGGTGCCCTTTTTATAAGGGAGGAGAGGGGCACTTTTGGAAAAACATAAAATATTATTTTATAATAAAGTCATATTCAGTTTATAATACCTCCAAATTGATTTATTTCTAAGATAAAGTTAGGATGGTTCTAAATACTATCAACTAATAGGTTTTAGACAATTTTAGGTTAATATTTTAACCTTATCAATTAGATTTAACTCTAAGTTAAATAATTTAACCTTTACTGTGTCTTCTTGTTTTCTTACACTATATGGTTAATAAACATACTATAACAATCCAAAATAATCCCAAGTGGTTTATTATTAATATATATAACCTTACATAATTCATTTGGAGGAACCTTAGATTTTTAATAATATAATAACAATTAATAATAAAATATTTGTTTTAAAAACTATTTTATGTCCATTTTGACACTATTTGGTAATTGATTTTTGTAAATATCATAACAGAATGATTAGTTAGAAAAAAGTTTATTAAATCAATAATAAAATGTCATATTAAACTATAGAATTAGTATAATTCATAAAAAGTCTCAAATTACATTTATTTGGGTATTTATATATATCAATTATTTTAATATTTCATTATTTAGGAAATTACTGCATCACCATTATGTCATAAATAAATTAAATTATTTAATGTCTAAAAATTATAAATAAAATACCATTAGTTTGAAAATATTTTTATCTTTCTGATGAATATTTATAGTCTAATTTATCTTATGTGTAACCCTATATTAAAAATGTTTTAGTTATTAAACCTTTATTTTAACTATTTTAACTCTTTTTAAAATAAAATAATAATAAATGTCCTAATCTAATCCAAATGGACCTAAAGGGTAATATTTTATTCCTAAGACTCTTTTTGGTCGAATTACACTTATCCAATAGAATTAGGACATGTGTTAAGGTAATAATAATATCATTTTTACCCTTAATTACCCTATTTACTTTTAACCGTGGTAAATAAAAGTAAAAAGCTTCTATTCACCAAAAAATATTTTTATCTTATTTAATAACATTTTACTCCTTTATATTAACCATGTCTCTCAGATTTTCGAAATTCCACTCACAAAAGCAGTAAAATTATGTTTTATGTAAATTTTCAAATTCTCCTAGGAGGTGGGTAAAAGACGTTGAAAAGTTCAATAAAATTTTTATATATCTAAAATTATTATAAAATGACTCAAATTAATTACATTGAACTTATATAGGTATTATGTATCAATTTTGAACTACAATAAATTTAAATTAAATAAATAATTATTTAAATAAAAATTCTGTTTTTAAATAGTAACCCAGTGTTTTCACTATTCATCAAAAATTGAATGTTTTCAAAAAAATACCAAAAATTTACCCTAGGATAATTTCAATATTTGGAATCCAAAAATGAAGTCCATTTTAAAAGATAAAATTTATAAAATTTCAAAAAGTGGGTATTAATATTCATAACGGCTAATTTATATAATATTTTAATAATATCTCGTTTAGTAAAACATGGTATTGCATACTACACACGCTATCAAAGATGGTCTTGATTGTGTGTAATGCAAGCCAAGTCAGGGCTGCGTGTAGTGAAAGCTCTGTTGGGTGTTTCTTATAACATAATCAAAACTTATTTCATTTATACATTAAACAAAATCTATACTTAATGTTGCGTAAAATAATTTCCACAAAACAAACTTGAAATTGTGTGTAACACGAGACAAAAATAGTGTTGTGTATACTGCAAGCTAATACAGTGTTGTGTATAGTACAATAAAATATTGGTTTAGTGTATAATAGAAGAAATAAAAGAAATTAAAAATAATACATCTTATAAAATCTCGGGGTGTTACATAAAGGCCCCCTTAATCAGCGCTTATTTTTAGCCCTGATAAAAGGCCCCCTTAATCAGCGCTTTTTTTAGTAATGATAAAATGGTAGCACTTCTCTTTCCCGTTTTTTTAGTAGTAGTGGGGGGTGGGGTATACTAAGGATATCCATTTCATTTATTGATTTATTTTATTTATTATTATTGTTTTATTTTTTTTGGGATTTCATAATAGCTTAATAATGAGGTAGTTGATTCCATGTGGATTTCAATCAAATACCAGGGCACCGGTACACTAGGGATCACATGATTTCACTCTCTAACTCAACCTAGTTTCATTTAATTTTGAGATTTCATTTCCAAAGACTAATGTTATACTATTTAAATTTGTATGGATTTAAACTAATCATCCAGGGAATAGGTAGAAAGTAAAATAAGGGAGTAACCATGATTTTGTGAAAAAATAAAAGCTTTCACTTTAGGGAACTGTTGTTTTACCGCAGCTAATTTTCTTCTGAATATATCTGACTCATAGTCCATACTCCTTGGAATCAATTGTAGGGTATTCCCATAGTATTATTTTAAAAAGTGCGCATTTTTTTCTTACTGAGTTATTATCTTGATATAATCTAATGAGTTGTAAATTATATTGAACTGCATTCTCATATTAGCTTGTTGCTATTGATTTTATATTCATTCAACTGCTGATGAACAACAATGATCATCATGAAAATACTTGATCTTATTTTGAGAAATATTATGTGTATTTATAATATATTAAATCCAAATATTTTTAAAAAATTTCACTTGTTTTCTGGTTGTGCATAGTGGTGTTTATTGTGTTTCGGTTTCCCATTTTCCTTTTTCTTTTTGTGCATGGAAAGGTAATTTTTTGGACTTAACTACTATCCCTTCACAATTATTTTTATGTTGAATTTATAATCTGATTTTAATATCATTTTCTCCCACATTAAGAGTAAACATTGTGGGAAATGTCGAGTTTTATGTGTGGGGGAGAGGGGTATTTTTGTGATATTATGATTCAATTCATGTCACATCAATTTATACCTTTATTTTTTTCAAGAAATGGTGAATTTTTTTTCATAATATCAATATTCATTCAAACAATTTTGATTTTTTAGTGGGGGGTTTTAAGATTCAATATGAATACAAATTTACTTCTTCCTACTAGATAATGAAATGTTGGGTGTTGAGGGTTGCAATGAGTCTGAAATAGTTTCAGATGTATGATTGTCGAGTGGAATAAACTATTGTTTATATGGATTGTCAATTTATGAACTGAAGATGAGTGTGAGATAAGATATTTTTATGGGATTGTGATTATAACATTATAAAACTAGAAAATTTAACTGGATCCTAGGGGACTCACCTTATGAAAAAAATAACTTTTGTTATCCAACTGAAATGGTTATTAGAGAATTCCTTTTAAACTAGAGTAATTTGGGAAAATGATATACCACAATGAATATCTGTAACTCTAGGAACTTAGTGTGTATGTTAACCCTCTGAAAAATTTAATACTTTCAATTGCACAATTTTTTTCACATACATGGCTGGGTATAATTCCAAAAAAATGAAAAAATATAGTGTCTTATAATGGAAAATGAGCACATTTTGGTGAGGGGAATTTATAACCCAGATATAGAAGGAGAAAATTTACTTGCAAGAAGATCATTTGAGTTGTATCAATTAATTGATTCAAAAATTATGCTTTGAAAATTTTGGAACCTAGGAGAATGTAATGATTCAATGTTCCTAGGGTTAAGGGTTTTTCCCAAATATATCTAATCAGTCATTATTTTTGGAATAGAACATGAACTAGAATTGAGGTATAGAAGAATGTGAATTCATATAGGAGTCATGAAATTTTTATAGGAAATGAACATGCTTTTCACTTGATTTCCACTATGTCAGTGAATTTAGGTAGTACCGATTTTGTGAATGAATTCTTTGATAAGAATGATCAGGTTCTTCTCCTCTGTAATATTATTGAAATTCTCTTTTTAAATTAAATTTTAAAAATCATATATTTTGTTTTATAAAGTCAAAAGTGATCGTTTTGTTGAGGAAAAACATATATTTAATTATGGAGGAATTTTATGTTGCTGTTTTTTGTTTTCACTTTACCAAATAATTTTATCACTTTAGATTCTCTTATTATTATTAAAATAATGTATTTTAGTTAATAATTATAAATTGTACTACTTTATGTATCAAAATTTTAAAAGTATGTTTTTGTGTTAAAATTATGTTTTAATAGTGTTTATTTTTAATGTTTTTAATAATAAAATTAATTTATTAATTATATTTTTTTCATTCATTTTATAATCATTCATTTTTGTTTAAATAATATTTTTTTTATTTTTCATTCTTTGAATTCTTTTATTGTTTATATATTTTTTCTTTCTTTTCATTTTTTAGAATATTATAGTTTTATTCATCAATTTAATTATTTTATTATATTTAATTGTAAATAAATAAGTTTTTACCTTTTTTTTGTAAACATTAAATAATTAAATTCAGTTTACAAATTAATTCAACTATTTTTATATTCTTATACTATGTAATATTTAATTATAATATAATTCACATTTTATCATTCTCTTTGTATAATTAATTTAACCAAGCTAACATGAAATATTTATTTTAATTTTATTTATTTGTTAACAAATTTTAATCATTATAAAATCTTTGTTGAATATTTTTTAATTTAAAATATTTTTTTAAAAAAGTTTTAATGTAAATTAGTATTTAAATTTATTTTGTTAATATATTTATTTTTTTAGTTGAATTAATTTATTGATTTTATTTACAACTTGTTTTGTTTTTATTTATTAAATTTTTAGGTGATACCTCCACCCACCACCAGCAGGTCACTCATCGCCACCCAACAAGTCACCATTGCAATTTCCAACAGTGACTCACTATTCCCTCCAACCCACATTAGCCTCTAAATTTGTAAAAATAAAAATTTACCAACCATTTTCCACTATCAACTATGGGTGACATCCAACGATGGGGGTTTACACACCATTATCCACCCCTTTACCAAAGAATTTCACTCTCCACCATCCCCCATCCTTGTACATAATGGTGAGTCACATAGTAACCACCAACACCCTCTTTGCTCAACATAAACCGTTTCCAAGCTGTCCCACCCATTATAACGACCCATACTTTACATACATTGTTAATACTTCAAAATTGAAGCACACTTATTACAACATATGAAAAAACCACAAAGGACCGTATAGGTATAGTGTCTTTAGAAACTGGGGAAACATAAACAACTGGTTCATAAATCTTCTACAGTGTCTCCCATTTATTTCATCATATCTAGGGTCCCTTTTAGCATATTCTACTTAATATCCATCTTCCTGACCTGGGGAAAAGAAAACATGAAAGGGTGAGCTCAAATGCTCAACAAGGCAAATAAAGGAAATAAAAATCATATCATATCTTTTTGAAAATCATAACCTGCAAAAGAGATCATAATATCTTAACATGGAACAAATCATAGAAGTGAAAATGAGATCCCCATAATCATAACATAAAACATGAAACTTTGTGGCATGCACACATAATCATGGAAAATCATTTCTTGTTAGTCATGACTCATTTCCAAGACTATCTTAGTGGACAAAGTCCCTTTCTGAACCGAGTAACCCTCGTTTCAGTCCTGTTTCACTGAACCGGTATAACCTACCGTTCCAGTCCTTTATATCTCATGAGATATAAACTCTTTACCCAATGCATTGGAGGGAGATATAGGTCCCACCCATCTTATAATGAATCCTTTCTTATGTGTGCCACATAATCATACATCATCGCATAACACATGTAACAAAAATGGGATTCTTGAAACATCATGACATCATAAATCAATTCATATAAGATAAAGGAATTCATAAAAAAATATTTCCATCACAACATAATCAAACCAATGTAATAATAGGGATAAAAACAGAACCCTTTTATTATCTTAGATGGAAAATAATTTTGATAAAATACTTGAACTTCATTCTTGAGGAAAATATCCTTTCGGCTTCAAAAATACTTTTCCTTTCTTAACATGTCGTACAATTGTAAAATAAAAGAAGTTGATTAAAAATAAACTAAAAAACTTGTAAAGGAAACTTCTTGGAAATAATGTTTTAGAAATCCATTCATGCCGTATAAGTTAAAAAAAACATTCTTCTCGTACTTTTGTCGGAAAAGTCAAAAAGTACCTCGTACGAAAAACGACAAAGATTCCTTTCATTTCTTTTACTAAAAACTCACCGAAGGGTAAAAATGGATTTAAAAAATTGTAGGTGGATGGAAATAATATTACATATTGACGAAACATGGATTTGGATGATAAAATACACCCCAGTAATTACTTACGAATAAACAATCTCGGATAAAAATGAGATTGTGATATTTCCCTTACCTTAGGTCCGATTTGACTTGTAAGTGTCCGAAGCTCCTGTATAATGGTTTAAATAATGTTATTGACTTATTCCAGAATCATACATATTGATATGATATCATATATGGTCATATTCTTAGCTTCTTGTTAGTAATATTTCATTGTTACCTGTTACTCGGGTCTTTATTGCCTTTTGTTCTTATGCGTGTTTTGCCGAATACATTCTTATTCTTTTTTTAAGGTTATAGATTCCTTATATCCATAATGGTATTAGTGTAACATATATCATATTTATTCATTCAATTCATTTATATAATTACTATGTAATGATGATCATGTAGAACGAGTCGCATCACATCGTGGAGACGGTATTCCGTACGTACGCACGAGTGATGATATCATTCCTATGATCATGGAACTGTATTGGAGTATATATATATATTATTTCAGTATAAATATTACTTTATAATAATCCTAAATAGTTACTCATTACACCATTATACCCATCCTTGTAAAGTGATGGTGGAAAAATAGATTACACCACGGCGTAGAGACGGTATTCCATACGTACGCACGCGCGGTGATTTCATTTTTCCGTAGGATGGATAGAAGGTGAATTAGGGTTGTTTCATATTTATAATAACATATCAGTATGTAAGTAATACTTATGTTATTACTTTATCATGAAACAACTAAAGGAGAAGAAGTTTAAGAAGAAGGAAATTGAAAAGATCGGTAATGGATATTACCTCTTCTTTGGAACGCTTCTTTGAATCCTCCACTTAGGGAACTAAGATTGGTCTTTGAAGAAGACCAGGACCTCTAGGATTATTCTAGGGAAGTGGAGAGGAGAAAATGGCAGGGTTTGGCCGAGCTTGAGTTCTCAAATTGGTGTGAGGAGGAGGGGGGAGGAGGTGCCCTTTTATAAGGGAGGAGAGGGGCACCTTAGGAATATCTCAAAATATTATTTTATATTAAAGTCAAAATCGGTTTATAATGGTTCCAAAGGGTCTTATTTCGAAGCTAAAGTGGGGATGGGTCGAAATCCTATCAACCAATAGAATTTAGACAAGTTTAGGGTATTATTTTAACCTTATCAATTAGATTTAACTCTAAGTTAAATAATTTAACGTTTACCATGTCTTTTTGTTTTCTTTCACTATATGGTTAATACACTTTCTATAACATGCCAAACGAACCCCAAATTGTTTATTATTAATATATATATCCTTATCTAAGTCATTTGGCCGAACCTTAGATTTTTAGGAATAAAATAACAATTAATAATATTTTATTTTATTTAAAAACTATTTTGTGTCAATTTTGACACTATTTGATATATGATTTTTGTGAAAGTCATAACAGAATTATATGTTCGAACCAAGTTTCTTAAATCAACAATAATATATCATAGTAACCTAGAAAATTAGTGGAATTCATAAAAAGTCTTAAATTACATTTATTTTTGTATTTATATTATCAATTATGTCAATATATCATTAATAAGATAATTACTGCATCATCTTTGTGTCATAAATAAATTATATTATTTGATGTCTAAAAATTACAAATAAAATACAATCATGTAGGAAATATTTTTAGATTTCTAATGAATATTTACAATCGAATTTATCTTATGTATAACCCCATATTAAAAATGATTTACTTGTTAAACATTGATTTTAACTATTTTAACCCTTCTTTAAATAAATTAATAATAAATGTCCTAATCTAATCCAAGTGGGCCAAAATGGTCATATTTTATTCCTAAGTTTGTTTTTGGTCGAATTACACTTATCCAATAGAATTAGGACATGTGTTAGGGTAATATTAATATCATATTTACCCTTAGTTACCCTATTTACTATTAACCGCGGTAAAAAAAATAAAAAGTTACTATTCACCAAAAAAATTATTTTTATCTCATTGAACCACATTTTACTTAATGATATCAACCGTGTCTGTCAGATTTTTGAAATTCCATTCACAGAAGCGGTAAAATTAAGTTTTATGCAAAATTCAGTTTTTAACCTACCACTTAGTGGTTTCACTATTCATCAAAAATTGAAAGTTTTCAGAAAAATACCAAAATTTCACCCTAGGCTAATTTCGATATTCTGAGTCCAAAAATGAAGTCCATTTTGAAAAATAAAATTTATAAAATTTCAAAAACTGGTTATTACTATTCATAACGACTGGTTTTAATAGCATATTGTTGTTTAGTGAAACTCGGTATTGCGTACGATGCAAGCTATCGAGGAAGGTCGCGATTGCGTGTAAAGCAAGCCAAGCAAGTGTTGTGTAGAAAAAGATTCCTTTGATGATTTATATAACATAAAAATCTCGGGTGTTACATTCTACCCGCCTTAAAAAGAATTTCGCCCTCGAAATTCGTCACTTTGTAACAAACAGATGAGGATACTTCTCCCTCATCGTATCCTCAAGCTCCCATGTAGCTTCTTCAAGTTGCTGGTTCCTCCATAAAACTTTCACCAATCAAGTGGTCTTGTTTCGTAGGACTTTTTCGCTACGATCCAGAATCTCTATCGGCTGTTCTTCATAAGAAAGATCTTGCTCTAGCGGTACAACTTCTGAGCTGAGTACATGTGAAGGATTTGGTATGTACTTTCTCAGGAGAGATACATGGAACACATCGTGAACTTGAGAGAGATTCGGTGGAAGCACCAATCGGTAAGCTACCTTCCCAACACGATCCAGTATTTCGAAAGGACCGATATATCTAGGGCTCAACTTCCCCTTCTTTCCAAATCTCATAACCCTCTTCCAGGGAGATATTCGTAAGAACACTTTATCACCCACTTCAAATCTAGGTCTTTTCTTCGGTTGTCGGCATAACTTTTCTGTCGACTCTGAGCTGCGCTTATGTGTTGTTGAATAGATCTGACCTTTTCTGCCATTTCATCAACGAGATCTGGTCCTAATAGATTTCTTTCCCCAACTTCATCCCAGCAAGTTGGAGTCCTGCATTTCTTTCCATAGAGAGCTTCATAAGGAGCCATCTGAATACTGGAGTGAAAGCTATTATTATAAGAAAATTCCACCAAAGGTAGGTGTTGATCCCAACCTCCTTTGAAATCCATAGAGCAAGCTCTTAACATATCTTCTAGGGTTTGAATTGTTCTCTCAGACTGACCGTCTGTCTGGGGATGATAAGCAGTGCTGAAACTCAACTCTGTATCCAGAGTATGCTGAAGACTTCACCAGAACTTCGAGGTAAATCTTGGATCCCGATCAGATATATTAGAAAGTGGTACTCCATGGAATCTTACCACTTCCTTTACATATATCTCGGCAAGCTAATCTAGAGAGAAATCCTCTCTAATAGGAATGAAGTGTGCAGACTTTGTAAGACGATCAACTATGACCCAGATAGCATTATTGCCTTTGGATGTTTTAGGAAGTCCTGTGACAAAGTCCATAGTGATGTTTTCCCATTTCCATTCGGGTATGGGTAATGGTTGTAACATCCCCTTAGACTTTTGTCTCTCAGCTTTAACTTGTTGACAAACCAAGCATCGAGAGACATATTCAGCAACATCTCTTTTCATGCCATCCCACCAGAAGTACTCTTTCAGGTCCCTATACATCTTCGTGCTTCCAGGTTGAATAGAGAATGAAGAACTATGAGCCTCATTCAGCAGCTCCTTCTTTAATTCGGGGATGGAAGGAACACAAACCCGATTCCTGAACTTTATTATCCCATCACAATCAAGGTTGAATTCAGGAACATTTCTCACCTTCTTTTGTAACTCGGCATCTTCTTTCTGTGCCTCTTTAATCTTCACATGTATAGATGGTTGAACATTCATTTGAGAAAGATAAGATTTTTCCCTTTCCATTATAATTTCAAGATCCATCCTTTGTAAATCCATAAATATTGGATCTTTTGTGATCCTCATCATGGATAAACAAGCATGGTCTTGTCGACTTAATGCATCTGCCACCTTGTTTGCTTTCCCAGGGTGGTAATGGATTGAGCAGTCATAATCCTTAATCAGCTCCAACCATCTTCTTTGGCACATATTCAGCTCCTTTTGTGTGAAAATATACTTTAAACTTTTATGATCAGTATAAATATCACACCTTTCACCATAAAGGTAATGCCTCCAAATATTTAATGCAAAGATTACCGCAGCCAACTCCAAATCATGTGTTGGGTAATTTTGCTCATGGATTTTCAACTGTCGTGAGTCATAAGCTATCAGCATATCATTTTGCATAAGAACACACACCAATCCCTTCTTGGATGCATCACTGTAGATCACAAACCTTTCTCCACTACAAGGCAGTGTGAGCATAGGTGCACTGGATAACCTTCTTTTCAACTCCTTGAAATTCTCTTCACATTCCTCTGTCCAGACAAACTTAACTCCTTTCCGAGTCAACTTGGTGAGTGGATTAGATAATCGTGAAAAATCTTTTACAAAACGTCGATAATATCCAGCCAAACCAAGAAAACTTCGGATCTCAGTTACTGTTGTTGGTCTCGAACATCTTTCGATAACCTCTGTTTTTGCTGGATCCACAGATATCCCCTCTTTTGAGATTATGTGACCCAAAAATGCAACTTTTTGAAGCCAAAATTCACACTTGGTAAATTTGGCATAAAGCTTCTCCTTTCTCAGGGTCTTTAATATAATTCTCAAGTGATCTTCATGCTCTTCCTTTCTATTTGAATAGACAAGAATATCGTCTATAAAGACTACCACAAATTGATCAAGATAGTCTCTAAAGACTCTATTCATTAGATCCATGAAGATAGCAGGGGCATTAGTAAGACCAAATGGCATCACTATAAATTCATAGTGTCCATACCTTGTACGGAAAGCCGTCTTTGGTATGTCCTCCCTTTTGACCCTTAATTGATGATACCCTGAACGAAGATCAATCTTGGAAAAGTATTGAGCTCTGCGTAGTTGGTCAAATAAGTCATCAATGCATGGGAGAGGATATTTGTTCTTGATAGTGATCTTGTTAAGTTCTCGATAATCAATGTAGAGTCTCATTGATCCATCTTTCTTCTTAACAAATAGAACATGTGCTCCCCAAGGTGACGCACTAGGGCGTATGAATCCCTTATCAAGATTCTCTTGGAGTTGCTTCTTCAATTCCTGCAACTCAATTGGGGCCATTCTATAAGGTGTCTTTGAAATAGGCAAAGCACCCGGTATGAGTTCTATTGAAAACTCAACTTCACGATTTGGTGGAAGAACCGGTAATTCCTCCGGAAAGACATCATCAAACTCCCGTACAATGGGCATATTCTTAATCGTGAGTTTCTCACCAACCATTTGAGATAAATAACCTTCATTTAGTGGAATCAATACCCATAAGATGGAAGAAATTTCCACTGGAAGGTTATGTTCATCCTTGCATTGGTATACGATCGTAGATTGATCTGGAATATGAAATGTGACTTCCCTTCTTTGGCAATTGATATGAGCTCCATGTAGAGAAATCCAATCCATGCCAAGAATCACATCAAATTCCACTAAAGGAAGGATCACAAGATTTGCAGGAAGCACTTTCCCACAAACTTCGATCGGAGAAGAATTATAAACTTTTGATGCGACTTTTGTGCCATTAGGTGTTGTCACAGCTAACTCAACATCTAATTGTTGAGGTAATACGGTGATACCCTTAGAAAATTCTTTAGAAATAAAAGAGTGGGTGGATCCAGAATCAAATAAAACATTTGCTACTTTAGAGTGGATGGTAAGTGTACCTTTCACCACTTCGTTATCGTACTCCACATCGCTGATAGAAATTGCATGTGACTTTCCTTTGTCTTTAGCCTTAAGATTTTGTTGACGTCGACCATCATCATCAACCCTTGGATTTGGGCATTGATTTGCATAATGCCCCATCTCCTTGCACATGAAACATTGAAGTGTAGTAGGTTCATTCTGTGTATCCCTTCCTTTGTTTGCGTCATTAGACATCTTCTTCCCATTATCACGGCATTCAAATGCCCGATGACCTTCTTTTCCACATTTAAAACATTTACTTGTCCCTTTAAGACAAATCCCTCCATGTTTCTTTCCACACTTTGAGCATAAGGAAAATCTCATCTTCTTTTCTATGTGCTCTTTAGATTTTTCTTTGAATTCCATCTTCCTCTTCTTATCAAACCCATGTGACTGATGGGTTACTCCAATCTCCATCTCGACTTTGAGAGCACATCGAACGATTTCCTCATAGCTATTGAAATCTCTTATGGCTAACGCCCTTCGAAGACTTGGTTTTAAGTCACTAAAGAATCGATCGATCTTACTCTCAGGTTGGATAATAATACCAGAAGCGTACCTTGCAAGTCTTGTAAAATTTTCTTCATAGGTACTAACAGATTCATCATCCCTTTGCTTCAGTTCAAGGAACTCTTTCTCCATCTTTGTTCGGAGAATACGAGGGAAGTACTTATTGAAAAATAAGTTCTTGAACTCGTCCCATTCCATAGACTCAATTTCATCCCTTTGCCTCGTATTCTTAATAAGATTCCACCATTGATCAGCATCTCCTTCCAAACGATACACTGCTAGGATGACTTTAACATGTTCAGAACATTGAAGAACTGAAAATATCTTTTCAGTAGTACTAATCCATTGTTCATCAACTAATGGATCAGTAGACCCACTGAAAGAAGGTGGACGCTGCCTCATGAAGGATTCAACAGAATGTTGCTCCTTCCTTTGCTCGTTTGGAAGTCCTGCATGATTCATCGCTTGAGAAAGTTGTGTGAGCATGGCTACAAGATTTTTCATTCCAGCTCCCATATCGTTTGGTTGCTCAGGGGGACAATCATTGCATTGCCCATCGCATTCCGCATTAACACGGTTTCTTCGGGTTCCAGCCATTGACTAAAACCAAGAAGAATAGTGTGAGCAACACTAATTATAATAGGAAAACCACATAATTCAAGAATAAAATTTTCATGCTTAAGGTCTTATCCTAGGTTATTCAAGGCCATTTCTAAAACACTAAGATTGTGTTCTATGCTTAGAATTATCCTTAGGGTTCTTACCTAGTTTCCAAAGGTTGACTATACCTTTCCTCTGATACCAACTATAACGACCCATACTTTACATACATTGTTAATACTTCAAAATTGAAGCACACTTATTACAACATATGACAAAACCACAAAGGACCGTATAGGTATAGTGTCTTTAGAAACTGGGGAAACATAAACAACTGGTTCATAAATCTTCTACAGTGTCTCCCATTTATTTCATCATATCTAGGGTCCCTTTTAGCATATTCTACTCAATATCCATCTTCCTGACCTGGGGAAAAGAAAACATGAAAGGGTGAGCTCAAATGCTCAGCAAGGCAAATAAAGGAAATAAAAATCATATCATATCTTTTTGAAAATCATAACCTGCAAAAGAGATCATAATATCTTAACATGGAACAAATCATAAAAGTGAAAATGAGATCCCCATAATCATAACATAAAACTTGAAACTTTGTGTCATGCACACATAATCATGGAAAATCATTTCTTGTTAGTCATGACTCATTTCCAAGACTATCTTAGTGGACAAAGTCCCTTTCTGAACTGAGTAACCCTCGTTTCAGTCCTGTTTCACTGAACCGGTATAACCTACCGTTCCAGCCCTTTATATCTCATGAGATATAAAATCTTTACCCAATGCATTGGAGGGAGATATAGGTCCCACCCATCTTATAATGAATCCTTTCTTATGTGTGCCACATAATCATACATCATCGCATAACACATGTAACAAAAATGGGATTCTTGAAACATCATGACATCATAAATCAATTCATATAAGATAAAGGAATTCATAAAAAAAATATTTCCATCACAACATAATTAAACCAATGTAATAATAGGGATAAAAACAGAACCCTTTTATTATCTTAGATGGAAAATAATTTTGATAAAATACTTGAACTTCATTCTTGAGGAAAATATCCTTTCTGCTTCAAAAATACTTTTCCTTTCTTAACATGTCGTACAATTGTAAAATAAAATAAGTTGATTAAAAATAAACTTAAAAACTAGTAAAGGAAACTTCTTGGAAATAATGTTTTAGAAATCCATTCATGCCGTATAAGTTAAAAAAAACATTCTTCTCGTACTTTTGTCGGAAAAGTCAAAAAGTACCTCGTACGAAAAACGACAAAGATTCCTTTCATTTCTTTTACTAAAAACTCACCGAAGGGTAAAAATGGATTTAAAAAATTGTAGGTGGATGGAAATAATATTACATATTGATGAAACATAGATGTGGATGATAAAATACACCCCAGTAATTACTTACGAATAAACAATCTCGGATAAAAATGAGATTGTGATATTTCCCTTACCTTAGGTCCGATTTGCTTTATACGTGTCCGAAGCTCCTGTATAATGGTTTAAATAATGTTATTGACTTATTCCAGAATCATACATATTGATATGATATCATATATGGTAATATTCTTAGCTTCTTGTTAGTAACATTTCATTGTTACCTGTTACTCGGGTCTTTATTGCCTTTTGTTCTTATGCGTGTTTTGCCGAATACATTCTTATTCTTTTTTTAAGGTTATAGATTCCTTATATACAGAATGGTATTAGTGTAACATATATCATATTTATTCATTCAATTAATTTATATAATTACTATGTAATGATGATCATGTAGAACGAGTCGCATCACATCGTGGAGACGGTATTCCGTACGTACGCACGAGTGATGATATCGTTCCTATGATCGTGGAACTGTATTGGAGTATATATATATATTATTTCAGTATCAATATTACTTTATAATAATCATAAATAGTTACTCATTACACCATTATACCCATCCTTGTAAAGTGATGGTGGAAAAATAGATTACACCACGGCGTGGAGACGGTATTCCGTACGTACGCACGCGTGGTGATTTCATTTTTCCGTAGGATGGATAGAAGGTGAATTAGGGTTGTTTCGTATTTATAATAACATATCAGTATGTATGTAATACTGATGTTATTACTTTATAATGAAACAACTAAAGGAGAAGAAGTTGAAGAAGAAAGAAATTGAAAAGATCGGTAATGGATATTACCTCTTCTTTGGAACACTTCTTTGAATCCTCCACATAGGGAACTAAGATTTGTCATTGAAGAAGACCAGGACCTCTAGGATTATTCTAGGGAAGTGGAGAGGAGAAAATGGCAGGGGTTGGCCGAGCTTGAGTGCTCAAATTGGTGTGAGGAGGAGGGGGGTGGAGGTGCCCTTTTATAAGGGAGGAGAGGGGCACCTTAGGAATATCTCAAAATATTATTTTATATTAAAGTCAAAATCGGTTTATAATGGTTCAAAAGGGTCTTATTTCGAAGCTAAAGTGGGGATGGGTCGAAATCCTATCAACCAATAGAATTTAGACAAGTTTAGGGTATTATTTTAACCTTATCAATTAGATTTAACTCTAAGTTAAATAATTTAACTTTTACCATGTCTTTTTGTTTTCTTTCACTATATGGTTAATACACTTACTATAACATGCCAAACGAACCCCAAATTGTTTATTATTAATATATATATCCTTATCTAAGTCATTTGGCCTAACCTTATATTTTTAGGAATAAAATAACAATTAATAATATAATATTTGATTTAAAAACTATTTTGTGTCAATTTTGACACTATTTGATATATGATTTTTGTGAAAGTCATAACAGAATTATATGTTCAAACCAAGTTGCTTAAATCAACACTAATATATCATAGTAACCTAGAAAATTAGTGGAATTCATAAAAAGTCTTAAATTACATTTATTTTGGTATTTATATTATCAATTATGTCAATATTTCATTAATAAGATAATTACTGCATCATCTTTGTGTCATAAATAAATTATATTATTTGATGTCTAAAAATTACAAATAAACTACCATAATGTAGGAAATCTTTTTATATTTCTAATGAATATTTACAATCGAATTTATCTTATGTATAACCCCATATTAAAAATGATTTACTTGTTAAACTTTGATTTTAACTATTTTAACCCTTCTTTAAATAAATTAATAATAAATGTCCTAATCTAATCCAAGTGGGCCTAAATGGTCATATTTTATTCCTAAGTTTGTTTTTGGTCGAATTACACTTATCCAATAGAATTAGGACATGTGTTAGGGTAATATTAACATCATATTTACCCTTAGTTACCCTATTTACTATTAACCGCGGTAAAAAAAATAAAAAGTTACTATTCACCAAAAAAATTATTTTTATCTCATTGAACCACATTTTACTTACTGATATCAACCGTGTCTATCGGATTTTTGAAATTCCATTCACAGAAGCGGTAAAATTAAGTTTTATGCAAAATTCAGTTTTTAACCTACCACTTAGTGGTTTCACTATTCATCAAAAAATGAAAGTTTTCAGAAAAATACCAAAATTTCACCCTCGGCTAATTTCGATATTCTGAGTCCAAAAATGAAGTCCATTTTGAAAAATAAAATTTATAAAATTTCAAAAAGTGGTTATTACTATTCATAACGGCTAGTTTTAATAGCATATTGTTGTTTAGTGAAACTCGGTATTGCGTACGATGCAAGCTATCGAGGAAGGTCGCGATTGCCTGTAAAGCAAGCCAAGCAAGTGTTGTGTAGAAAAAGATTCCTTTGATGATTTATATAACATAAAAGTCTCGGGTGTTACACCCATCGTTTGCCTTACTCTAAGTTACCTAATAAGATACCCACAATAATGACTCTAGAGTCCCTAAAAGAACCTAACACCCCTTACAACAATCACTTAGGAGTCACTATTGTATATCCTCAAAACAACCACTGTCATTAAATATACACAATAGAAGAAAAAAAATAGAAAATGTTCGAATTCTAATTTTTCAATTACAGATTCACCAAGAATCAAAGTACAAAAAATCAACTTCAAGATTTTTGAATCATACTCCCACTTGAAGAAAACTCTCCACCGCTGAAGAACACTGAATCTTCCAGCATCTCTGTTCACTGTATGCCCATTTCTGTAGCTCAATTCACTACCAAAACAAGCTCATGTTCCACTAGATCTTGAAAAAAAAGATGAAATCCAAGAAAGACTAATAAGAAACCCAAATCACAATTGGTGATCAAAACCACTCAAACCACCACTGCACTACAGCCATCCCAAGTCGCCTTCTCCGCTATTGTCAACTCTTGCTGCTGAAACCCCCTCCATGAGTCCATGAAACTTTTGTCACTGACCATTTCCACACTACTGGAGCCCCCTCTCTACCGTGAGATTAATTTCCCCTATTCCACTTCTACCTCGAGAAAACTCCCATTTTATTCTTTTATTTTCTATTTCTATATAATATATATTAACCTATATATAATAATGATAAAATTTATAATACTTAACAAAATTATTATAAATAATTTATAGAATAATAATAGTAATAAAATAAATCTAAATAGATTAATAATAGTAATTATATATCTATATATAATAATACATGTATTTATATATATTTATTTTTATAATTGTTAATATAAATAATCTTATATGAGATTTTATATTTATATATCAAATTATATTAATAATAATTATAAGTTTATATTATTATAATTATATTGTACAATATTTTTTGTTTTTAAATGTGTTGGTAAGTATTATTTATTTAAATAATAATACTAACAATTTAAAACAATGTGTGACACATTTTTTTTCTACTGTTTGGCACAAGGGGAAGTGATCACAGGATTTAGAGAAGATTATTATGGGAAACTGTGTGGGGAACCAAGATCGTTGCACAAATATTGTTCCACTCATTGGAAGTTCATAGAAGGTTGGTAATGCACACATAAAGTGATGCCACATGAATGAAGATACTTCCTGTTTGTTAGTGTTTTTTCATTTTTTGTTTTCCAAATTAGGGTAGAGCCGCTCATATTTTGTTCTTAAAAACCACCCTGAGACATGGAATCCCATTTGGATACCTTGAGATTGGCACCCCACTCCTTCATTATCCTCCATTTTCATTGTTTTAATTTTCTCATTTTGTATATAAATATTAGTGTGTTGTTTTGTTTTGTTAATTCAATTGGGATATTTTTGACATTGTTCTACTTCATTTGGTAATGTGATCTCAAATATCCAATAATGGAGATTTAATTTATAGGGCAAGATTTTAGTAGTGAATCATGAAATGATATAAAGATCTAAGCATCATTGTTTTCATTATTGTGATCATCATTTTGATCATTATTTCTTTTTCACCATATAGAATTGTGATTGTGAATTGGGGTGAGTGAGAGGACACCTTTTCAAAGGATGATATTTCTACTATATCGCCTCATGAAATTTCCTCTTCCTCAATCAGTTTCTCAACTGAGTAATTGATATGGGTTATGCAATTTGATTATCCTGGTAAGATCATTCTGGCTTGTGAGAAAAATGGCCAGGATTACTCTGTTGAGTGATTTACATTGTATTTTGTAGGAATTTTTGAGAACTGAAGAAAATCTATTATTGAGTGTTAAATGTTTAGGTGAGATAGGTTTACACATTGAAACATTAGTTATATATTGATTTAATTGAATGTTTTTGGTTCAATCCTTAGGTTGATTTATGATATGGACTTGAGGGTGGATCCACTTGGACCTGGCCTTGTTATTACCAACATATTTCTTCTTTTCCTTCATGCATTTTATTTTTTTTCGTTTTCTGGTTATGTTTCTTCTATTTCTCTTCTGTTTTATCACTATTTCTTCCCCCTCTCATTTTTTTCTAAACCATTTCATTTGATATTTGTTTAATTCTTTCAAAATGAAAAAAACACAAAAATATTTTCATAAATACTACTTGGGATCCCGAAACTTATTCCTTGAGATCAACCCCAAGGTTTTCCACCATGATATATCTTGGCACATTTTTTTCTATGTGATTTTGTGTTTTAGTATAGCTTTGTAATTCCCATTCCTTGACCATTTTCAATATGAATGTTGGGTCTTATAAATATAACTTTGACCATCCTCTCCAAAATGACACAGTCCGTCACACAATTGTAATAACATTAAGTCATTGTAGAAGATCTCAAATTTTTATTTTAATATATATAACTGATCATTAATTAATTTATGACATGTAGAATACATCAGGAGGTTAATAAAATATGTGGTGTAATCAAATGAATAAAATGAATTCACAATTTAAAAAGAGATTAAAAAATATTGATAGATTCATGACCATTCATACAACATTAAATTGATATCATATGAATACTATATTTAATAAATTTATATCATTTATAAATATTCAAAACCTTATTCTGACATATGGTGTGATCGGAATTAAAAATGTGCGTTTCTGTGGGTTAAGATTCATTAAAAACATGCATCGTATGGTAAAAACTGAGAAAATGTCCTTAGATTTGTGTAAAATAAAAGGAAAATAATATTAAACTAATTTTTGATGTGTAATAATTCATAAAAAAATAAATGAGACCTTATGTGTTTCTATGATGACTGAAAAAATAGATTTATAGGAAAAAAGTGAATTAAAACATATGAAATGATTAAATCCAAGAAAACAAATTTAGTATATAGAGACATTTCATTACAATGATCACTGATTATTTTTTCACATATATAAATATATGATACTACAAATTAATGTGTAGTATACAAGAAATGACATAAATTTTATTATTATAGATTCATATAGTGTTCAAAAACATGCATAAAATGTTATAAATAAGAAAAAGAGATATAATTTTCATAAATTTTTAATAAAATAAGTATGCAATAATTTTTCACATTTAGGAAAATATAGAACAGCAATATGATATTTATCTTGTTCAAAATAAACAAAAAATATGTCTTAGAGTAGAAAATTATAAAAAAAATATATAATAAAATCTATCAAATGACCTCATATTGTTTTGATATCAATATTATAAAGATTTTAGATATTTTTTTGATAGTAATAAATAAATATAATATTAATATGATGTGCGTTGTTCTTGTAATTTTACACTTTGATTTTTTAAAAATGAAAAATTTTGTTTTATAGAGTTTAAGAAACACTACACCAAACATAAACGACGCATGGAATATATTTTTTAAATATGATTTTAATAACATAGCTGTTGAATTAGCAGGTATGAATAAGATAAACTATATTACAAAACATATAAAGTTCCTAATAAAAGGTAATTTATTGAAAAATTCATAGTAAGTAATTCCTCATCTTTTGATTGGGATATTTTATTTAAAAAAAATACATTTCCTTCCAAAAATGATTTTTATTTCTTTTTTAGATAAGATATATTAACTAATTTTTGGATCTTTTATAAATTTTATTTTATAAAATAATTTTTTTTAAATTATAAAATCTATATTGACATAGGGTGTATTTTTGGATATTTTTAGAAAATATTGATTTTTCATTGAATAGTGAAAAAGAATGATTTTTTGGTAAAATTGTAATTTCTTTTTAATAAATTAAGTAATTTAAAACTCTGAATTTTTTATGGTTCAATATTAAAAAATATATTATTTATTTATATTGAAATTAATTAATTACATTTAAATCATCTTTATTCCAAATATTGTTATCTATTTATTTTTAGGCTTAAAACACGTTTCTCTAAAAACTATTTATAAATGCATAATATTTATCCCTTTTAATTAAAAAAATTAAACACTAATAAGGAAATACTTATGTAATATTTATCAATTATATATATAGATATATGAATTTATATCCATATAATTATGATTATAAGTCATATGGTCAATATAATATCATCTTAATCTTGAAAAATGAATTTCTTGACAAACAGTTTTTTTTATGTGAATTTCGGGTTTATTTTAAAATTTAATTGTACAACTTTTTTGAATTGAATTTCATAAAATGGATTAACTATTTTTTATTAAGAATAATTAATTTCATATAATAAGTTCTATTTTAATTTGGGTCATAAATATTATTAATACATTAAAAATTAATTACCCTAGTTAAGGTTAAAATGAGATGTTGTGCTTCAAATGTACCTTTATTAAAATTAATATTTCACACATATATGATTTTTATTTTATAAATTGTATTTATTATTTAAAATAATTTGGTCTAAATTTTTTGATTATGATCAATTTAATTTTATCCTCAATGAAAAAATTACATAGGTAAATACAAAACTAGTTACTGTGGTTCTAACCAAAATGGTAAAGGTAAGGAAACATAGAATTTATGTAAAAAATTGTTTTTAAAGAGTCCTTTTTTTGGGTTTTGGAGGTGTTTCCTGACCATATCATCCTTCCACTTCTTTGAATAAAAATTACTTTTTTATTATTATTGAAAAAGGTATGGCCAAACACCACTCAAAATAAGAATCCTCGAAGGAGTGAGAAAATGATGATTTCCAAGGGAATCCCCTTGAGAAAAGGCCTTACACTATAAATAAAGTGAACCCAAACTATCATAAATGACTATATTCTATCCTGGTCTCCTAATTTGTGAAAGCATGTCTGCAACAATGTTGGCCTCCCTCAACTATGATGAAAAATCTGCCTATGATTAGCATCCAAAGCACCTCTTATGATAATGTAAACCAATTCCCAAGGAAAATCGTACCTCCCCTAAACCATTTACACTGGGAATTCAGAATCTGACTTCACTACGGACACTTGAAAGTCACACCTCCTATAGACCTTTATCCCAGTAAGCAGCGTCCATGCCTCCACCCTTAGAGAACTACCTGGTCTATAATGAATTCCACAATAACCATACCCCACGAGTCTCACAACACCCCTCCACCTCTTATGAGGCCATTCATGAGGGATCCATCCATGTTATGCTTTAGAACACTTGAATGAGGATTCCTAATGATCCGTATTCCTCTAAGACCTCCAAGCATGTAGGTTCTCTTGAGAAGATTACAAACTGAGACCAACTGTTTTCCCCCTTTCAAAACTGAAACCAACTCTGTCACGACCCGACCCTACCCGGGCTCGAGCCGCAACTACCCCAAGCACGCCTCCATAGGCCAGGGGCTGGCGACAAGCATCGAAGGCTAAAAAACTTGGGGAGGCCTTTTGCTGAGTACCTATACACATACATGCAGCACACTCAATGCAAAAGTGCAGAGTAAAAGAAAAGGCAAGCAAAGTAAAGTGAAACTGCTATATATAAACCACCAAAAGTGCATCGACCTCTAACCAGTACAAAGTAGAAGCTGGAGGTAAACTAAAAATAAAAAGAGGAAAACATGTACCTAACCAGAAAAGTGCCAGAACCTAGTAACAGGTAAACAGAAGTAAAAAAGCTGAAAGAGTCCCACACCTGGAACCCGAATATGACCACCGTACGCTGTCCGGGATCCCGAAATCCTATGCTCTGCTGATGTCACAACGAACTTGTCCGTCGTCTGCAACGGCACACCATGTGCGGGTAAAGCCCAAGCATGGGTGAGTATAAAAATACTCAGTAGGATGCCTCAAAGGCTCGAGGGAGTATCAAAGGAGGTACTGAAGAGGTTAGCAGTATATAGAACAGATAATAGTAAAGGAGTACAAAGAGAGTGCAGTAAAGAGTAAAACTCAACCCAACAAGAGGAAGAAATTAGACTCATCTAGACACAAGGAGTTGGAAACGGTGATATGTTGAAATTATCATTGAGTCTTTACTACCTATAGCCAGAGAGTAGACTCATCCAACCATGAAAAGATAGACACGGAAATCACATGGCATACCCCGCGCGTCTTCGCCTCTCCTGGAGGGAGAGTAACCAAGCCCAAGAAGTTGGTACTGGAACAAGGTATATACATATCCATATGCTCAACAAGAAGCCCGAACATGGTCGTAACGGGATATCCACCCCGTATCTTATCCCAATAAAGTGAGTCGCCATCAGTCTTAGAAGTAACCATCGATGCCTAGAATCCCGCACGTCTGCCTTGAACTGCAAGTCAAGTGGATCAAAACACCGCACCTCGACACTATCCGCTTTGGGCGGCACTGACTAGCCCGCACAGTTTTAGGTAGCATCACAAGGACGCATCTTGGTGGGGAAAGCACCCCTCGTACTTGAGAGTTCTGGGGGAAAGCCAACCAAAACTCATCACTATCACACAATCGAGATGTTCTCAAAGTCAAGACGTCACATCACTGACCCTTACAACCACGGGTCCCGCTCCTGTAGTCACGGAGAAAAGTCACCGACTAACCTCATAAGATGGCCTGAGTCTGGAATTCCAATGGGTGACCCACTGACCAGCCCTACTAGAGGGTAAACCCTAATACATCATTAGGCAACACACTGCCCATCCCTGCTGGAGGGTAAACCCTAAACAGGTCGACAGGAAACCCACTGCCCAGTCTCTGCTGGAGGGTAGACCTAAAAGAAGTTGGCAGGAAACCCACTGCCCTGTCTCTGCTGAAGGGTAGACCTAGAATAAGTCGACAGATAACCCACTGCCCAGTCTATACTGGAGGTTAAACCCTTAAGATTCACTGGCTGACCCACTGCCTAGTATCTACTAGAGGGTAAAACCTAAGAGGTCATTGGGTGACCTACTGCCTAGTCTCTACTGGAGGGTAGACCCTAAGAGTTTCTGATGACCCACTGCTCAGTCTCTGCTAGAGGGTAAACCTGAAGAAGTCGATGAGCAGACAACATTCCATTATCTGCTAGAGGGTAAACCCAAAACTGCTCTGGTCATCCCTACTGGATGGTACAACACTGGCCAACAGAACTCAGAGTGGGTATCATGCAAACACCCAACTCCAGAACAAAACAAGGGCAAACCACTCAACCCAGCTGGTCTAATCCATCGTTAACATGAGGATCCTCTATGTCACAAGAGGTCGAAGGTACGTAAAGTAGAACACGACACGCACATGGGGCCCACAAGATGTGTGTCCCCAGTTCAATCCTACGAAGCGCACAAACATCCTTTGGTACAAACCACAATGTGTACCTCTAGTCATTCCCGTATACTCCCAGAGTATACCACGTTTCCAGCCCAGAGGCTAACGTGAACATGGCACCCAATGTCTACGCGAAGGCGTAAATGTAAAAATTCCAACATGCCACCCCAATGGCCCAAGAACGGCCTACTACAACTCTTAAAGAATTTACTTCACTCACACGGGAGTGTATGCGATCACACGCCAAGGGTCTGCTACAAACACAGTAGGACAAACCACCACCAGAGCACCTTACTTGCTTGCGCATTTAATAAGATAACGTAAGAGGCTCCACTCTGCTGAACAGATTACACCGTTCTAATCCTCGCAGAAAAACATTCGAGATAGACTACATATCCACCTCCAATGAATATCTAGCCTAAAAGTTTCCAACACCTCCTTACGCCCGAATGGCGACCCATAGTCCCGAGCCTCGGCCCCGAAAACATTCGGGCACATCACACCATTGTGATCCCCTCGGGAAGACATGTCAAATTGACTACTCACTTGAGAGCAAAAGATATCTGGAGATGAAGATTCATTTCACCATGCCACACATGAGTGGTGCTTCGTGGGTCCTGCATCTCAGTCCTGAAACGCAACGAACGGATCACACCATTGCGATCCTCTCAAAAAAGTACAGAAGATTGACTATACATTGGTCCGAGACGGACACCCGGTGATAAGGATAGAAGTCACCGTCATCCCCTAAAATGGCCCTCGTGGGGCCCGAACCATCGTACAAAATTTAAAGTAGGCAGATTGCGCCATTGCAATGCCCTCGGAAAAACACTCAAAAATGACTGCTCACACGCCCCGAACAGACGTCTGATGAAAATTTGTCAAACGCTGCTTGTAGCATAAAAGTCAGGATATGGGGCCCATGCCTCAACTCCAGTTTCAATTACCGAAACTATACTAGAAATCTTCATCTCGAAGCTAAGTTCGCAACGCCGCTGACATCGCTCAGAACAGACTCCAGACGTTTCTGCGCCGCTCAAAACAAGAATCTCAAAAAAAGCGCTAAACCACTTTAACGTACATTTCGTGCCACAGAGCCCCTCATCTCAGGAATTAAAAATCACCAAGACCATATCAAAATGTTTGTCTCGATCCAAGGATCGCATTTCCACAGATGACACGTTAATCAGATACTCCATGCATGAGCTAGCTTCGATCCAACCATTGAAAATAACAATATTATTATTATTTCTAGGTTGTTTTATTGACCTGCTCCACAAGTCACCGAAAGATACCCAAAGTTGGTCTTAAAATGACCGCATTGAAAACATAGGCATAATGCCAATGATGGCACATGAATTGGACGATGCACGGGGTAGTTACGCCCGATTTACCGTTTTAATATTTATAACATTATTATAATTATTAAAATCATTATTTATTTTATTTTTTTATCTATTTTTTGTTTATCCCACGGAGTCTATCTCCAATTAGGGAGGCTCACCCCTTTTTTTCTTCCCCCGCGGCCCCCTTTTTGTTAACATTACCTCGCTTTTTTTTCTTTGTGGGACTGCTTTTGCAAGTCACGACTGGCAGAGACCCGCAACAGCGGGTCTCTTCTTCTTCACCAGGGTTGCGCGACCCTAGTGTTCCGGTGACCACAGAACTGGCCGGCCACCCGACCGGCCGGTCCTCCATCGTACACCCTCGGACGACAGCCGCTTGCAGCCGTCCGCGCCGAGGCCTGCTGCCACCTCCACTTGGCCACCCCCCGTCCAACTCGCCCTCGCCGACGCCCGCTGCGCCCGGCCGACCTCCGTTGTACCCGGCCGACGTCCGCTGCACCCTGCCGCCTGAGAAGCCTCCCGCGCCACCTCCAGAGCCGAAGCCACCCGCTGGACCACCTACCGGAACCCCCAAAACCTGCCATAGAATCTTGATAACCACTGGAAAACACCAAAAAACCCGATGACCTTTGGTGGACAACTGCGAACGCCTCGGGACTCAGATTCTCAAACCGAAATAATCGATGGAATCCTTGGAAAAAGTTCTATGTATACATGCAAATTGATTGAAAATTTGACAGAAAATCGATGCTAGAAATTGATTTCAAAGGTAAAAGCGTAATTAAAAATGCAAACGTAACCTCCTACCTGGGAGGGCGTAGCCCGAAGCTTTGCCGCACGTTTCGCACCTTGCCACCGCCACTCCCATCTTGATCAGAGGAGGAGGAGGAAGTTGAGGGTGAGAGGGCTTCTATAGGGGATGAAAATGAGGGAGAGGGGCAGAGTTTGGATTAAATAGGGAAAAAATTAATTACAATGTTTTATTTAATTAAACCTCCAAATTAACCCGCACCTGAAACTCTTGGTGGGGTCAAGATTAAACCTCCCCTAGGGTAAAAACCACCTCCTGAGCACAACAGAGGTCTCAGAATTTTAATCTGAGGCCCCATTCCAAAGTTATAAAATTTAACTTCTGAAGCCGCTAAATTACGAAAAACACCCCTGGGGCCATTTTTCACTGACGGCTCGTGCCCGCAAAACTTCAACCCTCCTAGGGTAAAACAGCACGTTCCAGACTCAACTGTGCCCTCAGTTTTCCAATACGAGCCACCGTTTAAAAGATACATTCATTTCAACATTAAACGAATTAATTAATTAATTTAATTATCCATTTAACGTTTAGATATTGAGAGAGGGGTCCCAAAGTCCCATGTTGACATACATTATGTCATTCTTAGAGTAAACACCCAATTTCTGGCCCATCCATAATCTCAGATTTAGGATTCGAAGCACCGTTTAGGATGAATCCCATTTATTAGGCGTGCCCAGTGTGAATGCACTGAAAATTTAATTCCAGCCACACCGGGGCTCGGAATCGCATGTCTTCTAAAGGTGCTACTCTGGAATAACATTAAGAATATTCCAAATTCTTCTACAGCAAAAGATGGGTTCTTAAAAACTCACAGATTAACATTCTCAACCTCATGTGAAGAAAAGGATTTGAGCAACATGGTCCCAGTCACACATGATTTCGGGCCTTCTAAATGATCTATAAAATGCAGGCAACGTGGCTTGAATATTTCATTCAATACTCGTGCACTCAACAACATGAAACCGGAAAAAAAAATAGGTATTGGAATGATAAATTCTTAAAGAAGAGACATGGGTGCAACATAAAAATAGACCAAATATCACCCTCCTACTCACTCTGAAAGAAGATGCTCTCCTTTGATTCATTCCTTAGGTTCACACAACAGTAACACTGTGAATCCATGTGAATATCTCTACTTTGAATGCTCTAATCCATTAACATGGACTCGTTTTTGATGGTCCGAACAAGAAAGTTCATTTTTGTGGGTATCTCCTTAAACCAGGACTTCTCGGACCAATCATCAAAAATAATCTCTTCATGCATCATCCTCCTAAACTCCTGGATGGAAAAATTTCGTAATCTCGGTCATGTGAAGTAGTAACTATCTAAGTCAACATTCATGACAATACTTCTATAAACCACCTTCTGATTCTGATTGAAAATCGACTGAATTAGTACAAGATACTCACTCGATTGCATGAAGGATATATCAGTGGTAGGGAATCTCGAAAAAGTAATCTCTCACCCACCAAGTTAGCCTTCCAGAAGCCAATGTCCCATCTTCCAATGATCCACCATGATGAGGCTTGAATTTCCATGAGATGTGTGAACATGCACCTCTCCAGGTCGAAAGGACATGTCCTTCGATCACCACCAATTTCTTAGTTTTCCCCATTCCACTCCTTGAAAAATTAATCCCATAAGGAGTTCCCTATAATGATATCCCAAGATAGTTCTGCTTGTATAACATGCAAGGATTCATAAATCTCATGAAGCCCCACGTCGCACTCCCCAACAGGTCCTTCCATAAATTTCCATGAAGCCCAATAACAGTGGCCCAAATGATTGGCATCCCATAGAAAATCCATCAGTATGTTATCCATCCTCACAATGGTTCTTTTTGGAGGCTTGATAATATAAAATACATGCATCAATATGGAATTAAGAACACTGTTAATCAAGACAACCCACACCCTAAATGAGAGAAACTTGTTTTTCCAATTAAAAATCCTTCCTAATAGCTAGTTAGTGATGTACTCAAAGAAGTGCCTCCTAATGTTCCCCAAAGAGTGGGGAACCCCAAGATACATCACATGAAACTACCTTTTTGGAAACCCAATATATCTTGAATGTCCCTGCAAAATCTTCATAGAAACTTATTGGAAATAAAAAAATGGATCCTCCCTGAGTTGATACTCTTACCACTCAATGAAAAACACATAGAGATTATATCTATGAGACCAAGCAAGGATCATTTCCTACTGTTAATAAATATCAACACATCATCCACAAACATCAGATAGGAGATTCCCTCCCTACCCTTCCACATAAAGTATGGAAATAGTCTTCCACTCACCATAACTCTATGAAGATTCTGAGATAGCGAATCCTAGTCCAAAATGAAAATACTTGGGGATAGTAGGTCTCCCTACCCAACTCCCCACAGATATTTAAAGAAAAAAAAGAACTTCCCCCTAAGAGATATTGAATGCCATAGGGATGAGTAGCAACAAAAGAAAAGTCCACAAAACCATTCCTAAAACCCAACGTTCTGCATCACCCGAATAATGAAACTCCATACAACCTTTTTGTAAGACTTATCCACGTTGAATTGGAATATAACATTGCTTCCAACTAATATTCTATTGATGTCATTCACCAGCTTGCTAGCTATTCCAACCTCCCATTGGATGCTTCATCCTTTGAAGAACCCATGCTACTCATCAAACACCAATCTCAGAATAGTCCCTCTTATTATCCCTGTAATAAGGCTCTCTAGAATATTTGTAGGACATGTTACAAAGGTAGATGGGCGTATACTAACCAAGGATACTGGGATCCTTGACCATCAGGATAAGAACCACCCTAGAGTCACTCACACTTCAACTAAGAGCACCACCCCAGATGAAATCACAACTTTCCTCTACTACATGTTGACTAACAACATCCCATATAGCCATGAAAAAATCTCTTCGGAACCCATCCAGACCAAGGGTGATGCCATGTTCCATTGCGAGCATTGTGACCATAATTTCCTCTTCATTAGGACTAGACAACGGAAACTCATTGTCAAATATTTCAACCAGCTATGGGACACCCTCCACGAATACCACCACCAATTCAATAAGTCTTCTATCCCCATAATAATTATGAGATGCTCCAACCAAGAGGGATTGAAAATGATCCAATGCTAAATAGCCAACAACATCTACATCAGATGTAAAGACTCTATTACCATGATAAAGGTTAATCCTCATGCTACACTTCTCGCTCAAGATTTCAGGGAAAATTTCACCTTTTCCATTTCCATCCATCATCAATATCACATGTGATATTTGTTTATAGTCTTTCTGAATCTTAAATAGGTTCTCAACAATTAAAATATTCTTATCACAGAAGAAATCAAGATTATTCTCATCCCAATAATTCTGAAGCTCCTCCTCTAATCACTGAATATCTTCGCAGATGTTATCCACTCCTGAAAAATCATTTAGCCAATTGGCCAACCAGCCTAGGATGTAATTCATTAGATGTTTATGAAAATTGTCTTGGCTATACCAGGACCTCCTGGCGTCCTTGTGGTCCCACAAACACTTCACCATCTACATGAAACCATCCGCCTGGGGCCAGCTATTGGAATAGTGGAAGGCGTAATAACAAAAAACACCTCTTTTAAGCTCCATGATCATCAGTTAATTATCTGATAGGGAAAGAGGTAGGTGAGTTACCATCATCTAAAAAAAAGTTTTCTAGGACTTGATGATTTGAAAATCATTTATCGAGGTGACTTCAACTGCAGCTAGGTCCCCTGCAGATATTGCACCAGGTGTTTCAGTTACCTTGAAACCAATTTTAAACATCCCCACTGAAGAAATAAAATCATAGAAGTCCTATATCCCACCATTAAACATGGACTAACCACCCTTATTCTATAAAGGATCCACAATCACATTTAAATCACCACCCACAAACCAAGGAAGAGAACTCGATTGAATGGATCCTTGAAAGAAACAAAGATCCAACCTCCCATGCACCTTATAAATTTTGCTCAAACAACCCCTAACAAAACCATATACAACATAATTATACAAATTATAGAGTTTATGGTCTTCCCAAAAGACAAACCCTACTATCCTTATGAAGATATTCAGTTGGGGTTTCTTTAAGAGGAGTTAATTATCTTAAAAAAACTCTTTATTTTTCATCCTTCTTTTACAACAATAAATTATGTGTTAAAAATTATAGAATAATAAAACTATTACATAAAATATAATGATATTTTATTATGTTTATTTAATAATATATATCTAACTTCTCCTCTATTAAATGAGAATCAAATCTATCATTTGTTTGTATATTGAACTACTGTGTTGTGAACTGATGTGACTTGTTTTCCATCAAAACTTCTCACTATTGGAAATATTTATTCATTTAATATATATATATATATATATAATATTTATTAAATTAATATACTTAAGGAATTATAATATCATATATACCTTCTTACATTCCATTTTATTTAAAAAATGATAAATGCACTTGTGTGTATGACATACTAACGCCTCCTAAAGTGATGCGATTCATTTTTAAATTACGATTTACATCAAAGATAATAATGCTAATTATATGAATATATGTGATATATATGAAATGATATTGATTATTTGAAATAAATAAATTATCCAATTAACTACCCTTTCACCCTTTCATGAAACGATAGTGTCCCTCATTCGTGTGTAAAATCAACCATCTCTAGAAGTGATGTGATCCATTCTCTATGATAAATTTTCTATATGATTCTCAAAATGTATATAAAGAATAGAAATTATTTTTATAAAATTAATATAATTATGGATATTATGGAACTATATAATATTGTAAGGAACTAGAATGTTCAAATTAAAAAATTCATGAGAAAACAAGGTAGTTAACACATGAAACAATAGTAATAATGAATGAATATTTACAAATATGTGATATGTTTTTATAGAAGGATTATATATGGTTTTATAAATATGTATATGGTTATCTAATAAATTAATAACTTGTTTAAAACCATTATACACGAGGTTAAAGCATGTTCAATTAAAGAAAAATGTGAGGTAAGTAATTTCATCTCAATTCATTTTCATTGAGGCATATTGTAATGTTATACACCTAATTTCTTTTACATGGTGTATAAAATGCCTATTTTACGTGAATACTTGATAATTTATTGTTTTTTATGTTTCAATTGGAATGATTATTCCAATGGTTTTGAATTTATTGTCACCAAGTTGTAAGGAATTTCTTAACACACTTTCATTTCATTGGCTTATATTACTTATTCAATGTAAATTATATTATAAGATTAGGTGTGTAAAATACATTAATTATTTTATGTAACAATTTATATTTTTTTGCATATTTACATTAAACACACACATAATCACTTATTTGATTGAATCTCACTTTAATAAATTATTTTATATATAATTTTTTATTTCCCAATATCATTTTAATTGATATTAGTTATACTTGATTTTCAATTAAAGGATTTTTTTGATATTTATCTAATAATACCCTTTAATTTTCAGCTCCTTTTGTTATTATTGGATTTTTCATGTAATAGTCCTGTTTTACACACTTTAATGCTAAATATGACATGGATATTTTTTTAATAAAATCATACATCCTTTCACTATTCAGTCAAAAATCCATTTAATCAAAATATTTTTTTTAAAATGTTACAAAAAATATTTTTATATGATTATATAAATTAATTTATTCCCACAATTTCCTTTTTAAATTTTTTTTGAAAGGAATATTCATATTGTTTCGCAAGCAAGGTACTTTTAACATTTCTTAAAAAAATGTAAAAGAAATATTTGTTTATTAGGCACTCAGCCGGAGTGGATTTTTTTCTCTATCATAAACACCCATTTATTTTAATAAAAATCTAAAGTGTTATTTATTTACTGAAAATTTATTTTCATAAATTTTTGGAAATTTCTAGTTTTTAAAAGTGATTTTCAAATTAATAAGTGTATTTTTATCAAAAATTTTTAATGATATTTTCATAGTATATATATTTATCAATAATTACAATACTTTATTTTAAATATACACCATTATGGATATATTGTAAGTATACCATCATTATTTATTCTCTAAATGGTTTAGATTAAATTTTCCCTGGATAAGTGCTGACATTCACCATCATAATTAATTTTTGAAATAATTAACTTTCTCTTGAAATATTCACTTTTTTGTGATCATTAGAAATTACATTTCCCATAAAATATCCATATTATTTATAATGGTTATTATTATTAAATAAATCATATATCATTTCTATATATGGTATTTTAATATGAATGTTATATGATTGACTGGAGAAATATAAATATTCCATGTTCTATATTCAGCATGGACATTTATTGATTAAGAATATTTTTCAAAAAGTAAATTGATCATTCTATATATGAAGAAAGAGTTGGACATGTTGTTATAGATGTGGATAAGTTATAGATAGTCCCTGTATTTATTATTAGTCTATTGATACGAATCAATTAACTATACTTATTTAAATTGGGTTATTGTGTATACATTTCCATCAGTTAAAATTTCATGGGAACATGTCTTGATAGTGAAGGTATCATGATTCTTGTGACGATGATGTCCAATAATTATGCATTTATATCTCTGATAATTATGTTATTATTATTATCCATGATAGTTTTACATTTCTATTATCTCTTAATGAATTTCAATCTCAGTTTATTGATTAAATGAAATGTGTTTTCAATTATTAATATTTCTATGCTAATAATTCCTTATCTATTCAAGATAGATATATTATTGATTAGATTTCTTCTGTGTTCATTTATTTACCTTGGCTTATAAAATATTCATTATTTATTATGCTTTATTAATTCTTTATAGAATCCTATTTATATAACTCTTAATAATAGTTTGATCTCACCCTTATTTTTTTCATTTCTTATAAATCTATGAAGTGTGATATAAATGATATGAAAGGGTAATATAGATGAAATTATGATATTATAAAACAGATTGTGTTGTTTTTTTATTAAAATTTAATATGGGGATCTTGTACAAATCTAGTTTACCAATACTATTAAACTATTCGGTCCTTGGAGATGTTATCATAGGTATATCATGTGAATGTAATAAAATATCCACTAAATTTGGGCTACTAAAATCATGAATTTTTTTATTACTATCAAAGGATGTTTAGTAGAAACCATTGGAAGTAGATTGAGGAAAATTTAGACTAGGGAACATAACCCTATGAATATCTTTGAAGAGATGCATAAAATAAAATCACAATGTTTTGATAATGAAGATACTATATGGTTTTTTATAGAAATACATCCATGTATGGATACTATAAGTTGATATAGTTCTTAAACTATTGTTCCTTAGGGTAATAACTTAGAAAAGGGAACATTTAGATTTAACTCGGTCATCGCATGGTGCATGAAAAAGGGGATCACTAGTATAACATTTCTACCTAGGTACCACAAGTTGGTGCCCTAAGCCGACCAGTCTCATGATCTTAGGATCACCTCCCTTTAAACCAGATGTTATTGGCTAGTAGGGATGGTCTAATATAAAGCATGGGGAGACTCTACCCTCTTTATCAAATTAAAACAACAGTGGAAATAAATTAACAAAAACCGATGTATGATACTACATAACCTTAACAATAAAGTATCACAATATGACCAAAACATGGAATAAAATTTCAAATCAAAATAATATGTTGTTCATGGTAAAGTATGAACCATGTGTCAAAATTAAACTCAAATGTATAGACACTAAAAACTCCCAAGTGGGTCTTGAATCATGTTTAGTCTCCTCAACCATGCTCTATCCCAACTCATCCATATAATATAGTAATTTTCCCCTTATTCTATCTTGAAACCATGGAATCTATTCACGTACCAATCGGGAAGCCTAAGTAGGGTGTGAGTACAACTCAATAGGCTTCTACCAATGGAAACTAAAAAAATTTCCAATCAATAATAATGTATAAAATTGTATGATGAAATAATAAAACAAATAAATTAAATAGTTTAAATTTTTAATTTACTATTTCTTTAACCCCATATCACCTGTGGGTTCCCAATGACACTCGAATAATATCAAATGTATGAATGAAATTGATACTACTCATAATTAATAATTCAAAATTCATAATTGAATGACTATGTAACCATTCATAATTTCGGAATTGAATAACCATGTTCGATTCATAATTTAACAATTGAATGGTCATGTTACCATTCATAATTTCATAATTGAATAACCATGTTACCATTCATAACTTCACAGTTGAATAACCATGTCAACATTCATAATTTCACAATTTAATGGTCATGTTACCATTGAAAATTTATAATACATGACCAAATGGTCATGTTACCTTTAATCAACACATAATTAATTAAACAATTAAATATCTACATAGATCTCATTACAAATTCAACAATTAGTTAATTCTACCATAAATATTGATTAATTCAACTATTATTTAATAATATCAGTTTTATTAATTAATTAAATATATAATTAATCCTCTCCATCTCATAACTAAATCAACAATTAGTTCATGACAAAACCCCCTTATTTAATTCCACAATTAATTAAGTACATCAATCTCTTAAATTAATTCACTAATTAATTAATCAATATCCACAAATTAAATATCCCAAAATTAATTACCCAATTAATTATCTCAAATTAATTCAACAAATAATTCTCCTATTCAACACTCTCAATATTACCATATTTATTTAATAATTAATTATTTCAAATCAACAACCTCAAAATCTTATAATTTATTTAACAATTAATTATCTCAAATCAACAATCTCAATATCTCTCAATTATTTTAAAAAATAATTATCTAAAATAAAAAAAATAAATTCTCATAATTAATTCAACAATTAATTTTTAACTTTCATAATCACAATATCGCAGCAATTAATCACTTTGATTCCACAATATTAATATCACATAATTAAGTGAACCGTTAACTATTCAAAACTCACAATCCCCTAATTGATTAATTTAATTAGAAAACTAAATTTCTCATAGAAAAATAAAAATTATATATTTATATATACATAATTGAAATCATTACTATGAGATTTGTATCATAGACTACCTACCTTGATTTGTTGACGATCATTCACCCAACAAAAATCACCAATTTCAATATAATAACAACATAATATGAGATCCAAATCTAAAATTTAAATCGAAGATTGAAAATATATAGATCCGTTAGTTATAGATATATATCCCCAATTCCTAAATCTAGATCCCAAATATATCTATATTAAAAACAGGGAATAAAAATCTTTAATGGATCAAAGAAGAATGAGAGAGAGAATGAAAGCTACATGGTATTATATCCTCTTACATAGAAGGGTCTAGATCTTTAATATAGGAATTCAATTTCAAAGAACAGAGACCATAATGGATTACAAATTGTCTAGAGGGCTCCAAAATCAGGAATGACATGTTCGGGTCGAATGAGGGTAGATTTGGGAAAAATGGGGGCTCATGAACTTTTAAAATAATTTATTGGGTGAATTAAAAACCCATGTCTGGTTTTCAACTCACGGTCCACAATTTCCCATAGTTGTGATCCTTAACCATTCCACTTAAAAATGCGTCTCATCAATGGTGGTGCATGGTTTCTATGTTTTGGCACACAGTTTGTCAAAAATTCTCTCCTTTCATGCAAAACGTCTCTCTCTAGGGTTGCACAATTTGTTTGGTCAGGGTGCACGGTTAGAGGAAACCACACAACAAACATTGAATGCTCTATTTCTTCCATTTTTATGAAACGTTTCACGAAAAAACACCCCAATATAAAACCCAAACTAAAATTAATCAAGAAAAATAAAAGGATTGCATGTAAATGAGCATAATACATCTCTAGAAAAGGTTGGTGATTTTCTAATATCCCTACCATATAACATATCCTCCTTGATATGTACTCCCAAAAAAATATAATACTCTACATCAAAATTATTGGGCCACTGAACCCTAACATCTACTTCACTCCACCAAGTTTCTTCCTACACGCGTACATTTTTTAATGATACACAAACTACCGACACAATATTTAACCTTAAAAAATTCTCTCTACGATTCAATACACGTATATGATTCTCCCAAAATGATGCATCTATCTTAAGCTCAACATCATCCACATCGATCAAATGAGAAGGTTTGGGGTGATACATCTATAGTTGTTACACATGGAAAACGTCATTTATAGAACTGTATCTATATGAATGATCTAATCAGTACATCACCAGACCGATTCTCTTCACAACCTCAAATGGTGTAATGAACCTATGTGATTACTTGCCCTATCTCTATGTCCTGTGGTAACCCAATATTGGATACACCCAAAGGAATAAATGATAAGACATTGTAAAATATAGGTGTTTTCCATGTATATCATCATATGACTTATTTCTACTCAGATCTGTATCCATATACTTCTGAATAAGATGAACCTGCTTCAATATATCTTGTGTGAGACTTGGTCCCAACAACTCAAACTCACCTTTCTCCATCCAACATAGATATTATCTTCATGGAATACAATTAAGATCCTCGTGTGGTTCCATATGTATATTTTTCCGATAACCCATGTCATATGGGAACTCCACTGCTTCCAGGTGCTCCCCCCAAGATCTAGAAAAGTCAAAGACACATGATCTCACCATATCCCTAAGCACCTATATAGTACTATTTGACTAGCCATATGTATGTGGGTGGAATTTCATAATCAAAAATACTTATATACCACGTGCATTCTATAAAACCTTCTAGAATAATTAAGTAATACATGATTCAGGTCTGAAGCAATAATCTTTGTCACCCCATTAAATGGAATATCTCTTGAACATACATTTATCCCAACTGCATTACTGAGAAAGCCTCTCATATAGGAAATAAATGTGATACCTTTATCATATGGACTAAAATCACCTATATTTTTTCATTCTTTAGAGTCATCATCTAGATACCCACCAAAATATTCATAGTCACGCCATCCCACTTCCATTTTATAATGGGCATCGACTATAGAAAACCTCCATTTCATTGAGGCTCAGCCTTCACCCATGGACATGTGTAGCATCATGTCACAAACCCTACTATCTATTTTTTTCATGCTCGTACACCAAAGCAATCATAATAGGTCATGGTACATTTTAGGCACACCTAGATGTACCTCCCATATCATGGCATGAAACTCGCACATCAGATACTTCTATATGCTCATTGGAATAATAACCTGATTCCTAACATACATAATCTCATCTTCATCTATGCTCCAATCGGAGGATAACTCCCCACCTTTAAGGATTTACCTCAAGTTAAACCACTATGTAGCCTTATTCTTCTTTTGCCTTACCCATCTTAAAATTATGGAATATACTAAAATAGATATGACAGTCATCCTCTCCTAACTCTCCTCAACCACATCATGCAACTCAACTAGTAAAGTCATCATCGTCCACTCTTTGCTAGACTGCTGAATCGCATGTGTTTGAGTTTCCTACTCAAAGAATTAGAAACACTATTCCCCTTTTCGGGCGTACAAGCTATTTCAAAATTAAATGACTACATATAATCAACCCAAAACTAACATGTAGAGAGATTGGCATATAGCTGATGGTGTCTTAGTGTACTCTGGATGATTTCAAGACATTGAGAATCACCATCAAGAGTCTTGGATTACACCAAGATGACATCCAAAAACACTACAAAAATGGATCCAGGTATGGATAAAATATTACAATAATCAAGGCCATAAGCATTACTGGTGCATTAATCTAATCAAATTGACATTATAATGAATTAATATAGGCCATACCTACTTCTAAATCAAGTACTTAATATATCAGAAGTTTGAAATCTCAACTGATGATACTAGAATCCCAATTAAATAATTGAAAAGACACAATCCCATCTCAATTGGTCATTCAAATAATTCATATGTGGTAGAGGATACTATTTTGTCACTTCCATCCATTTCAACTTCTTCTAATCATCACATTAGCATAGAGTCTAATAAACCTTCTTAGAAATCAAAATTGGTTCACCCAAAGGCAATATACACAGTCAAATAAATACCTTATCTTTAAACTCCACTAGCTAAGTATTTAGATCATGAAGCTTTGTAAAAGACATTCTATATGGTAAAATAAAAAATTTCATATCCCTTCGTGTGATATCAAAATAAAGTTGTATATATCTCTTAATTGGAAGCCCTGAGAAGTATTTTGGAAACCCAACCTAAACCCTATCCACTACAGGGGGACATTTCGCTTTAAACCTCCATAACATTGCAATAAACTAGGATCCTAGGCTATGAGAACTCTTATTTGCGGAGTAGTTGGGCCTTCTAGGATTGCCTGAATATCCCACTCTCCATGATAGAGGTACTTTTCACCCCTAGTAGATGTAAACTCCACTCTCCTATAAAAAAATATATGTGGGACCGATATGCTACTAACCATTCCATTCCTATAATTTGTTCAAATACTGAAATGTCAATAATATAGAGATCCCATAGAAAACAATACTCTCCAACTTTGAGAGAGAATCCTTTGAATAGGAAGATGTCTCTATACTATATTCCCAAATGTGTGTCTGTCATCAACACCCCACTCGCAAACTCCACCTCCAGGATCCAAATATTCAAAAGAAATGCAGAAATAAAGGAATTAGAAGAACTAGTATTAAACAAAGCACTATATAATATAGAATCTGTAATAATAGTACCTCTCACTGTCAATGGTCCAACCTCGCTATCCATAAGTGTAGTATGAATGTAATGCAGCTATCCTACCCCTCTTCCCTTTGATGCAACTTGAGTCCCCAATGCGGTACCACTCTGCTGATATGGGATATCTTTCCCAGATGCACAATGTACACTACCTTTACCACCCTGTCCTATAGAAAACCATCTTCCAGACTAATATAGTGATGACTATTCCATTCCTATATGTTGATTCTTCCTAGTTTCATCCTCACCACCAGTCTATCACTAGGAACTACATAATATCATTAGATGTCCCATAATTCCATAATTATGACACTCTACTAGTGGTCAAAGACATTATATATGATAGTATCCCTTCATACAGTATTGGTGGCATACAATCTGGGTGAGGTCCTGAGTGATAGCCCATTCCCCCTATCCACTCTTATTCCTATCCCCTAGAAAACACCCTCGTAGTAACACTTCATTCCCTCTAAATTCATACCTCCTGATCATCTAAAAAAACTAATTATATATCACTGGAAGCCTCGAGAAGGTTACCCTCATATATGATATCCCTATCCTCTACCTCACCAAAAAAACTAATAGAGGTTAATTTGGGACTTGATCTCAAATTTAAGTCCATCCTAAAAACACATACCAGTAGGGGTCTCATCCCCTGTGAGTGTGGGAATAAGTGTTTTAAATCTATAAAGAATTAAACATAGTCCATCACAACATAATCCCTAATGTCAACATCATTAACCGAGAACCTCTTTCATGACTTAGAATCTATGGATAGAAGTTCTTTAGGAGCTTGTCCAATAACTCCTTCAATAACATAACATCAGCCTGTCTAGTTAATAACAAAATCTCCCACAAGTGCTTCACTGATCCGCATAGCATATAAGCAAATAGATTGACTCTCTTCTTCTCCAGAGTCTTTAAATGGTCATGTATCATCTTTATATACTCAACCAACAACTCATATCCCTCTGGTCTATCATCTCTAGTAAAATTTAGAGGGTGCTGCAATAGAAACACTCGTATCTGATTAGATATACTCTTTACAATGTGTCGTAGGTCTCTTTAAATACGCTTCATGAACCGATCAATGTTTTCCTAGAACTTCTATTTGACTTTGTAACACATCACTATCAGGTTCCACCATTATAGGATGATCCGTAGCCATTTCCTCTCATTATCTTCTTAATAAACATCATCGTGGAGGCATAACTCCACAATGGAAAACATGCACCTTAGAACACATTTCAAAACATAAAAATGTTCACATAAGAGGAAAACACAACAAGTCACAAAAACTATTTTCGCCAAACCCCTCCACATGGTCAAAACTAAGGTTTTATCACTGCCCTTAACCATCATACACCTATGTCTAGGTTAACAAGGGTAAACATATACCACATTCAAGTTTCTCATTTAGACAAAAATTAATCCCCATCTTCCATCATTCCAAAATCTTTATCAATTTCATGTTAGGAACCATTTTCAATTCAATTTCACAATCTAGGACAAGTATTTCATGTTTATAAATATACCCATAACCTGTTTTCCTGTGTGTTTATAAATCGATACATGTCAAAAAATAATCATGAGTACCAAGAATGATGCATGTAAACTCGAATCATTCTCTATACTAGGCCGCAATTAAAATCTTAACAAATATTTGAAACAATAATAAAAACACACAATAATTGGATCCCCAAGGTGAAATAATATTCAACTATGATAGTAAATAGAAATAACCACAATTCCCACAATGAGTATTAGGGAAAACTGTGCACAAACCATGCACTTCCCTATTTCTTCAATTTTTCTCAAATTTCTCACCCAATACCTAAATGAAAATTACACAACACCAAAAAAAAGAGTTCATGTAAACGGGCTCGAGACATCCCCTAAGATGACCAAGGTTTTATACTATGCACTCGGATTGAAACTCCTAAGGTATATGCTTTGGTTAATTCAGATTTTATTTATCAATGATTACATATGATTTTAATATATGATGTCCATCAAGGACTTTTATGAATCCAAAATTATTCATGTTTTATATGTTTATTGGTGATCAAATTATAAATGAACAAATACCCATTTTTCATTTTTTATATGATGGGAGTTTAACATGGTTAATGCTATTTTGGAAAACTATTATGAGAATAAAACCATTTTGATTGGTATATTTTTTATTGATAATATTATGTTCATAAAAATAATTTTATATTTTATGAATTCTTTTAATGTCATTATTATACTTTAGGGTTAATATAAACCTTCAGTTTAGTTTAATAATATTCAGAAAATAATATTTTATATCATCAAACATAATATTATAAGTTTTATAAAAAAATCATGTTTAAAAAGTGATTTGATTACTTTTTTTAGGATATTCATCATATTCATGGAAAATTATTGGAATTCTAATAATATGGTTTAAAAATGAAAGCTTGCTTGTTAGTTAAAAAATTTTCGCATCCGAAAAGTCCATTGGGCATGAACCCACAAACTAAGGATGACAAGGGTGTTGTGCCTACCACTGGCCAATGTGATATATATATATTAGTATGAAATTTCTTTTAATTAAATTGTTTGATGGTAAAATATTTTTTTTTATTTTTGGGAAGAATATTATTGAAACAAATAATTTTTATTTTGGGCTAATTAATGATATTCGAAGAGATGTTTTATTGTGTTGGTGTATATAAAACCATTAGGTTTGACGTAAAGGATCATTTAGAAGGATGTAATTATATTTTTGGGGATGCAATAGGTATGAGATCAACATTGTGGTTAAAACCTTATCTAATATTGATAATATTAAGGTTAATTGGGATGTAGGGTTATTTATTTTTGGGATAAGATAAGATGAACCCTGGGTGTAAGTATTACAACAAAATGTATTATTTCTCCATAAGGTGGTTTCTATATATTTGTCATTGTCATAACTTGTGGTAACCATTTCTATTTTTCTTAGTATTTAAAGATAATATAAATAGATTATTATTCTTATTGGATCTTAGAATTCATTAATAGTTAATTTTAGATATTCATCCATAAAAAATTAATATTGGATATTCAATTCATGGAGTAAGAAGTAAAGTGAAAATATACCGAGGAATAACAGAATGATGAGATTGTACATAAAAGATGCCATGTAATATATTTTTTGGATTTCAAAATATTGATAGTAAAATTACATATCAACTATAGGAATAGGATATTGAAAAAATGTTATCCTATTACCTTTATATGTGATGAATCAATGGTCTTTTGACTCATAATAGAATGATGGTTTTGTGGATGTTGACTTTATATTAATCATTCACTTTCATCTGATCTATTACCTCTCTCACCATCCATCATTATTTGGGAGTTACAGTTTTTTCCTTTTCCATATCTTACCATACCACCTATGATCACTTTCTTGGAAACCTAGTTTTGTATTTTTTTATATGACTATAATATTTCCCTTTCCCTCTTTTTAAGAGGAAGTTTTATTATGCATTTTTATGATGTGGGTTTCCACCAAATTAATTTTCAAATACCAAAACCCTGATTTAAAAGGGAATGTATAAATTTTGAGGGTGAAATTTACTAAATGTTGGGAGAATTTAATATTATGAGATTAAAAAAAGAACATTTTTTTCAATGGTGTATGCGACACACAACACAAATCTTAAATAACCCTCAATCTTTATTATTTAAATATGTCCATTATAACCACGAAATAGAAATTAAAGGTATGAATTTTATTAAATACTTAATGAAATGTATAAATGTATTATCCAATATAAATTTATTGATAAATTATTATTAAATAAGAACTCAACTTTGATTATGGATATTTCAATATATAAAAACTATTGTTCCTTTAAAAAAATGATTTATATAGCTTTTTGAGAGAAAATATTATAATTAGTTTATGGAAATTTCTTAAATTTAATTATAGAAATTGAATACCAATTTTCAAATCAATATATTAATATTTACTTAGGGTTCAATTATTTCATTTTTAAGAAAATATTGATTTCTCAGTGAATAGGGAAATATAAGGATTTCTGATGAAACTGTAATTTCTTTTGAATAAATCATGTAATTTTAATGTAAGAAAATTATTTTATGATTTAAATTTAACCATTGTAATATTTAGTTTTATTTAAATTAATTAATAACATATTAATCATATTTTTAGAAAATTTTGGAATGAGTTTATTTTTAGGAAAAATTAATCATTTTTCAGAAAACTATTTTTAAAGAAAAAAATGTTCATCTTCATTTATTTATTATAATAACCATTATAATGGAAAGATTTAAATGAAATTTATAGATTATATATCTATATATATTAATTTAAATCCTTATAATTATTTTTAATATTCATATAGTTAATATTGGATCATCTTAGGCTTGAAAAAATGCATTTATTGAAAACCTTTTTTTGACATGAATTATGATTTTATTTTAAAATTAAATTATACCACTTATATTAATAGAGTTTTATAAAGTAGATTAAGTATTTTTCTTCATAATAATTAGTATTATATAATATATTCAAATGAAAATTTTCTTATAATGAAACATAATTACATTAAAAAATAATTACCCAGGTTAATGTTAAAATGGTATTTTGTGTTTCGCATGTGCCTATATAAAAAAATATCTCACAGATATTTTTTTTATTTTATAAATTTTATTTAATATTTATAATTTCTTTCAAAATTATATAATAAGGATCATATTAATCTTATTATTAAAGGATAAATTACTGGGGTAAATAAAAAGAGAATAGTTAGTGTAGTTAAAACTAAAATTTTAAAAGTAAGAAAAAATAGATATTAAAGAAACAATGTTTAGTCAATGTTTTTTTATGTGTTGGATGTCTATCTTAAACATATATTACCTTCAATCCTTTAATTATAAATTTTGGAGGAACAGATGTTGAGTGTGACTTCCCACTATTGAATAGATTTTGGAATCCACAAAAATGTTACTCCTCCTCAATTATAAAATGGCACTACCTCCCATAACATACTCACCCCTCTAAAGAAATTTAGCTCATCCAAAACATATAAAAAGTAACTACCCTAAATACTTAGAAGCATTCAATACCATTTTTCCTTACAAAAATACCAATCCTGGAGTCCTTAAGTTGTTAACCAAAAAACATTTGTCTAAGAGATGGTAATCATCTTAACGAACATCTTTCCATTTATTTATTCCTTTAAAACAATCAATTATGTATTAGTCATAGAAAAGGACTGGATGAGCTTGTAAGGGGATCTGAGCTTTCTCTACTCCTTATAACGGCCTCCTTCTCCTAGGGTTGGTGCGACTCCTCCTTCCTTGTGCTTGGTGTGTTTCGAGGTGGCAGATACTCAGTTACAATGGCATCAGAGACTTCATGGACTCAACTGTCTCAATATTTTTTACTGCTACTTGCCTCACCCCACGTAAATCCTTCTTCACTGGATAGGGTTTCTAAATGCAGCACGGTGCCCATCCACGGCTAGGTTTCAGCTTTAGTGGCCTAAGAGTTCTGCCTCATCTTCCTTGTGGGCATTGGCTAGTTCTTTGTGTTATCCGTAGTGCGACTTGGATGGAGGCGATGGGATATGGCTTGCAGCGGGTCACCATTCAGTGTGATGGTGATGATTTTCATTTTTTTTGTATTCTTGAAGTCATTTTTGGTTTGGGGTGCAATTGGATTTGTGTGTCAGCATTGATTCGTGTTCTGGATGAGGTTTTGGTCCTAGTTTGATGTATGTTCTTCGGCATTTCCTTCGCCTATAGATTCTGGGTGTTTGGGCTATTGATTTGTATCAGATAGTGGGGGATTTATTTTGGTATTCGTTCTTTGTTCAATTTTATTTCTAGTTTTTGTTCTTCTTTATTGATCTGCTAGCATTGGGGTGATTGGATATGCAGTTTTCGTTAATCAATGATGGTGTTTCAACATGTTGTTTAGATGAAGGTTGTATTGATCTAGGAAATGATGTTTCTTCCGTGGTTATGATGTTCTAGGGATTTTTGCAGTGTGAGGGGATCTGAGCACAAATTTTTTCTTTATTTTGGATTTTTTGCAGACATTATACTAGGATATTCTCTACATGAGGATTGGAGGTGGTTATTTCACTATGTAAGAGCTTTCAGATTTGGTAGTTTGAGAGGGTATGACTCTGCCATCGGTACCGGGCTCGGGCATCTCTTCACGCGACAACTTTCTGAGTTGTCATGCACTGGTGGAGGTTTTCCATAATGATGATGATGTTGGAGAGGGTTATATCATAGAATTTTTTGTTTTGGTAATTTACATTTGTCTTATGTTGATGTTTGTATGTCCTTGAAGTCATGTATGGTTCCCCCTTTCATCCTTAAAAGGCATCTTATCCAAAATTAATAAGAAAATTCAGCCTTCGGGAAATTCAGTCAAAACATTCAATTATGTGTTAAAAATTCATATTTAACAACACTGATATCTAACATACACTAATAAGTTTTTTTAATGTCATATTAACTATCCATATCCTCCTCCAACCTATGTTAAACACATGCATTTAACTTTTGTACGAAATACTACCACCTTGCAAACCAATGTGACTCATTTTCCATCAACACCACTCACTATTTGATATAATGATTAACTTAATTTGTATATGTATAAAATATTTTTGATATGAATGAAACTATTTAATTCTAATATAACCTCTTCCTTCTTAGTTTCTATTTCATTTAAAATATGATAACATTAAACATGTGTATGGAGGACTACCACCTCATGAAGCGATGTGATTTGTTTTTAACATTCACATTAAATGGAAGGTAATAAGGGAAAATTTAAGGAATATATGTTATATATATGACATGATATTAGTTTTGTTAAATTATTAGGTCACCCACTTCGTCAACCTTTCACTCATTAAGGAAATGATAATGTCGCTCGAGCGTATGTTCACCCTACCATGTTTATGAAATGATTTTATCCATTATCCATGTTAACATTTCAAATATGTTTCTAAAAATATATCAAATGAATAGAAATGATATTTATAATAGTAATATATTTCAATATTTAATAGAAGTATATAATATTCTCATGAACTAGAAAATTAATGTTAAAACATATATGAGAAAACAAGGCTGTTAACACCCAAAAATAATAATAAAGAATGATTATTAATGAATGGGTGATAAGATGTTATAAAATATCATATATGATATTAAAAATATTAATATTCTTTTTTTATATAATAATTAAATATTTAAAAGCATTATATAAGAGGTTAAATCATATTCAAATAAGTGGAAGCATGAGATAAATAATTTTGTCTCAATTCATTTTTATCGATGCATATTGTAATGATATGGACCTAATTTATTTTATATGGGGTATATTCTACCCATTTTAGATTTAATAGAATTAATCATTATTAATTAAGGGTATTTTAATTTTTGATTATATTTATTTCATCCAAGGCTATTTGACTCGAATGTTCCCATGTGGTAAGGAATTTTATAATTGAATTTCTTTCCATTGGGTGGTGTTCATTCTTCAATTCCTTTAATATTATTAGATTATGTATGTAATTAACATTTATTATTTTATGTTTTATTTTAAATTTTATTATGATGATTTATATTTTAAACACGCACAGTCACTTTGACTAATACTCACATCAACATATTATGATATTTTTAAAGTTTTTTCCCCACAATCACTTTTTAATTGAGAATTATTATGATTGAATATATATTGAAGGAAATTATTTTATCATTCAATAATTAGATCCTTTAATTTTATTCTCATTTTTTATTCATTATTTTTATGGTAGTAGTAATTTTCTCAACTCATTGGTACATAATATGATTTATAAAATGGGTTTAATAATATTCAACTTCATTTCTCTATTTGGTCGAAAATCAATTTCTTCTAAATCAATGAATTTAATCACTTTTTAAATAATCTATTTCCTTGATTTTTTTAATAAATTTTTACCAATAATTTAATTTTTAGAAAAAAATTTAGAGGGATCTTCCTACCATTTTCCAAACCTGTTACTTTTGTCTTTTCATGGAAAACTATGAAAGGGGTATTTGTTTTTAACATACTCACCATGAAAAGAAACATTCCATTTTCTGGACCACTCATAAATTAGAAGATTAATTTAAATGATTATAAGGTTAATGTTTTTATATAAAATGTTCTTTTTTGTATTTTTTAATGTTCAATTTTTTAAAATTTATTTTCAAATGAAAAGTTTATTTTCCTCAAAAAATATTTTTAATGATGTATTAATGGTATTTATATTCATCAAAGAAAAAGTCCATTATTTTTCGTATACTTCACTTGGGATATGTTATAATAATATCATCATTATTCTTTCTCTATATGGTTTATATACAGTTTTAAAAGGATTATATTGAAATTATCTTTCTTGATTAATTTCTATATTTATAAACATTACCGTGAAATATTCACATTTTTATGATCATTCATCATTAGACTTCCCCATAATATTGATAATATTTATAATGGATTTGGTTATGAATTAAAACATATATAATTTCTATATATGGTATTTCATACAAAATATTATATGATTGACTGGGGGAATATTGATATTCTATATTTTTTATTTAAAATGGACATTTATAGATTAGGAATATTACTTGTAAATTAAATTGATCATTTGATATATGAGGAATACATTAGACAAGTATTTGTGGGCGAGACCCACTTATAGATAGACCCTCTATATATCGGTAGTCTTATGAGATGAATTATTTGGATTGCCTTATTCAATTAGTTTTTTGTATACCTACCCATTAGTTAAACTATCTTGTAACATGGTCATGATGGTAAAGGTATCAAGATGCCTAAGATCAATATGTCTAACAATTAATCATTTTATTTATTGAGAATTAATTCATTTTTAATATCTATGAGCTTTTTTCATTAATAAAATATTTGGATGTATTTCATTATTAGTTTATTAATTAAATTTAATGTGTTTCTAGTTATTAATATTTCCATAAGTATTATTCTTTTTTATATTCATGATAGTTATGTTATTGATTAAATGTTATTTATGTTCAGTAACATACCTTAACATATTTATTCAGAATTATTGATTATGATTTATTTATTCATGATAGTTTCTTGTTTAAGTATCTCATACTAGGAATTTAAGCTCACCCTTACATTTTTTCTTTTCTTAGCAATCTAAGAAGAGTACCATGAATGATATGTAAGTATATTCTATTGGGAATAATGATATTATCTAAAAAAATAATATTAGAATTTGTGTATTCAAATGTAATTTAGGAATCATGTATGTATCTAGTTTACCAAGACTATAAAACCATTCATTCCTTTGGGATGTGATCAATAATATATCATGGAAATTGAAAATGTACCCATTGAATCTAGGCTACATGGGTTGGGGTGTCTATAAATAATTAGTTACTATATGTATTTAATGATTTAAAAAGTGTTTAAGAAATTAGGTTAGATGATAAAACAAAGAAAATTTACCAATTTTTTAAAATCATTACAATAAGGGAATTTATCAATTTTGGACATGTGTTAATAGAAAATGAAGAAATATGGATATTTGTGTAATCAAAATAAATAAAATAAAATTAGTTATATTTTAAAATTATATGAATGAAAATTTGAATAGTAAAAAATATAGCAAAGAACCTCAAAATTTTGTGTAATCAAAGTAAATTGGCCATCAATTATTTTCATACATTTTATAATTGAATCCTAATAACTGTGAGATGATATATAATCCAAGTGACCAATTATTTCTTTTTATAGATTTAAAAAGTGATTTAAATTTTTTAAAAGGTAAAAAAATTTAATAAACATTGAATTTTCTTTAAATTTTATAAAAACAAAACTTTAATTAATTTATGACATGATAGAATATTAATAAATGCTAATGTGAGACCTGGGTCGACCAAAATGAAATAATAATAATTTTTAGAGTAATAAGTTATTACAAACATGGGATACAATCAAAACCATGAAAATAACCAAGGATAGATATGAAATCTAAAGACTAATACTTTAGATTATTTTTGGCATGTAAGAATGGATGAAAATCCATTTATGAGTGGTGTATTTCAAAGAGTTAAATTAATGTTTATTATATTAAAGTTTTATTTTTTATGAATAACATAACTTTTTTTAACTAAAAAACAATTTGTGGAAAAATTTCTTGTTTCTTCTTAATTTTTTAATAATAAAATACATTTTCTACGTAATTTAATTTTAGTTAGAGAAAAAATAGATGTTTTTTAAAGAGAGATATGGACATGGTTATTTTTTATCAAATATTATAAATTGTTATATGAATCTATAAAAATTTTAAAATATAATAAAATTTTATAACTATTAATATTATAATTTTTGTTTTTTTCAAATAGTTTGTTTAGGAGAATTTTTGTGTTGTAAAAGTTTAATAAAAGAATAATATTTCTATGGTTTCCTCTAAAATTGGTTGCTAAATTGTCACTTATTTATTACTTATCAAACCATTACTGACTTCCTTATCATGAAAAGTTATTGAATAAGAAATGGATTAATATAGGACTACAATGTTATTTAAGACTCGATCAAAAAATAGACTTCACGACTACTTTTGGTGTCCATTAATCCCTTATATTAAAGCAATCACCACCTGGTGCTTGGTAGTGAGGCCAAACTACACACTTGGTTAGACACTCTCAGGGGACATAGATTAGTTAATGAAATTATAATTATGAAACATTATAAATGATTTCATAATGATTTTAAATAACTTGGTTAGTGTACGTAATAAAAAATAACCACGTATAGCCTAAGATTGGAAAAAGAGAGTGCTAGTTTGAACTGAATGTATCATATAATAAAAATGAAGTCATCAGAAGGGATGAAATTATTATATGAAATGAATTACTATAGAAAATAATTCAATTATATCATTATAAGAATAAATAATTCAACATTCATGTACTTAAACACTCTTTTAATTATAATGATAATATTTTTAAATGATAAGAAACAAAAAATGTAATATATTACATGATTATTATTCAAGAATAAATGGATTTCTACATAAACTTTAATTGTGTGGTGTATGAAGAATTTTGAAGAATAAAAATTTAATTATATATTTAATAATATTTAATTTTAGCTTGAAAATTAATTTTACTTAATGAAGCGAGGATAATGGAAAAACATAATTATCATATTATATATGGTTCACATTAATGTATGTTTTCTAAAAAAATATTTTAAAAAAAATTAACTATTGAAATAGACTCTGATAAGCTAATTTTTTATTTAATAACGATTCAAAATGTTTGTGACTTTGTAGGTTATGGTTAATACAAAATTTATGTAGTGATATTGTTTTATGTGTGGTGAATGATCATATCATGCAAAAAAATTTCGCCCACCCAAAGATCATATGAAAAGTATCAAAATGTTATTACCCACATAGAAGAACAGGGATTAAGAATAGCATTGAAAATGAATTGATCATGAACATTTAATAATATAATGTTTTTATTGTGGAATCTATATATTTTGAAATGAATCACTGTGTTCAATAACATACAAGATATGCCACACCAAGTTAAACAAACAAATAAATATTATAATTTAAATGTGACCCTTATATCCAAGATATAAAATTAGAGGGTATTAATAGGAATAAAAAATTTATGAAATAGATATAATTTTAAAACTAAATATGATTGTATAGGTAATTTCTTATAAAATTATCACATAATTTTTAGAAAAGTAATTTTAATTTCTTAGAAAAATTAGTTTTTTTAGAAATGAGTTTTTTTTCTTTTTTTTTGCATGTGAATATTATAATTCTAAAAAGTTATAGAAAATTTTTTATTTTAAATTTTTTTTGATTTCTTTGTGAAAAAATAATCCTAGAATTATTTTTTAAAAATTTATAAAAATATTGATTTTTCAATGAATAGTAAAATATAGTGATTTCTATTGACAACTATATTTTCTTCTAGTGTATTTACAAGGAAAAATTTTGTTTTTCATTTTTTAAAAAATTCAAATAATTTTATATTTATTTAATATAATTCAATTCTGTTTTAGTTGGATTTTATACTTAAATTTATTATAAAAACATTTTATATTTAAAATGATTTAAAAAAACCATTTTCATTACATTTTTCCTATTTATATTTTATTTGAATTCAACCACATTTGTGTTTTGAATCTAGAAAATTGATTTCATAATTTGAATCAGTGTGTCCAAATATGGAAAAAGTTTCTCTTTATTTTTTGGACAATATTAATAGTAAACACAATATTTTTGGTACCATGGTAATTGGTAAATCTATTAATTTATGATAAAAAATAAAATGACCAGAACTGTTGAATGACCTTATACTTATATAAATCTTATTAGATGAGTATATCTAGACCATAATAATCAAATTTTAAAATTTATGAAATTTTGGGGCCACTTGGATGAAAATATAACCTTTATATTATTCTATATAATGAAATGTTAAACAAGTCACACTCAGGTTTTTAATAAGTTATTTTCTAATATGGTGTCAACTAGAGGATATGTTCGACTATAAATATTATTTTAATATATAAAATATTTATATTATTTATTGTATTTTATTTAAATTCTTTATAAAGAAATATTACCATTAAAAGATTTCATAATGATGATGCATTAATTATTTAATTAATGGTGAAGTCATATAAATGATATTAAAAATATTAGAATACATATAATTTTAGATAAATAGTGTGGTAAATTAATTTTATAGATTTACATGACATGATAATTATAGAAAAATATATATTTTTCTCATTTTATATGTTTTTCTGATATTGTTAAAGTCAATGTAATGAATAGTTCCAAAAATTTACATTATGGATATTCTATAGTAAATAATATTTTATTAAGTGATATAAAATTAATAAAAATAATATATTATAAAAATTTATTTGGATAATCTTTCCAATATCATACATGGTCCATTTATATGTATTATTGAAAATAATTGTAACTATATTGATCTCAATGTGTAAAAATTTAGGTTCTCATGGTAATATTCTCTTGAATTCTTAAACTGTCCCTCTCCTTTCTTATAAATTAGAACCTATTATTCAAAATTTTTTAATAAATAGAAACACTTTTTGGATAATAAATTCTAATAACCTTCCAATATTCCCTCTAAAAATTCTATAATTCTTGTTTTGGGAATATCAACAATCTTAGAGGTCTTAAGGGGTTAAGAAAATGAGGTTTTCAAAAGAATATGTAAAGTTTTATCTCAATGTTTTAGATTTATATGGATTTAAAAACACATAAACACTTCATCATACATGATAAAATAATAAATCCACTTTACCCCATATAATGATTAGTTTTTATTATATTTTATTGAACTATATCTTTCTCCACTTTCATCAAATGGGAAAAGTATTCATCCTTCATGTGTACGGAGGACTACCATCTTGAAAACCAATGTGATTAATTTTCCATAATCATATCTCAAATCTAATTATAATAAAGAAATTAATATTTATATATTATATTAATGACATATTTATCCTTCTGAAAATATAATACATTATTTACATTCTTACCTTTCTATGTAAAGAAAATTGATAAACTCGTTTGTGCGTACTTGTGGACTACCTCCCCCAAGAACCGATGTCATTCATTTTTCATCACCACATCAAATGAATGATATATATAATTACATTTAAACAAATATTATTATATGATTATATATATATATGTTATATTATGAAAATTCAAGAAATACATAATAACCTTTAACTTCATTCCATAATGGTCGTTGAAAAATGGAAACGTTACTCATGTGTACGTACAACCTACCATCTCCATTATTGTAATGTAGATAATTTTTAACAACAATATCTAATTTATTGATTTAATTGAATAATTTATGTATAAAAACTATAATTATTTCATGATTATTATTCTTTAGATAATTTAATAGCGACCTCTTTGACCATAATTAACCCACCAAAGTCATTCTAGACTTATGAACCAAATATCGTCAAAATGTCTGATGTGAACTTAAATGATTATGTAATTTTATATAACATGGTATCAATTTAATTTAGAGGAATAATTAACATTAAAATGCTATTAATAAATTATAAGTTAACCTATTATTATTATTTATGATGATAAAGAATGCCCGTAAAGAGTCGGTCTCAATGTAAAGTGATTTCTTTTAAAAATTATCTTTTGAAGTTTCCCTTGAAACACTCATTTTTTCCATATAAAATTTATTATCTATAAATAATTATTTAAAAAATGTTATTATTATAATTATAAGATTTCTTTATGTAATATTTACTAATAGATGAATTTTGAAAAAATTGTTTTAAATTAATCTTATTTTAATTTTCCAAATGCGGTACTCTGTAAATTTTCTGACAACAATAGAAAAGTAATATTTTTTAACTTATAAAAAAATGAGATATTTTTCCTGATATCATGAATAATTTTTCCTTTGATGATTCCTTTAAAATTTTATATGGTTATTTTCAATTAATTTTTCCCTTTTTTGTAGTTTTTCTAAGAGAAAATTAATTTCAAATTTAAAAGGTTTTTTCCATAATAATTTTTTTTGATACAATATTTCATAATTTATTATTACATTAGGGTTATTGGTTATTTCTATGATTGAAAGTGGTTCTGTTATAAACCAATTATTTGTGGTTCCATTATAAACCTTGGATTGGTGGTTTAGTGATATAAAAAGGACAGGTGGTTTCATGATAAACCATGGATGGGTGGTCATATTATAACCTTTTATGTAATGAGTGTAGAAGTCAACCATATAGTTATTCCAGATATTTTATGTAGTTAACCAATTAAGTTTCATCTAAGATATAATTTGAATATACTTAAATGGTTTATAAAAGAATAACTAGGATGGCTAATCCACGAGTGGTTGTGATGGTTACTCTAAGGAAATATTTGGATGTTAACTATAAAGGTATTCAATGAGTAGTTGTAGTGGTTGTTATAATTATTCCCAGACTTTCCAACATGTTTTATAAAAATTTTCTTTGGGATTCAAAGGTTTTCTTTTAGAGAAATATTTTCTCTGTGTTTCATGTGGTAATTTTTTATTTCACATTCTTAGAAAACATTGAAGATAAAAGTAAAAATTATATGGGTTTTCGTTTTTTCATTATTTATGATTGTTAATCCATGTGTAGCTGTGATGGTTACTCTATTTTAATGTTTGAATGTTAACCATAAATGTATTCTATGAGTTGTTTTTGTGGTTGTTTATGTGATGAATTGAGTTTCCAACATGTTTTATCAAATTTCTATATATGTTTCAAAGGTTTTATTTGATTGAAGATTTTTCATTATATTTTATGTTAAAATTTTTTATTTCATATGCTCATAAATATTTCAAGATAAAGGTAAAAATTAAATGGATTTTTCATGTTTTCACTTTACTAAGAGATTTATTATTCTTATGCCCGTTACTGAGAGTTTTGTGCTCATAAGTTTCTTTAAATTTTTTTCATATGGTTTAAGGAAGAGTAGGGATAGGGATGAGGTCAAGATGAAAATTGTAAGTATTTATCAAAAATGAAACCATGTTTTATTTAAAAAAGGTTTATTTGGTGAAAAAAAAGATACTGAGTAAAAGTATCCAATCGTAATATATGAGATTACTTTGTTAATGTTTATCCATATTATCTTAAACACTAAACCCATATATCATTGGGACTGCAATAATTTTAATTCCAGTTGAAAGACACTAGAATATCTAATCTTATGTACACTTTGTAAAGTTATTATCATAGGATTGATTAAATAATTTTGGAGATTTGGATTTTTTGTTAAGTATAGGTCAAGTTTATCAGAAGTTCTTTTAGTAAAATGCCTACATTGTAACATTTTTAGTTTGAGGAGAATCAGTTACAAATGGAAAGAGGAGGATCAAAAAAATTATATCTCTTCCAGATGACTTGCATGCAATAATTATAGAAAATTCTTGTCCTAATGAATTTAAAAATTTTGTTGACATAAACCATTCATACAAACATATATATAAAATATAAAACAACTCCTCTATACATTTATACCACCATGGTTCATGAGTTGTTTTTAATCAATTCCTAATTTCTATATTTTCTCATCTTTCCGAAAAATTTACTTATCATCATGGAATTTTCAAATATTTTATCATATCCTATGATATTGAAGTATATTATTATTTTAATACAATTTTGGATCAAAGATTCCTAAATGAATCTTATTTATATTTGGGTTTTTACTTATAGTCTTACGAGTCATACTTATGGTATTTTAAAGACACCATTTTTTTAAAGACTCAAAAAATCCCAGTCTGAATGTTCTATAAGAATCCTTTTTATCATGATTTTTTAAAATTATATGCCATAATAAATATTTTTTAAAAATATTTCTCTAGAAACATCCATAAAACCAAAAATTTACATGGTTAATTTAGAAAAATAATGTAAAGTCATTGACAAAGATATAATGAATTATGGCCATGCATGTACATTCTATCTATTTGAAAAATTGACAATGAAATCAGGTGGAAAATAATATCAATTTTCGACCTTATTTTATTTAGGTGTAGTTTTATTTTAATTTGAGAGAGCTTAATTGTAATATGTTAACATATAAAATACTTTGTGAATTCATATTATGAGGTAATTATAAATTTTTATAAAAAATGAAAGGTATGTGTTAACCATTGAGCTTATAAAATTATCTTTAAAGTTAAATATATTAATGTTATTTTTGATGATGTTCATCATATATTATGGAATTTTATTAGAACTGTATTGTTTTCAAAAAAAAGATAGCCTTTATACTGGCTGAAAACCCATCACGTTTGGCACAGATGCTAGGCTTGAACCCACAACCAATGGGATAAAAGGGTGCAATGCTTACCACTAGCCTACATGATGCCCCTATTAGAATTATATTTTAATTTTAGTTAAATAATTTTATGTAGGAAGAATAAATATATTTTAGGAGTATAGGTTTTATATAATATGTAACCATGGGATTAAAAAATGATTCAGTGTTAAGTGATTATTATTTTTTGAATATGTTCACTATTTTTGAACCCTATATGCTTAATATAAAAATAATACTACAAGAGTTTAATTGAGGAATAAAGGTTGAATTATATTTTTTAATTTGTTTCCTTCAAAATATGATAAAACTCTTTATTCTCTGGGGTTTTTGAGGCATGAATTTCCAATGCCTATAATGATTCAATTATTTGGCCATTATATGTTATAACACTATGTTTTCTATCATTATTTTTTATTTTAGGGTTGATTGTGTGGGGTTCAGTTATAGTTTCATAATCATTCACATCTATTTTATAATTTTCATATTATTTAGAAACTCCTAATGTCCCCACATCCAACACAATGTATATACCTTCATTCCAAAGGATGGAGTTCTGTTAGGGTTTCAAACCCAATGAAACTTAGGAAAATTCACTGATTGAGAGTATGAGAGGTCATGATTATCTCATGGTTGTGGGGGTAATTATTACCTATTATAGGACACTCTAATAGATTTAAGTCATGTTTATGGATATCTTTCAAATCTAGATATAGTGAAGGTTACGCTAAAAAATGATCTTGTGTTGAATTCTTATATGAGTAATGAAATGGGTTCTAATAATGAGAAAATTTACATGTGTTTGAGGTTCCATATTTGTTTACATTTATTTCATAGAAATGGGTAGATTCATATATTTTTAATCCATATAACCAGGATCTTTGATCATTATTTCTATCCAAGAAGGCCATTGGTATTTTGGGGATGTGATTGAACCTTTATGAGGCATCCAATGTATTATGCTTATAAGAGGAATGAAAACCCACATTGTTCATTTTTTTTCAATCCATGTTCTTTAATGTCATGAGGAAAGGAAAAATATTAGTTCACTTTAGCACCATGTATATAGGTAGAGCCTTAGGAAGGTGCCATACATCCATGATTATAAATATAGTGTTATTCATCATTGTTGGATATGTATTCAACATACTGATGAGAAATAACAAATAATTAATTCCTTTGAGGGTTATAACCATAGGGTTTATCAATATTGGAATTACATTGAGACTTACATATAGGTGGATTCCCATGTATAGGAAAAAAAATTTATTCTATAGAATGGGGGTTAAAAACTAGGTGAATCCCAAGCAGAGGTTATGAACTAGGGAAACCCTAGCAGTGGTTTTATACGGTTCTCAGAGCTTAAGAAGGCATCAAACATATCTTATTAAAAGAAAGAATCAATGTTCTTGTAGATTAATTATCTTATGAATTAACTGATGGACACCGAATAATAATAAACCCACAGGAATGTTTGGGTCCCATGGGTTATAATGGATTTGATAATCAGGGAAATACACTGAATTGGATTCCAAATTGGAGCTTGATCATTAGGAAGGTATAATACATATCATTATTATAAGAAGAACCATATTCCTCATAATTAAACATATTGTATCTATGCGAATGTATTTTCGACAAGTTTATAATTTCTGGAGGTGTCTTCCTGACCATCCAAACACGTCAGATGGTCCATAACTGACATGGAATTAGTGTTTGTTTGAAATTTACTAAATTTCTATCAAACATTTTCTAATTATATGTATTACAAGGTTAATGAATCCTAGGGTTATTCACATGATTAAATAATAAATTTTGGAGGCCTTTCACGTGATTTTGATAACAATTTTAAGGACTATCTCATGAACTAATTGGAACGCCATAGGGTCTTCACAAGATCAATGCAAAAATATCTGTGGGTTTCATATGATGAAGGATGACATGTTGAAAGGATGTAACATTATTGTGTTGGAAAGTCTACAGGGTTTCACATGACCTGCTTGATATGTCTAGAGGATATCACAAGACTTAGACGACATGTCCAACAGACAGTACAAGGCTTGGCCAACACATCTGAAGGGTATCATGTTGCTTGCCAGACATGTTTGAAGGACATCTCATGTCTTGACCGACATGTATATACATTTTCTCATTATTTAGATAGGTCATGTTATGTACATAATTCCTTCGCATTAAAATCAAAATGTCTGCCTTCATATAAGTCATATGTATTTTTTTAGCATTTATTACATTTTTGCCTAAATATTTTTAAAGAATTATCTTCTATAAGATTCATGTGACCAAATCCACATGTAAAATTTCTTTCCCATAATCTATCCATCACACCTTATTTTCTTCACAGGATAAATATTATGATCACATAATATACATATACATGATACATTATCCCTTAGGTTGTTTCTCGGGTTTTACCTGGTGGGATACCCTTCGATTTCATGGATTTATTCTCTAAGAAGTCCTCTCTCGCTTATGCGCTCCAGTGGCTATACCTTGAATCCATATATATATATATATATCTATGTTTCATGGGAGAAGAATTTATTGACCTCATCACTCTAGTTATACACCACATTGATATGTTTTTATATCATAAATATATTCTGGAGATGGTGCATGGAGTATTTCATCACAATTTGGGTACAATCATCCTTTATTTCCAAGCTCACATAATCCATGCCTAGTGTGAGAAATAGGAGATAAGAGAATATTGGACACATTGCATGTGAGTGTACCTATATGGGTCTTACCCACAAAATTTTCCCTTAAAGAGTTATAATGATTATTTTCATAGAAAATATGGTATGGAGATCAATCCTTATGAAGGTATCCTACATATCCCATTTATAATAGGAATATGCGTCTCCATTGTTCAGTTAATAAAAACCCACTAATAGGTGATGGTGTGTGAATAAAGTTTAAAGGATTATTATTTTCCATGAGGTCTAAGAAATTTAGTGTCCTATTCTATGATGAATTTTAATGACGCATATTCATTCTCTATCTTCTAATTGATAAAGAGAGATGATAACCAACATAGGTCTGTCAAAGGATCGCATCCAGGAGAATGACTCTAATATGGTCTCATGAGTGTGTAACCCTAACACATTAAGGAAACTCCCCTTATAAAGGGGCTACTTGATCGAATGTTCATGGTTTAGAGTTTTTGTGGTGTATGTCCAAGTTTGTGTTATTGCTGAATTTTACTTGTATTCATTTTCTTCCTGAAATGTCGGGATTATCTCTCCGACATGTCTTGATATTCTACCTTCTATGATCAATGTGTTTTTCTAACATGGTATAGATTCGAAAGGTTCTCTACCTAACATGTCTAAGGTGCTTGACTTGATCAAAGATGAAATTTCTAAGGTTCATCAAATGTTTTAATTTGACATGTCCTGGAACTTTCACATTATCATATTTGACATGTCCAAGGTCATTGGAATAATACAAGATGACTTTTAAAAGTTTATTCACACAATAATAATGGAAATATCCATGTCACTTCATATAATCAACAAATTCATGTGTGATGTATTGACATGACTAAAGTGACTTTTCCATGATCCCTTCGCCTGATCAAAGTGACTTGACCATGATGTCATCACATGATCAAAGGGACTTGTCCAGGATGTATTTATATGATCAAAGTGACTTGTGTCAAATATATTGTAATGATAATCCTAACTTGTTCAAGGCCTGTCACATAATTAAATTGACACAGGCAAGGCCTCTTGAGGTAATTATGAGACTTATGAGGAGTCTGGTGATCATGTGATCTTAAGTGAGTCACACTTCGTGGACTTGGAAACATGTATCGAACTATGTGTGCACCCATGTTTTTAACTGAATGTCTAATGGGATCATGCCGCATTTTAATTATTAATGGTGTTCATTTTAGGGAGAGTTCTTGCTGGTGGGGTTTTCCAAGACTAAACATCCTATGGTTTCCAATGTGATTGGAGGCCCTATCCATGGGATCAGATTCATTCCAAAGTCACATACATGTAGAGGTGTTCCCTCATGATGAATCACATGATGCTTAATTGATCATGCGATCCATGTGAACTCAAGGGAATCTTATGGGGGCTTTGTGAACATGTACAAGGATTGTGTATTAGAGCCACCACATGCATAGAAGTTGGTGAAAGACCTATGGTTTTCAACCCATTTTCATGGTTGGGGTTCATGTCTATAGTCTTTCCTTTTCATGGATATGTATTTTTTGGGGTTCTTCATTTCATGTAATCCTCATCAAGCATTTCGTGAAAACATAATGAGACTGAGGGTTTTTATAAACGCATGTTAAGACTATATAGAGGCATCACACGTTTTGAGGGAATGCATCAAGGGCTATCATCCCTATCTTCATGGACTAGGGTTGACATCCTACATGATATGAGATTCAAAATAATTCTTCATTTAAAAGATGGTTTTTATGATGTTTTTTCATGTGATCACATGATGTTAAGGTTATAACCTGATTGATTATTGTGACGAAATCCCATGGTGGGTTATCATGAGAAGAGTCCCATAGTAACATATTTTTATCATACAAAATGGAATCCCACCCCTCCCATATTCCTATCCTTCCCATTTCTCCCCCTTTTACCTCTATCTACTCTCCTCAATATCCCCCTGACATTTGTGTGTTTATTTTAAGGGAGAAAGGGTTTATATACGTAGGGGTTGGAAGAAGGTAGTGATGATTTCCATTGGGAATATAATGTGTGCACTAGATTGAGGTAGTAGGAGCTTCACATGATCAAGATAATGTGATCGTAATACGACTTCATGTGACGCCATTCTTGAAGGCTACCAAGGATTCACATGATCTGATCTAAGGCATCACATAATCACTGTATGTTCATGAGAAGGCTCTCTAGAAAACCACTATAGGATTTTGGTGATGGATTCAGAGTCTTCACATGAACCAGATATATTCCAATGGATAACCTATTGAAATATTTATTCATGAAAAATAATGAATAGAATTCCAAATTTGGAAGCCTTATGCAATGGGGAGTTACATTTTTTTTGCGAAGTCGTGTGATGTTAGAATGGATTCACTTGAGTGGAATTATTTGATCCAATAATCCTAAAAAACTATCATAGTGGATTCATTTGATAGTGTCATTGGAATCCATGTGATTTTTCAATTTTGGAACATTACATTTGTTCATTGAAATAATTACCTAGGATTATGGGTCCTTCGTGAGGAAGAGTATAAGACATCCAAAGATGGATTCAAGTGATTTCCGTAGGATAATCACATGATCTAGTGTTCTTTTCAAGTAAAAACACAGGACCCCTACTATTGGAATCATGTTAATAAATAAACCAAATTTTAATTCATAGATCTCATGTGTATACTCTTTTTTATAAAAACTGCCTGAATTAATTTTGTTACGATTGATCATAATTTTTTTGATCGTGAGACCCTTTGTTCATATTGGGATAACCACTTGCAGTTTTGATGGTTGGATTCATTTGATAGTATCATGAAAGAATATTCATGCAACGATTGGATTCTATAAATAAACACATATATTATAAAGCATTCACATTAATTCCTTAGGGATATTGACAAAATCATGGCTACCTTCATTTGACCATCCATGAAGGATGATGAACACTAGTTGAAAGGTATTATTGTTTTGGTCTTGCATAAAAAACATACACACAAAAGTAGATTATCTGTTTTTAGAGGTGATTGTGAACAACCCCATTTAAAGTCATTTGTATATGAATTTTATGGGGTCATGTATAAACCCTACTAATCATAGAATATTGAGGGGTTCAAAACCCACTATAATTTTTTTATAAATGTTTTTTTTATATGTGGTTGAATATTTGAGGAATTTATTTCCAAATAACATATAATTTCATAATTAGTGGCATTATATATTTGGTTGAATTTCAGATATGATATATATATATATATATAATAAATCATTTTGATTTTAGAGGTGCTATATATTTATGAAATTCATTTATATTTCACAGGATGTATATATAAATATATATAATAGAATTTATTTTTTAAGAAAATAGTTGGGGTTCACAACCCCTTATAATCTCTTAAATTATAGGGGGTCAAAACCCTATTCATATCTCATAAATTATAGGGGGATCACAACCCCTATAATCCCTTATATTAGAGGGGGTTCAAAAACCCCTCTATATAAGATATTAGAGGGGGTTTATGAAGTTCCACTAATCCTTTATATAAGGGGGTTTTTAACCCCCTCGAAAATATGAAATTAGGGGGGTTTTGAAGCCCCTCTTATGTAAGAAATTAGAGGGTGTTCATGAACCACTAAAAATCCCATAGATTAGAGGGTGTTTTGAACCCCATTTAATTTAAGAAATTCGAAGGGGTGCATGAACTGCCACTAATCCCTTAGATTAGAATGGGTTTTAACCCCTTTTATTTTTATAAATAAATCACATATAAATATAAATTTTATAATGTATATGTTTTTCAATTCATGTGTGCATATATATATATATTACATAAAGAAATTATATAAATGAATTTAAATACATTATATGGGTCGCACATATGGTTTGGTAGAAAAACAGATGAAAAGTATATAATAACGTTATTTTTTCATGTGGTTAGAGATATCCACCTTTAATATTGAAATTTTGAATCCGTTCCAGGAACCTAAAAACATTATAAGTTGTTAGAACTATGATTAAATTATCCTTTTTCAGGAATTTTAGGGAATATTTATAGGGGCTTTAAATCCACCTAAAAAATAACTACATATAAATTGACATAAATTTTATATGTTCTTACGCAAAACCGCCCCTAACATGATTGGGGCACAAATGTGGTGGTTCTGTATAACCACTAATAATTTATTTAGAGTGGGTTATAACCCCCTCCAATTGGGATATTTTTTATAGTGGTTTAATGATTTTGGGTGTAGATTATAATGTAAAACCAGGGGTTGGTGAGGGAAAAAGGTGAGTATGTGGTTGAAGAAGATGGTATGATATGATAAAACGGAATGAATTGAATTGATTTAGAAGTTTTTGTCATATTCATAAAATTTTTAGAGAGAAAAAGTTCCACATTTTTCATGTATCCTAAATCGATCCTCAAGTTGACTGGATCAACTAAATAAGTCATGGGATATCATCCACCTCTTGAGCCAACATCAGGGTCAACACACATAACTCATGCACCCATGCCCCACTCGTCATGCCCTCCCATTGTGCATCCCACCTAGGAAACACATCCATTATCCCAACACAATTTATATACTCACCCATATATTCTTTCACCCAGTTGGATGGCTCCATGGGTGTTGTTGAAGAGATGCCAATATTCTCCCCTGGTTGAGATAGAGGTTGGTCAGCTGGGCTGACAATTTTTTTGGCTAAGGGTATTCCATTAAAATACATAATACAATTATATATGTATAATGAGTATAATAAAGGACAAAATATATGACCTTATAAATTGAATCCCAGGACAATATACTTCAGTGTTCTTTTTGTGAAATATATTATAATTTTTTGTTGTCTTTATACTTCTCAAATCATCGATGACAAAGTATATGGTTTAAATTTTGGGGTTCTTATAGAATTACCCACTTAGAACTGATTTCATAGTGAATGAAATTAATTTTATTCTAATGTATAAAGAGATAAAATTTACATGTTCTTGAATATTTGATGGGCCTTTAAGCCCCACGAAGAAGATATTCTTGAATCGATGTTTCTGAGTTTTTGGAAACGATATCCTCTAGATTTTCTTGATGGGTGATCTTCTCAAGGAATTTAGTTTCCCATATGAAAAAAACAAGTATGTGGCATGGATTAACAAAATTAGGGGGTAGGTACACATTGCAGGATGGAAAATTGATTGGAATGAAAATGTATTTGTGTCTGGATATAAGATAAGATTCCATGATGTATCTATATATCCCAACGAAACAAGAATGAAGATATAAGTTGTTCTAGAATAAAATAATCATATCCATATCAATTTCCCACATAGGTAATATAGGTTCATGTATTAGAAAATATATGATGGACCCACTTATGTAGATCTAGATCATATCTTGAGATGGGAATAACATCATTTTATGATGAAATCCTAGGTAGAGACCCCTACATTAGTGGATATATGGAATCGATCTACATAATATGTCACATTCCATTTCACATAATATAGGCCACTTTGAGTAGTTTAAAGACCTACCAGATAAACCAAGTATCATGTAGTTTAAATTCATTATAGAAATAGGTGTGCTCATATTTTTCCTAGGAAATTGATATTCAGAATAATATGTTTCTTAGATCTGTGGACCTAGAAATGGTAGTTTTATTTTTTCAAGGGACAACGAATTATCCATATAATATTTTCATCATTTTAATATATTCCCCCAAAATTTTCCTATGATTCATATGGGGAATTATTATCTTGTATGGATTTGGATTTTCCTCAATAATCCCTCTAAAAGATTTTCTACCTGACTATTTTTATTCCTATTAAATTTTATAAATGCATAATATTTCATAAATCACACAAATTTCATGTTGAGTGAGTAGAGACACATATTTTTTATAGGGTTCCCTTTTTGGGTTTTCAGCCTAGAGATAAATATACCTCTTTTTTGATGGATTTTTAAGGTCTTTCAAACTAGACTATTGTCATTCTATAATTTAGGGTCTTCCAACTCATACCATCAGTTGTTCTTGATTTGGGTCTTCTTGCTCAGGCCATCTTCTACTGTAGTTTATGGTATACTAGCTCAAACCCTTTTCTTCTAGTAATATACCATTGGTGATGTAAATTTTTATATATAGTTTTAACATAATGCAAGAAGGTTTTTTTCTTTGTTGTTTAACATCATACGATAAGGACGTATTCATTTTATTTTAAGATCATGTAGTAAATATGAAAACTTATATGTGGTTTAATTTCTTTCTACTGGGACTTGATACACTACACAATTTAATGTTTTTTAGTAGGACTTGATCGATGAATACAAAATGGGTCATACATGCGGCATATGACCCAAAAAATACATAGGTTCTAAGTTCCATGATAGTGTTTTCAAGGATCATGCGGATTAGATTTGGTTTCTTGGGATGATGAGATTCCTCTATCTTTTAGGATAGGGGCCCTCATTCATGGGCCCATGGGGATTACTTTCATTGAAAAGTCTAGGGGATCCCCACTCTTTTTCAAGGGATATGGAAGGTCCAGTGAAGATGGTATTGGTGGATTAGATAATATTAGAGAATTTTATTCTTCTAGGAAAGATGGAATATATTTTGTGTATGTCAAATATTCATGACCTTGAATAGATGAATATGGAATGGGGTAGAAAAGTTGGGGATGAACCAATAAAACATAAGGTACTGGGTTCCACTGTTGGATTCCAAGGACTCAAGAGGATTAGAGTTCCATTAATACATGGAGGATATTCCTCTAGTTGGTAGTTTAGAAGACCTTATGCCTCACCCATAGGGATTAAATTCATGGTGAAGTAGAGGTTTCCCCACTCATTTATGAGGTCAATAAAATATTTTTCAAGGCTCAAATTTCTGGATGACGATGTTGGGTGTTGAGAGAAATCAATCGAAGGAGGTTTCTAGCTTCCTACGTCAATTTAGTTTTTAGTTGGGAGGCTCGGTCCATACACTATGTGGTTTCCAGTCAGATATTGTGGTCTATTGAAAAGTTAATAAATGGGAATCACATTTCTTCTTTAAGAAAGGTTAAAATATCCCGTGACATAACATTGAGGATATCAAAACCTCTTGAATATTCTAGTTATAGGGATTTTAAATCATGGTCTCTGAATATCGTAGTTAATTTGTGGTGGAAATCAGTGGGTACAAGTCTACCATTAGTAATGGTAGATGTCCATATTCCATGTGGTCAAGACAATGGATCCGAGATTTAATGTAGGGTATCATATCTAGGACAAATCCATTAGGAACAAACTCTTTAAAAGGGCGTGAAATCTCCAATGAATACTAGTGCAGTCCCTATTGAATTGAATGTTCTGAATACAAGTTTTCTGTAGGGGAGAAGCTACAGTAAGAGAGACCAATGTTTATGGGGTTCCAAGAGAAGGATACCAACATGAGAAACTTGTTATTTCAGCAAAAATGTAAAATATATGAAGGTGGTTTGAAGAAAATTAAATATTCAAGAAGGGTTAGAGCACATTAGAAGTTGTGTTTCCACCTAGTGAACACATTACCATGTAGATCATATGAGACAAATTACTACTATAACTTTTTCATGGACCAGTGGTCAAGAAAGCATGTATCAGATTTTACTAGGGCTACAAAGTGGGCCCTATTATCATTATGGCTTGTCTATTTTCTCTCTTACTTTTTCATAAAGTATCTATATGAAATTTTTAGTGCATGAAGACTTTAATTTTCTCAAGCCTCCTTTTAAAAGTTTTCATCCGGACAATATTTACATGTCTTGCACAAAACTTTTTGGGTCTTGGGATTTATACCGTAAAAGTATATAGATTATGGTCATATAGCTTTGACCAAAGTGCATGAAATTTTAGTTTTTGATGCCCAAGGACCTGGTATGAGGTGATTCACAAAAACCTAACTAGGATACCAAGGGTAAATAGTACTCTCACATCCATTTGAGTGGGAGAAGAAAATTTCCTAAATTATGGTTTAAAATTCTTGAGTCATGGTTAATGTTATGGATAAATCATCTTGTGGATAAAACAGCCTAAGGTACTAGTTTAAGCTAGAGTGATGTCTGGACTCACAGGGATCAGAAATCCCTTCCTAAAGGTCTGGGATTTCTCTAGTTGGCAGTTAAAATATCTTATATAGATTCACCTATAGCATGGTAAAAAATTGAGATATTTCTCTTTTCCTAGGGATGTTAAAAGTTTGTGAAAACCCAAGGTACACAAGACATGAATTGTTATTTATGGGTTGATGTTCTTAAATGATTATGAAAGAAAACCATACTCAAGTTGACTCAATCAGGATCTGTGGTCCTTTTATAATGAATGATGATGGGTGATGGTATTCAGAGTTTAACGTCATGTAATGGGGATATATCCATTGTGTAGTATAACGTCACATGACAAGGATGTTTTCCTTGAAATTTAATGTCATGTGGTAATGATGAGAGAGTTGATGTGAAATTGTGAAAGATATTCATGGGGATAATTTTCAATAGTTAGGGGAATATAGATTTGAGATGCTACTTTTTTTTTCATACATCGGCTTATTGATGGGTAGCCATATGAAATATCCCTTCTTGGATAGATATATCTCATACATAAGAATTCCATACATATATCTTAATTGCGCATAGCAAGAGTGGGTCTATATGACTCTACCCTCTTCAAATAGAGGTATACTAAATTTTTATGGTTGAGGTTCCATGGGTTTCCGTATTCATATAGTAAGGTAAGAATTAGTCCATATTCATCACTTTTAAGGTGTTACCTATGTATATATAACTCATATGGAGGGGATATGATTGGGAATGATAAAAATCCATGGATGAGCCTGAAATAAAGGATCCAAGTGTTTCTATGTATCCTATAATGAGAGGAATCAAGAAGAACATACTTTTTAAATTATAGTTCTCTATAGAAGTCTAACCCATGTGCAGGGAGGTGGGACATTTTTATATTATAGCTCGACCAAGGATTGAAATTTGGGGAATCATTACATATCATGTGATGGAAGAAATCAAGACACATCTAGTTCATGAATAGAGAACTTTCTATGATTGTTTAACCCATATATAGATAGGGGTATTTTTCTCATTTATTATTTCAAATCGACCAAGGATTGGAGATTTAGGATTTTCTAAGTATTTTGTGATGGAATAAATCAATCCTCAAGTGGTTATTGAAGATATAGTTATCTATCCTGGTGTGACCAATATGTATAGGGGGTATTTTTTACATTTATTATTATAGATGGACATGGGATTAGAGAGCCAAGCATCAAAATAAAACATGTGATGGTCATAATCAGGACACTTTAATTTATTTAATGAAAAAAATCTCCATGTAGGTTTGAAACATACATAGAGTTCAGGGTAGTATTTTTCAAATTGATTATTTCAGCTGGACCCAGGTTTGGATACGAGTGTCACCATGTATCATGTGTTGGTAGGAATCAAGAAACATGTAGTTCTTGAATCAAAAACTCTCAAAACATGACTGATCCATATGTAGAGGTGTGGGGGGGATTTTTCCACTACTTATTGTGACTATACTATTGATTTGAGATGGGTGTCACTATGTATCTTGTGAAGGAAGGAATCAAGAAACACATAGTTCTTGAATGGAGAACTCTCCACACATGCCTGATCTGTATGTAGAGGGAGAATTATTTCCATTTATAATTGTATCTAGACCAAATATATGATCTAGGAGTCACTAAATTTCATATAATGTAAGGAATCAAGAAAAATGTATTTCATTAATTTAAAAACCTCGATGTAGGTTTGACCCATATGTGGAGAGGGAAATTTTCCAATTGATTGTTACAAAAAGACCTAGTATTAGATCTGATTACCACTTTATTTCTTGTGATGGAAATAATCAAGAAACACATATATATCGAGTAGAAAATCTCCATAGTTGTCTCACTCAAATACATGGGTTTAATTATTCACTTTGAGGATTTTGGTTGGAACCAAGATTGGTTCTAGGGGTCAATAAATAACATGTGATGGAAGGAATCAAGAGACATGTAGTTGCTAAATGGAATACTCTCCATGTATATTATACCCATACATGGAGGGGGGATTTACTATTTATTTTTGAGGATATACCCATGATTGGATATTTAGGAATCACTATATATCCTATAATGGTACAAATAAAGACAAATGTAGTTCATTAATGGGAAACAATCCACATAGGTCTGACTAATATGTAGAGGGGTTCATTTTTCCTACTGAATATTGTGGATGGACCCTAGATTGGATATGGGATTCACTATATAACCTATTATATTATTAATAATTCCATATATATTTCGTGAACAGAAATCTCTATATGATGGTATGACCAATATATTGAAGGGTGATGTTTTCCCTTTAATTATTATGGATGGATGAAAAATTATATCTGGACATCACTACATATCTTGTAATGTGTGGAATGAAGCTACATTTTTTTCTTGAATTGCGGTGTGGAAGGATAACAACAAAAAGGATTGGGTTCCTCTCAGGTGAAGGCCATGGTAATGTGTATTTTTTTGTTATTAAGGATACATCAACCACGTAGTTTAACGTCTTGTAGTAAAGATGTTGGTGTGAATTTTATGGTCTTTTATCAAGGACCATACTAAACCAAATGTGAAATGATATGCCTTTATCATGTGGGGAATCCATCACAAAAATTAATAATCCCATATAATCTTTTCTCGGTGTGAGAAACAATGAATGTAAAAGGTTTCTTTCACCACATAAAGTTGAATAAACGAATGGAGAGTAGAGTTTCTATTATATAGTTGATTGGACCAGATATAGGATTCTACGTGCTTCTATATATCTCAATTGTATGAGAATCAAGATGTTTGTAGTTATCAAAGATCGTGAAAATTAATGTTATTTAGCAAGTTTGAAGGTTACCTAATGTGAAAATGAAGGCATGTGTCCCAATAAATATAGTCCTGATATTTGGGAAATTATCTCATGTTTGTTACAAGAGTATTCTTGATCTGGCTACCCCAGGAATCCTATTCATAGTACACATGGTAAGACTACATTTTAATGTCATGTGATGAATACATTACTTAATGGTTCAATGTCTTGAGATATGGACTATATAGGTAATTCCTTTTAGGGTCATGTGATAAAGAGTTCTACATGACGTTTTGTGTCATGCAGTATATATAAATGGAATTTTTTTGTTTTAGGTCATATGAATATATTTATATATTTGCGTCTAGATCTCTGATTTTTTATCTAGGTGTCACTATATATCCTATGATGGAATGAATCAGGACACACACAATTCTTGAGTTAGGAGATTACCTATGTGGATCTGGCTCACACATAGGGAAAAGGGAACTTCATTCTACTTTCTCAAAATATATATATTATGTAGTGAATATTAAATGAAGTGAAATTCTATGTTTATTTTAATGTTATGCAGTAACTAAGCCATCCAGGTACTTTGAAATCATATAGTAAGGATGAATTTCCTGTAGTTTAATGTCATGGGGTATGGACATAAGATGTCATTCATTTTAAATTTTTAATTCCATGAATTATTGTGCAGTTTAATGGAATATAGGTAAAATCATAGATCATTTTAAACTCAAATGATAAAGACATCAACCATGTAGTTTATAGTCACGTGGTAAGGATGGATCATGCCGTTAAACATCATGAAACTAGGATGATTGATGTTTGATGAAATCTATTCAAGTTACTTCTTGAGAAAACATGTATTGGTGGGAGGCCTAACATGTTACCCATCCGTTATGTCCAATGAGTAATATCCATTTGAATTTTACTTGTGTATGATGTTTGGAAATTCCCATTTGGGACCTACCATTAGAGGTTTCATTCCAAGAATATTTGGGGTTCTATGAGCCAATAAAAGTTCCCCATATAGGATCGATTAGTGGTGATCCTCTTTATTGGAGGATTATGCATTCTGATTCCGATGAACATAGAGGTTGTGTACTGTAAACAACCATATCACAGTGATATGTTCAAGCTCACGGGGCCATTTTCATGATTTCTCACCATCTGATAGCTTTCCATGGATATCTATCTAGAGTGATGGAAACTAAAATTTATGGGAAACACTATCTTGGTTCCATAACCCAATGAATATGGGGTAAATTTTTTGATAATTCACATTGTTGTACGGTATATTCTAGAGTATATTTGATAGATTCTTTTTGATGGCCTCTATTTTCCTATTTTTAATTGCATGATTGTGGGATAAATGGTTGGTTTTGATGGTGTTCTCTAGAAACAATATCATCAATTTGGTATAAAAAATGTTTGTTTAATTTTCTATAAAAGATATGTGAGGTGATCTGAATATGGTGGTGATATTATACTTTATAAAGTTAATAATATTCATTGTCTGGACATCCATGAGAGTTATTACCTCATCCCATTTGTAAAATAAGTCAATATCCATGAGGATGTACTTAAACTACTTAGTTATTTATAGGGGATACAGCCCCTCAACATCCATCCCACATATGGTAAATGGACATGAATATTTATCTGTATGTAGAAATATTGGGGGATGATTAGTGATTTTTTTCAAGAATCTATAATTCATAACAATTCCTAGTGAATTCCACATAGTCATGTATCGCTATTTTCTAGTAGTATCCTTGCATCATAATTTTACGAGAGTGTTTGATCCTGGACTATTGAGAACTGCAAGAGCCAACATGGACTTCTTTTATGAGGAAATAAAGTTCTCTTTCTATTATGAATCTATATAGGATTCCATCAAAGCCTCATTTTCAAAATTATTTTTTTATTTGACCCATCAAAAAGGGAAAATTTCACTATTTGGAATTGGGTGTGTTCCGTTTCGGCCTAATCTAATAGAAGGTTCCCATTTTGGAGGTAATCAACTATGGACTCCATCCATCCATAGGTGGTTATATATTCATCATGATATGGGAGTGTGTGGATAAGATTTATTTTCTCTATATAACAGATTATTAATGATGAGACTACCCTTCAGTTATTGTCGAGGAAGACTACCTTATCCCGATTAGGGTTGGCCAGGACTATGGCTACATTAGCCATTTTTTCAGCATGAGAATTTTATGTTTCAAATAAATGATGCAAATCCAATTAAAAAAGGAACTCTTCCATCACACCACTAATGTAACCCATGAGAGGGTACAATTCATCCTTCATAATGGAATATCTTCCACTAATTTATTTCATCACTAGCTCTGAATCCCCTTTTTTCATGTAACATATTTTTATCTATAGGGATAGTTCCAACCTAGCAATGAGGGTTTTTCCTTATTATTAATGTAGCCTTCAGACAATGAGAAGGATTGTGGAAACTTTTCTCTATATGCAGGGATACAATAAAATCCATAGAGAAACTAGGTTTCGCAATGGGATTTCCAGCACCCTACCAAAAGGAATCATGGATGCACCATAAAAAACATCTCGCATGTTCGATGAGTGTTAAGGGCATATAAAAGCTCTTCATCTAGAAGTTTGATTTCCACTAGGTTGCTTCTTGGGGTGTGATGTGCTGCAAGGAAATCAACCTCATCCTTCCCATTAAATACTTTATTTAATATGAACTACACATCATATTATTGGAAAATAAATGTATATTATGATAAATTACTAATTATTATTACACAACCAAGAATGCACATGAGTGAGTAAATATAAAAGACCAAATGGACCATGTGAAACTATATGTAATGTCTCAACTTTTCACTCAAATGATGAGCATGATGAAGTTCTTCTTGATATCATAACACTGGTTCTCTTTACTTGGCATCATTTGATTATGGTAAAAGATAATTTTTTCATTTCCCGTCTCATTTTTCAATACGAGGTGAGCACAAAGTGATCGCTATATGGAGACCACATACAAGATAAATGTATTTACATAAACTAGTGGCATCAATACCATTTTTTAAGGAAAATACGAGTTGTTATAATCAAAGGCTTCTTAGAATCCCTCATCCCATCTATTAGAAAATCACTTATACATAAACATGGGGAAGTGTAGAGATTTGTTGCCCATGTTGACTATGAAACATCAAATTTATGTTAGGTTACCATAAATACCCCTTAGTTTTTTAAGACTACGAGAAGGTGAAATTTCAAGGATTAAACTATTAATTTCTAGGTTGACCTTGATGTTACAGGGGCATACAAAAATGCAATGAAATTTTCATGATTTTTCCTTGAAAGTGTGATTCAGTGGATTCATCTTCAAAATATGTTCCAGAAACATGATAAAGATTGATTGAAGATGAACAAAGTGGTTACATAATTGTTGATATTTTTCCACCAGGTCGTCGAAGTAATATTCTGGTATTCATCTCAAAAATTGATTCAAGATATGATGTATTTCACATTAGTAAGTAGTGCCCCCATTCCTTAAGTAAAAGGTGATAAACTGGTAGAGAATGATCCCATTAGTTGATCTAATGGTGGTGGATTCCTTGTATTCAGGGGCCATATTTATCTTATTATACCTTTAATACCCATCCATAAAAGAAATTACTTGGAATTTAATAGTGGAATCGATCAAAATATCATTGATCAGAAATCGGATGTCATCCTTTGGGTATTGTCAATTATGATATCTGAAATAAATGGATACCCTGATCTTCAAATTATTTTTCTTTACATGGATGATGTTGGAGAGAAATTTTGGTTTTTTCACATCCTAGAAAAGTTTAATTTGACCAACACGTCAACCTTGAACTCTAAATTAGTACCATGAGATGGGTGCATCCCCCTGGAAACCAATTTTAAACCATGATGGTCATCAATTATTCCTAGATAGTGTATAAGAATCTGGGTTTAGTTTGATAATTTATGTATAATTGAATGTGAATAAATATCAAATATTATTTAGAAACACAATATACATCTCATTACCCTTGAGTGGCTTGGTGGAACTAATCAACATTGGTCGGTCATATTCTTATGTTCCCAAATTCACTAGCATGAGCTCATCAATGGGGTGGAGATGCCTTCTGTCACGAACCAGCCCAAGTCGACCCTGAACTGGTCACCCAGGCCAGCCCGCGACAAGTCCCGAGAGGCGTTCCCGATCCTCCCGGGATGGTGACAAGCACCAAGGGCATCAATAGAGTACACAAGGGAACGATTTCGCTCATATATAAACAATCAAACAAACAGCGGAAATAAACGGACCGCCCAAAATGAATTTATATAAAAAATGAACAAAATATTATTTGTACAAGAAACTAAAATTAGAACAAAACCAACAACTCAAATGAACAATTCCGATGAAAAAAACTCCATGTGACACTTCTGGTCACTCTCCAACACAATTATAAAAAGTCTCCCAAGGTGATCGAACTAAAGATGAAACCTGCACAAGGGCTAAAAAGAAGAAGAAGACTATAGGCGTGAGTATTAAAACTCAGTAGGTTAGCCCAGTATTCTATTCCCAATGCACATTACTTTAAAATAAAAGAAACATCAATTTATAGTTTTAAATTCAAGATTTGAAAGTCTGGTTTTCAAATGAGGTTTCATGCTATAATAATTATCAGACAAAAACATGCAGGTTTAATAAACAAAAATGCAAGTAACAATTATTTTCAAAGAGGTGAAACTTCAAAATGAAAATAGTTTTCAAGAGGGATGCTTTAAATAACTTTAACATTCAAATAAATAACACATACTACTGAATTTCCCAACCAAACACACCGTATGCCGACGGTGAGTACAAAATAGCCAATGAGCACTAGTCACAGGAATACCCCTAGGAACTAGTTAGTTGTGAGCCCCAGGTACCTCGTATCTCGGTGAAAGTAAACATAATAAATATTCGTTCTCGTGCACGAGCCACTAGTAGGGAACATACCCATAACCTAGTGGTCCCCAATCATCAACATCATCATAGTTTAGTTAGTGTTGTCATCGTCAAACTTGCTACGTGAAACAGGGGCCAACCCCCACAGAATCACTAGCATACTAGTACACGTCCGCCCACCTAGATACCCGGGATTCCCTTTAGTGCTCAATCAAGTTACACATATTATCAAATACACATTTCACATCCCCATTCCATTCCAAAACCATAAAAACACAAACATCCCATAATCATTCTTCACATTTCTTACACTAATCAACAAACCGCTAAATATTTCGGTAAAACAATTTCATGAAGTGTATTGAGGATTTGCACATAAAACTCTTTCAAAAACACTCTTTAAATTATAAACACATATCATAACCAAACCAAATAATATTTGTAAGCCCAATAAACATTTAATAAAATCATTTAATGGACCATAAAGCAATCCCAATTTCACAACTTGTTATATACAAGTAAAACACTCCTTCATTAGGAAATGCCAAACGGGCCTTTAAACATTTTCTCAAAACTAACCTTTGATGAAGGTATGCATTTTAATTTTATTAAGGATCTGTATAAACATCATTTACAGCAGTAAACCTCATTCATAAATCTCTTATAATACTTAGGTTAAATATTCAAAACACAACCATTTTCATAAAGATGTGAAACGGTCCATTTTTGGGCAACTCGGGCCAAAATATGTTGTAAATCAAAACCCACTTGTTTGTAAAAACAAATCCAAATTGGAAATCAATATAAGTACCCAAAAATACCATTTATAATTCTTCCAATTCCTTTATAAATCCAATCAAATAACTTTTAAATCACACATCACACATAAAAGCCAACCGGGCAATTTACCGAACACATGACATGCCCTTTTTAAACAAAACAATTTATTTTATGTACATGAAAAGGAATAAAACACCAATTGAAAGCCATATTTTCATTCGAGATACTGTAACATGTTAAAAATACCATATAATAGATTATAAACCTCACAGAATATTTGCAAAATATAACGGAACATTTAAACAAACACTTGTTGAGAACTTTCATGACAAAACAACACTACCGTTCACAAACTAATGATTAAACAACCACTTTGAACACCAATAAAATTATCCAAAGGATGAAAAACAATAATAAACATATATATCTGGTTTTAAATATAAAAAAAGGATGAAACTTAAATAATAAAGTCATGTGAATGGGGTATCCTACCTCAAATCTTTGGCGTAATTGAAACGCACACCCGAAATCACCCGCCGCGGGTTTATAAACCCTAAAACTATAAATACCAGACCTAAACAAACATAAAACCCATAAAAAACATGGTATAACAAAACCCTAGGTCTATCAAGACTAGGGTACAATATAAAACCATGAAATAATGAAAGGAGGGGGAAGAGGAAGGAGAAAGGAGAAGGAATCTCACCTTTCACCCTAGAAAACTCTTCGTATTCCATTAGATCTGCAACCCTAGAGGGAAGGGAATGACTTGAAAATTCATGGAGATACTCCTAAGATCTGGAAGAACCAGGGAAGGAAAATTGGTGGCCAAAAGAGTACGAATTGAATGAGTTATGGGTGAAACAAGTTACCTTCTCAATTCTGGACGTTTTGAGGAAACCGGCGAACATTCTCCCTAATACGCGACCAATATGAGCTCCAAAGTGGTAAAAACGATATTGGGGGTGAGTATAGGGATATTGGCTTTGGGTGGGAGGTGGAATCGCCGAAAAATAATAAAAAAAATGAAAAATATATAAATGAAACAAATTATTATTTTTTTAAACAGGATATGGGCCCATGGGCTGGCCCAATACCTAAATAAGTGACCCAAATTCGCCTAGATTATGAATTTATAATGGGTCCAAAAGGATAAATAAATTTTAATATATCAGTATAGGATAAGTGGGAAGTTGATTGGGTGAAAAAGGATGAAAAACAAAAGAGTTATAAATGAAACAAATTCAGTTGTTAAAACTGGGAATGGGCCGGATCAATACAAAGACAGAAAAAAAAACTGTGTGTGACAATTCTCCCCACCATTAAAGCTTTCTGCCCCCGGAAAGCCATAACACATTCCAGCTGAAAAACAAACATCACATAAGGATTCCAGAATGTACCCCCCACCATTAAGAATCAACTATCCCTAGAAATGTTCTTAGGATGAAAATCCAAGAGACCCAGGGTGGGTCTCCCCACCATTAGAAACCAACTAGCAATGAATAGACAAGAATTGAACATGAGCTAAAATTGGGCGTCACTCACAGAAGCCCAAAAAAACCCTCCTAGAAAAACATAATATACCAATTACACCAAAGATTTGAGGTAGGATACCCCATGCACATGACTTTATTATTTAAGTTTCATACTTTTTTATATTTAAAACCAGATAAATATGTTTATTATTGTTTTTCATCCTTTGGATAATTTTATTGGTGTTCAAAGTGGTTGTTTAATCATTGGTTTGTGAACGGTAGTGTTGTTTTGTCATGAAAGTTCTCAACAAGTGTTTGTTTAAATGTTCCGTTATCTTTTTCAAATATTTTGTGAGGTTTATAATCTGTTCTATGGTATTTTTAACATGTTACAGTATCTTGAATGAAAATATGGCTTTCAATTGGTGTTTTATTCCATTTCATGTACATAAAATAAATTGTTTTGTTTAAAAAGGGCATGTCATGTGTTTGGTAAATTGCCCAGTTGGCTTTTATGTGTGATGTGTGATTTAAAAGTTATTTGACTGGATTTATAAAGGAATTGGAAGAATTATAAATGGTATTTTTGGGTACTTATATTGATTTCCAATTTGGATTTTTTTTACAAACAAGTGGGTTTTGATTTACAACATATTTTGGCCCGATTTTCCCAAAAATGGACCGTTGCACATCTTTATGAAAATGGTTGTGTTTTGAATATTTAACCTAAGTATTATAAGAGATTTATGAATGAGGTTTACTGCTGTAAATGATGTTTATACAGATCCTTAATAAAATTAAAATGCATACCTTCATCAAAGGTTAGTTTTGAGAAAATGTTTAAAGGCCTGTTTGGCATTTCATAATGAAGGAGTGTTTTACTTGTATATAACAAGTTGTGAAATTGGGATTGTTTTATGGTCCATTAAATGATTTTATTAAATGTTTATTGGGATTCCAAATATGATTTGGTTTGGTTATGATGTGTGTTTATAATTTAAATAGTGTTTTTGAAAGAGTTTTATGTGCAAATCCTCAATACACTTCATGAAATTGTTTTACCGAAATATTTAGCGGTTTGTTGATTAGTGTAAGAAATGTGAAGAATGATTATGGGATTTTTGTGTTTTTATGGTTTTGGAATGGAATGGGGATGTGAAATGTGTATTTTATAATATTTGTAACTTGATTGAGCACTAAAGGGAATCCCGGGTATCTAGGTGGGCGGACGTGTACTAGTATGCTAGTGATTCTGTGGGGGTTGGCCACTGTTTCACATAAAAAGTTTGACGATGACAACACTAACTAAAATATGATGATGTTGATGATTGGGGACCACTAGGTTATGGATATGTTCCCTACTAGTGGCTCGTGCACGAGAACGAATATTTATTATGGTTACTTTCACCGAGATACGAGGTACCTGGGGCTCACAACTAACTAGTGACTAGGGGTATTCCTGTGACTAGTGCTCATTGGCTATTTTGTACTCACCATCGGCATACGGTGTGTTTGGTTGGGAAATTCAGTAGTATGTGTTATTTATTTGAATGTTAAAATTATTTAAAGCATCCCTCTTGAAAACTATTTTCATTTTGAAGTTTCACCTCTTTGAAAATAATTGTTACTTGCATTTTTGTTTATTAAACCTGCATGTTTTTGTCTGATAATTATTATAGCATGAAACCTCATTTGAAAACCAGACTTTCAAATCTTGAATTTAAAACTATAAATTGATGTTTCTTTTATTTTATTGTAATGTGCATTGGGAATAGAATACCGGGCTAACCTACTGAGTTTTAATACTCACGCCTATAGTCTTCTTCTTTTTTTTAGCCCTTGTGCATGTTTCATATTTAGTTCGATCACCTTGGGAGACTTTTTATCATTGCGTTGGAGAGTGACCAGAAGTGTCACATGGAGTTTTTTTCATCGGAATTGTTCATTTGAGTTGTTGGTTTTGTTCTAATTTTAGTTTCTTGTACAAATAATATTTAGTTCAATTTTTATATAAATTCATTTTGGGCTGTCCGTTTATTTCTGCTGTTTGTTTGATTGTTTATATATGGGCGAAATTGTTCTCTTGTGTACTCTATTGATGCCCTTGGTGCTTGTCACCATCCCGGGAGGATCGGGAACGCCTCTCGGGACTTGTCGCGGGCTGGCCTGGGTGACCGGTTCAGGGTCGACTCGGGATGGTTCGTGACACCTTCCCCAAATGAAATAGGGAAATTATTGAGTTCAACCCCTTATTGTTAGGTATCTGAGTCCATTAAGGCATTTTTAGACATGTTGGGTAATCTGGGGGAATCATTATCACTATTGAGGCATGTGAGGCCATATGAACAAACATTGACATCCTAAACTACTAGAGTCATCAAAGAGGAATTACAAATTTAATTATTTCCTTTTATAATATCACTAGGGATATAATGATCCTATATATATGGTATTAATTTTCTTTACTCAATCATGTTTTTGGGAAGCACATAATCACTATCAACTACACACTAGAGATTTAGTGGGGCAGTCCCCAAGCCATTGGGTTCTTCAACATTCATATCATTATCCTTGATTCATTGTTTGATATCACTTTTTTAGAAACCAGTCTCAAAATATATGGAATCACAATACTCTTTGGGGGAACAATCACAATGTAGTATGTCAACCATACAATTGTTGAGGTTTTTCATGAACTGATGAAATATTAAAGTTACTACGACATGCCTATGAATCCAAGTCATTCCAAGAAGGACACTATATGATCTGCCTTATTGAAAAACCAAGAAATCAGTTTCAGAAGTGATATCTAAAAATTAATAATTGAGTTTGATCTTCCCTAGAGGAAATTTCTCATTATTATCATTCCCTTGAATGGTTGTATTTTTATAGATAAGTCCCCAATGCTATATCCTAAATGTTAGAGTACCCAAATTAGTATGAGGTCAATCCCAAATCCATTATCAATCAGATCCCTTAGAATTTCAACATTGTTGATTTTTCGTAAAATGTACCGGGGTATAATGTATCCATAGATAACTTCTCCATGATTTTTTTCTATGAACGATATGGTGACGTGACATTCATATGGGATATTATATACTTAGAAATCCTCATCCTTAGTTTATTATTTGTTAAACATATATTGGATTTAAAGGGAATCGATGAGTTCCTCTATGATTTTTTTAAAGATAAAGAAAATATAGGATTGAGATTGTTGGTGGTACAACCAAAAACTATTTCAGAATGATGCAATATTTTCTAGATGTTTATGCTTATCAAGGAGGGGAAACTCTATATTATGTGGCTTTAGTGTTGAGTTGTGTGAGGTGGATGGTCTTGGTCATTGAGTTAAGTTAGAGGGATCATCTTATGCCAGTGGAATTGGCCACACAAGTCTCCCCTTTTATCAGGTATGATTTAAAAATCACACCCCTTCCAGTCGGTTGTGTAATATTACTAAGATTAGATGACCATTCGACGGATTCAAGGAATATCTATGTTTTTTTTGGGATTTATGGATTTCTATTACATAGGTCTCCAATTAAAATATGTCATCCATGGGGACATGACTAAAATATTAGGTTCTTTCATGCCCACATCATCCCCTATATCCCCAGTTTCTGTGTCCTTGACCTCCATCTCCCTATTCTAGTGAAAGGAACTTTTACTAAAGGGAATATTAATCATTAGATAAGGGATATGATAACTAAAATACATTAAAATAGGCCACAATTATCTATTTATCCAATGAGGGTTCCATTTCATGGTTCATTTCCCATTCTGTTGGTGTTTGAGGAATGAAGTCTATAAGAGTCATAGCTTGTGAAAGAGATGTATATGATACTTCCTCTTCTGTATTTTCCTATGTCCAATGATAATATCCACCTTTTAGAGGTTTATTAAATCTATCCAACCTAGTTTATGGGATTTTTGTTAGATTAATAATTTGTGCTATCATTGGGGCATGGAATCAGTCAACTATCTTTCCAGTCATCGAGTTATCCAAAATTTGTCCCTGAAATTCTGGAACCTATTTCTAGTCACCCTATTCTTCTACTTAAGAGACTGTTGAAGAACTCACACACACTAGAGAATTATATGAAATCAACCTTCTAGAACAAACCATGCTTCATAGAATGTCTTTGAATTCAAAGAAATCCTAGATGGTGTGAACCACACTTCTATGGAAGGTGTAATAGTTAGTATGATCAGTGGGATTGACCTCAATGGGTTTCCTGGACTCTAATAGATCAAATGGGTTGTTTTAAATATATTAAAGGATATAAAAGGTATAACACACAAATCATCCATGATACATTTCTCTTTAAATAATACAATAGCTTGCGTTGTACGGAACTTCGAGTTCTAGCACACCATGACCAATCAAACTAGTAGTTTAAAAAGTAGTTATGAATAGTAATACACAATTTTTTAAATTTTAGTTTTCAAAATGGTATTCATTTTTGGATTTATAATATCAAAATTATCTTAGGGTGGATTTCTGGTATTTTTCTAAAAACTTTTAATTTTTGATGAATAGTGAAAACACTGCATTATTATTTAAAATCAATTTTTTATTTAAATAATTGGTTTTTATTTAAATTTATTTTAAAGTCAAAATAGATACATAAATCTTTATATTAGTCCAATTTAATTAATGTGAGTCATTTTATAATAATATTAGACATATAAAATTTTATTAAACTTCTTAAAGTGTTTTACCCACCTTCTAGGCACATTTGCAAATTTGCATAAAATATAATTTTACCACTTCTATGAATTGAATTTAAAAAATCTGGCAGACATAGTTTTCATCAGTAAGTAAAATATGGTTCAATAGGATGGAAATATTTTTTTGGTGAATAGTAACTTTTGATTTGTTTAACCATGGTTAAAAGTAAATAGTTTAATTAAAGGTAAAAATAATGTTATAATATTATAAAATTATGCTAACACATGTACTAATTCTATTGGATGAGTGTTTTTAGACCCAAAAAACCTTAGGAAAAAAATAAGATCCTTTTCGATCCTTTTGTGTAAGATTATGACATTTATTATATTTTATTTAAAGAATTGTAAAAAGTATTAAATTCAAATATTATTAAAAAACCCATTCTAAATATAGTGTTGTACATAAGATAAATTCGACTATAAATATCACATAGAAATATAAAAATATTTCATACATCATGGTATTTTATTTTTAATTTTTAGACATTAAAAAAAATTATTTATGACATAATAATGATGCAGTAATTACCTTAATAATGAAAGATTAAAATAATTGATATTATAAATATTAAAATAAATTTTATTTGCAACTTTTTTATGCCATTCATGAAATTTTCAGGCTAATATGACATGTTAGAGTTGATTCAATGTATTTTTTTCGAAGTAATCAAGTTTTTATGAATTTCAAAAAAACCAAATACTAAATAATGTCAAAATTGGCATACATGAGTTTTACAAAAATATTATTTTATTAAATGATGTAACAATTCTAAAAGTATAAGATTCAGAAAAATGACTAATATAGGTTAGATATTTCATTAATTAACCACTTGAGGTATTCTTGTCATTTTATATTATGTTTATTAACCATGTAATATAAAAATACATAAAGACACGGTAAATGTTAAACTATTTAACTAAGATTTAAATATAAAAGAAAAGGTTAATATGGTGATCTAAACCTATATAAAACCTACTGGATGAGAGTATTTCGTCCCATCCCCCCTTTATCCTAGAAATTAATCCATTTAGATCTTCTAGAAATTGAAAATAATTTTGTAATAATATAATATTTCAAGATTTTCCAAAAGTTCCCCTGACCTCTCTTATAAAAGGGTATTTCACCTTCTGTAAACGTCACACCTCCAAATCCATTTGGCATGGCAAAACCTAGCCCAAATCTCCTCCAAAATACCCTTACTTGTTTCTAGAGGCCTTACATTGATCATAATTCCAACCTAAGTATCCATTTTGTTCTAATCAAAAGAAAGAACCTGAAGAAGAGGTAATTATTTCAAAACCTCTTTCAATGTTATTTTCTTCTTCCACTCCCCCTTTCTTTGTTGTTTCCATACCAAAGAAAAAACTACTGTACCTTTTAAATTCTATGATGTTATTATAAATATGTTACAACCATATTAATTCTTCTATCCATCCTCTGAATGAAAAAGTCACCTTACGTGCGTACATACGACTTACCGTCTCCATGTCATGGTGTAGTTTTTTATTCAAAATTTCATTATATGGATGAGTATAATAATGAGTATAAATGATGTAAATAATAAAATAAAATGTTAATGATTATCTATATATATATTATAACATCCAATTACATACTACTTCACCATCAATATAATGATATTGTCGCTCATCCATACATACGACATACCATCTCCACGACACAATGCGATTTCATTCCCTATCATAACTATTAAAGAATAATTTTCATTTGAGGATTAAAAAATAATTTTTAATTACAAAATATAATTATGGATTTGAATAAAACACATTATATTCAATATAAACATGATTTACAAAACAAAACATATAAATAAAAATGAATCAGTTAACACCCGAAACAATGATACTTATGAAATTTTATTAAAAAAGAAATGTTATTGGATCATATATGATATAATATTTTTGTTTTTGGTTCTTGTATAATTTAATAAAAATTATTTAACTATTATACAGGGGGTTAACATACCCTTGACTATGGAAAAGTACAATGTACGGGTTAATTCTTCAATCTGATTATATTCTGAGATTGTTTATGTGTAAGTATTTAGAAGGTAATATTTATAATCCATGTCCATGTTTCATAAAAATGTTTTCAAAAGGAATATTTTATGGTTATGTATATTGAGAAAATGTTTTTTTGAAAAGAAACAAACACAATATTTTCTTATAAATACACGAAATTGATGATTAATCATGGCATAGAGTTGTGAACTTTGTAAACAAATATTGTGGTTTTTTCTTGAGGATAATTAATACACTATTATGAGGGTATGATTGTTTGAATAAGCTATAAAAAAACTACTATTGATTAATATCTTTGTATTTAAAATAATAATATAACAATAAACATGACAATTTATTTAGTTTCTTAATAAAATTAATTAAAAATTATATTCGAATATTAACTACATTATACATATGGTAAATAAATTTAGATTAATTATAAATAAATAAATTATTTAATAATGATCAAATATTGAGAATAATATTACATATAAATTTAAAATGTTATTATATATATAAAAAATATAAAAATATTTATATATTATCAATCTAATAAAATAATTATAAACCAAAAATATAATACATAATATACAATGATTAAAAAAGTTTATTAATTTATTCATTATGAATTGTAAGTTATTAAAAATTAAATGAAATATATTAATATAAATGACACGAGTATAAATATTTTGAATGGTAAAAATAATATAGAATTTATAAAAAAATATATAATATATAGATAAGATAAATGACCTAAAGGTGAATATAATTAAAATATAAATGAAAATTATTTGAAATATATGTCAAATATATTATAAATAATTATAATAATTAATATACTATATAAATGTAACATCCTAATATTTTAAATGAAAAACATTATGTTTGATAGCGTATACCACATGCAACCCTGAGTTTAAATGAATTGTAATATTGTATATCGTCTTAACCTTGCTATTAGATTGATGAGTATGAATTTGAATACATAAATTATGAGAAGTTTATGGTTTACACATTATTAGATATAAATATATTAGAAATAAAATAAAAAAACAATTGAAACAAGAAAATGTTTTTCAAAAAACATAGTTTCTTTTAAATTTTTTTTGTTTTATCACTTTATCTGCAATTATGTTAAAATTATTTTTAACACTTTTAGAAAATTTATTTGAAAAACTAAAAATCATTTTTTAATTCAACATGTACTTATTATATTTGTGTTAATTTTTGAGAAATATCTTGAAATATTAATATTTTGTTGAGCAGTGAAATATAAACATTTTTATTAAATACTTCATTTTTATTTATTGAGTTTGAAGGATACATATTTTTAAATATGTTTATAAATTAAAATTAATTAAATTATATTATACATAATCCATTTCATTTCATTTTAATCAATTGCTTGTTCAATTTTTAATTAAAAACATATTGTACTTTTTAAAACTATTCCTCTAGAAAACTATTATTTTATCACGTCTATGGGTTTAATTTTAAATTATATTCTTAAACATATGTAAATTGAATTTTATAAAATTGATTCCATATTTAGAATCAGTATAATAAATATTATATAATAATTTCAACTTTTGTTTTGATATTAATGAATAGTGGGAACAATAAAAAATAATTACTTTTGTTAAGATTGAAACAGGTTTACTAGGGTTAAAATAAGACGAAAATGGTAAAATGAACCAAATAATAGTATATTCCATATAATATGGACATATTGGGACCATATCCCATATTAGGTTCAATAATGACCCATTTTTAGCCTTGTGGAATGTGAAAAATGAGAGTATAAAATATTCTTTTAAATAATTTCATGTGTGTCCTCTGCCCCATATAAAAGGGAACCCCTCTCCTCTAATACACACACTTCAAAAACCTTTTGTTTCAGAAAATACCTAACCAGTTAAATTCCAAAAACACTACCATTTACCTAGATCACTTGTTTTGATAATAAGACCAATTTATAGAGGATTTAGGTACAAACCTATGATGTTTCTTTGAAGAGGAGGTATACTTCTTAACCCTGCATATTTTTTTTTATTTCTTCCTATAACAACTTTAAATATTATGAAATTATGATAAAATAATAAAATTAGTATATTTAATATAATAATAAGTTATTTTGTTAAGGGAATAATCTATATGCATCCCATCTTCCATCAAATGGGAAATGAAACCGTCAATCCTATGTACAGAAGACTACAACCACATAAACTAATGTAATTCATTTTTTTCACCATATCTCATGGATGGATACAAAGATTGTTTCAAAATTTATAAATTATATTTATGAAATAATAATGATAAAATATTTATAAAATCATTTATACAATATTTCCTTCTAATCCATTGGAGAACAATGACATCTCTCATACATACGTATAGACAACAACATCTACGTAGCGATACTATAATTTTATCATTTTATTTTGAAATAGATGATAATAAAGATATAATTAATGAATATATACGATATATATTGTATTGAAATAATTCTTTAAAGGTGAATTATTACATACCATTATTTCCTCGCATCCACCTGAAACTGTAAATAGTGTTAATGCGTACGTATGTCCTATCATATCTATAAATGATGTAATTAATTTATAAATCTCTAAATTTATGAACTATTCAACCTAAAAATATGAATAATATATATTATATGCCTATCATGGTATAATTTCTTCCGATTTTAAAACTATGATCAAAGTATACGAAATGGAACTACCAAACGAAAACATTTATGAAAAACAAATAGATTATTACTCAGAATTTTGATTTTAACAAGGTATTGTAAATAAATTGGTTATAAAAGATATAATTAAATAATATATGTAATTAGAAATATTAATATTTTTCTATAACATGTGGATAATAAACCAATATTTATCATATAGGATGTTCAGATAAATATGAAGGAAATCGTATCTAAGGTAAAGGTTTCTCATCACATTTCTTACATCCATGAGATAGATGCCATATTCAATACTTATTTCCTTTTTATAGTGTATAAACATTCCATTTAATATTATATATCAAAAATATATTTCTCTTTTTTTAATTTTATGTCTCATATTATGTTACTTCATTAATGGGGATTATGATTCAATATTTATAAAATAGGTAAGGTTTTATTTAAAAGTCTTATCATTATTATGGGTTGATTATGGTTAAGCCACCCTTAGTGGATTTGTTTAAATTTCTATCCAAAAAAAATTTATTCTATCATCAGGTTATTCATCAGTTTTACAATTAATTGTACCATTTTATTCTCTTTTTAACTTAAAATTATTTAGATTTTTTTAATAAAAAGCTGGATTTATTTCTCATTTTAGTTAAAAGACCTTTTTTCCTATATCCATGTTTTCTAAAAATAATATTAAATATGTTTTTTAAATTATCTTGATTAATTATTAAAAACGTGTTGTCCAATTAGTGATTCATTATGAAATTTATTTAAAGGAATATTTTTATTGATTTATGAAATATGTACTTTTTCAACTTTTTATAAGAGTGTGAAAAAATGATTCTCCAACTTCTAGGATATGTACATAATTTACCACCATAATGGCCACTAATTATTTTAAAGAATCATTGAAAATTTTAATGAGGTTAATTTTATAGAAAACATCTTCAAAATATATAGAAAAATTTTGGTTTTTAAAATAAATTTTATAAGTAAAATGGATATTTTTATCAAGAAGGTTAATAATGAAATTATAATTAAATTTATATTCATCAATGACTAAAATGATATTTTATATACTCTCCAATGGGGATATGTTGTAATTGTATATTCCGTCTTATTTATATTGAAATGTTGGGATTATTTTGATTTGGTATGTACTATTTTAATACCATTCTCCATATTACTATGGGTGGTTTATGATTATGTTTATTAATTAGGGAAATTATTTATATTTCATGTTCTAGTTTTTCAATAAGAATATTTATGTTGATTATCTTTCCCCCTTTAATACGAGGAGTTCCTTGGACTTAGTAGGTGATGTGTGGGGCCCCCTATGACCACTTTATGCATCGGTAGGACTAATGAGACAATTTTGGGTATTTGGATGATGCCTCAACTATTTACGTAAGGTTATTCAGTATAAATCCTTGAAGGTATGTTTATGATGTCTGAAATTATTATTTTCCTTAATAATGATATTAGTCAATTGTATCCCTGGGATTTTTTTATTAGTTATGATATTCAAGGATAAGTTTCAAGCTTATGTTATTACTTAAGTGGATTTATTTTATTATCTTTATTTCTACAATATTATTTTCCAAGATTAGGTTATTGATTATGTGGAATGTGTTTTTAGTTATTTAAATTGCAATATTTAGTATCCCTTATGTATTCATGATAGTTTTCGATGTAATCATTCCCAAACAGAGCATTTGAGATATCCCCAATCATATGTTTCCTTTCTTTAGGATTCTCTGAAATGTTTTATGATTTTTATGTAGGGATATTATTAATGTAATATTGGTCTTATAATAAAAAAACTATACTATACTTTATGTTTTCAAATGTAATTTGAAATTGATATATGTATCTAGGTATTAAATACTACTAAACAATTTGGTCTCTGGGGATGTGATATATTGTATCCAGTACCAATGAAATAAAATAATCAATGACTATGGGCTACTAGGTTTGGGGTTTTTATAGTTGGTATAAAAAAATGTTAGTAGAAACCATGGAAACTAGATTTAAGAAAACATATTTTAGAGAATATATCACTTTGATAGACTTTGAGGATCAGTCTAAGTACAAGATAACATTATAAATTTTTCGAAAGGTAGAGATTATGATAATTTCATAAAAATATATCCCTATTAGGATAAAAAATATCTTGTGGATATAACATTGTTTTGCCTATGGCTAATAACATTGATAAGGGCATAATAGGAACTGACAAGATCATCACATGGTTCAAAATAATGATTTTTGTGTACACCTACTTTGATAGTCCCAAGGGTTATTCTTGTATTTATTCACATTTAATTTTTTGAATAATCATAATGGATTTAAGGATATGATGATATTGAATAACCTAGGTAAAATATAATTATCTTATATTGAAAGAAAAGTGTCACGATTTATACATCCAATAAAAATTATATAGTTCCCCACTATGATTTTTATTTTATAACACTATGAATTATGGTTTTAGTCATTGGCTCTAACATAAAGGAATCATGTTAACATTTCATATGATATAAAATGTGGTGATTTTGTGAATCCAAATGTGCTGAAGGCTTGAGTGAAGGATATCATGATTATTCTAAATCAGTTATGCCGTTATATGATTAACATCCTACACCTTAACCTAATCGTAGACTCCCTAAATAAGAGAAGAATATATTTTATTTAGATCTATGGTGGTGTAGACCATGAAGGTAAGAAGGATCATTATCTATAATGTCTGAAATCCTAAAAGATACACACAACATAATGTATAAAATAAATGTCAATGAGTTCTATCTGTGAAAAAATATGGGTAAAAAGCAATGAATTGATAAGGGAAAATAAGTAGTATGATTGAAGGAAACAAGTTTCATCCTAGAGATCCTTTTATCGTTCATTGTATTAATTGTGGGGAACCTTGGAATTATCAAAGTCAACTAACACATTTAATTTTTAACACCAAGACCCAGGAAAGACTTGTGTTAATCCCATTCATTAGGTCAAAGGGTTGAAGTATTTATTTAATTATATTCATGAATTATGTTGTAAATCTATTTTTATCAATTGTATTTTAGGTTTAAGAATCATGAAATATCAAAGGATTATGTTAATTTTTTTCAGAATATATGTGTTCATATAATATTAACATAATATATATGGATACAATAATGGGTTTATTAGTATAATGATGATCATATATTCAAGGTATCAGACATGCATTTTTTTCTGTTATGTGATGTAATTTTCTGGTGATTAATGATATTTTGGGAGATATTTTATTCATTGGAGTTATATATAACCCATAAGATCAAAATAAAGTATTATTTTAGGAATAATAATATTTCCATAATTTAATTGCATTGATGAACCTTGGTATTAATATGATAATTTAGGTACTATAATAGTAGTCAATTAAGATTATTTTATTTTGTGGGGAAAAGCAATATGTATAAAAACCCTTATAGGTTAAAAATTAATTTGAAGACTAATGTTATTTTCTAGGATTTTCATCATATGTTTCATAATGTTATAGGAAATATATTAATATTTTTTAAAAAACCTGAAAACCATCATGTCGGGTGACAACCCAACACATCTAAAAAGGCCAAATGGCATAAATCCATAACCAAAGAGTGACAGCGGTGAAACACCAACCATATGATTACATGATGTCCTACTAAATATGCCTTTTTACCTTAAAATATTTTATTTATAAACAATTATCTAATGTCTTAAGTTGTAATTTTGGTGTTATAATTTATTTTTGGAGATTAATTAAGTATATTAGATATGTTATGATGAAAAACTTGGTTTTGGTGAATAATTATTGATAGAATAAATAAATTTCCATTCATTTATTTTTCTAATGATACATTAAAAATTAATTTTAGTGCTTCAGGTATAACAAATAATCTTTGATAATCATTTATTGGTTTTACAAAATGATGTGAAAATTTATCTAAGTACCAAAAAAAGGATGAAATTGTTCTTCTAAAATAAAAATATATCAATTAGGTATATTTTTAGCCGTCTCTATCATGATAGTAAAATAAAAAAAACATTATAATAAGGATATAGAAATAAAATGGTTAAACATTTAACTTCTGTTGAGTCAATAATGTGTCCATTTAACTTTCCCATTCCACTATGTTTTGAATATCACAAACAATCTATTTTAAGGAAAATTTTATTTTCCTTAATAAGGAAAATTTTCCTTCCCCAAGGAAACATTATCCTTTCCATGTTTTCATTGTTCATGTTTTAGTTTCTCTAAATCTAACTATTTTTATTCCTAAGTAAAAAATTTGGTTTCACATATAAAAACACTAGAATTCTACAAATACTTAGATAATGAGTATTCTATTATCTGGATCTGAATTCAGACACTGAATTATCTAAAATTCAGACTCTGAATTCTCTGAAATTCAGACTCTAAATAATCTAAAATCTAGACTCTTAATTCTATGAAATTTAGGTTCCAAATTCCTTAGAATTCAGACTTTGAATTAAATAAAATTAATACTCCTAATTCCTTATAATTCAGACTCAAAATTCCATAGAATCCAAACTCCGAATTCCATAGAATTCAGACTCCAAATTACTTAGAATTCAGACGCTGAATTCCATATAATTCAAACTCCTAATTACTTATATTTTAGGATCCAAATTCGTTAGAATTCAGAGTCCCAATTCCTTAGAATTCAAACCCCGAATTCCTTATAATTCATTCTCCGAATTCCGTATAATTCACGTTCCTAATTCCTTGAAAAACAGAATCTGAATATCTATGTAATATAGACATCAAACTTTATATCTGTAGACTCCAAACATTATTTTTCCCTAGACTCTGAAAAATAAATTTGGTTGAGATACCATATTTTACCTACTCATGTTATAGTTACGAAACAGTTTCCTGCATTTTGCTTCTAACCCACCATTGTTTGAGTGACACATGTATAGGTCCCTCTGAGATTGAAGGAAAAATATGACTGTTGGAGGAGGGAGCCAACCGTTTGGAATGTGCCTATAAAAAGGAGATCATTTAGAAGAGCTCACAACTTTTAGAGCATTGTTCTACAACTCTAGAGATTACATGCTACAGAAGTGATTTATAGAGAGAGAGATAATTTCATGCCTTGTACGTACTGAACATGTTGTTGAGATTTCTTCGTACGACTCCGATTGTTGCTATATACAATCGGGGGATTCCGGGAATAGGAAGACAGAGGTACCGACTACCTTAATGTTCGAGGAAATCCTTGGTAAGGAAGACAGAGCTACCGAATACCTTAAAGTTCGGGGGCTTGCAAGGATAGAAAGACAGACTCTGATATTTTAATCGAGGGATTACTCTGGTGTGGGTAATATAGCCTATCTTGAACATATAAATCAGGGGAAATTTATCCAAGGTTGTTGGATACCCTACTCGTTGGGTTAACAGATTTCATACTTGTTACATGTATAGTTTCAAGTATGTTTTCTACTATATTTTTATTAATAAGGAATGTATAACTTTCTTATACTTTATTATACTTATATACTCTGATTAGTAAGATTCTATACACTTTAATGAAGAATCTTTGTTCTTGTAAAATTTTCTGAAGTTTCATTTCTGGAACCATATTTCTAGAATCTATCATGTTTGTAGAACTAAGAGGTCTTGTGAATTTACCTTGTTTAAATTTGTTAAACAATAGATAGTTTACCAAATTTAAAAGTTCCAAAGGATTTTTTAAAGTATACAATTCACCCCCACTTGTATATTGAGCATATACATCATTATTTCAATCTTAAAAATGGTATAAGAGGTGGTCTCAGAAATAATTAAATTCATATATAAGTTTTCTTGCTCATTTTTCATTGTTCTATTTTTCCTTGCTTAGGATTTTTATACTTGTTTATAAAATTTTATTACAAAAATGATTCTGTGGAAAGATACTTTCATTGAGATAGATGGAATGAATGTTGGTTCGATTGACAATCTTAATCCTACCAAACCACCAATATTTGTTTAGAATGATTATGAATATTGGCGAAATCTTATAAAGACATTTGTTATGAATACTAGAGTGGAAAACTTTTTCTTGTTTACTTGAGATTACAATATTCCTGATACGGAAGTCCGAACTTTTTCTAATCAAGAAAAGACAGAATACCAACATAACTATATTGCACACAATACTTTGTTATGTTCCATGACCAAGAATATATATATCCAAATTTCATATTGTGAAGCTGAAAATTTTATTTGGAAAAATATTTAAGTAACTCACTTTGGAACTTCCAAAATTATCGAAATAAGAAGAGCTATGCTTATATAAGAATATCACGGTATTTTCGTTCCTTATGGAGAATGAGTGTGCAAGGTACAGTAGAGGTTTAAGACCATTGTTTACAGTTTAAAATCCATGGGTGAAAAAGGTTTAGATGATGAGGAACTTGTGGACAAGATTATAGATATCATGCCTAATGAATGGGTGTCAAAGAGAACAACTATTGATGAGAAGAGGAAAGTCTCATAGATTACTCTTAATAATCTTTTTGGAACTCTTCATCAACTTGAGACAAGAATGAAAAGAGATGCAGATATAAATAAGAAAAATAATGGAAATGGTAGTGTTTCTTTTAAAACTACTTAAAATAATATTAAATCCATAACTCATAAGAGAGCTACAAGATCCAAATCTAAGAGGAATATTATTCAATATGAATCTAGTGAAAGTGAAAATTTTGATTATGAACTAGCTAATCTTTCTCGTAGGATGGAAAAGATTTTGGGATTGAAGAACATTCAATCTTGATACAAGAAGAAAGAAATAAATGACAAGAAAGACTCCGAAGTCACTTTTAATGAATGAAAAAGAGTAAGGAATATAAGGCCAGATTGTCCGATGATTAAGAGAAAAGATAGAAGTGAAAAGAATTATGAAAGGAATATAAATAAGTTCTAAAAGGCTAAATCTAAGAAATTGTTTAAAGAAAATGACACTTGGAGTGCCAGTGGTGGTGACTCTTTTGAAGAATCCTCAGAGTATAAATCTTTTGGATAGAAGAATCTTACTCTATTAGCCAAGATACCTATTGAAAATCATTATTTAATGGCTAAAGTACACAATGCTAAATCCATAACCAATGTATCCTTGAACGCTAATTATAGTGATAGTAAATATTATGAATCCTTGGATGAATAATCTTCTTCCGATGAAGATAATTCTTTACCTACTTATGAAGATGTTTCTAGGTTTTCTAAGCTCCTTGATAATGAAAATTCAAAAGTAAAGAAAAATCATGATAAGGAAAATTCTAGTATTTCTATTCTTACTAAAAAAGTATTAGATCTTTCTAAAGATCTTGATAAGAAGATTTATGATTTTTAATGTATTTCAAAAACCGTTGTGGATGTTAATTCAAAGAAGGATAAACTTTCTAAGGATCTAGAAAAAGTAATTTCTAAGAAAAACGTTTTTGAGACTAAATCTAGTTCTAAACATATTGTTTTTAGGATAAAAACATAGTTATTAAACTGAAGTCAAAAATATTATCCTTAAGGAAGTTTTTTCAAATTTTACATTAGGTACGTAAAAATTTGATAAGATGTATTCCCAAATTCGACCTCTAAAGAATACTTATGGATTTGGTTATAATCATTGAAAACTAATTTTTAGTAACTATTACTTTCTCTAAGTGCTCAATTATGCACTATATGTCAGTGTGGTGGGAATTGGGAAAAAATTAATCCTTAAACAAAACTCATTCTTTAGGTTTTCATTAAGATTATTCTCCAAAAAAAAGTGCATTCCTAAAATTTTGTTTTCTGAAGTTTACGGATCCAAGAAGGTTTGGGTTACAAAAGTCTAACACTCTTATTTTCAGGAAAGTAAAGATAGTACCAACAACAATACATGGTACATGGATAGTTGATGTTCCCAACATATGATTGGTAACAAAAACTTCTTTGAAAAGATTATCAAGATGAAAGGTGGAAAAGTAACTTTCAGAGATAATGTCCAGGGAGAAATTATTGGTATAGGTAACATTGTTCATCTTAGAAAAAACATTGATTTTAAATGTTTTATTCGTTAAAAGTATTAAGCACAACCTTATTAGCATAATGAAATTATGTGATGAAGGTTACCCTGTGAATTTTAGGAATGATAAGTGTTTAGTACACAATTCCAAGGAAGAGTTTATTCTTTCTACCCATAGCCAAGAGAATGTTTACACACTAAACTTAGAAGACCTTAGGAGCCATGATCTACCTTGTATTAGTGCAATGGAAGACCATTCTTGGTTATTGCATAGACGGTTAGGACACTACAACCTTAGGAAACCTACACATCACTCCCATGAAAAACACATAGATATTAGGCATCAATTTCTTGGGGATCACACACAAAAAGGAGATATCATTCATCAATTTATCGGAACTCAAGATCAACATGATGATATTTTCACAAAATCTATACCATATGATATATTTCAATACATTAAACAGAAGTTAGGAATGATAACTATAAGGTAATCTTCCTTATTAACTTCTTATTGAAACCTATATCTTTACAATAAGAAACTCTTTTTCATAGGGGGATTACATTTTCTTGTTAGTTAATATTTTCATTGTCAATATTTTTGTATTCAAAATTTTTGTTGTCAAAATTTTTGGAGTCAAATTTTCATTGTTAAAATTTTCATAGTTAAAATTTTTGAAGTCAAAATTTTTGAAGTCAAAATATTCTTTGTCAAAAATTTCATAATCATAATTTTCATAGTCTAAATTTTTTTGTAATCATCTTTTTTTTGAATCTAATGCTTTTCAAGATGAATTTTCCCTAATTAGGAATAATCTTCCTAGTAATATGAAAGGTATGTTTACTTTCCTAAATTTTAACAATCATCTTTTACTTGTTGGAATTTTTATTTTGGTTTTAAATTTTTTGGATTCACTATTCCTTAAATTAGAATGTTTTTCTTAAAAACCTCAAAAGATCGGAATCTATCAAAATCTTTCTCGGCTATCATCTCAACTGTCAGATCTTCTCAAGAATCATTCAACCATTGGATAATTCAAGGAAGATGAATCGTTGCTTTAATTTCCTATATAAAGGACCACCTCATGTTTGCACCACATCGAACCCCAAGCCTTCTCGTGCTGAAGCTCAGCCTCTATTTTTAAAGTCATTCTAGATATTTAACGTTTCCTTACATCTGAATGTCTGTTGAAGCCTCTTCTCATAAACAAATTTCAACTATTAAGGAAATCTTCGAGTGGCAGATCTCTTGTGAAAGGTTAGTCGATCTGAAGTTTTATACCAAATATAACTATATCGTATCTATTAATATCAGGCTCAATGGCTGGGAGAGTGTTTGTATTTCAAACCCAAAGGCACATGATTCGGTATATCCAGAGTTAATGGTGGAGTTTTATGAATCAGTTAGTTTTTTCAATGAAGGATGGAAAAATAAATTCTCTTTCAAGTTTTAAAAAAGGACATATTCTCTTTCTTAGCCCAAGGCTGTAAGTTTGATTGGAATTACTTATGAAGGGGAAGCTGAGTTCTATACTCACAAGCTACCTGATGTACAATGATGTTTTGATAAGGAGAATGTAATATCTTTCCTTGGTGATTAAGAGGTAAAGACTCCAAATAATCTTCATTTGTCTACGAACATACAGATTCATGAACTATGGGTTCAAGGTTTATAATTCTCAGAAATGGTGATGAGAACCGTGTTAAATATACCAAGTCAATTGCACAGGAGGAAGAGTTGGATTTTCAAGGCCCGATGACGCGTGGGGTATTAAAGAGTCTGAATGCCACAATGGGTGCCCATCTCGCTTCATTAAAGGCCCAATGGATATTTCCTTGCATGGATGGAGCAAATGGGCCTATTATCTCACTAATTCAATCCCATACTTGATTTTTAATGCTTGGACCACATGGTTGCATGAATTTGGATGCCTTTCCCAAATGGAGGATTCTAGAAATGACATCTTTGGACACCAAAGTCAAATCTAGTGGGCTATGCACTCAACGTCAAGTCCAGTGGGCTATGTTGGAATGTTGTGTGCTACTTTTCCAAAACTATTTTTTGGAATTTATCTTTTTTACTATTAAAGGGACAAGGTAGGTTTAGCATTTATAAATTTTGGGTATTATACCCTTGACCATTGTATCTCCTCTTTGGCTATAAATAGCCACCTCATGGCATTGTATTTTCATTCAAGACTTAATTGAGAGCTTATGCTTGTTTCTCCTCATTGTGTGAGAATTGTTCCGAAATTTCCCCTTGCTCTTGTGCATTCTTTCCTTGTCAATATAAAAGTTAGATTGGTGATCCAAGATCACAAAGACCTCAATTCTGTGCCTCAATCCAAGTTCTTTGATGTGTGGATTGGATATCGTACACCACCCTTGAGTGTGTTGTCTATGCAGTAGGTCACACTCCTTATAGTGTTTATTGACTACTTGCATCCTCTATCCATACCCATCATCCACCACTTAACCCTGAACATCAACCTTCATCTGCCGACCTACACCATGAAGATCAAGCCACCCCATGCATCTCACATCAAAATGTGATAAGGATACACTAAGGAAGAGTGAAATCTACATTCTAGATTTCTTGGTGAATTTCAAGAAGATAAATTTGGTTAAGTACATTCTGGTTACACATGAGAATATCAAAAGTTGAAATTTTAAATCCCAAATTATCATGTACCTAGCTATTCTGTCAAATATTATTGTTTGTTGTTTATGATCCTTCAAAATCTCATGTAGTTCCATGATGAGAAAATATAAATTCATGTTGATGAGTCATGACACCTTAAGGATAATGAAGATTGGATTTTCTAGTGAATCTAGAGAATTCTATGATATTTATGAAAAATGAGGTAAAAGCCTTAGAAAAGAAGCCAGAAGTGGTTGAAACCTCTATAAAAGGTGGAAGGAAGAGAAAGGATAAAGAGCCAGAAGAGAACAGAAAAGCCCAAGTGGCTAATGAAACCAATTCTACACCTCTGAATCCAAAGAAGAAAAAGGCATATACTGATGAAGTTTTGGAAAAATGGAGAGAGGATAAGAAGAATTGGAAGGAAGGGGACCCTCATTTTGTTTTAGAACCTGCTGAAGAAAAATAATTGAAGGAAAAGACTGCTAAGAATCTTGAAAAAGAAGAAAAATAAAAGAAGGAAAGGAAGGAATTTTCAGAAGCTAAATTCATTTAATCTCTCATCAAGGATACTGAAAAATCCTATAAACAAATTCTAATACCAGGATCCTTTTTATTAGAACCATTAAACAAGACTCTGGGAAAGAAGTTAGAGATTCCAGAATGACATCAAGAAGAAGAAATAGTTCAAAAAAAAAGAAATGGAAGAAGAAGAAGAAGGGAGTGGTGATACTGAGGACTTGATAAAGAAAGTAGAGGATTTCCATGAGAAGGAAAGTCCTTCTAAGAAGTTTTATATATGAACATCTAAATCCGAGTCTTCAAAACATGCTACCCCAAGAAAAGATGAGAAGGGTGAGGAAGAAGTGTATATGTTGTCAAAGGAGGAAAGTAGCAATCATGATTTCATACAACTAGAGGATGTTGAGGCAGGAGCTGAGAAGAAAGAAGTTGATGATGATAAAATAGTTTAGTTATCAGATAACAAACATGGATCTCCTAATCAAGAAGAATTCATTCTTAAGGATGATAAGAGAAAAAAGTGGTTGTGGATACACCTAGAAAATTTGTGGTAAATAAGAGAGAATTTGGTGCATCATCAAAGAGGATAGCTGTTGAAATAGAAAAATAATCCTCACAAACTAAAGCCTAAGATTCAGAATCATCCTCACTTGGACATGAATTTTTTGTTCAGTCCTCGAATAATCTTTTTGGAACAATTCCATTGTTTCCTAGTATAGAATCGAGGTTCCCTATGCTTCAACATACTTTAAATCAAAAATCAGATTCAGTATCCATGGTGATAGATAAATGTGTTAGTCTCAAGGTAGATTTCAAATATTTTCTCATAAGCTATGAGGCTCATAAAAATCATGCAAGAAGATGAAGAGTTGGTCATGGAAGATAATAGAAGATTTGGTAATCTATGATGAATTTAATAATAGTTTCATGGATTCTTTTTACACTAAACACGTGAAGATCAAGGATCTCACATATAGTTTTGAGAAAAGTTAAGTCTTGAATAGAATTCTCGAAAGCAAGAAATTAAGGATATGAATGGGAAACTAAATTTAGTTTCTCAGAGTTAGAAAAGGGAAAGAGATCTCAGAATTGAGATAGAAGAAAAGCTTGTTAAGTAGGAAGAAGTCGTGAAAGCCTAGGAAGAGAATTTTAACGCTCAGGAAGAAAAAATTCTAGCCTTAGAGAAGAAAAGTGAAGTCCAAGACCAGCTACTAAAGCGAGTATAAGAGGATCACAATGAACTTAATAAGCTTAATATTATTGGGAAGAAGCTGATTCCGAAGGATAAGGAAGGATAATCCTTTTCAAATCTGATCTTTTTTTTTATTTTTTTGATTGTACAAATTCTTCCAATATTAATGAAATTCATGTTGCACATTATATTTTTGGTTGTTTAGTACTAATCTTTTAGGTACCATATTTTCTTTTCAATTCCATTTATTCCTTTTTGAAAATCCCAAATGGGGAGAAAGGAATGTCAAAAATAATACTATGTAAAGAAAAAATTTCCCTATGGGGGAGTTCATCCAAGGGGGATTTTTTATCATGAATATTTTCATATGAAAGAAAATGAAAAATATCATTCAGGAAATTAATAATACGATCTTTAGAGATTTCAAATCCTAAGGGGGAGTTAGTCGTATTCATTGTGATCCATAAGTATAGGGAGATAAGTTTTCTTCAAGAGTATAAAAATTTCAAAGTCCTTATATTCTTTTTAGTAAGGATGTTTGTGATTTCCAAAAGGGGGAGATTTTTTAGTCAATAAGCTTTCATTATCACTTTTTCACTACTATATGTTCTGAAGGAAAATTTTTCTTCCCTATGGAAACTTTATCCTTACCATGTTTTCATTGTTCATGGTTTAGTTTCTCTAAATATAAATCTTTTTATTCCTAAGTGAAAAATTATGTTTCACATATAAAACCTTATAATTCTATAAATACATAGATATGAAGTATTCTATTTTCTGGATCTGAATTCAGACTCCAAATTCTCTAAAATTAAGACTCTAAATTCTCAAAAATTCAGACTCTGAATTCTCTGAAATTCAGACTCCGAATTCTCTGAAATTCTGATTCCGAATTCTATGAAATTCAGACTCTGAATTCTATGAGATTGAGGTTCCTAATTCCTTATAATTTGGACTCTAAATTAATTATAAATTAGAATCCAAATTCCTTATAATTCAGACTCCTAATTCCTTGTAATTCAGACTTCGAATTCTTTAGAATTCAGACCCCGAATTCCTTAGAATTAAGGTTATGAATTCCTTAGAATTCAGACTCCAAATTCCATAGAATTCAGAATTATAATTCTTTAGAATTCAGACTCTGAATTCCTTAGATTTCAGACTCTGAATTCCTAAATGTTCATACTCTGAATTCCTTAGAATTGAGGTTCCTAATTCCTTGAAAAACAGAATCCAAATATGAATTTAATATAGACTTCGAACATTATTTCCTTATACATTGAACTTAATTTTTCCCTGGACTCTAAAAAATAAATTTGGTTGAGCAACCATATTTTACCTACTCATGTTATAGTAATGAAATAGTGTCGTGTATTCTGTTTCTAACCAACCATTGTTTGATTGACACGTGTACAGGTCCATCCAAGATTCAAGGAAAAATATGACTGTTGGAGGAGGGAGAAGACTATTGGGAATGTGCCTATAAATGAAATCCCATTTAAATGAGCTCGCAAATTTTGGAAAACTGTTCTAAAACTCTAGAGATTACATGCTGATAATGTGATTTCTAGAGAGAGAGATACTCTATGCCTTTTGCGTACTGAAAATATTGTTGATATTTCTTCGTGTGACTCCAATTGGTGCAGTGTAAAATCGAGGGCTCTTGGGGATATGAAGACAGAGGTTCTGAATACCTTAATGTTTGATGACATCCTTGATAATGAAAAAATATGTGTTGACTACCTTGAAGTTCGTCGGCTTGCGGGGATAGAAAGATAGACTCTGATATTCTTATCGAGGTCTTACCCTAGTGTAGGTAAGACATACATTCTTGAAAGTATAAATTAATGGAAATTTATCCAAGGTTGTTGGATACCCTACTCTTTGGATTAAAAGATTTCTTACTTTTTACTTGTATTACTTCAAGTTTTTTTTCTGCTGCATTTTGATTACTAAGGAAAGTATAACTATCTTATACTTTCTTATACTTGTATACTCTGATTATTAAGATTCTATTCACATTAAAGTAGAATCTTTGTTCTTGTAAACTTCTGTTAAGTTTCATTTCCAGAACCATATTTCCAGAACCGAGAAAGTTTGTAAAACTAAGAGGTCTTGTTAATTTACCTTGTTTAACTTTGTTAAATAATAGAAATTTTACCAACTTTAAAAATTCAAAAGGAATTTTTAAAGTATTCAATTCACCCCCCTCTTGTATATTGAGCATCTACATCGTTATTTCAATCTTACAGCTTCATTTTTTTATGAATCTATGGTCATTTTCAATCCTCATCAATTTAGGGTTTTGTGGTTGTTAACACTCTATTGATCTTTCACTTTCTTATGATCAATAATATCTATCATTTTTTTAATTATTTTAAATTTTATTATATGTACAACTAATTTTTTTCCCAATAGTAATCCTAGTTATGCATTATTCAAAATGGACTTATTACTTTCCTTTTATTTTTATTAATATGAATTTTATTAGATGTTTTTACGATGTGGGATTTCAAAAAAGATATTGTCGTATTGAAAAATAATTATTTCCTTGTTCTAGTTTTAATTTTATTGGGACATATATTAAATGTAGGAAGACTTTAACACCATTATATTTTAAAAGAAGAAAACTGTGTTTGATATCTTATATGGCCACAACTCTGAGTATAAAATAACTGAAAAATACAATACTTTTATAACATAATCGAGAAATTGTTGAGTAGGAATATAAATAAATAAATTATGTGACGTTTAATTTTTAAAAATGTAAAAAATAAATTTATTAGTAATAAATTTATTTTTAATAATATAATAATCATTTGATAAGAAAATAAAATTATTTTATAAAAAAAGATATTCTTTCTAAAAATAGTTTTATTCATATTTTGCGAACCTTGGTAAAATTTATATTTACCACATTTAGAAAATTTATTTACTAAAATTCAATTCCTTTTTTAAATCATCGTTTAAAATTTATCTTAGTGTGAATTATTTATAATTATCTAGAAAGATTAACTTTTTTATGAATAGTGAAAAATATTTCTTTCTTTTGAAAACTACATGTTCATTGAAATCATTTACAAGTTATATTTTTGTTTTACTAATTTTATATTAAAAGTAAAAATAGTAAATTTATATTATAAGTAATTAAATTCAGTTCACTTTAATCAATTCGATGTTCAATTTTCAAATTAATACTCTTTTTTCATTTTGTTAAAATTTACTATCAAAAACTATTTTTTCATCGTGTATGTTGGTTTAATTTTGTACATAAAGTAAGGTTTTCCTCTAGATCCTCCTTAAGGGGATTGGTTTTGTCCTTTTATTGAGACCAAAGGTTCATGGATGTGGTGTAATGGCATTAGAAGTTATTTTTTTAAAATATTTGGACATAACTCAAAGAATAAGACGTGTGATTTGAAGAGGTGGTGAGTGATAGTATTTATAGGGGATGAGAGGAGTGTATTATCATTATTTTATTCACTAGTTTATTATTTTTCCTCACAAATATGAATTTTTTGATAATTATTACTAAATATATTAAAATAATTAATGGGAGTTTGTGATTATGGTTCTTACATCAACAATGAATCAAGGAATATAGTATTTGACAAATAATGTATATATACCTTAAATTACCACATTTTGTTGTTTCTGAAAAAATCATGTATTTTAGAAAAATCCAAAAAAGTTACCCTAACTATTTTTGAGATGTAGAGTTATAAAATGGAATACATTTTATGAAAATAATTTTCTAAATATGATATATTTTATTTTTATTTAAAATCATCATTTACTTGGAAAATACGAGTTTTAAAATTATCACTAAATTTATAACACTTTGAAAAATTAATGAAGTTATCATATAATTATTTTATACACATAAGGAAAAAAATATTAATTTATGAATAAATTTTATGGAAATATATATTCTTTTAAAACATTATATTAATTACAAAACTAAAAATAAACACTTATGTTTTACAAAAATATGAACACTTAATTAATAATTTCTATAACCTTTATTCATATATACTATAATATAATTATATCAAATTTAATTTATAATTTGGATAAATTTTATTTATACTCTCATCGGTGAGGTTACTATAATATTTTTGTGTTTACTATTCATAATGGTCATATTACTATTCTAAAGGTCAAGTTACTATTCCATTGGTATAGGTTCTTTAACTTATAGAAATACCTCTTATTTAATTAATTATTCCTTTATAAAGCTTTTATTGTGTTCTATATGTGAGGTTTTTAATATTTATAACATATAACATAATAGAAGAAAATTTTCATTGATAAAAATTTTTGGAAAATAGATTCTCCCCACCATTATGAAATTTCTCCATATAAATTTCATTTTACAAACTATGGTAAAAATAATTGAGGGTGAATCTCCTTCATCACATCCTCTGGTACCCATTGTACCTCTTTATACTTTTGGTTCCGCCATATTACTCTAACCAGGTGGATTGTCTTGTTGTGTAGAACTTTATCTCTATGATATAAGGTCTTCACTGGTTGTTCCTCATATTAGAGATCATTTTACAATTGCACCACCATTAAATTTAGTATATTTTAAGGATATGGTATGTAATTCCTCAAGAGACATATTTTGAACACATTGTGTACATGATACATGGTAGGCGGAAGTGCTATATGTTAGGCCACAACTCCAACACGGTCAAGGAGCATAAAGGGGGTGATGTACCATGGACTTAACTTTCATTTCTTCTCAAATATCATGATCCTCTTCCATGGAGATATGTGGAGGAATACCATATATCCCACCATAAACATTAGACATTACCAATTTTTATCTTCATAACTCCTCTTTAGACTTTGGGATGCCCAAATATGAAGAGGTCTGGTTTTCACCTTTTCTACCATTTCTTCAACCATTTCCGGACCAACAGCTTACATTCACTAACATCAGCCAAGCATGTTGTTATTATACATCTTCTCCCATAAATTCATTAAAATGGATCCATTTGGATTCTGAAATAGAAATAATTGTTCTAGGAGAATTCAATCATAGCAATATGTTGGTCCTATCCTCCTTTGAAGGCCATAGAAGACACTCTCAATGTGTTTTAATGTTCCTAAATTCTATACTCAGAATAGAGATCAGTTTGAGGATAATGGGCCGTACTAAAATTCTATTCAGTGTTGAGAGAATATCAGAGACTTTTCTAGAACATAGAGGTGAAACATAGATCTCAATAAGATGCAATAAACAATAGTACTTCACGCAGCCTTACCACTTCTCAGATGCATATCCATGCATGTTGATCTAGTTATAAGTCCTATCAAATTTTGATAAAGTAATATTTCATTGTTACATGATCCACAATAACCTATATATCATTTTTTCCCATGGATGTATTCAGATGTCCAGAGACAAAGCACATGGTGATGTTTTCCCATTTTCATGTTATTATGACTAATGGTTGCATCATTCCCTTACAATTTTTCCAGCCTTTACATACTGACAAAGTAGGATCCTTGATGCATATTCCATGATCTTCTTCTTCGTATTGTGCCACCAATATTTATTTTAGAGATCTTCATACATCTTTTTGGCCCCTAGGTCAATAGAGAAGGTTCATTTATATTAATCATTTATAAGATCTTTATTTATTTATGGTTAAAATGGCACACATAGTCATGACCCCAACCTCACAACTCCTTCCTCATATTTTTTTAACATTTATGATATCCCATTTCTAATAACATATACCATTTTCAGAATTTCTACATCATTTCATTGAGCATCCATTATTTTCTCCATGAGAGATGGTTGAGAAATATTTTGATAATGGATTGATAATGTTCATTCCTTAATGATTCCCAAGTCCATCCATTGTTGATCTAAAAATATTTTATACATATCAAATCTCATTATTGATAAAGATATAGAATAATTTCTACTTAGATCATCCACTACCTTATTTAACTTACCAGGATGGTAGTAGATTGTGTAGTCATAGTCTTTAATGAGCTCTAACAATATTCCATGGCATATATTAAGTTTTTTAACTGTGATTATTTATTTAAGGATCTAATTATTAGTATAAATCTCACACTTCTCCCCATATTGATAAATAAACCATATGATTAAGGCAAAGATCCCATATCTTAACTCCAGATCACGTGTTGGATAGTTTTCCTCATGAATTTTCAACTACCTTGGGCCATATTCTATAAAATTATCATTTTTCATAAGTACATAGAAAAATACCTTCTTTGAAGCATCAATATACACCAAAAATAGATCCCCACTTTTTGGTAGTGTGAGCATTTGTTGTAGTGACAAACCTCTTTTTAAAATCATGAAATATGTATTTACACTCATTGGTCTAGAAAACAATTCTCCCTTTCGATTCAGCTTAGTTAGTCGGTTTGACAATCATGATAAGTGCTTCCCAAATATCTGGTAAATACTAAGGTAGACTAAGGAAGCTATAGATCTCCATTATAGATGTTGGTTTAGGATAGTCGTTATTTTTTTTCCTAGAATAGTCCACATATATTGATTTACTAGTGATAACATACCATAATAATGATACTTACTCCATTCAAAACTCACATTTACTATACTTTTCAAATAACTTCTCCCTTCACAATGTATTTTTCATTATATTCAGATGCTCCTCATGTTCCACCTTGATCATGGAGTATATCATAATATTATTAATAAATAATATTAAATTTTTTTAAAGGTAATATCTAAATACTATATTAATTAAGTACATGAATACTTCTAGAGCATTAGTGTGTCTGAATAGCATCACTATGAACTCATAGTGTCCATACCTCATTCAAAAGGTATTATAGGGAATATATTCCATTCTCTTAATTAATTGGTGATATCTTAACTAAAGGTCCACCATTATGAAATACTTGGCCCTCACAGATTATCGAAAAAGTCATCTATCTATGTAAGGGGATACTTGTTATTTATCTTGATTTTATTAATCTAATGATAATGACTGAAAAGGTTTATTGATCCATCCTTCCTCAAAAGTAGATGTTTTCTTTATATAATTTTATTCAATACATTCCCATTGTAGTATCAAAATCCACCAATGGATGTAAGATAATATTTTCCGGGAGGTTAAGTCCAAAAAAATTAATGCAGGAGGAGTTATATACATTGGATGCAATAATTCCCCCATTTTATATTCTAAAAAATACCTCAACATCTATATTTTGTGGTGGTGTTTAAATAGTTTTACTTATCTTTCATGATATAAAATAATTCATAAAACTAGAATCAACTTGTAAATTATCTATTCTTGAATGTATAACTAGATTACCTTCCACCACATCATTTTTTGGTTCCACCTAAAAGATAGTGACATCATATTCTCATCCTCATTTCCATAGAGGTTGTTGTTGTTGCATTCCTCCAACAACCCTTGTATTAGTGAAATAGATTGCATAATTCCATTACTCATTGTAGTTGAAACACTATACTAGAGGATAAGTTTTAATCTAAAACTTCCATTTATCTTCATAATTAGTGTGATTCATCATATACCTTCAAAACATATTTTAGATATTCCCTTATCTTTTACATTTGAAGAATCTCTTTGTTCTCTTTAATCAATTTCATGTATTATTATTCGACAATTTTGACACATTGTATGTTGGGCCTTCTTTACATCATTGGATTTACTATTTATTCACCATTATTAAACACTATTTTCTGATTTTTATCCCCACTTCCACCAGACCACTGTGAGTCTCCGATCTCAATTTAAACCTTAAGGGAACAATAGATAATAAAATTATAGATTTTAAAGTCTAAAACCACTAATTATATTCATTGTCTCATATTTAGTCCAAAAAGTAAGTGATCAACCTTTCATTTGGTGTTTATGACAGAGCAAGAGACATATATTCTAATCATTGTGATTTTTTATTTATATGACCTGAAAGATTCATCTTCCTTTTTCTTTAGTCTGAGGAAACCCCTTTTCATCTTACAATGGAGGATTAGGGGAAACCATTTATTGAAAAATTGTTTATTTAAATCTTCCCATTCCATGGAATTAACTTCATCCTCAGACTTTGGGTTCTTGAGCAGTATCCACTAAAGATCAGCTTCCCCTTTAAAAGGATAAAATTTTGGGACAACATTCTCTTCTTCTGATCACCAGAGGATAGTGAATATCTTCTAAATGGATTCAACCAATTATTTTACTAGGAGGGGATAAAAATATAATCTAAAACATGGGTGGTCATTTATAAATAAATTATCAGACAAAAAATTTATCATTATTAAGAGAAGGGTCCATTCCATTGGATTCAATTTATTATTTATAACTTGAGCCAGTTGAGAAAATACCATCATTAAGTCTTGAAAAAAATTCCCATAATAGTTGGAATATCTTGAGGAATATAATAAAATTACCTATCAATTTTATTGTTGTCATATGTTCTCCTATTTCAATCCATTTACTTTGAAAAATAATGTACAATTAGGGGGATTTAATAATTAGATAATAAGAATATAAAAAGAAAACATTGAACACAAAAGGATATCCTTGTAAATAAAATGTTTATCCTAACTTTTCATACTCTATGTTTCAATATATGTTATCCATGGTGATAGAATTATCTCTACAATTCTAACTTAAGTGATATATTCATAATCGCCAAGCATAACTAGGATTTCCTTTTCTAGTAACTATAGCGACCCTATCCTTTTACACATATTATTATAAGATATTAAGAATAATTTATCATCAAATACAACTGATTATCGTATATCCTAATGTATTTATAAGATAATAAACATAATTTAAAAACATAAAAACCAAACTCAAAACATCTTTTATTTAATATTCATAATGATATTTTAACTACCATTGAACTCTTATATCTTAATAGGGTAATGTTGGTAATAAATGAACAAAAGGGATGAGCTAAAAATTCCAGTAAGGGAATAAGAATTGGAATAAAACATAACACCTGGATTATAAGGAATAACATGATGACATAAATGAATATAATGTGAATACAAATAAAGAAGAATAACATGTATAACAAGGTAACATATAACTATGAAATCAAATAAATGTGGAAACATCATATAAAATGAAATAAACATGTTCCAGGGTCAATTACCATGACTATATGTCCTGGTGGAAAAAGTCCCATAAAGGAATCAGGTTCACTTCCTATCCCAACTTGACTTCTCATAAGACTAAAAATTACCCAGTGCCTTGAAACACTCTCTAGTTTCACCCATCACAACTTTTCCATGAATATGTTTCCCACAAGAACAATCATGCAAAAGGGTTACCCATAAAAATAATTGGGTATCATAATCATGTCATAAAGATTAACAAAAAGAATAACATAATGGGTTCCATAAAAGAATGGATTTAAGTCACAATAAAATAAACACTGGGAATAAGAATGGGGTGAGATCAGATGTTCACTAAGGATAAGTAATATAGTTAAATTTATCATAAAAATAAACACTTGGAATAGTGAATAGGTAAAAACACATTCCTTTAAAAATTTAATTGAGTGTTATGTGAAAGGAATTAAAGATGATTAAATAAGTCCATATAAATGATTATAAGAGAATAAAACATAACCATTGCTATTTTACTAGTCAAATAATCACGTGGTTTATCAATCACTAATACCATAATGAGGGAATTCATAATACCAGCTATTTGAAACATATTGTGAATGCCTCAGCCAAGACGTCTGAAAATACTAGGGTAAGGCCACGGCCAAAACAAAATTGTATTTTGTCTCATGATACCTACTTATGCATCGAGGGACTATAGTGGTACCCATCCCTCACTTGTTAAGTCCAATTAATTCCTCATATTAAAAGGTTTAATCATAAACAATATGAACATATGAAATAACTTTCCCCAATTTTTACACATATACAATAACCATTCTGAGTAGCATATCGAATGATATTAAGATAACACATCCACTGTCAGATTGATAATAAAAAATTTATTTCAATATTTTATATTATATTCATAAGATATTATCAATAATAAGGCATGAAATTCAATATATGTGTTTAAATAGAAAAATATATACTAATAAAATAATCAAGTATTTTTCATAGAAATACACATTTACTTTCGAAAGAAGAGTTATTTTGGAAAAATAATTCCATGAAACTTGAAATTAACTAAGGTATATTCTCCATGATTAAATGATCGGTTTTATAATAATAATGGTCGATTAAAACAGATTATATAGTGTTACTATTGGAAATAGAGGTTTTTCTAACGGTTTTATTCCAATGGTTTGAAGAATCCATTGGTATACTATAAAAGAAGAAAACATTTCCCAATGGTTTGTTCAAACCATTGGAAATGTGTTATTATAATTACGATTTCCCAACGGTTTACTCAAACTATTAGGAAATATATAATTTCTCTAATATATAAAAATAGTTTATTAAAATTTTTGGGAAAGTTTCCCCTCGAACACACAGCAGCCCAACTCCAACTCCGCCCGATTGCAGGCCATAATCCGAAGATCCTCTAGATGGTCTCTATTTACCCTAGGACGCAAAACTCCTTTCACCCATATATCCATATTCAATCAAGTGATATTTTTTTATACACTTAAAATTATTAAGTTTTACCTTAGTTTTAATGTTTTGTATCTATTTTTTGGTTTGCTGTTTTGATTTGGGATAAATCAGAGTTCCTGCGATCGATGACATAATGAACACATTGATTTTTTTCTATTCTTTGTTATACAATAAAAATATGGTAAAGGGTTTTTTTATTCATATGGTCTTGAGGTGGTTAATAAATATAAGGATGGTCCATATGAAGGGATTGGGGATGGTTGGGGTAGTGGTGTAGGTGGTTTTCCATTTTTTAGTGGGATGATATGGTAGTTTCTAGGGTCTTTAGTTTAGTTGAAAATAGGATTTGAGTTTTGTATTTATAGTTTTTGTTCAAGGAATAATGGGAAGGGTATTGATATTGAGGATGAATTGGCTATTGGTTGGGTGAGGGATTGGAATTTCTGATGTTGTTTAGATTGTTTATAAGTGATTTTTAAGGTATTATATTGGTATTTCCACCCCTGAACACCCCCACCACCACCCCATAGACACCCCACCCCCTTGACTCCCCTTGGACACCCCACCCCCTTATACAACCCCCACCCCCTAGACACCACCACTCCCCCTAGACACCCCGCCCCCTGGACACCCACCAACCCCTTGGATAGCCCCACCTTAGATAGATCCCCCGAACACCACCACACCTCCTTGATGCCACCACACCTCCTAAGTGCTTGGTCTAGTTTCTAAATTGGAATTAACAATGTAGGTGATTTTCCCTTTCCCTAATGACATATCATAAGTGACCCATAAATCCTTATAAATTGAATTTTTCATGTTTTAATAAATTGAATTTTTCATGTTGTGATATATATAATTTGTCATTTTTTGATAAATTTAATGGGTTGTTTGGAATGAAATATCTAATGAATGATGGTTTTCCTTTATTAATAAATAAAATGGTTTTAAAAACATTACCCTGAGGGGGGCTGTAGGGGGTGGGGGTGGTAGGCTATCCAGGTATGGGGGGATGTCCAGGTGGGGGGGGGGGTTCCATGGGTAGGGGGGCTGCAGGGGGTAGGGGGCTACAAGGTTGTGGGGGAAGGGGGGTATGGGCTTCCCAAGGAGGTGTTTGGGCTATCCGCGGGGTCAGGGTGGGTGTCCAGGGGGAGGGGGGGTGTGATCTATCTTGGGGGGGTGTCCAGGGGGTGGGGGTGTGCTGTCTAGGTGGGCGAGGGGTGTGGGATGTCCAAGTGGTGGGGTGGGCTATCTAGGTGGGGGGGGGGGGTTGTCCAAGGGGTTTGTAGGGGGGGATAGGAGGGCTACAGGGGAGGGAGTGTGGGATGCCTAGGGTGGGGGTGGGCTGTCTAGCGGTGGTGGGTGGGCTATCTAGGTGGGGGCGGGAGGGTATGGGCTTTCCAAGGAGGGGGGGCTATCAAGGTGTGGGGGGGGGGGGGTCTGGTCAGGGGGTGGTGAGTGGGATATCTTGGTGGGGGTGTGGGCTATCCAGAGGGTAGGATGTCCAAGGTGGTGGGGTGGTCTTTCTAGGTGGGGGATGGGGTGTGGGATATCCGGGGAGGAGGGGGTGGGATTTTTAGGTGGGTGGGGGGGGGATGTCCATGTTTGGTTATGGGTGGGGGTGTCCAGGTGGGGTATCCAATTGGGGGGATGTAGGGGGTGGGGGTGTAGGGGGAAATGTAGGGGTCTAGGGGCTTAGGGGTGTGGTGGGGGGGGGGGGTTGCCTAGGGTGGGGGTTGGTTTTTGACTCCGATACTCTACAAAAAAATAGGAATCACATATAACCAATGTATAGTTGCTTTCAGACGTTAAGACTTTTCTTGAAGATCCATATGAACACTCACTCTTACACTTGCAAGAAGAAGTGATATCCGCAATGAAATATCACTCAAGTTCTTATCCACTATCCATATTGATCTCATACTAATTTAACAATCGTACCACTCCATATCACCTAATGATATAACAAGGCTCATACTCCCATGATTATTTTCCCATCTAAACTTGGATCATATGCCTATATAACATACATAGGATCATATTTGACACACTCACATAATTTTGAAAACATACACCTTGCATCACAACCTAGAATTGGATCTGAACTAGCCTCTCAAGGAATCAATAAGACACATACCTAGATCAAAATTTAGAGGTGTGTTTACAATTAGGTGTGTTTTATATAGAATTCCAGTATGATATTTAGAGTGGAAGATAAAATCCGATCCATGTATGATATTTGGAGGTGTGTTTACAATTAGGTGTGCTGTGATTTATTTGTATGATATTCATGTTTTACACCAATAGTCTTTTTGGTCATGTATAATCGACTAGAAATCATGCTATAATTGGATAGAGATTGGATTTTATGACCCTAGTTTGGGGGTGTACACCCCCACCCCTTGGCCATCCCCCCACACCCTTGACCCCCACCCCTGGACACCCCCACCCCCTGGACACCCCACCACCCCAAGGACTACCCCCATCCCCCTGGATAGCCCCCACCTCCCCTAGACAGCACACCCACCCCCTTAGACAACCCCCTAGACACCACCCCACACCATGGACACCCCTACCCCCTAGAAACCCCCACCCCCACTGGGTATCCCCCATCCCCTAGATAGGCCCAACCCCTGGTATAACCTACCCACCCCTGGAAAACCCCTACCCCTTGGACACCCCCACCCCCTTGGACAACATCCCTTAACACCACCCCAACCGTATACACCCCCACCCCTTGGATACCCCCAACCCCTGTACACCCCCAGCCCCTAGGACAACCCCCATCCCCTAGACCCCCCACCCCCTTGGGCAGTGTATTTGATCACTCAGATAATCTACAAAAATATAAAATTTCCTCGATCTAAAATTTACTCAACTCCTGAATAATTCTCCTCCACAATTGTAAATAACCGTGTACACTCTTGTATAGTTCTTCAAATATTTTTTTAAGATTATATTTTTTTTTTCCTTTTATGTTATGATTATCATATAGAGTTTTGCGTCAGTTATGGTTTCATATAATGTGAACAATTCACATTTACTTAAATATATTTTTGATGAAACTTCAATATTTTTTAATTGATTTTGATGAAACTACTTATGAATATTTTTATGCAAAATGGATAGATGTTGTATGTATGAAACCGATCAGATGTCAAGTGATTTTCAAACCAATTTGGAGATATTTTGAGAAATTTTCATTTCAAAATGCTTCAAATAATGGTCACATACAGTTCTCTTATTACAATTGTGTGGGAAGACCTTTTTTGAGCCGTGAATATGTTATCTACCACATAACCAAATATGGTTTTCAAAAAAACTAATCATTGTGGTGTCATAATGGGGAGAAAATGAATTCTAAAATTTCTAATGATTCAAATGAGTGGACAACATTGGAGAATTTGTAGAATGACCGGTTTCCATTAAATGATCATCATGAAAAAGAAAGGATTCTGACCCAAGAATACTTCAATATGATCACACATGATGCGTTTAGTGAAAATGATGACATTGTTAGGGTGAAAAAATTGAATGATGTTTCCACGACTCTAGTATATCGACAATGCGGTTAAATAAAAAAGTCAGAAGTTTTAATCTGATTGTCTCATGGGAAAACAATGTATGGGATTACTAATAATACGATCGATTACATTCTTACAATCTTAAAGGAAATACTTTCAGATGATGCAGATATTTCCTTTAATCCATTATATGGAATGGAATTTAGTTGAGGAACTTAGATTTTCAAGAAACAAAATTCATGTTTGCCTGAACTTTTTTAGTTTATTCTTAGAGGAAATTAATGAATTAAATGATTGTATAAAATGTGGTACATCCTGATAGAATCCAAAATCTAATGTAACACCAACCTGTGTGCTACAGAATGTAATGTGGCACTTTCCATTGACCCCAAGACTCCATAATCTTTTTATGTCCGATTAAATATCATAAAAATGTGATGGCATGACACTAAGAGAAAGAAGAATAATGACGAGTTGGTTCACCCTGTAGATGGATTTTCATGGCAAGGATTTGGTGATCCATATCCTGATTTTGCAGCTGAAATGAGTAATGTGAGGTTGGGTCTTTCATGTGATGGTTTTAATCTGATTGGATAGATGCTTACTTCGCGCAGAACATGACCGATTTTTTAACACATTTATAACCATCCCTCATGGATGTGTATGAAAAAACATTTCAATTTTATGATTATACTCATATATGGACCTTTAGATCCTAGAAATGATATTGACATATACATGAAACCTTTTATAAAAGATTTGAAATATCTTTGGGATATGGGTGTGTGCACATACGATGCATGTTTGAAAGACATATTTCAGATTCTTATTGTGCTAATGTGGAAAATCAATGATTTTCCTACTTATGTAATGATGTATAGATGTATCACAAAGGGAAAAATATCATTTCATATTTGTATGAATAATACACAATCTAGAAGACTGAAAGTTTGCTATAGTTTTAGTTTTCTAGGACATCGACAATTCTTTCCAATGTAAAATCCATATAGAAATAATCATCAAAGATTTGACAATACCATGGAGACCGATGATCCACCTCAGCGTATGTCTGGAACATATGTTCTTAATGAATTGAAATATTTCAGTTTTTTATTTGGGAAGGGTCAATTTAAATCTGGAAATAGAAAGAATGTTTCCACTGAAATCTGTTACAATTGGAGGAATAGAAGTATCTGCTTTAATTTTCCTTATTGGTCAACCAATTTGTTACGGCATTGCTTAGAAGTAATGAACATTGAAAAATATTTATATGTGAATATTGATTTTGTTTATTTTAATTCTTAATGGAAGGAAAAAAATGATTTACAGTCTCAGTGTGACTTGGTGTATTGGGGAATCAGACCATAATTTCATCCTCTGTGTATTAGTGAAAAAAATGGAAAGTTCCACGCACTTCTTATTTAATGACACCTACAGAAAAAAGCAATTTCTAGAAGTTCAAGAGACTATTAATTTTCTTGACAGATATTCATGAAACATATCTAAATAGGTCAACATAAGAGAGTTGAAGCTAAAATCAATGAAGCCTCATGATTCTCACATCCTTCTACATGAGTTGATTCCAATAGAAATTATTCATCTTTTTTCCAATAATGTGTAATGGCCCAGACCCCTCTGGTCCATTACATTGTAAAAATATAGTGTTAGAGGTGTTCTGGATGGTCAAGGTGACTTTGGGGTGAGTTTGGGTGGACTTTTAAGGTAGATTAAAGGGTAGTAGCTTTTTCACGGGCTGCGCACGGTTTGTCTAAACCGTGTGGCCAAAACATGCGAGGTTGGTGTTAGAGGCAGTGGCTAACACACGGTTAGCACATGGTTTGGCTAACCATGCAGACTAACTGTGTGAGGAGTGTTGACAAGGCAGAATCTAATGCATGGTTAGCACACGGTTTTTCAAACCGTGCAGACTAACTGTGCGGGGTCTTAATCTTAGATACTAAAATTGTGAATCTAACTCGTTTTTCCTCTAAATGGTTCATTTAAGCCCCTAAGTGGAAATAACTCAGGATTACCCTTCCTTGATTATAGGAGAACATCTCCCAAACATTTTTTAAGTGATTAGGATGCTTCTCTTGGCAAATCGAATCTAGTTTCTTGAGGCAAGTGACTGTTCTTGTTTAGTTGTTAGATCTACATAGATGTACTCCTTCTCTTCTTTTAGTTTCTCAGATCTATGCTCCTTATGGGTAGATATAAGAGTTTGTATGCCAATTAAGGTGAGTTTTGGTCTTGATCTTTCTAGGAGGAGTGATCTAAGGCATGTTTTTGGATAATCGACCCAGGTTTCTTGAGTGTTCTTATACTTTCGTGGTTTCATCGAAAACCATTGAGGTAGGGATCATACCTTTGTCTATATCTATTTTGTGCATCATGCATTGTGGGTATCCACTTTTTTTCATGAGATATGGTCTAACCGATAAATAAATATAATAACTGGTTAAAGAATGGTCTTGGGGAAATTTCATTAATATTGTTATTTTATTTCCATAAATACTTATCCTTTGATTTTGTTGTGAATTGAATGGGATTATGCCTACTGAAAATCACGGTTGTTGGGGGACTTTGCTCACACAATTAAATGTTTCCCTATTTTTTTGGATTGTTTCATGGATGAATTCATAGAATGTAGAAATTGGTTAATCATGTAAAGTTGGATGATTAAATGAAAACCTGGAACCCTTGTACGATCACCCCGATTTAACTAAATGAAAGAATGAAATTGTGGGTGATGGTTGGGGACTAATTATGTGAAGGGGTGTTTCATTGGTTGTTCTGGAATGAGTGAGCAGCGGGGCTGCAGTTGGCTTGGTTGTGGGTTGGCGTTTCTGATATGGTAGTGGTTGGCAGTAGGGCTGCAGGGATGGTTGTGCATATGAATTAAAAGTGGAAGAGTTATCTAATGAATTGTGGGGAATGGTAGTTGATTAAATAAGGAAAATCAATGGAATTGATTGGATGATAAAAGAAAATGGTATTGTGTTGCTTGTGTTTTCCCTGAATTTATTTATGGTTGGCAGAGATATGTTTTATAACCGATTTATCTGGTTTGGTTTTTGTTAGATTCTCGGTAGTTAAGGAACTAATAAACTAAAACAGTTGAAACATGAAAATCTTAATGGGGTTTAGGGATGTTTATTGTGTGAATACATTCAAGGTAGTAGTTTCAAGTCATGTGCTCAGATCTTTTGTGTAGAAGCCTTAGGATGGGCTGAGTGGTTGATATAATTATATAAATATGTAGGTTTTATGTTTCTTTACGCACCCCATCCATTTTGTGCACTATGTGCCAAACACCTTTGGGATGGGGGGTGAGATTCCCAACAACCAAAGGATGGCTGGTTACTATTCTTCCCTGTTTTCCATCTTCTAGGTTCTATAGCCCAAGATCCTTCAGGTAGGTGGTGATAGATATTTCCCAAGAGTCTTCGGGATGAGGATGTGATGCGTTCCCAAGAGTCTTCGGGGTGAGGAAGTGATGTGGTTCCCAGGTGTCTTCGGGATGAGATGTGATTATGGACGTGGATTGAGTTCTAGAAGAATATGGGTTGATATGTGGATATGGTTGAGGATTGAGTGTCGGTGGGATACTATGAGCTTCATATGGCAATGTTGTGTCACTAGATCAGGAAGAGGGGGAAGCATCAGAGTGTTTGGTGTTAGGAATTGAGCAATAATCAGTGGGAAGGTGGTGCGGGGTACCCATACTTTTATAATATTACTATACTACTATATTGAATTGCGATATTTAGCGAGTGTTGATTGTAAGGTTGGGTGAATAGCTTCCTTTCTAGGCTCTGGTTCCTTCTCTTTTCTCACCGGGCATTAAGTTGTCTCCCCACCTGTGCACGAGAGCTTTAGGTCTTCCTATAGAGTATACTTGTATTCTCATCCAACTTTTACTTCCACGTTTTCAGGAGGACTTCAGGGACCATGCTGGACCTTGATAGTTGGGCGTTGGATTTTTGGTGGTTGAGGTTTTTTCTTTCTCTTTGGTATCTTACTTGGGAGCTTTTCTTATAGCTGTACTTTTGTTTTAGTTTTGTATAAAACATGCATATGTGTTGGTTTTGGGTTTATTTTCATTTTATTGTTCCTTTTTCTTTTGGTGTTTAACTATTCCTATTTCCCGATCTTAATTAATATAAAGGGTAATTCCTCCCATATTTTTTGGAAACTCATTCCCTTGGTGCTGGTCGATACTCCGGGGCCTACTGGAGGATGGACTCGGGGGTCATTATCTCCCTTTCACCATTACCAGCTCAGGAGGGGCATCTTTGGTGGGAGGGGGTCATGACAGAATGGTATCAGAGGCGAGGTTGAGTGATAGGATGGATTCTAGAGTTAGGCACAGGGAATATTTTATTGGATGGTATGGAAACCGTATTGGACAATCTTGGTGCGTGAAATATGCCAGGGAAGATCAGCTAACACACGGGATTTTAGGGCCCCCCGTAATCTGATGCAAGGACTCTGGGCCTACCGAACGACCAAGTAAGGATACACTGATTGCAAGGTAGATAACCTAGTTAAGGTACATGCATCATGATGACTCGTGTTCTTGTGTTTCATGGGAATTTTGTGGATTTAAAATTAATAAAAGTCTAAGAAAAATTAAGAACAATATTCTACACTACTCAAGCATAGGAATTCCTTGTATACCTTACAGCTATGGCACCTGGGAGATGACCACGAGTAGTGCGGGAGATCCAAACTTAAGAGTTTGACTTGGCTGATCGAAAAAGGGCTGAACAATGGGAGGAGGACGATCAATGGGAGAAGATGCTTCGAGCCTTTCAACGGCAGGCCCTTAGGAAGTACGAGGCTAACATCTCAAACATGGAGATAGAGAGATGGCTAGAGGATATGGTGATAGATTTCAGCTTGATTCAGGCTCCGATGGAGTACTGGGTTCCTCTGGCTGTGATCCAGATGTGTGGAGGAGTGCGTCAGTGGTGGATGCTTTATCTTGGGGAGAAGAGGGAGGCTGAGGTCACGTGGGATAACTTCGAGAAAGAGTTAGGGGCAGAATTCCTCTCTTCCATGATGATGGATGAAAAAAGGTTGGAACTACTCTCCCTCTAGAAAGGGAGCATGTCAGTGAGAGATTTGGGGAAAATGTTCAAGGATCTCCTTCGCTTTGATCCAGACTTCTTTCCAGATGAGGAGTCTTGGGCTAGACGTTTGCAGGAGGAACTTCGGACTTATCTCTTGTATCCTGTTACCCCCTTTACCATACCAACGTACTTGGAGGTCTAGAAGAACGATGAAGTGGTGGAAAGGATGCACACACTGGGAGGTGTATAGCGAGAGGGAATCCAGTTGGGCTCAATGAAGGGAAAAGAACTCAGTAGAAGGCCTCCAGCATCAGGTCCCTCTAGGTTCCGACCAGTAGGGTACAGGCCTTAGCAGTTTCAGTTTCGATCTCCCGGTCCTCGCCCTTTTACTTTGAGCCCAAAACCTAGGTGTTTCATCTGTGGAAACCGTGGGCACCTTCGGAAGCAGTGCCCGGACCGAGTATTGTACAATGGAGGTGGTCCAGTAGAGCACCCGCCTCAGCCACAACAGTTTCTAGCCAGGCCCTTCCTGCAGAAGTAGTAGGGGTAGTGAGCTCCCACTCCTCCAAGGGCAGACGCTGCAGGAGGAGGCCGACCTCAAGGTGGTCCTCAGGGACCTCGACCAAGGCGTGGTCAGGGAGGTGGCTAACATTCGAGGGGTAGAGGAGATGTCCATGGGCAGTTGGACGCCACAGAGTCAGCGGTTCTAGCTGGGCAAGAAGTCGTTCGAGGTACAATCAGCTTGTTTAGTACCCTTGCCTATGCCTGGATTGATTCAAGAGATTCACCCTCCTTTGTTGCACCCAATCTAGCCTGTGCCTTGGGCCTAGACATAGAAACACTTTTCGTACCCCTAGTTTTGAGTACACCATTTGGAGGTCAGACCAGCTTGTCTTGTATTTGTCGGGGATGTAGGTTGATGTTGGGGCCACACCAATCCAGCTGAGATCTCCTTTTACTGAAAATTCAGCCATATGATGTCATTCTAAGCATAGACTGGCTGTTGTAGGTGTGTGTCGTCATCGATTGTTTCTGAATAATGGTTGTTATTTCAGGCGTGGGCGGCCGACATGTGACTTTAATCGATGAGTGGGGTTTCTAGGAGGGCATCTGGCAAGGGGAGCCCTTCCTTTCCTTGTTAGCTTAACTGTTAGTGGAGTCGGTGGATATAAAAATGGTGGAAGTCCTAGGGATCGTCGGTGAGTTTATGGAAGTCTTCCCTGAAGAGGTGGTGTGTCAACCCCCTCAACGTGATGTTGAGTTCAGGATAGACTTGAAACCTCGTTCCCATCTGATTTCGATGACTCCCTACCGGATGAAACCTTCTGAGTTGCAGGAGTGGCATATTCAAATTGATGATCTGATGAAGAAGGGTTTTGTTTGACCAAGTGCATCACATTGGGGTGCTCCTATCTTGTTTGAAAAGAAGGACGATGGTGGTCTATGGCTGTTCATTGACTATCAGAGACTAAATCAGGTAAAAGTCAAAAACAGTTACCCCCTCTCGAGGATAGATGATTTCTTTGACCAGCTGTGGGGAGAAGGTTTGTTCTCTACGATCGATCTGTTATCTGGATATCATCAGTTGAGGGTGAAGGAGGGCGATATCTTGAAGACTGCCTTCAGATGTAGGAATGGACACTTTGAGTTTGTAGTCATGTCGTTCGCTGTTACAAATGCACCAACTGTGTTCATGGGTCTTATGAACCGCATCTTCCAGTAATACCTAGACCAGTTCATAGTCGTCTTCATTAGAGACATTCTGATCTACTAAATGTTAGAGGAGGATCCTGCTGAGCACCTTATAATGGTTTTAGAGGTCCTTCGACAGCAACAACATTATGGGATGTTGTCTAAGTGAAATTTCTGGATGCGAGAGGTACTCATCCTTAGACACGTGGTGTCTGAGCAGGGAGTAGCGGTGGACCCATCTATGGTCAAGGAGGTTGTTTCTTGGATAGGACCCAAGTACATGGAAGAGGTATTTAGTTTCCTTGGACTGACAGGTTACTACCGGAGGTTCGTACCCAACTTCTCCCCAGTTGCAGTACCTTTGAAAGCTTTGACGGAGAAGGATCGAGCTTTTTTATGGGATGACCAGTGTGAGGCAGCCTTCAGTTATCTAAAGGAAAAGTTTGTTAGTGCCCCAGTGCTGATATTACCAGAGGAGGGAGTAACGTTCGAGCTATTCTGTGATTCCTTAGGCCAAGGCTTGGGGTGTGTGCTGATGCAACAGCAAGGGGAGATCTCTTATGGGTCTAGGATGGTATGTCCTCATAAATGTAACTATGCCACCCATGATCTAGATCATATGGCGGTTTTGTTTACACTGATGTTGTGGAGACATTACTTCATTGGGTATTGCTTCATGGCCTTCATGGATCACAAGAGTTTGAATTATATCTTCTCCCAGTGGGACCTGAATTTGTGGCAGTGAAGGTGGATGGAGTTCCTTTAGGACTACAAATTCAAAATATCCTACACCGAAGGAAAATGAAATGTGGTGGGTGATGCTTTGAGTAAGAGGAAGGATGAGGTTCGAGAGTTGGAAGATGTCTGGAAGGTGATGGAAGAATTGGCTGCAATTCACCTTGATGTATGGGATGATGGTGGTAGAGGTTGTGTTTTTCAGATGACAGTGTAGTTCCCCCTACTACGGTAGGTGGAGGAGTCTCAGTGGGGAGACGTAGAGAGTGAAGTAATGTGCGATCAGGCTTACCAGGGCAATGGTATGGAGGGATGGTCGGAGGATGGTCTGAATAAGATGCTTTTCTAGGGAAAGTTGTTTGTTCTAGAGGCTATGCGCAAGAGAGTTCTTGGTGAGTTCAAAACTCACCCTTGGAAGTACACTCGAGAACTTCCAAGATGTACTAGGTCTTGAAAGGGCAATTCTGGTGGCTCGGGGTGAAATGAGCAGTAGCAGAGTTCGTAGAAAAGTGCCTCATGTGTCAGCAGGGGAAGGATGAACACCGTGTCCCAGGAGGTCTGTTACAACCATTAGATGTCCTCAAGTGGAAGTGGTATGACATCTCGATGGATTTCATCACAGGGATACCCATGGTTCAAGGAGGTTGTGACGCTATCTGGGTAGTGGTGGACTGGTTGACAAAATCGTCTCACTTCCTAGAAATCAAGGAGTCAAGTATGGTTGAGGCCATATCTCAGAGGTATGTGAATGAGGTGGTGCGGTTGCACAGAATTACAAGATCTATAATCTCCGACTGGGATACCCAGTTTACCTCGCATGTCTGGAGAGGATTGCAACATGCTTTTGGCAGCCAGCTATGCCTCAGCACTACTTTCCACCCCCAGACAGATGGGCAGACAGAACACACCATCCATACTTTGGAAGATATGTTTCGAGCTTGTGTTTTGGGCCTTGGAGGGTCATGGGTACTACACTTGCCTCTAAAAGAGTTCTTTTACAACTACAGCTATAACTCTACCATTTTCATGGCTCCTTTCGATGCTTTGTACGAGAGGTAGTGCTGCTAACCCATATTCTGGACAGAGGTCGGACAAGTAGTTTATCTTGGCTCGGAGGTGGTGCAGGGAACAACAGAGAAGGATCAGCTTATACGAGAGAGGATGAAGGAAACTCAGGACCGGCAGAAGTCATACAACGATGATAGGAGGAGACCCTTGGAGTTTGAGGTCGGGGTCCACATTTTCATGAAGGTCTCTCCTCAGCGTGGGCAGTGAAGATTCAGAAATGGAATCAAGATTTCTCCTAGGTTCATCCTGCCCTTCGAGGTGTTGCGGTGGGTTGGAGATGTGGCTTAACAGTTGGGGTTGCCACCACCACTGCAAAGGGTGCATGATGTCTTCCATGTGTCTCAGCTCTGTCGGTACCGTACGACGATTCAAATGTCCTTGACTGGGGAGATCTAGATATCGGGAACAATGCAAAGTTCATGGAGCGACCCGTGATGATTGAAGGTCATGAAGAGTTGGTGCTTTGTGGATGAACCATTCCTTTGGATCGTGTGCTATGGAGGCATGGTGGGATTGGGGAGAGTACTTGGGAATCTGAAGAACATATGCGTGCCGAGTACCCAGAGTTATTTTGAGTTTTATTCAATTTTGTTTCGTACCTTTTTACGATGTAATGCTTGATCTAGTTAACTATGAAATGTGTTTCAAGTGCGTAAGGAGTGTCATGAAATGTGGAGAGGGGAGGAACTGATCCCTAGTTAAGATTCATTAAAGTGGATGCGACTAAACCCGTGCGGGTGAGTCAGTGCTGCCCAAAGAGGATAGTATCTTAACGTGGAGGATGGAAAACCCCTCACCCACATGACCATATAGTTTAATCTTTTGCCTGGAGTGGTTGAACGGGGGAGAGGAGCAGTATTTTGGTGATTTTTAGGAGATAGGTGAAGGAGGGGGTGCTCATTGGTAACAAGGAGGATTGATCCTGAGAGGTATCTTTCGAGGGGGGGAGTTGTTCAGACCCCTCTCCTTTCTTCAGGTCTGTTTTTAATTCACGAGGGTGAGAATAGTTTGAGAGGTATCTGATGTAATGGCCTGGACCGCTCCGTTCCATTACACTATGAAAATTCGGTGTTAGAGGTGTTCTGGAAGGTCGGGGTGACTTTGGGGTGTGTTTGGGTGGACTTTTAAGGAGGACTAAAGGGAAGTATCTTTCCCACGGGCTGCACATGGTTTGTTCTAAACCATGAGGCCAAACCATGTGAGGTTGGTGTTAGAGGCAATGGCTAATTCAAGGTTAGCGCACATTTTGGCTAATTGTGTGGACTAACCATGTGAGGAGTTTGGATAGGCAGAATCCAACGCGCGGTTAGCACATGGTTTGCCCAACCGTGCAGAGTAATCATGCGGGCGCACTTAATCATAGATCCTAAAATTGTGGATCTAACTATTTTTTCCTCTAAATGGTTTTTTAAATCCCCTAAGTAGCCATAACTCAGGATTACCCTTCCATGAAGATAGGAGAGCATCTACCAAGCGTTTTTGAAGTGATCTGGAGGCTTCTCTTGGCAAATCGATGCCAGTTTCTCAAGGGAAGTGACCGTTCTTGTTTGGTTGTTAGATCTACATAGATATACTCCTTATCTTCTCTAAGTTTCTTAGATCTACACCCATTTTGTGTAGATATAAGTGTGATGATGCCAATTATGGTGATTTTTGGTCTTGATCCTGCTAGGAGGAGAGATCTAAGGCGGGGTTTTGGAGAATCGACCTAGGTTTATTGAGCGTTCTTCGATCGTCGTGGTTTCATAAAAAACCTTTGAGGAAGGAATTTTACCTTCATCTCCCTCTCTTTTGTGCATAATGCTGGGTGGGTATCCACTTGATTTCATGAGAAATGGTTTAACCGGTAAATAAAGATAATAACTGGTTAAAGAATGAGTTTGGGGAAATTTCGTTGATATTGTTGTTTTATTTTCATAAATGCTTATCCTTTGATTTTGTTGTGAATTGAATGGGATTATGCCTACTAAAAATCACAATCATTGGGGGCCTTTGCTTATGCTATTAAATGTTTCCCTATTTTTCTAGATTGTTTCTTGGATGGAATTCATAGAATGTGGAAATTGGTTAATCATGTAATGTTGGATGATTAAATGAAAACCTAGAACCCTTGTATGATCACCCTGATTTAAATAAATGAAAGGATGAAATTGTGGGTGATGGTTGGGGTCTAATTATGTGAAGTGGTGTTTCGTGGGTTATTATGGAACGGGTGAGCAGTGGGGTTGCAGTTGGCTTGGTTGTGGGTGGCGTGTGTGATATGGTAGTGGTTGGTAGTAGGGCTGCAGTGATAGTTATGCATATGAATTTAAAGTGGAAGAGCCAGCTAATGAATTATGGGGCATGGTAGTTTATTAAATAAGGAAAATCAATGGAATTGATTGGATGATAAATGAAAATGGTATTTTGTAGCTTGTGTTTTCCCTGACATTATTTGTGGTTGGCAGGGATATGTTTTGAGAACGATTGATCTAGTTTGGTTGTTGTTAGTTTCTCGGTAGTTAAGGAACTGATAAACTAAAACTTTTGAAACATAAAAATATTAATGCGGTTTGAGGCTGTTTATTTTGTGCATATGTTCAAGGTAGAAGTGCCAAGGCATGTGCTCAGATCTTTTTTCTAGAAGCCTTAGGATGGGCTGAGTGGTTGATATAATTATATTAACCTGTACATTTTATGTTTCTTTACGCACCCCACCCTTGTTGAGCACTACGTGCTGAACAACTGTGGGATGGGGGTGAGATTCCTAACATCTAAAGGATGGCTGGTTAATATTCTTCCCTGTGCTCCCTCTTCCGGGTTCTATAGCTGAAGATCCTTCGGGAAGGTGGTGAAAGATATTTCCCAATAGTCTTCAGGATGAGGATGTGATGTGTTCCCAAGAGTCTTCAGGATGAGGATGTGATGTGGTTCCCAAGTGTCTTCGAGGTGAGATGTGGTTATGGATAAGGATTGAGTGCCGGTGGGATACGGGATGAGATATGGATATGGCCAAGGATTGAGTGTTGGTGGGATACTATGAGCTTTGTATGTCCAGGTTACGTCCCTATCTCGAGCTTCGTATAGCCAAATTTGTCACGACCTGCCCTCGGGGTCCGCGACGTGACTACCCCAAGCCCGCCTTCCATAGGCCAGGGGCTGGCGACTAGCACCAAGGCGTAAATCCCAGTAAAAAGGGAAGACATTGCCTTTGTAAAGTAAACAAACACCACAGAGTAAGCAAGCGGAAAGTAAACACTAAGTAAAAACAGAGTACAACTGAAGTGCGAAAAAGTAAATGGGCCAGTATACAAACCCAAACTGAAAGTAAAGTACAACTCGAAAGGGAAAACAACAACTGTAAGTAAAAGCCGCTACACCGAGCTGTCCAATGGAGATCCCACCTGAAGGATGGGTATAGATAGCTCCACTTCTCCACGGGTCCCGTCGTCCGCTCCGAACACGTCCCGCCTAGTGGTCCACCTCCAGGTACCGTCCTGCTCTGCAAGTCTCAGCCAAGATCAACGTTGTCCGTCGTCTGCAACCAACACAATGTAGTGCGCACATAGCCCGTGCAGGGGTGAGTATAAGCTACTCAGTAGGGACCCCGAGACCCCTGAAGGTCACTCAAAATCCACAAAGGATAAACCACAAAGAAAGGTACAATCACGAAGTAACAACCAACACTGCTTAGGTATATGCCCATACATATACCTAAGTCATCAATTTCAAATACGCTTCAACCTCCGAGCCCAAGTACAACTCAGCCCACACAGGAAAGTAAACGTATTCCACACAGGAAAGCAAAACGTAATCCAAACAGGATAGCACAACACAATCCACACAGGAAAGCAACAGGATTCAGCTCACACAGGTATACATCTTCGAAAGACGATAAAGATGATCTTTGATCCATCTAAGTCGTCGGACCCACGAAGGATCGATAGGTAACTAACCCACACAAAAGACCCACACAGGATCGGGCCCACATAGGACCTGTAGGCGCTGGTTTACACAGGACCGCTGAGCGCAAAGACCCACACAGGATCGGACCCACACAGGATCGGGCCCACACAGGACCTGTAGAACTGATCCACGTAGGATCGCTGAGTGCTGTAGTCGTCATCGTCGAATCCACACAGGATCTCTGTACAGTCGTTGTCGCAGTCACAGTAGCAGTAGCAGTAGCAATAGCAGTAGCAGTCACAGTCGCAGCCAGCACTAGGGTTCCCGCACACAGCAAGCTCGTTCGGAGGGTCCGCTCCACGAGCCGAGAGGCTGATACATCAACTGTCACAAAGTCTAGAGTTGATGTATCCAAATGTTCCGTATCATCAACAGGAACTCAACGCAACAGACGGCGCGTCGATCAGACGCCCGGTCTGAGAGTTATTGGCATTTTCGTCCCCGGGGCCCAGTTGGTTTTTAAGGCAAAACCAACCCGACCGTACTCCACCTGCGTCCAAACCATGGGTGGAGTATGCCAAAAGATCCGTCTCACTAAGAGGAACACAACAAAACTTACGACACGTCAATCGGACATCCGCAGCTCTAGATATGAGCGTTTTCGCTCCGAAGGCCCAGTTGGTTTCGTGTACGAACCAACCCGGCCGAATTCAAAGTATTCTGAAACCCTGAGTGTAATATACTGAAACGACCGACTCGATCCAAGGATCGCGTTGCCGCAGACAGTTCGTCATTCGGAGGTCCTTGGCTCAAGTTATGGCCAAAAGACCGAATCTGTCTCGAAAACGGGGGGTCCGGGTCCGGGCCGACCCGGCCCGACCGCCCCTGGGGTCGGCCCGAACTGGGTTGACCCGACCCGGGTCCGACCCGGCCCGGCCGGCGGCGGTCCGGCGCGGCGGCGCGGACCGGAGCAGCGGTGCGGTCCGGCGCGGCGGCGCGGCCCGGCCGGCGGCGGCGCGGCCTGGCGCCGCTTGTCGCCACGTGCGGGGGGCAAAGCCCCCGCTTCATCAGTTTGGCGGCGCGGCTTTTAGCCGCGCCTTTTGCCAATCAACGGCCCCCATCCTGGGGGCCTGCTTTGAGGAGAAACCGGGGGGCCGCCTGCCCCCCTCAATGAAACCGCCCCCCCCCCCCTCGTGGGGGGCCTGCATTGAAGAGAACCGTGGGGCCGCCAGCCCCCCCTCAAAGAAACCACCCCCCCCCTCATAAATGGGGGGGGTTTTAGTGTTGGCCGGGGGAATTAAATTCCCCTGGCCTTTGACCTTCCGTCCGGCCACCTGGCCGGCCAGTTTTTCTCCGAGGGGACCGGCAAATCGTTCCCCTTTCCGGCTTCCGACGCCGGCGGCCCGGCCGCCGGTCTTCTCGTCCCCCCGCGGCCCGGAACCGGCCGCGGTGTTCGTCGTCCGGCGCGGTGCGATGGCACCGCGCCCCTCCGCCGCGCCTTTGATTCCCTTCGATGCGGCGCGACGACGTCACGTTCTTGATGATCCTTCCACGGCGCGGTGTGACAGCGTCGCGCAATATAATCGTGCGAATATCTGCGTGGTGCGACAGCTCCACGCCATCTTGTTTCAATCGCAAGATAAATCATCAAGAACAAAGGAGGGGGTTCGGCCGTGTTCATGCGGTCCGGCCCCCTCACGTTAAACAATAACACATATTTAAAATCCTCACGTTAGTCATGATAGAACCACGAACAAGAATAAATAAACAAAACAAATAATAACAACCCATACTTTGAAAATTGACGTCGCACGTCGGGTATCGCGGAGAATGGCGTCGTGGCGTCGGACGTAGATTCTGTGGACGTCCGGGTGCGTCCGAGGAGGAAACGACGTCTCCTCACTTGTCGCTATGATGAAGAAGGGAGGTACGTTGTCTTTGGCGATGATCACCACGGTCGGCGACTTCTCCCTTGTCGAGGAGGAAGATGGAGACGGAAGAATTCCGGACGCCGAGTTTTGTAGGTCATGGGGTCGATGTTCCTCGTCGGAGAAGAACCGTTCTTCACATTCTTCATCGAAGACGAAGAAGATCTTCAAGTCTCTCAACGATTCTCCCAAACCTCTCAAGCAACAAAGAAACTAACCAAAAATAAATTAAGTTCACACTTAATTTATTAACACAACACCAACCTTTGAAATTCAAGAGTTTGAATTTCAAAAACTCAAATTAAACTCACTTATTAATGTCATAAGTTATAACTCAAGTTCACATCATTAATTGTGAGTTGGGGGGGTTAGAGGATTTGAAAAGGTGGGGCTCGGGTGGGCCCCTCCTTACCTTAATCCTCTCTTAGGTGGTTAAACCACCCAACTTCCAACAAAAGATTACAACCACTTTAAAGATATAAAATAAATATTGTATCACAATTTTATTTTACTCTTCATTTCATCCAGAAAATTAAACAACTCCTCCTAGGAAAACGCAACTTCGGAAAAGGTCTTCTTAAGTGAATATCGGCGCTGCGAGTTCATCGGTGTCCTCGGATTTCAATTTCGAGCACCGGATCAAAAGATAGGAATTCCCGCTCGTTTGTTCACTGAACGTACCCGAGCCAAACTTTGGAAATTGATTCCGGGCACTCCGGGCCTCGGAATTAGGTTCCGTCTAAAACCGCCCTCTTGTAAAATTCCCAAGAAAATTAAGAAAAAATTTCCCTTGAATTTTACGGGTCTTTACATTACTCCCACCTCAGGGCTTTACGTCCCCGTAAAGATACATCAAAAACTAGGGAAACAAATGAGGGTACTGAGCACGCATCTAAGCCTCCCGCTCCCATGTGATCTCCTGGAGGTTCCCGTGCTGCCATCTGATGCGCACAAGAGGAATCGATCGCCCACGCAGGACCCGCTCCTGTCGATCCTCTATCTCCACCGGGACCACTGTAAAAGTTTCCCCATCGTCAACTTCAAGCTCCCCATGGTCAATGATGTGCGTTGGGTCGTGCACGTATCTTCTCAGCTGAGATACGTGGAAGACGTCGTGCACCTGGTGCAATTGAGGTGGCAGAGCCAGGCGATAAGCCACCTCGCTAACCCTGCTGAGGACCTGGAAGGGTCCGATGAATCGCGGAGATAACTTGCCGCCTCGGCCAAATCTCCGAATACCACGTCGAGGTGAGACCCGCAAGAAGACGTGGTCGCCATCCTCGAACTCCAGTGGCCTCCGCCTCCTGTCAGCATATGACTTCGGCCGGCTCTGAGCTGTCCTCATCCGCTCCTGGATGACCTGGACCTTCTCTGTCGTGGCCTGGATGATCTCTGGTCCCACCAGTGCTGACTCCCCAGGGTCTGTCCAGCACAAAGGAGATCTACAAGGTCGGTTGTACAATGCCTCATACGGTGCCATCCCGATGGTGGAGTGGTAGCTGTTGTTGTACGCAAACTCCACCAAGGGTAGGTGGTCCTCCCAGCTATGACCAAAGTCGAGGACACATGCGCGAAGCATGTCCTCGAGAGTCTGAATAGTCCTCTCCATCTGACCATCCGTCTGAGGGTGAAAGGCTGTGCTCAGACGTAGCTGCGTCCCGAACGCCTCCTGTAACCCCTTCCAAAGCCGGGAAGTAAAGTGAGCATCTCGATCGGAGACGATAGATGATGGCACACCGTGGAGTCGCACAATCTCTTGAACGTAGAGACGTCCCAAGCTCTCCACTGAGCCCTTCTCTCTAATGGGTAAGAAGTGTGCCGACTTGGTGAGTCGGGCAACAATCACCCAGATGGAGTCGTGACCTCTGGAAGTGTGTGGAAGTCCAGTCACGAAGTCCATAGATATGACGTCCCACTTCCACTCCAGAACCTCCAAGGGCTGTAACAAGCCTGCTGGTACCTGATGCTCTGCCTTCACCTGCTGGCAGGTGAGGCATCGAGAAATGAACTCTGCTACTGCCTTCTTCATGCCCAGCCACCAGTGCTGTCGTCTGAGGTCCTGGTACATCTTCACCACTCCAGGATGTACCTCCAAAGGAGAAGGGTGAAACTCACTCAGCACTTCCTTTCGCAAAGCGACTGGTACCATGGTACGTCCTCTGAAAAGGATGTCGTGCTCTGCTCCAAGGGAGAAACCATAAGGTGCCTGTCCCGAGGATATCTTTGCACGCCGTGTCTCACAGTCAGCATCCTCACACTGTGCCTCTCTGACCCGCTGTAGTAGTAGAGGGGAGACTGTGAGAGACTAGAGGAAGGCTGCTCCATCTCTATCCACGAAGGATATCTGTAAAGAGGCTAGCTGCTCTGTTGCCTCCTCAAGTAGCTGAATTCCCGTCCTCCTGTTGAGGGCATCGGCTACTACATTCCCCTTCCCAGGAGTATAGACTATATCAAAGTCATAGTCCTGGAGGAACTCGAGCCACCGCCGCTGTCTCAGGTTCAGGTACTTCTGCGAGAAGATATACCTGAGACTCTGATGATCGGAAAAGACTATAAAGCGCAAGCCCATCAGATAGTGTCGCCATGTCTTCAGAGCGAAGACCACTGCTGCTAACTCCAGGTCATGGGTAGCGTAGTTCTGCTCATGCGGCCTCAACTGACGTAATCCAAAGGCGATCACTGCCCCCTCCTGCATCAGAAAACATCCGAGTCCGCTCCCTGATGCATCGCAGTAAACTACATACCCTACTCCCTCCTCGGGCAACCTTAAGATAGGTGCGCTAGTCAATCTCTGTCTCAGCTCCTGGAAGCTCTACTGACATCTTTCTAACCACACAAAGGGTTTCCCCTTCTTTTTCAAAGCTGTGAGTGGTCCCACAACTCTAGAGAAGTCTGGCATGAATCTACGATAGTATCCAGCTAGTCCCAAGAAACTCCGAACCTCAGTCACGCTCCTGGGTGGCTCCCATGCTAACACAGCCTCAATCGTCACAGGATCCACTGCAACTCCCGCCTCAGAGATAACGTGTCCCAAGAATTGAACCTCACGTATCCAGAACTGGCACTTCGAGAGCTTACCATAAAGCTGGTGCTCTCGGAGTTTGTCTAGTATAACTCGCAAGTGATAGGCGTGCTCCTCCTCAGTCGTAGAGTAAATCAGAATGTCGTTGATGAAGACCACGACAAAATGATCGAGGTATGGCTGAAATATCCTGTTCATGAGAGCCATGAACACTGCTGGAGCATTGGTTACACCGAAAGGCATAACCAAGAACTCATAGTGGCCATACCGACATCTGAAGGCCGTCTTCTGCACATCCTCGTCTCTGACTCTGAGCTGATGATAGCCTGACCTGAGGTCTATTTTCGAGAACCACCGTGCTCCCTTGAGCTGATCAAAGAGGTCATCAATCCTCGGTAGCGGATACTTGTTCCTCACTGTCACCTAGTTCAGGCGACGATAGTCAACACAAAGTCGCAAGCTCCCGTCCGCCTTTTTGGAGAACAATATCGGGGAAGCCCAGGATGAAACACTGGGTCAGATGAACCCCTTGCCCTACAAGTCCTCCAACTGTACCTGTAGCTCTCGAAGCTCGGCGGGTGCCATCCGATATGCTGGAGTGGATATCGGGGCTGTCTCGGGGTACAAGTCAATATAAAAGTCTACCTCTCTGGGAGGAGGTAGCCCTGGGACGTCGTCGGGAAAAACATCCGCAAACTGATCCACCACTGTAGGAAAACCCGGACTCCGCACGCCAACTGCTCCAAGGATGAGGCTAGCCAACTGATGAGTGATGGGCTGTCCTCTCCTCCGCGGAAGTCCATCCTGTGCTGCTAAGGCTCCCTTCTCACCGGTGAAGGTGAACCTGCTCCCGTTGGTGCGTATACATCGCACCTTGTTCCTAAAACAGTCAATCTGTGCATGGACCGTAAATAGCCAATCCATGCCCAAGATGACGTCATAAGGCCTCGACGCTGCTACAAAAAGATCCCAGCCAAAGCTCCCGCCTCTTAGAGTAAGCTCACACTGCCGGCACCAGTGCTTAATTGTCGAGTCTACTCCCGTAGGAGTCTCTAGCTGCAAGGATCGAGCCAACGGCTCTGTCGGAATCTCCGAGCTCCGAACAAGGGCAGCGGCAATGAAAGAGTGACTCGCTCCTATGTCTATAAGAACTGCAACAAGGGTGGAATAGACACAGATAGTACCTCGAATCATCTCGGGTGTGCCGTGGTCGTACGCCTCTGCTGCCTGGAGCTGTGACTGTCTCTGCCCGCCAGCTCCCTGTGGTCGGGGTGGACCTCCTGGTGGTGGTGGTGGCAGAGCCTCAAAGCGTCGCCCACCACCGGCTTCTCGTCCAGCTCCTCTGCCTCGTCCGACTCCTCCCTGTGGACCGCCACGGTCGACCCTCTGCCTCTGCCTTGGTGGTCCCTCAACCGTCTGCTGCTCCTCGTCACGGCGGGTTGGGCAGTCATGAGCCATGTGGCACTGCCCGCCGCACGAGTAGCACTGTCTGCCTCTCAAAAGACTGGCTACTCGTTGTGTGCCCCGCACTGCTGAGCCAGTGTCCTGAGGTCGTCTGCCTGAGGGTCTGGTATGTCTGGACACCTGAGTCATCCGTCGATTGCCTGCTGCAGATGACTCTGCCACGTGCCCCCCCTGCGGTGGGTTGCTGTGCTGGTGTAGACTCAGCAAGGAAGCTCTCGATCAGAAGGGCCCGCTCCAGTACTCCTGTCTGAGTCGGTATGCTGAGGGAGATCAGTGATGCCCTAATCTCGTGTCTCAAACCCTGATCGAAGGTCTGGGCCCGGAAGAATGGGTCTCATACCATGTCGGTCGAGTAGCGCGAGAGATCAGTAAATCTCGCCGAGTACTGAGCGACTGTCATGCTGCCCTGCCGCAGCTGAAGAAGCTCCTGGATACGCACCGCACGAAGGGTGACTGGGAAGAACTCCGAGCGGAAGAGGCTCTCAATGTCCGTCCAAAGTAGAGATGCCTCATCATGCACCTGGAGCATCAAGCTCCACCATCGTCCTGCTGCTGCGTGTAGTAGGCTCGCAGCGAGGATCACCATGAGGTCTGCTTGTGTCCTCACTAACCTAAACACACGTACCACTGCCTCCAGCCAGTCCTCGGCTGCCTGGGGATCTGTCTCCCCACGAAACCTGGGCGGTCGCTGGCGCTGAAACTCATGCAGTGCGCTGAGGCGATGTGCATCGTCAGCGGCTAGCGCTGGAAGCATCGGGGGCTCGTCAGGTAGTGCTACCGCCGGTGCCACTGCTGACAAAGGGCCCTGCACCGAGGCCTCATCACTCAGTGGACTGTCGTCATGCTCGACTCTCGGAACCCTAGCTGGCTGCCGTCGTGGGGCCATCCTGAAAAGGAAACAGGTGCGCCACGGTCAGAACAGTATACCTGGTGAGCTGATATAAAGTAATCACAAAGAAAACTTTGAAACACACACGCAATCAATGTTTTCGTGCATTAAGTCGGAAATCAGAAGTCAGGGTCCTGGTGTACGGATACGTCGGCCGCCGCACCAACACTGGACTCCCTGGACTGATAACCACACTGAATACGCTAAACATTATTGCTTCACAAAGAAAAGATCAGAGTTCGCAGTAGAACCGAACTCCTCTGATACCAATTTGTCACGACCCGCCCTCGGGGTCCGTGCCGTGACTACCCCAAGCCCGCCTTCCATAGGCCAGGGGCTGGCTACTAGCACCAAGGCGTAAATCCCAGTAAAAAGGGAAGGCATTGCCTTTGTAAAGTAAACAAACACCACAGAGTAAGCAAGCGAAAAGTAAACACTAAGTAAAAACAGAGTACAACTGAAGTGCCGAAAAGTAAATGGGCCAGTATACAAACCCAAACTGAAAGTAAAGTACAACTCGAAAGGGAAAACAGCAACTGTAAGTAAAAGCCGCTACACCGAGCTGTCCACTGGAGATCCCACCTGAATGATGGGTACATATAGCTCCACTGCTCCACGGGTCCTGTCGTCCACTCCGAACACATACCGCCTAGAGGTCCACCTCTAGTTACCGTCCTACTCTACAAGCCTCAGCCATGATCAACGCTGTCCGTCGTCTGCAACCAACACAACGTAGTGCGGGCATAGCCCGTGCAGGGGTGGGTATAAGCTACTCAGTAGGGACCCCGATACCCCTGAAGGTATCTCAAAATCTACAAAGGATAAACCACAAAGAAAGGTACAATCACGAAGTAACAACCGAAACTGCTTAGGTATATGCCCATACATATACCTAAGTCATCAATTTCAAATACGCTCCAACCTCCGAGCCCAAGTACAACTCAGCCCACACAGGAAAGTAAATGTATTCCACACAGGAAAGCAAAATGTAATCCACAGAGGATAGCACAACACAATCCACACAGGAAAGCAACAGGATTCAGCTCACACAGGTATACATCTTCGAAAGACGATAAAGATGATCTATGATCCATCTAAGTCGTCGGACCCACGAAGGATCGATAGGTAACTAACCCCCGCAAAAGACCCACACAGGATCGGGCCCACATAGGACCTGTAGGTGCTGGTTCACACAGGACCGCTGAGCGCAAAGACCCAAACAGGATCGGATCCACACAAGATCGGGCCCACACAGGACCTGTAGCACTGATCCACGTAGGATCGCTGAGTGCTATAGTCATCATCGTCGAATCCACACAGGATCTCTGTACTATCGTCGTCGCAGTCACAATAGCAGTAGCAGTAGCAGTAGCAGTCACAGTCGCAGCCAGCACTAGGGTTCCCGCACACAGCAAGCTCGTTCGGAGGGTCCGCTCCACGAGCCGAGAGGATGATACATCAACTGTCACAAAGTCTAGAGTTGATGTATCCAAAAGTTCCGTATCGTCAACAGGAACTCAATGCAAGAGACGGCGCGTCGATCGGACGCCCGGTCTGAGAGTTATTGGCATTTTGGTCCCCGGGGCCCGGTTGATTTTTAAGGAAAAACCAACCCGATCGTACTCTACCTGCGTCCAAACCTCGGGCGGATTATGCCAAAAGATCCGTCTCACTAAGAGGAACACAACAAAACTGACGACACGTCAATCGGACGTCCGTAGCTCAAGATATGAGCGTTTCATCTCCGAAGGCCCGGTTGGTTTCGTGTACGAACCAACCCGGCCGAACTCAAAGTATTCCGAAACCCTGAGTGTAATATACCGAAACGACCGTCTCGATCCAAGGATCACGTTTCCGTAGACGGTTCGTCATTTGGAGGTCCATGGCTCATGTTATGGCCAAAAGACCGAATCCGTCTGGAAAATGGGGGCTCCGGGTCCGGGCCGACCCGGCCCGACCCCCCCCCCCCCCTTGGGTCGGCCCGAACCGGGTCGACCCGACCCGGGTCCGACCCGGCCAGGCCTGCGGCGGTCCGGTGTGGCGGTGCGGCGGCGTGGTCCGGCGCGGCGGCGCGGTCCGGCGCGGCGGCGCGGCCCGACCGGCGGCGGTGCGGCCTGGCGCAGGTTGTCGCCACGCGCGGGGGGAAAAGCCCCCGCTTCATCAGTTTGGCAGCGCTGCTTTTAGCCGCGCCTTTTTTCAATCAACGGCCCCCCCTGGGGGCCTACATTGAGGAGAAACCGGGGGGCCGCCTGCCCCCCTCAAATAAACTGCCCCCCCCCCTCGTGGGGGGCCTGCATTGAAGAGAACCGGGGGGCCGCCTGCCCCCCCTCAAAGAAACCTCCCCCCCCCTCATAAATGGGGGGGTTTTAGTGATGGCCGGGGGAATTAAATTCCCCCGGCCTTTGACCTTCCGGCTGGCCACCTGGCCGGCCGGTTTTTCTCCAAGGGGACCGGAAAACCGGTCCCCTTTCCGGCTTCCGACGCCGGTGGCCCGGCCGCCGGTCTTCTCATCCCGCCGCGGCCCGGAACCGGCCGCGGTGTTCGTCGTCCGGCGCGGTGCGACGGCACCGCGCCCCTCCACCGCGCCATTGATTCCCTTCGACGCGGCGCGACGGCGTCGCGTTCTTGATGATCCTTCCACGGCGCGGCGCGACGGCAGCGCGCAATATAATCGTGTGAATATCTGCGTGGTGCGACGGCACCACGCCATCTTGTTTCAATCGCAAGATAAATCATCAAGAACAAAGGAGGGGGTTCCGCCGTGTTCATGCGGTCCGGCCCCCTCACGTTAAACAATAACACATATTTAAAATCCTCACGTTAGTCATGCTAGAACCACGAACAAGGATAAATAAATAAACAAATAATAATAACCCCTACATTGAAAATTGACGTCGCATGTCGGGTATCGCGGAGAATGGTGTCGCGGCGTCGGACGTAGATTCCGTGGACGTCGGGGTGCGTCTGAGGAGGAAAGGACGTCTCCTCACTTGTCGCTATGATGAAAAAGGGAGGTATGTTGTCTTTGGCGATGATCACCATGGTCGGCGACTTCTCCCTTGTCGAGGAGGAAGATGAAGACGGAAGAATTCCGGACGCCGAGTCTTGTAGATCGTGGGGTCGATGTTCTTCGTCGGAGAAGAACCGTTCTTCACGTTCTTCATCGAAGACGAAGAAGATCTTCAAGTCTCTCAACGATTCTCCCAAACCTCTCAAGCAACAAAGAAACTAACCAAAAATAAATTAAGTTCACACTTAATTTATTAACACAACACCAACCTTTGAAATTCAAGAGTTTGAATTTCAAAAACTCAAATTAAACTCACATTTTAATGTCATAAGTTATAACTCAAGTTCACATCATTAATTGTGAGTTGGGGGGGTTAGAGGATTTGAAAAGGTGGGGCTCAGGTGGGCCCCTCCTTACCTTAATCCTCTCTTAGGTGGTTAAACCACCCAACTTCCAACAAAAGATTACAACCACTTTAAAGATATAAAATAAATATTGTATCACAATTTTATTTTACTCTTCATTTCGTCCAGAAAATTAAACAACTCCTCCTAGGCAAACGCAACTTCGGAAAAGGTTTTCTTAAGCGAATATCAGCGCTGCGAGTTCATCGGTGTCCTTGGATTTCAATTCCGAGCACTGGATCAAAAGTTAGGAATTCCCGCTCGTTCGTTCACTGAACGTACCCAAGCCAAACTTTGGAAATTGATTCCGGGCACTCCGGGCCTCGGAATCAGGTGCCGTCTGAAACCGCGCTCTTGTAAAATTCCAAATAAAATTAATAAAAAATTTCCCTTGAATTTTATGGGTCTTTAAAAGGTTGCGACACTAGCTTAGGAAGAGGGGGAAGTATCAGAGTGTTAGGCGTGAGGGATTGAGAAATAATCAGTGGGAAGGTGGTGCATGGTACCCATACACTGATAAATTTACTATACTACTCTATTGACTTGCGATATTTGGTGAGTGTATCTTGTAGGGTTGGGTGGATAAATTCCTTGCTAGGCTCTGGTTCCTTCTGCTTTCTCACAGGGCATTAGGATGTCTCCCCACCTGTGCATGAGAACCTTAGGTCTTTTTACTGTGTATAATTGTATGCTCACCCTAGGTTTACTTTCAAGTTTTCAGGAGGACTTTAGGGAACGTGCAAAACCTTGATAGTTGGGCGTTGGAGTTTTTTTGGTTACATTTTTTACTTTCTCTTTGGTGTTGTACTTGGGATCTTTTATTTCACCTGTACTTTTGTTTCAGTTTTGTATAAAACATGCATATGGGTTGGTTTTGGGTTTATTTTCATTAATTGTTCCATTTTCTTTTGGTGTTTGAGTCTTCCTATTTCCCGATCTTAATTAATAAAAAGGGTAATGCCTCCCATATTTGAGGAAACTCATACCCTTGGTGCTAGTCACAACTCCGGAGCCTACTAGAGGCGGGACTTGGGGGGTCATTATCTCCCTTTCTCCATTACCAACTCAGGAGGGGCATCATTGGTGGGAGGGGGTCGTGATATAATGTAAGGGTGGATGTTATTCAGTTGTTCCATTTTTTAGAGATTTTGTGCTAAGAAGTTTTCCAAGTCTTTCTTTCAAAATATTTTGGCACATACCCCAATAATTTTGTGTGGGTTAGAGAAAATATTTCCTCCAACATTTATCACATACATACTGCATCTGAATGTCCATATTTTAACTAGAATACTTCATAGAGGACATATTTATTTTCATTGGATGTATCTAACTGAAAGGAATATGTACATATAAATTCCTTATGTCCGAAATAGGAATCATCTTTAAGGTTCTATCATGAAAGGTTACATAGCTCATGAATGTATGGATTTCTGCTCTATATATTTTTCTGATCTTACTAAAAGAATGAACAGGCCAATGAGAATAGAAGAAGAACTATATGAGAAAATTGCACCCAATTTTCCATCACTTTCTCAAACAAGAGGAATTTTGGGATCATATACATTGACGACATTAATCCTTAAAGAGCAGAAGATGGCACATTGTAAAGTTTTGTTCAACTGTGATTTGTTCGATGACTATATCTAGTAAGTAATTTGAATATGTATACCTTATATATATATATATATATATATATCTTAAACTAGTTCTATTTTTATCTACAGGGAATATAAGTCAATGATAAATAAAAATCATCATTCATTATCTTTATGAAGGAGGGATACTTTCCATAGCAAAGTGTTTTATGCTTGGTTAAAATTGATGGTAACAATATTACTATTTAAAATAATTAAAAGAATAATTAATTAAGTTTAATATTCAATTATAATTCAGTTTTTTGAGTTTTCCTATTGAATTTGTCTCTGATAAAATAAGGGCTTTGGGTTTTGGTCCTAATACCGTGGTTCGTGACTGTAAATCAATTGTTTTCAATGGGTAAATATTTATTATCACTAAATGAGAAAAGAACTTGAGAACACAACATGATGTTATTATTTTTGCTGCCATAACATACTGTTATGAGAGTTCATCTGATAGAATACCACTATTTGAAAATGTAGTTTATTATGGATTCCTTGAAAAAAAAATATGAGATTATTACTCTCATGTACGAGTCCTAATGATGAAATTCCAGTGGTTTGATTTGAGTAAAAGGCAAGGAACATTTATTGATGATTGTGTATTTCGAGTAATTGAAAGGACTCACACTCTTGATACCGATGAACCATATATATTGGCATCAATGACAGAACACGTTTTTTATGTCAAAGACCATCTTAGAGCTGAATTTTGTGTCATTATTGACGTAATTCCAATACATATTTTTTATTATGGTGATGATGGAATTGAAACCATCCCTACTTCCATTGGAAACGATCCATTTATTAATTTTGATGAATCCAATTGCTCAATTGTCAGTGTTTATTGTGAACCTGATGTTGTGGTTAGAAATATATAGAATCATCTATCCATGTTCTCAATTATTTTGGTTTTTCTTGACTTGGGTTGTTAATGTTGGTACAATTCAAATTTATTTAACATTGATTACAAATATGTTGTATCCAACTTGACCATTGTGTCAATTTTCATTGTTTATTGGTTGCAATTTTATTTGAATCTGGTATATATATTATTCTTTTTGATATGTGTATATCATCCTTTCCAATTATCCTAAGGGTTTAATCATTCATAATATATAGACTGATGTCACTTAGTAAGTAACCATCCTACTAAAAATTAAATTTTTTTATTACTCTTGTACAATTTATTTAATTCATTATATATCCATTCAAGCTCACCTAAAATAATGGATAGTTACATTATCCATGAATCCCCCTATTCCATCTCATATAGTTTGTTTTTTCAGTTACACATTAGTTATCCATTTCTAATTACTTCCATACTTTTTTTTTCAAATGAAGGAAATGCAACCAATTAAAGAGAGGCGATAGAAAAAGATGACAGAAAACAATCGTCACATGGCTGAGATGGGCATTCCACCACTAGTTCTTGTAGTGAGTATTTTATTTTAAATATATATATTTAAATAATATATATTTTCATGTGATTAATTTTGTATTAAACATTTTTGTAGGATCCACCTCTTTGGAGACAATTATTTGATGAACAACCTAGTAGTGGCCCTAGTACTCAGGGTGTTTGTACAAGGGGGGGGGGTATGAGAGCTAACTGATATAGTTGGCATACCCGATTAGACCATACCCCTCCCACTAACATAACATCTATCCCAAATTTTGAACCCAATTTGTAGTTAGGGACATGTGGGATATTTAGATCTCCCATGTTTTCACCTCCCTTTACATCTGAGCCACCATAGCCATATTTTCCATATCTGATGATGATTCCCACACCCCATCCAGCATTCAGACAACCATCCGTGTCATCTTCTTTTACTTCTACTTCCTTCACTCTGAGATTTTATATTCTATATTCTTCGACTCCTTCTCCTCAAGATTCCATTCCTATGGAGCATACATTGGAACACAATCCAGCTGTATAGGGTGTTCTTTCAGTTTCTACAGATCCATCAGTTCCCATTGATCAGACTACCATAGGTACATTTAGACAACCCTAATAATTTTTTGTAAAATTATTTATTCTCATTATAACATGTATTGGTAAAATATTTGTTTTTTATTCATAAAATATACATATACTAATAGGAGGTGGTGGTGGGAGTGTACATGAATGCCTACTATGTGGAAACTCTAGACACAGTTGATGGAGGACTATAATGAAAATAGTCAAATGATTTAAAAAACAGGGTAGTAATGTCACAGTTTTTTGGCGACGCTTTCAAAATACTTTGACATCATTCCTATCATTCAGCTCCCATGGTGAAAGTTTCCGAATGAAGTCAAGGACAATTCTTGAGAAATGATATGGGTAAAACAATCTTATGTATTTAATGAAACATATTATTTTTTATATTTATATGAATTAATATTTTTGTGTCAGCTTTGGTTTAATTTACCCAATGGTGAGGGTGCACAACCAGCACTTCTAAAGGATTTAGGTGATCTTTGGAGAGCCTATAAGCATGAGTTGTATATTGGATGGAATTATAGAGTTGTCATAGAGTTAAAGGCTACCATTTTCATTGATTATTGTCTGTTAGAATAGTATTGGCAGATGATTACTCATTGGATGACTCCCTATATTAAGTTATTAATAAAATTTGAGGTATTTAAATGAAAATTTTCAATTTGTTCGTTAATAATAACATTTTTATTATTGAAATTTACTTAGGAATCACCTAGAAGGAAAAAAAACATTTATTCTTTAAAATACATGCACACATTGAGAAGTACTGTGATGCTAGATCATGAGAGGAAGTAGGTAGGACAGTTTTTATATAATTTTAATTATGAAATTAATTATTGGTAACCTATTTTTAATAATGTTTATTTATATTCAATTCTATTTTAGAGGAAAAAATGAATATTTATGGATGTGTGCCTCGTGAAAAACTATTTTTCTCAAGTAGAAGGAAGAATGATGGAAGGGCGGTTAATGAACTGACTCAGTAGTAGATGGTAAATTTTATTTTGTTGATTTAAAATTTTAATATCTATTTTGTTACTTAATAATCCATTTGTATTTGTAATAGGATGTTTTAGAGGCCCTTGGTTCTCAGGAACCTAACAATTTTGGGCCAAACTATCATTTACTTCATGTGTTTGGAGATGAGCATCTTGGAAAAGTACACTGCCGACCTAGGAAGAATATAAACCCGAAGAGATATTGGCCCTCCTCAGGTATGAGTTGTAGTGACACTGAGTTTCAGAAGGTTAAGGCACATGAAGAACATGATGAAAAAGGGATACAGAGACAGCAGAACAGTCTGCTAGGGAAATCAATTCATTTATGAAACTAATGGAAGTTTTACATCCAACACTTACAACTGAGGCCATCACATCTTGTGAGGAATATATGTCATCGATGTGTTCTACGTACGGTGAACTAGTTAAAATTTTCATTGGTGGTCGAGACGATAGTGAGGAGGATGGCGAGACAGAGGTGGAGAAGGGTGAGGTGGAGGAGGAGGGAGAGGAGGAGGCCGAGGTGGAGTACTAGGGAGAGGAAGAGGGTGTTTAGTTGGGTGGGGATGATGATAGGGAGTATGATGAGGATAGGGGTGAGGCTGACAATGATGGTGATGATAGTGATAGTGATGAGGGACATATTGATCCATTACATTTTTGACTGATATTACTAACATTTGATGTTTGATGATTTGTTGTGTTTGAATTTATGTGTGATTAGGTAGGTCACATTATCTTTATTTCATTATCTATAAATAATAAAACCTGACTTGATGATTTGTTGTGACTGATTCACCCATCACCTGGACACCCCCACCCCCAAAAAACCCCACCCCTGGATAACCCCACCCCCTTGGAAAACCCCCACAACCCCTGGACAACCCCCAATCCCTAGACACCCCACCACCTGGACACCCCATACCACCTTGGAAAACCCCCCAAACCCCTTGGACACCCCCACCCCCCTCGGACACCCCCCCTCCCACCACCGGACATCCCATACCCCATGGAAACCCCCAACCCCTAGACACCCCCACCCCCATAGAAAGCCCCCCACCACCCTAGACAGCCCCCCGGACACCCCCTTCCCTCTTGGACAATCCCCCAAACCCCCTGGACAACCCCCACCCCCCAGACACCCCGACCCACTTGTATAGCCCCCAAGCCCTTGGACAACCCCTCCACCCCTAGACACCACCCCACCCCCTAGACACCCCTAACCCTCAGGACACCCCCACCCCCATGGACAACCCCCACCCCCTAGACACCCTCTACCCCCTTGGACAACCATCAACCCCCTAGACAACCCCTCCATCCCCAGACACCACCCCACCCCATGGAAACCCCCACCCCCTAGACACCCACACCCCCATGGACATCCCCCACCCCCCAGACACCCCTCCCCCCTAGGAAAACCGACCCAACCCCTAGAAATCCCCCTAACCATTGGACACCATCGCACCCCTGGACACCTCCACCCCCTTGGACAGCCCCACACCATGGACACCACCCCACCCCCTGGACACCCCCACCCCCGGGACACCCCCAACCCTATGGATAGCCCGCCCCCTTATGGATAACCCCCACCCCCTGGACACCCCCACAGCTAGAAACCCCTTACCCACTTCGATAGGCCCACACCCCTATGGAAAGCTCACCCACACCACCTAGACACCCCCACCCTCAGGATAGTCCCCCACCCCCTGGACAGCCCCACCCCCTTGACACCACCCCACCCCTGAACTCCCCCACCCCTGAACACCCCCACCCCTTGGACAACCCCCACCCCCTGGACAACCCCCCAACCCCCAAACACCACTACCCCCTTGTACATCCCCCCAACCCCCTGGACTGGCCCTCCACCCCCCTGGGCACCACCCCACCCCCTTGTCACCCCCACCACCCCTGTTCACCCCACCCCCATGGAAAATCCTCCACCCCTGGATATCCCCCACCCCCGTACACCCCCTACCCCCTTGGACAGCCCCAACCCCATGGACACCCCCCCCCCCGCCACACAAACACCCCTGGACACCACCCCCCTGCCCTTGGACACCCCACCACCCCTAGACAGCCCCCACCCACCTTTGACAACCCACACTCACCCCCCAGAAACCCCCTACCCCCATGGAAAACCCCATAATCCCTTTAACATCCCCCACCCCCATGGACAACCCTCACCTCCATAGATAGCCCCCACCCCCACCCCACACCCGGACACCCCCTACCCCCATGGACAGCCCCACCCCCAGATAGCCCCCACCCCCTAAACACCACCCCACACATGGACCCCCACCCCTATGGACAGCCCCCCTGGTCTACCCCCACCCCCTGGACACCACACCACCCCCTGGACACCCCTCCCCCAGGGACAACCCCCCACCCTAGACACCCCCATCCACTCGAAGAGCCTCCCCACCGTAGACATCCCCCACCCCCACCCCTAGACACCCCATACCCCATTGGACAACCCCTACCCCCGAGACAGCCCCCACCCCCATGGACAACATCCACCCCCTAGACACCCCGACCCACTTGGACATCCCCCACCCCCTGGACAGCCCCCACCCTAGACTGCCCCCACCCCATGTCAAATTACCCCTTACTACAACATGGAATACCACATTATCCAAAAATTCAAATATCATCAGAATTCACCCATGCCTATGAACAACAATGCCATATTCAAAACATGATACATGATTTTTATATATAAGGGTTATTACATTCTGAATTTTGAATTCAATTCTGTATGTGTTATAGAGAATTCCATATTGGAATATTCAATTTATAATTCTTTATTACATAGAGTAATTGACTTCTGAATTATGAATTGAATTTTGTATGTGTGAATTGTTAATTAACTTATTTATTATGGATTATTAATTCTATTAGTGTGTAATTAAATACTAAATTAGAGGCATTGAGAATTATGTACATTCTGAATTATGTATGTATTCTACAAGTATTGTAAATTTTTTATGAATTAGGAACAAGGGGAAGTAGACCTTCTCGTGGAAGTGCTACTGGTGCACAGGGGGGAGGCAAGCTTGCTGTAGGTGTATAATGTAATGCCCTGGACCTGGAAGCCACGCAATGGGTGCCCCGAACCTGGTTGGTCATATGACCTCATGCGCATTTCCCCAAATTCCAGAGGCTACCGACTAGCACTGATGGCCCATGTCTGATAGTGGAGAAACTATGCCCTCATTTGTCAAAGTGTAGCGCAGCGGGAATGAAACATATCATACCATAACAGAAGCAATAATGAATATGAACCAGAAATGAACAACTGCATTAAAACATAACGAACAGTTATATAGATAATGATTCAACATGTAACTAATTCTATAAAAGCATCCAAAATAGGATACACTGCAATAAAATACAATACAACTCAATGTACAAGGTACAACAGAACAGATCAAAACAGAGTGAACAGAACACAACAGCATCGCAAGCCTAAGCTCAGTCCCATGCTCTCCTACTCATCTGCTACAATCATGTACCTGTATAAGGACCCTTTCCCCTATCGAAACCAGCAACAATATCGTTTGTTTGGGCTAAAGACATGACCCAAATAGGGTGTGAGAAATAAATCCCAATAGGCACCACCAAAGTCATGTTCCCAACTGTTAGTGAAAATGTGCAACAACAGTGAGCAAAAGTAAATGCAGTAAACTAGTAAGTACTCAAAAGTAACTATCACTTCCAATTTCATTGCCATTTTAATTATTACTTACCACCTCCAAGCTTGTGCATTATCTTGGCAGGTACAACGTAGGAAATCACCACAGGGAATATTCTAAATATCTGTGTCCTTAGAAAACTATCCTTACCCTCAAGTAACAGAATAAAAACACACAGGTGTCTTCTCTCAGGCATAACAATCCTAGCCTTCTGGCATAAATGATATTGCCCTCATACACAAAAAATACTACCCATAGGAATAAACAAAGTTTACCTTCCCACAGTCTAATAGAACACGTCCCTCAGGATAAAGGAACAAGGCAGAGCCCAAAGAATAAACAAAAAATTTATATAAACTTTCTATCAAGAAAATTCAACGCACAATATAATCATATCATACCCTTCGGTATCCTAGCCAAATGGATAAACAAAGGAAAGCACCCCCGGGGTGGTCCTGGATCCTAGAAGTGATCCCAAACAAAAGTTTAAATTTGTCATTAGAGTATGTATACAATTATAGATATATTTTGAGAAACTAACTCAGCCATACGACACCCCAACCATGGGCGCGTAGCACAACGGTACACAATATCAACACAATAGTTGAAAATAAACATCAGACCACCTACCTTGATGGCCTCTGATTTGTATACATGAACGATGCCTCCCGAATCCTCCAAGAATGATGTAGATCTGGGATAAATGTTCACTCCTTGAAACATAAATAACTTTCCTTTGAGAAAGAATTGGTAAAAATCACACAAAGAGAGGGAAGAAATGACCCGCGTGGTTCAATCGAGACTGTCAGAGAAGGATTCAGATTCCTGGTGTGCGGTCAGGAGTTCTCTGAAGCTCCGACCTCCTCTCTCGGCTCCAAAATGAACTCAAAGCCTCCTATTCCGAACGAGGAGGCTACTACCCATTTCATGAAAAAAACAAACTACATGGCACGTAATCTCAAGTACACATCATGTACTTTTCATTTTCTAAACTATTCCTATGCTGACTTTCTTCCACCGCGACACTGTTCATCCTTTGACGTGAGTACACGGTGTGTATTCCTAATTACACGGTGTGGACTATCGCTCCATTGGTGCCTGCCTCCACCGCCTTACTGTTCACCTACTGAATGATTATATGGCATGTAAATACAAAGTAGATGGTGTGTAGTCAGTTTTTACACCCTTCAATGCCGACAAGCCTACAAACCATGTGTACTCATCCCACATGGCCAAAGTACATGGCGTGTACCAACAAAATGTGAGATTTTTCCCCATTTTCATTATTTTCTCAAAAACACTTAAGGAAAAAGGAAAACAAGAAACCCGTACCTCAAAAATAAGAACTGGGTTCTTAAAAACATTCCCCCTTAAAGCATTTCGTCCCTGAATTTCCCTTCCAATGGTGGTTAAGATACAGGTGTGAACAACTCTGGCCACTAAGCATGTACGTCAGTCTCCCGCTCCTCGGTTTTGTCCTACACTCGATCATGCTGCCATATCACCCGAACCAGAGGAACTGATCGGCATCGAAGAACCTTCATGCTCCTATCAACAATACAAATTTGATGCACCTCAAAGGATGCATCGACCTGAAGCTCAACCTCCTTGGGATGAAAAATGTGAGACGAGTTGGAATGATATCATCGCAACTGAAATACATGGAAGACATCATTCATGGCCCGATACCGCTGTGGTAACTACAACTGGTAGGCAATCGACCCGACTCTCTGAAGAATCTCCAATGGGCCCACATACCTCGGCGAATGTCTACCTTATCTCCTGATCCACCTGTGTCCCAACCGTGGATAAACACACAAGAAAACCTGATCCCTGACCACAAAATCCAAGGGTCATCTGCGGCGATCAACATAAGATTTCTGACGAGACTGTGCAGTATCCATCTACTTCTGAATCAACTGGTCATGTTTAGAAGTCTCCTGCATGAGACATGGTTCCAGTCAAGCTGCCTCACTTTCCTCCTTCCAGCACAAAGGTGATCGGCATGGCCTCCCATATAATGCCACATAACGTGTCATCTCAATAGTTTCTTGAAAACTGTTATTGAAGGAAAACTCGACCAGGGGTATGTACTTCTCCCAAGATCCCCCAAAGTTCAAGACGCATGAATGTAGCATATCCTCAAGAACCTATTTCGTATGCTCTGACTGGCCATTAGTCTAAGGGTGGTATGCTTTGCTTAGAAGCACCTGTGTACCCAGTTCCCTCTGAAAACTATGCTAGAAACGAGATGTAAAGCGGGCTTCCCTATCTAAAATGATGGAACAAGGGACCACATAAAGGCATAATACCTCTCGAATATACAAATTATTGAGCTCATCGACACCATAGGTCTCCTTGATTGGAAAAAATTGAGCTACCTTTTAAATTATATCCACAACAACCCACACAACATCACTATATCGAGGTGACATTGATAACCCAGTCACGAAACCCATCACAACATCATCCCATTTCCACTCCAGAATGGGTAACTGCTGTAATAGTCCAGCTGGCCTCTGATGCTCCGCCTTCACCTATTTATAGGTAGAAGATCTTAAAACAAAACCATTTACTTCTATATTCATACCCATCCACCAATACTGACATCTCAAGTCATGATACATTTTGGTAACATCGGGATTCACTGCCCAAGATGAAGCATGAAACTACCGCATTAGATCCTCGTGTATATCCACTAGAACCCACACTCGTCCTTGGACACACAGTACCTCATCATTTCCTAACATCCATCTAGGAGGAGGGTCCTCATTTTCCACCGACACCCGTAGAACCAGGCCTTCTGAATCCGATAGTTATCTCATCCTCACTCTATCCAGGAGGGTGGAAATCATATCTAAGGTTGAAAGATAGGTTTTCCCCTGACTATCGTGCACCTCTAAATGAATATCAGAGAAAAAAACCATAAGCTACCACTCACCAATAGACTCCTGCACTTCCTGTGTCTGAGTCTTTTTACACAATACATCAGCTACTGCATTACCCTTTCCAGGTGTATGGGCAAGATCAAAGTCGATGTACAGAAGGTATTCAATCCACCTTCATTGTCTCAGGTTCAAGTCACGCTGAGTAAATATGTATTTGAGACTTTTTTGTTTGGTGAAAACCCCAAAATACTCTCCCAACAGATAATTTCTCCAACAACACAATGCATGAACTGATGTAGCATACTCGAGGTCATGCGTCAGGTAAATCCTCTCATGTGGCCTCAAATGCCGAGACCCATACACAACAACTCGATCACTCTGCATCAACACTGTACCCAGTCCAACACCTGATGCATCACAATAAATTGTATAACTCTTCCCTTTCTCTAGAAGTATCAGGATTGGTGCCATTGTCAACCTTCCCTTTAGCTCCTAAAAGGATGTCGCACAAGATAATGACCAAGAAAAATTCACACCCTTCTTAGTCAAACCCGTCAACGGTGCTGCTAAGTGGGAGAAGTCCTTTATAAAATGACTCTAGTAACCATCCAACCCCATGAATCTCTATATTTCAAACATGTTCATAGGCTTATCCCAGGAAACTACTACTCTCACTTTCTCTGGGTCTACCGCAACTCCTGCCTCTGAGATAATATAACCCAGGATGTGTATCTAGTCCATCCATAAGTGGCACTTTGAGAGCTTATCATATAGCTGATGCTCTCTTAGTGTACTCAGTACGATCTCAAAATGGGTGGCATGGTTGTGTTGAGTGTGACAGTACACCAAGATATCATCCACAAAGACTACCCCAAAATAATCCAGATAAGGATGGAACACACGATTCATCCGAGCAATGAAAATTGCTGGCATGTTCGTGAGTCTGAATGGCATGACCAAGTACTCGTATAGACCGTATCTACTCTAAAAAGATGTAAGCGGTATGTTGGATGGTCTAATGCATAATTTATGATATCTGGACCTCAAGTCAATCTCTGAGAACACTCATGCTCTCCAAATTTGATCAAAAATATCTTCAATCCTCAGCAAGGGATATCGGTTATTAATCATCAACTAATTCAACATCTGATAGTCCACACAAATTCTAAGGGTACCATCTGTCTTCTTAGAAAACAGGACATGTGAACCCTAAGGAGAAGTACTAGGTCGGATGAAACCCTTTTCTTGAAACTCCTCCAACTACCTCTTAAGATCCTGCAACTCTAGTGTAGCCATCCTATAAGGAGGAATGGGAACTGGTGTTGCTCCTGTAACTAGCTCAATAGAGAAATCCACCACTAACTCTTAAGGTAGACCTGAAAAGTCATCTGGGAATACATCCCTGAAACGATCAACTACTTGAGGGAAATCCTTCTAATATGTTCCTTGGTTTTCCAAATATAAGCTCGCAATCTGGGCTGTCACTCCACCTCGCCCATGATACTGATGTCCATCTCAGCTCGCCTGGATATCCCACTCAACCATGTATAGAAACTCTCCACCCTATAGTGACATGAAACTCAACCTACGACGATAGAAATCCACAAAGGCTCGAAATGGTACCAACCAGTCCATCTCGATAATGAAATCATATGTTGTCATCTCTAAGACAAAGAGGTCCTGTAGAAAGTGACACCCACCAACCTCAAGGGGGAACTTCTTGCACAGATGCACACCAGCCGTTCTAGTCCCCAACAGAGTATCTAGCGTCAAAACATCAGAAAAAGAAGAAACATAGATCCCAAAGAACTCCACAATAGCCACAGATATAAAACTATGTGTAGAACCCGTATCAAAAAGTAGTGAAGATAAAATAGAAGCTACTAGAATTACACCTCAGACAGTAGAAGTTCCAGGATCCTGCTCTTGTTGGGTATGTTGCACTGCATATGCCTGCTCAGTGCCGCGACCCTGCGACACAGCCTGGCTACCCTGAGCTGAACCACCCTATGGCATCTAAGATCCAAATGTCTAGATACCATGGCCACAACCACCATCTTTGCCTGCATGCCCTGACGTACCCCAATTTCCTGATTGGTAAGAAGCTACTGGTCCAACTCCCGTACGTGGAGTCTGCACAGAACCCCTATCACTAGACACTAGTGGAAACCCCTTTCAAAATGCTAGAGATGGCCCCTATTGCTGCATGATCGGCACTCCACTAGGTCTCATGGACACTGAGGTCTCTTTTACCCCTCTCTACCACTCTGGTAGCAAATGACCTCACCACTTGAAGTATTCTTCTGGATAGTACTACCATTGTGTGAGAAATCCATCTGCCTCTTCTCTTAACAGTAGGAATAGTACCAACAACTGGTGTCGAACTGCTCTGGATCACACCACTATCTTCCCGTAGGTTTTGCTCAGTAATCAGCGCCTGGTTTACAATAACATGTATGGTAGGCAACCTGAAAACATTTAGCAGTACTCGGATTTCACACCAAAGACCATCCTAAAATATTCTATCCCTCAACGTCTCTTCACCTACAAGAAATGGTGCAAAAAGTTGTAGCTCGGTGAAGCGGGAAGAATAATCCATCACTAACATGGAGCCTTGATGCAGATTCATGAACTGTCGAGCTCTGTCTACCCGTAGTGTCTCTGGGAAGAAGTAATAGAAGGCTGCTAGAAACTCTTCTCATGCCATGTCTCGGTGACGCTCAGACTGGGTGGTAACATCCCACCACCTCATGGCAGAATAAGGCAACAAGTGTGTAGTGAGATTGACCCTCCTCCTAGGAGGTGTCTCCAGATGCTCGAATATCGTCTGCATCGAATCCAACTATGAAGACGAAGCCTATGGTCTTCCATCCCCAGAAAATGTAGGCGTATGCTGCTGCTAGAAGATAAGCGTCCGCTCTGCCATAGATTTGGTGTCCTAAAGTGCTCCCTGGAAGGTCTGCATGAACCACATGAAGCCTTCACGGAACTACGCATCCACGACTATGTTAGGTATAATGGCTATAGAAACATCTGGCACTATTGGAGGATCCACTGGTATCCCATTGCCTACTATCTCAGGAGTATAATCATTACCTCCATTCGGGTGAACAATCGGTGGTCGTCTCAGCGGCATGACTCTACAAGGTCAAAGTCACACCTTATATATAGATTTATCGAAGAATGAAAACGAGGAAACCAGGAAGGTAACAGGAGAAGGAATACATTAAAGATCTGTCAAACTTAACTACATGGAGTGTATAAATACTACACGGCGTGTTCTCACAGGCCATCCACATGGTTGTGTAGTCTAGCTAAAACTGGTCATGTAACACCCCAAACACATGGCATGTCTTCTGAATACACGGCGTGTACGTGAACCCACCTTCCCTAACTGAGTCCTTCTACACAGTTAAGCCACACGACTCTCCTAAAATAAGTCTACACGGCATGTCCCACGGGAACCCGGCGTGTACACGACAAGCTCTTCACTGACCCATGTTGTTTGTGACATGGCCTGTGTACTTAGGTCACTCTACACAACATGTTCCAATATGACACATAGTTTACAAAGAAGCCCCAAACCTACCCATGTTCCTCGCTATATGGCCGACTACACGGCTGACACTATACGACGTGTTCCAGGAAGGCACGATTTGTACTAGGAATGATAACACTAACCCATGTTTTTTGTGACACGGCCGAGTACCTGGGTCAGACTACATGGCGTGTTCAAGGTGTACACGAAGTGTATGTATTAAGGTTTCCTCCATCTGTGTTGTTATTTACACGGGCGGACACCGGGTCAACACTACACGACCTGTACAACTGGTACACGAAATGTCCCCCCAAGCCATTCCCTAACCCGTGTCCCTGCCCACATGGCCTATGACATGGGAAGAGACAACTTGGCATGTACTGAGGATACATGGAATATACTTAAAAAGTTTTTATTTCTTCCCAAACAGTGGAACACACAGCGTGTGTCGATAAAACTACACGATGTGTATGCTGGGTTATCCATATAGTAAGCCTCGGAAAATACTCTAGAACCAAGAAAAAAAACATAGAACAAACACCTAAGTTCCAAATTTCGATCCTTGAGGGTCCATACTCCCCGTGAATCAAAGCTTGGCATCTTATACATGTTATAACATGGAAAACACGTTAATGATCCACCAAATTCCAGTCATTGCAGGCCCACACTCCTCAAGAACAAAAATTTGGCGTTAATTATATCAAAACCTCACACCACAATACCCTAACAAAAGTAGGTATTTATTAAAGAATCTATCACAAAATCACGCTCTTCTAGCACATCAACTATCACAACAACATCCAATTTCTAATGCCCCTACATGGCATGAAAAGAAGGCATGACATTTGATTTCTATCATGTGCCTAAATGATGCATGAGATGGCACACCCTCATCAAATCAGGTTACAACTAAATAGAACCCATGTATAACATATAAATAGCAGAATCACAAGTGCGTCACCCAACAGCGAAAATCAAATCAACTGTAAAATTTCAAAACCAGTAATAATTTCAATAATGAGGTAGATTGGATTTTCCTTATACATGGGTTAGATAATACTGGGCACAACTTATTACCAACTACCATCTCATTCCTATCCCTGACTAAGGTTCCAAAGAGTAAGTCAATGAAAAGAACCCCTCTAATACCACTTTTTAACGTCCCGGATCCGGAAGCCACGCAACGTGTGCCCCGAACCTGGTTAGTCACATGACCTCAAGCATATTTCCCCAAATGCCAGAGGCGGCTGTCCAGCAGTGAGGGAAAATGTCTGATAGTAGGGAAACTATGCCCTTATTTGTCAATGTGTAGCGTAGCAGGAAAGAAATATATCATACAACAACGTAAGCATTAAAGAATATGAACCAGAAATTAACAACTAAAATAAAAGATAACCAACAGTTATATAGATAACGATTCAGCATGTCACTAATTCTATGAAGGTATCCAAAATAGGATACACTGTAATACAATACAATACAACTCAAAGTACAAGGTACAACAAAATAGAACAAAACAGAGTGAACAGAACGTAACAGCATCACAGGCCTAAGCTCGGTCCCATGCTCTCCTACTCCTCTGCTATAATCATGTACCTGTATAGGGACCCTTTCCCATATCGACACCTATAACAATATAGAATTTTTAGGATGAAGACAAGACCCAAAGAGGGTGTGAGAAATAAATCCCAATAGGCACCCAACAAAAGAACCATGCCCAACTTTATGTGAAAATATGAAACAATATTTTGCAAATTTAAATGCAGTAAACTAGTAAGTACTCAAAAGTAACTATCACTACCCATTTAATTTCCATTTTAATTATTACTTATCACCTTCAAGCTTGTGCTTTATCTTGGTAGGTACAACATAGAAAATCACCATAGTGAATATTCTAATTAACTGTGTCCTCAGACATACTATCCTTACCCTTAGGTAACAGAATCAAAACCCAATGGTGTGTTCCCTCAGGCATAACGATCATTGCCCTCAGGAATATGTGATATTACCCTCATGCATAGAAACTACTGCCCATATGCATAAACAATGGTTACCCTCAGGCTAACCAAACACTTCCCACGGGATAATAGAACACTACCATCAAACTAAAGGAACCAAGCTAAGCCCAAAGCATAAACAAGAAATTTATATAAAATTTCTCTCAAGATAATTCAATGCACGATATAATCATGTCATACCCTCAGGTATCCTGGCCAAATGGCTAAATAGAGTAATGCACCCCTTGGGTGGTCCTGGATCCAAGTAGTGATCCCAAATAGTAGTTTAATCTTATCATTATATTATCTATACAATTCTAGATATCTTTTCAGAAAAGGCCTTATCCATACGACACCCCAACCCTGGGAGCGTAGGAAAACGTTACACAATTTCAACACAACAGTTGAAAATAAACATCAGACCTCCTACCTCGATGGCCTCTAATCGGTATACGTGAACGATGTCTCCCAAATCGTCCAAGAACGACATAGATCTAAGATAAACGTTCAGTCATTAAAACAAAAATAAATTTCCCTTAGGAATGAATTGGTACGAAATAAACAAGGAGAGGGAAGAACTCACATGTATAGTTCAATTGGGACCGTCAAAGAATGATTCGGATTCCCGATGTGTGGTCAGGAGATCTTCGAAGCTCCGACCTCCTCTCCCGGCTCCAAAACAAACTCAAAGCCTCCTCTGCCGAATGAGGAGGATAATACCCGTTTTAAGAAAAAAACAAACTACATGACGTGTAATCTCAAGTACACAGTGTGTAATTTTAATTTTTTTAAACTGTTCCTCTGGAAGCTTCTTTCCACCGTAGCACGGTTCATCCATCGACATCAGTACATGGCCTATATTCCAGATTACACAGCATGTATTGTCGCTTAACTAGCGACTGCCTCCACCACCTTACTGTTCACCTACCAACTAATTACACGATGTGTTAATAATAATTACATGGCATGTAGACAGTTTTTACACCCTTAATTGCTGATAGGCCTACACACCCTATGTACTCATCCCATATTGCCAAAGTACACGACGTGTGGAAAAGTACATGGAGTGTACCCAAAAAATGTGGGATTTTCCCCCATTTTCCTTATTTTCTCAAAAACAGTTAAGGAAAAAGGAATAGAAGAAACTCGTACCTCAAAAATAAGATCTGGGTTCTTATATATAAATCATATGCCAATACTTGTAAACCATTGGAACAAGGTTCTAAATAAAACATATACAAAATGATTCATGTAATCCATTGGATAAATTATATACCAACGGTTTACAAACCATTGGTATACAACATTTTACTTGACTTTTAAAAACGAGTTGTGGGGAACCTTGGTAAAAGCCTATAACAACGACTTGAAAACCATTGATGTAGACAAGATGCTTGATACTTCCAATGGTTTTAAACTATTGGTAATGATTTATACCAATAGTTACATGAAAATGTTGGTATATAATCCATTTTCCTTTCATATCCTAAAGGTTCTCATAAAACCATTGGGTTATGTCTATCCCCATAGCACCACAACCAACGGTTGTCCAGCCTTTACTAATGGTTTGAAACCATTGGTAAAGGATAAGTTTCCAGTAGTTTCTAATTGAAAATATGTAATAATATGAGATGTTCCATTGAATCAGGCTTGTTTATCTAGAATAATTGAGAAATATCATTATAAAACATTTAAATACCCATAAGATATAGATGGATTATGATTGGTACATATATATAGAACATTAAAAATGATTTTATGTGGAGGAAATATAAATAATTGAGAATTTAATTGGGATTAAGAGACACAATGAGTAACCTGAAAGAAAATGGAGGTTCGTGTAGAAAACCATTACCTTATGTCAGAATGTGTTATGCACTTGAACTTATATTATTGGATAATAAAATTAAATCCATTACATAATTATATTATGAACTCATATATATGTATTTTATTTAATAGAATTTTATTATGGTCATTTTTTTCCTTTTAATGAGGTATAAGATACAATTTTATTGCTCGAGATCATTCGATTCCTAGGTTTTCGTGATCGGTATACTTGTATATAAGTATGAAAGTTCACATGGAATTAGTATAATTATACAGAATAAATATTAAAATGATACTAATTAACATCAGGAAGATTAAATGGTGATATATTTCAATTTTATATAGGGTATGAGGATTGTGATAATAATTTAGATTACTTTGGTGATATTTCGATTATTACGAACTAGGATTTCTATATGAATTATTATGTATATATACAGGTTCCAGAACATTGAATATGTTATTATACATATATTATTGTCTATTATAACCATAAAAATAGTTTAATTACATTACTTTTAAGATAAAATTAATAATTAAGGTTTTTCGTCCTTGGAGGTTATAAATCGACACTTCTGAGATGATGATTTCATTTGTGAAACAAAAGAAAGAGAGATAGTAGTTTGAGGAATTATATTCCATGAAAATGATATAATTCCATTTTATAGATGATAATATAGTTATCTTTACCATTTTAACAGATGAGGTTAGGAGAATATACAAATGAAATAAAATTGAATATTAAATTAAAAGAAAAATGAAGAGGGTTTACCTCTTGAAGTATCCTACTTAAGAACCTCCTTAAGGGAAGGGGTTTCGGTATTTTGGAAACCACAAGAGCTCTTGGAAGTTCATAGAGACTAGGTAAGGGTATTTCAGAAGAAAATTGAGAATCTTAAGGGATTATAGAAGTGATAAGAATTTGGATTGAGGGGTCGTTTTTATAGTGGACAAGGGAGCGATTTTTGAATATTTTATTCATTATTTTATTATTTTTTTAAAGGAAACCAATAGAGTTGATTCTTGTGAAAAAATAGTAATATGTGCATGTTATTTTGAAATTTTTTTTCTTAAATCAGCGATGACACAATTAATAGTGTATTTTGCTTCTAATGTATTTATACCACAAATTACCATATTTTATTGTTCACTTAAACTTCATGTATTTTAGAAAAATACCAAAAACTAACTCTTACCATTTTTCAATGTGTACAATTAAAAAATAAACTCCATTTCATAATTTTTTTTTTCTAAATATGTGAAATTTGTTTTTAAATAAAATCAACATTTACTTGAAAAATATAGTTGTCTAAAAACAAAAACTAATTTTGTAACACCTAGAAAAATTACCAAAAATTTTATGAAATTATCCTAAAATCATAGAAAAACATAATTTTTATATAGAAATAAATTTAATAAAAATGAATATTAATTTAAATAAATTTATTAATTTAATATTGTAATTAAATATTCACTACACAGAACAATACCAACACTTAATTATTAATTTTTAAAATATTCACTATCATTTATAAGGTGCCTAAATTTTATTTATACATTCATGGGTGAGGTTAAGGATCATATTAATACTCATAAGGTTACATTACTATTTATAAGGTTCAAGGTACTATTCACCAAAAATGTTAGTTGATTCTATTAGACTCTAAATATCCTACTAATCTCAACCATGAATGTCTATTTTTTGATATTCAAAACATAGAAATGGAAAAATTATGTTTATTATCTAGGTTATGAAAATATAATATAAAAAAGTGTTTTTCTCACAGAGACTTAGTGTTTCATGCATTCTAAATAAAATTTATTTGTAAATCCATTGGGTGTTACATTCTTCCCCCTTATAGAAATTTATTCTTCAAAATTACCAGAATTTTACCTCATAAAAAGATTTGGGCAGTTATTCATGATAAGCTCTATAGAAATCCATGTTGCCTCATCAATTTTATTATTTTTCCAAAATACCTTTACTATCTGAGTCATCAGATTCCTCAACACCTATTCTTTAGTGTCCCGAATTCATATAAGATCTTCACAGTGAAATAATTCTTGTTCCAATTATATACCTTAATAAGCGAGGACATGCATTGGGTAGAACATTTAAATTCTCAATAAAGAGACATAGAATACATTATTTACCATAGAAAAGATAGGTGTCATTACCATACAATAATCCAAACCTCCAAATCTCTCTAGAATTTGGAAATGACCAATGTAACTGGGGCTCAATTTTCCTTTCTTCCCAAATCATAGAACACCATTACATGGAGATACTTTTAGAAAAACGTGATCTCCCACTTGAAATTAAAAATCCTTCTTTCGATTATCTACATAGCTCTTTTTTGATTCTTTGAGTTTATTTGATATGGGTTTGAATAGTCTTTACCTTCGCTATTGTTTCATCTATAATATCTAGGACTATAAGTTTCCTCTCCCCATCTTCATCACAACATGTTAGAGTATGAAATTTCATTCCATACAATACTTCATATGGTTCAATTTTAATTATAGAATATAAACAATTGTAGTAGGAAAACAACACCAAAGTAAAATACTAATCCCATATACCTTGAAAATCATGTGATCACAATCTCAACATGACTAATAATTTTTTGATCCTCCTTTCTGAATATCCATCAGGTTGAGAATGATAAGCAGTACTCAAATGAAGCTCAGTATCAAAATATTTCTAGATACATTTCCATAATTCTAATATAAATCATGGATCCCAATCTATCACAATTGGGAGAGGTGCACAGTTATGTCTTACAACTTCCTTGATATAGAGTCGTGCAAGGCCCTCTAGTTGAAAATCCTCCCTTATTATGAGGAAATGTGAATATTTGGTAAGTCAATCAATAATTGCCCATATTTCATCATTCCTTCTTGGAGTTTTTGGCAATAAATTAAAATAAATAAATTGTGATGTCATCCCATTTCCATGTAGGAATAGGTAGAGGTTTCATGGAAAATCTAGGAAGTTGTCTTTCATCCTACACCTATTGATAAACTAAAAAACTCGATACATAGTCCTAAATTTCACACTTTATGTTTTCCCACCTGAATTTTTCTTTCAAATATATCTACATGTTAGTGCTACCAAGGTGTATATAGAAATTCAAACTATAGGAATCATCCAATAACTCCCTTTTTTGTTTGGGTATAGTGGGAACAGATAGACTTCTCCCAAATTTCAGAATTCTATCCTCACACACAAATCTATACAAATTCCCATCATTCAAACCTCTAATTTTCTTTTGAAGATTATTCTTGTCAGGATAAGAACTTTTCACTCTTTCAAACAAAGATGGTTTAGAAACCAATTTAGAAAGTAGTGATGTTTCTCCTTCTTTAATAATTCCCATAGGCATCATTGCTAGATCTATGTTCATAGGATCATTTTTAATTATCATTTTGTTTAAAACTCCATGGTATTTCCTGCTCAATAAATATTTCACCTTATTTTACTTCCTAGGATGGTAGTGTATTGAAAAATGAAAAATCCTTGAGTAGCTCAAGCCATCGCCTTTTCCTCATGTTGAGTTCCTTAATTTCAGAGATATATTTCAAGTTCTTATGTTCTGTATGTATCACACATATTTTTACATAGAGATAGTTTCTCCATATTTTCATCGAAAATATCATAGATTCTAACTCCAGATCATTAGTTAGATAGATCTGTTCAGGGATTTTTAACTTCCTTGATGCAAAGGTAATAACTCTATCATTTTTCACAAGGATTAAACAAAATACTTTCTTTAATACATCACTATAAAACAAAAATACACTATTTCTTGATGGTAGAGTCATTATTGCATGATTCATTAACCTCTTATTCAATTTTTCAAGACAATAACTACATTCTTTTTTCCATAAAAAATTAACCCATTTATGAGTAATCTTGGTTAACGTGTTGGCTAATTTGTAGAAGTCCTAATCGATGTGATGATAATAACCATCAAAACCATTACAACTACATAGCAAGGTTATTCTCGTTGGAGTTGAAAATTCCAGAACATCCATTGTATTTGTAGGATCAAATATGATTCCATCCTTAGAGATAGTATGACCATGAAATGAAAATATTTTAATCCAGAATTCACACTTTCTAAACTTCCAATACAAATCACTTCTTTTAAGATTCTTCATAATAATGTCCAAGTGATTCTCAGGATCTTTGTAGCATTTATAGTATACCAATATATAATCAATAAATACAACAAATAATTCATCATGATATTCTTTGAAAACACTATTCATTATATATATGAAAGAGAGGGTGCATTAGTCAGTCCAAAAGGCATTACTATAATCTAAAAATTCCCATAATTGGTTTGAAATGCTATATTTGGAATATATTCCTTCCTCATATGCAACTGATGATATCTATATCCAAGGTCAATCTTCAAAAAATATTGGGCTTCATGAATTTGATCCAACAAATCATCAATACAAGGAATGTGATATTTTTATTTTGTTGTAATAGCATTGATTTCTCTATTGTTATTGCACAACCTCATGGATCCAACATTCTTCATGAAAAATAAAATAGGGGATCCCCATGGAAAAACACTAGAGAGTATAATTCTTTTATCACTCAAATATTTAGTTGCTTCTTTATTTTTACTAATTCCACTATGGCCATTCTATATGGAGTCTTTTATATATTCCTTAAACCCAAAAGTAAATCAGTATAGAACTCAAATTCCCACTCTTGAGTATTTACAGGTAAGTTCTCTAGAAATATATCAATATATTATTTCACAATAGTTACATACTCATTTTGTAAATTTCTTCCCTCCGCCATAGATATTATGTTCTCTACTCCCACATGAATTGAATTTATTAGAGCTAATGGGGGTGGATCTAGATATGAATCAAATTGTTATATTTCCACTATAAAGATAATTGATTTTACACCTTCCTCATAAATCAAAATTTCATTCTTCTTACAATATATTTTCATATAATATTTTGAAATCCAATACATGCCAAGGATTATATCAAAGTCAACCATAGGAATGGTGATAAGATCAATAGATAAAGCCCATTTATATTCCATATTGGGGACAACCTGACACATCTTTGTTGTAATGTGATCCCCCTCAGGGGTTTTGACTGAAAACTACAATGTTAAAGAGAATTGTAAATATCTAATTTTTTGGAAGATATAGAGGAATGTGATGATCTAGATTCAAAAAAATCATTTTCCATGTTTGATTAAATGATTCTCATACCTTCCATTACATTATTAGTAACATCAACTTTTTTAGTTGTGACTGCATAAGCTTGGGCTTGATCACCTTTTCTTCTCTGGGGAATGTTTCCTTGATGCTAAGGAAAATCCTGGGAATAATGTACCATATATTTACAATTTTAGCTTTGAACATTGATACCTTCTTTATTCCCCATACAATCTTGATATTAGTGGCCACATTGCCTATATTTTCGATAGACTCATTTTCCATTTAAACAGGCTATGGGGTGTTTCTTTTCACAACTATCACATGTTGGAAAAATCCACTTTTTTTTATTATTCCCTTTATCCATTATTTCCATTAACACCTTATCCATCTTTTTATATCCTTTTAAGTCATAATACTTAGTTAATTATTTGTCTATATTGATTGTACATGAGATTAAATCTTCGTATGATGAGAATGTTTTGGAAACCATAGACCTTCAGAGGAATGGTTTTAAACCATCAAAGAAATGATAAACATTTATCATCATATTAGGTATGTAGTCCACAATATTCTTTGATAGAATTGTAAAATTGGATTTATACTTTGTAATGTTTTCATCTTCGTTTTTGTTTCAAACTCAAGTATTGCCTCTCCATTTCTTCTCTCTTTTTTAGAGGAAAATATTTTTATAAAAATATTTCCTTAAATTCCCACTATTAAATTTCTTATATTTTGTCTTCCTTCTTCATGTTTTGAATTAACAACCACCACTAATCTTCATATCCCGATATATGATAATCTACCACGACAACCTTATCCCTTTAATTACATCCTAAAGAGTGAAATATATTCTATAAATAACTTATCCACTACTCTACCACAAATGGGTTTGTAGTCCCACTAAATGATTGAAGCTGTTGTTGTATAAAGAAGTCTAATATTTATCCTCTATATTGTGGATAATGATTCTTTATATGGGTAAGGCGATTGTTCATAACCCGAGTCAATTTTACCATTATAGTTAAATGATTCTGATCACCTATCACAGATCCAGTACTAGTGTCATTATATTTCATACGAGGAAAATCCCTTCATAGGATATCTGAATTCATGTGATTCCCACTATATCCACTAAGTGATATTTCTAAATAATTTGATAAACTAAATTAGATTATGATTCACAATGTATAATGTTGGACTGGAAAAAAACCTAACATGAACTTAAATTTTACACATGTATAATCTCATAATCATAAAAATGATTACATTGAGGACATATTTACATTTAAATCCTTCATAATAGTTTACAACTAAAATTTTTATTGTGGAAATAATATCCCCTAGGAGTGTCAAATAAATTTCATAATAAGGCCCTATTGTAGTGTACAAGGTTACCCCAAGTAAATCCCAAAACACCTTATTGGACTTATTATTCCTCGGTACATCTGTGCCAGAATAACATCCACTTGTAGTTTCTAGTCAGGGATATATTTCGTAGAAAAATCCACCTAATCAATACTTTAACAGAATTATATGATGTTATTGTATACTCATCCTTAAATACTATCATAGGCTTTTGTTCCCTAATATACTTTTCTATATCTAGTTTCTTTGATTTCTACAAAAATTCCTCTATTACCAACTGGAATGACCCAGACCCCAGATTCCTAGAGCCAGTGCCTTATATTAATACATTGGAATGATTATAAGAAAGTATTATCCCGAAGTAACTAATAGTTTAGTAGTTTTGGAAAACAATATATAGAGATAAGTTCAATATTAGGACTTGAAATGAAATTCATAATAGCAATTCCATAGGAAACATCTATGAATCCTAGATTATCCCTGCATGTTATTCATAATATTCATCTTCACCTCCTAGGAAAAAAAACATAAGAATGGGGTGAGATAATATGCTCATTAAGGGTATTTAATACAATAGAAGTTATAATAAAAATAATCACTAGTCATGGTGAGAAACTAAAAACACATGCCTTTAAAAATTTATTTTAGGGAAATATGAAATGAATGATAAATGATTAAATAAGTCCATATAAATGATCATAAGAGAATGAAACATAACCATTTATATTTTACTAGTGGAATAATCACTTCTTTTATCAATTTCTAATACTACAATGAGGTAATGGACAATTCTGGACATCTAAAACTAATTATTTAGGACTTGATTAAGACATATGAAAATACTAGGGTATGGCCTCCACCAAAACCAAATTTTGTTTTCTCTAGTGAGTCGTACTGATTTGTCGACGGGATATAGAGGTCTCCACCTATCCCTTATTATGTCCAATTATTTTCTCATATGAAAGGGTCTCCACATAAACAACATGAACATATGAAATAACATCCCCCAATCTGTACACATAAAAACTATCCATTCTGAGTAGTATGATGAATGGAATCAAGATAGTACATCCACAATCAGACTAATAATAAACCATTTAATACAATATTATAGATGATAAAATTATGATATTAACATAATAAAAACATAACATTAAATATAGGTGTTGAAATAGACAAAATTACTCTAATAAAATCATCGAGGAATTTTTGTGGGAAATACACTTTTACTTTCAAATGAAGAGTTATTTTTGAAAAATATTTTCATAAAACCAAAAATACTCTAAGGTATATTTTCCAAGATTAAATGAGTGGTTTTATTAAAATAATGGTGGCATAAAACAGATTATAGAGTTTACTTGAAAATAGTGAAGAATTTCAGACGTCCCATTGAATCAGGCTTGTTTATTAGGAAGAATTGAAAAAGATCTTTACAACTCATTTAACTTCCAATATGGTAAAGAAGGATTATAATTGGAACACACACACACACACATATATATTTATATATAATTAAACATATATATATGGGTATTACATAAGAATAATTAAGAATTTAATTGGTATTAAGAGAGACAGAGAGTAGCCCGAAAGGAAATAGAGGTTTGGTTAGAAAACCCTAACCTTATATACGAACGTGTATTGTACTTGACCATAACATCATGTACAAAAATATTAAGTCCATTAATTAATTATATAATAATAAAACCTATATTTATTTGATTTAATACAATATTATAATGTTTATTTTGGGCCCTTTTATGAGTTATAAGATACAATTTTATCGCTCTTGAGCAATCAATTCCTTGGTTTTCAGGATCAGTATACTTGTATATGAGTATAGAAGTTCACATAGAATTATTATAATTCTATAGAATTGAATTTATATTATAATAATTAACATCTAGAAGAATAAATGGTGATATAATTCATATGGTTATATGGTATGGAGATGATTTATTGGATAGAACATTGGTGATAATCATTTAGAATATTTTGATGATATTTCGAATAAAATAAATTAGTTTTGTCATATGAATTGTTATTTTGTATATATACTTGTTAAATAACATTTAATAGGTTATATTAAATATATTATAGTCTATTTAAATCATAATTATTTTTTTGTGACCATACATGAAAAGTAAGCTTAAGAAGGAAGGTTTTTCGTCCATGAAGGTTGTAAATTGGCACCTCCCGAATGAGGATTTCATTTTAAAAAAAAGAGAGAGAGAGGTAGTATTTTGAGGAAGGATATTCAATTAACATGATATAATTATAGAATATAGATGATATTGTACATATCATGATCATTTTGATAGAGTAGGTGACGATAAAATAAGAAATAGAATAAATTGAAAATGAAATTAAAAGAAAAATAAAGAGGGTTTACCTCTTCAAATATCTTCCTTGAGAACCTCCTTAAGGGAAGGGGTTTTGGTCTATTGGAAAGAACAAGAGCTCCTGGAAGTGGGTAAAAACTATGGAAGGGTATTTGGGAAGAATATTGAGAATCCTAAAGGCATATAGGAGTGTAGAGAAGAGGGAGCAAGGGTTGGTTTTTATAGTTAAGGGGGGGATGATTTTTGAATATATTATTGATTATTTTGTTATTCTGCTCAAGAAAACTTATAGTTATGATTCTTGTGACCAAAAATAGTAATATCTATATGTGATTTCAAACCATTTTTTCTTACTTCAGTAAAGATTCAAGGAATAGTGTATGTAGCTTCTACTATATTTATTCTATAATCACCGTATTTTATTCTTCACTAAAAATTCACTTATTTCAGAAAAATACTAAAAATTCACCCTAACCATTTTTTGTAATATAGAAATTACAAATGGTATCCCTTTTATAATTTTTTTAAATATGTTAAATTTAATTTTTAAATAAAATCATTATTTACATGAAAAATATAGTTTTTTGAAAACTAAAACATATTTTATAAGACCCAAAAAATTAACTAAGATCTTATTAAATTAACATAAAATCATAGGAAAATAACATATATATTTATCAATAAATTTTATGAAAATGAATTTTAATTTAAATAAAATTATTAATTTAAAATTGTAATTAAATATTCATTACTTACAAAAATACCAACACTGAATTATTAATTATTAAAATATTCACTCTTATTTATAAGGTACCAAAATTTTATTTATACATACATTGGTGAGTTTAAGGTTAATATTACTATTCAAAAGGGTGAATTACTATTCATGATGGTAAAGTTAATATTCCGAAAAAATGTATATTGATCCTAATAGACTATAAATATATTATTTATCACAGCTATATATGTCTATTTTTCAAAATTCAGAACATAGAAGTGCTGAAATTTTGTTTAACATCTAGTTTATAAATATATCCGTTAAAAAAGTGTCTATCTCATAGAGAATTTGTGTTGAAGAATTCTATATTAAAATTATTTTTAAATCTTTATGGTGTTAAATTCTTCCTCCTTACAAAACTATTGTCCCCAAAATTACCATAATGTTACTTCATAAAATTATTTGGGTAATTCTTCATAAAAATATCCTTAGGCTCCCATGTTTCCTCTTCAATTTAATGATTTTTATAAAGTACCTTTACTAGAAAAGTTATCCAATTCCTCAACACCAATTATTGAGTGCCTAAAATCTGGATAGGCTCTTCATAGTAAGATAATTTAGGTTCTAATTCTATTCCTTCAGAAGTGAGGACATGTGTTGGTTCTAAAATGTACTTTCTCAACATTGAGATAGAAAATACAATGCATACCTTACAAAGGATAGGTGGCATCTCTAAATGATAAGTCTCATCTCCAACTCTCTATAGAATCTCAAAAGGACTGACATACATAGGGATTAGTTTTCCTTTCTTCCCAAATCTTATAACACCCTTCCATAGAGACACGTTCATGAAAATGTGATCTCCCACTGGAAATTAAAAATCCTTCCTTAGGTTATCAGCAAATCTCTTTTTCCTACATTGAGCAACACTGGTATGGGTTTAAATAGTTTATACCTTCACTATTTTTTCCTCCACATGCTTTTGGCCTATAATATTCCTCTCAATAACTTTATCCCAACATGTTGGTGTATGAAATATCTTCACATACAATTCTTCATATGGTACCATTCGAATACTAGAATAGAATATATTATTGTAGGAAAATTCAAAAAAGATAATTAATGATCCCACATACCTTGAAAATCAAGTAATCATGATCAAAATATGTCTTCCAAATATTATATTGTCCTTTCTAACTATCCATTAATTTGAGAATGGAAAATAGTACTCAAATGAAGCTCACTATCAAAAGCATTGTGGAAATGTTTCCTGAATTTTGATGAAAATTTTTGATCATGATATTACACAATTGAGTGAGGTTCTCTATAAATTCTTACAAATTCATTGATATAGAGTCGTGCATGGCTCTCCAGTGTAAAATAATCACTTATTGAGAGGAAATGTGTAGATTTGGAAATTTGATTAATAATTACCCCTATTATATCATTTCTTCTTGGAGTTTTTAGTAATCCAGTTAAAACATACATGGTGATGTCATCCCATTTCCATGTAGTAATATGTATAATTTGCATGAAACCACAAGGATGTTGTCCTCTAGGTTACACATATTTACAGACTAAACATATTGATACATAATCAGCAATTTTACAGTTCATGTTATCCCACTAGAAGTGTTCTTTGAAATCTATATAGATATAAGTGCTACCAGTGTGTAAAAGAAATCCAATATATGAGAATCATCCAAATATTACCTTTTTTAGGTTGGTTATAGAGGGAACACATAGCCATCTCCAAAATTTTGGAATTCCATCCTGAAAAAAGAAGTCATCCAACTTCCCATCATTCACACCTCTAATTTTCAATTGAAGATTCTAATCATCAGGAAGAGAGCATTAAATTCATTAAATAAAGATGGTTTGGAAACCAATTTAATAATTATTTATGTTTCACCTTCTTTAATAATACCCATATCCATCCTCGCTAGATCCTTGTACATAAGATCCTTGTCAATTATCATTTTATTTAAAACTCCATGATCTTTCCAGCTCAATGCAGCTGACACCATATTTACTATCCCTGGATGGTAGTGTATGGAAAAATCATAATCCCAGTGTAGCTTAATACATATCCTTTTCCTCGTATTGAGTTCATTTTTTGGGAAGATATATTTCAAGATCTTTTGATCTGTATATATCTCACATATTTCATCATAGAGGGAGTTTCTCGATATTATTGGAGAAAAGATAACAACTGCTAACTCACGATCATGATTTGGATATTTCTATGGACTAATTTTTATCTTCCATGGTTCATAAGAAATAACTCTATCATTATATATAAGTATTTATCCATGTACATTCTTTGATACATCACTATAAATCACAAATCTACCATTTCTTGATGGAAGATTCATTGTTAGAGCAGTCACCAACCTCTTCTTAAATTCTTGAAAATATTATTCACATTCTTTTTTCAATATGAACTTAAACCCATTATAAGTAATCTTGGTTAACATGTTAGCTAATCGGGCGAAGTTTAGAAAAAAATTTCAATAATAACTAGCTAAAAAAATAAAACTACGCACAACAGTTATAGTCGTTGGAGTAGGACAATATTGAACTACCTTTTTTATTGGAGGATTAACTAATATTGCATCCTTAGAAACAATATGGCCAAGAAAATAAAATATTTTATGACAGAATTCACACTTTATAAACTTCCCATATAACTCGATTTCTATAAGAGTCTTTAGAATAACGAACAAGTGATTCTCATGATCTTAGTAGATTTTAGAGTATACCAAGATATCATCAATAAATACCAAAATTATTACATCATGATATTCCTTGAAATATCTATTCAGTAGATCTATGAAAATAGAGGGTGAATTAGTCAGTAAAAAAGAAATTACTATAAACTCATAATGTCCATACCTTTTTGAAAATGATGTCTTTGAAATATCTTTCTTTATCACACACAAATCATGATATCCAGATCGAAGGTTAATATTTAAAAAATATCAATCTCTATGAATTTGATCATATAAGTCATAAATATGAGGTAGGGGATACTTGTTATTTATTTTATTATCTTATATTTCTCTATAGTAAATGCATAGCCTCATGGATCCATCGCTCTTATTAACAGAGGGAACATGGATTCCCCATAGAGAATCACTAGGGAGGATAATCCCTTTATCACAAAATTATCTTAATTTTTTCTTTAATTATGCTAATTCTACTATGGGCATTCTATAATTAGTATTTTATAAAGGTATTGAACTATGAATTAAATCAATTGAGAATTAAACTTCCCACTCTGGAGGATTTCTATGTAAGTCCTCTGGAAATAAATCTATGTATTCTTACATAATAGATACATCCTCACTTTTAATATTTATTACCTCACAAAAAGATATTCTTTTCTATTCCTCCATAAGAATTAAATTTATTAAATATAATAGGGGTGGATCTAGATAAAAATTTGATGGTGATATTTCCACTCTAAAGATAATGGATTCTGCACCTTCCTCACAAATCGTAATATCTTTCTTCTTGAAATTAATTTTCACATAATTCTTTCAAAGAAAGTACACTCTAAGGATTATGTCAAAGTCTGCCAAAGGTATGATGAGAAAATCAGTAGATAGAGAAAATTAATTTTCCATAATGGGGACTCCCAAAGAAATCTTTATTGCAATGGAACCACCATTTGGGGTTTTCACTAAAACTCCCTTATTGTGGGCAATTGGAAATATCTAATTTTTACGGAAAAATGAGAAGATATAAATGAATTATATGATCTATAATCAAGTAAATAATTGTCTAATTTTTAGGAAATGATTATAATACCTTCCACAACATCATTAGGAACTTAAACTTCAGTAGTTGTGATGGAATAAGTTTGGCCTCACTCCCTTGTACTTTTATGGGGAATTCTTCCTTGACAATTGGGGAAATCATTGTTATAATGTCACATCTCTTTAAAATTGCATCATTGAACATTGGTAGCTTCCTTTATTCCATTGTAATAATGATATTGTTGTCTCTTTATCTATATTTTTAACATTGTCCTTTTTATTTTAAGCAGGCTTTAGGGTGTTTCTTTCAACAAGTATCACATATTGGAAAAATCCCCTTTTTATTCTTCCCTTTAACCATTATTTCCTCTTCCACTCTATTCATCTCAATAATTCCATTAAATTGATAAGACATAGATAATTATGTCTCTATAGTTATTGGACATGATAGTATATCTCCATATGATGAGAAATTTTTGTATAATAGTGCCCTTTAGAGTAATGGTTTTAAACCATAAATGAATCGATCAATCTTGATCCTTGGATTTCATGTGTAGTTTACAGCATCCCTTTATAACCTTGTAAAATTGGATTCATACTTCACAATGTTTTCATCATCTTTTTGTTTCAAACTCAATAATTTCCTCTCCATATCTGCTCGTTGTTGTTGAGGAAAATATTTTTCTAATAATTTTACCTTAAAGTCCCTATATTCCATTTCTTCTATTTCTTCCTCCTCCTTCAGGTTTTGAATTAATGACCACCACTGATTCATAGATCATGATAGATGATAATCATCCATGATAACCTTCCCCATTTCATTACATCTGAAAGTGGGAAATATATTTTTTAAAGAACTTATCCACTCACTAATGGAAAAATTACTTATACCAACGGTTTGGAACCATTAGTATAGGCCCCCAAACTATTGTTATAACCTATACCAATGGTTTGGGAAACCTTTGTATGATTTCATGTGGGGATAGACCTATCCCAATGGTTTGGGGAAAACTGTTGGGATAGACATATCCTAACGGTTTGAAAACCATTGGTATTGGTCTATAACAATAGTTTTCAAACCGTTGGGATAGGTCTTTCCCAACGGTTTTCCAAAAACAATTGGGATATGTCTATCACCATGCCAAATCACACAATGGTTTCCCAAACATTGGTATAGGTAAATTAAAAATAAGTTATAGTGGAGGATTGAACTCACTACTTATGCGTTATATATCAAAGTCTTTACCACTATACTACAATTACATTTGTGAATATATTTGGATATATATATATATATATAATTTATATATTTATTTATTTGATGATATTCGACAAAATAATTCATAAATAATATGGGTACCTATCCCAATGGTTTTGAGAACCATTGGGATAAGTACCCACACTTTCCTAATGGTTTTTCCAAATCATAAGGAAATGTGGTATGAAAATGGGCGTTTCCCAATAGTTTGGGAAAAATGTTGGGAAATACATAACCTTTCCCAATGGGTTTTACAAAAGATTTGGAAAATTGGTGTCATTGTGGGATTTTCCCAATGGTTTGGAAAAACATTTGGGAAAGGTGGTCTTAATGTGGGATTTTCCCAACGGTTTCACAAAACCATTTAGAAGGGGTATGGATTCCCCAACGGTTTTTCCAAACTATTGGGAAAAGTGATGTTTATGTTGGATTTTCCCAAAGTTTTGTCAAAGCCATTGGTAAATCCATACCCTTTCCCAACGGTTTAGACAAACTGTTGGATAAAATGGTTTAAAAGATGGATTTTCCCAATGGTTTGGAAAAACCATTGGGAAACCCATACCCTTTCCCAAAGGATTTTCCAAAACATTGGAAAAAGTGGTCTCAAAGTGAGATTTTCCCAATGGTTTGGAAAAACCATTGGGAATGCCAAACCCTTTCCCCAAAGTGTTTCCAAACCATCGGGAAAAGTGGTCTCAAATTGTCCTTTTCCCCACGGGTTTTTCAAACCATTGGGAAGGGGTACCTATAACAATAGTTTTTAAAAACCATTGGTATAGATGAATTGATATAGGTAGGATTTCTAGTAGTGACTGCTCCGCTAAAAATGGGATTATAATACCATTGAATAGTAGAGGTTGTTGTCACATAAAGTGGTCCAACATTAATCTCTGCATTGTGGATTTGGATTCTCTATACGATTAAGGTCATTGTTCATAACCTGTGTCAACTATCCTAGTAGAGTTAAATATTCTCAAAATAAGTCATATCTTCAGTACTAGTGTCCTTATATTGAATAGGAGGAAAAATCGTTCATGGGATATGTGCATTCATCTGACTTCCTTTACTTCCATTGGGAGCCATTTCTAAATAATAGAATAAACTAAATTAGGTTGTGGATTACAATGTATAATGTCAGACTCTCAAAACACATAACATGAATTTAGATTTTACACATGTCTAATCTCATAATCATAAGTATGGTTACTTTGAAGACATATTTAAATTTAAATCCTTAATGATGGTTTATAAATAAAATGTGAATTTTCATTAGTATATCCCCTGGGAGTGCCAAACCTAGTGCACAGTAAGACCTATTATTGTGTACTATGTTACCCCGAGTCAAGCTCAAAACACCTTGTCAGAGTTGTTACTCCTTGGTACATTTTTTCCTGAACAACACCCACTTGTAGTATCTAGACAAGGATGTATTTTATAGAGAGATCCATACAATTGATATCTTACCAAAATTCAAGGATATTCTTGTCTACTCATCCTAAATGTTTATCATATGATTTAGTTCCCCAATATTAATTTTCTAAATCTAGTTTCCATGTTTTCTACAAAAATTCGTGTGATAACAACTATAAGGACCAAGAGCCCAGTTACCTAGATATAGTTCCTTATATTAATACATTGTCATGATGAGAAGAAGTTCTTGTCCTAAAGGAAACAATAGTTTGGTAGTTTTTGAAAACAAGATAAAAACATATTCTCTATAGTACAACATGAAATTAAATTCATAATAGAAATTCTATTTGAAAAATCTATGAATCCATGATTATCCCTACATGCCATTCATAATATTCATATTTACCTCCTCGGGAAATATAAATCATAAGAAAGGGGTCAACACAAATTCCTAGTCAGGGTAAGTAAAATAACATATTTTCTAACAAAAAAACACTAGGCAAGATGAGAAACTAAAAACACAAGCCTTTAATAATTTAATTGTGTGTAATATACAGAAGAATGAAAGCTAATTAAAAAAGGCCATATAAATGATCATAAGTGAATGAAATATAACCATTGATATTATACAAGTAGAATAATCACATGTTTGATAAATTACTAATTCCATAATAAGGGAATCCATAATTGTGGATATCTAAAACCTATTTTCTAGGCCTCAACCAAGACGTCTAAAAATACTAGGGTAAGGCCTCATGCAAAACCCAATTCTAGTTCGTCTCATGAGACCTACCAAGTCATTGAGGGGATATATCGGGCCCCACCCATAACTTGTTATGTCTAATGAATTCCTAATAAAAAAGTGTATAAACATAAACAATATAAAGATGTGGAATAACTTTACATAATATGTACGCATAAACACTAAACATTATGAGTAGTATGGTAAATGTTATCAAGATAGAAAATTCACAATCAAAAAAATCATATATGATTTAATACAATATGGTAGTTGATAAAAATATGATATTATACTTAAGAAAACTTAAAATTTAACATAGGTGTTGAAATAGAAAAAACACTCTAATAAAATCATCGCGGAAATTTTGAGAGAAATACACATTTTTATTGGAAAGAATAGTTATTTTCAAAAGATATTTACATGAATGAAGAAATGAACTATTTTAGATTTTACATGATGAAATTAGTTTTTTTAAATAATGGTTGCTTTAAATATATTATAGAGTGTACTTACGAATATGTAAAAATTTGAGGAGTTCTTTTGAATTCGGCCTATTTATCAGGAATAATTGAGAATGATCTTTATAAATCATTTAACTCTTCATTTGATAAAGAAGGATTCTGATTGGTACACATATATAGAAAATTAACACATAATTTATAAAGAGTAAATAATAATTATTAATAATTTAATTCAGATTAAGAGGGATAAAGAGTAACCCAAAAGAAAATGTGTGTTTAGGTAGAAAACCCATACCTTATGTCTGAATGTGTTCTGTACTTAACCATAATGTCATGGATAATAAAATTAAATAAATAAATTAGTTAATTAAGAATATTATAAATAGCTATTTTATTTAATATAATTTATAAGGTTAATTTTTCGCCTTCTAATGAGTTATAAGGTACAATTTTATCACTCGGGTGCGTTTGATTCCTTGTATTTCCTAAACATTATACTTGTATATGAGTATAGAAGTTCAATGGAATTATTATAATTCTCAAAAGCTAGATTCATTTTAAAATAATTAAAATATATAATATTAAAAGGTGGTAAAATTAATTTGGTTATATGTTATGAGGATTATTTGTTAGATAGAACAATAGGGATCATCATTTAGATTATTTTGGCGATATGTCGATTATTACGAACTAATATTATCATATGAATTCGTATTATGTATATATACTTGTTCCAGAACATTTAATAGCTTATAATATATATATATATATATATATTATTCTAGATCAACCATAAAAACATTATTATGACAATCATTAAAGAATAAATTGATGAACGAAGCTTCTTTATCCATGAAGGTTGTAAATCGGCACCTCTTAGACGATGATTTCGTTTTTAAAACAAAAGAGAGAGATATAGTAGTTTGATGAAGGTTATTCCATTAACATGATATCATTATAGTATATATATATATGATATTGTAGTTATCATGATCAATTTTATAGGATAGGTGTGGAGAATAAAATAAAGAGAATAAATCGAAAATGAAATTAAAAGAAAAAGAAGTGGGTTTACCTCTTGAAATATCCTCCTTACGAACCTCTTTAAGGGAAGGGGTTTTTGAAATTTTGGGAATAAAAAGATCTTTTGGAAGTGGGGTGAGACTAGGGAAGGGTATTTGGGTAGAACATTGAGAATATTCGAGGCATATAGGAGTGAGGAGAAGAGTGAACAAGGAGTGGTTTTTATAGTGGAGGAGGTGGGTGATTTTAGAATATCTTGTTCATTATTTTATTATTTTTCTCATAACAACCAATAGTGTTGATTATTGTGACCAAAAATAGTAATAAGTTCATGTGAGTTCGAAAAAATTGTTCTTATATCTAAGATGAGTCATGGAATAGTTTATTTATCTTCTAATGTATTTATATCATAAATTACCATATTTTACTATTTAAAAATGATCAAGTATTTCAGAAAAATTCCAAAAACTCTCTTGAAAAATTTTCGGATGTGCAGAATTAAAAAATAGAATCCATTTTATTGAAATAATTTTCTATATATGTGAAATTTAATTTTCATATAAAATCAATATTTACATGAAAAATACTATTTTTTAATCTAAAAGAAAATTTATAAGACCCTAAAAAATTAACTAATATCTTGTTAAACTATCCTAAAATCATAGTTAAACACAATATTTATTTAGGAATACCTTTTAAGAAAATAAATTTTAATTTAAATAAATTTATTAATCCAAAATTGTAATTAAATATTCATTACTCAGAAAAATACAATCACTTAATTTTTAATATTTAAAATATTCACTTTTATTTATAAGGAACCTAAATTATATTTATTCTTACATGGGTGAGTTTTAGGGCCATATTAATATTCATAAGTGTATATTACTATTCATAAGGGTTAAGTAACTATGCACCAAAAATGTATGTAGATCCTATCAGACTCTAAATATCTTACTAATTGCAACAATGTATGTCTGTTTTTTGAAATTCAAAACATAGAAACAGAAAAATTATGTGTAATGTCTAGGTTATATCTATCATATATAAAAAGTGTTTGTCTTATTGAGACTTAAGGTTGTATTCCTTTTATATTAAATTCATTTGTAAATCTTTGGGGTGTTACACAGGAACCCCTTTTACCCTGCACCCGCACAGCCCCCACTGTTCACCCCTACTACCCCCACCCACCCTGCACCCCCCACTTCCCCACTACACCCCACCCTTCACACATAATTCCCCTACCATTATCCCACTCCACTTCCCCTCGACACCCCACACCTGTACCCCCACTACCCATGCCCCCCCGCCATTCACCCCTACTGCCTCCAGCACCCCCATCCTTCACTCAAATTGCCCACACCCTTCACCCCTACTGACCCCACTGCACACCAGCACCGTCTTTCACCCCAGTACCCCCACACTTCCCCCACCCTTCAATCTTACTAACCCATACACCCCACTTACCCTTGCACCCCAACTAAACCGCCTTCACCCCCACTGCCTCAACCCTTCACCCATACTGCCCCACTTTACCCCTACCCCCATACACCCTCTTCACACCCACTGAATCATATTAACACCCTTCCCCCCACACCCCTACCCCATAAAATGATGTTCACACTTCAACTTGTGCAACCCAACCCTCCCCCTTCACCCCCACTCTCTTATTATTGGCTAAGTGGTTATCATTGTAATAGTGTAGGATATTCTTATGAGATGGATGCACCAAATCAAATTATGTCAGATGAACACTTATACACAATTGGGACACTATATTTTATATCTCATAGGATAAATTGAATCGTTTTGGATTTTTTGAGAACATTAGTGAAACTGGCAGCCCTCTGCAGGTGTTTTGGTGGGAATATTAGATTTGTGAAATATGAGAATATATGTTTAAGAGGTGGATGAATAAATAGTGATGTGGTCATGCAGATTGTTTTTTACATGATGATAAACTACTCAATGCTATGGTGTCATGAAGATCGGTTTTTCATGAGGAATTAAGTTTTAAGATGAACTAGAAATGATTTGGAAATTTTTGTTATATTGTACAAAATTGGTTGTTGTATGACTTATAATGTCATATTATTCATTTTTCATAATCCTTTCATAAAATAATTCAAATATTTAATATATGATTTTGTTGATTATGTTATTAAATAATATATGACAATATAGTCTCATAGTTGGGATTAAGACTACACCCACACCAACACAGCCTGTATAGACAAAATAATTTTTTTATATATACAATATAGTATGAATCCCCAATTAACAATATAGGGTATATATAAAATAATACCTTTGTTGGTAGTCTGTTTTGGGTGAATTTTGAATTCTATTGTGACATGGTCTTAAAATGTCCAATGGTAAATAAGGCACCAACACTAAAACGTCCTTGAATAAACTATTATTAAATAGGAAATACACACTAAATCCACTAGATAATAATTTTATGTCATTCCAACATAGAAAAAATATCAAATCAATGCGCTCTCATGAAGTTTATATAAGATACATAATAATTCTAATTATGCCACTATAAATATACCTCCAGATGATTCATTGAAACATTTATGATGGATAAGAAAGCTGAGAACCCATGAATACTAATAATGATAAAGGACGTGTGGAACACATTCTTTCCCATAGGTACTAGAAATTATTTATTGATATCAATTGGCTAAAAATTAAACAATCCTCTAATAAAATGGTTATGTGATGGGTGATCAAGGGGAGTTTAATGAAGAGGTTCAAGGGAACTAATTCCCACTTTCTGAAACCTAAAGATAAATGAGTTATATTATCCTTGAGAAATCATCCTAATGAAGAATCCAAACCAATGTATTTGTAATTCCAACACTTAAAACATGATCATTTTGTCTATACATTATTAACTATAGCTATGGGTTAAGTGTTCCTACCTATGGAATTGATAAAAAATTAGTATATGATTTTCAAATTTTATATATTTTCATTAGTAATTCTACATTATTACCCTTTTATTCAGAATCTATTCTCATGGTGAGATAACTACATATGGGATGTTTGAGGGATAGGGATAATATATTTTTCAATATGAATATATAATTAAATTTATTTATCATCTATTTTATTAATCCTATATATCATAGTGATGTGTGATGGGGGTTGGTGACAGTTTCCTACAATTGCATTCAATGATGATCTATTCTATACTATCTACACATTGAATATCCCCCTCCTTTAGTTATCAAATATATGATTTGGGATCTAGTTGATTATTTATTTTTTAATCCATGAAAGTGTCAATTAGAGATAAGGTACACTACTAGAGAATAATTTCATTATATTTCATCCCTTGGGAGAGAATGTTCAGGGATCTATGATTATGTAACAACTAGATACTCCTTAAGTGTGTAGACTTGACCACACATGATTATGGGATCAATGTACTAGAGAATGAAATGTGTTCACATGAAACCTATAATAGTAGAGATAATAATATTAATAAACTTTTTTAAGGAGAAATTAATTTATATAAATTAAAATAGAAAAATGAAATGATGTAAACGGTTGTATCATGAAGAAAAGAAACAATACCTATCCAACTTTATCCATTTTTCATTGCTTGTATTTTCACTTTTACTTAGTTATGAAACTTAAATTCCCCTATTTTCTTTCATTCTAAATTATAAAAACACTAAAAAAATAATAAGTGAATATCAAGGTCCATAGATTTATTTTCATCTTCTTTGAAGGATGAACGTAAATTTATCCACCATGATTCATTTTAAATTATATTAATAGTTAATTTTGTTGGTGAATCTTCATAATAGGATTCCACTATGAAATTTCCTTCAATAGAGCATATTAATAAATTGTATCAATTTATTTAAAATCAATAAATTTATTTTTTGTTACTCAATTCACATAAATATCCATCCTGAAAAATCAATATTAATTATTCTTTATAAACTTTTAGCATAGAACCAAAATAAATAACCCATAAAATAGTTGATTAAATTCAACAATCATTGTATGTGTACCTGATAAAAACAATATTTTGATCAATAAACTTAATATATATCAATAGAAATAAAGGGTGGGAAAATGAACCTCTGATATATTTTAATAAACAATTAACCAATTATATATTCAGAAAAATGTTATGAACTACTCATATAGTGATATAAAATATAATGATAACTCCAAGATAACACTAAGTTACATAATATTAACTTAAATCCCACATAATAGTAACCTTCATTAAAATAATTCATGCAATTGTAACTAAAATCACATGTAAGAATAATATAATAATATATAATATTAACTAGTAATATTCAAAATTTAAAAAATTTAATGATACATAAAAATAACATAAGGTTTTTATTGGGCATGAAAGATGCCTCAAGTGGTCATATATGATTAAAATATGTGTTCCTAAGTGAAATATAAGATTAATGTTATTGCACCGTAATATGGTGGTTTACACAATAATTTTTCTACATATGAGTACATGAATATGTGGAAAAGAAGCGACATGATTTTTAAAATCTATAATAAATAAAGATACTAAAATATATAGGGATTCAAAGATAATATCTTGAATGATATTAAATAAAGGTATCATTAAACTATTTGAATGATAATTTAATATTGAAGTTCATATTGTGTTTTGAGGATCATTACATGATAATTATAAAGTTTCAAATATTGAATATCACACAAATATTATCATATAATTTCTAAATTTGACTCGGTAAATATTATCTGACATGATCTGGATGAGTTTAGAATGAGAATTCATGGTAATGGTAGTGATTATGAGAGGATAAATATTAAGATACTGACCTACTGGTTTTGAATGACTAATTATTCAAAGGAAAATAATTAGAGGGAAGTGATTTATGAAACAAATATTAAATATCTTGAGTTTTAATGTCCTTGAAAATGAATAAGTGATATATCCATGAGATTGTTTTTTCAAATGAGGAAGATTATCATATATCTTTAGTCTATTGGAGATTTTTTATGTACATTATTAATGTTTCTTCAAGAATAAAATGTGATAATACATGAAAACTAAACACTATCCAAGATAAAGATGAAAATTAAAAAGAAAAGAAATATAAAAAAATAAATCTTACCTAATATAAGGATTTGAAATCAGATAAAACCATCATTGTGGTAGAAATTAGAGGGAATATAAGGAAATAAAACCATCTTGGATCAAAAAAACCCTAAGGGATAACTAATGAGATGTAGGGGAGTACATAAAATGATGGTAGAATGAAAAGAAATTATACCATGAATCAAGGAGGATGTTATCATAAAGGAGGATTTGGAAGCATAAATAGTGTTAGAGACAAGTCCGAGCCATTTTGGGGGAGGAGAAATGCAGGGAGGTGGGGTGGCCACATTGGAGGCGCCCTGAAGGAGGAGGCGGGGAGGCCACCTTGGAGTAGTTTCAGCAGGGACATGGCGTGACTGAATCATAGAAGGAGGATTTTTCTAAAGTGGATGGACACATTGGATGAGTAGAATGGGGGAAGTTTGGTGGAAGTGCTGGGAAAGGAGGGTCGAAGGGTGTAGGGTAAAAAGGGATGGAGGAAGGGATCATGAGCGATTAGGGAAGAAAGGGGGCATGGATCGCAAGAAAATAAGGAGAAAGGGTGTAATTTCACAAGTATTTTACGACCTATGGCTATATCATAATCTATATCCATGGTTTTCTAATCCATGGCTATACCCTAAACTTCTACTAGTGTGACCCACTTGGGGATTCGCCTATTGTTTTTATTTTCGGTTTATTTTCTAGCACATTTGGGAATTCATTTCCTAACATTCCATATTTATTGTTGGTTTGGGTTTGTACCCAGTTTGAGATATTTTTTATTATTCATGTTCTCCAGATATTACACATTATTTCATTTTAGGAAATTTTTCTAAGCTGTGTATTAATCTTGTAAAGAGGTTATAGTTTCATTACATGACTTATGAAACCCTCATTACTAGTCAGTAACCTCTAGCATACGAGTAGGCAAACTGAAGGTAATATGATGACCCAGATCAAAGAAATTTTTGGTGAATTTTGGGTTGGGGATGTTATATTAACGGTGGATTAAAGGATATTATGGTTGGTCCTTGAAAATTGGTAAGAAATTAAGAAGTTCCCTTTAATATGGATTTCTTATCGGGAAGAATTGGGAAGGGAACCTTATTAAAACATGTATATCCCTGAAAAATAAGGATTAAATGATCTAGATACATGATTTTGTTACATATTAATTTAATTGATAAGAATTATATAAAAATAAATAATTTTTACATTAGGTTATATAGAGATAATGAACAACCAAAGGAAAAAATGGATGTTAGGGAAGAACCCCTTACCTTATATCTGAAAGTGTTATTTACATGATCTTATTATCCTTGATAATAAAATTAAGACCATTAATTAATTAATTTTTAACCATATCTACATGTTTTTGAATATTTTATAATTTTTTAAGTTAATTTATTGAAATTTTTATTCGGTATAAGATACAATTTCATTATTTGGGTGTTTTTTCCTTGGTTTTCATGATCAGTTACTTGTATATATGTATGTGAAATCATGTAAAATGGGAATATTTATACATAATTAAGGTAATATGATATTAATGAACATACATAAGATTAAATGTATATATTATTCATTTGGTAATTTGGGGTGATGATAAATCATTAGACAAGATGTTATTGATAATCATTAAGATTATTTTTTGTAGTTTTTTGATCATCACAAACTAGTTTTGTTTAATAAATTAATATTATTTATATATAATGGTTATAGAAAAATAAATATGATGTAATACATATATTATAATCCATTTTAAAATTAAAAAAGGGTTTATGAGCACGATTTAAGGAGGTAATGGAAATTGAAATGTTTTTCATCCTTGAATGTGATAAAATAAAACATCACAAACGATTTTACCATTTTTATTTCAAAAGGATAGGGGAAAGAAATGATGATGGATTATTACATTATAATAATAAAATTATATTATATGTAAGGAAATGGGGTAATAAATCCAATTTGATTAAGGGAGGTGATATGAGAATAATAAAAGAAAATAACATGAAATGAAATTAAAAGAAAATAATGTTTATTTTACCACTTGAATCCTTCTTATTGAGAACATGCCTTGGAGGGTTGGTTTTGGTATTTAGTTGAGAAAAAATGTTCTTTGATGGTGGGAAGGGCCATGTTAAAATATTTGAGAAGAATTTTGACAAGTCTCAAAGCTTTAAATGTGTAAAGAGAAGAGATGGCGATGGGTGATATTTATAGTAGAGGAGAGGGGTCTTTTCCCATTATTTTATTCATTAGTTTATTTTTTTCCTCAAGACAATCAATAAATTGAGAAATGTATCTAAATATATTTAAATAATTAATGGGAGTTATAGATTATGGTTCTTATATCAGTGATAACTCAATGAATAGTGTATTTAACTTATAATGTATATATAAAATAAATTACCATATTTTACTATTTATAAAAAATTCAAGTATTTTTTTAAAAATCTGAAAAATTAACTCTAACCATTTTTCAAAGTGTAGAATTAAAAAATGAACTCCATTTTATGAAAATAATTTTATAAATATGAGGAAGTAATCTTTTTATTAAAATCATTATTTACTTGGAAAATATAAATTTTAAATTTATTTTTTATTTTATGTCATTTTGAAAAATTAATTAGGGTATCTTTAAAATTATCATATAATCAAGAGAAAAAAATTTATATATGAATAAATTTTATGGAAATAAATTTTATTTTAATACATTCAATTAATTATAAAATTGAAAATAAACACTTATGTTTTATAAACATATCAAAACTAAATTAATAATTTCTAAAACATTTATTTACATATTCTACGATATAATTATATAAAATTTTCATTTATATGATGGATAAATTTTATATGTAATTTCATAGGTGAGGTTATCATTCTATTATTTGATTTACTATTTATAAGGGTCACATTACTATTCCAAAGGTTATGTTATTATTAAAATGTTATAGGTCCCCTAATTTATGTAAATTCCTCTTAATTCATTCATTATTCATTGATAAAATTTATATTATTTTTTATATGATATTTATTTTAATTATACTATATAAAAAAATTATAAGGGAATTTTAATTGATTAAAATTTTTGGTCATTACATAAAATGTTTAATTATTTTAATATAGATTATCTGATATAATTAAATCATGTTTATATTATATATATATATATATAATTTTAATTAAATGTATAAAATAAATTAATGATGAATGATTAAATTATAAATAAATATAATATTTTTACGTTGAATTCTTTAGTCAGATTCGATAAAATTTATGATTATTGTAAATCTTATGTATTTATCATTGTATATATAATTTTTTATTAAATTAATGTCTAATATTCAGATAAATTTAATGTATAAAAATGTACTATTATTTTGATAAAAAACGATACAGTTTTTTTAAAAATAATTCAATTATGTGCTTGGTGTCATTATTTAAATTTCACTAGATTGATTGTAGAAAACCTAAAAGAGTATGTATCAGGATAAATCCATAGAGAATACTCTTAGAGTTATAATTATATTTATTGAAATATAATTATCTCTATTATTGATGAAGTGGATCAAAAAACCCTAAAAAGATGTAATAATTCATATAAACCCCCTTTCCATGAGATATTGTAGAGGCCTGGTAGATCATTAACTAAAAAATAATTTTATACCTATACCATCCAAATAAAATAATTCTACAGAAAATACCCTGAGGAAAGGTGGATTTGTTTTCTATTTTTAGGAATATAATAATGAGAAAAAAGAAACTAGTATCATGGAAATGTGTAGAGTGATGAAAGATTAATAAAGTAATGAAGAGAAACATGGGAAAACAGTTTCAAGAATGAAAGAGATAGAAAAGAATGTATAATAGTGATATAATATTATACTACGGTAGAAAAAAATTAAAAAAAATATATGAAAATATTTCTTTTAATACAACACTTTTTATCAGTAATATGAAGAAATTACGAGGAAGTATCACACCCTGACTATTGATTAGTCTTAGCTTAATTATTTTGGGTTTCATTTTTGAGTTGTGGTTGTAAAGGGTTCAATTTTAAAAGAATTTTGGATCTTGTACAGGTGCAAGACAATGCATAGAACCGTGTGTAGTGCCCAAAGCTAATAAGAAAATGTTTTATGATTAAATTTATTATTACAATGGCATGCAATTATACTGCAAACATACTCGTGCTTGTGAACGGTGTCCAGACTCAATAGTTAATGAATCTATCATTACGACTGGTTTTATTATTTTAGTTTTATTCTCAGTATTATTATTATTTAAGTTAATATTTCAAATAGGTTATTAGTATTATTTCAGTTAAAATTGTAATTATTTAGATAACATTAAATTATTATAATGGTTACAAAATTATCAACATGTAAATTTTTATATTGCTACTATTAATATTAATTTCATTATGACATTATCATGCTTATAAATATTTTTAAGCTATTGTTAAAAATAAAATAGAAAATAAATTCGTTACAGAAAATCTTTTTAACACTAAAATTACTACTATTATTGAATATATATCATCACATCAGTATAATTATTAAATTATTTCTAACATAATTTAATTTAAGTTTTCTTTTTGGGTTTTATTTTATTCTCTATAATTTCTTTTTCTTTTCTTTTTCTTTATTTCTTTATTTAATTTTTTCCCTTTCCTATTCTTTTCTCCCCTCTTCATGTCGCACCTATAGATCTTCCCAAAACCCTACCCACAACACTCTTTCCTCCCTTCACAACTCTTTCTCGCCGGTCCGGCCACCACCATCTTACCACCCTGCAACCCACGTCACACCACCCAACCTTCCTACAAAACCTCTATCGGGCCATGCCCCACCTTTCCCAAACATGCCTCGTTCGCTGCCATTGACCCGCCGATCCTGATCCCTTCCGGTGTTGTCCCGTCATCGTCCCCGTCCATCCAGCTCCAACCCCCTTCTCATCTTGGTGGGCAACATACCTCCCCACGTAGTGACCTTCTCAGACCTGCTCCGCGCCCGGCTACCCTACTCCCTTCTTGTAGAGACCCGAAGCTTGACGTACATGGACATTACATTACATTTGCGGAATACTTAGTACATAACAAAAACACACACTAAAGGATCGTAATAGTTTAGTGTCTTTGGAAACTCGGAACGTAATCTTCTAATCGTGGTGAAAGTTCTTCAATATCTCCCATAGAGGTCATCCCTTTTTTTTCTACCTAAAACCTTTCTTTATATCCTGGGGAAAAGAAAACATAAAAGGGTGAGCTCAAATGCTCAGTAAGGGTAAACAAAAGAAAAAAATCAATCACATCATATACATAGCTTTTGGAAATCTTAACCTGCAAAAGAGCTCATAATATCATAACATGGAATATATCATAGAAGTGAAAATGAGATCCCCATAATCATAACATAAAACTTGAAACTTTGTGGCATGCACACATAATCATGGAAAATCATTTCTTGTTAGTCATGACACATTGCCAAGACTATCTTAGTGGACAAAGTCCCTTTCTGAACCGAGTTCACTCCTCGTTTCAATCCTGTATCACTGAACCGAAATAACCTTCCGTTCCAGCCATGTCTATCTCATGAGATATAAAATCTTTACCCAATGCATTGGAGGGAGATATAGGTCCCACCCATCTTATAATGAATCCTTTCTTATGTGTGCCACATAATCATAAATCATACATCATCGTATAACACATGTAACAAAAATGGGATTCTTGAAACATCATGACATCATAAATCAATTCATATAAGATAAAGGAATTCATAAAAATAATTCCATCACAACATGATCAAATCAATTTAATAACAGGGATAAAACAGAACCCTTTATTATCTTAGATGGAAAATAATTTTGATAAAACACTTGAACTCCATTCTTGAGGAAAATATCCTTTCTTCTTCAAAAACATTTTTCCTTTCATAACATGTCATACAACTTTAAAATAAAAGAAGTTGATTAAAAATAAACTTGAAAACTTGTAAAGGAAGCTTCTTGGAAATAATGTTTTAAAAATCCATTCATGCCGTATAAGTTAAAAAAACATTCTTCGTACTTTTGTCGGAAAAGTCAAAAAGTACCTCGTACGAAAAACGACAAAAGATTCCTTTCATACGTATTACTAAAAACTCACCGAAGGGTAAAAATGGATTTAAACAATTTTAGGTGGATGGAAATGATATTACATATTGAGTAAACATGGATGTGGATGATAAAATACACCCCAGTAAATACTTACGAATAAACAATCTCGGATAAAAATGAGATTGTGATATTTCCCTTACCTTATGTCCGACTTGCTTTGTAAGTGTTCGAACCTCCTGTATAATGATTTAAATCATGTTATTGACTTATTCCAGAATCATATTCATTGTTATGATATCATATATGGTTCACTTATGACATTATATTACCCGTTCTTTTGTAAATTCCATGTTAAAGAAGCGTTTTGGGTAAAATCGTTTCATTTATCGTAGGTGTTTTGACTTGTTGTTCTTGACATCATTATTACTTATATCATGATCTACTTACTTCCAGAATATAAAATATGATTTATATATCATATATATTCAGTATATATATATATATAATAGATAGATAAATAAAATGAAAAACACCGTTCATGGAGACGGTAGTCCGTACGTACGCATGAACGCTGTTTTACTTTCCTTATTGTCTTGAAATGGAAGTAAGTAGATGACATACATATGTATATATATACATAAATCCAGTAGCTTTATAATGTCATATATTTCATTATTATTTCTTATATATACATTATAATCATTCTTAAATGGTTAACATGGAGAATGAATCTCATCGCGTCGTGGAGACGGTATTCCGTACGTACGCACGAGCGATAATATCATTTCTATAAATATTTAATTGAATTGGAGTGTATTATACAATATATCATAATCAATATGATGTTGTAATAACTATGTATAGTTATTCTTTACACCATTATACCCATCCATGTAAGGTGGTGGTGGAAAATAGATTACACCACGGCGTGGAGACGGTATTCCGTACGTACGCACGCGCGGTGATTTCTTTTTCCGTAGGATGGATAGATGGTGAAATAGGGTTGTTTCATACTTATAATAACATATCAGTATATGATTTATACTGATGTTATTACTTCATAATGAAACAACCTAAGAAGAAGAAGTGGAAGAAGAAATAAAGATGAAAGAATTGGTAACGGTAATTACCTCTTCTTTGAAGTGCCTCTTTGAGACCTCCTCTTAGGGCACTAAAATTGGTCTTTGAGGAAGACCAGAACCTCTAGGATGTTGCTAGGGAAGTGGAGAGGATAAATTGGCAGGGGTTGGCCGAGCTTGAGTGCTCAAATTGGTGTGAGGAGGAGGGGGAGGAGGTGTCCTTTTATAGGGGAGGAGAGGGGCACCTTAGGAATATCTCAAAATATTATTTTATATTAAAGTCAAAATCGGTTTATAATGGTTCCAAAGGGACTTATTTCGAAGATAAAGTGGGTATGGGTCTAAATCCTATCAACCAATAGGATTTAGACAAGTTTAGGGTATTATTTTAACCTTATCAATTTGATTTAACTCTAAGTTAAATAATTTAACTTTTACCGTGTCTTTTTGTTTTCTTTCACTATATGGTTAATAAACTTACTATAACATGCCAAAAGAACCCCAAATTGTATATTATTAATACATATATCCTTATCTAAGTCATTTGGCTGAACCTTAGATTTGTAGGAATAAAATAACAATTAATAATATAATATTTGATTTAAAAACTATTTTGTGTCAATTTTAACACTATTTGATATATGATTTTTGTGAAAGTCATAACAGACTTATATGTTCGAACCAAGTTGATTAAATCAACACTAATATATCATAGTAACCTAGAAAATTAGTGGAATTCATAAAAAGTCTTAAATTACATTTATTTTGGTATTTATATTATCAATTATGTCAATATTTTATTTATAAGATAATTACTGCATCATTTTTGTGTCATAAATAAATTATATTATTTGATGTCTAAAAATTACAAATAAAATACCATCATGTAGGAAATCGTTTTAGCTTTCTAATGAATATTTATAGTCGAATTTATCTTATGTATAACCCCATATTAAAAATGATTTACTTATTAAACTTTGATTTTAACTATTTTAACCCTTCTTTAAATAAATTAATAATAAATGTCCTAATCTAATCCAAGTGGGCCTAAATGGTCATATTTTATTCCTAAGTTTGTTTTTGGTCGAATTAAACTTGTCCAATAGAATTAGGACATGTGTTAGGGTAATATTAATATCATATTTACCCTTAGTTACCTTATTTACTATTAACCGTGGTAAAAAAAGTAAAAAGTTACTATTCACCAAAAAATTATTTTCATCTCATTGAACCAAATTTTAGTCCTTGATATTAACCGTGTCTCTCGGATTTTCGAAATTCCATTCACAGAAGCGGTAAAATTATGTTTTATGCAAAATTCAGTTTTTAACCTACCACTTAGTAGTTTCACTATTCATCAAAAATTGATGTTTTTCAGTACAATGCCAAAATTTCATCCCAAGCTATATTTCATATTCCGAATTCAAAAATGAAGTCTATTTTACCAAATTCATAACATAAAAGTTGCATTAATTAATTTTATAATTAAATCCCGCTATTAAAACAAATAGCGTGTTTTTAAGAAACAATATCTATCAAAAGATTGACACTTGTTTATGTCTAGTTTAAATGTGAAACTACATCCAATGACCAACATTGTATTAAATTGTAAAAATATATTCTAAATATACTTTAAAACCACTTAAATTAATAATTTATCACTATTAATTATTTCGATTAAAAAAAGTTGTTTTTAATTATAATTTAGTAATTTTTCACTATTCATCAGAATATGAAAGTTATCCGAAAAGTACCAAAATTTCACCTTAGGCTAAATTCGATACTCCGAATCCAAGAATGAAGTTCATTTTGAAAAATAAGATTTACAGAATTTTAAAAAGTGGTTATTACTATTCATAACGGCTAGTTTTAATAATATTTTAATAGCACATCGTTGTTTAGTGAAACTCGGTATTGCGTATTACACACGCTATCGAGGAAGGTCGCGATTGCGTGTAATGCAAGTCAAGTCAAGGATGTGTGTTGTGCAAGCTCCTTTTGGTGTAGCGTACAACACAAGACATTAATAAAATTAAAAAGAATATTTTTTTATAAAATCTTGGGCTGTTACATTCTACCCCCCTTAAAATGAATTTCGCCCTCGAAATTCGTCGGGGTTATAAATGGTTTACTATTTGAAAGTTTCTTTAATAGAAACCCACATCGTAAAAGGGAATACCAAAACTTGGCTTTAAAAACTAAAGTATGAAATGTAACGATTACCCAAATAAACTAATCACTGGGTTTCCACATAGGTGAAAATATGGATATGGAAGAGAAATCTAACCATCATGTTCTGATGGAGAGTGGTAGAGAACATGGCTATGGAAAATCCAGTAATCACAAATCCATAAATTTGTGACGATCTAAGGTACCATCTGATTCATCAGGTATAAGATCACTAGGACAACATTTTTGGTTTTCAAGATCATTTCCCTAAAGTTGAAAATTTGAATTAGAATAAATACTTACTTTATTTTGGTACAATCTCACTGTTGTTCGTGCTTTGAACAATTTCCACTTCATCTCTTAAATAAATGAAGTTGAATTTGTTATTCGTGAAGTGTTAGCAGATCATGTGATAGAATGACAGGTCATTCCATCTGTCTCAAACAAAAGGTTAGCAAAACTTATATACATAAGTCGATCTATAGTGAGATTAATCATATATGGTTCCTAAAATGGACTTATACTTCATATATCATACTGCTTAATATAATAAAACTAGTTTCTACTAAACAGGGACTTCCTGTAGGTCAGTGGTAGGCGATAAAGGCCAGTCGCACTTCGGTTGTAGGTTCGATTCCTACAGCCTTGTCCGAAGCGATGGGCTGTCGCCCGTCCTGCAGGTTGTCCTTTTTCTAAAACTACGTTACTATAACATCCCATCAATAATATCGAAAATCTTCTATCCTTAAACAATACTAACTTATGTCCAACATAATCCAGTCTAATCTTTAGGCTTATACATAATACTGCAGTCCACTCTCATAATATAGTAACAACGATTACCAGAGATTTAATACTGTCATTGATGCCCACATATCACAAGATATGTCTTGTTGGTCACATTCCAAACATTCAAAGTCCATAATCATGTATTCTCTTGAATACCTTAGTGAAAACATGAGTGCAGTTAAAAGTTAACACTTTCCACATACCAAAATCCTCAAAATTCTATATACTCAAACCATGATATCACTTAGTCCTTATATCAATCATGAGCTCATGAATACTATTAAACATTTCATTTTCTCGTCTTCATTATGCGCATATCATCTTATTTCCAAAAAATATCTCAATCACTTTGAATACCACATCAATAAATATTACAATACTCAATGATACAACATTATTTTGGAATCCCATTACATAAACACTTAATCATTCCACCACATCGTTGTCATATTCAACATTTCCAATAGTGATCGCATGTGATTTCCCTTTGTCCTTTGCCTTCAGTGGTTTCTCATGTTGATCATCACTAACCCTTGGATTAGGGCAATTATTAGCATAATTCCCCATTTCCTTGCACTTGAATCATTGAAGTGTTGGCGGTGCGTTCTCTGCAGTGTTTGCTTTATTCACATCATTAGAAACCCTTTTTCCATTACTTCGACACTCAGCTGCTCGATGACCTTCTTTTCCACACTTAAAACATTTTCTAGTCCCTTTAAGACAATCTCCACCATGCTTCTTTCCACACTTTGTGCATAAGGAAACATTCATCTTCTTTTCACCATTATTCTGAGATTTCTCCTTGAACTCCATCTTTCGTTTCTTGTCAAAACCATGAGATGGATATGTAACACCAACTTCCATTTCTACCTTGATAGCACAACGCACAATTTCTTCATAGCTACTGAAGTCTCTTATAGCTAATGCCCTTCGAAGACTTGGTTTTCAGCCACAGAAAAATCGATCAACTTTACTTTCAGGTTGGATGATAATTCCAGAAGCATACCTTGCAAGTCTTGTAAAATTTGCTTCATAGGTACCAACAGATTCATCGTCCCTTTGCTTCAGTTCAAGAAATTCTTTCTCCATCTTTGTTCGAAGAATACGAGGGAAGTACTTACTGAAAAACAAGTTCTTGAACTCGTCCCATTCCATGGACTCAATTTCATCTCTTGGCCTCGTATTCTTGATAAGATTCCACCATTGATCAGCTTCACCATCCAAACGATATACTGCTAAGATGACTTTATCATGTTCAGAACATTGAAGAACTGAAAATATCTTTTCAGTAGTACTGATCCATTGTTCTGCCACAAGTGGATCAGAAGACCCACTGAAAGAAGGTGGACGTTGCCTCATAAAGGACTCAATAGAATATTGTTCCCTTCTCTGCTCATTTGGAAGTCCAAAATGATTCATAGCTTGTGTAAGTATAGCAATAAGATTTTGCACTCCATCTCCCATAACATTTGTTTGTTCAGGAGGGCAATCATTGCATTGTCCATTGCATTGATCAACATGGTTCCTTCGGGTTCCAGCCATCGTCTAAAACCCAAAAAGAATAGTGTGAGAGGCAAAAATCATGCTAGGGAAAACAACATAATAAAGGGGGAGTACCTTCAATATCCAACATCTTAGGTTTAATTCTATGATCGTTAGCGTAATTCTATTACTATAACCTATACGTATACTTATCCCTAGGGACATCCCTAGACATACCATAGAAATATCTCTAGGGATCTCACTAACGTTTTCGCATCCTAGTTTCCAAAGTTTGACTAAACCTTTCCTCTGATACCAACTGTAGAGACCCGAAGCTTGACGTACATGGACATTACATTACATTTGCGGAATACTTAGTACATAACAAAAACACACACTAAAGGATCGTAATAGTTTAGTGTCTTTGGAAACTCGGAACGTAATCTTCTAATCGTGGTGAAAGTTCTTCAATATCTCCCATAGAGGTCATCCCTTTTTTTTCTACCTAAAACCTTTCTTTATATCCTGGGGAAAAGAAAACATAAAAGGGTGAGCTCAAATGCTCAGTAAGGGTAAACAAAAGAAAAAAATCAATCACATCATATACATAGCTTTTGGAAATCTTAACCTGCAAAAGAGATCATAATATCATAACATGGAATATATCATAGAAGTGAAAATGAGATCCCCATAATCATAACATAAAACTTGAAACTTTGTGGCATGCACACATAATCATGGAAAATCATTTCTTGTTAGTCATGACACATTGCCAAGACTATCTTAGTGGACAAAGTCCCTTTCTGAACCGAGTTCACTCCTCGTTTCAATCCTGTATCACTGAACCGAAATAACCTTCCGTTCCAGCCATGTCTATCTCATGAGATATAAAATCTTTACCCAATGCATTGGAGGGAGATATAGGTCCCACCCATCTTATAATGAATCCTTTCTTATGTGTGCCACATAATCATAAATCATACATCATCGTATAACACATGTAACAAAAATGGGATTCTTGAAACATCATGACATCATAAATCAATTCATATAAGATAAAGGAATTCATAAAAATAATTCCATCACAACATGATCAAATCAATTTAATAACAGGGATAAAACAGAACCCTTTATTATCTTAGATGGAAAATAATTTTGATAAAACACTTGAACTCCATTCTTGAGGAAAATATCCTTTCTTCTTCAAAAACATTTTTCCTTTCATAACATGTCATACAACTTTAAAATAAAAGAAGTTGATTAAAAATAAACTTGAAAACTTGTAAAGGAAGCTTCTTGGAAATAATGTTTTAAAAATCCATTCATGCCGTATAAGTTAAAAAAACATTCTTCGTACTTTTGTCGGAAAAGTCAAAAAGTACCTCGTACGAAAAACGACAAAAGATTCCTTTCATACGTATTACTAAAAACTCACCGAAGGGTAAAAATGGATTTAAACAATTTTAGGTGGATGGAAATGATATTACATATTGAGTAAACATGGATGTGGATGATAAAATACACCCCAGTAAATACTTACGAATAAACAATCTCGGATAAAAATGAGATTGTGATATTTCCCTTACCTTATGTCCGACTTGCTTTGTAAGTGTTCGAACCTCCTGTATAATGATTTAAATCATGTTATTGACTTATTCCAGAATCATATTCATTGTTATGATATCATATATGGTTCACTTATGACATTATATTACCCGTTCTTTTGTAAATTCCATGTTAAAGAAGCGTTTTGGGTAAAATCGTTTCATTTATCGTAGGTGTTTTGACTTGTTGTTCTTGACATCATTATTACTTATATCATGATCTACTTACTTCCAGAATATAAAATATGATTTATATATCATATATATTCAGTATATATATATATATAATAGATAGATAAATAAAATGAAAAACACCGTTCATGGAGACGGTAGTCCGTACGTACGCATGAACGCTGTTTTACTTTCCGTATTGTCTTGAAATGGAAGTAAGTAGATGACATACATATGTATATATATACATAAATCCAGTAGCTTTATAATGTCATATATTTCATTATTATTTCTTATATATACATTATAATCATTCTTAAATGGTTAACATGGAGAATGAATCTCATCGCGTCGTGGAGACGGTATTCCGTACGTACGCACGAGCGATAATATCATTTCTATAAATATTGAATTGAATTGGAGTGTATTATACAATATATCAGAATCAATATGATGTTTTAATAACTATGTATAGTTATTCTTTACACCATTATACCCATCCATGTAAGGTGGTGGTGGAAAATAGATTACACCACGGCGTGGAGACGGTATTCCGTACGTACGCACGCGCGGTGATTTCTTTTTCCGTAGGATGGATAGATGGTGAAATAGGGTTGTTTCATACTTATAATAACATATCAGTATATGATTGATACTGATGTTATTACTTCATAATGAAACAACCTAAGAAGAAGAAGTGGAAGAAGAAATAAAGATGAAAGAATTGGTAACGGTAATTACCTCTTCTTTGAAGTGCCTCTTTGAGACCTCCACTTAGGGCACTAAAATTGGTCTTTGAGGAAGACCAGAACCTCTAGGATGTTGCTAGGGAAGTGGAGAGGATAAATTGGCAGGGGTTGGCCGAGCTTGAGTGCTCAATTTGGTGTGAGGAGGAGGGGGAGGAGGTGTCCTTTTATAGGGGAGGAGAGGGGCACCTTAGGAATATCTCAAAATATTATTTTATATTAAAGTCAAAATCGGTTTATAATGGTTCCAAAGGGACTTATTTCGAAGATAATGTGGGTATGGGTCGAAATCTTATCAACCAATAGGATTTAGACAAGTTTAGGGTATTATTTTAACCTTATCAATTTGATTTAACTCTAAGTTAAATAATTTAACTTTTACCGTGTCTTTTTGTTTTCTTTCACTATATGGTTAATAAACTTACTATAACATGCCAAACGAACCCCAAATTGTATATTATTAATACATATATCCTTATCTAAGTCATTTGGCTGAACCCTAGATTTTTAGGAATAAAATAACAATTAATAATATAATATTTGATTTAAAAACTATTTTGTGTCAATTTTGACACTATTTGATATATGATTTTTGTGAAAGTCATAACAGACTTATATGTTCAAACCAAGTTGATTAAATCAACACTAATATATCATAGTAACCTAGAAAATTAGTGGAATTCATAAAAAGTCTTAAATTACATTTATTTTGGTATTTATATTATCAATTATGTCAATATTTTATTAATAAGATAATTACTGCATCATTTTTGTGTCATAAATAAATTATATTATTTGATGTCTAAAAATTACAAATAAAATACCATCATGTAGGAAATCGTTTTATCTTTCTAATGAATATTTATAGTCGAATTTATCTTATGTATAACCCCATATTAAAAATGATTTACTTATTAAACTTTGATTTTAACTATTTTAACCCTTCTTTAAATAAATTAATAATAAATGTCCTAATCTAATCCAAGTGGGCCTAAATGGTCATATTTTATTCCTAAGTTTGTTTTTGGTCGAATTAAACTTGTCCAATAGAATTAGGACATGTGTTAGGGTAATATTAATATCATATTTACCCTTAGTTACCTTATTTACTATTAACCGTGGTAAAAAAAGTAAAAAGTTACTATTCACCAAAAAATTATTTTCATCTCATTGAACCACATTTTAGTCCTTGATATTAACCGTGTCTCTCGGATTTTCGAAATTCCATTCACAGAAGCGGTAAAATTATGTTTTATGCAAAATTCAGTTTTTAACCTACCACTTAGTAGTTTCACTATTCATCAAAAATTGATGTTTTTCAGAACAATGCCAAAATTTCATCCCAAGCTATATTTCATATTCCGAATTCAAAAATGAAGTCTATTTTACCAAATTCATAACATAAAAGTTGCATTAATTAATTTTATAATTAAATCCCGCTATTAAAACAAATAGCGTGTTTTTAAGAAACAATATCTATCAAAAGATTGACACTTGTTTATGTCTAGTTTAAATGTGAAACTACATCCAATGACCAACATTGTATTAAATTGTAAAAATATATTCTAAATATACTTTAAAACCACTCAAATTAATAATTTATCACTATTAATTATTTCGATTAAAAAAAGTTGTTTTTAATTATAATTTAGTAATTTTTCACTATTCATCAGAATATGAAAGTTATCCGAAAAGTACCAAAATTTCACCTTAGGCTAAATTCGATACTCCGAATCCAAGAATGAAGTTCATTTTGAAAAATAAGATTTACAGAATTTTAAAAAGTGGTTATTACTATTCATAACGGCTAGTTTTAATAATATTTTAATAGCACATCGTTGTTTAGTGAAACTCGGTATTGCGTATTACACACGCTATCGAGGAAGGTCGCGATTGCGTGTAATGCAAGTCAAGTCAAGGATGTGTGTTGTGCAAGCTCCTTTTGGTGTAGCGTACAACACAAGACATTAATAAAATTAAAAAGAATATTTTTTTATAAAATCTTGGGCTGTTACATTCTACCCCCCTTAAAATGAATTTCGCCCTCGAAATTCGTCGGGGTTATAAATGGTTTACTATTTGAAAGTTTCTTTAATAGAAACCCACATCGTAAAAGGGAATACCAAAACTTGGCTTTAAAAACTAAAGTATGAAATGTAACGATTACCCAAATAAACTAATCACTGGGTTTCCACATAGGTGAAAATATGGATATGGAAGAGAAATCTAACCATCATGTTCTGATGGAGAGTGGTAGAGAACATGGCTATGGAAAATCCAGTAATCACAAATCCATAAATTTGTGACGATCTAAGGTACCATCTGATTCATCAGGTATAAGATCACTAGGACAACATTTTTGGTTTTCAAGATCATTTCCCTAAAGTTGAAAATTTGAATTAGAATAAATACTTACTTTATTTTGGTACAATCTCACTGTTGTTCGTGCTTTGAACAATTTCCACTTCATCTCTTAAATAAATGAAGTTGAATTTGTTATTCGTGAAGTGTTAGCAGATCATGTGATAGAATGACAGGTCATTCCATCTGTCTCAAACAAAAGGTTAGCAAAACTTATATACATAAGTCGATCTATAGTGAGATTAATCATATATGGTTCCTAAAATGGACTTATACTTCATATATCATACTGCTTAATATAATAAAACTAGTTTCTACTAAACAGGGACTTCCTGTAGGTCAGTGGTAGGCGATAAAGGCCAGTCGCACTTCGGTTGTAGGTTCAATTCCTACAGCCTTGTCCGAAGCGATGGGCTGTCGCCCGTCCTGCAGGTTGTCCTTTTTCTAAAACTACGTTACTATAACATCCCATCAATAATATCGAAAATCTTCTATCCTTAAACAATACTAACTTATGTCCAACATAATCCAGTCTAATCTTTAGGCTTATACATAATACTGCAGTCCACTCTCATAATATAGTAACAACGATTACCAGAGATTTAATACTGTCATTGATGCCCACATATCACAAGATATGTCTTGTTGGTCACATTCCAAACATTCAAAGTCCATAATCATGTATTCTCTTGAATACCTTAGTGAAAACATGAGTGCAGTTAAAAGTTAACACTTTCCACATACCAAAATCCTCAAAATTATATATACTCAAACCATGATATCACTTAGTCCTTATATCAATCATGAGCTCATGAATACTATTAAACATTTCATTTTCTCGTCTTCATTATGCGCATATCATCTTATTTCCAAAAAATATCTCAATCACTTTGAATACCACATCAATAAATATTGCAATACTCAATGATACAACATTATTTTGGAATCCCATTACATAAACACTTAATCATTCCACCACATCGTTGTCATATTCAACATTTCCAATAGTGATCGCATGTGATTTCCATTTGTCCTATGCCTTCAGTGGTTTCTCATGTTGATCATCACTAACCCTTGGATTAGGGCAATTATTAGCATAATGCCCCATTTCCTTGCACTTGAAGCATTGAAGTGTTGGCGGTGCGTTCTCTGCAGTGTTTGCTTTATTCACATCATTAGAAACCCTTTTTCCATTACTTCGACACTCAGCTGCTCGATGACCTTCTTTTCCACACTTAAAACATTTTCTAGTCCCTTTAAGACAATCTCCACCATGCTTCTTTCCACACTTTGTGCATAAGGAAACATTCATCTTCTTTTCACCATTATTCTGAGATTTCTCCTTGAACTCCATCTTTCGTTTCTTGTCAAAACCATGAGATGGATATGTAACACCAACTTCCATTTCTACCTTGATAGCACAACGCACAATTTCTTCATAGCTACTGAAGTCTCTTATAGCTAATGCCCTTCGAAGACTTGGTTTTAAGCCACAGAAAAATCGATCAACTTTACTTTCAGGTTGGATGATAATTCCAGAAGCATACCTTGCAAGTCTTGTAAAATTTGCTTCATAGGTACCAACAGATTCATCGTCCCTTTGCTTCAGTTCAAGAAATTCTCTCTCCATCTTTGTTCGAAGAATACGAGGGAAGTACTTACTGAAAAACAAGTTCTTGAACTCGTCCCATTCCATGGACTCAATTTCATCTCTTGGCCTCGTATTCTTGATAAGATTCCACCATTGATCAGCTTCACCATCCAAACGATATACTGCTAAGATGACTTTATCATGTTCAGAACATTGAAGAACTGAAAATATCTTTTCAGTAGTACTGATCCATTGTTCTGCCACAAGTGGATCAGAAGACCCACTGAAAGAAGGTGGACGTTGCCTCATAAAGGACTCAATAGAATATTGTTCCCTTCTCTGCTCATTTGGAAGTCCAAAATGATTCATAGCTTGTGTAAGTATAGCAATAAGATTTTGCACTCCATCTCCCATAACATTTGTTTGTTCAGGAGGGCAATCATTGCATTGTCCATTGCATTGATCAACACGGTTCCTTCGGGTTCCAGCCATCGTCTAAAACCCAAAAAGAATAGTGTGAGAGGCAAAAATCATGCTAGGGAAAACAACATAATAAAGGGGGAGTACCTTCAATATCCAACATCTTAGGTTTAATTCTATGATCGTTAGCGTAATTCTATTACTATAACCTATACGTATACTTATCCCTAGGGACATCCCTAGACATACCATAGAAATATCTCTAGGGATCTCACTAACGTTTTCGCATCCTAGTTTCCAAAGTTTGACTAAACCTTTCCTCTGATACCAACTGTAGAGACCCGAAGCTTGACGTACATGGACATTACATTACATTTGCGGAATACTTAGTACATAACAAAAACACACACTAAAGGATCGTAATAGTTTAGTGTCTTTGGAAACTCGGAACGTAATCTTCTAATCGTGGTGAAAGTTCTTCAATATCTCCCATAGAGGTCATCCCTTTTTTTTTCTACCCAAAACCTTTCTTTATATCCTGGGGAAAAGAAAACATAAAAGGGTGAGCTCAAATGCTCAGTAAGGGTAAACAAAAGAAAAAAATCAATCACATCATATACATAGCTTTTGGAAATCTTAACCTGCAAAAGAGCTCATAATATCATAACATGGAATATATCATAGAAGTGAAAATGAGATCCCCATAATCATAACATAAAACTTGAAACTTTGTGGCATGCACACATAATCATGGAAAATCATTTCTTGTTAGTCATGACACATTGCCAAGACTATCTTAGTGGACAAAGTCCCTTTCTGAACCGAGTTCACTCCTCGTTTCAATCCTGTATCACTGAACCGAAATAACCTTCCGTTCCAGCCATGTCTATCTCATGAGATATAAAATCTTTACCCAATGCATTGGAGGGAGATATAGGTCCCACCCATCTTATAATGAATCCTTTCTTATGTGTGCCACATAATCATAAATCATACATCATCGTATAACACATGTAACAAAAATGGGATTCTTGAAACATCATGACATCATAAATCAATTCATATAAGATAAAGGAATTCATAAAAATAATTCCATCACAACATGATCAAATCAATTTAATAACAGGGATAAAACAGAACCCTTTATTATCTTAGATGGAAAATAATTTTGATAAAACACTTGAACTCCATTCTTGAGGAAAATATCCTTTCTTCTTCAAAAACATTTTTCCTTTCATAACATGTCATACAACTTTAAAATAAAAGAAGTTGATTAAAAATAAACTTGAAAACTTGTAAAGGAAGCTTCTTGGAAATAATGTTTTAAAAATCCATTCATGCCGTATAAGTTAAAAAAACATTCTTCGTACTTTTGTCGGAAAAGTCAAAAAGTACCTCGTACGAAAAACGACAAAAGATTCCTTTCATACGTATTACTAAAAACTCACCGAAGGGTAAAAATGGATTTAAACAATTTTAGGTGGATGGAAATGATATTACATATTGAGTAAACATGGATGTGGATGATAAAATACACCCCAGTAAATACTTACGAATAAACAATCTCGGATAAAAATGAGATTGTGATATTTCCCTTACCTTATGTCCGACTTTCTTTGTAAGTGTTCGAACCTCCTGTATAATGATTTAAATCATGTTATTGACTTATTCCAGAATCATATTCATTGTTATGATATCATATATGGTTCACTTATGACATTATATTACCCGTTCTTTTGTAAATTCCATGTTAAAGAAGCGTTTTGGGTAAAATCGTTTCATTTATCGTAGGTGTTTTGACTTGTTGTTCTTGACATCATTATTACTTATATCATGATCTACTTACTTCCAGAATATAAAATATGATTTATAGATCATATATATTCAGTATATATATATATAATAGATAGATAAATAAAATGAAAAACACCGTTCATGGAGACGGTAGTCCGTACGTACGCATGAACGCTGTTTTACTTTCCTTATTGTCTTGAAATGGAAGTAAGTAGATGACATACATATGTATATATATACATAAATCCAGTAGCTTTATAATGTCATATATTTCATTATTATTTCTTATATATACATTATAATCATTCTTAAATGGTTAACATGGAGAATGAATCTCATCGCGTCGTGGAGACGGTATTCCGTACGTACGCACGAGCGATAATATCATTTCTATAAATATTGAATTGAATTGGAGTGTATTATACAATATATCAGAATCAATATGATGTTTTAATAACTATGTATAGTTATTCTTTACACCATTATACCCATCCATGTAAGGTGGTGGTGGAAAATAGATTACACCACGGCGTGGAGACGGTATTCCGTACGTACGCACGCGCGGTGATTTCTTTTTCCGTAGGATGGATAGATGGTGAAATAGGGTTGTTTCATACTTATAATAACATATCAGTATATGATTGATACTGATGTTATTACTTCATAATGAAACAACCTAAGAAGAAGAAGTGGAAGAAGAAATAAAGATGAAAGAATTGGTAACGGTAATTACCTCTTCTTTGAAGTGCCTCTTTGAGACCTCCTCTTAGGGCACTAAAATTGGTCTTTGAGGAAGACCAGAACCTCTAGGATGTTGCTAGGGAAGTGGAGAGGATAAATTGGCAGGGGTTGGCCGAGCTTGAGTGCTCAAATTGGTGTGAGGAGGAGGGGGAGGAGGTGTCCTTTTATAGGGGAGGAGAGGGGCACCTTAGGAATATCTCAAAATATTATTTTATATTAAAGTCAAAATCGGTTTATAATGGTTCCAAAGGGACTTATTTCGAAGATAAAGTGGGTATGGGTCGAAATCCTATCAACCAATAGGATTTAGACAAGTTTAGGGTATTATTTTAACCTTATCAATTTGATTTAACTCTAAGTTAAATAATTTAACTTTTACCGTGTCTTTTTGTTTTCTTTCACTATATGGTTAATAAACTTACTATAACATGACAAACGAACCCCAAATTGTATATTATTAATACATATATCCTTATCTAAGTCATTTGGCTGAACCTTAGATTTTTAGGAATAAAATAACAATTAATAATATAATATTTGATTTAAAAACTATTTTGTGTCAATTTTGACACTATTTGATATATGATTTTTTTGAAAGTCATAACAGACTTATATGTTCGAACCAAGTTGATTAAATCAACACTAATATATCATAGTAACCTAGAAATTTAGTGGAATTCATAAAAAGTCTTAAATTACATTTATTTTGGTATTTATATTATCAATTATGTCAATATTTTATTAATAAGATAATTACTGCATCATTTTTGTGTCATAAATAAATTATATTATTTGATGTCTAAAAATTACAAATAAAATACCATCATGTAGGAAATCGTTTTAGCTTTCTAATGAATATTTATAGTCGAATTTATCTTATGTATAACCCCATATTAAAAATGATTTACTTATTAAACTTTGATTTTAACTATTTTAACCCTTCTTTAAATAAATTAATAATAAATGTCCTAATCTAATCCAAGTGGGCCTAAATGGTCATATTTTATTCCTAAGTTTGTTTTTGGTCGAATTAAACTTGTCCAATAGAATTAGGACATGTGTTAGGGTAATATTAATATCATATTTACCCTTAGTTACCTTATTTACTATTAACCGTGGTAAAAAAAGTAAAAAGTTACTATTCACCAAAAAATTATTTTCATCTCATTGAACCACATTTTAGTCCTTGATATTAACCGTGTCTCTCGGATTTTCGAAATTCCATTCACAGAAGCGGTAAAATTATGTTTTATGCAAAATTCAGTTTTTAACCTACCACTTAGTAGTTTCACTATTCATCAAAAATTGATGTTTTTCAGAACAATGCCAAAATTTCATCCCAAGCTATATTTCATATTCCGAATTCAAAAATGAAGTCTATTTTACCAAATTCATAACATAAAAGTTGCATTAATTAATTTTATAATTAAATCCCGCTATTAAAACAAATAGCGTGTTTTTAAGAAACAATATCTATCAAAAGATTGACACTTGTTTATGTCTAGTTTAAATGTGAAACTACATCCAATGACCAACATTGTATTAAATTGTAAAAATATATTCTAAATATACTTTAAAACCACTCAAATTAATAATTTATCACTATTAATTATTTCGATTAAAAAAAGTTGTTTTTAATTATAATTTAGTAATTTTTCACTATTCATCAGAATATGAAAGTTATCCGAAAAGTACCAAAATTTCACCTTAGGCTAAATTCGATACTCCGAATCCAAGAATGAAGTTCATTTTGAAAAATAAGATTTACAGAATTTTAAAAAGTGGTTATTACTATTCATAACGGCTAGTTTTAATAATATTTTAATAGCACATCGTTGTTTAGTGAAACTCGGTATTGCGTATTACACACGCTATCGAGGAAGGTCGCGATTGCGTGTAATGCAAGTCAAGTCAAGGATGTGTGTTGTGCAAGCTCCTTTTGGTGTAGCGTACAACACAAGACATTAATAAAATTAAAAAGAATATTTTTTTATAAAATCTTGGGCTGTTACATTCTACCCCCCTTAAAATGAATTTCGCCCTCGAAATTCGTCGGGGTTATAAATGGTTTACTATTTGAAAGTTTCTTTAATAGAAACCCACATCGTAAAAGGGAATACCAAAACTTGGCTTTAAAAACTAAAGTATGAAATGTAACGATTACCCAAATAAACTAATCACTGGGTTTCCACATAGGTGAAAATATGGATATGGAAGAGAAATCTAACCATCATGTTCTGATGGAGAGTGGTAGAGAACATGGCTATGGAAAATCCAGTAATCACAAATCCATAAATTTGTGACGATCTAAGGTACCATCTGATTCATCAGGTATAAGATCACTAGGACAACATTTTTGGTTTTCAAGATCATTTCCCTAAAGTTGAAAATTTGAATTAGAATAAATACTTACTTTATTTTGGTACAATCTCACTGTTGTTCGTGCTTTGAACAATTTCCACTTCATCTCTTAAATAAATGAAGTTGAATTTGTTATTCGTGAAGTGTTAGCAGATCATGTGATAGAATGACAGGTCATTCCATCTGTCTCAAACAAAAGGTTAGCAAAACTTATATACATAAGTCGATCTATAGTGAGATTAATCATATATGGTTCCTAAAATGGACTTATACTTCATATATCATACTGCTTAATATAATAAAACTAGTTTCTACTAAACAGGGACTTCCTGTAGGTCAGTGGTAGGCGATAAAGGCCAGTCGCACTTCGGTTGTAGGTTCGATTCCTACAGCCTTGTCCGAAGCGATGGGCTGTCGCCCGTCCTGCAGGTTGTCCTTTTTCTAAAACTACGTTACTATAACATCCCATCAATAATATCGAAAATCTTCTATCCTTAAACAATACTAACTTATGTCCAACATAATCCAGTCTAATCTTTAGGCTTATACATAATACTGCAGTCCACTCTCATAATATAGTAACAACGATTACCAGAGATTTAATACTGTCATTGATGCCCACATATCACAAGATATGTCTTGTTGGTCACATTCCAAACATTCAAAGTCCATAATCATGTATTCTCTTGAATACCTTAGTGAAAACATGAGTGCAGTTAAAAGTTAACACTTTCCACATACCAAAATCCTCAAAATTCTATATACTCAAACCATGATATCACTTAGTCCTTATATCAATCATGAGCTCATGAATACTATTAAACATTTCATTTTCTCGTCTTCATTATGCGCATATCATCTTATTTCCAAAAAATATCTCAATCACTTTGAATACCACATCAATAAATATTGCAATACTCAATGATACAACATTATTTTGGAATCCCATTACATAAACACTTAATCATTCCACCACATCGTTGTCATATTCAACATTTCCAATAGTGATCGCATGTGATTTCCCTTTGTCCTTTGCCTTCAGTGGTTTCTCATGTTGATCATCACTAACCCTTGGATTAGGGCAATTATTAGCATAATGCCCCATTTCCTTGCACTTGAAGCATTGAAGTGTTGGCGGTGCGTTCTCTGCAGTGTTTGCTTTATTCACATCATTAGAAACCCTTTTTCCATTACTTCGACACTCAGCTGCTCGATGACCTTCTTTTCCACACTTAAAACATTTTCTAGTCCCTTTAAGACAATCTCCACCATGCTTCTTTCCACACTTTGTGCATAAGGAAACATTCATCTTCTTTTCACCATTATTCTGAGATTTCTCCTTGAACTCCATCTTTCGTTTCTTGTCAAAACCATGAGATGGATATGTAACACCAACTTCCATTTCTACCTTGATAGCACAACGCACAATTTCTTCATAGCTACTGAAGTCTCTTATAGCTAATGCCCTTCGAAGACTTGGTTTTAAGCCACAGAAAAATCGATCAACTTTACTTTCAGGTTGGATGATAATTCCAGAAGCATACCTTGCAAGTCTTGTAAAATTTGCTTCATAGGTACCAACAGATTCATCGTCCCTTTGCTTCAGTTCAAGAAATTCTTTCTCCATCTTTTTTCGAAGAATACGAGGGAAGTACTTACTGAAAAACAAGTTCTTGAACTCGTCCCATTCCATGGACTCAATTTCATCTCTTGGCCTCGTATTCTTGATAAGATTCCACCATTGATCAGCTTCACCATCCAAACGATATACTGCTAAGATGACTTTATCATGTTCAGAACATTGAAGAACTGAAAATATCTTTTCAGTAGTACTGATCCATTGTTCTGCCACAAGTGGATCAGAAGACCCACTGAAAGAAGGTGGACGTTGCCTCATAAAGGACTCAATAGAATATTGTTCCCTTCTCTGCTCATTTGGAAGTCCAAAATGATTCATAGCTTGTGTAAGTATAGCAATAAGATTTTGCACTCCATCTCCCATAACATTTGTTTGTTCAGGAGGGCAATCATTGCATTGTCCATTGCATTGATCAACACGGTTCCTTCGGGTTCCAGCCATCGTCTAAAACCCAAAAAGAATAGTGTGAGAGGCAAAAATCATGCTAGGGAAAACAACATAATAAAGGGGGAGTACCTTCAATATCCAACATCTTAGGTTTAATTCTATGATCGTTAGCGTAATTCTATTACTATAACCTATACGTATACTTATCCCTAGGGACATCCCTAGACATACCATAGAAATATCTCTAGGGATCTCACTAACGTTTTCGCATCCTAGTTTCCAAAGTTTGACTAAACCTTTCCTCTGATACCAACTGTAGAGACCCGAAGCTTGACGTACATGGACATTACATTACATTTGCGGAATACTTAGTACATAACAAAAACACACACTAAAGGATCGTAATAGTTTAGTGTCTTTGGAAACTCGGAACGTAATCTTCTAATCGTGGTGAAAGTTCTTCAATATCTCCCATAGAGGTCATCCCTTTTTTTTTTCTACCTAAAACCTTTCTTTATATCCTGGGGAAAAGAAAACATAAAAGGGTGAGCTCAAATGCTCAGTAAGGGTAAACAAAAGAAAAAAATCAATCACATCATATACATAGCTTTTGGAAATCTTAACCTGCAAAAGAGCTCATAATATCATAACATGGAATATATCATAGAAGTGAAAATGAGATCCCCATAATCATAACATAAAACTTGAAACTTTGTGGCATGCACACATAATCATGGAAAATCATTTCTTGTTAGTCATGACACATTGCCAAGACTATCTTAGTGGACAAAGTCCCTTTCTGAACCGAGTTCACTCCTCGTTTCAATCCTGTATCACTGAACCGAAATAACCTTCCGTTCCAGCCATGTCTATCTCATGAGATATAAAATCTTTACCCAATGCATTGGAGGGAGATATAGGTCCCACCCATCTTATAATGAATCCTTTCTTATGTGTGCCACATAATCATAAATCATACATCATCGTATAACACATGTAACAAAAATGGGATTCTTGAAACATCATGACATCATAAATCAATTCATATAAGATAAAGGAATTCATAAAAATAATTCCATCACAACATGATCAAATCAATTTAATAACAGGGATAAAACAGAACCCTTTATTATCTTAGATGGAAAATAATTTTGATAAAACACTTGAACTCCATTCTTGAGGAAAATATCCTTTCTTCTTCAAAAACATTTTTCCTTTCATAACATGTCATACAACTTTAAAATAAAAGAAGTTGATTAAAAATAAACTTGAAAACTTGTAAAGGAAGCTTCTTGGAAATAATGTTTTAAAAATCCATTCATGCCGTATAAGTTAAAAAAACATTCTTCGTACTTTTGTCGGAAAAGTCAAAAAGTACCTCGTACGAAAAACGACAAAAGATTCCTTTCATACGTATTACTAAAAACTCACCGAAGGGTAAAAATGGATTTAAACAATTTTAGGTGGATGGAAATGATATTACATATTGAGTAAACATGGATGTGGATGATAAAATACACCCCAGTAAATACTTACGAATAAACAATCTCGGATAAAAATGAGATTGTGATATTTCCCTTACCTTATGTCCGACTTGCTTTGTAAGTGTTCGAACCTCCTGTATAATGATTTAAATCATGTTATTGACTTATTCCAGAATCATATTCATTGTTATGATATCATATATGGTTCACTTATGACATTATATTACCCGTTCTTTTGTAAATTCCATGTTAAAGAAGCGTTTTGGGTAAAATCGTTTCATTTATCGTAGGTGTTTTGACTTGTTGTTCTTGACATCATTATTACTTATATCATGATCTACTTACTTCCAGAATATAAAATATGATTTATATATCATATATATTCAGTATATATATATATATAATAGATAGATAAATAAAATGAAAAACACCGTTCATGGAGACGGTAGTCCGTACGTACGCATGAACGCTGTTTTACTTTCCTTATTGTCTTGAAATGGAAGTAAGTAGATGACATACATATGTATATATATACATAAATCCAGTAGCTTTATAATGTCATATATTTCATTATTATTTCTTATATATACATTATAATCATTCTTAAATGGTTAATATGGAGAATGAATCTCATCGCGTCGTGGAGACGGTATTCCGTACGTACGCACGAGCGATAATATCATTTCTATAAATATTGAATTGAATTGGAGTGTATTATACAATATATCAGAATCAATATGATGTTTTAATAACTATGTATAGTTATTCTTTACACCATTATACCCATCCATGTAAGGTGGTGGTGGAAAATAGATTACACCACGGCGTGGAGACGGTATTCCGTACGTACGCACGCGCGGTGATTTCTTTTTCCGTAGGATGGATAGATGGTGAAATAGGGTTGTTTCATACTTATAATAACATATCAGTATATGATTGATACTGATGTTATTACTTCATAATGAAACAACCTAAGAAGAAGAAGTGGAAGAAGAAATAAAGATGAAAGAATTGGTAACGGTAATTACCTCTTCTTTGAAGTGCCTCTTTGAGACCTCCTCTTAGGGCACTAAAATTGGTCTTTGAGGAAGACCAGAACCTCTAGGATGTTGCTAGGGAAGTGGAGAGGATAAATTGGCAGGGGTTGGCCGAGCTTGAGTGCTCAAATTGGTGTGATGAGGAGGGGGAGGAGGTGTCCTTTTATAGGGGAGGAGAGGGGCACCTTAGGAATATCTCAAAATATTATTTTATATTAAAGTCAAAATCGGTTTATAATGGTTCCAAAGGGACTTATTTCGAAGATAAAGTGGGTATGGGTCGAAATCCTATCAACCAATAGGATTTAGACAAGTTTAGGGTATTATTTTAACCTTATCAATTTGATTTAACTCTAAGTTAAATAATTTAACTTTTACCGTGTCTTTTTGTTTTCTTTCACTATATGGTTAATAAACTTACTATAACATGCCAAACGAACCCCAAATTGTATATTATTAATACATATATCCTTATCTAAGTCATTTGGCTGAACCTTAGATTTTTAGGAATAAAATAACAATTAATAATATAATATTTTATTTAAAAACTATTTTGTGTCAATTTTGACACTATTTGATATATGATTTTTGTGAAAGTCATAACAGACTTATATGTTCGAACAAAGTTGATTACATAAACACTAATATATCATAGTAACCTAGAAAATTAGTGGAATTCATAAAAAGTCTTAAATTACATTTATTTTGGTATTTATATTATCAATTATGTCAATATTTTATTAATAAGATAATTACTGCTTCATTTTTGTGTCATAAATAAATTATATTATTTGATGTCTAAAAATTACAAATAAAATAACATCATGTAGGAAAGCGTTTTAGCTTTCTAATGAATATTTATAGTCGAATTTATCTTATGTATAACCCCATATTAAAAATGATTTACTTATTAAACTTTGATTTTAACTATTTTAACCCTTCTTTAAATAAATTAATAATAAATGTCCTAATCTAATCCAAGTGGGCCTAAATGGTCATATTTTATTCCTAAGTTTGTTTTTGGTCGAATTAAACTTGTCCAATAGAATTAGGACATGTGTTAGGGTAATATTAATATCATATTTACCCTTAGTTACCTTATTTACTATTAACCGTGGTAAAAAAAGTAAAAAGTTACTATTCACCAAAAAATTATTTTCATCTCATTGAACCAAATTTTATTCCTTGATATTAACCGTGTCTCTCGGATTTTCGAAATTCCATTCACAGAAGCGGTAAAATTATGTTTTATGCAAAATTCAGTTTTTAACCTACCACTTAGTAGTTTCACTATTCATCAAAAATTGATGTTTTTCAGAACAATGCCAAAATTTCATCCCAAGCTATATTTCATATTCCGAATTCAAAAATGAAGTCTATTTTACCAAATTCATAACATAAAAGTTGCATTAATTAATTTTATAATTAAATCCCGCTATTAAAACAAATAGCGTGTTTTTAAGAAACAATATCTATCAAAAGATTGACACTTGTTTATGTCTAGTTTAAATGTGAAACTACATCCAATGACCAACATTGTATTAAATTGTAAAAATATATTCTAAATATACTTTAAAACCACTCAAATTAATAATTTATCACTATTAATTATTTCGATTAAAAAAAGTTGTTTTTAATTATAATTTAGTAATTTTTCACTATTCATCAGAATATGAAAGTTATCCGAAAAGTACCAAAATTTCACCTTAGGCTAAATTCGATACTCCGAATCCAAGAATGAAGTTCATTTTGAAAAATAAGATTTACAGAATTTTAAAAAGTGGTTATTACTATTCATAACGGCTAGTTTTAATAATATTTTAATAGCACATCGTTGTTTAGTGAAACTCGGTATTGCGTATTACACACGCTATCGAGGAAGGTCGCGATTGCGTGTAATGCAAGTCAAGTCAAGGATGTGTGTTGTGCAAGCTCCTTTTGGTGTAGCGTACAACACAAGACATTAATAAAATTAAAAAGAATATTTTTTTATAAAATCTTGGGCTGTTACACTTCTAGCGCACCTCGGGTGAACTTGAATCCCCCTGTCCAGGGATTTTCCAATACAACACAGCTCCGGTATCCCACCTTCTTACTCGGCTAGCCTTCCACAACCAAGTCGCAGGTGATTTCTACTTCAATTAATTGTTTTATATGTTTTATAGACTTTCGAATTAGGGTTTTGTGTGGTAAATGGTTCGATCATGATGTAATTTGTCAGATTGTTTTATTTTAAGGATTATTTGTGTTTTTTGTGGTGTGGTTGTCATGCGACAGAGTCCACACACTGTGTTTGTGAAATTTCGATACCGAAGGTATGTGTTTCTGTATATATGTGTTTTTTGAGAAATTAATTTTCTTATTTAATTAATTTAGCATACTAATTGATTAGTTTTCCTAGTGCGAATAGAGTTTCACGTAGGGTTTAATTTTATTTTCATGTGTTTAGTAGCGTGTTTATTTAATATGAACATTCCGATTTCATGAAAACCTATTCTGAGCTTTTATTAGAGTTTTGTAAACATTGTTTTTTGTTTATTAGGTTGTGCAAGGGGTGAAAATTCTATTTTATCATGTTTTTGGTGTTGCGTCATGGTGCTCTTGGTTTTAGAAAGGATGTTTTGAGTGTGTTGTTAGTATTGACCATTGATGTGATATTTCAAATTCATTATAAATTGTTTAAGTGTTTAATTCCTTTATTAAATTATATATACAGGGAGTGGTCCCTTCATTGGGGGTTCAAGTCATCGGAAGCAAGGACCTATGTATATACATATACATAAAAATGTACATGCATGTTGCTGAAGCATTCTTGGGTTGCCTCTATCAAAAATGCGTGTTTTGAGGTCTGTCCCCTAAGACTATGCCTTCAATATGATTTCTAGAAATGCTTTAGTGCTTTAAAAAAGTGTTTTAAAAAATTAAATAGTATATATATTCTACGAAAAGTGTTAGCGATGCTTAGAGTTGGAAAACCCTTTATATCTAATGGTTCCCTTTTACAATTTAAAATGTGTAGTCTTCTTTTAGATATATTTTCTAGCATGACACACTGAATGCTTTGAAGTGTTTTTGAAAAATGTCTCTTCATATCTACTCATAATTTATAAATTTTACAACGTTTGTTTTTCATGTTGATATATGATCCCGACCATGCTAGGAAAAAGTAATACCCTTTTTATGCTAAATTGGTTTTGAAATGATTAATCCTTAATGTGGGTTTTCCTAAGTGGGTAGCATGTCTGTGTGAAGGTTGATTGTTGAGTAAAGATAAATTAGTGAAAGACTTTAAAAAGCAGTAAGTTCATGTTTTGGTTAGTTTGTAAGAATGTATGAGTTTTCAAATAAATCTGGGGTAAATTGGTAATTTTGTTTTCTTCAGTGGTTTGATTTATTTTAAGAATTTTTTTAAAAGTATGGTTCCTTGTTTCGAAAATGGATTTTTAAGATGATTTTTTGAACTAAAATATGTTGAACAACATCATTTTCTGATTGGTAAAGTTCTTTTTAAAGTAATCGGGCATGTTTGGAACTTTAAAAAAATTGTTAGAAAAATTGGAAAACCCCTCTTGAGGCATCCCCCTAGTTTGAGAAATGTCATGAAAGTGTTAAAATGTGATTTGAGATATGTACCTAGTATTGATGCTTATGCTTTGTGTGGCATGAAAGTGGGGGAATGTGTTTAAGGAGGGAGAACTGTAGTGAGAGGTTGAATGCGTTTTGGATAAAGAATGTGTTGTGTACATATATGTTTTCTTGATAAAAACTCACCACAACTTGAAATAGAGAATAATGGGAAACCTAGGTATCTAGGTGGGTGAACTAGGACTTGTGGGCATGTGGTCCAGAGATGACATGACCCGGTATAACTAAAGGTTTGACAATTGCAACACTAACTAAACATATTAATGACTGAGGCTTATGGTCTTCTAAGACACATTTTCTGACAGTCATGGTCTTCAATGCCATGTTTTCTAAGGGTTTTGGTCTTCTAATCCATGTTTTATGAGGGTCATGGCCTTCTAAGACACATTTCATTGAGACATGAAGATCCTAGGTCTCTAACGAACACTAGTTACTTAGGGATTTCCCAGGGTGCTTTTGATGAAATTTTCAATTCAGTTGTTTCATGCTTGTTCCCTCTTTTTTGAATACCAAATTTTAATCAAAACCTGTCTCCTTAAATTTTGAAATGTTAATGCATGCTCAAAATCTATTTTGAAAAGTGAAGAGAAATTTTTTTTCTGGGAAATGAGAGCTTGTTATTTTAATTTGAAAAGAGAAAAAAACATTATTATATTATGAATTATTTAGAAACAAACATGATTTGGTTTTATTATTAAAGAAAATGGCCTATGGAGTTGTTGTATTTTGGCTTTCCTACTGAGCATCTCGGTGCTCATGCATAGTTTATCTTTTTAGTTTCAGGTTCTGGTTTTGGATCTTTCTTAGAGTAAGCTAGTTTCTGTGATTGGTGGTGACCCATGAGGTCACTTGGAGGTATGTTCAATGGTCCATCCTTGTTCTATTTTTAATTTCAAGTATTTAACTACCTTGCATAATTTATGTCGACTGTTTATATGTCTTTTCTGGGAAACATCGTTCCCAGTTGCCTCATTATGGTGTCCAAAACTAGTTGACAGCCCATGGGGATCGGGAACGCCCTTTGGGCCATGTCGCGGACCAGTTCGGGCACGGGGTCGGATGACTAACTGGCCGGGTTTGTGACAAAATGGTATCAGAGTGAGGTTTTGTTCTTATTATTTGGGGTGTCAGGTAGATCAGAGATAGAATTGTCGGTACTCTAGTGGTAGATGCGGGAAGTGAATCACGAACTCTTGCTCATTCCGATCATCGAGTAATGAGGGGTAGTCTGAGATTTATGTTTCTGGGTTTTCTCTGTGCAGATGGGGGATGACAATAGTAGTAAACCGGTACTGTGCATGGTCTCAAATGGAGTAGCAACCCATCTAATACCCGGGAGTACGGTTCAACACTCCAAGTGGTTGGAGCTTTCCGAGGGTATGGTCTGCTAAACCATATAGCTGGGTTCATCACGGCCATTAGTTATCCATCCTTGTGCTTTAATTTTTTTGATGTCTTGCTTTAGTTTTAGGATTGGAATGAAAGTGTTTTTTAAGTAAAATGAACTTTGGAGTTGCTCTTATTTTATTTTGGTGTGTTTTTGGAAGGATTCTTGAGGTGTGTTTCTTTTGAACCTTGTTTCTAGAAATCAGAATTTGATTTTTCAAAGATGAATTTACAAAATAATGTCTAGGGTTATTTGAAATTTAAGTGAGTTATTTTTGAAATGGGAATCATTTTTAAAATATGTGTTGAATTTTTGAAATGGTTTTGAAAAACATATTTTTGGAATATTGGAAATGTTTTGTTTTGAAAGTGGAAGATCCTTATTTTGTCTAGTGGTATTCTTATAGATGCTCGCATATGCATGTAGAAGTGATTAATGGATAGTTGGTGGATCATGTGGATGGGGGCGTGAGTGGAACCAAAATGCATATCTTTGAGGAATCTAGGAATATCACTGTTGAGTGATTGATATTTAAAGCTGTTTCTTGTTTCTTAAAAAGTGGGGTTTTCTCTAAATTGGGTTTTTGTGCTTAAATGTTTTTGGAAATTAGAAAATGGTATTGATTCCAGATTGAAAGCGATGAGTTCAAAATAGTTGTTGGGTTTTAATGTAATATGTTTGGTTTCTCAAGCAGGTGTTTTTATTTAAGAATGAATTGATGTTTCAAATTGAAATTGTATGATTTGTGTTTGGTATATGGATTTTTGCTTTGTGATGTGTTTGGATTTGTGGAAGGCTGTTTTGTGTTTATTGTTTTTAGTATGCCCCTAGAAACATCCCATGGGTTCCAGTAGGTGTCTTTCAGTTCTTGGCCCGACATTGACTCTCAGTGGAGTGGCAGAGTTGGGTTTGACTCGGTTGTGTCAGATTTTTTAGATGTTGAGGTCAAGTGAGTATTGTTGAATGCTTTTCAAAGATTGGAGTGTCTTCAGTTTTTGAGGAACTCTGAATGTTGAGTGGTGTAAATTGTATCGAGTATGATTGGTGGAGAGACACTAAACTAGTAAACGATGATCACGCCATTTTTGTTGCAAATAAGGATGTCTTGAGAGATCCTTAAGACTTACCTCATCAAACTGTTGTACCAATGTATGTGAAGTTTCCTCATCCGATGAGGAGTGTGAACCATAGGGGCCTATTCTTGGAGTGCTCCTTCCATCAGTTCATGTTGCGTGTCAGAGAGAAAGCTAAATCTCCTATCTCTAGTGTGGTCAATCAGACACTCTAAGTCATTTTCTTCAATTCTCAGTTGGTATGTTGATGGAGTTTATGTTTGGGACATGTGGATAAGTATGTAGGTTTCATTTTCTGTGGAGGAATTTCCAGTCATATATGGTAATCTTATGACTACGCGGTGGTAGATTCTTCAGAAATCAGGGCCCCATCCATAGGTCTTAGGTTGAAGCTTGCGCACTGTCAAAAAATCATCAGACGTTGTGAGAGTCTGGTCTGACTTAAGTCCACTGTAGGAATAATTAATACAGGTTGTCCTGTGATAGTGGGATCATGATGAAGGTTTCAGTACGTATCACTCAAATTAAACTAGTAATACCAAAATGGGTGTCATGGTGTTAGGGAAATCCTAAAATGGTGGGGAGACCCACCCCGGGTCTTGTTGTCATCCCCTCTTGTGTTGGTTGGTTAAACTTAGGGAGCATGGATGGTCAAGCCAATGTTAGAGGTTTGTCTGGGTTTGTGAGTCATTTTTGTTTGTATAACCATTGTGTGACAAGAATCCTAATATGGTGGGGATACCACCATAGGATGAACTTGTGAAAAACTCCATCTTCAAAGTGTGTTTGGTGGGGGAATATTTTTCTCCTACTCCGACCGACATTTATCATGAAAATTGGTTAGCATGGGTAGTGGGTCAGTTGATGAGTGTTCTTGGAGATCTCAAGTAGCCCTAGTGATCCCTAAGTCAGGGGTCAGAGTGTTCCATGTTATAGTTCTATTTTGAGGAGAATTCCGTGATGTTGGTCATTTTTTTTGTGACTCTGGTTTTGAGATATTTGGAGTTTTAGGTCATGGGTGTTTTGAATGCCCGACCTTCGGGCGATTGAGTTTTATTTTAGGTATCTTCGTGTTATTTCCTAAAATCATGGATTGGTTATGTATTTTGGGACATTCTGGGGGTAGAAAGTGTCATGGTGGGTAGAATTGTCACACCCCAACCGATGCTTAGTCTTAACTTAATCATTTTGGGTTTTATTTTTGAGTTTTGGTTTGAACGAGTTAAATTTTAAAGGAATTTTTGATCTTATACGGGTCTACGATCATGTGTGCGACCGTGTGTAGTGCCCAAAATTAATAAGAAAACGTTTTATGATTAAATTTATTTTTACACCAGCACACGACTATGCCGCAACCATACCCACGCTTGTTCCCGGTGTCCTGACTCAATAGTTAATGCAATTATCTTTGCGATTGGTTTTATTATTTTAGTTTTATTCTGAGTATTATTTTTATTTATGTTAATATTTCAAATATGTTATTATTATTATTTTAGTTAATATTTTAATTAGTTAGATAATATAAAATTATTATAATGGTTATAAAATTATCAGCATGTAAATTTTAACATTGCTACAATTATTATTAATTTCATTAATATTTTAATTTGGTTATAAATATTTTTAATCTATTGTTAAAAATAAAATAGAAAATAAATTCTTAATATAATATTTTTTACCACTAAAATTACTATTATTATTGAAAATATATCATTAAATTAGTATAATTATTAAATTATATCTAACATAATTGAATTTATATTTTCATTTTGGTTTTTATTTTATTCTCTTTTATTTCATCTTCATTTATTATTATTTATTTCTTTATTTACTTATTTTTCTACCTTTCCTCTTATTTTATCCCCCTCATCCTGTTGCTCCTGTAGCTCCTCCCAAAACCCTACCCGCAATACCCTTTCCTCTCTTTACACCTCCTTCTCGCCGGTCCGACCACCACCTTCTCGCCACCCTGCAACCCGCGTCACACCACCCAGCCTTCCTGCCAAACTGCCATCGGGCCACGCCCCGCCTTTCCTCGGCTTGCCTCATGCACTACTGTCGACTTGCCAGCCCTGCTCCTATTTGGTGGTGCCCTGTCAGCCTCCCCTTCCAGACACCTCTGGCCCCATTCTTTTCCGGGTGCACAACGCACCTCCCCACGCAACGACCCGCTGGGACCAACTCCGTGTTCGGCTTCCATACTCCCTTCTAGAGCTCCTCAGGTGAACCCGGCTCCCACTGTCCAGTGGTTGTCTGACACAACACACCTCCAGTAGCCCACCTTCTTGCTCGGTTGGCCTCCTGAACCCTAGCTGCATGTATTTCTTCATCGATTAATTTTTTCTTCTATTTGATAGACATTCAGATTATGGTTTCATGTTGTAATTGGTTTGATCATGATGTACTTGGTCTGATTGTTATATTTTAAGGATTAATTTCGTTGGTTGTGGTGCAGTTGTCATGCGGTGGATTTCACGCACCGCATTTGTGACGTTTCGATACAGAGGGTATGTATTTCCATGTATATTTGTTTTTTAACAAATTAATTTTCTTATTTAATTAATTTAGTATACTCATTGATTCATTTTATTGGTGTGAATATAGTTTCACATAGGGTTTAATTTGATTTCGATGTGTTTAGTAGTGTGTTTATTTGATATGAATGTTTTAATTTTGTGAAAACCCATTCCGAGATTTTTGTAGTGTTTTGTAAACTTTTTTGTTGGTTTATTATTTCACGTAAGGGATATTAATTCTATTTTATCATGGTTTTGGTGTTTCATCATGGTGCGCTTGGTTTTAGAGAGGATGTTTTGAGTGTGTTATTGGTATAAAACATTGATGTGATATTTCAAATGCTTTATAAAAAGTGTTTAATTCCTTTATTAAATTATATGTATAGTGAGTGGTCCCTACCTTGGGGGGTTTGAGTCATCGGAAGCAAGGACATATGTATATACATATACATGAAAATGTATATGCATGTAGGTGAAGCAGTCTCGGGTTGCCCCTATAAATAAATGTGTGTTTTGAGGTAGGTCGTCTAAGCCTATGCCTTAAATCTGAATTCCATAAATGATTTAGTGCTTTAAAATGTGTTTTAAAAAATTAAATAGTATATACGTGCTAGGAAAAGCTTAAGAGATGCTTATCATTGGACATTTATTTATATATAATGGTTTACTTTTACGATTTAAAATATGTTGTCTTCTTTTAGATTTGTTTTCTAGAATGACACACTGAATGCATTGAAGGGTTTTTGAAAAATGGTTCTCCATTACCTATGCATAATTTATAAAGATTCCAATGTGTGTTTTTAATGTTGATATATGATCCCAACCATGCTTGGAAAATGTAATACCCTTTTTATGGTAAATTGGTTTTGAAATGATAAATCCTTAAAGTGGTTTTTCTTACATGGATAGAATGTGTGTGTGAAGGTATATTGTTGAGTAAAGATAAATTAGTGCAGGACATTAAAAAGATGGAAGTTCATGTTTTGGTTAGTTTGTAAGAATGCATGATTTTTGGATTAAATATTGGGTAAATTGGTAATTTTCCTTTCATCAATGGTTTCATTTATTTTAATAATGTTTTTAAAATTATGGTTCTTTGGTTGCGAAAATGGATTTTTAAGATGATTTTTGGAACTAAATGATGTTGAGAAACATCGTTTCGGATCGGTAATGTTCTTTGTAATGTAATGGGTCCCATTTGGAACTTTAAAAAAATGGTTTACAAAATTGGAAAAACCCCTCTTCAGGAATCCCTCCCTAGTTTGAGAAATGTAATGAAAGTGTTAAAATTTGATTTGTGATATGGGCCTAGTGTTAATGCTTATGGTTCTTGTGGTGTGAAATAGAGGGAATGTGCTTAAGGAGGGAGAATAGTGGTGAGAGGTTGAATGAGTTTTGGTAAAGGAATGTATTGTGTACATATATATTTGCTTGATAAAAACTCACCACCACATGAAACAGAGCACAATGGAAAACCTGGGTATCTAGGTGAGGAACTAGGACTTGTGGGATAGTGGTCCAGAGATGACATGACCGGGTATCACTGCCGGTTTGACGATTGCAACACTAAATAAACATATGAATGACTGAGAGTCGTGGCCTTCTAAGCTATGTTTTCTGTGGTTTGTGGTCTTCTAGGCCATATTTTCTGAAGTTCGTGGACTTCTAAGCCACATTTTTTTTAGGTTTGTGGCCTTCTAAGACTCGTTTCATCGAAACATGAAGATCCTAGGTCACTAAATAACAGTAGCTGGTTAGGGACTTCCCATGGTGCTTGTGATATGATTTTCAATTCAGTAGTTTCAAGATTGTTCCCTCTTTTGTGAAAACCATATTTTAATCTAAACTGGATTCTTTAAATTTTGAAATGTTAATGCATGCTCAAAACCTATTTTGAAAAGGAAAGATAAATTTTTTTCGAGGAAATGCAATCTTGTTATTTGAATTTGAGAATAGTGAAAAACATTATTTTATTATTCCTTATTTTCAAACTAGCATGATTTGGTTTTCTTATTAAAGGGAGTGGCATAGGGTGTTGTTGTATTTTTTGATTTCCTACTGAGAATCTCAGTGCTCACACCTACTTTATCTTTTCAGTTTTAGTTTCTAGTTTTTTATCTCTCTTACAGTAAGCTGGTTTCTATGATGGGTGGTGACCCATGAGGTTACTTGGAGGTATGTTCAATTGTCCATCCTTATTCTATTCTCAATTGAATGTATTTAACTACCTTGATTTGTTTATTTCAACTGTTTATATGTCTTTTCTGGGATAAATCTTTCCCAACTGCCTCATTGTGGTGCCTGGCACTAGTTACTAGCCTTTGGGGATCGGGAATGCCCTTCGGGCCAGGTCACGGATCAGGTCGGGCGCCAGGTCAGATGACGACCTGGCCTAGTTCGTGACAGGAAGTGTTCTAGATCTCGTCTCATCATTTTATGAATAATGAATTTTCTTATGTTATCTTAATTTGATAAAGATTTGGGAATAATTATCAAACAGATGGATTATTCATTCTTGAATAATGGATTCATAATATTATTTACCAACTACTTCATCTACTAATTCATTTCATTAAAATGAAATACATCTCATCCTTTTTTAGTATTTGAGGCCATGTATGTTAGATATTATGAATATATTATAAATTATTAAAAAGTATGATGAATTAACACTACTATTCTACAAGTAAAAATAAAATAAATCTGTCAATTTATTGGTGTTGATGAATAAATTTCACAGAAAGTAAATATTACAATATATCTCACCTAATTATTATTAGATAAATCATAATAATAACTAAATTTCATAAAGAGAATTTTATGTTAAATAATATAAATCCTTTTCAATAAAAAACAATAGTAGTTAGAAAAAAACTATTCCATAACATCCATTTTATACGAGAAATATTCAACCGTATATCATTTTAAAATAATCCTAGAAACTAAAAAAGAAATAATTTAAAAAAATAATGAAGAATAAAAATAAGGTAGAAGAAAATAAATATTTACTTTTAACTGTGTTTCTCTCTAGCCCTTTTCTCCGTCATTGAATTTTTTATTTCACTAAATCTCTACTCTGTCCCAAAAGTTATAAAAAATGAGTCCCGCTAAAAATCTATGAACCATACATTTAATAATATTAAATCACTATTTAATTTTTCCATTTCCCGAATGTTGTTATAACTTTTCTACAAGTCTTCTTAATTAAATATAGTTTTCTTATCCCCTAGATAATTAGTAAATGTAAAAACCACTATACATTTAATTTTTATTTTATTTCCTTTTTTTCATTTTATCTAATATTTATTTTTATGTCTCATTTACTTTTGTGAAGCCTTTTCCAAATAGTAAAGTGAACACTAGGCCTTATACAATAAATTTTATGTATATTCATTTCAACCACTTGACCCAAAAACATGGTCAACCAGATCGTCCAAACATGTTCCAACATCATGGTATACATGTTTATCGTCATGGACATTATAAAAGAAATTTTGTGCTTTTATGTTGTTACATAACTGTAAATCCTAAGATCAAACTTCCATAAGAAATCATTAATAGTTCTTTCTAAACTATAAATTGAAATATTTTTATGGAAATATTTCTATATTAGAGACCTTTATAAATGTTTACACAACCAATTATTAAAATTTTAGCTCAATGGTTATAAAATATATCCTAGGTTATTTCTTTTATTTAGATATAATTTCAATATATTATAATCAGGGTCTTAGATTTTATGCAAGGTCATGAAAAAACATTATCAATATTGAATACTATTTCCATTTCCATGTTTATCAAAACTCCATTAAATTACATATTTATAAAACAAATCCATAAAACATCTGAAATTAATAAATTTTTAAAGAGGAAAATTGGGTTCTTTTAGTATCATGACTCATCAAATGAGTGAATTACATCATATGAAATAGAAATAAAAAAATATACTAGGGTTACAATTCCATAGAGTCATCCTATAATCATCCAATAAATATTATACCTCCATTTACTACAACCCTTTTTTCTATATATCAGGCCTTCTATAATTTTATTTTCTCAACTCTTAAATGTCTTCTTGTAATTATTTTATATATTTTTATATTTATGGATTTATAAAAAACTATAATTTTTAACTTTACATGTCATCAAATGATTTATCAATCATATATGATCTATTTAGTTCTTACACAATAATTTATTTTGATTCCATAATGTTACATGAGGCTAGTCCAATAATCCATGATTATTCATATACAAATGCATATGAACTAGTTTGTTCTCCCATTGGTCTTTTATTTTAACTTCTTTCTTATGTCAAATCCATTCCTCCTTATATAACTCTATAGAAGTAGTAAAATTAGGTCTATTTTCGAATCGACATCAAATTTCAAATGAAAAACAGAAATTTTAAAATTTTCATACATAAAATTACCATGATACTTTAACGGTAGCTGAAAAATTTTCAAATTACAGATATGACTTTTTCAATTAATAATAGGAAGAAATTATAAAAAATTCAAATAAAATCCATCTAAAAGTCAAGTACAAAATGAAAAAATAATTTTATTACCCAAAACCACATATTTCGATTATATTTTATATATTTCATAAAATTATTTATTTTAATTATCATTAAATATATCTATTACAAAATTATTTCAAAAAAATAATATTAATGAACATATATTAATTTGATATTTTAGAAGAAAACTATTTTAATTTATTAAAATAACTAAAATTTCAAATAATCAAAACATTAATAAAGACCCATAAAATATATTGTAAAAATAATTTATATCATAATTTATTTCATTAAAATATAAATTCTAATTTTTAAATAAATCTTAAATAAATTTTTTTTTCACATATATTTAAAATATATGAATAATTATGAAACTAAAAATCTTTTTAACAACAAAAATCATTATAAAATGATACTACATTGTCATTGAAAACGTATAAAATATATGGCTACAATGTATTAACCGACACATAGTCAAATGATTATCATCAAGAAATCAATTCAATATACTCCTAAATAAGACATCATTAATCAATAATAAGTTCACATAATGAACAAAATGAAGTTTTAATTTGAATTATTTTGTATCCATTAAATCTTACTAGAAAAAACTAATTGTCACTCCCTCAATAAAATATGATTTTTAAAAAATATGACTTATAGATTCAAAGTAGATAATGAATTATTAAATTGTTGAAAACATTTAAAACAATGATATTCATTTATTAATGTTCTCCTTTAGAAAAGAGTATCTCTTTTTCTTTTGTTAGGAACACATGAAACTCATAAATTAAACCATAAATAATCTTTTTAATATTTAATTAAATTTCACCCATGAAACCCTAATTGATAAGTGAGTACATGAAATAAATACTATCTCTCCATAATGAAACCAAATTCATCCATAAAATTTTAAAACAATAGAGATAAACAAAGGATTATTAGTTCATTTGGTAGAATAAGTGAATATAGAATTTATATGATCAGTTTTCAAGAATGAATTTAATATTCAATTTCAAATGTAAAAGGTAATAAAATATATTCATAAGGAATTAATTTTAATGATTTAAATATAAAATATAGAAAATGGATTAACTTCATGTTGAAATTAAAATGATTAACCAGTTTAAAGAAACCAAAACAATCCTTAATTCTTAGTAAAATACATACTTATCATAACATATATACTAATTCATAAGTAATAGAAATTTAAAAAAAAATCATGAAAAATATATCATTTGTTCGTTGAAAAATATTTCATCACATACAATTACACATTAACCACACATAAATCCTAAAAGTTTCCTTGATTTTAAATCCCCTGTTAAATGAAAAAAGTAACATCCTTACATGAATGACCACTAAACTGGTATCTATATTTTTCACCACAGGTCTTCAAGAAAACCTAAATATATTCAAGAGGATACTGACTTGTAGTGAGGGTGTAATGTTGGTATGGTGCAGATACTATACCCTCATGGTTGGATTCACACAATGATATATCAAGATAAAATCAATATGAAACAGTAGTATAAGAAATAAATAAGAAATGATAAGGAAGAATAAGAAAAATAAAATAATTTAATGTAAATGTGTCCGAAACCACAATAAAATAATTCATGTTATTCACTTTGTACTACAAGTACATGTAGAAGGAAAATAAAATTGCTAGGTACAATGCAATAAGAGAACCAAGACCCAAAGTACTGCTCCTAGAGCATCCTGATTACTTTATGTTCGTGTTCTCCTACTTCTAATAAAAGCATGATAAGACAGGTAAATAACCACATATCTAGGTCCTTCAACCAAGGAGGTCAGTTCAGGCAACCCAATACAATGGTGGCCTGAATATTGTGTTAGATACATTATTTGTAGGTTGGAACCCACAATGTCTTGGAAAATCAATTTCGTGCAATATAAATTAAGTATTGTGCTAGAGTAAATAGATGTAAGATATAAGTAAGTAAATAAATGCATTGGGCTGGGCACCACATGTACAATAGTAAAATATACATACTTCATCCAAAGACATTGAGTATGAACCGAATGATCATAAAATAGTAAATTGGGTGAGATGATATGATAGTATGTGGACTACCCCATGCTTATGGTTTAACTTGGAGGAAAATTACATAGACCATTAATACTGAGGGGATTAATACTTATTTAAAAAAATGATCATCTACATTTTCTTCAATTCAAATTGAAAAACAGCTTAAAAAACATTACTAGACACCCTGAGACCACCCATTAAAATCCATAAGGACTTTCCATGTATCACTCGATAGGCTCAGTTTATAACCATTGTGATGGAGTCATCCTTGGTATCCCAAGAATTAAGAGCCTCATGTAACTCCAAAAATGGTATTTATAGTCAAGTACTAGCCTCTATTTCCCCACCTAGTATCGTACATAGGTCCTCTATGTTTCACTCAAGATATTGTAAAACCATCGTTCCTTCCAGCACATCTATTGGGTCTCCCCAAGGGAACTAGTGGAACTCATCTGGAGGTAAATTAGATATCGCTCGGTGAGATCATCCCATGTATAATTGGTGTCTCCAATAGAGTACTTATAAAACACCAAAAAAATTCCATAATAAGGCATGCTAGTCAGTACAAGGGGTCATTAAGTCTGAACCACTCATATCACTCAAGAACTGACATAAAGGCACTGCATAAGAAATGTATTTATAATAGTCAAAACAAGAGTATCCAATTCATCAGTGCAATAATTTAATTCCTGTATGTCATTTTAATCAAGGAATTTCCATTTTAAAGACTCATTTATGGCATGGGACATATGTATTAAGTAATTGGAACATGGGATTCATTCAACTAGTTCAAATATGGGACATTTAGAGTGTTTTACACATGCCTCAACACCCAATTTAAATCAATTAATTACTTATGGAATATTATTATAAGGTTATACCCCACAATGGGAATGTAAGAAATCAAAACTAAAGGGAATTATGGCTTCAAAGTTTAATCACCCAGCATAAGAAATAAAATTATGAAGTGTGAGGTATAAAGATCAGGGGCCAATCACATATCCATCTATTTATCTTCATTCAATTTATAAGTTTAAGACATTAACCAAAGTATCAACTCACACATGTTTATTTAACCATTTAAGGAATGGTAAAAAAATTAAATTAATGGTGGAATACCCAATGGGGTGGACAAAGACCAATATAACGACCCACATAAGTGTTTTAACTTAATGAAATGTCACGTTAAACATGGTAAACCATTTTAAATTAATTTATTAAGAATAATCGAGGTGTCTCCAGAAGGGTTCAGGGAGCTCTATGATGATCTGTCATTTACAATGTGAAGAAATTATACGAAATATCCTAGACCAAGTACCCCAATAAAGTAGTTCTCCACGCATCCATTATGAAGGATTGACTCAATCATTAATGGATCAAATCAAAGTATACATCAATCACCCTGAAAATGGGGTAAAATCCATTGAACATAAATAATGAAACTAATGGAAGAGGAACCACCAAATAGAAGCTGTAGGTAGGAGGAGATTACTGAGGGCTTCCCAGTTCTTTCAAAGAAGAGATATTTGGTTGCTGGATGGAGAAGTTTGATCCAAACCTAAGAATGTGGAGGAGGAGAAGGAAAGTGTGATGGATTGGAGAATAATCTTGTAGGTGGAGAGGAGAAATAATAAAAGCAGTGTTTAATGATTTCATTAAGTGAAAATGGGTAATTTCACCCTCAAAACTGGGTCATATGGTTTCAAGACATGATTTATCCAAACTGTGTGCCAACCATGCAACTCCTACTTCTTTGGAACCCACCTCATATGGTTTATCCCATACTATTACCAAACCGCATGCCAATCGTGTGATGAATAGTGACAGGTTATTGCATATGTGGAACTAACCATGTGGGATAGTCTCATGGTTTGGGTAAGCCATGCAATGCCCATGTGACACGTTTTTCTCATCAGAAATAGGACACACCATTTGTAGATGGGGGTGCACAATTTCAGAAATACTGTGTTCCCTCTGTAGACCCTCCCAACTTGTGATTTTTAGGGCTTCACACTTATGAAACTCAATGAGTCTCATAAGGAACCCCTTAGGACTTTACCCATGTCTAAAAAACACATTTAGGTGTTCCAACTATCAGAATTTCATTTTGATGATCTGATTACAAAACAGACCATCCACCAAAGGACAAAATTCAAAATACCTTATAATTTCATCCGGTCCAAAAACATAGGATGCTACAATCTCCCAACCATATAACATTTCATCCCCAAGATGCATTGGAAAAATTAATAGAACATCGCATGACCTACTTAGGTCTTGATATTTATTTCAAACGGCCATGAAACATTTCTAATGCCCAACGTAACTCCAATTATCACCTTTTCACTCAATTAAGGTGTCGTAAAAACCCATTCCAACACGTTTTTTCAGAACAAAAACACTTGGATGAAGATTACCTGATCCTGTCAAATGATAGGATCAAAATCTATATCACCTATTAAAATACCCGGTCCATGGTGCTTCCACCATTTTTTTGCAATTCAAAGGACAATTCCAAAACACGGTATACACATTTTTTGTTTTTCCTTCCACCATGGGCCCATTGAATCCCAGCGATGAACACAGAAAGAAACACGATATGATCAAAGGGTCTACTCCAAACCGACACCATTTAAACTTATTCTCGTGATCCTTATATGAAAAGACACTATGAACATATAATTTTAATAAGTCTTACCTGACAAGGTAATGATGCGATTAATCATTGGTTGCACATGGTGAGAGATATGGGTATCAAGTATATTACTCTGAAGATGACTACCCTTGAGGAACCACTCATAGATAGATGGTGCATTTTAAAAACTATACCTGAAGCATTTAAATAATGTTCACTAGGTGTTTACTCATGGAGCAATCGCCAAATACTATAATTAGCTTTTGATGAAATCTCTATTGAAAATTCTTCTTCCGGCCATTGTCCCTCAACATGAGTATAGATGTAAACCCAATACATCACCCTTGGAACATTATGACTCAAACATCATATAAAATACTGATTATAGTCCAAGGTATCCTCAAAATATACCTGAGTTAAAGTAGATCATCCATGTTACACCATGAACATCTTTCACAAAAGATACATTTATAACATGTTGAACATAAACATAAGGAAAACACAAAATGATTTCAAAGTGTAAAACTGATTGGCAATCCAATTGAAGGGAAAAAAGATGGATTCCATGAATCTATCCAATGTGTTCCTACATGGGAACCTTTGTATCACTCAATACTAACCATTTTGTAAAAAAAACAACTCTTCTAGAGTTAAACATTGATCCAAACCATCAAAAAATCCCAATGGTTTATAAAACATTATTGTTGTGTAAGACCAATTTTCTCTCAGTGTACACAGATGATACAAACACTACCACAAAAACAGCTTTCCCAGTGCCAACCTTTATCAGCGCTTTTTTTAGCGATGATAAAGGTACCCCCTTTATTAACACTTTTTTTAAAAGTGCTGATAAAGAATCGACATCAAAATAAAATTAAAAAAATATATTAATATATTAAAATATAAATATATTTATATTGATATAAATATAATATATAATTTTTTAATATATTTTAGATAAGTATAAATATACATTTACAATTAATATACATAATATATAAGATATTTAGTTAAAATCGATTATAAAAAATTAATAAAATATTTTTAATTAATAAATTTCTAATTATTATGGAGGAATAATAATTTCATAACAATTTGAAGACCAAAAAAATAAAAAAATTAAAAAACGTCCCAAAATATGTTGTAAACACAACTCGAACTTCAAACAACCATAACTTTTGATCCGGGTGTCCGTTTGATCTCAACCATATATCAAATCGAAGCATGTGATGAGATCCAAACCCATGCCACTTGGGGGACCCTGGTAAAGGTTTTTTCGAGGCTAGAAAAGGCCCATAAGGCCTCCAAAACCGACTTTTTAGTCGGGGTACACTGATTTTTTACCATTTTGTGGATTTTCAGCCTCGTTTAAGGGGGTATTATTGACTTTTTTTGGTGGAGACTGAATTTTTTCCAAGTAATTACATTCTTATTGATATTATGTCAGTGAACTTTTATCATTTTTTATAATGAACTTCTATTTATAATCAAATATATAACTATATGTACATATTTTTTTATATTCACAACTATAAATTTAATGTTTTAAATAAATAATTAAACATATTTACATATAAAATATATTAGATTTATCCAAATAAAAACTAATATCCATTTTATTTAAAATACCAATATATAAATATTTATATTACTATATATTAATATAACTATTCATATTATTATAACTATATATATATTAATATAACTATATATATTATTATAAATATATATTACTATATGAATAAATATAACAATATATATATCATAAATAAGAGAACAAATCAATATAGGGGAGTGGAATAGGCTTCAGGACCGCAGGGGGGAGGTGTCGAGATCAAATCCGGGTGGAGGTAGAGGCGCACGCGCATGGGTGAATTTAAGGGTCTAGCACTGATAAAGGTGGGTTATAGCGCAGATAAATGGTGGAGGGGGTGCGTGCGGGCACTGGAGGTGTGGTAACAAACTGATAAAGAGGGGGCTCAAGCGCTGTAAAAAGCCCCCCCCCCCCCCCCCCCCGAGATTGGCAGGATTTTTTTTAAATTTTAAATTTTTTTCTGCTTTATCAGCGCTTTTAATAAAGTGATGATAAAAGGGGTCTTTATCAGTGCTTTTTTGAATGATGATAAAGGGGACCCCCCCCCCCCTTTATCTACACCGGCTTTAACAGTTCTTTTCTAAAACTATTAATGACCTTTTCTAGTGATTTTAAAGGCCATATTTGTAGTAGTGAAAGATAAGGGATGTGGTCATCTTTAAGTTAAAGGTACACTTAGAGGAATAGAATGATTTCCAAAAATGATACAAGACACTTTCACAATGTTAATGACAAAACACATTGTAAGGTTCATAACCATCAACACCAAGAGATGGGTAGTCGAACCACCTCTGTTTGAATTCCTCAAAAGAGATCTTATAATCCCATCAATACATTGCCATTAACTGATCACTAGGTCCATACCACATTAGGCATCCCGTGATTTCTCCAACCTAACCACTGAAGTCCATCCTTAACCGATATAGTCTTCATATGTTGAGCATAAAACCATGAAAAATATTGTTGTGTTCACGAGCAAGCACCATCTTAAATGAAGGATTACTATCCACATGGAATTTTGAAAAAGTATGACCATTCTAAAATGGTCGTCAATGTTGTACTCATTCTACATGGATGTAGACATTTAACCAGAGATGACACGATGCTCCCCATCTTAGGAGTGTCTTTAAATAGGATATAATAGAGAAATTGACCTCATTCCACAATGCACGCTCCATATATCACTGAATGCGAGTACTCAAGGTGATCATCATGGTTTAAAACCATTTAACAAAATAAATAGAGATAAATAAACAATCAAGAGAACTCAATTAGATTAACTATAAGAATTGCTTTTGATGATTCTCTGAGTCACGTTCCTACACATCAAGGAATTAGGCATTAAAACCAAAAAACTAACTAGTGAATCAAACACCTGATTCTTTTTAAAACATCATACCAATCATTATAATGATAAATGACAATTATAAAGACCCAAGTCATTGTCTTCAAAAGATTAATGAGGTTCAAATTGTTACAGATCACATCTTTCATTAGTTCCGTTGAACCTAAATTGTTCATTTCACAATTTAACAAGATGACATGTATCACATATACCTGCTCACACTACCCCAAGGTTTGATGAAAAAAATGAAAAACGTGATATTATCTCTAGGATTGAAAACCATATGAATTAAAATATGATATAGCCGAATAAATAAAACAAATCAATGTCAGACAACTCAAAATGACTAGAAAATAGATTGATGAAACATAGAGTCATCCATCACAGGAGGTAGGAGAAGTAGCATCACATAACCTACTCAACATATTACAGTGCCCTTAGCATGTCTAGCCCACTAGAAATGAGAATTTTGGAATGATTATACTCAAAGAAATGGTCAAATAACACATGAACCATGAAAATATTATTGTCATTATATAAACTATGTTTCCTACCCGAGACTATGAAACCTAAACAATACCACATAATATAAACTACTCATAAGAAATGACCAGGGGTTCTAAAGATCTGAGAGAGGTACCTAAAATGGTATATTAATTTACCAAATATGAAATTATTGAACACAAACGGGTTCACACCTATGAATGGTCCCTAGGATTGAAGGAATATCATTTAAATTTAGACATTGGAAGGAATAATCCTATGGAAACAATCACATTCTATTTCAAGGAACAAGTCAAGATATAATTTCATCTTCCATTATATAAGGATTCAAAATTTAGATACCACAATAGGATTCCTTTTAATGAATTAAATCCAAAAATAATTTAAATATTAACATTTACATGATTCATTTTAGAGAAGAACCATCACAAGTCACAAGGCATAATATATATGGTATTTTAAATGACCTTCTGAATCATTATTATTCAGTGTCATCCTATGTTAATTTGGACCCTACATCACATAAACCCATTTTAAACACAATTAATTTACTTATAAGGCCCCACATGAGATAGATAAAGAATATAAAATGGTACTATATTAATTTAATAGGTACTATTCAAAAGGAATCCAATATACATTCACAATAAAATCCATATAGGCATCTATGGGAACTTTTAAAAGTCCCACCACTCAAAACATAAGGACACCCTCACGGGGATAGGAACTAAGGGATACCAAAATAAAAAGGTGAACTAATGTGGCCCCAATTGGACATTTTGGGTAAAAAAAAGAAACACAAAAATTTGATACATCAATATTTTTAAAAGACACCCCAATTCGTTTCACTTTATTAAAAACATGACCAAACTAACCGAATTAGGTTTGTCATGCATTTAACACATAGTGATACGGGTCATTATGCCCTAATAAAAGATATAAAACCCTTATAAAGAAACTGTCACATTGAAGGTAATGATAAAACAATTTATATTTATAGAAATTTATCATATCAAATGGTTTAGTTTAATAGGTGACCACCCTATTCTAATTCATAAAGCACCCATACACCTCAAAAGTTGGAAGTTGGATCCCATTTTACCACAACAATATTACTTGGGATAAAATAATAATTTGAAAGCTTAAAAATATATAAAATATAACTCAAGTATTGAAAAACATAAATTATGGTTAAGTTGTATGGGTTGATAGATTCCAGTTTATAAGGAACCCGTACACCTTTCAAATTTCAAACTAACTCCCATTGAATAGCAACGAGCATGTTTCTAACCATGATAAAAAATCATAGAAGAATGGAAATATAGACAATAGCATTTATTAATTTTTTAAACATGATAATAAAATTTTCATGCCAAATTTAGTAATAATATTGGTAAATATGATGGAAACCACAAGGCACATTACAATAAACTTCAAAAACCCGATCGATGATATCTAGATGGAAAGGAATGTGAATTCCCATGTTCCTGGAATTATTAATATAATGGAACTTTCTTACCAAACCATTCCATGGGTAATTTCTAAATCATATACATTAGTAAGTAGTTAAAAGTACTCCAACCACTCAAGGTGAAATCATGATCATCTATAATAGTAATAGCTTAAAAATAATCCCAACCCTGAGAACCTAGAATTTTTCCAATATCTGGGTTGATCAATACCATGAACCTCTATTTACCCTGAATCATGAAATATCCAGTCTCTTCTTTAACATCCCCAAATAGTATGATAAGTAAAAATGATTATGCATTCGACACTACTTTATAACATCCCAACCCGAATGACTACTAAATGAGTAGTCAGACAGGTCACCACATGGCCTCAAGAAAACCGCTCCATACACTAGAGGTTGCCGACTAGCAGTGAGGGTGTAATGGTGTTAAGGTGGGGAGACAATAACCTCATGGTTAGAGACTCACAATGGTATAAAAGGTGAAAATACATAAGCAAAATAGCGGAAGTAGTAAAAAAATAAAAAATAAAGAAGAAGAAGACAAATATAATAACTAAAAGTAAATGAGGCCCATGAAACTATAAAATAATTCATGTTTGTCAGTTGACACATCAAGTCCAAGAATATGAAAAATAAAATAGGCAGGAATAATAAAACAAGAGAACACAAACCTAAATGCAAGCTCCTCAAGAATACTAAGTACTATCTTGGTCCTATTATCATACTCTCTGTACAAGCATGACAACACATGAAAATAACCAAGTACTATAATATCAAAACCTAGGAGGTACTTCCCGGTACCCAAGTGCAATGGCAGCCCAAACAGGGTGTGAGATACAATCTCAGTAGGCCAAAAGCTATAATGTCTAAACCAATCCATTTAATTTAGTATAAATTAAGAAGTGTTCCATAGTAAATAGATTCATGATAGAAATAAATAAATGAATGAATTGGATTGTGTCTCACTTAGAAACTCATCCAATATACTTAATTTGGCCTAATTTGGTGACTCTTAATCAAGGGATCCTGAAATAGTAAATTTGGTGTTATGATATGAGATGAGGTGGAATAACCCAAGATGTATTTTTTTTCATGGACCAGATGTCTCTATATCTCTAATGCCGATGGGATTAGAAAATTTCATTAATTAAATTTGAAATACACCTTAAAAAAATATCAAGACACCCTGAGCCTATCTACAAAAACCTAGACGGACATTCCATGTATCACTCATGAGGCTCATTTTAGAACCACTACTATGCAGTCTGTCTGGGGTGACATAAGGATAAAGTCTTATGTGTCACTACAAGAATGGTATTAATAGTCCTATATTATCCTCTGATTCGAAATATGGTATCCCACATAGGGTCCTGAGTCTCAGTGGAGACATTGCATAGCTATCATGCGTATGAGCTTGTCCAAGGGGTCTATGATTGGGAATTGATGTCACTCATATAGAAGAAAAAATAGATAACGATTGGTGAACCCATCCCAGTCATAGATGGTGTCTCTCCCAATATGCTTCCAAAACACAAAAAAATTTCACAAGATGTAATGATATCCAATCTATGGGTCCATTAATTCGTAACACCTTGTATCACCCGAACAATTAAATAAATACATTACGCAAGCATTGAATTTATAATATTTGAAGAAAGAGGGAAAAATTCACCCTTTTAAGAATTTAGAATATATAAGTCACATTAATAAAAAAATATCCATTTTTAAGGCTCATTCAAGGAATGCATCATATATATTATGAAATTTTCCCATTGGTTTCATATAACCAATTAATATATGGAATATATTGGGGGTTTAAAACATCACTAAACACCTAATTCAAATCAATTACTTACTCAAGGTATATTATTAAGAGGAAATACACCTCAATTGGGATTTAAGAAGTAAAAACTAAACGTTATTTTGGATTATTATATGTAATTAAATTATAAAGTGTGAGACCTGAAGTTCAAGGTCCAATACATGTCCATCCATTTATATTAATTAAATTTAAATTATATAGTCAGTAAACAAAATAGAAACTCACACATGTTATTTATCCATTTTAGGCATGGAAAAAATGACCATTGATGGTGGCTCTACCAAATGGGGAGGAAAATGGCCAAGAAAACAAACCAACAATCAGTTGTACCATAAGAAACGGTATCATGGGATATAAAAACCCATTATAAATAATTTATTATGCAAGAAAAAATATTTTCAAAATGGGCCAGTGAGCGGTATGACGTCATGTCATTTAAAATACAAAAAATTGATTAGAAAGATTCTTGACGACCTACCCTACTGTAGTAGATATTCCCTAGTCCATTATTGGGGCTTGACTCAAAGAATAAGGGATAAAATCAAAGGATTCATCAAACGCCCAAAAAATTTAGAAATATTCACTTTCTGTAAATAGTGAAATAGGTGGAATATGATCCTTAAAATAGAATATTAATGAAGTAGGATATTACCAAGGGATTGAAAATGATTTTCATAGTGATAAATTTAGTTGACGGAAGAAAAATATTCATCAAAACCTTAGAAGGAGGAGGAGGAGAATCCATGTGTGAGGGAGAGGAGGAGGATACTACTAGAAGAGAGGAGAAAAAAGAAAAGGAGTGTTTAATGATTTCATTAAGGTAAAATTGGAAAGTTTACCCTTACACCTGATTCACATGGTTTGGCCACATGTTTTGGGAAACCATGTGCCAACCCTATGGATCAGGTCACTTATGAACCCACCTCACACAGTTTGTCCCAGACGGTTACCCTAACCAAGCCTCAATCATGTGATGAATAGTACAAGGTTAATTTTATGTATCACTAACTCTTCTAGATAGGTTTAAATTATTGTTAAAACTTATGTAGTCCATGTGACACCTTCTACTAATTTGAAAAAATCCACACAGTTTGCAGCTGGGCACCATAATGTTTTAGACAAATTTTGCACCCTATGAAGGCCCTCCAAACATGTGATTTTTAGGTCTCTGAACATCTGAAACTCAATGATACACTAGGGGAACCCCGCAAGCCTTTACCCAAGTCCAAAACAACACATTAAGATATTATAACTCTTGTAATTTAATTTTAATGCTTGGTTTACAAAATCGACTATATAAAAAATGAAAAAAAATTCAAAATACCTTTGAATTTCATCCAGTCCAAAAACATTAGATGATAACAAAAATAAACTATTGTTCAAAAATATTTATCTATTTTAGTAAGAAATAGATAGAAAACTAGTCATATAAAATTAAAGAGTCAATATGTCTTCTAAAATTCTAGTAACATGTCAATAAAGTTTAGTGTGTACAATCATGTTCATGGTAAAAACTAAAAATGAAATTTGGGTTCATATAAAAATTAATATATAATACATCAATTAATAATGAATGAATTCATAAATTTCCTAAAATATTCATTTTAAGAAAAAAAATATATAGAAAAATGTGGTAGAATTAGGTATATTTCATTAATTATAACTACCAAAATAGAATGATCAAAATAAATATATTACATATTTTATTGAATCCTTTTTTCTACTAAAATATATAAATTTATGTCACTTTACATGAAATGAAGACCAACCTAACTACTACCTTAAAACACCTACCTAATGAAACATATAACTATATTAGAATACAACACTAAATGATTAATTAAATCAAAATAAGGATAAAATATAATGAATGAAAATATAATGAAGTTTCAAATCATGTGGAAAAAAATAAAATGATTTATTTTACATTATGATTATTTATTTTTTTCTTCCACATTGGAAGAAAAAATAAAAATTTATTAATCATTAAAATCGAAAACTTAATATGAAATAAAAAAATCGGATTTTCTTGAATGTAGACCCTAGCCAAAATTTGATTTTTTTGAATCTCAAAATCTCATTTAAAATTAACATTATTCTGTAGAAATGATGTGGAATCGTTATATTAATATAAAAAATAGTGGGAAAAAAGATTCTAATCATGAATTACGATAAAACTAGTTATTCTATTTAAAACTAACTTGATAAAAAGATACTCATTATATTTATATATTTAATCTCATTCATAATGAAAATAATTTCAGTGTATGTGATGATAGTATATGATGATATAATTAAATTATTTATGATTACAATTATCAAAATTTTCTCAAAATGGTTGGTACATTCATCTTGAATATGACTTGGAATCCCACTTAATTTAGTGAAATGAGTGTCTAATCGAAAAAATAATGGATAATAAATTTTATTTCAAAGTATTAAAAAAATATTTTATTAAAACCATGGGTTAACTCTACTGAAGCTCTAAATTAAATTTATTCTATTAGACTTCATTCCTAAAATTATAATCATTATCAATAGAAATAATGGATTTATTATTTTCAATTCATTTATTTTTTTTGTAAAAAAATCACTATATAGTCCCTTAAACTCACCAAATATAACATGAATAAAAAAATCACGACATTTTCTATAATTGTGGTACTTTACCTATTATCTACCACTATTTCCATGTCAAAATAACCCAAAAAATGATTAGAATATTTTAAAATTGATTTAAAAAAGTCATCTAATGAAGTAGAATCATCCGTATAACCCTCGACATCCATATTGTCTTTGAAAGAGTAATAAAAAGGAGAAAAACCTTATATAATCAGCTTATTATTTCTATGAAATTTTATAAAGTCATTAACATGAGTACCATTAAAATGAAATGGTTTGAAATTTTACCAAGCCATAGATATTTAACCATCACTAGCTCACCTTCATTATTAAACACTCATATCATATCAAAAAAGGGACTGAATTCAAATTCCCAAAAAATTATTATCATGTACTCATAAACCACATCATATATTACTTCCTAAGTATAAAATGGATCTTCTTTGAAAAAATCAAATGATATTTCCTCAATGAAATAAACCATATAATATCACATACTGTGTATGGGTTTAGTAACTATTTTGGAAATATCAATCTCTACTATATCAACAAAAACATTGAAAAATATCTTACTCTTTAAAATTTAAATAACTTATCCTACATTATTTAATAAATGTAAAACAATGAATATTAATAACCTATTCATAACAATCCATGTAAATAATTAGGTTGTCAGTGGACATACACAACTAAAAAAATTTACCAGCAAATATTTTAACCATCTAAAAAAGTGAGTGACATACATAAGTGGTAAATAATGAGAATGTGATGTATGTTTAGTATAGAAAATTTTCACATAATAAAACACATATAAAGGGATCATATTTATGTTCTAACCATGACCAATTTTTTCATGGGTTTAAAACACTCAAATTTACAAGGACAGATAAAGATCTAAAGTTTAGATTTTTTAGAGGAATTTGTATTTGAAGGATATTACCACACATCCATATGAAATATTTTTTTTGAAAAACCATCCATGGGATTCATTTATTAGTATTACTATAAATAATTAATAATTTAAAGATTATGAACAAAAAATTAAGATCAATATTTTTAAATATCTCATGAAACATGAGATAGTATAACTCATCCTTTTTTTCATCATCCATTCAATGAAATCATAATTGTTTAGCTAATCCAAATTTACCCAACATGGAATATATTTTTATATTATTTTACTAATTTCCAGTTCAATTAATGTCATTCATTTTTAGGATAATAAATGCCTCTAGATCGATTTGAACCTTATGATCAACTTTTAAATATAAACAATTGTTCATATTTTCTAACTCAGATTTAATTAAATCTATTGTTTTATCTTATATATTCTTCACCATTGCATTCCATGACTTTGAACCATCTTTTAGTGATGAAATAAATTAAATTCTCACAAGGATTCATTTTATTAGTCCTAAGATGTTTTCTGTTGTCTCAAACATTCATGTATCTATCAATATGACCCAACTGAATTTTCATATTTTTATTTCTAAATTATTGGAAATCTATTCTTCTTATTATCTATTTTTCTAACACTTTTAATAAAATGATAGAAGTAAGAGGATTGAAAGTGTCTTGAAATTGAATTCATGTATGATTAGAGTACTTGATTGTATAATATTTTTTCTTCATCCCTTTCCTCACAATGAATCACTAGTTTTTTTTATTACATCTTGTATAAAATTGTTTGAAAATGATATTATTATACTATGTTGTTTACCAAAAAAATAACACAATTATCACTCTCAATTCGACTAAATTCATTCTTGTATTGGGATAAAAATTCATCAAATTCCACTATATTCTATAAAATTTTAACATGTTATTCAACGACAACTCATACAATTTATAATCTGATATATTTGGAGAACTAATTGAATAATTTATAAAAATTCAACAATTATTCATTTCCATTCCCAGACTAGTTTTTTCATCACCCCTATTGATATCCCTTCAACTAGAGTTATTTTTTTGAATGTTTTGGTCAAATATGTTATTTTCCCCCCTCATTATTTTTTATGTGTCTTTTTTATAATATTTAAAATGAATGGGCCCTGGTCAACCTAACCCATCACCCCAAAAAATCCTCCAAAAATGGAAGTATTGTATTTTCAATCACTAAACACTAGAATCTAGTGTTAAAGTATCAAATAAAAAACTAGTGGTAATGTTTTCAGGCATGAATCACAATAATAATTTAGAAAAAAGAAAAATTATAAATCGATATGATTCATCAACACATTAGATTTACATTTATATAAAAAGAAAATATAAAAATACATGAACACTCCAAAAATGAAATAAAATGATTGATATAGTGACACATAATCAATAAAAATCATCACTCCCACTCATAAATGTTTTCAATAATAAATGAACAACATTATTTTATAGCATACAACATTAGAAAGAATAAAACAATTATATGAATACAAAATATGCTAGGATTAAAAGGATGATACACAAAAAAAACTAAAATAAATAAATTAAGAGCCTAAGAAATAAATTAAATATGAAAATGTGACCCATGATAACTCATCACATCCCCAAACATCTATCAAAATACTATAATAATTATAACAAAACATCTATAAAAATAAATGAACATGAAAGGAAATATAAATTAATGCATATAAACGTACATTAGTGTGTATGAAGTGTCTAAGATAAATAAGACACATGGGATTTAACCAAATATTCTGTGAAATTCTAATTATAAAACATTTCATATATTCTAACTTGAAAATTATTTGAAAACTATGGTTTTGAAGTTATCAACCATTAATAAAAAATTATTATACATTTATCATTTCTAAAACTAGTAGTAAACCTTTTTGGAAATTAAAACCCTTTCTATCTTGAAAACAAGATTTCAAACATTATAAAATAAATCTAACATCCCTTTAAACATTTATTTCCAAATCCAAGTTTTTATCCCAACGGGTTTAATACAACATTTAAACTATTTTAAAAAATTTAAGATATTGGAATCCCATGTTTAAATTTTTTAAATTAATTAATTTCTTCCATATTTAAAAACAATTATAAAAATAAAATAAAAAAAGATGAAATATAAAACATAAAAATATTTAAGGGGAAAATAAATATTGAGTACTATCATATCTATTGGGTATAATTTAAAAAAACATTAATAATGGAAGATTTTTTTATATATCCCATGTGGGAATAAGGGGATAAAAACAAAGTGTATAGAAGAAACTCCATATGTAATATTCTACATCAATAAACAAGTAACATTTGAAAATCCATATGTTATAATGTGATATGGTCCTAGGAATAACCTAGAGAATAAATATTTCAGTATAATCACATAATCATATCATGTCTCTATATTATTTGTTTACAAATCAAAATTATAAAACCAACCCAAGTAGGGACACAACCATTACATGGTGTCAAATAGTTAGAATAGCCTAAACTCAATGAATTACATAGATAACAATGTTACAATGACATGTCAAAATTGATGTGCTTAGTCCATGAATAGAATGATCAACTCATACATCATGAGTAATAAAAAAATTTTCCTTTTCCATCCTTCAACACCCTAACAAGAGAAAACCCCATTCTCATAAATCAAGCATCAAATAATAACAGAGATCGATATATATCCCTTATTTCGGAACAATATATACAAGGTATACAAAAAATGCGGCCTCTCATTAAGTGTTAATTATAATTAAAAAAAATTAAAAAATACAAACAGGCCTTTACGAAACTTATTGAAAACCATGTTTCAAACCATCCTTTTGAAATACACATGGTTTTATAACTTTTTTAACATTCATTTCCTCCCTTTAGATTCATTTGGAATAAAAAATACCTCTTCAATTATAAAAACCCCTATAATGAAGGATACCCCATTTGATAATCAATATTGTTCCATAACCTATCCTTTTAAATTTAAAATCCATTTTTAAAGATCTTCACAGGATTTTTTTTCAAATAAATGGTCAATATCATTTTCATTGAAGATAAAGTAAAAAAATTATTTTAAATTCTCCCTGACAAATAAAGAAAACCAATGAACCCTTTATCAAGATGAATAGATATCAACTGAACATTGAAAAAAAACCATCCCCTTTCTCTTGAAGTCCAATATGCAACTGTGTAAAGGGATCTATTGAGTTACACTCTTTTGATGACCCTTTCACTACTTGGGTTGGAAGTTTCCTACTCAAAGCATCTATAAGGACATTCACATTCCATGGGGTATAAGAGATTTCAAAATCAAAAGATGGAAAGTATTCCACCCAACACCTCTGGTGGAGCCTTAAATATTTTTTTGATACGACAAAACTCAAGATTTTAGGGTGATAAAACACAAAAATCCTCTATCCACAGAGTTAATTTCACTAACTCTTAAGTGGATGCATCACAACTACGAGTTCATGGTCAGGGGCTAGATATTTCTTCTCATGTGTACTAAGTTAATGAGAACCATAAGAAAAAACATTATTTCCTTGCATAAGAACACAAACCAAACCTGAACATGATACATCATAGAAGTCCAAAATGCACTATCAATCCTCTATAAGTGTCAACACAATATTATTAATCGAAGGATGTTTCAGATCAATAAAAGAAGTCTGAAATTTTTCATTCCATGTAATCATTAATCCCTTATGATTTAGGGAAGTCTTTAAAGAATACAAATTTGGGAAGACCATAACGAACCAACTATAATACCCATCTAGACACAAGAAGCTTCTAATCATGAAAAAATTCCACGGTTTCTCCCATGCCATAGCATCATTCAAAATTTTAGGATCAACTGAAATACTATGTTCTGACACCACATGTCCCAAGAATTTCACTTCCCAAATCCAAAAATCACATTTCGAAAGCCTGAAAAAATATATGTAATTTCTCAACAATATTAGAAATTTTTTATATGATTCATATGGTCCTCCTTTGACATAGATTAAATTAGGATTTCATCCCCATATACTATCACTACTACACATATTCAATTTAGCAGTGTGAAAATTGTCTTTTAATGGTGTTAAATAATAACTGTTATTCACAACGATGATAAAGGGAATCCTTTATCCATTATAAAAAAAGAACTCATAAAAGACACCCTTTATCAGTAATTTTTTAGGGATTATAAATGCCTCCATTATCTATGATATTTTTAGAACTAATAAAGACCTATCAGCATGTAATCAGCCATTAACATAATATCACAAATAAAAGCAAAACCTGCAATTTCAAATACTATAAAAAACCTATAATTTCAATAAATTCTATAATTCCTAACAATTATATGCACATTTAATTGAAATCGTGAATAAAACAATGACCACCCATGGTATTTACAAAAAAAAAATAATTTTTAAATTTAAAAAACATTTCTAATAATTATAATTACATTTATCAAACAAAAATTATAAAACATTAATATTTTATCTTTTGATGCTCTTAAACCCCTCTAAAAATGTCCAACCATGGTATCAATTGTCGAAAAGATCATCTCATCCCAAGAAAAATATTCCACCTAGAATGGAAGTCAAATATTATGTTAGTAATACAATAAAGAAAAAAATTAAACAATAATATAAAATAATACATTAAAAATGTCAATATTTAATAAAAATGACACATTTGGAGTTATATCGATCACACTGGGCATCTTATTAAGGTGCAGTTGATTCCTACATTTCACAAATGAGTTATGGATCATTTTAGTAAAATATAAAAAACAATCCAAATGAGTTTGTTTTGTTTTTTGTATGTCACATGTTATTTTACTAAAATTAATAACAATTTTAAATAATGACACATTGGGAGTTATACAAGTCATACAATACATCGAATTGAGGTGTGGATGATTCCTACTTATCAATAACTACTAACTTATTGTTTTCCTAAAGTATCAAAACAATGTTAATGGGTTTTCTTAGTTATCATAATGGAAGTTGTGTTTATTTTACTAAAATGTAATTTAAAACTAGAAAAACTAATTATGCATCGTATAGGGCACATCGTGTGTTGGTTTTATGTGAGACTAAATTACACATGTCACAGGTGACATATGTATCATTTTCCTTAATTATCAATACAATTGGAGCATGTTTGTTTGGTTTTCAGTGATTGACACATTTTAAACTAAAATGACAATTTTAGTCTAAAAATGACTCTTTTAGTTGTACCGGTCACACCATGCATCAGATTAAGGTGTGGTTGACTCTTACATGTCAAAAATGAAACAGGGATAATTTTCCTAGAGAATATAAAAAATTCTTTTTCTTGGATTTCAATATGTCACTTTTTGTTTTAAATTAAATTAATTTCAATTGTAAATAAAAAGGGACAGTTTGAGTAATAATAACCACATTATGCTTAATATTATGGTGTTCATGACTTATACACATCAAAAAATTACTTAGGGATCATTTTAATAGGGTATCAAAATAATTTTAATTGATTTTCTCAGTTTTCAGTATGTCACTTTCTGTTTTTTACTTAAATTATTGTCAATTTTAAATAAAAATGAGACACTTTGAATTATATGTGGGAAACGATGTGTCATATTTTATTTTGGATGATTACTACATGTTAAAAATTTACAATAGGTCATTTTACTAAAATTTAAAAACAATTTGAATGTGTTTTCTTAGCATTAAGTATGTCACATTTTTTTATACTTAAATGGATGAAAATTTTAAATAAAAAGAGACATTTGGAGTTATAATAGAAACAAAATGGGTATTATTGAGGTGTATTTTATTCCTACACATCATAGATTAAATTATTTGTATTCGTCCTAAAATATCAAAATAATCCGAAAGCATTTACTCAATTTTTAGTATGAAAGCTGTGTTTTTTTAATAAATTGTCATTTCAAACTGGAAACATGAATTTTGAGTTATACCGGTTGCATTGTACATCATTTTTATGTGAGAATACTTTATAAACATAAAAAATTACTCAAGAATCACTTTCAAGAATTATCAAGACTACCTGAGATATTTTTTTTAGTTTTTAGTGAGTGACACATTTTGAATTAAAAACTCAATTTTAAACTGATCACAGAAACTTTTAGTAATACCAGTCACACTGTCTGTCAGATTAAGGTGAGGTTAACTAATAAAAATAAAAAATGACTCATGGAATTTTTTTCCAAAAGTATAAAAATAATTATAATGAATTTTCTTGGATTTTAGAATGTAACTTGTTGGTTTTACTTAAATTAATGTCAATTTTAAATAAAAATAGACACTTCGAGTTATACCAGACAAAACATGAATTATATTGAGGTGTGACTGATTCATACCTATCACAAATGACTCATGGATCATTTTAAGAATATATCCAAATAATACAAAGGTGTTTTCTTATATTTTAGAATGTAATTTATGTTTTTTACTAGAATATAATTTCAAACTAGAAACTTGTGTTTTGAGTAATACATGTCGCATCATGAATTAGTTTGACATGAGACTACGTTATATGCATCAGAAAATACTTCTTAATAATTTTTCAAAATTATCCAGACATTTGGAAAAAAATTTCTTGGTTTTAAGCGAGTCACACATTTTGAACTAAAATGTCAATTCTAAACTAATAACAGACACGTTTAGTCATACCAGTCGCACCATGCATCAGATTGATATGAGGTTGACTCCTAAATGTCATAATTTACTCATATATCATTTTTATATAGTTTCAAAATAATTTGAATGTTTTTTCTTGGTTTTTAGTATTTCACTTATTATTTCTACATAAATTGATATCAATTTTAAATAAAATGATACACGTTGAGTTATACTATCCACACCGTGAATCTTATTGATTTTAGGCTGTTTCTTACATGTCAAAAATGAATAATAGATTATTTTCATAAACTATTAAAACAATCAAAATGTGTTTCCTCAATTTTCATTATGGCAGTTTTGTTTTTTTTTTGAAATGTCATTTCAAACTAGAAAAATGAATTTTGATTCATACCAGCCACATCGTGCATTGGTTTGACATGAGAATACATCAAATATGTCAATAAATACCTATGAATCATTTTCTAAAATTATCATGACAATTTGAGAAAATTTTTTTTTTTTACTGAGTGACTTTTTTTTAACTTTAATGTCAATTTTAAGCAGATAACAGATACTTTTAGTCATACTGGTCACACTGTGCATCAGATTGAGGTGTGGTTGACTCCCACACATCCAAAATGACTCATGTATCATTTTCCTAAAATATCAAAATAATAATAATGCATTTTTTTGTTTTCTATATGTAACTTGATTTTTAAACATAAATTTTTGTTAGTTTTAAATAAAAAGGGACACTTTCATTTATAATTTCCACCCCATGAAATATATTGAGGTTTCCATAACTACTCCACATCAATAATGACTCATGTTTTAGTTTCCTATATTATAAAAACAATTTGAATGTTTTTTTCTCAATTCACAATATGTCACATTTTTTACTTAAATTAATATTTATTCTAAATAAATAGACATATTTTGAGTTATATCGGCCACAATTTGATTCATATTAAGGTGAAGTAGATTTATACACATAAAAAATGACTAATAGATCATTTTACAAAATATTAATACAACTTTAATACATTTGTTCAGATTTCAGTATGTCACTTGATGTTTTTAAATTAATTAATGTCAATTTTATAAAAAATAAACAAATTGAGTCATAACAGCCACATCATGTGTGAACATGATTTCCATTTTATTTCATTGTTTAAATGGAAACACTACATTGTGAAATTTATCACCATCCTTCAATTTCCCTTTACTTAAATTGAAGGAATGTGATAAATGTCAACAATACAGGCACAAAAAGGTTTTGAGGGAGAATAAGTATGTGAAATACAATATCTTCATGAGTAGTCAAAAATTTAATATATATTATGTTAATTTAGTAGAGAAAATATAATATTTCAATTAAAACATTGTATATTATATAGAACATTCGCTTCTCATTAAATTTTGGATTACAACCTCAAAGTCCTATCTCTCACAATCATGATAATCATTCAATGAACCACCCTAACTCAAAAAAAATTAATTCACCTATATGGGAAATAAATTAATATGTGATTAATTCTAAAAGAAATAAATTAAACCAAATTATAAAACAATCCAGTACTTTTATAGAAGTCACATCTTCTGGCTATTTGTGTACATTTATCCATTAGGTATGCTGCTCATTAATTTTTGAGAATATCTATATTGTCTTGTGAATATGAGTGTTTTCAACATTCATAGTAGTACTAGAAATATATAAATACACTAATTATTAATAAATATTTTAAATGAAATAGAAATTATCATCGAAAATTACTTTTTAGGGATGCAGGTTTGTTTTTGGAATTTGACCTATCTCATAAATTTACAAACATAATAACCACAATATTTTCCATTAGTTTATTTGAGGAACTATAGAAACATTGAGGAGAATATGTAATTTTCCTTGATATGTGTTTGTATAGTAAAATATTATTATATATACCTTGATGCTTATCCAGTCATTGAACACACCTTCTTTCTTATCATTATCCACTGGCCAAATTCCTTGTTTTTCATGATAATCATACATCACCCTATCATCAAATAATCCCCATTAAAAGATAATATAAATTATATATCTTTATGTTTAGTTATCATTCATTTTATGTAGTGTATTAAATAATGAAAAATTAAATCATGTGTGGATGGTTTTTTGGGTATCCATGCATTGATTCCAGAAAATAAATCTATTGAGTATCCAAATTTACTGCAATGAGCATCCAATGCTACCTAAAAAAAGAATATGTAATTAAAGAAATGAAATTATATTTGATATGATTAAATTTTAGAGTTTAACCCTTACATATTTGGTATTAAATATTTCTAGTTATTTGATAGTTTTTTTTGAAATTATTTTATCAGACCTACCACTATTTCATCCTTTCTTTCTATCTATTTCATTTTTATCTATAGAGGAGATGTGAGGACTAACGATTCTGAATTTTTTTCATGGTAAAATCAATTCAATTGTTTTTCATATATACGTTAGCTGAAAATATGAAATTTATTTATTTATAAATAAAATAGTATATTATCTTTTGGAAAATGAAATCATGAAAAAATACCTCATGTATACATTTACAAATGGTATGCCTAGCCAATCGTACCCAAGGATCTCACTTACAATGTCAACATCAATGAAGAATTCATTTTTCTATCAATAAAAATTTTCATAAAAATAAACTATGTGATTATGAACAACTTTTAACTTTTTATCCTTTTGAACCTTTAATGATATTAAATTCGGATATACAACATGCATGGTAATGGTTCTTTCAATAGATCTTTTCGACTGATTAGTTGATAATTTCGATGGATTTGTGGTGGTTTTTCATTTCATCCCCTTATCTTTGTACATATAAATAGTGACATTCATCAGTTCAAAACATTTTTCATTAATTCTTAATGGTTTACCTTGAAAATTAAATTGGAAATGAATAGCTCCTTGTCGAAATGTTTTTTTACAAGATGTTATGTCTATATGATGACTGTTATAATAGATTTTTTGACTGTATGAATATATTCATCATGAATTGTAACAGGTAGTTCATCACTCAGCTCAAAGACTCTGCTAATCAACACCCGCACATGACATGTTGGAAGTGGTCTATTGTGTAGCATGTAATTTTGGATATTGAACATCGTAACCCTCACTATAAGGTGAGGGGTCAGTGTTGATTGATATTAATCACAACCATTATCACCCTATAGAATATTAGTATAGGAAAGGTATCAGTGTATATCTTATCACATTTCATAGATACATTTATTAGAAAATTTATTATATTGGATAAGACATCTCTTTGAGGGGAACAAATAGCCTCATAGCTAGTGGGGGTGGGTCGGGATCTCTACATGGTGGATGTCCTTGAGTTGACACTACTATTTTCCACCCCATTAATGTTTCCATCATCCCTCTCTACCATTGTAATTGTTCTTAAAGTGTTTATATGCTTTATATCTTTTATTTTAATAATTCACATTGATCCTCTTAATAATTTTTCTTAGAATATGTTCGGGGTGTCACCCCAAATTTAGAACCTCTGATGTAGCCATTATGTTATCGACGGTTCAAAGCCACAGATAGTATGTGTTCATTGGGTATAGTAGTTTCGGATTCTTGTGACTATGTCAGATATAAAATATAGAAAAATAAGTGATCATTTTTATGTAATAGAGATTTAAAATTTTTTTATTTAGTACTAGTTACACTTGTTTGCAATGATTTCTGTGTGTTTTCATCTATTAGAATCTCATCTTTATTTACATGTCCCTCCTTCCATAGAACATGTTGTGGGATGGAAGTGACATTGGATTTAGATTCATCAATATGTATAAAAATAGTGCAAAAAAGCTATGGTGTTGTTTCATGTCACATTAAATTAATATGATATATTTAAAACCTATAGATTTTTTTTTCAAGTGAAGAATACCCTATCCTTACATTACGGTAAGGGTACACTCACTACTAGAATTTGGAGTTTCTGCGCCCCTGCACACGGGCGACCGCCATTGGCGGTCGCTATTAATACTATTAGCGACCGCCAATGGCGGTCGCTAATCCTGCCTAAAGAAACGCGGGATTTTTCCCACCCTGTCATTCCCCACTTCATTTTTCGCCGCTGCAACATCAGGGCACCTCCCCCGCCGCACGCCGCCTTCATCCGGCCACCTATGTCATGGCCTTTGTCGGCCGTCGCTTCCCCCTACCCCCTCGTAGGTGAGCCCCGTCATCCCCCACATCATCGGACCACCGGACACATGCACCGTCAACATACCTCATATCCTCCGGCCGCCGCAAATCCGCCATGACCGGCAGTCGAAGCTTCACCATCCCTCTCACCCCTGCCTCCACCGGTCAACCATACAGTAGTAGATTTGCTGCTGTATTTCGATAAAGGAATTAGCGACCGCCATTGGCAGTCGCTATTGCTCTTTACCGATGAAGCAACAGCGACCGCCAAAAGCGGTCGCTTGGCGGTCTCAATTGGCCGTTAGCGACCGCTTTTGGCGGTCGCTAATGGCAGTTATTGTAGTAGTGACTAGTTTTTATACAGGTTACTTATTTCTATAACTCACTTTCTATTTCATAAATAAAAATTTTTCAATCAAAGTGATGAATACATGTATCTTTAAACAACATATTACTTGCCACAATAAACCTAAAACGACACATTTTCATGATGGCTAGTAAAAACATCCCACCCTTATTGGGTTATAAGGTATGCATAGATATAGGGTGTGTGTAGGTTTATTTTCCCTTCAATATCTTTAAGATGATGTGTTATTATAACTGTGATAAATAGTCTATGAATCTGTCCAACATGCATTGATACATATGTCTTGTGGGATTCATCTAATATAAATGCACTTTGAAATGGATAATGAATAGTTATTCAATGTTTCATTATTTTATTTTTTAGTAAAATAATGAAATGATATCATAATGTAATGGTAATATCTTCCCATTTTAGTGTCTTAAGACGAGAAACAACATGGTTCTAGTAATCTACATCAATCCTCACATGTTGTTGAGTGTTGATTCCAATATAACTGTTGATCATGTCCTTGTTGGGGTTAACATGCTTGCATTGGACATTCCTTCCATCCTCATATTTTATGCCTTTGGGTTTCATCATGATGAGTTTTTTAGACATTGTCAAACTATGTAAATCTTGTTTTTTCTACGTCATTGGTCCATTATCACCTACCATTTCCCTAAAATCAACATAATAAATATGTTCTTATAGGGCAGTAGCATTGGCATATGCAGATGGTTACTCTACCTATACATTTGGAGGAATATCATGTTGAGAAACCTATTGTTACTCAAGAATGGTATCGCCGTCATGTGTAGAAGGTTGTCCCTATGTACTATGAATAATAGCTGGTTGAAAGACCTGTTGTTCCTCAGGATTGGAAGCACTATCTTGTAAAGAAGTGATTATCTATAGAAATAGTTTAACATTTAATTTGTAGTACATAAATTCAATAATAAACATATAATAATAGGAGGTAACATGATGTATATTACAAAAAATGTGACCTGATTATTAAACTCCATTTTTCTTATTTAAATCGTGAAGGGATTTAACCCCTTTATTGAAGATCCAAATACATTCATTGTGGTCTCCTCTAACTTACAAAATGTTTTTTACGTTGAGACTTCTATGAAATGAGTGTGATATCCCAATGAATGGGTTGTCCTTAGTTGAATTTTTAGCTGACCCCGCAGTGGTTTTGGTTGATAACAAAATAAATGACCACTTTTTGTTTGTGGGATTTCGAACATAAAATAATTATACATTCTATAACAACATTATAAACGTTTCCTCTTTTTACCCTTCCTTAATGAAATCAACATTCATTAATCCCAGTTCTTCTATTTTAATTTCACTCATATTATCAACCCATTTGGATTAAAAAAAATCACTTGGAATATTGTATAATCCAACTCCCGTTTTTGTTTAATGATGAAAATGTGTGACATAGTCATGTAAATTGCATTTCATTCCTTTGTATTAGAAATATACATCTCTTCAGAAGTAAGTGTAACTACACTATTTTTAATATTACTATATTCATCACGTTCATTTGTATAGAACTTATAACCATTAATTACATAACCATTGAAATATAATACATACAGACTTGGTCGCCTAGCTAGCCATCAATGTTGTTCTAAAATTGATTCTGGATTTTCACCTGAAACCTTTAAAACATGGTAATGAAACCATCCTATAATATTTTTATTATGTGTATTTTATATTCATATTTTATCCCTTGATGGATTTAAATTCTTAATAATTTCATGTTTGGTTTCAACATATGGGGAAACATCCAAACTATTATAAAAATGATAAAAGGCCTACTCCAAATCAATAATATTAATTGTGAAAACATCTCACCCAAAACATCATTCACCCACAAGCCGCCCAATGTGAAGAGATTTTGGTAGACCAATGCTTTCCACACTAGGCAGGTATTCGGTACATAATTCAACGGTTTCTTCAACAATATATCACTTTGTAATAAAACCCTTTGGATGAATTCAATTTTTTAAATACCCAACATAAATATTCATATACCATTCAATGGGGTGCATCCATCTATAGTGTAAAAGAACACATAATAGAACCTCTCTAACCAAGTGAAAAATTAAATGAACCATCATATAAATAATGTTACAGGGATGATCTTTTCCAATTCACATAATATGGCAGTAGTTTTTCTTTCCATAGACAGAAATTTCTTCAAGTCTATAACTTTTTTTTGTCTATATATTTGAAGAAAAAAATAATCCTAGTTAATGTATGGTAGAAATTCTGGGGAAAGTGTAATATAAATCTGTAGGCATTAGATCTGCCATCAAAACATGGATGTCTTGTTATTTTAGACCATTTAACTTTAAATCAATCATTTACACGATGCTATTGATATTTAATGAATACCCATATAGAAACATTACATCATTAAAGAAGTTGAACAACCAATATCTGTCCTTCCTAGAAAGAGTGTAAGTAGCTAGAGGAATTAATGTTCATTTTCACCCTACACTGGCACCAACTCTTCACAAATTTTGATGTCAAATTTGTCCGACCTAGCCTTAATTACATCCTTTTTTTGTTGGGATCATTTAGGAACATGTTGCCAACACTTTAACATAAATGTTTTTCCACATGCTTAATAAGATGGAAATTTCTGATGTACAAACAATTATAGTATTGTAATTAAAAATATTGATCTTTTTTTCCAACAAGTTTCTTAAGGGTTTTCGAAATTTGTTTAAAAAAAGAATTGTACACATATTTTACTCTCTCAAACTGTTGATAAAATTTTAGTATAGATGGTGATGTATGTTCCTATTAAATTCTATTAAATTATGTCATCCAAGATTGGTACATATTTTTTTCAAGGTCAAAATTTGTGGTGTCCAAGAAATACTATTTTGGATGAATGAATCAACATAATTACCAATGTACCTTGATCATTGACTGGACACCCTTGATTTCCTTTAATGGTAAATCCTAACAAATTTTCATAAGCATGAAATTCATTTATCATCCCATTTATCATGGCCATCAATTTGAAATTATCATTTCTATAAGCATCATACAATGTATCACCTGAATCCCACAGTAATTTGAAATCCTTAATCAATGGAGCCAAAAAACATCAATATCTTCACCTAGTTGTTTTCGTCATAATATAAGAATAGATAAAAATATGTATTTTTTCATGAATTAACATGGTGGAAATTTATAATTTACCAACATATCCATACATTTACATTTATTTCTTCATTGAAAACCAAAAGTATTCACTACATCTGTAGATAACACAAGATGAAGGCTTCTCAGCTCATTTACAAATTCATGATATTCATGATCAATTATATTCCACTGAGTATATTATTATAGGTGATGTAGTCTCCCATTTTTTATTCTTGTGTCTACATGACACATCAATGGCCTTGTAGTCTCCTCACTTCTATAGAGGATCATAATCCTCTTAATGATTGGAAATTATGATACAACTTCATAGGACCAGATTCATTTTCATATATCGAGAAGCATAACAATTTTGGAATTGTATAAGTTATTTTTGGTCCTTTAAAAAAATATAGTCATTTGGCCAAACATGTATTCTTTATATGATCATACTCATAGATCATAACAATATTTTGGTGTCTTATGTTTGGCTAGGGACGTCATTATCTTCTAGGAGCATGTAATAAAGAGATAAAGTAATTATGTAAAATTGGAGTTACTTCATATGATGATTGATTTCAGATTATACATCTATTTTATGGATAAAAATTCTATATATTTAGTGAAACCACTATACAATAGCATATTATCACAACTCTTTAGCTTTTCAAACAATTTTTGGCAATCACGAAGTTTATCTTCAACTGTCCTTGTCATTAACTCAATAAAATCATCATCACCACTCACATAGATAATTTCATCCTCAATACATTCTTATTCATTATCCATACTTTTAATCATATCAGATGATCCATAAAACATAGTGTTATTCCAGCCACTAGAAACATTTTTTCCCAATGTTTATTCTATTATATATAACTTTTATTTATTCCATAATATATCAAGTGCCCTTAAAACTTCTCTAGACAAAATTTTATTGAATAAAAATAGTGTAATCATGGAAAATGAATTTTATATAGTCCACGCACATGATATTTTTCTAACTATATGAACTCATTCATACTATATTCCTTCTATTTGGTTAGAAAATTGGAATCCATCCATTATCTATTCATATCCATTCTATTTGATTCGGTAATATTAATATTTAACAAAATAAATACACAAAAAATTGATATAATAATTGATCATGGATAAAAAATTATATAATTTATGATCCTTCAATATTTATCCCGAATATGCACATTCTAGAATCAAGGTCCTTCATTTAAGATCTTCTAGATAAATCGATCTTTTTCTCTACTAGTGTTTTTCTTCAATGGTCCAACTAAGTAAAATTCATCCACATAAATAAGTAAACTGAACAAATTCCCATAATATTATAACTTTATATAGTAGCAATAATTTATATTACACTTCATGAACATTAATTCTACCATAAAACCATTAAAATTTAATTTACATTGTCTTGGTGCTTACTTAATCCCAAGAAACTCTATTTGAGACAGGAAATAAACCTTCTATTTGATTTAGCATAAAACATTACATTTGATCTTTGTATATATATTCGTCTGAATATTCATGAATTAATATAATAATGAATTCTAGATTTTCTTGGAATAAACTTACCCTATCCAGGGTATTATTATTAATCTACCTGTCTTCCCTATATATTGAAATGGATTTCCTAATTCTATAAAAAAAAGAAACATAAAATATTAATGAAAAAATGATTTTCAGATGTCTATTGAAAACTATTTATAAAATCACAGCTGAAATACCATTTAAAAATAAAACTATTTATAGAAATTCCTCTTCAAAAAAATATACCCTTATTAAAATTAACCAATCACTTCCAAACACTATATCACAAAACCCTAATTCATTTTTTAATCACTCCAAGAAACATTATAACCAAACAATATTAATCATTTAAAATGAGAGGAAACCTTCTATATTTTAAAAAATTTCATTCAAAACATCACACACCAATTGTTGAAATGAAACAAACATTACATAAACTTTCAAAACAATCACATACCTTTATAAAATCCAATCAAGTGAGTTGAAAAACACACGGAATGCAACCTATGTTTATAATAAATGTTTAAATCATTTTAAATCTATTTAAAACCAAAAAATGATATGTTGTACACATATAATTTTCTAAGAAAAATTTTAGAACATGTTAATCATTTTAAAATAGCCAATTAAGAATTTTCACAGACATAAATTCAAAGAGAGACACTTCCTCAAGGATACATGAATAAAAAATAACCAATATTTTATAAAATATAAAGCTATAAATGGATTATCATGTCTTTCATGAATAAATAGTATGAATCCTAAATTATAACACCATAATACTACTGAGGAGTAAATAAATGATAGATAATGTAACAACCAAAACTTTTTAATTATATTTATTTCCTAAATTTGTGTGTAATTTTATTTTATACAGAGCGTGTATAAAATCCATAGATACTTTGTGTAATCCTTTTATATAAAAAATTGTTATTTCTTCTTATGGTAATGTTTGTGAATTTCAAATATTAGGATAAAATGAAGGAAGAATTTATATTTCCATATTACTGATGAATTTTGGAAAAAAGGGTATTTTAAAAAATTTATTTAATCATTAAATAATTAATAATATGAAATGATTTTCAAAAAATGGTCTTCTACAGTTGTGTTCAGTAAAGAAATTTAGAGTCTAATAAGATCAACTTGATATTTAGTGAATCGTAAAGTATGAATAGTGACATACCTGTATGAATAGTAATGAATAATAATGAATAGTAAATCAACCAAAAAAATAAAAACTTCACCCAAGACTATATAAATACATTTTAGACAGCTTAAAAGGGAAAACACGATCACAATTTATGTTTTGGTATTTTTGTATGTCATAAATATTTTATTTTGAATTTTATAATTAATTTAATAATTTTAAATTGAAATTCATTTTCATAAAATTTAATCAAAAATTGTTACTTTATTTTCTTATGGTTATACGATAATTTAATGGGACACTGATTACATTCTTAAGGTGTTACAAAATGAGATATAGTTATAAAGTTGAATTTTTGGAATAAATAATGATTTTATTTAAAAATAAAAATAACAATATTTATAAAATTATTTTCCTAAAATGGATGTAAATTTTGAATTCAGAGCATCGATATTAGGTTAGGGTGAATTTTTGGGATTTTTCTGAAACAATTGAATTTTCAGTGAATAGTAAAAATACAGTTTTGAGTTTCCAGTGTTTAATGACATAATTAATTATGTAATAATGATTTATTCTTTCTGGTAGACTTATGAATATTGATATATGCTATTAGGAGTCCCATGTGGCCAATACCATGGGAAATCCCATGGTTTTTCAAATACCACCGATGAGGTGTCCCTTTTAAATTAATAATTTATTCCCTCATTTTCCCTATAAATACCAAGCCCTTCCCTCATTCATTTCGTTTCTAAATACTCCTCAATGAAGTTATGGTCTCTTCACCTCCCAAATATTCCTCCCAAGGTTCTCTCAAGCCTCCCAAGGTCCTGACCTTCAATCTTTCGATGTTACTCTTCAAGGTAATGGATTCTTTCACCCTCCTCCTTTAAGTCATGACTTCATTTATGTTATGGCTTCTAGTTTCCATTTTATTATTTGGGGGTTGGTTATTCTATATCCTTACTACTGTAAATTTATTTTTTAAATAATGATATACCCTTTTATCTCTCATCAATTTATTTTCTGAATTTTTAAGTGATGTCATTAGGTTGCCGAATTTTCATAAAAGAAATTTCATCTTCTCTTTTCCGTTGAGTTTCATTTTCATATGGTATTACCTTCAAATATCCATTCCATGATCTTATTTATTTTTCTTATATACCCATACTATATTGGGAGTTATTTATGAGTGGGTGACACTTGTCCCCTCACTTTTCAATTTTCTCTAAAACCATGTTATATAGTCCTTGTGCTGCAGAATGTTTGTCTCAAAATCTCTCCCTTTTCCTCATGAAATTATCATGTATTATTTATGTAAATACCAAATTCTATTTTCATGTCAAAGGGTATTCATAAATACCTAATATTGATCTATTTTATTCTGGAATTGACATACATGGAACCCTCACAGCGTTTCCATGGTTTATAAATGATATAATGATCTTTTTTTAAATTCTAAAATGTCACAATTTTTAAATGAAACCCATTTCTTTTGTTCTCTATGGGTTATTTATGAAATATAATATTATGATCTATGTGGGTTAGATAAAAATAAAGACATATTAATGGTGTGCACTGATATCTCTCCAATGCATTGGGTAAATAAATTAATCTCTAGAGATGACAAGTTCCACGATACCTTGGTGAATAACATTGGTAATTTTTATGACACCTCGAGGATAAATCTTGGTGATATGTTCATGAATGTATAAATGAAATTATGTAGCCACATATTCAAATTATGATTCAATTTATTTATATTATGACATTTCTATTCTTTCATTTCTCATGCCTTTATGACTTTTATCATGTTCTTTTAAATGTTGCTCAAGATCACTTGTCTACTGTTTCACTTGTTTTCCTTACTGGGCCTTCTGCTCACCTTTTCCATTGATATATGTCCCCAGGTTTTGAGATGTAGTAACTATTCTTAAGATGAACCTTTGATGAAGCCTTAAAAGTGTATTAGAAAGATTTTTTTATGTTTTTTTTCATGTATTATGTTCCTGATTTCCAAGAAAATAGAATTTAAAGATCCTCGGTTTGTAAAATGTAATGAAATATTATGTAATAAAAAGGCGGAAGACCATAGTTGGTATCATAGGATAGTTTAGTTGTAGTGACACAGATTTTGGCCCTATCAACTTTGGAATATTTCTATGAATAATTCCAGAGCTAGGCGTGAAGACGACGTGCGATTCCGAGGCCTAGTGTGCCCAGAATTAATTCTATAAAAATATTAAGTATTTTTATACTATGTTCATGGCACAAGTGTGATATCTCTTAAACGGTAGATCAAAACGGGAATCTAAGGGCACAGTTACGTCCGAAGAATGTTTTTTACCCTAGGAAGGGTGTAAACATTGTGGGCGTGGGCCTGCTGTGGAAAACGCCTCCGTAGGCATTTTCGTAAACAAAGGGAAATGTTTATTTATGAGCGTCGGATCGAATAATTTCTGAACGTAGTTTCAGATCAACAATCTGAGTCAACTGTTGCATTTAGAACGATGCGTTTAACCAAGGGGATACCTAATTTCCTCCACGCTGGGAGGTCTGGTCGGGGGTTTTGTTTCAAATGATGTTTTTAACTAAAAAAAGAAACAAACCTATCTCATCACCCTCCCACCTCATACATGCAGCAGACGATGGAACCCTAACCCTCCCTTCTCTGTTTCATCTCTAAATCAAGCTGTAATCATCCGTTTTCTGCACCGATCGTCAGGAGATCGAGCTTTAGGGTGTTACTGGCGTCGTTCTGCACCCGACGCTTTGGAATTTCACCCGCGAGGTAGGCGGTTTGAGTTTTAATCTCCTGATCTTGTTTTTTCTGCGAATTGCATCGTTTTGATGTTGTAGAAAGGAAGATCACGTCTCGAGGGTCACACTGGAGCCTTCGGATTGCAAAATGGACCACTGGGGTGCCCCCGGCGGTCTGCGGAATGTCCACCGACACAGAGCGCCGCGTGGCGGAGGGCTGCCAACAAGGGCGGGCCGGCCGGTTCAGGCCGGTCCGACCCTTTTTTATTACATGGGGGTTTTAAAACCCCCGTTTCTTGCAATACAAAGGTTAGATTCGCATTCTGTAAGTGGAAACATGACCCTGGCGATGAGGTGAACCCTTCAGTGTGGGTTCAGGAGTTTTAGGTTTCGGGATCGTGGCCCGGGATCTTGGAACACTGAATAAAATAATAATATTTTATTGTTATTCGACATTGGCCCATTGTATCTTCTACCTAGAGCGTCCGATTGATGTACCATCAGTGGTGTTGAAACCTGGATGATACAACAGAATTTTCTAGATGGTTTCCGGGTATTGGGACAGCGTTTGGGGTGCGGGCCCCACGGGACTGGGTTTTGGCATTTTCGGAGAAACACAACTTTCTAACCAGGAGTCCGATTTTGGTGGATGGATAATCGATCCTATGTGTTTTTCGAAGAGGATAGAAATGGTGTGATCTGTTTGATGTGTTTCAGGATTGAGGTGTGGGCCCCACCAGAGCTGGCTTCAGTGAATAGTACATTTTTCACCAGGTGACTGTTTGGGACGAACGAGTAATGGATTCTGTGTGTTCTTCCAAGAGGATCACTGTGGTATGAACTGCTTGTTGAGTTTTGGGATTGTAGTGTGGGCCCCACATGGGCAGGCTACGGTGAATAGTACATTGTTCACCGGTTGTCCTTTTCGAGTGAGTAAAGAGTCTATCCTGTGTGTTTTTTCACATGGATCGTGATGGTGGCCTTAGTATTGGCCTTGTAGGCGTGCGGGGTGGTGTTGTCTTGGGTCTCTTGGGTTAGCGACGTTTTGGACCAAGAGTGGATGAGGCTACTCCCTTAGTTCGTTCCTACGAGGGTTCACACGACATCACATCCCTAGTATAGGCTTGTGATCCTCTCGATGGGTTGTTTTATCTGTTAGAGTTGTGGAATCCATTCGGTGGTTCTGGAGCGGGATCCTCTAGCATCATTTTCCCTAGATCGGGTTCTTGGTATCATTGCGACCGCTTATCCACGGGTGGCGATCCCCTATCTAGCAGGTTGACCCTGTAGGGTTTGTGGAATCATCAGAATATGATCCCCTACATGGTGGGCCGTGCTCAATATGGTTGTGGCATCATCGGGTATACGATCCCCTACTTAGCATGAGTTTCATAGTAGGGCTGTGGTATCGTTTGTTATATGATCCCCTACTCAACACATGGTTTCTGTAGGTTTACGACATCATCGGTTTGATCCCCTACAACTTGAGATGTATTATATGGGGTTTCGGTATCTTCGTGACCATTGTGACACGGGTGACGATCCGCTATCTAAGTGACGTGTTTCTATCGAGCTGCTAATCGTGTTGACTTATCCCCTAGCGTATCCTCGGAGTGATCCCCTATCTGTGAGATCTACGAATGCCAGAACGGGTTGTGGTATCCCTCAGAAGGCCCTGGGAGTGATCCCCTATCTGTGAGATCATTGTATACTCGTGTGGGTTCTGGTATCCCCTAGAAGACCCTATGAGTGATCCCCATTTTTAGGAGTTTGGTGTTTATGTTGTTTCAACGAGTTTTCCACTATGTCGATATCCGACGAGCATGATCTCTCAGGTGAGTTTCTGAGATGTTTGTGTGGGACACGATGGAGTGTCTCTCTTTGATGAGTGTCATATAGGATGACAGTGATCATGGAGTGTGTTCTCCTAGTTTTGAACCGTTGCTGGTGATGAGGTTGGTACCTCATGGGGCTTGGTACGTGAGACGAATTTATCTGGGTGTTCAAGGTGTGTGTATGGGCATACAACTGAGTTGAGTTGACTAGTTGTTTTTCGCCGAGGATGGCCACGAGATGTGGTTTCTCTCTTGTCTGGGTTCCCTCTGGTTGAGATGAGCGGACTGATGCCTTTCAGTTTCTCCCATTTGTTTTGGTTTTTTGGGGTGTCGACTAAGTATGGTTTTACTCACCCTAGAACGGGATTTCCCCACACATGTTTGTTTCTGGTGCAGATCATAGGCCTTTCGACGGATTCCTAGGAGGACTCGGAGAAGGCAGAGCTTAGTGAGCGGGATTGACCGGGGTGTTTACCGGAGCTGTGATGAGGATCTTACCAGCATGGGTTTTGTCAGTGTTTTCCCTCCTTCTCAGTAGGTTACACACTTTTGTCGTTTTCTTTTAGTGGGCCATGTTTTTTACCTTTTGTACTTATGTTGTACTCTGGTTGTGAGATAGTTGTATGCATTCATTTACTTTTCAGTTTTGTATATCTCTACATTGTTTAATGGAGGTGTATGTGGGTGCGTCTATAAAGGTATTTTAGGATAATGCCTCCCATGTGTGTGATCGCATACTCGACATTGGACGCTAGCCCCTGGCCTATTGGAGGTGGGCTTGGGGAGTCGTGGATCGAGCCCAGATCTTCGTTTCAGGTATGTTTTTCTTTTTCTGGTCATTTTTGAGAAAAAAGGAGTTTCTGTAAATTTTTGAAGTACACGTTGTGTACTTTATGAGTACACGCCGTGTACTCCCATTCCACGCCAGGCCGTGCGATTGCCGTGTCTGGGCCACACACATGGTGTGTATGGGTGAAGTGGAGGCCACTTGAATTGGATTATAGAAAAGTAGAGTACAAGATGTGTACTCAAGAAGTACACGCTGTGTATTTTTTTTCATTAAACGGACTGGGGTCATGCCTAATCGACATAACTGTCTTCTTCATGGTCCCGTTCGACCGAGAGACGTCATACGGCTGTGGAACTTCTCCGAATCCCTGATCCTTCAGCCATTCTTCGAATCGACCACTGTCGATTGCATTGGAACTACATCGGTGAGTTCTTTCTTCTCCTAGAGCCTCGTTTTCCAATTCCTCCTTTTTCTCGAGTTTTCGTGGGTTTAGCGTTTTTTTTATTTTCGAAGATCTACACCATTTTGAGGATAATATGGCCTCATAGTTCAAGTATATCGATCTTTTAGGATCGAGGTAGGTGGTTTTTTCCTTACCTTTCGATGTCTTTTAGTTTTATGTGAAAATTCCACCAATACCCATGAACGGGGTATTGCCTGTTTACCTTTTTTCCCTTTTGGTTATTCCCACCTTGATTTCATTCTTGTGTAGAGGTAAATTGATTATACTTGTTGGTAAATTTCATGCTTGGATGTTTTTACCATGCTTTGTTCTTGTTACGACCTTTGGGTCCTGTTAGCCTTTGGTCGTTGTACTTGTTTCCATGCCTTGTGATCGTAGGACAGAATGATGTTGTTAACATCCTTGTTACTCTGTAGACTGTTTAGCTAAGTTTCTCTATAGGTGTAATTTGGTTATCCAAGTAGCTGTATAGGTGTACTCTGTCCTTATAGGATTAATATGCACTGACTGGCATGGGACCGTGAGAACCCGGTGCTTTAGACTATAAGGGATAGACCGAGTGAGCTTCCCAAGAAGTCATAGAGATTATAGACTATACGGGGATAGACCGAGTGAGCTTCCTCATAGAGTCTTGAAAATTATAGAATACAGGGGATAGACTGAGTGAGCTTCCCAGAGAGTCTTAGTTATTATAGACTATATGAGGATAGACCGAGTGAGCTTCCTCAAAGAGTCTTTACCTTGTTTGAATGTCATTAAATCCTTCCCAGGCTAGAGGAGGAATTGACCGAGTGGGCTTCCTCAGAGTGTTTGTGGTATACATGACGCTATAGGAGGATTGACCGAATGAGCTTCCTCAGAGAGTCTCTAGACCTTAGTGCCAAGAGGGTTAGACTGCGTGATCTCCCACAGAAAGTCCCTGACTACCCTAGACTATATGGGGAATTGACCAAGTGAGCTTCCCCAGAGAGTCTTATAATTTCGTATGACCAAACCAGAGGGGTTAGGCTGAGTGCACTACCTAGAGGGTTGTGGTAATTCGTGGATAATACCAGAGGGGTTGGATGAAATTACTTCCCAGAGGGTTTCCTGCTTGTGTTATTTGTTGCTTCACCGATGCTTGTTGTTCTGTGAACTGATCACTATTGTGTATCATCCTATTTACTACTTAGTGATTTCTGCATATTTTTGCAGCTACTGTTTACTACTTATTACACTATTACCTACCATATACTCACTGACTATTAGGCACAAATCTTCGGGTGGTTGCCTACTAGGATTTAGTCAACCACCCTGTTTGGGTCAAGCTTTTGGGCCCAAACAGACAATGTTGTTGTAGGTACAGACAAGGGAAAGTTCCCTTCAACTTATGGTACTTGATTGCTTGGATCAGGAGAGCATGGGACCAAGCATTGGCTTGCGATGCTGAGGAGCTGTTTACTTTCTTTTGTACTTGTTTTGGTACTATTGTTTTGTTCAGCATTGTGACTTATTTTGCTGATTTCCTAGATATGTATCATGTATCATTTCATATATATATATATGTGCCCTAGTTGTTTTCTGATTTATTTTTCCGCTGTGTATTATTGTTGGTTATTTACTGCTTCCGCTCTTACATGTTTATTTACTTCCGCTATGTACTCTGCCAATGAAGGAATAGTTTCCCCACTACCACACCCAAGGCCCTCACTGCTAGTCAGCAGCCTTAGGTGTTTGGGGAAATGTGCTTGAGGCCGTGTGACCAACCGAGTAGGGGGAGCCTCTGGGTGTCTTCCAGAACCGGGATGTTACAAAGTGGTATCAGAGGAATTCATTTCTCTTGATTTACTGTTTGGAGCCTTTATCCAGGGATAGGAAGGATTCGGTACTTGGTAATAAGCTGTGCCTGGGAGTAGCTAACCCATGTACAGAGAAAATCCATGCTACCTAGTTTATTGCAGTTTTCTAGTTTTGAGATTTTATTGTTGATATGATATCCCCTATAGTGATTCACATGACTTGTGTTGTTATTGTTGTTGCTATTATGGTTATATTTCTGTCGCAACCCGATGTGATAAGGGTATTCCATCTCTTGCATTACATAGGCACTTGTTAGAAATCACATGCCATGGATTCCTGCCATGCCATCTAGGATGCATTAGCGATCGCATGTTGTTTTGATATACCTTGTGTAGATTATTCTTTTTGTTGTGATAGATGCTTTGATATAATCTCTACTGTTTGATAAAGGATTGGTTTTTTTGTACCTTGCTTAAATGAAAGCCAAATTTTGGTTCTTGAGGTGTTATGGGACCTCTTGAATCGGAGTTTGGTAAATCATTGACCTGTTTTTCCTTATATATGACTGTATTGGATGCCAAGAATTGATTAGTGGGAAGTATGGGCCCGCACAGATCAGAATTTGGAACCTTCATGCCTTGTTTTTCTGTGTTTTCAGGCATCGGTGCAGTTTCTGAGAAACTGCCCGGAAAAACACAGAATACACGGCGTGTACTTTAGGATTACATGTCGTGTAGTTTCAGACCGTGTCACTGACTGTGTGAGCAGGAACACGGGGTTGAGGAAATGTATTTAGGAACATGCCGTGTAGTTTTTATACACGTCGTGTATTATAGAGTCATGTACCTGGCCGTGGCACTAACAACACGGGCCAGAGAAACTCGTGTAGGACACGCCGTGTTGGTAAAGAACACACCATGTAGTTTTGTTCCAGGTACCCAGCCGTGTCACGAACAATACATGTCGGTGTTATCTTCTCCTATACACACCGTGTTTGTTCGGATCATGCCATGTAAGGGTCATCCGTGTAGCCGGCCATGTGAATAATAACACAGGCCGGTGTTATCTTCTCCTATACATGTCGTGTTTGTTCGGAACACGCCATGTAAGGGTCAAGTGTGAAGCCAGCCATGTGACTAAAAACACGGGTCACCGAAACCTTGTCCACTACATGTCGTGTCCATAGGTAACATGCCATGTAGTCTTAGTTTAACAAGACCATGTGGGTTAGCCATGTATAGTGACTCGTGCAGGGGATAGAGTTCAAGTATACACCTTGTATGGGAACAACACACCGTGTAGTTTTGGGTGTTACACAACCAGAGGTGGCAGGAGTACACACCCATGTATTTGGTTTAGGAGAACAGGCCATGTAGTTTTTATACATGTCACGTAGTCGTGTTTTGTAAACTTGAATGTTTCCTCCTCCTGTTCCCGTTTTGTACTCTTATGTTCTCAGTCTTCGATAATCATAATCTAAGGTGTGATTTTGATATTTTTAGAGCTATGCCACTGAGACATCCTCCGATTGTACACCTGTTTCCATATGGTGATCAGACACCGGATATGGCTGATCAAGGACCTCCAGAAGATCCACCTAATGTGCCAGCCTTGGTAGCAGTAGTTATACCTATCGTAGGCGCCGATGCATAGTTCAGGGAGGATTTCCTGAGGATGATGCAGAATTTTCAAGGAGCGCCGCCTCCTGCCCCGTCGATGGCCTAATTGATGTGGGTCTTTCAGTAACATCATCTTCTTACTTTCTCAGAGGATGGTGGACCCCAGGCTGCAAAGTTGTGGTTAGAGGCCACACAGACAATATTTGAGCATCTAGAGATACCCCCAGTGAAAAGGGGAAAGCTGGCTACATATATGCTCCAGGACACCTCCAAGAGGTGGTGGGAGGTGATCTCGCAGTTGGAGCACCAATAGAGTATGTCTTGGGATGAATCCCACCACACCTTCTATGACTAATTTTACCAGGAGACCATGAGGGCCGACTGAGCACGGGAGTTTATGAGTCTGCAGCAGGGTACTCTTTCTGTTATGGAGTACTTTTCTCGATTTACCGAGCTACAGCGCTTCACGCTGATCCCAATAGGTGATGAGTTGTTCCTTTCGAGGATGTTCTAGGATGGTCTCAGGCAGGAGATCCATTCCCAGTTGAATATCTTCAGGTTGACTTTGTTATCCTCTATCGTCAACCGGGCGCTGATCACTGAGTGCAACCTGAGGGATTCTGGAGCAGTGAGCCAGGGCGGTTTGATATCTAGATCTAGTGTTCCTCCTATGGATAGTAAGAAGCGCTACATAGAGTATTATCGAGGAGATCGGAGCAGGATGCATGTATCTTCAGGCAGCCAGGTCGTATGCTACATGTGTGGTAGGAGTGGGCATACTAGGCCTCAGTGTCAGAGAGATCTGATAGAGTGCCAATCTTGCGAAAAGAAGGTCCATATTCAGCGTTTTTGTCAGATCTTCTCACCTTCATCTAGTAGTAGGGGTTTGTCTATGAACTCGCGCTCAGGAGATTCTTCGCCAGTTTCTCACCAGTCTGGGAACTGGAGTTCTTCCGGCCGTTTGGGCTGAGGTGGAGGTTGCAGTTGTTGTGGTCAGTCTCCAAGTTACCAGCTATAGTAGAGTGGATCAGCTCAGAGTGGTCATCCAGGGGCACATGGGCGTGGTAATTTCCAGACTTTTTCCGTAGTGCAGACCTACCAGTAGTAGGATCCCAACCCTTCTACAGTTTGAGGTATGATCCTAGTATCCTTAGTTTTATCATCATCCCTTTTCGATACTGGCTCTTCGCATAGTTTTATCTCTATCACTGTTGTGGAGAGCCTTGGGATCTGTATCTTTTCATCTGCCGAAATGTTGACCCATGACATGCCATTGGGAATGAAGACATCTAGCATCCATCAGGGAAGAGAGTGTCCTCTTGAGGTTGCAGGGTGTCATTTCTTTTGGGACCTCTATTTCCTAGAGATGACGGGTTATTCCATCATTCTCGGGATGGACAGGTTGGTTACCTTCTAGGAAATCATCTATTTCTATCACCATAGGGTGAGTTTCATATCACCAGAGGAAGGATTTTTCCTTCATAGAGGTGAGTGGGATGTTCAGGTGGGTAGATCTGGACCAGAGCATCGTGGTCTAGGAGGAGTTACAGCCCATATTTCCAGTATTTATCTAGATGACTAGGGGACTTCACAGTTGGACTTTCCTTCAGTGGTGGATCGTTTCACGGATGTCTTTCCAAAGGACTTTTCAGGTTTTCCTCTAGAGTGTGAGGTATACTTATCGATTGAGCTCGTGCTAGGAGCGGCACCATTGTCCATTCCTCCTTATCGGATGGCGACACATGACTTGTAGGTTCTCAAGAAGCAGTTGAAAGTGTTGCAAGAAAATGGTTTCATCTGACCCAGTACTTCTCCTTGGGGTTCGCCTGTCCTGTTTGCGAAAAAGGCAGAAGGAACCCTATAACACCCAAGACTTTTATGAGAAATATTTTGTTTTTATGTTATATAAATCATCGAAGGAATCTTTCGCTGCACGCAATCGCGACCTTCCTCGATAGCGTGTGTAGTACGCAATACCGAGTTCCACAAAACAACGATATATTATTACAATATTATAAACTATCCGTTATGAATAGTATTAACTGAATTTTAAATTTTACAACATTATTACTCATCTTACACATTTTCTAGAACATGGTAAGAGAACAAAATAATTTTTTTGGGTAAAATAAGTATTTATCAAAAAATGCAGTTTTTTCGCCTTTTGATGGCGCACCCACATTAAATTTAGTTTTTGACATATTTATAAGTTAAATTTGAAAAAATAAAATTCTTCTTTTGAATCAGGATATAAAAATTTACTTTGGATAAATTTTTGATATTTTTCTGATAACATTCATATTTTGATGAATAGTAAAAATACGCTAATTTTTAATTTAAAAAAACTTTTTCCATTTAGATAATTTTTATAGTTAAATTATAATATTGAATGGTTTTAAAGTATAGATAGAATATATTTTTACCATTTAATATAATGTATGTCATTAGCATTAATTTCACGTTGAATTCATAGGTAAAAACATTTCAATCTTTGGCAATATTTTAACTTCTAAAACCCATTTTCTTAACAACGGGATTTATTTTAAATTAATTACTGCAACTTATATGTTTTGAATTTTGAAAAATGGATTCCATATTCAGAATCAGTGGGTCCAAATTATGTTAATATGATACTCTTTATTTTTGGGCATTATGAATAGTAACTACGGTAAATTTTATTTACCATAGTTAAAGGTAAATCGTGTAATTAAGGGTACAAATAAGATTATAAAATTATCCTAAGACCTTCCAAAATCCTATTGGATGACTAAAAGTCTACCCATATCACCTAAAGGTCGGATTAGATTCATTTAATAGACTTTTTTCAATGAAAATAATTTAATTATTATTAAAACCAAAGAATGTGACAACATGTCACTTTCTTAAATCTTATAAGTATAATAATTTTAATTTGGTGATAAAATTAATAAAACGTCGAACCTAAAAAGTCTCCAGAAAGCTAATACAATTATCTACATCATAATAATTTATTTAGAATTTTTAAGGATTAAAAAATTATCATTAATTATGACACAATAGTGATGTTGAAATTATTTTATTAATTAAAATATTAAATAAATGGTTTTAAAATATTAAAATAATTATTATATGAACTATTTAATGTGATTCACTAATTTTCTAGACATAGATGACATTTTATTAATCTATTAAAGCTTTTTTTGCGAACATATTTTCAGTATATATTTTATTTAAATTCAAATAAATGAATAGTGTCAAAATTGACACTATTGTTATTTTATAAAAATAACATATTATAAAATTGTTTAAAAATCACAAAAATATTTAAAAATTATAAATTAAAATTTATATGGTCGACAATGTCATAAAGCGTCATATTATGGAAAATTCACAACACATATGTAATTATTAATAATAATTTAAAATTAAGAATATTATTACCACAAATAAAATTAAATTGATAAATAAGGATAAATCAAGTTGGAAATGTTTAAAATAAATTCCTAACATGAATAAATTTTATTGGTTGATGATATTAAAACCCTATCTCATCTAATCTTCGTATATGAGTCATTTTGGATGTTTTTATGTGGGGTTGGGATTTAATATAAACTAATATTTCTTATATTTCCAAATATTCCCCTCCTCCCTTATAAAAGGGCACCTCCTCCATCTCCTCTTCACACCAATTTGAGCCTTCAGGCTCGTCCAAACCCTGCCCATTTTACTTCCCCACTTCCCTAGAATCATCCTAGAGGTTTTGGTCTTCTTCAAAGACCAACCCTAGTGCCCTAAGAGGAGGTTAAGAAGAGGCGCGTCAAAAAGAGGTAATATCCATTACCGATCCTTTCCAAATTCTTTCTTCTTCAACATATTCTTCTTTAGTTGTTTCATTATGAAGTAATAACATCAGTATCACTCATATAATGATATGTTATTATAAGTATGAAACAAACCTATTTCAACATCTATCCATCCTATGGAAAATGAAATCACCCCGCGTGCGTACGTACGGAATACCGTCTCCACGCCGTGGTGTAATCTATTTTCCCCCACCACCTTACTTGGATGGGTATAATGGTGTAAATAATTACTATATATGATTATTGTAAAGTTATATTGATTCTGAAATAGTATACATACACTCCAATACAATTTCACAATCATGGGAACGATATCATCGCTCGTGCGTACGTACGGAATACCGTCTCCACGATGTGATGCGATTCGTTCTACATGATATTCATTGAATAATAATTAAATAAATGAATTTAATGAATTAATATGATATATAGTACATTAATACCATTCTTTAAATGATGGGTCTATAACCTAAAGATAAGAATAAGAATTTATTCGACAAAACACACATAAGAACCAAAAGTTATAAACACCTGAATAACAAGTATCAAGGAAATATTACTACTAAGAAGCTAAGAATATGACCATATATGATATTATAACAATAATTATGATTCTGGAATATGTCAATAACATTATTTAAATCATTATACAGGAGGTTCGGACACTTACGAGGCAAATCGGACCTAAGGTAAGAGAAATATCACAATCTCATTTTTATCTGAGATTGATTATACTTTAGTATTTACTGGGGTGTATTTTATCATCCACATCCATGTTTCCTCAATATATAATATTATTTCCATCCACCTAAAATTTCTTAAATCCAATTTTACCCTTCGGTTAGTTTTTAGTAAAGGATATGAAAGGAAACTTTTGTCGTTTTTCATATGAGGTACTTTTTGACTTTTCCGACAAAAGTACGAAGAATGTTTTTTTAACATATATGGAATGAATGGATTTTTAAAACATTATTTCCAAGAATCTTACTTTTCAAGTTTTCAAGTTTATTTTTAATCAACTTATTTTAGTTTAGAATTGTATGACATGTTATGAAAGGAAAAGTGTTTTTTGAAGCAGAAAGGATATTTTCCTCAAGAATGGAGTTCAAGTGTTTTATCAAAATTATTTTTCCATCTAAGATAATAAAGGGTTCTGTTTCAATCCCTATTATTACATTGATTTGATTATTTTGTGATGGAATTACATTTTTATGAATTCCATTATCTTATATGAATTGTTTTATGATGTCACGATCTTTATGATTCCCATTATTATTAAATGGGTTATGCTATGATGTATGGTTTCTGATTTTGTGGCACACATAAGAATGGTATCATTATGAGATGGGTGGGACCTATATCTCCTTCCAATGCATTGGGTAAAGATATTATATCTCATTAGATAGACATGGCTGGAACGGAAAGTTAAACCGGTTCAGGGAAACATGACTGAAACGAGGAGTGAACTCGGTTCAGAAATAGACTTTGTCCACTAAGATAGTCTTGGAAATGAGTCTTGACTAACAAGAAATGATTTTCTATGATTATGTGTGTATGAAACAATGTTTCATGTTTTATGTTATGATTATTGGGATTACATTTCACTACTATGATTTATCCCATGTTATGAAATTATGATTTCTTTTGCAGCTTAAGATTTCTAAAAGTTATGTTCTTATGTATATGATGTTATTGATATTTCTTTTGTTTACCCTTACTGAGAATTTGAGCTCACCCTTTTGTATGTTTTATTTCCCCAGGCCAGGAAGAAGGTTATTAAGTAGGATATTCCAAAAAGGGACTCTAGATATGATGAAATAAATGGGAGGAAAAGTAGATGCTTTATGAACAAATTGTCTATGTTTCCCAGTTTCTAAAGAATCTTTACCTATACGGTCTTTTCCTGGTTTTTTATATGTTGTAATAAATGTGCTTAAATTCTGAAGTAATGACAATGTATGTAATGTATGGGTCGTTATAGTTGGTATCATAGGAAAGGTATAGTCAACCTTTGGAAACTAGGATGTGAAAGCCTTAGTAAGAATCCTAAGGATAAGTCTAAGCATAGAACACAATCTTAGTGTTTTAGAAATGGCCATGAACAACCTATGATAAGACCTTAAGTGTGAAATTTTATTCTTGATTATGTGGGTTTAATATTATAATTAGTGTTGCTCACACTATTCTTCTTTGTTTTAGTCAATGGATGGAACCCGAAGGAACCGCGTTAATGCATAATGCGATGGGAAATGCAATGATTGTCCCCCTAAGAAACCAAACTTAATGGGAGATGGAATGGAAAATCTTGTAGCCATGCTCACACAACTTTCTCAAGCTATGAATCATGCAGGACTTCCAAACGAGCAATGGAAGGAGCAACATTCTGTTGAATCCTTCATGAGGCAGTGTCCACCTTCTTTCAGCGGGTCTACGGATCCATTAGTTACTGAACAATGGATTAGTACTACTGAAAAGATATTTTCATTTCTTCAATGTTCTGAGCATGATAAAGTCATCCTAGGAGTGTATCTTTTGGAAGGAGATGCTGATCAATGGTGGAATCTTATTAAGAATACGAGGCAAAGGGATGAAATTGAGTCCATGGAATGAGACGAGTTCAAGAACTTATTTTTCAATAAGTACTACCCTCGTATTCTCCGAGCAAAGATAGAGAAAGAGTTTCTTGAACTGAAGCAAAAGGATGATGAATCTGTTGGTACTTATGAAGCAAATTTTACAAGACCTGCAAGGTACGCTTCTGGTAATATTATTCGACCTGAGAGTAAGATCGGTCGATTCTTTAGTGGCTTAAAACCAATTTTTCGAAGGGCGTTAGCCATAAGGGACTTCAATAGCTACAAGGAAATCGTTCGATGTGCTCTCAAAGTCGAGATGGAGACTGGAGTAACCCATCACTCATATGGGTTTGCTAAGAAGAGGAAAATGGAATTCAAAGGAAAATATAAAGAGCACACTGAAAAGAAGATGAGCATTCCCTTATGCTCAATGTGTGGAATGAAACATGGAGGGAGTTGTCTTATAGGGACAAGTAAATGTTTCAAATGTGGAAAAGAAGGTCATCGGGCATTTGAATGCCGCAATGATGGGAAGAAGATGTCTAATGATGCAAACAAAGGAAGGGACACACAGAATGAACCTACTACACTTCAATGTTTCAAGTGCAAGGAGATGGGGCATTATGCCAATCAATGCCCAAATCCAAGGGTTGATGATGATGGTCAACATCAACAAACTCTTAAGGCTAAAGACAAAGGAAAGTCACATGAAATTTATATCAGCGATGCGGAGTACGATAACGATGTGGTGAAAGGTACAATTACCATCCACTCTAAAGTAGAAAATGTTTCATTTGATTATGGATCCACCCACTCCTTTATTTCTGAATAATTTTATAAGGATATCACTGTATTACCTCAACAGTTAGATGTTGAGTTAGCTGTGACAACCCCTAATGGCACAATAGTCGCATCAAAAGTTTATAATTCCTCTCCGATTGAAGTTTGTGGGAAAGTGCATCCTGCAAATCTTGTGATCCTTCTTATAGTAGAATTTGATGTGATTCGTGGCATGGATTGGATTTCTCTACATGGAGCTCATATCAATTGCCAAAGAAGGGAAGTCAAATTTCATATTCCAGATCAATCTATGATCGTCTATCGATGCAAGGATGAGCATAACCTTCCAGTGGAAGTTTCTTCCATTTTATGGGTATTGATTCCACTAAATGAAGGTTATTTATCTCAAATGGTTGGTGAGAAACTCATGATTAAGAATATTCCCATTGTACAGGAGTTTGATGATGTCTTTTTGGAGGAATTATCGGGTCTCCCACCAAATCGTGAAGTTGAGTTTTCAATAGAACTCGTACCAGGTGCTTTGCCTAATTCAAATACACCTTATAGAATGGCCCCAATTGAGTTTCAGGAATTGAAGAAGAAAATCCAAGAGAATATTGATAATGGGTTCATACACCCTAGTGCGTCACCTTGGGGAGCACCTATTCTATTTGTTAATTAGAAAGATGGATCAATGAGACTCTGCATTGATTATCGAGAACATAACAAGATCACTATCAAGAACAAATATCCTCTCCTATGCATTGATGACTTATTTGACCAACTACTAGGAGCTCAATACTTTTCCAAGATTGATCTTCATTTAGGGTATCACCAATTAAGGGTCAAAAGGGAGGATATACCAAATACGGCTTTCCGTACATGGTATGGGCACTATAAATTTATAGTGATGCCATTTGGTCTTACTAATTCCACTGATATCTTCATGGATCTGATGAATAGAGTCTTTAGAGACTATCTGGATCAGTTTGTGGTAGTCCTTATAGACGATATTCTTGTATATTCCAAGATAAAGGAAGAACATGAAGATCACTTGAGAATTATATTGAAGACCCTGAGAAAGGATAAGATTTATGCCAAATTTACCAAGTGTGAATTTTGGCTTCAAAGAGTTTCATTTTAAGGACACATAATCTCAAAACAGGGGATATCTGTGGATCTAGCAAAAACAGAGGATATCAAAAGATGGTCGAGACCAACAACAGTGACTGAGATCTGAATTTTTCTTGGTTTGGCTGGATATTATCGAATTTTTGTGAAATATTTTTCACGATTATCTAATCCACTCACCAAGTTGACTCGGAAAGGAGTTAAGTTTGTTTGGACGGAGGAATGTGAAGAGAATTTCAAGGAGTTGAAAAGAAGGTTATCCAGTGCACCTGTGCTCACACTGCCTTGTAGTGGAGAAAGGTTTTTGATCTAAAGTGATGCATCCAAGAAGGGTTTGGGGTGTGTTCTTAGGAAAAATGATATAGTGATAGCTTATGCCTCACAACAATTGAAAATACATGATCAAAATTACCGAACTCATGATTTGGTGTTAGCTGTGGTAATCTTTGCATTAAAGATTTGGAGGCCTTACCTTTATGGTGAAAGGTGTGATATTTATACTGATCATAAAATTTTAAAGTATATTTTCACACAAAAGGAGCTGAATATGTTCCAAAGAAGATGGTTGGAGCTGATTAAGAATTATGACTTCTCAATTCATTACCACCCTTGGAATGCAAACAAGGTGGCAGATGCATTAAGTCGACAAGACCATGCCAGTTTATCCATGATGAGGATCAAAAAAGATCCAATATTTATGGATTTACAAAGGATGGATCTTGGAATTATAATGAAAGTGGAAAAATCGTATCTTTCTCAAATGAATGTTCAACCATCTATACATGTGAAGATTAATGAGGCACAGAAAGAAGATGTTGAGTTACAAAAGAAGGTGAGAAATGTTCTTGAATTCAACCTTGATTGTGATGGGATAATAATGTTCAGGAATCGGGTTTGTGTTCCTCCCATCCCCGAATTAAAGAAGGATCTATCAGATGAGGCTCATAGTTCTTCATTCTCTATTCATCCAGGAAGCACGAATATGTATAGGGACCTGAAAGAGCACTTCTAGTGGGATGGCATGAAAAGAGATGTTGCTGAATATGTCTATCGATGCTTGGTTTGTCGGCAAGTTAATGCTGAGAGATAGAAGTCTAAGGGGATGTTACAACCATTACCCATACCCGAATGGAATGGGAAAACATCACTATGGACTTTGTCACAAGACTTCCTAAAACATCCAAAGGCAATAATGCTATCTGGTCATAGTTGATCATCTTAAAAAGTCTGCACACTTCATCGCTATTGGAGAGGATTTCTCTCTAGATCAGCTTGCTAGGATATATGTGAAGGAAGTGGTAAGATTGCATGGAGTGCCACTTTCTATTATATTTGACCGGGATCTGAGGTTTTCCTCAATGTTCTGGCAAAGTCTTCAGCATACTCTGGATACAGATTTGAGTTTCCGCACTACTAATCATCCTCAGACAGACGGTCAGTCTAAGAGAACAATTCAAACTCTAGAAGATATGTTGAGAGCTTGATCTATGGATTTCAAAGGTGGTTGGGATCAACACCTACCATTGGTGGAATTTTCTTATAATAATAGATTTCACTCCAGTATTTAGATGGCTCCTTATAAAGCTCTCTATGTAAAGAAATGTAGGAATCCAACTTGTTGGGATGAATTTGGGGAAAGAAAGCTATTAGGACCTGATATTGTTGATGAGATGGTAGAAAAGGTCCAAACTATTCAACAACACATAAGAGCAGCTCAGAGTTGACAGAAAAGTTATGCCGACAACCGAAGAAAAGACCTAGAGTTTGAAGTGGGTGATAAAGTGTTCTTACGAATATCTCCTTGGAAGAGGGTCATGAGATTTGGAAAGACGAGGAAGTTGAGCCCTAGATATATCAGTCCTTTCAAAATACTGGATCGTTTTTGGAAGGTATCTTACCAATTGGCGCTTCCACCGATACACTCTCAAGTTCACGATGTGTTCCATGTAACTCTCTTGAGAAAGTACATACCTGATCCTTCACATGTACGCAGCTCAGAAGTTGTACCGCTGGAGCAAGATTTTTCATATGAAGAACAACCGATAGAGATTCTGGATCGTAGTTAAAAAGTCCTACGAAACAATACCACTCGCTTGATGAAAGTTTTATGGAGGAACCACCAATTAGAAGAAGCTACATGGGAGCTTGAGGATATGATGAGGGAGAGGTATCCTCATCTGTTTGTTACAAAGTGATGAATTTCGAGGGAGAAATTCATTTTAAGGGGGGTAGAATGTATCACCTGATACTTTTATGATAAATATTTTTTTTATGTTATATAAATCATCAAAGGAATCTTTCGCTGCACGCAATCGCGACCTTCCTCGATAGCGTGTGTAGTACGCAGTACTGAGTTCCACTAAACAATGATATATTATTATAATATTATAAACTAGAAGTTATGAATAGTATTAACTGAATTTTAAATTTTACAACATTATTGTTCATCTTACACATTTTATAGAACATTGTAAGAGAACAAAATAATTTTTTTGGGTAAAATAAGTATTTATCAAAAAATGAAGTTTTGCCGCCTTTTGATGGCGCACCCACATTAAATCAAGTTCTTGACAAATTTATGAGTTCAATTTGACAAAATAATGTTCTTCTTTTGAATCAAGATATAAAAATTTACTTTGGATAAATTTTTGATATTTTTCTGATAACTTTCATATTTTGATGAATAGTAAAAATACGCTAATTGTTAATTAAAAACAACTTTTTTCATTGAGATAATTTATATGGTTAAATTATAATATTGATTGGGTTTAAAGTATATATAGAATATATTTTTACCATTTAATATAATGTATGTCATTACCATTAATTTCACATTGAATTCATAGGTAAAAATATTTCAATCTTTGGCAATGTTTTAACTTCTAAAACCCGTTTTCTTAACAACGATATTTATTTTAAATTAATTACTGCAACATATATGTTTTGAAATTTTAAAATTGGATTCCATATTCAGAATCAGTTGGTCCAAATTATGTTAATAGGCTACTTTTTATTTTTGGCCATTATTAAAAGTAACTACAGTAAATTTTATTTACCATAGTAAAAGGTAAATCGGGTAATTAAGGGTAAATATAAGATTATAAAATTACCCTAACACCTGCCAAAATCCTATTTTATGACTAAAAGTTGACCCATATCACCTGAGGGTCGGATAAGATTCATTTAATAGACTTTTTTCCATGACAACAATTTAATTATTATTAAAACCAAAGAATGTTACAACATGTCACTTTCTTAAATCTTATAAGTATAATAATTTTGATTTGGTGATAAACATAATGAAACTTCAAACATGAATAGTCTCCAGAAATCTAATACAATTATCTACATCATAGGAATTTTTTTATAATTTTTAGTGATTAAATAATTATCATTAATTATGACACAATAGTGATATTGAAATTATTTTATTAATTAAAATATTAAAAAAACGGTTTTAAAATATTAAAATAAATATTATATGCACTATTTAATGTGCTCCACTAATTTTATAGATACACTTGACATTGTATTAATCTATTAAAGTTTTTATTTCTAACATATCCTCTGTATATATTTTATTTAAATTCAAATAAATGAATAGTGTCAAAATTGACACTATTGTTATTTTATAAAAATAACATATTATAAAATTGTTTAAAAATTAAAAAAATATTTAAAAATTATAAATTAAACTTTATATGGTCGAAAATGTCATAAAGTGTCAAATTATGGAAAATTCACAACACAAATTTAATTATTAATAATAATTTAAAATTTAGAATATTATTACCACAAATAAAATAAAATTGATAAATAAGGATAAATCAAGTTGGTAATGTTTAAAATAAATTCCTAACATGTCTAAATTTTATTGGTTGATGAGATTACAACCCTATCTCATCTAATCTTTAGATATGAGTCATTTTGGAAGTTTTTAAGTGGGGTTGGGATTTAATATAAACTAATATTTCTTATATTTCCAAAGGTGCCCCTCTCCTCCCTTATATAACGGTACCTCCTCCCTCTCCTCCTCACACCAATTTGAGCCTTCAAGATCGGCCGAACCCTACCCATTTCACTTACCCACTTCCCTAGAATCATCCTAGAGGTTTTGGTCTTCTTCAAAGGCCAACCCTAGTGCCCTAAGAGGAGGTTAAGAAGAGGTGCGTCAAAAAGAGGTAATATCCATTACCGATCCTTTCCAAATTATTTCTTCTTCAACATCTTCTTCTTTAGTTGTTTCATTATGATGTAATAACATCAGTATCATTGATATACTGATATGTTATTATAATTATAAAGCAACCCTATTTCAACATCTATCCATCCTATGGAAAACGAAATCACCGCGCGTGGGTACGTACGGAATACCGTCTCCGCGCCGTGGTGTAATCTATTTCCCCCCACCACCTCACTTAGATGGGTATAATGCTGTAAATAATTTCTATAAATGATTATTGAAAATTGATATTGATTCTGAAATAGTATACATACACTCCAATACAATTCCACAATCATGGGAACGATATCATCGCTCGTGCGTACGTACGGAATACCGTCTCCACGATGTGATGTGATTCGTTCTACATGATCTTTATTGCATAATGATTATATAAATGAATTGAATGAATAAATAAGATATATAGTACATTAATAACATTCTTTAAATGATTTATCTATAACCTAAAAATAAGAATAAGAATTTATTCGACAAAACACGCATAAGAACAAAAAGTTATAAACACCCGAATAACAAGTAGAAATGAAATATTACTACTAAGAAGCTAAGATTATGACCATATATGATATCATAACAATAATTATGATTCTGGAATATGTCAATAACATTATTTAAATCATTATACAGGAGGTTCGGACACATACGAGGCAAATCAGACCTAAGGTAAGGGAAATATCACACTCTCATTTTTATCCGAGATTGTTTATACTTTAGTATTTACTGGGGTTTATGTTATCATCCACATCCATGTTTCCTCAATATGTAATATTATTTCCATCCACCTACAATTGTTTAAATCTAATTTTAACCTTCGGTGAGTTTTTAGTAAAGGATATGAAAGGAATCTTTTGTCGTTTTTCGTACGAGGTACTTTTTGACATTTTCGACAAAAGTATGAAGAATTTTTTTTAACTTATACGGCATGAATGGATTTTTAAAACATTATTTCCAAGAAGATTCCTTTACATGTTTTCATGTTTATTTTTAATCAAATTCTTTTAGTTTAGAATTGTACGACATGTTAAGAAAGGAAAATTGTTTTTTGAATCAGAAAGGATATTTTCTTCAAGAATGGAGTTCAAGTGTTTTATCAAAATTATTTTTCCATATAAGATAATAAAGGGTTATGTTTCTATCCCTATTATTACATTGATTGGATTATGTTGTGATGGAATTATATTTTTATGAATTCCTTTATCTTATATGAATTGTTTTATGATGTCACGATGTTTAAGATTCCCATTTTTATTACATGGGTTATGCTATGATGTATGGTTTCTGATTTTGTGGAACACATAAGAATGGCATCCTTATGAGATGGGTGGGAACTATATCTCACTCCAATGGATTGGGTAAAGATTTTATATCTCATGAGATAGACATGGCTGGAACGGCAGGATAAACCGGTTCAGTGAAACAGGACTGAAACGAGGAGTGAACTCGGTTCAGAAATGGACTTTGTCCACTAAGATAGTCTTGGAAATGAGTCTTGACTAACAAGAAATGATTCTCTATGATTATGTGTGTATGACACAAAGTTTCATGTTTTATGTTATGATTACTGGGATTACATTTCACTACTATGATTTATCCCATGTTATGAAATTATGATTTCTTTTGCAGGTTATGATTAATAAAAGTTATGTTCTTATGTATATGATGTGATTGATATTTCTTTTGTTTACCCTTATTGAGAATTTGAGCTCACCCTTTTGTATGTTTTATTTCCCCAGGTCAGGAAGAAGGTTATTAAGTAGGATATTCCAAAAAGAGACTCTAGATATTATGAAATAAATGGGACGCAAAGTAGATGCTTTATGAACCAATTGTTTATGTTTCCCAGTTTCTAAAGACTCTATACCTATACGGTCCTTTCCTGGTTTTGTTATATGTTGTAATAAGTGTGCTCAAATTCTGAGGTAATGAAAATGTATGTAAATTATGGGTCGTTATACACCCTTCATCTTTGTGTGGATTATCGGAAGCTGAACCAGTTGACGGTCAAGAACCGATATCCCTTGTCGAGGATCGATGACCTCTTTGATCAGCTTCAAGGAGCCCAGGTGTTCTCGAAGATTGATTGGAGGTCCAGTTATCATCAGATGAACGTTAGACCATTGGATATACCTCTAATAGATTTTAGGAGTTGGTATGGTCTATACGAGTATACAATCATCCCCTTTGGTCTCATGAACGCGCCAACAGTTTTTATGGCACTGATGAACTTAGTGTTCCATTCGTACTTAGATTACTTTGTTGTGGTTTTCATGGATGAAATATTGGTGTAATCTCACACTCGACACAACCATGCCACACATCTTGAGATCGTTCTGAGTACACTGAGAGAGCATAAGTTATATGATAATCTCTCGAAATGCCACTTTTGGATAGATCAGATTCACTTTCTGGGTCATGTTATCTCAAAGACAAGAGTATCAGTGGAACTAGAGAAAGTGAGAGCTGTAGTTTCCTGGGAGAAGCCAAATAATGTCATTGAGGTGCAGAGTTTTCTAGGGTTGGATAGAAACTACAGGTGGTTCATACAATACTTTTCACACCTACCAGAACCGCTGACAGGTATGGCCATGATTGGGCGATGCTATTATGGTCATATTCCTGTGATTCATCCTTTCAGGAGCTGAAGGGATGGTTGACGTCATCACTGATACTGGTCTTGACAGAGCCTAGTAAGGGTTGTACTATTTACTGTGATGCTTCAAGTATCGGGCTGGGAGATGTGCTCATACAGGGAGATTGAGTCATTGCTTACGGGTCTCGTCAGTTGAGGCTACGGGAGAGGAACTACCCAATGCATGATCTGGAGTTGGTATATGTTTTTCATGCCTTACAGTGTTGGAGGAACTACCTTCTAGGAGAGCACTTTGTGGTTTTCACGGACCAGAAAATCTCAAGTATATCTTCACTCAGTACGATTTGAATCTGAGACAATACAGGTGGGTCGAGTATCTTCAATCTTTCAACTTCGAGCTCACCTATACGCTGGGAATGGGAAATGCAGTGGCTGATGCGTTGATTAGGAGAACAATGATTCAGGCAGTTCAGGAGTCCAGTAGTGAGTGGCAGCTTATGGCTCTGTTCTTTGAGATGCACTTGGAGGTGCATGACAGATAGGGATAGATTTTCCTATCTTCTGTATCTGTTAACTCTACACTTCTTGATCGGGTATGGATGAGGTAGATATCATACTCAGAAGGATTAGTCCTGGAAGAGAGTGTTCCAGGAGTGGACCCTCTTCCAGGATGGAAAGTGGGCGAGGATGAGATCTTGTGTTTCTAGGGACGTGTTTGGGTTCCAGTAGACATACGTGAGGAGATAATGCGGGATTTTCATTCCTCAGTTTGGGCAGTTCATCCTGGCATCACCAAGATGTATCGTGATCTACACCGCCAACACTGGTGGCCAGGTATAAAGAGAGATGTTGCTGGTTTTGTCATGAGATGTTCTACTTGTCAGTAGGTGAAAGCAAAGCATCAAGGACCAGTAGGGCTTTTTCAGCAGTTACCCATTCCTAAGTGGAAGTGGAATGATGTCACAATGGACTTCGTGACTGGGTTACCGAGGTCACCTCGAGGAGGTGATGTTGTTTGGGTCATCGTTGATAGGCTTATGATGGTTTCTCACTTCATGACGATCAAGGAGACCTTCAGTGTTGATGAGATGGGATGGTTGTAAATCTAAAAGATTTTACGTCTACATGGAGTTCCTCACTCCATTGTTCCAGACAGGGATGCATCCTTTACTTCTTGGTTCTAGTAGGGACTTCAGAAGGCTTTGGGTACACAGGTACTTTTGAGTACAACATATCTCCCCCAGACTGATGGCCTGTCCGAGTGTACAATCTAGGTGCTTTAGGATATGCTCTAAACTTCCATTCTAAACTTTGGTTGTTCTTGGGAGATGCATATTCCTCTGGTGGATTTTTTCTATAACAATAGTTTCTAGGAAACTATTCAGATGGAACCTTACGAGGCATTGTAGGGTATGCCATGTCGATCTCTCTTGTGCTGGCTGGAGGCCGGAGAGGCAGCTTTGCTAGGACCTCATCTTGTTTAGGAGACCTCAGAGCAGATAGAGTTAATTTGGAAGAGGATGGCTACAACATAGTCTCGGGAGAAGACTTATGCTAATCAGCAGAGACAACCTCTTGGTTTCATGGTCGGGGATCAGGCTTTCCTATGTGTCGCACCGAGGTTGGGACACAAGAGGATTTAGAGACTAGGTAAGCTTTCACCACGGTACGTCGGGCCATTTAAGGTGTTGGAGAGAGTTGGGATGGTTGCCTATCAGTTTCAATTACCTGAGAGGTACTGGGATATGCACGATGTCTTCTATGTTTCTCAGCTTCGACGTTACTTTTCAGACCCGTCTCATGTCTTTCAACCTGAAGAGGTTGAGCTCGAAGCAGATGCATCGTTTGAGGAGCATCCCATCCGGATTGTCGATCGCAGTGTAGAGGTTCTCTGTGGTAAGTCTGTTCCTCTAGTACCAGTGATATGGAAGCATAGGTGAGTGCAGGATGAGACTTGGGAGAGGGAGGCCAATGTACGATCGCAGTGGCCAGAGCTGTGCGGGGTTTCTTCTTCTACATCTCGCAAGGGAAATTCGGGGACAAATTTCCTTAAGGGGGAAGTTTGTAAGAACCCGAATCTTCTCTTCATGTATTTTTTTTCCTTTTCTGGTCGTTTTTTAGAAAAAATGAGTTTCTGGAAATTTTTGATGTACATGTCGTGTACTTTATGAGTACACGCCGTGTGCTCCCTTGCCGCGCCTGGCCATGTGATGGCCGTGTCCGAGCGACACACATGGTGTGTAAGGGTGAAGTGGAGGCCACTTAAAGCGGAGTAAGGAAAAGTAGAGTACACACTGTGTACTCAAGAAGTACACGTTGTGTATTTTTTTCATTAAAAGGACCGGGGTGTGCCTAATCGAAAGAACCGTCTTCTTTTAGGTCTCGTTCGACTGAGAGACGTCGTATGGACACAAAATTTCTTTGAATCTCCAATCCTTCATCCATTCTCCAAATCGATCGCCGTAAATTGCGTTGGAACCGCAGCGGTGAGTTCTTCCTTTTCCAAGATCCTTATTTTCAAATTCCTCCTTTTTCTCAAGTTTCCATGGGTTGATCATTTTGTGTGTTTTCATAGATCTTCACCGTTATGAGGAGAAACAAGCCTCGTGGTTCAACTATATTGATCTCCTAGGATCGTGGTAGCATTTTTGTGCCTTACTTTTCGATGTCTTTGAGTTTTATGTGCAAATTCCACCAATACATATGAACGGGGTGTTGCATGTTTACCTTTTTTCCCTTGTGGTTATTCCTACCTTGGTTGCATGCTTATGTAGAGGTAAATTGAACATGCTTGTGGGTAATTGTTGTGCTTGGATGTTTTTCCCAGGCTTTGTTCTTGTTACAACCTTTGGGTCTTGTTAGCATTTGGCCGTTGTACTTGTTTCCATGCCTTGTAATCATAAGAGAGAATGAAGTTGTTAACATGCATGTTGGTCTGTAGACTGTTTATCCAAGTAGAACTATAGGTACTTTGGTTATCCAAGTACCTATATAGGTGTACTCTGGCCTTATAGCATTAACATGTACTGAATGGCACGGGACCATGAGAACACGGTGCTATAGACTATAAGGGATAGACCGAGTGAGCTTCTCAGGATGTCTTATATATTATAGACTATACAGGGATAGACCGAGTGAGCTTCCTTAGAGAGTCTTGGACATTATAGACAATAGGGGATTGATCATGTGAGCTTCCCAAAGAGTCTTAGTTATTATGGACTATAGGAGGATAGACAGAGTGAGCTTCCTTAGAGAGTCTTTACCATGATTGAATGTCTTTAAAACCTTCCCATGCTAGAGGAGGAATTGACCGAGTATGCTTACTCAGAGATTCTGTGGTATACCTGATTCTATAGGACGATTGACTGAGTGAGCTTCCTCAGAGAGTCTCTAGACCTTGGGTCCAAGAGGATTAGACCATGTGATCTCTCTCAGAGAGTCCCTGACTACCCTAGACTATAAAGGGGATTGACCGAGTGAGATTCCCTAGAGAGTCTTATTATTTCGTATGACCAAACCAGAGGGGTTAGGCTGAGTGCACTGCCGAGAGGGTTCTGGTAATTCTTGGATAGGACCAGAGGGGTTGGTTGTGAGTACATCCCAAAGGGTTTCCTACTTGTGTTAACTGTTGCTTCAATGATGCTTTTTGTTCTGTGAACTGATCACTATTGTGTATCATCCTATTTAATGCTTACTGATTTCTCCCTGTTGTTGATGCTAATATTTACTTCTTATTGTACTATTACATGCCATATACTCACTGACTGTTAGACACAGATCTTCGGGTGGTTGCCTTATGAGATTTAGTCTCACACCCTTTTTGGGTCATGCTTTTGGCCCAAACAGACTATGTTGTTGTAGGTATAGATAAGGGAAAGCGCCCTTCAACTTCGGGTACTTGATTTCTAAGAGCAGGAGAGCATGATACTAAGCATTGGCTTGCGGTGCTGAGGAGCTGTTTACTTTCTTTTATACTTGTTTTGGTACTATTGTTTTGTTCAGAATTGTGACTTTTTTGGATGCTTTCCTAGATATGATTCATGCATCATTTCATATATACACATATGTGCTCTAGTTTTTTTCTGATTTAGTTTTCCGCTGCGTATTATTGTTGGTTATTTACTAATTCCTCTCTTGCATGTTTATTTACTAAAGCTATGTACTCAACCAATGAGGGAATAGTTTCCCCAATATCACACCCAAGTCCCTCGCTGCAAGTCGGAAACCTCTGGCGTTTGGGGAAATGCGCTTGAGGCCATGTGACCAACCGAGTATGGGGCGCCTCTAGGTGGCTTCCAGAACCGGGACATTACACAGGTCCGGGGCTCTAGTGTTGGTGCGGCAGTTAACGTATCCATTCACTAGGACTCTGATAAACTGCCTTTTGACTCGAGACGTTTGGACACCATTTGCAGTGGAATAACAGTACATGCATCATATAGGACTGGGTTTTTGGGTTTCCCTTGTTATTCTTGAGTCAGATCTCTAGATATACTCTTTGACTATGGTGCGTCTTGATTGTGTTTTAGGATGCCTCCATGACGACAGCCATTGAGGGTTCCACATCGGGATTGTGGTGACGATCCGCCCCATGTAGAGGTTGTGGAAGAGGGCGCAGGTTCTGAGGCTGGACCTCCAGGTGGTCTTCCAGCTGATCCACCACCTTTCGAGTAGATTTATTTGCCAATAGTGCAGGATGAGGTTGTGCATTTTATGAGTGTGGTACACGAGTTCTAGAGCTAGCGACCTCTGAGGTTCCGGGGTGATCCAGACGCTCAGGCAGCTGATGACTAGCTTAAAGCAGTCTCCCGAGTTTTCTGCCTAGTGAGGACACCTCCAGATAAGATGGTGGTCCTAGTCATGATCCTTCTTCAAGGATCGGCCATGTGATGTTATAGTTTGGTGACTTAGTCCCACGACGAAGAGACCCTCACATTTGCAATGTTTCAGTGGCTCTTCTGGGAAGAGTTATATTCGGTGATTCTGAGGTCAGTGCAGATTCAGGAGCTTCTATAGCTTCGGTAGGAGGGTATAACTGTGTCGGTGTAATCAGTGAGGTTACAGACCTATCGTTATACTCCATGGATATGGTTTGAGACCCGTTATTTAGGGCTCGAACTTTCTAGCAAAGCCTATGTAGAGACATCCAAGAAGGTTTGGTTTCATTGTGTCTGCCCACTTATACTAGAGTGCTAGAGAGAGCGTTAGTGGTGGAGAGCTTTCTGGCCGAGAAGATCCCATATTTTAGTGATGGGCACATGAGATATGAGACTTCGTGAGTCAGATCGACATCTGGTAGCCGACGACAGACATAGGGATCCGGATGTGGCTGATGTTACAGGAGGCGACCCCAGGATAGAGGATATGAGGCCCAGGGCTCACAGGGATCGCATGCGAGTTTTGGTCAGCTATAGGAGAGGCAATGTTATTCGTTCGATGGTTAGGGACATCTTTCTAGAGATTGTTCGACTCGTAATGCTTCTAAGAGGGAGCCGGTCGACATATCACCTTGGCGGAGGCAGCATCTCGAGCACGGAGGTACGCAGGGCGGTGGATGTGATGATGAAGCTGGTTTAGCAGCATGAGGTGGCAGGTGGTATCAGTAGCCTCCACTCCCACCCCCAGGTGGTCCACACCAAGGTTAGGGAGCTGGTGGTCAAGGGTGTGGATAGCTACATGCCATATAGGTTGTTGACCTAGAGGATCCATGGATGGATAGAGGTACGCCTTGTGTCCTTTCTACTTTCTGCAGTAGTTTGATAGTCACTGTTTAGCGGAAATATTTCCTTTTTGTTGCTTGCTCGAGTATTTGTCCGGGTCATTTGTAAGACCTTGTGTGGGTGTTGTTCAGTGTGCTTTGAATCCGTGAGGAAGAGAGATCCTTCCACCATTGAGATGCGTTTTTGTGATGCGATCAAAACCGTGTGGGCGTGTCAGTGCCGCCCAAAGAGGACAGTGTTGAGGTGTTGTTTATGATTCCATCTAAATTATGTGTTTGTTCATGGGTGTGTGTTGGTGAACTCACTGGCATGAGAGACACAGTTGATAGTCCATTCAGTTTCCTTGTTCTTATGGATTTTCAGGGATGAAAATTTCCAAGGGGGGGAGGACGTTGCGACTCAGGTTTTGGCAATGTCAGAATTTGGAATATTTCTACGAATAATTACAGATCTAGGAACGAAGACGACATGCGATTCCAAGGCCCAATGTGCCCAGAATTAATTTTATTAAAAAATTATGTATTTTTATACTATGCACATGGCGGGGGTGTGATATCTTCTAAACGGTAGCTCAAAATGGGAATATGAGGGCAAAGTTGTGTCCGGAGCATGCCGTTTACCATATGCAGGGTGTAAACATTGTGGGTGTGGGCCTACTGTGGAAAACACCACGAGGGGAGTTTTAGTAAATAAATGGAAAAGTTTATTGACGAGCGTCGGCTTGAAAAACTTCTGAACAGAGTCTTGGATCAACAATCTGAGTCCGTTGTTGCATTTAGGACGACACGTTTACCCTAGGGGTGGCCAAATATCCTCCGCACCGAGTGGTCTGTTCAGGGGTGTTTGTTTGAAATGATGTTTTTAAATTAAAAAAAGAATCAAACCTATCTCCTCCCCCTCCCACCTCTTATGCACAGCGGAAGACAGAACCCCACCCCTCACTTCTACATTTTGTCACCAAATCGAGCCAGAATCATCCATTTTCAGCACTGATCGTCAGTAGATCGAGCTTCAGGGCATCACCAGCGTTGTTCTGCACCAGAAGCGTCAGTGTTTTGCCCACGAGGTTGGAGGTTTGAGTTTTAATCTCCCAATCCCATTTTTGCTGCCAATTGCTTCATTTTATTGTCATAATAAGGAAGATCACATCCTGAGGGTCACACCGGTACCTTCAGATCGCAAAACGGACCACCGGGGTGCCCTCGGTGGTCCGTGGCAGAGCACAGGCCGGCCACCAGGGGCGGTGGGGCATAGCGCCGCACAATGGAGGGTCGTCGGCCTAGTTGGCCGGTGCGGGCCGGTCCAGCACCTTTTTATTACATGAGGGTTTTAAAACCCCCATTTCATGCAATCCAGAGGTCAGATTCGCATGATGTTTCCAGAGACGTGACCCTGGCGACGAGGTGAACCCTTTGGTGTGGGTTCCAGAATTTTATGTTTCGGGATCATGTCCTGGGAGCTTGAAAAGTTGAATAAAATAATAATATTTTATTATTATTTGACTTTGGGTAGTTGTAACTTCTACCCAGAGTGTCCGATTGACGTTCCGTAAATGGCATTGAGACCCTAATAATATTGTATAATTTTCTTGATGGTTTCCGAGTGTTGGGACCGAGTGTGGTATGTGGGCCCCATGAGGCCGGGTTTTGGTGTTTTCAGATAAATGCAACTTTCTCACCAGGAGTCCGATTTTGGTAGATGAATAGTCGATCCTGTGTGTTTTTTTCGAGAGGATCGCAATGGTTTAATCCATTCGATGTGTTTCAAGAATGAGGCATGGGTCCCACCTGATCTGGCTTCCGTGAATAGTACCATTTTCACCGGGTGACTGTTTGGGACAAATGAGTAGTGGATTCCGTGTGTTTTCTTGAGGGGATCGCCATGGTATGATCTTCTTTTTGTGTTTTGGGATCATAGTGTGGGCCCCACATGGGCAGGCTACGGTGAATATTAACTTTTTCACCGGTTGTCCGTTTCGGGCGCGTAAAGGGCCTATCTTGCATGTTTTTCTATGTAGATCGTGATGTTGGCCTAAATATTTTCATTAGAGGTGCAAGGGGTGGAATTGTGATGGGTCACTGGGGTTAGTGATGTTTGGACGAGGAGTGGTTGAGGGTACTCCCTTAGTTTGTGCCTAAGATGGTTCACACGACATCACAACCCTAGTATCGGCTTGCTATCCTCTCGATGTGTTGTTTAATCTGTTAGAGTTGTGGCATCTCTCTGGTGGGCCCAGAGCAGGATCCTCTAGAATTGTTTTCCCTAGATTGGTTTTGGTGTCACTGTGACCACTTATCCACGGGCAGAGATCCCTTATCTAGTAGGTTGACCCTGTAGGGTTTGTGGCATCATCGGAATATGATCCCCTACATGGTGGGACATGCTCAGTAGGGTTGTGGCATTTTCGGGTATATTATCCCCTACTTAGCATGAGGTTTATAGTAGGGTTGTGGTATCATTGGTTATACAATCCCCTACTCAACACATGGTTTTTGCAGGTTTGCGGCATCGTCAGTTCGATCCCCTACATCGTGAGATGTATCAGATGGGGTTTCGGTATCGTCGTGACCATCGTGACATAGGTGACAATCCTCTATCTACGTGACCTGTTTCTGTCAGGTTCCAGATCGGGTTGAGGTATCCCCCAGTGGATCTTGGGAGTGATCCCCTATCTGTGATATATACGAATCCATATCGGGTTGTGGTTTCCCCCAGTGGAGCCTGGGAGTGATCCCCTATCTTTGAGATCTTCGTATATCGGTGTGGGTTCTTGTATCCCCTAGAGGACACTAGGAGTGATCCCCTGTTCGAGGAGTTTGGTGTTTATGTTGTTTCTGCGATTTTTCCTCAGTGTCGATATCTGAAGAGTGTGATCTCTCGGGTGAGCGTTTGAGATGTTTGTGTGGGACCCGATGGAGTGTATCTCTCAGACGAGTGTCATATGGGATGACAGAGATCATGGAGTGTGTTCTCCTGGTTGGGAAACGTTGCTGGTGATTAGGTTGGTACCTCATGTGGCTTGGTGCATAAGGTGAGTATATCTGGGTGTTGAAGGTGTAAGTATACACATACACATGAGATGAGCTGACTAGTTTTGTTTAGCTGAGGATGGTCATGAGATGGAGTTTCTCTCACATTTGGGTTCCCTCTGACTGGGATGAGTGGACTGAATCCTTTTAGTTGCTCTCTTTTGTTTTGGGTTTTTGGGGTGCCTACTGAGTCTTTTTATATTCACCACTCCACTTGCTTTTCCCGCACATGTTTGTGTCTTATGCAGACCACAGGCCATTCAATAGGGTCCTAGGTGGTCCCAAAGCAGGAAGAGCTTAGTGAGTGGGTTTGACCGAGGTGTTTACCGGAGTTGTGATGAAGAGCTTACCGACAGGTTTTTTGGCAGTGTTTTCCCTCCTTTTGAGCATGTTGGACACTTTTTTAGTTTTCTTTTGGTGGGCCCTATTTTACCCTTTTGTACTTATGCTGTAATCTGGTTGAAGGATAGTTGTATTCATGCATTTACTTTTTAGTTTTTTATATATCTGCACTGCTGCATGGAGGTATATGTGGGTGCGTGTGTACAGGTACCTTAAGCTAATTCCTACCATGTGTGTGATAGTCTACTCGGCTCTAGATGCCATCCCTAGGCCTTTTGGAGGTGGGCTTGGGGAGTCACGGCTCGAGCCCCATTCGGTTGGATCATGACATTAGTTATTTATGGAAATTAGGCTATGAAAACTTTATGAATAATCCTATAGAAAAATTTAAATATTTGAAAACTTCTTAGTATTTTGGTGAGTATTGAGTAAGTGGTTTGTCAAGAAAATACATTCCTGTCAGGATACAAGCAGGTAGAGGTGGCTTTGGCACAGATGTACATAGGGTTAAAACAAAAAAACACCGACTTGAGCTAGACTCGAACAGGAACTGGTACAAAAAAACGGGCCTCACTGCACTCTTCGTTAGGACACTCCTAGGGGATATGTTTGTCTTATCGCAAGATTTCTATGAATCATTATGAAGGAATTATAGAGAAATTTAATCGTCTAAGAATGAAGTTTTAAGACATAAAATCCTTTATATTTAAAATATTTGTAAATGAAATAAGTTTATCAATATGGTTTTATTATTTTATAAAATGGAAGGTAATCAGAGGAACTATGAAAATAGTGACTCCAATGGACCATGTGCAGGCATCCCTCTAATGGAATCCAGAATGGAAAATTTCATGCGAATGATTAACCAAATGAATCATGTTATGGGATATAACATGAATCAAGCTGAGAGAACAATCTCACCGCGAAGGGAAAAATATTCTGTTGATTCATTTATGTGTCAACGACCACCATAGTTTTGTTGATCGAATGACCCATTGGTTTCTTAATAGTGGATAAACTCTATTGAGAAGATCTTTTATGTGCTACACTGTTCAGAGCAAGAGAAGGTCACCCTAGCTATCTATCACTTTGATGGAGAAGCTAATCAGTGGTGGGAATTGATTAAAAAAATGAGGCCAAGACTGGATGTTGAAGCTATGGAGTGGGAAGAGTACAGAGGGATCTTCTTCAGTAATTATTTACCACATTCCATGATAATAAGAGTGGATAAAGATTATATCATGATGAACCAGAAGGAGAATGAATCTGTGGGAAGGTACATGATGAATTTTACAAGACTTTCCTGTTATACCTCAAGCTTTGTCATGGATCCTAATGTTAAGGTTGATAGATTCCTCGGTGGACTGAGACCTCATCTACAAAATAATCTTGCCAATCGAGACTATTATAGCATTGTGGAGATCGTACGGAGTGATATGACTGTCGAACTATAGTTTGGTGAGATGCAGTGGTCTCATAAATCAAATAAAAGAAGGGATCGATGGAGCCCATCTTAGGGAGGACCTTTGATCAGGGAAGAGGATGCAAGAAAGTGCGACGTCCCACATGTAATAAATGTGGACAGAAGAATTTGGGGAATTGCCTGCTCGGGAGTGGGAAATGATAGAATTGTGGAAGAGATGACCCTATTGTGATCAATTGTCATAGTGAGGTGAAACCTAAACTTCCAAACACTAACGAAAATGGGAAGAAGGTGCAGGCCCTACCTGGTGTCCAGTGTTTTAAGTGTGGACAACTTGGGAACTTTTCCAATCGCTGTTCAAATCTGAGGGCAGTGGAGGGGAATCCCCATCAGCCTCAAAAAATTCCAAGGCATCAAGGCTGTGCTTTTTCTATCATGATAGCTAAATTTTATGCTCCCAATGATGTGGTAGCAGGTATCCTAGTTGTTCTCTCAAAGATAGAAAGTACTTTGTTTGATTCTTTTCTACACATTCCTTTATTTCCTACAAGTTTTAAATGAATATAGAATCAACCCCAAATTTTCTTAAAGTAGAGTTATCAGTCAAGACTCTTGGTGGGATTATCCAAGCATCGTCGGTGTTTAGAAACTCTAGTATATACTATAGTGAGCACAGTCTTATCAGAAATGTAGTAGTTATTCCAATGCTAGAATTCGACATAATACTAGGGATGGACTGCCTCTCATATTATAATTCTAAGATCAAATGTAGGAGCAAGAAAATCTTAGTAGTATTGAATGGAAAACCTAGAGTTATCATCCAAGGAGAGATATCTCAACTAGATCTTTGTCTAAAAGAAACCCCTATATATTTCTTTATGGATTTGATTGGTGAAGAAGAAGAATAATATAAGAGTTTAAGGATAGAATATGTCCCCATGGTCGGTGAATACATTGGCGTATTTCCTAAGGAGTTACCCAGACCTCCCCCAGAAAGAGACGTAGAGTTATCCATTGAACTCCTACCTGAATCTCATATGATATCAAAGAAAGCCTAAAAGATGGAAAATGTGCAACTAGAGGAACTAAAGAAACAACTCCAAGATCTTTTGGAGAAGGGGTTTATCTGAAAGAGTGTGTCTCCTTGGGGAGAACCAGATTTCTTTTTGAATAATAAGGACAGATCAATGCGACTATGCATTGATTATAGAGAACAGAATGGGATCACAGTGAAGAAAAAATAACCTCTTCTAAGAATTGATGACCTTTTTGACCAACTTCATGGGGATCAATTCTTCTCTAAGATTGATCTTCAATATGGTTATCATCAATTGAGGGTGAAGAAATATGATATCCCAAAAACTACCTTCTAATAAAGATATGGGCATTATGAGTTTGTTGTTATGCCCTTTAGCTAAACTAATGCACCTAGTATTTTTATGGATATGATGAATATAGTCATTAAGGACTACCTTGATAACTTTTTGGTAGTTTTTATTGTTGAAATTATGATATATTCTAAAATTCATGAGGAGCATGAAGATCATCTAAGGGTTATTTTACAAACTCTATAGAAGTAGAGGAATTCTGGAAAGTTTAGTAAATGTGAATTCTGGTTATAATTGGTTTCTTTCTTGGGGAACATTTTCCCTAATGAAGGAATCACAATTTACCCTACAAAGACAAAATTTATAGAGGAGTAGCCTCAACCTACAAAAATAACAGAGATTCGTAGTTTTCATGGATTATTAGGATACTATAGGTAGTTTTTTATAAAACTTTTCATGAATTTTTAATCCATTAACCAAGTTAACTCAAAAAGGGGTCAAGTTCATCTAGAAAATGGAGTGTGAGGAATGTTTCCAAGAGCTAAATAAGAGATTGGTTACTGCACCCATGTTAAATCCTCCCTTAAGTAGAGAAGGATTTGTTATTTTTAGCGATGAATCATTGAAAGGTCTTGGGTGTGTCCTAATGAAAAATGAAAAGGCCATTGCTTAAGCATCTCGACAGTTGAAGACTCGTGAGAAGAACTATCCTATGCATGATTTGGAGTTGGTTGTGGTCATTTTTGATCTGAAGATATGGGGGCACTATCATAATGGTGATAAATGTGATATATAGATAGACTATCAATGTTTAAAGTATATTTTCATACAAAAAGAATTAAAAATGAGACATAAGAGATGGTTGGACCTTCATAAAGACTATGATTGGTCAATTCATTATCATCCCATAAGAGAAAACAAATTCACTGATGCATTAAGCAGGAATTTCCCAGTTGTTCCTTCCATAATGAGGATTTGAAGGGATCCTTTGATTAATGACCTAGTGAAGATGGACATGGGAATTATAGGGACAGGGACATCATCAACCCTATCCCAAATGATTTATCAACTGTCGTTACTAGAGAAGATAAAGAAAGATCAGAAAGAAGATCCTCTATTACAGAAGAAGTTTGAGGCTGTGAAGGAAGGGAAGTTTCTTGAGTTCAATTCTAATAAAGAAGGTGTACTGAAATTTCATACAAGTCTATGTGTTCCATCTATTCCGGAAATAAAGAAAGGGATGATGGATGAAGCTCATAACTCTATGATCTCTATACATTTTGTTAGCACTAAAATGTATAGGGACCTTCATGATCATTATTGGTGGGATAATACGAAAAGGGAGATTTTTTACTACACTTCAAGGTTCCTGGTATGTCTGTAATTGAAGGCAGAGCAACAACTTCCTAAAGGGGTATTGCAACCACCACCTATACCAGCATGGAAGTGGGACAATATCACTATGGACTTCGTTACATGTCATCCGAGAACTTTGAATGGAAATAATGTGATATGGGTAATTATGGACTGTCTCACCAAGACTACCCATTTTTTCTCAATTCAGGAAGATTTCTCTCTTGATAAACTTACTTGGATTTACGTGAATTAAGTGGTAAGACAACATGGAGTTCCGATTTATATCATATATGATAGAGACCCAAGGTTCATATCAAATTTCAGGAGAAGTATTCAACATGATATGAGCACAAAATTGAATTTTAGTATGGACTATCACCACCAAACTGATGGAAGATATGAAAGGACTATTCAAACACTCGAGGACATGATGGACCCATGCTCAATGGAATTTAAAGGAGGATGGGATGAACATCTACCTTAAGTTGAGTTTTCTTACTACAAAAACATCCAGTCAAGCATTTAAATGGAACCCAATGAAGCTCTATGTGGGAAGAAATGTAGAACTCCTACTTGTTGGGATGAATCTGGTGAGAGAAAGCTTCTTAGGGCCAGATCATGTACAAGATATGACGAAAATGTCCATGCTATCCATCAACACCTTAAGGATACTCAGAGTCTACAGAATATCTATGCCAAAAATCGTCGAAGGGACTTGGAGTTTGATATTGGTGATAAGGTCTTTCATAGAATTTCACCCGGGAAGAGATTCACGAGGTTTGGTAAGAAAGGGAAGCTCACCCCTAGGTACATTGTCCCCTATGAAATCCTTGATCGTGTAGGAGTAGTGGCCTATCGGCTTGCACTTCCTCCAAATCTAGCACATGTTCATGATGTCTTCCACGTATCCCTCTTGAGGAAGTACATACCTACCCCTTCACATGTACTAAATCTAGAGGTGGTACAACTGGAACATGACCTCTCTTATGAGGAACAACCAGTAGAGACCTTGTATCGTAGAGACAAGATTCTACACAACATGAATACCCACCGTGTCAAGGCGGTGTGGAGAAACCAAAAATGTAAATAATCCAAATAGGAACCAGAGGATTCTATATGGAAGAAGTACCCACACCATTTCTCTTCTTAGGGTATGAGTTAAAATTTTGAGGAAGAAATTTATTAAGGGGGGAAGAATGTAATGACCTAGAAATTTTAATTACATTTATTTCCTAAATTTGTGTGTTATTTTATTTTACACTAATCGAAACTATATCCTTTAATTAATGAGGTGGGTATAATTAAAATGAGACAGTTGTGCTTCAACAATTTTATGACCGTTGGTCAATATGACCATTGGAAACTAAAATCATAATGTTGTGTGTTTATAAATTCAAACTATCTTGGTTAATTAATAAATAAAGAAGAGTTGATGGCATCATCTAGTAGACTCAAGCCATATGAGGCCCATATTTCGGAGCTTGGGAAAGAGGTAGCATCAGTGGGATTTTCTCTAGTTGAAGCCCATTCCAAACTTCAACTTGTGAAGCTCGAACGGAGTCACCTAAGCGAGAAGTTCAAGTAGATAGAAATCACCACTCGAGAAATGCTGTCCGAGCCACCCCAAGATTCTATCACCATAGCACACATTAAACATAGGTCCAATTTGGTGTTATAAGAGGATATGTGATAAGACCATATCTACTTTGTGTAATCCTTTTATATAAATAAAATTGTTAATTCTTCTTATGGTAATGTTTGTGTATTTCAAATATCATGATAAATGTATGATGAATTTATAGTTCCATATTAACTGATGAATTTTGGGAAAAAAGGGTATTTTAAAATCTTTATGTAAACATTAAATAATTAATAATGTGAAATGATTTTCAAAAAATGGTTTTATACAGTTGTGTTCAGCAATAAATTTAGAGTCTAATAAGATCATCTTTATTTATAGTGAATAGTAATGTATGAATAGTAACATACCCGGATGACTAGTAATGAATAGTAAATCGATAAAAAGAAAAAAAGTAGAAACTTCACCCATGAATGTATAAATACATTTTAGAGATCTTAAAAGTGAAAAAAATGATCAAATATAATTTTTTGGTGTTTTTTATGTCATAAATATTTTATTTAAAATTTTATAATTAATTTTATAATTTAAAATGGAAATTTATTTTCATAAAATTTAGTCATAAATTGTTACTTTATTTTATTATAGTTATATGATAATTTTAGGGGACATTTATTACTTTCTTAAGGTGTTACTAAATGAGTTATAGTTTTAAAGTGGTATTTTTGAATAAACAATGATTTTATTCAGAAATTAAATTAAAAATCATTAGAAAAGTATTTTCATAAAATGGAGTTCATTTTTGAATTCAGAGCATCTCTATTAGGTTAGGGGGAATTTTTTGGGATTTTTTTGAAATAGTTGAATTTTCGGAAAATTGTAAAAACACAGTTGTGAGTTTAGGGTGTTTAATGACATCATTAATGATGTAATAATAATTTAAAATTTTTGGAAGAATTATAAATAGAGATATATGCTATGGGGTGTACCAAGTTCCAAATAACATGGGTAAATACCTTGGGAAAGCCCATGGTTTTGTAAATACCACCGATGAGGTGTCCCTTTGAAATTAATAATATATTCCCTCAATTTTCTTAAAAATACCAAGCCATTACCTCATTCATTTCATTTCCAAATCCTACCCAACAAAGTTCTAGTATCTTTACCTCTTAAAGAGTCCTCCTTAGATTTTCTCCAGCCTCCCTTGGTCTTGAACATCAAGCATTCGAATTTACTCTTCAAGGTAAGGGATTCTTTCACCCTCCCCCTTTAAGTTGTGACCTCATTTATGTTATGGATTCTAGTTTCCATTTTATTATGTTGGGGTTTTTTTATTATATATCTTTACTAATTTACATTAAATTTAAAAATGATGAGAGACCCTTTCCTATATCATAAATTGATTTTCTGAGTTTTTATGTGATGTCGTTAGGCTGCTGAATTTTCGTAAATGAAATCATATCTTTTATTTTCCATGGAGTTTCATTTTCATATGGTATTTCATTCAAATATCCATTCCTTGACATTATTTATTTATATTCTATACCCATACTATATTATGAGTTTTTTATCAGTGGGTGAATCTTGTTACCTCTCTTTTTATTTTTTTCTAAAAGCATGTTATATAGTCGTTGTGCTGTAGAATGTTTGTCTCAAAATCTCTCTCTTTTTCTCAAGAAATTCTCTTAAATTATTTATTTGAATAACCAATTCTATTTTCATATCCAAGGGTATTCATCAATACATAAAATTGATCTATTTAATTCTGAAATTTACATACATATAACCCTCACTCCATTTTCATGGATTATAAATGACATAATGATCTTTTTTCAAACATTTAAAACGTCACGATTTTGAAATGAAACCCATTTATTTTGTTCTATATGGGTTATATATGAAATGTTTTATTATTATCTATGTGGATCACATGAAAATAAATACATATTTAGGGTGAACCCTGATAGAGCTCCAATGCATTGGGTAAAGAAATTAATCTCTAGAGATGAAAAGTTTCACGATACCTTGGTGAATAACCTTGGTAATATTTATGACACCTTTAGGATAAAACATGGTGATATGTTCATGAATGTCCAAATTAAATTTTGTAGCCACATATTCAAGTTATGATTCATGTTATATTTTTATTATATTAATATTCTTCCATTTCTCATGACTTTATGACTTTTATCATGTTCTTATTAATATTGCTCATGATCACATGTCAACTGTTTCACTTGTTTTCCTTACTAGGACTTCTGCTCACCCTTTCCTTTGATGTATGTCTCCAAGTTATGAGATGCAGTAATTGTACATAGGATGAACCTATGAGGAAGCCTTACATGTGTATTAGAATCATGTTCTATTATTTTTTCAATTATTATTTTTCTTATTTCAGTGACACTAGACTTTAAAGATCCTCTGTTTGTAAAATGTAATGAAAATTTATGTAATAAAAAGGTAGGATTCCATAGATAAAGACATAAGTGTCACTTGTCCCTGAAAATTTTTATCATATGGTCACATGTCTTCAATGAGAGAAACTATCTTCCACATGATTCATGAATCATGTACTACGTAATATTGATCATTACTATATGGTACATTAGAAAACATATTCCCTTTCTTGAGTGTATACATTAGGTTAATGTTAAAGGATTATAGATACGATAACCTTATTCACTATCAATGGTTCATTACACTTTGGGATTGAATATATTGCAGACACTTTTCAGTCTATTTGAAAAATATTTCACCCTAAAGATAATACCAATAACACCTCATAGAAATCACCAATATTTAAAACTCTAGGAAATTGTTTGGGAAGTTTCCCTTATGTGTCTTTAACTATCTAGACTCATAAACAACCACATGATCTTCATGGAATATAATTGATCCATTCCTAACTCCTGATACATCACAATATTTTCCAAGCTCATGACCTTGTTCATTTATAGTTAATATTGGTGTTTTAATCACCTACCATTAAAATTATAAAAGGATCTCTCATGAACATCTATGTAGAAGAACAATAAAAAATTCTTAGTTGAGGCCTTCTTAGTGATTCAAATCTGGATGAATCCTAGTTGACCCTCTGGTAATTACTCTAAATTTGAAGAAAAAAATTTGGATCTCAAAAACATTATTTGGTCTCCCTAAATAAACATTAACATCGAACTTCCCAAGTTCAAAAAATATGATATCCAATAATATCATTTTCCCCATGTAGTTTACAATATCAATCCAAAACATACACTTTGATATCATGGAATATAGTTGAATCTCACTGAGTTTTCTCAAAATGATCTCTTGATAGCGATCATGTTCGTCCCTCGATATTAGAGAACACTTTAACACCTCTAAGCTGATCAAATATTCCATCAATATGTATATGTGAATATAATTTCATTTCTATCACTTATCATAACCTCTAATTATACACACATATTCTCAATGATCCATTTGAATTTTTAAGGATTAAACTAAAGCTCCCAAAGGGGATATAAACATTTATATTCACCCCTTCACATCGAAGTCATTTAATTGAGCTTTCTTCCCTCATAGATATATTAGATCCATATTATATAGTGGAATAGATATATTCCCCACACCTAAAAAGAACACAACCATAAAAATAACCTATCCCTTGGGTGGTTACCTAGATAGTACCATGGGAAATACACATAGGAACATGTCAATGATAGTAGGACATGCTGAATTTTCTTTCACTCTATCATCCACAATTACTCTAGAAAAATGGGTTATGATTCTACCCATCTATTGAAATATTTGTAACACCCCGACCCCTCTAGGTTAGAGACAGTGCATTACATGTGATATTGGAATGGTTAGAAGGATTGAAAATCCCATAGGAATGATCAATTTAGTAGTCTTGAAGAAACTAGATACATAGATGTTACTCAAATTACATAGGAAAAGTTTACAAAATATAGTACATATCAAAAACTAAAAATGGAATCCCCATGAACTCAATAAAAGATCTTATCTTAATCACATGTTAAAGGTATACAATAAAAGGGGTGAGATCAAGTACTCAGTAAGGGTTACAAATAGCGAGATAATGAGTACAATAATAAGTGAATCCTAATTAATCTGACATAATCAATATGGCATAGTGGATAAATGAAAAACTAATGCCATTAATAAACTGAAAATTACACTGCATCCATAGATTTTGTCATAGTAAAAACCTCATGGATAATAATAACTAATAATGTGTTAATAGAATTATTATTAATTGGATGTCATGTATCTGGCACATGAAACCATAATACTTTAAAAATGGTTTAGTTATATGGGTAGAATCCCGTCGGATTTTTGGGAACAAACTCGATGGGTTTGTCGCCAAACAGTTTTGTATCATGAGACCTACCGATGCATCGAGGGGATATATCGGGCCCCACCCTCCACAAAATGTCAAAATAGTTTTTTATAAATTGATTCTATAGAAGGGAAATATGCCTTTTCAATATCCGTATAGATTAGAGTATACATATTCATCAATATTTCCATAATTAAAATATCATTCCAAATAAACACCGTATATAAAATGGTGTATGGTGTAGAAAACAAACATATACATGACATGAGATTATGGATATTTAATATAAATATAGTTTAAAATTATATGTGATCTCAAATGGTCAGTAAGTACACCACATAAGGATTATTAGGTGCACAATACAATGTTTGTCACAACGAAAAGGTAGTTGAGACAAAGTCCCTTACCCAAATGTAATCAATCGAATCTAATGACAAGAACATAATGAACATCAAGTGAATAATTTAATAACATTAATATAAATAGAATAATGTTTTTATAAATAAAATGGCAGTACAAATATACCACATACAAGAAATAAGTGGTGAACAATGAAAATATGACAGAAATGAAAGTGAGATGAGAAACCCCTTACCTTTTTCCTCGAGTGTGTTCTTTGTTCGTTTTAATGACCTGAATAATAAAATTTATATTAATTAATTAATTAGTCCAGAACCTCTTATAAATATAATTTATTTAGTATAACCTTATTAGGTTCATTCATGTCCCTTTCTATGGGTTTAATAGGTTCAATTTTCTTGTTTTGGAAGCATTTTCTTTCTTGGTTTTCATGATTCGTTTACTTGCTCTCATGAATGGAAGTTCATTTTGAAATGTGGATAAATATCCAGATTTGTTAATATATATTATTAGTGATATTATGGAGATATAAATGATCTTATAATGATTATAGGTTATATACATAAGGATGAATCATTAGTTAAAAGTTTTTGATAAACGCTTCGATTCAGCTTGGCAATTTTGTATACAATGAACTCATTTTGTATTATTAATCGGTATTATGAGTGTGTAAAGATTACAGAACATTAATGGGATGAAATACTTATATTATTATCTGGTTCAACAACTAAAATTGTCTCAGGACCAGTAATGATGAAGAAAGTGAAGAACGAAACTTCGTCCTCCACAAAGGTTATAAATTGGAACCTCATGGACGTTGATTTTGTTTATAAAATAAGTGGGAGGGGGAAAAGATATTGATCACAGTTATTTCATTCACATGATATAATTAATGTATATAGATTATACTGATCTTTATCATGGTCATTTTCACAGAATAGGTGAGGAGAGAAAAATAAAAGAGATGAACTTGAAAATAAAAGAATAGTTGAGAGATCCCTTATGAAAATTCTGCAGCCTAACGGCTTCGCTTAAAATTTCATAAAATCATATAATTAGAAAAAAAGTGTATCTCATAATATTGAAATAAAAATAAAATTATTAAGAACAAATAAACTCAAACCCAAACATATGAGAAAGTAATTTCAAATAGCTAACATAAAAGAAGTTTCCACTTAAAGAAGAGAATGAAGAATTTCCTTACCTTGTAGAATAACTCCAAGATCATGAATGATGGGACCTTGGGGTATTAGGGACACCTTGAGAGGAATAATAGAGAGGTAAAACCACCATAGCTTTGAGGATGAGGGATTTGGAATTAATGAAAACGAATGGATGAGTGGGTATTTATAGAAAAAGAGTGGTAATTGTTTAATAATTTCAAAGGGACACCTCATTAGTGGTTTTTTCCAAACCATGGGCTTTCCCAAGGTATTTTCCTACGGTTTTAGCCACTTGGGAAACCTCATGTCATACTTTAATGTACCCAAGTCTACAATACTTTTATATTTAATTATGACATCATTATGATGTCATCAAACTACCGAAAACTCAAAACTGTATTTTTACTATTCTTGAAAAATTCATGTATTTTAGAAAAATCCCTAAAAATTACTCTAACCATTTTTCAACGTTTAGAATTCATAAATGAAATATATTTTTCGAAAATAATATTCTATGTATTTTTAATTTAATTTTTAAATAAAGTCATAGTTAATTCAAAAAATAACAATCTTAAAGGTGCAATTAGTTTTATTTCTCATTGAAAACTAATTAAGATCTCAGTATCTTATTTCCTTAAGAAAATAAAATAATAATATTATTTACTATTCATAAAAAGTGAAATTATTATTCAAGTTACTATTCATAATGGTATGTTACTATTCACCAAAAATCATGTTCTTTCTATCAGACTCCAAATGACTTACTGATCACAACTCTAGATGACCATTTTTCAAAATTCAAAACATAGAAGTGGAAAAATTATATTTATTGGATAGGTTTTGACTATCTCCTATATAACCTAGTGTTGTTTCAAAGGAATACAGTGATGAATAGAATGTATTTAATAGAATCATTCGATAAAATGTTTGTTGTGATATATTATTCCCTCCTTCCCAAATTCCTTCCTTGAAATTTTATGTATAAAGCCCAACAAAAAGATGTGGGTGGTTCTTCTTCATGAAATCCTGTGGTTCCCATGTTGCTTCCTCCATATTATTATTTCTCCAAAGAACCATTACTAGATGAGTTGTTTGATTTCTCAATACCTGCTCCCTTGTGTCAATAATCCTGTTAGGATTTTCACAGTATGACAAATCAGGTTCCAGTTCTAATTCTTCATATGTGAGTACATGCGTTGGGTATGGCATGTACTTCTTTAACAATGATACATGGAAAACATCATAAACTCTGGAGAGATTTGTCGGCATCGCTAAATGGTAATCTATAGCTCTGATTCTTCCCAAAATTTCAAATGGTCCAATTTACCTGGGACTCACTTTCCCTCTCTTACCGAACCTTAAGATGCCCTTCCATGGAGATACTTTCAAAAATACATGATCTCCCACTTGAAATTCCAATTCCTTTATCTGGTTGTCATCATAACTCTTCTACCGACTTTGGGATGCTTTAATAAGAGCTTGTATTTTCTTCACCTTTGTTGTGGTCTCTTCAATAAGATCTGGGCCTATAAGCTTCCTCTCATCATCTTCATCCCAACAAGTTGGAGTTCGACATCTATTTCCATATAATGCTTTATATGGATCCATTTCAATACTAAAATGGAAACTATTGTTGTATGAAAATTCCATGAGAGGCAAGTATTGATCCCACATACAATATAAGTCAAGATAGCATGACCTCAGCATGTCTTCTAGAGTTTGAATTGTCCTTTAAGACTGTCCGTCGGTTTGGGGGTGATATGCGGTACTCATATGAAGCTCAATATTCAAATCCTTCTGGAGACTTTTATAGAATTTTGACGTAAACCAGGGATCTCGATCAGAGAAAATTGATAGAGGTGAACCATGAAGTCTCACAAATTCATTAATATAATGTCTTTCCAGGTGCTCAAGTGGGAAATCCTCTCTTATTGGAAGGAAATGTGCTATTTTAGTGAGATGATCACCAATTACCCATATAACATCATTACTTCTAGGTTTACTTGGTAGTCCGGTGACAAAATCCCTCGTAATGCTATCCCACTTCCACATAGGAAGAGGTAGAGTTTGTATCACTCTTTTGGGATGTTGTCTCTTAGCCTTCACTTAATGAAAAACTAGACTCCTTGACACGTAGTCAGTAATTTCACGCTTCATATTATCCCAGAAAAAATATTCCTTCAGATCATTGTACATCTTGGTGCCACCCAAAAATATAGAGAAATTTTAGCTATGAGCATCGTCTAATAGTTCCCTTTTTAGCTCAAGTACTGATGGAACTCATAACCACTTCCCAAACATTAGAACACCTTCTTCATACATGAAGTCTGCCAGTCTCCCATCCTTCACAACATTAATTTTCATGTGAAAATTCTCATCATCAGATTGAGCGCTTTTTATCTTCTCTAGTAAATATGGTTTAACAATCATTTCAAAGAGGAGTGATGTTTCCCCTTCCGTAGAAATTCACATATCCAACTTTAGTGGATCCAAAAATATAGGATCTCTCTCAATACTAATTTAAGTCAGAAGTCCATGATCTTTCCTGCTTAATGCATCGGCCACATTATTCTCCTTTCCTGGCTGGTAGTGTATTGAACAATCATAATCTTTGAGTAACTTGAGCAATCTTCATTGCCTCATGTTGAGTTCTTTTTGTGTGAAAATATATTTCAAACTCTTGTGGTCCATATCAATCTCACATATCTATCTATAGAGATAAATCCTTCATATTTTCAGAGCAAGGATCATGACTACTAACTCAAGATCTTGAGTTGGATTATTTTTCTCACGAGCCTTCAACTGTCTTGATGCATAAGCAATAACTTTATCAATTTTCATAAGGATGCAACCTAGTCCATTCTTTGATGCATCGCTATATATTATAAATCCATCACTTCCAGATGGAAGAGTCAAAATTGGAGCATTGAACAATCTTCTTTTCAATTCATCTAAGCACTCTGTATATTCTTTTGTCCATGTAAACTTAATTTCATTACCCGTGAGCTTGGTTTGTGGATTATTCCGTCGGGCAAAATTCTGAACGAAACGACGATAAAAACATGCTAAGCCAATAAATTTGTGTACCTCAGTTATGTTTGTTGGCATGGGCCAATCATGGATTGCCTTTTTCTTCGTTGGATCAACTAGGAATCCATCCTTAGAGACAATATGGCCTAGAAAAGAAACTGATTGAATCCAGAATTCACACTTGATAAAATTCCCATATAATTTATTTGTACTAAGAATTCTCAGAATAACTCGCAAGTGATTCTAATGGTCTTCATATAATTTTGAGTATACGAGAATATCATCAATGAATACCAGAACAATGTTATCAAGATATTCCTTGAAAAATATATTCATTAAATCCATGAGAATAGGGGATGCATTTGTTTGTCCAAAAGGAATCACTGTAAACTCGTAATGCCCATACCTGGTTTGAAATGCTATCTTCAGAATATCCTCCTTCCTCATACGCAGTTGATGATATCCGGATCGAAGGTCAATATTTGAAAAGTATTGATCTCCATGAAGTTGGTCTAATAAATCATCAGTCTGTGGCAGAGGATACTTATTCTTTTTTGTAATAGCATTGATTTCCTTGTAATCAATGCAATGTCTCATGGATCCATATATCTTCATGACAAAGAGGACATGGGCTCCACCTGGTGAAAAACTAGGTTGAGTAAATCATTTTCACTCAAATCCTCTAGTTCTTTCTTTAGATCTACAAATTCAACAGTGGCCATTCTATAGGGAGTCTTTGATATAGGTCTTGCATCAGGAATTAAATCAATAGCGAACACAACGTCCCGCTCTGGAGGATGTTTAGGTAAATCCTCTAGAAACACATCAATGTATTCTTTCACTATATGCACATCTTCAATTTGAATATTTATTTCCTCACCCATAGATATTGGGTTCTCTTCCTCTCCCAGAATTATATTCAGTAGAGCTAGTGGGGGTGGTTCTAGATAAGAATCAGGTGGTGAAGTTTCATATTTAAAGATAAGGGATTCTACACCATTTTCAAAAATTGTAACTTAATTTTTCTTGCAATAAATCCTTGCATAATAATTTGACAGCAAATCCATAATGAGAATTATATCAAATTCAGTCATGGGTACAATGATAAGGTTAGCAACTAAAGCACGTTTTTGTGTTTGGATGGGGACAACTCAACATGCCTTTATTGCAACGATACATCCCATGGGAGTTTCAACTGACAACTCCTTTATTAAATCAAATTGGACATATCTAATTTCCTTGGAAATCTATGAGGATATAAATGAATGTGAGAATACAGAATGAAATAAAGTTTTGGCTATGTTTGAGGAAATAATTAAAGTATCTTCCACCAGATCACTAGGAACTTCAACCTATGCAGTTATAAACGCATAGGCTCTCCCATGGTCTCTTAGCTTTTTCTGAGACGTTTTTCCTTGACACTTAGGACACTAATTTTCATAGTGTCCCATATCTCTAAAATTATAGCATTGAATATCATAGAATCATTTCTTACCCTTACATTCACCAGATGGATGACCCTTTTCTCCGCAGTTATAGCAGAATCACATGCCTTTCTAGAATTTCTAGGATTATTCTTTCCACAGTTCTCACATAATGGGAAACTATTAATTCCCTTTCTCTTCTTTAGTGCTTCTCCTTTTCCTTTATTATCAGAGTAATGCATCTTATCATGGTTTTCTTTGAAAAAATTCGATCTAGAAAATTCATTCTCAGTTTTGATGGCACTAGATACAATTTCATCATATGATGAAAATTATTGAGAAGCCACTGCCCTTTGAAGACATGGCTTAAGGCATTCAATGAAATGATCAATCTTGCCCATCGAGTCATGTATGTAATCCATTCCATACCTGGCTAGCCTTGTGAAGGTAGCCACATACTCTGCAACACTATTTTCGTCCCTTTGTTTCAAGCCAAGGAATTTCCTCTTCATTTCCATTCATTACACACGAGGGAAATATTTTTTGAAGAATATTTACTTAAAATTCCTCCATTCCATATCATAAATCTCTTCTTCCTCCATGGTATTTTGAATTAGGGACCACCATTGATCAGCGTCTCTCTTGGTACAATATACTGCCAGAACTACCTTTTCATTTTCATTACATCTTAACGCCATGCATATCATTTCAAGGGACTTGATCCATTGATCAAAAACCATGGGATTAGTAGTCCCACTGAAATATGGGGGCTTCTTCCACAAGAAACGATCCAACATAGGTGTGGAATGGTTATTCGTTACAACTTGACTGAGTTGTCCCAATATGGTCATGATCTGAACTGCTTCAACGTCGACTGTGTTGACTTACTCAGTAGGGAGATCCCTACCTTTCCCATGAGTATTGATTCCCCTTATTCCATTAGACACCATTTATGAATAATGTGATACAATATATTAGATTATGAATCTTAAATGTAAAAGCACTCAACATAGATTAAAATTCTATTCCTAGCTAATCTTATAAACATGGTTCCTCTGAGGAAAAATTTACATTAAACTCCTTCGTAATGGCTTGTAAATAAAATGTTAATTATACTAAGAATATCCCCCAGGAGTGTCGTAACCAAGAGTGCAACAAGTCCCATTATCGTGCACCAGTTCCCGTTCGAGTCAAGCTCAAAGAGGTGTTTTTGGGTTTTACCCCTAGATACATTTGTTCCAGCGCCGCCTCTACCTGCTCGTATCCAGAAAGGGAAGTATCATTTAAAAGATCCACATAATTTATTCCTTACCAAAATAATATGATGTTCTTTTATATTTATCCTCTTATTCTACCTTAGGGCTTTATTCCCTACTATACATTTCCAACTCTAGTTTCCATGTTTTATACTAAACTTCCTTTGATACCAACTGTAACACACCGACCCCTCTAGGCTGGAGCCGGTGCATTACTTATCATATTGGCATGGGTATAAGGAATGAATATCCTGAAGGAACGATCTGTTTAGTAGTCTTGAAGAAACTAGATACATAGATGTTAATCAAATTACATAGGAAAAGTTTACAAAATACAATACATAATAAAAACTGAAAACAACATCCCCAGGAACTCCATAAAAGATATTATCTTCATCAGCCGTTGAAGGTAGATGATGAAAGGGGTGAGCTCAAATTCTTAGTAAGGGTTATAAATAGCAGAATCATGAGTACAGTAATAAGTGAATCCTAATCAATCTGATATAATCAATATGGCATAGTGAATAAGTAATGAACTAATTCCATTAATAAACTGAGAATTATACTGCATCCATATATTTTTTAAAAGTGAAAACCTCATAGATAATAATAACTGATAAGGAATAAAGATAATTATTATTAATTGGATGTCATGTATATGGAACATGAAACCATAATACAATAAAAATGGTTTAGTTCTATGGGTTGAAACCCGTCTATTTTTTGGAAACAAACTCGAAGGGTTTGTCGCCAAACTGTTTTGTCTCATGAGACCTACTGATGTACCAAAAGGTTATAGCAGGCCCCACACAACACATCATGTCAAAAGAATTATTTATAAATTGATTCCATAATAGGGAAATTTTCCTTTTCAATATTTGTATGGAATAGAGTATACAGATTCATTAATATTTCCTTAATTAAAATATCATTCCTAATAAACACCGTATGTAAAATGGTATCTGGTTTAGAAAACAAACATATCCATGAGATGATATTATGGATATTTAATATAAATATAGTTTCAAATGAAAATTAATCTCAAATGGGAATTAGGTACACCACATTAGGATTATTTGGTGCACAATACGAAGTTTTCCACAACGAAAAGGTAGTTGAGACAAAGTCCCTTACCACAATGTAATCAGTCAAATCAAATGACCAGAACTTAATGAACATCAAGTGAATCATGGAATAAAATGGGTATAAATATAATCACGTAATTATATATCAAATGTAAGTACACATATACCACATAATATAAATAAGTGGTGAACAATGAAAATCTCACAGAAATGAAAGTGAGATGAGAAACCCCTTACCTTTTTTCTCAGGTGTGTTCTTCATTTATTTTAAGGACCTGAATAATAAAATTTATGTTCATTAATTAATAATTCAATATCCTTCAATACATTTAATTTATTTAGTATAACCTTATTAGGTTAATTCATGGCCCTTTCTATGGGTTTAATAGGTTCAATTTTCTTGTTATGGAAGAATTTTCTTCCTTGGTTTTCATGATTCGTTTACTTGCTCTCACGGATAGAAGTTCATTTTGAAATGTGGATAAATATCCAGATTTGTTAAAATATATTATTAGTAACATTAAAGAGATATAAATGATCTTATAATGATTATAGGTTATATACATGAGGATGAATCATTAGTTAAAAGTTTTTGATAAACGCTTGGATTTAGCTTGGAAGTTTTGTATACAATGAACTTGTTTTGTATTATTATTCTGTATTATGGGTGTCTAATGATTCCAGAACATTAATGAGATGAAATAATTCTATTCTTCTCTGGTTCAAAAATTAAAATGGTTTCATGACTTGATATGATGAAGAAAGTGATGAATTAAACGCTGTCGTCCACAAATGTTATAAATTGGAACCTCATAGACTTTGATTTTGTTTATAAAAATAAAATGGAGAGAGAAAAGATATTGAAGATATTTATTCCATTAAAATGATATAATTAAATTATATAAATGATAATTATGTTTTTCATGGTCACTTGGACATAGGAGGTTAGGAGTGAAAAATAAAATAGGTGAACATGAAAATAAAAGAAAAGTTGAGAGATCTCTTATGAAAATTCGCCAGCATAACAACGTTGCTTATAATTTCCTAAAATAAAATGATGAAAAAAAAGAGTATCTAATAATATTGAAATGAAAAGGATATTAAGAGGAATAAATAAACTCAAACCCCATTATATGAGAATGAAATTTCAAATAGCTAACATAAAATAATTTTCGACTTAAAAAAGAGAATGAAGGATTCCCTTACCTTGTAGAATAACTCCTTGATCATGAAGGATGGGACCTTGGGGGCTTAGGGACATCATGGGAGGACTCCTAGAGAGGTAACACCACCATATATTAGAGGATGAGGGATTTGGAAGGAATGAAAACGAATGGATGAGAGGGTATTTATAGAAAAAGAGAGGTAATTGTTTAATAATTTTAAAGGGACACCTCATTAGTGGTTTTTGCCAAACCATGGGCTTGCCCATGATATTTTCCTATGGTTTTAGCTACTTGGGACACCTCATGTCATATGTTACTGAACACAAGTCGACCATACTTTTATATTTAATTATTACATCATTATGATGTCATTAAACTACCGAGAACTTAAAACCGTATTTTTTTACTATTCATGAAAAATTCATGTATTTTAGAAAAATCTCAAAAATTTACCCTAACCATTTTTCAACGTGTAAAATTAAAAAATGAACTCCATTTTTTGAAAATAAATTTCTATGTATTTTTTAATTAATTTTTAAATAAATTCATTGTTAATTTGAAAAATAACAATCTTAAAGGTGCAATTAGTTTTATTTCTCATTGAAAAACTAATTAAGATCTCACTATCTTATTTCCATAAGAAAATAAAATAATAATATTATATACTATTCATAAGGGTTATATTACTATTCATAAGGGTATGTTACTATTCACTGAAAATCTTGTTTGTTCTATCAGACTCCAAATGACTTATTGATCACAACTCTAGATGACCATTTTTCAAAATTCAAAACATTGAAGTGGAAAATTTATATTAAATGGCTAGGTTTTGACTATCTCATAAATAACCTAGTGTTGTTTCAAAGGAACACAGTGATGAATAGAATGTATTTAATAGAAGAATACCATAAAATGTTTGGGGTGTTATAATATTAGTACCATCTAACCAGTTTTCATATCTAACTCTCCAATACAGACATAATCGCCACTCTCAAAAAATTTAAATCCACCCATCAATGAAAACCATTGATATAATTGATAAATCACTACATGAGGGGTTATAATTGTAGTCACAAACGAGACTCATAGTTTTTATGTCACCATAACCTTCCCCTTCCATTTTTGTGTCTAAATTAAGTGGGAATTATTTTTTTAAAGGAAAAACTATCAAATAGAGTTGAGAAATTCTATGCATCCATTTTCAATATATGTGAAATCATTGTCTCCCTTTTTTATTAACCTCCTTCTTTCAATCAAATTTTACATGACCAGTGGTGATTAGGGAGTGGTTTGATCCCCTAAAAGGTAGTACGAACATTATCCTCAATTTCATGAGTCTGTGTGATCCCCAAACTCTCATAATAATTATTTAATACATCGAAATAGGTTTTTGGAGACATAAATAAATGTTTGACTAAAACTCATCCAACGTAGTACTATCTTGTTCATTGAGAAATGGGATTTTATGCTTTTATTTTATATTACTTAATAATTTCTCTTATTATGTTTTAAATTCCCCTAAAAATAATAATTACCATAAAAAATACCAAAATTGGAAACCACTATAATTGAATTAACTGAACTATTTTCATTCATTTTCAATGTACACACCCTTGGGAATTTTTAAATATAATCCTCCTTGTTATCATGATTGAAACACACCATTATATCAATAATAAAAGATTACTTGAATGGTCAAAAATATTATATACAATTCCATAACCTTAGAGGGTTGGGAATATTTATCACTATAAAAGATCAACCAGGGTCAACACATTAATGAAGCTTGAATAGAGAAAATAAATGACTAGAAGAATTATCTTGAAATCCATGGGTTGCAGATAAGAACTAGGGTAGCATACAAAGAAACATGAGAATGATTTCACCTACGAAAAACACATGAAAAGATAAGAGCAATCAATGCATCACATCAAATATTTACAATACATCACATCTCAAAATAACCAAACCTTAAAGGTAACATCCAAATAAAAGATTATAATGTATAAATAACAAATTAAAAGACTATTGACATGGATATTGAAGTATGGAGATCAGATGAATTAAAAGACTCACAATGGTAGCACCTGAGGAGCTAGGTTTGTAAAAAAGGTTGGTTCATAGGGGAGAAGGGATTAGTAACATAGGTGGAGTTAACAACAGAAGTGGGGTTTGCTGAGGAGGCGGGTTCATAGAAAAGGAAGGGTTCAGTGTGAAGGTGGGGTTCAGCGCGTGGTTGAGGTGAGGTTCATAGTAGATGGGGTTCAGCAGTGGAGGTAATGTTAATAGTGGAGGATGGATTCACACTGAAGAAGGAAGAATTTTCAATGGTAGAGGAGGAGGAGGAGTCAAAGGAATCTGAGGAGGAGGTGGCGCCAGGGTTCAACTTCTATGAGTGTTTGAGGCATGCGAGAGGAGGAGACTGTTAGGGTTTATTTATAAAAGTAGGTAAACCTTTTATCAGTGCTAGCTCAAAAGTGCGAATAAAGGTATGTTTAATCATAGCTAAAATAAAAATATATAATAAACTATTCCATTATCTATGCTAAAATTTTAATGCTGATAAAGACATCTTTTATCATCCCTTTTTAGAGCTGAAAAAGGCCAATCTTTATCAACACTAAAAAAGCTCTGCTAATGTAACAGCCCGAGATTTTATGAAAAATATTCTTTTTTATTTCACTAATGTCTTGTGTTGTACGCTACACCAAAAGGATCTTGCACAACACGCATCCTTGACTTGCCTTGCATTACACGCAATCGCGACCTTCCTCGATAGCTTGCGTCGTACGCAATACCGAGTTTCACTAAACAACGATATGCTATTAAAATATTATTAAAACTAGCCGTTATGAATAATAATAACCACTTTTTGAAATTTTATAAATTTTATTTTTCAAAATGGACTTCATTTTTGGATTCGGAATACGGAAATTAGCCTAGGGTGAAATTTTGGTATTTTTCTGAAAACTTTCAATTTTTGATGAAAGGGAAACCACTAAGTGGTAGGTTAAAAACTGAATTTTGCATAAAACTTAATTTTACCGCTTCTGTGAATGGAATTTCGAAAATCCGACAGACACGGTTGATATCAGTAAGTAAAATGTGGTTCAATGAGATAAAAATAATTTTTTTTGGTGAATAGTAACTTTTTACTTTTTTTACCGTGGTTAATAGTAAATAGGGTAACTAAGGGTAAAAATGATATTTCTATTACCCTAAAACATGTCCTAATTCTATTGGATAAGTTTAATTCGACCAAAAACAAACTTAGGAATAAAATATGACCATTTAGGCCCACTTGGGTTAGATTAGGACATTTATTATTAATTTATTTAAAGAAGGGTTAAAATAGTTAAAATCAAAGTTTAATAAGTAAATCATTTTTAATATGGGGTTATACATAAGATAAATTCGACTATAAATAATATATAGAAAGATAAAAAGATTTCCTACATAATGATATTTTATTTATAATTTTTAGACTTTAAATAAATTAATTTATTTATGACACAACGATGATGCAGTAATTACCCTTTTAAGGAAATATTAACATAATTGATGTTATAAATGCTAACATGAATGTAATTTGAGACATTTTATGAATTCCACTAATTTTCTAGGTTACTGTGATATATTATTGTTGATTTAATCAACTTGGTTTGAACATATAATTCTGTTATGACTTTCCTAAAAATCATATATCAAATAGTGTCAAAATTGACACAAAATAGTTTTTAAATCAAATATTATATTATTAATTGTTATTTTATTCCTAAAAATCTAAGGTTCGGCCACATGACTTAGATAAGGATATATATATTAATAATAAACAATTTGAGGTTCGTTTGGCATGTTATAGTATGTGTATTAACCATATAGTGAAAGAAAACAAAAAGACACGGTAAAAGTTAAATTATTTAACTTAGAGTTAAATCTAATTGATAAGGTTAAAATAATACCCTAAACTTGTCTAAATCCTATTGGTTGATAGGATTTCGACCCATACCCACTTTAGCTTCGAAATAAGACCCTTTGGAACCATTATATACCGATTTTGACATTAATGTAAAATAATATTTTGAGGTATTCCTAATGTGCCCCACTCCTCCCTTATAAAAGGACACCTCCTCCCCCTCCTCCTCATACCAATTTGAGCACTCAAGCTCGGCCAACCCCTGCCAAAATCTCTTCTCCACTTCCCTAGAATAATCCTAGAGGTCCTGGTCTTCTTCAAATACCAATCCTAGTTTCCTAAGTGGAGTATTCAAAGAGGCGTTCCAAAGAAGAGGTAATATCCATTACCGATCTTTTCAACTTATTTCTTCTTCAACTTCTTCTTCTTTAGTTGTTTCATGATAAAGTAATGAAATAAGTATTTATTATATACTGATATGTTATTATAAATATGAAACAACTCTAATTAACATTCTATCCATCCTAAGGAAAAAGGAAATCACCGCGCGTGCGTACGTACGGAATACCGTCTCCACGCCGTGGTGTAATCTATTTTCCACCACCACCTTAATTGGATGTGTATAATGGTGTAATTAGTAACTATATATAATTATTATAAAGTTATATTGATACTGAAATAGTATACAAACACTTAAACACAATTCCACGACCATGGGAATGATATCATCGCTCGTGCGTACGTACGGACTACCGTCTCCACGACGCGATGAGATTCATTCTCAATGATTAACCATTCATGAATGATTATAAAGTATATATAATAAGTACTAATGAAATATATGAAATAATAATGATACTGGATTTATTTATATTTATATGTATGTCATCTACTTAATTCCATTCAATTCAATAAGGAAACGAAAACAGCGTTCATGCGTACGTACGGACTACCGTCTCCATGAACGGTGTATTTCTTTCCATTTACTGATTTATTATATATATGTAGATTATGAATATATATATATAAATCATGTTTTATATTATGGAATTAAGTAATCATGATCTAAGTAATCATATGAATAATTACAAGTCAAAACACGGACGACAAATGAAACAATTTTACCCAAAACGCTCTTTAACATGGAATTTACAAAAGAACGGGTAATATAATGTCATAAGTGAACCATATATGATATCATAAAAATTAATATGATTCTGTAATAAGTCAATGACATTATTTAAATCATTATACAGGAGTTTCGGACACTTACGAAGCAAATCAGACCTAAGGTAAGGGAAATATCACAATCTCATTTTTACCCGAGATTGTTTATTCGTAAGTATTTACTGGGGTGTATTTTATCATCCACATCCATGTTTCCTCAATATGTAATATTATTTCCATCCACTTACAATAGTTTAAATCCAATTTTACCCTTCGGTGAGTTTTTAGTAAAGAATAAGAAAGGAATCTTTTGTCGTTTTTCGTATGAGGTACTTTTTGACTTTTCTGACAAAAGTACGAAAGAATGTTTTTTTAACTTATACGGCATGAATGGATTTTTAATACATTATTTCCAAGAAACTTTCTTTATAAGTTTTCAACTTTATTTTTAATCAACTTCTTTTAGTTTAAAGTTGTTTGACATGTTAAGAAAGGCAAAATGTTTTTGAAGAAGAAAGGATATTTTCCTCAAGAATGGAGTTCAAGTGTTTTATCAAAATTATTTTCCATCTAAGATAATAAAGGGTTCTATTTTTATCCCTATTGTTACATTGATTTGATTATGTTGTGATGGAATTATTTTTATGAATTCCTTTATCTTATATGAATTGATTTATGATATCATGATGTTTCAAGAATCCCATTTTTGTTACATGTGTTATGCGATGATGTATGATTTATGATTATGTGGCACACATAAGAAAGGATTAATTATAAGATGGGTGGGACCTATATCTCCCTCCAATGCATTGGGTAAAGATTTTATATCTCATGAGATAGACAGGGCTGGAACGGTAGGTTATACCGGTTCAGTGAAACATGACTGAAACGAGGGTTACTCGATTCAGAAAGGGACTTTGTCCACCAAGATAGTCTTGGAAATGAGTCTTGAATAACAAGAAATGGTTCTCTATGATTATGTGTGTATGCCACAAAGTTTCATGTTTTAAGTTATGATTATTGGGATTGCATTTCACTTCTATGATTTATCCCATGTTATGATATTATGAGCTCTTTTGCAGGTTAAGATTTCCAAAAGCTATGTTCTTATGTATATGATGTGATTGATATTTCTATTGTTTACCTTTACTGAGAATTTGAGCTCACCCTTTTATGTTTTCTTTTCCCCAGGATATAAAGAAAGGTTTTAGGTAAAAAAAGGGAGATCTTTATGGGAGATATTGAGGATCTTTCACCACGATTAGAAGATTACGTTCCGAGTTTCCAAAGACACTAAACTATTACGATCCTTGTGTGTGTGTTTTTTTAAGTATTCCGAAAAAGTAAAGTAATGTTCATGTATGTTAAGATTCGGGTCTTTACAGTTGGTATCAGAGGAAAGGTTTAGTCAACCTTTGGAAACTATGATGCGAAAACGTTAATGAGATCCCTAGAGATATTTCTACGGTATGTCTAGGGATGTCCCTAAGGTTAAGTATACGTATAGGTTATAGTACTAGAAGTACGCTAACAATCATTGAATTATACCTAAGATGTTAGATATTGAAGGTACTCCCCCTTTATTATGTTGTTTTCCCTAGCATGATTTTTGCCTCTCACACTATTTTTTTTGGGTTTTAGAAATGGCTGGAAACAAGATGATTCACGATAATGGAGAATATGATGGACAATGGAATGATATTATCCATAATGAAATGGGATTTGGAAGTCCAAACATCATTATTATTCCGAATCAGAAATCTCATAATATGATCAATAAAGTAAAATTTGGTAAGTTTCCTGACTCGTCTAATAAGAGAAAGATGGAGTTTCATGATGATCATAGAGGAAAGAAAGTTCAATTTCCCCTATGTAAATCATGTGGGAAGAGGCATCAAGGAGAATGTTTCAAAGGAACTGGAAGATGCTTTGGGTGTGGAAAAGAAGGACACAAAGCATGTAAATGCAAAGGAAAAGGTTCAGTTAACAACATGGATGAGGATAATGGTATTGCTACGACATCAACAATGGTTAAATGTTTTAAATGTGGAATGTGTGGGCATTATGCAAACCAATGCCCAAAGGGAAAGTCTCATGAAGATAATCAGTATGGTCGTATGGGAAGTATTTATGTGGATGATGATGAAGAGACTACAAATGATATTTGAGATGAAAGAATTGTTGAAGCTCGTTCAATGGTTTAAGAATGTAGTGGAATGATTACATGTTTATCATGGGTAATGTTGTATAAGTAATCTAATGGTACTATAGAATAAAGAGACATGTAAGGATTGTTACACTGTTGTCTGATTAATGTTACCAGTATCCATGAAAGGTTATTCAGATATTTTTGTAATGTAGATGATATGCGCATAATGAAGGGATAAGGAGAAAATTAAATGTTTGATAGTATTCATGAGCTCATGATTGATATAAGGAATAAGTGATATCATGGTTTGAGTATATAGAATTTTGAGGATTTTGGAATGTGGAAAGAGTTAACTTTTAATAGAATTCATGTTTTCAATAAGGTTCAATGGGTATTCAAGAGAGTACAAGATTAAGGCCTTTGAATGTTTGGAATGTGACCAACAAGATATATCTTATGATATATGGGGATCAACGATGGTATTAAATCTCTGGTAATCATTTTCACTATGTTATGAGAGTGGACTGCAGTATTATGGATAAGCCTAAAGATTGGAATGGATTATGTTGGACATAAGTTAGTATTGTTTAAGGATAGAAGTTTTTTCGATATTATTGATGGGATGTTATAGTAATATAGTTTTAGAAAAAGGACAACCTACAGGACGGGCGACAGCCCATCGCTTGGGACAAGGCTGTGGGAATCGAACCCACAACCGAAGTGCGACTGGCCTTTATCGCCTACCACTGGCCTACAGGAAGTCCCTGTTTAGTAGAAACTAGTTTTTTTATATTAAGTAGTTTGATATATGAAGTATAAGTCCATTTTAGGAACCATATGTGATTAATCTCACTATAGATCGACTTACGTATATAATTTTTGCTAACCTTTTGTTTGAGACAGATGGAATGACCTGTCATACCAACACTTCACGAATAACAAATTCAACTTCATTTATTTAAGAGATGAAGTGGAAATTGTTCAAGGCATGAACAACAGTGAGATTGTACCAAAATAAAGAAAGTATTTATTCTAATTCAAATTTTCAACTTTAGGGAAATGATCTTGAAAACCAAAAATGTTGTCCTAGTGATCTTATACCTGATGAATCAGATGGTACCTTAGATCGTCACAAATTTATGGATTTGTGATTACTAGATTTTCCATAGCCATGTTCTCTACCACTCTCCATCAGAACATGATGGTTAGATTTCTCTTCCATATCCATATTTTCACCTATGTGGAAACCCAATGATTAGTTTATTTGGGTAATCGTTACATTTCATACTTTAGTTTTTAAAGCCAAGTTTTGGTATTCCTTTTTACGATGTGGGTTTCTATTAAAGAAACTTTCGAATAGTAAACCATTTATAACCCCGACGAATTTCGAGGGCGAAATTCATTTTAAGGGGGGTAGAATGTAACAGCCCGAGATTTTATGAAAAATATTCTTTTTTATTTCACTAATGTCTTGTGTTGTACGCTACACCAAAAGGAGCTTGCACAACACGCATCCTTGACTTGCCTTGCATTACACGCAATCGCGACCTTCCTCGATAGCTTGCGTCGTACACAATACCGAGTTTTACTAAACAACGATATGCTATTAAAATATTATTAAAACTAGCCGTTATGAATAATAATAACCACTTTTTGAAATTTTATAAATTTTATTTTTCAAAATGGACTTTATTTTTGGATTCGGAATACCGAGATTAGCCTAGGGTGAAATTTTGGTATTTTTCTGAAAACTTTCAATTTTTGATGAATAGTGAAACCACTAAGTGGTAGATTAAAAACTGAATTTTGCATAAAACTTAATTTTACCGCTTCTGTGAATGGAATTTCGAAAATCCGATAGACACGGTTGATATCAGTAAGTAAAATGTGGTTCAATGAGATAAAAATAATTTTTTGGTGAATAGTAAATTTTTACTTTTTTTACCGTGGTTAATAGTAAATAGGGTAACTAAGGGTAAAAATGATATTACTATTACCCTAACACATGTCCTAATTCTATTGGATAAGTTTAATTCGACCAAAAAAAAACTTAGGAATAAAATATTACCATTTAGGCCCACTTGGGTTAGATTAGGACATTTATTACTAATTTATTTAAGGAAGGGTTAAAATAGTTAAAATCAAAATTTAATAAGTAAATCATTTTTACTATGGGGATACATAAGATAAATTTGACTATAAATATTCATTAGAAAGATAAAAAGATTTCCAACATAATGATATTTTATTTATAATTTTTAGACTTTAAATAAATTAATTTATTTATGACACAACGATGATGCAGTAATTACCCTTTTAAGGAAATATTAACATAATTGATGTTATAAATGCTAAAATGAATGTAATTTGAGACTTTTTATGAATTCCACTAATTTTCTAGGTTACTATGATATATTAGTGTTTCTTTAATCAACTTGGTTCGAACATATAATTCTGTTATGACTTTCACAAGAATCATATATCAAATAGTGTCAAAATTGACACAAAATAGTTTTTAAATCAAATATTATATTATTAATGGTAATTTTATTCCTAAAAATCTAAGGTTCGGCCAAATGACGTAGATAAAGATATATATATTAATAATAAACAATTTGGGGTTCGTTTGGCATGTTATAGTAAGTGTATTAACCATATAGTGAAAGAAAACAAAAAGACACGGTAAAAGTTAAATTATTTAACTTAGAGTTAAATCTAATTGGTAAGGTTAAAATAATACCATAAACTTGTCTAAATCCTATTGGTTGATAGGATTTCGACCCATACACACTTTAGCTTCGAAATAAGACCCTTTGGAACCATTATAAACCTATTTTGACATTAATATAAAATAATATTTTGAGGTATTTCTAATGTGCCCCTCTCCTCCCTTATAAAAGGACACCTCCTCCCCCTCCTACTCACACCAATTGGTGCACTCAAGCTCGGCCAACCGCTGCCAAAATCTCTTCTCCACTTCCCTAGAATAATCCTAGAGCTCCTTGTCTTCTTCAAATAACAATCCTAGTTTCCTAAGTGGAGTATTCAAAGAGGCGTTCCAAAGAAGAGGTAATATCCATTACCGATCTTTTCAACTTCTTTCTTCTTCAACTTCTTCTTCTTTAGTTGTTTCATGATAAAGTAATATCATCAGTATTTATTATATACTGATATGTTATTATAAATATGAAAAAACTCTAATTAACCTTCTATCCATCCTAAGGAAAAAGGAAATCACCGCACGTGCGTACGTACGGAATACCGTCTCCACACCGTGGTGTAATCTATTTTCCGCCACCACCTTAATTGGATGGGTATAATGGTGTAATGAGTAAATATATATTATTATTATAAAGTGATATTGATACTTAAATAGTATACAAACACTTCAACACAATTCCACGGCCATGGGAACGATATCATCGCTCGTGCGTACGTACGGACTACCGTCTCCACGACGCGATGAGATTCATTCTCAATGATTAACCATTCATGAATGATTATAAAGTATATATAATAAGTACTAATGAAATATATGACATAAAAATGATACTGGATTGATTTATATTTATATGTATGTCATCTACTTAATTCCATTCAATTCAATAAGGAAACGAAAACAGCGTTCATGCGTACGTACGGACTACCGTCTCCATGAACGGTGTATTTCTTTCCATTTACTGATTTATTATATATATGTATATTATGAATATATATATATAAATCATGTTTTATATTATGTAATTAAGTAATCATGATCTAAGTAATCATATGAATAATTACAAGTCAAAACACGGATGACAATTGAAACAATTTTACCCAAAACGCTCTTTAACATGGAATTTACAAAAGAACGGGTAATATAATGTCATAAGTGAACCATATATGATATCATAACAAATAATATGATTCTGTAATAAGTCAATGACATTATTTAAATCATTATACAGGAGGTTCGGACACTTACGAAGCAAATCGGACCTAAGGTAAGGGAAATATCACAATCTCATTTTTATCCGAGATTGTTTATTCGTAAGTATTTACTGGGGTGTATTTTATCATCCACATCCATGTTTCCTCAATATGTAATATTATTTCCATCCACTTAAAATAGTTTAAATCCAATTTTACCCTTCGGTGAGTTTTTAGTAAAGAATAAGAAAGGAATCTTTTGTCGTTTTTCGTACGAGGTACTTTTTGACTTTTCTGACAAAAGTATGAAAGAATGTTTTTTTTAACTTATACGACATGAATGGATTTTTAATACATTATTTCCAAGAATCTTTCTTTATAAGTTTTCAACTTTATTTTTAATCAACTTCTTTTAGTTTAAAGTTGTTTGACATGTTAAGAAAGGCAAAATGTTTTTGAAGAAGAAAGGATATTTTCCTCAAGAATGGAGTTCAAGTGTTTTATCAAAATTATTTTCCATCTAAGATAATAAAGGGTTCTGTTTTTATCCCTATTATTACATTGATTTGATCATGTTGTGATGAAATTATTTTTATGAATTCCTTTATCTTATATGAATTGATTTATGATATCATGATGTTTCAAGAATCCCATTTTTGTTACATGTGTTATGCGATGATGTATGATTTATGATTATGTGGCACACATAAGAAAGGATTCATTATAAGATGGGTGGGACCTATATCTCCCTCCAATACATTGGGTAATGATTTTATATCTCATGAGATAGACAGGGATGGAACGGTAGGTTATACAGGTTCAGTGAAACAGGACTGAAATGAGGGTTACTCGATTCAGAAAGGGACTTTGTTCACTAAGATAGTCTTGGCAATGAGTCTTGACTAACAAGAAATGATTCTCTATGATTATGTGTGTACCCCACAAAGTTTCATGTTTTTTGTTATGATTATTGGGATTACATTTCACTTCTATGATTTATCCCATGTTATGATATTATGAGCTCTTTTGCGGGTTAAGATTTCCAAAAGCTATGTTCTTATGTATATGATGTGATTGATATTTCTTTTGTTTAACCTTACTGAGAATTTGAGCTCACAATTTTATGTTTTCTTTTCCCCATGATATAAAGAAAGGTTTTAGGTAAAAAAAAGGGATATCTTTATGGGAGATATTGAGGATCTTTCACCACGATTAGAAGATTACGTTCCGAGTTTCCAAAGACACTAAACTATTACGATCCTTGTGTGTGTGTTTTTATTAAGTATTCCGCAAAAGTAATGTAATGTTCATGTACGTTAAGCTTCGGGTCTTTACAGATAAAACTATAATGGGGATAAATTATTTACCTTTTTATAAATATTTATAAAATCATATGTATAATGAATATATATATATTTATTTATAATTATAACTATATATATAGATATATAATAAATATATATTTATCATTAAATATTAATTTGTAGAAATATAAACTTATTTATAAAAAAAATATATTTATTTGTAATTATAAATTTATAATAAATATATTTATTATATTTAAAATTATATACAATTAATATCTTTTTTTATTATTTTATAATTATTTAAATATATCTATATTTATTTAGGATTATATTTGTAAATAATTGTATATATTTTTTATAATTTTATAATTATTTATAAACTATAAATTTATATATATTTATTCATAGTTAAAATAAATATTTATTTATTCATAGTTATAATAAATATATTTTTATTTAATGTAATAATCATATATATTTATATATATATTTCAATAATTATAAAAGTATATCAAATATATTGACTATATTTATATTTTTAAATGTATATATAATTAATATATCTATTATAATTTAATAATTATTTAAATATATTTGTATTTTTTATAAATCTTGTTATAAATATTTGTATATATTTATAAATATATTTATTTAATTAATATATTTATTATAATCTTATAATTATTTAAATATAAATATATATTTATTTCAATAATTATGAAATACTTATGAAATAAATATATATTTTTAAAAAATATATTTTTATTATATATATATATTTTATAAATATATATTTATTACATATATATTTTAATTATAGTCATAAATATAAATATAAATATATTTTTTAAAACTTATGAACTTAAAATGAATATAATAATTATATATATTTTATATAATTTTAATATTATTTATTAATATATATATATATATACGTATAAATAATTATTAAATTATAATAAATATATTTAAAATGAATATATTAATTATAATTATAAATATAATTATAAATAAATAAATATTTATTTATTTTTAGTCATAAATATAAATAGATATATTTATTTATTTATTTAAAAACATATGAATGTGAAGTAATATGATTTGTATATATATTTTATAATTTAATAATTATTTAAATAAAAAACCATTTATATTTAAATAATTATAAAATTATAAAATTATAATTATTTAAATATAAATAATTATTTATTTAAATAGTTATGAAATTATAAAAAAAATATTATGAATATATTTATTTGAGTTTCATATTTATTTAAATAAATATATATATTTATTCATATTTATGACAATAAAAAAATATATTTATGTATAATTATAGTTATAAATATAATAAATATATTTATTATAAATAAAATAAATATATTTATTATATATATATTTTTTAATTTTATAATTATTGAAATATAAATAAATTTATATTTAAACAATTATGAAAATATAAAATATATTTATAATTGAAATATTTATTTTAATTTCATAAGTATCAATATATATATATATATATATTTGTGACTACGTATAATTAATATATTTATTTTAATTTCATAAGAATTTATATATATATATATATATATATATATTTATATTTATGACTAAATAAATATATATATATTTATTATTAAAATAATAAATATAATAAATATATTTATTATAATATTATAAATATTTACATATATATTATTTAGAATTATAAATATAAATTTTTATATATGTCTATAAATATTTGTATATATTTATAAATGTATTTCTATAATTATATATATTTATAAATTTATTATCATATAAATAAATTTATCTTTATTTTATGTATTATGCAAATATAATAGCTTCATAGGAATATTAATGAATCATATATGCCTAGTAAGGTATAAATAAATAAAATGAGTCATCATATATATGGACACTATGAATAGTAATGAGTGTGTAATGTATACATGTACATTAATGATGAATGCATAACATATGAATGTCAACTATATTTAAGTTTCAATTGGCCAAATTCGTTGGAAACACACACAGACACATATAATAATAATAACTATAAATATACATATTTAAAAATTACTTCTATATAATTGTAAATATACATATTTAAAAAATATTTATATATAATTATAAATATATATATTTTAAAAGTATTTAAATATAATTATAAATATATTAATATATTAATTTATTAATTTATAAATATAATATATAAAAGAAATTGATTTATTATTTAAGGAATTTTATTATATATATATTTGAATTATTAAAAATTATATATTAATTACAAACACCTGTTTTTTATTTAATGTATAAAAATGAACATATATATATATTAATATTATATAAATTAATAATATTTTTTATTAAATTCTTTTAACAACGCTAAAAATGGAACTGATAAATCTACAATTTATCAACGCTAAAACACTCATAAATGGTACACCTTTATTAGTTCTTTTTTAGCGTTGATAAAGGGTAGTTATATCAGCACTTTTCGCAAGTGCTAATAAATGCCCCCTTTTATTTGCACTTTCTTCGCAGCAATGAGAAATAGGCATGTTTCATAATAATTTCCATCAAATCCATGAATACTACAGGATCATTGGTTAGACAACAGGGCATGACATAGTAATGATAATGGTCGTACCTACTCTGAATAACAGTTTTGTGTATGTGAGATTCTTTTATCCTCAACTAATAGTAACTAGAGCGAAGAGTAATCTATGTGAACCAGATCACCCCTTTCAATTGAAAAAGCAGATCATCAATCCATGGTAACAGATAAGTTTTTTTTACCGTCACTCTATTGAGATTTTGGTAGTCAACACATAGGCGAAGAGAACCATTAGGATTCTCAGTAAAGAGAACCAGTGCCACCCAATATGACACACTCGGGTGTATAAAACCATTATTTAAAAATTAATCCTACTAGGACTTACACTTGTTTAATTCAGATGATTCCATGTGGTAAGAGGGAATAAAAAATGGTTGAGTAACATCCATTAGGTCAATAGAAAATTTATCCTACCTTATCGGAGGGAAAATAGAGAAGTCTAAAGGAAACACATAGAAAAAAATCAATGATTACTGGATAGAGATAACCGCTCAGATATTCTCACTTCTGATCATTAGAAAACATACATATCACTTTCCCCAACATCAGATAAGAAGGTCCATATCTGCTCGACCTTGGGTACCATTTTCATTGGAAGACATGACACACACCACTAGTGGTAGTTAAGGTTAATTTTCAAAGATAAAAATCAATCTTGTATTTCTTTGAAATAATCCAATCCATCCAAAAAATGAAAATAAGAGATTTCAGGATGAGTATCATAAATGTCCAAGAAATCTCAACATCTGAGAGAGAGAATACACATGAAGGACTATGGAGATTCAGCTCTCTCTTAGTAAAAAGGGGTGTAGTAATATCCATTTCACAAGTTCAAAAATTTATAGGATGATTTTGATGATTAAAAACATGGGTACAAATAAAATAATGAGATGAACCCATATCAAATTGAGTAGTCACTAATGACGAGGTTGTATTAATGGTATATCTCAATGTCCCTTGACCTATATCCATTTCTTCTAGAGACTCTTCCACTGCATAAATAATCTTCATTCTAGAATCATGTGGCAGGAATGATTTTACAAGTGAAGCATCTAATTGTGTTGCAAATTTAGAATGTGCGAATCATCCTATGGCACTATACGGGGTGGAATAAACATAGAAGAAACTCTACATGTGACCTGAGCATTCATAGGTGCACAAAATCATGGGTGTCTCATTGAAAACACTCTTTGAATGTCCTGGATTCCCACACAGTTAACAAACTAAATGACTAGTTCCAATCACTGTATAAGGATTTGAAAAACCCCACCATCGAGAACCACCATGAGGATAATCGTACTTCCTCTTTTTTGAGAGGAATGAATACTGGCTCTAGGAGAGAATGGAAGTCCCAATAACCTTGACCTTCCATACAAGTCCACCTTAACCATAAATGATATATCCGTTACATCAAAAGATAACCAAGAAGACATAATATTAACACTATAAAAGTGTACTATGGAATATTAATCTCAATAGATAGTACGACAATGATTTTGATTTCAATCTTGCCGAATCAAAAGTGGGAAAAACTAGAACTAATCCTCAAGATAACATTCCATTACCACCCCTAGTTATATGAGGTTTATTTTAGTGAGAGATGGATAGAAACTTGATACAAAATACCTCCTAAGACCCTAAAAGATTTCACAAATTCGTACTGACTTCAAGAGAAAGATAAAACTAGAACTTTGGTACCAATTTTTTATAAACCATCCTAGGTACTCTATTCATCCTATAATCGAGCCGATCGTGACATAACCCTAAGGGTGTACCTGATCCCCATAAGTATGCCACTAGAACCTACCGTCATATATAATGTAAGTGGTAATGGTTTTTCCACAAGCAATGTGGACTTAAAAGAAACAAGACAATATGAATATCAAAAGATAATCCACTGGGAGTAATGTACTATAAGTAAAACCAGAAACAAATCCAAAATTACTACAACCAATGTACCAAAATAGGTAAAACATCCCATGTCCCTATAAACATGAATCATGAAGTCCAAGTGTCATCAATTGGATTAACCTACAAGAGATAATTTTACCTTAATCAATCCAGAAAGGAGATAATGTACAAACACCCAACGGAACAAGTAGCATGTGATCCAAAGCCCAATAGGATTTCACTAAAGATTTAATAATAAGATTACAATAAAAATTAACCAATAATGTGTTTTATATTTAATAAAACATGGTTGGAATTTACAAAATATTTTTTAAGAAAATATTTTTTACAATTTAAAAGATGAAAATACATTTATCAATTATTTCTTCACACTTCAAATGATGGAAATACATTTCACAATATGTAATTTACCTTTAATTAAAGGGTTAATTACCCAAATTAATCTTTTCACAAAATGGGTTGATGGAGCGCATTTATATAAAATAGTTTATATAAATTCACATGCAATGTGAATTAGTTTACAAAAAAGGAATATGTACATTTTATACAATAAATAAACAAAGAATATTGTCATGTGACAAATAGACATGAATGTTCTAGGATATAGGGACCCAACACACTGAATATGACTGCGTATATACCCACATCCCTTGAACTTGGGCCAAGAGGACTGATCACCATTGGCTAAAGGATGGGATATGATGATACAAGGCTTTATAAAGTTGTATAATTGTAATGTGTTGTCCAAAATAACTCACTAACTACCTATGGATTTCATGTCCTCTAGTACAAAATAAATTATTGTCAATTTATTTCAAAACTACTCAAAATAAAATTAAATCCCATTTTCAATTTCAAATATTCTAATTTTCACTTTTAAAACCATAATGAGAATTTAATAAAAAAAATCCCTTTGAAAAGTATAAAAAAATGGGTTTCTATAAAAACCAATTTGTAATACATTTTCACAAATAAATATTTTAAATGAATTCATGATATTTCACAATCCATTTTACAAAATTGTATCCAACAATTAAATGTTTTATACAATTCCATAAATTTCATCACAAAACACCAATTAAATTGAATTTCGGGTTTTCAAAATTTTATATGATGAAATTTTTATCAATTTTATTAAAAAATTAAATTGTTTTAATTTCCATCAATACTGGAATTTATGTTATACAATTTAAATATCATCAATTTCCAATTTCATGCCAAAAACCCATTTTTTCAAATACACAATTCATCAGAATTGGTTTTTTTCATCAACCAATTGGAATCCCCATAATCATTTTCCAAGAATTTAATTTAAATTAAAACAATTGACATATAAACAATTCAATTATGGTTAATGTAATTTGGTCATCGTAACGTAACCACATACCCTGGGATAAATATATCTCAGATCACTAAAACCTAGAAGGGATTCATCAACGAAGAAATAAAATATTGGAATCTAGTAATGGAATTCCATGTTTTATAGACCCAAATAAGAGGATATTAGATCAATAAATAAACATAAGTATCCACATAACCCTAAGGATAAAAAGAGAGATCATGAGTGGAGGAAACTGACTAGAAGAGGATCAACCAACAGTTCTCAAGCATCGAATCGCTTCTTGGAGGGATCTGAGGGGAAACGAACTCTTATTAATACCTCCAAGGAAAGGATAAATAAATTTGTATAAAATGAGGTCTTTCCATGACCTAAATCGGGGGTTCAGGATTTTTAACAAAAAGACGATTAAGGAAAAAACCTGTCTATACGGTGTCTTGAGAAAATGTGCATGATTTAAACAAACAACGCACAGAACATTAACCCGTGTCAAATGGGAATCATATTTATACATAATAGGGTGCATAGGTTTTCAAAATTTGAATAATAAATATGAATCCCACTATCCTAAATGCCACTTTCTGGTTTGAGAGGGTGCATAGTTTCGTAAGTCGTGTGCCAACCTTGCACTTACTCAGAAATTTCCAAAACAACAAAATTTCACACGAAGAATCCCCAAAAAATATCCAATAAAGAAGTTAAAAAAATATGGGTTTATAAATACTTGAATATAATAATATGATACTACTGTTAAATTTTGGTATTTTTCTGAAAAACATCATTTTTTGGTGAATAGTGAAATATACTAAATTTTAAGTAAAAATATTCATTTTCATCAAATTATTTTATTGCTAAATTATATTTTATTTTTTTTAAAGTTTAATTAGACCAAATAAATAACAATTAACCCAATTTAGGTCATTTGAAAAAAAAATTCACATTGAAATTGGAAATAAAAGCATTTCAATCTTTTAAACAATTTCCCTTAAAAAATCCATTGTCACGACACGTCTGCATGATTAATTATAAATGAATTTCTACCACTTCTATGATTTTAAGAAGAAAAAATGATTCCTTATTTGGAATAATAATAACTTATAATTTCTAATAAGTTTAACTTAGAATTTTCCAAAAAATATTAGTGAATGTAATTAAAATTAATTACAATGATTAAGGTAAAAACAATACTACTAAGTTGTTAAACCTTATCATAAGTGACCGAATTACCTAGGGAATCGTTGAAAATTCATTATATGGACATATTCTGACCAATTAATATATTTTATATAAATTTTAAAATTATTATAGGCATATTATGCAAGGAATATCTCTCAATAGTGTTTATGTTTTTATATTTTGAGGAATGCCTCACCTCCTCTACTATAAAATGAAACTAAAACCCCCCTCACATGTTCAAACCTCTCAAGGCTTTTGGATCATCGAAAAAATTCGAAAATATCATCCAAAATTCCATAACATATTCATGGAATCCTACATTTGGTAGGAAACCCAACAAAGGATTCCCTTTGTTGAATACCATGAGGACTTACGCAAAGAATATGTTACATCCTTCCACAAGCTCAATTGATTTATTTTCATTCTCCATACACTAAATTATTATTATAAAATGATTATATAATACCCATAGTATCCTAAAAACTATTATTTTTTTGTTATTCTAAGGTTTCAACCTATATCTACTCAAACTACCATCCAATGGGTAATGAAGTTATAGTTCGTGTGTGTGGAAGACTACTGTCTAGTGAAATGATGTAATTCATTTTTTCCTTTTCCACCAATTATTGTAGAAAATTGTTATGAAATTATATTATTTATGTTAAATATTATATTTATTCTATATTTATACTCTTTTAATTTATATATAACACATACAATCATGATTTCCATTTTTTAAAATATGATACTATGTTTGTGGACTTGTGGAATATCGCCTCCTCAAAACAACGTGATTCAGTCACACAATACATAGAATATATTAAGTTTGGGTTTAATGGATGTATATGATATGTATGATATACTAATTCCACTATTATTATAATATATATATATATAATTATATTTATTTTAATTTATTTCTTTTAAAAAGACAATAAATTGGAAACAACGTTCATGTGTACGCACACCCTATCATCTCCCTAAATGGTGTATTTAATTCTCTATTTTTACCTTTTATATATTAGTATAAATAGTTATAAAATTAATATTTATTATATTTATTTCATGGTTTACATTATAAAAATAACTATATCATGATCTAAGTTTGGGGATCATGAATAATAATTCAAAACATATACGGAAAACAAATCTAATATTACTCGAAACATAACATTAACATGGAATTATTAGTAAACGAGAAATATAATGCCCTAATCAAATAGTATATGGTATTATATAAAATATTATTTTTCTTTGGTAGATTTATAATATATTTATAGTTATTATATAGGATTTTTGAATGAGTTTGAAGAGTCAATACATATGTCCATGGTTTTCTTTTCTCACTTTTGTTTTTATAAGATTTATGCCTTATTCACCAATCATTTCTTTTGTGTGCTATATTTACTGACCATTTATATATTCTATAAATACTACCCTTATTTTTATTTTTATTTACATATAAATTAAATGATCTATCTTTCATGGGGTTTATGTTTCAAAAGTTACCGAATCAGTAAATTAATTTTGTCTTAATTTTCCTTTTTTAAGACACATGACATGTTTCATACCTATATTATTCTATGAGGTTTGTAAAATTGACCATAAAATAGTATATAAATATTATAATTACTTTCTAATTTTATATAGTTTAATTTAGTTTAATTTTCTATCATGGGGAATTTTATTCAAAGTTACCAAATTGGAAAGTGTTTATTGTAATAATCATAACATTTATCAGGATTATTTATGATTATAAATCTATTAATGAAATATTATGATCAATATCTAAAAAAACACAATAATTTTACTATCCTATTGGTATTCATGATATTATCACATATTAGTACAATTTTGCACACTTTGATACTTCTTATAATTAAGAAACTTCTTCTAAAAAAATCTTAATTAATTATATCTTTGGTCAGAAATCTAATTTATTTCAAAAACCATGTTTTCAAAAATGTTTTAAAAATATTTTTAAAAATGATATTTTTGAATAATATTCGATGAAAAAATATTTTAAAATATTTTTATGAATTTTATAACTTCCTTTATAAATTCTCAAATCTATTTTCAAAGAAAAATGTTATTGAACAATATTTCACATTTTATAACTCATTTTTATAATAATAAATGATATTTCCCACAAGAAATATTTTAAAAAATAATATTTAAAAATTATTTTCCATCAAAGATGATTTTTTGTGTTACTCATGCCTTTCTAAGGAAATTATCAAAACATCCCATTCATATTCTTTCTCTAAATGGTTTATGAGTTGATGGAATAATGGTTATAGAAAACATTTATCTCTCAAGGGTTATATGATTATGAAACTAATTTATATTTCACATGTTATATTGATATGAAATATACTACTTTTCACAGGTTATTATTTGAAGAAATTATTATGAAACATGCCTATTTCTCATAGGTTATGATATGATTACATGTTTATGTAACCCATTCCATTTCATGGGTTATAATATGACTATTTAAGAACATATGGAACATGTATGTATGATTTAATTATGACATGGGTGGGAACTATATATACCTCCAATTAATTCGATAATGATTTCTATATCATGAGATAAACATGGTTAGAATATAGAGTTAACTCATTTCATTAAGGGAGTTTTCCCACTAATATGGTCTTGGGGGTGAACCATGAATAATAAGATGGTCATTTTATTTAACCATGTCTACCAAGTTGGTATGGGTAGTGAAACCATAATAATAAAATGTACTTTCAATAATACTTGACTACTATGGAAATCGTTTTATATTCTCATGTGTCTTCCACAATCCCATATATTATTTCTATATTATGATTTCATGGCTTATTCATGGTATTTCTATAGGATTCATGTCTTATGAACTGAAATAATTCATTAAATTTTTATATTTATGATATTTTAATTATAGGTTATGATCTTATAATGTTATGATCACATTCTCATACCCTTATTCTCATGGTTATGCTTACATATCTCCCATATTTACCCTTAGTGAGGATTTAAGATCTCCCCTTTTTATTTTTCCTTTCCACATATTATGAAGATATGTATTATGTGACTAATAATGGTGATAGTGATGAAGAACCTAGTGGGAGATAATATATCTCACTCATGTACTGGGGTTTATGTTTCCATGTTTCCAAAGGTACTAAACTAATACAGTCTTTGCGAATCAATTTTTGTAATGTATTAATTATTCCTCCAAAGTGATGTAATGTATATTAATATTAATAGTGGTGTCCTATATTTGGTATTTGATATAAATTTTAGTCACCCATTTAAAACTAGGATGTGAAAAACTTATTACGAACTGTATGGACATGTTTGAGGATATGTTTAAGCACATGGGAAAATTTAGGGAAATATCATATAAGATTAGTTTTTGGTATTGTAAGTGGTTTCAATGAAATATATATCAATATATATACTACATGATTATGTGGATCTAGAAAATATCTACATATGGGTATCATCCCCGATAACACCGTATTGGGTATTACTCAGTCAGGAACTGGTGCATGACAGTGGGCGTCGCTGCACACCTAATTTGACACCCCCATTGGATGTTCTTATGGAATTAATAAACTCTTTATGAACCATCATAATGGATTTTATATTATTTGGGTATTAATTACCAAGGATAATCCTAAGGTTTCATTTATTAAATTTTTTTTTCCATAATTTAGACCTCATATAAGTGGGTTTTCATGATTATGTGGTTCCCCTCTATGATTATTGTTTCTTACTCTATGATTTTTGGTTTTATCCAATATATAGAACCCAAAGGAACTATATTAATGATTAGTGTGAGGGAAAATGAATATATTTTTAAAATTAAAAAATTATTTCTTTAGGAGTTGGAATGAAAAATCTCATTAATATGCTCACCCAACATTCTAAAACTATGAATCATGATGGACATCAAAATGAGAAAAGGAGGTAACAACATTATGTTGAGTCATTCATGAGTCAACGCCCACATTATTTCAATGGGTATTTTGATCCACTTGTTGCAAAATAATGGATCTGTACCACTAAAATTATATTTTCCATTCTCTAGTTTTCATGACATGGGAATTTTATTCTCTCTATTTACAAGTTATATGCCGAAAAAACTAGTGGTGGGCTCTAATCAAGAATATGAGGAAGCCAGATGAAAATGAATCCACGGATTGGTATGAGTTCAAGGACTTATTTTTCAATAAGTAATTTCTTTATATTATTTTTTCCAGTATGGAGAAAGATTTATTTGAGTTAAGAAAAATGGATAATGAATCTATTGGTACCAAAAAAGAATATTTTACAAGACATGTGAGGTATGTTTCTGGTATTATCATTTGACCTAAAAGTAAATTTGATAGGTTTTTAGTGGCTTAAATCCAATTCATATAAGTGAGTTATACCTAAGAGAATTTAGTAGCTGCAAATAGATTTTGTAATTCGAAATCAAGTTGAAATGGAGTTTGGATTTATGTACAAATGTCAATGTTTTAACAGGAAAAGTAAGTTGAAGTTCAAAGGATAATATAAATACCATGAAGAGAAAAAGATAATCTTTAATTTATGATATAGGTGTAGAAATAGGAATGGATGAAATTTTATTAAGGGGTCTATTAAATGTTTTATGTGAGGAAGGAACAGTCAACATGCATTTTATTTCTGAATTGATGGGAAGAAGTCAACTAATAATGATAATGGTGTGAAAACTTTATAGAATGCTCCTCCCCAACTTTAATGCTATAAGTGTAAGGAGAATAATAATTATGCTAACCAGTGCACAAACCAGAAGTCCAGTGATGATGTTCGATGGTAGAAACATATTAAGATGAGGGACATGGATAAATATCCTAAAATCACTATTTTTGAAGAGGGGTGTGCTAATTATGTGGTGAAAGGCACAGTTACTATTCACTCTAGAACCACTAATGTGTTATTTGATTCTAGACCTACAGACTCATTCATATATAAATAATTTTCAAAGGGTATTAAGACTCTACAAAAATTATTCGATGTGTAATTAGTATTAGAAACAGCAAATGATATATTTATTTCATATCATTTCTATGATTCCTCTCCCATTAATATTTTTGGGAATATTCTACCTATAAATCTTTTCATTCTTCCCCTAGATAAATTTGATGTCATTTTTTGGTTTGTATTGGATTTCCCTTCATAAATTCGAAACTATCTTCCAAGTAATGGAAGTTAGATTTGATATTTTAAACCAAAAAATGATCATATACTAATCTGATGATAATTGTGAACTTCCCGTGGATATTACAACCTACAAAGGGGTCTTATTTTCCATATAGAATGGATGGTTATCTCAAATGGTTGGGGTGAAAACTGACATCGATGATATGGCTATTGTTTGGGAAATTTTGGATGTCATTCCAAAAGATTTTCCTAGACTTCCATGAAAATGTGAATTTGATTTTTTTATAAAACTCATACCTAGTTACACAACAATTTCAATGACTCCCGATATAATGGTCAACATTGAGTTGCAGGAATTGAAGAAGAAACTCCATGAAATCCTTGGTAAGGGATTCATTTAGCCATGTGGGTAAACATGGTGTTCTCTTATTATTTTTGTGAAAATTTAGGATTGATCAATGAGAATTTTCATTAATTATGAAGAGTTTAACAAGATCATGATCAATAACAAGTATCATCTTCCATGTATTGATGACTTGTTTGATAAAATGTACATAACTCAATACATTTCCATGACTGACCTTCATTATTGACGTCATCAATTGAGGGTCAAGAATAAGGATATAACCATTACAACATTCTGTATAAGGTATGGAAACTATGTATATATTATGATTCCTTTTGATCATACTAATTCTCCTACTATGTTCTTGAATTTGATGAATAAAGTCTTTAGTGATTACCTCAATTAGTTTGTGGTAGTATTTATAGATAAAATTGTAATCTATTCAAAGATAATGGAATATAATGGTTACTACTTTAGAATTGTACAAAAGACCCTAAAGAAATAGTAAATATATGAAAATTTTAAAAAAGTGTGAAATTTTGATGCAAATTGTATCATTTTTTTATAATAAAATCTCTAAAGAAGGTAAAAGATTAGAACCATCAATGAATAAGGATTATTATTGTTGGTCTAGGAAAACTACAGTGACTAAAATCCTTATATTTCATGGTTTATATGGATATTAAATATGATTTTAGTATCTTTTTTCATGACTATATAATCCTCTGACCAAGTTAACTCAGAAGGGTTCCAAGTTTCTCTAAAAAGAAGAATGTATGGAAAATTTCACGTAACTAAAGAGAGGTTTAGTTAGTGCACCCATTATTACTTTACCCTATAGTAAAGAAGGATTTATAATATATAGTGATGCTTCAATGAAGGGATTGTGATGTTTTATAATTTAAAATATCATGGTTATATCCTATTACTCACAAATATTAAAGATTAATCAAAACAATAACCAAACACATGATTTGGAGTTAGTTGTGGTAAATTTTTCTTTAAAGATATGAAGGCTATATATTTATGGAGAAACGTGTGATATATATATATATACCGATCATATATAAATATTTGAAATATGTATTCACATAGAAGGAGTTCAGCATGAACCAAATAATATAGTTGGTGCCAATAAATCATTTAGAATGCTCAATAATTTACCACTATCGAAAAGAAAACAAGGTGGATGATGATTTGAGTTGAAAGGATCATGATCACTTATCCATGATGTGGATAAAAAATACAATATTTCTAGAATAATAGTGTTTGGAACTGAAAATCATGAAGGAATGGTAAAATATTATATTTCTCAATTAATTTTTCAATCCTCTACCCAAGTGAAGATTAAATAGGCATATAAGGAAGTTGTAGAGATATAAAAGAAGGCTAAAAACGTTCCTTTGTTTAACATAAATCAAGATGAAATGATTAGTTTTAAGAACTGTGAATTTTTTCCATCAATAGTACATTTGAAGTAGGAGCTAAAAGAGGAATATCATAGATCCTCATTCTATATTCATCAGGGATATACAATGATATATAGAGACTAGAAAGAGTAATTCTTTCGGGATGGAATAAAGAGGGATATCACATATTTTGTATCTCACTGGTTGGTATTCTAGAATGTTAAGGTAGAAATAAAAATGACTAAGGGGATGTGGCATCTATTTCACATAACATAATATAAATAAGAGGAAATCACTATAGATTTTTTCATTGGACATCCCCAAACCTATGAAGGGGGTAATGCTATATGGGTGGTAGTCGATGATTTTATTAAGTCATCACACCTTATTACTATAAGATAAGACTTATATCTGGATCATCATTCCATGATATACATTAAGGAAGTGGTAAGGTTGTATGGAGTAACATATTCTATTTTATCTGATCTGTATTTTAGGATTATGTCATGGTTCGGGTTGATTATTTAGGAAGAAGTTGATACAGAATTGAGTTTCATTACTTCTTATCATCCTCAAATGGATTTGGATTCTAAATGAATAATTAAAACCCTAAAGGATGTGTTAAGATCCTTTTCTCTGGATTATAATAATTTTTTGGATCAAAATCTTCCTCTAGGTGAGTTTTCATACAATAATAGCTTTCACTGATGAATTCAGATAGAAACATATGAATCCATCAATGGGGAAAATGTAGATCTCCAAAATGATATGGTGATGATGGAGAAAGAATGTTATTGGGACCTAAGATCACTGAAGGAATGAATGAGAAGGTTAGAACTATTCAGTAGCATATCAGGGTATCTCAAGGTTGGGGAAAACTTTATACTGATAACCATCAACAGTATCTAGAATTTGAAGTTTGTGAGAGTGTGTTTATATTAATCTCTCCTTGGAAGAAGGATATGAGATTCAGGTTGAATGGGAAACTATTACCTAGGTATATAGGTCCCTTTGAAATTATTAATCATATCTGGATGGTAGAATATAACTTAGAACATCCTATAAATATCTCTCAAGACCATGATGTGTTCAATGTATCTCTCATGGGGAAGTACATATCTGAACCTTCACATTTACGGAACATAGAGGTTATACCACGAGAGTAGGAACTTTCTCACTAATTACAAACAGTTGAAATTATGTATCATATAGGGAAATTTGTTTAAAAAATAACACTCACCTATTCAATGTTTTAGGGAGAAATAATCTTTTATAGTAATCTATGTGGTAACTTTATGAAATTATGAGATATAATTATCCATATTTGTTTATTATAATGATGAATTTCAAGGGTCAAATTCATTTTAATGGGGGCTGAATGATAAAAAATGTGCTTTTGTTATATTTTTTTCGAGTAAGTCAAATTTCATTGATTTATTTTTTCATATACTACAGTATGTTAAGATTTCATTATTATATACACAAGGATAATGTTTCACTACATGAAACACCGACGTGGCTTGCATCACATGCAACACAAAGTTTCCATGAAACAATATTTTATTATAATAGTTTTTTAAACGGGACAATTATAACATAGACAATAAACATAGTAATATGAACTGTAATAACTACTTTTTAGATATTATTTCTAATGGTTTTATATATACAAAACATATTGATAATAAAACCTATAATTTGTGTTAATGTGTTAATATATTTGAAAATACTATTTTCAAAAATGAACTGTTTTTTATGCCCTTCAGTGAGAAATAATAAAATTAATTTTAGATAATTTTATAAATAAGATTTGGTAAAATAAATTTTTTTTGGATTAATAATCTCAAAATCATCTAAGGGATTTTTTATAATTTTTCTGAAAAACTTCTTCTTTGGATGAATAGTGAAAAATTCTGAATTTTAATTCATAAATACTCATTCGTCTAATTTATTTATACTATAAAATTATATTTTAATTTGGTTTCACTATTTAATTAGAAAAATTTTACACCATGTAAAAAAATCTTGGTCATTGAAAAAAATTTGTCAATGAAATTGGATATAAAAATTTTTCAAACTTTTAAACACATTCACATAAAAAACCAGATATCACGACACATCAGTGGGATTAATTTTAAATTAATTTATTCCATTTATTTGATTATAATTTGGAAAAATTAATTCCATATTTAGAATCATAATTTTCCATAATTTATAATAAGGGAAAATTATTTTTTTCTAAAATATTTTGGAATGTAATAAAAATTGCCTACAACGATGAAGGTAAGAACAAGATTACTTAGTGGTTAAACTTCAACATAAGTGAAACAATAACATAAAAACCTATCTTAAACACATTTTGGGGAAATATTAATTCCAATTATCCTATTTGATCTAAAATGGAACATTTATTAAGGTACATGATATAAGGGAGACCTCTCAATATTGTGTACATTTTTATATTTACAAGAATTCCACTTGTTTACTATAGAATGGAAACCCCTCACTTTTTCAAACCACTCAATCCCTTTTAATTGGAAAAAATCTTCCCAAATATCCTCCCAAATTCTGTATCTTAATCTGAAAATGATCCCTTTTGTTATAATCTCAATCAAGGAATCTCATAGGAGAAAATGAAGATGAGTTGTGTAACGTCTCATTACTATTTTGGGTTTTCCTAAACCCTATTGTGTTAAATTATTATTATATTAAAAGTGAAAAAATGGTTTATCAGTGAAAAGTTTTGTTTTTGATAAAACACATCACAGAATGGTAAAATGACCAATTAATACTCCATAATTTTCAATTAAATATTTTATGAGTTAAAAAATGTGTTGGTGCATGTTTTTCAGGCCCAGAAAAGCTCATAGAATATGGAATAAAATTATTAAACAAAATATATTAAGTTCAACCTTTTTATTCAAAGTCACACCGCCTTAACATGGTTGTTGGGTCCTAACCCACCAGGTACCACCAGTTGCCCCGCAGACATGTGGTCCCCACCCTGGGGCCCACCCACTTTCTCGAATGGGTCATATGACTAATGATAATCCATAGATTATCCAGGAGAGGGAAAAATTATAGCATGTACTATTTTAAATGATAATTTTAAACTTATGATGGTGAGATAAATTATCATCACATGCAATAATTTAAATGATAGTTTAAGAATTATCCAAGAGCGGGAAAATATTTTCCCATGTAATATTTTATTTCAATGAAAAATAAAATAGAGAGATATAATTATTGAGTGAGATTTATAATTATTTTTATGTTTTTTATTGTGATTTCATGCGTTAACATTATACGATAATCTCAAGATTATCTTGGTGAGTGATAATTTAATCAGATGTAATATTTTACTTCCTTGTGAAATAAAATAGATTTTTTTTATTCTAGGACCCCTTGATGAACCTAAACCTTTGTGTGTTGACACATGTGATAAAAATGTTATGGAGAGTTGTATTGAACCACATGGAGTGATTTGTCTATACTATTGACATCAATGACCTTGAGGTAGGTGGTTCCATTCTGGATTAGCTAAATCGATTATCTTTGTATTACTTGATTTATTTCAATTGCTGATTTAAATTAAAATAGTAAAATTTTATTTCAATTAAATTGATAAAACCCTGATTTTAGTTAATAATTATATTTGAAATATTTTTGGCATGAAAATTTGGAAAGCCACCAATTCTATTGAATTGGGCATGTTTATGTAAATTGGGTGATTTTAATTGATTAATTTAAATTATGGATTTGATGGAAATAAATCCAATTAAATTATTGAATTTAATTATGGAAAAAAATTGTGTAAAGATGGAATTGGTTTTGAATGAATTTCAAAATAATGAAAATTTCTTAAAATGATTTGATAGAAACCTAGTGGTTTTATCTTATAGAAAGGAATGTTTTTGAATAAAACCTATTTTAGATTTAAATGGAAAGTAATTTTCATTTTTGAAATGGAAGAATGGGATTGATCGTATTACAAGCAGTCTTAAAATAATTCACCCATCATGTAAGAGAACATTCAAGCCTTAGGTAGATAGTGAGTTATTTGGGTACACTCTACATTATAAGAATGTTCTACAACATACTTGCGGTGGGTCGTATCCCTGATGAGTTGGTTATTAGTCTCCTTTGGCCAGTGTCATCGAGATGTGTGTATACACAATTTACTGAGTTCACATTGACAGTGCAGAATCATATAGCTGGTTAATACTATCGTACCCTTTGGAAGATGACCATATTGCTCACTTATTTATTTATATTTGAGATATATATATATGTATGTCAATGTTTGTTTAAACTACTTACATGCCTTCTAAATTTATACAAAGTGTTTTATTTAAATGTTTTACATAATCCATTATTTTAGAAATATTCCATCATTTGAAAAATCATTGCTTAAAATATTTATTTCTATAATTTGAAAATGTCGTGCATGTTTTTTTATATATGTTTTTTATTTTACAAACCTTTTTACTTTAAAATTGAACAATTTTATTTGGATAATCTAAATTTGGCTTCTATTATGGAATCTTTAGTGGTATCCTACTAGGCTTAGGCTCACATCCTACTTTTGCCTTCAGGTGTTTGTAGACTTTCATCTTCCATGTTCGAGCATAGAGAAGGGATCTCATGGAGGTGGATCCAACTATTGTGTTTTGGTATTGGTGAGTTGTTTCATTAGGAACCTTGTGGTCAGTTTTCCCATTTTAGTACTTAGGTTGTGTTACTTTGGGTTTTCAGTCCATGTTGTATTCTGGTACATCACTCCTAATGGAGTTTCTTTTGTTATGCATACTACTTTGTTTACATTTGCTTCCACATTCGTATAGAAAAAATAGTTCCCACTTGTATTTTGTATGATTTTTGGTGATAGTCACCGACTCGTGGGGATCCAAAACTCCTTTCAGGATATGTTAGGACTAGATCGGTTATCAGGTTACCAGGGTACCTGAGCTAGTTCATGACAAAGTAGTATAAGAGAGAGGTTAAGCATCTTACCTAGATGACAATATGCATTTGAGTATTATTGTCCGAGCATAGAAGGTAGTCGCAATTGAGTGTCTGGATATCTCTCATAGTAATGAACCTAATGTCACCATGGGTGGTTAGGGAAAGATGTCTTATGGTACAGTTCTAGTCTTTTCCCTATTGTTATTTGGATAGAACGAAATCCAATTCTTGTTTGTTCCTTCTTTTGAGAATATTTTCTCTCATTACTCTATCTGAGTGTTAATATAATATATTCCTTATTGTATAATGATGTTTTGTAGCACCATTAATCCAAGAATACATGGGAATTGGATCCAAAAAGAGGCTCCTTCTGAATCTAAGTAAGTGATTCCTATTGTAGATCTGAGTCTGGTTGAGGTGATTGTTCGCCCTATCCATGTTCTGGGAAAGGCCCCACCTCCTGTTCCTGTTCAGGAACCATTTATGGATCCTCATAGTGATATTCTCAAAAACCATTGTCAAGAGTTACTATTATAAAATCCACTAGTATTCAAAGGCTCCACTGCCCTAAACATGATGAATAATGGTTGAGTATGATTGAACGTCTATTTGGGTTTTTGGAGACACCTGATGCGATCAAGGAGAAGTGTACCACCTTAGTGTTGGAGGGACCAAGTTGAAGATGGTGGGACACAATGGTGACAGTTGGGAGACAAGAGGGTTTATATTGGAATGACTTCAATGTTTTTTTTCACTAACCAGTTCTATGCATAATCAATTGTTTTGGCTAATGCTATGAATTTTTTCAAGCATGAGTAGGACAACAAAACTGTGACTCAGTAATCAAATTGGTTTGCTGAGTTGGTGTGGTTTTCTCCTAGTATTGTATCTAATGATAAGATAAAGGATTATTGATTCTAGTTAGGTCTTCAATCAGATATCCATTATAAAGCTTTCTTACTGAATCTTCCCACCTATGATGATGTGCAAGATAGGGTGATGGTGGTTGAGATGGACCTAGAAGGAAAGTCATGGTTGAAGTGAGTTTCTTTTCCTCCCAGTGGAAGCATCAGTTCCTTTATAGGAAAATGGAAGCATAAAATTTCTCATGGTATTTCTCGATGGCAGAGTCATTCCATACCTTTTATAGCACCAGGCAGAGCTTCATTGACTTGATATCATTGTGGAAGAAATTCTAAAGGGGTTTGCACTGAGGCACCCAAGAACTGTAGCTCCTATGGACGTTTGGTGGAATTTTAGAAGATCTGACACAACTTCCCCACTCCACGCAATGATGTAAGATTTTCAACACCGTTAAAAAGCTACGGGGCAATCAAATTCTTCATTTATAAAATATTTCCTGCCACATGCATCCAGAACGAAGATTCATCACAAAGTGAAAGAGTCTCTAGAGGAAGCTGAAACATGTCCAATTACCGTGTTAGGTATCATTAATATGTATTTATCATTAGTGACAACCCTATTTGATATAGGTTCATCTAACTCGTTTATCTCAAAACATACCATTAAATTGATTAATATTCCTATTGAGATTTTATCTTGTGCAATGGATATTACTACACCCCTTCGCGTGATGAGAGAGTAGGGTCTCTTTGGTCCTGCTTGTGTCCTCTCTCTATCAGATTTCAAAATTACTTGGAGTTTTCTGGTACTCGATATAAAATCACATGAAATCATGTTCATGATGGATTGGATCATAGATAATAAATCCTATATTTAAGAGAGGTTGAGTTTTCTATTGACTTGATGCTCGATACTCAAGAAGTTTTTTTCCCTCTTACAAAATGGCTCCAACTGAACTGAAAGAATTAATGTTCTAATTGGATGTTCTTCTTGAGAAAGACTTTATTCACCCAAGTTTGTCACCTTGGGGGTGTCTGTTATCTCCCCCATGAAAGATAATGGTTCCCTTACATCCTATCATCTTTATATGATCCTTTAGAAACAAAATGTTGTTGAATAATTTCGTAAGAATTAGAGACTGACTTTATAGTGGGGAGACTGTTGCCCAGTGTTTGTTCTCTAAAGACATTGTTCTGTGTTATCTAAGCCGTTATGTTGCACCGTTAGTGACAAGGAAGGATATAATGGGGGATTTCTATAACTTCCAGTGGGTTGTGCACCTATGAAGAACTAATATGTTCAATAACATGAAGCAATAGTTTTGGTGAGCATGTATTCTTGAAGGCTTCACCCCGGTTCAGTCATTGACCACTTGAGATGCAACGGAATCTTGATATTTATTTTGTGGGATCTTTTGAGGTTGTTGATTATGTGGGGATTTTTTTTAATATTTATTACTACCACCACAACTGATGTCAATAAATAATTGGTTTCATGTATCTTAGACTTGAAAATATTTATCTGAACCATCTCTTATTTTGAGTTGGTATGATCTTGAAGTGGAATCTATTTTATCTATGACTGAAAAACCAGTCATAGTTGTTGATTTTGAGACCAAGTTACTTCATGGAGAGAAGATACCTCATTTTGGTATGATATGGAAGCATAGTTCAAATTCACATGAGACATGAGAGAGGGAGGCACTAATGAGAGAACAGTGGCCTTATCTTTTTTACGTGGATCTTTGTAGGCTTTCTGGAAACAGAAAGTTCTTGTTTCAGGTTTTCTTATACCCTCTTGTGTTAAATTATTATTTTATTAAAAAAGAAAAATGGTTTGATAGTGAAAAGTTGTATTTTTGTTAAAATACATCACGAAATGGTAAAACGACCAATTAATACACCATAATATTCAAATAAATATTTTATGAGTTAGAAAATGTGTTGGTGCATGTTTTTGAGGCCCAGAAAAGCTCGATGAATATGGAATAAAACTATTAAACAAAATATATTATGTGCACACTTTTTATTCAAAATATTTGAATAAATTTTAAATGATGCATCATTTGAGAAATTAGAGACAACTGTTATGTCTGAAATATGATGTTTACCCTAAGAGGGGTATACCATTCGAAGGTGTTAGAAATATGGTTGTCTTGATCATGATATAATGTTATTAAATACTATTTAATATATTGTTTTTTAAAAATAATTAAATATCTCTCCAATAGTGTGTTGTATGGAAAATCTGAGACCACCGATGGGTCCCGAACATGGTGTTAAACCTAGAAAAGGCGTAAAATTTGTTCACATCAGGTGTTTGGAAGACTCGCTCTTTAAAATAACCCTTTTAATTTTCATCAATTATTTATTCTGATTTTTAATTAATAAATTTTTACCATCTTTTAAATAGTGAATCCGATGAGAAATTCGAGACCATCGATGGGTCCAGAATGAGGTGTTTACCCTAGGCATGGTATAAATTTAATGCACAATGAATGTTTAGTGTCATTTAATTTTTAGGTTAAATAATTGAATAAATTAATTAATAAAAATAATACCAATTACATTGATGCTGCTTTTTCTTCCCCAAGAACAAAACCTCCATTGTTGACCGATTAATTTTCTATAAGCTTCATTTTTTAACCACATGACCCCGTTTTAGTTAGAAACACATTAAATGAGTGAAATTAATGACTCCATTTAATTTCTTGCTTGAAACCATAGATTTAATTGAGGGTTTGGGTTTGCCGAACATTTATTCATTTTGGGTTTATAAAAAACCCAAATCATTTGGTTCTTGGTTTTGATTGATCATGATGAGTCTCATGGACTCTATATCTACCCTGATTGTGATCAGCAATGATCCTTGATGATCGGTTCGGACTCCTTGGGTCAATCTCCTTGTTCAGTTTTACCTTGGGAAGAACGTGTCTAGGTTTGTTTCTCTTTTTTTATTTAATTTAATTCTATTTCATTATTTCTTCAAATATTCTAATTAAAATAACTTCTTTGTTATTGATCGGAATTGTGCACCATCGGTACCTTTGAATTATTCTCAATGAGAAGAATCAAAATAATACTTTTGTTTCAAAGGTAGGAAGGTTTTGATTAATATTTTTTTCACATTTTAAATGGGTTATTTTAAATAAATAATTACGTGTATTATCGAAAGATAATTATGTCATTTATATAATAATAATTATGAAGAATCACCATTTGATAATTTCATTTTTATGGTTAATAATAAATAATTATCAAATGATAATTTCAATGAATAATCATGAGATAATCATGGGATTTCCAAATGATAATTATTGAAATAATTTATTTAAGGATAACACCTTGAAATCATATTTGGAAATCTATTTAAATTATCAAACGATAATTTCTGGAATATCAAAAGATAATTTATGGAATAAAAATTATCAAAGGATAATCACTTTGTTTTATTGAGATATAATTTATAGTATTTTCAAAAAATAATTATTTGGATTATCAATAGATATTGAATTTTCAATATATATATATCGATAAACACATTTGGGATAATTTATTAAAATTATATATTATTATTTATTTTGATTACCAAAGGAGACATATATATATATATATTTATATATATATATATAGTTAAATATTTATTTTTTGATAATTACTTTGGAAGTTAAATATAATTTTATTAAATATAAAATTATCAACGTGTAATTGTATTTACTATTGAACGATAATTTCAAACACATGCGTTTACATAATATGATAATCCATAGATTATCTAGGGGAGAGAAAACATTATCGCACATAATATTTTAAATGATAATTTGAAACTTATCCTGGTGAGTTAAATTATCATCACATGTGATAATTTAAATGATAATCCAAAAAATTATCCAAGAGAGGGAAAATATTTCCCAGGTAATATTTTATTTCCTTACATAATAAAATAGAGATATATAATTATCAAAAGAGATTTATAATTATTCTTATATTTTTTTTTGTGATTTCATGCGTTAACATAATACAATCATCCTAAGATTATCTTGGAGAGAGGAAATGTAATCAGATGCAATATTTTACTTTATTTTGAAATAAAATATATGTTTTTGGTTATTTGAACCATTGATGAATACCAACTTTTGTGTGTCGACACTAACAATAAAAATGTTTTTTGGAGGCATATTGAATAACATGGGGGGGTTTATCCTTACTGTTGACATCAACGACCTTGAGTTAGGTGGTTCCGTTCTGATTAACTATATTTATTATCCTTGTATTGCTTGATTTATTTCAATTATTTATTTAAATTCAATTGGTCATATTTTCATTCAATTAAATTGATAAAACCCTACTTCCAGTGAATCAAGATACTTGAAATGGTTTTGGCATGAAAATTTGGAAAACCCCCAATTCAATTTAATTGGGTGTGTTTATGGAAATTGGGAGACTTAAATTGTTTAATTTAAACTATGGATTTGATAAAAATGATTTCAATTAAATTATTTAATTTTATTTTGGAAATAAAATGTGTAATGATGGAATTGGTTTTGAATGGATTTAAAACTCATGAAAATGGATTAAAATGACTTGATACAAACCCAACAGTTTTATCTTATGGAAAGGTATGTTTTTGAATAAAACATGTTTTGGTTTTAAATGTAAAGTAATTGAGATTTTTGAAATAGAAGAATGAGATTGATCACAATTTATGAAAAATTCAAATAGTTCACCCATCATGTAAGAGCACAGGAAAGCCTTAGGTAGTTAGTGAGTTATTTGGATACACTCTATAATACGACAATGTTTTGAAACATACATGTGGAGGGTCACATCCTCAATAGGTTGGTGAAAAGTCTCCTTTGGCCAATGTCATCGGGACGTGGGTATAAAATTTTGCTGAGTTCACATAGAGAGTGTGAAATTATATAGCTGGTTAATAATATTGTACCTTTTGGCAGATGGCCTTGTTGCTCGCTTGTTTATTTATATTTGAGATATAAATGTATGTCAATGTTTTTTTGAACTTCTGACATGCCTGCTAAATTTATATAAACCATTTTATATGAATGTTTTACATTATCCATTATTTATGAAATATTCTATCATTTGTAAAATCATTGCTTAAAATATTTTTTCCATCATTTGAAAATGTATAGAATTTTTTGTTTTAATATGCTTTTGAATTGCTAAACCTATTTACTTTAAAATTGAAAGATTTTATTTGGATAATCTAAATTTGGTATCTATTATGGGATCATTGGGGGTAGCCTACTGGGCTTAGGCTCACACCCTACATTTGCCTTCGGGTGTTTGTAGACTTTCATCTTCTAGGTTCAAGCAAAGAGAAGGGATCTCTTGTAGGTGGATCCAGCTGTTGAATTTTGGTCATGGTTTGTTGTGTCCTTAGGGACCTTAGTTTTTTTATAATTTTAGTACATGGGTTGTATTACATTTGGTTGTCATGCCATGTTGTATTTGGGTTCATCACTCCCAGTGGAGTTTCTTTTGTTATGCATACTACTTTGTTTCCTTTTTCTTCTGCATTCCTATGGGAAAAAGAGTTCCCAATTGTATGTTGTAACATTTCAGGTGCTAGTCACCGACCAGTGGGGATCAGGAACACCCTTCAGGCTATGTCAGGGCTGGCTTAGTTATCAGGTTACTAGGGTACCCAAGCTGGTTCGTGACAAGCTACCTAAAGAAGAGGCAACATCCTACCACATGCTCTTTTAATTTATTATCATTCTCCAATAATTAATTATTGTTATTTCAAGATTGTATAATAAGATCACTATCCTAAATATGTATAAATGTTTTTATTATATGGTTTTTAATTAATCCTTCACATATATCCATCCAATTGGTAAAGAACTTTCCTTTTGTGTTAACGACAGACTACCTCCACACGAAACAATGGCATTCTTTTTTTCTTTCACCACCATTAATGGTTGGGCATTGTGATTGAAATAATAATTTTATATATGATATATTATATTTATTATGTGTTTATTTTTATCTAATTTTTAAATAACACACACCTTCATGCCTTGTAGTTTTTAAAAATATGATAATTTCATTTTTGGATTTCTGGACAACAGCCTCCTCAAAGTGATTTGATTTTTCACATATTACATGGAATTTATTAAGGATTATTTTAGTGAAATTATCTAATAAGTATGAAATAATAATTAAAATGGAATTATAGAATATATATATATATATATATCAATTAATTTAATTCATTGAAAACATCAATTAAATAGAACGAACGTTCATGAAAGCGTATGACTTACTGTCTCTATGGAAGGTGTATTTCATTTTCTATTTATAACTTTTATAGCTATTTATAAATATTTATATAATGAATATTTATGATACATATATCATGTTTTTAATTCTTGAAATAAATAAATTGTTATCTAAGTAAGAGGATGAAGAATAACAATTAAAAACATATAAGAAATGTAACACCCCAAGCTTCCATGGTACGTTTTCCTTTGAATAATGTAATTGCTTGCATTGTACGCAACTTCAAGATTCAAACACACCACGACCAATCAAACTAATAGTTATGAATAGTAATACCAACTTTTTGAAATTTTATAAATTCTATCTTTCAAAATGGACATCATTTTTGGATTCGGAATATCAAAATTAGCTTAGGGAAAATTTTTGGAATTTTTCTGAAAACATTCAAATTTTGATGAACAGTGAAAAACACTGAGTTATAGTTTAAAACCAAATTTTTATTTAAATAATTATTTATTTTATTTAAATTTGTTTTAGGTAAAAATAGATACATAATAAATCTATAAGTTCAATGTAATTCATTGTATTCAGTTTATAATAATTTTAGATATATAAAAATTTTATTGAACTTTTTAACCGTCTTTTACCCACCTCCTAGGAGGATTTATAAATTTGAATAAAATATAATTTGAATGATTCTGTGAATTGAATTCCAAAAATCCAAGAGACATGGTTGATATCAGTAAGTAAAATTTTGTTCAATAGGATAAAAATAATTTTTGGTGAATAGTAACTTTTGAGTTTTATTTACCACCATTAAAAGTAAATAGGGTAATTAAGGGTAAAAATGATATTATTATTACCCTAAAACATGTAATAATTATATTGGATAAGTTTAATTAGACCAAAAAACCCATAGGAATAAAATTTGATCCTTTAGGTCTACTAGGATTAGATTAGGACATTTATTATTATTTAATTCAATGAAGAGTTAAAAGTGTTAAATTAAAATCATAATAACTAAACCATTTTTTATATAGGGTTATACATAATATAAATTCAATTATAAATATTAATTATAAATCTACAAATATTTCCTACAAAATGGTATTTTATTTATATTTTTAAGACATTAAATAATTTAATTTATTTATGACTCAATGATGATGCAGTAATTACCTAATTAATGAAATATTAAAATATTTGATATTATAAATATCCAAATAAATGTAATTTGAGACTTTTTATGAATTCCACTAAATTTATATCTTACTATGACATATTAGAGTTTATTAGTTGAATTTGTTTCGAAGAAATAATGCTGTTATGAATTTAGAAAAAACAAAATACCAAATTGTGTCAAAATTGACATAAAAGAGTTTTTAAAACAAAAATTATATTATTAATTTATATTATATTCTTGAAAATCTAAGGATCAGACAAAAGACTTATATAATTATAGGTGTATCATTAATGAACCACTTGGGGTTTTCTTGGAAGTATATATTAAGTTTATTAACCAAATAATATAAAAATACAAATAGACAGGGTAAATGTCAAACTATTTAACTAAGAGTTAAATCTAAAAGATAAGGTTAATATACTGATTCAAAAATATCTAAAGCCTATTGGTTGAGTGGGTTTCGACCCATACCCACATTATCATTTAAATAATTCATTTTTTATCCATGATAAACCAAATATTATTTTATAATAAAGTAATATTTCTATCTTTTCCTAAGGTGCCCCTCACCCCTCTTATAAAAATGTACCCCCTTTCTCTCTAATTCACACCTTCAATATCATTTGGATCACCCAAAACCTACCCAAATACCCTCTAAAATGTCCTTAATTCATCCTAGAGGCCTTACTTTAGTCAGAAATCCAACATACGAATCCATTTTGATCAAATCAAAAAGAAGAAACCGAATAAGAGGAAAACATTTCATCACCTCTTTCAAGTTCCTTTCTTCTTCTAATTCCTTTTTCTTTGTTGTTTCCATTTTAAAATAAGAAATCAAGTATCTTATATATACTATGATTTTATTGTAAATATGGTACAACCATATTCATTATTCTATCTATCCTTTTAATGACATGTCACCATATGTGAGTACACACTGCTTACCTTCTCCAAGTCTTAGTGTAATTGTTATTCAATACATTATTTTTCATATGGGTAATATAATTTTGTATAATTGATTTAAATAATAAATATAACATGATAATGATTTTTTATATATGATATACCATTCAATTATATATTATTTGAATATAAAAAAATGATATTGTCACTCGTGCGTACGTACGGATTACCGTCTCCACGAACCCGACGAGATTCATTCCCCATCGTATCCATTAAAGGCTAATTTTTATTAGATGATTAAAAATAATGTTTAAATAATTAATATAATTATGAATAAGAATATGATACATCCAATCCATTAAAAATATTACTTGCATAACAATGCATATAAAGGATAACAAATCAGTTAACACCCGAAACGACTCTAATACTAAGATATTATTAACAAAGCAATGTTAAAAGATTATATATGATATCATATTAGTGTATATGATTATTTTATAATTTAATAACTATTATTTAACCATTATAAAGGAGGTTAACCTACCCTTGACCAAGGAAAAATACAATGTAAGGGGATTTTTTATCTCACTTTTAATTCGAGGAGATTTGCATTGTTCGCCACTTATTTATTACATGTGGTGTAATGTATACTGACATTGATATATATTATAATGATTATCATTATATTCAAGGTATTCTGTGATTCATTGTTTGGTTATAAACTTTTGGTCATACAACATGATTGAGTAAAACTAAGTAAGGGTTTTTTATCTCAGTTTTTATTCCCGTGAGATTCATGCTATATTGGCTACAAATTCCTTTTGTGTGGTGTATGTACTGTACATGATTGTATTTTTGGTGAAATATAATCTAATTTATGAGTATTCACATATTCATTGTATGATACTTCTTCCATGGGTTGATTGTTTGTTATGTTGCCAAATTGGTAAGGGAATTTTAAATTTCAATTTCCACTCAATGGGATTTATGCATACTTCATTGATTATTTTACTCCAAGATTATGGGTGGAATCACTATTTTTTTATGTAATAATTTCACTCCCATTTGTGTGGATATACTTTTGATACACATAATCACTCAATTGATAAATTCTCAAGTCATCGATATAAACATGTTAAGATTAATTTTAACTCAATTTTTATTCATTGAGTTAAATATCCAAGTCATTGGTGTTGTTTTTACAAGAATATGTGTGAATGTCCTCAGATTGATTTACACTTAATATTTAATAACATTGAGTGTATTTATACTTATCACACATAATTATTTCATTGACTTATACTTAACCTAAGGATAAAGTCTTTATAAAGGAATCCATCCAATCTTACATTCCATTGACACTTCTTTATTGTTATGTGCCAATCCACATTTGTGGTGTATATACAGTACTTTGACATAGTATATCATGAATCCCTTTATTATCTTGATATTATAAAGTTTTTATTACCTCAATTATTTTTATTCAATTGTCTCTCTTTTGGTTAGGAACTCTAACTAAAATATCATTTTAAAATGTTTTAAAGATTTATTGTTCTAAATGTTTCTCATTAATTTCCATTTTTTAAAAATGGTTTTAAGGATTTATTTATATGGAAATTAATGTTTTAAAATTAAAATTCCTTTTAAAAGTTTCAAAGTGGTTTGGGATACTTTGATTTAAAAATCTATTTTAAACGGCTTCTTGATAAATAGTGAGACTTTTAAATGTTTTCAAGAAAAAGGGGGATATTTCTCTCAAATATTTTTTTTGATTATTTTAAGCTATATTGATATCATTCATTATTCTATGTTGAGGTTGATCTATTATAATAAAATCTTCTATATTGTATTGAATGAGTTCTGTTTGATTGTGGATGTGCTATCTTTATACCATTAATGGTTTGTGGTTAAAATATTGACATTTCGTATGCTAGTTTTAATATGAATGTCCAGATTATGTTTCAACCTTTTCATATGTGGAATGAATTGGGCTTAGTAAGTGATTTTTGGAGCCCACTATAGGTCCTTTATGCATAGGTAGGTCTCATGAGACAAATTAGTGTCTTAGCACAAGTCCTTGAAAAAATCTTATTTGTAGTCATTGAACAAGGCCTTGGCTACATGGTTATGCAGTCTGTCATTATGCATTCCATCATTATGAAAGTGTCTATTGATACTGCATTTGATTATTCTACTAGTATAATATCCATGTGAATAAGTAAATGGCATTATTTTATTATTATATTTTCCAAATTATGATAAAGTTCAAATTTAAATGGATTTTGTTTTAGTTTTACACATTTACATAAACAATTATACCTTTTTATGAATGTTTCCGCTATATTGTCAACCTTACTGAGAATTTGAGCTCACCCCATTCTATGTTTTCTTTTTCCTAGGATGTGAAGAAATATATTATGACTAACCTACTGGGATAGTCTATGGGATCTTAGTGTTTTCTATGGAAACAATGTTGTTATATTTTTTCATTTTAAAATTTTATATAAACCTTATGAATGTCTTTAGTACGTCCAAGGCTACAAAACTAATCGGTCTTTTGAGACTTGATCTTTTGTGATCATTCCAATTATACGCAATAATGCACCGACTATGGGCTTATGGGGTCAGGGCATTACAGTTGGTATCAGATGATGTTTATTAAAAACCTTGGAAACTATTTTTAGATAAACTCTGATTAGAGCACATAGCCCTATGATAGACGTTGAAGATTAGTATAGAAGAACATCGTAAAATTTTGGTATTGTAGAGATTTTGTGAGTTTTCCAAGAAACACATCCCTGTCTGTATATGAGTAGGTTTGGGTGGCTTTGGCACAGATGGACCTAGGGGTAAAACCTGAAAACACAACTTTGACCTAGACTCGAATGGGAACTGGTGCACGACAATGGGTCTTGGATCACTCTTGGTTACAACACTCTCGAGGGATATGCATTGGATAATTTAGATTTTATTTACAAACCGATTTGAAGGATTTTTATATAAGATGAGAATAAATGACCTTGGTTAATACTAAGGTGTTTTAAAATGAAAATATGGTGTCATGATATTCTCTAAATGATTTTATGACTTCTGTTACACACAAAATTATTTCTAGTTTTATTCAACGGCTGGATTCCAAGGAAGTCACAGTAACTTTGAGCATTATGTACAAGGTGGGAATGGTGGTGGAAATGTGAAATAAAATAAAATGTTGACTGGTATAAAAGATATCATGTTCATGCGAAATCAGGTTTACAAAAATATGATCAACAACATATATATTTACCAACTCCCGGACTCAACAAAGAAGAGAAAGGTGTTGAATGATAAGATCTCCATCAGTGGAGACCATGGAGAAAAGAATCCTCAATTTCCATCACACAGGAAATGTGGAAGGAGAAACCCAGGAAAGTGTTTCAATTGAACAACGAAATGATTTACCTGTGGGAAAGAAAGACAGAAAGTAAATAATTTCCAAGGAAAAATGAAGATTATTATTGAAGAAAAAAAATGGTCCCAAGAATCCATTTATAGTCACTTTCCATAAATATAGGGGACCTATCCATTACCCGAGTGAATGCCCTATTCTATAGGATATTTTCTTTGTAAAAGAATAATCTATGTGCAAGTAAATGGTTGGGGAAATGTTTAAAAGTATTAGTCCTCCTTGTTGATGGGATTACTTTGGAAAAATTTTCTCCTGTATTTGTATCCATAAAGGTTGTCATGTGAAAATGATATTTGGGTAAGAATTATCTTTTATCTTGTTGATATTGTTATAAATAACCATTTGGTTTTATATGATTATTGTGTTTGAGGAAATTACATGTTATTATATTTGGGGATGAAAATTCTAGTTATGAGATAACAATTGTGGTTAAAATATGTTATGGTTATTTTGAGGAATTTATCTCATATTGGTAATGTTATAAAATATAGTTTTTGAAATAGGACAACATGCGGACCGTGTGATAACCCATCTGGTTGGAAAAATCACTGGGAATCAAACCCACAACAAGAGTGCGATTGGGATTTATCACCTTCCATTGTACTATGTGAAGTCCCTGGTCAGTGTGACTAATTATTTTTAGTTAAATGATTTGGTTGATCAATAATAAATTAATTTGGGATCTTATGTCATATAAAATTAATAACCTTAGTAAAGGAAAATGATTAGGTGACTTAGTGATAAATGTTATTTTGGAAGACATTCACTCTGTTGGGAACACTATATGCCTAACGAAAATAAAATACTATGGGATTTCATTTAAGGAGTAATGGTGGATTTTTATCTATGTTTTCATTATGGATTTACAGTGATTTTTGTTATTTATGGAAATGATTAACCCATAATAGAGAATATGTGATTAGGATAATTACTTTTAAGTATGTGACTTTAAGAGTAGTCGATGTAATTTGGAGATACAATTTAACGTGGAAGACTACATTACCAAACTCTTCTATGTTTTGGGTTTCAATATTAGTTTGGATTATATTGAAGGATTTTATGGACAATTGTTTATTGAATGGTATTTATTTAACTTTAGGGTATTTTTGGTTTAATTTTAGAAAATTAAGATTAGTGTTTCTTTCTCTAAAGGAATAACCTTTTGGGGGATCATATGATCTTGTAATAACCATTTTGGTTTTAATTAATCTCTAAAGACAAGGTAAATATATAGTTTATAATTTTTGGATCTTGTGATTCTCTAGAAGTTGTTTCTAGTTCTTTCGGTGTGACCATGTCATCTTGAATACTCATTATTTGAAAAAAATTGTGTTAGTTGTAGAAATTTATTAAAGAATAAAACTCTACTTAAAATATAAGTATATATCTTTATTTTCTATGTCAATCTCATAAATAAATTCCTCATCTTTATGAAATGTGATTTAAATAAAAAAAATGTTGTTTGTTTACTTTTCCTAATGGGAAACTAATGACCATTTGTCTCATCAAATATTTGTGGATTTCTTATTGTTAACTTTCTCCTGATCATGTTTTCTATCCCTGTCCATCTGAACTTGACACTTATTTTATCTCTCATATCCATGTTTTCCTACATGGAATCATAGTAAGGGCTTTCTTGGGTGACCTTTGTAATTCTATTTCGTTCTTTTAAAGTGATAGTTTCATTGACTTTTTTTTCGATATGGGTCTTTCAATTATGTTACCAAGCCCAATTTTAAAAATTTCAAGGATGCAATTTCCAAAAGGGGGGAATAATGTAACACCCCAAGCTTCTATGGTATGTTTCCCTTTGAATAATGTAGTAGCTTGAATTGTATGAAACTTCGAGATTCTAACACACTGTGACAAATCAAACTAAACATTATGAATAGTAATACCCAATTTTTGAAATTTTATAAATTTTATATTTCAAAATGGAGTTCATTTTTTGATTCAGAATATTGAAATTAGATTAGGGTGAATTTTTGGTATCTTTCTGAAAACATTCAAATTTTGATGAATAATGAAAAACATTGAGTTATAGTTTAAAACTGAATTTTTATTTAAATAAATATTTATTTTATTTAAACTTATTTGAGGTAAAAATAGATACATAATACATATATAAGTTCATTGTAATTCATTGGTGTCAGTTTATAATAATTTTAGATATATAAAAATTTGTTGAACTTTTTAACCATCTTTTACCCACCTACTAGAAGCGTTTAAAAATTTAAATAAAATTTAATTTTACCACTTCCGTGAAATGAATTTCAAAAATACAAGAGACATGGTTGATATTAGAAAGTAAAATGTGGTTCAATGACATAAAAATAATTTTTGGTGAATAGTAACTTTCGACTTTTTTACCACAGTTAAAAGTAAATAGGGTAATTAAGGGTAAAAATGATATTATTATATCCCTAATGTATGTAATAATTCTATTGGATAAATGTAATTAGAACAAAAAGAACCTTAGGAATAAAATATGATCCTTTAGGTCTACTAGGATTAGATTAAGACATTTATTAATATTTAATTCAAAGAAGAGTTAAAAGTGTTAAATTTAAATCTTAATAATTAAACCACTTTTAATATAAGCTTATACATAAGATAAATTCGATTATAAATATTCACTAGAAAGATAAAACTATTTCCTACATAATGTCATTTTATTTATATTGTTGAGACATTAAATAATTTAATTTATTTATAACATAATGAAGATGTAGTAATTACCTAATTAATGAAATATTTAAATATATGATATTATAAATATCAAAATAAATGTGATTTGAGACTTTTTATGAATTAAACTATTTTTATAGGCTAATATGACAAATTAGGGTTGGTTAGATGAATTTTTTATAAGTAATAATTCTGTTATGAATTTAGAAAAACAAAATACCAAATATTGTCAAAATTGACATAAAAGGGTTTTTAAAACAAATATAATATTATTAATTAATATTATATTCATAAAAATATAAGGTTCCAAAAAAAAAGACTTATATAATTATAGGTGTTTCATTAATGAAAAACTTGGGGTTCTATTGGATGTATATAGTATGTTTATTAACAAAATAATATAAAAATACAAAGGGACATGGTAGATATCAAACTATTTAACTAAGAGTTAAATCTAAATGTTAATGTTTATATAGTGACCCAAACCTGTCTAAAACCTATTGGATTAGTGGTTTTTGACCCCAACCCACCATATACTTTAAATTTTTATTTTTGGAGCCATTATAAACCGAATATTATTGTATCATAAAATAATATTTCTAGCTTTTCCTAAGGTGCCCCTCACCTCCCTTATAAAAGGGCACTCCCCCTTCTCTCTAATTCACACCTTCAAAGCCATTTGGATTGGCCCAAACCTACCCAAATACCCTCTAAAATATCCTCCCTTTATACTATGGACTTCCTTTGGTCATAAAGCCAACATACAGATCCTGTTTGATCAAATCAAAAGGAAGAAGCCGAAGAAGAGGTAAATATATCATCATCACTTTCAAGTTCCTTTCTTCTTCCACTTACTTTTTCTTTGTTGTTTCCATTTTAAAATAATAACTCCAGAATATTCTATATACTATTATTTTATTATAAATATGGTACAACCATATTAATTATTATATTCATCCTTTGATTGACATGTCACCATACGTGCGTACGTACGGCTTACCGTCTCCACGTCGTGGTGTAATTGTTTTTCAATAGATTATTTTTTGTATGGGTACAATAATGATGTTTAATTGATCTAAATAATAAATATAACATGATAATGATTCTTTATATATTATATACGATTCAATTATATATTATTTTAAAATCAAAATAATGATATTTTCACTCGTGCGTACGTACGGATTACCGTCTCCACGAACACAATGATATTCATTCCCCATCGTATCCATTCAAGACTAATTTTCATTAGATGATTAAAAATAATGTTTAAAGACTTAATATAATTATTAATATGAATATGATACATCCTATCCATAACAAACATTACTTATGTAACAAAGCATACAAAGGAAAATAAATCAGTTAACACCTGAAACGACGATAATACTATGATATTATTAACAACGAATTGTTAAAAGATCATATGTGATATCATATTAATGTATATGACTCTTTTATAATTTAATAACAGTTATTTCACCATTATACAGGGGGTTTACCTACCCTCAACCAAGTAAAAGTATAATGTAAGAGGATTTCTTATCTCACTTTTAATTCCGTGAGATTTCCATTATTTTCCAATTATTTATTGCATGTGGTGAAATGTATACTATCATTTATATATATTATCATGATTCTATTTATATTCATGGTATTCTGTGAATCATTTGGTGGTTATTAAGTTTTGGTCATATGACTCGATTGATTACAACTAAGTAAGGGTTTTTCATCTCACTTTTTATTCTCGTGAGATTCATTCTATATTGGATACTAATTCCTTTGGTGTGGCATATGTACTGTACATGATTGTATTTTTGGTGTAATATAATTTTATTTTTGACAATTTACATCTTCATTGTATGATCCTTATTCCTTGGGTTGTTTGTTTCATAATTTACAAAATCGGTAAGGGAATTTCAAATTTCAATTTCTACTTAGTGGGCTTTAAGCATACTTCATTGATTATTTTAATCCACGATTATGTGTAGAATCACTATTTATTATTTATGTAGTAATGTACACTCCCCGTTTTGTGGATATACTTATGATACACATAATCACACAATTGAAAAATTCTCAAGTCATCATATAAACTTCATAAGATTAATTTTAACTCAATTTATATTCATTGAGTTAAACATCCAAGTCATTTGTGTTTTTTTTACAAGAATATGTGTGAATGTCCTATGATTTATTTATACATAATATCCAATCATATTCAGTGTATTTATATTTTTCAAACATAATTATTTCATTGATTAATACTTAACCTAAGGATACTATCTTTATAAAGGAATTCATCCCATCTTACATTCCATTGAGACTTCTTTTTTGTTATGTGCCAATCCACTTTTATGGTGTATATAATATACTTTGACATAGTATATCATGTATCCCTTTATTCTCATTATATTATAAGGTTTTTTACATAAATTATTTATATTCAAGTGTCTCTAATTTGTTTGGGATCTCTAAATAAAATATCATTTTAAAATGTTTTAATGATTTATTATTCTAAATCTTTTTCATTAATGTCCATGTTTTAAAAATAGTTTAATGGATTTATTTATATGGACTTTAATGTTTTAAAATTTAAATTCCTTTTAAAAGTTTCAAAGTGGAATGTGACACTTTGATTCAAAAATCGATTTTAAATGGCTTCTTGATAAATAGTGAGACTTTTAAATGTTTTTAAGAAAAAGGGGGATATTTCTATCAAATAGTTATGATGACTATTTTCATCTATGTCAATATCATTAATTATTATCTATTGAGGTTCATCTATTATAATAAAATATTACATATTTTATTTAATGTGTTATGTTTGACTGTGGATGTTCTATTTTTATTGCATTAATGGTTTGTGGTTAAAATATTGACATTTCGTTTCCTAGTTTTAATACGAATGTCCAAATTATGATTCAACATTTTCATATGAGGAATGAATTGGACTTAGTATGTGACAGGTGGAGACCTCTATAGCTCCTAGATGCATCGGTAGGTCCCAGGAGACAAATTAGTGTCTTGGTACAAGAACTTGACAAAATCTTATTTGTAGTCTTGGAACAAGGCCTTTACTATGTGGTTATGTAGTCTGGAATTATGCATTCCCTCATTATGAAAGTGGATATTGATATTTCATTTGATTATTTTACTTGTAGGATATCCATGTAAATATGTAAATGACATTATTTGATTTTTATCTTTTTTATATGATTCTCAAGATCATGTTTAAAAGGCTTTTGATTTAGTTTTAAACATTGCCTTAAATGTTTATACTTATTTATTAATGTTTCCACTTTATGGTTGTCCTTAATGAGAATATGAGCTCACCCATTTCTATGTTTTATTTTTTCCAAGATGTGAAGATGTATTTTATGACTGACCTTCATGGGTAGTTTATGGGATCTCAGTGTTGTCTATGGAAATGGTGTTGTTGTAGTTTTCCATTTTACAATGTAATGTGAACCTTATGAATGTATCTATTAGTTACAAGTCTACTAAAATAATGTGTATTTTGGAACATGATCTTTTGTGATCATGACAATGATATATAATAATTCCCCGACTCTGGGCTTCTGGGGTCAGGTCATTACAAGAAGAACAAAGTGGGTATTACTCAAAATGTAATATTAAGATGGAATTTTTAGTAAATGATAAATATAAAGACCTAAAAAATAATATTTGGTGTTATATATAATAATATTTTCCATGGAATATTTATTATTACTATTTTTATTATTGTTTATGATTGAATAATCAGGATGAAAGTCAAGACATAAGGTAAGGGTTTTCTCATCTCACTTTTGTTTTTGTGAGATTTATACCTTATTCACCACTATTTTATTTTGTATGGTGTATATATAATCCATGAATTTACTATATGATTATTATCCTTAAATTTATTTGTATTCAAATTTCCATTTTATGAGCACTCTTTTATGGGGTTTATTTTTCAAATTTCACCAAATAGATAGTGTAATTTTGTCTCAATTTATCTTCTTTGAGACACAAGGCATGTTATGAACCTACATTATTAAATGAGGTGTATAAAATACCCATTGAAATGTTATATCATGAATGTAATTATTTTAATTTTTTTAATATTCTTCATGTAGTTCAATTTTCTTACATGTGGATTTTAATTCAAAGTTTCCATTGTGGTAAGAGTTTATTGAAACTATATCATAAATTATCAGGAGATTTTTTGATCATTCTTCTATTGATGAAATTTTTTGTTCCATATATCAAGAACACACATAAATTTTAATATACTCTTCTTGGTAATTATATATTCATGTATTATTCATATTTTCCCACTATTTTCTACTTATAAAATTAATAAAACATTGTTAATAAAATATGACCTTATTTCTTTTTTCTTTAAGAAATCATTTTTATTTCAAAAAACATGTTTTCAAAAATGTATTTGAAAATTATATTCTATGATTATTTTCTTGGAAAATGGATTTAAAATTGTTATATTGTTTTAAATATTATTTTATATGTTTTTAAATCTATTTTCATATTAAACTATTTTAAGAAATGTGTAATATTTTGAAATGAATTTTGAAAGGGGAAATGATATTTTCCTTAAGAAATATTTTTTAAAAGAATTTTTCTAAATTTTTTTCATCCAAGATAAAATAATTTAGTGTTACTCATGGATTATTATAGAATTTATCAATATTATCCATTCATATTATTTTTATGTATAGAATATTTTTTTATGGAATGATTTTTATGAAATCCATTTATCTTTCACTTGTTATATGTTTATCAAACCCATTTCTATTTCACTGGTCATATGCTTATAAAAACAATTATTTTCATTGGTATTTGTTGCCAATATGATTATGAATACTTTATATTTTTCACAGTTCATAATATAATTACATGTTTATGGTACACATTTCATTTACAGGGTTATTATATGATTGTTTATGATCTTGTGGTATATGAATGTATGATTCAATGATGATATGGGTGGTACCTATATATCCCTCCAACGAATTGAGTAAAAATTTATATCTCATGTGGTAGATGTTTCTAGAATGGGGAATTAACTTTGTTTAGTAATGGAATTTTTCCACTAAGATGGTATTCAGTGAAATCCTTGACTACTAAGATTGTCATGGGAGTGAACCATGAATACCATGATAATATGGGAAATTAACCCACAATACTAAGACGTCCTAGGAAATAATCCACGACTAATATGGAAATAATTTTATATGATTATGTCTACGCCAAAATTCCATATCTTATTCCTATGTCATTTTTCATATCTTATGCTCTTTATTCACATATAATTCATGTCTTATGTTCTGTCAATAATTATTCCATGATTTATGTCTATGAACTCTGATTTGTAGGGTATAATTTTTTTTATGTTTTTATGAAATTCTAAAACCCTTATGACCACTTTTATACTTACATTACTCTTTTATTTACCATTAATGAGCATATTAGCTCACACCTTTTTATGATTCCTTTAACCAGAATATGAAGATATGTATTATGTATTATGTGTTTAAGAAGAGTTCTAGTAATAAATAACCAAGAGGGAGATAATTTACCTCCCTTGTGTACCATTGTTTGTGTTTCCATGTTTCCAAAGGAATTAACGTGATATGACCTTTGGGAATTTTTTTGTAATGTATTAGGTATTCCATATAAGTTATCTAATGTATATTCATGTCATGTATGGTTCTATGTCGGATTTGTTTTATTTGGTATGGCAAAACACGTCTTTGTGGAAAACATATTTTCTAGAATAAGATTTTATTTACTTTTAAATAGGTTTTATTTTTAATTCAAATTAATTGGTCACCAAATAATTCATTTTATATACTTGTGTAAAACATTTATTTTCATTATTTAGTAAATTTTATTAATACCCACCATTCCATCTTCTAGGTGATAACTATAATATTAAATAATTGTTTTAATTTTTTTTCTCACATTTCATTTCAACTTATTATTGTGTGTAACACAATAGAAGCTCAGTGTCACGTATAATGAAAGATAAAATCCGTGTTTTCTATAATGAATACCATAATAGTTATAGAATGTATTAGAAAATATAGAAAAATTAATTTTTTTCATTTTAATTTACAAAAATATTTGGGTGTTACATTCTACTTTCATTAAAATGAATTTATCCCTAGAAATTTGTAACTTTTATTCCAACAACTGATAATTAATCTTCCCCAATACATCCATAGGTTCCCCATAGCTTTCAAAAAACTAGAGGATTCACCAATATCCTATTCCAATGTGAGGGGTCTTGTTTCATTGAATTTTATCTGTATGATACATAATGTCAACTAATTTTATCGTTTCTAAAATATCATGACAAGTGGTATGACCTATGTGTTTAGTAAATTTGTTGGATCAATTATTCTCTTCCTCATGAGAGATAGATGGAAAATATCCTTGGTTTTAGAAAGGGTTTTTAGAATATCTAGTTGATATGATGAAATGATGATACTATTAAGAATCTTAAAGGGATATATATACCATTATATTATCATTCCTTTTTATCATATGCACAGTTTAATCCTTTGGTTCCTCTTCAATAAATTTTAACTTTATCTGTTACTCAATGAAATGAGGATGAACTTGTTATTCTCAAATCCTAAGTGGATAAAGATATCCATAATAGAATGAAAAGTCATTCCTTATATCTCTATTTATTAACATAATAAATTGGCTTTCAGTAGTCATCCAATAAGTATAAATCATCATATTGTTTGGTGATACATTATTCTCTAAACCCACATATAAAGACCATTATAATCCATTAATTATTTTTAACTAAATGAAATATCAAAAATTTAAAACTTATGAATAAGGTGAAATTTTTTCCCAAAATCAACTTAACATCAATCCCCCAAATATCAGTATATATATCTTAAAGGTAACTAGAAAAATATGTGAATACCTTGGTCATACATTCCCCAAATGCATTATTATAACCATAATTACCCCAAAACATTAATGATAACGCAAAATATTTATCATTCCTTTTATAAAACCACCGATTAGTAAACATATTTATGAAATACAAAAAATTCATTAAATACAATCAATGATAACATACAAAACATATTTAATAAATCAATAACCATTTAAAGGGTCATCAAGACTATCAAGTATACTTGAACTATATAAATTATCTCTTTGTACAAACTAAATACCATTTTATGAACATTAAGAAAATATTAAGGGTTATGTTCTCTTAATCACTTGTTCTACAAAAAATATCATATTTCCATTAAATCAATTTTCTAGTTCATCATTACAATTCAATATATTTTTGTAAATCCTTATCAACAATCATATTATTAAAACACCAAATATTTTTCAGGATTCTTAAAAATTAATTCTTTAATTATAATACAAAATCAGGCTAGTCATTCTAATTTAATCGTAAACTATTAACAAGGATTTATATTCTAATTCACAAATAAAACATTCCTAAAATATAAAATTTCAATCATTTATTAAAAATCATAAAACTAAATTTAATCATTCTTCCTACATTGGAAATATAGAACACTACAATAACAACTTATAACTTTTATATTTCATTCATAGCCTCCTCAAAACCATCAGTACAACCATTACATTTTCCACTATTCTAATTATCTTCATGAGATTATCACATTGGGCCTCGATTTATATATTGTCTTTAATTTACAAATTTATTACATTAAACCACTGATGATTAATTTGATAAACCATTTTATCAACCGTTGTGTTAAGAAAAACTACAATATTTATCAATATATATTACTTTGTGTCCGTCTTTTCCATACCTCAAACATCCTATCTTCCCTTTGAGATATTCCCTTGAGTGTTTATTCCCACTTTCCTGAGATATTTGATATAAAAAATTATTTCCTTCATGATATCCATCACCTGATATCTTAGCGAACTCTATCATTCTCTTCTTTGGTGATTTGAAGAGTTAGTTGCGTTTTAAGTTGTTAATCATATATCTTGATAATATATTCTTCATAATCAAAATATATCCATTTACTCTATTCAAAATCCCATTTGTTTTCTCAATAACACATTTTCAATAAAATTAAATGTTTACCCAATTCTATATTGATATATCCATTAACAAGAAGAAAAAATAATATTATGGGAAACAATAATCACAGTGGAAAAAACATAATCATAAAAAAAATTTATATTTTGTATAAATAATGACACCATATTTTCAATATATGAAACCTTATGTTTAAATTAGGATATTCATAGTCCTCATATTTTCAAATCCTTCTTGATTATTTATAAATATTTTGTGAATTTCCAAATAATATCCCCTAGGGTGTGAAACTTGGTGCGGAGCAAGGGCTATTTTCATGCTCTTGGTGATGATCGAGTCCATCTCATTCAAACCTTTTCAGTGTTTTAACTACATCTACCACTATGGAAGAAAAAAATATACATATAGTTTCTAGAGAGGAATTTAATTTCTTGGAAACCACTCACACTATCATTTACCAAAATTACAAGTCATTTTTAGGTACTTTGACTCATTATAAGACTTATCCTTAAGAATATCCCTATACACATCATTTGAAATATCTATAGGGTTCTCCATAATATTTTCTCATCTTCATTTACAAAGGTTATCTAAACCATTCATTTGATACAAACTATAGATACGCATGATTTTCTTATATAAATTCATATTTTTAGATGAATGTTAATTACATTTCTTAAACACATGCATGAGGAAAATAATAGTTTAGTGTCATTCAAGAATAGAAAAAAAATCTTATTATTTCATGATTTTTTGGAAAAAATACATCAAGTTTTTATGTGGGTATTTTTGGGGTGTTTGTGGTTTTTGGAAAATCTAAATGATAGATAAATAGTATGGTTGCTGCTGCCGACACAAAAATTTATTGTGGTGTAGTTTTCAAGAGGTTTCCAAATTTTTGGGCATCTACATTGGGATTTTATTATTTTGGAAAATAGTGATTTTTTATAAAGGATATTATGAATTGTAGTTCATGGAGCATGAAGCATAGCTTGTGGACCAAAATGGAGGTATGCAGAATTGTGAAGGAAATAACCAAAGGAATATTTCTCCAATGCATCACTATGTGGACTGTGTAGTGAGAAAAGTTCAAGGAAGGCATGAAGTTTGTGTATGGCTCATAAATTATTGGAAGGAATTTTACTATCAGATTGAGGTGGTGATTATAGATTCCCCAAAAGGTTTTTTCATATATGAATTTAATTAGTCACCACAAAGGAGAAGTGCACTATTCGGACCACAGAACATTTCGTGGTGAAGGCTATACCAAATTTATGGTTTAGGTAATTCAAAATAATAGGTTTTGTGGATTTAGTTGCCTATATAATTATTTATAATCACATAATTAAGGAGATAAAATTTAATTATAAAATTTTATCACTCATGGAATAATTTAGTAAAGACCGAAGTAGTTCACAAGTGAGAATTTGGTGATGAAGAAGAGTTAACGAGGGAGAATTCCATAAAGGGTGATGTATCTTCAAAAGAAAAATTATTCAAAACACATTTTTAGGGATGTTCGTGGAAGAAGAGGTGGTCCGTAGAAGAATAGGTGGTCCACGAAGCACTCTCACCACGTGGTACAACACAATTTATAGATGAATTTATAGAGTTTTCAAGGAAGATTGAAACATTTCTCAAATAGTTCGTGAAAATAATTTCTGCAAAACAATAGTATGTGTAAAAGTGGATTTCATCTATGGGTGAAAATATTAATTTATGAGATAATTTTCCGAAAATTGAGGATACATTCATTCAGGAAAATTATGGGACATACATGTCGATAAACAGTGTCTAGATCCCTTCCAAATAAGTGATAATAGGAAAAGGGATAAGGTGTTCTATTCTTCTGGAAGCTATCTAGAGAAAGAGACTCATGGAGTGACCCTTGGGAAAGTAGTGATATGACCTTAAACACAATAAATACAATGAGCCCAAGCATAAATGTGATCTAGCCAGAACCTTGTAATTTGGTAGTAAGACTTAGTGAATTTGGTACATCCCCATATCTCCATTGTATTCTCCTTCAATGTATCCCAATGAGGGTGAAGCATATTAAATTGTTGTGACTCATGCATGATTTCAATTCTGTTTATAGATTACAATAGGAAATGGAGACAAGAGTATTTTTTAATGATGAAACAAGATCCTAATGGAATGTTTTTTAAATATCTCATACCCTGATTCACCTCCCTCTCATATGTATTTAACATAATTGAGATGAAAAGGTATTTATAAACTCCCCCAATGTTCTTCTCACATAGGAACCCCCTTAGGATTATCATACATGAAACTTTCATCATAACATAAGGAAGGAAACATAATAAAGGGTGATCTCTTATTCTTAGTAAGCAAAATCATCAGAGAAATCAATATATGATTATATGATAGAATAAATTAAACATAATTGTATGTTATAATGAATATAACATATGAAGTTCAAGAAAAATATATCATATATTATAAATAAGATTCATGGAATAAATCTTGGTAGCTTATACAACATCAATCACTATGGAATCAAAGAACGTGAACAATGATTTCATAACATTAGCATATCGAATACATATATATAGCTTACACATCATAATTGAATGTAATTTCCATTACAGTTCATGCCTCATTTCCAAGACAATTATAGTGGAATGGGTACACTCCCAAAAACATTTTTTTAGTCATGGTTCACTCATAATACTATCATTGTGGGGAGGGTCCCTTGTTGAACTAGGTTCACACCCCATTCTAGTACTCTTTATCACTTGATATATCAATCATCACCCAATGCATTGGATGAAGATATACTACCCATCACATAATAAAATTCATTTCTATATCTTCAATAAGATCTTAAATAATCCTTCATATTATAACCCATAAAAATAAATGGGGTTCATAAACATTTCAGCATAGCATAACCTGTTGAATAGAAACAAGTTTAATAATTATTTCATCATAGCATATCCCTTTGAAAAAGAAGAGGGTTTCATAAGATTTTTGTCATGGTATACCCCGTGGAAGAGAAATGGGTCTTAAAAAAAATACATTTCATTATAATTATTAACCAATATTAGAATAAATAATAATGGGTTACTTGGATTATATAACCATTAAATAATAAGTATCATCCACGAATATAATCAAAGATGGAAACTTATTTTAAATAAAAGATATCTTTGAATATTTCTTGATGAGAAAAATATTTATTTGAAAACCACCATTCAAAAAGAATAAATATTAATAATATTTTGTAAATCCTTTTCTTTGAAAAGAACCTTCAAAACATACAATATATGATTCAAAAATCATTTAAAATACGTATTGAGTAAAATTGAATTTCATTAAAAATCACTTTTTATAGAAACAAATTCATAATACATCTTTGAAATCCATTTATTTGAAAATAAACTTGAGACATACAAATTAAACATTAAATCATTGATTGTTCATGATGGTGGTAAATTTATTTCATGTTAAAATAAAGATTCTTTTGCATTTCTGGTAAAATAAACACAAGACAGATTTTTAAAACGACATAAAGATTCCATTTAATTAATTTTATAAAAAAATGGAAAATAATATTTTAAAAATGTAGAGGGAAAAAATTAAATAATTTTTAGAAAACAAGGATATGAAAGAAAATAATGTTTTCGAATAAAGTTAGAAATATAGAATGTTTTGTTTAAAAGAATTATTTGAAATTAATGAGTTAATAAAGAGAGGAAAATGAATTCAGAACATGTATTCTCACTAAAAAACTGTCGGATAGAAAATATGATGAGTTTTTTAAGATATGGATCATTAGATTTCATCATCAGAAGCAAAATATAAACAATCTTGTTAAACGATTAGATTGTATCATAAAACCCTTACCACATTGGTAAGACTAAATCATATTCCATTTGCAATAATTACATTAAATTAAAGATGAAATATCATGGTAATAAATAAATCGATGATATTACCTATCAAAGGTGATATATATACACCTAATAATAGAATATTGGTGTATAACATAATGTTTGTCCCTAAGAATACAAATAGAGAGGAACCCCCATACCGCTTTGGTAATATCTAGAATCTTAAACCAAATTGAATAATAATATCAAATGAAACATTAAATATAAATAAAATAAGATGATTCTTTATATAACATGTCAAAGGGAGATTATATACACCACACTAAATAGACAATCATTGAATAAGAAATATGTATTGAAAAAATAAAAGAGAGTCTCAAAATCCTTACCCAAAGTCTCGACTTCCTTCTTACACATTCAAAGATCTTGTATATTAAATATAATATTATTACACACATATTAGATAACTATATATATATAATACCATATATGTTTTACTTATGACCTTTTATTACGTGTTTATTAACAATTCCATGTGAAAATCACCTTTTAGATTACAACAAGAATTGTTTTTCGAGTATGTATTGATATTTTATTTTTGGTAATTTTACATTGATAAAAATTATATTATATACATAATATTAATGAAGATAAATATATAATATATATTATGTATATATTTATTTATTTTAATTCATAAAATTAAGAAATATAAAATGAAATACATTGTTTGTAGAGAAGGTAGGTTGTATATACTCATGAATGTCGTTTCCATTTTTTTGAAGAAATGAAAAAATTAATGGTATATAGTATATTTAAATTACATAATAATTTTTATGTCATATATACATAATTTATTCATATAAACAGACACTTTTTACCTTTTATGAAAAGCAGAAGTGATAAAAAATCACATCTCTTTGTGTTGCGGTAGTCCGCTATAAAAACGATCAACTTTTTTATAGCCTTCATGGAATTGAATGAAAAAAATGTATATATAATAATATAATTCCATAATTTTAGTTTTATTAAAAATATAATATTTATTCATTTAATATATCCTTAATAACATCTTTGTAAAATTAAAATGAAAATCACATCGTATCAGATCTTGATGTTGTAGTCCGTCGTACACACGAGTGATGTTATTTATTTCAAGAAGGTTGGTAGGTAAGATGGTAGATATGGTATTATAAATAAAGAGGTATAATAAAAACATAAATATCATATATAAATATTAAATACATCATTATATCCATCTTAATTAGGTGGTGATCAAAAATTAATATCATCAGTTCGTGAGGCATATGTCTGCAATACACAAAAATGACGATTTCTTACACCATTTTAGGGTATAGAGGATGGATTTAGGATATTAAATTTAAATAAAATAAAATAATTATATATTATATAATGGTTTTAAAATATCAAAAGGATTTTTTAACATTTTGTGGAGGTGGAAGAAGAAATAAATAGTGATGTGTGGTTAAGAATGATACCTCTTCTTAGAACAACCTCCTTAGGCAAGAATCAAAATAATTCATACGATATATATCTAATAAAAAAAATACATAGGACAAGTATAGGTAATAAAGAAATATATTTTGGTAGGTATTATTTTATGAAAACATAATTTAAAGTGTGTAGTAGAGAGGAGAGGTCTGACCTTTTAAATGTTATGTGGGTGTCACACTTGAAATTTCTGAAATTTAAATTTTTACCCACATTTTGAACATGATGTATGTTATAAAAAGGTCTATTAATGAACCTTATTGGTTTTAAGTTCTAAATAAGGATATCCAATTCATTTTTGATAAGTATCTAGGTCACTGGACACCTAATCCCTTTATTTTAACTCAGGGTAAACCCATTTTCACCTTAACCATGATAATTAATTTTTATTGATTTTATAATTTACAATCATAAAAAATTTGGATGAAATTATGGGGAAAAATATATTATTATGATTCCTAATAAGGAATCCATTTTATCAAATTCCATTTATATAATTAGTGAAATTTAATTTATAATTAAACCAGTATATGCGATGATGAAAAATTTTAAAAGAGAAAATGTTCAAAAATTTAAAAAAACATTATACGAAAATTAAACATAATATTGATTCCAATGTCCAAAATTGGATTACTATTTATATAATTGGAAAAAAATTATTTTGAAAACAAATTTTAAATAATTTTTATGTTTTCAAATTCGTTAAAAGAAATAAATATTTTGAATAAAAACCAGTATTTTATATTATTCATCAAAAACATTATCTTTTTAGAAAATTCGAAAAATTACAGTCCATGATAATTTAAAAATTATGATTTAATACATTTTTTTTGAATTTTTACAAATATATTTTCTAAAATATTAAAAATTAATTTCAAAATAAGTGCCTAAAAGTTGAAAAAAATTTATTTTAGAAAAATAATGTTTTTAGAATAAAATTGAATTTATTTTTATATGTTCTCTAGAAAAAATATAAGACGATTTTTAAAAATTTCATTGAATTTAAAGTATATATATTTTATTAATATCAATCACAAAAACTGATTTGTTTAGTTTACTGAGGATAAATGCATTTGGGTGGATGCAAATATTTTTTAGAAAAAGATTTTCATTATTTTAAAATTATTTTTATTTTCATTTATAATTAATTTATCCTCAAACTATTTGGTATATATAAATATTTAAACCATATATTTTCCTAATTTAGTTAATCATATTAATATAATCCATTTCAATGGCAAGTGAATTACTACCATATTAAATAATAATTTTTCCTAATATGAGGTCACATTTCCATTAAACTCTTTGTTATAAATCAGGATTGAATGAGTATTAATGATATTGATACTTATGTTAATATATTTCTTCTCTCTCATTATTTATGCGAGACATATAAAAATTCATCGGTTTTTTCTTTTTTTGGTGGTATATACTACAAAAGAATTTATTATGTGGTGTTTTTTTGGAAAATTATTTGTGTTTACTTATCTATTTGATCAACTCTATTTCATGGGGTTTATGGTTCAAAAGTTACCAAAGCATAAACTTATTTTTATCACAATTACCCTTATTTGAGACATATATTATGTTATGCACCCATCAAATTTTCTGATGCATATATAAATTACTATTTTACATTTTGTATTATTATTAAATTTATTCTCATGATATTATATGTTTTATTTATTATTATTACTTTATTGTTTTTATGATTTAATGTTAGAAATATGGTACGAGTTTTATGATACAATCTCATCATTTATAGTGATTATTTGTGATTAAGATTTGGATAAATAAATAATATGATATTTATATTATTAAACTCGTTAAAATTATTATCGTCTAGTTATGACATGATAATACATGTTTTCTTTCATTTATCTCTCTTTTATTTCTATAGTGTTAAAATTAATTTCTTTAATAAAAATCTTCTTTTTGGTCAAAAAACCCTTTTCTTCCAAAAACATTTTTCTAAACAGGTTTAAAAAATATTTTTACATTATTAAAATCAATTATTAATGAAATTTTTGCCCATGTTTTAATTTATAATAAATATATATAATGGAAAATTCATTTCATTTTCCAAACAGTTCACATTTATCTTTTATTGAAAATGTGATAGGAATATGAATTTTGATGAGTATGTCCTGAAAAAAACTCTATAGTAATGGTAACAATTTTTATTGAATCTTCCATTATATTTTTTCATGTGAATTTTCACATAAATGGATTTTAAAAATGTATTATGTCTTAAAAAGTGTTTTTCAATGTTAAAATGAAATTTTCTTGAGGAAATGTCTAAAATGATTTTTATACCATACATTATATGTTTTCCTTTTTATTTTAAAATAATAGGATTTTAAAAATGTCTTATTTGTTAAAAAAATATTTTCAACAAAATTTCATCTTATTGAAGAAAATTTCCTTGTGATTTTTCTTTCAAATTCATTTTCCATCTATGATGAAATCATTTTATGTAACATATTATTTATTGTGGACATAGACCAAGGATATCATACCTATTATTTCCTTGAATAGTTTATGATTACAGGATGTATATCAAACTAGTTTCTATTCCATAGGTAATACCGTGAAAAAAGTATTGTGAAACCCATATCTTTTCACTTCTTTATATTATGATAAAATGATAAAATTACTTGGAAACCCGGTTCTATTCCATGGGTTATGCTATGATGAAATGTTTTATGAGACCATTTATTTTCATGTGTTATAATATTATTAATGTTATATGATATTATTGCACATAAATTTATGGATTATGTTATTGGTGGGACCTATATTTCCCACAAAAATAATCAGTAATTGTTGATGGTATATGATAAAAAAGTGTACACTAAAGGTTATCCGAGGGAAAAAATATGAGGTTATACATGAGTCTATCCCAAATCCTAGACAATAGGTTATGCAAGACGTTATCCCAATCTAGAATCAAGAGGGTACATGAGAGGTTATCCCAATACAAAAATTAGAAGGTACACAAGAGTTATTATGTAGCCCAAGTCTCTGTCTATGGTTGGTAGAATTTTCCTTGTGAAGTAAACCATCATCTAACAATTGGTTTATTACCTCATGATATAAAATTTTCCTCTTGGCCTTCTCAAGAGAATAAATACCTATATTAAAAATTTTATCTGGTCCGGTAGCATTATTGAATGAAAACTTGTAACCATTCCCTAGATGACCTGCTGCACCCCTCTTGAGAATAGTGGACTTGGTATAAAAAACCTCAAAATATTCAATGAGGTTCTTCAAGTTAGGTTCACTTAGAGACTGATCAATAATAAATCTAAATCCCTTAAATTCCTTAGAAATAAATTTCTTGTGAGGCTAAAAAAGGAAATTTTAACTATGTCCAATCCTCTCATGGGCCCTACTTTAGAAACTTGTTTATCGGCATCATGGATTACTCTAGAAGGTTGGTTAGCTTGGACTACACCATTCTCTTTTGGTTAGAAAACTAGAGTGGATCCACCCTTGTACCTATTCATCCTCCAAATTCTTCTCCCGACAGCATTAACTACAACATTAAAGAAGTGATGCAATCTAGAATTTCTGGGCTTCCTGACTCTATCATGCCGGTTGTTGATGGTTACCCCTTCTTAAAGATGAAAATGTTCTTGTCTGGGAACCTTCTCAGAATGGACTTCTTGACTCAAATATTTTTTACAATCATTGTTTCTTGTACTTCGAATCCATCCTTTCCGGGTTGAAGTTCTTTAAAAAACCATGGATTAAACCATCAATGCTTAATCTCATTTGGTGTATTGTGCACAACTGAATTTCTACTGAGCTTTTTCTCCAATATTTTTTCATCCATCTGTGTTATATATGTCTACTTTTTCACCAACATAGAGAGGATATCAATCATCTATTTTTATCATGTGCTATGACCACTGCCATCTGGAATTTTATTAGTGACATTTTTGATTGCAGATAAACCTTTTCTGACAATATCCTCCTCTAGCTCAAACAATGGGTGGAGTTTGACTTCTCTCCAAAAGTTAATAACCTTTTCTTAACATCTATTGAGGAGCTCATACACATTGTTTGGTATGATAAAAATGATATTATTCACAATAATTACTCGTCTAATCTCATTGAAAGTTGAACGAGAATCCTGATTTCCATCAGAGATGATTCCACGATCCAGAAAGCTAATTGTGACAACTCAATGTATGACTTTTTGATCCTGAAACGTCTAAATATTAATTTCATTACCCCTCATCCTAAAAGATTTCTTGAGGTTTTCTGGAAAGCCCTGCTTCTTGGATGGATCACGATCAATGTGGATAGGGCATCCAAAGGAAATCTGGGTCCTCTGGGTTGTGGGGCGATATTCAGAGACTCTCAAGGACACTTCCAGGGACGTTTCTATGGCAGTTGCAGTTTCACCTCATCCCTTGAAGCTGATATGTTTTCTCTCATCCATTACATGCAATTTGATATGCAAAAAGTGTGGAAAAAACATTTGGATTGAAAGAGACTACACCACCATTGTTCAGGCAATTTGGAATGGGGAGGTTCATCTTTCATGGACTCTTATGCAAGTTGGAAGAACTGCCTGAACTCACTCTTGGACCATAGCTATATTTCCACACATGCCTACCATGAAGATAATATGGTGGTATATGCTCTTTCTAATAATGGAATCAACCAGGGAATTACGTGGATTAATGATTTTCCAATTGATCTTCTCCCTCTTCTTGAGAAATATTGTAATAAAATTCCCTCTTTCAGAATTTTGTAACTTTCTTACTTGCTTTTAATAAATTATATATTGGTTGTTGACTAGGAAATTTCCTTTTTTAAAAAAAATTATTTAACGCAAAACTATAGGGCACATAGAAGGATATTCAATGCCCAGCAGAAGTGGCTATATAGGAGGTCATACAAATCCTGATGTAGGTACACTGGTTATTAAGACATGCCTATATTTTTATGAATTTCATAGTCAGGTATCATTGACATAAGGTTTTCTATTATTATGTGTATTCCACAACTCTATTTATTATGCCAATGTTATTAAATCATGGATTATGTTCATTTATTTATTTATAATTAATTTCTTATGAACATCAAATCATTATGCAATGACTCAAGATTATGATCTTTTATTTATAGTGTATGATTTTCAAATGTTATTCTTATGTTCTCATATGCTTACGATCATTTTATTCCTACATATCTACCTTTTTAACTGCTAATTAGCATCTGATCTCACCCTTTATTATGTTTCCTTTACCCAGGTTTTAAATATTGGTTTTAATTTAGAGTAAAAATGATTAAATACTTTATGGGATACATTGAAGATCATTCATTAATTAAGGATATTGTGTTATATGATTCTAAGGGCACTAGAATTTATGGTATTTGGGTTTTTTCATATGTAATGTAATGGATTTTCATCAAAAAAAGACGTAATATATTTTAATGAGAATCTTGGGTCACCGTAGTTTGTATTAGAAGAAAGGATTAGTTTACCTTTGGAAACTGGGATGGGAAAATAGTACTAAGATACATGGGGATATTTTGAATGAAAATTTATTGGGATGAATCTATGGATAATTATAAGTATGAGTGAATGTATTGTAAAATTTATTAGAATTTTAGTAAATTATTGAGAAAGTGGCTTCCAAGAAATTATATCCTTTTCGGATTAAAGTATCTATGTCTCTGGCATAGAGGTATCTAGGGGTAATCACTCTAAAAATTGTGTATTGAGCTAGAATCGATCGTCATAAGTTGCACGACAATGGGCCTTTCTTCACACCTGTTTAGAAAATCCAATAGAATACTCTTTGGAAAGTCACAGACATTTTATAAACCACGATTAATGATTTAAATAGATGATGATCATAGGTGACTTATTTTAAACCTAATATGAGACATATTTAAAAGAATGTTCATTTATTTGGACTTCCTATAAATAATTTTTTATACTATTTTATTTTCTATTTTTAGTAGCATTACTCCCATTGTTCTTTTTGGTTTTAGTAAATGGCGGAAGCAAGAAGTAACTGAGTTACACTCATTGTGACATAATTTTTTTGATGAGTTTTCAAATGGAATGATGATTTCATAGAATGATTTTTTGAATATGCACAGTTAGTATACTTGATATATGATTTACAACATGAACCTTAACATACTTAAAGACTCAACAAAGAATATATTCATATAGTTCTTTAGGATTTTAGGTGGTGGAGAATATTGAATAAAAAAGATTAAGCTTCTTATATTCCAAGGAAGTGGGAATAATCACATAATAGAATTTATCCAAGGGATGGTAAGATGTTTTCAGTGTGGAAAAGAAGTACACTAAGTGTTTAATTTTTGAGGAAAAATGAAAATTTTTGCTAGTGAAATGATTGGGAATAATTCTCTCTCCAATGTATCATTGAATATTTATTGTTTAAAATTTGTAATGTATGATCATTGAGAAAATTTATTTCTTAAGGAGGATGTTTGTGAATAAAATCCTCAAGGCTGTATGAGTAATGGTTTTGATGTAGATAATGAAGACACTAAAAATGAAATTTGAATGGAAAATGGTAAAAAATAATAAGACAATGGAGCCAATTCAATTACAAAAGGATGAGGTATAATTATTTAAGTGTTTGAGTATATGAATTCAAGAATTATGTAATATAAATAATGAAATATATATGGATTATTCAATAAAAAGTTTCATAATTAATTTGAAAGAATATTTCGAATAGTACTGATGACCTTGGAACGTGATCTAAAGGCAAGGTTACATTTTATTAAAAACATGTGACTATGGAAATGTAACGATTAATAAGTTCATAATGACGATAAAAGTTTATTTAGTTTGGATAATCATTGATTGATTTGGATAATATAATTTAAACTGTATAGAATATCTTGGACATAATTAATTGATTTTTAAAAAGGTTGTCTTTTCTATAATTTATATTGTTTACATAATTTTTATATTTACATAATATATCCAAAAATACATTTTTTATTTAAGGTATAATAAAGCATGTATGATTTCAATATGGTTTTATGGTAATTCATGTTATTACCAAGTTTCAAGAGAATACATGATAAATGTAATCAAATATTTGGTTTTTGAAAATTAAGAGCTACGTCATTTTGTTTTCAAGATTAATGATAAGTTGATTTTCAAATTTAGTAACCATATTTATAAAGTCTTGTATTTTAATATTTTATATGTTTTATATAGTTTAGAATTTATAAAATGGTTTATGATTAACTTTGGATGAGTTTTTAGAGAGTAATATTTTATAGAACCACATGAATATTTGATAACCAGTGAAAACATTTTATTACTATAGATAAAAGGAATAACAAATCATTCTATTCTTGTGATCTGTTAGTGCTCCAGAAATAAATAAAAGTAACTATATTTTTTAGAGTAAGATATTAAATTGAAATTTATTGAAGCACTAACAATGGCTCAAATTATGCTTATGATAAAAAAAAGTTAGTCCCCATGTAAATTTTTTCCATTGAAATTTTGGATCATAACAACATGAGAAAATATTTATTAGACCCTCCACCAAATATCTCTATGCTTCATGATGTTTTCTGTGTATCTCTCCTTTAGAATTACATACCTGATCCATCGTATATACTAAACTGAGAGGAAAAACCACGAGATAATGATATAACTTAAATCGAATAACCATTAGAGATTCTAGATCGGTGAAAATTATATGAAATAATACCACTCACATGGTCAATATGTCATGGAAAAACCACTATCTTAAAGAACTGATATTGTAATCTGAGTATGTAGTAATGTAGAATAGTCTATAGTTATTAGTTCAAAAGTGATGAATTAAGAGGGATAAATTCATTATAATGGCGGTAGAATGTAACACCCTAACATTTTATGAAATAATTATAAATTAAAAATAATCTTTTTGATATTTTTAATTACACACAATGCCTAGTTTTTCTTCAGTTTATTGCAACACCTAGTTTAAATGAAACCTGACATACTATTAAAATATTATTATAAACCTTATCAACTATTAATTGGAATTGTGTGTGTGAATATAATTTAATAAATTATAAAAACATATACATGTATATACAATGAATTTAACAATGTCCAATTAATTTGAAATGAAAATAAAAACCATTTAAAAATAAAGTGAATCATTTTCTGAAAAATTATTATTATGAACACAATTGTGATTTATAAATAAAATTAAACAAAAATATTTACAGAATTATATTAATTAAATATATATATATATATTATAGATTAAATTAATTAAATTAAAATTCATTTGATGTTTTTTTCTAAATAAAAGATAATGATAAATCCTATTTACATCTTAAAATTAATTTATTCTAAAAAAAAGTTTTGTAACCTTTTTAGGAAATTATTTTTAAAAAATATTTTTTAACAGTTATGAAAATTTATATGAAAAAATAAAGATCATTTTTTTCATCATAATTTAAAAATTATTTAAGGGTGAATTTTTTGATAATTTTCTAGAAAGATTAAATTTTAGACGAATCGAGAAAAATATTAACTTTTAATCAGATACTACCTTTTTGTTATAATTATTTTTAATGTAAAATTATGTTATAAAATATTTTAAAATTAAAATTAGTTCAATTATATATCTTCTATTAAAATTTCTTTAATTTCAATAAATTTCATACTGAAAATGGATATAAAGACTCTATAATCCTTTTATATTATCTCTTTGAAAACCCACATTCTCTTCATGCCTACGAGATTAATTATAAATTAAATCATCCAATTCATTGAATATAATATGGAATAATGGATTACATATTTGAAATAAGAATAATACATATTATATAATAAGTTCAACATAATTTTTTAGAGAAATTAGTTTAGAAAACTATAAATATTAACTACCACAATTATATTAAAATGGGTTTACAGGGGGTAAACTAAAAATCTAAGGGTTAATAAACCACTAAAATTGTATAAAATATATTGGATAGATATATTTTGACCCTATAATTTCTCATTATCTATAATAATTTATTTTTGATCCTTTTTTTGAGAAAAACATGGTTACTCCTCTCTATTTTTAAAACATAACAATTATGCCACTCAACTCACTTATAAAAGGCCACCTTCCCACTCTTCATAAAAATTTAAAAAAATTTTGTATTAGACAATTTATACCCAATACCCATCCAATATTTCCTCCTTTCTTCCTAGAGGATTGTTTTTGTAAATCCAACTTAGGAATGATTTTTTTCAAACCTTGGTAGGATACTACAAGAAAAGGTAACATTTTTTAAAGATCATTTTTTTTATTTCATTATCCACATCGTTAAATTATCATTACACAATGCTTATATCATAAAATAAATTTATTTCATATAAATATATGTTTTTATCATAAGTTAATGACATAAATCCATGTACACTACCATAAAAGGGTTTCGAAAATCATTATTCATGTGTATAGTGGATTATTGCCTTGCGAACTGATGTCATTCATTTTTTCTATTATCACTAATCATGGTTGGGTATGATTATGTACATAGATTATATATATATAGATTATATTTATAACATAATTATATCTCTATATTCATTATATCATATATTCCTTTTTTATTTTTATTGTTTAGGGAATACAATAATATCGTTCGTGTGTAGGAAGGATTATCACCTTGTGAAGTGATGTGATTAGTTTTCACTAACGATCTACATGGAATACAATAATCAAATAATTTATAAATATATTTGATATAAATAAAATAATTATTATATTAAATAAATATTTATCATTATTAATAGATATTATATCATTTTATTTCTTTTCTTTTCACTCACTGAAAGATGATAACAACGTTCATGTATATCTAGACTACTACCTCAATAATGCGATGTCATCATCTCCTGTCGTCACAAAAAATGGATAATAAGTATAAATATATTTAAAAACCTTATATTTAATAGAATATATTATTATCTTTCTGGATATATAAAATATTACTGACTCCCTTTCCACGGAGATCATATAAAAATGGAAACATTTCTCTTGTTTATGTATCACCTACCGTCTCCATGATTGTAACATACATAATTTCTTAGAACCATATTTCTTGATTGGGGAAAAAATATTATGTATTTATAAATATTATAATTATTTCATGATCATTATTCTATATCTTATAGAACCTTGATTAAATTAGGAATAGTGAAAAAAATTCAAAACATAAATGAAAAAAAAGTGTTTATCACCTGGAACATGACTTCGATATGGGATTATTAGTAAAAGGGTAATAAAATACATAACTGTATCATATATGGTAATATATATATATATATATAATTTTTTTCTAATATATGTATAATAAACTTATATTTATTATAAAGGATTTTTTAATCAGTATGAAGGAATTTGAGTCTTACGCTATGTGATTTCTCATCTCTCTTAAATTTCATGGAGACATTAGAAAATTCACCACTCTTTAATTGAATGGAATGTATATACATCCCATGAATTAATTTTAGAATTATTAACCTATAATTATTTTTATTTACATATCTATTTTAGGATATCTCTTTTAGTGGATTTTGGTTGAAATACTACCAAACAAGTAACTAGTTTTTTGTCTCAATTTTACTTATTTGATAAAAATGTTATGTTTTGAACCACTTTCATTTTATAAATTGTATATAAATACAAATTAACATTTAATATCAGGAATTAATTTATTCCAAGGACACTCTATGTTTAATTTAATGTTATTCCTCATGGGGATTATGAGTTAATGTTACCAAAGTGGTAAGCATTTTGTAATTCAATCATATCATTTATTGGGATTTTTTATGATTATGTTTCCAATACTAAAATATTATGATACATATCTCAAAAAACTCATGTTTTTCCTTATAATATATTGATTTCATTGGAATATATATCTTCCCTTCATATTCTAATGTTTATGTACTGAAGAGTTCTATACAATGTTTTTAAGAGAAACTATTTTTTCAGCTGAAGATCATTTTTCTTCCATAACCATGTGTTCTAAAAAAATCAATATTTTTAACATTATTCTAATGATTTGTAAAAGATATTTCTAACCATGATTTATTTTTTTACAGAGAAATTTTTAAATGTATCTTGATATCATTTTACAAACAATGATCATTTGTGTTTTACAAAATGTGTGATAGGAATATTTGTTTTAACATGTATGGAATGAATGTAAATTTAGTGTGCAATTTACTTATTTTAATTGAATATTAATTTATATATTTTTAATTTTATTCTCAAAGAAAAATGATTCCCGAAAGGTTTTCAATTTTAAATTTTTATTTAAAAAGAAAATGATATTTTCATCTTGAAATCATTTAAATGATTTTGAAATATTCCTTTATATGTTTTCATTGTTTATAACTTAAAATGATTTAAAATTAGTTATGTTTAAAAAATTTATTTTTAATTAAAACATATCATCATCATGAAACATTACAATTGATTTGTCATTCCAAATAATTATCCATCTAATATTATATCATTGAATGTAACTTATGCCTTACTTGGGATATGAACCAAGTATTCCATTCTTATTATTTCTCTAAAAGGTATATAAGGAAAATATTTTCATAAAACCCATTTCTGTTCCATAGATTATACCACAAAAAAATTAATATTAAACCTATATCTTCAACAAGGTTTATGTTATAATGAAATGATTAAATGAGTATAAATCATTTTTCTTTTCCATGGATTATTATGTGATGATTGTTTTTGTGAAACACATTTATTTTGCTAGGTTATATAATGATAATTGTTCTATGATATTTTTGAACATAAATGAATGAATTATTTGGTTAGTGGGACCAATATCTCAATATAAATAATTAGGTAATGATTTATTATATATGAGATCAAAGGGAACATTGGAGCTTACCCCAATCCCAAAACAAGATGTTACACGAGAAGTAATCCGAAGTCGAAAAAAAGATGGTATATAGGAGGTTATCATAGGATTAAAATAAGAGGGTACATGGGATATTACTAAAATCCAAAAAATAATAGGGTTCATGGGAGGTATTCTCATTCTAGAAACATGGTGGTACATGGGTGGTTTTCCAAATACTGAAATAAGAGGGTAAATGGGAGGTCATCGAAATCCTTAGCTAGTTACAAATATTATTAGCCATATTCTAGAGTTTTATAAATATCTTTGATAAGTAACCTTGATATAATTTTTTATTCTTATTTTTATTCCTATATTATATGCCTTATTCCAATTTAATTATCTCATGACTCATGTTATTTGATTTACTAATGATTCTAGTCTTATGAACTGAAAATAGTTATTCCATAACATAAGACTATGATAATTGACTTGAGGGTATTGTTTTCAATTTTTATTCTCATATTATCATTCCATTATACTCATGTTATGATTATATATCTCCATTTTTTCCCTTACTGAGAATCATAGATCACCTTTTCATATGTTTCCTTTCCCTATGGTGTGAATAAAGATTTTAAGTAGGATTATTAAAGGTGAAGATCTTTATCGGAGTCGATTAATATCATTCTTGAATTAAGAAGATTATGTTTTAGGATTCCAAATGCACTTATATAATATGTATATGTGGTTTTTTGTTTATATAAAATAATTAATAATCATCTTAAATTATGTAATATTATTGTAGGAGAAGTTGGGGTTTCTATATATACAATATTACTATTCATTTAGACTCAGGGTTTTGTGTTACACAAGCTATCAGAAAGATAAGACATATTTAAAATTAAAAATAACATAATGTCTCATGTTATTGAATTATCTTATACATTTGAAGTTGAATTTTATATTCATTATCAAATATGATGTTACTATTTGAAAATTTTGGGGTTTTAGATCCCCCCACGAAAAAATTGGTTCCTTGAAATTTAAACTTGATCTCAGTAGTGAAGGATTTAAAACTTGGAAATACCATTGTTGAAAAATCCAGATCGTAAAGGGTCGATGAATCTTCCTCTAGGGAAGTTATAAAGGAAAATATATAGTTCATCTATAATAAAACATAACTGGGATACAAAGTAGGAGATTTTTGGTTGAAAGTGATGATATGGACATGAAAGGAAAGTTTAAATAGTTATAGAGTGATATAGTCCACTGATCAAAATAAGTAAAATCGTATATGGAATGTTATGGACCTCAAAACCATAAATATATTATGATTTAATGGAAGGTTTTATTCATAATATATGACAATGAAATTATAATTATTTTATTCAAGATAGTTTTTTCCAATATTTCAGTAATTATCTTATTATTTATGAATATAAGAAAATATACGAAGATTATTTCTTAATATTTCATAAGAAAAATTTCATCCATTGGTTATACCTCGGTCAATTTTGAATTTATTGCTTACTAAAAAAATAAATAAATATCAAAAAATGATTCTTTTTCTTGAAGTATAAAAATTTGCTATAAATGGATCATAAGATATATAAAAGGGTCGTAACGGTTTTCAAATTTATCTAAGTATTTATTAAAATAAATATAGATAGAAAAAGTTACATGATATAATACATTAATCCCCAAACCTCAATAATAACACTATTGGTTCATTATTAATATTTATTCATCAAAGTGTCTAAGTAAAAAAGTTACATATTAAATAGAACGTCCCATAGGATAATGGTAGGTGATAAAACCTTATCACCCTTCAATTATGGGTTCAAGCCTCTCGATCATGCCAGATGTGAATGATTTTCACCGGACATGCTAAGGGTCCTTTTTCCCAATCCATAATAATATTATTACGATACAATTTTTAATGTGTAATAATATATAATTACCACAACATTAAAGATAAGATAAACCATAAACACTACCAATACCCTAACACTTATTCCTAAATTATAAAGGGGATTTATCATTAAATAACATTTTCTCTAAAACATATTTTAAACCTGTGGGATGTTTTTCCATACTTGTATCCCCAAATATCCTTAATCTTATTCCACTCTCATCACATAATACCAGAAAGATGGTGTTTTAGAATTATCATTATATTCAATCGTAAAAACATTCATACATAATGGTATGCATAAGTATAATGTTAATAAGCACATAAATGCTTCTAAAATTTACATAGTCCTTATTTGATTCCTGATTATAAAACCAAAACCATTGGTAAAAATAATTATATTATATAATTATTGATTCCCAAAAATAATTATTTCTTCTATTTTATTTCTTCTTAATTCCTTCTTTTGTCTATGTATTAACTTTTAGAAGGTGTAATTGACTCTGATATTTCCTAGGATCCCCATATTTAAGAAAAATTGCAACAAATAGATCTATAGGATTATATTTATTTCCTTATATCATAATATTCATTTTTTCTTGTAAATTAATTGATTTATCCCTTATATTCCACTGATAAAACATTTTCCTGTTCATTTGTTGCACTCTACAATATGTATCATTCTATATTTCTTATATGAATTAAATCAAACCTTCTTTCCTCTATGGAGTGAACCTCTTTTGGTCTTAGTGAACTTCATGCTTGTCCTCTTCTGTTAGTCTGAGTGTTGGTTAGGTAAAGGTTGTTAATTATATTATAGGATAACTAATTTTTCATAATCAAGATATCATTCACTCCTATCATCATCTCATTTGTTCACTATTGGAATATATTTTACATCCTATTCAATGATAAATTTTTCTTTTTTGTTCCAACCATTGACTAAAATCACAAATAATAGTGCGATTAACAATAATCCTTGTGGTGAAACCATATAATCATTTATAGTAAGCCTTTTTAATGGAACTATATTTTCAATCTAAGACACCTTATATTTAACCTAGGTGGTATATTTTAATCATTTATCAAAATACTTTCCACAATGATGTTTATTTTTAGAGTTATTACCCCTATGTATAGTTAAAACAATAGACATGTGAACCTCTGGTCCCTTCTGAACTATTTTCTCCTTCTAATAGCTCCCAGGCTATGTTAACACAGTTTGGGTTGCAGCCTCATGGTCAAACCACAACTCATATTTTGCAACTGGGTGGGAAAATCCCTTTCACCACTCATTTGGATGGCCAAAACAAGGTTAGTTGGGCTGATATTGTGGAAAGTATTAATAAATATGATAAAATCCTTTCATTCATGGAAGCTTTGGTCAAATACATGGAAGGTGGAGTAAAAGACTTAGACTCAGGGGATATCCAAGTAGAGAAGGAACTATTAGATTAAACAATGGATGATTATTTAATGAGGCAAGAGATGCATGCTCTAAAATGGAGAAAGGTTAAGATTATCCTTGATTCATGGACATAAGAGAATGTTAAGTTCAAAGATAACTAGAGGATGACATCTAAGGTCACTATTTTCTCCGTTCAAATACAATTTATTTCTCATCTTCCTTCTACCTCAAAAAATCATATTGAAGGTAGGGGAGAAACTGAAAAAAAGGCTAACAAACTTGTTGAGATAAGTGTTTTCAAAGAACTTCCATCACTATATGTTTTGGGCATACACACTGGCCTTCCCTGTGACTTTTCACCAAAAACCCTACACATGAGTGTGAATCCATCTCCTATACAGATCAAATCTATTTTCCCAACCACAAACGGGATTATTTGATGATTACCGAATTTTTCAGTAGCCAGATAAGTCCCACAATAGTGATGAAAATCCTGACTCCTGGAAGACCTCCCCTATACTGACATCGGGTAACAACAAGGAAGTGGTTGCACAAGAAAAACTTGAATTCTTATAACCAAATTAAGGACTGATATCCATGAATAACATCTTATCTCCTCTTGAAAAGTTACATAGTAATCATAGAATTTCTAACCACTTTCATATCATCACTGTCAATAGTAAAGAATTTGGATCAAGGAATGTCGATCCCTCTGTGCCTATCACAACTACCATTACTGAAGAAGGACCTTTAGGTAATGAAGGTGGTTCGTAGATGTATGCAAGGACTATGAGGATAGTCGTCACTCCTATGGAAAAGGTGGGATCCTACCTTACCACATCATGAGTACTCGATCTAGAACACGATAATCATTCCGGTTCTGTTTTATAATGTTCCTTTTGGTTCTACATTTTACTCTCCGCCAAACCCTATATTTTGATTAAATAATAAGGACACTATGCCTCAATTATTATTCAAAAATATAATTTGGATACAAATAATTATATACAAACTACTAAATGATCCAACAAAACATACCTAAATCTTACCATACGAGTTTTTCATAACCATATTCATCCATTAATTGAATTTATGAGTTTTTGGGGAAACTTGGATGATAATATAGCCATTATAGTATTTAATGTAATGCCCAACGCCAGTTACATAGAGTCGGTGCATTATTGCATAACATTGGCATGATCACAAAAGATCAAGTCTCGAAATACTGATTAGTTTAGTAACCGTGGAAACACTAGATACATTTATAAATGTTACATTACTTCATAAAGTGAAAAACTACAATGACAAAGTCTCCATAGTCCATACTCATATCCTCTTCTGACTATCCCTGTATGTCATTCATAAAATACTTCTTCACATCCTGGAAAATATTAAAACATTGAATGGGGTGAGCTCAGATGCTTCGTAAGGATAACAATATAGCGAAAGCTTTCATAAATAAACATAAACATTTAAAGCAATGTATAAATAAAACAAAAGCCGTTTAAACTTGAACTTCAATATAATATGGAAAAAGTAAAATGAGATAATTCCATTTACTTCTTCACATGGATATTCTACTGGTCGAATAATCACATGCAATATCAATAACCACTTTCATAATGATGGAATGCATAATGCCATACGTTCATAACCATGTAGCCAACGCCTCGTGCCAAGAATACAAATAAGATTTTGTCAAGGCCTCATGCCAAGACACTAGTTTGTCTCATGAGACCTGTCGATGCATCGAGGAGCTATAGCGGGCTCCACCCGTCACTTATTAAGTCCAATGCATTCCTCATATGAACAGGTTTAAACATATCATAAACAATAACATAATTGTATCACATAAAACATGCATAAAGGAAACATAAGATTTCCACACTTCAATCACAAGATATCTATACAACACATTGATATAATAAAAACTCTATCAAATCCATTTTCAATAACAAAATAAAAGAAAAGTAAAACATGGTATTTAATTTTCTTTTAAAAAAAAGTTATGGCTTATAGAGGAAGCCGAAACTCAAATAATAGTCATGACGGTGGAGAAGTCATTGTCACCGCATACGTAAGAAAAAACATTCCTTTTGTCATTTAGTAAAAACGATTCACATAAAAAGGTTCCTTTTGAATAAAAGTAAAAGTCAAAGGGGTTTATACACCGTATAAATTAATGTTGTGTATAAAACCAAATATGCCTCAATGAAAGGAGATTGAGACGAAGTCCTTACAAAGATCATTTTTAAAATAAAATAGACCTATTATGTGTATTTACTATAAGTTCACATAAAGAAAGTAAAAATACAAGATAGGACATAATAATATCATAAAATAATTTTAAAGTAGTATATTATCCAAAATAATGGAAATTGGGTTAAGAAATTCCCTTACCTCGTGTCCGACTTGACTCGACCGTTCTTTAACCTCCTTAAAATTAGGTAACTATTTTTTGATTTGAGCCAAAGGCTTACTTGGGAATAATTATGCCCAAATTTAGGATTCTATGAATATGATAGGGAATTTGAGAGTGTATTTGGGCAGAGGTTGGCCGAGCCAAAAGGCTTTCAAGGTGTGAGTAAGGTGGTAGTGGTGGGGGCCTTTTATAAGAGGAGAGGAGGGGCACTCTTGGAAAATCATGAAATGTTACTTTATTATATAATGAGTTTCGGATTTTAAAGGTCCTAAAATTATATATTTCTAGGATAAGGTGATAAGGGTTGGACATATATTCATCCAATATATTTTTGACATGTTTATGTCTTATATTTTACATTATCTTTTTATTTTATTTAAATCGTTAATTAATGAGGTAATCGCTGCATCATCATGGTGTCATAAATAATTTAATTTATCTAATGTATTAAAATTATAAAAAAATTATAATGATGTAGGAAATATTTTTATCTTTCTAATGAATATTTATAGTCAAAAATATGACTTGTATAACCCCATTTAAACATTGTTTAGTAAAACAACTCATGTTTGTGACATTTTTATTTTAACGTTAAATAAAATGTTTTAATGTCATTTTCCTACCAAAGTGGATCCATGGGGTCCCCAAGTTGACCAATGGATTATCTTGGTCGTACATGACTCATCCAATAGGGGTAGGACAAGTGTAAATGTATTTGCATATTTTTATAATATCATTTTTACATTAAATTTCACTAATTATCTTTAATCGCGATTAATTAATCGTAAAAGTTACTATTAACCAAAAAATTATTTTAATACCATTGAACCAAATTTTACTTCCTAATGAAAACCTTGTATGTCGGATTTTTGAAAATCAAATCACAGAAGTTTTAATGTTTTATTTAAATTAAAAATCAGTTTTTTAACTACCACTTAGTGGTTTCACTATTCATCAAAAATTGAAGTTTTTCAGAACAATGCCAAATTTTCTCCCTAAGATATAATTGATATTACGAATTCAAAAATGATGTCTATTTTACAAAATTCCAAACATATAAGTTTCATTAATTAATTTTATAACTAATTCCTACTTTCATAACAAATAGCATGTTTTTAATAAACAATATATATCAAATGATAGACAATTGTTTATGTCCAATTTCAAAGTGAAATTAATTATAATGAACACCATTGGATAAAATTGTAAAAATATATTCTAATTATACTTTAAAACCACTCAATATTATAATTTATCACTATAAATTATTTTTATTAAAAAAGTTGTTTTTAATTATTTTTCACTATTTATAAAAAATTGGATGTTCTCCAAAAATTACAAAAAAATTCAACTTAGGATAATTTTGATATTCTGAATACAAAAACGAATTCCATTTGGAAAGATAAAATTTATAAAATTTCAAAAATTAGGTATTACTATTCATAACGACTACTTTGATTGGTTGAGGTGTGTGTTAGAACTTGAAGTTGCGCACAACACATGCTACTGTATTATTCAAAGAGAAGTGTACCGTGGAAGCTTGGGGTGTTACATTCTCCCCTCCTTCAAATAATTTCTTCCTTGAAATTTCATATAATATCACTGTATAAAAAGTCTCAGGTGATTCTTCATCATAAGTTCCTCGGGTTCCCACGTTTCCTCCTCCATCTTATGGTTTCTCCATAGAACTTTTACCAGACTAGTCATCCGATTTCTCAACACTTGTTATCTTGTATCAAGTTTCGTGACAGGATCTTCGAAATAAGACAGACCGGGTTCCAGTTCTAATTCCTCATAGGTGAGTACATGCATTGGGTTAGGCATGTATTTTCTCAATAGTGATACGTGGAATACATCATGAATGTTAGAGAGACTTGGCGACCTTTCCAAATGGTAAGCTACAGCCCCAATTCGTTCTAGAATTTCGAAGGGTCCGATGTACCTGGGACTCAATTTACCCTTCTTACCGAAACGTATAACTCCCTTCCATGGAGATACCTTCAAGAAAACATGATCTCATACCTGAAATTCCAAATCATTCCTTCGGTTGTCAGCATATCTCTTCTGCCTACTTTGAGATGCTTGGATGTGGTTTTTGATTACTTTCACATTATCCATCGTTTCCTCCACTAGTTCTGGGCTTACAAGTTTTCCTTCACCAACATCATCCTAACAGGTTGGTGTGCGAAATCTCTTTTTGTATAACGCTTCATATGGTGCCATATGATTAGTAGAATGGAATCTATTGTTTTAGGAAAATTCTACCAGAGGTAAATATTGATCCCACATTCCTTGAAAGTCAAGTGAGCACGATCTCAACATGTCTTCGAAGGTTTGAATAGTTCTTTCTGATTGTCCATCTGTTTGAGGGTGGTAAGCAGTGCTCAAATGATGCTCAGTATCCATGGCCTTCTGAATACTTTTCCAGAATCTTGATGTAAAATGAGGATAACGATCCGAGACAATAGACAGGGGTACTCCATGATGTCTCACAACTTCATTAATATTTAGTATTTCTAGACGTTCAAGTGGTAGATCTTCCCTTATAGCAAGAAAATGTGCTGACTTCATGAGATTATCAAAAATGACCCATATTGCATCATTCCTTCTAGGATTCTTTTGTAGTCCCATGACAAAATGCATCATAATATTATCCCATTTCCACTCAGTTATGGGAAGAGGTTGCAATACACCACCAGGTAGTTTCCTTACAACTTTCACTTGTTGACAAACCATACATATTGACACAAAATCAGCAATCTCCCTCTTCATGTTGTCCCACCAAAAATTTCCCTTTAAATCTCTATACATTTTGGTGCTCCCAGGGTTTATAGATAAATTGGAACAATGAGAATCATCCTACAATTCCCTCTTTAAATCAGGTATATCGGGAATACAAAGTATCCTCCCAAATTTCAAAATTCCATCTTCAAACATAAAGTCACTTAATCGCCCATCATTCACAGCTTTATTCCTCTTTTTCAAATCTTCATCATTTGCATGAGAACACTTTATCCTTTCTAGTAAAGATGGTTTGGAAACAATTTGAAATTTTTTTGATGTTTCACCCTCCATGGTGATTCCCATATCCATATTTACTAGATCCATGAAAATAGGATCCCTTTCCACTCTCATATGTCCAAAACTCCATGATATTTTCTACTCAAAGCATCTGTAACCTTATTTGCCTTCCCTGGGTGGTAGTGTATCGTGATATCATAATCCTTGAGTAGTTCAAGCCATCGCCTTTGCCTCATGTTGAGTTCATTTTGTGAGAATATATATTTCAATCTCTTGTAATCGGTATATATATCACATTTTTCACCATAGAGATAATGTCTCCATATCTTCAAGGAAAATATTACAGCAACTAAATCGAGATCACGAGTAGGATAGTTCTGCTCATGAATTTTTAGCTATCGTGATGCAGAGGAAATAACCCTATCATTCTGCATAAGGACACAACCAAGTCCATTCATTGATGCATCACTATAAATAACGAACCCATCATTCCCTGATGGTAGAGTCAATATAGGAGCGTTAACTAGTATTATCTTCAGTTATTCAAAACATTCTTCACACTCTTTTGTCCAGACAAATTTAACCCCCTTACGTGTGAGCTTCATTAATGGGTTAGCCAATCGGGCAAAATTCTGGACAAAACGTCGATAATAACCTGCCAAACCAATAAAGCTGCGTACCTCAGTTATACTCGTCGGTGCTGGACATTCTTGGATTGCCTTGGTATTAGAAGTATCAACGGAAATTCCATCCTTAGAGACTATATGGCCACGAAAATAAATCTCTTAAAGCCAGAATTCACACTTGCTAAACTTCCCATATAATTCATGCCTTCTAAGAGTCTTCAAGATAATGCGCAAGTGATTTTCATGATCTTCGTTGCTTTTGGAGTACACCAAGATATCGTCAATAAATACCACCACAAAATAATCAAGATATTCCTTGAAAACTCTATTCATTTGATCCATGAATACATAGGGTGCATTTGTCAATCAGAAAGGCATTACTGGAAACTCATAATGCTCGTATCTTGTTTGAAATGCTGCATTCTGAATGTCTTCCTTCTTCACACACAACTGATGGTATCCAGATTGAAGGTAAATCTTTGAAAAGTATTGAGTTCCATGAAATTGGTCAAATAAATCATCAATGCAAGGTAGGGGATACTTGTTATTTATTGTTATTGCATTGATCTCCCTATAGTCAACGCACAACCTCATAGATCTATCTTTCTTCTTAACAAAAAGGACAGGTTCTCCCCATGGAGAAACAGTAGGGAGAATAAATCCCTTATTAATCAATTCCTCTAGTTGTTTCTTTAGTTCAACTAATTCCATGGTGGACATTCTATAAGGGGTCTTCGATATAGGCCTTGATCCAGGAATTAAATCAATGGAAAACTGAACTTCTCATTCTAGAGGATGTCCATGTAAATATTCCGAAAACACATCTACATATTCTTTCACAATAGGTACATCCTCTATTTGAACATTCATATCCTCACCCTTAGTCATTTCATTCTCTTCCTACCCAATAATTGAATTTAGTTGAGCTACTGGGGGTGGATCTAAATAAGAATTAGGTGGTGACGATTCTGCTCTAAAAATAAGGCGTTCGTTATCATCATCATCAAAAATTGTAACCTCCTTCATCCTAAAATAAATGTTTGCATCATAGTCCAAAAGGCAATCCATACCGAGTATTATATTAAACTCAATCATAGTTAAGACAATGAGATCAGCGGATAAATAACATTTATGTGCTCTAATGGGTATTGATTCACATAACACTGTTGCAATGATACTTCCGTTAGGAGTTTTGACTGACAATTCTCTTGTTAAATAAAATTGGAAATATCTAATTTTCTTAGAAAACTAGGAAGATATGAAACAATACGATGATCCAGAATCAAATAATGCATTTTCTAAACTTGAGGAAACCATTAAATTACCTTCCACCACGTCATTCGGAGCTTCAACCTCAGCAATAGTGATAGCATAAGCTTGTCCTTGATCCCTTGTCCTCTTCTGAGGTAAGTTCCCCAGACGCTTAGTAAATTCATTTTCATAATGTCCAATCTCTATACAATTATAGAATTCCACATTGACAACAACCTTCTTTACCTTGCAATCATTTGTTTGGTGGCCTTTTTCACCACACTTGTAACATACTCCCATCCCCTTCAAGAAAGTACCAGGGTGTTTCTTCCCACATTTACTACAGGACTGATATTCAAATTTTCCCTTCTTCCCCTTATTTCCATTTCTAGATTGATTAGATGATCTCTTCTTTTCTTTCTTTGCATTAAAGTCATAAGACATAGTGAATTCCTTTTCCATCTTGATAGCACACGAGAAAATATCGTCGTACGACGAGAAGGTTTGTGAGACTAATGCTCGATGGAGAAATGGTTTTAACCCATAAAAGAAATGATCAATATTACTTCTTGGGTTACATATATAATCTGTAGCATGCCTCTCTAACCTTGTAAAGTTAGCCTCATACTTTGTGAAATTCTCATCCTCCTTCTGCCTTAGACTCCGAAATTGCGTTTCCATATCTGCTCTATGGTCATGTGGAAAGTACTTTCCAAAGAAAATTTCCTTAAACTCCCTCCATTCCATACATGATACTTTTTTAACATCCTTTGTGTTTTGAATCAGCGACCACCATTGATCGACATCTCCAGTGAGGCTGTAGACTGCCATTAAAATCTTCTCCCATTCGCTACTCCCCAAGGCATGGAATATTTTCTCTAAGGATTTTATCCATTGCTCAGCTACTAATGGATTTGAACCTCCATTAAATTTTTGCGGTTGTTTCCTCATGAATCAGTCTAACATTGATCCTCCATGTTGCGGATCGGGGTGCTCCATACGAGTGAGGTTATTATTCATGACCTGAGTGAGTTTTCCCAGTATGGTAATAAGTTGATCAGCACCAGTTGTATCCCCAGATCCACAATAATTATCTTGAGTAGGAAGGTAATCCCTACACAGAGTGCGTGCATTAATACTGTTTCCATTCCTTCCACTAGGCACCATTTCTAAATAATGGCATAAACTGGATTAGTTTATGAATCAAAATACATAATTCCATAATTGTAAAATACCTAAAATAAATTGAACTATTTATGGATATAATCCATAGTCATAAAAATGTTTTCTTTGAGGATGTATATACTCATAACCCTTCATAGTGGTTTGTAAGGAAAATGAGAATTATACTAAGAATATCCCCCGAGAGTGTCGTAACCAAGAGTTCAGCAAGGCCCGTTGTCGTGCCCCAGTTCCCGTTCGAGTCTAGCTCAAAGTAGTGTTTTAGGGTTTTACCCCTAGGTACGTCTGTTCCAGAGCCGCCTCTACCTCCTCGTATCCAAACAGGGATGTTTTGCTCGGACAACTCACAAAATATCTATAATACCAAAATTTTAGGAAGTTATTCTATACTAATCCCCAAATTCTATCTTTGGGCTATGTGATCTAATCTGAGTTTATCTAAATCTAGCTTCCAAGGTTAGTACTAAACTGCCTTTTATACCAACTGTAACACCCCGACCCCAGTTACCCAGAGTCGGTTCCTTATTGCCTAAAATTGGAATGATCAGAAAAGATCAAGTCTCGAAAGACCGATTAGTTTAGTAGCCTTGGAAACACTAGATACATTCATAAATTTTACATTACATCATCAAGTGAAAAACTACAATAAAAAAGTCTCCATAGTCCACACTCATATCCTCTTATGACTATCTCTGTAGGTCATTCATAAAATACTTCTTCATATCCTGGAAAATATTAAAACATTGAAAGGGGTGAGCTCAGATGCTCAGTAAGGATAACAATATAGTGGAAGCCTTCATAAATAAACATATACATTTAAGGCAATTTATAACTAAAAAAATCCTTTTAAACTTGAACTTAAACATAATATGGAAAAAGTAAAATGAGATAATGCCTTTTACTTCTTCACATGGAAATTCTACTAGTCGAATAATCACATGCAATATCAATAACCACTTTCATAATGATGGAATACATAATTCCAGACTATCATAACCACGTAGCGAAGACCTCATGCCAAGACTATAAATAAGATTTTGTCAAGGCCTCGTGGCAAGACACTAGTTTGTCTCATGAGACCTACCAATGTATCGAGGAGCTATAGCATGATCCAACCATCACTTATTAAGTACAATGCATTCCTCATATGAACAGGTTTAAACATATCATAAACCATAACATAATTGTATCACATAAAACATTCATAAAGGAAACATAATATTTACACACTTCAATCACAAGATATCAATAAAACACATTGATATAATAAAGACTTTATCAAAACCATTTTCAATACCAAAATAGAATAAAAGTAAAACATGGTATTTATTTTTCTTTTAAAAAAGAGTTATGGCTTATAGAGGAATCTGAAACTCAAATCATAGTCACAGCGGCAGAAAAGTCGTTGTTGCCGCATACGTAAGAAAAAACATTCATTTTTTTCGTTCAGTAAAAACGCTTCGTATAAAAAGATTCCTTTTGAATAAAATTAAACTTCTAATGGGTTTATACACCATATAAAAGAAAGTTGTGTATAAAACCAAATATGCCTCAATGAAAGGAGATTGAGACGAAGTCCTTGTAAATATCATTTTCTAAATAAAATAGATCTATTATGTGTATTTACTATAAGTACACATAAAGAAAGTACAAATACAATATTGGACATAATAATATCATGAAATAATTTGAAAGTAGGAGATTAACCCAAATAATGGAAATTGGGTTAAGAAATTCCCTTACCTCGTGTCCGACTTGACTCGACCGTTCTTTAACCTCCTTAAAATCGGTAACTCTTTTTTGATTTGAGCCGAAGTCTTCCTTGAGAAGAATCTGCCCAAAGTGAGGCTTCTAGGAGTAAGAGAGGGAAGTTGAGAGAGTATTTGGGTAGAGGTTGGCCAAGAAAAAAGGCTTTGATGGTGTGAGTAAGGTGGTAGTGATGGGGGCCTTTTATAAGAGGAGAGGAGGGGCACTCTGGGAATGTCATGAAATGTTACTTTATTATATAATGAGTTTCGGAATTTAAAGTTCCCACACTTATATATTTCGAGGATAAGGTGATAAGGGGTAGAAATATACTTATTCAATAGGTTTTTGATTTGTTTTTGTCTTAGATTTTACATTATCTTTTTATTTTATTTAAATCGTTAATTAATGAGGAAATCGCTACATCATCATGGTGTCATAAATAATTTAATTTATATAATGTCTGAAAATTATAAAAAAATTAATTTAGGAAAGCTTTTTATCTTTCTAATGAATTTTTATAGTCAAAACTATTACTTTTATAACCCCATTTAAAAATTGTTTTAGTAAAACAACTCATGTTTGTGACATTTTTATTTTAACATTAAATAAAAAGTTTTTAATGTAATTTTCCTACCAAAGTGGCTCCATGGGGTCCCCAAGTTGACCCATGGATTTTATTGGTCGCCCATGACTAATAAAATAGGGGTAGGAAAAGTGTAATGGTATTTTAATATTTTTATAATATCATTTTTACCTTAAATTTCACTAATTACCTTTAATCACGATTAATTAAACTTAAAAGTTACTATTCTTCAAAAAACATTTAATCCCATTGAACCACATTTTACTTTCTAATGACAAACATGTATGTAAGATTTTTGAAAATAAAATCATAGAAGTGTCAATGTTTCATTTAAATGAAAAATCAGTTTTTTTACTACCACTTAGTGGTTTCACTATTCATCATAAATTGATGTTTTTCAGAACAATGCCAAAATTTCACCCTAAGATATAATTGATATTCCGAATTCAAAAAGATTTATATTTTAAAAAATTACAAAAATATAAGTTTCATTAATTAATTTTATAACTAATTCCCACTGTCATAACAAATAGCGTGTTTTTAAGAAACAATATATATCAAATGATTGACAATTGTTTATGTCCATTTTCAATGTGAAATTAATTCTAATTAACACCATTGGATAAAATCGTAAAAATATATTCTAATTATACTTTAAAACCACTCAATATTATAAATTATCACTATAAATTATTTTTATTAAAAAATTTGTTTTTATGTATTTGTCACTATTCATAAAAAATTTGAATTTCTCCGAAAATTACAAAAAATTCAACATAGGATAATTTCGATATTCCGAATACAAAAATGAAGTCCATTTGGCAAGATAAAATTTATAAAATTTAAAAAATTTGGTATTACTATTCATAACGGCTACTTTGATTGGTTGTGGTGTGTGTTAGAACCTGAAGTTGCGTACAACACACGCTACTGTATTATTCAAAGGGAAGTTTACCATGGAAGTTGGGGGTGTTAAATTTAATTTAATGAAAAGTCAAACATGTCATACATCTATTTTTAATAATTTTATCTTTGTGAATATGGTGTTATCTAGAGGATATGTTTAACATTAAAATTTATTTCTAAATATAATAGAATTGTTGTCAATATGGTAATTTTTTTTTGTTTTTAGTAAAGATATATTTATATTTAATTCTTTCACAATGCTGATGTAGTAATTATTTAATTAATGGAAAATCAAAATTAATGATATTATCATTATTAAAAGAAATGTAATTTGAAAAAATTAATGTAATCGATGAATTTTATAGTTGCATCTAACATGATTTTGATGTTTTAAGAATAATTGGTCGAATGATATGTCTTTTATTTATTTTAATAAAATTATTATAATAATCAGTTCTTAAAATTTAAATTATAGATATTTTATTATAAATAATTTTTTATTAAATGATATAAAATTCATAAAAATATTCAATTCATCCAAATTGTTAGTTGATGTATAAAATTTTCATCCATGATCCTTTTATGGTTTTTTTGTAATTATATGAACCCTAATATAGTAAAAATCCACATTGTCATGGTATGAGTTAAAGGGGATAAATAAAGGTTAAAACCAAAAGATAATGGTAAAAATTCAGTCAAAGCATAACTTATTTTTGTTGGATAAGATTATTTTTACCCAAAAACACCTTATGTTATAAATTAATATGTTTTGATCTATTTGTTATTAAATATTATGTTATATAGATTTATTATTTTGTGAAGTTTCAAGAGTACCCCTCCCCTCTCTTATAATTGAGAACCTCTTCTTCTCATTTTTTAAACGTAAAATTTTTTCCCTCCAATACCGATCCAAATCTGATTATATAATCCCTAATGGCACTCTATAGGTATTTTTTTGGCATAAAAGTAATATTATTAGTTATTAGGTTTCATGAAAATGTTTATTTTAGGAGATGAGGTATTTTTTATCAAGTATTTCTATTGTATTTATGTTTCCAAAACCCTAACATCATATTAAATCACACTAAAATAATAAATCCAACATTGTAAATATACTAAGATTTTTTTATAATATTTTTATGACCTATATCAATCTCCCGATTCATCAAATTGGAAAACCATCATCGTTCATGTGTACAATAGACTACCACATCATGAACCTATGTAATTCATTTTCCATCACTGTCTCTAATAAATGGTTATTATGATGTTATTAGTATTTATATATGATATTAATGAACTATTTATCATTTTTGAAATATAATACTTCATTTAAGTTTTTACATTTCAATATAAAAAATTGATAACGTAGTTCTTTCATATAAGTGGACTACACCTCCATGAAGGGATGCGATTTGTTTATCATCACCACACCACATGTATTATATATATAAGTATATTTAAATAAGTAATATGTTATATATTATATAATGATAATTATTTTATTATAAAATAATATTAATTTTATTTCCATAATGATCATTGAAAAATGGTAACTTTGCTCATGCATTTGTATGACCTACCATATATAGGATTTAAATTCATTTGTTTTCCATAAACATCTGTTATTGTTGAATGAAAAATATATTTTTTTTATAAAAATTTTATTTACGTCATAGTTATTATTATTTATATTATGGAACAATTATACTTTTTACCATAGTCAACCAACCATAGTCATTTTGGACTTTTGTACTGAATATCCCCAAAATGATTGATGTGAACATAATTGATTCTATTGTATAATGTCAAATGGTTGTAAGTGATATAAAATTTATAATACAGTTGGAATAAGTTCTTAATAAATTATAAAATTAAAATAATTTTATAATTGAAGAATAAAATTAACATACGTGGCATGTGAGACTCGAGGTAGGGGAATTCATTTTTTAAATATCCTCTTTTAATGTACGTCTTTAATTTGTTTTATTGTAAAAAAATGGTTTATAAATTATATATAATGAGAAGTTTTTACAACCATTATTATTCTTTAAAAATTTAAATATTACACTAATATTTTATATGGTTATTTTAAAACAAATTGTTTTCCATTGTATGTGCACACTTTTCTTTTATAAATACAAGATTTTATATAAGGAATATTTTTATGATGTAAGCATTCAAGTTTCATAATTTTGTTATGGTTTTTAGGAATGATTTTTATGACTGGTGCTTCCATGTTACACCAAATATGGGATGGTCTGTGATATCACACCAATGCATTGTGTATATTTGAAATTGACCATGTTCATTATTCTAAGTTTATATATGATTGTTACTCCAAGTATAAAAACCGGTGTTATTGTACATATAACCATAAAGAAACATTAATATATATTTGTGCGGGATAATCTATAAGTATGTAAGGAAATAATTTGGTTCCTAAAGATACCTATAATAACCCATGGATGAGGTATGAAACCATTTTTATAACTTTTTATGTATGTAAAGTAGTTGGGTAAAGTTTTGGGAGGGTTTAGAAGGGTTTTTGTAAGGGTTGACGGTTTTTATAAGGGCACAAGATTTGAGAACAATTAGTGGAAACCACCAAGAATATCCAAACAACCATGCAAGTAGAGAGAGTGGGCTTTCACGTGGTCAGGATATGATTTTTCTAATCACGTGGGGTTCTATATGAGTTAGTAGTAAGAGTACGGTTACCGCACATTTTTTCAAAACATGTGAGCTAACTGTGAGCGGCATTAAAAATTGGGTTTTTAAAAAATGGGTCACTCAGGATTTTCCCTAAAACATACATTTCCCCTCCCACTTGAACCCCACTCTTGATTTTATAGTCTAGGGTGTTAGAGAACCTATTCCACATGTTTTGGGAGAGAATTTAAGGGTTTTCTATGTGGATTGATTTTGATTCTTCTCTGGTAAGTCACCTCTCTTGGTTGATTCTTTAATTTCCTTGGATCTAGCTCTCTCTATCCCTCCTAATTTTCTTAATATATACCTTTTTCATGTATATCTAGGTTTTCTATTTTATAAAATGATGTGATTTGTGTTTTTTATGTTAGTAAAATAGATCCAAGGAACAATTTTGGAGTTTTAACCCAAATTCGATGTGCGGTTGTGCGGTAGGTTGTTTTCACCAACCCCTAAGGTAGGTTGATTCTCTCTTATCTCCATTTTGATAAAACATGAAGAGTTTAATTAAAATGTAAATAAATTTTCTTGAATGTTTTCATGATTATGGTGCTTAATGTATGTTTGAAATCCATTTTTTGATGCTTTGTGGATTTTGAAAAAATTGTATTTTTAGGAATTTTTTTTATGTTGGGTTATAACATAGCGATTTTAAAATTGGTTGTTGGATTGTTTTATGGAAAATGATTTGTGAAAAATGATTTTCAATGAAATTTTTTATTTTATTGAAATTAGGTTCGCCATTGATGCAGGAATATGGTCTTTTCAATCAATGGGATTTTATTGAATTATTTTTTATCAAAAATGGTTTTTTGGTTGGAAACTATTGTCTTGGATTGATTATTTACCAGTCTTGGCTTATATGATGTGGAATTTGTTTATGGTCATGTTTTATATAATTTGTTGGATATTTTTTGAATGGTGTTTGGATCACCTGTTAATCATGGTTGGGAAGGGATGAATAGTCGTTGTGAATGACCACTATAAAAGGGAATTTGGAATGAAGTACCACTATAAAAAGTGTAGGAGTTCAGAGGTGAAGTTCAACTGGCAAGGGTAAAACTGAGCTTAAGTGGGTGTGTGGAAATTGTGAACATAGTTTCGATAAACATGCAGCCACACTAGTTGGAATAAGATTGACATTATGAAATGGGTTTTGGGTTAATGATATTTTTGGTTTCATTCATTGTTTACTTTCCTAGTATTGTGGTATTTTTTGAAAAAGTGGTTGCGGAAAGGGTGTGTTTGGATTTCTGAAAATTGTGGAAATGATTATTGGTCATATACAATTTTTTATATAAATTGTTCTAACATATTCTATCATAGTGGCATGTATAGGTAAGTCATTTGTGTTAAACCTACTGAGTGTTATTACTCACCCCCTTCTTTAGGACTTTGGTGATTTTTCAGATCTTGTATTCTAGGACACAGGAAAAGGTATGTCATATACTTCCATTAGTTGTTTGTAATGATGCTTGGGTGGTATTATTGTACTTGGATCATAGATCTTTGTGTGGAGTTATTGAGTTGTTTCATAGATTATTTTGGTTTTTTATTTAGCCTTCCACTTAGTTCTCTAATTATAGATTATTGTGGGTTTTTTGTATTTTTATTTTATTTTAGTTGATTTGTGAAACATTTTTTTTCAAGCATCATGTAGTTTTTTTTGGTTTTATGAATTTTAGTTGGGTGGTTTTTTTAAAAAAGGGAAAATAATCCCCCCACCACTCACAAATCCCTAGATATTTATTACTAGAATTTGGTGCCTTGGGGATGTCACCTAAGCTCGAGTTGCACCTATGCCTCAAATCTTGGCAATGAGGTATGGTAGAATGTTACAATTTTTCTCATCTTGTTTTTTTCCTTGGTGTACAAGTAAATTGGGTCTTTTTCAAACGTGGAAATGGTTTCTAGTCTTGGATTTGACATTCTTGGATTATTCTTTGAGTTGCAATGGTAACAAGGAATATGATTATTAGAAAATTAAATGTACAACATCAATTGTGTAGCTAACCCTTTTATGCTTGTCTTCAATTTACCAGGGAATTGGGTATATAATGTCTGAGATACAATTATAGTAAACCAGTCTCATTCTCATGGGTGTAGCCATTATGTCAAGTATTATATGAATAGTATAAATTAATTCCCTCTGAGATTGTATATTTCATTGAGTATAATGTTTAATTTTTTGGTTGTGAATGTGTTGTCTTTTAAAAATATGGAGTTTTTTTTCAAAATTTTCAATTTTGAAAAAATAATGGTTGTTGTATTTTGAAATTTTTTTTATATTAGAAACATGGTGGTTTATTCAAAAATAGTTGATTCTAGGAAATATTTTATTTTTTAAATCATGGTTGTGACAACTATAATGTAATTGAACATGAAATTGTAAGCCTTCAGTTGTTAGAGAGTGAAGATCGTGGTTTTCTTGTGTCGATAGAAATGGAATCGAGTATGCATTTTAGAGATAAAAGTGATGATGATGTTAATAATGTAGTTTCAACTAAGACGTAGGTGAACCAAAATCTAGTTTAAAGCATAGTGAAAGCTTTAAAAATTATAGAAAGGAGTAATATTATTTATGTGTCGAGGCATGCAGATCACTCAGTTCAATTTCAACAACATAATCCAACCATTTCTTCGGGTGATTTAGAACCAAAAATTGTGTATGAATGGATAAATAGGATATCTAAAATCCTTGATTTCTAAAGAAGGACATCAGAGTTAAATGTAAAGCTAGCGATGTACATGTTGGAAGATCTGCATGTCAATAGTGGGAGTTGACAGTCCTGGTTGGAACAAACAATGGTATAACATGGGGTGTTTTGTGGAATTATTTAAAAAAAATTCTACCCTCACTCATTCAAAATTTAGCGCACAATGGATTTCATCATCTTTAATCCAAAGAACATTTCAGTGATAGGATACACTATTAAGATAATTAACTTAATGTGGTTTTCCCTCGAGGTGGTTTCTAGCACATCCGTAAAGGCTCAAATCATTGAATCGGGTTTGAGGTATAAAATTCTTTCCAAAATTGTAATGCTATGTATAAGTGATTATATAAAAATGGTGAATAGATAATCAATGGAAAAAGGGATATATTGGGGGATAATGGTGGGTTAAGAATGTTTCTACCCATTGGGATCTGTGAGAACTCTAATACATGGATTTAGTAAAAGAGGGACACTTATTTCCAGGGTGGGAATAAGGATTAGAATTTGATTAGAGGATTAGTGAATCTTCCTCTAAAGACTTAGAGTAAGCAATAAAACTTTTAGTGTGGTCCAATAGGTCACATGAAGTGAGGTTGTGTGACACAACCTTATTCATTTCATAACTACAATAATATAGGGCATCTTCAACGTTATTATCTTAATTCTTCGAGGTAGTGTGTCCATGACACTCCTCAAGGGTTACAGGCATCCTATGCCTCAATGGGATTGGGCAGCATCATACTCCTCACCAACATAGCCATGTTAGTCATGGTGATTCGAGGAGTACCATGAAATCTCAACTATGGAAGCATTAGAAGGTTATTAAATTGTAGAGTGTGGCATGAATGAAACTATTTGGAGCTAAGAAGGTTATGTTGGATGATCTGTCAAGACAATCTATGGTGTGAGGTAAAATTATTTTAAATTCTACATTTATGAATATATATTTTAATACAAGTTCTTCTCATTATTTTATTTCCTCTCATGTTGTTGGTTAACTGAGATTTCATGTGGAAATGATACCCTCTATTTAAAAACATTAAACTCCTCTAGAAAAAATATAGTGTCGATCCATCCAATGTAGAGCATGTTGTATAGTTGTTGATAAATTTGACATGATGTGAAAATTCTTAGTTCTTGATATGGATGAATATGATATAATCCAAAGTATAGATTTGTTGAAAATGTTTTAGGCCCATATTGAGTGTTATGTGTGAGTGGATAGTATTATATATGGTGATGGAATCGACCATATCTTCAATGGAGAGAAGAATGAAAATTTTGGTTTGACTAGTTTTTGGCTCTATTAGCTGGGAAAATATCATATCAATCAGTGGAATTTTCTTTGGTACTAATATAAGAGGTTGGAAGAATCAGTTTTCCAATAGTGTTTGATCAATTTATGGATGTATTTCCTATTTTATTCTCATGGTTTCCACCTATGAGGTAAGTGGATTTTACGATTGATCTCACTCTAGGGATCATTAAAATATCAATTAAGTATTACTAGATGGAAATAAAGAATTTATAGAACATAAAGTCTAGTTAGAGGATCTAGAAAAAAAAGGGTTCATCTACCCTAGCATGTCTCTGTGGGAACCGCCAGGTCTATTTGGTAAAAAGGCATATGGAACTCTTCGCCTATTTATTGATTATTGCAAGCCTAACCAAATTGTAAAAAATAATTGATATCTACTTACATTTAATGATGACTTGTTCGATCATTTGAGGGGATCTCTGTGGTTCCCCAAGATTGACCTATGATCAAGTTATCATCAGTTGTTGGAGTAGAAGGAGTATATTCTCAAAGTAGTCTTCATGAGTGGATATGGGCATTATGAGTTTTTTTCCATGACCATTGGTCTTACGAATTCTCCAGCGGTGTACATGGAATTGATGAATCAAAAATTTCAGAGATATCTGAATTCATTCATGGTGGTATTAACAGACAACATACTATTGTATATAAGGACATCAATGGACCATGATCAACACTTGGAAATAGTGTTGGGAATATTGAGAGATCATTGATTGAATGCCAAAATATTAGAATTTGATTTTTGGATACAATAGGTTTGTTTCCTTATCCATGTAATTTTTTGAGAAAATTGTCTGAGTGGATCCAGAAAATATAGAGGCTATTATCTCTTGGAAATCACCGAATATTGTTTTTGAGATACCGAGATTTCTTGGTCTATCTGGCTATTATCGATGCTTTTCTCACCACTTATCACGATTATATTTTCAAATGACCAAGTTTACAAGAATGAGTATTCCATTTCAATGGAATGAGGAGTGCTAGAAATATTTTTAAGAGTATATGGATCATCTTACATCAACACCAATATTTGTTTTTCCAGAACTAGGGAAAGGGTATGTGGTTTATTTTTATGTATCGGGATAAGGGTTTCACTGTGTTCATAGGAAATGGGATCATGATTTTGTGTATAGATCATGACATTTGAGGTTTCATGAGAATACCTTCCTTGCATATGATTTGAAATTGATGATAGTGGTTCATGCTTTTAAAATGGGGATTTATTACCTCTTCGGTGAGAAATTCAGGGTATATTCCCATCATAATAGCTTGATGCATATATTCCCTTAAAGGGATCTAAATTAGAGATAAAGGATATAGATGGAGTATCTCTTGATGTTCAACTTTGAAATGAAGTGCACATCGGGTAAGGGAAGTTTAGTGGTAGATACATTAAGTATAAATTCATGTGATCAAGAGGTAAAACAAGAATCAGATCTGTGGAAGTTTATATCAGTTATTGAGAACATGAGGATAGAATGTGAAGACTTGGGTGATGTAGCCATTTTCTTTCAAATCTAGATGGTTCCTGACTCTGTTTTATTTGTTATAAAATAGAATATGTACAATTGGGAGTGTGTCTCCATGAGTTCAAAACACAATGGTGGGAATACCATTGAGGGAGGGAAAATGGATAGGTATTTAGATTTGGGTTTTTGGAACCAGATGGTTGTACCAGTGGATAGTAAGGAGCAACTTGTTAGTGCTTATCATCATTCCAGATGGGCTGTCCATCCTGTAATTTGGAGAATGTATAAGGCATTTTAACCGTACCATTGGTGGTGAGGTATGAAATGGAATGTGGCAATTTTTGTATCTAGGTGCTTGAATTTTTACTAAGTCAAGCAGGAGCATTAGTGACAAGTGGTTATTTTAAATTCTTTACCTATACAAGTGTGGAAATGGTAGCAAATAATGATTGATTTTGTTATATGTTTCCTATGAATTATCAAGAAGCACGATACCATATGGGTAATAGTGGATCAGTTCACAATATTACCTTATTTCATCCCTATTCATGAATCTCATATAGTGGATAATCTATCCAAAATATATATATAGGAGGTGGTAGAGAGGCATATTGTTCCAGTATTGATTTTTATTAGATTGAGATCTAAGGTTCACATTTTGTTTCTAGAAATCCATATAGAAATCCCTAGGGACTCATTTGATGATGATTACAACATATCATGCTCAGATGAATAGCCAATATGAGAGTATGATAAAAAATTATAAGATATGTTATGGGATTTTGTGATGGATTTTGGTGGATAATGGGAGGATAAATTTTCATTGGTGGAGTTATCCTACAATAGAAGTTATCAAGACTCCATACAATGCCTATGTTCAAAGAATTGTACATGTGCCCAATGTGTTTTATGCGTCCTAATTGAAAAAAGTATCATCTTGATCATGACAACGTTATTTTTTGATATCATGTTGAGCTAGATCTGTATGATTCTTCTGAAAATATACCAGTGAGGATTGTGGTTTGGAAATTGAACGCCTTTCATGGTAAAATAATAGGTCTAGTTTGGGTCTTATGGCCACATTTTCCGATTTAGGAGGTGACCTAGGAGTAGGAGAAAGGGATGGATGAGATATGTCCTGAGCTTTTTTGAAAAAATGATGGTTCTCTACTTTCTAAGGATGGAATGAGAAATAGTGGGGAGAATTTAGTACCCCTAGTTTGAGGATTCTATCTATTTTTATGACTTTTTTGGAACTTATAGTGTTTGGGTAATTTTTTGGATAGTTTAGAAGGGTTTTTGAAAGGGTTTGAGGAATTTTTTAGGGTGAAATGTTCGAGCGTGGTTAGTGGAAACTATGTCGAATATCTAGGAAATTTTTAATGTCGAGATAGTGGGATTTTAGATAGCAAGCACATGGTTTGTCTAACTATGAGGTCCAACCCTGTAGGGTCCCTCTTGAGGTAGTATCCAGAGCATGTTTAGCACACTATTTGTCTAACTGTGCAAGCTAACGATGTGCGACATTAAAAATAGGATTATAAAATGGGGTCACTTAGGATTTTCCCTAAAACATCCATTTCATCTCCCACTTGAACCCCACTAATGATTTTTTTATTAGGGGTTTGGGAACCTCTTCTGCTTATTTTAGGAAAGAGTAAAAGTATTTTTCTAATATATTAAAAGAAATTATTCTCTCTTTAGTCTCGTATCTTGGTTGTTTATTGGTTTTCCATGGATATCTCTTAGTCTCTCTCTCCAGATATTCTATATATACAGTAGTTGCATGTTGATATAGGGTTTTTATTGCCTAAAAAGTTGCTATTTTGGATTTTTTATGTTATCCAAAGATATCTATAGTTCCTTTATAGAGGTTTTACCCTGATTATGTGTGGTGTTGTGTTGGGAGTCATTTTCGCCAAACCCTATTGTAAGTGGCTTCTCTCTCATATCCATTTTGGTAGAAATAGAATGCTTTAATTTAAATTTTAATTGTTTTATATTGAGTTTTTTTATTATGGTTTTTATGATTGTTTGGAAACCATTTTATGATGCTTATTGGATTTGGAAAAAATGGGGTTTTGTGGTGCAATGTGTTTTTTGTTGAGTTTTAAAACAGTAACTTTAAAATTAGTGGTTTGTCTGTTTTATAGAAAATGAGTTGTGAAAATGGTATTAAATCTAATTTGGGTTTTTTTGAAACATGTTTGGGAATTGATGTGATATAATAGTGTTTTTAATAAATGGGATTTTATTGAATTATTTTTTTGCCTAAAGGGTAGTTTGTTTGGAAATTGTTTTCTTACCATGATTATTTACTAGTGTTGGTTATATGATGTGGTATTTTTAAGTGGAAATGTTTTATATAATTTGATGGTTATTATTGGAATCGGGGCTGGATTATAGGTTAATCAAGGTTTAGAATGAATTAATTATGGGTGTAAAGGACCACTATCAATGAGAAGTGGGTGTAAAGTGCCACTATAAAAAGTGGACATTCTCAAACGTGAAGTTTCACTATCAAGGGTAACACTGTGCTTGGTTTTTTGTGTTGAACATGGGAACATGGTTGGGATATGCGTGTGACCATTATAGTTGAAATGATATTGACATTATGAAAGAGTATTTTGGTTAATGATATTTTCTGTTGCATTGGTTGGTTACTTTCTGAGAATTGTCATGTTTTGTGAAAAAGTGGTTGTGGAAAGGGTGTCTTTGGATTTCTGAAATTTGTGGAATTTTTTATTAATATTAAATAATATTTTAAAACATGTTATATCCTAGTAGTGTGTGTAAAAAAATTAATTTGGGGAAAACCTACTGAGTATTATTAATCACCCCTACTTTGGAACATTGGTGCTTTTACATATGTTGTATCTTAGGACACATGAAAAGGTAAAGGATCTCCTTCCATTAGTGGTACATCATGATGCTTTGGTGGTATCATGGTTCTTGGAGAACCAAACTTTTTTTGGTGCTGTTGAGTTGTTTCATAGCTTCTTTGAGTTTTTTTGTCCTATACATAGAACTATAATTATGGATTATTGTGTTTTTTTATAGGTCTTTTGGTCTAGTTGAGTTGTGAAACATTATTGTCATGCTTAATGTAGTGGTATTGGTATTAGAATTTTGGTTGGGTGTTTTATTTTAAAAAGGTAAAATTGTCCCACGCCATTAAAGAAGCCATTGTTTTTTATTTCTAGCCTTTGGCGCCTTGGTGATGTTTTCTAAGGCCGAGTAGCACCTCCACCTCAACTAAATCTAAGGAGGAGGGGAGGGATGTAACATTACCAATATGATTTATTTTTTCGTTTCCTTTTTTTATAAATATTATGTTTAAAAATTTATGATATTGAGTATATATTCAAAGTAATGTATATGTAATTATTTTTAAGGTGAATAGTATTTTTAAAAATAATGTTTTCATGTGTTCATAATGTATTAAATAAAACAATTATGATTTTTATTTTTCCATTAATATTTCTTATGTATTAGTTTTTAGAGGATTTTTGATGAAAAAGTGATTTATTTTGAATGAAAATGCTTATTTTGATCCAAAATATTAATTTGAAAAAAGAAAATTTTTATAAGTATTTATGGACTAATGGTTTTATTTCATGATTTCATATCCCATTAAAATATTTTTGTTCCCATCCAACATTTTAATATTTTTTAATAATGTTTAAGGATTCTTATGAAAAAGGTGAAAGTTGTGAAGATTTTTTTTAAAAATAAATCCTTTTTTATTTTATTGACTTTTGTTGTATAGGAAAAATTGATACTGTATATAAGTGTCCAATTCTAATATTCGAGTTTTCAAATTAACAGGTTTTTCTAATTCTATAAAACATTTAAACACAAATATCCATGTTACTTTAAGAGAGTGATTTTGATCAATAATACACTAAAATATGTAATACTTATTTATGGGTCCTTACAGTTAGTTTCAAAGGTTGGTTTAGAAAACATTTGAGATTATGATTTTTTCTTGTGAGGATTTCTTGAGAGTTATAGATATCATCATTGGATAATAATTTTAGGGAAGATCATAAGTTAGATGTTATAAAAACCCCTTTGTGTATTAATGTTATGAAATTTTTCTAATGGTATTTTTAGAGAAATTTCTTTTTGAGGTAGTTTTTTATTAGTAAATGTTGGGATGAAGAATGAAAGGAATGAGATATCCATTGAGGTTAAAAATTTATATTTAATGTTTAATCTATAAATTTTATTTTTGAGGATGGTTATTATGTTTCTAGGATTTTATATGGATTATAGTAATATTGTTTTACAAGAAGTACAACCCACAAGATGGTTGAAAACTTGTCACGTTCAGCAAGGTGGTGGGGATTGAACTTAAAACCTTGTGGAAACAACGGTATGTCACCTACCAATGGCCTACATGATTTATTGGTTAATAGGAAATAAATTTTCCTTATTTAAAATATCTAGAAGATAATGGTTAGGGTCATTTGTGGGAAAATATGTTTTATTTAATAGATATCCATGGGATTAGAAAAAGGATTTGGTGATTTATATTGTTTCAAAAGTTGTTAACTAATTTGCGAACCCTATATGATTAATGTAAATAGAATAATATAGTATTGTATTCACCTAATAGTGGTTTAATTGTATTTTTGAATCATATTTGATTATATTGTGTATTTATGGTGATTAAGGTTATTTATATAAATGATTTGAATATCTTTCATATTATATGATTATGGGAATTACATTTTTTAAGTGGATTTAAGAGTACATGATGTTATTGGAGATAAATATGAAAATTACCATGGAAGACTATATGATAAAGTCCTTCTGATTTTTTTATCTAAATATTATTTCAGAATATTGTTGATTAATTTAAAGGATATATATTTGTTGAATGATCTATGTTGAATTTTAATGTTACTATTTTGTTTTTGAGATTATAGTTATTTCATATTATAATGGTTTATTATTGTTGGTGAGTTATCTTATCTTTCACTAAAAATTTCGGTTTTGGTTAATGCATATAAGAATGAGGAATAATTATTTATTCTTTTTTTGATTTTCTGATATGTAAAGGTTGATTCTAAAGTATCAGGAATTAAATAATCATCTTGAAGGATCATCATTTAGAGAAAAGTTAGGTTTGTGGGGAAAATTTATTATAGAATAAAATTATACTTTTAATGTAAGTTTATATTCATATGATCTTATTCTAAGTAGTAAAATAAGCCCTCAACATTAGGGAAATGATTTTGTAACAAGAACATTTTCTGTTTTCATTTCATTCTAAAAAATTAATGGCCTTTAAACCCGTAATAGATTTACAATTTTATGATGTTTAATATTCTCATGAACATCATCATGATAACCTTATATAATTACATGGGTGTTATTTTTCTCTTCCATATCCATTTTCACTTCCCACATACATATTCTTACTTGTAAACGAAGTATGTGTTATTTCATATATCATTCATACATTCCTTACTATATTTTCATGTTGATGTTTTATAAATCCTTCCATTGATGTTTAATTTCAAAAAATATTTTTTGAAAATTCAAACCCTTTTTTACTGAGCCTGAGTTAAAATTGGGAGGATTAAATTTATTAAATAGGTGCTATAATGTAACGTCTCAATAATTTTAATGGAATACTATATCAGATAGCACATATGATACATAACACTAATCATAAACAAACAAAGATATATTATTATTTAAATTTGATTTTTAATATGTGGCCACTAAATTGGTGTGAGTGAATAGTATAAACGTAATTATAAAATATAAAATGGTCATACTCATTTATAATTAAGTTATTAATTATTTTTAAATAAGTTTCATATTTTTAGAAATATTGTTTTATTTTTCAGAAAATACATTTCCTTTAAAAATGATAGATATTTATTTTAATGGGTGATTATAATAACTGATTTTTGAAGTTTCAAAATTTCTTTCGATATAATGAATTTAATTTTTTAATTCATCATGTAAAAATTATGTTAGGGATAATTTATGAGACTTTTATGAAAATATTGATAAAAATTAAATCATATCAAACTATTTCTTTTAATAAGTGATATATTTTTAATATGATATTATCAAGAGGATATTTTAGACTACAAATATTATTTTTAAATATAAAATATTTATATTCATTGTGCTATTATATTTTTATTTTTTATTAAAGATATAATATTCACAAATTCTTTCACAACAGTAATGCATTAACAATTTAATTATTGAAAAAATAAAATAAATGATATAAAAATTATTTAATAAAATATATTTTTCATAATTAATGTAATCCACAATTTTCTAGATTACCTCAAAAAAATTATCTTTTTTTAGAAAATTGTTATAGTTATATGTGTTATTTTAATTTAAATAAATTTAAGTTGATTAATAGATTTTAAAATTGACATTATATATATTTTCTAGTAAATAATATTTTATTAATTTATATAAAATTCTAAAAAGTGTTATATTTGATGAAAATGTTAGGATAAAGTTGAAACATCCATCCATGATCCATTAATGGCTATACGTTTTACTTTATAATAACATTATTAAACCTAAATAACTAAAAAACAATGTTTTCCTAGTAAGAGTAAAATAAGATAAATAAGGGTTAAAAATAATGATAAGGGTATAAATATAGTAAAAACATTCTTTATTTTCATTGGATAAGAGGATTTTTACCCATACTTACCATATTTTCAAAATTAATAAGATCAGATCCATTTGGTATTAAATATTATTTTATATTAATTTATTATTTTGAGAATCTCTAATAGATCCCCTCCACACTCTTATAGAAGGGACCCTAATATTCAAATTTATTTACACATAGAAGAAATGTTTTTCCAATAACTAATTTTTTTTTCAATGGGTATCTAACCACATTCTAGTGGTTTATTTGTATCCACAACACTAACCATAGCATTATTAAGGTGTTAGGAAAATAGGACTATCTGAAGTAGAGGTATCATTTTTAATCGAGTATTTTTATTTTTTTATTCTTACACGTCCCTCAAAATTTCTTCAAACATGATATAATAATAAATCCATAATATTAAATATAATTATATTTTATTTTTTTACTTTAATTACCTATATACATCTACACTTCAATAAAATTTTAAATAATTAATAATTCTTCTATATGGCAGACTACCTCCTTACGAACAAATGTAATTTTTTCCATCACTATCTATGAGGAATTCATATAATTATTAAATTAATGTTAATATATAATATTAATGAAATATTTATAATTATGAATGTATAACATTTCCTTTATGTTCTTACCTTTCCATGCACTCTAAAATCATAACGTCATTCATGCATATGTGTGCACTACCACCTCCAAAAAGTGAGGTGATTCATTTTTTATCACCAAATCAAATTAATCATATATATATGCATATCAAAAGAATTAATATTATATATATATGTACTATATTATAATAATTATTCAAATATAAATAAATTTTTATATTCATTCTGTAACGATCATTTAAAAAATGGAAACGTTACCAATTCGTATGTATAACCTACCATCTCCAGGTTTGTAATGTGGTTCATCTTACATTACTATATATAATGGTTGAATATAAAATTATAATTGAGGTCTAAAATTTAAATTTGTTTCATTATTACTATTCTATATATGATTTAATAATTATCATTTTAACCATAATCAACCAACTCACTTTGTTTTAGAATTAAGTACTGGATATCAGAAAAAGATCCAATGTAAACATAAGTGATTATATGAAAGTATATAACATGGTAATAAGTAATATAAATGAATAAAAAAATGAAATGGTTCTCAAGAATTTAAAAAATTAAAATGATTTTATTATTCATCCAGAAAAAGAACATACATTATGTGTTAGTCTTGAGGTAAGGTACATTCTTTATAAAAACATTATATTTTAAAGTGTGCCTTTCAATTATAAACAATAGTAAAATATGAATATTTTTTAAACTTATATGGAATGAGAGGATTTTACCCGCTTCATTAATCCTTATTTATTTAAATATTATATTATAATTTACATGATAAATTTCAAAGATGATTGTTTCTTTTATATGTGGACATTTTTATTTTCAAACAATTGATTTTCTTCAAGGAATATTTCTATGATGCATACATTCATGTTTTACGAGTATTTTCTGGTTTTTTTGAAATTATTATTATTATGAGTTTTACCATATAAATAAATTATTTATTGTTTTGTGATATACCTGAAATGAAATGGGTATGTTGGATGTTGACTGTAATGGTTATTCGAAGTGAAATAGTTATGGATATTCCAAGTATAACTGTGAGGGTTATTTTATGTATAACTGTGTGGGTTATTCCCTATGTATCCATGAGGGTTACAACATAAATAATTATAATAAAAAAATTATTCCCCAATTTACTTTTAATATGTATTTTTTCCTATTATGTTTTATTAAAATATCATTTTTTACAATGTATTTTATTAAGTTCATATTCAATGTATTTTTTATTTTTTATGTGGTGAAAAGTATAATTTTATAAAAATGTTTTCATGATTTTATCGTCCTATAAATGAAACAATTATGTTTTTTGTTTAAAATTTTTTATTTGTTATGAAATTTATTTTTTTAATTATTTGGGTTTTAATATGATTTATTGGGATAAAAAAATATTTTTAACCCAAATTTTATTTTGAAGAAGGTATATTTTTATAAGTATTTATAGACTAATGGTTTTCTTTCATACATTTTATATACCTAACTGTGAGTTTTGTTCTCATATAAAATTTTAAAAAGTTTTTCATAGTTTTTATGGATTGTTTGGGGAGAGGGAGAGGTGAAGTTTAATTTTGTGATGATTTTTCATAAAAATAAATCAAGTTTTATTTTATTTCATTTTTTTATTAGAAAAATGATACTATATAGAATTTTTTCGTTATGATGTATGAGTTTACTATGTAATATTTTTTAACAATTACTTAAAACTCTAATCCAAGAATATGTGAAATATTGTGACAAAATTATTTCTAGATCAAAGAAAACAAAATATGTAATGCTTATTGTCCAGTCCTCAGACCTCTAATTTCAAGGTCATTAAAAATACAGTTTACAATGATGGGTAAAACCCATATAATTATATCTAACTGATTCACCTCATAAGACTATAGATGCATCAAGATTATTTATAATTCTAGGCCTTATAATTCACTATATTTCCAAAAAATCCCCCACATATCGAATAATCGCAAAATTCAAAAAAAAATTACATTCTCATAAAATTTGTATACTCTACCAAGAATACGAATTTATAATTTTTTACTGATTACAAGTAGAAACAATTATCGATAAATTATATGTGGATTAATTAATGAACATTCCTAGGATAAATTTTTGGATATTTGGGGAAATGTTTGGTCCAATGATCACATAAATGTGAATATTTGAAGGGAAAGTGAATGACTACAAAAAATGAATCAATAAAATGAATGTAAATAATTTCATGGGTATAAATGACCATATAAAAATTAATATAAATAATAATTATGGTATCAATTTTTAATATTCTTAGTTGATTTAAATTAGGGGTTTTTGTCATTGATCAATATAAATACAAAAAAATATTTCAAATCATTCTTCCGGAAAATATGAAATTTACTTCGAAAATATATTTTTTTAAAAGAAAATTTGACTAAATATTTTCATAATATTATAAATTTAAAATAAACCTTCAAAAATGTAATAGAAAATTTAAAACATTGAGTGGTCATGGTGGTAGGAGATTCTGTACAAGCCAGAAACATTAAAAGAACAATTCTTTTCCATTTTTAGTAAAAGATAAATTTCTATTGTTTTGAAAATGGAATGAAATTCGATTAAATATATTTTATTTAAAAATTAAATAATCGTTAATTATTTTAATAAAAAATATGGAGGATGTTAAAAAGATAAAAAATATTTGTAAAACACTGTTTTGGAAGAAAACATATTCTTAAACAAAGAGTGAAATGAAGTCCGATTATCTTAAAATAGATTCCTAAAACATTGTATGTACCAATGATTGTAAAAAATGATTTTATTACATGAAAAGATCATAAATGAAAATAATTGAATAAAATTAAATATTTTAATATCCAATGATCAATTAATTTTTGTCAATATAAATTAAATCACAAACAAACCTGATTAAATTTTGATTATGAAATAAATCCTCACAAAGATCTTAATGTTAATGTGAGAATTAATCAATATTCTGATTATGTGTAACAAATTTTAATTGATTTAAAATAAGTTCATGTAAAAAATTACATAATAAAAATTCATTACACACATAATATTTCAATATCAAATAAAATGATGTAATATTAAAAAATTAAAGGAAATAGTGTTATGAAAATCTTTACCACATGAAAACTTTTATGTAAAATAAACCGAGATTAAATGATTAAAATTGAAATTTACAATACCATGAATTATAATTTAATAATTAATTTATATTCATGTAGTTTAATATATAAATTATTTAAAAGATATTTGGAGCATAACATTTCTACATTCCTCAATTAAGAGAAAATGAGACAAAGTTCTTTACCACATGCTTCATTTTCTTTGAAATTTTTTTACGTCTCATATAATGGTTTTGAAAATGTTAATGAATATTTATAGAACTCTAATCAGATTTATAATATCATATATTATTATCTTATAACATTTTACTGCCTGTTCATTAAAAATATTTCATTGTTTTCATTATTTCTGGTGTTAATTGCCTTATTTTTCCATTCGTGGCTTATCATGGAAGTTCTTGTTCTTCAACATTATATTGTAATATAATATATATAATGATATTAATTATAATAATATAATTTTTTATTAGATACATTTTTAGAATAATTACTGAAATTTTAACATGGAGAATGTATCACATCATTTTGTGGAGATAGGATGTCATACCTATGCACGAGTTACGTCAATATATCCATAATAGGTGAAAGGGTAAAGAAGTTAATTAATAATTAATTTCATTAAATAAATATCATTACATATATATCACATAAGTACATAAATTTTATCTTTTATTACCTTCCTTGTAAAGCATATATGAAAAATGAATAACATTGCGTCACGAGGTGATAGTCCACTGTACACATGATCAACATTATCATATTTTAAAATAAATGGAACATAAGTAGGAATATGTGCTATAAAAATTCCATAAGTATAATAATATCATAAATTAAATATACATGTGTTAAATAAATCATTAATCATATCTTTACATATGGTGATAGAAAATTAATTACATCAATTCACAAGGAGCTGGTCCACATTACACACGATCGATGATTTCATTTCACATTTAATAGAATAGGATATAGATATAGGTAATTACCTTCCCATAGTAAAATATAAGTATATTTAATATTTTATGGTTATTATATTATCATTTTAATACAATTTTATGGAGGTGGTAGAAGAAACAAAATAAAAAGATCCATTAGGAAAGTTACATATTCCTCTAAAACCCTTTTTAAGTTTACACCAAAATCCTTCCTCCGATAGTTTTCTAATAATAAAATGGGATCTAGGTTGTTTATAGGTGAATAAGGATGTGATTTGGGTAGTTATTGGATAAAAAATTGGTTTTTATGTGTGAAGAGGGGAGTAAAAGGGGTGTCCTTTTATAATTTGCTGAGAGGACACACAATAAATTTTTAAAAAGATTCAATTAATTCCATTTTTTAATCATTCCACAAGGTAAAAAAATTGGACACAATCAAAAAGAGGATGTTATAAGGTCTAAATATTTCAAAAAAATAGGTTTTTAATTTTTTTTCAATAAATTTAACCCTTATTGGTTTAGTTTAACCCCAGGTAAATTTGTTTTTTACCTTAACCAATGTAATAAAATTTTACTTCTTTTACTAATCATAATGGTAAAAAATTAAGTTGAGATTGTTATATAATTTAAATTAATATGATTTCAAATATATAGGTAATTTTTAAAATTTCAATTCCTTGATGTTGATGAATCGAATTTAAAATTATACCAGTGTACTAGACCAAAATGTGGGTATCTAAAGAGATAAGTATCATAAGTGTAGAAGGTTTTAATATCAAAAATAAATGTGAAATTGGTTAAAATGAACTAAATTAGTTAAACTTGAATATAATATTAAAATTTTTAGTTAAAAAAATAAATATAATTTATCCTTGTAAATAATTTTAAAAAAGGATACTTTCAAGAAAGATCAGTATTTTTCATTAGTCATCGAATAATGAGTGTTTTCAAAAAAATACTTGAAATTCACAACCAGAAAATATCAAAATTATTAATTCAATGAATTTTATAATTTAATAAAATATATATTTCAGAAGTGATGAAATTTAATTTTAAATTATGTTCACATAGTGTGACTGAAACCTTCTTTTAATATTTTTTTTCGTAAATCTTGTCTTTTTTATTTTAAATTATTTATATTTCATTCCAAATTAATAGATAACTATAAATTTAAAATATTGTTTAGTTCTATTAATTCGTTCCAATTTAACAACCATGTTACAATGTTATACTATATTACAGTTCATTTAGACATGGGGTTGTGTGTTCCTCAAGCTAATAATGAGATCAAATATATGTTAAAATAAATTGTCCACAATGTATAGCGGCGTTAGATTTTCTTACATTCTTGGTGTTTTATATTATGCTAGTTGTATATAATGATGCTTCTATTTTAAAATATTTTTGTATTACATGAGTGTTTATCACACAATGTGGTATAACACTTTGTTGTCTCTATGTAAAATATACAATCATTTTTATTAAACCACATAAAGTTAATCCAATGTCAAAAATATAACATATAATATATATATATATATCAACAAATTATTGTTTAATAACTTTAATAACATGAATATTGTGCTTGGTCATCCTTTTTTTATACTATTTAACCAATATACGTGAACCAAGACACAATATGTTCTCTATTTACCACATTGCAATAATAGCAATCCTCCCATGTTTCATCTATTAATAAAATTATTCTAATGATAACACTATAGGGTTCTCTTACACATTGAAATCCAATGAAATAAACCCTTATTAAGAGTAATATTTCATTTTCTATAGAGTTGTGTTAAAATTTGGTCTCTACTAATAGAATATATCTAGTTGTAGTGATTTATTTAAGACTCCATAATGATTTTGGACTAACATTCAAAAATAGAGAAATGAAAATTGTCACCTGTTGGAATTGATTTTTACAAGTTGCTATCAATAAATGGAACAAAACATTGATTAAACTATATCATATGTATCCTGATAAAATATTATTTTTAATAAATATTTTTATTTACATTATCCACATCACCATATTACAGATAGAGATATTTTGGAGGTGATGGGGGTGGATGTGGATTAAAGTTTCATCCAATCCTAATAGATTTAATGAAATAATATCTAATATGGGAATAAAAATTTATATGGATAAACTCTATATCAATATTCTAGCATCTAAATTCTACATTTCATCTAATAATTAAGAACTTCCATGGTACCTACCCTATTATCATTGGATGTTTGATTGGGAGGAAAAACCAGATATTGGATTCCACTTCTAAGAAGCTCTAAATCACCATTTATCTCTCTGATACTCTATAATAAGTGGGATATATTGAGGAATTAACCTATATTAAATATTTCTAAAAATACATATATTGGTCATTTGATCTCTTCCAAAACCAATATGTAGAAGATATATAGGGTAGCTCATGAGGTTCAGAAACTATGAAACATATTCTACTTTGAGAATTATATATTGAAAATGATCCATAATCACATAAAGTATGAGCATTATCAATGTTTTTGTATATGACAAGTCCATAAACATGTTCTCAGTCATCATACATAATAAAGTATCCCCATCACGAGTATGAGTAAAATATTTCCACCAATAAATAATATATCCATGTATAATAGTCAATTAAAGAACCATTATCTCACCGGTGAGTGTTTGGACCTAATCAAATATTTAAGTTTCCCACCCAATTCCATCCTTTACTTGGTGAAGATTAAACCTAACTCAAAACCTAGAATTTATATGATGATGAATCTTGTACAATGAACATAGACTATAAGTTTCTTTTTCATACTTGGTAAAAACTACCATTAGCTCCACCTGAAGGTATTATCAATGCAGAATTGGTGTACGATATTCCCTCCTCCCATGAGGAATAAATTCATCTCAATCAGACCAATAAATGGATACCTTTCATACCATCTAATTAGTTTTGAGAGGGTAAATACTTTTCATGGTATCATCATGAACATGAATTAGAATTATTGTTTTTATACTTAATGGGTATAAATATATGTTTAATAGTATAAAATAATTTTTATCGAAACGTCTATGGTTGATTTTATGAATGTTGTATATGAAAACCTCAACTAACCATAATATAATCCATGTAATAGTAGGTATTTTCTATTCACAATCATCCATATAATTATATGATAATTATATAACAACTATTTTATACTTGAAATTTTATTTCTACTTCAAGAAAAATTAAAACTTTTACTGATATAAAAACCAAACTCAAGACCCCATAACATCATTGGCCAAATTCTTAAAAAGAATCCTCACAGGACTCCAAACTACAATTTTTTCACTAGGATTTACTTTCTCTGGTAACTCTGTAACATTATTTAACCTATTTTAGGGTTTTTTGGATTAATTATTAAGATAATTTCCAAACCCTAAGACCATCGTCAATAGGCTATTGGCTAGTTACAAGAACGAAGTTGTAACAACAATCATTGGAAGAATTCTCCCAGTGAACACGTGAAATTGAAAAAAATATTGATGTGTATTATAATGAACAAAAAATATTTATGGAAATAAATGTTCAAACTATACATAAGTACACATGAATGTGACATAAACTATATATAAAATAACTAAATTGGAAATAATCAAACGAATACATGTTTATAAGGTAATGATACCAGGCATGAGCCCTAAATAACAATGGAATATTCCTCCTCACAATAATTAATGTGAAATAGATCTTTATAAATAATATCTTACATTATAAAATGATAAATGAAAATAATAACTATATCTACCATCATTAACAATAAGAATTCATCAATGGTCACCTCCAAATAACGCATTATCTCTAAAGGCACAGTATTTTTTCGAATGATGGCCCATGCAGGGGTGAGTATATAATTACCTAATAAGTCACACTTAAAATAATTCAGTGAAAAAACAAACATGTAATATTTATTCTAATAACTGTGGAAAATAGTAAATTATATACTTAAATATTGGACCAAAAATTTCAAAATAGTGACAAAATTTTATATCGTTGTTTAATTTTATATATCGCAGGAAACAAAAAACAATATATATATTAAAATTCAAAAAAAAATAAAAAGATATGATTATCTATAACTTTAATTCTACAATTTTTTAACTGTAGTTGTTGAAATAAATCAAATGATATATAGTTAATCAATTAATGGTGCACCTAAGCCCACTTATAGAGGACCCTGCCTCATCACAGGATGAAGTACCTAAACTCTATCAATAAGAGGAGGGGAATGGGATTAATCCAAGTCATAAAGATGTTTTTAGGGTGTTATGGAAAATTAATATTTCTATTATGTATGAATATACCCTAGGAACATGATTTCATTTAGGGTAGTTCATCAACATTATGTCTATAATGAAGTAATACATCATGAAATAATATAGAGTACTTCAACTTCATGGATAGAGTAACATGACCTAATGAACGAGAGTAGTTAGAGGTTATTAAAATCCATTTTCCACACTGGGGATCATACAATGACATAAGGATTTATTCTGGGAAGTAAAAAAAATAAAATTTTTTCTTCAAACAACCTACATCAACAATGTTATCACCACTGTTGAATGATGATCATCTATCTTCTAGAAAACTATATAAGAAATGTCCCATGGAAAATTTTTACAATGTAGTTATTTATTTATGGAAAACCTTATATTTTACAATTTCTTTTTTTTAAATACATGATGGAAGATACAAAAAATACAAAAGGAAACACAATACATGACAGATAATCTGATAGAAATTTTGTGTATGCATCAATAGGTGGGAAGACATGTATCCTCATTTTAATAATTTATAGGGTAAACCAATAATTCATCACCTTTAAATGACATAGTGTGTGGAAAAATACTTTTAGGTGAGTGAACAGAGTCTTAGAGTCACATCCCCCCTTGAAAAGGAATGTTTCCTAGACTACATGGAATGTATGGTTATGGGGTTAGCCACCTATATACTCTAGTGAATCCTAGGTTGTGTAAAAAAGGAAAACATGAATGATGGTTAAAATGTACAAATCATTTAATTTTCAATTTAACTATGTAAAAAATACTTTGTCAACATGTGATATGAAATGTTCCCAAATAGTTACCCTGCATATGATTGCATCTTCAACATTAAAAACCCTAAATTCCCAATATTTCTATAACCACTATCATTATTTAAAATTTCAATCCTGTATAACTATATACGCACTATTCCTCAACACATCTATCTCACCTATTATCACTATAAAAACCATTATTCATTTAAACCATCATATGCAATAATATAAACCAGATATAATGCTTCTTCTGACAAAAACTACTCTTAAGAAATTAAATAGGGTTTTCCATCATCAAACGTATGTATATTTAATTGACTGTAAACTCTTATTTTTCATGATAAGGGATAGGGAAACCTAGGATAGATAAGAATTATATAATCCACTAATACAATATCAAAGTATTCATTTTTACTCATTGAGGTGATCCAATCATGAAATAAATAAATATTTAATCATTTTATATTAATGTTAAAAAAAACACAATAATAAATGCCTAAAAATTGAAATGGTTTAGTATAATTAGAAACTATTTAATAATAAAATTCCTTCATAAATGTTTTTAACATATAAAGAAAATCACTCAGTATACACTTCTTAGACATTTAATATTCAATAAAATTATTCATAACCTCAGGAAGAAGGAAAAATAATATAATGTGATGCTAGATGCTCAAAATGTATAAACATAAGAGATATAAATCAATCTTTAAAAGTGAGGATTAGAATTATGGTACTAGAATATGATCATTATATATGAAAGTTATACCCAATCCATTAAATATATTTAACTATGAATCATGAAATAAGGTTCATTAAATAAAAATGCATAATATATATGAATACAAAATCATAAATAATGAATCTTGAACCATAATAAAATATCATAATAATTAGACATAATTTTTTATTATATATATAAGAAAAAACATTTCTTTTGTCAAATCCCACCACTAAGGCTGTCATATTGGATTTGGTTCACTTCTCCTTCCATCATTAACATAGTCAAGTATCGATTCCATGGATATCATAGTGAATATATTTACATTCAGAATTTTTATTACTCCCAATTATAGTACTTATTATATCATAATATATCATTGATTACTTAATTCATTAGATGACTATGTAATTGTGGACCCACACATCACTTAATGAAAACCTCACATATTTGTTCGACAAGATTATAAAAGTTTGATCATATCATAATAGTAAAAACCGTGGAAAAAATATGGGTTTTAAAAAAATTTCATCATAAAAAAAATAAAAGCTTATCCTATGAAAGAATGTGGACTGTATAATTAAATAATTCATTGTATCATTAAAAGATAAAAAACATTTGATAATGAAAAGGTTTCTTTGTAATAATAAAAGGAACATTATCCTCATTACTCAAATATAATTGTTGATAGAATATTAAGATGATATTACCATTGAAACAAAACAATACCTAAAGGTTTTTAATACAGATGAAAGATGTAGTAAAAATAACATTTGGAAATTTCTTTTAAAACACACATAAAAGATAATTTTATTTTGATAATATTTTAACATAAAATTTATATTATATTGAAAAAAAATAATTCATTTTAAAATAAACATAGAAATATGTTATGGAGAATATAAATTAAATAATTTTCATGTAGTTGGGAAAATTCGTTAATACCACACAAATTAAAAGAGGAATGTTTTCACACTTATATGTAAAAAATGTCTTGTTTGAATAATTTTCAACTGAAAAAATAAATTTTTGATAATTTGTGATAATTTTAAATTCATTTTATTATAATGTAAAATAATTTTTTTAAATTTTTTCAAGTAAAGGTTTAAAATTTCAATAAAACAATTTTGAAGACCCATGATATGGATGAAAAGTTTCATCGCCCAATGCATAAATAAAGCTAAATTTTCATTAAAAACATTTTAATTATCATTTCAATTAAAAAATATAAAAAAAATTACCATTAAATGAAAATTAAAATAATAATTAAGGGATAATAAAATATATAGAGTTTAACTAATAAGGTCAATATTATTTCCCTCAAATGAAAATTTTCATATTCAATCCATAAAAATGATATAATAAAAAAAATCCCTTATATCTATTTTGTCTTACATTATACACATTCCTGTATATGATATAACAAATATAGAGTATATATATATATATATATTTTATAACCATATTCATGTATAAATTATTTTGTATCATTCTTTTACAATTCCCAAATATCATTTTATTAATAATTTTTTCATTAAAATTATCTATTTGGGGAAAAATAATATGTTTTCTTTGAATATTTTGGTTTGATGGATCCTGTAATTTCACTTTAAATTTTTTTTAACCATATATCTAAACATAATAATTAAATTAGTATAAAATTTATTTATTATATATAAAATTTTATCATTTTTGTAAATTAATAATGATAAATGAATGACCTCAATTCCTGGAGATGGTAGTCTATACGTACACATGAGTAATGTTTCTTCATTTCAATGGATGTGATGAATGAAGGATTAATAATAACTCAGCATTTGAATATAATTATTATATAATAAATACCACACACACACACACAAATATATACTCATTGAATTTCTCTTCATTACATTAATTTAATGCAGAATTGAAAATCAAATTACACCTCTTTGTGGATGTGGTAGTCTACCCGTACTCATGGGTGACATTATCCTTTTTTTAAAGATTGAAAGGAAATAGGGTAGAAAATATTTTATAATAAAATAAGAATCATTCGATCATAAATATCATATAAAAACATTAAATACATTATACTTACCAAAAATGAAATATGGATATAGAAAATGAAATATATCACTATGTAGAGGTGTAAATCGACTCATATGCAAGATATATAATTTAATTTACCATTATGATGGAAATCATTTAGATTTAGTTTCATATAATAATAATAATATATCATTATATTGTTGTTACTATATTCCTCAATTTTATGATGGATATAATAGGTTTATTAGAAGTATAATTTTAGGTAAATATTGAATAAATTGGGTAATAATATTAACTCTTCTTTAGAAACCACCTTTTTATTTAACATTTCCCTTAATAAGATGGTCTTTGTATTTCATCCCAATATCTTCATATGTAGATATGGAATCTTATTTTATTATTATTATTTACCTAAAATAATGGTTTATTCAAGAATAATATCGTTCCATAATATTTGGAAACATGGATACATGAACATCATGGTCATAGATTACTACATCATCCCTCACTATGATATTCATAACTAGAAACCATGTCAAAAAATCCTATATAATACCTCTATTCATAACCTTTGGAAATTAAACATTATAAAGGGTGATCTACGATACTCATTAATGGTAAAAAATATATATGTTAATGATCACTACAACATAAAATGAAAATAAGGTTATGGGAACATGATATTTAAATTTCAAAATCCATACCCTACATATCAAAGATCATAATCATTAATCATGGTGTAAATAATGATATTTTATAAGAAATTAATCCCAATGTAATAAAATTACATGATCCATGAGATCACAACATAGGCACAAGACATATTTTTCTGGAAAAATAATAATAAAATAAAATCATTTCCTTAGAAATAAAGGAGCATTTCCAAGACTATCATAGAGTAACAAGTTTTCTTAATAAACTATCATAGTTTCCATGATTTATTCTGAAGACTATTATATTTTTTAAAGTACCATACTATACTGGGTTCAATCCATATTCTAGACCCTTTTATCTCATGAGATATCAATCATTACCAATTTAATTAAATGGAGATATAGGTCTCACCCATCAAATAATGAAAAACATTGTTATGTGTTCCACATGATCATAAAAAATCATCAAATCAAAACCCATTAATTGTAAATGGTTTTATAAAATTTTAATCATTAAATAACCAATGAAAAAGAAACTTTCTTCATAAATATCAAGAAATTATAGAATACCCCTTATTAAATTAATGAATATCATAAACATATTATCATCATAAGAATAAAGCATAAAATTAATGAATAAGGATTGAATCTGTGGTTCATTTCCCAACTAAATAATAAGGTAAACAAACAGTTGTTATCTTTGATGAATCTAAATACCATTAAGGGATAATTTAATTAATTTTGAGGTAAATACCCATTACACTTTAAAACCATCACACAAAAACTGAAAATACACTAAATATTTTATAACTCACCATATTTGAAAATATAAATTGAAAAATATAATTAATATTTATAGGACTGAGTAACCACAATGGTGGGAAATTCCAATTATGTTTTATAAATTATAAGAAAAAAATTAATTTCAAACATTTATAGAAAAATTCAAAAAGTACCCCATTCAGAAAATGAAGATAAGAATCATTTGAAAACAATTTTTAAAATGTATAAAATGAGTAAAAATAAATTCGAAATACCAATTTATAAAAATTTAGACCTTTATTAAACCATTTAAAAAAAATTATATTGAAGAAAAAGGTTTTCGATCGAGGAGAGAAATGTAGTTGATTTTCCTTGAAAAAATATTTTTTGTATCATGAGTACATATGGTGAGGAAAATTATTGGAAAAAATATATTATCAAGACATAGTCAAATTAGAAGTAATTGTTTTTGAGTTTATGTGTAGTAATATCATAATATATCTTCATAAAAAATTAAATATAAATAATCTTGATAGATAATGATATTGTAACATAGAGCTATTTCATATTGTCTAGGTTGTTTCACACATATTAGAACCTGCAATAAAATAAATATAGAATTATTATTCAATTATTATAGAATCAAAATCAAATACATAAAACCATATAAATTTTATTATGAACTATTTATCACCCATTTATTAAAAATTATTTAATAAATTCCCACTTTTGTGTGATAACAGCTTCACTTTTCATGTTTGATTTGGTTTTTTAGTTTCAATCCTTTTAATTTTATCGAGGTTCTATCATCCAATTTTTTTAACATTATAGAAATATAATATATATTAATAATATAAATATATTTTCAGTTATCTAAAAATTTTATGGAGAATGAAATGTATTACATCGTTCAAGGAGATGGTATGCCACACAAACACATGAATGATGTTTACATTTTTTAATGGATGGAATAAAAGAAATTAAAATATTAATTAAATTTTACCAAATAATTATTATATCATATAAATAACATATATTCATCAAATACGTTCTTATTACCATTCTTGTAAAATAGAACTGAAAATTGAATCACATAGCTTCATGGAAGTGGCAATCCACATATATGCACACAAGACATTATTGTTTCCAATCAAAGTGAAAGGAAATAAGGTCTATATGATATTATAATTATAAAATTATAATTAGGTGATAATTATTATATTTATATACTTTTTAACTATCATAATACATATCCATAAATGAGGATGATTTGAAATTAATTGTATCGCTACATGGAGACTATATGTTGTATGTACGAATGAGCGATACTTTCATATCCCATGGGTTAGAAAGATGGTGGATAATGGTGGATTAATAGTCCAAAAAATTACATGATATTTATTATTCTTAATTAATTAATTTATGATAAATAAAATGTATTTACAAGAGTTAAAATATCCTATAAAAATATAGTGATTAGTTTAGGAGATTAGATATTTTTGGCAAGAACTCTTTTAGATCTCTTATTAAGGGTTATATGGATTATATTTTGGGATTAACAAAATCAATTAAACGTGGATAATGATGTTTAGAAGGAATTTTATAGGTTATGTTTGATATCTATTGCACAATGTGGTCTGAATATGATAAAAGAGGGGTATCCTTTTATGATGCAGGGAGAAGAAAAAATTAGAATTTCAAAAAATATTTAATTATAAGAGTCATTCTAAAAAACATGTTTCTTAAATGGGAATATATTCAATTACAATATATTATTTCATTGTAATATCATCAACCAACAAAATTCGGATTTTTTTAAGTTGTTTTTAAATTCTTATTTTTTGGTTTAACCCCTTAGATAACCTTTTCTAACCATAACCACATTAACAACTGTTTTACTATTTAAGGATAATAATTTTAATTGTAACATAAAATATTACACACAAATAAATATAAGATGATTTTTAGACGATGTGATATAATTTATTCCATATTTAATATTTTTATGAGTTTTAGATAATTTAATTAAATATGGTTTTGATAGAAAATCGATAAAGTCAATTCTGACACATATCAATCAATTTGACCTAAAGGCATAAAGACAAGGATGGAATTCGAATATAATATTTTTATAAAAACATTAGTATGTAATAATAATCTATAAAAGTAACTTAATAATTTAAATTTATAAAATTATATTACTTTTATTATTTAAAAATTTATTTATTTTAATTTTCTAATAATTGAATAAATATTTTTTAGTCGTTTCATTAGCATTATTGAAAAATATATAATTTTAAAAAATAAAAATTAAATTACCCAATAAAAATTATTTTATTGTTATCAAAATATAAAATTAGAAAAGTTCATAACACAACTTTTCCCTGTGTAAAAATGTATGATATATTGATTACTAATGGAGAAACATTTCGTAACTTTCTTTGATTTAGATATTGTACTAGTCATTTTCAAGAACAAGTGACCATTATGTTAATAAATTTAGATCATAAGGTTATAATTGTAGAGTTTCCATAATACAATAACTATTAATTTGAAATATTATTGCCTAATAACGTAGTTCTTACCAAGATTAACACGATTTAACCAATACCAAGCTTATAAATTTTACTACGGTTACAATTCACAATGTCAAAAAATAAAAGGGTACTATTTAGACGATTTTATCCAATAGTTTAAAAATATGAAATCCATTAAATTAAATTAAATAAATATATGTGGAATAATTAAATGTTAAAAATAATCACATAAAACACAATGAAAAACATTTTTTAGAAAAATGCATTTTATGAAAAAAAATTGGTTCATTTTTATTTGATTCTTAGAAAAATAATAAATAAATATTAATTTTTTTTATTTATTATATAATATATAAATTTCATTATTATTTTACACCAATAATGATTAATTTATTTTATTAATATTAAATTACATTCTATGTATTAATATTGTTTTCTAGAAAAACATCTCCTCTATTTCTATGTGATTTATATTTTCATTTATAATTAATTGAAAACCAATTAATTAATATTATACAAGTGTATACCATAACTTGTAATAATTTAGTTATTACTATTATTTCTTTATAATATTATGTCTAGGTGATGATATTAAATAATAATATTTAATTTTTTATATTGTGGAATGTGTAAGCTCATTGTCATGTATGACACAAGCTATAGAATAAATCAAATTATTTAAATACGTTATTTTATATCATGGTGTTACATTCTAACCAAATTTAAAAAATTCCCCCTTGAAATTATGCTACTCTGATACAAACATCTTATGGAACTTATAATTTATCATATCCTTAGGTTACCACATGGCTTCCTCAAATTAGTGGTTTTCCCACAAATCATTGACCAAATGAGAGGTCTTGTTTTATAGAACATTCTCTCAATGATACCCAATATCTACTATGTTTTCCTCAAAAAGGATATTAAACCATTTTTATACCTTATAACATTAGTACATGATATGGATCAAATATATAGTACCTCATATTATATACCTGGAACACATTGTGAACTTGAGAGAAGTTCAGTGGAAGCATCAATCAATACACGATCATATTGATAGAATAAATTATTTCAGGATGACTGATATTTATCATATTAGATTTCCCGTTACTATAAACCTCATCATTCTCTTCTTGGTAGATATTCATAATAATAAATTCTCACCATCTTCAAACACTACATTTTTTTTGATGATTTTCAGGATAATGTTTTTTCTACTCCAAGATTCCCTTATGTGATGTTGAATGGATTTAACCTTCTCAACCATTTACTCAATAATTTAAGGTCCTAATCATTTTATTTCTTCCAAATTCATTCTAACACATTTTAGTTCTTCACTTCCTTCCATAAATTGATGAATAAGGAACCATCATAATTCTTGAGTGAATTTTATTATTGTAAGAGAATTACACCAAAGGAAGGTGTTCATACCAGTAACCTATTAAATTTACAAAGAATTATATCAAAATTTATTCTATTGTTTTAATGTTTATGATAGTCTAACCATATATCTAGGGATTATAAATAGTGTTAAAACATATCTTGGTATCCAGTTCATACTTAATACTTCTCTAAAACATTCATGTAAACCTTATATCCGGATTAGATAAAATTGATAGCAGTACACCATGAAATTATACCATATAATTATAGTATTACCATTGAATTTGGTCAAGAGAGAAATATTATATAATATAAATGATATGTACTAACTTAATAAGGTGATATACTACAACAAATATAGAATTATTCACTTTATAGGTTTTGGGTATTTCAATTTCTAAATCCAGGGTTATGTTTTCCCATTTCAATTCTTGTACGGGTAATGATGGTAACATCCCCTTAGATGTTTATCTCTCAACCATAACATACTGACATACAAATCATTGTGAAACATACTCTATATTATTTTTCATAATTTATTACCTCCAAAAACAATCTTTCAATTACATATATATATTTTTGCTTCAATGATGAATGAAGAATAAAGAACTGTTATCTTTGTCTAATAGATCCATCTATACATATTCATACATGACACATACTAGGGAATTAATTATTTTTATCCCCTTATGATAAGGTTAAACCCTAGAACATTCAATGCCTTCTTTTTTTCATCTCTACATCTTCCTTTTTTGCCGTATTAATTTCCACTTGGATAGATGTTGGACACTCATTTGAAAAAGATAATATTTCATCTTTTCGTTCATTATTTATGATCCTTCCTTTGAAAATAATGAAATATTTGATACTTTTGAATATTCATCAAATATTAGATACAATTATCCATTTAACATAGACAATATACCACCTTGTTCCCTTTATAATGGTGCTTATTTATTGAGTATCCATAAATATTTATTAGCCTCAACCATATTCTCTGGAACATTTATAACTCGTTATTTGGTAATATACACATTAATATTTTATTATTAGTACATATTGGCCACTGGTTTCTATAAATATAATACTACTATATCATTTTGGAAACATTATGTTTGGTAACTCCAAATCACAACTTAGTGATTTTTTTATTATAGAATTTCATTTTTCTTGATGTATAAGCTGTAAATGTATCGTTATGCATGAGGAAAAATCCCATCCCATATAGATTAAAACCCATTTTATATTGAATGTTTTAATAAGAATATGTGAATTGAATAGCAATATCATTTATTCCTTCAAACATTCCCCAAATTTCCTATAATTACAAACCCTTTTCAATTGAATGTTTGAATATGGACAGGTGTATTGATTAGCCATATCATTACACTGTTGAAACATTTCACACATTCATTCAACCAAAGGAACTTGTTTCACTTATGACATTACATGATGATTATATTATAATTTAAGTAGAAATTATCCACAAAGAGATGAAAATATACATCCAGACCAATTAAACTATGATTCTCATTCATAGTAGTTTCTCTAGACCAAAATTCAATTACATAATTCATTGAAGGATATACTAATCTTTCATCACTGTAGATTATATAACCTATGAATGATACTTTATAAATATAGAACTCACACTTGGTAAATTTTGTAAAAAATATTCACCCTCCTTAGGGAATTTTTTACAGTTATGATGTAGTTTTGATGCTATTTGTTTCCCCATGATTATATAAGAATATATCATATAAATACAAACAAAAAATTATCAAGGTAATATATAAAGAATATATTTATTATTTCCATGAATATAAGGGGAAAATTAGTAAGACGAAATGGAAATACTATAAATTTACAATGTACATAACTTGTATAGAATGTTTTTCATGGATTTATCCTCACTCTTGACCATAAATTAATGATATCATGAATAAATATTAATATTGGAAAATTATTGAGCTCAGGTAAATTGATCAAAAAGTCCTCAATATAGTTTATATTATACTTGTTCATTATTTTAATCTTGTTATGTTACTGATAATGACTATATAGTTTCACCGATCAATCTTTCTTCGTACCAAAAATAAATGTTTCACCCTAGGGAGACAATATTTTAGGAATGAATCCACTATCAATATTATCCTAGAGTTTATTATAAATTATTTATAACTCAATATGGTTCATTAAATATTGATTCATTGAAATATGTTTATCCCAAGGTGTGATATCCAATGGCAACTCAACTTCATGATTTTGAGGAAGACATGGAAAATCTTTGGGAAAGAAATAGAAAAATCCCCACACAATGGGCATATCTCTACTGTTGAGTTCCTTCATAGACATTATGTATTAAATACTCTTTTGAAAATGAATCATGAACCATATAATGAATTTGATTTACATCATAAGTTCTTATTTATCATCACAATCCTAGAGTATAATATGTTTCAATAGAATCAAAAACATTGCGTCACTTATTTAAAAATTGATGTTGTATTATTTTAAAAATATCCAATCCATTCCAAAATAACATTAAACTCAACAAGATAATGAATAAAAGTATTTTTTGGAGTAACATTTCCCAAATCATCAGAATGAGGATAAAAATACCCGGAGATGTGACCATCACACCATTAAGGGTTTACCTTAATAATTCATTTCCTCACTATTGATATTATACTATTAAACCCAGTGAAAATTCAACAAATATAAAAGTGTAAGTAGACCTAGGATCAAAAAAGTATTTTTATTCAATATTTGAATCCAATAGTACCATTATCTACATCTTTATCATACCCATCCTAAAAAATAGTCATCTCATGATATTTCCATTAGTATCTAGGCTTAAGAGCCTGTCAATGTCAATCATCCTCATTAAAATTTAGATTTTGGAACTATTTATCATAATTACCATACTCCTTTAAATTAAAACATTTTAGTGTGGATTTAGCATTCTCTGGTGATATCCCTATATTCTGATTATTATATATATTGATCCCATCACTTCGACATTCGATTTCCTGATGGATTTTTTTTCCACACATGATGAATTTACCTTTTTATATAGTACCATGCATCTCATAAATGGATCATACTTCTTTTCAGATGAATATTAATTACATTACACAAACAGATTCATAATGATCATAATAGTTTAGTGCCTTTGGAAATGTAGAAAACAAGATTATTATTTCAAGAAAGATCATAAATGTATCAAATAATAATATTCAACTTTAATAATCCTACATAAAACATTTATTCATATCATAGGGAAATGGAATATAAGAAAGGGTGAGCTAAGATTCTATGTAACGGTAAATAAGGGAGATATATAAGAATAACATAAAGATTTTGGTATGAGAACATGAGCATAACATTTGAAAACCATACCTTGGTAATAAATGATCAAAATATTGAATCATAGAATAAATATTGGAAGTTCATAAGAAACAAATCATAAAAAAATCAAATAATATAATCCATGAGAAAATAATATTGTCATAAGAGAAATAATAATGGAATACGAATAATAAAAAAATTATTATGAAAATTCTATTTACTAAGTCATTCATAACATTATAGGTTTGGTCTATTCACTTGTATACTAGCTTCGGTCTTGGGTAGACCTCCCGTAAACCATCATTTTCTATTATTTGGATGAAATCCTATGTGCCCACTTGTTTGAGGCTTCGTATAATCTCCCATGTACAATATTTTTATAATCATGGGATATCCTCTTGTGTAACATCTATTATTGGACACGGGAAAACATCTCTTGTAATCTATTGTTTTTGGCATTTGATAAGAAAAAGGGTGTGGGTATATGATGCATCGATAAGGAACCTGGGTCTAGAACTATGGATTTTTACTCTAGACAAAGGAATGTGAGAGTAGATACTTAGATTAATTTTATAATGGTTGTGAAGTTTGAATCACGAGAAAGTAGTTGAATGGTGATTGATATCTTCAGCGGATTGAGAAAGGATCTGGGTGATCCTGAGCCTTCTATGAAAAACCTTTTGGGGAAATTGAGTTCTAATTTGGGGAAGGAGGTTAGTGTTTTGGACACTATGAACTCACTTGAGGGTACTCAATGTGGATATGTGAAATATGGAAGTATTCTTAACTCTGATGTGGAATATCAATTGAAAAATAAGGGAGGCCCCATGAATCCCACGGTGTCATCATATGATGAGGTAGTGCATCCATAGAGTGATAACAATGATAAAGGTTAGCAAAAGTTTCCAAATGAAATTAGGGAGGGTAACCATCTTGGATGTAATGTTTTATACTATGTTTTAGGGGTTGATGCCATGATCAGAACAATTCCTAAAAGAATCTGGTAAAAATTTATTTGGGAAACTGTTTTGAAGGATTAAATAATTTGGATCCGAAATAGGAGCTTGAAACTGATTTGGCCAGGCCTTCCATAGATAATAAGTAGGTTTATATAAATATTTCTTTTTATGATTATTATAGATTTTTTTGTGATACAAAATGTGGTGTTCAGGGTAGTTGGATTCAAAACCATAGGAGAAGTAAGAACTAAAGGGGTAATCACAAAGACATAATGGACTAGGCATATTTTCCACTACTAATAGAGAAATTATCCAGGAAGATATTGAAATCCAAGATGAGGTAAAATGATCCTCACATTTCCTCTAAGGATTATTATCAGCAGCAAGATTCTGGTGTAGTGCTTGGACAATATTTGGAATTTATTATGCACTTAGAATAAGAAATATATAAATTTATTCTAACGATTAATGCTACTAAAGAAGAAGACCAAATGACATTTTGAAGGTTAATATGTGTGAATACTAATGAGTATTAGTGTACCTAGATCAATAAGAAATATTAGATATTGATAAAGGGATTCAATGATGGGAAGATAAATCTAGAGGAGTATATATAGTCTGGTGATAAGTTGTAATTCTATTTCAGAGATGATCTAAAGGATGAACTAAATACTCAGGTAAATACTAATTACTAGAAATTAATTAGAGAGATTCAATATTATAATATTAAATTTTCAATTAATAGCTATGATATTTTCTTTAGTGGTTGACCTTATGGGTTATCACATCTTCCTTAAATGTGTTTGATAATAAAGAAGTTAATTTATAGTGGTGAAAATCATTTCCTTTTAAAATAAACTCGATATATTATAAAGGAATATTAAATTAAAATAATGGTCATAATGGAAGTAAATTACACTAATGTTGTTCAAAAATAATCCATTCACATTTAAGATAATTTATAAATAGGAATTGTTTAAATAAAATGAAAATTCTTTTTATGAATTTTTTAAAAAATTAAAACTTGATAAAATTTTAGTTAAAAAATTAATTTAAAAAATGATAACAATAGTTTTGATAATTGTTACAGTAAACCTGGTTTTATATGAAAATCATTTTTTATAGAAAGTATTATTTTTCTTAAAATATAATATTTGAAATCATGAGTACATAAAGAGTGGAAAGTTAAAGGAAACATATAATATAATGACATAGCTAGAGGAAAATAAATTCGATGAGTTTCTTGAGATAAGGATCATATGATTCTATCACTAGAAACATAATCATAATCAATCCTAATAAACGATTAGATTATAACATAAATTCATTACCACATTGGTAATTATTAAATGTAAGACCTATGAAGGAATATCATTAAACAAAACATAAAAAATAATTAGGACAAATAAATTCATTATATTTATTTTAAAAAGGGGATTTATATACTCCTCACCTGAGATGATAGGTGTGTAACATAATCTTATGTCTCATATAAGGAAAATTTTTAGAAGAACCCCATATCGATTTGGTAACTGTTAAACTATTAACTTCATGAATAATATATTCTAAATTGGATATTAAAATACCAATAATTTTATGAAGATTAATTATAAAATATATTTTTTTTCATTATATAAACCACATTAAAAACCACATTGTGAATTTTTAATGTGTCTCACAGAAAAATGAATGTGAGAAACAAATCCCTTACTTTATGTCTCAAATTCCTTCATATAAATTAAGAAATATTGTATAATGAATATAAATTTATTATATATACTTCATAGAATGTTAATTATATATATCATAACATATATAATTTACTTATGACCATTTTTACATGTTTATCAACAATACCTTATTAAAATCATGTTCCAATTAATAACCACGTTGTTTAACATATATGTTTTGATTTTTTATTTTTGGTCATATTACATTGATCATGGTTTCATCATCTTTAGAATTTTAATAATATAATATTTATAATATTTATAAAAAAATTATAAATTTAATAGGAATGATGAAAAATGTTTTTGATAAATAGAGAGTGTTACAGTCATGGAGATAGATGGCCATACATATGCATGAGTAGCATTTTCATTTTTTAATGATCTATATCTAAAGTAGATATGTTATATATTATCTTTAAATAATTATCATAATATAATACATAAAATTTTATTTATTTTGATTTACTATTATTATCATCTATGTGGTTTGGTGATAAAAAGGGAGAGTCACATCGCTTTTTGAATGTGATAGTCCACAAATACATAAACGATGTTATCATCTTTGAGTGAGTGAAATGGTAAGAAAGAAAATGATATATTATCATTTTAGAAATATAAATATGTCATGAATATAATAAATAGATCTTGTTTGAAAATATATTTCTACTTATTTTGTTCTTTGCAATGTGTTAGTGAAAACAAATCATACCACTTTTCGATGTGGTATTATGTCATACACACGAAGGAATATGTTGTATCTACTACGAAATACAAAAAAAAGGTCTATTTGAAACAATGATTAAATAAGAATAATTATGTGATATATATATATATATATATATAACTTTATATCCATCATCATTCCAAACCCTGGGAGGTGGTCATGGAAAATTGAAGGACATTGGTTCATGAGGCAGTAGTCCACTACACACACGAATGATTATTTCATATCCCATTTTATGGATGTGTATATTCATGTAGGTCATGAAAATAACATGAATCAATATTATTATATATTATATAAACTAAAAGTGTTATAATGTGTGAATAATAGAGGATAGTGGGTGGACTTTTATAAGTGAGATGAGTGGCACCCTTCTAATTTTCGAAAAGAAAAATGTGTACCCATGTTTTTGTGATGAGACAAAGAAAAAACTAGTGTATTATAGAGAATTGTAAATTAAATGGTATAAATATTTCCATAAAATTTATTATATAAATATTTATTGGTAATTATAACCTTGATATATTTAGTTTGACCACCTCATAACCCAAAATTTACTTTAACCATGATAATTATTTTTTATTTATTTCACTATTCATTTTGATAAAAAGTTAATTTTTGAATTATTATATAAAAAAGTTATTATTATTAAAAACATGGATTCTAATTTTTCAAATTCAATTATTTTCTTTGAAAATTTTTTATTTAAAAATAATCTTGAAAACACGATGCGAAACATGGGGTTGAAGGAGAAGATGTTCAAAAGTTTACAATTTTTTATATCCGATTTAATTATATAATTGAGAAAAAATAAATAAATTTTATTAATATATATATATATATTTAAATAATTTTACATTAAAAAAATTAAATTTTTTTATGTTTATATGTATTTTAAATGAAAATTTAATCTTCAATTAAAATTCAATATTTTTCTCTATTCATCAAAAAATTAATCTTTTTAGAAAATTCAAAAAAATAACCCTAATATTATATTATAATGAATATCTAAAAAATTATATTTATTTTTTCAAATAAATTTTTAAGAACATTCATAAAATAGTTTTAAAATATGTATGGAAAATTTATTAAAACTATTTTTTAGAAAAATATAGGTTTTAAGTGTTAAATTGGAATTATTATTTTCTATTTTCTAGAAAACTCATTAGATAAATTTTAAATAGTTGAATGGATATAGAATATACAAATTTGATTATAATAATTCAAAAAAAAATTGATTGATTATTTTTTTGAGGAAAAAATTTATTTCTCATAATTTTTTAAAGAAAAATATTTCTCTTAATTTCATTTTTATTTAAATGGGAACAAATTAATTAATTTTATAGATATTTGAAAATGATATATTCTAATAAAATAGACAATAATATCCATACCAACAACTAAATTTTCTAGGTGATAATAATAATAATATTTTTATAATATGTCATTTTTTGTTTAAATGTTGTGTTGAGTGTAACCCCAACAATACTCAGTGTTGTCTGTAATGCAATATAAGCACAGTTTTATGTGTAACATATGATATCAAATAAATTAAATATATTTTAAAAATAATAATTCATAAAATCTTATGATGTTATATTCTACCCCCTAAATTTAACTTCACCCTCAATATTCGTCTCCAACATCAATGGTTTTACATTTTAAAATTCCTTCATAGAGACCCACATCCTACAAATGAATAATAAAACATCCCTTATAATGAAAATTTTAAGACATAATGAATACCTAAAGTAACTCATTACTAGGATTACATATTGTATAACATAAATGGGTTGGAAACAATTTGTTCATGTAAGAAGGGTTTAAATTATTATAGTTTATGATAGAGAACAATGATCACAAAAGAGTGGGTGATCTAGAGAAGGATAATGAAGACAAAACAGATACCGAAGAGGCAAGAGAATTTTCATTGATATAACAATTAATGGTTATAATAGGAAAACATTTTATTTCATGTTTTTTTACTTTGATGAATTATCATGATATGATATACTTACATGATTTCATTCCATTTTTTAACCACAATCTCTGACTTTGTTTTCCCCTTGATCAATTTACACTCAATCCCATACTCCACAAAATGAAGGTGAATTTGTTACACCTAAAGAAATAAATGATCATAGGATTGATAAATATAATTATAATTTGTTTATTAAATGATTAGTTATCATCACACCAAAATAGTTAGAATTTGTTATCCAATATGAATAAATCTTTATATGGTAATGTAAATAATTAAAATCTAAATCCTTATGAAAATATATTATTAATGCATTACATATATGGTTAACCATATGTCCATTAAAGAAGATTAAAATAAAAATATTTTAATAAAATTCACTAATTTAGCAAAATTAACTTATTATTAACCCCCCAAAAAACATTAATTCACACTTAATTGTGAAATAACAAAAATGTTAATTACTTCATCATCTATTCACGTGAAACAAGGTAGTAACATGAATTACCAAATAACCACATTTAAAACAACCATGATTATTTATTTCTATCATAAAACATATATTATCAGATATATTCCTTAAATCCAAAAATTATGTAAATAATATAAATGCTAGAATAAACCATGTATTTAATAAAACATTAATATGTTCTAGGGTCATTAATAATATCCAATTTAATTTATTAATATGAAACATATATTTGAACCTGGTATTCCACTCTGGGGTTTTCCTCTGCTTCATAGGGACATTGTTATCAGATCAGTTTTTTGCACTTGATTCTTATTTTATGATTAGTCTACTACCTAGACCTTTAGTATTACTTGGTACTATGATACCCATTTTTCTATTTTTTATTACTTATATTTCTTAGTTAGCCATGTATTTCATGTTTATATATGTGGAAAATGATATGGAAAATGTGATTTGATGTAGAAGGATTTTTGAGTGGAATTGATATGATATTATCTCTAATGAAATTATAATTCCATGGTTATTTTATTCACACCATGACCAATTTTAATGAGGTAATGAGATATATACTGGGAGTGGTACCCAAAAGCCAAAAATAGAGGATAAGAACATATACCACTCAATAATGATGGCATTTTTTTGGATATTATTTAAATAATAAAAATTATTTTCATGAATCCTATAATTATAGGAATGTAAGGTTTCCAAACTATGTTTGAAGGATGATTGAAAGGTGATAAATAAACTCAAACCATCTGAGAATTTTTTTATCAATTTAAAGAGGTCCATGACTATATTCAATACATGATCAATCATTTGTGACATGTTGAGTCAACCCCGCCTCAATCTGAAGCGTGGTGTGACTGGCACCACTCAAAGTGTCTCTCTTTTGTTTAAAATGGATACGCTTTTAAGTAAAAAAATCCGCATACGAGAAACCAACAAAATGCATTTGGATTGTGTTTATACTATAGGAAAATGATTCATGGGTAATTTGTGATGTGTACGAGTCAACGCCGCCTCAATATGAGGCACGGTGTGGCTGGTACCACTCAAAGTGTCACACTTTTTTTGAAATGGACAACATTCTTAGTGAAAACAACAACTGGTATACGGAACACTGACCAAACGCATTCGGAATCTGTTGAAACAATAGGAAAATGATCCATGGGTCATATGGGACATGTAAGAGTCAACCCCGCCTCAATCCGACGGCCGGTGTGGCCGGTACTACTCAAAGTGTCTTTCTTTTGTTTAAAATGGATGCACTTTTATGTAAAAAACAATATATGGAAAACTATCCAAACACATTAGTATTGTGTTGATACTTTAGAAAAACGATCCATTGGTCATTTGTGATGTGTACGAGTCAACCCCGCCTCAATCCGAGGCGCGGTGTGGCTGCACCACTCAAAGTGTCTCACTTTACTTTAAAATGGACAACAGTTTAAGTTAAAATGGCAACTGACATGTAGAAAAAGGACTAAACTCATTCATATAGTGTTGATACTTTAGAAAAAAAATACATGGGTCATTTGTGACATGAATGAGTCAACCCCGCCTCAATCTGAGGCATGGTGTGAACGGTATCACTCGAAGTGTCTCACCTTTATTTGAAATGGAAAGGATTTTAAGTGAAAACAACAACTGGCATACAGAAAACTGACCAAACACATTCGGATTATGTTGAAACATTAGGAAAACAATCCATGGGTCATATGTGACGTGTACGAGTCAACCCCGCCTCAATACGAGGTTCATTGTGGCTGGTACCACTCAAAGTGTCTTTCTTTTGTTTAAAATAGATGTGCTTCTAAGTAAAAAAACAACATATGAAAAATCGACCAAAAACATTCAGATTGTGTTGATTCTTTATAAAAAATTATCCATGGGTCATTTGTGACATGTACGAGTCAACCCCGCCTCAATCCAAGGTGCGGTGTGGCCAGCACCACTCAAAGTGTCTCTCTTTTGTTTAAAATGGACAAACTTTTATGTAAAAACAACCATCATACGGAAAACATACCAAAAACATTCAGATTTTGTTGATACTTTAGAAAAAAGATCCATGGGTCATTTGTGACGTGTATGAGTCAACCCTGCCTCAATCCGAGACATGGTGTGGCTGGTATCACTCGAAGTGTCTCACTTTTATTTGACATGGACATGATTTTAAGTGAAAACAACAACTGGCATACAGAAAACTGAACAAACACATTTGGATTCTATTGAAACTTTATGAAAATGATCCATGGGTCATATGTGATGGGTCCAAGTCAACCTCACCTCAATCTGAGGGCCGGTGTGGCTGGTACCACTCAATGTGTCATTCTTTTGTTTAAAATAGATGCGCTTTTCAGGAAAAAATAACGAAATACGGAAAACCGACCAAACACATTTGGATTGTGTTGATACTTTAGAAAAAACAATCCATGGGTCATTTGTGACATGTATGAGTTAACCCCGCAACAATCTGAGGTGCAGTGTGGCCGACACCACTCAAAGTGTCTCTCTTTTGTTTAAAATGGACATGGTTTTAAGTAAAAACAACCGGCATATAGAAAACTACCAAACACATTAGGATTGTGTTTATAATTTAGGAAAACTATCCATGGGTAATTTTTGACGTGTATGAGTCAACCCCGCATCAATCCGAGGCACGGTGTGGCCGGTATCACTCGAAGTGTCTAACTTTTATTTGAAGTGGACATGATTTTAAGTGAAAACAACAACTGGCTATGGAAAACCGACCAAACACATTCAGATTCTATTTAAACATTAGGACAATGATCCAGGGGTCATATGTGACGTCTACGAGTCAACCTCGCTTCAATCTGAGGGCCGGTGTGGCCGCTACCACTAAAAGTGTCTTTCTTTTGTATAAAATGGATGCGCTTTTATGTAAAAAAATGACATACGGAAAACTGAACAAAAGTGTTCAGATTGTGGTGATACTTTAGGAAAACGATACATGGATCATTTATGACTTGTACGAGTCAACCCCACCTCAATCCGAGGTGCGGTGTGGCTGACACCACTCAATGTGTCTCAATTTTCATTGAAATGGACAACAGTTTAAGTTAAAACAACAACTAACAAATGAAAAACGGACCAAATGCCTTCACATTCTGTTGATATTTTAGGACATGTATCCATGGGTCATTTTTTATGCATAAAAGTCAACCCCGCCTTAATCTGAGCGACGGTGTGGCCGGTACCACTAAAAGTGTCTTTCTTTTGTTTAAAATGGATACACTTTTAACTAAAAATAACCTACATACGGAAAACCAACCAAACACATTCGGATTGTGTTGATACGTTAGGACAATGATCCTGGGGTCATTTGTGACGTGTATGAGTCAACCCCGCCTCAATTAGAGGTGCATTGTGGCCGACACTACTCTAATTGTATCTCTTTTGTTTAAAATGGATATCATTTTAAGGGAAAACAAAAACTGACATACAGAAAACCGAACAAAGGCATTCAGATTCTTTTAAAACATTAGGAAAAAGATCCATGAGTCATTTTTGATGTGTACGTGTCAACCCAACCTCAATCTGAGGTGCAGTGTGGCCGACACCACTCAAAGTGTCTAACTTTTCTTTGAAATGGACAATAGTTTAAGTAAAAACAACAACTGAAATACAGAAAATGGACCAAACGCATTTAGATTCGGTTGATACTTTAGGACAAGGATATATGGGACATTTGTGATGTGTACAAGTCAACCCCACCTCAATCTGAGGCATGGTGTGGCCAGTACCACTCAATGTGTCTTTCTATTGTTTAAAATGGATACGCTTTTAAGTAAAGACAACCGGCATAAGGGAAATCAACCAAACACATTCGGATTGTGTTTATACTTTAGGAAAATGATCCATGGTTCATTAGTCACGTGTACTAGTCTACTCCACCTCAATTCGAGGAGCGGTGTGGATGACACCACTCAAAGTATCTCTTTTGTTTCAAAAGGGCATCATTTTAAGTGAATACAATTGAAATTTACACTCATCAACGATAGTCTCAAACACTTTTTCATGAGTTGGGTAGTTTCACTCATGAGGTCATAAGTGAAGAGACTACTAAGAAAATACCTTTTCACCATATATTATAAACAATACAAGTTCAATGCAAAATTTATCACAAATCATTACATAACCAAATCTAGGATCACAAAAAATTGGATTTGATCCAATTTCAAACTCTTATTCAACTCTAATAGGTATTTCTCAAACTATTCTACCTATTGGAATTTGATGGGGAGGTGGGGGGGATGTGTTGGGTGGGGGGTTGTGCATGGGTGAGGTGAATTACTACCGGATGATTGTTGTCATATGAAGATTGAAATAGAGAATTGTAGTACATGAGATGGTTGGAAAAGATTGATGGTTTTTTGTGTTTTTGGGATATTTTAGGTGTTTTTTATACTGTTTGAAGTCTGTATGTGGATTTTGTGATATTTTTTATGCAGGGGTAAAGTGGAGGGGATACTGGAGGGTTGTTGTGCACTAGAGGGCTACTGTGTAGCAGTTCTGGAAAAACTCAATACCAATGGTTTTAAACCGTCGGTATAAGACCTCTGGAATTCTGGAAAAAAACAATACAAATGGTTTAGAACCGTTGGCATAGGAGTTCTGCAAAAACACAATACCAATGGTTTTCAACCATTGGTATAATAATTCTCTAAAAATACAACACCAATGGTTCTAAACCATTGGTCTACATTGAGATAAATTTAAAAATCAATATATACTAACGGTTTCTGAAAACCGTTGGTAAAAATGTTATACCAATAGTTCTCTTGAAACTGTTGGTATATTAATAAATACAGTGGGATATACCGACGGTTTGGATCAAACCATTGGTATAAGGCTTTCCTCACGGCTTACTAGCCTACGGTTTTGAAAACTATTGGTATAGCCTATACCAACGGTTTTCCAGCCTATACCAACGGGTTGAAACTGTTGGTATAACCTTCTTTTCTAGTAGTGTTAATGGGATAATCATATCCCATTGGTTTATTTATTATACAACAATATCTTCCACTTGAGTTTTCAGAGGGATCTATATGAAGCTCTGTATGGAAAAGGATGTAGAACTCCAAACTGTTGGGATGAAGTTGGAGAATGAATACAACATGGTCCTGATCTTGTACATGAGATGACAGAGAAGGTCCAAGCCATCCAGCAACATATAAAAGTTTCTCAAAGTCCGAAAAATATCTATGATGACAACCATCGAAGGGACATGGAGTTTGATGTTGGAGATATATTCTTCCTTTAAATATCACCATGGAAGAGAGTCATTCATTTGGGAAATAGGGAATCTAATTCCCAGGTACATTGGCCACTTTGATATCCTTAATCTCATATGATCCATGGACTATCATCTTCAACATCCATAGAATATGGCTCCTATTCATGATGTGTTCCATGTATCACTCCAAAAGAAGTACATACCAGATTCCTCACATGTGCTGAACATAGAGGTGGTAAAACTACAACTTGATCTCTCATATGTGGAGCAACCAGTAAATATTCCAGACCAAAGATAGAAGGTTATACACAACAAGACAACCCACCCTGTCAGAGTTTTTTAGAGGAACCATAATCATGAAAAACTCTACTTGGGATCTATAGGAGGTGATGAAGGGGAGGTACCCACACCAATTTATGTAAAATTAAATTATGAGGGTGAAATTTTAAAAGGGCAAAAGAATGTAACGATCCAAACATTTATAAATAGAATCCCCCATTCTTATAGTAATTTTATATAGTTTAAACCTCATAAAATCTATTATAGTCCATGATAAAATCTTTACTTGTGATGAATAATGAAATAAGATGTGTTTCAAGAAGTTAAGTAACCTATGCCGATGAAATATTAACTTGAACATATGAATAGTATTATGAACCTTATGAATAATAAACTGGCCAACTAAATAGTATTTTCACCCATTAATGTATAAATAAAATTTATGCATATAATTAGTGAAAATATGATATAATTATATCATAGTATATGTATGTGGTTAATTGACAAATTATTAATCAGGTGTTAGTATTTTTATTATTTATAAATATTTAAACAAAAGTTTATAATTAATTAATTAAAAATAAAATGAATATTCATATAATTTATTAGTTAATTAATATATTTATGCCTTATGGTTTTAGGATAATTTTATGAGACATTATAGAATTTTTCAAAGTGTTAATAAATTTGTTGTCATTTTAAAACTCAAACATTCCTTGTAAATGGTGATTTAATTAAAACATTAATTACTCATATATATAAAATTATTTTCAGAAAATGGAGTTGAATTTTTGAATTATAAATTTTGATAAATATTTTGGGTGATTATATAGGATTTTTCTAAAATACTTGAAATTTTTATTAATAGTAAAATTTGATAATATACAATAAAAGCTAAATACATGAATTTTGGAGTCATAGATGATGTAAGGAAATGGTAAGCCCAAAAAAATAAATATACTTCATTATTTTAATATATTTTGAGATAATAATAAAACTATACATCTTCTTGACCCAAAATAATAAACTACTGTATATAATAATGAGAAAACACCCCTCTACTCCTCTATAAATATAACCTCTCACGCCCTATTCTCCTCACAAATATCAAGCTTTTATAATTTTCAATGTTATGCTCAATACTCTTAACTAGCCCCTCCCCCTATCCATGATCTTTTGGTCTTATATAAATAGAAAAACCCTTTCCCTATGGAGGTTCTCAAGGATGATATATTTGAGAGGTAAAATCTCTTCATTTTTCTTTTTAATTCATTTCAAATTTCATTTCTAGTCATATTTTATCATCACCTACCCTCATCCAATGGCATGATAAATACATTACCATTCATACACTATAGTCATATCATGTTAATCAAATCAACATCACTAAACTCCTTCCCCTCTCTTTTTTTTATCTAAAATTGAAATCGCCACTCGTGATGTGTCAATTTATCGACATTATGGGAATTGAACGTATATTTTACTTTAAAAATTCAAGGAATCTAATAAAACCATTAAATAGTTTAAAACGAATCATAAATTTTATTTCATATCAATATTTATATTATGTAAATATAATTTTTACATATTACTAAATGTTAAAACAAAACAAGTTAGTGGTCATCAAAAACCAAAAAACATAACCTAAAACGATCATCATTAACTTTTTTCTAATGAATATTCATCATGGTAAATATAAAAACTAATTATAAGATAAATTAATATTTTTTAGGATAAATAATAATATATAATAAAAATTATATATATTCATTGACATTTTAATTGAACATCCATTAATTAATATAAATGAACTAATCGTGAAAACTAAGAAAACAATTGCTCCCAAATGACAAAATTAAACTCTATAACTCGTAAAAAGGACAATAAAAGAACTTAATAAAAACATAATGAATAATATTAATTTATAAAATTTTATTTATTTGATAATTATAGAATAAAATGTGATTATATTAGATATTAAAGTGATGAAATCATTTATAAACATTGTAATGGGGATTCTCGAACCCAACTGTATTTCATTACGTTTTCCCTCTTTCACCCTATTTTCTATATAGACCTTCCTTAATTATAACTTATTCATCATTATATTACATTTTATATTATATACATTTTATATAACTTAGTTTTTTCCAAACACAATGTTTTCTAAATATACTCTTCTTTCAAAAAAAGATCACCCTTTTACTTCGTAGTCAAGGTTAATGACTCTTATGTCAAGTTTGTTTTTCCCTACTTCATCTAGAAGCCAAATGTTTATGAATTTATACTTTATGAAATGAAACTCATTAATTTCCATGGGTTGTTATTTTTCCATGATTGATATATTTTCTTTCTGACATGCATGATAATGTAAATATTATGATATGATGGTTTCTCCTTGAATTATATAGAACAATGTAAATGGCATGATGTCATGGGTGTGCCCAAAATTATATAACACTCAAATGCATTGGGTAATATGATGTATCTCATGAGGAAAATTCAAATATGCATGAACATGTTGCTGGATTTGTCCACCACTATGTGTGGAAGTTAACCATTAAGAGATGATGTTTCATTTATATGTAGTGACACATTCCATTCCATTATCTAATTATTCTTCTCATGATTATGAAGATAATGTTATCAATATGCACACCCCAGGTTATCTTGTTTCATATTCTTATCTATACTCTTAATACAATTTTATCTCACTTATTTTTTATATATACACTCAGGTGATTACATGTACTTATGATAACACTAGTGTTAATAAGAAACTAAACCAGAAGGAAGTAAATAAATGTTTATGTTTAATGTTGTAAGAATTATGTATGTTCCTTGTTTTACCAAGACACTAATCCTTTGGAAACTAGTAGGGTAATGTTTTTATGTTGTTAGAATTATAAAATAGTACTGTAAGACAAAGTAGGGCCAATATAATAGATTATCACAAACCCACCAGGATACCATGGTACCCTGATACCTGGGTTAGGTATAACATAGCCTGAAGGGCATTCCCAATACCCATGCATGGGTGACTAGTCGCTTGGATAATATAAGATTGAATATGCAAATATTTTTTCCAAATAACAATGGAAGAAAAAAGATTAAATCTATCTTGATAAATAGTAGAAAAGGATATGTATTAGAAGAAATAGAAAAAACAGTACCAAATATATAGATGAACATCATAGAGGTAACATCAACATTAACTAAAAATAATTCTCAAAAACATTTCCAGTGTATTAGAAAGACCACAGATACACCTGTCTCAATCATCACTCCATGGTACAAAGGATCAATAACATCCACCACCTCCATGTGGCACTTTCTCTTCACTTGGGACTAGCATATGATAGTCTATTAATTCACAATGGAAAAGGTTGGTTGGGAGATATAAATACAATTAGGGTCTCACCAAGTGTTCCATAATAAATTAAATAATATTTAAAACAATTATGTTTCATTTTTAAATTTAAAAATCCATGGTATATCATCATATATTTTAAACCAAAAAATACATTCATAAGATCAGATATGGATGATATATCAAAAATTGTCTTAAATAAACCTGTTATATAAAAAAATTGATAACATAGTTGGAATGAATAAAATAGTTCAATAATCATTGGCATATAAAATCATGTCAAAAAATTATATAACCTTGAAAAAACCTTTTGTTAATTTCTGAAATTTGATCCTCAAGTTTCTCAAAAATCATATAAGATAAGGATAGGTGTAAACATATAATCTGGTCTACACCCTAATTCACAAAACCCACATGGGACATCTACACTGCCAAAGGGGAACCCTATAGGGGATTATTGTTGTAATAGTTTTTCAATTGTTGTCATCATCTATATATTGATATGGAAACAAGGTCCTAGAGTAATTTTACCAATTAACACTATCAACCTAGTATAACATGTTCTTCAAGCATCAGTTAATTTACAATGGAAAATCAATATTTTCAAATCAATTCAAATTACAATTGCGTAGTTTTCAGTTTTAAGATGCATTTAACTTTTAAAAGATAAATAAGAGGTTTTCATAAATTTATGTCACTCTAAATCATATTTTACTTATTCCAATTTTTTTAAAATTCAATATCAATTAAAATTATCAAATAAATTTCAAAATCAAGTCATTCTATTCCCAAAATAGAAAAGAATTTTATATTCATTTGAATTGTAATATTGTTTCCACAATTTCATAGCTATTTAAAATTGCAAATAAAATCCATTCAAATCAAGGCTTTCAAATAAATTAAAATCTCATTTCAATTTAATCTAGAAATATAAGGTTCTAGTCCTAGGTAATATCCTTATGAAACCATGCACTTTTATTCTAAGGTTAAAGATGACACCCATAATGGGATCACCAATGAAGAATGAGGATAAGGTGATGAGAAATCATAAACTACTATAATGATAAAAAATGAGTTTATATCCCTAAATAATATGATGATCTAAAAATATCTTATTAAGATAGGAATAGAGATTTGAAAAAACCACATGAGAGGAGATCCACAAAAACAATGGAGATCAAATGAGGTCAACGATGATTCAATCCATTACAAAAAGGGGTTTTTGGAGCCAAAATTTCTTCTTGGGACCCTTATAAGATGAATTATTCATGTCAAGTTTGAAATAGTGTGAATAAAAGGTAAGTAGGATGGATTACAGATTTCAATAATATTCATAGGGGAATTAAAACCTGGGAACACTATTTTTTGGGCATGGTCATCCGATTTGAACAATCATGTGCCCCTACTTCTAGGTTACATAGTTTATCCTTGTATAGTTCATAGTTTTTTAAAACCCTTCCATAGGTATGAAAAAACATCACTATCCAAGGTTAATTGTTTTGGAGGGGGTTTTCACTCTGTTTAAATAAACTTTGTGCCCCCTTCTAGTGGCTCACAACAGGGCACATTATTTATTGGGAGAAACCACACCAGTATCCCAAACTATGTGCCACCCATTCAAAACCCCTTGGGATTCAAAATTTTTTCATATTCATCCAAAAAATCTCAAAAAATAAGAACCTTAAAAGAGATAAAAAAGGTCTGTGGAATTATAAAAAGAATATAACTCGATGTCAGAACCTCCCCACCATGATCAATATTTTTCACTAGAATGTTTGGAAGGAATTATAAATATCAAGGAGATTATGAAAATTCTCTCTCAACAATACCTCCCACTCCCAAATATCACGTGAATCAGAACAATGATTCCATATCACATGGACCAAATGTATCTTCCTCCCCTGAATTACCATTCTCTCAAATTTTAAAATCCAGAGTAGATGCTCACTCGTGTATAAATCAGGTTCAACCTCATGATCCTACAGGCCCAAGACATGAGATGGGTTAGAATGATACGTTCAATGATATGATACATGGAAAAACATATTTATCATCATGAAAAAGTATGATGTTATAAATTTAAATCCACATTCCCCTCCAACTCAACAACCTCAAAAGGTCCGACAATTTGACGTGCAAGCTTCCATTGTTTCACATGTCGTCAATTACCCAAATAGGATGAAACTATGGAAAACAATTGATCACCAACTAAAACATAAAAAGGTCACCTATAATGGTACTTATAAGAGTTGTAATGGTAATTTTATGTGTTAATTATTTGACAAGTAAATTGAATCTTTGTCACTCATTTTGGGACAAAAATATTTCTGACTAGTGAAATTTCACCAATCTCTAACCAAAAAAATCAGATTTATAAGGAAGAAAATACAAGGCCTCAAAAGGACCCATTATGATAAAATAATTAAAATTTTTGATGTATTATAAGTCAACCAGTCCCAGATAGACTTCTTGAGCCCCACCAATATCATGAATGTAAGAACAAATCATGTACTAAAAAATCTGTATAGAACATTCTATTTGGATATCCATCTGTGGATGATATGTCATGCTCCAATGTACCTAAGATCCCAGTTCCACTTAGAGGCCTCCCCAAAAAGGATATTTAAAATCCAGATCCCTATCAGAGACTATAGTATAAGGGACTCCATGAAACCTGAAAATATTATAATCATAGTGAAATCCCATTTTCTCAACATTTATTATATCAAAAATATATATAATGTTATTCAATTTGTTCAGCTATTCGATCACATCCCATATCGTAATCTTCTTCCAATGGGTTTGTATAAATCCAACCACAATTTAAATAGTTATCTTATCCAACCTCCATGTAATAAATATATGTGTATAAAGAAAATATGAAGGTCTCTGGTGCTCAGCTTGGGCCTAATGATAGGTATACCAATGAGAAACAAAGTTAGTGATGTATCATCTCCCACCTATCCACCAAAATCATTAGTACATTACATAAAAAATAATCCGTATTTTAGGGAGAATGTCCTTTCACCAACGGTGTACCATGCATTAAGAGATTCCCTAATGATATAAAAAATATTATCTAGATGTTTTTCCAGAAGAATTATCTCAAAGATAAGTGGTGGTTAACTATACACTATTGAAAACAACATTATCCCTTTTTTTAGATTCCTAAATGAATCTATGTAAAATGAGCCATCCTATTCCACTCTTATAATGATTACATCACATAATGGGTTGGTTGATTCTCAATAAATGCTTCAAAATTGGAATTCCCCTCTTATTACATCATCCTCACGAATGGGAAATCTACCTCTCATTGTATCTAAGTAGACGAATGGAAACTCTACAAGGGTCATGACTCGTTAGTAGGGGATTATTCTATCTCTGACCTAGCGTATGATGTTATAGGGGTTGTTGAATCTAATATCCCCCTGTGTGTTATGGAATTCATCAAATGTGATGAGTGGGAAATAATCATCAACACTAATGAATATTTTTGTGATAAGAGCCTTTAGGCCATTAATACACAATAGGAATTTGACAGGCTGGTGGAGAGGCATATTTAGGCTAGTAACTCCAAGAAGTAAGGTGACTGGATCTGAAAACATCATAGAAAAATTTATCATGGTTTCAAATGGAAGAATATTTCTATGGAAGAGCTCATCCAAACTTGGGAAAGGATAGAATAAAACATTGTTGTGTTTCTCAATAATGATCTGTATGAGATGGAAACATATCTATAATGAAGTATCTTCATAGGTACGCTCTCTAAGAGGATTAAATTACTATTCAGTTATTAGATGATTTCATATCAGGTTGGGTGATGTCCTTTTCTAAAACTGACTAGTTTCCCACTTTTCCATAAACATGTTTCTTTATAATAAAACATACATAGTTAGTATTACAAATCATAAAACCAATATACTAAAAGGTAATTCCACCAAATCATAATAGAGTTCATCATTGTTCAATGTTCATGATCATGGTCTGGATAATTCTTCTCATATTCTCTATGCTATATTGATCTATAGGATACCACGCAAACACCCAAAATAAGGAAAAACCTCAAGTCAAGACCTGATTGATCCTAGAAGACCATATAGTCTTTCATGCCCCTGGAATTTTCAATGTTGATGTATAATTCTTAATAACATTCAACTCATAAAAATAACTCATAAATTTTTTATTCCAAAAAATGTCACTTCTTTATGAGTGAGGAAATTCATTGGTGAAGCCACAACATAGAAATATTTGACAAACCTATTGTAATACCCCACCAAGACTAAGAATATATATATCTCAGAAATGTTATGTGGATACTTTAATGTCGTGACAGACTTCATTGTCTATTTATCAACTAGGATGAAATTTTAGGAGATGGAAAATCCCAAGAGCATCACTTATCATATAATCAAATAAAACATTGAAATTTTCATGTAGATTTTGTGGTCTATAAATACTTATAGGAATTATCTTAAATGATGCACATGGTTCACCTCATTCTTGAGGTAAACCAAGATGAAATACAAAAATACTACAATGAATGAGTTAATGTACTCATGGAAACTTTTGATTATTCAATCCGTAAATACTGAATGATCATTTTCATGACCAAATGGAATCCCAAGATACTCATAATATATATACCTACTATTGAAGGTGGCCTTCTAAATGTTATATTATTTTATTATCAACTAGTGATAACTATACCAATGATTAATATTCCATAATAACCATAACCCTTTCAGCTAAACAAAAAGATAAAAAAATATGTGGGAACATATATGTGTTCTTTACCCAACTTCATTGAGTTTTTGGTAATCAAAACAGAGGTGAAGTGTTTCATCAACATTCTTCACAATGAGTATTGGTCCTACTCATTGTGGAACACTTTGTAGAATGAATCCTTTCTATAAAAGATTATCCAACCAGGTATTTAACACTTTCAACTCTATTGGTTCAATATGGTTTGAAGGAATAGATATTGGTCGACTATCGGATACTAAATCAATATAGATCTTGACCTCCCATAAGGGTGGTAAACTATAAATATCATAAGTAAATGCATTGGGAAATTCTATTATGATTATAGGGAGATTATAACTCATGTATTCTAATTCAGCGTCAAAGTATAACACCAATACTACCCTAAAAATTTATATAAGAATAGTTTATCACTACATAACCTTGGGTCCCACTCTCACTAAATGATATAAAACACCCCATCGGGCATAGTAAAGGAAATGCATTAAAGATAACAAACAATTTAGGACTTATTACTAATAAGGTGATCTATCTAAAGGATAATGTCAATAGGTTTCCTGTAGAGAACTCAAAAATTATTAAAAATCTAAATTTATGAAAAAGATAAGTCACAATAATGAAAATGGATACCATTATCTTGCTTTGATATGAGGTGTGTGGTAATATACATCACATAAGATGAAGTCTCTATAGGATGATTTATCTGGTTCATAATACAATTTGATATAAATGAGTGAGACATACTAGTATCAAATAAATTAGTCACTCAAGATGAAGCTATAGTTATAGTACCTCTCACAGCTGGTTGACTTGTATTAAAATTATCTGGAGACTCTTATAATGTGTGAAAATCCTCATTATTGATACTTGTGGCTAGATACCATTATATCATGATGCATCTAATTTCTCCATAGTACTATTTTGAGATGATGATCCCCTTCCAAATCATTAAGGTGATAAGAAATGGAAGATCCTATATATGTGTATTTAGAACCAACATGAACTATATATCTTTGGTTCCTCAATAGATAAATTTATTGAATGCCCAAGGTTCCTAAAAATAATGTTCTATGGGCCTCTACTAGGTACTGTAATAGGTGTAGAGGATGACTACCACATACAACCACCATGAGACTCATCAACCTTCCTCTTTCCTTTAAATAATGTCATACAACCACCATTCATAGAAAAATTAACCCCATTCAACCCTAAATTTCCATCCATTTCAATCTCAACCATGAATTCCCAATATATAAAATCACTATAAGTGTTGAAATTTAGTATGAAAATATAATATTTAATTTTAATTTGAATATCCATATCAAATCTCTATTTATTCATCTTCGCATTAGTCTCTACATCAAGATTAAACCTAATAATATTTTCAAAACATATTATCTACCGTGTCAAAACCGTGTCACACTATTGGAGTCGTAGAAACTCCATGGATTTCAAAAAGACAAAAACAATAGATATAAATGATTAGTAAAAAGAACTAGAATTTCATTCCATTCAAAAACCTCTTTCTTATTTTTTATTACCGTCAAATCTCACTATTTCCTACTAAGACCTTCATGATTAAAATTGTTGTAATTTACCTTAATTGAATCACTCATTTCCAGTAACACACAAAATATTTATCTTTCTCAAACTGTCCTTAGACTCATAAATCTCATTAGAGACATGGAAGGAATGTGGATTATAGATAGAAAAATCATGAGCATGAATCCAAGATTCAATTCTCTAAGGTACAAAAAATGTAGTCTGTATAGGAATAGGTTCTAGGGGATATCCCAAATCATCGATAACCTAAAATACTATCACACAATGTTTCTAGTACATTGGTGTATTTTTTTCACTGTGGTTCTTAACCAGATTCCTCATTGGGCCTACTCAAAAATCTTCTTAGAGGAATGATGATACAAAATATAAATATAAAACACTAAATACATCGGAAATGATTCAATTGTCAGAAACATAGAAAAAATATGTAGATGTATCAGTCCCATCCGGAAGAATATTTTTGGGAATATAAAAAAACATTGATCAAATGAAGGGAAAAGTATATAACTAGATAAAAAAATTCAACAATGACATTTTATAAATCACCCATGATGTATTAAGGCTTGTTACAAGGAGATATGGCCAATAAATACATCACAACTACCTCTTAATCACCATGAAGACATCCCAAACCACATACTAACATTAGAGATTGATGTTTAATGTGAATCATTGATACCACTTATTCACAAACTAGCCAAGATACCCTAGTAGCTTGATTCCCAAGTTATATCTTAATTGTATGAAGTGAATTCCTGATTGGTATGGGTTTGCGGGTGTCACCTGGCATTAGAAAAGATCAGAGAGGAATTGATTGTCCAAAAAAAACATAAAAATATAAAATATAGATTGTACCATTATCAACACTCTAAAAGGAGAAATAAATGAAACATATTGCTAAAATAATACCTTGATATATAGATAAACATCCCAAATAGATATAAATTCAATGGGAAAAAGTATCAAATATATCTCTTATATAACAAGTGAATGGATCCAAAAATCACAATCATCTCTCTATGGTCCCATGGATCATAAACATTGACCAACTCCAAGTGTTTCTTTCCCTTTTCTTATAACTAACATAATAGATTATAAAAATTCATGAAGGAAAATGTAGGGTGTGAGATTTATGTCCCAATAAGTTCTCACCAAGTATTCCATAATCAATTCCATAATAATTAAACTAATTATACTTCATTTTTAAATTTAAAAAGGAAAGTTATATCATCACATAATTTATACCGAAACACTATTTCATAATAAAAGGGTTCGTAGATATATCAAAAACAATATTAAATAAACATTTTATAAAAAAATTATATAAAATAATTGGCATAAATAATACAGTTCAGTAATCATTGTCATATACAAAAAGTAAACATATCATAAAAACATGTACCTAAGCCTCCCAGTATATTAACATGGTTAATAGTATACATACACATGTTAATAATGTTCTTAAATCAAGATAGGAGTGGACATAAAAATCAGTTTACAACCCAATTAGGGAACCATCATACTCTATGTACATCCTCAATGGTGAATCCATAAGGAATTCTTGCCACAATTATCTAGTAATAGATGTCATCATGAACCACTACTAAGGAGTCAAGGACTGAACATTCTTGTACCATTTTACACAAATGACCTTTGATAACAAGTGCTTCAAACAACAATCAATCAAACAAGGGAAGATCAAACATCTCAATTCAATTCATATTATAATTTCCTAATATTCTATTTTCAACATGAATCTCTCATCTCAAAACCAAAATAGAGGTTTCCACCAATTAATGGCATTTCAAATCATCTTTTACTTAAATGAATTTTCCAAGAAACTAAATATCAAAACAATTAATAAAGTAAATTTCAAGACCAATCCATCATTTTTAGAAAATAATTCCCAATTTAAATTGAATAAAAATTAGGGTTTTATTTCCACACATTCCTTACCATTTCAAAACACACATTTAATACTTTCAAATAAGTGGTTTTAAATCAATAAAAATATCAATTCACTTCAATCGAGAAATGTATGAATTTATTTATTGGAAAAATCATTATGTGACTACCAACCATTTATAAAATAGTCAAAGGAGTCACCCATAATAGGAGCACCAATGTAGAATAAGGAGAGCAATATTAGGAAACAAATAATATAATCAAGATGAAACAAAATAAATTTAGATCCTTCAATAACATAAAGATATTTAAAACACTATGGAGGATAAGAAAAGAGATCAGAATGGACCACAAGATAGGAGATCCACTTACCCATAAGAGATTAAACGATATCAATAATGATTCGATCAACCAATAAAAGGAATTTTAAGAGAAAAAATCACCTCTTGGGAGCCTTCAAGGACTAAGGATACCCAGTAGGTTTGAAATAGGGTAATTATTTGTAAAAATGAGAATTTAAGGATTTAAATAAAATTTATGTGGGAAATAAAACCCACACCCATGGTCTACTTGTTAGGGTTGCATGGTTAGAAAATCTTTTCACCCATATAGTTAGGGTGCATGGTTTCTTCAAGGAGGGTGTACAGTTTTTTAACGAATGCTCCAACCATACACCCATAACTATATATGGTTTCATGGTTTGGAGCAGTTGGAAACATGGTGTATAAAAATGATGATCCCCAATATATTAGATCATAATCTGGAAAACTGATTGTTGGGCCAAACTGCATGGTTTTTTGTAATTGTGCACCAATCGTGCACATTCTCTTTTGCATCCAAAATTATCCAAATTATATTTGGATAACCCCAAAAAAATACCTAAATTAAATTTTATCATAAAAGTTAAAATTAATACCTTAAATAAGTTAATTTGATTTTACATAGATCATAAATTATTATTTTTAGAATATAATAATATAAATTCCTGATAAACAATGTGATTGTAATGTAAAACCCTTACCTCAGGTCTCAATTAATTCATATGTGTTTGATCCTCATATATAATAAATATTGGTTTGTCATATAATTATTACAAAACCATATTAATATTTATTTATATATAATAATTTATGATTTTTTAATAACCATTTATCACCTTTTTTGGAAATTCAATAATAAAATCACCATTCTAGGTGATAACTGCATTGTTTTTTAGGTATGTTCTTGTTTGATGGTTTCAATCCATGACATTTTTTCATGGTTACATAATTACAAGATTATTTATAATTATATGAATATCATATATATTTACTATATATATATTTATCTTCACCTATAATTTTTTTGGAAAGGACACTGAATTATGATGTTTGTAGTGATTGTAAGTTGTACGTATATGTGATTGTTGTTTTAATTTATTGATAAATTGATTGATATAGGGGAAAATATTAATTAACCATTATAAAATCATTATTATATCATATAAATATTATATATTCATCATATATATCATTATTATAGACCACGTAAAATTGACATTAAAAATGAATCACCAATCTTCGTGGAGGTGGTAGCTCACACATGGGCATGACCCGGGTTATTGATTCCCAACATATTAGAGGGTAATTAGGTAGATGTGATATTATCATTACATAAATATAATAATTATAAAAATATAATATATAAACATTATATGCCTGAAAATAACCATATATAATTTTTTTTGAAGAAAAATGAATTTTACCACTACAAAAAGACAATAAGTCCTACATACACATGATCGATGCATTTACATCCCATTTGATGAAAAATAAGGTGAATAATGGTGTTTACATAATGATTTTGACATCCAATAATATTTAGTATATTTATTTTTTTCTTTTCATAAATATCAATGACTTATAGGAGCTAAAATAATATGTTAAAAAGAAATTTATTGGTTAAGTAGATTACCTCTTCTAGGAAATAAGTGTTTTTTATCTAATATTTAGGATCCTAGGGTTTGAATTTTTGGATGAAAATAAACTATATAACGTGTCTAAAAAATTTTATGACTAAATTTGGAAGTTTATTGTAGAGATAAAAGGCTCAATGTGGTTTGAATAAGAAAAATGATGGGTGTCCTTTCATAAGGGAGGGAGAGAATACACTTTTATTTTCTTAGAAAATTAAATCAAAATATATTCCTTTGAATGAAAATTATTCAAAATGGTAATTTATTAGAAGATAAGATACTATTTCGTCTTAATACAACAAAAAAATTAAAAAATTTATAGGTTTATGTTGTGATTTAAAACATATCTTTTTGTTTAACCACTTAGTTAGCCAATTTTAACAGTTAACACAGTAAAAACATTACACTCTTAATGGTTTATAATTTTGATTACAAGGTAATAGTTGAAAAATTTATTGAAAAAATATGATTTTTTAGAAAATATATTATCTAAAGTTTCCAATTAAAATATTTTGTTATGATTTTATGTAATTTAATAAAATATTACTTTGAAAAAATACCATGATTATGAAATTTGACACTATTCAATTAATTTTACTTAAAAGACATAAATACAAAGTTGCATTTATAATTAATCCACTAACACAACAATAATATTTTATTTTCCTCCAAAAAAATTTGTGAAACAATATATCTTACTAAAATCTTATTACATGTAATATTTCTAAATTTATATATTTTAATTTTCTAATTATTGAATAAATATTACATCGGCATTACATAAACATGTAAGGTAATTTTATAGTTAATAAAAATTTAGAATAAAAATATATAATAGGGAATTAATTTCATTAATATCAAAATATATATTTATATTCCTTTATAACATGATTCTCCCCTATATTGACATATAAGATATATTTAAAACTAAGAGGGTGAAATTTTTCAAATTTCGATATCTTTAATATTAAATAGGTAATTTTCAAGGAAACTTTTCAGTAATGTAAGTATATTAAAATAATAATATGATAAGTGTAAAATTAAAACCATCCAATAGAAATTATTTTTAACAAACTATGGCCTTTTCACATAGTTTAAATCTATATTAACCTAATATACCCTTTATCGAGGTGATAAATCTTAATATGGTTATTACTCATATTTACCAAAAATAAAATGGTCCTATTTACAAAATATGATCCCTAGGATTACAAATATAGAATAAATTTTATCATATTAAAAAAAATTAAGTGGATGAAATTGATTTTAAAAATAATAATGATAAATGGAATGAAACCCAATTTTTTAAAAATTGAATTTTTAGGAATAAAATATGTTTTATTCTTATCGCATACATCGGAAAATTTTAAATAAATGTTATAAAATTTTAATTAATATATATTATATAAAAATTATTAAAATAAATCACTAATAATGAATAATTTAATTTATTAATTTAAAAATAAATTGCGTGGATAAAAATATTGGCTCATAAAAAATGACCTCCATCATCTTAAAATGTTTTTTAGAATGGTTTATAATTAATTAATATACAATTAATTTATTTTATACATGTGTAATCCTTGAATTTTTTATAGATGATTTGGTAATAATCATTATATATAATCTAACACTTAGTTGATGAAAACAAATAATAATATATTAATTGTATATCTCATTTCTTTTAAACTCTTTGTTTCATGTAACGCAAGATATCAAATAAATGAAAATATTGACTTATTTTAGAGAATATCATGAAGTTACACTTTTGGATTGTTTTAGGTTATTGGGAAGATAGATAACACAATTTATTTTAATTTGGTAGGGTAATTGATTATCGATTATAAGTTCGGGGAGAGAGTCACATGGAAATAAAAAAAATATTAAAAAAAATATAATGCAACTATTTTGTGAAAGTGGCTTAATATGTCAAATATATCAAAATTAGGATAATATATTTTTTAAAAATCGACATGAAATAATATTTAGATATAATTATATTGAAATTTTAACCTTATCTCTTAGTTAATCACTACCCCCCAATAAACCCTTTTAGAAGGCTATCTATGTTAACAAAATTATACTGTTTTTACTATTAATTTTAAAAAACTAAAGATTATCAGTTTAAATTATATTAATTATTTTGATTATGAAGATGGAATAGATTTTATTTTATTTTACTTCTATAAGTGGTATAATTTAATTTTAAAATAATCATCCAATACAAAATAAATACAGTTTTTTAGAAAAATCCATTTAAAACATGAAATTATGTTTTATGTCCTTTCCAACAATGTAAAAAATACTAGATAAAGGATAAAATTTATTGTTTAAAATATATTGAAAATAATAAATTAAAATCCTTAATTAATAGTAGTTTTTTTAATATATTTAGATAACTACACAATGTGTAGACATAAAAAACTATTTTTTGAAAAATCACTGATTTTACCTTCAATGTATTTTTTTCATTTCGAACTAATAGAGAACCAATGATATAATTTAGTAAATTTTTAGAAAATAATCTTTAATAATTTAATTTTCTAATTTTTAACCACCAATCAAATATTTGGGAATTAAATATAAAAAAATTATATTCCTATATTATATTGTGGTTTTTTTAAATCCAACATTGTATGTAAAGAACGATATCATAGAAATTAAAATTATACAAAGAGAAAATGTAATAAAATATTGAGGTGTTACATTAGACCAACATTATATGAATTTCTCACAAAAAATTATGTCACATGGACAAAAAAATTAAAGAAACATCTTCATCATCACATCCTTGGGTTCCCACGTAGAATCCTCAAATTTACGGCATTTGAACAAAAATTTAGCTGGATGTGCGGTCTGTTTTCACAGACATTCTATTTTTGATACATAATCTCGAATAGCTTTAAGTCATGAGATATATCATTCCCTTATTATTTGAACTATATTTTTTAAATATGTTAAGGATTGTTTATACACTTACTTATGAGATATTCAATGGAAAGATTGAAAACATTAGAGAGATTCAAGGAATGTTATAGAAAATAAGAAATCATCCATATATGATAATGAATTTATATTGGAAAAATATAACTGGGGAATAGGTATTACTTTTAAAATCTTGAAATATTATTCCATAGAGTTATTAATAGGATTACCATATCACTAACTTTGAAGTCTAAATTTTTATAATGATTGTAAACATAATGGTTCTATCAACTCTAAGTTGTCCTAATTTGTTGTTGATTGGATATAAAATTCTCAACTACAGCTGTCCTAATAACAAAAATTCTCTAATTTCATCCAAACACATTTTATATTTTCAATTCCTTCTATATGGGTCTTCCTAATGATCCATCTAAATGCTCGACTGAAATCTATTATTGTATGATAACTTTTCTAAAAAAGGTATTGACCCCAATAAAATTCAAAATAAACAAAACATGCTCTTAATAGGTATTATAGGGTTCGAATGGTTATCTTTTATATGGAATATATCTTTAGATGATATGAAATATTAATGTTCAAGTATTTATTTAATTCATGCTACGTAATTTCCCAAAACACTAAGATAAACATTTGATCCTGATCAGATACAATTGAATGTGGTACTTCATATAACCTTACTACTTCTTCAATGTATATCCTAAGAAACTGAACTGGAGATAGATATTCTCGGATTGTAATAAGATCATCCGATTTTTTAATATGCGTGACTACAATACAAATATCATTATTATATTTTGATTTTTTAGGGAGCCCAATGATGATATTGATGGTAATGTTTTCCCATTATCATTATTTTGTGGAAAATGGTTTTAATTCTATTTATAATTTTATCTCTCAGCATTAACATGCTTAATTATTATAAATTAACATTCATACTGTACAATATTCATTTTTTTAGTCCCACAAAAAATAATCTCTTTGAACTAAGATCTTCATCCAACTACTTCTTCTTCAGTTTTGGTATTGATGGGACCCATAATCATTTCCCAAATATTATCATTCCACTACAATCACAATTGAACTAAATAACATTTATCACCTTCCTCTATTGTTACACATCCTTCTTTGACAAAGCATTATTCCTTGCATTTATGGATGGTTAAACAATAATTTGAGATAGATATAAAATCCACATTTCCTCATGATTTAAAATTACATATTCAAAAATTCCATAAATATTGGATATATTATGATACCTATCATAAAAATATTGATATGGTATTTTTGATTGGGATAATTATCAACCTTGGTCACCTTCTATGTGTGGTAATATAGTAAGTATTGATACTCTTAAATTAACATTATCCATCTCATTCATAACATTTTTAACACTTTCTATGTGATTAAATACTGTAAGATTTTATGATTTTTATATATATCACATCACTTACCATAAATATAATTAATCAATATTTTAGTTCAAATATTACTTCTTCCAACTAAAAGTCTTCAGTCTAGTAATATTTCACATGAATTTTCAATTAATCGGAGGAAAAATCTATCACCATATAATTATTCATAAGGATGCATCTTGATACCTTTATTGATGAATTTTTATATATCAAAAAAACTGCTCTACTAGAGGGTAGGGTAATCATATGTGTACTATCAAAACTTTTTTTAGTTTCTCGAAATCTTCCTAAAATTCATGAGTCAAAAATAACATGGATCATATCTGTGTTATCATAGTTATTTTAATTGATATGCATGATAAATACATTTCAATGGGTCAGTATTATCTATCCAACACACAAAAAATATAGATATTTATAACTGTGGGTTTTCTAGGACATTTGTCGTTATATTATTCCTCTGAAGGTTCCATTAATATATCCTCAAATTAGATTATTTGACCCAAGAGTTACTTTTCAACTAAAATTCACACTTGCAGAATGTGGTAGGAAAATATTCCTTCCTCAGTGTATTTAATTTAATCTTTTGATAGTTATCAAGATCTTCCTTGATCTTGTAATATAGAAGAATATAATCTTTAAATACTACCACATACATATCTCGATAATCAACAAAGACTCTTTTCATTAAATATATATAAATAAATGAGGTCTTGGTATATAAAAATGTCATCTCAATAAATATCTATTTACCATTCCTCATTAAGGAGGTTGTATTTAGTATATCCTATATCACAACCCTAAATTGATAATATCTATAATAAAGGTCATTCATGGAAATATATTGAGCTTTTCATAGTTTACCTAATATGTAATCAATACAAAGAAAAAGGTACTTGTTCTTGATACTAACATTGTTATGATATTGATAATCAAATAAAAGACTTGTTAGATCATATTTATTATTAATAAAATGAATCTGTTCACTTCATGGTGGAATGATAGGGAATATACATACCTTATCATGATTCTCCTAATGTTCCATCTTCATTTCGTGTAACTCAGTTGGGTTCGAACTATGTAGATTATACCAATTAGTTATAGCACTAGAAACAAGTTCAATAAAAAATAAACATCATGATATTGGGAAATCCTAGAAAATTCATCTGAAATACATTATCATAATCATAAACCATATACATATCATTAATTTTTATTTTATCTTGAAGAATTTTACATAAATAAAACTCATGACTAGTTAGTAAGACTGATAGAATTGAACTAACATCAATTGGAAGTTTATATTTTTCCTTTCACAAAATGATAATCATGGTTTGATTATGAATATATAATGAGACTTCCCTCCCGTAAAAGTTGATACGGGATATATATTTATAGATCAAATCAATGCATATAATCTCATAAAATTCAAATATGTGGAGAATCATTTATTTTTTAAAAGTATATTCCCATAAACTTCTAGTGGAGAGGATAATGAAACTTTAGATATAATCATTATATGATAAAGAGTTTTTCCCACAAATTTTACATAAATTCAATTACATAGCATTATAATATCCCAATTTTTTTCATATATAAACTATTTGGTAGATACAGAATCAAATAAAACATTTGTAGTTATAGAGTGAATTGTATGTCTACCATTAAACTCTTTATTATCATGACCCACTTCCAAAGTTGTGATTGGTTGGGATTTCCCTTCGTCTCTGGGATTAAGATGGTTCTAATACTAATTTACACCATTAACCATTTAACTAATGAAATAACTAGAACAATGTCTATACTCCTTAAAATTATAGCACACGAGTGTGGGTATCACATTCATGTGATATTATTCAGTATTCCATTCATTGACTAGCCTCTTAAAAAGAATTCAATATTATTTTACTCAATTCACCAAATTTACTCACATATAAAATTTAAAACACCCTATATATTAATTTCATTAATGATTCCTCCAACAATTACAACATGAAGGATGATTAATTTTATCTCATACATGGGGTTTATTTTTAGAATTTCCCTGATTTTCAATCTTTCTATATTTATACCCAAAACAATGAGAATAATTAGATACTCTAATTTCAATTTATTTCATGATATGGAAGCAAATTATTTATTCATATCTTTCAAAGTCACTTTTATAAATTGGATTTCTATGCCATTATCTCAATCCACTATTGAATTTTTCAATAATTCATTCATGATGAATGATAAAACCAAAAGTATACTTTGTATGTGTAGTGAAATTTCACCCATTGGTACTAATGAATTCTTCATGCTTATACATCAAATCTAATAATTATCCTTCAACATTTGGTAAAGTGTTTGGTTTAAAATACTTATTGATAATTACTTTCTTAAACTATTCCCATTTCACAGACTCAATACCCACATATTTCATCATGTCATTATTAATCATCCAAAATTAATTGGTTTCACCATAAATAAATTATAAAAACAAAATAAAATTCTCTTGGTCATAGAATTGGATAATATAGAATATTTTTTCCATATAACTAATCTGTTTCTAAAAAAAATTGATCTAAGGAACCATTAAATAAAGTTGGACATTGCCACATAAAATACTCAATATAAAGTGATTCCTTCTATTGTTCATTAAGAATATCAATGATAGTGATGTAACTATCTATTGAAGGAGATATTTATCTAATAATAGATGAATAAATACATATCCAATATCTATCTTCATTTGGTATATCATGCGGATGGTTATAGAGGTTTTCATCACATTCATCCTTAATAGGATTCATTGTTGTTCCAGTATTTACTAAAAAGAAATAGTTTAAGAAAACAATATCATAGTGAGAAATATGTTAATCATGAAAAATAATTTTTGGGATATCTGAATCATGAAAAATAATTTTCAATATATAACACCCCATGGTAATCCTAAAGAATTCATGGTCATCATCTATTCTAATCCGTTATAATGATTCATAGTTAAAAGAAAATAAAACTAATCATTTAACATGAGAGTGTTTACATAGGTTTTAAGCCTTAAGATAAATCATCATGCAATGGTCAGGATCTAGATAATAAAAAATATTTTCTATTTTGAGTTTTTACCAATAGGTTAATCTATTACCAAGCTGCTTCCATTTTACAATATCCAGATAGGGATGAATTTTCTTGGAAAATAAAAAATATCTTATTTATCTATGCCTTGGGTTTCTATTCTGTACTTCAACTTATACAATAGGTTTTCAAAAAATAACTCTAATCCTAAGATCTGAAAATGACTAAACCCTGCTTTGATACCAACAAATCTGACTCAAGAATAACATAAATACATATTATATCATTTTAGATGATTTTTAAATATGTTTCAAAATAATGCAAACATAAGGTCAAAAAAAGTTTTTTTGCCTTTAGAGGGTATATACATAATCAAATAATTTCATGAAACACCATCAGCATCCCCCTAAAATTTATTCTCTTAGAGTACCTATATTAGATATTTCTTAAAAAATTTCTCATTTAAATAACTTAGTGAAGAGGGAAATATATGAAATGGTTATCTAAGATTCTTAGTATGAGTAAACATAAGGAATATAGATCATTTATTATTAGTGATAATAATCACATGGGAATTGAAACATATACACAAGATATGAAATTCATACCCAATTAGTGAAGGATCATTAACAATGAATCATAAAATAAGGTTTTTAATAAAAATAAATAAGTAAAAAGTGTAAAAAAACATAAATAATAATTCACGATCTATGATAAGATATCACAAGTGTAATACATAATATTTTGGAATACACATATACATTTAAAATCATAAACATTGTAAGGGATGACTGAAAATGTTGTCATAGTGGATTGGGATCACATTCCATTCCATTATTTTACTATTTATGGATCCCATCCATGTAAATCAGAGTGAACATAGTCCCCTACTAAATTGTATTCAATCAATATTTCATTCCTTATTATCTCTTGAGATATCATTATTTACCCAAAATTTTTGATGGATATATAATTTTTGGGCAACCCACCACATAATGAAAATCATATATATGTGTTATAAATTATGTTAAATCAATTATCATATTATAATAGAATGTATTATGGAAAATAAATTGGATTCATAAACTTCTCATCATTACATAATCATTATCTATCCATAGTAATAATGTGGATGGTATTATAAAAGAATTCATTATCTCATCATACTTTTATTAACCCATTTTAATGAAGTATTTTACATTTAATCATCCCAAAAGAGAAATCATAAAATGTAATTAATTAAATTTTAGGTAATAATAATATCAAATCCCCAATTAACCCATAAAATCATTAAATAATGTTGGAATAGATTAAAAATTACATTAAAATCACATTTAAACTATTCATTGAAAAAATAATAAAAATATTGTTTTCTATTATTAAATTTTTGAATAAAAATTCAAATCATATAGAGAAAATTATTATTATGAAAATATTTTATGGAAACATGTAATGGAATATTTAAATAAAATATCTATCATGATAGAAGTAAAATCTGTTTATTGCATATATGCTAAAAGAGAACAATCTTTTAACACTTTTTCTAAATCCAAAATAATGAATTGTTTCGAAATAATTTCATTGAAGAGATTCATGTTAAACTTTTTTAAATAGTGTAAAAGGTAATAATAATGAAATTTTTAAATAATTTCTTGTTTATTTAAAAACATCTATAAAATAATTTTGATATTCATAGACATGTATGAAAATGTACATCAGCCAAATATAAAATAAGGAAAATTTTTACAAAAGACATTTCTCAATACTTTTATATTCCATAGTTATAACATTTTACCATTAATTTAGAATTATATGAATACATAAATAATAATAAAATATATTTTTTTAATTGATAATATTCCTATAGTTTACCTCTATCAAAATTTAATATATACAAACCTGAAAAAATAATGAGATATTAGCATAAATCTTTTAGATCAAGTCTCATAAATATTCATATTCATATGCATTAAATTATATTTTATAATAAATATAGATATAATATAAATATATTACATAACCATATTATTAAATATAATACACTTAATTATTCATTTATAATTTCTAAATTTACTCTTATTAAAAATATAATTATTAAAATGAACATTCAGGTGGAAACTAGTCTATTTTCCTTTCATGTTTGAGTTTGATGGTTCCATTACATTCACCATGGTCATGGTTAAAGGTTAAATAGAATATTAATCTTGAGAAAACAATAATATTTTTTCATAATATATACTTTTATAATCATTGATATATATAGGTGAAGAAAAATTAATTACATCACTTCGTGGAGACAATTTACTTTATGTACGTATGAATGAAATTTCTACATATGAATGGTTGAAAAAAAATATTATTTTAAATATTAATTCACCTCAAAAGGTTTATTATTATATTATACATAATATAAATATATTCATTAAATATATCTTTATTACCGTCTATGTAAAGGGTAAATTAAAAACCAATCACATCGCATTGTGGATGTGGTAGTCGAGACATACAAATGAGAAAAGTTATCATTTTCCAATGGATGGAAATGTAATAAGGTAGATAATATCATATTGTTATATATGAATAATTATATAATTAATATCATATGTAAACGTTCAATCTATAATAATATCCTTCCAAGAATGATGTTGATGGAAAATGAATCACATCACCAAACAGAGGTGGTAGTTTACTCTTATATATGACTGATAATTTCATTTCCCATTTGATGGATAAATGGTGGAAATGGTTTAACATAATAATATATAATTATATTTATAGTTAAGATAAATTATTAGTCATTTTATTATGAATAATATTGATTTATAGGTTGTTTAATTAGAGATAATCATTGTGAAAATCATGTAAGATGATTACTGCTTCCTTGAGAGACCTTGATTTTGTTACACAATAATACTTTATTGGATAGAAATAGGGGTTTAATAGGATATAACTAATTATTTTAGTTATGAAATAAAGGTTTTTAAGGTTATTTTTGAGATTAATTTCTCAATATTTATGACTGAAGGATGAGAAAATATTCCCTTTTATAAGTGAGGGGAGAGAGACAAATTGAGTCAGTTAAATGTTCAAAATAATATATTGTAAATTTTTTATATAGGTGGCTCTGATTGGAAAATAAATATAATTAAGGTATGATAATATCAACAAATATTTTAATGATAAAATATTGAAATGTTTTAGTCTCATTTCAACCTTTATTTATTAGTTTAACCCACTCCGATTAATCCCTTTTAACTATAGTTGTGCGAACAAAATTTTTCTCTTATTACTATTAATTATGAACTAAAAATTAGTTCTTAATATTATATTATATAAATTATTATAATTCTAAATATGTAATTCATTTTAAAGTATGTAATTTATATATGTTTTGTAAATTCAGTATTAAATATTTGTTAATATTCTAAAAAATCCATTTTTTATTAGAAAATGTATTTTTAAGCATAAAATGGACTTTACATTAAATTATTTACTTATAAATACTATTATAATAATGTTAAAATATACTTATAAATATTTATTCTACAAATTTCTCTAATATTACTATTCAAAAATGATTTCTTTATTTTATTAAGAGAAGCCAATATTCTTGTAAAAACAAAATAGTTTTCTGAAAAGTAACATATTTTACATTATAAATTTATATATGAATTTCTAACCAATTGATAAAATTTGATTTAATTTTAAAATAATGTAAAAAATTATTTTTAATATTTTATTTTATTTCATTCATTACCTAAAATTTCACAATAAGGAGTTAACATACAAATAATAATAATTCAACAGTATATTATAATTCATTTAAAGTATATGTTTCATGTAAATCATTAAATCAAATAAAATAAATTTATTTAAGAAAAATTATGTCAAAAAAATTTACATGGTCACATTTATTACACATTTAGTATTATCTGATATCTTAAAAATAAAAATTAATATGTTTACATGATAGTAATCTCTTAAATAATGATTTTTATTCAAAAAAGAAGACTAAATAATTAATCTGGCAGAGTTATTAATTTATTTTCAAGGGTAATTTTGAATTGAAAATAAAATCCACCCAATGTAAATGGGATTTACCCCACACTTCAATGATCTACTCATCAATTATATGAGAATTCACCACCCCTTTGTAACAACATCCGTTCATCCTCTATAGATTCGTTTTAAGTCCTATAACCCTCTTAAAGAATCATACATTAATTAAATCCATCACTAATTATAGATAAATAATATTGTATTTATAATACAAGTAATTTAATCAAAAATAATTTTAATTTATGAATTGATAACGAGCTCATTACAATTCCCAAAACATGTATAAAATTTTACAACTCTTAAATAAAATCCAATAATTTAGTATAATAGTTTTTTCATATTCTCCATCTTGGGCTTTAGATTGTACATACCAATAATTACATGAATGAGATAAAATATATTTTTAATATAAATAATAAATATACTCCAAAATTTTAAGTGCCCCCAAATAACTTTAAAATTCCACCTGAGGACAACTACTTTTTCTAATAATTAGTAGAATGATAACTATAAATTATGACATTATTTAATATAGTTGATTTACAATTCTATAATATTTTTGATTTAGAACTCTCAATATCAATACGGAACCATGATACTCCAAATATAAACATTGGGACCTTACAACATGTCCCCAATTTGGAATAATCATTATTTTATAAAACCCTTCATTTATGACTTTACCCCATGATTCATTACTTTTAAATCAATTTAATTATTTTTGCTCACCTATGACAAAGAAATAGTTTTCTCTATGATCCTCATAAATCAAGTTATTTATTTTAGTATTTTTTTTCACTAATAATATTGGGATCACCATCATCATTTATCCCATAATTCATTTGGGTAGGTAAATATATCAATTTAATATATGTTTATAATTATAATTCTATTTCATATTCTTAATTGTGTGTTTTTAATTTTAAATTATCAAGGAAAATTTTTTGTACCCTTCATTTCATTATAGATTCCCTCTAAATTTATATAAGAAGATTTATCCAATATTTTTTCTTCAATTAAATTTTTATAAATATTTTATGATATTCATGAGTCTTTTATTTAAGATCTTATATGATCCTATATATATTTAATAACCCTGAAATAAGTCTCAGTCAAATGGACTATTATATATACCTGGGCCACCTTCTATGTTTCGAATGTTTCACTTATATTTTAAAACACTATATTTATTTTAATTTGGGTTTATCCAATTCCAAATTTTTTCTCGCATTATTCTCACTCTCGAATATATCGAAGTCATAATTTTATTATACTCCCATAATTTCACTATATCCATAAAAATTTACATGAAATATCATTTCAATAGGTGATTCATCCATTATGACATTCACTTTGTGGTATCACATGTCACCAACCCAAAATAATTGGGGAGTTCTAAGTAATAGTCCAAAACGTATTATACTATTCTTATTAGTATAGATCTCTACATAAATACAAGATCAATCAATACAATTTTCAAATTATTCAAAATGATTCATTTTTATCTTTATGTGGGCATATTTTGATACACTTCATAACCTCTATATTCATTTTCATTAACATGTTACATTCCATCCAATTATAATCCAGAAAAAATAAGTTCTAATTATTTTAACCCCTTATTCCTTTACATATCATGGAACCAAATGATATTAATTGAATAAAATAAAAAATATAAATGCTATTTTTTATTATAATGTTTTCATGATATATTCCCTCTAAAACATGAATCATTATCATTTTTCCTATAATATTTATAAATTTTAATAATAATTTCCATCACTAGATTTAATCATTTTCCATGATTTATAATGTTTATGAACAAGTAATTTATAAAAAAAGTTATTTGCAACATCTATTGTGAGAAAATATAATGTTTCTTTATTATCAAAATGATGGATATTTTTGTGGGACAACATCATGGAGTCAATGCATCTGTGGTCATAAATTTTGGTTAAGTTGTAATCATAATTTCATGTGAATTAAATTATTGTGTCTCAATTATTATACACAAATAAATGATTAAATCTATTATTATCAATAAAACATGTTTCCATTTTATAATGAAAATTTATAATTATCCTTAAATACCAATCGAATAGATCATTAAATATATTCCATTTCCAATTTGATTTATATTATCCATGTTACAATTAATGTTCATCAACAAATTTTGATTCATATCATATAGGATGAAAGAAAACTATATAGTATCTTTGTGAAATTATTATTTGTTAATCATAGTGAATGTTTATTCAATTAATCCTCCTAATATTATTTATTTTACAAAAATGGTTTTTTCTTGGATTTGATACTTTTACAAGTCTAAAATCATCATTTTTATCATGAGAGGCTATATAGTCCTCTTATTATAATGGACCAAATTTATTCCCCAATATTTTTATATTCTTAATCTTCAGCAAAATCATTCCAGATTTTCTATTGAATTTATATTTTATCTTGTTTGATACTAATTATAATAAATATCTATAAATATATAGTAACTAAAAAAATTAAAAGGAATATAACTTTGAAATAAAATTTCATTTGTTACATTTGTTATATTACCACCCTTCATTTTTCATTCTTGGTTCTACACCACATTGTATGTTTCCTAACACAAATAAATATACTATGGTATGATCTATGTAAAAACCCTCTATTAATAGTTAAATAATATCGACATATCTGTTTACATTTTCATATCATATGAATAGATTTTCTATTTTTAAATAACATTTAATGATTAATTTTGATGATTTTACATAACCATTTAGTCTTCATTCTATATTTTACATTTATTTTTATATATTTGATGATCTAAAAATATATAAAACTTGTTATCTCTCATTATTAGTCATATTAATGACTAATTATGTTGTCAATGTTCCTTAATCAACTATTGTATTATTCATTTTCTTTATCATATAAAAACATCTCTACCAAAAACTTATTTATTTAAACTCAATATTTCAATTATTCCTCTTTCTATAGATTTGATATATTTAAATTTTAGTAAATTCATTTAAAATGTTTTAATTTATATTCAATTTCATCATTATTAACATCAATCACAATATCTTACTGTACAATTTTATTTATGAATTAAAAAACTCACATGATATTCTTTACATAAAATATTATTTGTTTGGAAACTTTTTTATTCTGATGATTTTGGAACTGATATGGTAAAAGAAGTCATAGTATTTTATTATTATTTCACTATCAGTTAGTATTTAATTTTTATGAATATCCAAACCCTTAAGTAGTTCTTTTTATTACACCATAAGAATAACTATTTCAACTAATTAATTTGTTTTTCTTTCTCACATGTATTTTCCACCATTTCATTCATAGAATCTACTAAATCTAATTTTACTTTAGTCTTACTTACTATATAATAAAAAAAAGATTTTTGTCCTTCATGTCCACATGTAAATTTTATTGAGACTTATTACTTTATTTATTTCTATATCACATTCCATTTGGAGTAATTTTTCATTTTGATCTTATAAGAATCCAAACATCTCCTCGTCATCGTACTTCCCTACTAGATACATAATCGTATTGTGACTATAAAAAAATACATCATAGTTATTTATCATTTACTTTACATATAGATTTTCTATATTTTATCACACTATATACAATTGGGAAAAATTTATTACTCACATTATTTTTTCATAAATCTTTATTGAAATCATGATTCTCCATAATAATTTGTAATATATCATTTTGGATAAATGTATTGATGTTACTTCAAATTTTAACAGCATGTTATACCCCACTATATTAAATTTTATGTTATTAATAATCTCTATGTCCTTTATTTCGTCCCTAAGACAATGAATGAATACAAAGACATAAATATTTTTTTTTAGTAGCCATTGATGTTCTCATTACATTATATATTTTTATAATCAAATATTTTATAAAATACATGGAGCTTTTTCAACATGGAATTTATACCCCCTTCTAAGATTTTATAAATTTATACATATTTATTAAATATATATTTAGATTATCACCTTCATATATTTTTATTTCTATCAAAAAATTATTTTTTGGATTTTGATCTTCATTGATGTTCTTCTTATAAGTTTATATCATTAACTACTCTATATGAGCACATACTTGTTTTTTCATAAAATTATGAAATGTATCTATCTAAAGATATTAAAGATAGATACCATATAATCCTTAATATCTTATACATTTATCTATTTAATAGTGGAACACCCTTTTCATTGAATATATTCAAAATGAATATAACTTCATTTCAAAATATTATCTAAATTATCGCCTTGATATGATACCACATTTTATGAAAAAAATAAACGAAATTTATAATAATGATGGGGTGATTTGGGATATAATATTTCCTCATTCAATGGATTTTATTATTTTTATAAAAAATTAATTAATTTATCATTCCATGTAATCATTGAATAAATTTATGTAAAAAAATTAATGTTTAGGGACATAAGGTAAATTTTTGATTCCCACTATGAGAAAATGGGGATATTTCCATGTACCTATAGGCAATATTTTCAAACTATAGCTATAGGCTAGTTTTCTATGGCTTGTAACCATGGTTTCAAAAACCATGGAAATAGGTCGTGGCTATAGGCACGGTTTTCTGTCCTATAGACACAGTTTTAAAACCATGGCTATAGGCCAATTTTTTTGATGTCCTATAGTCACAGTTTTTCAGTACCATGGAAATAGATTTACCATGCTTCCACGGGGAAAAACATTTCCTACGAAAAAAATTGCAGAGAGACCTACCACCACAGTTTTGTAGAAATTCCTATGGTTTATATTATTATATATATAATAATGTATATATATGTATACCCGAATTGTCATGCGGTGTCACGGTGAGTACACATGTTTGTAAAGGGAAAGTACATGGATTGAAACTCGCAGGCAACATTTTTTATTTAGGCTATTGACATGGTTTACCGAGGCTATAGCCATGGTATAAACCATGGTTGTAGTTCAATCGCCCTAATGGATATTTTTATGGATTCTTGTGATGGTTTTCAAAAAAGTGGAAATAGGAAGTTATTTCCATGGTTAAAACTGTTGTTATAGGATGGGACCTGCTACATTGGTGATAAAGGCCACTGTTAGCACAAACCGTGGTGATAGGCTACAACCACATTTTTTGGTCATGTTGCCATGGTTTTAAACTGTGGAAAAATGCATTACTTTTCTTATTATGTCCCCATATTGGGAAATATCCAAGGATAATACACTATGGATTTGATTATATAAAATTTAATTCAACAATACAATATTGACATAATAAAAAAATTTGAATAACTCTCTATTGGATCCATAGAAAAATTTCCCCTCATATCTCTCAACACACATCTTCAGATTAATGTCAGGAATATAAGAATCATGGATTGAAATAAATATTGATTCAAAAAAAATTGTATACTAATTTAATAACAATTTTTTTTTGTTTTGATGTATCTCAATAATTTTAAGTAGATCATCCATGTCATACAATAACATTACATGTAAAATTTAATATCCTTTAGTAATAAAGAATTTACAAATTTTTCTCTCTTTTTATTCACTCTATATATTATTTTTCCACTCTTTAAATATGAATGTTTAATAAAATTAATATTTTGGAAAAAACAAATTATATTATGAAATATTAATCCATGTTACTAGTCTTTAAAAAATTCTATTATATTGGAATTGTAACTCCCATTGTCATGAAAATCCTCATATATTTGAAAATTCTCCAAACTATTTAAAATACATATATATGATAAACTATGGTTTAATAGACCTTTTTATGGCTATAATATTTCCTAATTACCATATTTATCTAAAAAATGGCCTAGAAACTTTTACATATCATAAAAATCATTCCCTTTTAATTATAACCCATTGACATGATAAATTCATTACAGTGTAGTAATTAACATTATTGAAATAATAAGTCACTGTATAAAATCAGGTATTAACCTCAATATCATATTGTATATTCCATAATTCCTTATCCTATAAAATTTCATAAAAAAATAATGGCATTATATTGTTTCACATTCCTCAAATTATAACCAAAATATATACTCATTATTTACAGTATCGTCATATAGAAAAACAACTAACATTGATTTAATACACCCTTGAAACAAGTCCATTAATTACCCAAATAACATTAAAAACAATTATTTAGTGTTTAAAAAATAAAATAGATTATTTTATACTTCAAATAATTGAATTCACTAATATTAACAATATGTATAGGAAAAAATATGATAATACATTTTCCATCAAATCCAAATCAACCTAATAATAAAAAAAATCATCAAACTTCTTCCATCCTTAATAACATCCATAATATGCAATTAAAATCAATATTATTAAAATATTACATCTTTGAATGAAATTTAATCAATATCATATAGGGATGTTTTGGTTTTTATTAGGGATAATAGTTTTACAAATATATTGAAAACAAACTCTAAAACATTTCAATATGGTACATCCATTTTTTGAGTTGATTTAAATATAATTTTTTTTCTTTCAATATAATACTAATATAATCTTATATAATTTTTTCATAGAGTTCCCATAGAAGTATTTAATGGACTCATTCACCCATGGATATTCCATGATTTTTCTAAATCAACCAACACATTAATAATATTCTACTTTGATAAATAAATTATTTAATTATTTGTATTAATGGTATATATAAAAAATATATATCACTGAGAAAGTTCCCTATTCATTATAATGATTTCTATGTCTATAAAGATCTATGGGGACCCTACTCAAGCATTAGTGGGTGAGATTAATTTTACTAATTATGGGTTTCAAATTTCATTCCCTCCATTCACGGATATGTGGTATCTTATGGTATCTATATTATATGAGGTGGGAATGAATATTATGTGGATTCAAGATAGTTATTTTCTTATTTCCATTAACATTTAATTTTTTTTGTCCATTTTCCCTTCTAGATAATTGATTTTTCAATGTTTTATTAATCATTTAACAGTGGATAGTTACAATGAAAATATTTATATTTAATATTTGGGTCTTGAAAATTTTTCAATAGTAAAATAAATTAATTCCCCTAGGTTTCTTATTTAATATATATATAGAATATAATTTATGACTTCATGGTTAATATCATTATGAAACATTTAATCATTTCAGTTGTCAATAAAATAATGGGAATTTTAAATAAAATAAAATGTTTCTTCTATTTTAGTATTGTTGGTGATACTTCTAATTCTCCCACATACTTTATAAAACGCGGAATTTCATAAGAAATTGAACAATTTTGTTAGGTGATTTTTATATTTTTAACAAAGTACTCAATCCATGAAGAAAATTATTACCATTCATTATATTCTTCAGATACACCTAAAAAATAATTTTCCTAAATTTCATTATATGAATATCCAAATAATTTTAAGATATAAATAGTTTATTATATGTTATACATTGGTTGATTTTTATGTCACTTGAAAGATAAATTTTTATAAAAATTATAAATATAGAATTTTATTTCCTCTCAAAACAAAATTAATAAATTTTAATGTCAATAGAGACATTAATCGATGGAGTTCTAATCAATTGAATCCATTTTAGGTTAATTGATCCTAAAATTCACGAACCAAATAAGGTGAGTATTATATGAATGATATTAATTAGATATTTTGTGGAAAAAGTAAGTTCCTTGATGTTGTGGTGATTATCATTAGTTCCGTTGAATCTGAAATTTTCATAAACATGCTAGATTTGGAGCCTTCACTATTGGAGGGGAGAGGATTGGTAGGGGAAAGTTAGGTGTGATAAAAATAATGTTAAAAATAATGAATAGATATATATATTTAAGATGTAACTCTCTATGATTTTAATATATAAATTCAATTACATAAGCCAACTATGTTCGATAGATAGATCCACAAGCAATATCAAACTAAAAAAATAATGATATCAACTGATAAAAAATAAAATATTATGTAAGGACATTAACTTGTAATTTTCAAATTAGAATAAATTAATATGGTTAATAAATGTATAAATATTCATAGAATGAAACACAATTATACTTTTAATATCAATGAAATTCATTTAGTTTAAAAAAAGAGTAATAATATTTTATATTTTTTTAGAAAATATATTCTTAAACATATCAATTTTATATAATACGAATTCCTATTTCAAGAATCACGTGATTAATGATGGTAAATTAGGTTTGATATTAAGATCATTTTAACACCAATTATGTTTGTAAAAAATATTAAATATGAATAATAACACTTATTATTTGAATATTCCCTCAACTAAAAAAATTATTTCTCATTATATTCTATGATTTTACTCAAACATAGAATATATAAATTTTATAATTTCAATTTTGAAAAATTAACATCATTTTCTCATTTATAATAGAATTATTAGAATATGATTAATTTTTAGTGTCTTTTTAGAAATATTTGGTTTTAATTTAATTTTGAAAAAGACTGATTTTTCTAAAACTATCACACTTATACCATTATTGTAATACAATAATAAATAATTTTTTTAAAACCATTTTTTGATAATAATTATAAAATAAATGTTTATTTAAACATTTATAATCACTATTTCTAATTTATAAAATTCAGGCATGTCATTTAGGAAAAAAATATTTTATTCTAATGACAGATTTATTTTATAATAAAAAAACTATTCCTTACCCCATAAAGAAATTTGAAAAAATTATTTCATATTTTATGTCAATATTATCATATTATGTAATAAAAAATATACAATTTTTTGGCATAAAAGTATGCTTACTAAGATAATGACTATAATAATTGTAAACATGTTATTTTCAATGAACTGTTTTATTAATATTATGTCTATTTTATCTAATTAATTAAACTAATAAATTATAAATTATGTCTCTAATATAATGTTTAAATACATATATAATTATTTTAAAACCAATTTACTTTGTAACAAATTATATATAATTTTAGGATTACATAATAGTTAAAATAACATTTTCTAACATAAAATAATTTATCTATATATAAAATGTTTAATTTTTGATGAATATATTATATTATTTAGAAATTGAATTAGATTAAATGGATATTATAATTATGTTCAAAACCACTGATGTTTTTAATTGGTAACATTTTATATTTTTTGTAAAACAAAAATTACTTAGATTAAAATTCATTACCTTTGTAAATAAGAAAAATGGTAAAGCAAAAAACTTATGAATAATTAACTTCCATGAGGTTGAAAAATGTCTAGAAATTCATTTTTGAGGCATATAAAAACCAATATCATCAGACAATCCATTATTCAAACTTATGGAGTCATTTAACCTTGATGAATGTTATTTTTCATTTAAAATTAAATAGTTTGGTCAAAATTTTCCTTATTCACATATTAAATTGGGAATTTACATAATGCGTTCATTTTGAAGAAGTCTTTAAAGGGAATGTTCAAAGACCAAAAGTGAGTTTTACATACACATTATCATTTTTTTTCTTATAATTTTTACTCAAAACTGATCCTTAACATAATAATAAAATATTCTAGATATCAATATGATTGTGATTTGTTGTTATATATTTGTAAAAATGTTTATTTATTCATTTCCAACCACTTGTAAAAAAACAATGTCAATTGTCTATTGTGTGGATTACTACATCCAGTTATGATTGACCAGCTGTTTAGGCTCCTGGGAAGATGGGAATCTACTTAGTTCCTACTAGACATCCAATGTTTTCCTTTGGAGGCAAGAGAGGTTCCATATTTTTCATCATTTTTCCATTAATATTTGATCCTTATCCTATTTTATCATTACATTAAGCCCTCTTTTATTCCAAAAACTCTATCATCCCTCTCTTGATGTTTTTAATATCTTTACTCATTTTCTTTCTACCATGTTTGAAACTAAGATGGTGGTTATTTAAAGCGATTCTTATCCAATAGGGTCTATTTTTATCCTGATTAATACATTCATGTTCTTCCCAATGGAATCCAAATATATCCTTGACATATTTACTGTATCCAATGTGTTTGGCATGTTCTAAAATTTTAATTTTGATCGTTGAAAAAATCAGCTCCCAGATTTAGGGTTTCTCATCTATATAGTATTTATACCATTACGATTGTTGATAGTGTGTCTTATATAGTATGTGTGACTATTTTATAAACATTTGGGTGTTCATTCTCCTAAATCATGATCTAAGATCTCTAATTATTCATCATAAATAATGTTTCTAGGATTCATTATTGGGTAATCATAATCAGATGGGGACACTTTCCATATATCATTTTTTCACCTAAGGAAGGACACCCTATATTTTAGTGCATGTTATACGAGTTCATTGCATGATTTTTCATGTATATATATAAATCATGAGGACTATGATGCATTATTTATTACATGAGGTGTGTTTGAATCCTTATGATACATATACATGTAAGTTATCTATTATATGTTTATATTGTTACAAATATTACATTATAAGATGTGATGTTTTATCAAGCATTTGTATATAGTTTTCCACATCTTGTTATATTTAATTTTTCCATTGAACATATATGATAATCCTCATGGAATATCCCATGAGTGTGTTGTGTTAGAAGATTAGTTGGATGTCACTTGGGTAATCCCTTTATGTAGTATGTGTCAGAATTTTTTAGACTATCCCATCAAGGGGATGTGTCAAGAAACTCATTGATCTTCCATAAAAAATTGATTCAAAGTAGTTTGGATTGTATCTAAGAATATGATATAAATATTATTATTGTGTAGTATATATGTATCATAAATGTGGCCTATTTAATTTTATTTATTTCACATTTATATATTATTCAATTATATTATGTATTTATAAACATTTCCCACTCTGTTTCATTCTAAAACAATTATATAGAAATTTAGTGAGATTTTGGATTATATGGATAGGGACCTGGTGATGGAAAAGGGCACAATGGTGGTCAATAAAGATGGTTTATCAAGTGTATATTGGAATTGCAAGATCAAATTCGAGTTGGATGCCAAGTTATGATTTAATTTACATGTTTTACATCAAAAATTGATCCACTGCCTATAAGAAACCAATTTTTCTAGATTTTAGTTTATGTGTTTTGCATTCCATAATGATATTTCATAAAATTTTACATGATTCTTCCATGAAAATTTATTGATTTATTAATTCTTTTTAGTTATCACTTACATTATTATATTTTTTTATTATGGTATATGGGGCTTAGTCCCCCAATATTGTCCACATGGCCTTTTTCCTTATCAAAAACCCATTTCATATGGGAAGGTTTGCCTGTGGTCTTCTGGAATTCTATTCTGGTCATGGTTTTACGTGGTGGGTGTTAAAAATGGTAAAAGATCACTATTCTCACTAATTATTTTCATCACATTTCCTAGATTGGGGATTTAATAGACATGGTATTGGTTATTATTGACTCGATTAGGGAAGTTTTTTTGTGCCTATCCAACATAGTATAGTGGAAAACCATTTTACACTATGTGGTAAGTTATTCTCTTATTATGGAATGTTACTATTAATTTAAATTAACATAAGGTGATATATATTATTTTTTTATATGGTTTAATAATATTTTCTGAGTCATCATACATCATGTTAATGCACATAGTTTTACATGTCATATTCATGTGTCTAGCATTAAATTGTGCTCAAATAAGTAAATGACTAATGAAATTGTGACATTTTATTTTGGTAAAACTTTTATTTCATTAATTTATATAATCCATATTTTTATATGATTGAGGGTGTAAATGTGGTGTTGACAATGTTGTAGGTTATAAAGGTTGGGATTGGATCATTATTAGTTCTTATGGGTTTATGCCTTGTTGATGTGGCTAGAATATTATGTTAAACCGGGTTTTATACAACTAGTTGTGCCTGTGTTATAAAAATGGTATTATTATTTTAATTTTTTAAATTCTATAATGTTTAATCTATAATTTGAGGAAATATTACCCCTTATATGTCATGTATAGTTGGTTGCACCTCATTTTTTAGGATGATGTAACCAACCATGATCCCTTGGTTTCTCGAATAGGTAATTCTGTATAACTGATCCACCCAGAACTCTCTCATCTAGTACTAATCTTGAGTAAAGGGGTCTATAAGGGTGGGATGACAATGGTCCTTTATGAGAGTGACTTATAGCTCCATAATCCTCCATTTTATAAAGGAACTAGAGGTCCTCATGATCTATGGGACTGGATATGGGTCATCAAGATGATCTTAAACCTATTAGAGACCCCAAGGGAATGTGATCATCATCATATTTATTTAATTTTTCGATGTCCAAAAACATACAAAACACATAAAGGAAAACCAAAGTGGAACAACAAAAAATTAAGGGGGTCTGAAGTAATGGAGGCTGAGAGAATCCCCTCCCTCAAGGTTGATGCCCTCTGGAGGAAATTCATTGACGTAGGAAAAGAAGGTAATTTGAGTACGCTGATCCACCTTAGAAGCGAGAACATCCACCACTTTATTACCCTCCTTCCAGGTATGAATAATACTGATCTGATTATTAATTAGGCCCCTACACCGTCGAATGATGTATGAAATAGACCATGGAGTAGTACCTGAACCAAGCAATGACTTATAGAGAGTCATGGAGTCTATTTCAACCACTGCCAAATTGATGTTAGCAAGATCACAAAGAAGTAGACCCGTGTTTAGAACTCTGGCTTCGGCCTGAAGTGACTAACCACTTCCATAGAAGACAAAAAATTCCATAATAACAAAACCCTCAGAGTCCCTTATCACCCAACCTCCCCTCATGACACCCGAGGAAAAGGAGCCATCCGTATTCAGCTTGAGGTCGGTGTGGTGGGGGTACCACCTAACCCAGATTCCTTGGTAAATATCAGATCTCGACTAATCATGGGAAAATAAAGCAGTGAGAGAGTTGAGGGTAGCCGCTGCCATCCAATTTTTGAAGAGTCGCACAAGGTCCGCCAGGAGGTTACGGGTTCTGGAGACAATCATCCTCACATAGCATGAAATACCATCAATATGGGCTTTGTTCCAAGCATTCCAAATACACCAGTAGCCCGCGGAGAGGACAACTTCCCTTGCATTTGATTCCAGACCAGGGACACCAACACCATGAAACCATTTCTCGATGAACGCAGACTCCCGCAGATCAGGTGATGTAATGCCAGTGAAATCCCTAAAAGCTAACCACAACTCACGTGCCCAACGCCCTTTGATGGAGAGATGGTCCAGACTCTCCTCCTGGTGATCAGCACAGCACACACACCTGGAAACCAAAGTAATTCATGTGCGCTTAATGAGATCATTAGTTGGAATTTCCTTATTGCAGATCCTCCACACTAGAAAATTGTGCTTTGTTGGGAGTTCCTTGCACCACACCAGCTTTCCCCAGTTGTCCATCTGCCCAGCTGAAAGTGTAATCCTGTAAAAATCCTTCATAAAAAATATTCCCAACGATGATCTAGTAAAAACACATTTTTTAGGATTTCTATTGAGATCAATACACTCAAAAACAGCGCATTGCTGCTCATCCAGAACAGTATTAATGAAACCCTCATGTCTGCTTCCTTGATTAAAGGAAATATCTAGGACAAGATATCCAAGGAATCCGAGAAAGGAGTCTACCCAATTATGATTCCAAAAAGAGATCTCACATTTTCCCACTATCCACCGAGAATGATTCTGAAGGGAAGGAAAGTGAGGGTGGATGATAGACCAAATGGATGAAGCACTACATTTAGCCAAGTCCGAAGAACCTATGATTATTTTGGATATGAATTTGCTCCATAATTTCTTCTCCTTGAGAACCTCCCAAGACGGCTTTGCCAGCATACACTGAAGAGTATCTAAGATATTTTTGACATTAATACCACCCTCCTCGATTGGTCGTGCCATTCTTGCCCAGGACACCCAGTGATGCTTGCCTTCCATATTCGCATCCCAAATAAACGAGGCCATGATCTTGTCAATATGAGGGACCACCTATAACATCCCAAGTAAGTAATGAATAATAGATATTTTATCTATGTCTATTAATGAATTAGATAGTGTTTTAGAGGCTTAAAATGAAAATAAATCCAATCTTAAGCATGGAATACACTAATATTTTTAAAAGATTGTTTTTCTGCCTTTGATGGAAAAACATTTTTGAATCTATCTGTTTACAATTTTATAAACTATTTTTGTCAAAATAAACTTATTCATTATTATTGGGACATCAAAATTTACTTTGTGTGAATTTTTTGAATTTTTCTAACAATGTTCATTTTTTAATGAATAGTGAAAAATACTGCATTTTATATCAAAACTGATTTTTAATCTAATTTATTTCTATGATTAGATTATCTTGTGAATTGGTTTTGAAGTGAAATTAGAATATATTTTTACCATTTAATCCAATGGTGGTCATTGTAATCAATTTCAATTTGAAATTGGACTTAAACTGGTGTCAATTTTTTGATACTTATTGTTTCATAAAAACACGCTATTTGTCATAACAGCGGGAATTAATTATTAAATTAATTAATGTGACATATATGTTTTGAATTTTTTAAAATAGACTTCATTTTTGAATTTAGAATATCAAATATAGCCTAGGGTGAATTTTTGGTAATTTTCTGAAAAACATCAATTTTTGATGAATAGTGAAACCACTAAGTGGTAGTTAAAGAAACTGATTTTTCGTTCAGATGAAACTTTGCCACTTTTGTGTTCTGAATTTCAAAAATCTGACATACATGGTTGTCAGTAAGATGTAAAATGTGGTTCAATGAGATTAAAATAATTTTTTGGTGAATAGTAACTTATTAAGTTTTTAATCGCGATTAGTGGTAATTACGGTAGTTTAAGGTAAAAATAATGCTTTAATAATATGAAATGACCTAGACACATGTCCTAACCTTATTGGATGTGTCATTTCCGACAAATACAAGCCATGGGTCAACTTGGGGATCCCATGGAGCCACTTTGGTTGGAAAATGACATAAATAAATTTTTATTTAATGTTAAAGTAAAAATGACACAAACATGAGTAATTTTATTAAAATAATTTTTATATTGGGTTATAAAAGTCATATTTTTGACCATAAATATTAATTGGAAAGATAAAAAAATTTAATACATCATAGTATTTTTTTTTTAATTTTTTGACATTAAATAAATAAATGTATTTATGACATCATGATGATGCAACGATGACCTCATTATTTAACGATTTAAATAAAATGGAAAGATAATGTAATATATAAGACCTAAACATGTCCAAAACCTATTGGATGAGTGGATTTCGAACCCTTATCACCTTATCCTCTAATTATATCAATGTGGGACCTTATAAATTCGAAACACTTTTGGAAATAAAATAATAGTTTCATGATTTCCAAAAGTGCCCCTCCTCTCCTTTTATAAAAGGCCCCCACCTCTACCTCATTTCACACACTCCTAAAGCCTTTGGCTCGGCCATCCCATACCCATTTACTCTCTCCACATCCCTCTCCTCATCCTAGAGGATTCCCTTTGGGCAGAATCCTTTCAAAATAATCCTTTAGGCTCAAATCCAGAGTTACACATTTAAAGGTAATTCATTCTCTCATGTACATTTGTTTTATTTTGCTTCTCCAACCCCCTAAACTCTTTTTATTTACTTATTTTGTAACAACAACAGTATCTTCAATATACTAGGATGTTGTTATAAGATTTATTAGAGCTACACTCTCACACACCTACATCTAATGGTTAAAGAACATACAGTTTCCGTGGATGGTGAATTTATGCCTCCCGAAATGATGATTGTTAAACATTTATTTAACACCTTCAAAGGTTGCCATTAAGATGTCACTATATTTATATATGATATATAATATGTTTATGTTTTCCTTAAGCTTCTGTTTTTTTTTTCATTTTGGGCATACCTTTATGGTTTCCATTATGGGTAAACGTGATATCTTCATTTAAGGAAGTGCGGACTACCGCCCCCTCAAAGTGATTTGATTCGTTAAATACCATATGTGGGACGTATAAAGGATGGAACAATGATATTATACTGGAATTATAATATACCTTTATATTATTATGATTCCATTCTATAAAATACGAAATAGAAATGAAAGTAGCGTTCATGCGTACGTACGGCTTAACGTCTCCATGAACAGTGCATTTCATTTCTTACCTCTAAATGATTATGTAATATTATAAATGCATGCATGTACTGGATATATATGACATATATGATATATACATCATGAAATACCATTCTGGATATAATGGATACATGAACAACTTGTAATTATAAAGGGATTATTTTTGACTCAAGTACCAATGATCGTTAAAATGACCGTTATCAACTTAAATAATTACATAGTGTTACTGACATGGCAATAAGTGATATAAAAGGAATAATGAACCTTAAAAAGGTTCTTAAACAAATAGAAATTAACTCAAGTTTATTATTCAGGAGATTAAAGAACGACCGAGTCAAGTCGGACCCGAGGTATGGGACTTCGTCTCAATCTCCTTTCATTGAAGCATATTTTGTTTTATACACAACCTTCTTTTTTACGGTGTATAAACCCCTTTGAATTTTACATTTATTCAAAAGGAATCGTTTTTATATGAAGCGTTTACTAAACGAAAAAAGGGAATGTTTTTGTCGTACGTATGCAGCGATAACGACTTCTCCGCCGTCGTGACCATTATTTGAGTTTTGGCATCCTCTATAAGCCATACCTTATTTTTAAAAGAAAAATAAATACCATGTTTTACTTTTCTTTTATTTGGGTATTGAAAATGGTTTTCATAATGTTTTTATATCAATGTGTTGTATTGATATCTTGTGATTGAAAGATGGAAATATTATGTTTCCTTTATGCATGTTTTATGTGATACGATTATGTTATGGTTCATGGGCATTATTATGAAGACGGGTGATTCCGTGATAAACTAAGGGCGGGTGAGCCCGATATAGCTCTCCAATGCATTGGGTAACGTGAAGGAGTGAAAGGTTATTGTTTCTCCGAATAGATTTAGGGAATATACTGTGATGGGTATTCCAAACGTAACCCAGAGGGTTACTCCCTATGTAAGAATGTTATGAATGCCTCAAGTTACCTTTATGCCTTATGATTTCTATGATTTATTCATGATTTGATGAGGTATGTTAAAGTTATTATGTTTTATGGGTAAAGTATGATTTCATTCTTATGTATATATGTACCCATGTTTCCTTTCCATATTTTTATATCTCTTACTGGGCTTTTTATGCTCATCCCAAGTTTTTTTGAAATGTTTTTCACAGGACAAGGGAAAGGTACATGATAAGATGATAGTGTCAAAGAAGTGTCAAGAAAGAATCCATGTTTTATTTTAAATATGTTTCCATTGATGGGAAAGAAGAATACTATCTTTATGTAACCACTTTGTTTACATGTGGAATGTAACGCATGTTTTATGATCTAATTCTCTAAAACTATAAACCCAAAAAGATCCTCAATGTGTAATCTTGTAATAACTCAAGATTAAGTAAGGTTTAAGGCTGGGGCCTTATAGTTGGTATTAGAGGTCGGTTTAGATAACTTTAAGAGTTAGAAGTTTATTAAATGATTATCCAAAAATATATTTTTGAAATGATATAGCATTTGAAGATTATCGTGTTGCTTCATCTAAGACATGTTTGTTCAGAATGGTTTTCCGCAGAGGAAACAGGGAAGCAGTGCTAGGAAGGCATACAGAAGGAAATAACCTTCCAAATCAGCATCCCGAGATGGTCGGAATTGGAACTGAACAGTTTGTTGCAGTGATGGCACAGTTGACTCAGGCTATAAATGGTGGTGGTATCCATGCACAAGATCAGCCAGATCAACCACAGAGGAACATGTTAGTGGTGGAACATTTCATGAGGCAACATCCCCCATCATTCAGAGGATCATCTGAACCTGTGCTAGCTGAAGGGTGGATTAAAGCACTGGAGAAGATTTTTGATGTCATGGGGTGTTCAGACAATCAAAAGGTTATTCTTTCTATTTACCGTTTGGAGGGTGAGGCAGATCAGTGGTGGTCGATGGTTAAAAATATCAAGGACACTGATGAGATTGATTCTCTCGACTGGGACGAATTCAAAGGTATGTTTCTTGAGAAGTATTTTCCTAAGGCTTTTCGACTTAGGATGGAAAAGAAATTCTTGGAATTGAGGCAAGAGGAAGACTCAGTGGCAACCTATGAAGAAAGGTTCACTCGATTGGAAAGGTATGCTCTAAATTTTATCCGAGACCTTGATAGTAAAATCAATCGTATTTACTTAGGATTAAAGCCAAAATATCTAATGGAATTAGCTTCTCGTGAGTTTAAAAGTTATGAAAAGCTTGTTCGATGTGCTGAGAAGGTGGAAATGGAGTTTTCCGATGAACAAGTGTTCTATAACAACCGACAGAAGAAGAGACCGAGGTGGCAGGAGAAAGGTAATAATTCTTCAAAAAAGTCTGATGGTAAGGAAACTAAGTTTCCAGTTTGTGATAAATGTGGCAAAAGGCATGCTGGGGAATTTCTTCTGAATTCTGGAAAGTGCTACCGATGTGGTAAGATGGGACATAAGGCTCGTGATTGCACTGAAAAGGATCAAGGTGAAGGAAAGACCAAATTTGATTTACAGTTAGTGAACTGTTATAAGTGCAATGAGATGGGTAACTATGCAAATGAGTGTCCGACAAAGAGCTTGAGTGATGGGAAGCAGTTGGAATACAAGCAGAAAGGGGTGGTGAAATCTTTTGCAACTACTTCGGAAGACGTCAGGCCATCAAATGATGTTGTATCAGGTACTTTATTTGTTTTTTCAGATTATGCCAGTGTGTTGTTTTATTCGGGGTCTACACATTCATTCATCTCTGAAACCTTTTCTAGTAAAATGGGAATACCATCTCAAGAAATGACTCCTGAACATGTGGTAAAAACACATGGGGAAATGTTGAGGCAAAAAGAATTTATAAGAATCTTCCTATCCATATTTGTGGAAAGATCCTACTTACAAACCTTATTTTTCTACCTCTAGTAGAGTTTGATGTTATCATGGGTATGGATTGGCTCTCTATTTACCATGCTAAGATTGACTGTAGAGCTAAAGAAGTTTCTTTTCAGAAAAACTTTCAGTTTATGTACAAGAATGAACCCTTACTGTTGATAACTTATCAAGAGGCCGAGAAACTTGTAAAAGATGGAAATGAATGTTACCTTGCACACATCGTTGAAAATAAAGGAACTGTTCAGATTAATGATGTGCCAGTGGTAAATGAGTATCCTGATGTTTTTCCTGATGAGTTGCCAGGAAAAATACCAGATCGGGATGTTGAGTTTATTGTTGACTTATTTCTTGATGCTAAGCCAATTTCAAAACCTTCTTATCGAATGGCTCAAATTGAACTTTTAGAGTTGAAGGAGCAATTGCAAGATTTATTAGAGAAAAGATTCATTTGACCTAGCACATCACCATGGGGTGCTCCTGTTTTATTTGTTAAAAAGAAAGATGGTTCTATGAGACTTTGCATTGATTATAGAGCCTTGAATAATATCACTGTTAAGAAAAATTTCCTTTGCCTCATATCGATGACTTGTTTGATCAGCTCCAGGGTGATCAGTTTTTTTCAAAGATTGACTTGAGATCGGGGTACCATCAGCTGAAGGTAAAGGAGGAAGATATTCCGAAGACCGCATTCCGTACGAGATATGGCCATTATGAATTTGTAGTAATGCCTTTTGGGCTAACCAATGCACCTGATGTATTCATGGACTTAATGAATAGAATTTTCCATGAGTTCTTGGATAAGTTTTTGGTGGTTTTCATTGATGATATTTTGGTGTTTTCTAAACGTAAAGAGTAGCATGAAAGACATTTAAGGGTTATCTTGCAAACCTTAAATGAAAAGAAACTGTATGGAAAATTCAGCAAGTGTGAGTTTTGGTTGCAACAAATTTCTTTCCTTGGTTATATTGTTTCTAAAGATGGAATAACTGTTGATCCTGCAAAAACAAAAGTTGTGGAAGAATGGCCAAGACCCACAAATGTAACCGAGATTCATAGATTCCTTGGTTTGGCAGGCTATTACCGAAGGTTTGTTAGAAATTTTTCATGATTATCTAGTCCAATGACTAAGCTAACTCGGAAGGGTGTTAAGTTTATCTGGACAAAAGAATGTGATGATTGTTTTCAGGAATTGAAATGAAGATTGGTGAATGCTCCAGTTTTGGCACTACCTTCCAGGAATGGTGAGTTTTTTATATACAGTGTTGCTTCATTTAATGTACTTGGGTGCGTCCTAATGCAGAATGATCAGGTAATTTCTTATGCTTCACGACAGTTGAAAACTCATGAGGTAAATTACCCTACACATGATTTGGAATTAGCTGCTGTTGTTTTTGCCTTAAAAATTTGGAGGCATCATTTGTATGGAGTAAAGTGTGAAATATATACCGATCACAAAAGTTTAAAGTATATATTCATTCAGAAAGAGTTAAACATGAGACAGAGGAGATGGGTGGAATTAATCAAGGATTATGATTGTACAATTCATTACCATCCAGGAAAAGCAAATAAAGTGGCTGATGCTTTGAGTCGAAAAAGTAATGATTCATTAGAAATGTTAGAATTGGAACGTGATCCTTTGGTTAAGGATTTGATGAACTTTGGCATAGAATTTGTTGGTGCAAGAATTTCATATGTTTTGTTTCAGGTATCATTGATATCATCTCTATCAGATAGAATCAAGCAAGCACAGAAGCAAGACAGTGAGTTGCAGAAAAAGGTATAGCTGGTTCAGAAAGGTAAGTTGCCTGAATTTAACATTGATAATGATTTTGTTTTGAGATTTGGGAAGAGATTGTGTGTGCCTTGTGATTAACAGTTTAAGAGATATTTGTTATGTGAAGCTCATAGTTCTATGTTTTCAGTTCATCCGGGAAGTACTAATATGTATAGAGATCTGCGGGAGTATTACTGGTGGGATGGAATGAAAAGGGATATTACTGATTTTACTGTGAAGTGTTTGACATTCAGCATGTTAAAGCAGAGCGGCAGTTACTGAAGGGATGCTTCATCCATTACCAGTGCCAGAGTGGAAATGGGAGAATATATCCATGGACTTTGTTGTGGGATTACCGAAGACATCTTGAGGTTATAATGCAATCTGGGTTATTGTTGATCGCTTGACCAAATCTGCTCATTTCCATGCTATACGAGATACTTTCTCTGTTGATCAACATTCCCGTTTGTATCTTAAAGAGATAGTCAGGTTACATGGAGTTCCTCTCTCCATTGTATCGGATCGTGATCCCAGGTTTACTTCTAACTTTTGGAAAGGCCTTAAGAAGTCGATGGGTACTGAATTAAATTTTAGTACAGCTTTTCATCCTCAATCAGATGGCCAGACAGAACGAATAGTTCAGTCCTTGGAGGATATGCTACGAGCTTGTTCGAGGGATTATTAGGGATGTTGGGACCAATATCTTTCTTTGGATGAATTTTCATATAATAACAGTTTTCATTCTAGTATACAGATGGCACCATTTCAGGCATTATAGTGGAAGCGGCGTCGAACTCCAGCTTTCTGGGATGAAGTGGGAGAAAGGAAGTTGATGGGACCAGAATTGGTAGAAGAGTTGGCAGAAAAAGTTCAGCTGATTCAGAAGCACATGAGAACATCTCAGAGCAGGAAGAAGAGTTATGCGGATAACCGGAGGAAGGGTCTATCTTTCGAGGTAGGTGATCATGTTTTTCTCAAGGTTTCTCCTTGGAAAAGTGTGATGAGATTTGGTAAGAAATGAAAGTTGGGTCCAAGGTTTATTGGACCATATGAAATTCTGGATTGAGTTGGATCCTTTGCTTACTCAGTGGCTTTACCTCCGAGTTTATCTTAGGTACACAATGTTTTTCACGTTTCGATGTTGAGAAAGTACATGCCAGATCCATCTCATGTTTTGAGTCCATAAGTAGTTCCGATGGAAGAGAACCTATCATATGAGGAACAACCGGTCCAGATTCTTGACCACAGGGAGCAAGTGTTACGGAATAAGGTGATTCACTAGGTAATGGTTTTGTGGAAAAACCACATGATTGAAGAGGCAACATGGGAATCTGAAAATGCAATGAGGGATAAGTACCCCCATTTATTCGATAAGTAAATAAATTGCGGGGACGCAATTTTCTAAATGGGGAAGGATGTAACATCCCAAGTAAGTAATGAATAATATATATTTTATCTATTTCTATTAATGAATTAGATAGTGTTTTAGAAGCTTAAAATGAAAATAAATCCAATCTTAAGCATAGAATACACTAATATTTTTAAAAGATTGTTTTTCTGCCTTTGATGGAAAAACATTTTTGAATCTATATTTTGACAACTTTATAAACTATGTTTGTCAAAATAAGCTTATTCTTTATGATTGGGACATCAAAATTTACTTTGTGTGAATTTTTGGTATTTTTCTGACAAATTTCATTTTTTTAATGAATAGTAAAAAATACTGCATTTTACATCAAAACTACTTTTTAATCTAATTTATTTATATGATTAGATTATCTTTTGAATTGGTTTTGAAGTGAAATTAGAATATATTTTTACCATTTAATCCAATGGTGGTCATTGGAATCAATTTCAATTTGAAATTGGACTTAAACTGGTGTCAATCTTTTGATACTTATTGATTCATAAAAACACGCTATTTGTCATAATAGCGGGAATTAATTAATGTGACTTATATGTTTTGAATTTTGTAAAATAGAATTCATTTTTGAATTCGGAATATCAAATATATCTTAGGGTAAATTTTTGGTAATTTTCTGAAAAACTTCAATTTTTGATGAATAGTGAAACCACTAAGTGGTAGTTAAAGAAACTGATTTTTCGTTTAAATGAAACTTTGCCACTTTTTTGTTCTGAATTTCAAAAATCCGTCATACATGGTTGTCATTAAGAAATAAAATGTGGTTCAATGAGATTAAAATAATTTTTTGGTGAATAGTAACTTATTAAGTTTTTAATCGTGATTGGTGGTAATTAGGGTAGTTTAAGGTAACAATAATGCTTTAATAATATGAAATGACCAAGACACATGTCCTAACCTTATTATATGTGTCATTTCCGACCAAGACAAGCCATGGGTAAACTTGGGGACCCCATGGACCCACTTTGGTTGGGAAATGACATAAATAAATTTTTATTTAATGTTAAAGTAAAAATGACACAAACATGAGTTAATTTACTAAAACAATTTTTATATGGGGTTATACAAGTCAGATTTTTTACCATAAATATTCATTGGGAAGCTAAAAATATTTAATACATCATTGTATTTTGTTTATAATTTTTTGACATTAAATAAATAAATGTATTTATGACATCATGATGATGCAACGATGGCCTCATTATTTAACGATTTAAATAAAATGGAAAGATAATGTAATATATAAGACCTACACATGTCCAAAACCTATTATATGAGTGTGTTTAGAACCCTTATCACCTTATCCTAGAATTATATCAATTTGGGACCTTATAAATTCGAAACACATTAGAAAATAAAATAATAGTTTCATGATTTCCAAAAGTGCCCCTCCTCTCCTCTTATAAAAGGCCCCCACCTCTACCTCATTTCACACACTCCTCAAGACTTTGGCTCGGCCATCCCCTGCTCATTTACTCTCTCCACATCCCTCTCCTAATCCTAGAGGATTACCTTTGAGCAGAATCCTTTCAGAGGAAGCCTTTAGGCTCAAATCAAAAGGAGTTACACATTTAAAGGTTATTCATTCTCTCATGTTCATTTGTTTTATTTTGCTTATCCAACCCCCTAAACTCTTTTTATTTACTTATTTTATAACAACACCAGTATCTTCAATATACTAGGATGTTGTTATAAGATTTATTCTAGGTACACTCTCACACACCTACATCTAATGGTTAAAGAACATACGATTTTCGTGGATGGTGAATTTATGCCTCCCGAAACGATGATTGTTCAACATTCCTTTAACACCTTCAAAGGTGGCCATTAAGATGTCACTATATTTATATATGATATATAATATGTTTATTGTTTCCTTAAGATTTTTTTTTTCATTTTGGGCATACCTTTATGGTTTCCATTATTGGTAAACGCGATATCTTCATTTAAGGAAGTGCGGACTACCGCCCCCTCAAAGTGATTTGATTCGTTAAATACCATACGTGGGATGTATAAAGGATGGAAATATGATATTATATATGATATTATACTGGAATTATAATATACCTTTATATAATTATGATTCCATTCTATAAAATACGAAATAGAAATGAAAGTAGCGTCCATGCGTACGTACAGCTTACCGTCTCCATGAACGGTGCATTTCATTTCTTACCTCTAAATGATTATGTAATATTATAAATGCATGCATGTACTGGATATATATGACATATATGATATCTACATCATGAAATACCATTCTTGATATAATGGATACATGAAAAACTTGTAATTATAAATGGATTATTTTTGAATCAAGTACCAATGATCGTTAAAACGACCGTTATTAACTTAAATAATTATACAGTGTTCATGACATGGCAATAAGTGATATAAAAGGAATAATGTACTTTAAAAAGGTTCTTAATCAAGTATAAATTAATTCAAGTTTATTATTCAGGAGGTTAAAGTACGACCGAGTCAATTCGGACCCGAGGTATGGGACTTCGTCTCAATCTCCTTTCATTGAGGCATATTTTGTTTTATACACAACCTTCTTTTTTACGGTGTATAAACCCCTTTGACATTTAAATTTATTAAAAAGGAATCTTTTTTATACAAAGCGTTTACTAAACGACAAAAGGGAATGTTTTTGTCGTACGTATGCGGCGACAACGACTTCTCCGCCGTCGTGACCATTATTTGAGTTTTGTCTTCCTCTACAAGCCATACCTTCTTTTTAAAAGAAAAATAAATACCATGTTTTACTTTTATTTTATTTGGGTATTGAAAATGGTTTTCATAATGTTTTTATATCAATGTGTTGTATTGATATCTTGTTATTGAAAGGTGGAAATGTTATGTTTCCTTTTGCATGTTTTATGTGATACAATTATGTTATGGTTCTTGGGCATTATTATGAAGATGGGTGGTTCCGTGATAAACTAAGGGCGGGTGAGCCCGATATAGCTCTCCAATGCATTGGGTAACGCGAAGGAGTGAAACATTAAGGTTTCTCCGAAGAGATTTAGGGAATATACTGTGATGGGTATTCCAAACCTAACCAAGAGGGTTACTCCCTACGTAATAATGTTATGAAAGCCTCAAGTTACCTTTATGTCTTATGATTTCTATGATTTATTCATGATTTGATGAGGTATGTTAAAGTTATTATGTTTTATGGGTAAAGTATGATTTCATTCTTATGTATATATGTACCCATGTTTCCTTTCCATATTTTTATATCCCTTACTGAGCTTTTTATGCTCATCCCAAGTTTTTTTGAAATGTTTTTCATAGGTCAAGGGAAAGGTACATGATAAGATGATAGTGTCAAGGAAGTGTCAAGAAAGAATCCATGTTTTATTTTAAATATGTTTCCATTAATGGGAAAGAAGAATACTATCTTTATGTAACCGCTTTGTTTACATGTGGAATGTAATGCAAGTTTTATGATCTAATTCTCTAAAACTCTAAACCCGAAAAGATCCTCAATGTGTAATCTTGTAATAACTCAAGATTAAGTAAGGTTTAAGGCTGGGGCCTTATACCACCCCTTTTTTCACCCATGTAACAGAGAGATCATGCACTGGGATAGAAGAAAGCACACTATTAACCAGGGTAATTCTACCTCCAAGAGAGATAAAATGATTCTTCCAATTCAGGATCCTTCCTGTAATTCTTCCAACAATTTTATCAAAATGGCGGATACGTGGTCTAGTGGGAGAAATGGAATCTCCAAAATAATCCATAGGAAAAGTTATTCTTTTCATGTCAAGGTTGGTGGACAAGGAGGAAGCATTCCTATCCGAACAACTATTCGATATGTAAAAGTTACTTTTAATCTGGTACTTTTAGAGACCTTCAAGGTACTATTATATGAGGAGTTGTTCAAATATTATATGAAGATGATATATACTCAGGAAAATATGGAATTACTGTAGGTGGTGATGAAAAAATCATCCAATTCATGACACATCACTGAGTGGATTCATTTTTCTACACTTCTGTAGGATAATGAGTCATATAATTCCAAAAGAAATTATGATTTTTCATCTATAATAGATGACACAATAGTAAAATACAATTGAGTTGATAACCATTTCTATAGTAAATCATAAGGAAATTGAGATATATAAGGGATTGAAGGAATAAATAATATATGATTTATTTCTATGCTAATAGAGGAACAATAGGTTCTTTACCCAATTTATTCCCAATTGTTTCTCATATGAGAATAGTAATTTTGAGTATGGACACATGGGAAATGGTCGATAGTCATAGTATAGAAGATGTTATTCATCTCTCTCTATAGAAAATGACTATTTTATATGCAACAACTATGGGTGGAATGAAAATTATATCAAGGACTATTTTGTTTCTCTCAAAACATGTCATAGTTGTTACAATATTTCTCATTTATAGTTTTTCAATTATAAGGATTCATTGATACAAAAAACAATTTCATTTTTCTGTGCATTTATAGAAACTCCGAACTATGTGTAGATTCCTTAAGTGTCAATGAATCATGCCACTCATAAGCCTTTGAGGAATCAGGGAGTAGTTGTTGGGTGTGTTTTTGTGGCTGATCAGAATTTAGAATATAATATAGAATGATTTAGATGTATTAACTTTAATATATATATATATATATATATATATATATAATTTTATTATGTTTTCTGATATTGGTGTAACCCATTCATTCATATATTCACATGTGTTCATTGGTTTATACATTTTTGTATAATTCACTTCTTTGTCAAAATCCATATAAAGAGAGCTCGGATGGAAAGAAGATCATCTTCATATCTATCCAGAATTCTATAATTTATTTTATAAAATTAATAATGTTTTGATTTCCTTGATTTTTGAGATATAATATTTTGATATAATCCTTACCTTATAAAGGTTTACCAGTTACTATATACACATAAATTTCTATCAAGATGAGTGAACAAAACATTTCTTAAAGAAATTAAGTTTTAGTTCATGGTCAATGATACATATTGGTAGTAAAAGTTACATCACGTCCTCATCATAAATAATTATTTTTAGTAAATGTGGCTTGTTTCATCCTTTCAATAGATCAGATGATGAATTTATTATCTTTCCCTTCTGTGGTAGACGTGTATCGATATGTATTTCTTGATGATTTTCATGGTTACCAACATGTAGGTTAGATGGGTTTGATATATTTCATGTAATTGGTGAAAGGAAAATATAATTTTCTATATACTATATGGAAACATTTTATTTAAAAGTTTTTATGGTTTATCATGATCATCTTGAGGATAAGCAATTCATCAGACCAAGATCTTCCTCACAGGGTGGTCATATAGTTTTTATCAAGAAGGTGAATAATAGTCATCATTTTTCTATATACTATTAGAATTTGTGTAAGATAACTATGAAAATTATATATATGTTTCTATGAATAGGAAAATTCAATGGAAATTTTAAGAGAGAAAATATTTCTTTAAAGAATTGTAAATATTCAATCTACCATAAGATTAATCATAGAGAGGAATACATATCGATGATAGTGTTTAATATAAGGTAGGGGTTTTATGAGTATCTCATTATTCCCATTGGGCTCTAAAATACTTTGATAGTTCTCATGGATATGATAAACACCATTTCAATCATAAATAAACACCTTTTTCAATTTTTTCATTGATGACATTTTGATAAATTCAATGACATCAGAATAGTAGGCTAAAATCCTTGGGATCATATTGAGTCCACTTAGAGTACATTATCATCAATCGAAGTATTTTAAGTATTAATTTAGGAAAAAGAGTTAATGCTTCTTGATCACTTGATTTCTCACTGGGAATATCAACTATTCTGTATAATTTATATACATTTATATCTTTGTAATGACTTCGGATTGTATTTCATATTTGGATGTTCCTCAAGTAGACTTGGTAATATTGATGATTCATTAATTAATTTTATTACATAGTATCACCCATGAACAAAGATACCAAAAAGGGATTCAATTTTCAATTATTAGAGTTGCATGAAAAGGTCAACGCCGAGTTGAAGAAAAGTTTGAATTCATCTATGATTCTAATTCTTCGCGAGCCTGGAGTTTGTTATGTAATGTATTCTAATACATTGGAATTAAACATGGAGTTTTTTTCTTATATAGAGACAAGGTTCTATCTTATGGGTCTTAACATCTATGAACCAATGAATTAAAATACCTTACACAAGACTAAAATTTAGATGTTACGGTTCATGCTTTGAAATTTTCATGCAACTTCCTCTTTAGTTAGAGATTGTTTTTTGTAAATAGACCATTAGAGACTATGGTATTTTTTCTCCCACATCACCCTAAATCCCCAACACAAAATTTTCATATAATACACATAATAATTCTGAATTTATATGGATAATTCTTTAGGTGAACTAAATGTAGGTTTAGATGTACTTATTAGAAAGAATAATAATTTTATAGAGTAATATTGAGAATTAGGAAAGAAGTAATTTTCTTTTTTTGAAGAATAGTAAGATTTTATAGATGAGGATTGGGGGGAAGAAAAATTTGTACCCTTAGTGTTCATGTCCTCATTGGTGGAATTAGTGATGTATCATTATGATTTTAATCTAGAGTCTGTCACATTACATGAGACCTTGGTATCAAACAGTTTTTTTATGTTGGGATTTATATGAACATAGTGTTATTTAACTTCACGGTAGGGTGATGGTTATACCTTCCTTAAGAATTGATTTTATGGCATCCATTCATGCTTCATAGTTTTTAGTTCTCCCATGAACGACCAAAATGTATCATGATGACAAATAGAAATTATAGTGGCCTAAAATTAGAAGGGATTACAGGATCGGTCTCCCATTTTCAAAATTACCATATGATCAAGGATGATCATTATAGACTAAGATGTTAATGTAGACACATTTGATGATTGTATGGTAGTGGTATCAATATTCAAATGCATTCATTATGGGTTTAACTAGACCTTGAGAGGTCAAGATACCATTTGGGTAGATGTGTATCGACAGACAAAGGGGGGGTCAAATAATTATGATCTGATAGGCTATCTCAATGGATGAGATAGGAAATATCTATGTTTGGGAGATCATGTGGATTCATAGAGTGCCTTAAAGAATTTTATTTGACATAACTGTATTGTTCATGTCATAGTTTTGGATTTTCGTATTGAAGGTTATGGGGACTAACATGAACCTGGGTATTCTTTTCCATCCTCAGAATGTTGGGAAGTTAGAGAGAATTATCATGATATTAGAGATCATGACTGAAGTATGAATTCTTGGTTTAGAATGATCATGGGATGAAAACATGGATCTAGTAGTGTTTTCAACATTAGTATATTTCAACCCACAATTATGATTATTCTCTTTGAGACTCTTGATGGGAATCTATGTTGTTAATCGATATACTTGCATGAGGTTGATAAAACGTTGGTTTTTGGGATGAGTGAGGTACAAGTGACCTAAAAGTTAGATAAATTGATATTGAAATGGATCTTTAGAGTTTAGTATAGGATTGGGTCTTATAAAAACATAATGTATAATACCCTTGTTACCTTTTGAGGGTGATAGGTTTTTATGGTAGGTATCCCTGCAATTGGGGAATATTCATCTAATAAGGTAAGGGAATTTGGAATTTTTGTATCTTGGGTCATTCAGGACCATCAAATACAACATGAATGTGGTATATTTATAATATTTTTCTCAATAGTTCAAGGTTATGAAAAATTTATATAATGTGTCTCATCATTAGAAGTAGTATCATGATCCTACATAATCATTCAATTATGATGATATGAGCTACAACATGATGCTTCTCTTCTGGAGTGACCAACTTGAAATCATGACCAAAGAGTTCAAGTGTTGTGAGGGAATAATTCTCATATTGTTCTGGTTCAATAGCATTTTTTCAATTTTCAAGAAGTGTCATGGGATAAGGAAACACACATTGAGATGATGTGGCCCATTTTGTTTGAGGAAACACTCTGGCTTACTTCTCATGGGTGAAGAATCAATAGAGGGTGAGAATTATGACATCCCATATTTCATCATTGCCTCATTTATACTTATACATATCATTTATATATGTTTTTACTAATTGTGTTGTTAGTTAGAGGTGTCTATAATTTTAGAAAATGAAGGAGGAAAGGATAGTAAGTATTTTTTATTATTAATAATCTAGAACAATTCATTTGGTTAGTCAGTGGGATCCACTCTCATGTTGGTAGAGGGTGATGGGTGACTCCATATCTCATCACCAGCTGATGGAGTTACTAGGAAGAACCCATTATTCCTAGCAACCACCAACAACCTAGTGGAGATCCTAGTCAGAATTGAATCAATATAGTGTCCATCGGCCATCCAGTAGAGTCTAACTACAAGCTGGTGGAGTCCTTCACATCCATGTCAGGTCACCAGGTTTTAATTTGTTTTTTAAAATATGACCCTTGAAAACATTTCTCAGTCCCTCCATCTATATTCAATCTCCAACACCCTAAGAGCCCTCTCCCATAATTTTTTAGTTCAATAATGTCCTTCTATATTCTCTATTTGAAACAGTATGGTGGATAAATCTTGGGACACCAATCTAGTGAGTTCAATTTTGATCTTTATCAATCATATCCATTTATAATTTATCAAAACGAATATTTTCCATGAAATATTGATTAGGTCAATGAATTTTGACATGGTATAACAAATTATTTTTTATTATTGATATAATCTACATAATGATTAACGTTTTTTTTAATTTGTGAATCATCTCGAAAAAGATCGTTTCTAGTAGTGAGTCTTATCAGGAAGTTGTAAACTTTTCAACCCCTTTTAGGTGTAGTTTGTCCTCATTGTTGATATTAGATATCTAAAAATTTAATATTAAAAATGCCTCATGGATTCAATGTGGTGAAACCATACACTGATGGAATAATTTTTTATCAACCATTACTGTAATAAAGGTGGAGACCCCTTAAAATTAACCCATATTATATGGGTTTATGGGTTGACTATTCTAGTTTGAATAGCACCATGAGACCAATGTTTGATTCTTGATCACATGAGATATCCATGTGTTTCACTATGAAAAATATACATGTAATTTCTCACATATGGACTGTGATGGATATGAATTTTTCTTTATAGGAAGTTATGTTTTATATATCATTTTTACCTTGTTTCACATATGTCTTTCTTCTATCATACATAGTTGAGAATGAAAGACAAGCCCTCTGGTCTATCCACTGAGGGGGATATATCAACTGATTTGTTAATATAAATTTCTTTTATCGATTCACATGGGATTTTTCATACATGTTTTTGGACTTTCCCATTAAGGGCGATGTGTTAAGAAGTTTGTTGATGTTCCTTCCAGCAAGGAGTTAAGGTAGGTAGATTCATTCTCTGAGGGCTCAACATAAATATTTTTCTTGTTTGATATACTTTTGGTTTGTCTATAGTATTTTAACTATATTTTAATGAACTAATATATCTTATTAACTTATGTTTAGGATATTTGGTGGGGTCATACTGGTATTCTTACTGTCACCATACTCATGAATTTTGGTGTGCTTTTAGATTTAATAAATGGGTTTCTGTTGAAAGAAATAGGACATGTGCTGAACTATTGAGTTAGTTTAGATAGAAGATGTGGGTTTTGTAGGATAAAAATTAGGTTGGATTTCGAATAATTATTTTATTTAGTTTATTTACCACATATATTTATTTTTCTATGGGGATCACCTTTTTGTTGGTTTGGGTTTATGTGTCTGGAATGTCATACTGATACCACATGGATTGCTACATTTTTAATGGTACTAAATTGATGAATGGTTTATTTATTTATTATTTCTTTGATTATTTTTTATAACATGTATTATTATAATTGGATGTATTACTAGTATAGATAGAATAAACCCCTCATGTTTTACATTCATTACTCACCAACAGTTGACAAAAACATAAAATAGGGAGGTATGCATGTGGTTTTTGGGCATTCAAGATCTGAAGTAGATATTTAGGATAGTATGTTACATAAATGGATCAAATAGAGTGAAATATAAAAAAAATGGAATATCCCATGTGTGTGTTGTTGTATTCAATTTTACCATTGAACATATATGATAATCCTCATTGAATATCCCATGAGTGTGTTGTGTTAGAAGATTAGTTGGATGGCACTTGGGTAATCCCTTTATGTAGTATGTGTCCGAATTTTTTAGACTATCCCATCAAGGGGATGTGTCAAGAAACTCATTGATCTTCCATAAAAAATTGATTCAAAGTTGTTTGGATTGTATCTAAGAATATGATATAAACATTATTATTGTGTAGTATACATGTATCATAAATGTGGCCTATTTAATTTTATTTATTTCACATTTATATTTTATTCAATTATATTACGTATTTATAAACATTTCCCACTATGTTTCATTCTAAAACAATTCTATGGAATTTTGGTGAGATTTTGGATTATATGGATAGGGACCTGGTGTCTTAAAAGGGAACAATGGTGGTCAATAAAGATGGTTTATCAAGTGTATATTGGAATTGCAATATCAAATTCGAGTTGGATGCCCAGTTATGATTTTATTTACATGTTTTTACCTCAAACATTGATCCAACTCATATAGGAAACCAATTTTTCTAGATTTTTGTTTATGTGTTTTGCATTCCATAATGATATTTTATAAACATTTACATGATTCTTCCATGATAATTTATTGATTTATTAATTATTTTTAGTTATCACTTACATTATTATATTTTTTTATTCTGGTATATGGGGCTTAGTCCCCCAATATTGTCCACATGGCCTTTTTACCTATCAAAAACCCATTTCATATGGAAAGGTGTGCCTGTGGTCTTCTGGAATTCTATTCTGGTCAAGGTTTTACGTGGTGGGTGTTAAAAATGGTAGATGATCACTATTCTCACTAATTATTTTCGTCACATTTCCTTGATTGGGGATGTAATAGACATGGTATTGGTTATTATTGACTCGAGTAGGGAAGTTTTTTTGTGCCTAGCCAACATAGTATAGTAGAAAACCATTTTACATTATGTGGTAATTTATTATCTTATTATGGAATGTTACTATTAATTTAAATTCACATAAGGTGATATATATTATTTTGTTATATGGTTTAATAATATTTTCTGAGTCATCATACATCATGATAATGCACATAGTTTTATATGTCATATTCATGTTTCTAGCATTAAATAGTGCTCAAATAAGTAAATGACTAATGAAATTGTGACATTTTATTTTGGTAAAATATTTATTTCATTAATTTATTTAATCCATAGTTTTATATGATTGAGGGTGTAAATGTGGTGTTGACAATGTTTTAGGTTATAGAGGTTGTGATTGGAAAATTATTAGTTCTTATGGGTTTATTCCTTGTTGATGTGGCTAGAATATTATGTTAAACCATGTTTTAAATAATTAGTTGTCCCTGTGTTATAAAAATGGTATTATTATTTTAATTTTTGAAATTATATAATGTTTAATCTATAATTTCAAGAAATATCACCCCTTATATTTCATGTATAGTTGGTTGCACCTCATTTTTTTAGGATGATGTAATCGACCATGATCCCTTGGTTTCTCGAATAGGTAAATCTGTATAACTAATCCACCCAGGACTCTTTCATCTAGTACTAATTCTATGTAAAGGGGTCTATAGGGGTGGGCTGACAATGGTCCTTTATGGGAGTGACTTCTAGCTCCATAATCCTCCATTTTATAAAAGAACTAGAGGTCCTCATAATCTATGGGACTGGATATGGGTCATCAAGATGATCTTAAACCTATTAGAGACCCCAAGGGAATGTCATCATCATCATATTTATTAAATTTTCTGAAGTCCAAAAACATACAAAACATATAAAGGAAAACCAAAGAGGAACAGCAAAAAATTAAGGGGGGTCTGAAGTAATGGAGGCCGAGAGAATCCCCTCCCACAAGGTTGATGCCCTCTAGAGGAAAGTCATTGATGTTGGAAAAGTAGGTAATCTGAGTATGCTGATCCTCCTTAGAAGTGAGAATGTCTGCCACTTTATTACCCTCCCACCAAGTATGAAGAACACTCATCTGATTATTAATTAGGCCCCTGCACCGTCGAATGATGTATGAAATAGACCATGGAGTAGTACCTGAACCAAGAACGGACCTATAGAGCGTCATGGAGTCCGTTTCAACCGCTGCCAAATTGATGTTAGCAAGATCACAAAGAAGTAGACCCGTGTTCAGAGCTCTGGCTTCGGCCTGAAGTGAATAACCACTTCTATAGAAGACAAAAAATGACATAATAACAAAACCCTGAGAGTCACTGAGCACCCCACCTCCCCTCATGACACCTGAGGAAAAGGAGCCATCTGTATTCAGCTTGAGGTCGGTGCGGTGGGGGTACCACCTGAACCAGCTTCCTTGGTAAATATCAGATCTTGACTGGGCATGGGAAATGCAAGCTGTGAGAGAGTTGAGGGTAGGTGATACCATTTAATTTTTAAAGAGTCTCACCAGGTCCTCCAGGAGGTTACGGGTTCTGGAGACAATCATCCTCAAATATCATGAAATAACATCAAAACGGGCTTTGTTCCATGAATTCCAAATACACCAGTAGCCCACGGAGAGGACAACTACCCTTTCATTCGATTCCAGCCCAGGGACACCAACACCATGAAACCATTTCTCGATGAACGCAGGCTCCCGCAGCTCAGGAGAAGTAAAGCCAGTGAAATCCCCAAAAGCTGACCACAGCTCACGTGCCCGACGCCCTTTGTAGAAGAGATGGTCCAGACTCTCCTCTTGGTGATCAGCACAGAACACACACCTGGGAACCCAAGGAATGCATGTGCACTTAATGAGATCATTAGAAGGAATTGCCTTATTGCAGATCCTCCACACCAGAAAATTGTGCTTTGCAAGGAGTTCCTTGCACAACACCAGCTTTCCCCGGTTGTCCATCGGCCCGGCTGATAGTGTAATCCTGTAAAAATCCATCATAGAGAAGATTCCCTATGATGATCCAACAATAAGACATTTTTTAGTCTTACTATTGAGATCAGTACACTAAAAAATAGTGCATTGCTGCTCATCCAGAACAGTATTAATGAAACCCTCATGTCTGCTTGCTTGATTAAAGGAAATATCTGGGACAGTACATCCAGGGAATCCGAGATAGGAGTCTACCAAATTATGATTCCAAAAAGAGATCTCACATTTTCCCACTATCCACCAAGAATGATTCTGAAGGGAAGGAAAGTGAGGGTGGATGATAGACCATATGGACGAAGCAATGCATTTAGCTAGGTCCGAAGTATCTATTATTATTTTGGCTATGAATTTGCCCCATAATTTCTTCTCCTTGAGAACCTCCCATGCCTTCTTTTCCAGCAAACACTGAAGAGTATCTGAGAGATTTCTGACATTAATACCACCCTCCTCGATCGGTCGAGCCATTCTTTCCCAGGACGCACAGTGATGCTTGCCTTCCATATTCACATCCCAAATAAACGAGGCCAAGATCTTGTCAATATGAGGGACCACCCCTTTTTTCACCCATGTAGCAGAGAGAGCATGCACTGGGATAGAAGAAAACATACTATTAACCAGGGTAATTCTGCCTCCAAGAGAGATAAAATGATTCTTCTAATTCAGTATCCTTTCAGTAATTCTTCCAACAATTTTATCAAAATGGCGGATACATGGTCTAGTGGGATAAATGGATGCTCCCAAATATTCCATAAGAAAATTTCTTCTTTTCATGTCAAGGTTGGTGGAAAAGGAGGAAGCACGCCTATCCGGACAACTATTTTAGATGTAAAAGTTACTTTTAATCTGGTACATTTAGAGACCTTCAAGGTACTATTATATGATGAGTTGTTCAAATATTATATGAAGATGATATATACTCAGGATTATATGGAATTACTGTAGGTGGTGATGAAAAAAACATCCAATTCATGACACATCACTGAGTGGATTCATTTTTCTACACTTCTGGAGGATAATGAGTCATATAATTCCAAAAACATTATGATTTGTCATCTATAATAGATGATACAATAGTAAAAAAACATTGAGCTAATAACCATTTCTACAGTAAATCATAAGGAAATTGAGATATATAAGGGATTGAAGGAATAAATAATATATGATTTATTTCTATTCCAATAGTGGAACAATAGGTTCTTTACCCAATTTATTCCCAATTTTTTATCATATGAGAATAGTAATTTTGAGGATGGACACTTGGGAAATGGTCGATAGTCAGAGTATAGAAGATGATATTTGTCTCTCTCTATAGAAAATGACTATTTTATATGAAACAACTATGGGTGGAAAGAAAATTATATCAAGGACTATTATGTTTCTCTCAAGACATTTCATATTTTTTACAATATTTCTTATTTATTGTTGTTTAATTATAAGGATTCATTGATACACAAAAAAATTTCATTTTTCTGTGCGTTTATATGAACTCCTAACCATGTGTAGATTCCATAAGTGTCAGTGAATCATGCCACTCATGAGCCTTTGGGGAATCAGGGAGTAGTTGTTGGAAGTGTTTTTGTGGATGATCAGGATCTAGAATATAATATAGAAGGATTTAGATGTATTACCTTGAATTTATATATATAATTTTATTATTTTTCTAATATTGGTGTATCCAATTCATTCATATATTCACATGTTTTCATTGGTTTATACATATCTATTTAATTCACTTCTTAATCACAATCCATATACAGAGAGCTGGGATGGAAATAAGATCATCTTCGTATCTATCCAAAATTCTATTATTTATTTTATAAAATTAATAATGTTTTGATTTCCTTGATTTTTGAGATATAATATTTTGATATAATCCTTATCTTATAAAGGTTTACCAGTTACTATATAAACAACAATTTCTATCAGGATGAGTGAACAAAACATTTCTTAAAGAAATTAAGTTTGTGTTCATGGTCAATGAGACATATTGGTAGTAAAAGTTAGATCACTTCCTCATCATAAAGAATTATTTTTAGTAAATGTGGCTTGTGTCATCCTTTCAATAGATCAGATGATGAATTTATTATCTTTCCCTTCTGTGGTAGACTTGTATCGTTATGTATTTCTTGATGATTTTCATGGTTACCTTCATGTAGGTTAGATGGGTTTGATATATTTCATGTAAATGGTGAAAGGAATATAAAATTTTCTATATACTATATGGAAACATTTTATTTAAAAGTGTTTATGGTTTATCATGATCATCTTGAGGATAAGCGATTCATCATACCAAGCTCTTCCCCACATGGTGGTCATATAGTTTTTATCAAGAAGGTGAATAATATTCATCATTTTTCTATAGACTACTAGAATTTGTTTAAGATAACTATGAAAATTATATATATGTTTCTAAGAATAGGAAAATTCATTGAAACTTTTAAGAGATAATATATTTCATTAAAGAATTATAAATATTCCATCTACAATAAAATTTACCTTAGAGAGGAAAACATATCGGTGATAGTGTTTAATATAAGGTAGGGGTTTTATGAGTATCTCATTATTCCCATTGGGCTATAAAATACTTTGATAGTTTTCATGGCTATGATAAACACCATTTCAATCATAAATATACAACTTTTTCATTTTTTTCATTGATGAAATTTTTATATATTCAATGACATCAGAATAGCAGGCTAGAATCCTTGGGATCATATTGAGTGCACTTATAGTACATTATCATCAGTCAAAGTAATTGAAGTATTAATTTAGGAAAACAGAGTTAATTCTTCTTGATCACTTGATTTCTCAATGGGAATATCAACTATTCCGTATAATTTATATACATTTATATCTTTGTAATGACTTAGGATTATGTTTCATATTTGGATGTTCCTCAAGTAGACTTATTAATATTGATGATTCATTAAGGAATTTTATTACATAGTATCACCCATGAACAAAAATACCAAAAAGGGATTCAATTTTAAATTAATAGAGTTGTGTGAAAAGGTCAACGCAGAGTTGAAGAAATGTTTGAATTCATCTCTGATTCTAATTCTTCACGAACCTGGAGTTTGTTATGTAATGTATTCTAATACATTGGAATTAAACTTGGAGTTTTTTCTCTATAGAGAGACAAGGTTCTATCTTACAGGTCTTAACATCTCTGACCCCATGAATTAAAATACCTTACACAAGACCAAAATTTCGATGTTACGGTTCATGCTTTGAAAATAACATGCAACTACCTCTTCGGTTAGAGATTCTTTTTGTAAATATACCATTAGAGACTATGGTATTTTTTCTCCCACATTACCCTAAATCCCCAACAAAATATTTTCATATAATACACATAATAATTATAAATTTATATGGATCATGCTTTAGGAAAACTAAATGTATGTTTAGATGAAATATTAGAAAGAAGAATAATGTTATAGAGTAATATTGAGAATTAGGTAAGAAGTAATTTTCTTTTTTTGAAGAATAGTAAGATTTTATAGATGAGGAGTGGGGGGAATAAACATTTGTACCCTTAGTGTTCATTTTCTCATTGGTGGAATTAGTGATGTATCGTTATGATTTTAATCTTGAGTGGGTCACATTACTTAAGACCTTGGTATCAAACTATTTTTTTGAGTTGGTATTTATATGAACACAGTGTTCTTCAAGTTCAAGTTAGGGTGATGGTTATACCTTCCTTAAGAAGGGATTTTATGGCATCCATTCATGCTTCATAGTTTTTAGTTCTCCCATGATCGACCAAAATATATCATGATGACAAATAGAAGTTATAGTGGCCTAAAATTTGAAGGGATTACAGGATCGGTCTCCCATTTTGAAAATTACCATATGATCAAGGATGATCATTATAGACTAAGGTGTTAATATAGACACATTTGATGATTTTATGGTAGTGGTATCAATATTCAAATGCCTTCATTATGGGTTTAACTTGGACCTTGAGAGGTCAAGATACCATTTGGGTAGATGTGTATCGACGGACAAAGGGGGGTCAAATAATTATGATCTGATAGGCTATCTCAATGGATGAGATAGGAAATATATATGTTTGGGAGATCATGTGGATTCATATAGTGCCTTAATGATTTTTATTTGACATAATTTTCTTGTTCATGTCATGGTTTTGGATTTTCGTATTGAAGGTTATGGGGACTCACATGAAGCGGGGTATTCTTTTCCATCCTTACAATGCTGGGATGTTAGAGAGAATTATCATGATATTAGAGGTTATGATTGAAGTATGAATTCTTGGTTTAGAATGATCATGGGAGGAAAACATGGATCTAGTAGTGTTTTCCAACAATAGTATATTTCAACCCACAATTATGATTATTCTCTTTGAGAGTCTTGATGGTAATCTATGTTGTTCACAGATATACTTGCATGAGGCTGATAAAACATTGGTTGTTGGGATGAGTAAGGTACAAGTGACCTAAAAGTGAGAGAAATTGATATTGAAATGGATCATTATAGTTTAGTATAGGATTGGGTCTTATAAAAACATAAAGTAGAATACCCTTGTTACCTTTTGAGGGTGATAGGTTTTTATGGTAGGTTTCCCCTCAATTGGGGAATATTCATCTAAAAAGGCAAGGGAATTTGGAATTTTTGTATGTTGGTCATTCAAGACCATCAAATACAACATGAAAGTGGTATATTAATAATATTTTTCTCAATAGTTCAAGGTTATGAATAATTTATTTAATGTGTCTCATCATTAGAAGCAGTATCATGATCATACATAATCATTCAATTATGATGATATGAGCTACAACATGATGCTTCTTTTTTGGAGTGACCAACTCGAAATCTTGACCAAAGAGTTCAAGTGTTGTGAGGGAATAATTCTCATATTGTTCTGGTTCAACAGTATTTTTTTCATTTTCAAGAAGTGTCATGGGATAATGAAACCCACATTGAGATGATGTGGCCCATTTTTTTGAGGAAACACTCTGGGTTAGTTCTCATGGATGAAGAATCAATAGAGGGTGAGAATTATGACATCCTATATTTCATAATTTCCTCATTTATACATATATATATCTTTTTTATATGTTTTAACTAATTGTGTTGTTAGTTATAGGTGTTTATAATTTTAGAAAATGAAGGAGGAAAGGATAGTAAGTATTTTTTATCATTAATAATCTACATCAATTCCTTATGTTAGTCAGTGGGATCCACTCTCATGTTGGTGGAGGGTGATGGGTGACTCCATATCTCATCACCAGCTGATGGAGTTACTAGGAAGAACCCATTATTCATAGAAACCACCAATAACCTAGTGGGGATCCTAGTCAGAAGTTAATCTACATAGTGGCCATCGGCCATCCAGTAGAGTCTAACTACAAGCTGGTGGAGTCCTTCATAGCCATGTTAGGTCACCGGGTTTTAATTTCTTTTTTTTAAAAATATGACCCTTTAAAAAATTTCTCAGTACCTCCATCTATATTCAATCTCCAACACCCTAAGAGCCCTCTCCCATAATTTTTTAGTTCAATAATGTCCTTCTATATTCTCTATTTGAAACATGTATGGTGGATAAATCATGCGACACCAATCCCTTGAGTTCTATTTTGATCTTTATCAATCATATCCATTTATAAATTATCAAAAAGAAAATTTTCCATGAAATATTGATTAGATCAATGAATTTTGACATGTTATAACAAATTATTTTTTTATTGATATAATCTATATAAGGATTAACGTTTTTTTTAATTTGTGAATCATCTCGAAAAAGATCGTTTCTAGTAGGGAGTCTTATCAGGAAATTGTAAACTTTTCAACCACTTTTATGTGTAGTTTGTCCTCATTGTTGATATTAGATATCTAATAATTTAATATTAAAAATTCCTCATGGATTCAGTGTGGTGAAACCATACACAGATGGAATAAATTTCTATCAACCATTACTGCAATAAAGGTGGAGACCCCTTAACATTATCCCATATTATATGGGTTTATGGGTTGACTATTCTAGTTTGAATAGCACCATGAGACCAATGTTAGATTCTTGATCACATGAGATATCCATGTGATTCCCTGTGAAAGATATACATGTACTTTCTCACATATGGACTGTGATGGATATGAATTTTTCTTTATAAGAAGTTATGTTTTATCTATCATTTCTACCTTATTTCACATATGTATTTCTTCTATCATACATAGTTGAGAATGAAAGATGATCCCGCTGGTCTATCCAATGAGGGGGATATATCAACTGATTTGCTAATATAAATTTCTTTTATCGATTCACATGGGAATTTTCAGACATGTTTTTGGACATTCTCATTAAGGGCGATGTGTTTGGAAGTTTTTCGATGTTCCTTCCAGCAAGGAGTTAAGGTAGGTAGATTCATTCTCTGAGGGCTCGACATAAATATTTTTCTTGTTTTATATACTTTTGGTTTGTCTATAGTATTTTAGCTATCTTTTAATGAACTAATATATCTTATTAACTTATGTTTAGGGTATTTGGTGGGGTCATACTGGTATTCTTACTCTCACCATACTCATGAATTTCGGTGTGCTTTTAGATTTAATAAATGGGTTTCTGTTTAAAGAATTGGGACATGTACTAAACTATTGAGTTAGTTTAGCTAGAGGATGTGGGTTTTGTAGGATAAAATTAGGTTGTATTTCTAATAATTATTTTATTTAGTTTATTTACCACATATATTTATTTGTCTATGGGGATCACCTTTTTGTTGGTTTGGGTTTATGTGTCTGGCATGTCATACTGATACCACATGGATTGCTACATTTTTCACGGTACTAAATTTATGATTGGTTTATTTATTTATTATTTATTTGATTATTTTATATAACATGGATTATTATAATTGGATGTTTTACTAGTATAGATAGAATAAACCCCTAATGTTTTACTTTCATTACTCACCAATAGTTGACAAAAACATAAAATAGGGAGGCATGCATGTGGTTTTTGGGAATTCAACATCTGATGTAGATATTTGGGATAGTATGTTACATAAATAGATCAAATAGAGTGAAATATAGAAAAAATGGTTCCTAGTAAGGCATCTAATAAACATAAATTAATTATTCAGGAGGCTAGTGACATGGGAAAACATATATAGAACAAGGTTCGAGTCTTCATCTTAAATTACTCTCCATGATACATTTTTTATGCACATAATTTCATTAATTCCATGTATATGCATCCTATTTGGTATATCATCACAAAAATTATTTTTACTCATGATATTTGAAGTTTAATTAAATTCCTCCTCCATAAGAGGTATTTTATTAAAATGTTACACAACTAAAAAGTTCTATTCATGTGAGACATTAATTCATTTAGATATGTACAGGTTACAGACAATGTTTTATTTTTAATAGTTTAGTTACTATAACTAGATTTATCTCTATGAATAGTCTTTTAATTCTCGAGAAATACTCAAGAAAACTAATCCCTTTACATCAAATGTTCTCTACACAATTGTTACACTAGTTGTAAATATTTTATGTTTCTCAATTCTCAATCATTAAATTATGATCATCTTCATTAATATAAAGGTTTTATAAATTATAAAAATATATTATTTTATGTTATAATATTTTTTATAGAAATTCAATTTTCATCCCTATAATTCAACTTTTTGATATATTTATAACATCATGGTGTATGTTTCTCATAAAGGATATTGGAAACTGAAGTCTATTTTCCTTGAGTTATATTATTTCATCATGAAATGTTTTTCTTTATTTGGGTTCCCCAACCCTAATATTTAATTATATGTTATATAATAAACAAATTAGTAAAAATGACGTTTTAATATAAAAAAGTTTCTATTAATATTTTTACAATGTGTTTTTTCAACAATGTTAAGTAAGAAGTACTAGAAAGATTTCATTCATAATCAAATGTTTTTTCATATCCTCCAATTCAAAATTTAAAACTTTATTTATTTTTCAAGTATCTATTGGTGGATATTACTTTTGATTGTTAATTATTTAAAAATCATTAAATTATCCTTTTGTAATGTTACATTTTAATGTACGATGTAATTTTTTATTTTATGTTAGTGATAAAAATGTATTTTAAATGATCTTACATGTGTTCAATTCAATTTTTCTTTTCATAAGTGAAAGGAATTCACTCATGGGATTTATTTTCTATAATAAAAAAACTCACACACACATATATATTTATATATTTATATCATAATTTCATGGATTGATATTTCAGAATAAAATAATTTAATTCTTGATCCCCTCTTATGTGATATCATTTGATGAATAATTTTTCAAATAAGTTTTCTATATATGTCTATATCTTATTGAATTTATATTTCTTCGTTAAAGTTATTTTATTTTGAAAATTACTAGGTTCTTCCTCTAGATGGATTATTATCATGTTACTTTTGTGTTACCTTTATTGTGTACCACTAATTAAGAAATGTTTAATTTGATGGATGCCTATATATATAGCTATTATATTTATTTATTAGGGAATAATTAAAAATGTAACATCCAAGGTATATAATGAATATGAAATTTTCTAATTTATTAATATTTTTGAATAAAATATTAATATTACATTAATGGGGATTCTATGTTCATTGGTGTACCCAATACGCAACTACAAGTTTTTTGAAATCTTATATCATATTGTTATAAAATAATAATATTATTTTAAATGGTGGTTAATGCCTAGCCGTTGTAATAGTGGGAATGAATATAACTATCTACAAAATTATTATATATGTTTGTTAAATATTTTTACATTTATCCAATGAAAGTTAGTGGCTGAAAATAAGAAAATAATTCAATTTTAATCATAAATATTCTAATATTTTTTAAAAGGTCGATTAACTACCTTTTGATGGTGAACCCTTTTTAAAACATATTTTTGTCCATTTTATATGTTATATTTGACAAAATAAATTACTTCTTTATAAACAAGACATCAAAATTTACTATGTGTAAATTTTTGGTATTTTTCCGATAACGATCATTTTTTAGTGAATAGTGAAAAATGATGTATATTAATTCAAAAACACCTTTTAATATAATTTATTCATGTGATGAGATTATATTTTTAATTGTATTTAATTTGTAATTAGAATATTTTTTACCACTTAATCCAGTATTCTTCATTGTAAGTAATTTCACTTTGAAATTGGACATAAACAAGTGTCAATCTTTTTATAGATATTATTTCATAAAAACACGCTATTTGTTTTGACAACGAGAATTAATTATAAAATTGATTAATGAATCTTAAATTTTTTGAATTTGGTAAAATATACATCATTTTCGAATTTGGAATATCAAATATATCTTAGGGTGAATTTTTTGTATTTTTCTAAAAAACATCAATTTTTGATGAATAGTGAAACCACTAAGTAGTAGTTAACAATAGAATTTTTCATTCAAATGAAATATTACCACTTATGATAATTTAATTTCAAAAATCTGACATACATGATTGTCATTAGTAAGTAAAATATATAACATATATATTATAATTTAATTATAATATACCTATGTATCATTATGTTTTGATTCCATTAATTTATGGAATAGAAATGAAAGTAGAGTTCATGCGTAAGTATAGCTTACAGTCTCCATGAACGGTGCATTTAATTTCTTATATCCAAATGTTATGTAATATTATAAATACATACATATACTGGATATTTATGATATATATGACATCTAAAATATGAATATAATTCTGGATATAATGGAATCTTGACCACAAGGACAATTTATAATTATAACAAGTCAATTTTTTACTCATGTTCCGAATATCAACGAAATGTCCGATATGAAATCAAACAATTAAATAATTGTTATAGAAAGGTAATAAGTGATATAAAAGGAATAATAAACTTGAAAAAATATTCTTAAGCAAGTATAAATTAACTTATGTTTATCATTCAGGACGAACAAGGAACATACGAGCGAGTCAAGACGGACAAGTGGTAAGGGATCTTACCTCTCTCTTTCTTTTTAAGTACTCTCTTTTATGTCATTTCTTTTAATCTCCCATTTCTTATGTTGGGGGATGTTATTTTATATTAATATTACTGTTCTTTTTATTTTCATATGATTTGAGTCCCTATTTTGATCTCATCAATCCATTTTTGGATGTTTTAAGTGGTGCCATTATGCATGCTGAAATTTCCTAAGGGATTTCTTATCTCAATTTTAATTCTGTGAGATTTCCATTGTTCCCCAAATATTTATTTTATGTGGTGTATTTTGAACTACCATTTAATACATATTATCATGATTCTATTTATATTATGGTTATTATGTGATTTATTTGGTGCTTATTATCTTTTGGTCAAACAAGACGATTGATTACAACGAGGTAATGGGTTTTTATCTCACTTTTATTCCCGTGAGATTCATTCTATATTTGTCACTATCTCCTATGAGTGGTGTATGTATTGACCATTATTCTACTATTTTTGTAATATAATTTCATTTATGTTTATTTACACCATCATTGTATGGTGCTTCTTTCATGGGGTGTATGTTTCGTAAGTTACCATATCGATAAGTGAAACTTTCACCCTCCTCTTTTTAAAAGGCTTATTTTTGTTATGTCTTTTAATTTACATATTCTTATGTTGGGATATGTTCTTATATAACCTTATTTCTATAAATTGTACGTCCAAGTTAAGAGATACCCTTTTTATATCATCAACTCATTTTCTGAACATTAAAGTGATCCTGTTAGGCTGTTGAATTTTTGTAAGGGAACTTCTTAACCTGATTTCAATTATTTGGGTTAGAAATATAATTCTTGAAAATTTCATCCTATGAATATGTCTGAATGACCTCAGATTGTTTTACACTTAATATCCACATTTATTCGGAGTATTATTATTTGTGACACATAATTATGTAATTGATTTATCCATAATCAAAGGATATCGTCTTTGTAAGGGACTTCGTTTCAATCTCTTTTCATTGAGGCATATTTTAATTTACACACAACATTATATTATATGGTTTATAAACCCCATTGAATTTTACTTTTATTCAAAAGGAATATTTTCTCTACGAATTGTTTTACTAAACGACAAAAATTATGTTTCTTTTTGACGTATGCGGTGACTACGACCTTTCTGTCGCCGCAAGTATTATTTGATCTTTGGATTCCTTAATAAGTCGTAATGTTTTTAAAAGGAAAATAAATACCATATACTATTTTATGTATTTTGTTATTGAAAATTTATTTTTCAATAGATTGATTATTTCAATATCTTGAAATGATTTCTTGTACTTGAAAATGAATTGTTATTAGTGAAATGTTGGTATTTACAATAGTTTCTGTGTTGTGATTTTATGGTACTTAGACATTTGAAGGGTGGTTACATGATAAACCATATGATTGGTGGTGCCTTGAAAACCAGGACCGGTGGTTACGTTATAACCTCTAATGCATTGGGTATGGAATTCGGTCGTATGGCTATTCCATTTAGTGAAATGTGTAAAAGTCGACCGTGTGGTTATTTCATTTAAGTATGTTTATGTAACGAGTTACGTTTATATGTTATGTGTTCTTTATATATATTTTATGGTGATCTTTTGGTTACAAAAGGGTAAGAAATGATCTTTTATTCAATGAAGAGTATTTACTACTTCATAAAGGTGAAAAGTATTACTTATGATGAAGTATTCATGATTTACTTGTTCTTTTAAAAAACTAACAGTTTTCCTTCTTTGTGTATCCCTTACTGAGCTTTTATGCTCATCCCACATTTTTTGAAATTTTTTCCACAGGACATAAAGATGAATAGGGACAAGGATGATATAATGGAAAGACATGTTGTCTAAAACATGGAACTAGTCATGTTTCTTTTTTAAGAGTTTTTATATTATTAAAAAAAATGGAAACTCAGTAGAAGTGTCTAATTTTTAATCATTGAGATGTAATAGTTATGTCATAATTTTATAAATCTCTAAACATAAAAATATCCTCAATGTGAATTATTCATTTAATTCATAACTATGTATTGTTTTAAGGATGGGTCCTTATAAAAAATCCATGTATTTTTTATTTCAATACATATGTTTGATGATTACTCAAGAAATAAGACTGTGTTTTCTAACTATCCACTATATCTCATAGTTTTTGTTGTGATCAAGTTATCCATTTTATTTATATAAGTAAATTTAGTGGCATTCTATATTGTTTAGTTCCACTATCTATGATTATTGAATGTTGACTTTGTATTGTTTGAACATTCATCTTCTTTATTTATATGAGTTATTATCATGCTATCACTTGTATTGAAATAGGGAAATTTATTTGTTTTACATATGTTATTGTCCAAATAAAAGTTATTTTTGTTAAAGGATAAATATTTATTAATTTATTCATTTTCTAAAATGATGAATGAATTTTTCATAAACAAGTTATGGGTGGGATCTTGCATTATGTAACCCCTCGATGTATCAATAAAAATCATGAGATAGAATATTTGTTTTGGTGTATACCTCTCCCCATATCAGTATATGGTCTTGGAACATGGCATTGAGAATGGGTTTTGATATTTGAAATTATGTAATTCATTAGTTTATGATCGGTGATAATTTTGTTCCACATTTTCATTATTTTTATTGTATACAACATGAACTTAGTTTAATTTCATTATGACATTATAATTATTAATTACTATTGTCACAATATTTATTCCATATTAAATCCATAATTAACAAATTTGTATATTTTCCATTACTAGGATTTTGAGAAAGAAATTGATCTTTATTAGAAAATTTATTTTCTTAATTCACTAAATCTATAAACCTTAATTGTCTTGGGATTTAATGTAACGAAATATTTATTTATTTCATGTAACTATTTTATAGTTTTTTCCAAGAATATACAGTTGGTATCAAATATCATTTGCAAAGTATGTGTTTATGGAACTAGATCCTGGAGTAATGTTCTTGGGTGTCATAGTTTGAATCAAAGATGTGTTTAGATATCATTGGAGATTATGATGTTCTTTGTGGATAATTTAAGGGTTCATATGTTATGGTTGATCATAATTTCAATGGTATAGATATCCCATTGAGTTTTTATATGATTTAATTTTAAATTTATATTGAACTTTTATTTGGTGAATATAATAACATAACATTAATGAAAACCCTAGGGATATGTATATGATTAAATTGTTGATATATGATGCATCCTAATGTTTTAGTTATATTGATATTGTGTGGTTATCTATGAAATTACTGTGTTTTTTGGATGATATATGTGGATGATGTCCCTCAAAAATATGTAACTTGGGATAATAACCCTAAAAGGTTGGATTGTGTATTTACATGATTGTCACTTAATGCATGAAAACTACGCTTAACTGCATATCTAATTTAATAATCCTAATTCATTTTCATAGATAATTCACTTTCTAATTATGATCCATTATTTGTCATTTTAATATGTTTAGGTTAGATAACCTAATTGGGATGTTACCTTGAATTACACATATTTTACCTTAATGATTAATAATAAAAGGAAAATTTAACTGATATATGCTTTCTTAGATATGTGATTTTAAGTATTTCGATAGCATATATTTCATTGATTTATGGGTTTGGAATATTTTTAGAAACATTTATGATAATTTGGTTTCTCCCATTCAATAATTAGGTTAAGAAGTATGAGTGATCCAAACTCAAAATAGCCTATGATAAACCAAGAGTGGTGTAGGTTGAACATAGGGTCATGTATATTGAACAAAGTCTAATACTTTCATATTAGTATGGAAAATATTTTAACAAGACAGTGTTATAAAGTGAGAAATCATGATGTTAAAATTCCCTATGGTTATTTAGAATAATTAAATTTTAATGATAATCACTCCTTAACCATTTTGGTTTTAATAATGGAAGAAGCTCAATGGAAAAAAGTTAATGAGTGTTACCAAGGTCGATGAGAAAACTATCCCAATGAATAGAAATACTTGTTAATGGAATAAATAAGAAATATTAAGAAAATAAAAATACAAGTTATAAAGAATTCAAATTGATAACATGAACGTAGATGAAATTCCAAACACACCAAAGAATATAAGGATGGAATATTTTGGAAATTCATTTGAAAAATATGATGAAGGAAAGAATATTATATTTTCTTCATGTCAAAAATGTAGGAATAAAAATGGGTGAAATTTCTTTAAAAGGGAAGTTAAATGGTATTAGTATTGAGATGGAGGTCTTCATATTCACAAGTGTAATACAAATAGGGAATCAATAAAAAAATCTTTCTTAAATTGTAAAATATTTGGGCCGTATACAAATTAGTGGCCCAATCCTTTGGCCAATGATGGAATTAGTCACTTACAACCATGGAAAAAAGTTAAAACCAATGAAGTTGCAACTAATATTGCTTATAGTGAGTTTTAACTAAACATTTTCAAATTCACTATGTCATTTAACTCTTCAATAACTATTTTATACTGCATAAAAAATAAAAATTCAAAGTAGTAAGATTATTATTAAATTTTTTTCATGGTTTTTGGGAAGTCATTTCTTATAGACATTGTTACTCTTCCGTTAGTTGAATTCTATAGAAAATGAGAAATTTTTTAGATCTCATTATAATGTTTTTATAAATTTTTTTCTCTATTGTCAAATATTATTCCATATCCAATATAATAACGTGACCATCTATCTATGTTTGGAAAATTATGAATTCCCCATAAAATTTACTCTGATTTTAGGAGTTAATGTTTGAGGAATTGTTTTAATGGGGGATAATGTAATAACTCTATATTTAAATATTTCAATTCTATTAAATGATCTAAATGTGTTTGACTACTTTCTCCACTAGAATCATCCAAAAAAATTAAATTGTGATAGATTTAGATAAAAATTTAAATAATAAGTATGCCCATTAAAAAATGTCCATTGAATTATCGAGAATGAATAAGAGTCACTATTTGTCTAAAAATTTATTGAATTAAAATTAATACAAATTTTAATATAATAAAATTCAATTATTTTTCATGAAATGGATAATAATATCCTATATTGTTTATATATATATATTTTAAAAACATTTTTATGTGACATCATTTAAATTTTGAATAAATATACTTTTTTGTGGCGAATGTTTGATATATTTTTTTTCTAAATAATAGGATTTTAGAAGAATTGTGAAAAAATATGGAAATTTCAAATATTGTAACTTTTTAACACTATCATAAAATTTTAATATCATAAATGTTTTTAAAGTAATTTACCATCCAAAAATATATTTTATTTGAATTAGAAATAAAACAAATTAAATTTATTTATTTATTTATATATCCCATGTATATTTTGTTGGGAATAGAATAAATCTTTTTTTTCTAAAATATAATTTATTCATTTAGGTTACAAAGTTATTTTTCATCAAATATATAGATTAAATGAAATAAAATTAATATTATATTTTATATCTATATGATCATATTGTTTATGTTGATAAATATTATTTTTCTTGTATAATGTATGCTTACTCAATTAATGACCATGATAATGATAAAACCCATATTTTCAATGAACTAATTTAATAATATTTTGTATTATTTAGATAATAAAATAAATTAAAATATTTAAAATTATAACATGGATATAGTGTTTAGACAAATATATATATTTATTAAAACACATTTAATTTGAAACAGATCCTAAAAAAAATTAAAAATACATAAATATAAAAACATCAATTTTCTATAATAAATGTTTTATTGATATATAATGTTTTATTATTAAAGTTAATTTTATATTATTTAGAAATATTTTTATATTATATATTTGTTTAATTATCCAAATTTTTTAAGAGTTTTTATTTTATATTTTTAGTAAAATAAAAATTTATTCGTTGAAAACTAGTAACAATGTTTAGAAAAATAAAATATATAAGTAAAAACCTAAGAACAAATTACTTCAAAAAATTTGGAAAAATATTTAAAAATATTTATTATTAGATTTGGGGACCCAATAACACCCCCACACCCTTAATTTATAATAATGTATTCTTGGACTGATGAATAATATAATTATAGTATTGAAAATTAAAGGGTGTTCTCAAAAATCCATATCCTTCTCTTATAATAGAAAACACATCCACCCATTCATTCCACAACCATTACATAGAATTCCAACCCAAAAATAATCCAAATTTTTTCTCCTTGAATATTATTTCTTATTCATATGTATCCGGACTCAATTGATTATCACTATCCATTCATTTACAAGGAGGCTTTTAATAGAAATTTCAAAGATTAAAAGTGAGTATTACTTAATCCATAACATTTTATTCTTAATATTTCTCTTCATGAACTATAAGTAATGTATATTCCCAGAAATCATGGTGTAAATTTCTTATTTAAATCTTGGTTTAAATCCTAATTTATTTTTTCAATTAAATGTTTACAAGGTGTATGAGGGGGCTCAAGGGTGTCTTGGTGGTTCAGGACATGATAGAAATGGTGAATCGTCCCATCCTGTGAATGTTGCACGGTTAGCGATTAGTTAGTTGTAACTACATTCCCAAACCATTCTATCAATGATGAAGGGTGAAAATTTATGTAAACCATGAAAGGTGGGTGGGTGGGGGAAACCTTGTGTTATTGGACAGACCCATTCGACTTGGATGGTGTAAAGCTTATTAAACTATGTGGCGTTCCCAGGTAACCATCTGTCTTAGCCCCTCTTGGACAAAGGATAATGCATGGTTGGATAATGTTTTGGTAAATTATGTAGGTAAACTATGTTTCTCATTAAAATTTTTATTTTACACTTTTTCCCTTTTGGTATTTATATATTCTACCAAATATTTCTTCATTATTTCTTCTCCAATAACCCTATTGATGAACCAAAATGCACAAGAATTCCTAAGGGTAAATCTCCATCTATTTAAAGCTATTTGGAGTGTTGTTATAGTAAAATTGATGCTATGGGTATGTCTAACACTCTTCTTTTTTCAAAATTACAAATTAGGTATTGGGTAGCCATTACTATCCTTCTGAATCCCAAAAACCATCTTTTTTTCAGCGAATCTTAGGTTCAGGCTTTGAGTGGTGTTCTGATCTGAATTAACGGATAGGGTTGAGCATACATTTTTCCTTGGAATTATGGTAGGTTTTATAAAATTCATATCCTATAGTCTTGATTTTTTGTTTTTCAGTTTGTTTGTAGCACCTTGAAATTTTTTTATAAATGTTTTTTGGAATTAATTTAATATTTTCAATATTTTTAATCTCACACAACACTAAATATTTAAATTTTTATACCAAATAACTATGTTTGGATTGAGATATACAAAACATCATGTTAATCACTCAATACATGAAATATGTAGATTATTTTTAGGTAAAAAAAACAATTGTTTGGTCATTTTACAGACAATACTATGTTCCTTTTATAAATTTTGTTACAAGTATGGTTTAATTTTACCAAACTATTTGATACCATTAATATAATTATTAAAATAATTTTATAACCAATATATAGATAATGAAATTGATGTTATGAATAAGTTTAATTTATTGGGATAATATGATTTCAACATTTATATAAAATTAACCCTTTGGTTGTTAATTACTAAAATTGAATGTATGAACTATTAGAAAATAATGAATTTTCTTTTCTATGAAAACTATATTTCATTGTACAAGAACAATTTTATCTCAATAAACTAAACAAAACAATTTTGATTAATGTTTTCCATAAAATTTAAATATTATATATTCTTTCAATATTTTTGACACTAATCCAATAGATTTAATGTGTATAAAATAAGAATAAATCTAAATTTATGAAAAAAAGATTTATTTTTCTAAAAGTAAATTTTACTGGATTTTAATAGAGAGCTGATATTAAATTTTATTTTTTGAAACTTTTATATTTTTTATTTGAAAAAATAAACTACATTTTACAAATAATCTCATTAAAATTATATTTGGGTGATTTTTTTGTATTTTTATGTGATGTTTCATTTTTTGATGATTTGTGAATAACGCTTAATTTTAATGCAAAAATTATTATTCATATAATTAATTTATATATTTAAATATTATTTTATATAGGATTCAGATTTTAATTAGATCGATTTTAAATCAATTAATCAAATCTGTTTCATTGTAATAAATTTACCATTGTATTTGGATATAATGTCTTTTCAATCTTTTTAATGTTTTTACTGTAAAAACCTGCATTGTCATCCCATCTGGGTGATTAAATTTAAATTAATTTATTCCACTTCTATTATAATAATTTGGATAAATTTTTTAATTATTTTGAATCAAAATAATTTATAATTTTAAATATGGATACCAAAATTTTAGAAATGTATAGTTAATGAATGTAATTAATATGAATTACACTGATTAAGAGGAAAATTATATTAACAAGGGACTAAACATTACATTTATGGTCAAAAATGTCCTTTAAACTTTTCCAAAGTCTATTTGATTTCCATATATAGACCCTATAATCCCTTTTATACTATTTTAACCATTATGAGATCCACATTTCATAAGAAAAATGTTGGTGTGATTCCTTTTTCTAAGATTTACAAGAATGCCACTCCTCAACTATAAAAAGTCACTCACACTTCCCACTTATTCAAACCTATAAAGACCTTTTTATGAACCAAAATATTATCCAAAAATCTCATAACATATATCCCCCATATTATTGGCCTCCATTTTAGTATAAATTCATATGATAATTCCCTTTGGTTTAATCCCAAAAGAGATTCACAAAAAGAGGTAACATCCTTCTTCACACTCCTTTTCGTTATTTTCTTTCACAAACAACAAAATTATTCTTATTTTATTCTTAAATAATAACCTAATTATCCAAAATATACATATATTTTTTTTTATTAAGGGTTAAACATTATCAAACATTCACTTATATTAAATGGGTAATGAACATACCGTTCATGTGTACAACAATCTAACGCCTCATGAAATCATGTTGTCCAGTTTTAAATTAAAACCTCCCATGGATGGTAATTTTAAAGAAAAAAATATTTTTATATGGTATATATGATATTTATTAATTATTTATTCTTTTTCAATTTTTATATAAATAATACCTTCACGCTTTCCATATTATGGTTATACAATAACTTCATTTGTGGAAGTGTGGACTACCTCCTCCTCAAATAGATGTGATTCATTCACAATATACATGAAATGTATTAAGGGTGGTTTTAGTAAAAATATATTATATTACTGACATAATAATTTTAAATTATTGATATAATATAAATATATACATTTACTTTACTTTATTTCTTTCAATACAATAAGAAAATAGACACAATGTTCATGCTTAAGTATGTGCTACCGTCTCCATGAATGATATATTCTATTTTATATAAAAATATTTTATAGATTATTATAAATATTGATATACCTGATATATATGATATATAAATAATTTTTTACATTATTTAAATAAGTAAATCATGATATATGTAGTTGGATCAATAATTTCATTTCCAAACATATAAAAAACAAAGCAAATATTACCCAAAACATAACATTAACATAGAGTTGATAATAAATGGGTAATATAATGTAATAAATGAATAATATATGGTATTATATATAATAATATTTTTATTTTTAAGATTCATATTAATCTAATATATATTATAACAGTATTTTTAATGTGTACTAACAAATCCAAGTCCTATGGTAAGGGAATTTCATCTCACGTTTTATTTCCATAAGATTCCAGCCACATTCACCACTCCATTTTTTGTGGTTTATATAATAACTCATGAAATTTTATATCATTTATTTACTTTATATAATGATATTAATAGTTTTTATTGATGTAATTATTTCATGAGGATCCTGATTTAAAAACTACTCATGTAGTAAGGGTTTTATGATCTCACTTTTATTTCTATGAGACGTATGCCTTATTTAACTTGAATTTCATTTGTGCGATGTACGTACTGACCAAAAAATTATTCCATGATTATTTTACCTAAATTTATGGGTATTTAAATATCCACTTTATGAACTTTATTTCATGGGGTTTACAGGTCAGCAGTTTACAAATTAGAAATGTCGTTTTTTCTCAATTATCCTTCCTTGGGATACATGTTTTTCTATGCACCTATATTCTTACCTAAATTTATAGATCATTTGGGTCTAGTGTAACGATGATTTTTTTCACCACGTTCATAAACCTCCTGAATTCTGGTTTGAACAGTCCATGTCGTGGATTTAGGGATGGAAAAACCACAATGGGCACTTTTTTCCATGTGTAACCCCCTCATGTCCCCCTCATTGGAGTCCCCCACCAGAAGGGATTCTTAAGCTAAACGTGGATGCGTCTCTCCACAAGGATTGTCTTATTGCTCTTGGTCTCCTGTCCAGAAATCATTTGGGGAAAGTCATTGCTGCAAAACATGAATCACATCATGCCTTCTGGGAACCTGTAGTTGTTGAGGCCTCTACCATCCCGGCAGGTATGATGCTCGCTATAGAACGTGGATGGGTTGATATCATCTTCGAGTATGACTACCTCACCGTTATCAATGCAATCAACCACAACGACGGACAATTCCAGTCATTTGGTTTCATCATCAGAAAAATTTTCTCGCTTCGCCAAGGCTTTTCTCGATGCACATTCTCCTTTACCAAAAGGGAAGGAAACAACGCAGCCCATCAACTGGTAGCCTTAGGTCCCATCAATTTCAACCAGCTCTCGTTGGAAAATTTCCTTTCATGGATTTGCATTTCTAAGTCAGCTGATTTTCATCATTAATGTTATCTACCCTTATTTTAAAAAAAACGTAATTTCTTTTTATAACATGGGTCGTATGATTCACAGTTTCCATGTGGCAAGAGTTTATTGAAAAAATATCATCTTCTTTCGAGATAGTTTATTATTATACTTCCCTTAACTAAATATTATGTTATATATCTCAAGAAAACTAATGATCCTTATTTCTATATAATTATTTGTGTTGTATTTAATTATTTATTACCATATTTTTATTCTTTGGACCTAAGGATAATTTATTGATTACATGAAATCCTAACTATATTGCTCTTATAGGTCAAAATTTTATTTTCATCCAGTGCCATGTTTTACAAAATGGTTTTCAAAAATGTTTTAAGATTAATTATATTCAATTTTCTCAAAACCAATTTTAAATTTTTCATAGAATTTTTTTTTAAAAATCATTTCATGCTTTCTTTATATGTTTTCAAAATATTTTCGAAGTAAAAAAGGATTATAAATGTATTCAAGATTAATTTATAAGTTTTCATATATTTTTCAAAGAAAAATAGTCTCAAAATTCTTTATTTTTTAAGGAGAGTTTTCAGGGAAGAAAAAATGTTTTCCTCAAGAAATTTTTTAAATTATTTTAAATATTAATTTATATCATATCAAAAAAAATTAAAAAAATAATTTATAATATGTTCTACATTTTAAAAAGTGAATTTTCCTTATGAAATGATGCAACTAATATTTAAAAATACATATCCATATAATATGGAATACATTGATATAGATTATTCTTTATTAGGAAAGCATCTAAGAATACCATTTATATTCTTTCTTGAATGGTTTATATATTTATGGCATGATTTTTACAAGTCTAGTTTCTCTTCCCCAGGTCTTGTGCTTTTGGACCCGCTTTGTCATAGGTTATGATTTAATGAAATGATTTGGACAACCCTTATTTTTCATAGGTTAGAAAGTGATAAAATATTCATGATACAAATATCATTTCATTGGTAATTATCTTAGGTTTTTAAAACCCATTTATTTTCATGGATCGTGATATAATTAATTTTTTTTTATCTTGTGTCCCATTATTTTATGATTTGATTAGGTGACGAGTGGGCCTTATTCCTCCATCCAATGATTTTTTAAATCATAAATGGAATATGATATCAAAATGTATTTTGGTAATAGACCAATCTATAAAATAATAGGATACAAAACTTTTAGCCTAATACCAAAAATAATAGGGTACACAGGTTGTCGACCAATCCAAAAAAAATTTGGGTAAATGGGTTTTTAGTCCAATCCAAAAGAACACACTAAAAAATTTGTCTTTTTCCAATAGGGACTTATCTGTTGGTAAAAGTGCATTTTCTATCGGTAAAACGTTTTACCAACACAAATGTTTTAATCACTATACTCTCAGTAAAAACTCTGTCGCTAAATGATTTTGTGATAGATAAAATAGTTTTGTTACAATTACAATAATACCAACAGATAATATATATGTTGGTTAAAGTATTTAGCAACACATTCTTGTGACAAATGTTTCTGTTGGAAATAGTATTACCAACACAAATATATATTTATAAATTACATTTAAATAAAAATTATAAATTTTTTATTTCTTAATTTTTAATATATAATTCATCTCTTTTAATTATTCAACCGAAGACGATTCACATGAATGATAAAACATGGAAGAAAAAAAGTAACTATATTAATAATGAAATTTAATACAAAATATTGATTAAAAAATATGGGATCCCCCCCCCCCAAACAGGATCACCCAGCGGGATACATCACACCCCACCATGTACCTGAAACCCATCCATGCCCCAATAACTCAGCTCCAGAACCAGCAACCCATCCATGCCCCAGGACCAATGATCCAGCTCCAACTATACCACAACCTTCAGCGCACCAGCAACAGTGACCCATCCATGTTCCAAGACAAGCAATCCAACTCCAACACCAACAAGAAACAAATCGAGCCATCTCCAATACCAGTGAGAAACCTCAAGACGCTGCTACGCCACACCCTTCGTCTCTAATATCTACATCACAAACAACCAAAAATCATATCCACAAATCAGTAAAAATCATCCATATGAATTAAATCCCAAATAAATTAAGATAAATGAGACATGAGTTGGACACCCAACTCATACCTCTGAAACATTATTAAATAAAACAAAACATGCAGTGAATACCCAAGGTTCAGCAAGCATACACCAAATTGAAATTTAAAATTATTTAAAAAAAGACAGAATGTAGTGACTGAAAATTGACCATCTCATCTCCAAAGAAATCAAGACTATGGTATATATGGATCCATGCTTTGATAGTCTATCCATAATCCAACATGTCAATGTAAAATCAGATCTGACATATCAGCAGACTGCTCAGATAAGAGGTTTCCATCACATGAAGGTGTACACATAGATTGGATTTTCAACATGCATTCTTCCTTATGCAGTTTTCCATGGAATACTGATACTCTATTTTAGAACTGGTTTCTTCTTTAGAACTTGTTTCATTATTCAAGAATAAAAGATACATATACAACGGAGTCCCAAACTCTTAAAATGTTGATGAAGGCATAAGCATACACCAAGTAGTGAATGACAAATGGATCAGTTAAACCTCCAAGAAATAATACTTATACATATAGAGATCCAAAATATGAAGGAAGGCAGAAATATGATGCCACTTTTAAACGACTATCCATCAGATTGTGAAATCTCATGATCTAGGGAGATCATGACATAGTTGTCCCATGTAGATAAAGATATCATACCTATTTTCTGCCGGTCAGCAATCCGAATCATGTAGAAATATAAATCTCAGATCGTAGCAGTGCCAACAATACTTGCTATCAAAACATCTTCAAACTGCTTCATCATACACAAAATCAGGAAACCTCTCTTTGAAGGTAGTGTAATTCCATTCCAATTGATAGAAATAGTATATGAATTAGACAAATCAATCATGAAGACAACAAACATAATCCCCCAAGAAAGACCAAAAAATGGAGTTTGGAAGCTCAATCCAACCACCAAAACATAAAATAAAAAACTATATTTGGATCCCTCCACTGCTGACAAATGCCAAAAATCCCAGAAAACATCTAGAAACAATATCACTTTTAAAATTAATGACGCACTCAACAGAAACATTTGAAGTTTCATGATCTTAAATTCAACATAAATTTAAAAACAACAATCAGACTATATATAGTGAGTTCCATCTAAAAAAATAGTTCAAATGAAGATGAATCACATCAAACAACTAAAAAATATGCATCTCAAAAGTACTGAGAACTAAGACTTATTTCACTATTAAAACAAATTTATCCCTACTTCAAATCCATCAGAAAATCCACATGTAACAATAAAAAACTGAGATAACCAGAGTAATTTCCATGGAATGTATCTGTATTTAACCATAGTATTCCTTTTAAGTTCTTCCACCATTTTAGGAAGCATTCATTCTTTTGTTTGATGATAAAATTCTATAGTGACTTCACGATTATTTATTTTTAGTAAATCCAATGCATGTTGTTCCATGAAACAAGAAACGAAACAAGTGGAAGCTCATAACAACTGAAATAAAAACACAAAAACTCACCTTTTTCCCATGATTGAATGCAACAAGTACTAAAAATCCCATCTCTTGAAAGCCTTCAATAATAGAGTTTAAGATCAACAACACTAGAGGGGTGAAGTTGATATCCCAAACTTCTAGCATTCTCTTTGAAGACCCGGTGTATAGGGTAAAAAGGTTTATCATTCATGCACCTTTGACGAGTGGGTTGAAAGCTACTGAACATCATAATGCGTGTATGGTTAATATTTCTGATGAAGTAGAAATATATGAATAATTAAAGATTCTATGACCCTAATGTGCATAGGGCCATGATTGTTATATATGATCTTTTAGTATAGAAGAATGGGAGACAATAAAAAGGTATATGATTAAATCAATGCTCAATTTCTTTAATAGTGGGCATATACTCATAGATACAAAAGTAACGTCTCATGTCTTTGTTCCCAATACTACCCAGCTATTTCTTTTTAGATATTATCATTAAAATAATCAATGTAAGATGTCATATAAAATCTTTATTAAACTACATAATGATAAATGGTTTATCTTCATCACCCTATAATCTCGGAGGAACAATATGTTCTTCAAAGTATGAGTATTAATGGGCTAGTAGTTTTCTCATAAGAGATATTAACAGATCAATATTTTGTTCTTTAATGTACAATACAAACAAAATAGGTAATTCTAAATCAATATTTTCATATACAGGTACTATCGTGACGAAACCATGGCCCCCAGATTCCATGTAAATCATTTCTAACAATCTAAGACAGCTCTTAACTGTGAACTATAAAACCACCACTTCAAAAAGGATATACCAAATTAGCTAACAGTATCTCAAAATAAATATATTCAATCATTAAACATGACTCCAATTCTCAATAATATAATAATTCTGGAATGAAGAGCATATTGGCTGCCTCATCCTAAATAAAAAGGTATCGATCCATGTAATGAAATTTCCTTTATTGTAATACTTTCTTCCCTTAAGGACGAATATTATTAATAGGATTTAATAATTATATTTTTAAAGAACTTGGTCCATTCATAAGAACTCAACAATCGATAATAACATGAAGAGTGTAGGATTAGTCACATAAAAAACTAGATGATCCTGCTATAAACTGTGTTGTATTCTTAAAAATTTGTACCCATTTTTATAGTTTCGAAATGCTCATTCATCAGAGAATCAATAGCTTGATCATAAAGCTACACGAGGAATGGGTTGAAAAATGTAATGGGTTTCATTTTATGATGTCAATAGTCATTGCTACATAAATATTCTGTTTTTGAAAGATAGGAATCCACATATCATATAGATTCACTAAACCTAAAAGGAAACACAACAACTAATTGATCAATGGAGTAAATATAAAAAATAAATTTGATATGGAGGAAGGATATGGAGTATGAAAAATGAGAAATCTGAGAGTGATACATGTATATGAAGTTACAAAATTTATAAGTATAGATAATCAACAACAATTAAGACATATATGTAACAATATAAAGATGATTTTTTTTATTTGTTCGTTGAAGAAACAACTTTAGAATTAGGTCCAGTACTCAAAAGTATTACCAATAGTTATTTAATCAATATAACCACTCTATTTCAGGATTCCATCAACTGCTTGAGTTATGTTTTTTCTTATTGTTAAACATTGAACAGTTTCATCGCATTCCCCTTGTGACAATTCTACTAATTTTTATTTAGGAATACATGTTGTTTTCTATGGAAAATGTGGGGAAATGGGCTTTATTTATAACATAGAATTATAATAAAAAAGAGAGAAAAGGTGAAATGAACAGAAAAATTACTGCTTATCTGTATCAGATATGGTCAATATGGGGCACCGAAGATAGAGGGGTCGCATGGGATACCATGATAAAATGATGTGGAAAATGTCGGTGGAGCGTGGACAAAGGGTTGGAACACGTAGGACGGAAGGTCCGGTGAGGGGTTTCGCACGAGGATGTTGTCCAGGACCAGAGGGGGGGGGGGGTTTGCGTGATGATGTTGGTGGGGGACATCGATCAGGAATAGGGACGGTTTATTTTGAAGATTTGAATGAGGAACGCAGATCGGTAATAGTTAGGGGTTCCTGCGAGGAACACCAGTGAGGAACGCCGGCAAGGAAAGGGTAGGTAGGGTTCAGGAAGGGGGTTCGTGGGGATGCCGGACAGAAAGGCCTTGGGTGGGGGGTGTTTATAATATCTATATAATTGATATAAAAATTTATATTGTATACAAACTATGATTATATATATATATTATCATATATTTTTATGGGTATTTTTTTAGATCATATATATTTTAATTAATCATATATTTTTATTATCAAAATGATATGTTTTTAATAGGTAATATATCTATCTATATATTCAATTTTTTGGTAAAATATTTGATATTATCGAATAATTTATTACAACATATTTTTATAATGGAAAATGATTTTTTGGTCATAATAATCAATAACAGTGGATTTATTTATCGGAAAATCAATTGTTGGTATTGTTATGATAATTCAACAGATTTAAATGTTGGAAAATTATTTGTTGGTATTGAACAACTAATACAAAAAAATATATCTTTTGGTAAGAAAATTGTTGGTGTCTATAGTAAATATCAATTGAAATTAATATCTGTTGGAATTAATCATTTTTACCAATAGATATATTATCTGTTGGTAATTTTATGTTGGTAAAAGCCACATTTTGTGTAGTGACATACATGTGTTTTAGACGAGACTAACATGTTTTTAAGGTCTTGGTTGAAATAACAGACCCAATATTTTATATTATTATGTGTATTTAACAAATTCTATTTCTTATTCCTTAGTTAGGATTATATGTATTATTCTACTAACCCCTTATGATTCATCTCTTATGAACTTTCAATTATTATGTCGTGTTTCATGATTATGATCATTGATATGTAGGGTATGATATTGTAATGCTAATATCAAGTTATCATACCCTTATGTTCATGTTGTTTTTACATTCTTCATTTATTTACCATTATTGAGAATTTTAGCTCACCCTTTTTTTGTTTCCTTTCACCACGTCATGAAGAAAAGATTTATGTGTAATTACTAAAGGGGGAGATATTTGTGGGAAATATTTAAGAGAATTCACCACATTAAAATATTTTTTTCCACACTTCTTGAGATACTAATCTATTTATATCCTCGAGAATGTAATATTTTAATTTAATGAATTTCCATCTATACCGAGTTAATATCCATGTTTGTTAAGCTTATGTTTCTATATTTGGTATCAAATGAACATTTAGTCATCAATTGGAATCTAGGATGAGAAAAATTTAGATATAAACCTTGGGATATTTTTATGTACATGTCTAGGAATGTCTCTATAGATAGTTCTAAGGATAAGGAAAATTTTATGAAAATGTCATGTAATTTGGTTAAAGGATAGAGTGATAATTTTACAAGAAATAAATCACCTTATAGATACTACATGTTCATGTGGTTATAGTATATATTTTCCTAATGGTAACAAATTGGAATAGGTGATTCAATCATGACTCTAGTTTAACCTAGTATATAAAAATTGTCTTTACTACATGCCCAGTTTGATAGTCTCATGGAATATGCATTAGGAATTCACAAGATATTAATAAAACATCATGAACTATTTAATATGAAGATGATAATGAATATCCTAGGAAAAACCTAAGGTTTCATTTATTAAATATGTACATACCATGATTTATTCTAACTATATGTAATATTTCATGATTATGTGGTTTTATATTTTGCTAAGTGTCTCTCATGATATTCTTTCTGGTCATAGTTAATGGATGGAACCTGAAGTATCCATGTTAATTCTTAATGAAATGTAAAAATAAATGATTTTCATACTACGATATTCAATTTTATGGAATCATGAATAGGGTACATTATTTTTATTCTTATAAAAAATTACAATGTTATGAATCATTTTAAATATCAAAATGAGAAAAGGAGGGAACAATGATCTTTTGATTCCATTATGAGGAAACACCCACCATATTTTATTGGTTCTATCTAAAAGTTTCTCAAAAATGGATCAATAACAATAAAAGAATATTTTTTCTGAAGAGCTCAGAGAATGAAAAATTAATATTGGTTGTTTATAATTTATAATGTGAAGTAGATCAGTGGTGGAACCTTATTAAGAATCTTTATGGAATAAAAATAAATTGAATATATGAAATGTGAGGAGTTTAAGGGAATATTTCTTAATAAGTACTTCCCTAATATTCTATGAACAAATATGGAGAAGGAATTCCTATATATTTAGTAGAAGGATGATAAATCTACTGGAACCAATGAAGAAACATTTATAAGACTTGAAAGGTACTCCTTCAGTATTAGTATTCAGACTAAATGTATGGTTGACCAATTATTTAATGGCTTTAATACAAATATTTGACGGGTTTTATCCATAAGGGACTTCAGATGCTATTTAGAGATTGTTCGATGTGCTATTAAGGTGGAAGTGGAGGCCGGAGTTATGTATCAACCTAATGGATTGGATATGAAGAGAAAATGTAATTTCAAGGAAACTATAAGAACCATGGAGAGTAGAAGATGGGATATCCTATATTCTAAAAGTGTGGGAAGAAACATGTAAGTAATTTTGATAATGGTGACATTAAATATTTGAAGTGTGGAAATAAAGGACATCATGTGGCCAAGTGTTTAAGTGATTGGAGTGACTTTTCTAATTATATGAATAATAAGAAATCACCACATGATACAACTCTCATAATTCAATGTTTCAATTATAGGGGGTTAAGGGCATTATCTAATAATTTCCTAAATATAAGGGTTAATAATTTTGATCAATTATAACCACCTATAATGATAAATAAAAAAGGAAATCTTGTGCAATCTCAATGGATGAGGTAAATAATGATAACCAGGGAACATTAATCCTTCTATCCTTAGTTGGGAATTTTTTATTTCATTTTTTATGAATACTCCCCATAAAAATTTTATTGTTCAACCATTAGTGAAAGATCATTTGATTATCTCACTTTACATGGATCATATTATAATAAAATCACGGTTTATATTATATGGATAAAAGGGTAGACACACATTTCTAATGAAATTTTTTTTCATATAATATAAGAGATTATTTAAAAAAATAAATGGTAAATTTTATTTCGGAAGGGATATAAGTTTAAACATTAATGACATTAATTATGTTAAACTATGGATGAGTTTTTAGAGGCTAAATTTTTATTTCACTATATGAATATTTATGAATAATTAAATACATGTGTTAAGTATTTTTTTTTTCACAAGGACTAATGGAATAGCTTATCATTCTCTTTATGGACCTCATGATCATATAATTCCTTTAGAATAAAATTTTCACCTTTGTAGCATAGAATGAGAGATGAAGTGAAAATTTATCATGTCAAAAAAATGGTGAGATTATTCTAGATCATGTATTTATATCTTTTGATAAAAATTATTCAACTTTATAAAAAGGATATTAAAATAAAATTTTATACTTTTATCATAATTTTTTATGATATCATTGACCTTTTGAATCATATTTTCTGTTTATGTATTTATTGTCATTAAATTTATCTTAACCATGTTCTCTATCACTCTTCAATAGAAAATGATATTTATATTTCTCTTCTATGTATATTTTTTCACATTAAACCTATGTTTCCCATAGTGGAAACCCAGTTATGAGTTACTTTGGATATCTATGTTATTTCAAACAATCACTTTTTAATAGAATTTTTAGTATATGTTTTTACGATTTGGGTATCTATGAAAAAGACTTTCATATATTTTACCATTTATAACCAAGAAAAATTTTGATGGAGAAATTAATTTAAAGTGGTGTATAATGTAATACCCAATATTTTTTGCAATAATTATTTTAGTTAATTTAATCTTTTCTATATTTAACATTTCCCACAACAATAAATAATATTTACTTGTTATACACAAGAACAATGTTTGGAATGCATTATTTGAAACTCCAAATTAATATTGTGTTACATTAAAGACATAGGTTAACATGTGGTACACGAATCAAAATGTTTGGATTTATTTACCAAAAATAACATGTCCCATCAATAGCTTTTGTTATAGAGAAAGTCAATTTTTACCAATCTACAAGATATAATTAATAGGATTTTTAAAATATTTTTGAAGCTACTACCTAGTCATTGAAATGGAAATAATAATTAATGTTAATTAAATATTGAAAATTTTATATGTAGATGTATATAAAATTGAAACTTTGGTTATAAATTACTATTATTTAATGTAAAAACTATTTGAAAATAATGAAATTACTTTTATAAGAAAGATATTTTTCTGTGTACAAACCTAATTTTTTCTAAATAAATTAAACACTCCAATTCTGATTAATGTTTTCAAAAATAATAATATATATATATATATTTCATATTCAATAAATATTTTTGATACTCATCCAATATATTTCATAGTTGCAAGATAATAATAAATATAATTTTATAAAAAAAAATTGTATTTTTCTAAATGGTAATTTTACCACCATTTAATGGTGAACCCATATTAAAAATGGATATTAACACTTTTATAAAAAAAATTGAAAAACAAACATTATATTAGAAATAAGAACAAAAAAATTAGATCAGGGTTAGTTTTTGGTATTTGTCCGTGATGCTTCATTTTTTGAGAAATAGTGAATAAACATGGATTTTAATTCTAAAAAGATTTTTCATCAATTTTTTATATATAGATAAATTATATTTTATATTTGTTTTAGAGTTCAGTTGGATGAATTTTAAATCAATTAATCATTTTTTAGGTCATTAGAATCAATTTCAATTTGAAATTGGATATAAAAACACTTCAAACATTTGAACATATGTACATTAAATGTCTGAGTTTTCATCTCGTCTCTCATATTAAATTTAAATAAATTTATGAAAATTATTTGATTAGAATTTAAAAAATTGATAAAATATTTAGATTCAGAATAATTTATAATTTTAAATAGTTTCATGTTATTTTTTACCAAAAATATTAGTGAATGTAATTAAAATTAATTACAATTATTAAGAGGAACATTATCTTATCAAGGGGTTAAACCATACAATTAGGGATAAAATGGAATAGATTATATTATTAAATTATCTAGATAGCCATATTTATAACATATTACACCATTTATAGGATTTGTATCATTATTGTATCCACCTTTCATCGGTAAAAGATGTGTTGAATTACCTTCTGCAAAATTTTCAAGAATTCCACCCCTCCTTCACTCTAATAAAGAACAAACACCTCCTACTTATTCACACCTATCAATAAATATGGATAGACCAAAATCCAATCAAATAATCTCCCAAAATCATTCCACCAATCCAAGAATCTTTCTTTTGTGAAAAAATCCACCCAAGGATGCCCTTTGGTGCAAACTAAAAGGAGTTAACCATTGAAGAGGTAACATCCTTCCTCAAACTCATTTCTTTTCATTTATTTATTCTCCACCTAAATCATTATTAGTTACTACATAAATAATAACCTAATTTTCCTCAATATAAATTTTTTTATATTAGGGTTTTTACCTACACTTATATGCACTTCCATCAAATGGGTAACTAACTGACCAGTTTTGTGTATGAAGAACTACTGCCAAATGGAACGACGTTATTCATTTTTTTCCATTACCACCTCTCATGGTTGTGAATTCTGATACAATATCTATTTTTATTTGATATATATATTATATCAATGATTTATTTATGCTTATATAATTTTTATATAAAACATCCCATTATGATTTTAAAATTATGGAAATATGATAAATTCGTTTGTGGAAGTGTGGAATACCGCCTCCGTAAAGGGATGTGATTCATTCAAACTTTATATAAAATGTATTAAGGGTGTTTTTAGTGAAATTATATGTTATTTATGACATAATAATTCAAATATAATTATATTATTTATATATATATACACACATTTATTTCATTTACTTTATTTCTTTCAATATGATAAGTAAATGTAAACAATGTTCGTGCATACATACACCCTACAATCTCCCTAAACATCGTATTCAATTTTATATATATATATATATATATATATATATATATATGTTTTATAGATTACTATAAATATTTATATAATGAATATATATGATATAAATTTTCTTACAATATTGAAATAATTAAATCATGATCTAAGTTATAGGATCAATAATATAAATTAAAAACATATATGAAAAAATGCAGATATTTTCTAAAACGTATCATTAAAAAAGAGTTTATAATAAAATAGTAATATAAAGTCATAAAATATCATATATGTTGTTATATATATTAATATTGTTTTGGTATAATTAAATAATATTATATTAATTGTATATGATTTTTGAATGTGTGTACAGAAATATGATATTTAATGTAAGATTATTTCATCTTGCTTTTTTATTTCTGTGAGATTCATTCCACATTCACTATCCTCTAATTTTTTGTGGTGTATATACTAAATTATGATATTTAAATAATTAATTTGATTTATTTAATTTTATTCAATGTTTTAATTGATGTTATTTTTTCATGAGGGTCATGATTAAAAAATTACTTATGTTGTAATGGTTTTCTCGACTAATTGTTATTTCTATGAGACTTATGCCTTATTCCCCAGCCATTTATTTTATTTTTTTAATATAATTCCCATGAATATATTCCATGATTCCTTTACTTAAATTCATGGTTATTTAGTTTTCTGTTTTATTTCCTCTATTTCATGGGGTTTTATGGTTCAAGAGTTACCAAATCAGTAGGTTAGTATTGTCTTAATTTTCCTTCTTTGAGATACATGTGTTATTATGCACCTAAATTCATTTATGAGGTGTATATACTACCATTATAAATTTAATATTATGAATAACATTTTTAAATGACATATTATGATTCATTTAACTTCATTCTCATGCATAAGGAGTATGATTAAAAGTTACCGAGTGGTGAGAGGTTTTCGAAATAATCTCATTATTTTTCAGGATTTTTTATGATTATACTTCCGTTTAATGAAATATTACCATAAATATCTCAAGAATACACATGAGTTTTATTTTCATACTATTATTCATGATTCATTATTTTATTTAATATTATACTTCTACTCTCTCGGAGTCATGATAAATAAGAGTTTTTATTAAAATACGACTATATTTTGCTTCTTTGTCAGAAATTTGTATTCTTTAAAAACGATGTATTTAAAAATGGGTTTTAAATAATCCTTGATGTTTAAAAGTTTCTTTTAAACATTTTCAATCCCCTTTTATTTGTTTTCATGGAAAACAAATTCAAAAAATTTTCATGCCTTTTTAATATTTAATTAAATGATTATCAAATATAAAAATATTTCTAAATGTTTTCATGATTTTTAAGTGTTAAAAGACATTTTCAAAGAAAAATCTATTCAAAATTATTTATATTTAAAATAGAGTTTTTCAAAGAAGAAAATATATATTCCTCAAGAAATGTTTTAAATTTTATAAAATCTTAACTTATATGTTTTCAAAGAGTTTTTTATGAAACAAATTTTGAATATGCTTTTCATTTTTAAAAATTAATGTTTACTTAAAAAATATCCCAATTGACATTTCAAAATCCATCTCCATCTAGGATGGCTTCAATAGATATAGTTTAAGATTAATTGTGTATGTGATCCAAGAATTTAATTCATATTATTTATTGAATGGTTTATGTTTTGATGGAATGATGTTTATAACACCCATTTCAAATCAATATGTTATTTTTTTTAAAACCCACTTCCTCTCATGGGTTATAAATTAAAGAAATGACTAGGTGACATATTTATTTTCTATAGATTAGGATGTGATTAAATTCAAATGACACTCATTTCAATAAATAGGTTGTGATTTTTTTTATAAAACCCTTCTCTTTTCATGGCTTATGATATGATGAATGTTTTTTATCTTGTGTCACAGGCATGATTTATTTCGTTATGTGTAGGGTGGTATAAATATATCCCTCCAATTCAATGTGTAATGATAAGAAGTATATGATCTCAAAGGTTACACAGGTTTTATACCATTCCTAAAAACAAGAGGGTATACAAGTTATATCCCAAGCTTGAAAACCATAGGGTACATGAGTTATATCTCAAGGATGTAAACAAGAGGGAAAACATGTTTTTCCCCAAGCCCAAAAATAAGAGGTTAAATGGGTTTTTATCCCATTCCTGAAGTCGGTACATGGGTAGTATCCCAATCCTAACATGTAATAAAGATCTTGTTAGTTAGATTTGATATAATATTTTCTATACATATGTGTATTCCATGAATTCTATGTATTATTCTTCATTTATGATTTCATTGATTATTTTCATTATTCCCTTATGATTCGTGTATTATGAACTTACAATATTAATTCCATGTCTCTCAATTATGTTATTTCATACGAAGGATATAATCTTCACATGATCTTCACATGTTCTTATACACTTCGGTTCATGTTAAGATTTCATACTTATTTTATTTACCCATACTTTGTACTCTATCTCACCCCTTTCCAATGTTTCTTTTAACTAGGTTATGAATAATGGTTTTAACCATATGTACTCAAGATAAATATATTTTTAGAAAAAATTTATTATTTTCACCATGTTAGACGATTTTTCCATGTTTCCGAATAAAATAAATTATTTCAGTCCTCGGGTATGTACTATAGTAATATGATGGAAATTAATCTATATTGATGTAATATCCATGTTTATTAATCTTGGATCTCTATAATGTTGTTGTGATATAGGTTTATTTTATTATTCTATTGGTTCATTTAGAATGATTTGATATATTAGTGAGATATTTCATGAATTTCACCCCTCATGACCCTTGTGGGATGCATTGATATTGACTAGACCAGCAATGGGGCCACCCATGGGGTGAACCATTACCTAAACATGGAAAATGGTAATGTTATGCATGGAATTTTTTTAATTTGTTATAGATAATGATAAATATGGATTAGACACTAATGGTAGGTGTTACTAGTTGTTAAAATGACATAGAGTGTTATTTGGAATGAGAATCTAAATCCCGCCCTAAGAATCCAGGGGTTAGGGAGTCCTAATGAGGCAATATACCCCTTACAGTTTCATTGGATGAGACTGCCTAGACTGAGGCTCCCTGGTAATTGTATATAATTTTTATGAAATGTTTCTCCCTAGTCATATATTAAAATTAACTTATCCACTTATTCATAGTAGTTTTCCATCATAGTTAATTTTTTTATAAATGAATTTATTATCCATTGTATTAAATGTTGTGAGTGATTTGTGTGAATATTGTTAACTAATAGATCCTGATTTATCTTTTTTAACCACAATATTTTGATAGTACATGAATACACTATCTCTTTATACTAGATATTTTGTAAACATCAATTGTGGTGGCATAATGAGTTGTACTAACACCCTGATGATTCATCCATTGGGTACCCAACCAGAATTCATGGTTCAAGCCAAGATAAGGGAAAACTACCAATGCTAGAGGGTTGATTTAGGCATGTGATGTAAATGGACGAGGGACCTAGATTCTGAGTCATAACCCATTTTGTGTATTCTATAGTTTTTATTTATTTTTTTGTTTCCTTACATTTAACACTATATAACATGACATCACATATTTATTTTTAGTTGTGGGTTGTACCCAGTTTTGGGAAGTGTTTGGAAATGCATTCCATTTTTTCTATTTTTTCTGATTCCTTTATTTCATTTTATCTAATAAGTATTACTCTAACAAATAGGTTATAGTATACCCATGTAATTTATTATACCCTCATTGCTAGTTGGACTCCTATATCATGCGAGGAGGCACATGTGATGTCAAGTGGAGACCCATATCAGAGAATCAATTAGTGTCTTCTATGTAAGGTATGTTACCATGTGGTATCATCAAGGGTTATTTCTAGTTAGGTTACTATTTGCGGATGGTATATTGGAGGCTAAGAGATTTCAGGCTTTGTAAATCAGATCATACATAGGAGTAGATGAAAAATGTATGAGGGAAACCCCAAGTGTCCTATGGTGGGATTATTATTCTTGATGTGTGTTGATTATTATTTAATGACATTTCACCATTTGGTGATGCACTTTGGTGTGTTGTGAATATTTTGTGATAAGTTTCTCATGTCTAAAATTTTATGAGGTCTTTCATTCATGCATCATATTATGACCATAGGGATATGGGAATCAGGTATCCTGGTAGGCACACATGAGGAAGATGTGTGAGACATGACATATAAGAAATTCATTTAATATTCATAAAAATTTAAATTATGGGATGCTTAATAAGTCTAATTTATAATTAGTGAATAGATATAATATTAAAGAATTTTTAAGAATTAATTATTAATGATAAGTTGTAAATGAGATGAATTATGGTTGTCGTAAAATTTTGACATCGGTATGGTGACTAAGTTAGACAGATTTATGTTATGATGAGAAATATAGTTCAAATGGGCGTCTACTGAGAGACTTGTGATTAAATTAATTTGTTTGCCCGATCTAACAGTGTCCCATGGAATGAATGGATAAAGGTAGTGAAATAGGTGTGATATTATCCTTTGAGACATTTTTTTGTTACTGGTTATTATGGATAGTGGTTAACTTTCTCTTTTATAACCATGGATACATTTAGTTACGTGTTTTGAGTTGGGTGTTTGAAATTGTTGGAATATTACACCAAGAATACATGTTCTAGTTTAGGGATAAGAGGTTGTCTCTAAGAATTCTCATCTAGAAAAGGATAAGGGGATCATAGTGATCCAAGGTTGTAGGGGAGAGAAGAAAATCCATGATAACTTTTATTTTTTTATATAGATGGTGGTGCAGGACCTAGGGAATGTTGCACAAAGAATTTTTGGGATGACTATGGAGTTTCATCTACCACACCCACCAACATTTTCTATAGATATTTGAAAAGATGTAGTGGATTTTTTGATCAAGTATATTTAGGAAATTATTGACCACCTAGAGACTCCTACTGAGAGGAGATTCAAGTTGGAGGATTACATACAGCGGGGTCAAAAAAGTTCTAGTGGGATATTATTGTTTAGACCTAGCATGATAACAGTATGATATGGAAATATTTCCTAAAAAATTTTCTTGAAAATTTATATCTGGAGGCCTTGAGGTCTGATAAGGAAATATATTTTATTAGGTTGATCTTGGGGTATATATTAGTGATGGATTATTCTGGCAGATTCACTGACTTGAAATGATTCATTCTAGTGTTTGTAGGGAATGAGGTAGCTATAATGAGACATTTCTAGGATGTTTATAGATATTGGATTAAGATCTATGGGAATATATTCCATTTGAAGAGTGTTATCAGTGTAGTGGATTATGCGCTTATTTCAGAAGGGAATATTAAAGATGCTTCTAGTAGTGGAAGGAAATTTATAATTGGCTAACCTAGTGGTAAAACATTCTCTGGTAAGAAGTGCCTCTTTGAGAGTTTATATTAGAGATGTGGTGGATAGGGTAGTCAAAATTGGGACCAGTCCCCTAGGGTTGTGATGAAGTTTTCTTCTATTAGTGTGGTAGGCTGAGACACATGCACATCGAGTTTCCTTGACAACTGGTTAAGTAACTATCATATTAATGGTTGGGTCTTATGAAGAGGTTTTTTAGGAACCCATGATAGGTGAATATTAATGTAGGATAAAGGATGATGTAGAATACAGTAAGGGAGTCAGTTACCCCATATAAAAAAGGATGTTTGAGCTCAACTGGCCAAACCTGTTGGGGTAATGGATGAGGTACTCCCACATGAGAGTGTCCATATTAGTAGGGTAGAGTAGAAATAAAAACTTTTGTAGATGGAGAACGTGTAAGGAAGGTATTCTTCATGTAGTCCATACATCACTTATAGGTGGAAAGGTTGGAAAATATATAGGTCAAGGTGCAATTATTATTTCATCCACATTTTATAGTGATTTATTTGATACATGGGCCTCAAATTATTTTATATGTTCTATGTTTATAAGAGTGTTGGTCCGAGTTGTGGATCATATGTTTTGGGCCATGTCAATTGATACACTGTTAGGGGAGTAATAAAAAAATATCCATTTGTGTAAGGGGTGTTCTCTCGATGTTGGTGGGTACCGTTTACTGTGGGACATGTTTATGATTGAGATGTTAAGTTTTGAACTGATTTTGGGCATGGATTTGATGATGTTTTACTAGACCCACATTAAATATTGTCACTATAGGGTGACATTTACATCTCTATAGGGGAATACTTATGTTGATTGTGGGGAATGAGATATCTTTTCCAGACATAAAATGTCAGTTTTTCAGCAATTGGGTGAACTCACATCACAAGTATCATGTATTATGCTTTATGCTAAGGGATGATAGTATCTTGACTATCTATATATGGTGGATCAGTTAAAGGATATATTCCATGGGGATATCTTGATGATTGAACCCAAGAGAGATGTTGACTTAAAATTATATTTTTTGTGGATGGATGATCTAATTTCAATTTTTCCATATAGAATGGAACTAGTAGAAATCCAAGAACATAAAACTCCATTAGAGGAACTTTAGAACAATGGTTTTATTATTCTGAGTACATCACCAATGGGATATCCAATTTTTTTCTCCCAAAATTTGTATCTATCCTTGTATTTGTGTGTCAATTTTTAGAATTTGAAAAGGATGAGGGTTATAAAAAATACCCTCTTCCATGAATTGATGACCATTTTGATTTGTTGTATGGTGGTTCAATTTTATCCAAAATTGATTTGAGATCGGGATATCACCACAGAGGTTGATACCTTATAATGTACAAGGGATTTCCTTTAGGACTATATATGGGTCATATAATTTCATGGTGATATTGATCGGGTTGACGAATGCTCGGGTAGTGTTTATATCTCTAATGAATAGAATCTCTCACCTCTACCTGGATTATTTTGTAGTTGTCTTTGCCGATGACATCTTTCTCAACTCCAATACTCATTACGATCCTGAAAAACATCATGAATTCATCCATAATACACTATGAGAGCGTGTTATAAAAGATAATATATCCATATGTCATTTTTGTATTAATAAGGTGGATTTATTTCGTAATATCATCTCTGAGGTAGGTGTCACCGTGGACCCATATAAAGTGAAATCTCTTGTATCTTGGGTGACTCCCAATAATTTTTATGATTTTAGGAGTTTTCTAGGTTTTGATGGCTATTAATGCATGTTCATTAAATACTTATGCCATTTTTCAGCACCACTCTCAAGAAAACCAAAAAGGGTATCAATATTGAATGGTCGAGATAATGTGAGAATTCATTCCTAGATTTAAATAAGTGGATGACTAAAATACTACATTTGATCTTACTTGAGTAGGGTAAAAAGTATTCCTTATTATGTGATGATTATTTTGTTAGTATCTAGGATGTTTTGATATAGGATGATTAGGATGTTGCATATGGATCACCGATGTTGAGGCCTCATGAATGAAATTATCCTCTGAAATAGTTTTAATTGGCTGTGGAGGTCTATAACTTAATGTTTTGGATACATTACTTTTTGGAAGAGTGGTTTTATGTGTAAACTACCCATATAAGCCTTATGTTCATTTTCTCCAAGCATGATTTGAATCTTCAATAGCAAATTTGGGTTCAATACATGCAGTCCTTTAATTTTGTGTCGATATATACTCCAGGAAAAGGGAATAGTGTTTTAGATTCCTTAAGTCATAAGAGTAAAAAATAGGAAGTTTAGGAATCTATTTTGAATAGAGGATGATGTAATTTTTTCTAATATTTATATTGTGGTGCAAGATGGGCAGGGGAGGTTTGAACCATGCATCCTTGTAAGATGAGTAGATGATTCTTAGAAGGATCACAGAGAGGTAGTATGAGGATCTGAAGTGTTTTTATTTGATGGAAAACCATGAAGCTGGGAAGTCACCTTCCGGTCTGATTTTTGGTGATTATGAGATCATTTATGTGCATGAATATTTTTTATGCCTACATGTACGCTGGAAGATTTTATGGATGATTTCTGTGCCTCAAAGTGTCTGGTGCATCCTATCTTGACCAAAAGTTATTTTGATCTTTATTGAATGTATTGGAAACTAGGAATGAAGAAGAAAGTTACAGGTTTCATGGTGTAGTGTTATACCTGTCTCTGTATAAGGTCATATTATTAGAGTTTGGATGGTTTGTCTCAGAATTTTCACATACCCTAATAAAAATGGGATGACATGGAGAAGGATTATGTGGGTGGTATTATAGAGAACCCATGGAATATTGATGCAATCTGGTTAGTAGTGGATCGATTGACTAGGGTGGAACATTTTCTACCAATATAGGAGACCATTACCATTGACCAGTTGGTTGAGTTGTATGTTCTGGAGATAACAAAGTTTTATGTGGTTCAATGAAATATTATATCTGATCATGATCCTAATTTTACTTCATGCCTCCGGCATGGGTCACAAAAATCTCTTTGTAACTTGGAATTTGTGAAAGAATATTTCCACCCAGATATAGAAGGGTAATCACAGAGTATAATTTAGGTTCAAGAGGACATGTTGAGGGAATGTTTCCAATATTTTAGTGGATAATTGTAGAAGCACTTGGTTCTTGTTTAGTTTTCCAATAACAACAGTTACCATGCAACGATTTAGATGGAACCATCTGAGGCGCTCTATGGTAACCATGTTAATAACTAATATGACGGTTGGAGGCAAGATAATCAGAGTTTTTGTGACTTGGTGTCATGATAGAGACATAAAAATAGGATCAATTGAATCTAAATTGAATTAATATGACTCAATGTAGACATAAGTCCTCTGTAGATCAGCATCGTAGACATGTTGAGTTTATAGTGGGTAATCATGTGTTTCTTAGTGTGTCCCCAAGAATGGGTCACCATTATATTTATAAATAGGGTATGTTGGGACCCTTGTAAGTGGGTTAATTTGATATTGTGGAGAGGATTGGACTGGTGGCATACCGATTAGATCTTCCACAGTGGTACTGAGGTATGAAAAATGTGTTTCATGTGTCAAAACATCAGAAGTATCACCTAGACCCATCCCATGTGATTAATGTTGATGACATTGAGCTTGAGGAAAATGTGTCATTTGAGGAGCATCTAGTATATATTGTGGATCATATGGAGAAATAATTATTGGGAAAGTCTGGTCCTTTTTGTTTTTAATGTTTTTTCTCAAATATAATCTATATTTTATGACGATCTTGATGTTCACAAAAAACCCTATTTGTTTTCTAATAAATATTTTTATGTGATTTTTAGATGAATTTACAAAATATTTAAAATGAAATTAGAATTACAAGAATGATTCCTGAAAAAATGTTGTTAAAATTATTTTATGATGAAAAACTAACGTTTGTGTATGGTATCAACCATATGTTACACTAAAGATTATATGTTTGGATCTTCATCCTTACATTCAAAAAATTGACAAACATATGCATCAGAACCCAAACGTTGAAGTATAGATTTACTATTTGAAACCCTAAATTTGAGAAAATTGAACATATGGTTCATGAATGCTAAATTCTAGATTTTATGTTGAAAAGGATAGTTGTATATAAAAGGAACCCTATGTTATAAAAATGAACCATGTGCTATACAAAAGAACCCTACGTTTTAAAAGGAACCCTAATCAACAAAAAGGAACCCTATGCTTCACAAAGAAACCCTACACAATGAAAAGGTGCCATACAATATGGAAAATAACCCTAATCCTTGAAAAGGAACCCTACACTATGTTAAGGAACCCTATTCTACACAATGGAACCCTATGCTACCCAAAAGAACTCTACACTACACAAAGGAACCCTACGCTATGCAACTAAACCCTACATTGTGTTATCAACGGTGAAGTTCTTGATGTAGTGTTTTCAATCTAATATTAATGTAATGGTCAAGTAATAAATGAAGACAAATTCAATAGTCATTTTGATTATTTCATAGAACTGTGTTCAATGGACAAAATATCTCATATTTCTAATGGAAGTTACAAATTTCCGAGTGAATTGATATTTTAATTTCTGTAACCAATTAGGCTATTCTTTGGGATCTGGAACACCTATGAAATCAATTTCATTTCTATATATTTATATTGAATATATCATAAAAAATGTGTTATGTAATTCATATACATGGCTACCATATTGAAATTATTTTTATAGTTCTACAAAAAATGAACAACTCAGTTAATGGACTACATTTTATAGATATAAATATTTTATGTTGTTCTACTGTATGTTTTTTTCTTCTCTATTTTGTTGATTCTTTTAAATTGAAGATCAATATGCTAATTGGATTGCTTCAGACATGTTCTCTCTAGAAGAATATTATTTCTAAAGAAGATTATCCATCTACATTCAATAATGTGCGGTTGCAATCACTACTAGAATTCTTGGTATTTGTGACGGGTTATTTGCTACAGGATCTCGTCGCAAAAAAGCTTTAGTGACGGGGCCCTGTCCCAAATAGCCTGTTGCAGAAAACACGTTCACAAATACCATTATTTGCGATGGGTCCATCGCAAATAAGCCTTCGATTATTTGCATTATATATATATAAACATTTCTGCAATGAGCCCATCACAAATATATATATATATATATAAATGTTCTGTGATGTGCCTGACGCAAAGAAGTATTTACGAAGGGTAAGTAGGCTCGTCGCAAGTATGTTTTTTAAAAACATTTATTTAGACTATTTGCAATGGGGTCCCGTCAGAAAAGGTCTTGTCAAAAATAATAAATTAATTTAAAAAAATTAAATTTATTAAAATTATGATTAACGAAAAAATAAAATTACTGTTATTAAAAAAAATATTAAAATTCTCAATATTCACAAAAAAAAATAAAAAAATCATAAAATTTTATTATTATTATTATTGTTAGTAATTGAAAAAATTAAAAATAAATAATATTTAAAAATATATTTAATAAAATAATATTATCATTATTAAAATAATAAAAATATAAAAAGAAATTAAAATTCTCAATATTAAAAAAAATATAAAAAATAAAAAAATTATTATAAATTAAATTATGTAATATTTTCACCGATATAAAAGTAAAAAATGTAAATAATTCATATTAAAATGTTAAATTTAAATGTTTTTAACATAAAAAAATAACTGGGAGGTCGTCTTCTAGAGGAGGTGGAGGAGCTGAAGGAGATGGTGGGGGAAACTCCATCCCTAATCTACGATTTAGATGGGACATGTACTCCATCTGCTCGTGTTGTTGCTGCTGCCATCGATCCATCTCATCCTTATACTGCTACTGCTGCAGCTGCTGCCATCGAGGAATCTGCTCCGCGTGATGCAGATCCTGCTGCTGCTGTCGCCAACTCCTCTCTTCATGCTGCTTCTGCAAAATCTATATACGCTCATCCTGAGTTCACAACTGCTCCTGATACTGTGATCCAAAAGATGATGTCTCTCTACGAGCTACTCTCGAGCTACACGCTGACATCGTAGCAGGACCATAATATGTTCCAGGAGTCAAATGAGAGCTGATACCAACTACTCAGCCCTTCCCAAATCCATACTGAGTCGCTTGCATCCATGCCGCCTCATCAAAATGGTGAGCACCGATCTGCTCTGTCGTCTCGTCCTCACCCTCAGCTTGTGTCTGAGAGGTCGAAATCTCATATGACTCCTTCAATTCCAATTTAAAATTAAAATTGGGAAAATATTATATGCATTTAATTGTCAAACTTAAAAAATCATACTAACCACAATCTGACGCTGACGATCACCTCTAATCTCTACAGTGGTTGGATCACTATACATCCTCCGATAAACAACTAACTCTATAATATAAGGATGCTCGACTGCCTATATAAATTTAAAATAAACTATTTATGTTTAATTTTATTTGAAATATTCAAAAAATATAATTACCAGTTACTCTCTATGCAAACTGAATGTATAGATACCAGCTCAATGCATCACCTACTGTCTCCCCCGGTTCTGTCGTCCCACTGAAGATCTCCTCAGAAATCCACCACCCATCAAGTGTAAACATAATCCTTCCCAAACGTGAGATGAAATGTACTCTGGTCGGTGATCTCTACATGACTCATTAAATCCTGTCACTCCTGCTTTCTTAATGGTTTTCCTTCTCAAATTGTGAAAAAACTGAAAGAAATGCTCGCGTATAGAAACCTGTCATGCCTCTTGGATAGCATCGTGCATGCTATCATCGATAGGATACCATAAACCATACAAATAATTTATAATATAAAGTTATTAATAAAATTAATTTAAAAATATATATTATTTATTTATGTACCAGCCAATGATGGAACAAGTCGCATTTCACATCAATGGGAATCGGTTCCCATGTGATCCATGGCTGATAAAAATTATTCCACAAGATAGCGATCCCCAGTCCAATAGCTACATGCAAAAAACAATGAAAAAAGAATAAATAATCAAACAATCAATATATATAAAAATAAATTAATGAAAGCTAACTAAAATATACATGTTACCATACCTTCGTGTGTGTGAATCGAAACCAAGATGTGGATGTCGCTCGAGAATAGTTTCAGGAATCATTAGTCGTGCAAGACCGTGACCCCTCCACATACCCCCTGAACAGCCAGTATGTTGAGGGTTAGATGATCCAAAATCTCCCCCATCTAACAGTAGGTCAGCCTCCTGCAACTCGCGAAATATATCATAGTCCCTTAGAAACACAAAAATTATTGTTGTTTTATAAGATCGTTGAAAATAACTATTTAATATAGATATATATTAGCTATGATTATAACCAGCATTTAACTGTGTCAATGTTCATCTTCATCCTCTTCTCCATAGCTATCAATGTCAATGTATTCATCTTCATCCTCAGAATCATCAATATCCATATGAGTATTAGTTTCATCATCTCTTATCATTTCAAATTCGTTCGTATCCTCATTAACATCTTCATCACCATCGATCCTTAATTGTGGGGTGTCATCATTGATATTCACGTATATTTGTGAATCAGATTTATTTTGAGCAGTCTCTTGAAAAGCGTCAATTCCTTCCACTTCAGTAGAACCACATTCAGTTTGAGTAAACTGATTTTCCCAAGATTTAATTTTTATTATGCTCCACCAATCACCCAAGTCTCATGAAGTAGCACGGTACATTTCATAATAAATTTGATGTGCCTGTTGAGGCAGTAATAATGGTTCATTTCCTATAAGTATACTTTTATATTTAATACCATTGATTCCATAAGTTGGATGAACATGCAAGCCACTCTCAGTATCCAACCATCGACATTTAAAAATTGTTATGTAATTCTGTCCTAGATAAAATTGCTTAATAATTTCATCCATAATGCCATAAAAGTAAACTTCAGTTTCTATCTGATGTGATCCTCTCAAGAAAACTCCACTATTCATTGTTTTTCTTGATTCCTAATATGCATGTGTATGAAATCGAATACCATTCACCACATATGAATTATATGATTTAACCATTTTTGATGATGGGTTACTCAATATACATAGTCACTTATCAATTTTATCCGCATATTGAGACACCTGAAAATTTTCAAAACAATTATCAATATAATAAATAATAAAAGGAATTGATATTAAGTCATCAATAATTTATGTTACCAGTTTTCGAAACCATTGAGAATTTTTTTTTCAGCGTTCTTCCAGAGTAGCTGCTGTAATTTGAGGAAGTTGTTTCTCGATATGATTATCATATAACCTACAATTAAAATTAGATGAAATACAGTAACATAACTTATAGAATAAGGGAGAGAAGCACTCACAGGACAAATGATGTCATTTATTCGCAGTTGAGAAAAACATATGTATGAGCTCTGTGATGTTCATCATCTGAAAACCATCATTTATGAACTCCACCGAAACCAAGATTTAGATGATTAAAAACACTTAATTGATTGTACATTTATTCATTAACATTACCCTCATTTCGTCCCATATTATTGTGTTTTGAGAGATATTGAGATTCAAAATAATGAGACCAGAAAAAAGTAATTTCATCTTTCAAATAAGCTTCAATAATTGAGCCGTCAACTGATGATTTGTTACATACTTTTTTCTTCAATTTCAGCATGCATCTCTTGAATGGGTACATCCATCAAAACTGCACTGGACCTCCACATTTAGCTTCATGTGGCAAATGTGATATTAGAGGTTCCATTGAGTCAAAGAAAGTTAGCGGGAAGACTTTTTCCAGTTTACATGTAATTACATCAACATCTTCTTCCTGTTTCCTTATCACATAATAGTCTATTGTAGTTGCACAAATGTCTTGAAAAAAATATGATATGTATGCTATCGAATCCCAAAACATAGAATTCAATAAACCTATAAATCCAATCGGCATTATACTTTCCATTATAACATGAAAATCATGACTTTTTAATCCAGTAATATATCTATTCATAACAAATCTTCCCAAATTGGAAGCATAGCCATCTAGAAGTCTCAAATTCTCAATCCACTGACAAAATAAAAAGAAACTATATTTGGAGAGTGTATTAGCTTCTTTTGGCTTCCTTAACCTCTATGATCTGACATTTTCAAATCGTTCAAGTTCTGGTCACCGACAAATTTGGGCAAGATCTAATCGTGCATTTACAGTATATTTGGTCTTACATGGTGTATCCAAAACTATATGAAATAAATTATCAAAACAGTTCTTCTCAATATGTATAACATCCAAAATGTGGTTGATTAATAAATTAGACTACTACAGATGATCCCAAAAAATTCTCCGCTTTATCCAATTATGTTCTTTCCCAAAGACATGAATTTTCTGTTGGTTTAATTTTGGTCCAAATTTTATGGGAGGTAATAAAAATACCACTGATTTTAACTATGTACCTGAGATAATCTTTGGAGGATCATCCCTTTCAATTGTACCTTTTCTGAAATGAGATTTTTTCCTCCGAAAAGGATGATCTGTTGGAAGAAATATATGGTGACAATCAAAATAGAAAGGTTTTTTTTCATTGATGAGCATAAAGGCTTTGTTTTCATTCATGCAATAAGGACATGATTTCAGACCATGTGTACTCCAACCATATAACATTCCATATGCTGAAAATTCACTAATTATCCACATTGGTGTAGATTTTATTATGAAATTTTGTTTCTCAGTAACATCATATTCATTAACACCATCACTCCATAATGCATTTAACTCATCAGTCAATGGTTTCAAATAAACATCAATATTCTTTTTCGGATGTCCTAGGATTAATAGAGTCAAAAAGATATAAGGCTCCTTCATTAACATCCATGGAGGCAAATTGTACGGAGTTATAAAGACATGCCAACATGAATAATGACTACCCTAAGAACCAAATAGACATAAACCATCAGTAGAAAGACCCAATCACACGTTTCAGGATTCTATAGAAAAAGAAGGATGCAGACGGTCAAAATGGTTCTATGAATCACAATCAGATGGATAATTCAATCTTCTATTAGTTGAAATCTTGGTTTTGTGCCATGACATCATTGACGCTGTATTCTGAGACATAAATAAATGCTCAAAGATGGGTGTAAGGGGGAAATATCTCAACTATTTTACTGGAATCGATCTAGACTTCCCTGGTTGAGCTTCATTATACCTCGATTGTCCACATGTGGGACAACTATCTGAGGACTCATTTTTACCAGAATATAAGATGAAATAATTTGGATAAGAAAAAAACTTCTGATAACTAAGGCCCATATTACGAACCAGCCTCTTTCTCTCATAGTAATTTTCAGGCAACACATTTCATTCAGGTAACAGTGTTTTAACCAATGGAAATAGCTTATCAAAATAGTTGTTTGACATTTCATTATTTGATTTAATAGCCATAAATTTTGCAACCGCTTCTAATTTTCTTATCTTGCAACCAGGATATAATGCATCCTTAGCAGACCTTAACAACTCATAAAATTCAAATGGTGCCAACTCAGGAGTTAAATCAATATCATCGTGAGTTTTAGTTTGTTGCACAGATGGACCTGCAAACATCATGTACTAAATTTTTGAACCGTGATGGATTCAGAATCGAGTAATTAGGATCTTCTGTGGAACTGAATTCATCGTGTTGATACCAAAAAACATAATCTGGTTGAAAACCGTACCACAAGAGATTTCCCCCAATGTTTTCAACTATATAAAACGTTCTCAGAGCAAATTTCTTACAAGGACACTTAATTGTGCCTTCTGAAAAAAAATTGGTTTTGATGATACAAATGCTAAGAATGCTTCAACACCCTCAATATATACTGGATTTAAACCCGAACCATTGAGATTTCTGCACTGATTTATCCAAACTCAATCAACTGATAATGTATGATTGCGACTTCCTTATTCCATATTTTTCTACATAAAATATAAAATGTAAAGACCCATAAATTTCAAGGAAAAGTTATTCTTAAATTATTTTGGATTTTACTAGTACGCAGTTTCTGACGACACCTGATTCCGAGGCCCGGTGTGCCCAGAATCAATTTCCGATGTTTAGATCAGGTACATACAAGGTAAGAATGAGCAGGTTTTTCTAACATTTGAACCAGTCCTCAAAATCAAAATCTGAGGGCACCGATGAAACCGCAGCACCGGTAATTGCTTACGAAGACCTTTACTGAAGTTGCGATTTCTTGGGTGGAGTTGTAGAAAAATGTGGGGATTAAATGAAGAGTAAAATAAAATTGTGTTACAATTTTATTTCATTTCAAAGTGGTTTAATCCTAGGAGTGGAAGTTGGGGTGGCACCCACTAGATACTAACTGCCCTTGAGTGGTTAAAGGTGAGTTCAGGCCCACACGAGCCCAACCCCTCACATTCCCTAACTCCTCTAAACCCCTAATATGATTTGTAACTCTCCCACATTAATTCGTGCCAACTAAAAACCTAATTTAATTAGACAACATATGTTTAATTAATTATGTGAGTTGTTTTTGAATTTTTTAATTTTAAATGCATGACATGCTTTAATAAAATAAGGGTGGACTTATTTTATTTGGGGTTTGGCTCGTTTTTTTGTTCTTGGGGGAGAAATAACTTCATCTTCTTCATTGATGAAAGCGAAGAACACCGGCGCCAACATCAGCTTCCTTTTTCTCGACGTTGACGAAGTGATGCCATCATCCCACGACAATGTCAATAGAACAACGAAATCTTTCCGTTCCTTCATCAAGAAATCAACCTTCTTGATTTGTGGTAGGGGTTAAATTCATTATTAGTGAATTAAGATTGTGCTTTGAATTAACATTGACGTATCCCATTTAATTTTTCCAATTGTTACCAACATAACGGGAGCAAATTAGGCTGCACAAACTCGGCTGATTCTCCTCCCCGTCTCTTGTTTATTTATAATGGCGTTTGAGGCGAAGATGGTGCGGTGTCGTTGCACAGCGCGGGAACGATGAACACCGCAACAGGAGCAGGCCGCGGCGGTAGAGCGCGGCGCCATCACGCCATGCCGGAGAGGCCGAAGGAGGCCATAGCAAAGAGTGGGCCACGGAGGAGGGGCACACCGCAATCCCGCCGCGCAGGAGCACTGAGGGGCTGTGGGTGGAGTGGGCCGCAGCGGAGGGGCACGACGTCGTCATGCCACACCGGACGGATGGAAGCCGCGGCCTTAGTCCGCGGCGGTTCAGCAGGAGGCGGCCGGGCTCGGCCGGCCATCGGCACACCAGGAGGCCGGACCCGCGGGGGTCCCGTGGCAGCTCACCGGCCAGCCATTACAGCCGGCTATTTTTGGGAAGTTTGGGGGTTACAACCCCAGGCCAGCAGGAAAGGGCGTGCCCCACTGAGAGGGGGGCAGTCATTTCAAAACAAGGGCCCCCACCCCCTTAAACCCCGCTCGGAGCTCGGTCGGCCGCGCTGGGCTGGGCCGCCCGTGCTGGGCTGGGCCGCCCGCGTTGGGCCGGGCCCCGCCGGCTGGGCCGGACCCGGACCCGGGTCGGACCGGGCTCAAACCCCCTATTTTCGGATAGATCCGTTCTAACGCCAATATCATAGGATACGAACCTCTGATTGACACACAGTCAGTTATGTTGGGATCCTTGATTCGAGACTGTCATTTCGGTATATTATACTCAATGTTTCGGAGAACTTTGGGTATGGCCGGGTTGGTTCAAGCACGAAACCAATCGGGTCCTCATAGCGGAAAAGCTTATATCTGTAGCTTCGGATGTTTGACTGATGTTCCGTATACTTTTTTGGATTTCTCTTAGTGATACGGTTCTTTTTTCTTACTCCTCTTGATGTTTGGATGCATGTGGAGTACGGTCGGCTTGGTTTTAGCTAGAAAACCAACTGGGCCTCTGGAACGGAAAAGCCAGTATCATTCAGACCGGGTGTCCGATCGACGCACCGTCTGTTGCGTTGAGATCCTATTGATGAGACGAAACTTTTTGATACATAAACTCTGGACTTCGTGACAGTTGATGTATCGACCCCTTGGCTCATGGAGCAGACCCTCCTGGAATCAAGCATGTTGTGTGCAGGATCCCTAAAACCGGCTGCGACTGCGACGACGATGATGACTGTACTTGGATCCTACATGGGTTCGGCAGCGAGGATGACTGTACTTGGATCCTACGTGGGTTCTATAGTGATGATGACTCTACTTGGATCATACGTGGGTTCGGCAGTGACGACTACTGTACTTTGATCCTACGTGGGTTCAGAATGGGAGATGATTCAGAGGCTACATCTATCATCTCTACCCCTCTTCGTGAGTAGTATAACTATGTGAGCTGAGTATTGAATTTCAATCATTATCTTCGAAATGATTGTCTTTCAATCCTGTGTGGATTGGGTTGTGCTTTCCTGAGTGGATTGGGTTGTACTTTACTTTGTGGACTTGGTTGAACTTGGGCTTGTGAGTTGGAGCAGAACTGGAATTGATGACTAATGTATATGTATGGGAATATACCTAAGTAGAGTTGGTTCATACTTCGTGAATGTATATTTCCATTGTGGTTTATCCTTTGTAGATTCCGGGAGACCTTCGTGGGTCTCGGGGTCCGTACTGAGTATCGTATACTCAATCCTGCATGGGATATGCCTGCACTACGTTGTGTTGGATGCAGACGATGGACATCACTGATCGAGGTGGAGGCTCATGGAGCTGGATGGTACCTGGAGGTGGATCACTGGACGGGACATACATGGAGCAGACGGGTAGACCCGAGGAGATGAGGAGACTATTAGTACACACCCTTCAGGCCAGATTTCCGGTGGACGGCTCCGAGTTGCTGATTTACTTTTCTACTGTTGTACTTTCTTTTCAGTTGTACTTTACTTTCTGTTGGGTTTTTATTCTGGCCCATTTACTTTCCAGCACTTACTTTTGTACTCAGTTTACTTAGTGTTTACTTTAGGTTGTGTACTCTGTGGTGTTTTTTTACATTATAAAGGCAATGCCTGCCCTTTTTATCAGGATTTACGCCTTTGGTGCTAGTCGCCAGCCCCTGGCCTATGGAAGGCGGGCATGGGGTAGTCACGGCACGGGCTCTGAGGACGGGTCGTGACAAATTGGTATCAAAGGAGTCGGTTCTACCACAGAACTTAGGACTCTGATAATTTCTTCTGTATGAAGAAATAGTGTTACGGGTATTGAATGTGGTTATCAGTTCAGGGAGTCCATTGTTGGTGCGGCGGCCGACGTATCCATACACCAGGACCCTGAATTCTGATTTCCGACTCAATGCTTGAAAACATTGGTTGAATGTGTGTTTCAAAAGATTTCTTTGTTATTACTTTGTGTCAGCTCACCAGGTATACTGTATTAGCCATGGCGCACCTGTTTCTTTTCAGGATGGCCCCACGAAGGCAGCCAGCTAGGGTTCCGAGCATTGTGTGAGATGGCATCCCACTGAGCGAAGAGGTCTCAGTGTAGGGCCCATTACAGCGGAGGCACCGGTGGTACCTCTACCCACCGAGCCACCAATGCCACCAGCCCCAGCCGCTGAGATTGCACGTCGCCATAGTGCAGTTCATGAGTTTCAGTGTCAAAGACCGCCCAGTTTTCGTGGGGAGACAGACCCTAAGGCAGCTGAGGATTGGATGGAGGCTGTTTTTCGAGTCTTCAGATTAGTAGGGACACCAGCTGACCTCATGGTGATCCTAGCGGCGAGTCTCCTGCACACAGAAGTATGTAGATAGTGGATCCTGATACTGCAGGTGCACGACGAGGCACCACTTCTATAGACGGAATTTGAGAGCCTCTTCCACTTGGAGTTTTTTCAAACCAACCTCCAAGCGGTGCACATTGAGGAGTTGCTACAGCTGCGGCAGGGCAGCATGACTGTAGCCGAGTACTCAGCGAGATTTACCAATCTCTCATGCTACTCCACGAACATGGTACGAGACCCTTTCTTCTGGGCCCGGACCTTCGAGCAGGGACTGAGGCATGAGATCAGGGCATCGATGATCTCCCTCAGCATTCAGACGTATGCAGTAGTACTAGAGTGAGCCCTTCTTGTGGTGAGCTTTCTTGTTTAGCCTTCACCAGCAGCGAGATCTACCGTAGGGCAACACGTAGCGGAGACTTCTGTAGCCGCCAGTAGATAGATGTCGTAGAGGTACAAGTGGACCAGGCCATCAGGTGGATGACCTCAGGATACTGGTTTGGAGGTGCGGGGCACACGCAATAGAGCCAGTCATTCTAGAGGAAGATAGTGCTATGCATGTGGTAGGCAGGGAAATAAGGCTCATGACTGCCCGACCCGCCATGCAGAGGAGAAGCATAAAGTTGAGGGACAACCCAGGCAGAGGTAGAGGTTCGACCGTGGTGGTCCGCAGGGAGCAGGCAGATGAAGCATAGGAGCAGGCCGAGTAGCAAGTGGTGGGCGATGCTTTGAAGCTCTACCACCACCACTACCAAGAGGTCCATCCCGACCACAGGGAGCTAGCAGATAGAAACAGGCTCAGCTTCAGGCAGTGGAGGCCTACGACCACAGCCCTTCTAAGATGATTTGAGGTACCATCTGTGTCTACTACACCCTTTCTTCAATTCTAATAGACACAGGAGTGAGTCATTCATTCATTGCCGCTACCATTGTTCGGAGCTCGGAGATTCCGACGGAGCCGTTGGCTCGATCCTTACGGCTAGAGACTCCTACGGGAGTAGACTCGATGATTACACACCGGTGCCGGCAGTGTGAGATTACTCTAGGAAGTGAGAGCTTCGGCTGGGATCTTCTTGTAGTAGCGTCGAGGCCTTACGACGTCATCTTGGGCATGGATTTTTTATCTACTGCCCATGCTCAGATCGACTGTATTAGGCGCGAGGTGCGATATGTTCACACAGATGGGAGTAGGTTCACCTTCACCAGCAAGAAGGGAGCCTTTGCAGCGTATGATGTACTCACACAGAGGAGAGGATAGCTAATTACTCATCAGTTGGCTATTCTCATCCTAGGAGCAGTTGATGTGTGTAGTCCGAATTTTCCTGTAGTGGTGGATCAGTATGCAGATGTTTTTTCTGAAGATGTTCTAGGACTACCTCCTCACAGAGAGGAAGACATCTATATTGACTTGTACCCTGGTACAACCCCGATATCTACTCAAGCTTATCAGATGGCTCCTGCTGAGCTTCGAGAGCTACAGGTACAGCTAGAGGACTTGTAGGACAAGGGATTTATCCGACCCTGGGTTTCACCCTGGGATTCCCCGATTTTGTTCTCCAAGAAGGCGGACGAGTGCTTGATACTGTGTGTCGACTATCATCTCCTAAACCAGGTGACCATGAAGAACATGTATCCACCTCTGAGGATTGGTGACCTCTTTGATCAGTTTAAGGGAGCACGATGGTTCTCGAAGATGGACCTCAGGTCAGGCTATCATCATCTCAGAGTTCAAGACGAGGATGTGCATAAGACGGCCTTCAGGTGTCGGTATAGCCACTATGAGTTCTTGGTTATGCCTTTTGGCATAACCAACACTCCATCAGTGTTCATGAGTCTCATGAAAAGGATCTTACAGCCTTACCTCAATCGATTTGTCGTAGTCTTCATCGACGATATATTAATTTACACGACTACTGAGGTGGGGCACGCCTACCACTTGCGGGTCGTGCAGGACACACTCTGAGAGAACCATCTTTATGGTATTCTCTCAAAGTGTCATTTCTAGATTTGAGAGGTCCACTTCTTGGGACACATCATCTCTAAGGCGGTAGTTGCGGTGGGTCCTATGAAGATCGAGGCAGTTCAAGCTTGGGAGCCACACATGAGCTTGACGGAGGTGCGAAGTTTCATAGGTTTGGCTGGGTACTATCGGAAATTTGTGACAGACTTCTCCAGAGATGCAGCACCACTCTCATCTTGGATGAAGAAGGGGAAACCCTTCATGTTGTCAGATAGATGTCAGCAGAACTTCCAGGAGTTGAGACATAGATTGACCACTGCACCCATCTTGAGGCTACTAGATGAGGGCGTAGGGTACGTAGGTTACTACGATGAATCAGGGACTAGACTCGGGTGTGTCCTGATGTAGGAGCGGGAATTGATCACCTACGGATCATGACAATTGAGGTATCATGAGTAGAACTATGCTACCCATGACCTAGAGTTAGCAGCAGTGGTCTTCTCCTTGAAGATGTGGTGGCACTATCTGATGGGCGAGCGCTTTATTGTCTACTCTGATCACCAGAGTCTCAGGTACATCTTCACGCAGAAGGACCTAAACCTGAGACGGTGGCGATGGCTCGAGATCCTCCCAGACTATGACTTTGAGATAGTCTACACCCCTAGGAAGGGGAACATAGTAGCTGATGCTCTCAGCAGGAGGTCGAGCATTCAACTACTTGGAGAGGCGATGAAGCAGCTAGCCGCGTTGCAGATATCCTTCGTGGATGGGGATAGAGAATCCTTCCTACAGTGACTCACATTCACTCCTCCACTACTTCAACGGGTCAGAGAGGCACAATGTGGGGATGTTGACTGTGAGACGCAACATGCACAGATATCCTTAGGACAGGCACCTGATTGATTCTCTGTAGGAGTAGAGCACATATTTTTTTCAGAGGAGGTACCATGTTACCAGTTTCATTACATGAGGAGGTGCTGAGAGAGTTTCACACTTCCACATTAGAGATACATCCAGGATTTGTGAAGATGTACCAGGATCTCAGACAACAACACTGGTGGCCGGGTATGAAGAAGGTTGTGGCAGAGTTCGTTTCACAATGCCTCACCTGCCAGCAAGTGAAGGTGGAGCACCAGGTACCAGCAGTCTTGGTACAACCCTTGGAGGTCCCGGAGTGGAAGTGGGATGGGATATCAATGGATTTTGTGACGGGACTTCCACGATCTTCAAGAGGACACGTCTCCATCTGGGTGATTGTAGACCGACTCACCATGTTGGCCCACTTATTACCCATCATAGAGCTGGGCTCAGTGGAGGGATTGGGACACCTTTATGTTCAATATATCGTATGGCTTCATGGTGTGCCATCGTCTATCGTCTCTGATCGAGATGCTCGCTTTACTTCTCGAATTTGGAAGGGGTTGCAGGAGACATTTGGGATGCAGCTATGCCTGAGCGCCACTTTTCACCCTCAGACGGATGGCCAAACGGAGAGGACCATACAAAATCTCGAGGACATGCTCCGTGCATGTGCCCTTGACTTTGGTCACAACGAGGAGGATCACCTACCCTTGGTGGAGTTTGCATACAACAACAGCTACCACTCCACCATCAGGATAGAACCATACGAGGAATTTTATGTCCAACCTTTCAGATCACCTCTGTGCTAGACAGACCATGGGGAGTCAACACTTTTAGGACTAGAGATGGTCCAGGCCATGATAGAGAATGTACATATCCTCCAGGAGTGGATGAGGACTACTCAGATCTGATAGAAGTCCTATGCAGACAGGAGGTGGAGACCACTAGAGTTCGAGGATGGCGACCACGTTTTCTTATGGGTCTCACCTCGACGTGGATTACGGATATTTGGCTGGGGCGGAAAATTATCTTCGCGCTTCATCGGAACATTCCAGGTTCTTAGCAGGATAGGTGAGGTGGCTTATCGCCGGGCTCTTCCACCTCAGTTGCATCGGGTGCGCAACGTCTTCCACATATCTCAGCTGAGGAGATACGTGCATGACCCGACGCATATCATTGATCACTGGGTGCTAGACATAGATGATAGGCTGACTTTTGCGGAGGTCCTGGTGGATATCGAGGATCGACAGGAGCGGGTCCTACGTGGATAGTCGATTCCTCTAGTTCTCATCAGGTGGCAGCACGGGAACATGGAGGAGAGCATTGGGAGAGGGAGGCTCAGATGCATGCTCAGTACCCTCATTTGTTCCCCTAGTTTGTGATATATCTTTACGGGGATGTAAATACATGAGTTTGGAGTAATGTAAAGACCCATAATTTTCAAGGAAAATTTATTCGTAAATTCTTTGATATTTTATGAGTACGCATTTTCTGACGGCACCTGATTCCGAGGCCCGGTGTGCCCGGAATCAATTTTCGAAGGTTATCTCAGGTACGTTTAGTGAACTAACGAGCGGGTTTTTTATCTTTTGAACCGGTGCACAAAATCAAAATCTGAGGGCACCGATGAAACCGCATCGCCGGTAATTTCTTAATAAGACCATTACTGGATTTGCTTTTACTTGGGAGGAGTTGTAGAAGAAGGTGTGGATTAAATGAAGAGTAAAATAAAATTGTGTTACAATTTTATTTCTTTTCAAAGTGGTTTAATCCTTGGAGTGGAAGTTCGGGTGGGACCTGCTAGATACTAACAGCCCCGGAGAGGTTCAAGGTGATGTGGGGCCCACACGAGCCCAACCCCTCACATTCTCTAACTCCTCTGAACCCCGAATAAGTTATGTAACTCTACCACATTAATTCATGCCAACTAAACACCTAATTTAATTTGACAACTAAATATTAATTAATTAATTGAGTTGTTTTTCAAATTTTTAATTTTAAATGCATGCCATACATTAGTAAAATAAGGGTGGACTTATTTTATTTGGGGGTTGGCTCGTTGTGTTGGGCTTGGGAGGATACATAACTTCATCTTCTTCATTGAAGAATGCGAAGAATGTCGGCACCAACCTCGACTTCCTTTTTCATGACGTTGACAAAGCGAGGTCATCATCCCGCGACATCATCAATGAAACAACGAAAGGTTTTCCTTCCTTCATCAAGCAATCAACCATCTTGATTTGAGGTAGGGGTTAAATTCATTATTGGTGAATTAAGATTGTGCTTTGAATTAATGTTAACGTATCTCGTTTAATTTTTCCCATTGTTACCATCATAATAGGAGGAAATCAGACTGCACAAACACGGCCGATTATCCTCCTGTCTCTTGTTTATTAAAAATGGAATTTGAGGCGAAGATAGTGCGGTGTCATTGCACCACGTGGGAATGATGAAGACCGCGACTGGAGCGGGTCACAGCAGTGGAGCGCGGCGCCATCGCGCCGTGCCGGAGAGGCCGAAGGAGGCTGCGGCCAAGATCGGGCCGTGACAAGGGGTGCGATCTCGTCATGCCACGCTAGAGCACCAAGGGGTTGCGACTGGAGCAGGCCGCAGTGGAGGGGCGCGGTGCCGTCATGCGGTGCTGGATGGACGGAATCCACGGCCTTAGGCCGCGATGGTTTGGAAGGAGGCGGTCGGGCCCGACCGGCCACCGGCACACCAGGAGGCTAGACGCGGGGCGGTCTCACGGTAGCTCACTGGCCGGCCATTATGGCATGCTATTTTCCAGAAGACCGGGGGTTACAAACCCCGGCCAGCAGGCATGGGTAGGCTCCACCGAGTTGGGGGCCACTGTTTCAAACCACAGGCCCCCCCTCGCGCCCGCTCGACGATCGCCCAGCCGCACTGGTCCAGGCCACCTATGTTGGGCCAGACCGCGTCGGCTGGGCCGGACCACGCCTAATTGGGCCGGACCCGGACCCGGGTCGGGTCGCCCTGGTTCGTGCCGACCCATGGGGTATTGGGCTGGGTTGTAACAGGCCCAAACCCCCTATTTTCAGAAGGATCCGTTCTAACGCCCATATCATGGGCTACTGACCTCCGATCGAATCACCGTCAATTGCGTTAGGATCCTTAGACCGAGACAGTCATTTTGATATAATACAATCAAGGTTTCGAAATACTTTGGGTATGACCAGCTTGGTTCAAACACGAAACTAACTGGGCCTCGGAGCGAAAGCGCTTATAACTTGAGTTTCGGATGTCTGAGTGACGTGTTTTCGACTTTGTTGGACTCCTCTTAGTGAGATGGTTCTTTTTTCATACTCCGATCAATGTTTGGACACAGCTGGAGTACATCTGGCTTCATTTTATCTTGACAACCAACTTGGCCCCTTGAACGGAAAAGCCAGTATCTTTCAGACCGGGCGTCCGATTGACGCACCGTCTATTGTGTTGAGTTCCTATTGATGAGACTGAACATTGTGATACATCAACTCTGGACTTCGTGACAGTTGATGTATCAAACCCTTGGCTCATGGAGTGGGTCCAACGGGAATCGAGCGTGCTGTGTGCGGGAACCCTAGAGCCGGCGGCGACTGCGACGACGATGAGGATTGTACTTGGATCCTATGTGGGTTAGGCAGAAATCCTACATGGGTTCAGCAGCGATGAAGATTGTACTTGGATCCTACATGGGTTCGGCAGTGATGGTTACTGTACTTGGATCCAACATGGTTTCGGCAGCGACGACTTCTATACTTGGATCCTACGTGGGTTTGGCAGGGGAGATGATTCAAAGACTACATCTATTATCTCCACCCCTCTTCATGAGTAGTATAACTACATTAGCTGAGTCTAGAATTTCAATCATTATCTTCAAAATGATTAACTTTCTATCCTATGTGTATTGGGTTGTTCTTTCCTGTGTGGATTGGGTTGTACTTTCCTGTGTGGACTAGGTTGAACTTGGGCTTGTGAGTTGGAGTAGAACTAGAATTAATGACTTAGGTATATGTATGGGAATATACCTAAGTAGAGTTGGTTGATACTTATTGATTGTATCTTTCCTTTGTGGTTTATCCTTTGTAGATTCTGGGAGACCTTCGGGGGTCTCAGGGTCCCTACTGAGTATCACAAACTCACCACTGCACGAGCTATGCCCGCACTACGTTATATTGGATACAGATGATGGAAAGCGCTGATCGAGGTGGAGGCTCATGGAGCTGGACGGTATCTGGAGGTGGATCAATGGACGGGACATATACGGAGCGGACAGCTGGGCCCGAGGAGCTGAGGAGACTATATGTACCCACCCTTCAGGTGGGATTTCTAGAGGACAGCTCGGAGTTGCTGCTTTACGTTTCTGCTACTGTACATTCTTTTCAATTGTACTTTACTTTCAAGTGGGTTTGTATTCTGTCCCATTTACTTTCCATAACTTACTTTTATACTCTGTTTACTTAGTCTTTACTTCAGATTGCGTACTCTGTGGTGTTTTTTTTACTTTATAAAGGCAATGCCTTACCTTTTTATCGGGATTTACGCCTTTGGTGCTAGTTGCTATCCTATGACCTATGGAAGGCGGGTTTGGGGTAGTCACGGCACGAGCCCCGAGGACAGGTTGTGACCTAAAATAGTCACTATTTTTTATTACATTGAAATTATAAAAACACTATCAGAAGATGATTATAAATTTTCCATTAATTATCCAAGCAGATTTCATTTACTAATTATTTCTAATTAATACAATTTATTACTAATTATTACAATTTATTACTAATTATTACAATTTAATACTAATTATTCCTAATTATTGCAATTTATTACTAATTTAGAAATACATAGCAATACTTAGAAAAATGAAAACTACTTGAATAATAAAAGGAAATTTGGTAATCATCATTGTGGAGATGATTACAAATTTTCCCTTCATTATCCAAGAAAATCTCATTTACTAATTATTACTAATAAAAAATTATATTATTGATATTTATGAAAAAACAATATTAATATTATTAAAATAATAAAAACTAATAAAATATTAAAATTATCAATATTCGCAATAGGATTTCCGCTATTAATGACATGTTCGAATCTTAAAGGGTCTCCAATTGTCTGTTCATGCATAAGAAAAAGGTTGTGTCAGCCATGTCCAATGTAAACACAATAATTTTCATTGCATGGTTGATCCCCCAGCAAGTAGTGTTGCAATAGGATGACCAAAGTAATGTCGTTCTCGTCTCTAAGATTCATCTCGCTCCCTTTATATTGATCATTATTCCTTAAAAATTTGATGGGACATCAGTATCTTTCCATAAAATATTCAAGGAAGAATGGTCTATGTAAAGGGTCATGTGAGATACTTTTTATAGATGAAAAGGGTATGACTTGGGTTGTCATATTGAAACACTACATGCAAGTTGATCAACCATGCAAGGACAATTATAGACTTTACATTAGACATGGCTGACACAAACATTTTATTGCGCATGACCTGACAATTGGCGACCCTTTGAGATTTTAACATGTTAAGAATAGAGCAAACCCTGTTGTGAATATAGATAATTTTAATATTTTATAAATTTTTTATTATTTTAATATTATTAATATTGATTTTTCATAACTATTGATAATTTTATTTGTTTATTATGAATAATTATTGTGAATTATTGATAATTATTGCGAATTATTGGTAATTAATGTGAATTATTGGTAATTATTCCTAATTATTGGTAATTATTTTTGAATTATTGGTATTTATTTCGAATTATTGGTAGTTATTTCGAATTATTGGTAATTACTTTTAATTATTGTTAATTATTGCGAAATATTGGTAATTATTACTAATTATTTGTAATTATTTCGAATTATTGGTAGTTATTGAGAATTATGGGTAATTATTGCGAATTATTGGTAACTATAGCGATTTATGGGTAATTATTTCTAATTATTGGAAATTATTGTGAATTATTTGTAATTATTGTGAATTATTGGTATTTATTGTGAATTATTGGTAATTATTCCTAATTATTGGAAATTATTCCTAATTATTTCTAATTATTGGTAATTATATCTAAATATTACTAATTATATCTAATTATTACTAATTATTACTAATTATTACTAATTATTACTAATTATTGGTAATTATTACTAATTATTTGAAATTATTACTAATTATTGGTAATTATTACAAATTATTGGTAATTATTACTAATTATTGGTAATTATTACGAATTATTTGTAATTAAATATAATTATTGGTGATTATATCTAATTATTGGTAATTATTTCTAATTCTTGGGAGTAATTCCTAATTATTGGTAATAATTCCTAATTATTGGTATTAATTCCAAATTATTTGTAATTATTCCAAATTATTGGTAATTATTCCTAATTATTGGTTATTATTCCTAATTTTTTGTAATTATGGGTAATTGATGGTAATTATTGGCAATTATTGTTAATAAAAATAATTATAGCTAATTATAGCTAATTATTGGTAATTAGCACTAATTATTGGTAATTATACCTAATTATATCTACTTATACCTAATTATTGGTAATTATACATAATTATATCTAATTATTACTAATTATAGCTAATTATTACTAATTATTGGTAAATATTACTAATTATTGGAAATTATTACTAATTATTGGAAACTATTACAAATTATTGGTAAGTATTACTAATTATTGGTAAATATTGGTAATTATATCTAATTACTACAAATTATTAGTAATTATTGCTAATTATTGGCGATTATTAATAATTATTGGTAATTATTACAAATTATTGGTAATTATTACTAATTATTGGTAATTATTACTAATTATATCTAATTATTACTAATTATATTGAATTATTACTAATTATATCTAATTATTATTAATTATATCTAATTATTACTAATTATATCTAATTGTTACTAATTATATCTAATTATTACTAGTTAAAACTAATTATTACTAATTATCCCAAATTATAACTAATTATAATCCGTTAATTATCTAAATTAATCTCTAATTATTGAAAATTAACAATAATTATTTATAATAATCACTATCAATATCAACTTCTTACTAAAAATAAATATAAATAAAATTCAATTTAAATCTAATTTAATTGGATCTAATAAACAACAATTAAAATTAATATAAAAAAATAATAATACCTTAAACATTGATATTCTGAAGGTATTGACGCCTTCCAATTGCTCTTGTATAAAAAACATCAACTAAAAGAAATTTTTCCCTTAAAACTAGAGAATAATGAGAGAAAGAGAGGAAGATCTGAGTGATTTGAAAAAAAGGTGGGGGTATATATATAGGTTAGATTAGTTGCGACGGGGTTATTTTCAACGGTTTCCCATCACTAAAAGTGGTATTTTCCATGGGCCCCATCGCAAATACCATTGACAGCATTAATTACGGTTCGTGGATAAAAGGGTAATTGCGACGAGACCTGTCGCAATTACCAGCTGCAGACATACTATTTGTGATGGGTAGCTTTTCTCGTCGCAAATGATATTTAACACACCGGCCTTTTGTGATGGGCCCGTCACAAATACCCCGCCCGCTTTAATTACCGTCGGCGGTTAAAAGGCTATTTACAACGATGCCCGTCGCAAATAGTTCATGCTGACACTCTTTTTGTGACGGGTACCGTCGCAAATACTCTTCCGTGGTTTGGCGCACAAGCCGCGCGGTTTGGCACGCAAGTCACACCAAACTATTTGCTATGAGAGACATCTCCCTGTCACAAAAACAATTCACGTGGTGTGCCGCGCAAGTCTCACCAAACTGTTTTCTACGAGAGATGAAATCCCGTTGCAAATAACCAATTATTTGCGACGGGGGAATTTCCCCGTCGGAAATAACTTCATGGATGGGTTATTAGTGACTGGATTTATTTTCGTCGCAAATAACCCAGCGCAAATATTTATTTTTGCTGTAGTGAATTTTAATGTTTATTCAGTTTCAACAAATCAATCTCTTTTGATTTATTTGAGTTTAAACTACTCATACTTAGTTTTAGGGGAGTATCAACTTCTTGATCTATGATATGGATAATTAGTTATCAATTATAGAACCATAAGGATTTTTCATTTTTCTTGTTTTCATTGTGTCAAATTCCTAGAGTAAGTTTTGGATTCTTGGTCTTGTTATAAGTGGACCTTCTAGTTAAATTTATCAAGAACGTTGACAAAGTTAATGGTAGAGTCGACTAGGGGATCTCTGTGCCCCGAACAACTATAAAAATCTATGTTCATTCATTCATTTTATCCACTGCGTAATTTCATACAGAAAAATAATACTTCAAATTTGCATAAAATAATATTGGGTTTCAAAATCCATAATTGGGGTGGATTTTGAAAAGACAACATTCACCCCTATTGTGTATTGCATAGTATATTCTGACCTAAATTTTTTTATCAAAGGTCAGATTTTTCATAAATCTATAACAATATAAAAAATATATGGTCTATACAAAGATGGAAATTGTTAATCCTAGAGAAGTAATGTCAATTGTTCAAGCTCCATACTTCAATGCCAAAAATTATGGGTGTTGGAAATCATGGAGGAATATTTATCTTAAAAAACTTGTATTTAGTGCTTACTCAATGATCATTACACCATATAATATTCCTGAGGAACCAGAAACATGGGATGCTGCAACATAAGCTGAATATGATATGAATTCAAAAGCTATGAATGCAATTATTTGTGGTCATGGACCAGATGATTTAAATCATCTTTCACAATGTCTTACATCCAGTGAAATGTGGAAAACTATTACAGTTTCTAATAAAGGAATAAACAATGTAAGATAGATGAGGTATGCAACAAAAAAGCAGAATTTTGACACTGTTAGAATGTTTCATGGAGAAAGCATTACACAGATGAATTTAAGGCCTAATGAAATTGTTAACAAACTTACATTGTTTGGTGAAACCATAAAGAATCTAATCTATCCTTAAAAGTATTGAGCGTACTTCCTTTTAAATGTAATGGAATATCTGCTACTATTAGACAATTATCAACTATCAAAGACTTGACAATGAAAGAACTAATTGGGTCACTGATGATGTATAATGAAGAAATAAAAGATGAAGTCGAAGATAGAAATTTATAATGATGAAAGAAAATAATTCTCTAAAAGTAACATCTTAGAAACATAGTATAACATCAAAATAAGAAGTCAAAGAGGATAAGAATTCAGATTCAACTAATTCTGAAATGGAAGTAGCTCAGCTATCTGGGAAGTTTAGTGTGTTCTAAAAGAAGAAAAGAGGATTCAAAAAATCCTTCAGGAAGGATGATAAAGAACTAAGAGAAGTTAAATGTTATGAATGCAAGAAATTGGGTCATATCAGACGTAATTTTCCTCAATTGAAAGATGAATGAAAAATACTAGAAAAGAGATATCAGAAAAATACAAATTATAAGAATAATGGAAAAAGAGCACTAAAAGCTACATGGAGTGTATTTTAGGACTCCATCAGTCCTTGAATGTCTGATTTAGAGAAGTGTGTATCTAATCTAAAGATAAAAATGTGATTAATGGCCAACGAAGAAGAAGAAGAAAAGGTGAAAACTTAATATTCTTATAAATTTGATACTAGTAGTTACTCAAATGGTAAACTAGTTGACTACTATTAAATATTAGATGAAAAATATGATTCTTTGATAAATAATAATATATATTAAAATTTATTCATAACGATGTTTTAGGTGAAAGAGATAACTTTCTTAAACAACATCAATTATTGATGGAAAATTTCAATTAATCCACAACAAATTGTGTTGATCATGAAAAAAGGATCAAAGAATTACAAGATATAGTAGAAACATATATAGTTCTGAAATTTGTTTCTAAAGGAGAAAATATCTGTAATGAAATTATTGTAAATAATGTCCTAAAAAGGGAAGGATATGGAATAATAAGTAAGGGTGAGAAATCAAAATTTTATAAAAAAAATTTTGTGCCCAATTCTAAAAATAGAACATGTTACCACTGTTCATCAAAATTCCATGCCACTAACACTATTATTTAAAAAATCCAAAAATAAGTGGCATTAAAAGAGATTTTATTTATAATAGTTTGGTTGAAGAAAATAATAGGATAACAATGTATATCTGGAATCCCAGATCATTTCTAGCTTATACTGGTAGACGCAAGAAAATATGTGTACCAATACAATCATTTTTTAAAATATTTTTTCAGATAACTTTCCTTAGGAACACAAATTCTATATGGTATATCGAAAGTAGTTTTTCTAGGCATATGAGTGGATGTCCATCAATTTTTCAAACACTGACGCAAATGTATTGAGGTCTTGACACTTTTAGAGAAACACCGAAGGAAAAATATTTACAGATCCAAATACTATCTAAATCAATAGAGTACTCTATGTGTAAGTGTTAAATCACAATATGATATGTATTTTTCAAATTCCGTATGATGGATTTTATGTTGGGTTATATAACAATTGATATTCTATTTTTAAAGATATGTTATATAAAATTAGTGCACCTAGAACTGTTAGTGATTATACTTAAACATTTTAATATTTTTTTTACATTAATTATCTATGAAACAGTTAGTTTCTGATTTTCCTACTCTTATGTTTGACAATGATAGATTTTGTGATGCATGCCAAATTGGCAAGCATCACAAATCATCTTTCATATATTTTAACAAAATTTCTACATATAAACTATTACAAAATATCCATATGGATAAGTATGGACCATCAAGGATATAAAGTATGGTCTGTAAAATATATTTTTATGTTTTATTAAATTATTATACTAGATTTACTTGGGTTTATTTTCTAAAACTCAATATTGAATTTTTTTACTATTTTTTAAAGTTTATATAAAATTGTTAAAAATAGAAAAGGATTTAATATTATTTCATTAATAATTCATCATTGTGGGGAATTTTAGAGCCAAAAATTTAATTCATTTTTATCAAATTTTAGTATTAAAGACACCTTATTAGTACTAAAATCACATCAACAAAATGGAATTATTGAAATAAAAAATATAATTATTCCAGAAATGGAAATTCTATAAGGAATGAATACAGTATTCCTACTTAATTTTGGGGAAAATCTATAATAACATCCTTCTATACCATGAATTTTTTTAAGAGGGCCTATTTTTAAAAATACACCTTTTGAACAAAGAAATAACAGAAAACCAGAATTAATGTAGTTCACTATTTTTGGATGCTAGGTGTACATCCTGAATACTAAATACAACCTTAGTAAATTTCAATAGTAAAAAAAGTTAAGTAATTTCTCCATTTTAATTTCGGTCCATAGATACTGACATTAAAATTATTCCCTGAGTATTTTTGGCATTGGTTTTATATAAAACTAATGCATAATCATTTTGACAGCTGATTTTTTGCATGGGTTTTCGTAAAAACCGACTCCAAAAGTCAAAGAAAACTCAATTTTAGTATTTATTTTTTCCAAAAAATATTGTCAAATATAATTACCAGTATTTAGTGTTTTCCCTGTATTTTGAATTAACTGATCTTGGAGAAAAAACAGTCTTAAACATCAAAGGTTATCGATCTTGGTATTCAAACATCTCTAAGTGAAGTCTTAGAGAAGTCCAACCTTATAAAGTCATAAATGTTGATCTATAACTCCGTTTGACTTAAATGACCACAAAAATAAAATATTAGAAGAGAAGATACATGTTTTAAATCCTTTTTGAAATATTTTTTTTAAAAACCAATGCCAAAATATATTTACATTATCCTTTGGCATTGGTTTTCATAATAACAGTCACCAAAAGATAAAAAAAACCTAGCTTTCAGTGTCAATGTTTTTAAAAAACTGACATTAAATATGATTAGGAATATTTATTAAATTTCCTAGTATTCTAATTGATTGGTCCTAGAGAAAAAAATGTCATTCTGATCAAAATTTATGGATGTTATAAGTCAAACTTTTCTTAGAGAATTTCAACTTTAGAAGGTCTTAAATTTTGATTGATAACTCCATTTGATGTAAAGGACCACTAAAATAAAATATTAATAGATTATATACATGTTGGTAATTCTTTTTTAACATTGTTTTTTTTTGAAAAAATGACACAAATTATATGTACTTTTGGACATTAGTTTTTTAACCTAATGTACTAATCTAGTTTTATTAACTTTTGTTGTGGGGATTAGTAAAAATTGTCACAAAAAGATAAAAAATGACTTTGGTTTCGGTTTTATCCAAAAACCAATGTCAAATATAATTACCAAGATTTATTACTTTTCATAACCATCGAATCAACTCGTCTTTGAGAAAAATAGTCTTATAGAATAAAAAAATTTGGATTTCAGATATTGAACATCTCTTAGAGAATTATTAGAGAAGTCCAACATTCAATGGTCATAAATATTTTTCTATAACACCATTTGATCTAAATTACCACTCAAATAAAAACATAAAAGATGATATATAACTTGTAAATCCATTTTGTTGTTGGTTTTATATAAAAAATGGTTGCAAAAAACTAGTTTTTTTAAATTCCTGTGTCGTTTTTACTAAATACTGATGTTAAAAAATATATATAATACGTGGGATTGGTATTTCAATTATTTTCACAAAATACGTTTATTTTTTCAAAATTGAACCAAGATGTTAATATGATGCCTTTTAAAAAATTTCTATTAACTATATATAAATCTGTATTCTCTTTCTTTCAACATTTTCAATCTATTCAATTCAATCAATTTTTCAAAGTGTCTTCAATCGATGATTTGAATACGGCATGTTGTCTAATATTGTAATTTCTTTATTATTATTTTCATTTATTGATAAACATCATAATAATTTTATTTATAATGATTCATTATTCATACCACATAGTTATGATTATAAAGGATCCGGATTAGATTTACCCACCAAGATGAAAAATTCATTATCGATCATCAGTTTCATTGGAACAGGAGTTCAACTGTAAAAACAACAGAAATGGTGATAAACAAAATATTGATTTAATTTAAAATTCTAAAATAATTGATATTACATTGAAGAATTGTGAATAGTTTTTTAGTTGGTGTTTGTAATTATCACTTATGTTTCTCATTTTTTCTTTGAAATGATTTGTTTTTATTAAAATATAGAGAATTCCAATTTTTGTTGTTCGGAACATCTAATGTATAACTCTATTTCAGCTACACGACTAGTCTAATAGAATGTAATGAAATTATCTAAAACATGATCATAAATTTTGGCATCATATTTTTAATAACTGATGCCAAGAATGAATCTTAACACTGGTTCAAGAAAATAACCCATCATTAAAATTCTTCTATGAAGGCCTTTTACTTCAATTTTTCATGAACTGATGTTAAAATAAGGGTTTTAACATATATTAATTAATTACCGACATTAAAATTCTTAATTAATTTTTTTAATGTCATATTATATTAAAAATCAACGTTAAAACAGTATGAAATTGGGAATTTTACTTCGGTTTTTCAAAAAACTAACATTGAAAGCTAACAATTTTAATTTTTGATATCGGTTTATAAAAACTGACATTAAAAATATAATTTTTTATGTCGAAAAAAAAGTCACCGATTAAAAACCGACGTTAAATTTAAAAAGAAACAAACGTTAAAGACTATTTTTGTAAAGACCTATAACATTTAAGAATTTTTTTTTGTTAAATTATTTGGAATTTTACGAGTCCACAGTTTCTGACGGCGCTAGATTCTGAGGCCTGGTGTGTCCGGAATACATTTTTGAAGTTTTGTTCGGGTACGTTCAGTAAATGTACGTGCTGGTTTTTCTATCTTTTGAAACGCTGCTCAGATTTGAAATCTGAGGACACCGATGAACTCACAGCGTCAATATTCTCTTAAGGGGACCTTTACCGCAATTGCATTTTATACTGGATGGAAGTTATACATTGGGGTTGCTAATTAAGATTAGAAATTAAATAAAAATGTGTGTGCAACACATTTTTATTTGGATGGTGGTTAAAGTCTCTAGGAGGAGGTAAGGGGTGGGGGCCACCAAACCCTAACCTCTATTGATAGGATATAACTAAAGGTGGCACCCACATGAAAACCAAAACCCCTGAACTCCCTTAAAATTTTGGACATCCCATTAAAGTACTAACACACCCATGTAAATAATTTTTGCGACCATTGAAGTTAATGACAACTCCATTTAATTAATTAAGTGAATCAAATTAATTAATTAATTTGGAGTGTTTGAATTATTTTGAATTCATTTTTGCCATTATTAAAAGGAGGGATGTTATTCTCTTATTTTGGTTGGAGATATTACCTTGGAAGGTTTTGGAGGTTTAGAAAGAAAGTGTTCTTCCCACGAAGAATATGAAGGACATCTTAAACATCTTCCTCAGAGTCAAGGGAGAGGACGCCACCTGCAAAGGACGCCACCAACGGCAACATCACTTCCACTGACTTTGACGGAACGATGTCCGTCTTCTGCGATGCCCGACTTCTGCGACGCTGGTCTTTTGCGGCTCGTCGACGTGCAACATCAAATATGACGTAGGGTTTGGAATTTTAGGATGATTATATTCCCAAGTTATTATTTTTAATAGAGAGGATGTTTTCTATGGCAAGATGGGTTAGAGATTTTTCTAGGGTTTGTTTCGGGTTCAATTATATGATGGATTGCTGTTTGAGCCTCTAACGCGAGCCACAGGTTAACGAACAAGTCCGGACCCTCTGCAAATCTGTTCCTGCTGTGCGGTTTGATGGGAGATGGGAGAACAGAATGGATACCTAGATTTGAGGATGTCACAGTGAAGGACAAGACCCGAGGAGGCTGTAGGCATAGACCTAAGGCAAAAAAGACCACTGAAACGACTCTAGTGGCCCGCGGAAGAGCGTGGCGGCGCTGACGACCGGAGAGGGTGGCACCCATCATGCGCTACTGGATGAAGGACGCCGCGACACCAGCTACGGTGGTGGAGCGGAACCCACAACCATGGGTTTCGGGAAGGCTGGGCAGCACAAGCTAGCACTGCCATTACAGAACACCGGGGGGCCACACCCCCCCCCCCCCCCCGCTCCACGCACCATGCACGTAACGTCCTTGGCTGGGCCAAGCTGCGGCTTACCGCGTGGGCTGGGCCACAGCCACCGAGCCAGGGCGTGCCTACCGGGTTGGGCCGTGCCCTACAAGGCCGAACCTGGATCCGGGTTGGGTCAACCCGGTTCGGGCCAACCCAGGGCGGGTTGGGCCGGGTCAGGCCGAACCCAGACCCCCTCTTCGGACCACATTTGAGTTTTCGCCCATAAAAAGAGCTACGAACCTCCGATCGATGCATTCTTAGTTGCATAGGATTACCTAGATCGAGACGGTCATTTATGTATATCACACTCAAAGCTTTGGTTAAGTTTGTGTATGGTTGGGTTGGTTCGCACCCAAAACCAGTCGGGGCCCTCGGAGTGAAAATACTTATAACTTAAGGACCAGACGTCCGATTGACGTTCCATCAACTACATTGGATTTATTTTGATGAGACGGTCCTTTTGGAATACTCCAAACAGGATTCAGATGAGGTCAGAGTATGGATGGGATGGATTGTAACTGAAATCCGACCGGCCCCTTGGAACGGAAATGCAAATAACACTTTGACCGGGCGTCCGATTAATGCACAGTCCGTTGCATTGGGTTCATTATGATGAGACGGAACTACGAGATACATAAACTCGGGACATTGTGATAGTTGATGTTTTTACACTTGGATCGAGGAGTGGACCCTCCTGGAATCGAGCGTGCTGTGTGCGGGAACCCTAGGGCTGGCTGCGACTAAGATGACGGAATCCTCTGTGGGTTCGACAGTGACGACTTTTGTACCAGGATCCTCCGTGGGTTCGACAGAAGTGACTTCTGTACTAGGATCCCACGTGGGATCGACAACGATGGCTACTGTACTGGAATCCTCCGTGGGTTCAATAGTGATGACTTCTGTACCAGGATCCTCTGTGGGTTTGATGGAAGCGACTTCTGTACAAGGATCTTATGTGGGTTCGACCATGATAACAACTGTACCATAATCCTATGTCGGTTCGACAGTGATTACTTCTTTGCAAGGATCCTACATGGGTTCAACAGAGGAGATGATTTAGAGGCTACATCTAATCATCTCTACCACTCTTAATGAGTTGTATACCTGAGTGCGCTGAGTCATGTCTTTTAACCATTATCAACATGGTGAATGACTTTACTTCCTTTCTCAAATGGTTTGTGCTTGGGCTCGAGAGTTGGATTCGGACTGTGATTGATAACTTAGGTATATGTATGGTCTTATAACTAAGTAGGGATGGTTGATACATCTTTATTGTATCTTTCTACTATGGTTTATCCTTTGTGGATTTTTTGAGACCTTGAGAGTCTTGGGGTCCCTACTGAGTATCGTTATACTCACCCCTGCACTAGCTATGCCCGCACATCATCATGTTGGTTGTAGATGATGGATAGTGCTAATCGAGGGAGAGAGTTGTGGAGCTAGACGATACCCGGCGGTAGACCACTTGATGAGATGTACATGAAGCGAACAGACAGACCTAGGGTGTTGAGGAGGCCATATGTACCCATCCTTTGGTGGGATTCTCTGAGGATGACTCAGTAGTTGTTGTTTACCTTTCTGCAGTTTTACTAGCTATAAAGTTGTTTTACTTTACTTTTGGGCTTGTATTTTCGTCCCCTTTCCTTTCAGCACTTTCTTTAGTTTATAGTTTTACATAGTGTTTACTTCCAGTTGTGTACTCTACTGCTTGTGTTCTAGCTGTGTGTGTGTGTGTGTGTTACAGGTTAAATGGAAATGTCTTCGCTTTTTATAGGGATAAATCCTTTGGTGCTAGTCGCCAGCCCCTGGCCTATGGGATGCAGGCTTGGGTTAGTCACGACACGGGCCCTGAGGATGAGTCGTGAAAAATTTTTCTACTAGTGTTGGACCAAAAAGTTGTTGAAGGAATATTTTTTGGATATCGTACTACATCTAATGCTTATAGTGTGTTTAATAAAAAGTCAAGGATTGTTGAAAAATTAGTTTTGTGATGTTTGATGAAACAGACCCTTTCACTATAAAGAAAGATTAACTGATGAAGTTACTGAATATTTTGATAACATGAGACTTAAAACCCTTAAAAATTATTTTGATAATGATATTGATAAAACTAAGTCTAGTTCATAGGAACATGATACTAAAGAACCTGGAAGTGTTTATCCATTAAAATCAAGAATCCTAAATAACCATCCTTTAGAAAATATATTAGGATATATAGACACGTGAATTAGAAAAAAGATGAAATATACGAAACCTAGAATCATTATATTCCTTTAAATATCAGTTTGTCCCTAATACTATTGAATAATCCTCAAAATAGGAGTGTTGGATGTTATCCATGCAAGAAGATCTAAATCATTTTGAAAGAAATAACGTTTGGGAACTAGTAGAGAGACCAACCAATTATTCAGTTATGGGAACCAAACAAGTCTTTATAAATAATCATGATGATAAAAGGATCATAAACCGAAATAAATCCTTATTAGTTGCAAAAGGATATAATCAGGAAGAATTTATAAATAATGTTGTAACCTTTCCCTTGTAGCAATATTGGATTCTATTAGATTCATTTTATCCTGTTTATCTCTTATAAATCTTAAATTATATCAAAAGGATGTTATAACTTTTAAAATGGTTACTTAATGGAGGATGTTTGTGTTTAACAACACCCTGGTTTTGAAAATTCTCAAAACCCAGATTTTGTTTTTAAAATTATCAAATCTCTCTATAGCCTTAAACAAGTACGTAGAGCTAATTATGACAGATTAATTTATTTTCATATGTAAAATGGTATTAATTTTGGTTTGTAAGATCTAACACTATTTAAAAAAATATTTTGTTCTAATATTTTATGAGATTAAATTTATTTTGAGGATGTAATTTTTTGCTCAAAAAATAAAATTATTTTTCATGATTTTTAAAATTTAATGAAAAAAATGAAATGACTATGATGGGAGAACAAAATTTATTTTAATGATTAAATTTACAAAAATGATTTTGAATTTTTTTAAATCAATGAAAATATATATTGATTTATTAAAAATGTTTGGACTTGAGAACAACAAGACATATACAACTCCTATGTGTACCAATATAAAACATGATTTAGATGAAGCTGGAAAACTAGTTGATGAAAAGTTATATAGAGGTTTTATTGAATGTTTTCTATATATTACTATTAGTAGACCAGGGATTATTTTTTCTATATAACTATTTTCTTGAATTCAGTCAAATAAAAAATAATCACATCTTTCTGCTGTTAAATTAATTTTTAGATATTTGAAGGGAACATCTTTTCAAAATCTTTTTTACCCTAGATTTACTTATTTTATTTTAATATAATATTCATATGGTGACTTTTTATGTTGAAGATTACATCGAAAAGGTAAATTAGGAACCAGATACTTTTTAGGAAAATCTTTAGTTTCATGGTCTTGTAAGAAAAAACACTCAGGGTCCCTATCATCCGCTGAGGTAGAGTGTTTGTCTGCTGGTAGTTTTTGTGCACAAGTATTGTGGATGAAAAAAACTATACTGGAATTTGGTCTAAACATTAATATTATTCTATTTTATGTGATAATACTACTGCTATTAATATTTCTAAAAATCCTATATGTCATTCTATGACTAAGCACACTGATATAAGGCATCATTTTCTTAGTGATCATGTTCTTAAAAACTATATCTCTTTAGAATTTGTTAATAATGAATATCAGTTAGTTGATATTTCTACTAAACCACTTCTTAGTGATAGTTTTGATTTTCTTAAGGGGAATTAGTATTATTTGAGTTTAAGTAATTTTTTGTTAATTAATTATTAGTTTCTTAACTTTTATTTTAAAAAGTTTTATTTAATTTTTTTTATTAGATTTCATTTTAATTTATTTTGAAAAGAATTTCATTTTGATATTATTTTATTTTCTTTAAAAAAACTTAATGAGTACATCCTTGATTAGCCCATGAAAACCCTTTGCCTTCTCCCGCTCTCATACTCCTCTCCATTTGACTCATAGAGTGCCTCTCTCTTTCAATTCTCATCTATCAAAAAACCTAAACCATCAATCCCTTCCATCCATAAACCTTTTAAGATGTAAACCTCATAAAGATACATGTATGATGAGTGGGATAACAACGTATATACCTTAGGAAAAGATCGCAAGGAATTGTATGGAAAGGTAACAAATTTTTTCAATCTAGAATCAATAAATCCATCAATCTAGGAACAAATGTGTTTTTAAGGTCTAGTTTATGATTTTGTTGAAGATAACACACCAATGATTTATGAAATAGAATTTAAAGAGTTTTATAAAAATGATTGTTTCAGTCTTGGTCTTGATGAAGAAACTATTATCTATTCGATTCATAATTAGGATTTTATTATTTCTCCTCTATTAAATGGGATGAGTTGCTTTGTTGTCCCCATGAGGGGGAGTTTCAATTTGATTTATGGAAAATAGGTAATGGAATACATAAGTTTCAGGATATAATGTTTTATTTTTTGTTATAAGAACTCCCAAAAGGTGTTTATGAAAGAAATTTCACCTGACCATCGTGTGATTATGAAGTTTATTCAGTCTAAGATTTTTCCCAGGAACACTATGATTTATAAGGTTCTCTATCGAGACATGAATATAATTTTAATGCTTTTGGACAATATAATGTTTAATTTTTATCAGTTTGTGAGAATATATCTAAACCATTTTGGTCATAAGGACTTGAAGATAAGATATTTTCCCTATGGTAGGAATCATTCATTATAACTATGAAGAAAAGGAAATATTGTGAATATTTTATTTGGAAAAACATTTCACCACAACAACACATTAAATTTTGGAACAGTAAAGAAGGTTTTTTTGTCTAGAGAAACTAATGCAACAGTTTACTGCTAGTTGGTTCCGAGCAAAAAAAGGGTTTTTATCAACTGCTTAGGGGGAGAAAAGGGTTATCCCTTCAACTAGATTAGTTTATCAGTGAACAATTGATGATGTATCATCAAGGACATATTAATATATACATTAGAAAAGAAGATTATTTTCAATCAATGTTCCAGAAGTTGTTTTTGAGGCTGTTGTTGGAGGTGTGGATATGACTGCATGTGGTGAGCTAAGAGAAGTTGTAGGTGAGTATTATGTGGTTGGGAATTTTGAGAAGAGGGATTAAAGTTAGGAACTTAATAGGGAATATATCACTGACCACTATAATCAAATTGTACCAAATCCTAGTTTTTTGGGAGGATTATAATTTCAGAAATAGAGCAGAAGGCACTAGTGAGCCTAGCCTGTATATAATTGAAGTTGTTAAAGAAGTAGATAATTCTTCTGAACATTTTGATTCAGAGTCTAATTCCAATGTTGAAAATATATAGTTATTGGAGTTGCATAATTAATTTTTAAGACAACAGTTGGTTGATGGGATGATTTTTTTTAGAATACATGGTTGTTTCATTACCGAGATCAGAGTTTGAATCCAAGAATATTAATTTAAGAAAATTCAATGAAAATATCATTTCATCTAGATATCTAAAGTACGATATAAAGAATATTTCAAGATAATTTAGTTCATTAATGATGCTTTTTTCATGAATGTATAGTTTGATGAATTTAAGTTGATGATTGGGAGAGAGTTTCCGTCTCTCAGAGAAATAAATCAAGAATCCACTTCTTCTCAACAAACCTCACCAAAATTTCATTGGATGTTTGAATAAATTACCTCTATCATGGGTGATTTTAATAATAGGTTAGACACTATTAAGTGTGATATCATACCTTTAAAAGTTATTTTGGAAAATCAGAGACATCTGCCAAGTCAACTTTCATTGAATGAATCCTCATTGGGACTAGTGATTAATAACGTTAAAGACAAGTTGATCTCTTTCATACAGGTAGATGAAGCCATGAATGACTTTGTGATAAATAATTTTTTTGGAATTTTTTAAGTTTTTAAATGATTCATGGAAGCTACTTTAGGACGAGAAAGAAGTATTCAACAACCATTTTTAGAGTCTGTTGTAGAAGCTAATAGATATTAGCAGTGAAGTTCATGAAATTTCTCATCAAGAAGAACCCTATGTACCTTCCAAATCTAAACATTATCCATTCATTTTGAAACCCCTTGTTGAATGTAAATTGTACTATATCCTTTCAAATCATTTGAATATATTTTTAACATCAGTTTATTCATCTTTGGATTTATTTATTTTTATTTTATTTTAATACATCACAGCTAATGTTATATTTATTTTTCTTATGCCATAAAACATATCTATTGTCACGAACCGAATCTTGTCGCCATCAAAACAGCACCAAACCCGGCTCATGGAAAGACCTGAAGGGCGTTCCCCATCCCCACGAGCTGGCACAAGTGCCCGGGTATCATAAAAATTCATTTGGGAACGATTTACCCGAGTTTGGGTTCATAAGATAACCAAAAACAAACAACAAACCAAATCTGAAAAATTATGCCAAACAAGAATTAATAAAAATTCAGAAATTAGTATATGAGTTTAAACAAGACACAAGAGGTCCAAAGGTATATAAAAGTAGCAGCAAACAGCCCATGAGACTCCACACGATAAGGGGTCATCACCCACAAGCCGTCTCCACAACACTGCACCATCGAGAGAAACTAGCAACCCGAACCGCCATCGCCCAAGGATTTTCCTTTGCTTGTGTCAAACATGATCAAGTCTACTTACACCCAAAGGTGTAAGTAGGGTGTGAGACTAAGCCCAATAGGATATCACCCAAGTATTTCAAGTGATAGGCATTGTAAAATAAAAGGCTTTCAAGAGTTATAAATAGATAATAGTTGAATTTATTTCTAAAAGTGAAACATTGAAAAGAAAATAACTTTCAATGGGGATAACTATAAAGAATAAGTGAAATTGAATAAAACATTCAAGCTTCTGGTTTTCACATCCCATAATACCATAAAGAAAGTTTAGATGCCAAAAAGGCCACGTGCACCAAGCGTAGGAACCCCCCTAGGTACTAGTTTGTTGTGAGCCCCAAGTACCTCGTACCTCGGTGAAAGTAACCATAACAAAATTCGTTCTCGTGCACGAGCCACTAGTAGGGAGCATACCCATAACCTAGTGGTCTCCAATCATCTCCATTATAGTTTTGTTAGTGTTATCCATGTCAGACTTGCTAAGTGAACCATGGTCAAAACCCCTCCGTTCACTAGCGTGCTAGTACACGTTAGCCCACCTAGATACCCGGGTTTCCCGTATTGTGCTCAAATAGTCACCACATGCTACCAAAATCAATATTCACATATAAATATCAGTTCTGGTCACACACATTCAAAACAGTGTCTACACCTTCTTTTCACATTTTTCATAACTCAATAAACCATTTATAATTTCCATAAAACAATTTCAAGAAAATTAATCAAATGTTGCACATTAAATTCATCTAAAATCCCATATTTAAAACCAAATGGAGACAATTATTATACCAAAACATAAATTTCAGCATCAAAACATTTTTATAAATCCAATCCCTGAATTATAAAACAACACCAAGAGGCACAATATGGGTTACACATGTAAAACACCCATTTTCACACAAGATTGGCACTTAAAAATCTACCACTTTTAAAATGCTACCCAAATAAATTTTTGAAATAAAAATACTGAATTATGAACATAATTGAAACCTAAATACATCAATCCAACTCATTATACAATACCTATATATGTAATCACCTACCAAATGAGTCAAAACCCCCAAATACTTGTGCGTCACTTCAACCGCACCTCCGCCGCACCACAAAGGAGTAATATTGAACCTAAAACCAGAGTATTGGACCAAGAAACTCAAAACTAAAACCCTAGGTACTAAACCTCATCTTCTGGAAATTTGGGGGTTCAATAAAAAAGGAAGATACCCTAAGAGGAAGGGAGGAATAAGGAAGAGAAACAACTTACTTGAGAAATCTGGACGTTTTTTGGAGCTTCAGAAGTTAGGCCCTACATCGCGATCAATATGAGCTCCAAAGAGGATAAAACGAATATGGGGGTGTGACTGGGTTCGATGGGAATGTGTGAGAGGTGGAATCACCGAAAAAGGATAAAAAATAAATATTTTATGATAGAATTACAAAACAATTTTAAAACTGGAAATGGGCTTTCGGGTTGGCCCAATACCTAATTTTATCACCCAAATCCATGATTCTAATGAATTTTTAAGGGGCCCAAAATTATTTTGTGGTTTTAATATTTAAATGAAGGTAATTTTGGAAGTTTAATGGTTGAAAAATGTTGAAAAACGAAGGATTTATTAAAGAATGAAAATATACTTTTAAAACTGGAAATGGGCTCTTAGGTTGGCCCAAATTTTTGGAAACCCACTATTTTCTTTAAAAATGAATGAAAAACCACCAAAACAAATCAAGGGTGTAAATTAAATGAAAAATACCTAAAACTATTTCATGTATGTGACAATTCTCCCCCCCATGAAGGACTTTCCGCCCCGGAAAGTCAACATGAGGCTTGATTGGAAAACAAGAACGGGTACTCTTCCTCAACCCACGACTTTCGCTCCCATGTCTCATGTGTATCATTTCCATGCTGCCATAGAACCCGGACTAATGAAGTAGACATTCCTCAAAGTATCATCTTTTGGGATTCCACTATTTTCACTAGCCTCTCAACAATAGACATGTCAGGCTCTATCTCCAGTTCTTCCCAACTCAACACATGGGACGGATCTGGGTAGTATTTCTTCAACTGAGAAACATGGAAGACATCATGGATGACGTCAACTGAGAAGGTAAGGACAACCTGTATGCCACCTTTCCAATACGTTCGATGATCTCAAATGGACCGACGTACCGCGGAGTCAGCTTACCTTGCTTCCCCAATCGACGATGGCCTAAACAAGGGGCCACCTTAAAAAATACTCTATCACCCACAGAAAACTCTAGGTATCGACGCCTCCGGTCAGCATATGATTTATGACGACTCTGAGCTGTCAATAAACATTGCCTGATTAATTTTACCTTCTCAGATGTCTCCTGCACCATACTCGGCCCCAGTAGTGAGGTCTCACCTACCTCATCCCAACAGAGGGGGGACCGATAAGGCCGACCATAGAGCGCCTCAAAAGGAGCCATTCGAATCGAGGATTGGTAACTGTTATTATAAGCAAACTCAACCAATCCCAAATGGGTATCCCAATAACCTCCAAAGTCTAGGATACATGCACGAAGCATGTCCTCCAAAATCTGATTCGCCCGCTCTGTCTGACCATCCGTCTGCGGATGGTATGCTGTGCTCATCTTAATTTGGGACCCCAAGGCCTTCTGAAGGCCTTCCCAGAATCGAGATGTGAAACGAGGGTCTCTATATGAGACAACTACTGATGGCACACCATGGAGTCTCACCACCTCCTGAAGATACAAACAGCCAAACTCATCCACTTTAGATGTATCTCTGATCGGAATGAAGTGGGCTGATTTGGTTAGACGATCAATCACCACCCAAATGGCATTCTTTGCTCGAGGTGTACGAGGTAATCCAACAATGAAGTTCATGGAAACCTCGTCCCACTTCCGGGTAGGAATGGGTAGTGGTTGGAGCAAACCGAAGGGCCTTTGGTGCTCTGCTTTCACCTGCTGGCATGTGTAGCATCTCAACACAAAGTCCTCTATGTCCCGTCTCATACCAGGCCACCAAAACTGCCGACGGACATCATAATACATCTTAGGGGAACCCGAATGGACAGCCCACTGAGACTTGTGGCTATCCTGCATCACCACCTTATGTAGAGATAACGGCACTACTGAACGACCCTTGAAGCACAAGATGCCCTCGGGAGACGACGACCAATCAGAGGATGTCTCCCCACCATGAAGAAACTGCTTCGATCACTGACAAACTCATCACTAGGTTGTTCCTGCTGAATCAACTCCAACAGAGGATGATTCAACTGGATGCTCGCCAGCAATGCCCCTCCACTATGTTCCTTGGTCTCCACATGCATCTGAGAAAAGATCCCCATCAATGTCCACTCATCACTGGACTTCCTCAAAGCCTCCACTAGAACCCTTCTGCTCAAGGTGTTGGCCACTACATTACCCTTACCTGGGGTATAGACAATGTCAAAATCAAACCCCTGCAAGTACTCGATCCAGCGACGCTGCCTTATGTTGAGGTCCTTTTGTGAGAAGATATAAGCCAAGATTTTGTGATCAGAATAAACCACAAACTTCTCCCCAAAGAGGTAGTGACGCCACGTCTTCAAAGCATGCATTACTACTGCCAACTCCAAGTCATGGGTTGGGTAGTTCTTTTCATGTGGCCGGAGTTGGCGAGAGCCATACGCCACCACGTGATCATCCTGCATAAGCACGCACCCAAGACCCATACCTGAGGCATCACAATAAACCACATATCCCTTTCCTGCCTCTGGTAAAATCAGCACGGGGGCAATAGTCAATCGCCTCTTCAGCTCCTCGAATGATGCCTGACATTCTGGACCCCATACAAACTTCACCCCTTTCCGGCTGAGGGTAGTCATTGGTGAAGCAAGCCGAGAGAAATCCCGAATGAATCGCCTATAATAACCAGCCAGGCCAAGGAAACTCTTAATATCGAACACATTCTTCGGCTGCTCCCATGACATAACCGCACTAATCTTATCAGGGTCCACTAAAACTCCATTCTCTGAGATCACATTCCTGAGAAATCTCACCTCCCTGATCCAGAAACTGCACTTCGACAACTTTGCATAGAGGCGGTGATCCCGTAATGTACCCAAAACGACCCTCAAGTGATGTTCGTGCTCCTCCTCAGAGCTAGAGTATACCAGGATGTCGTCCACGAACACCACAAAAAAGGAATCGAGATATTGATGGAAAACCCTATTCATAAGTGCCATAAAGACTTCTGGAGCATTTGTCAATCCAAAGGGCATGACCAAATACTCAAAGTGGCCGTACCTGCTTCGAAAGGCTGTCTTTGGGATATCTGACTCCTTCACCCTGAGTTGATGATACCCTGAACACAGGTCTATCTTTGAGAACCACTTTTCCCCCTTCAACTGATCAAACAAATCATATATTCTAGGTAAAGGGTATTTGTTTTTAATTGTTACCTTATTCAGCTTCCGGTAGTCAATGCACAACCGGAGGGATCCATCAGCCTTTTTTGCAAACAACACAGGAGCGGCCCAAGGAGAGACACTCGGGCGAATGAATCCTTTGGATTCTAAGTCGTCCAGCTCTATCTTTAATTCCCTCAACTCGGTGGGGGCCATGCGATAAGAGGGAAGAGATATCGGCTGTGTTCCCGGCGCCAGATCAATTGAAAACTCCACATCCCGCTCTGGGGGAAAGCCTGAAAAATCATCTGGGAATACCTCCGGAAACTCATTCACTACATGAGGTAGTGCTCCTTCAGGGGAAAGACCATCCTCTAGCATAAGAGAAGATAACTGGAAGATAACACTTCCCAACTCTGGGAGTGGAGGCCCTGCGCGACCTGACCGAGGATCCCATTCTCCATGAAAAACCTGACGACTCCCATCAGGTGCCATGAAACTCACACGCCGTCTATAGCAATCGATGTGTGCCTGGAAGTGTACTAGCCAATCCATCCTGAGAGTGGTGCATGATCCACCGCATGGAGATGTCCAGTATCTGCCTGAAGACGACCGCTAGTCTGTGGCTGTGCCCTGAACTGGCTCTGACCAGAAGATGACCCAGCCCTACCACCACGGCTGTCAAATCGAGATCCCCCAGTCCTCGACGGCTCAGACTGTGCTGGCACTCCTCTGGGAGCCATGGATCCTGCCCCACAATGAAGTGGATGCGCTATCCCGCAAAAGCGTTGCACGTGTCCCATACCTCCACACTAGAAACAGGTCTTCGGAGGATGAGGGCATGCTGGACGGATGTGCCCGGGCTTCCCACACTGGTGGCACACGACCGATCTCGCATCAGAAGCCGCTGATGACAACTGCCCAGAAGAGTTCCCTGAACTACCTCCTCCTTTCTTCACATGATCCTCCTGCTTCCTTTTCTTCTCTGAGGAGCTTCCACTTCCCACTGCTGATACAGAACCATAGAAACCAGCCCTGCCTTTTCTATCAATCTCCACCATGCACGCCTGATCAAAGACCTCAGCATAGGTCCTCAGCTTAAACAAGAACACATGGGAGTATATCTCTGGTCTCAATCCTTTCTCAAACCTCTGGGCCTTCGCTTGCTCATTAGAGAAAATTTATGGAGCATACCGAACCAACTCAGCAAAACGGTTGGCATACTCCATCACAGATAGATTTCCCTGAACAAGTTCCATGAACTCTCTAGACCTGGCATAAGCAAACACCTCAGGGCAGTATTGTTCATTGAAGACAGCCTTGAAATCTCCCCAGCACATCTGCTCATTCTTCCCAGCCTGAAGCACTGACTCCCACCATTTACGGCTGGGACCCTCCAATAGAAATGAGGCACACTTCACCCTGAGCTCCTCGGGTGTTTCCAGGAACTCAAACATACGCTCTATCTTCTCGAGCCATTCCTCTGCTTCTTGGGGTTCTGAGCTGCCTCGGAAGGTTGGAGGATTATTTTTCAGGAACTCCTGGGCCTTGTCCTTTCTAGGACCAGTCTCATCCTCTCTAATAGGAGCTGGAACTGGAGCTGGTTCATATCCTAGAGCCTGGACAGCCCGGACCACGGCCTCGACTAGCCTCTGATCAATTGGTGTGGGAGAACTCTCTCCGGCTTCCTCCCGTGGGTGCGTGAGAGCTTTCCGGGGAGGCATGTTGCTACAAAATGTAACAGTCACAAAATAATAATCAATACCACAATACTGAAAATTTTAATCAAATACCTCAAATATAGATAATCAAAACACATTTCAGTAATAAAATAAACAACTACAACACATCCGCATGATGTCCACATGTGGTCTGCAGCCCACACGTCTCACCTGGAAGTGAAGTCAATCTTTAAATTCCAACATCCCCTGGTGACTCAGGGTATTCCATGATAGGTGTGGGCCAGACACCCTACTCACAACCAAAACCCCGAGAACCGACAGTCCTATCTCCTGTCTCTCCTGACTCATCCAAAAATAACAATATAACCCAAAAACATTAACATCCCTTTGATACCATTTTGTCACGAACCGAATCTGGTCGCCATCAAACCAGCACCAAAACTGGCTCATGGAAAGACCCGAAGGGCGTTCCCCATCCCCACGGTCTGGCACAAGTGCTCGGGTATCATAAAAATTCATTTGGTAATGATTTACCCGAGTTTGGGTTCATAAGATAACCAAAAACAAACAACAAACCAAATCTGAAAAATTATGCCAAACAAGAAATAATAAAAATTCAGAAATTAGTATATGAGTTTAAACAAGACACAAGAGGTCCAAAGGTACATAAAAGTAGCAGCAAACAGCCCATGAGACTCCACACGACAAGGGGTCATCACCCACAAGCCGTCTCCACAACACCGCACCATCGAGAGAAACTAGCAACCCGAACCGCCATCGCCCAAGGCTTTTCCTTTGCATGTGTCAAACATGATCAAGTCTAATTACATCCAAAGGTGTAAGTAGGGTGTGAGACTAAGCCCAATAGGATATCACCCAAGGATTCCAAGTGATAGGCATTGTAAAATAAAAGGCTTGCAAGAGTTATAAATAGATAATAGTGGAATTTATTTCTAAAAGTGCAACTTTGAAAAGAAAATAACTTTCAATGGGGATAACTATAAAGAATCAGTGAAATTGAATAAAACATTCAATCTACTGGTTTTCACATCCCAAAATACCATAAAGAAAGTTTAGATGCCAAAAATGCCACGAGCACCAAGCGTAGGAACCCCCCTAGGTACGAGTTTGTTGTGAGCCCCAAGTACCTCGTACCTCGGTGAAAGTAACCATAACGAAATTCGTTCTCGTGCACGAGCCACTAGTAGGGAGAATACCCATAACCTAGTGGTCTCCAATCATCTCCATTATAGTTTTGTTAGTGTTATCCATGTCAGACTTGCTAAGTGAACCATGGTCAAAACCCCTCTGTTCACTAGCGTACTAGTACACGTTAGCCCACCTAGATACCCGGGTTTCCCGTATTGTGCTCAAATAGTCACCACATGCTACCAAAATCAATATTCACATATAAATATCAGTTCTAGTCACACACATTCAAAACAGTATCTACACCTTCTTTTCACCTTTTGCATAACTCAATAAACCATTTATAATTTACATAAAACAATTTCAAGAAAATTAATCAAATGTTGCACACTAAATTCATCTAAAATCCCATATTTAAAACCAAATGGAGACCAATATTATACCAAAACATAAATTTCAGCATCAAAACATTTTTATAAATCCAATACCTGAATTATAAAACAACACCAAGAGGCACAATATGGGTTACACATGTAAAACACACATTTTCACACAAGATTGGCACTTAAAAATATACCACTTTTAAAATGCTACCCAAATCAATTTTTGAAATCAAAATACTGAATGATGAACATAATGTAAACCTAAATACAGCAAGCCAAATGATTATACAATACCTACATATGAAATCACCTACCAAAAGAGTCAAAACCCCCAAATCCTTGTGCGTCAATTCAACCGCACCTCCGCCGCACCACAAAGGAGTAAGATTGAACCTAAAACCAGATGATTGGACCAAGAAACTCAAAACTAAAACCCTAGGTACGAAACCCCATCTTCTGTACATTTGGGGGTTCAATAAAAAAGGAATAAACCCTAAGAAGAAGAGAGGAATAAGGAAGAGAAACAACTTACTTGAGAAATCTGGACGTTTTTTTGAGCTTCAGAAGTTCGGCCCTAAATCACGATCAATATGAGCTCCAATGAGGCGAAACCGAAGATGGGGGTGTCTCTGGGTTCGATGGGAATGTGTGAGAGGTAGAATCACCGAAAAAGGATAAAAAATAAATATTTTATGAAAGAATTACAAAACCATTTTAAAACTGGAAATGGGCTTTCGGGTTGGCCCAATAACTAATTTTATCACCCAAATCCATGATTCTAATGAATTTTTAAGGGGCCCAAAATAATTTTGTGGTGTTAATATTTAAATGAAGGTAATTTTGGAAGTTGAATGGTTGAAAAATGTTGAAAAACGAAGGAGTTATTAAAGAAACAAAATATACTTTCAAAACTGGAAATGGGCTCTTAGGTTGGCCCAAATTTTTGGAAACCCACTATTTCCTTAAAAAATTCATGAAAAACCACCAAAACAAATCAAGGATGTAAATTAAATGAAAAAGACCTCTAAATATTTCATGTATGTGACATCTATTCATTTATAGTTTTGTGATATATTAAATTATGGTATATTTCATTTATGCATTCAAAAAATCTTCTTGATATCACAAAAGGCAGATAAGCTTTTTGTTGGTATAAAACTATCTCTAGGGGAGATAAAGATAATATTTTCAACCATACACATTTTCTTTTGAAAATTTTTCTTTATAGAAATAATTATTTAAAATCAAAATTTGGAAAAAATTTCTATATTTACTTATGTGTTTTTAAAATAATATATTCTATTTATTTTTTTAAGGATTTTGTTATGAGTTTTGTGATAATAAAAAAGGGGGAGAGTTTTGGGCATGTATTGTCTCATCAATACAATATATTTTATGATTAATTTGATGTTCAAAAAAACCATGCTTTATTTCTAAAAAATCATTGTAATGTGAGTTTTATAGGAATTTATATTCTATTTTAAAGGAATTTATTGTTATGATAATGTTCTAGAAACATTGTTTTCAACCCTATGTTATGCTGAAAAACTAAGATTTGTGTATCGTATCAACCCTATGTTTAACTTAAGTGTTTATGTTTGGATCATCATCCTTACATTTGGAAAATTGACACGTGTTTGGATTAGAAACCCTACATTAGAGTCCGAATATACTCTTTTCAACCCTACATTCAGGAAAATAGAATGTATGGTTAATCAATTCTATGTTTGGGATTTTATGATGACAAGGATAAATGTATAGAAAACAAACACTATGCCATGAAAAAGAAACCCTACGCTACGTAATGGAACTCTACAATATGAAAAGGAACCCTACACCACACCAAGTAACCCTACTCTATGCAAAGGAACCCTACACTACACAAAGGAACCATATGCTGTGCAGATCATCCCTACGTTGTATTCTCAACCAAAAAGTTCTTCAAGATGCATTTTCAATTAGATATTACTGCAATGGTCAAGACAGAAATTAATACCGCTTCAAGTATCATTTTGGTTATTTTAAAGAGCCATGTTCATAAGAAAAAATCTATCCAATTTTTAAGGGATGTTACGACACTCCTAGTTAACTTAAATTTGAATTTATGCGAACCATTAGGCTATTCATTTAGATTTGTAACACTAATGAATGTCTTTTCTATTCTATATACTTCTTTAGAATATATATTAAAAAATACAAGGGATAACTGACTCACAAACATGAATTCCTTATTAAAATTATTTTTACAATTATATAGAAAATAAAAAATGCTATTTAAGGACTATATTTTAAATATATACATGTTATATCTTGTTTCACTATATGTTTTTGATTTCTATGTTTTGTTTTTGCTTTTATATTGAAGATTTATATGAAACCAGGACCTCTTCATACTCGTTCTCTCCTGAATTCTATTATTTCTAAAGAATTATATACATCTATTGTTAATTGCATGTTACTAAAATTGTGAAGTATAACCTATTTCTGCAAATCAATATATTTTTATTTATTTGAGTGTCAACTGTTCGTACTCAGTTATGGTGGAGTATCATCTTCTCGATCTCAGATATGGATATTCAGTTCACTATTATAGAATTAGATGGATTTTTAGTTTTTCTTGTTTTTGAGGTGTCAACTACCTACACTCAGTTCTGGATTATTGTTCTTGTGAAAAGAGAACCATTATCGTGTAATTTAACAAGCTCACTAATAAAGTGATTGGCAGAGTGGACAAGGGGTTCTTGTTGCCCCAAACAACTATAAAAATTTGTGTTCTTTCTTTCTATTTATCCACTTTATATTTTCATATAGTAGAATAACACTGCATATTAGCATAAATTATACTGGGTTCTGGATGCAAGAATTAATAAATATTTTTAAATTACACAATTCACCTGACCCCCTATTGGGTATTACTATGTATATTCTATCCTAAAATTTTGTCTTGGATAATTTGGAGGCATGGAAATATTTGATAATAAATAAGGGTGTGGGAGACTAATATATGGGCCTGGTGGCTTGACCTCATTTATTTGGTAGATTAGTGATACCTAGGAAGTGAGGCTCATGGAAAATTCGTTATAAGATGTGGAGGTTGTAATATCTCAGAAATTGTGGAGGTACACTCCCATTTAAATCCAACAAATTTAGTTAAATAAATTTTTAGCAAGTGAATATGGAGTTTTGGTGTTTTCAAGGGGTCCAAGACTTGAAATAATGGGGTAATCGGGCTATCCTATGAATGTTTCATAGTTGATACATGGTTATTAGTAACTCTGCACCAAAACTGTTCTAGCTAAGGGGAAGGGTTCACGATTAGGTAAACCATCTAAGGGGAGGTCAAATAATAAGGGCATGGATAGATCTATTCTGCATTATTGGCACATGGTATGTTAAACCGTGTGGGATTCCCAAGAAACAATGTGACCAATACCCCCTTAAATAAGGGACACAAAATTATTTTTAAAATATTTTTGCTATATCGTGCATGGTATTAAAAGTGTGATTTTACCCATTTTCACCTTTTGGATTTATTTTTTACCTAATTATTCCTAATTATTTCTTCTCCAATAACCCTATTGATGAACTAAATTTACCATGTCATCCCAAGGATCAACCTCCATTGATACAAAAATGTTTAGTGAATTATTGGGTGTCAATCGAAGCTATGGATATGTCTAACACTCCTCTTTCTTTATTTTTTTGGATTGGGGATTTTTTAGATATTTTAATCCTTATGAATCCCTAAACCCCACTTTCTTCACTAGATATTAGGTTATGGATTGGATTGGTGTTTGGATCCAACTCAAGCGCTAGGGTTGACCATGCAGTTATCTTCGAAATCGAGGTATGTGCTCAAAAAATAATATTCCATACTCTTGATGTTTTGTTTATGTGTACTTAGTTGTGATATGGTTTTATTTTTTTGTTTTATTATAATGTGGTAAATTACTAGGTGATATGATGTATTTCACCACTTATGATCCCCATGGGATGCGTTGAGGTTGACTAGACTTGAAATAGGGCCACCCATGTGGTGTTCTATTAACGAAACATGGAAGAATGGTATTTTTAATCATGGAATTGATATTTAATGAGTTGGATTTCTTGTTAAATATGAATAAGACACTAATTGTAGTTGTGAATATTGTTAAGTTGACATAAAGGGGCGTTTAGATAGTCTTGAGTCGATTAAATTAATTTAATTTAATTTTTCAAATTAATTATAGATGTAAATGATAATGTGTAAATGGATATTGAATGAAGACGATTGATGAATTTAATTAAACATGAATTGCGAATAATGCCTGTATTGTTGATTGTGGTTATTGAAATGGTTAACGTGATGAATGGTGAATAATGCATGTGAACATGGCTCGGTGGTGTGGTGAATATTGGAATGAGGATCCTCCAACATGATGTATTGGTATGAAGATCTAAACCCTACCCTTATAATGTGTGGGTTAGAGATTCATACTGAGCCTCTAGGACCCTAATAGTTTCATTGGATGAGATTACTTGGATAGAGACTCCAAGGTAAGTGTGAAGTAATTTTTATAAAAAAATTTCTCCCTAGCGAGATATGGAACTTGACATGTCCCCTTATTTATAGTAGTTGATAGGAATATCCCTTTGTGTAATGAATAAATTGCTTAACTATTAGAACAAATGATTTGAGTGGTTTAAGATAATATTGTTAACTAATGGTACCCATTTTATTTGTTAAACCATATTTTTATTCTTTTAGTACTTGCATAAACTATCTATTTAGACTGTATATTTTTAGACACCATTTTTTGTGTCCTACTATGTTTTACTCCCACTCTTCTTGGACCACAATTTGGTCCCGAGCAGATTTTGTGTTTTCAGGCCAGGAAAAGGGAAAATGACTTATGCTATAGGGTTGAATTGGGAATTGGGTGTGCAAGGATGAGGGACCCAAACATGGAGTCAAAAACCATTTTGGGTATTATTGAGTTTTTCTTTATTTTGTGTATTCCTTACACTTGAAATAGTATGACATGACATAGCATGTTTACTATTGGTTGTGGTTTTTTCCTAGTTTTGGGAAGTGTTTAGAAATGCATGTTTATTATTTTTATTTATTATTCTTCCTTTATTTATGTTTTTATCTATTGTGGATTACTATAAGAATAAGGTATAATATCCCCCACATGATTTTTTATACCCTCACTAATATTCGGTAAACTCTGGAATACGGGGAGAAGCTCCTGGGGTCATGTTAAAACCCCGCTCAGAGCACAGGTTAGTGGCTTCTAGTTTGGGGGCATCACACATAACATAGTAACATTGTAACGTTATAGTAATTAATATACAATATTTTGTTCGATAAGATTACAAAAATAAGTTGACAAAAATTCAATTTTTATTCAAACATAGCCAAAAGATATATGAGAAATAAAAACAATATTATATTAAATGGTCCCCGTATAATGAGATATAGAATAATACGGTTTCTAATTTGGTATTTAGTAAATATAATTAGTTTATTCATGATTATTGGCACGTTCCAAAATAAATCTGGGTTCATATAAGGGGTTTTGTTTTAAATTCATCCGTTTGAGAAAATTTTGTTAATATGAACCTAATTTTAGATCTGTGGGATATATAATACCCATTTGGTATATCATATCATGAATCATAATTTAATCATGATATTTTATGTTGAATTTTAACCCATCTCCTTCCTGGGTTATTGATTAAAATGTAACTCAATCTAAAATTATTTTTTTCTAATAAACTACAATTCATTGAGACATGTTTATGTTATACACCATTTTTTCCTTTTAATGGTTTATTTACATTCATGGTTGTACATTAATCAGATATTTTTTTTATTCATGATAAATAATTACAAAACTATCCCTTTTATTGAAATTTCTATTACTCAACTATTACCCAAATTATAAAGTATATATGTAAATCAATTATCATTTATTAAATTATTGTCATCCTGTTGAACCTAAGAGGTGGATAAATTGTAACAATTATTTTTATGTTTTGTTATATTTTTTAATATTATTTGACATTGTTATAAATTATTTCACCTTTTTTAAATATTTCATACATCAAGGAGTATATTCCTAATAAGGTACATTTATAACTAATGTCTCATTTCCTTGAGTAATATTGCTTCATCATAAAAATCATTTTCCATTCATAAGTTCCCCAACCATTATGTTTTATTAAATTTTATTTTATAATATCCTTTGGGAAAACATTTTCTATAAAATTAAAATATTATTTTACTCTTTTTACATTTTTGGTTTTAAATAATCATAATTTAAATACTTTTAAAATATTCATTTCATTATAAAATGTTTTTTCAATGGATCAAAATTTATTAAAACAAATACTATTTCATTTTCATGCATCCAATGGTGATTATTCCTTTTAAAATAAAAGGTTTATAGTATATTTCACTTCACCTTTATTTTTGACATTTTCACCGGGGCGCACATAAGATTGTTTCAGAGGATGAGTTGATTGTTTCTCCACATTCCCGCTTTCCAAAGTTGGTAAACATGCATCACTTTTTTTGGGTTGTCTGATCCTTTATGAAAACAAGATGATGGGATGTCATTTCATCCTTCTGCGGTTTCTTCTCGTAACTCAATACCTTGTTCGAGTCTCCCCCGTAGACTTAATATGTTGTTCATGAAACTCATATCAGTGCCATGTCTTCATTGATACTCGTTAATTACACCACTTGTATCATAAAATTTCAAGGGGTCCATTCATGGAAGCAACATTCAGTTGGGGGAGTAGTCACGTTGGACATCACTAGTGTGTTTGGACACTGGAACACAGGCGTGTCTGGAATTATTTCCCTTATGATAGGGATTCTTGAGGGCGCGGAAGTTTGAGGAATCCCATGTCGAATGAAAGGATTATATGCCATGGGCATGTGTCAAGGTTTTCCTTGTCTTCCCATAGTTAACAGAGGGTATTTTGCGAGTTAAACATTTAGCTGAGAGGGATCGGACTGATGAGAACATTGACTGAATTGGATCAAGTGAGTGAAATCCCAGGAGGGAACACTTATGATGGGACTTATGTGTGCTTAGTTACCCGATTTCTTTTTGGAGCAGTGATAAAGTGGGTAACATGATCTCATCGGGATGTGCCAGCTCGGGTAAAGATCCTGATGGATGATGGATAGTTTAATGAAGTGGTGGGAAATCAGATGGAACCATCGTGAATTTTACGATAGTGTCGGGCTTGAGCCTCAAAGAGACTTCTAACATATCCAGGTGCAAGGGAATCAATGTACATGTAGTTCGGGATGGAGATGGGACAACTGAGGAGGCAACCCATGAGACTGGATACATGTCTAGGACCTAGAGGAAATAAAACTTATCGGTGTAGGGAATGACCTACCCTGAACATGTAGGCTCGAGGGAGAGATCAGGATGAGACATGGGTGATGTTCTTCGTCCTCAGGGAGGCTTCCTACGTATCCATGTGGTAGGGAATCCAAGTCTACATAGTTTAGACTGGCAACATAGAATTAGGGTGTACACATATGACAAAACTTTACGACATGTTGGGGCTCACGTGTGGTTAGAAGCCTGAGGTTGGTCTGATGCTCGAGGGGAAAGCCAGAGTTATGGGTCCCAACAAAGGGGACTACAACGACTTACCATCAAGTGGGAAATACAACGACTTACAAATGGTTGGGGTTGAAAACGGCTTATAATTGATTGGGGTACACAAAAACATACAGTCAGTTGGGAAACACAACGTCTTACCGTCACTAGGGAAAAAATTCCTTACCTTTGATTGGGTTTGGACCTCAGGTAGGATTTCTACGTACCTTGTATAGGAGGAAAGGATCAAAATCCACATAGTTTGAAGGTGTAGAGTTTAACATCTTTCATGAAAAAAATGGGCATACAATTTAACGTCATATAGGATGAGGGTGGACCAACATAATGTGGTTTGGACCGATGGGTGTTGGGATTGAACCTTAGGGAGGCTTCCTATGTACCCTACCTTGGCAAGGATCAAAATCCACGTAGTTTAGGAGAGGGGTTTGTGAACCGATGTGAAGGGGGTCGGGACAAGTAGGAGTTGGTCTTGACCATTAGAGAGGTTTCCTATGTACCTTTCCTTGGCAAGGATCAAAGTCCACGTAGCCCATGAGAGGTGTTGGTGAACTGACATGAAGGGGTTCAAGACCAGTAGGTGTTGGTATTGAACCTCGGGGAGGTTTCCTATATACCATTACATGGTAAGGATAAAAGACTATATAGTTTAGGAGAGGTGTTGTTGAACTAGTGTGAGGGGGGTCAGGACCAGTATTTATTGGGATTGAACTTCATGGAGGATTCATGCATACCTTTCCTTGGTAAGGATCAATTTACACATTGTTCAGTAGAGGTTTGGTGAACCGAAGTGAGGGGGGGGGGGGGTCGGAACCAATATGTATAAGGGCTTGACCTTATTACATTAAATAATATTGATTTTAGTCAATAAATTACTTCCTTTTACATTTAAGATATTTTAATGTTTATATCCTTAGAGAATTGGGACATAATACATTCATAACATTTCACATTGTTACAGAGTGGATACCATAAAAACAGTTTCCATTTTTTCAAAATATAAAACATTAAAGCATAAAAAATGATTTCTTCGAAAATTATTCAAAAATTTAACTTTTCAACTTTCTTTGTCTTACCCATTCTTATGACCTTTGAAAATCACTTAAAAAAAACTTGGGATGAGAAAAAAAATTTCAATAAGGAATGTAAAAGAAAGAAAGAGCATATTATTCCATGAATAATTGTAACGTATGAAAACATTTTCAAAACACATACTCATAACTCGTATATACATACTTTGTGAAACTTGAAATTTACAAAAATTTACACAATACATATGAAAAGAAATATAACAATAATGTTATCTTGGGGAAATACTTATATAATCTTTTAACCCTCTCGGCTACCTTATAATTTGTATTCCTCACGGCTACCTTAGAATTTGTGTAACCATCGTAGTTACACATGGAGAAACCATAAATCCAACCTCTAACTTACACATACCCAATTCATTGGGAGGAGATACAAGTCCAAACCTTCACCATAAAAAATTCCCATGATCTGGAATATAATCATACAACATGAATAATTTCATAAAAACATTACTTTTAAATTTCGTAAAATAGAATTTTAATAAAGGATTTTAAAAGGAGAGTCTGTTATAAATATAATTTAATTTATATGAGACTTGGTAGAGTGGATTGAATATGTATAAAAACTATAAATACACATAATTCAACATATTATATACAAAAAGAATCACATAAACTATTTTAATACCACATAAACAATGATGTAGAATGTTAACCTAAAGAATGGAAATCGGGTTAAGAATTCCCTTACCTCGGGCTTGTCTTACTTAAAAGATGATTAAACCTTCTGTAAATGGTTAAAATAGTGTTATTAACATCTTACAGAAAAATATCCATCTTTATAATAACTTATATGATCATTTCATTACATAATTTCACCCTTTAATTGTTAGTATTTTGTTCTTTACATTTTTTTGGTGAGTTCTTAACATGATTTCCATGATTGTTTCATGACGGTTGTTCTTGTCAATCTGAAGTGAAACTCTAGAATAGGAATGGAGTAGTATTTACATATCTCAAGAACTAAAAATTATATCATTTATCATTTTTAATTCTTACATAAGGATGATTCATATGTTTGGATATTAATGATGTTCGTTTAGATCATTTTAGTCCTTCTTTGATAATAAAAACCTTGTTTTGTATTATAAATTAAAACCGTGTGTACAAAATAATTTCAGAACCATGGATGTGACATAATACGTATATTATAACCTGGTTCAGCCATAAAATTTTTTCAAGGAAATCCTTAAAGGAATAATATAAAATTGAAATCAAGTCGTTTACAATGTCGGTAATTCGACACATAACATACAATGTTTTTAATTCCTTGAATAAGTGGGGGAGGGGGAGAAAAAGATTGATGATGATTTTTTAATTTATAAGAGAAAATACCGAATATAAAATATTATGGATCTTTTATTCCTCTTGGATAAGAGGAGGTGCGTAAAGAAGAATAAAGAAACACAAAATAAAAGACAAATTGAGAAATCTCCAATGAAAAATTGGCAGCCTAACAACATCACTTAAAATATCATAAAATAGACTGATGAGAGAAAGGGGTTATCTCATCAATATCACATAATATTATATTTAAGGGGGATATGGAATGAAATATCCCAACATAAGGCAAACGGAATGAAAAATAATAACATTAAATTAAAGAAAATAAAGAAAATAAAATGGGATGTTTCCCTCTTGATCTCTTCTCCTTGAGATCCTTCTTAAGGCCATTGATTTGGGCCTTTTTGTGAGACCAGAAGCTCAAGGACGTTGGGAAGAGACTTTTGAGGATCATTGGTAAGAGCATAGGTAGGGATAAATCCATGAGAGTTATGGGAGGAAGAGGGGAATAAGGGTGGTATTTCGAGTGGAGGAGAGGGTGTATGTTTCATTATTTTAATCATCATTATAATAGTTTTGCTCCAGAATATGAATAATATAAATTAATGTGACCCCAAATAGTAATAATGGCATGTTTGTTTGAAAAAAGTGGCTTTAAACCACTTATTATATCATAAATAGTTTTTTTAACTGATATATTGAATATACGGTATTTTACCGTATTTCACTGTTCCTCAAAAATTCAAAAATTTCAGAAAAATCCCAAAAATTCACCCTTACCATTTCTCAACATGTAGAATTAAAAAATGAAAATCATTTTTTGAAAATAATTTACTACATATTGTTAATTTAATTTTTAAATTAAATCATACTTAATTCAAAAATTAATAATTTATAAACTATAATTGCTTTTATAACACATTGAATAATTAACCAAGATGTAATTATATTAAAACCATAAGAAAATAAAATATTAACAGAATTTACTAAACATTAGGGTCATATAACTATTCATATTACTATTAATAAGAGTATGTTACTATTCATTGAAAATCAATTTAGTTCCATTGGACTCCAAATAATATACTGAAAAAAATTCTAGATGACTGTTTTTCAAAATTCAAAACATAGAAGTGGAAAATTTATTTTTAAAGGCTAGTTATAAATATCTACTTAAAACAAACATTTTTCAATTTCAATTTATTTTTATAAAAACTAGGGGTTTTACATTATCCCTACCTTCTGGAAATTGCGTCCTCGCAATTTTATTTACATATTAAACAGGTGAGGGTAACTTTCCCTTATAGAATTTGCAGAATCCCATGTCACTTCTTCTACCATGTGGTATCTCCACAAAAACATTACCTAGTTATTTACCTTATTCCGCAATACATGTTCAATTGGATGAAGTATTTTAACTAGTTTCTCTTCATAAAAAAGGTTCTCTTCTAGCTAAACTAATTTCGGGCTGAAGACATGTGATGAATCTGGAACGTACTTCCTTATCATTGATACATGAAAAGCATTTTGTACCTGAGAAAAAATCAGAGGAAAATCTACTCAGTATGAAACTATTCAAAGTTTCTTGAGGATTTCAAAATGACCTATGAACCTTAGACTTAGTTTCCCTTTCTTACCGAAACACATCACACATTTTCAAGGAGGTATTTTAAGGAAAACATGGTCACCTACCATGAAAGACAAGTCTTTCCTTATGTTATATGCATTAATTTTCTTCCTACTCAATGTTGTCCTCATGTGCTGCCGAATCAACTTATCTTTCTCATCCACTTCCTCTACTAATTCTAGCCCCATCAAATTTCTTTCACCGAATTCATTCCGAATCGGTGGGGTTCGACACCGCTTTACATACTATTACTGGAAAGGTTCCATCTGTATAATGGAATGAAAACTGTTATTATAAGAAAACTCAACTATAGAAACATGATGATACCAACTTCCTTGGTAGTCTATTGAACAAGCTCGAACCATATCCGCCAAAGTCTGAATAGTTCGTTCTGATTGTCTATCTGATTATGGCTGGAAAGTTGTACTGAAATATAACTATATACCCAATGACTTTTGAAGTCCCATACAAAAGTTATAAGTGAACCTGGGATCCAGCCTGATACAATTGAAAGAGGAACTCCATGTAATGTAACAATCTCCTTGAGGTCCAGTCGAGAAAGATGGTCCAAAGACATTGTATCTCGAATAGAAATAAAATGTGCAGATTTAGTCAGTCGATCAACAATAACCCAAATCGCATGGTTACCATGAGAATTATTTGGTAGTCCCACCATAAAGTCCATGGTTACATTCTCACATTTCCACTTTGGAATTGGAAAAGGTTGAAGCATCCCCTTAGGAAACTGCCTCTCTTCTTTAACCTATTGACATGTCAAGCATTTTCCAGTAAAATCAGAAATATCTCCTTTCATTCCGTCCCACCAATAATAATCCTGATGGTCATTGTACATCTCAGTACTGCAAGGATAAACCAAAAATGGAGAACTATTATCTTCACACAAAAAATCTTTCTCCAACATAGAATCAGAAGGCACACACAACCTTTTTCCAAATCTGAAAACACAATATTTATCAAGGTAAAATTTTGGCAACATACCCATTTTAACCAATTCTACCTTTTTCTGCAGCTTATGGTCTTCCTCATGCCCTTGCATAATTATGTCTAATAACGATGACTACAATGAAACATGAGACAAAACATAGGTATTTCCTGCACCAACAACTTCTATGAAAAAATTTATCAAATCATTAATCAAGGGATCATTTTCCCAACATAATATTATTAATGATACATGACATTTGAGAATCATGGAATCCACTGTAACACCCCTACCCCATAAACCTAGAGTCGGTGCATTATTACATATTATTGGCATGATTACAAAAGATCATGTCTCGAAAGACCGATTAGTTTAGTAGCCTTGGAAGTACTAGCTACATTCATAAGGTTTACATTACATCATAAAATAGAAAACTACAACCAAATTGTTTCCATAGACAATATAGAGAACCCATAAAATATCTCTACAGGTGATTCATAATATACTTCTTCGTATCCTGGAAGAAATATAACTTAGAAAGGGGTGAGCTCAGACGCTCAGTAAGGATAACAATATAGCGGAAACTTTCATAAATAAGAATAAACATTTAAGGAAATGTATAAAACTATTACAAAATCCTTTTCAACAAAATCATCATCATAATATGGAAAATATAAATCAAAATAATTCCTTTTACTTACTCACATGGATATTCTAATAGTCTAATGATCATATGAAAAATCAATAGCAACTTTCGTAATGATGGAATGCATAACGCCAGACTTCATAACCACATAGTCATGGCCTTGTGCAAATAATACAAATAAGATTTTGTCAAGGACTTGTGCTAAGAACCTAGTTTGTCTCATGAAACCTATCGATGCATCAAGGAGCTGTATCGGGCTTCACCCGTCACTTACTAAGTCTGATGAATTACTCATATAAAAATTTTTAAACATAACATAGACATTAGTATTAAAACTAGCATATGAAATGTCAATAATTTATCCATTAACCATGAATGGTATAAAAATAACACATCCACATTCAAAAATATCACAAAACCTTCAATACAATATGGATGGTTTTTATCATAATAAATCATCTTCAAATAAACTTAAAAACCATCAAAGGAGGTTGACATAGATGAAATGAAAACCTCTTTTAAGGAAATATATTTTTCTATATTGAAATCATTTAAAAGTCATATAATTATAAAAGAAAACATTTATTTTGAAAATATTCATATAATTTTTTAAGGGAAGCTTTAACTATGTTATAACGGCAGAAAATAGCCGCACCAACTGTATATGTTAAGAAAATTCTTTCTTTATTTTTGTCAAAATGGTCAAAAAGTACCCTATTTGGAAAACGATGGAAATATTCCTTTCCAAACATATTAGGTCAAATAAGGGTATAAATTACTTTAACCCATTTCCTAGTAAATAGTAAAGAAAATTTGGAATACATTTTTAAGAAAAATTGATGTGGATGATAATGAGTTCCCAGTAGATACTTACGTAAAAACAATCCCGGATAAAAAAGATATTGGAAAATTAACAATTATCTTATACTCTTCCTTGGTCGAGGGTAGGTTAACCTCCTGTATAATGGTGAAATAATTGTTTTTAAATTATATACAAGAACCATATACATTAATATGATATCATATATGATCTTCCAGTATTGAATGTTAATGATATTTTAGTAGTATCATCGTTTCGGGTGTTAACTCATTCGTTTTCCTTTATATTCTTAGTTACGTAAGCCATGATTGTTACGGATAGGGTGTATTTGATTCTTATAAATAATTATATTTATTTTTAATCATAACATGAAAATTATTCTTGAATGATTATGATGGGGAATTAATGTCATCAATTTTATGGAGACAGTAATCCATATGTGCGCACGAGTGAAAATATCATTCTTTTGTAATTAAAATCATGATTAAATGGATGATATATCATATATAAAGAATAATTAACATGATATATCTATTATTCACATAAATTATTTGTCATTATTATACCCATCCAAATAATAATGTATTGAAAAACAACTACACTACGACGTCAAGACGGTGAGCCGTATGTACGCACGTATGGTGACATGTTATTCATAGGATGGATAACATAATGAATATGGCTGTACAATTTTTATAATAGCATCAAATTATATAGAATATACTGTATTTATTATTTTATAATGGAAAAAATAAAGAAATAATATGTTGAAGAAGAAAATAACATGAAATATGTGGTGAGATATTTACCTCTTCTTCGGGTTCTTTCTTTTGATTTGATCAAAAGGGATCCTTAATATGGCTTTCTGATCAAACTAAGGAATCTAGGTTACATAGATGATAGATGGGAGGATATATGGTAATGGTTTGGCTGAGCCAAATGGCATTTAAGGTGTGAATTTGAGGGAAGGTGAAGTGCTCTTTTATAAGAGGGGTGAGGGGCACCTTAGGAAAACATCGAAATATTATTTTATAATAAAATCATTTTTGGTTGATAATGGATCCAAATTGATTTATTTCCAATATATGATGGTTATGGGTCGAATGTATTTCAACCAATAGATTTTAGACATGTTTATGTTACCATTTTAACTTTATCTTTTATATTTAACTCTAAGTTAAATAGTTTGACATTTATCATGCCTCTTTGTATTTTTATATTATATGGTTAATAAACATACCATAAACCTTCAAATGAACCCAAAATGGTTCATTAGTGATACACCTATCATTATATAAGTCTTTTTGCTGAACCTTATTTTTTTTAGGATTATTATATCAACCAATAATATTGTATTTGTTTTACAAACTCTTTTATGTCAATGTTGACACTATTTGGTATTTTGTTTTTTCTAAATTCATAACATCGTTATTTCATTGAAAAAAAAAATCCTTCAATAACCCCTAAAATGTCATATTAACCTATAAAATTACTTTAATCCATAAAAAGTCTCAATTTACATTTATTTTTGTATTTATAATATCAATTATTTTAATATTTCATTAATTAGGTAATTACTGCATCATCATCCTGTCATACATAAAATAAATTATTTAATGTATAAAAAATATAAATAAAATATAATTGTGTAGGAAATCATTTTATATTTATAATGAATATTTATAGTCGAATTTATCTTATGTGTAACCCTATATTAAAAATGGTTTAGTTATTAAACATTGAATTTAAAACTTTTTTCTCTTTTTTGAATTAAATAATAATAAATGTCCTAATCTAATCCAAGTGGACCTAAAGGATCATATTTTATTCCTAATATTATTTTTGTTAGAATTACACTTATCCAATATAATTAGGACATGTGTTAGCATAATAATAATTACATTTTTATCTTTAATTAACCTATTTACTTTTAATCATGGTAAATAAAAGTAAAAAGTTACTATTCAATAAAAAATTTGACCTATTAAACCACATTTTACTTACTTGAATCAATAGTGTGTCTCAGATTTTTGAAATTATATTCATAGAAGTTGTAAAATTAAGTTTTATACAAATCTGTAAATGCTCCTAGGAGGTGGGTAAAAGACGGTAAAAGTTCAATAAATTTTTTATATATCTAAAATTATTATAAAATGACTCTAATGAATTAAGTTGAATTTATATAGGTATTATGTATCTATTTTTAACTAAAATATTTTTAAATAAAATAAATAATTATTTATATAAAAATTCAGTTTTGAATAATAACTCATTGATTTTCACTATTTATCAAAAATTGAACGTTTTCATAAAATTTCCAAAAATTCACCCTTGTCCAATTTCAATATTTTGAATCAAAAAATGAGGTCCATTTTTTATGATAAAGTTTATAAAATTTAAAAAGTGGGTATTACTATTCATAACAACTAGTTTTATTGGTCGTAGTGTGTTAGAATTTCGAAGTTTCATACAATGCAAGCTCTTATATTATTAAAAGGGAAACGTACTGTAGAAGCTTGGGGTGTTAAATTCTCTCCTCCTTCAAATAATTTCATCCTCAAAATTTTAGAATATTACTACATAAAAAGACTCGGGTGGTTCTTCATCATATGTTTCTCGGGTTCCCACGTTGCCTCTTCCATCTTATGGTTTCTCCATAGAACTTTTACAAGACGAGCCTTCCTATTTCTCAACACTTGTTCTCTTTTATCAAGAATCCTGACAGGATCTTCGCAATAAGACATATTAGGTTCCAGTTCTATTTCCTCATAGGTGAGTACATGTGTTGGGTCAGGCATGTATTTTCTCAACAGTGATACGTGGAACACATCGTGAACTTTGGAGAGACTTGGTGACATTGCCAAACGATAATCTACAATCTCAATTTGTTCTAGAATTTCGAAAGGTCCGATGTACCTAGGACTTATTTTCCCTTTTTACCGAATCATACCACCCCCTTTGTAACACCCCAAGATTTCATAGTGTGTTATTTCTTCAAAATAAATCAATAACTTGCACTACACGCAACACCGAGTTCAATTGCACCATGACTTACAAAAAAAACCATTAAAAGAGGTCATGAATAGTATTAACTAAATTTTAAACTTTATATAATCCTTATAATTTTAGAATCCATATTATGAGTTTCTTAGTCATAATGCAAGAACAGATTCATTTTCAGTATTGCACTTTTATCAACTTTTGATAGTGAAACCTTTTTAAATACAATATTTTAAAATTTTTGACTAAATGGAGACATCAAAAAATTTAAAATGAAACATCCCAAGCTTCCACGGTACGCTTTCCTTTGAATAAAACAGTAGCGTGTGTTGTACGAAACTTCGAGTTTTAACACACACCACAACCGATCAAACTAGCCGTTATGAATAGTAATACCTAAATTTTGAAATTATATATATTTTATATTTTGAAATGGACTTAATTTTTGGATTCGGAATATCGAATTTATCCTAAGGTGAAATTTTGGTACTTTTCGGATAACTTTCATATTTTGATGAATAGTGAAAATTACTAAATTTTAATTAAAAACAACTTTTTTAATCAAAATAATTAATAGTGATAAATTATGAATTTGAGTGTTTTTAAAGTATATTTAGAATATATTTCTACAATTTAATATAATGTTGGTCATTAGACATAATTTTACAATTAAACCGAACATAAACAAGTGTCAATCTTTTGATAGTTATTATCTCTTAAAAACACGCTTTTTGTTTTGACAGCGGGAATTAATTTTAAATTAATTTCTGCCACTTCTGTGTTTTGAATTTAGGAAAATGGATTCCATATTTGGAATCAGGATGTTCAAATTATGTAAATAGCTAACTTTTATTCTTACACATTTTGAATAATTACTGCGGTAAATATTTTATTTACCATGGTTAAAGGGTAAATCCGGTAAATAAGGGTTAAAAACTAATATGATAATAATACAAAATTACCCTAAAACGTGTCCTAACCTTATTGGTGGACACATAACCTACCATGGGCATCCTTGGGTCAATTTGGGGACCCCTTGGAGCCACTTGTATGTGGTAGGGACACATTATATTAATAAAGTTAAAATAAAAATAAAAATGGCATAAGCTTACATCTTTTAGAAGAACAATTTTTACATAGGGTTATACATGTTGGATTTTCGATTATAAATATTCATTAGAAAGATAAAAAGATTTCCTACATAATTATATTTTATTTATAATTTTTAGACATCAAATAATTTAAATTATTAATGACACAATAATGATGAAATGTTTACCTCATTAATAAATCATTTAAATAAATAAGATTATAATGATTAAAATATTATCTAAAACCTGTCCAATTCTTATTGGTTGATGTTATTTAGAATATGAGTCATCTTATCTTCGACCTCAATGATTTTTTGACCATTATAAACCGAATAAAAATATATTATAAAGTAATACTTTCACTCTTTCCTAAAGAGCCCCTCCTCTCCCTTATAAAAGGAGACCACTTCTACTCATTCCTCACGCCTCTCAAGCCACTTGGCTCGTCCAAACCCTGCCCAAATAAGCTCCCCACATCCCTCTCCTCATCCTTGAAGCTTCCCCTTAGGCAGAAATCATTTCAAGAAGTCCATTGGTTCCAACCAAACTGAGTTACCTAAATTAAAGGTAACGATTTCTCTTAAATTATTTTCATTTATTTTGCTTCTCCAACCCCCAAACTCTTTTTATTTCCATTCTTTTGTAACAACACCAGTATCCTCAATATACTAGGATGTTGTTATAAGAAGTATTCAAACTACACATACACACAACTCCATCTAATGGATGATGAACATAATGTTTCTGTGGATGGAAAATTAACGCCTCACGAAACGATGATTGTTCAAATACATATTACCGCCTCTCATGGTGGCCATTATGATGGCACTGTAATTAAATATGATATTAATGATATATATTTTATATATAAGCTTCTGTAATTCCATTTTATTTCATACCATTATTCGTTTCATGTTGTATATACATACGATAATTTCATTTGAGGAAGTGCGGACTACAGCCCCCTTAAAATGATATGACTCGTTCATACCACACATGGAACGTATAAAGGATGGTGTTAATGAACTTAAGTAACATGTATAAAATATTATATTATACTGGAATAGTAATATACCTATGTATCATTTGTATTCGATTCTTATAAAATAAAAATTAAATGGAAGTAGCGTTCGTGCGTACGTACGGACTACCGTCTCCACGAACGCGATGAGATTCATTATCCATCGTATCCATTCAAGTATAATTTTCATTTGATGATTTAAAAATGATGTTTAAGGAATTTATACCATTCTGGATTTGAATAATATACAACTTATCCTTTACAAACATGTCTTACGTAACAAAACATACAAAAGCAAACAAGTAAGTTCACACCCGAAACAGCAATAATACTAAGATATTATTATCAAATCAATATTAAAGGATCATATATGATATCATACTAATATATATGATTCTTGTATAATTTAATAACAATTATTTCACCATTATACAGGAGGTTAACCTACCCCAACCAAGGAAAAGTACAAGGTAAGGGTTTATTTCACAATCTCTTCATTATCCGAGGTTGTTTATACGTAATAATCTACTGGGATATCTTTATCATCCACATCCATGTTTCTTAAAAATGTATTTCAAAACATTTTTACTATTTACAAGGATATGGGTTAAAGTCATTTATACCCTTGTTTGACTTTTTATAAAAGGTTTATAAAGTAATCTTTCCGTCGTTTTCAAAACAAGGTCCTTTTTAACCTTTTCGACAGAATTGAGGTAAGAATGTTTTTTTTAACTTATACGGCGGGTGCGGTTATTTTACGCCGTTATAAAATCTTCAAAGCTTTCCTTACAATCTTATAAGAATATTTTCAAAGAAAATGTTTTATTTTATATGGATCTTAAATGATTTCAAAATAAAAGGAGATATTTCTTTAAAAAGAATTTTGATTTCATCTATGTCAACATCCTTTGATGGATTTTAAGATTATTTGAAGTTTTTTTATTATGATACAAAACTTCTATATTTTATTGAAGGTTTTGTGATATGTTCGACTGTGGATGTGCTATTTTTATACCATTCATAGTTTATGGTGAAATTATTGACATTTCGTATGCTAGTTTTAATACGAATGTTTATGTTATGTTTAAACCTTTTCATATGGGAATGCATTGGACTTAATATGTGACGGGTGGAGCCCGCTATAGCTCCTCGATGCATCGGTAGGTCTCATGAGACAAACTAGTGTCTTGGCACAAGGCCTTGACAAAATCTTATTTGTAGTCTTGGCACGAGGCCTTGACTATGTGGTTATGATAGTCTGGCATTATGTATTCCAACATTATGAAAGTGGTTATTGATTTTTGCATGTGATTATTCGATTTGTAGAATATCCATGTGAATAAGTAAATGACATTATTTCATTTTATTTATGCCATACCATGTTGAAAGTTCATGTTTGAAAGGATTTTGTTTTAGTTATACATTGCCTTAAAAGTTTATTCTTATTTATGAAAGTTTCCGCTATATTGTTATCCTTACTGGGCATTTGAGCTCACCCCTTTTCTATGTTTTATTTTTCCCAGGATGTGAAGAAGTAAGTTATGAATGACCTGCCGGGATATTATTAGGGGATAATAGTGTGGACTGTAGAGGCATTATGTTGTTGTAGTAGTTTTTCATTTGATGATGTAATGTAAAACTTATGAATATATCTAGTGTTTCCAAGGCTACTAAATCAATCGGTCTTTCAAGATTTGATCTTTCTTGTGATCATGCCAATGTTACGAAGTAATGCACCGACTCCGGGTAGCTGGGGTTGGGGCGTTACAGTTGGTATCAGAGGAAGTTTAGTACAAACCATGGAAGCTAGATTTAGATAAACTCTGATTAGAGCACGTAGACATAAGATGAACGTTGAGGATTAGTATAGAAGAACTTCCTAGAATTTTGGTATTGTAGAGATTTTGTGAGTTTTCCGAGCAATACATCCCTGTCTGGATACGAGCAGGTAGAGGCGGCTCTGGCACAGATGTACCTAGGGGTAAAACCCAAAAACACCGCTTTGATCTATACTCGAACGGGAACTGGTGCACGACAACGGGCCTTGCTGCACTCTTGGTTACGACACTCCCGGGGGATATGCTTAGGATAACTCTCATTTTCTTTACAAATCATTATGAAGGGTTTATGAGTATATACTTCCTCAATGAAAACATTTTTATGATTATGGATTATATCCATAAATAGTTAAATTTATGTTAAGTGTTTTATAAGTATGGGATTATGTATTTTGATTCATAATCTGATCTAGTGTATGCCATTGTTTAGAAATGGCGCCCAGTAGAAGGAATGAGAACTCCAGCAATGCACATGATCCAAAGAGAAAGAAGGATCATATCTTTCATGGTCTTAAGCCAGAATTTATAAGAAAAATAGTCTCCCATGTATTATCATCATATGAAGAAATAATATCATGTGTTGATAAGATAAGTAAAGATTTTGCTGAGTCCTATGGATTTGAAGGGAATCAAGAGAAGAAAAGGATGGAAGAGAGAAAGATGGATAAAGGGAAGAGGGAAAAGAAGAATTTTCCCATATGTGGTAACTGTGGAAAGAAACACCCTAGAACTTGCCTGAAAGGAATGGGAGTTTGTTATAAGTGTGGAGGAAAAGGGCACAAAGTACGTGACTGCAAGGGTAAGAAAATGGTTTCAAATGTACAATGCTTCATTTGCAAGGAGTTTGGACACTACGCGAACCTATGTCCCAGTCATCAGACTATGCCACAAATGATGCTATTGGATAATAATCAAGTTATGATACTACCACAGATGAAGAGGAATGATTAGAGTTCTTATGTTGATTATGTCAATTGAGTGTTGTATCAACAATGTACTTGTTATAATAATTATGGAGTATATAAGGATTGTACTGCAGTACTATTTCATTAAGGACTTGAGATTGTGTGGAACAAAGAAAAGTGACTCAATAGCAGGATAAATTTTTGGAAAATATATTGTTGAGAGAAAGATAAATCATAATATAGTTCTGATACCGAGGTAGTGATTTTGGAATAATACATGATTGTTTTGGACAAATTATATTGGATATTCTTGACTACCATGGAACTGATTAATGATTTGTATATTCCATCATTATTGGGGTTTAAAACATTTTTGGATTAATGAAGTATATCCAGCATTCTATATGGAATAAGGGAGCATGAATGTAATCAATAAGGAATATGGTAATTCAGGATGTTTCAGTGTATTAAAAGAATACATGATGAAGGTATTCATATGCTATTACGGGGTAAAAAGGTTCTACATTATGTTTACCTTACATATAAATGTTGGACTGTGAGTTTGGATAGAAGTATTTTGGATAGTTCTAGTTTGGATTATTTTGGATTTCCATAAAAGGACAACCCGGAGGTTGGGAGGCAACCCGTCGCGTCCGGCAAGGCTGCGAGACTTGAACCCGCAACCGAAGGGCGACAAGGGTGTATCACCTACCACTGGCCCACGAGATGTCCTGGATTAAATAATGTAGTTTTTATTAAAAGATCTTGTAGATGAATTATAAATTCGTTTATTTTGGAACCCTATACGAATAGTGTAAATAGAATTTTTTTACATTCTATTATCTTTTAGAGTGAAAGATGAGTTTGTGGTTGAAATTTATTAATGGATAAAACTCTAATTATAAAGTAAGTATATCTCCTTATGATCTTAGCCAATCTCATAAATAAATTCCTCAACATTAAGAAAAGCAACTTAGAACAAAAATGTTGTCCTAGATGGTACCTTAAATCATCACTAATTCATGGCTTTGGGATTGTTGGCCTTTTCATAGCCATGTTCTCTACCACTCTCCATCAGATAATTGATGGTTAGATTTCTCTTCCATATCCATATTTTCCTACATGGAACCCTAGTATGTCTTATTTTCGGTAATCTTCATACTTTCCACTCTTTATTTTAAATAGAGGCCTCGTTAATTCATTTTTCGATGTGGGATTTCAACTAAGATATTTTGAAACGTCAAAAATGTGTTATCCTAATACCCTATGTTTTGTTGAACCGATGGTATTTCAAATCATCATAGATTGATGAATTTAAGGACCTCAATTATAAACTTGTTTTCGATTGATGATCTCAATCACTACCTATAAATATTTACGTTTTTCCTCCAATTATATGTCTCTAATTGCCACCAATGTTCTCCTAATCAAGATCAAAATTTGGTGGTGACCCTTTCATTTCACTTTTCCACATATTAAGACTAAATTTTAGTAACCCAATTTCCGATGTGGGTTTTCCCACAAATATATTTTCTATTTTCAACCTTTTATTTTCGAAGAACAATTTCAAATTGCGAGGACGCAATTTATTGAAGGAGGGGAGAATGTAACACCCCAAGATTTCATAGTGTGTTATTTCTTCAAAATAATTCAATAACTTGCACTACACGCAACACCGAGTTCAATTGCACCATGACTTACAAAAAAAAACCATTAAAAGAGGTCATGAATAATATTAACTAAATTTTAAACTTTATATAATCCTTATAATTTTAGAATCCATATTATGAGTTTCTTAGTCATAATGCAAGAACAGATTCATTTTCAGTATTGCACTTTTATCAACTTTTGATAGTCAAACCTTTTTAAATACAATATTTTAAACTTTTTGACTAAATGGAGACATCAAAAAATTTAAAATGAAACATCCCAAGCTTCCACGGTATGCTTTCCTTTGAATAAAACAGTAGCGTGTGTTGTACGCAACTTCGAGTTTTAACACACACCACAACCGATCAAACTAGCCGTTATGAATAGTAATACCTAAATTTTGAAATTATATATATTTTATATTTCGAAATGGACTTAATTTTTGGATTCGTAATATCGAATTTAGCCTAAGGTGAAATTTTGGTACTTTTCGGATAACTTTCATATTTTGATGAATAGTGAAAATTACTAAATTTTAATTAAAAACAACTTTTTTAATCAAAATAATTAATAGTGATAAATTATGAATTTGAGTGGTTTTAAAGTATATTTAGAATATATTTTTACAATTTAATATAATGTTGGTCATTAGACATAATTTTACAATTAAACCGAACATAAACAAGTGTCAATCTTTTGATAGTTATTATCTCTTAAAAATACGCTTTTTGTTTTGACAGCGGGAATTAATTTTAAATTAATTTCTGCCACTTCTGTGTTTTGAACTTAGGAAAATGGATTCCATATTTGGAATCAGTATGTTCAAATTATGTAAATAGGTAACTTTTATTTTTACACATTTTGAATAATTACTGCGGTAAATATTTTATTTACCATGGTTAAAGGGTAAATCCGGTAAATAAGGGTTAAAAAATAATATGATAATAATACAAAATTACCCTAAAACGTGTCCTAACCTTATTGGTGGACACATACCCGACCATGGGCATCCTTGGGTCAATTTGGGGACCCCTTGGAGCCACTTGTATGTGGTAGGGACACATTATATTAATAAAGTTAAAATAAAAATAAAAATGGCATAAGCTTACATCTTTTAGAAGAACAATTTTTACATAGGGTTATACATGTTTGATTTTCGATTATAAATATTCATTAGAAAGATAAAAAGATTTCCTACATAATTATATTTTATTTATAATTTTTAGACATCAAATAATTTAAATTATTAATGACACAATAATGATGTAATGTTTACCTCATTAATAAATCATTTAAATAAATAAGATTATAATGATTAAAATATTATCTAAAACCTGTCCAATTCTTATTGGTTTATGTTATTTATAATATGAGTCATCTTATCTTCGACCTCAATGATTTCTGGACCATTATAAACCGAATACAAATATATTATAAAATAATACTTTCACTCTTTCCTAAAGAGCCCCTCCTCTCCCTTATAAAAGGAGATCACTTCTACTCATTCCTCACACCTCTCAAGCCACTTGGCTCGTCCAAAACCTGACCAAATAAGCTCCCCACATCCCTATCCTCATCCTTGAAGCTTCCCCTTAGGCAGAAATCATTTCAAGAAGTCCTTTGGTTCCAACCAAAGTGAGTTATCTAAATTAAAGGTAACGATTTCTCTTAAATTATTTTCATTTATTTTGCTTCTCCAACCCCCAAACTCTTTTTATTTCCATTCTTTTGTAACAACACCAGTATCCTCAATACACTAGGATGTTGTTATAAGAAGTATTCAAACTACACATACACACAACTCCATCTAATGGATGATGAACATAATGTTTCTGTGGATGGAAAATTAACGCCTCACGAAACGATGATTGTTCAAATACATCTTACCGCCTCTCATGGTGGCCATTATGATGTCACTGTAATTAAATATGATATTAATGATATATATTTTATATATAAGCTTCTGTAATTCCATTTTATTTCATACCATTATTCGTTTCATGTTGTATATACATACGATAATTTCATTTGAGGAAGTGCGGACTACCGCCCCCTTAAAATGATATGACTCGTTCATACCACACATGGAACGTATAAAGGATGGTGTTAATGAACTTAAGTAACATGTATAAAATATTATATTATACTGGAACAGTAATATACCTATGTATCATTTGTATTCGATTCTTTTAAAATAAAAATTAAATGGAAGTAGCGTCCGTGCGTACGTACGGACTACCGTCTCCACGAACGCGATGAGATTCATTCTCCATCGTATCCATTCAAGTATAATTATAATTTGATGATTTAAAAATGATGTTTAAGGTCTTGATACCATTCTGGATTTGAATAATATACAACTTATCCTTTACAAACATGTCTTACGTAACAAAACATACAAAATCAAACAAGTAAGTTCACACCTGAAACAGCGATAATACTAAGATATTATTATCAAAACAATATTAAAAGATCATATATGATATCATACTAATATATATGATTCTTTTATAATTTAATAACAAGTATTTCACCATTATACAGGAGGTTAACCTACCCCAACCAAGGAAAAGTACAAGGTAAGGGTTTATTTCACAATCTCTTCATTATCCGAGGTTGTTTATACGTAATAATCTACTGGGATATCTTTATCATCCACATCCATGTTTCTTAAAAATGTATTTCAAAACATTTTTACTATTTACAAGGATATGGGTTAAAGTCATTTATACACTTGTTTGACTTTTTATAAAAGTTTTATAAAGGAATCTTTCCGTCGTTTTCAAAACAAGGTCCTTTTTAACCTTTTCGACAGAATTGAGGTAAGAATGTTTTTTTTAACTTATACGGCGGGTGTGGTTATTTTACGCCGTTATAAAATCTTCAAAGCTTTCCTTACAATCTTATAAGAATATTTTCAAAGAAAATGTTTTATTTTATATGGATCTTAAATGATTTCAAAATAAAAGGAGATATTTCTTTAAAAAGAATTTTGATTTCATCTATGTCAACATCCTTTGATGGATTTTAAGATTATTTGAAGTTGATTTATTATGATACAAAACTTCTATATTGTATTGAAGGTTTTGTGATATGTTTGACTGTGGATGTGCTATTTTTATACCATTCATAGTTTATGGTGAAAGTATTGACATTTCCTATGCTAGTTTTAATACGAATGTTTATGTTATGTTTAAACCTTTTTATATGGGAATGCATTGGACTTAATATGTGACGGGTGGAGCCCGCTATAGCTCCTCGATGCATCGGTAGGTCTCATGAGACAAACTAGTGTCTTGGCACAAGGCCTTGACAAAATCTTATTTGTAGTCTTGGCACGAGGCCTTGACTATATGGTTATGATAGTCTGGCATTATGCATTCCAACATTATGAAAGTGGTTATTGATTTTTGCATGTGATTATTCAATTAGTAGAATATCCATGTGAATAAGTAAATGGCATTATTTCATTTTATTTATGCCATACCATGTTGAAAGTTCATGTTTGAATGGCTTTTGTTTTAGTTATACATTGCCTTAAAAGTTTATTCTTATTTATGAAAGTTTCCGCTATATTGTTATCCTTACTGGGCATTTGAGCTCACCCCTTTTCTATGTTTTATTTTTCCCAGGATGTGAAGAAGTAAGTTATGAATGACCTGCAGGGATATTATGAGGGGATAATAGTGTGTACTGTAGAGGCATTATGTTGTTGTAGTTGTTTTTCATTTTATGATGTAATGTAAAACTTATGAATATATCTAGTGTTTCCAAGGCTATTAAACCAATCGGTCTTTCGAGATTTGATCTTTCTTGTGATCATGCCAATGTTACGAAGTAATGCACCGACTCCGGGTAGCTGGGGTCGGGGCGTTACACCCTTCCATAGAGATACATTCAAGAAAACATGATCTCCTACCTGAAATTCCAAATCCTTCCTTCGGTTATCGACATACTCTTCTGCCTACATTGAGCTGCATTGATGTGAGTTTGTATTACCTTCACCTTATCCATTATTTCCTCCACAGGTTCTGGGACTATGAGTTTTCTTTCACAAACATGATCCCAATAGGTTGGTGTGCAACATCTCTTTATGTATAATGGTTCATATGGTGCCATCTGAATACTTGAATGAAAGATATTGTTATAGGAAAATTCAACCATAGGTAAATATTGATCCCACACACCTTGAATGTCATGTAATCATTATCTCAACATGTATTCTAAGGTTTTAATTGTCTGTTCTAATTTTTCATCAATTTGGGGGTGGTAGGCAGTGCTCAAATGAAGTTCAGTATCTAGGTATGTCAGTAGACATTTCTAGAATCTTGAAGTAAAACATGGATCATGATAAAAAATAATCTATATGGGTACTCCATGAAGTCTCACAAATTCATTAATATATAGTCATACTAGATGTTCAAGTGGTACATCTTATCTTATAGTAAGAAAATGTGCTGATATGGTAAGACAATACACAATGACCCATATTGCATCATTCCTTCAAGGAGTATTTTTTTAGCACCATGAAAAAGTCCATCATAATATTATCCCATTTCCACTCAGATATGGGAAGAGTTTGCATGACTCATCCAGGATATTTCCTTCCAGATTTTACTTCTTGACAAACCATATATCATGACACAAAGTCAGCAATCTCCCTCATCATGTTGTCCCACCAAAAATGTTCCTTCGAGACTCTATACAACATAGTGCTACCAGGGTGTATAGAGAAATTGGAGTTATTTGCATCATCGGATAATTCCCTTTTTAGATCAGGTATGTTAGAAAAAAAATTCTATTCCAAAATTTTAAAATTCCATATTCTTATATGAATTCACTCAATCTCCCATCATTCACAGCATTAATTTTCTTTTAAAACACCTCATCATCATCCTGGTAACTTTTTACCCTTTCTAGTAAAGATGGGTTGGAACCCATTTGAAAAAGTATTGGTGTTTCACCTTCCATGTTTATCCCCATGTCCAACATTACTAGATCCTTGTATACAGGATCCTTTTCAACTCTTAACATGTTCAAAACTCAATGATCCTAAAGGCTGAAAGCATCTTCCACCTTATTTTCCTTCCCTAGGTGGATGTGTATGGTATAATCATAATTATTGTATAGTTCAAGCCATATCCTTTTCCTCATGTAGAGTTCCTTCTATGAGAAAATATACTTCAAACTCTTGTGATCAATATATATCTCACATTTTTCACCATAGTGATAATGTATCTATATATTTAAATAAAATATTACAGCCTCTAACTCAAGATCAGGAGTTGTATAGTTTTACTCATTAATTTTTAGCTTTTGTGTTTCATAGGAAATAACCCTATCATTCTGCATAAGGACACAACCAGGTCCTTTTTATGATGCATCACTATAAATAACAAAACCATCATTCCCCAATGTTAGAGTCAAGATATGAGCATTGACTAATCTTATATTCAATTCATCAAAACATTTTTCACACTCTTTTTCCAAATAAATTTAACCCTTTTACATGTGAGCTTAATTAATGGGTTAGCCAATCAGGCAAAATTCTAGATGAAATTCTAATAATAATGTGATAACCCAATAAAACATCGTACCTTGGTTACACTCGTTGGTGTTGGCCATTCTGTGATTTCCTTGTTCTTAGAAGGATCAATAGAGATTTCATCCTTAGAGATAGTATGACCATGAAAAGAAATCTTCTAAAGCCAGAATTCACAGTTGCTAATCTTCCCTTATAGTTCATGTCTTTTAAGAGTCTTTAGAATAATACATAAGTAATTTTCATGATCTTTTTAGCTTTTGAAGTATACAAAAAAATCATCAATAAATACCACTACAAAGTCATCAAGATATTCCTTGAAAACTATATTTATTAGATCCATGAAGACAGATGGTTCATTAGTCAATCCAAAAGGTATTACTGTAAACTTGTAATGCCCGTACCAGGTTCGAAATGTTGTTTTCGAAATGTCTTCCTTATTCAAACACAACTAATGATATCCAGATTGAAGGTCAATTTTTGAAAGGTATTGAGTCCATGAAGGTGGTCGAATAAATTATTAATGTGTGGTTGGGGATAATTGTTCATTATTGATATATCATTGATCTCCCAGTAGTCAATGCACAACCTCATAGATCCATATTTCTTCATAACAAAAAGAACAGGGGCTCTCCATGTAGAAACACTAGGGAGAATAAATCCCTTATTACTCAATTCCTCTAGTTGTTTCTTTAGTTCCACTAATTCCATAGTGTCCATTCTATATGGGGTCTTCAATATGGTCCGTGAACTAGGAATTAAGTCAATGGAAAACTCAATTTCTCATTTTGGAGGACATCCAGGTTAATCTTCCAAAAACACATCAACATATTCTTGCAAAATAGGTACATACTTTATTTGAACATTCTTCTCCTCACTAATAGTTATTTCATTCCTTTCTTCCAAAATAATTGAATTTAGTTGTTCTACTAGGGTGGATCTAGATAAGAATGATGTGGAGAAATTTATACTCTAGACATAATGTGTTCTTTATCATTATCATCAAAAAAATTTAACCTCATTTATCTTACAGTAAATCTTCGCATCATGGTCCAAATTCCTATAAATACTGATAATTATATCAAATTCAATCATGGGTATGATGATGATATCATCAGATAAATAACATTTATATTCCTTAGTGGGGACTGATTCACAAAACTTTCTTGCAATGATACTTTCCTTAAGAGTTTTTACTGAAAATTCCCTTGTTAAATCAAATTTGAAATATCCAATTTTCTTTGCAAACTAGGAATATATGAAACAATGCAATGATCCAGAATCATATAAAGAATTCGATAAATGTGAAGAAACCATTAAATTACCTGCCATTACATCTTTCGGAGCATTAAACTCAGCAGTAGTGATAGCATAAGCTTGGCCTTGATCCCTTGGCCTTTTCTGAGGTATTTTTCCCTGACACTTAGGACATTAATTTGTATAATGTCCCCTTTCTCTACAATTATAGCATTCAACATTAATATCCTATTTCTTCCCCTTGCAATCGTGAGCATGGTGGCCTTTTTCACTACACTTATAACAGACTCCCATTCCCTTCAGACAAGTACCAAGGTGTTTCTTCCCACATTTATTGTAGGATGGATATTCAAATTTTCCCTTCTTCCCCTTATTTCCATTTCTGGAGTTTTCATCAGATATCTTCTTCTCTTTCTTTTCTTTGAAGTCATAAGACGTAGAGAAATATTTTTCTATATTGATTGCACATGAGGCAATATCTTCGTATGATGAGAATGATTGTGAGACTACTGGTCGATGGAGAAATTGTTTTAACCCATCAAACAAATGATCAATATTACTTCTTGGGTTATGTATATAATCTGTAGCATGCCTTACTAACCTTAAAAAGATAACTTCATGCATTGCGACATTATCATCCTCCTTTTTCCTCAGACTCAAATATTATCTTTTCGTATCTGCTCAGCGGTCATGAGAAACATATTTTTCTATGAAAATTTCTTCAAACTCCCTCCATTAAATATTTGATACTTCATCATCTTCCTTTGTGTTTTGAATCAATGACCACCATTGATCAGTATCTCCAGTGAGGTGGTAAAATGCCATAACAAATTTTTCTATTTCGCTACTACCCTTGGTGTGGAATATTTTCTCCCAGGAATTTATCCATTTCTCATCTACTAATGGATTTTTATCCCCATTTAATATTGGTGTTTGTTTCCTTATGAAGTGATCTAACATTGATCCTCCACGTTTTCGATCAGGGTACTCTAAACAGGTTTGGTTATTATTAATAACCTGAGTGAGTAGTCCCAATGTAGAGATAAGCTGATCAGCACCAGTTGTATCACCGACTCCACTATAATTATATTGAGCAGGAGGGAAATCCCTACATGGAGTGCGTGTATTGTTACGGTTTCCATTCCTTATACTAGGCACTATTTCTAACCAAGGTCTTACACTAGATTAGTTTATGAATCACAATACATATTTCCAAACTTATAACATAATTAACATAAATTGAACATTTTATGGATATAATCCATAATCCTAAAAAAATGTTTTCTTTGAGGAGGTATGTACTCATAAATCCTTCATAATTGTTTGTAATGAAAATGAGGATCATCCTAAGCATATACCCCAGGAGTGTCGTAACCAAGAGTGCATCAAAGCTAGTAGTGGTGTACCAGGATAACTATGGTCAAGCCTGAAACTCCTTGTCGGAGTTTTCACACCTAGGTACATCTATGACAGAGCCACCTCTACTTTCTCATATCCAGACAGGGATGTATTACTCAGAAAATATACAAAATATATACATTACCAAAATTCTAGTAAGTTCTTCTATTCTAATCCTCAAAGGCTATCTTAGGCTAATGTTCTCTAATAGGAGTTTTCTAAATCTAGTTTCCAATGTTTGTACTATATTTCCTCTGATACCAAGAATAACGGCCCAACCCCGAAAGCCCAGACTCGTTGCATTATTACGTATCATTTTTGTGATCACAAAAAGATCATATCTTGAAATACCGATTAGTTTAGTAACCTTGGATTTACTAGATACATTAATAATGTTTACATTACATCATTAAATGGAAAACTACAACAAAATATTTTTCATAGAAATTACTGATATCCCATAGAATATCCCTACATGTCCGTCATAATATACTTCTTCACATCCTGGGAAAAATAAAACATAGAAACTGGTGAGCTCAGATGCTCATTAAGGATAACAATATAGCAGAAAGTTTCATAAATAAGCATAAACATTTAAGGTAATGTATAAAACTAAAAAAAAGCCTCTTAAACATAACATTAACCATAATATGGAAAATATAATTCAAAATAATTAAATTTACTTACTCACATAGATATTCTACTAGTCGAATAATCACTTGCAATATCAATAGAAAATTTCATAATGATGGAATGCATAATGCCAGACTTCATAACCACATAGTCAAGGCCTTGTGATAATACTACAATTAAAATATTGTCAAGACCTTGTGCCAAGACATTAGTTTGTCTCATGATACAACCGGTGTATTGATGAGCTATAGCGGGCTCCACCCGTCACTTATTAAGTCCAATGCATTCCTCATATGAAATGTTTTAAACATAAACTAAAAATTCATATTAAAACTAGCATATGAAATGTCAATACTTTATCCACAAACCATGAATGGTATAAAAATAACACGTACACTTTATAACATATCACAAAACCATCAATACAATATGGAATTTTTTTATCATAATAAATCAACATCAAATAATCCTAAAATCAATCAAATGATGTTGACATATATGATAAAATAACATTTTTTTATAGAAATATCTATTTCTATTTTGAAATAATTTAAAAGTCATATTATTATAACAGAAAACAATTATTTTGAAAACATTAATATAAGCTTGTAATGGAGGCTTCGATGATGTTATAACAGTGAAAAATAGCCGCACCCGCTGTATAAGTTAAAAAACATTATTACATTAGTTTTGTTGAAAAGGTCATAAAGTACCTTGTTTGGAAAATGATGGAATGATTTATTTCAAAACATATAAGGTCAAATAAGGGTATAAATTAAATTAAAAAAATTTCTAGTAAATGGTTAAAATGTTTTGGAATACATTTTTATGAAACATGGATGTGGATGATAAAGAGGTCCCAGTAGATACTTACGTAAAAACAATCTCGGATAATAAGAAGATTGTGAAATTAAACCTTACCTTGTACATTTCCCTGGTAGAGTGTAGGTTAACCTCCTGTATAATGGTGAATTAATTGTTATTAAGTTATAAAAGAACCATATATATTAATATTTATCATATATGATCTTCCGATATTGATTTGTTAATGATATTTTAGTAGTGTCATCATTTTAGGTGCTAACTGATTAGTTTTTTTATACGCTTTGTTACGTAAGCCATGATTGTTTTGGATATGGTGTATTTGATTCATATCCAGAATGATATTAAGTTTTTTAAATATTATTTTTAATCATCACAGGAAAATTATTCTTGAATGATCACGATGGGGACTGAATCTCATCACGTTCGTGAAGACGGTAATCCGTATGTACGCATGAGCGACAATATCATTATTTTTTAATTAAAATAATAATTAAAAGGATGTTATATCATATATATAGAATCACTAACTTTTATATTTCTTATTTTAATTAATTATACATCATTATTATAACCATCCAAATAATAATGAATTGAATAACAACTACACCACGACGTGGAGATGGTAAGCCGTATGTATGCATGTATGGTGATATGTTATTCATAGGACAGATAACATGATGAATATTGTTGTACAATTTTTATAATAACATCACATTATATAAAATATACTGTAGTTATTCTTTTATAATGGATGGAACAAAGAAAGAGGATGTGGAAGAAGAAAATAACTTGAAAGAGGTGGTGATATATTTACCTCTTCTTCAGGTTCTTCCTTTTGAATTGATCAAAAGGGAATCTTAGGTTGACTTTTCGATCAAAATAATTTTTCTAGGATGAAGGTAAGATAGTTGGGAGGATATTTGGGTAGGGGTTGGCCAAACCAAATGGCTTTGAAGATGTAAATTTGAGAGAAGTGGAAGTGCCCTTTTATAAGAGGGGTGAGGGGAACCTTAAGAAAAGATTGAAATATTATTTTATAATAAAATTATTTTCGGTTTCTAAAGGATCCAAATTGATGTATTTAGAATCTAAGGTGGGTATGGGTCGAAATAATTTCAACCAATAGGTTTTAGACACCTTTAGGTTACCATTTTAACCTTATCTTTTAGATTTAACTCTTAGTTAAATAGTTTGACATTTACCATGCCTCTTTTTATTATTATATTATATGGTTAATAAACATATAATAAACATAAAAAAAACCCCAAGTGGTTCATAAATAATAAAAATATAATTATATAAGTCTTTCGGACGAACCATATATTTTTAGGATTATTATATCAACCAATAATATTGTATTTTTTTAATAACTCTTTTATGTCAATTTTGACACGATTTTGTATTTTGTTTTTTATAAATTCATAAAAGCAATATTAATTCGAAAAAAATTCATTTAATCAACCCTAACATGTCATATTAACTGATAAAATTAGTTTAATTCCTATAAAGTCTGAATTTAGTATTATTTGGGTATTTATAATATCAATTATTTTAATATTTCATTAATTTGGTAATTACTGCTTCCTCATTGAGTCATAAATAAATTAAATTATTTAATGTCAAAAATTATAAATAAAAAACCATTATGTAGGAAATATTCATTAATTTATAATTAATTATTATAGTCGAATTTATCTTATATGTAACCCTATATTAAAAATGGTTTAGTTATTAAACTTTGAATTTAACACTTTTAACACTTCTTTGAATTAAATAATAATAAATGTCCTAATCTAATCCAAGTGGACATAAAGAGTCAAATTGTATTTATAAGGTTGTTTTTGGCTGAATTAAACTTATCCAATAGAATTAGGACATGTGTTAGGGTAATAATAATTTTATTTTTACCTTTAATTACCCTATTTACTTTTAACCGTGGTAAATGAAAGTCAAAAGTTACTATTCACAAAAAAATTATTTTTATCTTATTGAACCACATTTCACTTACTGATATCAACTGAATCTCTTAGATTTTTGAAATTAAATTCATAGAAGTGGTAAAATTATGTTTTATACAAATTTCAAAATGCTCCTAAGAGGTGGGTAAAAGACAGTAAAAGTTCAATAAAATTTTTATATATCAAAAATTATTATAAACTGACTCTAATAAATTACATTAAACATATATAGGTATTATGTATCAATTATGACCTAAAATAAATTTAAATAAAATAAATAATTATTTAAATAAAAGGTCGGTTTTGAACAATAACTCATTGTTTTTCACTATTCACCAAAAATTGAATGTTTTCAGAAAAATACCAAATATTTTCCCTAAGCTAGTATCGATATTCTAAACCCAAAAATTAAGTCCATTTTGAATGATAAAATTTATAAAATTTAAAAAATTATGTATTACGATTCATAACGGCTAGTTTGATTGGACGCGATGTGTTAGAATCTCGAAGTTGCGTACAATTCAAGCTAGTGAATTATTCAAAGGGAAACATATCGTAGAAGCTTGGTGTGTTACATCCACCACTTTTTTTAATTTTTTGGAATGGTAATTTATCATACAATCATAATACTTTATCAGTTCAAGCCATCTTCTCTACCTCATGTTAAATTTCTTATGAGTGAATATATACTTCAGACTTTTATGGTCTGTATATATTTGACATTTGGATCCCTAAAAATGATTCCTCAAATATATCAATGAAAAAACAACAAATTCCAACTCCAAATCATGTGTGGGATAATTTAACTCATGAGGATTATGTTGTCTTGAAGCGTAGGAAATTAACTGATCAGTTTTCATCAAAACAAAACCAAGTCCCTTCAAAGAAGCATCAATATAGATAACAAAATCGCCATTTTTGGGAGGCAATGCAAAAGCTGGAAAATTCACCAATCTTTTCTTCAGATCTGGAAAAAAGTATCACATTCTTTTGTCCAAATAAATTTAACCCCTTTTCATGTTGACTTATTTATTGGGCTAGATAACCATGCAAAGTTCATAACAAAATGATGGTAATAACCTACTAATCCAAGAAAACTTTAAATATCTGTAACATTTGTAGTTCTTGTCCATTCGTGAACCACTTTTGTTTTGGAAGGAACAAATTTTATTCCAACGTTATATATATATATTCCAAGATGTAAAGACCTGTAAATTTCAAGGAATTTTTTTTGTTAATTTTCATTGGAATTTTACAAGAACGCAGTTTCTGAAGGCACGTTATTCCGAGGCCCAGTGTGCCCAGAATCATTTTCCGAAGTTTGGCTCGGGTACGTTCAGTAAACGAATGAGCGGGTTTTTCTATCTTTTGAACCGGTGCTTGTAATCAAATTCTGAGGGCACCGATGGAATCGCAATGCCGATATTTTCTTAGAAACTCATCTTCTGGATTTTCTTTGCTCGGGTGTAGTTTTTAATTTTTGGGCTTTAAGTTAAGAAATAAAATAATGTGGTACGACAAACTTTATTTTATTTCACTTAAAGCCGCTTAAAGCCACTTAAAGCTGCTTAAGATGAGTTGAAGCAGATAGGGTGGAACCCAAAATATCCTACCCTCTTGGTAGGATATTTTTGAGGTGGGGCCCGCACGATCCCCACCGTTTCTTTTACGATAAGTAACACACCCCCGAAAAACCCTTTTAAATGAAAGTCAACTGAAGCATTTTCTAAATTCTTAACGCCCCTTTTAATTGGGCAGTTAGTTCATTGAGATTAATTCTATGAATTAATTTATTCGTTTCTTAACCTGTTTTCAAACCGTTGGCATATTAATAAAATAAGACCAACACTTGTCGTCTTGTGGATTGTACATTGAGAGGATTTGACAGAAACTTAAGATCTTCATCCTCCTTCACGAAGAATGCGAAGAACATGAAGAATGCCGGCAATCGACAAAGGGTGACGAAGAATGCAAAACCCCCAGAGATCGACAACGTGACGCCGATGATTCTCCCTCTGCAATGCTTCTTCCACGACGAACCATCCCCACGACAATCTTTGATCGGCATCTTGAGGTAGGGGATTGCAGACCTTTTAATTATTTGTGGTTTATAACAACAACATGGATTTAATTGTTATAATTAAATCTGTATGTTCTTGATCGTCGGAGTTCATTGACGCAACGCCGTATACCGCGACGACGCGACACCCTTTTGCGACGCGACGATCCTCTTCTTCCGCGACGATCAATTTCGTATAGAACGATCGTTTGAAGACTTCGACGAGGTAGGGGTTTTGATTCTTTAAATCTTTGTGATTTGTATTTCCTGGTTGTTTAATGATTGATTGTTAGTCTTTTAAAACCACTAACACGGTGGGTTCGGACTAATGCACAAGTCCGAACCCACCACCCTTTTTCATTCTTGGTGTGCGGAACGGCGGACGATGGAAAACGGGGCCGAATGGGCGATTTGAGGGCCTTCCAATGAAGATCGGGTCCCGGGAGGACGACTCGTGAAGACCGCATGCAAAACGGACCACCGGAGCGCGTCCAGTGGTCCGCGGAAACTCCCGCCGGCACGCCGCGGCCGCAAAGCGGTTCCACGGCCGCGCCAAACTGGGAGGCGGGACGCGGGGGCCACGGTTCCCTCACTCGGCCGCTCGGCTGAGCCGAGCCGAGCTGACCCGCCGGGCCGGGTCGCGCCCAGCCGGGTCGGGTCGACCTGGTTCGGTTCGACATGGTTCGGGCCGACCCAGGGGGGTTGGGCCGGGTCGGTACGGGCCCAGACCCCCCGTTTTTGGCCCCTTTTTGGTTTTTCGCCCATATCATGGGCGACGGACCTCTGATCGATGTGCCGTCAGCGGAAACGTGATCCTTGGATCGAGACGGTCGTTTTAGTATGTTATATTCAAGGTTTCGAAATACTTTGGGTTCGACCGGGTTGGTTCGTACATGAAACCAACCGGGCCCTCGGAGCGGAAACGCTCATATCTTGAGCTTCGGACATCCGATTGACGTGTCGTCGACTTTGTTAAATTCCTCTAAGTGAGACGGATCTTTTGGATTAATCCGCCTGAGGTTTGGATGTAGGTGGAGTACGGTCAGGTTGGTTTTTCATTGAAAACCAACCGGGCCCCTAGGACAAAAAAGCTAATAACTCTCAGACCGGGCATCCGATTGACGCGCTGTCTGTGACGTTGAGTTCCTATTGATAATACAGAACTTTAGGATACATCAACTCTGGACTATGTGTCAGTTGATGTATCAGCCTTTCGGCTCGTGGAGCGGACCCTCCCGAACGAGCTTGCTGTGTGCGGGAACCCAAGAGCTGGCTGCGACTGCTACTGTAACGACCACGACTGTGCAGAGATCCTCAGTGGATTCGACGGCGACGACTACAACACTCGGAGATCCTTTGTGGGTCAATGCTACCGATCCTGTGTGGGTCCGATCCTATGTGGGTCAGCGCTCAGCGGTCCTGTGTGGGCCAGCGCCTACAGATCCTATGTGGGTCCGATCCTGTGTGGGTCTTTGCGGGGGTTAGTTACCTATCGATCCAGTGTGGGTCAGATCCTTTGTGGGTCATTGCGGGGGTTAGTTACCTATCGATCATTTGTGGGTCAGATCCTTTGTGGGTCATTGCGGGGGTTAGTACCTATCGATCCTTTGTGGGTCCGACGGCTTAGATGAATCAGTGGAAATATCTGGTCATCTTTATCGTCATTCAAAGAAGTACACATGTGTGAGCTGAATCCTGTTTTGCTTTCCTTTGTGGATTTTGTTGTGCTATACTGTGTGGAATTAGGTTTTTCTTTCCTGTGTGGACTGGGTTGTACTTGAGCTCGGATGTTGGAGAAGAGCGAGAATTGATAACTTAGGTATATGAATGGGCATATTCCTAAGCCGTGTCGGATGTTACTTTGTGATTGTATCTTTCCTTTTTGGTTGATGCTTTGTGGATTCTGGGAGACCTTCGGGGGTCTCGGGGTCCCTACTGAGTAGCTTGTACTCACCCCTACATGGGCTATGCCCGCACTATGTTGTGTTGGTTATAGACGACGGACAGCGCTGATCGTGGTGGAGGCTTGCAGAGCAGGACGGTACCTGGAGGTGGACCACTGGGTGGGACGTACTCAGAGCGGTCGGCTGGACCCAAGGAGCAGTGGAGGCTATCTGTACCCACCCTTCAGGTGGGACTTCCAGTGGACGGCTCGACGTTGCGGCTTTACATTTCAGTTGCTGTTTTCCCTTTCGAGTTGTACTTTACTTTCAATATGGGTTTGTATTCTGGCCCACTTACTTTTCCGCACATACTATTGTACTAGTTTTTACTTAGTGTTTACTTATTCCTGCTTACTCTGTGGTGTTTGTTGTTTACATTACAAAGGAAATGCCTTCCCTTTACCGGGATATACGCATTGGTGCTAGTCGCCAGCCCCTGGCCTATGGAAGGCGGGCTTGGGGTAGTCACATCATGGGCCCCGAGGATGGGTCGTGAGAAATTGGTATCAGAGGAGTTCGGTTCTACCACATAACTTGGGACTCTGATCTTTTTTCTATGTGAAGCAATAGTGTTTAGCATTTTGGGTGTGGTTATCAGTCCAGTGAGTCCAGTGTTGGTGCGACGGCCGACGTATCCGTACACCAGGACCCTGAATTATGATTTCCAACTTAATGCATGAAAACATTGATTGCACGTGTGTTTCAAGTTTTCTTTGGGATTACTTTATGTCATCTCACTAGGTAGACTGTTCTAACCGTGGTGCACCTGTTTCTTTTCAGGATGGCCCCACGATGGCAGCCAGCTAGGGTTCTGAGAATTGTACGTGACAACAGCCCACCGAGCGACGAGGCCTCGGTACAGGGCCCTTTGACAGTTGAGGCACCGGCGGTACCTCTACTCGCCGAGCCACCGATGCTTCCAGCCCCAGCCGCTGACGATGCACGTTTCCTTAGTGCACTACATGAGTTCCAGTGCCAATGACCACCCAGGTTCCGCGGGGAGACGGACCCCCAGGCAGCCGAGGACTGGCTGGAGGCAGTTGTACGAGTTTTTCGGTTAGTGAGGACACCAGCAGACCTCATGGTGATCCTCGCAGCGAGCCTACTGCCCCAACAGTGGGCCGATGGTGGAGCATGATGCTCCAGGTGCATGATGAGGAATCTATTCTTTGTACGGACTTTGAGAGCCTCTTCGGCTCAGAGTTCTTCCCAGCCACCATCCGTGTGGTGCGCATCCAGGAGCTTCTTCAATTGCGGTAGGGCAGCTTGACGGTCGCCCAGTACTCGACGAGATTTACCGATCTCTCGCGCTACTCGACCGACATGGTATGGGACCCATTCATCCAGGCCCAGACCTTTGAGCAGGGATTGAGACATGAGATTAGGGCATCACTGATCTCCCTCAGCATTCTGACTCAGGCAGGAGTACTGGAGCGAGCCCTTTTGATCGAGAGCTTCCTTGCTGAGCCTTCATCAGCAGCGAGACCTACGGCGGGGTGGTATGTAGCAGAGTCTTCTGCAGCAGGTAGTCGACGGATGAATCAGGGGTCCAGGTAGACCAGACCCTCACGTAGACGAACTCAGGACACTGGCTCAGCAGTGCGAGGCTGTAACAGCCCAAGATTTTATAAAAAAATTATTTTTAATTTTATTAATGTATTGTGTTGTACGCTACACCAAAAGGAGCTTGCACAACACACATCCTTGACTTGCCTTGTATTACACGCAATCACAACCTTCCTCGATAGCGTGTGTAATACGCAATACCGAGTTTCACTAAACAACGATATGCTATTAAAATATTATTCAAACTAGCCGTTATGAATAGTAATAACCACTTTTTAAAACTCTGTAAATCTTATTTTTCAAAATGAACTTCATTTTTGGATTCGGAGTATCGAATTTAGCCTAAGGTGAAATTTTGGTACTTTTCGGATAACTTTCATATTCTGATGAATAGTGAAAATTACTAAATTATAATTAACAAAAACTTTTTTAATCGAAATAATTAATAGTGATAAATCATTAATTTGAGTGGTTTTAAAGTATATTTAGAATATATTTTTACAATTTAATACAATGTTGGTCATTGGATGTAATTTCACATTTAAACTAGACATAAACAAGTGTCAATCTTTTGATAGATATTGTTACTTAAAAACACGCTATTTGTTTTAACAGCGGGATTTAATTATAAAATTAATTAATGCAACTTTTATGTTATGAATTTGGTAAAATAGACTTCATTTTTGAATTCGGAATATGAAATATAGCTTGGGATGAAATTTTGGCATTTTTCTGAAAAAAATCAATTTTTGATGAATAGTGAAACTACTAAGTGGTAGGTTAAAAACTGAATTTTTGCATAAAACTTAATTTTACTGCTTCTGTGAATGGAATTTCGAAAATCCGAGAGACACGGTTAATATCAAGGACTAAAATGTGGTTCAATGAGATGAAAATAATTTTTTGGTGAATAGTAACTTTTTACTTTTTTTTACCATGGTTAATAGTAAATAGGGTAACTAAGGGTAAATACGATATTAATATTACCCTAACACATGTCCTAATTCTATTGGACAAGTGTAATTCGACCAAAAACAAACTTAGGAATAAAATATGACCATTTAGGCCCACTTGGATTAGATTAGGACATTTATTATTAATTTATTTAAAGAAGGGTTAAAATAGTTAAAAATCAAAGTTTAATAAGTAAATCATTTCTAATATGGGGTTATAAATACGATAAATTCGATTGTAAATATTAATTAGAAAGCTAAAAAGCTTTCCTACATGATGGTATTTTATTTGTAATTTTTAGACATAAAATAATTTAATTTATTTATGACACAACGATGATGCAGTAATTATCTTATTAATGAAATATTGACATAATTGATGTTATAAACACCAAAATAAATGTAATTTGAGATTTTTTAGGAATTCCACTAATTTTCTATGTTACTATTATATATTAATGTTGATTTAATCAACTTGGTTCGAACATTTAATTCTGTTATGACTTTCACAAAAATCATATATCAAATAGTGTCAAAATTGACACAAAATAGTTTTTAAATAAAATATTATATTATTAATTGTTATTGTATTCCTAAAAATCTAAGGTTCGGCCAAATGACTTAGATAAGGATATATATATTAATAATAAACAATTTGGGGTTCGTTTGGCATGTTATAGTAAGTTTATTAACCATATAGTGAAAGAAAACAAAAAGACATGGTAAAAGTTAAATTATTTAACTTAGAGTTAAATCTAATTGATAAGGTTAAAATAATATCCTAAACTTGTCTAAATTCTATTGGTTGATAGGATTTCGACCCATACCCACATTAGCTTCGAAATAAGACCCTTTGGAACCATTATAAACCGATTTTGACTTTAATATAAAATAATATTTTGAGATATTCCTAAGGTGCCCCTCTCCTCCCCTATAAAAGGACACCTCCTCCCCCTCCTCCTCACACCAATTTGAGCACTCAAGCTCGGCCAACCCCTGCCAAAATCTCTTCTCCACTTCCCTAGCAACATCCTAGAGGTTCTGGTCTTCCTCAAAGACCAATTCTAGTTCCCTAAGAGGAGGTCTCAAAGAGGCACTTCAAAGAAGAGGTAATTACCGTTACCAATTCTTTCATCTTTATTTCTTCTTCCACTTCTTCTTCTTAGGTTGTTTCATTATGAAGTAATAACATCAGTATCACTCATATACTGATATGTTATTATAATTATGAAACAACCCTATTTCACCATCCATCCATCCTACGGAAAAAGAAATCACCGCGCGTGCGTACGTACGGAATACCGTCTCCACGCCGTGGTGTAATCTATTTTCCACCACCACCTTACATGGATGGGTATAATGGTGTAAAGAATAACTATACATAGTTATTACAACATCATATTGATTCTGATATATTGTATAATCCACTCCAATTCAATTCAATATTTATAGAAATGATATCATCGCTCGTGCGTACGTACGGAATACCGTCTCCACGACGCGATGAGATTCATTCTCCATGTTAACCATTTAAGAATGATTATAATGTATATATAAGAAATAATAATGAAATATATGACATTATAAAGCTACTGTATTTATGTATATATATACATATGTAAGTCATCTACTTACTTCCATTTCAAGACAATAAGGAAAGGAAAACAGCGTTCATGCGTACGTACGGACTACCGTCTCCATGAACGGTGTTTTTCATTTTATTTATCTACCTATTATATATATATATATACTGAATATATATGATATATAAATCATATTTTACATTCTGGAAGTAAGTAAATCATGATATAAGTAATAATGATGTCAAGAACAACAAGTCAAACCACCTACGATAAATGAAACGATTTTACCCAAAACGCTTCTTTAACATGGAATTTACAAAAGAACGGGTAATATAATGTCATAAGTGAACCATATATGATATCATAACAATGAATATGATTCTGTAATAAGTCAATAACATGATTTAAATCATTATACAGGAGGTTCGGACACATACGAAGCAAATCAGACCTAAGGTAAGGGAAATATCACAATCTCATTTTTTTATCTGAGATTGTTTATTCGTAAGTATTTACTGGGGTGTATTTTATCATCCACATCCATGTTTTATCAATATGTAATATTATTTCCATCCACCTAAAATTGTTTAAATCCATTTTTACCCTTTGGTGAGTTTTTAGTAATACGTATGAAAGGAATCTTTTGTCGTTTTTCGTACGAGGTACTTTTTGACTTTTCCGACAAAAGTACGAAGAATGTTTTTTTTAACTTATACGGCACGAACGGATTTATATTGTTTTATAAAGCCTTATTTTCATGAAGCTTACTCTAAAAGATTTCATGACTATTTTCAATAAAATCTCTTTCTTTTAAAATTGCATGATGTTTTGTGAAAAGAAATTGATTTTGAAGAAGAAAGGATATTTTCCTCAAGAATTCAATTCAAGTGTTTTATCAAAATTATTTTCCATATAAGATAATAAAGGGTTCTGTTTCTATCCATATTTTTACATTGATTTGACTATGTTGTGATGAAATTATGTTTATGAATTCCTTTATCTTATATGAATGGTTTTATGATGTCATGTTGTTTAAGAATCCCATTTTTATTACATGGGTTATGCAATGATGTATGATTTATGATTTTGTGGCACACATAAGAAAGGATTCATTAAGAGATGGGTGGGACCTATATCTCCCTCCAATGCATTGGGTAAAGATTTCATATCTCATGAGATAGACATGGCTGGAATGGTAGGTTATACCGGTTCAGTGAAACAGGACTGAAACGAGGATTACTCGATTTAGAAAGGGACTTTGTCCACTAAGATAGTCTTGGCAATGAGTCTTGACTAACAAGAAATGATTCTCTATGATTATGTGTGTATGCCACAATGAGTAATGTTTTAAGTAAGGGTTTCATTTTCACTACTATGATTTATCCCATGTTATGAAATTATGCTCTCTTTTGCAGGTTAAGATTTCCAAAAATGTTATGTTCTTATGAAAATTATGTGATTGATATTTCTTTTGTTTACCCTTACTGAGCATTTGAGCTCACCCTTTTATGTTTTCTTTTCCCCAGGATATAAAGAAAGGTTTTAGGTAAAAAAAAGGAAGATCTTTGTGGGAGATTTTGAAGATCTTTCACCAGGATTAGAAGATTACGTTCCGAGTTTCCAAAGACACTAAACTATTACGATCCTTGTGTGTATATTTTTGTTATGTATTAAGTATTCCGCAAAAGTAATGTAATGTTCATGTACGTTAGGCTTCTGGTCTCTACAGTTGGTATCAGAGGAAAGGTTTAGTCAACCTTTGGAAACTAGGATGCGAAAACGTTAGTGAGATCCCTAGAGATATTTCTAAGGTATGTCTGGGGATGTCCCTAAGGATAAGTATACGTATAGGTTACAGTACTAGAACTACGCTAACGATCATATAATTAAACCTAAGATGTTAGATATTGAAGGTACTCCCCCTTTATTATGTTGTTTTCCCTAGCATGATTTTTGCCTCTCACACTATTCATTTTGGGTTTTAGAAAATGGCTGGAAACAAGATGATTCACGATAATGGAGGATATGATAGACAATGGAATGATATTCTTCATGAGAAACCAAATGAAATGGGATTTGGAAGTCCAAAGATCATTATTATGCCGAATCAGCAATCTCATAATATGATCAATAAAGTAAAATTTGGTAAGTTTCCTGACTCAGCTAATAAGAGAAAGATGGAGTTTCATGATGATCATAGAGGAAAGAAAGTTCAATTTCCCCTATGTAAATCATGTGGGAAGAGGCATCAAGGAGAATGTTTCAAGGGAACTGGAAGATGCTTTGGGTGTGGAAAAGAAGGACACAAAGCAAGTAAGTGCAAAGGAAAAGGTTCGGTTAACACCATGGATGAGGATAATGGTATTGCTACGACATCAAAAATGGTTAAGTGTTTTAAATGTGGAATGTATGGGCATTATGAAAACAAATGCCCTAAGGGAAAGACTTATGAAGAGAATCAGTATGGTCATATGGGTAGTATTTATGTGGATGATGATGATGAGACTACAAATGATATGTGAGATGAAAGAATTGTTGAAGCTCGGTCAATGGTTTAAGAATGTAGTGGAATGATTACATGTTTATCACGTGTAATGTTGTATAAGTAATCTCATGGTACTATGGAATAAAAAGACATCTAAGGATTGTTACACTGTTGTCTTTCCTTGAGTTTTGAAAGTATATGATTAATGGTACAAGTATCCATGAAAGGTTATTCAGATATTTTTGGAATGTAGATGATATGTGCATAATGAAGGGATAAGACGATAATGAGATGTTTGATTGTATTCATGAGCTCATGATTGATATAAGGACTATGTGATATCATGGTTTGAGTATATAGAATTTTGAGGATTTTAGTATGTGGAAGGTGTTAACTTTTAACTGCATTCATGTTTTCACAAAGGTATTCAAGAGAGTACATGATTAAGGACTTTGAATGTTTGGAATGTAACCAACAAAACATATCTTATGATATATGGGAATTGACGATGGTATTAAATCTCTGGTAATCGTTTTCACTATGTTATGAGAGTGGATTGCATTATTATGGATAAGCCTAAAGATTAGACTGGATTATGTTGGACATAAGTTAGTATTGTTTAAGGATAGAAGATTTTCGATATTATTGATGGGATGTTATAGTAACGTAGTTTTAGAAAAAGGGACAACCTACAGGACGGGCGACAGCCCATCGCTTCGGACAAGGCTGTAGGAATCGAACCCACAACCAAAGTGCGACTGGCCTTTATCACCTACCACTGACCTACAGGAAGTCCCTGTTTAGTAGAAACTAGTTTTATTATATTAAGCAGTATGATATATGAAGTATAAGTCCATTTTAGGAACCATATATGATTAATCCCACTATAGATCGACTTATGTATATAAATTTTGCTAACCTTTTGAGACAGATGGAATGACCCGTCATTCTATCACATGATCTGCTAACACTTCACAAATAACAAATTCAACTTCATTTATTTAAGAGATGAAGTAGAAATTGTTCAAGGCACGAACAAAAATGAGATTGTACCAAAATAAAGTAAGTATTTATTCTAAGCAAATTTTCAACTTTAGGGAAATGATCTTGAAAACCAAAAATGTTGTCCTAGTGATCTTATACCTGATGAATCAGATGGTACCTTATATCATCACAAATCTATGGATTTGTGATTACTGGCTTTTCCATAGCCATGTTCTCTTCCACTCTCCATCAGAACATGATAGTTAGATTTCTCTTCCATATCCATATTTTCACCTATGTGGAAACCCAATGATTAGTTTATTTGGGTAACCGTTACGTTTCATACTTTTGTTTTTAAAGATTGGTTTTGATATTCCTTTTTACGATGTGGGTTTCTATTAAAGAAACTTTCGAATAGTAAACCATTTATAACCCCGACGAATTTCGAGGGCGAAATTCATTTTAAGGGGGGTAGAATGTAACAGCCCAAGATTTTATAAAAAAATTCTTTTTAATTTTATTAATGTCTTGTGTTGTACGCTACACCAAAAGGAGCTTGCACAACACACATCCTTGACTTGCCTTGCATTACACGCAATCACAACCTTCCTCGATAGCGTGTGTAATACGCAATACCGAGTTTCACTAAACAACGATATGCTATTAAAATATTATTCAAACTAGCCGTTATGAATAGTAATAACCACTTTTTAAAACTCTGTAAATCTTATTTTTCAAAATGAACTTCATTTTTGGATTCGGAGTATCGAATTTAGCCTAAGGTGAAATTTTGGTACTTTTCGGATAACTTTCATATTCTGATGAATAGTGAAAATTACTAAATTATAATTAACAAAAACTTTTTTAATCGAAATAATTAATAGTGATAAATCATTAATTTGATTGGTTTTAAAGTATATTTAGAATATATTTTTACAATTTAATACAATGTTGTTCATTGGATGTAATTTCACATTTAAACTAGACATAAACAAGTGTCAATCTTTTGATAGATATTGTTACTTAAAAACACGCTATTTGTTTTAACAGCGGGATTTAATTATAAAATTAATTAATGCAACTTTTATGTTATGAATTTGGTAAAATAGACTTCATTTTTGAATTCGGAATATGAAATATAGCTTGGGATGAAATTTTGGCATTTTTCTGAAAAACATCAATTTTTGATGAATAGTGAAACTACTAAGTGGTAGGTTAAAAACTGAATTTTTGCATAAAACTTAATTTTACTGCTTCTGTGAATGGAATTTCGAAAATACGAGAGACACGGTTAATATCAAGGACTAAAATGTGGTTCAATGAGATGAAAATAATTTTTTGGTGAATAGTAACTTTTTACTTTTTTTTACCATGGTTAATAGTAAATAGGGTAACTAAGGGTAAATATGATATTAATATTACCCTAACACATGTCCTAATTCTATTGGACAAGTGTAATTCGACCAAAAACAAACTTAGGAATAAAATATGACCATTTAGGCCCACTTGGATTAGATTAGGACATTTATTATTAATTTATTTAAAGAAGGGTTAAAATAGTTAAAAATCAAAGTATAATAAGTAAATCATTTCTAATATGGGGTTATAAATACGATAAATTCGATTGTAAATATTAATTAGAAAGCTAAAAAGCTTTCCTACATGATGGTATTTTATTTGTAATTTTTAGACATAAAATAATTTAATTTATTTATGACACAACGATGATGCAGTAATTATCTTATTAATGAAATATTGACATAATTGATGTTATAAACACCAAAATAAATGTAATTTGAGAATTTTTATGAATTCCACTAATTTTCTAGGTTACTATTATATATTAATGTTGATTTAATCAACTTGGTTCGAACATTTAATTCTGTTATGACTTTCACAAAAATCATATATCAAATAGTGTCAAAATTGACACAAAATAGTTTTTAAATCAAATATTATATTATTAATTGTTATTGTATTCCTAAAAATCTAAGGTTCGGCCAAATGACTTAGATAAGGATATATATATTAATAATAAACAATTTGGGGTTCGTTTGGCATGTTATAGTAAGTTTATTAACCATATAGTGAAAGAAAACAAAAAGACATGGTAAAAGTTAAATTATTTAACTTAGAGTTAAATCTAATTGATAAGGTTAAAATAATATCCTAAACTTGTCTAAATTCTATTGGTTGATAGGATTTCGACCCATACCCACATTAGCTTCGAAATAAGACCCTTTGGAACCATTATAAACCGATTTTGACTTTAATATAAAATAATATTTTGAGATATTCCTAAGGTGCCCCTCTCCTCCCCTATAAAAGGACACCTCCTCCCCCTCCTCCTCACACCAATTTGAGCACTCAAGCTCGGCCAACCCCTGCCAAAATCTCTTCTCCACTTCCCTAGCAACATCCTAGAGGTTCTGGTCTTCCTCAAAGACCAATTCTAGTTCCCTAAGAGGAGATCTCAAAGAGGCACTTCAAAGAAGAGGTAATTACCGTTACCAATTCTTTCATCTTTATTTATTCTTCCACTTCTTCTTCTTAGGTTGTTTCATTATGAAGTAATAACATCAGTATCACTCATATACTGATATGTTATTATAAGTATGAAACAACCCTATTTCACCATCCATCCATCCTACGGAAAAAGAAATCACCGCGCGTGCGTACGTACGGAATACCGTCTCCACGCCGTGGTGTAATCTATTTTCCACCACCACCTTACATGGATGGGTATAATGGTGTAAAGAATAACTATACATAGTTATTACAACATCATATTGATTCTGATATATTGTATAATCCACTCCAATTCAATTCAATATTTATAGAAATGATATCATCGCTCGTGCGTACGTACGGAATACCGTCTCCACGACGCGATGAGATTCATTCTCCATGTTAACCATTTAAGAATGATTATAATGTATATATAAGAAATAATAATGAAATATATGACATTATAAAGCTACTGGATTTATGTATATATATACATATGTAAGTCATCTACTTACTTCCATTTCAAGACAATAAGGAAAGGAAAACAGCGTTCATGCGTACGTACGGACTACCGTCTCCATGAACGGTGTTTTTCATTTTATTTATCTACCTAATATATATATATATATACTGAATATATATGATATATAAATCATATTTTACATTCTGGAAGTAAGTAAATCATGATATAAGTAATAATGATGTCAAGAACAACAAGTCAAACCACCTACGATAAATGAAACGATTTTACCCAAAACGCTTCTTTAACATGGAATTTACAAAAGAACGGGTAATATAATGTCCCAAGTGAACCATATATGATATCATAACAATGAATATGATTCTGTAATAAGTCAATAACATGATTTAAATCATTATACAGGAGGTTCGGACACATACGAAGCAAATCAGACCTAAGGTAAGGGAAATATCACAATCTCATTTTTTTATCCGAGATTGTTTATTCGTAAGTATTTACTGGGGTGTATTTTATCATCCACATCCATGTTTTATCAATATGTAATATTATTTCCATCCACCTAAAATTGTTTAAATCCATTTTTACCCTTTGGTGAGTTTTTAGTAATACGTATGAAAGGAATCTTTTGTCGTTTTTCGTACGAGGTACTTTTTGACTTTTCCGACAAAAGTACGAAGAATGTTTTTTTTAACTTATACGGCACAAACGGATTTATATTGTTTTATAAAGCCTTATTTTCATGAAGCTTACTCTAAAAGATTTCATGACTATTTTCAATAAAATCTCTTTCTTTTAAAATTGCATGATGTTTTGTGAAAAGAAATTGATTTTGAAGAAGAAAGGATATTTTCCTCAAGAATTCAATTCAAGTGTTTTATCAAAATTATTTTCCATATAAGATAATAAAGGGTTCTGTTTCTATCCATATTTTTACATTGATTTGACTATGTTGTGATGAAATTATGTTTATGAATTCCTTTATCTTATATGAATGGTTTTATGATGTCATGTTGTTTAAGAATCCCATTTTTATTACATGGGTTATGCAATGATGTATGATTTATGATTTTGTGGCACACATAAGAAAGGATTCATTAAGAGATGGGTGGGACCTATATCTCCCTCCAATGCATTGGGTAAAGATTTCATATCTCATGAGATAGACATGGCTGGAATGGTAGGTTATACCGGTTCAGTGAAACAGGACTGAAACGAGGATTACTCGATTTAGAAAGGGACTTTGTCCACTAAGATAGTCTTGGCAATGAGTCTTGACTAACAAGAAATGATTCTCTATGATTATGTGTGTATGCCACAATGAGTAATGTTTTAAGTAAGGGTTTCATTTTCACTACTATGATTTATCCCATGTTATGAAATTATGCTCTCTTTTGCAGGTTAAGATTTCCAAAAATGTTATGTTCTTATGAAAATTATGTGATTGATATTTCTTTTGTTTACCCTTACTGAGCATTTGAGCTCACCCTTTTATGTTTTCTTTTCCCCAGGATATAAAGAAAGGTTTTAGGTAAAAAAAAAGGAAGATCTTTGTGGGAGATTTTGAAGATCTTTCACCAGGATTAGAAGATTACGTTCCGAGTTTCCAAAGACACTAAACTATTACGATCCTTGTGTGTATATTTTTGTTATGTATTAAGTATTCCGCAAAAGTAATGTAATGTTCATGTACGTTAGGCTTCTGGTCTCTACAGTTGGTATCAGAGGAAAGGTTTAGTCAACCTTTGGAAACTAGGATGCGAAAACGTTAGTGAGATCCCTAGAGATATTTCTAAGGTATGTCTGGGGATGTCCCTAAGGATAAGTATACGTATAGGTTATAGTACTAGAACTACGCTAACGATCATATAATTAAACCTAAGATGTTAGATATTGAAGGTACTCCCCCTTTATTATGTTGTTTTCCCTAGCATGATTTTTGCCTCTCACACTATTCATTTTGGGTTTTAGAAAATGGCTGGAAACAAGATGATTCACGATAATGGAGGATATGATAGACAATGGAATGATATTCTTCATGAGAAACCAAATGAAATGGGATTTGGAAGTCCAAAGATCATTATTATGCCGAATCAGCAATCTCATAATATGATCAATAAAGTAAAATTTGGTAAGTTTCCTGACTCAGCTAATAAGAGAAAGATGGAGTTTCATGATGATCATAGAGGAAAGAAAGTTCAATTTCCCCTATGTAAATCATGTGGGAAGAGGCATCAAGGAGAATGTTTCAAGGGAACTGGAAGATGCTTTGGGTGTGGAAAAGAAGGACACAAAGCAAGTAAGTGCAAAGGAAAAGGTTCGGTTAACACCATGGATGAGGATAATGGTATTGCTACGACATCAAAAATGGTTAAGTGTTTTAAATGTGGAATGTATGGGCATTATGAAAACAAATGCCCTAAGGGAAAGACTTATGAAGAGAATCAGTATGGTCATATGGGTAGTATTTATGTGGATGATGATGATGAGACTACAAATGATATGTGAGATGAAAGAATTGTTGAAGCTCGGTCAATGGTTTAAGAATGTAGTGGAATGATTACATGTTTATCACGTGTAATGTTGTATAAGTAATCTCATGGTACTATGGAATAAAAAGACATCTAAGGATTGTTACACTGTTGTCTTTCCTTGAGTTTTGAAAGTATATGATTAATGGTACAAGTATCCATGAAAGGTTATTCAGATATTTTTGGAATGTAGATGATATGTGCATAATGAAGGGATAAGACGATAATGAGATGTTTGATTGTATTCATGAGCTCATGATTGATATAAGGACTATGTGATATCATGGTTTGAGTATATAGAATTTTGAGGATTTTAGTATGTGGAAGGTGTTAACTTTTAACTGCATTCATGTTTTCACAAAGGTATTCAAGAGAATACATGATTAAGGACTTTGAATGTTTGGAATGTAACCAACAAAACATATCTTATGATATATGGGAATTGACGATGGTATTAAATCTCTGGTAATCGTTTTCACTATGTTATGAGAGTGGATTGCATTATTATGGATAAGCCTAAAGATTAGACTGGATTATGTTGGACATAAGTTAGTATTGTTTAAGGATAGAAGATTTTCGATATTATTGATGGGATGTTATAGTAACGTAGTTTTAGAAAAAGGGACAACCTACAGGACGGGCGACAGCCCATCGCTTCGGACAAGGCTGTAGGAATCGAACCCACAACCAAAGTGCGACTGGCCTTTATCACCTACCACTGACCTACAGGAAGTCCCTGTTTAGTAGAAACTAGTTTTATTATATTAAGCAGTTTGATATATGAAGTATAAGTCCATTTTAGGAACCATATATGATTAATCCCACTATAGATCGACTTATGTATATAAATTTTGCTAACCTTTTGAGACAGATGGAATGACCCGTCATTCTATCACATGATCTGCTAACACTTCACGAATAACAAATTCAACTTCATTTATTTAAGAGATGAAGTAGAAATTGTTCAAGGCACGAACAAAAGTGAGATTGTACCAAAATAAAGTAAGTATTTATTCTAAGCAAATTTTCAACTTTAGGGAAATGATCTTGAAAACCAAAAATGTTGTCCTAGTGATCTTATACCTGATGAATCAGATGGTACCTTATATCATCACAAATCTATGGATTTGTGATTACTGGCTTTTCCATAGCCATGTTCTCTACCACTCTCCATCAGAACATGATAGTTAGATTTCTCTTCCATATCCATATTTTCACCTATGTGGAAACCCAATGATTAGTTTATTTGGGTAACCGTTACGTTTCATACTTTTGTTTTTAAAGATTGGTTTTGATATTCCTTTTTACGATGTGGGTTTCTATTAAAGAAACTTTCGAATAGTAAACCATTTATAACCCCGACGAATTTCGAGGGCGAAATTCATTTTAAGAGGGGTAGAATGTAACAGCCCAAGATTTTATAAAAAAATTCTTTTTAATTTTATTAATGTCTTGTGTTGTACGCTACCTCAAAAGGAGCTTGCACAACACACATCCTTGACTTGCCTTGCATTACACGCAATCACAACCTTCCTCGATAGCGTGTGTAATACGCAATACCGAGTTTCACTAAACAACGATATGCTATTAAAATATTATTCAAACTAGCCGTTATGAATAGTAATAACCACTTTTTAAAACTCTGTAAATCTTATTTTTCAAAATGAACTTCATTTTTGGATTCGGAGTATCGAATTTAGCCTAAGGTGAAATTTTGGTACTTTTCGGATAACTTTCATATTCTGATGAATAGTGAAAATTACTAAATTATAATTAACAAAAACTTTTTTAATCGAAATAATTAATAGTGATAAATCATTAATTTGAGTGGTTTTAAAGTATATTTAGAATATATTTTTACAATTTAATACAATGTTGGTCATTGGATGTAATTTCACATTTAAACTAGACATAAACAAGTGTCAATCTTTTGATAGATATTGTTACTTAAAAACACGCTATTTGTTTTAACAGCGGGATTTAATTATAAAATTAATTAATGCAACTTTTATGTTATGAATTTGGTAAAATAGACTTCATTTTTGAATTCGGAATATGAAATATAGCTTGGGATGAAATTTTGGCATTTTTCTGAAAAACATCAATTTTTGATGAATAGTGAAACTACTAAGTGGTAGGTTAAAAACTGAATTTTTGCATAAAACTTAATTTTACTGCTTCTGTGAATGGAATTTCGAAAATCCGAGAGACACAGTTAATATCAAGGACTAAAATGTGGTTCAATGAGATGAAAATAATTTTTTGGTGAATAGTAACTTTTTACTTTTTTTTACCATGGTTAATAGTAAATAGGGTAACTAAGGGTAAATATGATATTAATATTACCCTAACACATGTCCTAATTCTATTGGACAAGTGTAATTCGACCAAAAACAAACTTAGGAATAAAATATGACCATTTAGGCCCACTTGGATTAGATTAGGACATTTATTATTAATTTATTTAAAGAAGGGTTAAAATAGTTAAAAATCAAAGTTTAATAAGTAAATCATTTCTAATATGGGGTTATAAATACGATAAATTCGATTGTAAATATTCATTAGAAAGCTAAAAAGCTTTCCTACATGATGGTATTTTATTTGTAATTTTTAGACATAAAATAATTTAATTTATTTATGACACAACGATGATGCAGTAATTATCTTATTAATGAAATATTGACATAATTGATGTTATAAACACCAAAATAAATGTAATTTGAGATTTTTTATGAATTCCACTAATTTTCTAGGTTACTATTATATATTAATGTTTATTTAATCAACTTGGTTCGAACATTTAATTCTGTTATGACTTTCACAAAAATCATATATCAAATAGTGTCAAAATTGACACAAAATAGTTTTTAAATCAAATATTATATTATTAATTGTTATTATATTCCTAAAAATCTAAGGTTCGGCCAAATGACTTAGATAAGGATATATATATTAATAATAAATAATTTGGGGTTCGTTTGGCATGTTATAGTAAGTTTATTAACCATATAGTGAAAGAAAACAAAAAGACATGGTAAAAGTTAAATTATTTAACTTAGAGTTAAATCTAATTGATAAGGTTAAAATAATATCCTAAACTTGTCTAAATTCTATTGGTTGATAGGATTTCGACCCATACCCACATTAGCTTCGAAATAAGACCCTTTGGAACCATTATAAACCGATTTTGACTTTAATATAAAATAATATTTTGAGATATTCCTAAGGTGCCCCTCTCCTCCCCTATAAAAGGACACCTCCTCCCCCTCCTCCTCACACCAATTTGAGCACTCAAGCTCGGCCAACCCCTGCCAAAATCTCTTCTCCACTTCCCTAGCAACATCCTAGAGGTTCTGGTCTTCCTCAAAGACCAATTCTAGTTCCCTAAGAGGAGGTCTCAAAGAGGCACTTCAAAGAAGAGGTAATTACCGTTACCAATTCTTTCATCTTTATTTCTTCTTCCACTTCTTCTTCTTAGGTTGTTTCATTATGAAGTAATAACATCAGTATCACTCATATACTGATATGTTATTATAAGTATGAAACAACCCTATTTCACCATCCATCCATCCTACGGAAAAAGATATCACCGCGCGTGCGTACGTACGGAATACCGTCTCCACGCCGTGGTGTAATCTATTTTCCACCACCACCTTACATGGATGGGTATAATGGTGTAAAGAATAACTATACATAGTTATTACAACATCATATTGATTCTGATATATTGTATAATCCACTCCAATTCAATTCAATATTTATAGAAATGATATCATCGCTCGTGCGTACGTACGGAATACCGTCTCCACGACGCGATGAGATTCATTCTCCATGTTAACCATTTAAGAATGATTATAATGTATATATAAGAAATAATAATGAAATATATGAAATTATAAATCTACTGGATTTATGTATATATATACATATGTAAGTCATCTACTTACTTCCATTTCAAGACAATAAGGAAAGGAAAACAGCGTTCATGCGTACGTACGGACTACCGTCTCCATGAACGGTGTTTTTCATTTTATTTATCTACCTATTATATATATACATATACTGAATATATATGATATATAAATCATATTTTACATTCTGGAAGTAAGTAAATCATGATATAAGTAATAATGATGTCAAGAACAACAAGTCAAACCACCTACGATAAATGAAACGATTTTACCCAAAACGCTTCTTTAACATGGAATTTACAAAAGAACGGGTAATATAATGTCATAAGTGAACCATATATGATATCATAACAATTAATATGATTCTGTAATAAGTCAATAACATGATTTAAATCATTATACAGGAGGTTCGGACACATACGAAGCAAATCAGACCTAAGGTAAGGGAAATATCACAATCTCATTTTTTTATCCGAGATTGTTTATTCGTAAGTATTTACTGGGGTGTATTTTATCATCCACATCCATGTTTTATCAATATGTAATATTATTTCCATCCACCTAAAATTGTTTAAATCCATTTTTACCCTTTGGTGAGTTTTTAGTAATACGTATGAAAGGAATCTTTTGTCGTTTTTCGTACGAGGTACTTTTTGACTTTTCCGACAAAAGTACGAAGAATGTTTTTTTTTAACTTATACGGCACGAACGGATTTATATTGTTTTATAAAGCCTTATTTTCATGAAGCTTCCTCTAAAAGATTTCATTACTATTTTCAATAAAATCTCTTTCTTTTAAAATTGCATGATGTTTTGTGAAAAGAAATTGATTTTGAAGAAGAAAGGATATTTTCCTCAAGAATTCAATTCAAGTGTTTTATCAAAATTATTTTCCATATAAGATAATAAAGGGTTCTGTTTCTATCCATATTTTTACATTGATTTGACTATGTTGTGATGAAATTATGTTTATGAATTCCTTTATCTTATATGAATGGTTTTATGATGTCATGTTGTTTAAGAATCCCATTTTTATTACATGGGTTATGCAATGATGTATGATTTATGATTTTGTGGCACACATAAGAAAGGATTCATTAAGAGATGGGTGGGACCTATATATCCCTCCAATGCATTGGGTAAAGATTTCATATCTCATGAGATAGACATGGCTGGAATGGTAGGTTATACCGGTTCAGTGAAACAGGACTGAAACGAGGATTACTCGATTTAGAAAGGGACTTTGTCCACTAAGATAGTCTTGGCAATGAGTCTTGACTAACAAGAAATGATTCTCTATGATTATGTGTGTATGCCACAACGAGTAATGTTTTAAGTAAGGGTTTCATTTTCACTACTATGATTTATCCCATGTTATGAAATTATGCTCTCTTTTGCAGGTTAAGATTTCCAAAAATGTTATGTTCTTATGAAAATTATGTGATTGATATTTCTTTTGTTTACCCTTACTGAGCATTTGAGCTCACCCTTTTATGTTTTCTTTTCCCCAGGATATAAAGAAAGGTTTTAGGTAAAAAAAAAGGAAGATCTTTGTGGGAGATTTTGAAGATCTTTCACCAGGATTAGAAGATTACGTTCCAAGTTTCCAAAGACACTAAACTATTACGATCCTTGTGTGTATATTTTTGTTATGTATTAAGTATTCCGCAAAAGTAATGTAATGTTCATGTACGTTAGGCTTCGGGTCTCTACAGAGGCACACAGCGTGGAGCCAGTCTTTCGAGAGGCTGGCAGTGCTACACATGCGGCGGGTAGGGCCACATGGCTCGTGACTGCCCGAACCACCATGCCGAGGAGCAGCAGACGGTTGAGGGGCCACCCAGGCAGAGGCAGACGGTCAACTGTGGAGGTCCCCAGGGAGGAGGCGGATGAGGCAGAGGAGCTGGTCGAGCATCAGGTGGTGGGTGATGCTTTGAGGCTCTACCACCACCACCACCAGGAGGTCCACCCTGACCACAGGGTGCTGGCGGGCAGAGACAGGCACAACACCAGGCAGTGGAGTCCTACGACCACGGCGCACCCGAGATGATTCGAGGTACGATCTGTGTCTATTCCACCCTTGCTGCAATTATTATAGACACAAGATCGAGTCACTCTTTCATATCCTCTGCCCTTGTTTGGAGCTCAGAGATTCCGACAGAGCTGTTGGCTCGATCCTTACAGCTAGAAACTCCTACGGGAGAAGACTCGATGATTACGCACTAGTGCCGGCAGTGTGATCTTACTCTAGGAGGTGAGAGCTTCAGCTGGGATCTTCTTGTAGCGGCGTCAAGGCCTTACGACGTCATCATGGGCATAGATTGGTTATCTATATTCCATGCGCATATTGACTGTATTAGGCGCAAGGTCCGATGTGTACGCACCGACGGGAGCAGGTTCACCTTCACCGGCAAGAAGGGAGCCTTCGCAAAACAGGATGGACTTCCGCAGAGGAGAGGAAAACCCATAACTCATCAGTTGGCTAGCCTCATCCTAGGAGAAGTTGACGTGTGGAGTCCTAGTTTTCCTGCAGCGGTGGATCAGTATGCTGGCGTCTTTCCCGATGACGTTCCAGGACAACCTCCTCACAGAGAGGTAGAATTTTATATTGATCTGTACCCCGTGACATCACTGATATCCACTCCAGAATATCAGATGGCCCCCGCTGAGCTTCGAGAGCTACGGTTACAGTTGGAGGACTTGCAGGGCAAGGGATTCATCTGACCCAGTGTTTCACCCTGGGATTCCCCGATATTGTTTTCCAAGAAGGCGGACGGGAGCTTCCATCTATGTGTCGATTATCGTCGCCTGAACAAGGTGACAGTGAGGAACAAGTATCCGCTACCGAGGATTGATTACCTCTTCGATCAGCTCAATTGAGCACGGTGGTTCTCGAAGATAGACCTCAGGTCAGGCTATCATCAGCTCCAAGTTCGGGATGAGGACGTGCAGAAGACGGCCTTCAGATGTCGGGATGGCCACTATGAGTTCTTGGTTATTCCATTCGGCGTAACCAATTCTCCAACAGTGTTCATGGACCTCATGAACAGGATCTTTCAGCAATACCGCGATCGATTTGTCGTAGTCTTCATCGATGACATTTTGATTTACTCGATGACTGAGGAGGTGAACACCTACCACTTACGGGTTGTACTAGACACACTTCGAGAGCACCGGCTTTATGGAAAGCTCTCGAAGTTCCAGTTCTAGATACATGAGGTCCACTTCTTGGGGCACGTCATTTCTGAGGCGGGAGTTGTGGTGGATCCCACAAAGATCGAGGAAGTGCTATCTTGGGATCTACCCAAGAGCGTGACAAAGGTGCGGAGTTTCTTGGGACTAGCTGGATACTATCAAAGATTTGTGCCAGACTTCTCCAGAGATTCGGAACCACTCTCAGCTTTGACGAAGAAGGGGAAACCCATTGTGCGGTCAGACAGATGTCAGTAGAGCTTCTAGTAGCTGAGATAGAGATTGAACAACGCACCTATCTTGAGGTTGCCTGAGGAGGGAGTAGGGTACGTAGTCTACTGCGATGCATCAGGGACTGGACTCGGATGTGTCCTGATGCATGAGTGGGCATTGATCACCTATGGATCATGTCAGTTGAATCCGCATGAGCAGAACTTCACTACCCATGACCTGGAGTTAGCAGCAGTGGTCTTCGCTCTGAAGTCATGGAGACACTATCTTATTGGTGAGTGCTTTACAGTCTTTTCTGACCATCAGAGTCTCAGGTACATCTTCTCGAAGAAGGACCTGAACCTGAGACAGCGGCGATGGATCGAGTTCCTCCATGAATATGACTTTGAGATAGTCTATACTCTTGGAAAGGGGAACGTGGTAGCCGATGCTCTCAGCAGGAGGACGGGCATTCAGCTACTTGAGGAGGTGACAGAGAAGCTAGCCGCTTTGAAGATATCATTTGTGGATAGAGATGGAGCAGTCTTCCTTCAGTCTCTCAAAGTCACTCCTCCACTACTACAACAGGTCAGAGAGGCACATCGTGGGGATGATGACTGTGAGACGCAGCGTGCACAGTTATCCTAAGGACAGGCACCTGATGGCTTCTCCTTTGGAGCATAGCACGACATCCTTTTCAAAGGATGTACCTTGGTACCAGTCGCTTTACGAGAGGAGGTGCTGAGAGAGTTTCACACTTCTCCTTTGGAGGTACATCCTGGAGTGGAGAAGATATACCAGGATCTCAAACGACTGCACTGGTGTCCAGGCATGAAGAAGGCTGTGGCAAAGTTCGTTTCTTGATGCCTCACCTGCCAGCAGGTAAAGGCAGACCATCTGGTACCAGCAGGCTTGGTACACCCCTTGGAGGTCTCGGAGTGGAAGTGGGATGGGGTATCTATGGAATTCATGACTGGACTTCCACGCACTTCCAGAGATCATGACTCCATTTGGGTGATTGTCGACCGACTCACCAAGTCGGATCACTTCTTACCCATCAGAGAGCAGGGCTCAGTAGAGATCTTGGGGAATCTATACATTTAGGAGATTGTACGGCTTCACGGTGTGCCATCATCTATCATCTCCGATCAAGATGCTCGATTTACTTCCTTGCTTTGGAAGGGGTTGCAGGAGGCATTCGGGACGCAGCTACGTCTGAGCACTGCCTTTCACCCTCAGGCGGATGGTCAGATGGAGAGGACCATTCAGACTCTTGAGGACATGCTCCGCGCATGTGTCCTCAACTTTGGTCGCAGCTGGGAGGACTACCTACCCTTGGTGGAGTTCACCTACAACAACAGCTACCACTCCACCTTCAGGATGTCACCATACAAGGCGTTGTATGGTAGACCTTGCAGATCTCCTTTGTGCTGGACAGACCCTAGGGAGTCAGCACTCATGGGACCAGAGATGGTCTGGGCCACGATAGAGAAGGTCCAGGTCATCCTGGAGCAGATGAGGACAACTCAGAGCCGATATAAGTCTTACGATGACAGGAGGCGGAGGCCACTAGAGTTCGAGGATGGCGACCATGTCTTCTTGCGTGTCTCACCTCGACGTGGATTACAGAGATTTGGCTGAGGCGGCAAGTTGTCTTCACACTTCATTGGACCTTTCCAGGTCCTCAGCAGGATCGTCGAGGTGGCTTATCGCCTGGCTCTACCACCTCAGTTGCACCGGGTGCACGACGTCTTCTACGTATCTCAGCTGATGAGATACCTGGACGACCCGACACATATCATTGACCACGGGGAGCTGGACGTTGATGATGGGGCGGCTTTTTTGGAGGTCCCGGTGGAGATCGAGGATCTACATGAGCGGGTCCTACATGGACGGTCGATTCCTCTAGTGCGCATCAGGTGGCAGCACGAGAACCTCTAGGAGAGCACAAGGGAGCGGGAGGCTCTAATGTGTGCTCAGTACCCACATTTGTTTCCCTAGTTTATGATGTTTCTTTACGGGGACATAAATCCCTGAGGTGGGAGTGATGTAAAGACCCGTAAATTTCAAGGAAATTTTTTTCTTAATTTTCTTTGGAATTTTACAAGAACACAGTTTCTAACGGCACGTGATTCCAAGGCCTGGTGTGCCCGGAATCATTTTCTGAAGTTTGGCTCGGGTACGTTCAGTAAACGAACGAGAGGGTTCTTCTAACTTTTGAACAGGTGCTCGGAATCAAATTTTGAGGGCACCGATGGAATCGCAGCCCCAGTATTTTCTTAGAAACGCCTCTTCCGGAGTTGCATTTTCTCGGGTGTGTTTTTAATTTTTGGGATTTAAGATAAGAAATAAAATAATGTGGTACAACAAACTTTATTTTATTTCACTTAAAGACGCTTAAAGCCACCTATAGATGCTTAAGCTGAGTTGAAGCAGATAGGGTGGAACCCAAAATATCCTACCCTCTTGGTAGGATATTTGTGAGGTGTGGCCCACATGAGCCCCACCATTTCTTTTCCGCTAAGTAACACACCCACGAAAACCCCTTTTAAATGAAAGTCAACTGACGCATTTTCTAATTTATTAACGCCCCTTTTAATTGGGTGGGTAGTTCTTCGAAATTAAATCTATGAATTAATTTGTTCGTTTCATAACCTATTTTCAAACTGTTGGCATATTAATAAAATAAGACCAACACTTGTATTCTTGTGGATTGTACGTTGAGAGGATTTGAGAGAAACTTAAGATCTTCATCCTCCTTCACGAAGAACGCGAAGAACCCGAAGAACACAAAGAATGCCGGCTTCTGAAAAAGGGTGATGAAGAATGCCAAAACCCCGGAGATCGACAATGTGACGCCGAAGATTCTCCCTTCGCAACGCTTCTTCCATGAAGAACCATCCCCGTGACAATCTTTGATCGGCATCTTGAGGTAGGGGATTGTGGACCTTTTAATTCTTTGTGGTCTATAACAACAACATGGATTTAATTGTTATAATGAAATCTGTATGTCCTTGATCCTCGGAGTTCGTCGACGCAACGTTGTATACCGCGACGACGCGACGCCCTTCCGCGACGCAACGATCCTCTTCTTCCGCGACGATCAATTCCGCGTAGAATGCTCGTTCGACGACTTTGACGAGGTAGGGGTTTTGATTCTTTAAATCTTTGTGATTTGTATTTCTCGGTTGTTCAATGATTGATTGGGAGACTTTTAAAACCGCTAACGCGGTGGGTGCAGACTAACGCACATGTCCGAACCCACCGCCCTTTTTTCGTTCTTGGTGTGCGGAACGTCGGACGATGGAAAACGGGGCCGCAAGGGTGATTTGAGGGCCTTGTAGTGAAGATCAGGTCTCGGGAGGACGACTGGTGAAGACCGCACGCAAAACGGACCATCGGAGCGCGTCCGGTGGTCCACGGAAACTCCCGCCGCGGCTGAAGCCGTGGCTGCAAGGCGGTTCCACGGCCGCGCGGAACCGGGAGGCGGGACGCGGCTTACGCCACGTCCGGGTACCGCAGAGTGGCCCCCGCGCGGGGGCCGCGGTTCCCTCGCTCGGGCGCTCGGCCGAGCTGAGCCGAGTCGACCCGCTGGGCTGGGTCGCGCCCAGGCCAGGCCGGGTCGGGCCCAGGCCGGGTCATGCCAAACCGGGTCGAACCCGGACCCGGGTCGGGTCGACCCTATTCGGGCCGACCCAGGGGGGTTGGGGCGGGTCGGTCCGGGCCCAGACCCCCCCCCCGTTTTCTGCCCCTTTTTGGTTTTTTGCCCATATCTTGGGCTACAGACCACCTATTGATGCGCCGTCAGCGGAAACACGATCCTTGGATTGAGACAGTCATTTCTGTATGTTACACTCATGGTTTCAGAACACTTTGGGTTCGGCCGGGATGGTTCATACACGAAACCAACCGGGCCCTCGGAGCAGAAATGCTCATATCTTGAGCTTTGGACGTCTGATTGACGTGCTATCTACTTTGTTGAATTCCTCTAAGTGAGAAGGATATTTTGACTTACTCCACCCAAGGATTGGACGTTGGTGGAGTACGGTCGGGTTGGTTTTTCCTTGAAAACCAACCGGGCCCCTAGGACGAAAAAGCCAATAACTCTCAGACCGGGCGTCCGATTGACGCGCCGTTTGCGACGTTGAGTTCCTGTTTACGATATGGAACTTTTGGATACATCAACTCTATACTATGTGTCAGTTGATGTATCATCCTCTCGGCTCATGGAGTGGACCCTCCAGAACGAGCTTGCTGTGTGCGGGAACCCTAGAGCTGGTTGTGGCTGCTTCTGTGATGACGACGACTGTGTAGAGATCCTTAGTGGATTCGACGGCGACAACTACAACACTCAGTGATCCTTTTTGGGTCAGTGCTACCGATCCTGTGTGGGTCCGATCCTGTGTGGGTTAGCGCTCATCGATCCTATATGGGCCATCGCCTACAGATCCTGTGTGGGTCTTTGTGGGGGTTAGTTACCTATCAATCCTGTGTGGGTCAGATCCTTTGTGGGTTATTGCGGGGGTTAGTTACCTATTGATCCTTTGTGATTCAGATCCTTTGTGGGTCATTGCGGGGGTTAGTACCTATCGATCATTTGTGGGTCCGACGGCTTAGATGAATCAGTTGCAATATCTAGTCATCTTTATCATCATTCAACGAAGTATACCAGTGTGAGCTGAATCCTATTTTTCTTTCCATTGTGGATTGTGTTGTGCAATCCTGTGTGGATTTAAATTTTTCTTTCCTATGTGGACTGGGTTGTACTTGAGCTCGGATGTTGGATCCGAGCGAGAATTGATGACTTAGGTATATGTATGGGCATATTCTTTGTTGTGTCAGATGTTACTTCGTGATTGTATCTTTCCTTTGTGGTTTATCCTTTGTGTATTCTGGGAGACCTTCGGGGGTCTCTGGGTCCCTACTGAGTATCTTATACTCACCCCTACATGGGCTATGCCCGCACTACGTTGTGTTGGTTGCAGAGGACGGACAACGCTGATCATGGTGGAGGCTTGAGGAGCAGGACAGTACCTGGAGGTGGACCACTGGGTGGGACGTACTCGGAGCGGTCGGCTGGACCCGGGGAGTAGTGGAGGCTATCTGTACCCACCCTTTAGGTGGGACTTCCAGTGGACGGCTCGACGTTGCAGCTTTACTTTTCAGTTGATGTTTTCCCTTTCAAGTTGTACTTTACTTTCAGTATGGGTTTGTATTCTGTCCCAATTACTTTTCCGCACTTACTATTGTACCAGTTTTTACTTAGTGTTTACTTCTGTCTGCATACTCTGTGGTGTTTGTTGTTTACTTTACACAGAGAATGCCTTCCCTTTACTGGGATTTACTCCTTGGTGCCAGTTGCCAGCCACTGGCCTATGGAAGGCGGGCTTGGGGTATTCACGGTACAGGCCCTGAGGACGGGTCGTGATATAAGAAAAGAAATATGTTGCAACCAAAAATAACACTTTCTGAATTTTTCTATATAGTTTCTTTTCCATTACGGTTTGTGAAACAAACCTTATATGTTTTTCATGATCATATTTATTTTTATAAAATAATATTATATCATCAATAAATACAACCACAAACTTATCCATGAACTCATGAAATATTCTATTCATAAGATTCTTGAATATAGAAGGTGCATTAATTAACCCAAATGGAATAACAACAAATTCATAATGCCCATATCTAGTACAAAAGGCTGTTTTTGGGATGTCATACTCCTTAAACTTCAGCTGATGGTATATGGTTCTCATGTCAATATTGGAAATGTATAGATCTCCCTAGATCTTAAAAAGAATGCCATCGATGTGAGGATAAGGATACTTGTTTTTAACAGTGATGTTATTCAAATCTCTATAATCAATGCATAGTATCATTGAACTGTCTTTCTTTTTTAACAAAAAAAGATCACCCCATGGTTCAGTGCTAAGATGAATGAAGCCTTTATCAATAAAATCCTACTACTAATTTTTCAATTCATGAAATTCTATTTGAGAAATAAGATATGAGGGTTTTGAAATTGGATTAGCATCAGGAACTGATTAAATATTGAATTCGACTTCCTAATTAGGTTTGACACCATGTAACTCATCAAGAAACCCATCAAGGTATTAATTTACCATTGGCACATCATTAATCTGATCAGTTACCATGTTTTCAACAATATGAAGAAGATAACATTCATTTATATCTTTCGACAGTTTCACAACTTCCTGATATGATATCAATTGTAGAGGTTCATTCTTATATACATACTGAAACTCATTCTGAAAAACAACTTATTTATCTCTACATTCAATAATAACCTGATAAACAGAAATCCAATCCATTCCTAGAATAACATCAAACTTTACTAAGTGTAAAAAAATAAGATTTAAAAGTAAAGTATTTACGAAGACCACAATAGAGAGATTCTTATAATTCCTATTTGCTATAATATTTTCACCTAGTGTTTTAACAACAAGTTCTGGTATTATTTGTTGTGGTGATATTAATGATTTACCAGAAAATTTCTCAGATATTAAAGAATGTGTATACATCGTATCAAAAAAAACATTTGAAAATCTAGGTAAACAAATACATTACCTGATACAAATTCGTTGAATGGATATACATCTGATGACGTAGTCACAAAAAATCTCACTACACCTTTCTTCTTATAGTCTGGCTTCTTTGCATCATTTGGATAACTCTTTGGGAAGGAATTTTCATAATGACCCATCTAACCATATTTAAAATACATAATAGATTGCTTATTAGGATTTCTATTAGGATCATTTCATTACAATATTGGGCCATATGTACAATCTTACAACATTTAAAACACTTCCCAGTTTTGCTAAGACATTCCCTTGGGTGCTTCTTGCCACACTTTTCACAAACTAGGAACCATATTTTCTTACCACCATATTTCATTTGTTGATTCTTACCCATCACTTTCCATCTAGACCACTTCTTCAACTTGTTTCAAAAATTCATGTGATCATTAGAAAACTGCATCTCTACCCTCTCATCACATCATACAATTTTCTCATAACCTTTTAATTCATTGGAGGCCAATTTCCTTTGATACCTTGGATTCAGTCTTGTAACGACTCAAACTTTCATTAATGAAAATACCAATTGAACAAATTATATGTCATATTATGGTTATATAAAATGTTAACATCATTTGTTTTATGTTTCTGGATTTTAAAATACCTTTATGAATTGTGACCTTTGCTAATATAGTCATTGAACAGTGATCAAATGATTAGTACAAATTTAGGGCTTTAACAAATCCAATTTACTCAGAAAAAGAAAGTGATTGCCTCATCCAGTAGACTTTCCTCATACGAATCCCATTTTTCAGAGATCGGAAAGGAGGTGGAATCATTGGGCTTCGATCTTTATCATTCTCAAGCCTAGCATGAGCACGTTAAGCTTTAGTGGAACCGACTATAGGAGAAGTGGATGTTAATAGTGATTATCGCTCGAGCAATGTTATCCGAGCCACCACAAGATTCTATCACCATCGTACACCTTACCCTAAGTTCTTCTGTAGGTGTTATAAGGGGTTACGTAACAAGGCCACATCAATATGATTATGTGCTTTATTTTTGTACATAATAATAAATATTCAATAATTTTGTTTTTGTTACATTGTAAATAGTTTTAAAAGCACAAATAGTATTTTTAGTTAATATTCAACTAAGCAATATATTTTGATGAATTAATGTATTTTTCAATTAAATTATATTTTAATAAAATATTATTATTATTAAATAAATTTTTATTAAATATAAATGATCATATAATTTTATGAATACAATTGTAATTTTTATTAATGTTTGAAAGATGTTTTTGTCAAAACCCCTAAATTTTTGATAAATGTTAGTTTTTATATTAAAAGTATATATTCACATATTTATAAAATTATTTAGATAAAATGAATATTATTTTTGGAATGAGGACATCAAAGTTATCCAATTCTTATTTTTCATAATTTTCTATGACAGTCGAATTGTTGGGTCAAAATTAAATACTGTTTAAATATATAATTTGTTTTATGTCATCATAGTGACCCAATAGTGATGTAATAAAATACTATAAACATTATATACGTCCAATATATGTCTTACCATTAAAATAATGTGATTTTATATTTTTTTGATTTATTTTAAAAAGATTTAGTGCACTCTTCATGGCTAATAAATTAGTTTGTCTTTCTAAATTGTTTTCCTTGAGTGTGTGACTCACCTTCACAAAATCAACCATATTATTTTAAGAATTTAGGCCATTTTCCTTATAAAATATTTTCTTCCACTCCATTTTGGAATAAACAATGGGCAATAAACATGGGATTTTTTGTGGTTTTTTATTAGTTTAATGTGATGTGTCCAAAACCAAAATAATAAAGAATTCCCTCTCATTTACAATATAAACCCCCCCAAGCACCCACTTCCTCTTCACTCAAAGCCTTTGGAGTTCGCCTAAAACCTAATCTCCTCTCTCTATAATCCTACCAAGGTTCCCGAAGCTCCCAATATGCCTCTCTCAAGCCTCTCACAAGCTTTTGGGATCACAAATCCAAGTAAGGGCTCCTCACTTTCCTCTCTTTTCAAATTCAAGTATCTTATTTGAAAGTAGTTATTTTAATTTCTAATGGATATAATTTAATTCTTTCATTATAATTCTATTATTGTATGTTTGATGTTATTTTAATGAGAAATTATCTTTCCCTCTTCATTTTTACCCTTACCTAAGTCGTTACTATGTCGATGTTCTGTAAGGGATTTCTTCCTTTTTCAATTTTTATCCAGTTTTTTAAGATTTTATGCCCTTTTTAAATAAAAATGTTGGGGTATGATTTCTCACCTCTCCATAATAACCTCTTTATTTATGGATGAATGGAGACCCCTTTATCTCTAATTAATTCCTCCCATATACACCTGTTACCGTGCTGAAATTTTGTGAGGTATGTCTCTCTCATATTTTACATCCAAGTAATTATTTTGTATTATGCATCTAAATTCCATTATGTTTTTTTGGGAAATATATCTATATTACCCCATTACTTTCAATTTCATGTAAACATGATGAGACACTCCATTCTCACTCATCATCCATTTTTTTATGAGTTCCTATTTCACGTCGTTATGCTGCTGAAATTGCACTATGATTTTCAAAGCCAATGTCATTGTGTAGTGAATTCCATTCCCATTTCTCTATCAAGGGTATTCAACTTTATGAACATTTACTTATTGATTATAAAGATTTATATATGTATTAAACATCCCTTTATCATGGTATAAATGATGATGATTGATTCCATGTTGTATGATCCATCTGGCACTCTTATGCATGAAATAAAATATTTAAGAATTGTGTGCCCTGATAGCGCTCCAATGCATTGTGTAACGTATAGTATCATGTTACAACATGTTAAATGAGTGTTGAATCATGATAATTCAATTACAATGAGGGTTTACTCATGCTTCATGTGCAATTAGGTTTTACTCATGCACCATGTGCATTGATCCTTGGCTCATGAAAATTCCATGTTAAGTGTTGTTAACACATTTTGTTGTTATCATTGTATTTTCCTTTTATTCCATGTTTATTCCCTTACTGAGCTTTATAGCTCACCCTTTTCTTATTTATGTCCTCAGGTTATCCCATGAAATGCTAAGTACGAGGGAATGTAGTGGTCATGTAAAAGAAGTTTTCAATAAAGATGTTGTATTTTTTGTTTTAAGTTGTTATGTAAGGATCCTAAGACCCAAAGACACTATACCTATCGATCATCCATGTTGTATCAAGTTAAGAGTTTAGGTAATAAATCATGATTATGTTTTATTATCAAAGAAGGGTTGTTATAGTTGGTATCAGATGATAGGTTTAGTTATTTTTGGGATTAGGATTAGAAAACCATATTGAATCCTTAAAAACAAGACTATGTATAGTAAAAAATCCCTAAGATTAGTTTATTATTGAGAAAGTTGTTTATCAAAAAAATACACCCCTATCTGGAAACGAGCAGGTAGAGGTGGATCTGGCACTGATGTACCTAGGGGTTAAAACCCTGACAAGGTGTTTCAGGCATGACCTGGGGTATCCTAGTACACAAAAATGGGCCTTTCTTCACTCTTGGTTACAATAATTCATGGGGATATGATTTGGTAAATTCACAATCTTAGTATGAACCCTTATTAATGGAATTAAAAAAATTCCCCAAAGAATATATTTTTAAAAGTAGATCATGAATAACAAATATTTAACGATATGGATTTATAAGGTAAGGAAATAAATGGTATTTATAAGTCATCAGTTTTTTCTTTGGATTACCCATTATGCGTTACCTCTAACATTTCTTTAATTCCAGAAAATGGCCAGTAATAAGGAGACTCGGGCTATCAAATGATGTGAAGACTAATGTGATGACTGTTCTAATGAGATTCACAATCTAATGGGAGTGAGAATCAAAAACGTTTTCATGATACCATCTCTGTTAACTCGTGAAATGAATATAAATGAGGGTCAATAGGAAACATCAACCCCCCAAAAGAAAGAACAAGTCACTATCAAGTGCTTCATGAGACAAAGGCCTCCTACTTCTAATGGATCATATGATCCCTTAATCGTCGAACAATGGAACAACTCCATTGAAAAGATCTTCTCCATCCTTAAATGAGTCGAACAAGAGAAGGTTCTTCTGGATGATTATCATATAGAGGGTGAAGCTGATCAATGGTGGACATTGATCAAAAATATGATGACTGAGGAGGATATCGAGGCATTGGAATGGAAGGATTTCTGGAAGATGTTTTTTGATAAATATTTTCCACGCACCCTCCAGCTTAAGATGGAAAGGGACTTCCTTGCCCTCAAGAAAAAACTTAAAGAATCTATCGGAGCATATGAGGAAAACATCACAAGTCTTTCATGATATGGTTATATCTTTGTCGTTAGCCTCGAATGCAAGGTTGACCACTTCTTTGGTGTGCTGAAACATAGACCATGAAAATCCCCAGTGACCTGAGACTTCGACAACTATGAGAAAATTGTCCAATGTGCCCTCAAGGATGAAATGGAGATTGGAAAAACATACGGATATCATGTTGATAAGAAGCATAAGGTGGACTTCAATTCTGGTGGTCCAGTAGATAAATCCAATGGTTCTAAGAAAATCTAGCACCCCACTTGCCAAAGGAGCGGAAAGAAGTACCCCAAAAATTTCCTAAAGGGGACGAGGAAATGCTTTTGGTGTTGAAGAGAAGGGCACCTCGCCATTTATTGCTGAAAATAAAAACCTGCTACTACGACAGAGGAGTGGTACACTTCGTTCAACTCTCAATGCATTGTTCATTACTTCTACTGCAAATAACAAGGGCATCTTGCAAATCAATTCCCTAATCCAAGGGTTTTTGGAGTAACCAACAACCTAAAAGGTAGAAAGGGTGATCTTTTTCCATCACTACTACTGAAGGGAACCTTGACAATGATGTGGTGATAGGTATACTATTTATTAATTCAAGAATTCAAAACATACTTTCGGATTCTGGTTGTATGTATTATTTTATATCCCAAAAGTTTATTAGAACAATCCCTACACCACCATAAATCTTGTAAGTGACGATGTCAGTGAGTACGACAAATGGGGAAATCATTGCATCCTATGAATATAACTCCTCCCCTATCTTAATCGGTGTGTTGAAATTCCCGATGAACCTCATCATACTGCATCTAATGGAAGTTGATGCAATTATTAGAATGGATTGACTTTCCTTATATAGAGACAACATAAATTTCCATGAGAGGGAAATCATTCTCCATGTGGGGAATCTTCCCCCGATTCCGTACAAGTGCAAAGAGGAAGATGGATTTTATTTAGCTCTATCATCTCAAGCATGTATATTGTTTCCCTATGAGCACGCGTATCTAGCTCAAACGATTGAGACAAATGTGCCAACCATCATTGAAGACATTCCTATTGTGACAGAATTCATTGAAGTGTTTCTCGAGGGATTTCATGGTCTTCCTCCTAGAAGAGATGTTGAATTCTAAATAGATATTATACCTAGGGAATTGGAAATATCAAAGACTTAGTATAGAATGGATGTTGTGGATCATGAGGAGAAAAAGAAAAAACTATAGGGTAATTTGGATAAAAGGTTTAAATTCCCATGTGCTTCACCATGGGGTACACCAGTCCTCTTCATCATGAAGAAGGATGGGTAAATGCACCTTTTCATTGATTATCACGAGCTTAAAAAATCAGGATAAAGAACAAGTATCCTATCCCACGAATTGATGAATTGTTCAATAAAATTTGTGGAGAAAAATACTTCTCTGTAGTAGTTTTTTGGTCCGGATATTATCAAGTAATGGGTGAAGAAAGAAGATATCCCCAAGACTACATTTCGTACAATATACAGGCACTATGAATTCATAGTAATGCCTTTTGAACTCACTAATGCTTTATCAATCTTCATGGACTTGATGAATAGAGTCTTTAAAGATTACCTCGACAAATTTTTGGTAGTATTTATAGATGATATTGTAATATACTACAAAACCATGGAGGGTACTAAGAAGCATTTAAGAACCATACTAGAGACCTTACGAAAGGAGATGCTCTATGCAAAGTACAACAATTGTGAGTTCTAGTTAAAGTATGTCTCATTCTTGAGCCATATCATCACAAGAAATGGGATATCTATGGATCCCTTCATGACAACTATAATAGAGGGATGGATAAGGCCAACATCAGTAACAGATATCCATAGCTTCTTGTGGTTAGCTATATATTATCGATGATTTGTGGGAAATTTCTCAAGATTTTCCAACCCTCTTACCAAGCTAACTCGAAAGGGAGTAAGGTTTTGTTGGAGTGATGAATGTGAATAATGCATAAAGTATTTGAAAAGGTGGATTATCTCTGCGCTCATGCAGACTTTACCCACAAGTGGAGAACTTTTTTTGGTATTCAATAATGCTTTGAAGAAGGGCCTGGGCTGTGTGTTGATGAAAAAGGAAAAATTCAATGTGTATGCTTCAAGGCAATTGAAAGTTCATGAACAGAATTATCCAACACCGGATCTGGAGTTGGATTTAGTGATATTAACATTAATATTTTGGCGGAATTATCTCTTTGGAGACAAATGTGAAATATATATGGACAAAAAAAGATTCATGTATATATTCACACAGAAAGAGTTGAACATACGTCAATGAAGATGGTTAGAGATGATCAAAGACTATGGCTGCTCAATCCATTACCACCATGGGAAAACGAACAAGGTATAGGATTCTCTAAGTAGAAAGGACCTAGAGATTCAATCATTGATGAGAATTGATAAGGATCCAATCTTCTTATATTTGATGAAGATGGACATTGGAATCATAACGAAGGAAACATCATCAATAATTTCACACATGATTTCTCAAATGTCTCTTTTGGAAAGGTTCATGGATTCTCAAAAGGATTATGTGGGAATTTAGAAAAAAGTGGAAGTTATAATAAAAGGTAAATCCTTGTAGTTCAATGTTAATGAATAAGTAATTATGAGATTTTGGAATAGACTATGTGCCCATCATGTTCGGAGCTAAAAAATGAACTTTTGGATGACACGCAGAGTTCAAATTTCTCTATTCACTCAGGAAACAAAAAGATGTATTGAGATCTCCCAGAGAATTATTGTTGGGATAACATGAAGAAAGAGATCACTTAGTATACATCAAATTTCATGGTGTGTCATTATGTGATGTTAGAGAGGTAGAAGTCTAAGGGGATGATGCAACCATTTCCCATACCAGCATGGAAGTTGGAGAACATCACCAAGGACTTTGTCACTAGAACTCTGAATAAATCCAAAGGAAACAATGCAATCAAGGATGTTGTTGATCATCTTAAAAAGTCTACACACTTCATTTCAATTTAGAAGGATTTCTCATTGGATTAACTGACACAAATATATATTAGAGAAGTGGTAAGGCTACATGGGGAACCACTATCGATTGTATTCGATGGAGATCCAATATTCACCTCTACATTTTGGAAGAGTCTTCAACATGCTCTGGATATAGAACTAAACTTTAATACAACCTATCGTTCTCAAAAATATGGCCAATCTGCACGAACTATTCAGAAACTGTAGGACATGTTAAGATCGTGTTCTATTGACTTCAAAGGAGGGTGGGACCAACATCTTCCAATGGTTTAATTCTTCTACAATAATAGTTTCCACTTGAGGATCAGAATAGAACCATAGGAAGCCATGTATGGTAAGAGGTGAAGAAGACCAACATGTTGGGATGAATTAGGTGAGCGTAAGCTGCTAGGACTAGAAATGGCCGAGGAAATGGTGGGGAAGGTGAAAACCATTCATAGGAATATAAAGGCAGCACAAAGTCGATAGAAGAGTTGTGAAGATAAACATCAATGAGAACATGAGTTTAAAGTGGGATACATGGTATTTCTATGCATATCTCCCTAGAAGAAGGTCATGAGGTTTGGAAAGAAAGGGAAGTTATGTCCAAGATACATCGGCCCCTTCGAGATTCTTGATCATGTCGGGGTTATGGCCTATTGACTAGCACTTCCACCTACAATGGCCGAAGTACATGTTGTCTTTTATGCATGCCTCTTAATGAATTACATAGCAGACCCTTCACATGTACTCTCTTTAGATGTATTACAGTTAAGAGATACTCTTTCGTAACTAGTGAAGATGTTATATCACAGAGTAAAAGTTATACGAAATAAGACAATGCCCCTTGTCAAGGGGTTGTGTGGAAACCAAAAGTTTGAATAAGAGATGTGGGAATCAGTGGATGTGATGAAAAAAAGTTACCCACATTTTTTAGAGTGTGGGAAAACAAAATTTGGAGGGTGAAATTTCTTAAGGGGGAATATTGAAACGAACCAAACTTTCAATAATGAAAATTCCTCTTGATCAAATTAAATTCCTTATTATGGTTATATAAAATGTGAACATCATTTGTTTTATGTTTCTAGGATTTCAAATACCATTATCAATTGTGACCATTACTAATATATCCATTTAACATTGATCACATGATTAGTATAAATATAGGGTTTAAACCAATCCAATTTACTCTGTCAATGTAAGTGATGGCCTTATCCAGTAGATTTTCCCCGTACGAAGCCCATTTGTCGAAGCTAAAAATGTAGGTGGGGTCATTGGGATTTTCCCTTGATCAATCCCAAGCCGATCTTGAACAAATTAAGCTTGAGAAGAACCAAAAATAGGTGAAGTGGAAGTTAGCAGAGATTACCATTCGAGCAATTTTATCTAAGCCACCCTAAAAATCTATCACCATCGTGCACCTTATCCTAAGGTCTTATATGGGTGTTATAAGGGGTAATGTAATAAGACCTTAACACTATGATTATGTGCATTATTTTTTTCTAAAATAATGAATATACATTTATTTTATTATTGTTACTTTGTAAATAGTTTTTAAAGCACAAATAGTATTTTCTGTAAATATTCTACTAAGAAATATATTTTGATAAATTAATGGATTTATGAATTAAATTATAATTTAATAAAATATTATTATTATTAAATTTATTTTTGTTACATATAAATCATCATATAATTTATTAATGCAATTGTAATTTTTATTAATGTTTGAATGCTGTTATTGACAAAACACATGAATTTTCCATAAACGTTCGATTTTATTTTAAAATTAAAAAATTCAAATATTTCGAAAATTGTTTAGATAAAATGAATATTATTTTTGGAATCAGGATGTAGAAATTATCCAATGGTGAATTTTTCATAATTTTCTAAGATAGTCGAATTTTTGGTTAAAAATTAAATACCATTTAAATATATAATGTGTTTTATGACATCATAATGACCAAATAGTGATGTAATAAAATAATATAAACATTATTTTCATACAATATATTTTTTGCCATTAAAATAATGTGATTATATATTTTTTTGATTTATTTAACAATGTTTTAGTGGTCTCTTAAAGGCTTATAAAACATTTTGTATTTTGAAATTGTTTTCCATGAGAGTGTGACTCACCTCCGCATAAGCAAATCTATTATTTTAAGAAGATAGGACATTGGCCTTATAAAATATATTTTTCCAATCCCATTTGGCAAAAACTGTGGTCATTATCCATGGGTTCGTTTTTGGTTTTTGATTAGTTTATTGTGAGGTGTCCCAAACCTAAATAATAATGAATCCCCTCTCATTTCCTATATAACCCCACCCAAGCTCACACATCCCCTTTACTAGAAGCCTTTTGAGTTTGACCAAACTCTGTCCTCCTCTCTCTATAATCCTCCCAAGGTTCCCTAAACTCCCAAAAATTATCTTTCATGCTTCTCCCAAGCTTTTGGGATCACACTGCCATGTAAGTGATCATCACTTTCCTTTCAAATTAAAGAATCTTATTTGAATGTAGTTATTTTAATTTTGAATGATTATAATTTAATTATTTCATAATTATTCTATTATAGTCGATGTGATGTTATTTTAATGGGGAATTATTTTTCCTTCCTCATTTTTACCCTTACCTAAGTCGTTACTATGTCGAATTTGTAAGGGATTTCTTCCTTTCTCATTTTGTCCAATTTTCTTAAAGTCGTTAGACCCTTTTTTTCAATTAAAAATCTTGGGGTATGATTTCTCACCTCCCCATACTGCCATATTTATTTTTGGATGATGGGAGACACCTTTCTCTCTCACTAAATCCTCTTATGTACACTTGTTACCATGCCGAAATTCTATGAGGGATTTCTCTCTCCTCTTTTACATCCAATTAATTTTTTTTGTATTATGCATCTAAATTCCATTAAGTTTATTGGGAAATGTTTCTATATGACCCCATTAATTTTCATTTTATATAAATATGATTATCCACTCCTTTATCTCTCATCAGCCATTTTTTATGAGTTCTTATTTGACGCCTTTATGCTGCTGAAATTGCATTACGATTTTCCATGCCAATGTCATTGTGTAGTGAATACCATTACCATTTCTCTATCAATGGTATTAAACTTTATGATCATTTACATTTTGATTATAAAGCTTCATGTATGTATTTCACATCCCTTTATCATGGAATAAATAATGATTATTTATTCAATGTTGTGTGATCCATGTGGCACACTTATGCATGAAATAAAATGTTTAAGAAGGGTGTGCCCTAATAGCGCTCCAATTCATTGGGTAAAGTACAGTATCATGATAAGTCATGTGAAATTAGTTTTTACTCGTTCTAATTCAAGTGTAACGAGGGTTTACACGTGCTTTATGTGAAATGAGGATTTATTCATTCTCTAAGAGCAATGATCCTTATCTCATTATAATTCCATGTTAAGTGTTGTTCCCACATTTCCATGTTGTGATTATCATGATTTATCATGATTTTATGTTCATTTTTCTCTTGTTATACATAGATCTTCCTATTGTCTAACATGTATTGTATTCCTCATTTTATTCTATGTTTATTATTTTATAGGGCTTTATAGTTATCCCTTTTCTTTTGCATGTCCTTAGGTTATTCCATGAAATTCTAAGTATGAGGGAATGCAGTGGTCATGTAAATGAAGTTTTCAATAATGATGTTATATTTCTTGTTTTAAGTTGTTATGTAATGATATTAAGACCCAAATACACGAGACCTATCAATTTCCCATGTTTTATCAATTAAAGATTTTATGTAATAAATCATGTTTAAGTTTGCAATAAAATTAGGGTTGGTATAAGTCTTGAGTAAAGGAGGTTTACTGTGCTCTCAAGATCTAGAATAAGGTTAAGAGAATACCTCAACATTTGGGTGAAGTTATCTTCATACATAGCCACTTAATATTCTTCATTTTTTTCAATTCAAGGAATTTCTTCTCAATCATAACTCGCACAACCATAGGAAAATATTTTTCAAGGAAAAGACTTTTCAATTTATCCCACTCTAATGCATAAATATCCTATCTATCCCAGATATTCTTTACCATTGAACACCAGTGATCAGATTCGACTTCAAAATGACAAATTGAAATACTTACCTTTTTATTTCTTGAATATCCTATAACATTGAATATGTTATCAAGGGCTTTAATCCATCCTTCAACTGCTACTGGGTCAGATGATCCATTGAATGCAGGAGGTTGTGTTCTCATAAAATGTTCCACTGTTTTCTTGTTCCGTTGTGGAACCTCTAGTTATTATCTATCATGGATACCACTACCATTTATTTCCTAAGTTATCTGATCCATTATTGTCACAAACTTCTCGTTTCCAATCCCTACCATTCCGAGTTGTAGATTTGGAAGGTTGTTGTTCTGTTGGTTCCTCCCCTCTTCAGCTTCCATGTTTCTTCTGTGGACAACCATTCTGAACAATCATATCATAGATGAAGAAACATGGTAATATTTAGATTCTATATCATTTCAAATTAATCATAGTGTAAAAATAATTTATGGTATTCTTTTAACATGATTTTAACCCTTGAAGTTATCTAAACCATCCTTCGATACCTACTATATGGACCCGACCTTATTACAGTAAATAATCATGATTTTAGTCAAGAAATAACTTCATTTTACATTGAGGATATTTTAAATTTTTTATATTTTAAAAAATGTGACATAATACATTCATAACATTACACATTGTAACAGAGTGGATACCATAAAAACAGTCTCCATTTTTTCAAAATAGAAAACATTAAAGCATAATACATGATTTCCTTGATAATTCTTCAAAACATTAACTTGTATTTTTTATTTTTCTTACACATGCTTATGACCTATGAAAATAATTTAAATAAACATTGTATGAGCACAAAAATCTCAGTAAGGGACGTAAAATAAGTAAAGATCACATTAGTCTGTGAATACTTGTAACGCATGGAAACATTATCAAAAGACATACTCGTCACTCATATATGCATAATTTATGAAACATGAGATTTACATAGATTTAAACAATAAATAAGAACATAAATATAAAAAAAATGTATCTTGGGGAATTACTTACATAATATTATATCCCTCTAAGTTACATTAAAATTTTTTACCCTCATGACTACCTTACAATTTGTGTAACCATTGCAGTTACACTTGGAGTAACCATAAAGAATACCTCCAACTTACACATAAAAAATTCATTTGAGAAAGATAAATGTCCCACACTTCATTATAAACAATTCCCAAGAACCATAACAAAGTCATACAAAATTAATAATAGTATAAAAACATGTATTTTGAATTTCGTAAGAATGAATTCAAAAAAAGGATTTTAAAAGGAAAGTCTGTTATAAATATCATATAATTGAAGTGAGACTTAGTATATTGTATTTAATATGTATAAACATTTTAAATCAACATAATGCACAATAATATATATAAAACCCATCACAAAAACAGTTTTAATACAACTAAATAATGAAGTAGAATGTTAACCCAAAGAATTGAAATTAGGTTAAGAATTCCCTTACCAGAGGCTTGTCTTACATAAAACATGTTTAAACCTCTTGTATAATAGTTAAAAGAGTGTTATTAATATCATAAAAATTTACATCTTTATAACACCTTATATTATCTTTTCATCACCTTATTTATCCCTTTAATTGTTAGTATTTTGTTTCGTGCGCTGTTTTTTAGTAAGATCATTACGTGATTTCCATGATTGGTTCATGATGGTTGTTCTTTTAAATTGGAAGTGAAACTCCATAATTGGAATATAGTAGTTTTTACATATTTAAATAACCACAAATTATATCATTTATGATTTTTAATTCTTAAATTAGTATGATTCATAAGTTAAAACATTAATGATGTTCGTTTAGTTCATTTTAGTGGTTCTTTGATAATAACGAACACATTTTGTTTTATAAATTAACACCATGGGTAAATAATAATTGAAAAACCATGTATGAGAAATAATACATATATTTTAACTTGGTTCAACCATAAAAATGGTTTCATGACCATACATGAAATAATTAATGCAAATTGAAATCACATCATCCACGATGTCGGTAATTCAGCAGATCATAGACAATGTTTTTAATTCCTTTAATAAGTGGGAGAGGAGAATAATATTGATTATTAATTTTACATGGACAATAGAACATCCAAAATATAAATAATTCTGGAGCTTTCATTCTTCTTGGATAAGAGTAGGTGAGGAATGAAGCAGAAAGAAACTCAAAATCAAAGAATAATTGAAAAATCTCTCATGAAAATTCGACAGCTTAACGACATCGATTAAAACATCCAAAAATAGATTGGCGAGAGAAAGGTGGTGTCTCATTACTCTTACATAATATGGAAAGAATGGTGGATATGGAATAAAATATCCCAATATAATCCAAAGGGAATGAAAATGAATAACATAAAATGAAAGAAAATAATGAAAATAAAAGAGGATGTTTACCTCTTGATCTCTTGTCTTTGAGATCCTTATTAAGGCCTTTGGTTTTGGCCTTTTGGTGAGACCAGATGATCTAGGACGTGGGGAAGTTCCTTGGGAGTGTATTGGGAAGAATTTAGGTAATGCTGCGGGCGTGAGAGAAGTGGGAGGAAGAGGGGAATGAGGGTGGAATTTATAGTGGAAGAGAGGGTGTATTTTTTATTATTTTTATCATTATTATATTATTTTTTCTCAATACTATGAATAATAATTATTCATGAGACCCCATATAGTAATAATGTCATTTGAGTTCAAACTAAATGGCCTTACATCACTCATGATGTCATAAATAGTGTATTTAAGTCATAATTTGAATATACAGTATTGTACCGTATTTTAGTATTCATAAAATTTATGTATTTCAAAAAAATCCCAAAAATCCTTCTTTACTATTACTCAGTGTGTATAATTCAAAAATGAACTCCATATTTGGAAAAAATATCTAAATATTATTAATTTAATTATTAAAAAAAATCACACTTAATTTAAAAATTAATAATATAAAAATTATAACTGCTTTTATATCACATTGAATAATTAACCAAGATGTATTTGTCTAAAATCCTTAAGAAAATAAAATAATAACACAATTTACTATTCATTAGGGTCATATTACTATTCATATTACTATTCATAAGGGTATGTTACTATTTCCAAAAAAATAAGTTGGTTCCATTAGACTCCAAATAACATACTGAACCCAATTGTAGATGATTTTTTTTCAAAATTCAAAAAATAGAAGTGGAAAAAATATTTTTGAACACTAGTTATAAGTATTTACAAAAAACAAACTTTCATGCATTTCAATTTATTTTTAGAAACCCTTGGGGTGTTATAATAGGTATTGGGCTTGAACCTCAGGGGGGATTCCTACGTGCCTTTCCTTGGCAAGGATCAATGTCTAGGTAGTTTAGAAGAGGTGTTTTGGGATTACATTCTATGGTGACCCAGAGAGGATGTCATGGTCGATGCATAATCTAAACCCACATGATTCTTGCTCGGTGTTAGAAACAAGAGGCCGAAATGACATAATGATCATGTCTCGAAAGGTTCGTCCATGGGAAGTGGAGTGGGGATTACACGTGGTTAGTGAACTAAAGAGAATCCTGGACTATGAATGGTTAGCAGCCCTAGGAGATGGAGATTGGGACTTACTATAGGATGGAGGCCCGAGGCCGACAAAGCCCAATGGGATAGGGGCATGATAACAAAGGTATCGGTGCCCATATCTCCATTGTTCTTTGGCACCAAAGAAGAGAGGAGGAGAATGAATTCAACCTCTTGAATGAAAGGCTAGGGGCTTACACAAAGGTTGTTTCCCTTCCCTGAGGATAGGAACCGCTCAAGTAAAAAAGATCTCAATTCATGTGAGGAAGATATCACTCTCATGGAGACGATCAGGCATAGAGACTGTCTGAGATGGGGCACCCCACATAAAGTGCATGGGGTGAGATAACAGTTTGACATTATGTGTTGGGGATGATGTTTCTTTGCAGTTTAACATCTTGCAGCTCGAATGGGGCGGGTTCACTTCACACCCCTAGGGATTACATAACTGATACCTATCCACCCTTGGGAAAGGGAACGCATCACCAATGTTTTGGTTTGGGGGTGTCATGGAGTGATCCCCTGATGGTTCCATGTTAGAGTGTCTATGTGAAGAAGCAATATCCATTTGCGAGCCTATGTGAAGAAGTATGATGATAAGCAACACAATGTGAAGTAGCAACCAAGGGACCTTGAAATCACTTCGTAAGAAACAGGAGGGTCATACGGGAAAAGGGATTGTGGAGAAAAGGGGTTCATAGGAAGAGGCTTTGTGAAGCTCTAGTTCTCTATGTAGTGGGGGGGATTCACGAAGCGGTATCCTTAGTAACGTGAGGTGGCGTAGCCAAGAAATAGGTAATAGGTTCATATGTAATGTGCTTCGTGAAGTGGAAAGGATTTCGTGAAACAGGGCTTCACGAAGAAAGGGTTCCAAGCGTAGCATAGCACTATGAAGCAATGTGATTTGTGAAGCACAACGAACCTCTATTAGCATAGGGTTTACATGTGCATAGAGTGTACTTTACAAAGCATGAGTGCTATGTGAAGACCAGAGCCCCCTTGGGGATCCCCTTCCTTCACAGAGGGCCGTGGGCTCTAATAAGGGCATCCCTCAATGAAGAGGGGTTGAATTTAAGACAAGGGAAAGGAACTTCGAGAAGATAAATTACCTTGAAGGGCTCATTTTTCATAGTGAATAAATTGCTTCACAATTTTAGAGTGGAGAAGGTGAAAGGTTAGAGGATCTATCCATTAGGATTTAGGGGAACCTGATATTTATAGGAAAGAGGCACCGTGAAGTAATGATCGCATGTCGTAAAGAAACATGGCACCTTTTCATAATCACAGAGCCTCCTGCCTCTTTGCTTCGTGGTGGATTACCAAACGTTAGGTTGATCGCAAAGCCTCCCACCTCTTTGCTCCTCGGTGACTTCGCAAACATCTGGCGGATCTCGGAGCCTCCCGACTCTTTTCTTTTCAGTAGCTATAAAGGGGAGATGCTTTGCACTGGCCGTGGTGCTGCATGGATTCACGATTGGTATTCTCAAGGTAGCATCTTTGGATTTAGATTTCACTATCTGTCCTTTTCCTTGGAACAGATTTTTGGTGCCAACAAATTCCACCCCCTAGACATGGAGTCAAGAAGAAAACGAGGGTCTATGTCTGAGGGTCAATCACCAAAACCACTGGTCAACTTTAACAAACGCTCCTGAAAGAGGGTTGCGATATGGAGAGGAAACGCTCTAGTTGAGAGCGCTGTGAAGCTCACCATGACCAGATGCACTGTGAACACAAATGGTCATCTCATATAAATAGGGGAGGATGACCTCTCTATTTCCTTTTCTGACCTCCTCATTTTGGTGACATTGCTCTTGATTCACGAAGCTCTGTGTGCTCTACATTTTCACTCTGAGAATCAACCTTTTTTTCATTCATGGCACACTTAGAGTATTTTGACTCTTTGAGGGTGTGCTCTGAAGCTTGTATCTGCAAGGTCGGCGGTAGGGCTCTGTGATTTCTTGTTGGGACAGAGCTCCACGAACAATCTCCGCAAACGAGACTAACGATTGCACTTTGCGAACTAGAAAAAAAGTGACCAAATTTTGAAAACTCAATTACTCACTTAGATGATTCTAGGGGTTCCATGTGAATGTTGTATAGAGGGAGAAGACAGCGAATAGCTTGGGCATCGAGGAATTTATTCGAATCCATTCGGATCATGATTCACTTGTTGAGCTTCTTTCAGAGATCCAACCAAACTACTCTATATGTAGGACGATGCATTTATATTGTTTTGGACTTAGGTATGACATCTTTATCCCTGAAGCATGTAAGGATGAGTCAACTTACTTGTTCAGGAGCACTCCGTGCCAGCACCAGTGGTTCAAGGCGGCTGATTTCCACACATGGGATGTTTTCAGACCTGTCAACGTTGATTTCATATATAACCATGTGAATAATGTAGACAAGATAACATTTCATCCAATTAAATATCCCCACGGTACCATAATATTCTGATGGTGGCAATGTGGAACCCGGTGAAGGGGTTGACCGACGAGTGGGATCTGCGCCAAGGAGAAAACATTACAAGTGATTTGGCATGGGCCTACTGGGTAGGTGCCTCATGTGAGGAGTTCAGGGGAGAGTAGAGGTGAATTGGTCTATATGAGGGGGCTTGGGCCTCTCAATTCCATATTTATCAACTGAAATAGTTGATTCTAGAGCAGCTGAGTAGTTGGTCGTCGAGGACCAACACATTCCATTTACACCATGGAGAGATCGTCATCATCCAATTGGACCTGCATCAGATCTTGGGGGTCTTGATACTATGAGAAATGTATGATGAGTTCCTCACCATTATTAGTGCATCAGAGGACCCATAGAAAATGTCTCCATTGACAAGGGCATTGATGGACCTGGTGCCAGGGGAGGAAAAATAGCCATTGAGGGACGTCCATTTCAAACTGTGGTTCTGTCAGTTCCAAAAAATTCCAGAGGACAGGCAGTTCCCTGTGAGGCCTCAGACCTACCCGAAGGGGGTTCAACCCGGAAAGGAGAATTCATATTGGTGACTCTTGGAGGAAAGCCCATGGAAAACATGGTGGTTCAGTGTCAATACTGAGTAGCAACAAGTGGTTAGATTGGCTGCGTTCATTGTGGAAATCATCCATGGTTGGTTCTTTCTAGTGAGGTACACAAACATGGGCATGTGACCGAGAACATTTACCACAGTGACCATGTTGGAGAAAGGGGGATGGATCACCCTTGGGATCTCAATGCTCTCCAATTTTTATAAGATGTTGCGGTATATCAGTGAGGGGAAGACCCGTAGATGATATCTATGCCATTTCATTTACTGTATGGGTGGATATCATCACATATTATGGGTATATATGAATATCCAAACCCCATATCCCCTCTAGGATTGAAATTTTACCCAGTCATTCTGAATGTAGCAGGGAGATTTCTGACTAATTTGACCTCATTGTTGCTGATGAACTGGGTCTGGATGGTGGATGAGCTCAACTTCCCCCCGTTCTTGTAACCCACACGTGTGTTAACTGATTACAGATAGATAACAAAAGAGCATCGGTCCTACCTCCTAGCCTTTCGGGGTGGAGTCTTGGTGGAACAGGTTTACACCGACTCACTCTGCGAACCATACACCCCACACCGTTTCCCAAGACACAGTTGGTGCAAGCAGTGGTTGACCTTACGGGTCTACTTTGGGTGTATCACAAGGAGCACCCATGTGTGATGAGGTAGATGTGGCTCATGTTCACATGGGAATATGGGATGATGCAGAATGAGCTGCCTCTAACCTCAGATATCTTCAGGCTGGTGAAGTAGTATGCCAAGTGCTGGGATACAATTTCTCGGGAGAGATTCTGAAGAAGAAAACCATCCAGGTCAGTGACGTGGTGTCTCCCAAACTCGAGGCTGGGTCTAGAAGGCAACGAGGACATATCATGGTGGCGGTGCTGCAGTGACGGTGAGGTCCGCACTTGTTGAATGGGAGGCAATAGGAATGAATCTAGTGGTCCCAGAGGGACAAAATTATCAAGAGGGAAGGAAACTTAGGGGGTTTCATGGGATACCTACCAGGGCTCTGGGGAAGCAGTTGTGCCATATAGACAAGCTGGAGAATGCTGTCTTCTTGGAGGCTTGGGAAATCTAAGATGTCAGGTAGAAATTCCTTAGCCTGTCTGAGATGTGGCAACCCCAGAACCATCTTGGGATGGATTTGTTTGTGATCAACCCTATCTGGGCCATCTTTGTAGTATCCCAAGTGGAAGGGGAGGAATACCTGACCGAGATGGAAGAATTTGTGAACTCCTTGGGTGCTCCACGTCCAATTACGGATAAGGTAAAGGAGTTTCTAGATTGAATGACTCCTCTGTAGATTTCAGATGATAAAATAGAAGAACATTTCCCTCCGCCAAAAGAATCAGATGAGTCCTCCTGGGGGGATGAAGTTGATGGAGGGAGCCCTTTGGAAAAAGGTGTAGTCGGAAATTCAGACCTACAGCTAGAATAATTCTCAGAGGCCCTTAAGGTAAAACCCTAACCATTTTCCTAGATTCTTCACCCGAGATTTTTAAGACTTCCAAACTAACATTGGAACAATGTAAGAGGGACACATATGAAAAATCTTCTCACACTTAGTAGTAGATGAAACTGTGGGAACTTCGGGATCTACGCCCTTAGATACGATGATCATCGTGTCGAGAGGTGCCGTGACCCCCATGGTATCCATCCCATAACCTTCAGATTTCCCAAAAAATATACAAAGGGACATGCTTCAGGGTTCCAATGCAAATAACCCAAGAGCGAGACCGAGTATCTGATATCTGTATGTATCCTTTATAGAATTCCTGACTGCCACCCATTGATCTGGTTAACTGACATCTGTACATGTTTTGTATGCACAGTTCATCAAAAGGTGTGGGCTTCTATGGAAAGGTTGGCTATAACACCTGCTAAAACCTTTCCTAGGGAATTCCAGTGGTCGTGGAAGAGGTTTCCTAGACTGGACGAGATGTGGCTCTCCCAATCATAGGTGGGACCTTCATCAAGATAGATATTAAGATCATTGAGGTGGTATCCAACGACGAGGATCAACCAGACAACATGGGTCCTGACCTACTTAATCAGAAACCTGATGCAGACCCTGTTGATGAGTTCTTGGGGGTGTTTCATGTATATGAACCTTTCGACCCAGTGGATCAGGAAGAGATGACCTCTGATGATGAGGAAAACAAAATCACCTGTCATTGGTCATGGAAGCTGATCAAGGGCTTAATCGATGAGACCCCTCAAGCACAATTGATATACTAGATGGGGAGGATTTAGTCCCAACTACATGAACTATGCACTATGGGATTAGATGACCAGCATCCTTAGATGCTCTACCAAGACCATATGGCGTAGAACATTCAAGAATATGACTGTGGCCTTGGTGTGGGTTGGTAGCAGAGAAAAACGATGAACATCAAGAGGATCCCTGAGGCTGAAAATGAGATTAAAAAACTATAGGTCCATGTAGATGAGCATTCCTCTTTCCTCAACGTGCAATTAGATCTTATATAATGGACGAAATACTAGCTTGTAATGGTAGAAGGAATAATGAAGAAAGCCTCCGAGGATATGGTGGTTGTCTGGAGTGTTGAGGAGCTAGCCTGGAATGTTGCTGATGAACTACTCCCCATTACCACTGAGGAGGAGTGGGAAATAAATAGGTGGTAGAGAATCCTAGATTCCACAAGCCTGAGAGTGGAAGAGCTAAAATTCTATTTTGAATGGGTCAATCCTCGGGTGCTGTAATGCTTATAAAACTCCGAACGTACTTTTGTGCTTTAATTGTTTATATTGGATGCATGCATGAGTTCTGTTATTCATCTCAGCCCACCATATGTTCTCCGGATTTATGAAACATCGATTAATCAATCCCTATGCTCATGTGGGTCAGGCCTGAAGTGAGAAACAAGGGATGAGCACCTTATTATTCCACACGAATGTGAGTGTTCCGACCAAGATTCGGGCATCCAGGATTTGAACAACCATTATAGATTTCCAGGAAGAAAGTGGGAGGCCTGACTAGAGAGAAAAAGTGTCAGGACAATTGAATTTCCATTTTCCATGTATGCTCTAGTGCATGAGAGGGGAAATTCAAAGGGTGTTAAAATAAATCCAAAAAACATGGGAGTGTAGGGTGTGAATCACAAAACCCAAAATTTGGAACGTTGTGAAGGTGGTGTGAAAATGAAGGATAAGTGTTGACCATGTTCAACACACAAAATCACTATAGTGTTAGCCTTGAATGGGGACACAAATTAGGGATGACCACTGACCATGTTTGAAACACAGGGCCTGACTCAAAAGGTTATCAATTGGGCTTCTGAAATGTTATCCCAACACTCAATGAATGGAGGGTGGAGTGATGGGTGTTTCGATTGGAGTCCAACACTCTTGAAACTATCCCACCATGGTGGAAACCCAATTTGTGGATGCATCAGTCAGATCAGGGATCATACCTACTACCGAACCAGACCACTCTAATTAGGACCTAGAATGACCTATAGTTTTACATAATAGAATTAAGGATGATAGACACATAATTTTAAATGTCATAAGGTGAGGAACATACTCATAGTTTTAAGGTCATACTTCCTAGGCCAAAATCAGGGCCAAGGGGCCAGAAGGGTTAATGGTTTTGGGGTTGGAGCCAAGGTGAATCACCTGGGCGTCTCTACGTATCCCATAAATATGGGAGTCGAGACAAACATGGTTCATGAGCATGGCACGGCCAGAGACGAACACGAATAGAGGAAATCCTATCTAGTGAGGGATCTGATACATCCCATAGTTGTATGGGTCATCCTAACTTTTTCAGGATGGAGTTTCATTTTAATGTCATGCATCGAGGAAATATAGAATCGTGCAGTTTAACATCATATGATAGAGCGAGGAGTGAAAGTGGAGCTCCCATGAAGGGAGTATGTGATGCAGTAGCTATAAAACTGATCTGAATAAATACATAAGGAGTCTACACCACACCATATGTCCCCAGAGGAAGTTTTTTAGGTCTAGTGATCGAATGAAAAAGTTAGTTTGGGTCCTCTATTATTCCTATGTATTCAATTAAGATGTGAATCAATCCATACGTAGTTGTGAGAGGAAGAAGTGCCCATGTGGCATAGCTTCACTGGCACATGCCCCACCAAAACTACAAAGAACACGTGAGTCATGCTTAAATTAGGAAACAAGTAGTAGTGGTGAGATTTTCCTAGTATACGAAGGAACACATCAGTTGTAGTGTAATTCTAGGTGAGTGACATCCCAAAATTATTGATTTTCATGCTTAATGCACATGGATGCGCAGAGGTGTAGAACTGAGTGTGGTAAAATTTCACTTGAACACTAGGGGGTGGAATGTTATAAATCACGGATCCTAAGAAAACAAGGGGCGACTGCTGACCATGTTCGAAACATAGTACCTACTTCACTTTAACTGGGAATGGGGATAGAAAACGAGGGTCGACTGCTGACCAAGTTCGAAATGCAGGACTTATCGCAAATATTGTCTAATTTTGTCAGGGGCATTGGAACACGACGGCAGGTGATACAATATGGCATGATACCAAGCCATAAAGGGGGTCCCTTTCAGTCATAAAAGTGGGTGGGGATCCAAATAAAGAGATCATGAAGCGTGGGTGTTAAATGAGGGGATGTTTATGTGAAAATTATATTCATTGTGATATTTTCCACACCACATTTGTGTATTCCAACGAGACATGTCAGATAGCTTATGTAGAATCCCTTTCCTAGGACAAGGGTCCTGGGGTCGCACGCTCCTAGCTTAAGGTCATAGAGTGAACCATTATGGGGGACTGGATTTGATGGATAGTTTGTAGGGATGAGATGTAGTCAAACCCAACATGTAGTTACCATAGGGAGATCTTAGTTTAGGGTCATAGAACTCAAACCAGGTTGGGAAAAGACAAGGGAGGAACATGGTGTGACTATTGAAAAAACATGACGTGAGTGAGAACCCAAGAGGTACTCACCACACCACATGTTCCCAAAAGAGTTTAGGCCAAGGGCTAGAAAAAGAGAAGTGGGGAAATAAATGGGACATGATTTATGATTCCTGGGGCTGGACCCGAAGACAAAATGTCTGGGAATCCCTATGAAACCCATGAAGACGGGAATCAAGCCATACATAGTTTTGGGAATACCATCTTTACAGCTTATAGAAAGGACAAGGGGATATCATAGTTTAACGTCTTACAACTCGAACCATAGATCATAGTTTAAGGTATTAGTGCTCAAACCAGAGATAGTATGGAATGAGGGAGACCCTTGGTGAGGTAATTATAAAACCCATCGTGAATGAGGACCTGAAGTCCATATCAACGTGTCTTCCGTGGGGAGGTCTTTAGTCGAGGGGACAAAAATGAAAGTGAGTATGGGCTCGAGGCAAAGTTCATGGGAGTTTTTATATACCCCTTGATTATGGGAATGAATCTATACGTAGGTTTTGATATGGCAGGGTAAGGTACCAGTGTTAGGGATGATTGGGTATTGCGGGTCAGGTCCACGCACCAACAAAAGTAGCTTTTGATATACCTTGTTTGTCCTTAGGATATATGTGTGTTTTTCTTTGTGAAGCAATAAACCGAGGACAGATAATCCTAGTGTCACTATAGTAATGAATCAACATATAGGCATTGACAAATGGTATGGGGGATGACCAATAACCAGCATGATGTCCCCCCTAGTTTTTACATCACAATGCAGTACTATTTTATGTCTTCTCTCCAGGACAATACTGTCATAGTTTATTTTCATATGATAAAAACAAAATTGAATTTTAACATCATATAATGAAGAAACAGCAGTTTAAAATCATAAGGGATCAAGCAGTATAGTTTAATGTCATATGGAATGGTCACTTATAGGAGAAAAAAGGTTTTAGGGGTATTGTGCATGACGTGATAAAGCATACCCGACATGAATGTGTATGAGGTCCACATCACACGACATTAAATTATGGGGGAGAAACCTCAGGCTAAAGGGCTAGAAAAAGTAAAAAAATAAGGGGATGAACCTGTATAAAAATGTCTAGGTGTTCCTATGTATCCAATGAGGATATGAATCAATCCAAATGTTGTTCTGAGAGCGTAGTTAAATTTCACATAGGACAAGAGGGAGGAGGGAATAACTCCTCGAAGGGGATTACATGGTGCAAGCATTGAAAACATGATGTGAATGAGGACATTAACTTGTACACATCACACCACACAATCCAATAAGAGTAGGGGCCTAAAAGGCTGAATTGAAGATATAATTAGTGGAACATGAGGTAGCCCCGAAGATGAGTTGTCTTGGCGTTCCTATGTGTACTATGAGCATGGTAATCAAGATATACAGAGTTATAAAGGTCATGGTTCTTGCGCCTTACAGAGAGGGTGTACAAGAAGATATTGGTTCAACGTATTAGTGATCGGACCATGGAGAAGAAAAAATCTTCCAAGAGATTGAAAACCTCTATATGATCCCTAAGCCATCGTGAGTCAATCTCAATGTGGAAAACAAGGGAAGAATAGGTTTTTTCAACACACAGAATACACACAAAGGGGAAATCAGTGTGGAGACCCAAATGATGCTTGCCTATAGATTTTTTCTTTTAACATACAAATGTGCACTGAGGAATAGTACCAATAGTGTTGAAATTCCACATGGACATGATGGTGTGGAAAATGATTTGAAACATGCAACCAATATTTAAGGCTTTATGGGGGTGGTGTTACAATATAGAATAACTATTTACTGTGTTTGAAACACAACAACCATATCATGTGACCTGAAAGGGGAATAGAAAATGAGTGTTGACCGCTGACTATTTCTACAACGTGGGAATTTTATAAATTTTCCATTTGAGGTCCATGAGGAAATTTTCCCAAAATTGTAGGAGAGGCCTTGGTCTGAGCATCTATGCCATTCAGGGGTCATTTTGGATATAGATGATGACAAAATCCCAAATGAAGGGGAACAGGAAGCCTGAAAAATGGGATTGATCATGTCTAGGTAGAATCACACTCTCTAGGTCCTTAACCAGATTACTCCTCGTCACATTAATGAACTTCCAAATAGAGTCGGGAGTGGGGAAACATAAGAACATCCTACTCGAAATGATGAGTATACGATAGGAAGTGAAGGGATCTCAGGAGGAAGAGGTGAATGTCACGGTTATTACAAACCCAAAATAAATGGGGAAATAAGATCATACCACAATGTATAACCATCTATTATAAGTACTCAAGTTTGGGGACAAGATGATAATAAGGTTTCATAGAGATTTTATTTGACCTGAAGAATAAATTTTTGGGTGGTCCTATGTATCTTATAAGGATGGGAATCAAGCCACACATAGTTCTAATGAAGGATGTTGTTAAGTTTTACGTCATGAAGAAAGGATGCAAATAGAGGCAAGGTGTCCCAACAGGGGATGTGTATGGAATGATGAGTAGAATAAGGTGAATGAGGAAATAAGTTCATACCACAACATACAATCCCGAATGAGAACTTGGGAAAGGGGCCAAAAAGGTTGATGAACTTAAAATATGAAGTCCCAACTAGTTTGTAGTTTAACATCTTGCGGTGGGGATGATAATCCTCTTAGTATAGGGTCATAATCCTCGGACAGTAGATGCCTAGTTCAATGTCACATGCATTGGATAGCTAAGAAGAGAGGGAGAATCATCATGCCTATGGATAAACACTAAACTATATCAATGATAGAGGATAACTATTGACCATGTTCGCAACACATTATCAATATTTGTGTGACCAGGGTTTGGGGTGAAAAAATTGAGCATCGAACGTTGACCACATTCACAATATGGGACATGTACCATTTTTTCACTCGAAATCCTCAAGTGCATTGTTCCTAAATGGGAGGAGAGGCCTTGGTTTAAGTATCCATTCCATTCAGGGGTCTTTTTGGATGTGAAAGATGATGGAAACCAAAATTTTGGGGTGAACAAAGAATGGTGAGGCCTATGCTTGTAGAAAGGATGATAGATGGAGGGGTGTCTCAAAGGGATATGTGTGGCATGGAAGAAATATCCCGACGTGAATGAGGACATAAGTACATACCACACTGCACAATCCGAGAGGAGAACATTGGCTATGGGGCCGTAAGGGTCAAGTGACCTAAGGATGGGAGTCCCGACAAACTGTAGACACATGACCCCTCATGCGGGTATTTCCTTATCAAAGCTCCTAATTCCACATGATCCATGCTTGGTGTGGGAAAAAATTAATAGGATTTGGCTATCCCCAATATATGAGGGGATGTCTGTGAAGGAATAAAATCAAGCGGGTTTTGTCCCAACCAGATCAACGCTCCCACCATAAGCGGGCAAATGTTTACAGAGGTAGATATATAAAATTGTTTATTGCACCCAAAATTTGGGACTTATAGGGAATGTGATAACGATAGAGGATGATTGATGACCATGTTCGAAACACAAAGTTCGTATCATGTGAACTGAAATGTGAACGAAAAATGAGTGTCGATAGTAGAACATGGTCACAATGCTGGACTTGTATCAATATGACTCTTGAAATCCTTGAAGATAATGGCCTAAAATGGTAGGAGAACCCTTAGTCCGGGAATCCATGCCATTCATGGGTCCTTTTAGATATGGATGATAATGGAAACCCAAATGATGTGGCGCATGAAGCATGGATATGACTATGTAGTTTTACGTCACGGGGGATAATGGAGGAGGGAGAGAAATTTGGAAGTCTACCCCACACCATGTGTTTTGACCCGAACATAAATTTGGAAGTTGAGATGGGCCTATGGAGAAATGTTCGGTCATTCCTACATATCCAATAATAATGGGAATCAAGCCACACGTATTTCTTGAAATCCATGCAGTTTAGTGTCATGCGGTGATGATGTGGGAGAATAGAAGAATTAGGAGGGGGCACATGGTGCGATCGTCGTAATCCGGACATGAGTTGGTCTAAAGGGGCCTACATGACACCATGCGGGATCCTCCAAGAGAACTATACCCATGGGGATAGTCAAAAACGAATCTAGGGACTGGGCTCAAGACAAGGTGTCCGAGTGTTCCTATGTATCCCATGAGCATGTTATTCAATCCATACATAGTTATTGAAATGTATTTTAACATCTTGAAGGATGACATACAATTTAATTCCTTGTGTTACACAATAGAGTAAGGTGATTTAGGACAAGATAAAGTTTAACGTCCTATGAGATGATAGATAGTTTTATGAAATGAGTGACATAATAGTTTAAGTCATGTAGGGCCCAATAAATTTTTATTTTATGAGGTACTACATATAGTTTAATTTCATGCAAGAAAAAATAGTTTAAGGTCTTGTAGGAAAAATTTGATCAGGAAATGTATTTCTTGAGAATCATAGCATTAGTGGGAGGAGTTATACGCTCACTATCCATTGTAATTAGGGAGTATGAAACATTAGGGTAATACTTGTGAATAATGTATGGTCCTTTACATTTTGGATCCAATTTTGGTGGCTTCTATCCTGGTCTCATTGGTGTTCTCAAGTCAAACACCATGCTTCCTTTAAAGTATGAGAAGAGGCAAACTTTCTTGTTTTAAGCTCTAGCTATCTTTTTCTGATGCCTCTCCAGATTGTGCAGGGAACAGATCCTATTCTCGTCGAGTGCTTCCAATTTAGTTAGATGAGATTCTACTAATTTATTTGGTGATTTCTAATCATAGACAGTTATGTGTAATGAAGGAAACTGAATCTTATTCGGTAGGAAAACCTCTGTTTTGTACACCAGGGAGTATGACATCTCCTTTGTGGAATTACGTATTTTTTCCGATAATCCCAGAGGGTGTTAGAGAGCTTGTCTGACCAACTCATATTATTATAACCAATCATTTTCTATAGAATGCTATAGATTGTTTTTTTCACACTTCAATCTGGCCATTTTTTTGCACCTGATAGTGGGAGGTATGGTTAGAACGAATGATTTACTTGGTATACAATATCATCAAATCAGCTTCCCAAGATTTGGTGTTGTTATCAATGATAATGGCATGACAGACTCCAAATAGGTAGATGATATTGGAGATCACAGAGTCAATGATCGAACAGGCTCGAACTCCTTGATGAAAACCACTTCTACCCATGTGGAAAAGAAATCTGTAGCGGTCAGGATGAACCAGCACTGGTGGGCCATCACTAGTGGATATGGTCCCATGATATTGAGTCTCAATACAAGAAAGGTACAAGAGTATATAGTAGTGTGGAGAGGCTCTCTAGGCTAATTCCCAAAGTTGGTGTGAATTTGTAATGCATGGAACCACTTGGAAAACTCAATGAAGCCAAGCATCATGGTGGGCCGAAAATACCATAGTCTCCATATCTAGTGAGATAACTTCATCTCGGTCTTATGAGCCCCACAGAAACCGACAGGAACCTCCTACATGGCTTAAGAAACCTCAGCTCCTTGAATGCAATGGAGGATAACCCCATCAAACCCACACTTATAGAGAATCTTCTCAAGACTAGGACCACCATGAAGGGTAAACTATAATGTTCGGCGTTAGATTCACTCATGATCGACACAATCTTCCGGATGATTATTGATTTGAATGTACTCCACAAAGGAGGTTATCTAGTTGGGATTCACCTTAATCACTGCATCCAGGGGACCTGGAGGTCCAGGAATGGAGGTGCCAGTGGTATGGTGGCTCACCTTTGGGCTCTAATTTTCATCTAGAGTGATGAGATCGATGATTATCTAGTGTGCCAAAAGGGTAATAAAATAATTCTATTAAGGATCTATAAGTGGTGAAACTAGGATGGCCAAAAAGTCATCCCAACCATTCTGGGATCAAGGGACATGTGTAACTTCTGGCCGAGATGGGAACTAGGCCTTCAGCTGGAGGGTGCGATCCAATAGTGTAATGAGTTCTGGATTTTGATGATATAGTCACCATTGATCGAGTTGATAACTATTTTGGAGTCCCCTTTCACATTCTTTCGAGGAACATCAATCTCTAGGGCCAGCTCGACGCTAGTAATGAGAGTCTGGTACCCCACCTTATTTTTGGTGTAGCCTTCTGACAGTAGGAATGAATATGATAGAATATCTTACGCTGGGGTAATGATGATGATATCCAGAGCTACTCTATTGAGTCTGGGGTCATTGATCCTTTGGTTGGTGGCGCTCTAGGAAGCACCATCAACGTTCATCTTCCAATAGAGAATGGCTCGGTCTACCGAGAGGATTTCCTAATCCAAAAAATCAAGGTCCAAAGATTGGTCCTCAGGAGCTGGATGGGTGGTAAGGAAATCCGCCAACACTTTCCCATTAACATAATTCTGAGGGACGAAAGTAATTTCAAACTATTAGAGGACCACTACCCACCAAGATAGAAGGCCAGTAAACATGGGGTGGTTTAGGATGTAGTTTAGCAGATCCACACAAGACACCATCTATACCTCGTGGTGCAGCAAGTAATGTCACAATTTTGTTATTGTGAATACCAGTGCCATGAAGCTCTTATAGATAGGGGATTATATGGTCTCTGTATCTAGGAGCATGCAGTTGAGATAATAGAGATTATTCTATATTCCCTCATTGTTATTTTGGGAAAGAAGGGTGCCAAGAGATCGTTCGAGAGTGGTCACGTAAAGGACATGCATCTTTCTAGAAACTGGAGGAATTAAGACCAGAGGCTGGAGCAGAAACAACTTTATTTTCATGAAATATGTCTTAAATTATTCATCCCACTGATAAATTGTTCCTTTCTTCATGTTCTGAGAAAAGGTCTTACACTTACCATCCATTTTTGTAATGAATCATCGTATGTAGGCCAAGTGGACTTGAAATCCTCAAAGCTCCCAGATTTTTCTTGGGGAGACATCTATAAGATGGCCTTAAGCTTCTCCAGGACGATATTGATGCCCACGTATCTTACAAAGAATCAGAGAAACATTCCAGAGGCGACCTCGAAGTCACACTTCAATGGGTTCATCTTCAGGTGGGGAGAATGAAGGAAGCCATACACATTCTCGAAATCTTGAGATGGTCCTAATTTTGATGATATTTTACCACCATATCTTCCACGAATCATTCCACTAGTGTCCCGAGGATCAGCAAAAATATGTGATACATAACCCGCATATAGGTGGAACAAACATTCTTTAGACTGATGGGCATGACTTGGTAATAGAATGTACCTTCTGGTGCCTGAAGGCCATAGACTCCACATCTGTTGGATCTATTAAGATTTCATTATACCCGGAGTACCCATCCATGAATGATATGGCCCAGAACCCATCTGTAGTGTCGATCAACAATTCCATCACAGGAAGGGGAAAATCGTCCTTCGGACATTGACAGTTGAGATCTCAAAAGTAAATGAAGACTCTGATTTGTCTGTTCTTCTTCCTGACTGTCCCAATGTTGGCTACCCATTTAGGGTACTGGACCTCCTTAAAGAAATTGGATCTGAGGTGATTTTCAACCCCAGCCTCGACCATGGCACTGTTTGAAGGGTGCACATTTCTAAGAGGCTACTTAAACCCATGATGATTTGCTGGGAGATCGAGGAGGTGGATGGCTCCCTGAGGATCTAGCCCCGAAATTTCATTATACCTTCAAAAAAATACATCATGGTGTTGTTATCGGAAGTCCACGTACTAATTTTTCTCTTCAACAGGCAGATATGCATTGATCAATGTAGGTTTCTGATCTGTCTAACTACCAAGGTTCACCTATACAAATTCATCGACCGTGGTGGAGACACCCTCTTAGAATGTTGGAGGATCATATTCTAAATCCTATTATTTCCTTATAGGGGAGGGACCCTTAGCAGGAGGAGCTTTCTCTGAGTTGATAGATTCTGATCAGAGACTAGTACCAGCCTGAAGAGTGGTAGACACTGCATCGGGGAACTCTCGTGCTGCAGAAATCATGGCGATGAAAGCTGTCAATCCTATCCCATCCTGAATTTGACCTAAGGGTCCATGTTTGATGATATCGAAGCAATAGTGATGCATCTTCTTGACTCATTTTATCCCATCCTGATGAAAAAAATAATTATGTAGGATATCCATTACTATGGGGAGGTCATCCAGATACCTTATAAGAGTAGCAGGTTCTGAGACCACCAAGGCCGGATTCATATAAGAATATGAGGTGGTCTTTTAGCCTTCCATAGAAATGGGAATGTGATTCCCCCTCATTCCGGAAATATCAAAGAATTATCCCATATTCGGGGTCGTAGACTATTGTTGACAGATTTCAATGAAGTTGGCATTATCCAGATCTTTCCATTGGTTGATCACAACCAGCACGTGTTCGACCTCTTTAGTCTGAATCTTCTTGTCCTTACTCTTTTAATAGTTGGCATACTGGTAGAGGGATTTACAAGAGGTAATGGGAGACATGTCCCCTTAGAATGTGCCCAATATATCATTAATGGTGTACTTATGGTACATTTGATACAATGAAGGGACTGATGCATATAGGGGGAGCCATGGCCTACCCCTCAACACATTAAAAATGATGTCTTGGGATATAGCCATGAACTCAGTGCTGTGGACTAGGTCACCAAGATGGGTCTTTATATGGATCTTTCTGACTGGTTTCTATTCCATCATATCATTACCATAAATTTTCAGGTCAGAGGGACTCAGATCATCCTCAGAGAACCCCAGTTTTCAAAGATTCCTAGTTGGTATTAGGTTGATCGTATATCCTTTGTTGACAAAGACAGCGTCAAACCTGCATGCCATTAAAATGGTGAGGGATGTGTAGTTGGAGTATGTTCCCCTATATGGTAGGGCCTTCTTCTTCTATAGATAACGAGATAATGATCGAGCATTCATTCTTCTTGACTACCTCAGCATGGAAGGCTTCTGAAGCTGCTACCTCCATCTCAAACTGGAGGTGTCTTCTTAAAGCCTCAGTGAGGGATTCACGCATATCAGTTGAACCTACGACTAACTGGTGCTGGGAATGTCATACTGCTCATTGGTTGAAACCTATTGAGTGCCTACCAGATGAGGGACATATGACTGAGACCGGTCCGTAGCAGATCATGGTTGATCACGACACGTTTGGGGTTGTTCTGGTCGATCCAGAAACACAAAGGGTGGAGAAGGAGGACCTAATGACATCAGATGAGGAGGCTACACGTGCTGATCTTGGAGATGGTCCTATTGTCATGTTTTGGTAGCATGCACAGCCTGGATGGATGTACTCATTGAGGAACTCCTATGACCCATATTTCCACAGCTCCATCGACACTAGTGATGGATGTGAACATTGGGAGGATAGGCCTGGTGCTCCTCACCGTCAGAAATCATATAAGGGTTTACCTGCTCTATGGTGCTAACCGAGGTGTACCCTTGATTGTCACTTGTAGAATCCTCCACCATTGGAAAAATTCTAGGTGGAATTTACATCTCTAGAGGAATGAAGTCATGGAGAGTATAGGATAACAATGGAATTAGTGGGGGACTTGGGTTTCACTGTTTTCACTAATGCTTACTATTCTGGGAAGAGGAAGGCTGAGCCATTAGTGCAGAAGTACTAGAGGCATGTGATGAGGTGTCCTTTGGAGGTTTTGGTCGATTTAGACATGCACGGATAATACCATTAGAACAAGTGATTATCTTACGAGCCATCTAGTCATCATACTTTTTGGACCCAAGGTAAAAAATTGATGCCACTCTCCTTTGATGTTACTATTGTTGTTTGGCAAACAAAGACACATGTCACATGTGTCAGAGTTGGGGCTAACATGAAAATTTTGTTATATGCCTGGTCTTGACTCTAGTCTTTCAACACATATCAGTGTTTTATGGTGATCCCTAGGATCTGGTGATAGGGGCAGTAGTTGGGGCGATCAACAAGGTTGGCCTATACTGGCCTCCTGCAATCAAGAAAATGTAGAAGTCCGTACTCCAAGGCGCTTCGGAAATAATTAAGGACCTTAGCCTAGTTGAACGAGTATGTCTATTTTCTATTATCTGGGAAGGGGCTATGGGATCCTAGACCCAACTAGGGGCTAGTGGAGCCTATTGAGGAGGTAGAGCCTAGTTATCTCCCCTTAGTGGTGGCAGTGAATTACACGGGGCACCTTACGATTCTGTGGTGGGAGCTACTGCGCTAGATGATGCACTTGAGGTAGAGGACCTTTTATGAGGCGATGGAGTAGGATCTTCTGGTAATAAGTCCAATTTCCTGGGGGCCTCTATTTGGGCCACTGTGGTAGGTTCATCCTTATTGACCCTTCTTGTGGGAATTGTTGGAGGAAATGACTATGCCTGCGGAAAGGTTTCCTCTAGGAGCTAGGACTTATTTGAGAAATCTAATAATCCCAGGGGTAATTCTTGGTAATGAGAGAGGGAACTAGTTCTATCTTGACATTCCCCACACACATTGTTAGCAGTTTTTCCTGAGTCAACGACATGTCCAAAGAGAATGTGAGTCTTTTCCACCTTGTAACAAAGTCAGTGATGCACTCGTCAACACTCTGTTTTCATTTAAATCATTCTACAATACCCATCTTCCAAGGGGCAAAACTAAACTAGTTAACAAATTGCCTACGAAGATCTTCCCAACTGGCTGCTGAGTCGATGGGTAGCCGGCTATACCAGACAAACGCAAGTCCTTCCAATATCTGTACGAAGGAACCGAGTTTGGCAGCCTCCTACTACGCTGGAGTTCCAAGCATGGGTTCGCAACTTGAAAAGGAGTGGGCCTGATGCTGTAGTGGGTCACATGTCCCATTAAAGGGGGGGAAGGTGGGATTATTGAAACATGTGGGTGCTGGAATATCATCAACCCACGCCAGAATTGGATTTCCATCAGGTGGTATTTATACCTATCATGTTTCCAATGCCTTGAGGTAAGCAAGGAGCACCACCATGGAATCATCTGGTTAGGGGTTCCTATCTTGATGGGGATCCCTAACCACTATTGTGTTGGAAGGTTCTTCAAAGTGATAAGCAGGTCCAACGACTCATGGGTGAGTTGGTGGGAGGACATGTCGAGCGGCTGGGGGAACCTGAGCTGTGTCATGGGGATTGTCACATCGCTCATCTGGATTATGAGACACATACCATGCCCTATTGTTGTATGTTCTTCCTTCTACCCTATCTGCAAGGGTTGGATGGTCAGGGTCACTTGGAGGTAATTCACTGGAGGGAAATTGTGCCTACCCCTGCAGGCCCGACCTTGGATCACCGTATTCAGGTCATCGCCGCATTTAACGCTTAGTAAGGAGGTCATCGACCTTATTCTTATGTTTTGTGACCTATTTATGCAACACCGATTTTTCAAGTTCATCCTTCATGTTTTGTACTGAGACATATGGGTTGGAGGGTTTGACAGCTCTGAGGTGCTCCTTACCCTTTTTGGGATTCGAGATGAGGACCAATGGCTTGGTGGGAATGAGGGGATCCGGTAGGTATATCTACTAGAGAGTAACCATTCTCAATGGATCAAATAGATGCGGCACTCCCCTATGGGGGAAATTCCCCATCAAGGAGGTCCAGCTCAATATCCCCCTATGATAGATTAGCCATGTTAACTGTTACTCTTCATGGAGGAGTATCCTCTATCACCTGGAAAGTTGGGATGGTGATGGATAGAACTAAAATGGAGGTCCACATATGCCCCTAACCACAGATTTGAACATGGGGGTGGGGGAAGCCTCCTTGGTTATCTTTTGGAGAACATTAACACTTTGGACATATCGTTGTTGGAGGGTCTTATGGCGACCGAGTGACTTAGAGTTCTAGGCCACAGGGAGTGCGTCCAAATTAACCAAACGAAATTGTTGAACAATGTCATTGAAGTTTTCTTGACTCTTGGGTTAGGACACTCATCGATGAAGAAGATGAAATTGAGTTTCCTGGAGGGTTTGGAGAAATCGTTCAACGTCTACATTAGTGAGGGATTTTGGCGCACTGAAATTCAGTGCTGTAACTGGCCAAATCATCTCCTAGAAATGGTATACTGAAAGAATGTCCCACAAGATCCTCGACTCAAACTCAGGGTCTGGCCCTTCGTTTACCCACTCATCAATTGGAGGAAACTGGAGAACTAGATGCAGTACTGTAGCAGATCGCTGAGACGGTAGGCTAATTGTTGGAGAATTCGGTGAGCTGGATGACAGGCCGCTGTATCTCGGGCTACCCTCCGAAGAGTGTAGTGAATTACTCACCAAATCATGATAAGACAGTTTGGAGACCACAGTTTCTAGAATAGGGACTATGGATTCTAGTGGTGGACTATGTTATTGCCCATCTACCATCATCCCCAAAACAACTCTCTGTGATCTCTAGTCGAGGTGGAGAGTGATTCAAGAGATGATGGTGGTTATTGCGTGGCGAGACCCTAGGGAGATGCCAAATCTTCATCCTCGTGGATGTATCTGTAGAGGTAGGTATGGATCAAGTGGACCTCGCATTATGGATGTTTGAGGGTGATATGGCTCTTTCCTGCCCTGACCCTTGACACAGAGGATTGTGGTGAGGGTACTATTACTAAGTCATATTCTACCTCATAATCTAAGAAGAAGACATGTTTAATATTAGTTTGAACCTTCCCAGCATTCTTCTTATGGTGGTGACAACCCTCCCTCCTACCCCATTATGGATCTTAGGGATAAGGTAGATTTCTAGTGTGAGGAGGAACTCTGTATGAAATCATTATAGGACGGACATGGATTCCACCAGAGTGTGCCAGGGTGTGGGGAGCACCTATACTAATGCCATAGGGAACACGGAGAGGACCTCTGTGTCCACTAGCTAGAATACGGAGGGAGTCTCTATGAGAAGCTCTAGAGTAAGTAGAACCTCTACTGGAGCTGTTGGGAACATGAGTAGGAACACCATGCTTGTGTCCCCTGCAGTGTTAGTGTAAGGAGGTTCCTCGTACTGGTCAAGCCAAACATGGGTAGGACCACCGTGATGGGTGCCGATGAAGCGAGGATAACCATAACTCTTCTACTTTTTGGGGTGAGGAGGACCTTATATAGATAGTGTAAGGACACGGGGAAGGAACCCACACTATAGATTGACCATATATGTATGATATCCACATTGGCAGCCTATGGCTGGATGAACGACTCCCTACCCGATGTCATGGGCATGGAAAATGATTCTGTACTAAGTGACACTTCCATGGGGCGGACCCTAATTCGAATAGAAGGTGGCATGGGTTAGACCTCTATTCCATGATTGGAAGCAGGTAGGACCCACATTCTCAATGGTGGTGGTACGAGGAGGACCTTTGTAGTGGGTTTAGTTGTCACGAGTCGGCCCATAGCGAGTGCTACCTGCTCCCGCAACCAGGAGAATCGACCAAGCCTGCCATTGGGCGGGTTTTCACCCCGATCTGAGTCAGTCATCTGCATGCACCTATTCAGAATAGATAGGGACCATATTTTATACATCAATGGTGGTACGATCCATGATATTCATTGACATTGATATCCTTTAGTGACCCTCCTCCTCGGCCAATGCCCGATGCTAGTGTTGGGTCATCCGGGCTAGTGATGCTGGTGTGGGCAGATAACTTACATATTCCTCAGATAATGGGGCCGGATGGTAGTGGTGGAATGACCTAGTGGGGGCCCAACATGGGAGACCCTAGAATAGGATCCAAGCCGGGCTGACATGGACATCCCTCACCTCATCGGTGTAGTTGAGGGAGTCATCAAAGAATTCCAGGGAGAGGCTCCTGAAACAGTTGTGTGTCGGAGTGGGGAGTAGGGGAACCCTGTGAGGAACATGGGGGCAGTGGTGTTGATGAAGAATAGAAGCCTCTAGGAAATGTTGTCCCATGTCCCTAGTTGTTATGATCCCCTCCTCCTGGTATTTTCAAAAGAGTTCGTTTATCACACTTCACTGAATGAACTCAGGCAGGGAGATTGGGCGTGGGCGCCCAGTGACTGTCGACGTGGAGGCTGCCATGGGGGAAATGAGGCCACAGAAGATTTCCATGATGACGTTTCCCCTACCCTTGAATTGGTAAGTGGTCGGTGATCAGTTTCCTGATATGGTAGCTTGGGTTCTAGAAGGCAAGAAGATTAAACCAATAGTGTTGCAAGAGGGAAATTAATGCTCAATGCCCCAGTGCCATTCAATCTTTGAAGGATGGTAAGAAGGATCCACAGAGACAATGTTGCAGACCTAGATTTCCAACGTTCAACTACCCCAACATCAAGTGAGTTTGACAGAAGGCCCACTATTTTCTTAGCGAGACCTAGCATCAGATAACTGGATCTGGTGACATGTAGGTCCACTAATGTATTGTAAACTACTAATCTATACATTGGGGGTAATAATTTCACATCGGGTTCACTATTTCTGTTTCCGAAGCTTTTTTTGGGCACACATCCATCTGTTTCATAGGGTGTGTTGATTATTTCCCCACATTCTCACTTTTCAAAGTCAGGTGACATCTGTGGCTTATTCAGGGACGTTTTCTCCTTCATTGAAACTGGATGATGGGATGTCAGTTACTCTTTTTGAGGATTCCTCCTTAGAACTTGTTACCTAGTATGGCTGTCCCTAGTAGACTTAAACAATGTTCAAGAAAATATTCCTAATTCCATGTCTTCATGGACTTCGGTTACTTACACTACTTCTGTTATGATTTTCCAAGGTGCCCAGTCAGTGTAAAATCCTTTGGTCAGGGGAGTAGTCATGTTGGACAACACTGGCTTGTCTAGATGCTGCAACACTGGTGCATCTCAGATTCTTCCCCTTATTATAGGGCTTCTTGAGGGTGCATAATCCCAAGGCATCCCACATTTCATGCGCAGAATTAAATTCCATAGGCATCTATCTATGGTTTTCCTCAGCTTCACATCTATAAGGGGGGGGGTGTCGTGAGTTTAATTTCTAGCAGAGATAGATAAAACTTATCATAACATTTAAAGGAGTGTATTTGTTGGGTGAAATCCCTAGAGGGAACATTGATATTGGGACTAACGCTTGGTTAGTTACCCAGTTTCTATAAGGAGCATTGAAAACAGGGTAACATGATCTCCTTGGGATCTGGTAGTCCGGGTAAGGATCAGGGTGGTGATGCAGTTTTGAATGAATTGGTGGGGGATTGAGATTGGACCATTGTGAATGTGATGGTAGTGTTGGTCTTGAGCCTAAAAGATACTTCCTACATATCCTCATGGTAAGGAATCTAAGTCCCCGTTGTTTGGGATTGTAATGGGACACTTGAAGAGGCGGCCTGTGAGAATAGACGCATGGATGCGACCTCGAAGAAGTAGAACTTCTGGATTGGAGAATGACCTTCCCGAAAGACGTAGGATCGTGGGAGAGATCATGATGAGACATTGGTGACGATATTGAGCCTTATAGAGGATTTATACGTATCCCCATGTTAGTGAATCAATGTATATGTAGTTCTGGAATGGGTCATAGAATCAGGGTGTACAAATAGGGAAACAACCTAATGAAATGGTGGGTCTTATGCATGGTTAGAAACATGATGTTGGTCTGACGCTTGAGGGGAACACCATAGATATGGGTCGCAGAAAAGGGGACTACAATAGCTTACCGTCGAGTTGTAAACACAACAGCTTGCTGCTGGTTGGGTCAGACAACGGCTTTACATCGATCAGGGTACACAATGGCTTACCATCAGTTGGGAAACACAACAGCTTACCATCAATAGGGGAACACAGTGGCTTATAATCAATTGGGGCTGGACCTCAGGGAGGATTCCTATTTACCTTTTCTAGGAGACAAAGATCAAAATCCATGTAGTTCGAATGGGTTTAGTTTAACATCTTTTGGGACAAAAAGGGCCATACAGTTTAATGTCATTTAGGATGAGGGTGGACCAACATGATATGGTCGGGACCAATGAGTGCTGGTCTTTAACATCAAGGAGGCTTCCTACATGCCTTTCCTTGGCATGGATCAATGTACACAATGTTCAGGAGAGGTTTTGGTGAACCGATGTGAAGGGGGTCGGTAATAGTATGTGTTGGTATTGAACCTTAGGGAGGCATCCTATGTAACTTGCCTTGGCAAGGATTAAAGTCCACATAGTTTACGAGAGGAGTCGGTGAATCAACGTGAAGAGGGCTGGGACCAATAGGTGTTGGGCTTGAACCTTAGGGAGGCTTCCATCATACCTTTCCTTGGAAGTTATCAAAGTCCACGTAGTTTAGGAAGGGTTACGGTGAACCGTTGTGAAGGGGATCAAGACTACTAGGTGTTGGGATTCAACTTTAGGGAGGCTTCTTACCTACCTTTCCTCGACATGGATCAAAGACTACATAGTTCAAGAGAGGTGTGGTGAACCGATGTGAAGGGGTTCGAGACCATTAGGTGTTGGGCTTCAACCGTAGGGAGGCTTCCTATATACCTTTCCTTGGAAAGGATCAAAATCTACGTAGTTAAGAATAGGTGTTTGGGGCTTACATGCTAAGGCAGCTCAGAGAGGATGTCATGGTGTATGTTTACTCTAAGCCCACTTGAGTCGTTCTCCATGTGAGAAACATGTGGAATCAATGAACTGATCAATAGATCATGAAAGATGCATATGTGGGAAGTGAAGTGGTGATTACATGTGGTTAGTGGACCAAAGAAGAAATAGGGGCTTATGCGTGGTTAGCATCCCACAAAGATGGATATTGGGACGTACTCCAAGATGGAGGCCTGGGTGGTGGAAAATCCCAACAGGAGAGGGATGGGATAACAAAGGTCCCAATGCCCATCTATCCTTTGACCTTTGGAACTGAATAAGGGAGGAGGAGCAAGGATGATACCAGCTACAAGAAAGGATATGGGCTTACACCAAGGTGGTTTCCCTTCCCCATGGACATGTTCTACTCCAGCAAAGAAGATCTCATTCGATGTGTGGAATATATCACTCCAGTGGAGATGAGAGAGAATAGAGAATGTCCGAGATGGGGCACCGTGCATAAATTGAATGGGGCGAGGTCACAGTATAACATCATATGCTGAGGACAATGGTTCATTCTAGTTTAAATTCTTGCATCTCAGATGAGTCAGGTTCACTCCACACCCCTTGGACTTATGTAATTGATATCTATTCACCCTTGGGGAAGGGAAGGCATCAGCAATTCCATGGTGAGGGGGTGTCGTGGAGTGATCCACTACGGGTTCCACATTAGCATGGTTATGCAATGAAGAAATAACTGTTAGCGTACCTATGTGATGAAGCATGATTCTAAGCAACTCAATGTGAAGAACCACCCAAGGGACCTTGAAATCACTTCATATGAACCTTAAGGGTCATACGAGAAAAGGGTTAGCAGAGAATAGGGGTTCACAGAATGAGGCCTCGTGAAGCTCTGGTGCCCCATGTAGTAGAGGGGCATCACGAAGTGGTGTTTTTCATGTATTGAGTTGGACATGCCTATGAATATGGAATAGGGGCATATGGATGGTTCTTCTCAAAGTGGAAAGGATTTTACAAAATAGGTATTAGTGAAGTGAGAGTGCCTTGTGAAGCATTGCACTACGAAGCAATGTGCTTCACGAAGCACAACAAACCTTTCTTAGCATAGTGTGTACATGTACAATGATTGTACTTCACGAAGAATGAGTGTTATGCGAAGACCCAAGTCCCCTTGGGGATCCCCTTCATTCATGGAGGCCAATGGGCTCTACCAAGGTAATATTTCATTGAATAGGGGTTGAATTTAATCCAACGGAAAGACGCTTGCTGATGCTCAAGTACCTTAAAAAGATTAGTTTTTTTAGAGCAAAAATTGCAAAGATATTTGAGAGAGGAGAAGGATAAAGTTCAGAGGATCTATCCTATTGGATCGAGGGGAGCCTAATATTTATAGGAAAGAGGCGCCACGAATTAGGGATAGCCGGTATAAAGCTATGTGGCACATTGTTGTAACCGCGGAGCCTCTTGCCTCTTTGCTTCGCGGCAGATTCACGAATGTTAAGCAGATCGAAGAGCCTCCCGCCTCTTTTCTCCACGACAGCTTTGCAAACATTAGGTGGATCGTAGAGCCTCCCACCACTTTTCATCATTTCAGATACAAAGGGGGGCCATTTTGTGCCGACTATAGTGATGCGGGGCTCCACGATTGGTCTTTACAAGGTAGCCTCTTTGGATTTAGCTTTCGCTCTGCGTCCTTTTCATCCACACATAATTTTGGCCCCAACAACCTTTTAAAAATTTACATGTTAACATGTGATTCATGTTTTTATATAATATTAATGCTAAATATACTTTTTAGCATCTATTTCATGTTTTAACCTTCATTGTCTTTTTTCAATACAAATTATTTTTTACTCATGGGATTAATGATATATGATTTAGTCTAGAGTAAATAATTATATATATAAATATAAATAAATATATATATAATTTGGGGTACTACACATATGGTATCAAACAATTCAAATCATGATTCCCTCTTATGTGATACCATTAGAATAATTCTTTTGTAATGATGCTTTTCATCTCTATCGATATCCGTATGAGTTTCCTTTACTATACTATTTTTATTTTCTTTTGAAACCATAAACATTATTCATGATGGTTCACTATAATAATGTTATTTAAATATTTAATTAACCATATACCATAGGTCAATAAGATTTTATCCTGAGTAATGCTTACATTTAATGATAATGAATTTATTGACTGGGGAAATATTGAAAATCCATATATTTTTTATTCTAATATTGATGTCTGTTGATTACACGGACATTTAGAATGAATATTATTTTTCTATCCACCTTCTTCCTCTAGATGGGTTATTATCACATTATCCATGTTTGTTTATATATAAAAATGTATTGGAATTTTGTATATAATTATTCAAATTCAGATAATTATTATAAAGGTGACAATGTTTTTTTGACCATAAAACTTCTTTCTCTAGATGGGATATGATCATGTTATCATTTTTATTAATATATGGATAAGTATTAGTTTTCCCTATGTTTTTTTAAATATACATGATTTTTCAAAATGGTTATTATATATTGTTTATTCAATTTCCCATATGATAAATTTATTGGATATGAACAAGTGGTAGAAGGCACCGACATTATACATCCTCTAAAAGCATAAAATGGTCTCATGAGACAAAAAAATCATGGATTCATGAATTTACCTCTTCCCCTATCAGTGTAGCTTCATGGAAAAAATAATTGAAAACATGTTTAGTTATAGGAAATTATTTATTGCATTGGTTTGTGATCATTATTTATTATTATCCAGTTTTTATTTGTTGGAATGGATATATAATTCTATCAGTTTTAGTTGAATATGGAAGTATGGTGATTATATACTCATGTTATAAAAATTATTTGATTTTTATATATTGGTTTAATCTTTACTATGCTTTCCCTTACTATGATTTTGATCTCACCCCTTCTTATGTTAGCATTTCCATGGGTTATGATGAAAATAATTAAAAATGATATGTCTAATAGAATATATTGTGTTCAATGTTTATGGAATATTTTGAAGAAATGTTATGGATTATTTATATTCATATAGTTTGAAAAATATTGTTTAGTCGAGAAAGAACATGCTATTTAAAAGTTTAGTTATTCCCTAATTATCAAGGTCTCTAAACCAAAAATATATTCAAAGTGTATGAAATTCAATATATATGTTAATTAATGTTACTATTGGATACATATGTCTAATTAATATTACATTAGTATTAATTACATAATTTAAAGAATGTTATTATGGAATCATGTCCTGAAGTGTGGGTCAAGGTTGTCAAAGAAGAAGTTCTTTGAATGGGGGTAAAATTATACTATTGTGGTTTTTATCCATGATGTCATCTATATATAATTAACTCATGTGGAATTTTATGATATGTAATTCATATAGAGTTATCGAATGTTCTTTAAATATATGATATGGATCAAAAAATGTCCTAAATCATTAATTTATTAAGGGATGTTTTAGATAATAAACTATAAAAAAAGGTGGGTGGATGATGAATATTAGAAGAAGGTTTCATCTTTGTTGGATTCAGATACGAAATAACAACAATAACATAAATAACATAGAGGACGATGCATTGAAAAACCTTATTATACAAGTTCCTCTTCTATTGATAAATCATGCTAAAAAAATATGAATTTCAAAATGGTTAAGGAAAACACCTTTTTGAAATAATATATCTTTTGGGTGGGAGTGCAAATTTTATAAGTGTATAATATACATCATACTGGATTACATTTCTTCTTTCACAACTATAATTACATCGTATTAAGTCCTTTATGAGATAATTTTTCATGGATAGGCATTCATTTTTGGAAGAAATATTCTATGATAAGTAAATCTGAAGAGGTATTTATTTTATTTACCAGTATTCTTCATTGTAAAAAAATTACAAAATTTATAGGGATAAGTTTCGAATTGTGTAAAATTCCATAAAGAATAATCAATAAAATATATTTAATGTTTTTTTATCATAATTTTAATGAATTTTTTCATGGGACATTGAATTAAATAATTACGTATATGAGGATCTTGATTTAAAAAAAATCTACAAATATTTTTAATGAAGAGGGTTATGGAAAAGATGGTAGATATTATTTTAAATTAAGGAAGTGACAAATTAATAAAAATAAACAATAAAAGGTTTTGTTCTTGGTGACTTTAAATTAACATTGGAGCATGAATAGACTCAGTTTATGAGACACAGACTAAAGGGAGTTATAAACATTTATTTATCCCAGAATTATTAATACATAAAAATAAATATTATATATCATATAAGAACCTATGTTTGTTTTTCCTTATAATTTTTTGTCCATTTATACTACATTTTTTCTTTAATACTAAAATATTATAGGAAAAAAATGATGTCAGGACCCGCCCTCGGGGTCCGTGCCGTGACTACCCCAAGCCCGCCTTCCATAGGCCAGGGGCTGGCGACTAGCACCAAGGCGTAAATCCCGGTAAAAAGGGAAGGCATTGCCTTTGTAAAGTAAACAAACACCACAGAGTAAGCAAGCAGAAAGTAAAAAACTAAACAAAAGCAGAGTACAACTGAAAGTGCGGAAAAGTAAATGGGCCGGTATACAAACCCAAACTGAAAGTAAAGTACAACTCGAAAGGGGAAAACAGCAACTGAAAAGTAAAAGCTGCTACACCGAGCTGTCCACTGGAAATCCCACCTGAAGGGTGGGTACAGATAGCTCCACTGCTCCACGGGTCCCGCCGTCCGCTCCGTGCACGTCCCGCCCAGTGGTCCACCTCCGTGTACCGTCCCGCTCTGCAAGCCTCAGCTAAGGTCAATGCTGTCCATCGTCTGCAACCAACACAACGTAGTGCGGGCAAAGCCCGTGCAGGGGTGAGTATAAGCTACTCAGTAGGGACCCCGAGACCCCTGAAGGTCTCCCAAAATCCACAAAGGATAAACCACAAAGAAAGGTACAATCACAAAGTAACAACCAACACTTCTTAGGTATATGCCCATACACATACCTAAGTAATCAATTTCAAATACGCTCCAACCTCCGAGCCCAAGTACAACTCAGTCCACACAGGAAAGTAAACGTATTCCACACAGGAAAGCAAAACGTAATCCACACAGGATTGCACAACACAATCCACACAGGAACGCAATAGGTTTCAGCTCACACAGGTATACTTCTTCAAAGGACGATAAAGATGATCTCTGATCCATCTAAGTCGTCGGACCCACGAAGGATCGATAGGTAACTAACCCTCGCAAAGACCCACACAGGATCGGGCCCACACAAGACCTGTAGGCGCTGGTTCACACAGGACCGCTGAGCGCAAAGACCCACATAGGATCGGACCCACACAGGATCGGGCCCACACAGGACCTGTAGCACTGATCCACGTAGGATCGCTGAGTGCTGTAGTCGTCGTCGTCGAATCCACACAGGATCGGGCCCACACAGGACCTGTAGCACTGATCCACGTAGGATCGCTGAGTGCTGTAGTCGTCGTCATCGAATCCACACAGGATCTCTGTACTGTCGTCGTCGCAGTCACAGTAGCAGTAGTAGCAGTAGTAGTCACAGTAACAGTCGCAGCCAGCACTAGGGTTCCCGCACACAGCAAGCTCGTTCGGAGGGTCCGCTCCACGAGCCGAGAGGCTGATACATCAACTGTCACAAAGTCCAGAGTTGATGTATCCAAAAGTTCCGTATCGCCAACAGGAACTCAATGCAACAGACGGCGCGTCAATCGGACGCCCGGTCTGAGAGTTATTGGCATTTTCGTCCCCGGGGCCCGGTTGGTTTTTAAGGCAAAACCAACCCGACCGTACTCCACCTGCGTCCAAACCTTAGGCGGAGTATGCCAAAAGATCCGTCTCACTAAGAGGAACACAACAAAGCTGACGACACATCGATCGGACGTCCGTAGCTCAAGATATGAGCGTTTCCACTACGAAGGCCCGGTTGGTTTCGTGAACGAACCAACCCGGCTGAACTCAAAGTAATCTGAAACCTTGAGTGCGATAAACCGAAACGACCGTCTCGATCAAAGGATCGCATCGCCGCTGACGGTTCATCAATCGGACGTCCAGTCTGAAAGATATCAGCCTTTCCGTCTCACACCCACCCTGGGAAACTTACCAGGAGGTCACCAATCCTGATCACTACTCTAAGCCACGCACGCTTAACCACGGAGTTTTAACCACGTAGGCTCCCGAAAAAGAAGGTGCGCCTTGAGTATAGTATACCGAAACGACCGTCTCGATCCAAGGATCGCGTTGCCGCAGACGGTTCATCGATCGGAGGTCTGTGGCTCAAGTTATGGCCAAAAGACCGAAGTCGTCTCGAAAATGGGGGGTCCGGGTCCGGGCCGACCCGGCCCGACCCCCCTGGTCTGACCCGACCCGGATCCGACCCGAACCGGGTCGGACCGACCCGGTCCGCTGGACCCGGCCCGGCCAGGGGGCCGCGCATGTGCCGCACGCGGGGGGGGGGGGGGGGGGGTAACCCCCCCTTTTTTCGGATCTCGGCCGGCCTAAGGCCGGCCGTTTCTTTCTCACGCGGGACCCGCGGGTCCCGCCTCCTAACCAAACTGGTGGCCGGCCGCCTTCTTCTTCTCCGCCGCGGCCGTAGCCGCGGCTCTTCCCCGATCTCCGGCGGCCGGCGAGGCCGGCCGCCTTCTGGATGCTCCGCCGCAGCCGTAGGGCCGCGGCCTTCCTGTTCTCCGGCGCCGGTGAGGCCGGCGCCCCTGGCTACTCCGCCGCGGCCCTTCATGATCTCCGGCGCCGGCGGCCTGGCTGGCCGCCGGTCGCCTCCTTGTTCCGCCGCGGCCCGTCTCCGGCCGCGGTCTCTTTCGTAAACAACGACGCGGTGCGTCGGCACCGCGTTTCTTCGTCGCAGCTCGCTCCGGCCATTAATTCTTTTGTTCCTGCGCGGTTGCGACGACACCGCGCTGTCTCCGCTAAATTAACACGAAAGAGTAGAAGGGGGAGGAGAATCGGCCGTGTTCGTGCGGTCCAGTCTCCTCCCGTTATAACGATATCAGTTGGCCAATCGTATAAACACAACAATGAAATTTTCACAATTTTTAATAAAATTTGGAACTACGCCCAACGGATTATTCTTTCATGTTCGAGGGAATGAAAACACGTAATTTAAAAAGGACAAACCCCCTACCTTGAAAATTGACGTCACACGTCAGTTATCGCGGAGGAAGGCGTCGCGGCGTCGGACGTAGATTCCGTGGACGTCGGGGTGCGTCCGAGGAGGGAACGACGTCTCTTCACTTTTCGCTTAAGACGAAGAAGAGAGGTACGTTGTCGTTGGCGATGATTACCACGGTCGGCGACTTCTCCCTTGTCGAGGAGGAAGATGAAGACGGAAGAATCCGGGACGCCGAGTCTCGATGGTCGTTGGATCGATGTTCTTTTTCGGAGAAGAACCGTTCTTCACGTTCTTCGTCGAAGACGAAGAAGATCTTCAAGTCTCTCAACGATTCTCCCAATCCTCTCAAGTAACAAAGGAACTAACCCAAAAATAAATCAAGCTTACACTTAATTTATTAACACAACCCAACCTTTGGAATTCAAGAGTTTGAATTTCAAAAACTCAAAATTAAACTCACTTATTAATTATACATGAGTTGTATAATTAATTAAAAGTTACGTTGTCAAGCCTTTAAGAGGGAGATAGGGGAGTTAGGGAATTTTAGGGGTTTTGGCACATTAAGTGCAAGGGAGTTTAAGGGGGTAGAAGAGAGTTAAGGGGAAGGTGAAGGGTTGGGGCTCGTGTGGGCCCCACCTCACCTTAATCCTCACTTGGTTAGTTAGGAACTTGTGATTCCACCCCAACTTCCACACTTAGGATATAACCACTTAAGAAGATAAAATAAATATTGTATCACAAATTTATTTTACTCTTCATTTCATCCAGAAAAGTAAACATCTCCTCCTAGGCAAACGCAACTTCGGAAAAGGTCTTCTTAAGCAAATATCGGCGCTGCGAGTTCATCGGTGTCCTCGGATTTCAATTTCGAGCACCGGATCAAAAGTTAGAAATTCCCGCTCGTTCGTTCACTGAACGTACCCGAGCCAAACTTCAGAAATTGATTCCGGGCATACCGGGCCTCGGAATCAGGTGCCGTCAGAAACCGCGCTCTTGTAAAATTCTAAAGAAAATTAAGAAAAAATTTCCCTTGAATTTTACGGGTCTTTACATTACTCCCACCTCAGGGCTTTACGTCCCCGTAAATATACATCAAAAACTAGGGAAACAAATGAGGGTACTGAGAACGCATCTGAGCCTCCCGCTCCCATGTGCTCTCCTGAAGATTCCCATGCTGCCATCTGATGCGCACAAGAGGAATCGATCGCCCACGCAGGACCCGCTCCTGTCGATCCTCTATCTCCACCGGAACCTCCGTAAAAGTCGCCCCATCGTCAACGTCAAGCTCCCCTTGGTCAATGATGTGCGTCGGGTCGTGCACGTATCTCATCAGCTGAGACACGTGGAAGACGTCGTGCACCCGGTGCAACTGAGGTGGTAGAGCCAGGCGATAAGCCACCTCGCCAACCCTGCTGAGGACCTGGAAGGGTCCGATGAAGCGTGAAGATAACTTGCTGCCTCGGCCAAATCTCCGAATACCACGTCGAGGTGAGACCCGCAAGAAGACGTGGTCGCCACCCTCGAACTCCAGTGGCCTCTGCTTCCTGTTAGCATAACACTTCTGCCGGCTCTGAGCTGTACTCATCCACCCCTGGATGACCTGGACCATCTTCGGTCCCACAGGAGCTGCAAGATTTCTTCTTTGCCGATAAGAGAAATCTGGTCTCATCCCCTGGATGAACCACATTCTTCGCCTAAAACAGTCAATCCTAACATGGATGATACTAATCCATACCAAGGATGACGTCGTAAGGCCTCGACGCTAGTACTATGAGATTCAACCGTTACTCTTGCCTCCAAGGGTTGAGTCACACTGTCGGCATCAGTGTGTGGTAACTGGGTCTCCTCCAGTAGATGTCTCACAAGTGAGGGTCAAGTCAACAGCCAAAACTGGAACCTCTTAGTAACATCACGAAAGAGGACAGGAATGAAAATATCACAAAGGTATGCGTCTTTTATTATTGCAGCTCATAAAACAAGACGTTACACAAAAGCAACAAGGAACCAGAAGTACAAAGGATGTATCCACTAGTTCTGCTCCTGTCCACCTGCTCTCGAAGCTCTACTGCCTTGTCCACTACTCGGTTGTTGCTCAAGCACTCGCCGCTGCTTCTGTCTCAGTGGCTCCTCTAACACCCGCAGATCAATCGTACGAGGAGTCGGACAGTCGCGTGCCAGGTGACCCTTCCCGCCACAGGAGTAACATTGTCCGTTTCTGGCACGCCTGGCTCTGACCCCACCTCGGGTGCCCCGCACCACCGGTCCTAAAACCCGAGATCGTCCAACTGCTAGTCTGGTCCTCCTAGACCTCTGCATCATCTGTCTACTGCCCACAGATGACTCGGCTACTGATCGAAAAACACGCGGCAAAGGCAGAATCTCTTGTACACGCTCGGGGTGTAGAGCTACTGGAAAAAACTCCACCCTGAAGAAGGTCTCGAAGTCTTCCCATGCGAAGGTCATCCCATCCCAGAACTGAAACAAGTGGCTCCACCACCTGCCTGCTGCTGCCTGAAGGAGGCTGGCAGCAAAGATCACTATGAAGTCTGCTGGCGTCCTCACTAGCCTAAACACACGTACCACTGCCTCCAGCCATTCCTCTGCTGCCTGGGGATCCATCTCCCCACGAAACCTAGGTGGTCGCTGGCGCTGAAACTCATGCAGTGCGCTGAGGCGACGTGCATTGTCAGCGGCTGGCGCTGGAAGCATCGGGGGCTCGGCGGGTAGTGCTACCGCCGGTGCCACTGCTGACAAAGGGCCCTGCACCGAGGCCTCGTCGCTCGGTGGGCTGTCGTCATGCTCGACTCTCGGAACCCTAGCTGGCTGCCATCGTGGGGCCATCCTGAAAGGAAACAGGTGTGCCACGGTCAAACAATATACCTTGTGAGCTGACACAAAGAAATCACAAAGAAAACATTGAAACACACACGCAATCAATGTTTTCGTGCATTAAGTCGGAAATCAGAAGTCAGGGTCCTGGTGTACGGATACGTCGGCCGCCGCACCAACACTGGACTCCCTAGACTGATAACCACACTCAATACGCTGAACATTATTGCTTCACATAGAAAAGATCAGAGTTTGCGGTAGAACCGAACTCCTCTGATACCAATTTGTCAGGACCCGCCCTCGGGGTCCGTGCCGTGACTACCCCAAGCCCGCCTTCCATAGGCCAGGGGCTGGCGACTAGCACCAAGGCGTAAATCTCGGTAAAAAGGGAAGGCATTGCCTTTGTAAAGTAAACAAACACCACAGAGTAAGAAAGCGGAAAGTAAAAACTAAACAAAAGCAGAGTACAACTGAAAGTGCGGAAAAGTAAATGGGCCGGTATACAAACCCAAACTGAAAATAAAGTACAACTCGAAAGGGGAAAACAACAACTGAAAAGTAAAAGCCGCTACACCGAGCTGTCCACTGGAAATCCCACCTGAAGGGTGGGTACAGATAGCTCCACTGCTCCACGGGTCCCGCCGTCCGCTCCCTGCACGTCCCGCCCAGTGGTCCACCTCCGGGTACCGTCCCGCTCTGCAAGCCTCAGCTAAGGTCAACGCTGTCCGTCGTCTGCAACCAACACAATGTAGTGTGGGAAAAGCTCGTGCAGGGGTGAGTATAAGCTACTCAGTAGGGACCCCGAGACCCCTGAAGGTCTCCCAAAATCCATAAAGGATAAACCACAAAGAAAGGTACAATCACAAAGTAACAACCAACACTTCTTAGGTATATGCCCATACATATACCTAAGTCATCAATTTCAAATACGCTCCAACCTCCGAGCCCAAGTACAACTCAGTCCACACAGGAAAGTAAACGTATTCCACACAGGAAAGCAAAACGTAATCCACACAGGATTGCACAACACAATCCACACAGGAACGCAATAGGTTTCAGCTCACACAGGTATACTTCATCAAAGGACGATAAATATGATATCTGATCCATCTAAGTCGTCGGACCCACGAAGTATCGATAGGTAACTAACCCTCGCAAAGACCCACACAGGATCGGGCCAACACAGGACCTGTAGGCGCTGGTTCACACAGGACCGCTGAGCGCAAAGACCCACACAGGATCGGACCCACACAGGATCGGGCCCACACAGGACCTGTAGCACTGATCCACGTAGGATCGCTGAGTGCTGTAGTCGTCGTCATCGAATCCACACAGGATCGGGCCCACACAGGACCTGTAGCACTGATCCACGTAGGATCGCTGAGTGCTGTAGTCGTCATCATCGAATCCACACAGGATCTCTGTACTGTCGTCGTCGCAGTCACAGTAGCAGTAGTAGCAGTAGTAGTCACAGTAACAGTCGCAGCCAGCACTAGGGTTCCCGCACACAGCAAGCTCGTTCGGAGGGTCCGCTCCACGAGCCGAGAGGCTGATACATCAACTGTCACAAAGTACAGAGTTGATGTATCCAAAAGTTCCGTATCGTCAACAGGAACTCAACGCAACAGACGGCGCGTCGATCGGACGCCCGGTCTGAGAGTTATTGGCATTTTCGTCCCCGGGGCCCGGTTGGTTTTTAAGGAAAAACCAACCCGACCGTACTCCACCTATGTCCAAACCTCGGGCGGAGTATGCCAAAAGATCCGTCTAACTAAGAGGAACACAACAAAGCTGACGGCACATCGATCAGACGTCCGTAGCTCAAGATATGAGCGTTTCCGCTCCGAAGGCCCGGTTGGTTTCGTGAACGAACCAACCCGGACGAACACAACGTAATCTGAAACCTCGAGTGCGATAAACCGAAACGACCGTCTCGATCCAAGGATCGCATCGCCGCTGACGGTTCATCAATCGGACGTCCAGTCTGAAAGATATCAGCCTTTCCGTCTCACACCCACCCTGGGAAACTTCCCAGGAGGTCACCCATCCTGATCACTACTCTAAGCCACACACGCTTAACTACGGAGTTTTAACCACGTAGGCTCCCGAAAAAGAAGGTGCGCCTTGAGTATAGTATCCCGAAACGACCGTCTCGATCCAAGGATCGCGTTGCCGCAGACGGTTCATCGATCGGAGGTCCGTGGCTCAAGTTATGGCAAAAAGACCGAAGTCGTCTCGAAAACGGGGGGTCCGGGTCCGGGCCGACCCGGCCCGACCCCCCCTGGTCTGACCCGAACCGGCTCGACCCGACCCGGATCCGACCCGAACCGGGTCGGACCGACCCGGTCCGCTGGACCCGGCCCGGCCGGTGGCGGCGCGACGACACGGTCCGGCCAGCGGCGGCGCGGCCAGGGGGCCGCGCATGTGCCGCACGCGGGGGGGGGGGGGGGGGGGGGGTAAACCCCCCCTTTTTTCGGATCTCGGTCGGCCTAAGGCCGGCCGTTTCTTTCTCACGCGGGACCTGCGGGTCCCGCCTCCTAACCAAACCGGCGGCCGGCCGCCTTCTTCTTCTCCGCCGCGGCTCTTCCCCGATCTCCGGCGGCTGGCGAGGCCGGCCGCCTTCTGGCTGCTCCGCCGCGGCCGTAGGGCCGCGGCCTTCCTGTTCTCCGGCGCTGGCGAGGCCGGCACCCCTGGCTGCTCCACCGCGGCCGTAGGGCCGCGGCCCTTCATGATCTCCGGCGCCGGCGGCCCGGCTGGCCGCCGGTCGCCTCCTTGTTCCGCCGCGGCCCGTCTCCGGCCGCGGTCTCTTTCGTAAACAACGACGCGGTGCGTCGGCACCGCGTTTCTTCGTCGCAGCTCGCTCCGGCCATTAATTATTTTGTTCCTGCGTGGTTGCGACGACACCGCGCTGTCTCCGCTAAATTAACACGAAAGAATAGAAGGGGGAGGAGAATCGGCCGTGTTCGTGCGGTCCGGTCTCCTCCCGTTATAACGATATCAGTTGGCCAATCGTATAAACACAACAATGAAAGTTTCACAATTTTTAATAAAATTTGGAACTACGCCCAACGGATTATTCTTTCATGTTCGAGGGAATGAAAACACGTAATTTAAAAATGACAAACCCCCTACCTTGAAAATTGACGTCACACGTCAGTTATCGCGGAGGAAGGCGAGCGGCGTCGGACGTAGATTCCGTGGACGTCGGGGTGCGTCCGAGGAGGGAACGACGTCTCTTCACTTGTCGCTTAAGACGAAGAAGAGAGGTACGTTGTCGTTGGCGATGATTACCACGGTCGGCGACTTCTCCCTTGTCGAGGAGGAAGATGAAGACGGAAGAATCCAGGACTCCGGGTCTCGATGGTCGTGGGATCGATGTTCTTTGTCGGAGAAGAACCGTTCTTCACGTTCTTCGTCGAAGACGAAGAAGATCTTCAAGTCTCTCAACGATTCTGTAACACCCCAAGATTTTATAGTGTGTTATTTCTTCAAAATAATTCAATAACTTTCACTACACGCAACAACAAGTTCAATCGCACCATGACTTACCAAACAAGCTCTTCAAAAGAGGTTATGAATAGTGTTAACTAAATTTTAAACTTTATATAATCCTTATATTTTTAGAATCTATATTATGAGTTTCTTAGATATAATGCAAGAACAAATTCATTTTCAGTATTGCACTTTTATCAACTTTTAATAGTGAACCCTTTTTAAATACAATATATTAAACTTTTTGACTAAATGGGGACATCAAAAATTTAAAATGAAACATCCCAAGCTTCCACGGTACGCTTTCTTTGAATAATACAGTAGCGTGTGTTGTACGCAACCTTGAGTTTTAACACACACCACAACTAATCAAACTAGCCGTTATGAATAGTAATACCTACTTTTTGAAATTATATATATTTTATATTTGAAAATGGACTTCATTTTTGGATTCGGAATATCGAATTTAGCCTAAGGTGAAATTTTTGTACATTTCGGATAACTTTCATATTTTGATGAATAGTGAAAATTACTAAATTTTAATTAAAAACAACTTTTTTAATCAAAATAATTAATAGTGATAAATTATGAATTTGAGTGGTTTTAAAGTATATTAAGAATATATTTTTACCGTTTAATATAATGTTGGTCATTGGACATAATTTTACAATTAAACCGAACATAAACAAGTGTCAATCTTTTGATAGTTATTACCACTTAAAAACACGCTTTTTGTTTTGACAGCAGGAATTAATTTTAAATTAATTTCTGCCACTTCTGTGTTTTGAATTTAGAAAAATGGATTCCATATTTGGAATCAGGATTTCCAAATTGTGTAAATAGGTAACTTTTATTTTTAGACATTTTGAATTATTACTGTGGTAAATATTTTATTTACCATAGTTAAGGGTAAATCCGGTAAATAAGGGTTAAAAAAATAATATTATAATAATAAACAATTACCCTAAAACGTGTCCTAACCTTATTGGTGGACACATACCCGACCATGAGCATCTTTGGGTCAATTTGGGGACCCCTTGGAGCCACTTGTATGTGGTAGGGACACTTTATATTAATAAAGTTAAAATAAAAATAAAAATGGCATAAGCTTACATCTTTTAGAAGAACAATTTTTACATAGGGTTATACATGTTGGATTTTCGATTATAAATATTCTTTAGAAAGCTAAAAATATTTCCTACATAATGATATTTTATTTATAATTTTTAGACGTCAAATAATTTAAATTATTAATGACACAATAATGATGCAATGTTTACCTCAATAATAAATCATTTAAATAAATAAGATTATAATGATTAAAATATTATCTAAAACCTGTCTAATTCTTATTGGTTGATGTTATTTAGAATATGAGTCATCTTATCATCGACCTCAATGATTTTTGGACCATTATAAACCGAATATAATTATATTATAAAGTAATACTTTCACTCTTTCCTAAAGAGCCCCTCTTCTCCCTTATAAAAGGAGACCACTTCTACTCATTCCTCACACCTCTCAAGCCACTTGGCTCGTCCAAACCCTGCCCAAATAAGCTCCCCACATCCCTCTCCTACTCCGTGAAGCTTCCCCTTAGGAATAAAGCATTTCAAGAAGTCCTTTGGTTCCAACCAAAGTGAGTTACCTAAATTAAAGATAACGATTTCTCTTAAATTATTTTCATTTATTTTGCTTCTCCAACCCCCAAAATCTTTTTATTTCCTTTCTTTTGTAACAACACCAGTATACTCAATATACTAGGATGTTGTTATAATAAGGATTCAAACTACACATACACACAACTCCATCTAATGGATGATGAACATAATGTTTCTGTGGATGGCAAACTAGCGCCTCACGAAACGATGATTGTTCAAATACATCTTACCGCCTCTCATGGTGGCCATTATGATGGAACTATAATTAAATATGATATTAATGATATATATTTTATATATAAGCTTCTGTAATTCCATTTTATTTCATACCATTATTCGTTTCATGTTGTATATACATACGATAATTTCATTTGAGGAAGTGCGGACTACCGCCCCCTTAAAATGATATGACTCGTTCATACCACACATGGAACGTATAAAGGATGGTGTTAATGAACATAAGTAACATGTATAAAATATTATATTATACTAGAATAGTAATATACCTATGTATCATTTGTATTAGATTCTTTTAAAATAAAAATTAAATGGAAGTAGCGTTCGTGCGTACGTACGGACTACCGTCTCCACGAACGCGATGAGATTCATTCTCCATCGTATCCATTCAAGTATAATTATCATTTTATGATTTAAAAATGATTTTTAAGGACTTGATACCATTATGGATTTGAATAATATACAACTTATCCTTTACAAACATGTCTTACGTAACAAAACATACAAAAGCAAACAAGTAAGTTCACACCCGAAACAGTGATAATACTAAGATATTATTATCAAATCAATATTAAAAGATCATATATGATATCATATTAATGTATATGATTATTGTATAATTTAATAACAATTATTTCACCATTATACAGGAGTTTAACCTACCCCAACCAAGGAAAAGTACAAGGTAAGGGTTACTTCACAATCTCTTCATTATCCGAGGTTGTTTATACGTAATAATCTACTGGGATCTCTTTATCATCCACATCCATGTTTCTTAAAAATGTATTTCAAAACATTTTTACTATTTACTAGAATATGAGTAAAAGTCATTTATACCCTTTTTGACTTTTATAAGTGGTTTATAAAGGAATCTTTCCGTCGTTTTCAAAACATGGTCCCTTTTTAACCTTTTCGACAGAATTAAGGTAAGAATGTTTTTTTACTTATACGGCGGGTGCGGCTAATTTCCGCCGTTATAAAATCGTCAAAGCTTCCCTTACAATCTTATAAGAATATTTTCAAAGAAAATGTTGTATTTTATATGGATCTTAAATGATTTCAAAATAAAAGGAGATATTTCTTTAAAAAGAATTTTGATTTCATCTATGTCAACATCCTTTGATGGATTTTAAGATTATTTGAAGTTGATTTATTATGATACAAAACTTCTCTATTGTATTGAAGGTTTTGTGATATGTTTGACTGTGGATGTGCTATTTTTATCCCATTCATAGTTTATGGTGAAAGTATTGACATTTCGTATGCTAGTTTTAATACGAATGTTTATGTTATGTTTAAACCTTTTCATATGGGAATGCATTGGACTTAATATGTGACGGGTGGAGCCCGCTATAGCTCCTCGATGCATCGGTAGGTCTCATGAGACAAACTAGTGTCTTGGCACAAGGCCTTGACAAAATCTTATTTGTAGTCTTGGCACGGGGCCTTGACTATGTGGTTATGATAGTCTGGCATTATTCATTCCAACATTATGAAAGTGGTTATTGATTTTTGAATGTTATTATTCGATTAGTAGAATATCCATGTGAATAAGTAAATGGCATTATTTAATTTTACTTTTTCCATACTATGTTGAAGTTAAAGTTTAAAAGGCTTTTGTTTTAGCAATGCATTGCCTTAAATGTTTATTCTTATTTATGAAATTTTCTGCTATATTGTTATCCTTACTGGGCATTTGAGCTCACCCCTTTTCTATGTTTTATTTTTCCCAGGAAGTGAAGAAGTAAATTATGAATGACCTACAAGGATATTATGTGGGGATATGAGTGTGGATTATGGAGACATTATGTTATTGTAGTAGTTTTTCATTTTATGATGTAATGTAAAACTTATGAATATATCTAGTGTTTCCAAGGCTACTAAACCAATCGGTCTTTCGAGATTTGATCTTTCTTGTGATCATGCCAATGTTACGAAGTAATGCACCGACTTTGGGTAGCTGGGGTCGGGGCGTTACAGTTGGTATCAGAGGAAGTTTAGTACAAACCTTGGAAGCTAGATTTAGATAATCTCTGATTAGAGCACGTAGACCTAAGATGAACTTTGAGGATTAGTGTAGAAGAACTTCCTAGAATTTTGATATTGTAGAGATTTTGTGAGTTTTTCGAGCAATACATCCCTGTCTGGATACGAGCAGGTAGAGGCGGCTCTGGCACAGATGTACCTAGGGGTAAAACCCGAAAACACCGCTTTGAGCTAGACTCGAACGGGAACTGGTGCACGACAACGGGCCTTGCTGCACTCTTGGTTACGACACTCCCGGGGGATATGCTTAGGATAACTCTCATTTTCTTTACAAACCATTATGAAGGATTTATGAGTATATACATCCTCAAAGAAAACATTTTTATGATTATGGATTATATCCATAAATAGTTCAATTTATGTTAAGTGTTTTATAAGTATGGGATTATGTATTTTGATTCATAAACTGATCTAGTGTATTCCATTGTTTAGAAATGGTGCCCAATAGAAGGAATGAGAACTCCAGAAATGCACATGATCCAAAGAGAAGGAAGGATCATATCTTTCATGGTCTTAATCTAGAATTTATAAGAGAAATAGTATCCCATGTATTATCATCATATGAAGAAATAATATCATGTGTTGATAAGATAAGTAAAGAGTTTACTGAGTCCTATGGCTTTGAAGGGAAGCAAGAGAAGAAAAGGATGGAAGAGAGAAAGATGGATAAAGGGAAGAGGGAAAAGAAGAATTTTCTCATATGTGGTAACTGTGGAAAGAAACACCCTGGAACTTGCCTGAAAGGAATGGGAGTTTGTTATAAGTGTGGAGGAAAAGGGCACAAAGTACGTGACTGCAAGGGTAAGAAAATGGTTTCAAATGTACAATGCTTCATTTGCAAGGAGTTTGGACACTACGCGAACCTATGTCCCAGTCATCAGACTATGCCGCAAATGATGTTATTGGATAATAATCATGTTATGATACTACCACAGATGAAGAGGAATGATTAGATTTCTTATGTTGATTATGTCAATTGAGTGTTGTATCAACAATGTACTTGTTATAATAATTATGGAGTATATAAGGATTGTACTGCAGTACTATTTCATTAAGGACTTGAGATTGTGTGGAACAAAGAAAAGTGACTCAATAACAGGATAAATTTTTGGAAAATATATGGTTGAGAGAAAGATAAACCATAATATGGTTCTGATACCGAGTTAGTGATTTTAGAATAATACATGATTGATTTGGATAAATTATGTTGGATATTCTTGACTACCTTGAAACTGATTAATGATTTGTATATTCCATCATTTTTTTGTGGTTTAAAACATTTTTGGATTGATGAAGTATGTCCAGCATTCTATATAGAATAGGGGAGCATGAATGTAATCAATAAGGAATATGGTAATTCAAGATGTTTCAATTTATTAAAAGAATAAAAGATGAAGGTATTCATATGCTATTACGGGGTAAAAAGGATCTATATTATGTTTACCTTCCTTATAAATGTTGGACTGTGAGTTTGGATAGAAGTATTTTGGATAGTTCTAGTTTGGATTATTTTGGATTACCATAAAAGGACAACCCGGAGGTCGGGCGGCAACCCGTCGCGTCCGGCAAGGCTGCGAGACTTGAACCCGCAACCGAAGGGCGACAAGGGTGTATCACCTACCACTGGCCCACGAGATGTCTTGGATTAAATAATGTTGTTTTTTTTAAAGATCTGGTATATGAATTATAAATTCATTTATTTTGGAACCCTGTACGAATAGTATAAATAAAAAAATTACATTCTATTATCTTTTAGAGTGAAAGATGAGTTTGTGGTAGAAATTTATTAATGGATAAAACTCTAATTATAAAGTAAGTATATCTCCTTATGATCTTAGCCAATCTCATAAATATATTCCTCAACATTAATAAAAGGAACTTAGAACAAAAATGTTGTCCTAGATGGTACCTTAAATCATCACTAATTCATGGCTTTGGGATTGTTGGCCTTTTCATAGCCATGTTCTCTACCACTCTCCATCAGATAATTGATGGTTAGATTTCTCCTCCATATCCATATTTTCCTACATGGAACCCTAGTATGTGTTATGTTCAGTAATCTTCATACTTTCCACTCTTTGTTTTAAATAGAGGCCTCATTAATTCATTTTTCGATGTGGGATTTCAACTAAGATATTTTGAAATGTCAAAAATGTGTTATCCTAATACGCTATGTTTTGTTGAACTGATGGTATTTCAAATCATCATAGATTGATGAATTTAAGGACCTCAATTTTACACTTGTTTGTGATTGATGACCTCAATCACTACCTATAAATATTTACGTTTTTCCTCCAATTATATGTCTCTAATTGCCACCAATGTTCTCCTAATCGAGATCATAATTTGGTGGTGACCCTTTCATTTCTATTTTCCTCATATTAAGACTAAATTTTAGTAACCCAATTTCTGATGTGGGTTTTCCCACAAATATATTTTTTATTTTCAACCTTTAATTTTCGAAGAACAATTTCAAATTGCGAGGACGCAATTTATTGAAGGAGGGGAGAATGTAACACCCCAAGATTTTATAGTGTGTTATTTCTTCAAAATAATTCAATAACTTTCACTACACGCAACAACAAGTTCAATCGCACCATGACTTACCAAACAAGCTGTTCAAAAGAGGTTATGAATAGTGTTAACTAAATTTTAAACTTTATATAATCCTTATAATTTTATAATCCATATTATGAGTTTCTTAGATATAATGCAAGAACAAATTCATTTTCAGTATTGCACTTTTATCAACTTTTAATAGTGAACCCTTTTTAAATACAATATATTAAACTTTTTGACTAAATGGGGACATCAAAAATTTAAAATGAAACATCCCAAGCTTCCACGGTACGCTTTCTTTGAATAATACAGTAGCGTGTGTTGTACGCAACCTTGAGTTTTAACACACACCACAACTAATCAAACTAGCCGTTATGAATAGTAATACCTACTTTTTGAAATTATATATATTTTATATTTGAAAATGGACTTCATTTTTGGATTCGGAATATCGAATTTATCCTAAGGTGAAATTTTGGTACATTTCGGATAACTTTCATATTTTGATGAATAGTGAAAATTACTAAATTTTAATTAAAAACAACTTTTTTAATCAAAATAATTAATAGTGATAAATTATGAATTTGAGTGGTTTTAAAGTATATTTAGAATATATTATTACCGTTTAATATAATTTTGGTCATTGGACATAATTTTACAATTAAACCGAACATAAACAAGTGTCAATCTTTTGATAGTTATTACCACTTAAAAACACGCTTTTTGTTTTGACAGCGGGAATTAATTTTAAATTAATTTCTGCCACTTCTATGTTTTGAATTTAGAAAAATGGATTCCATATTTGGAATCAGGATTTCCAAATTGTGTAAATAGGTAACTTTTATTTTTAGACATTTTGAATAATTACTGTGGTAAATATTTTATTTACCATGGTTAAGGGTAAATCCGGTAAATAAGGGTTAAAAAAATAATATTATAATAATACAAAATTACCCTAAAACGTGTCCTAACCTTATTGGTGGACACATACCCGACCATGAGCATCCTTGAGTCAATTTAGGGACCCCTTGGAGCCACTTGTATGTGGTAGGGACACTTTATATTAATAAAGTTAAAATAAAAATAAAAATGGCATAAGCTTACATCTTTTAGAAGAACAATTTTTACATAGGGTTATACATGTTGGATTTTGGATTATAAATATTCATTAGAAAGATAAAACGATTTCCTACATAATGATATTTTATTTATAATTTTTAGACATCAAATATTTTAAATTATTAATGACACAATAATGATGCAATGTTTACCTCATTAATAAATCATTTAAATAAATAATATTATAATGATTAACATATTATCTAAAACCTGTCTAATTATTATTGGTTGATGTTATTTAGAATATTAGTCATCTTATCTTCGACCTCAATTATTTTTGGACCATTATAAACCGAATATAATTATATTATAAAGTAATACTTTCACTTTTTCCTAAAGAGACCCTCTTCTACCTTATAAAAGGGGACCACTTCTACTCATTCCTCACACCTCGCAAGCCACTTGGATCGTCCAAAACCTGCCCAAATAAGCTCCCCACATCCCTCTCCTACTCCTTGAAGCTTCCCCTTAGGAAGAAAGCATTTCAAGAAGTCCTTTGGTTCCAACCAAAGTGAGTTACCTAAATTAAAGGTAACGATTTCTCTTAAATTATTTTCATTTATTTTGCTTCTCCAACCCCCAAACTCTTTTTATTTCCTTTCTTTTGTAACAACACCAGTATACTCAATATACTAGGATGTTGTTATAAGAAGTATTCAAACTACACATACACACAACTCCATCTAATGGATGATGAACATAATGTTTCTGTGGATGGCAAACTAACGCCTCACGAAACGATGATTGTTCAAATACATCTTACCGCCTCTCATGGTGGCCATTATGATGGCACTGTAATTAAATATGATATTAATGATATATATTTTATATATAAGCTTCTGTAATTCCATTTTATTTCATACCATTTTTCGTTTCATGTTGTATATACATACGATAATTTCATTTGAGGAAGTGCGGACTACCGCCCCCTTAAAATGATATGACTCGTTCATACCACACATGGAACGTATAAAGGATGGTGTTAATGAACTTAAGTAACATGTATAAAATATTATATTATACTGGAATAGTAATATACCTATGTATCATTTGTATTCTATTCTTTTAAAATAAAAATTAAATGGAAGTAGCGTTCGTGCGTACGTACGGACTACCGTCTCCACGAACGCGATGAGATTCATTCTCCATCGTATCCATTCAAGTATAATTATCATTTGATGATTTAAAAATGATGTTTAAGGACTTTATACCATTATGGATTTGAATAATATACAACTTATCCTTTACAAACATGTATTACGTAACAAAACATACAAAAGAAAACAAGTAAGTTCACACCCGAAACAACGATAATACTAAGATATTATTATCAAATCAATATTAAAAGATCATATATGATATCATATTAATGTATATGATTTTGTATAATTTAATAACAATTATTTCACCATTATACTGGAGGTTAACCTACCCCAACCAAGGAAAAGTACAAGGTAAGGGTTATTTCACAATCTCTTCATTATCCGAGTTTGTTTATACGTAATAATCTACTGGGATCTCTTTATCATCCACATCCATGTTTCTTAAAAATGTATTTCAAAACATTTTTACTATTTACTAGAATATGAGTTAAAGTCATTTATACCCTTTTTGACTTTTATAAGTGGTTTATAAAGGAATCTTTCCGTCGTTTTCAAAACAAGGTCCCTTTTTAACCTTTTCGACAGAATTAAGGTAAGAATGTTTTTTTACTTATACGGCGGGTGCAGATAATTTCCGCCATTATAAAATCGTCAAAGCTTCCCTTAAAAGCTTATAAGAATATTTTCAAAGAAAATGTTGTATTTTATATGGATCTTAAATGATTTCAAAATAAAAGGAGATATTTGTTTAAAAAGAATTTTGATTTCATCTATGTCAACATCCTTTGATGGATTTTAAGATTATTTGAAGTTGATTTATTATGATACAAAACTTCTCTATTGTATTGAAGGTTTTGTGATATGTTTGACTGTGGATGTGCTATTTTTATACCATTCATAGTTTATGGTGAAAGTATTGAGATTTCGTATGCTAGTTTTAATACGAATGTTTATGTTATGTTTAAACCTTTTCATATGGGAATGCATTGGACTTAATATGTGACGGGTGGAGCTTGCTATAGCTCCTCGATGCATCGGTAGGTCTCATGAGACAAACTAGTGTCTTGGCACAAGGCCTTGACAAAATCTTATTTATAGTCTTGGCACGAGGCCTTGACTATGTGGTTATGATAGTCTGGCATTATGCATTCCAACATTATGAAAGTGGTTATTGATTTTTGAATGTTATTATTCGATTAGTAGAATATCCATGTGAATAAGTAAATGGCATTATTTCATTTTACTTTTTCCATACTATGTTGATGTTAAAGTTTAAAAGACTTTTGTTTTAGTAATGCATTGCCTTAAATGTTTATTCTTATTTATGAAATTTTCTGCTATATTGTTATCCTTACTGGGCATTTGAGCTCACCCCTTTTCTATGTTTTATTTTTCCCAGGAAGTGAAGAAGTAAATTATGAATGACCTGCAGGGATATTATGTGGGGATATAAGTGTGGATTATGGAGACATAATGTTATTGTAGTAGTTTTTCATTTTATGATGTAATGTAAAACTTATGAATATATCTAGTGTTTCCAAGGCTACTAAACCAATCGGTCTTTCGAGATTTGATCTTTCTTGTGATCATGCCAATGTTACGAAGTAATGCACCGACTCTGGGTAGCTGGGGTCGGGGCGTTACAGATTCTCCCAATCCTCTCAAGTAACAAAGGAACTAACCCAAAAATAAATCAATCTTACACTTAATTTATTAACACAACCCAACCTTTGGAATTCAAGAGTTTGAATTTCAAAAACTCAAAATTAAACTCACTTATTAATTATACATGAGTTGTATAATTAATTAAAAGTTAAGTTGTCAAGCCTTTAAGAGGGAGAGAGGGGAGTTAGGGAATTTTAGGGGTTTTGGCACATTAAGTGCAAGGGAGTTTAAGGGGGTAGAAGAGAGTTAAGGGGAAGGTGAAGGGTTGGGGCTCGTGTGGGCCCCACCTCACCTTAATCCTCACTTGGTTAGTTAAGAACTTGTGATTCCACCCCAACTTCCACACTTAGGATATAACCACTTAAGAAGATAAAATAAATATTGTATCACAAATTTATTTTACTCTTCATTTCATCCAGAAAATTAAACATCTCCTCCTAGGCAAACACAACTTCGGAAAAGGTCTTCTTAAGCGAATATCAGCGCTGCGAGTTCATCGGTGTCCTCAGATTTCAATTTCGAGCACCGGATCAAAAGTTAGAAATTCCCGCTCGTTCGTTCACTGAACGTACCTGAGCCAAACCTCAGAAATTGATTCCGGGCACACCGGGCCTCGGAATCAGGTGCCGTCAGAAACCGCGCTCTTGTAAAATTCTAAAGAAAATTAAGAAAAAATTTCCCTTGAATTTTACGGGTCTTTACAAATGAAAACACTATGTTATATATATATGTATCAAAGGATTATGGAATCAATGTATACATTCATAAATCCATTTCCTAAGGCATGATGAAATGTATATATCCTTCCAAAAATAGACCTAGGTTTAAAATAATTATGAAACCATTTTTTCTATAACTATAACATTTCATAAGTTTTTCATAACATTAAAACTACATGTACAATGTCTCCTAAACATTATTTGACTAAAAATAAATGACTAATATTTATGATTATAATCCATGACATTATTAATCTATAATGAAAAAACCATTTATTATAACATTGATAAATAAAGATTTAAATGTGTGTTATCATATAATGTGTTCACTATTATGAACTAAAAAATACAATGGACTTCAAAAATATGTTGCTTTCAGTTTTATAAACCATGGAAAAATTAATGAAACCAGATATGGTTAACTTTATCATGTTTTTTTATTTAGATATCATTTCTATCAATTTCATGGATCAAATAAATCCTTGTATACTTTTTTTAATCTCATGTTATTTCACATTATTTGTAAAAAATTTAATCCGTATACAAAACATGGTTTGGGTAATCTCCAGAACACCTTTTAGAGATGGTACAATTATTCACAAAAAAACAATTAAATATAATTTCTATAAATTTAACTCATATTTACAGAATCCCTATGTTTTATCCAATATAAATTTATATCATTGAATCATTTATTTTGACATTAATCCATAGTATTATGAAAGGAGTGTACTTTATAAAAACATCATTTATATTAATGATATTAATGTATATGGAATGATATACATTAATCACGTACATAATCATACTTATTCCCACTGGATATGTTATATTCATCGTGAAAAATTGTTAGATCTATTTTTAGGACATCGAGTTACCATGAAACATGTTATTTGGGAAACAAATACAATATTTTATACATTCATATATCTTTGTGTAATAATTGAATTTGTAATATGAACATATTTCATGTCATTTAAACAATTAGATGAATAGATAACAAATTAATAAATATGGTAAACACCCTTTAATCCTACTTGAAAAATGGGTGTTCAAAACCCATTGGGCGTAGGGCACTGTAGCAGGACTATAGTAGTACTGTAGCAGCAGAGTTACTATAGCAGTAGCGGTACTGTAGCAGCGGCGGGTACTGTCGCAGTGGACATGCACTGTAGTAGCGGCGGTACTGTGCGAGTACTGTAGCAACCCAGTTACTATTCATATAATGGTCATTAAGCCAAAAAATTGGGCTTACGGGCTATGTAATGGGCTACAAGCCCATTGGGCCTTCAGGCTTTGTAATGGGTCTCCCTCTACCCAGTTACAAGAGGTCTTTACTTTGCTTTCATAATAAAATGAGGCTTCGGCCCGAACCTTTACAAAAAAATCACTTTAAAAAATAGGAAAAACACATTCCACATAATATAAGTGTGGTGAAACACTTCATCAATCCTTCAAAATAGAGGTCCTAGATGTCACTAACGTCACCCTTGGTGAAAAATTTCATAATAATTAATAAATACATAAAATGTGTTCAATTATATTCCCAAAAAAAACCCTTTATTATCATTCCTCAAGACTAACATAAGCAAAAAATCTGTATATTAGTGATTATATGTAATATTACATAATAACCTCAGGTATTGGGGATTCCTATGAATTAAGAATCACTAGTATACTAATGACATAATGTCTGAAATTCCTTATAATATATGTAGTGGGTCATCCATTATACAATATTCATTTTCTAACCCATGATTAAAAAACAACATATATATATAAGTGTTGTAACTCAATGTTATCTTCACATATAATTAAAACAATATATTTACATGATAACTATGGATTATGGATATTTATAATTTTGGCTTTATAGGGTCAATTATATGATACCCACAGTGCCATTTTCAAGTATGATAACTATTATTAATTTTATTTTAATAGGTTCTTTCCTTACTAGGTAGTTTTCTATTGATGTTTTTAAATTTTTAATCTACTTGAATGGTGCATGGTTATACTATGTATAAGAGTTACTAAGTTGGATCTATGAAATACGTCAATAGTTTTTAATAGTGGGAATTTTAGTGCATGGTGAATAGATTTACTAAGGGGCCAAATACATCAATTCTCTTGTAAATAAGTTCTTATCTACACAGTCAATGAATGATTCAGAAAACCAACTTATCTTCATACACTTTTAAAATTAGTATATTCCCAAACTACCCCAGAATATTTAACTACATGTAATCTCTTTTTTCATTCCACATGACCATTATCCCATGATGAAAGTAAAAACCTCCTCTCCTTCTCCTCTTATGTGGATTTCAAGTTGATTAATTCCATGTTTCTATAATAAAATTATTTTTTAGTGATTATTCTCATTTATCTTAGTTCATTAATATCATTCCCAATTGTTTTACATCACCTATATAGTCATAGATACTTATGGTATTAGTTGACTAAACATAATGATAGGTGTCATGTTTTTTTATGGGCTCATCATGAATTATATGGGTAATTTTTCCATTTTTTGTGGGTATACACCATTTCTATAATGTTAATCATTATTGAGGTATGGGATTTCATAAATCCTCTTTTTAGATGCCTGAGATATTTATTTTATTTTGAATATATATTTAAATTGTTTTAATATATGTTTAATGATTGATGGAATCTGATATATGTTTTACAAATGAATGGAAATCGTTACCCTTTATTTTTTATAGTTAATATGCTTTTTGAAATATAGTTTTAAGGAATGTTTTTTGTGTTTTCAAGGTAATGTGAATTTTAAATAAACATTGGTTTAATTGATGAAATTATGCCTCCATGAATGGGTGATATAATATGGGATCTTATACAATTTGGTTATAAGGATTTTAAAATCATGGATATATATGGATTTTCCTCCTTAGTAATATTTGAATGTTTTTAGACTAACTAAATTGTATGATGAAAATTTTGCAGGATTCAATTGTAGGAGTGGATAAATATCACTAGTGATTGGATTTACATTACATAGCAGTAGCGTATGATGTTGAATTTTTTGGATTGATCATAAAGTTTTGCTATGGTCTTCTATTTCTCATACTCTTTATAACTCAAGGAATAGCCATGGTGCTAATATTTTTGTTGATTTTAGTTGTTTTTAACATGAATTTCCTCAATATATGTATTTTTTATAATGCCTTTATCATGAAATTTTATTAAAAATTTATTGTCATGTTTTTGATTAATTTTTCATAAACTAGCATGGCCAATTTTATTTTATAATATGTTATTGTGAAATAGTTGTGGAACCCAATTGTGTAAGTTGTGACCACACCATACAAACACACCACGGGTGTATTTAATTTTTTATTTGGTTTTATTATTGTGAAACTGTGGGACTAAGCGCTTATGTCACAAATAGATTAGTAAGAGTTTCTCATTTATTTTTAACCATAGTATTTATATCCAACTTTTAGATGACATAGAGAGTTATCCATCCCAATATTTTTATATGTATATTCTTTAATCACATTTTTTATAATTAAATGGTAATTATAATCATTTTAATTTATGGTTGTCATGGTTTCTTCGAGGTTTTACACACACTTATATTGGTCATTTATTTAACGTTATAGTTTTATTTAATTCCATGAGTGGAATTACATTGATTGTAAAGTCCATGTTTGGTCCTTGGTTTGTACCTCCAAAGTTGATTAATTGAGAAATAATATTCCAAAGGTATGTTGTTGATTCCTAAGAACTAGTTTCTAGCTCATGGGGATCGTTAAGGCCCTTCAGATCATTCTAAAGACTGGAGAAAGTTCCTGATTAAATGGTAAATCAAGTTGGTTTGTGACAATGATATTTTCATGTGATGGAAAATGTTCCATTGAAATAATAAATAAACATATTCATCACTTTGATTGGAATCATAGGGAGATAAGGTATCTTTTCATAATGAGTAATTCTAAGAATAATTTTAATAAATTGGAATTTATATGAACACAATATCATGTATCCAATATTTTCACAAATCAATTGGTTGATCATGGGTTTAAAAGGCATTTATTGAACCTTAGAGTAAAACTAATGTCCTCAAACTAAGGAAGTTTTTCTATAAACAATTTCCCTATTGAACATAATGCTATATTTTGTTATTGTTTATATATGCGGGTTTACATCTATTATTGAATTCATGAATATTGGGGAGATACAATCCATGGAGTCTAAAAGGAAGAAATATTTTATCAAGTTTTATGGTTTAACATAGATGAATTTATTCATTTGTATTGTTTTTCAGTATAATCTATGAAACAAATTGGATTACATATTAATTGAATACAGTTCTTCATGATCTGATTTTTTTAAATATATGAATATAGTAATGGTTTCAATTTTAGAGATAGAACCAATTAGATTTTATTTTCATTGGGGAAAAAATATAGTAATGGAAAGAGTCAAACATGAATGATGAAAGTATTAATAAAGTAAAATATAGGGGGTAAGCCTACATAAAGGGGACCTGATTGAGTATGGTTGAATTTTTGGGTTAAAAGCTGGTTAAAAAAACAAACGATGGAGATTTTTTCTACCAAATGTTTTTTGATTGGATTTTTTTCAAGAAGAGGATTTTATGTCATGACTTTTACTGAAATTGAGTATAGAAAAGGAGTGGATTTTTTCCAATTTTTTTTCCAAGATGGATAAATTTTTAATATTTCAATGTCTTGATGTGTCATCAGGGATATTAATGATATCTATTGGAATTATATGATATTTATTAATGTGAAACCAGTAATTCCATAAAAATAATTTTAAAAAGGCTATTGGAAGATAAAATTGAGATAAATGGGAACATTTATATAATTTAATTATAAATTACATTGTAAGAGTGTTTTAAATATTTATATTAATGTTATTATACATGAAATATATGTTTTAATTATAGACAAGAGCTTCATAAAAGTAATAAAAAATTACTATAAGCATAATAATATAAATTTAATTTCATAATATAATAACAAATATATATTTTGATGTGATACACTACAAATCCAAATTTCACATCATAAATGAATCTATAATATTTTTAGTGAATTTTGAATGGAATTTACAACACTACTAATATTCGATCAATTTCATCAATAAAATGGGGAAGATTCAAGTATTTTTTTTGAAGTATTATAATCACAAATATTTTATACAATGTCCCAGAGTAAAATATTAAATGTTGTAAAGATATAGGTTTCAATATGGTATATTTAAAAGTTCAATGAAGTTAAAATTAAACTGGCCATTCACTAACATGAAGAGTCACTTCCCCATATGATAGTGGGATTTTGTATCACTCAAATTAAAATCAAAATATGGTATACATTTGATAGTATGAATGTTTTTTTCACAAAAAATAACTACGATTTGGATGTCAATATTTGATATTGACTAGGAATTGACTAAAAAATTTATTTTTTGGGAAGCTACTTATATTTGGAATATAAAATTTGAAATTCAAATATCATATATTATTATAGGACATACATTGTAGAATTAAAGGTGTCACCCATTGTACAAGGAATAAGATTCAATAAAATTTGGTAAAACAAATTAGTAGTTAATGGATGTTAAATATTAGAATATTTATTTTTAGATGTGAGGGGTTGAATTTCATGGATGATAAGGACTAGCATTAGAGTGGTAAATGATTATAATTTAAAAATAATAATAAATTAATTAGATCAATAAATAGAACACACTTATTTTTTGTTTTTGAAACATCATTTAGAATCATACAATATCAAACTATGTGTCAATTTAATTTTTATTCAACATAAATTCAAAGTCTGTAAGTGAGGAATAGGCTAAAAACATGGTAGATAAGTGACATCATCTTAATGTTTATATCATGTACAGTGAACTAGTTTAAAACTGTTATGTCAATACATTGTTAATATATGCTTCTTGGCATAGCCTTCTATAGGTGGACCATGTAAAATCAGTGGGTTCATGGTTATTATAATTCTATATTTTCATGTGATTAAAAATTTGATCGAGTTTGACTTTAAGAATGAACATTCATGATCCGATGAATTCATAAGAAAATTTGGAATTTTTATGCACCCAAATTCACCCCTATACCCTATTAGAATGCTTATTAGGAAATCAAGTTAAATAAATGTCTCAATATGATTTAGCATACTTCCATTTTTTTACTCTTCATTAAGAAGAAATTTATCACCCAAAAATGGTAGATTTAATCTATCAACAAAACAGAAGACCATATTTACCTATCCATTTGACTTAAACACTAGTGAATTACTAATAATGTAATCTTTTAGTTAAATAGTAACACCATGTTCAAGTAAGTAATCCAACAATACCATAGGGTATTTAAGGAGGACATGTATTAGAAATCTAGAAACAACATTCATTGAAAAATTTACTTCCTCAAAAATCAATTTAAATGGTATAATGAATATTACTTCACTTGTATTTTACTACTCATTTATATGATATGGAAGGTCTGTGTGGATTAGTATAATCATAGAGTAAAATTTACAATATGTTAGTTCACATGATTTCTTATCCTCCAAAATTTAAAAATTATATTTTAATGAAGTTTAATTAAATGGGTGATATAGAACATAATCTTATACATCTACCATCTCAATATTATTTAATTATAGGAATTCCCATTTAAACATTATTAGTGATGTTTTTATGATTTATATGGTGAATCTAGAGACATGTGTTTGACTGATATTTTTTTGAAGAAGATGGTTCCTAGCCTGAATGTGTCTGACTGATATAATAATTTTCTAGCATGATCTAGTTTAATTTGGGATAATCTTTGATAGAAGACCCCCTATAAATTCAACTCAACATAGAGGAATATAATAATATTTGAGCTATGAAATTTTAAGAATAACAAAAATGAGATCATAGTGGAGTTTCATTCCATGTGTAATGGTATAACCCATTTCATGGACACACAAAATCTGCAGAAATAGTTGATTGGGATCTATATAAATAACCTCTATATTGATCTAAAATTTGTGATATTTTATTTAAAGTAACCTTTTTGGGTTTTCAGAGTTCACTATCATAGTAAATTGGTTGTAAGATTCGATTCAACACTATAAATCCAAATATATAGTAACATTGCCTACACATAAAAGGAAAGCTGATATAGAAGAAAGCATCGTTTTCACAATCAAGCTAGTGAAAGGACTAATTATGATCTGTGTGATCACTAAGAGGGGGACATGTAGAATTAGTGATTTTCAATTTTTACAATATATGATATTTGAAACAACATGTATCTATGAGTAAAGATATATTTATTTTTTAAAAACAATCACATTATCACAACATAAGGATCAAAAATATTTATAATGTTCCCTACGCTGTATTAGTATATAATTCATGGAATGGTTTGAAAATAATCCAATACCACAAAATAAACTATAAAAACATTCTTTTTTACTTGGATAAAAATAATACAAAATATCCTTTCACTTTTATTTATATATTACCTGACAATAGTAAATATGCTATCTATACTAGTTTAACATTTAAAAAATATTTTATTAAAAAATTAGAACCCATCACCAAAAATATTTAGTATGGTAAAATTGTGATGAATTAACTTATTCTAACATTATTTTTATGAACCTATTTATTTTTTACAATATTTCCTAGAAATAAATAAAAAATTTCTACAGTATATTATATTTTTTTTATTTGGGTTTGTCTCTTCCACTCCATCTGGTGTTTATCTGATAAAATCCATCTAGTTCCTTTTTGTTGACTAAATATTTCAAACTCACAATTAATCCATTCACCATAGAATTACATCATTTTGATACCAGATAGTATGAAAACTATTCCAATAGTCCTTAGACTGATAAAACATTCAAAAAAAATCAATGACTACCTCAAAAAACTCTTCATTTTCTTATTTCATTTGTATTCTAAGTTATACCAATTAACAAGAAATTTCCTTTCGATATAATATTATCAAATTATTCATCAAAAATATTTTCCATTCAATTTTCCTCTTCCACATCACTTTACCATGGATATTCATGTGAGAATATTATTCTATTAGTTGTGTTTGATCATCCCTTTTAATTTTAGTGCAAGAAGGAGAAAATACTAGAACCCCATTTTATATTCCAACATGAATAAAATAGAATATTTTGAAACTCCATGTCATAAAAAGTTTCACTTAATTTGTCTCAAAACATATAAAGAATTATAAATGTTTTGTTAAAGCTCTCGCATTCACCACCATCCTTCTAGATTGATGAGAATCAAAAATCATTACTCATTTATTTTTTGGAACATTTAACATTAATTGAATTATCTATCCTTTTATTATATCTTTATGAATTTTTTATGACTACCTTATAATAGGTAAAAAAAATTACTTGAATCATTAATTTTACGAAACATTATATCTAAACATTTTAATGAAAATACTCTACTCAATGATGAAAAAATAATCATAGAAATACATCAAAATACTTTATCTAGAAACTTCCACCATACAATTATGTACATCAAAACTCTCCCCCCATGGAATTTTTCTACCTGTCACTATTTATTGAAATATATCTATAGCATCCATCTAATGATTTAAAGAAAATTGATCTACTTGATGACTGAAATACTTATGTCTGATTTTCCTATAAAAACCAGACTTTTTTAATAACAAACAGGACTATTCGAAATATATCGCATAAAATGTTCGTCTAATAGACTTCAGCTAATGAAATTTAAAATGAATATATGATTCTCTTTGTCCAATTATACTATATCTTATGAAATTTGTTATACTCTTCCCATTGTATTTCAATAACATTCTTAAATTTGGTAGACTTTAGAAACATCAAAAACAAACTTAGTAACATGGAATGTACACTTATATGGTATATAGAATTGGGGTTTTACCATTAAAAATCATGCTCAGTAACACTTATGGAACTCAAAAAATGATGTATTACCATTACTCAACATTCTTGGTGAGCCTTATGTTGTGCTTAAAAAAATTCTCAACTGGACCTCTATCTAATATCATTTCTCTAGTAAACATCCATTTAACATCATAGTATGAATTTTTACATAACATTTTTCTCCCCTTTCAAAACTGATTTGATCATTAGTTATTTTAGTAATTATGATGTCAGAATCATTAGGAACAAAAAAGAATCACCATATTTATTTTTTCAAATACACTATATAATATAACTTTTTAATCATGATATGATAAACATTCATCAAAAAACATGGATAATCAAATCAGTTCACAATATCCATTTTAATAAGATCAATCTGGTATATTTATACTGATCTTATCTATCTAATTTTCAATTTTTTAATTATTTACAATTCCCAGTGATTTCTGTTAGGAAAAAAAATACAAGACGTTCTCAATGATTTGTATAAGAGCATCCAACTTCTTTGAATCACCTTCAACAATCTTGGTACCAATAATAACCGCCATTATATTTTATTTTCAACCATAGAAAATAAATTACAAAAACATTATAACTCACAAAATGGATTATTTTTATAATAATTCTAATCCATCAGGAGAGAAAGTATTATTGGAAATAAGAATAAATGAATAAAAAAATCTTGTTTTTCATATTCATTTACATAATAAACATATCCATACACTATATTAGGAACCCTTATTCATCGACAAGAAAATTTCATTAAAAATATATTAACCATCAAGAAATTATTGTTCTACATCAACTTTAAAAAAACTCTTAAAATAGTAAAAAAATGGTGAAATCACATTTTACCCCATCTATGTACTCCCCATAAATACATTCATTTCACTGAATGATAAAACATATACCAATGGATGGATTAATGAAATAATGTTTCTCCCCTTAACAACATAATCCAATCAAATGATTGAAAGGGGTGTAATTATATTCCATATCCTTAAATAGATTTAGGTTATACACCAATGATCATGATTATCTTATGAAATGTTTCCATCTGTGATGTTTTATTTAATATGACATCTACATTATCTATTATAGGAACAAAATACACCATTTTTTCATTCATCTCCACATGATCTTTAATGAAGTAATATTTGATATTAATGTTCTTATAATGGTAATTTTGGATGGTATTCATTGTGATATTTATATAACATTCATAATCATAAACCAAGAGAAGGGGGAACCTAAAATTTATAATAAAATATTTCACAATATCTTCAAATATAAATGTTTTTTTACAACCTGAGTGGAATCGAAATACTCAGCTTTAGACATACTGAGAATTATGTAATTTTTCTTCTATGTATACCAAATAATATATCATTCTCACAAGAAGAAAAATAAATGGGACTTTGATCTTTTATAATTTACAAAACATTCCAAATCTGCATCTTTATAACAAAATATATCAATATTTCGAGTGGTATAATATTTTATTCTAAAATCAGTTGTTCCATTGATATTTTTTAGGGTAAAGTTTTCCTTCTATAAGATGTTATTTTATTAGATCAATTTGAAAATTTTTACCTATTGTAATATCGTATAAAATATATATCCTTGAAGCTATCTAATGTAGAAAACATTCAACTAACTTCCTAAACAATTTAGTATCAACCTACATTCCTTCCACATCTTCAGAATATTTTTTCCCATTGAAGAAATTGAATAAACTAAGTTTGAATATTTTATAACAAAATTACTAATAAATTACTCAGCAAGATTTTATCAAGATATGAAATTATATTTATTTATTTTTTAGATTTTTAATCTAATAAAATATTCCCTTTACCCATGAAAGGAAATTAAGACTATCATCATCATCTCCTTAATAAACATTTCACATGTTTCTTCTTCATTCAATATAAATATGATGTAATAAATGTAAAAATCCCAATGAGGGAAACCTCTTTTTTTTGATTTATATAGATTTTACAATGAAAACATGTTTTGAAGAATATGAACTTATTTAAGCAAGTAGCCAATATAAAATACCACACTCTCAAAGATTTATTCACCCCAGACAGACTAATTTAACTTTTAGAGACAAACTTCAACATTCCCAAGAACAATACAACATTTTTTCTCAGTATAAAATTCTTCTTATTCCTCTTTATTATGAAAAGATAACTTGACATCAATCAAGAAAATTATATATCTCTATTGTGAAAAAAGTAATCAAATTCATTCTGGTAGTTCAATGAATACAATATATTAATGATTTCACTAAAGTAAATTCTATATATTTATTGAGTACCCATTATAGAACAGTCATCCCTTGTCTCTTATCAAATCACCTTCAAAATTAATTTTGTTTCGAAAGACCAACATTATACAAATCATAATATTATTGTTTATTTTAGATACAAGTTATCAATTTTCATTATTTCCATTTGATCCATCAATTTATAAATATCATCTATCAATACTTGATACTCTTAATCATTATCAACACATTTTTCCAAAACCTTTGAATATAAGGAATTATGTGATATTAATCTTAATGATCCTATGGTTTCAAAATGTTTTCAATTATCCCAAATTATTTTTAGACATCTAATTTCATCCTCATCCTACAATGATATGAAAACTTTATCCTCATTACTTCTAATAAATGAGTCTAAATCATCATATAATATAGTTCAAAAATTTATCATGTCCTTAATAACATTTTCACTTTGTTCTATTGTAACCACCTCATATTCTATTTATTATATATCTAAATCTATTAGGAAAACATTCTTATCGGACTATTCAAGGACATTCATATGTATATTGTATATAACATTCCTTGTTTGTTTTTTAATGTACATGTATCCTCTTCCAAAATTAGGGTATCCATGAAATATTCCATTTAAACCACTCATTTCAAGATTCCCATGATTCTTACCATTTAATTTTATAATGAAATGATGGTAGAACACCATCAGGTGATTAATACACATGGATTCATTATAACACATATAATAATGAGTCATATTTGAAATGATCACCTCAAAATAATGATGATAAATATTTTTTTCTCCAATAACATTCTCCAAAATAATCAAGATGTATCATGTCCAATCAACATTATTTAATCCATAAAAAAAGACTTTTATTTCCTCATTTAGAAAAAATTTTTGTTGTGGTGTGTGTGGTTCACCAAAATCATTATGAATTCCATTCTAATCAAGATGTACTCTGAAAATCCTATTTGAATATTCACCTATGTTATCTATTTGAATATTAATCATAGAATATCTATATTAACTTTATGCACTTCTCATGAATCTCTGAAATATCTAGAGAGAATTTGAATTATGGTTTAGAAAAATAATTCATGTAAAAAGGGTAAATTCATCAATGATACAAATGAAATAAATTTATTAATTTCTTTATTGTTTAATCATCGGTGTATAAATATCTGAATTTATCATCACTAATAAAAAATTGGAATGTATCTAAACATTATAATTCAATGAATTTTAATAATCTTATTCCTCAAATGAAACAACATTGATCTATTCTTCTTATAATTTCATTAATATTATGAGTCTCTTATATATTCATTATATTTCTCATATTAATCTAACAAATAATCCACAAAATGTTATATCATAGTTGATTTTAAGCTATCTAGCTCTAATAACCTTAAAATTCTGAACCACATGTGATATATGACTAATAATACCATCCTCTCATTACATATTTTATATATATTTCAATATATAGTATTTTTTATTAAAAATCATATGTGATTCATAAATAATAATTATGAAAATAAATATAGAATATGTCACCATGAAAAATGAATTCATTCCCATAAATGAATATAATTAGGAGCCGATTCCTCACATACCATTAGATATGATGTTTTCTAATTTTTTATTCTCATATAATGCTTTAGTAGTTCCATTTTAAATCTTACCACAAACATTAAATAAATAAATTTTTATGAGGATGTTATCTGAATATTATATTAGATGGAAATATTCCTATTTTTTATAAATGAAATGGATGAAGTCAGGTCTTTTTACAAAACATTAGTATAAGTGGATTCTATATCTCTAATAAATGAAATTATAGAATACTAGGTGTCTCTAATAGTATAGTATGTTGGGAATAGATATATTTCTAATGATATACCCCAAAAAGAGAAATTCCATTGAAATAATGCAATGCGTATTAATTATTACAATTAAATTCATATAATGTTCTCTAAAAATAAATATTTGTTGTATTCATATATAAATCAATCAAAGGAAGAGATACACTTACAATTATACAAGAATTCCATGATGACAGTTGTGGTGATAAACAGTTAGGGATGAAAATCATCCAACAAATCAGGAGACAAGGTTATTTTTTATCTTCAAAGTTATATTATTGAATGGAATTAATGAAATTTTTTCATTCATGTTATATATTTGATAATTTCATTCAATATCCAATGTTATTTTAGCACCCTCCTAATAAATATTTTCCATTTGGGATTTGGGGGATGAATATCATTTATCTATACCCTCCGGAAATTATTATACTAATCATGATCATTCTTACTAGTATTAAAATCTTATTTCAAATAGGCCAAATCTTCATCCTTAAAGGATATTGGGAAAATTTTGAGGCAAAATTTTTATGTGCAATATCATTATTTGATATATAGTTCCCTATATAATTTATATAGATAGTGGCATAATTTTGAATTCTTATGTGTTGAGAAAAATATATTTTTAGTTAACTAATAAGTCCAATAACTCACCCTATATCCATATAGTTTAAACTGGTTATATAAAGGCATAAAAAATACTTTTAAAAAATTATTTTGAAAATGATTCATATGGATAAAAATTGTTTGTTTTAAAATATCAAAAATACTTTCTGGGATTATATATTTGCACTCAAACTTCCGTCAATGCAGCTCAAAATTTATTATTTTATGGGGTGAAAACAGTTTTTCAAATTGATTTTTAGTTTCTTACACTATATGTAGAAATTTATAACCATATAAATAACAATGAACAATCAAAAATTCAGCATCATGAATTAGTTTAACTGAATGAGAAATGGTTATGTGCATTGAAAACCTTGAATTACATAAAAATTGTGTCATAATAGAATTCAATCACAAGGTCTATTTCTACTCATTTTTAATGTGTAATTATTAATCTCCCTAATAATGTCATCGATATTTGTAAGGAATCCTTAAATTATGGGACATAAATTGAATGGGTCATACAATGTTCTCAAATTCTACTACAATGGATAATATTACTTTATTATAATGGATGGAAAATGTATATCAAATCTCATTAATGAAAATTTCATCAAGAAAACATTTTATTTATCCACAAATGGTTACTTTTGTATGACCAAAAGCTATATAGAAATAAATTCCTTATTACATGAATACAAATTATATAGTGAAAAGAAATCTTTGTATGGTTATAAACAGTAGAACTAGACATGTTATTTTGATCACATGTGGTCCATACCATGTAACCCAAAACTATATGGAGTGATCAATATAATATAACCTTATCACCATATATAATATAAATATATATAACATTTACTAGAGAATGATCTCTAAATTTATGTTTGGTCTTCCTTATTAGCCTCGTACTAGGAAATCTTATAATGTCTTTATATTCAAGGAACTATATAATCATTGGTTCCTATTTTCAAAGGATATGAAGTGATGACCGGAAAATAAGATTAATTCCCAATCACAATCGTTCACTTACACTATAATTCCCCATAAAATAAAAAAACCTATAATTAAAAGATTCATAATAAGGGTTGTTCATTTTTATATATTCAGGATATTTTTGATTCAAAGTTTTAGTTTACTAGGTAAAATACTTACATATCAATCCCTTACATAACCAATTGGAAAATTATATTCAATAACCATTTTCCCACTAAAACATTATTAATAAAACATGAAATCCATTTTAATTAAAAAATTATCCTCTTTATTTATGGTGGATCCCCATTTCTAAAATATCGACATTTCTTTAACTTTTAATAATCCATTAGCCCCACGAAAAACCTTTGAAAATATGGTATGAGTAAAAATTAATTATTTAGGTTAGAAAAAAATTGTACCTTTTAGGCCATTTATAAATTCCTGAAATCCTATTAAAAATTTCTTTACACGAAATTATCTTGAGAAGAAATAATAAATTACATATTTAAGAAATAAAAATCACTTAAAAAAATTTAATAAAAAATTTAATAAAAATAATTAATGTCAAATATAATCATGAGGTTCTCTTATAAAACAAGTGCAATAATTAAAAATAAAATTATAAGAAAACCAAAATTTTCCATTAAGAGGGTAAATAATCATTTATTTAAACATTCACTCATTATCTTACCTTTTGAAATAAAAAAGATTTGTTGAAAACTAATTTGAAAAAAAAATTCATTTTTCACCTTAGGTCATAATATTCACATCCCTTTCATAATTAATGTTATAAGAAATCCCTTAATTGGATGATCCAATTCGTTAAATTCCATCATATTTTCCCAAGAGAGAAAAATCATTACCCAATTCATTGAAGAGAAATATCGGGCTCAACCATCACCCAGAAAAATTTACAAGGAATATAACATACATAAATTGCATAAAATATTTTATTTATTTTTGGAAATATTTTAAATTATTATTTTTAACGCATATGTAGAAGCACTTTCGGACTACATATTAAAATAATGATAATTCTTAAATTTCATTGTAAACTATTTAAATAATAATTCCCAGAATAATTGGAAATAAGATACTCCTTTGAAAAAATACTAATAAATAAGATTATATTTATTAAATTAAATTTTTTTTTTATTTTCCTAATGTCATATAGTTTTATATACATTAAAACAATAATCCTTTCAGAATTTTATAAAAATATAAAAAATAACATTTCTCGAAAATCGGTAAATGATTTCTCTTAAAACATTAATAAATAAACTAAAACGTCATCAAAAATTTTTAATATAAATTTTAGTATATTGATAACAAACTTGGTATTTTTTAAGGATCATGAATATATAGAAATATGTATAACAAAATCATGAACACATTTACAAAACAGTTTTAATGAAGAATCTCTTTTGGATTCAGTAACATTTGAACCAAAAGAAAATTTAAGAATTGAAAATTGAAAATTATTTTATAAATAACATTAATTTTAGTTAATGGGTGATAATATATATCTCTATGGTATTTTATACCCCATAAAAATCAAACATGTCGTGAAAATGGGATATGTCTCAGTGAAAGAAATTTGACATGAAAAAACCATTACATCGAGACTAACTCACTACGTACATACTTTAATTATTTTATAATAAACATATATTGATTATTTATATTATTATATTATTTTTTATGTGTTCTGACTTATTATTATCCATTTCATATCATTTATTACCAGGCCTTCTTTAAAATTGAATTTATTGAAGTTCTTGTCAGATTTTTTTTGGATGTTCAGATCATAATAGAAAAAATACATCATTGGGTTGGTTAGGGTTAAAGGGGTCATACAGAATATATATATATATATATAGTTTTTAATTAAATATTTACCTTTTCATAAATTAAAAAAATAATATTATAACCCATGAGATACAGACTAGAAAAATGAATCACATCGCTTCATGGATGTTGTAGTCCACACGTACACATGCGCAACATTATCATTTTCAAATGGACATAAATGTTAGATTGTAAGTACTTTATTATATTATCATAATAATAATTATGTAATAAATATTATTTATGTTTCTTAAAACACTCATAATAATGATCCTTTTGAGGAACTGATGAAAAAAACACATTGCTTCATGGAGGGGTAATCTATACGTATCCAGTTGTGATGTTTTCATTTCCCATAGGATAGAAAAGTAGAATTTTTATGGTTCTACTATATTATCATGACCTTAGTTCCACATAACGGTGCCATAATCTAGCTAGTCACATTCCCTCAAGAGCACCTCCCCGTATGCTACAGGATGGTAACTCGTAGCGACGGTCTGGCAAATTAGTCATAGTTAGACTATACCCTCTTTATCAGAGTAAAACACCAGCCATAGAAAACATAAATAAAAAAGTATAGAAGCATATAAATAACTGGAAAAAAGTCACAATCTATCCAATTAGGAAATAAAATACTAAACTAAAAGGTAAATCATGCTATGACAAAGAAACTTCGTAGTGTCTACAATAAAACTGAACGAAAATAAACAATGACTCCAAAGAAGGTCCCGAACAACATCTCTTTCATGCAACCAAGCTCTATCCCCAAAACATAAATCTATCCCATGGAACTGACCTTATCATGTCATGTATTTACAAAGTTTCATCAGCTGCCGAACAGGAGGACCGAATAGGGTGTGAGTATAACTCAATAGGCCACCAGTAATGGTGGCTAAACGAATCTACTGAAAAGATAGTGTATGTAGTTCTATAAAGCATTATGTGCAATGCATAAATAGTAAATTAACACATTATAATTTATTCTTTATTTAACCAAATAAATCTCTAGGGGTCCCAAGGAGACATGTACCTGAATAGTAACTTTGGCTCATGTCACGGCCCGAAGTGTTCCCCAGTTAATACCATAATATAATACATACTTTGACTCATGCCAGAGCTCAAAGTTTTAATGTATCATATTTTCTGTGTATTATTTCTAAATATTATATATAATTGTTATAGGACTACTCTTTATGATGGCGTGAAACTATGAGGTTTGGTGTACCTGGAATAAATTTTTGAAATAAATTAAACTCTAACTGGCATGTGTGAGTGGTTTTCCTAAAAAAGTTGAATAAATTTTAAACGGGTTCCCATATCATAAATCTTAGGGAACTGTTGCATTCAGAACAATGACTTTCCATCAGGTGGGGCCTAACATCGGCCATCATAGGTTGGTAGAAGAAGTTAGTTTTTGGATGTTTTAAAGGAAATAAAAAAAAATTTCTTATTAAAAGTTTCCATAATGTGACAACATGATATTTTAAATAATCTATTAATATAATCTCTAGGATTAGCTAGATATCCCTAAAATTATCCGGAGGCATGGAGAGAATAACTTTTGGAGAAACCCCCAGACAATGAACAGTGACAAATCAATAGATTGAAAGACATTGTATTTGACAGAACCTCACAAATGGATGCGATGTACTGATCATTCTTCAACCTAATCGAGGTAGTGGTTTGTTATTTTGATTTAATTATTTCATATTCTTGGATTAAATAACGAGCATGGATCAACCCAAAAATAGGTTGATCAGCGGATCGTGCATTCTTGTGGGAGGGTTTCTATTGGGTTATTTTATTAGAATAAATCCATCAATGAATGGATATTTTGATTATCCTTGTTTAATCCTACTAACGGGAGAGGATCAATGTCGTGATGAACAATGGTGATGGTTCTTTCCTCATTTTGGTTATTGAATTTTTTCCTCCTTCTTCCAAAATTAATCGTGTTCTACATGGGGCTATGATCAAAGGATTTATGTGCATCCGTTTCATAGTGAAATGATCCCAAACTGGAGATCTTACATTGTGATGAATCAATGTAGCTGAGAAGATGATGGAGGTATAAGAAATGAAACGGTTCAGATGAAATCATTCTTCGACTGTTCTTTGTGTGGGTTGATTGAAACATCTATTTGGGGCCGATTAGATGCCAAAAAAACTTATCGAATTAGATTCTATACAATGGGAAAACCTTGAACCTTAGGTTTCACCATGATCAGACATCCAGATTGTATATCAGAGGATCACCCGAGGCACAGTGATAAAGAATGACGTTTCTAGAAAATCCCGATGAACACAGTGTGTATTCTGATGAACACACCTTGTGGAACTGGCACAATGACGACTAGGGTTTCTACATGGGAGGTAATGAAAAACATGACATGCTCTCGAATGGATAGGCATGTGGGTCCCATCCAACGATGGCTGGAGTTCCGGGACATAGGAAGAGTAAACACGGTGTGTCACCATTTTCACACGGCATGTGGGTCCTCTAAGGAAAATCAACATGTATCTCAGGAGATATGTAGAGACAAGGTTGAGTATACCCCATGTACTCTCCAACACATCTAGACCTACCCAAATATGTGGGCTAATCCGTGTACTGGTACACATTCTGGAACACATGGGTTGATGTCTTGTATAGGAACATGGCCAGTGTACATGGTGCCGACCCCGGATACATAGACACGGTGTGTGATCCTTCATACATGGTATGTATATACATTTTTACATGACATGTTCTCCAGAATCAGGTGGTTGTACATGGCAGGTACTCGAATTCAAGGTATAGGTCATGTGACCCATTCTACATGCTATGTACTCCTTTCTACCTGGCGTGATCTTCTTGTCCACTATTCCTTGGGAATTTTTCATTTGGTTTAGTTTCCCCTTGTCTCATTCCCCTGAATGTCGGGTATCATTTCCATCCAGTGGAGTATGATCCATTTAGAAGGAATTTGCAAGATTGCATTAGTTATCCCTCTGAGAGACCCATAACGAGATCCTCTATCAATTATTCCCCTATTTAGAGTTAGGTATTGACATGAACAATCCAATAGGACACTGATCCACTTTTTAGCAGGTGTAATCCTAATGAGTTGTAGTATCCACTAAGTCCCCAGTAATGATCCTCATTTGTTTATAGTGGTATTTTCCCACTCAATAGTGTATTATTCGTGAATGAGTATATTTGATCTCTCTTCAAGTCTATTAGTGCATTATTTTTCTCATGGATTTTCTCAATGAATAGAAATTCATGGATGGACAACATTAGAGTTGTGAGACATAGGTATTGAGTTCTCCCAAATAAGTGCTTTGTGGAATATTCAAACGGAATCCCTAGCAGGGGTATACGGTCGTTATAGACTATGGGTATGGGTCATGAGTATATTAGGATGTGATTCTCTCGTTATATGCTCTGAAGACATATAATGTGTAGAGCTAATAGTACATTTACTTTGTGTGTTGATTTTTGGTATTTAGGGTCCCTCACTAAGTATTGTTATACTCACCCCTGCATAGGATTTTCCAGCTCGTGTTGTGTTTTGTGCAGATGAGTACCCTTTTGATAGTGTCTAGGGTGGACCAGGACCAGACTGAGCTTTCTGAGTTCCTTATAGACTGAGGTGTTCTGACAGCTATAATCAGAAGTTCCAGAACCTACTTTTTTTCTTACTGGTTGGAATTTTTAGTCATCACATTCTTTCTTTTTGTGGGATTGTATTATGTCCCAATTTAAATTCCTCACATTACTTTACATTGTACTTTGTTGGTTGGGTTTAGTTGTATTCATGAATTTTGTTCCATAGTGGTTTTTAGTTATCAGAATTTGTGTGTTGGATATGTGTGTGTGTACAGGTACATATGTAATGCTTTTCATGTTAGTAATATATAGACATAGTGCAAGTCACTAAACCCAAGCCTATTATAGGCGGTCTTAGGGAGTCGTGTCATGGGACCCACTAGAACTGGTTATGATAGAGTGGTATCAAAGGTGGTTGGTTCTACCTTTAGGACCAAGAGTTTGTGAGTTTGGTTTGGGGAAATAGTGTTAAGTGTTTTGAGCATTGCTTTCAGGACAGAGACCCCAGTGTTGGTGTGGGCGGCCGATGTATCCATACAACAGGACTCTAATACCATACTTTTCAACTCAGTACATGAAGACAATAGTTGCAGGGAAACAAAATAATGGAACATGAATCATATAGGAATGGGTTGTGTTTTCCATGTCCTTTATGTTAGCTATCCAGATATACTCTTGACCATGAAATATCTTGTTCTTTTATAAGATGTTTCCTTGACACATACCTACTTTGATTGAGTAGGTCGATCATGAGGATGACCCCTCAGTGACGAGGATTCAATTTTGGGACTAGTTCCCTAGGTATTACCTCCAAAAATGCATATGTTATACAACTATGAGTAGAGCATCATGTAGTACCTATAGTGTCGATAGATGAGGAGCACAGGCTGAGCATTCTCTTTGAATATTAGAGACAGAGAATGCTCATGTTCCGAGTTGAGCCTGACTCTCAAGAGGTTGAGGAATATCTTGTGGTGGTGACCATAGTTTTCCATTTTGTGAGGACATGAGAAGAACAAATGTTGATCCTAGGAGAGAGCCGTCTTCTGGGTTCTGTGGGGCGATGATGGAGTTTTACCATTCTGAACCACGATTAGGAGACTCCTTCATGGTCAGAGTTTGAGATACTCTTCGTGGAGGAGTTCTCTCTGATTACACTAAGAGAAGTGCATATCCTGGAGCTTCTTTAGCTCATGTAGGGTAGTTTAATGGAGGCTAACTATTCATCGTGGTTGAGCATCCTCGCTAGGTACTCGATGGATATGGTCTTTGAGTAGTACTTTAGAGATTGAACCATCGAGTGATTTATATAATGGGACATTTGTTCTAGTGTAGTGCCTCTATGAATTCCGATTTATATAGAAGGGTTCAAGTGATCTTTTGTGGTTAAGATATTCTTGGATGAGAACAGATAGCCAGCGGCAGTCAGTAGTAGGTAGAAAGGTGTGGAGACCTCGATAGTAGGGATCCTACATCAGACACAAGGTTTGGGATGTGGGTGATGTCACAAGAGGACCCATGATATGGGATCAATAATACATGGCTCTCAGTGTTGATCGAGTCACCCTACAGAGTGGGGATTTTACTCCTAGGATGGTAGAGGAGATATAGCTAGAAAGTTTCCAACCTGTCGAGTTCCTGACTAGGAGGCAGTGGATAGAATACTAAGATAGAGGTAGAGAGTGGGGAAGGAACACCTGCCAGGCATCGAACATGGAAGAGGAGAAGGTAGAACTGCATATGGTAGAATATTCTTTGTCCAACTTCGACCACAACCCCTAGGAGTTCTGCACCAAGTCCAGGGATATGGGGGACAGGGGAGGAGACAACTTTTTGCGGTCGAGGCGTATAACCTAGGGACTCCAGGGATGATCCAAGGTATGATCTATGTCTTTTATACCATACCTTCCATACTTATTGACACAAGTTCTAGTCATTATTCCCTCCACACATGTCTTTTGTGAATCTTTGAGATTCCATTAGATTCATTAACTCGACCCTTATGCTTAGAGGTAGTTATGGGAGGATACTCAATGATCAAGTATCTTTTCTTATAGTGTGATATTACCCTTAGAGGTGAGAGTTTTAGTTGGAACCTCTTGGTGGAAGTGCTGAGGCCTTATGATTTAATTCATGGTATGGATTTTCCATCTTCGGTTCATGCCCAGATAGACTACTTTAGGCGAAGAGTGCGATGCATCTGCACCGATATAATAAGGATTTCCTTTTTTGGTGAAAAAGAAACCCATGAAACATAGAATGAGATCATGCATAGGGGGTGTATTTGATCACTCATGAGATGGATAGCCTTACCCTCAAAGAATTATATATTGCGAGATTTCTATTCCCAAAAGTTGTGGCAGAGTACAAGGACATATTTCCAGAAGATGATCTAGGATTACCTCCCTGCTGAGAGATATAATTCCTCATTGACTTGCACACTATGAAAGTGCTGATATCTTCATAAGAATATCATATGGATACCATAAGCATTAATGATATGAGGGTGTAGTTGAAATATTTATAGGGTAATGCTTCTGTAAGACCCAGTGTTTCACCTTGGGTGGCCCCGGTTCTATTTTCCTCAATGGTAGACACGGGTTTGAGGTAGGGCGTGCATTACTGGAGCCTAAATCGGGTAATGGTGAAGAACAAGTATCAAATACCAAGGATTTATGACCTCTTTGATCAATTAAGAGTGGTTAAATGGTTCTCCAAGGTTAACCTTCAATCTGGTTGCCAACAGTTATGAGTATGGGATGAGGATATACCGAAGATGGATTACAGATACTGCTATGGTAACTACGAGTACATAGTGATGCCTTTCGGCATGGTGAAATCCCTCACAGTGTTCATGGGACATATGAAACAGATCATCCAGTCGTACATAGACTTGTTCATGGTTGTATTCATTGATGAAATCTTTATGTAATGAGTGTCAAAGGTGGAGAACACGAGACACCTTTGGATGGTTCTACATGTACTCATAGAGAACCAAATATATTGGAAGCTCTCAAAGTGCCAATTCTGGATACAGGAGGTACACCTTGTAGCACTTTATTACTCAGCAGCTAGAGTAGCAGTGGAATCAGCCAAGGAAGAAGCTTTGTTAGCATGGGAGCCACCATAGAGTGTGACAGAGTTATAGAGATTCCTTGGGCCAGTAGAATACTATTAGATATTTATCCTAGATTTATCTGAGATATCAGCACTAATGACAACCTTGAACAGGAAGGGACAACCATTCCCATTGATGGAGAAGTTCCAATAGGATTTTCATCAGTTGGGGAAGATTTTGGCGAGCGTACCGATCTTTATATTTCTAGACTAGGGTTTCGAGTACATAGTTTTCTGCAACCCATAATGGATTGAACTTGGTTGTGTTCTAATGAAGAGATTGGAGGTGATTTATTATAGTTCAGTACAGTGAAATCCAAATGAGTGGAACTATGAGACCCATGATCTTGAATTGGTAGTGATAGTCTTGACATTGAAGACTTGGCAGCACTACATGATGGGAGAATGGTTTATCATCTACTTTGACCACAACAGCCACAAGTACATATTCTCCCAGATGGATCTAAATCTGAGGTAGAGGCGATGGCCAGAGTTTCTCCAGTATTATGAATTTGAGATCATCTATACTCCTGTTATGGGGAATGTTGTGGATGATTTTCTTATTATGAGATCAAGGTCACGATTGATGAGTGAGGCATCAGAAAATTTGGCATCGCTATAGTTATCCTTTGTGGATGGATATAATATAGCGTATCTATAGTTGATGGTTGGAATCCCTATACTCTTAGAGATTGTAAAGGGGGTGTAGCTAGGGGATTTTTACTTCAATACTATATGTTCTTAGTTATCCACAGGACAAGCTCCAGATGGATATTCACAAGGTGAGGATCTTGTAATCATTTTCCGGGGGTACACAGTTGTACCAGTTTCATTGTGAGATGAATTTACGAGGGAGTTTAATGCATTCCCCATGGCAGTACATTCTAGTGTATAAAAAATGTATCAGGATATATACTATTTATTCTAGTGGATAGGCTTAAAGAAGTCAGTAGAAGAGTTTGTATCTCAATGCCTTATTTTCCAGTAGGTGAAGGTTGAGAACTATGTTCCAGCATGTTTCACTCACCTCGGGATGTGTCTCAGTGGAAGTGGGATAAAATATCGATGGACTTCGTGATGGTATTGCAAGATACATCCAAGGGACAAGATTACATATGGGTGACTGTTGACCAACTAACCAAGTATTTCCACTTCCTATCTATAAAGTAGAAGTGTTTTGTAGGGATATTGGAACACCTCTACGTGAAAGAGATAGTGCAGCTCTGTGGAGTCTCTTTGACAATAGTCTTAAATCGCGATGCTCATTTGACATCCCATTTGTGGAAGGGGTTGGAGAAGGAATTTGGGACCCAACTACGCTTGAGAACATTGTTCCATCCCTACACATATGGTTAGACAGAGAGAACCATTCAAGTTTCGGAGGATATGTTATGGGCCTGTATATTTTATTTGGTCATAGTTTGGAGGTCCACATACAACTGGTCGATTTCTGGTGAAACAAAATATACCACTCCACTTTGGTATAGAACTGTTTGAGGCATTATATGGGCTACCCTACCAGTAATAGCTTTGTCAAGTCATCACACATGGGTCCAGAGTTAGTGAAAGCTACCACCAAGAGGGTTTGGATCATACAGGATTGGATGATGACTTCACAGATAAAACATAAGCCTTACGCTGATAGATGATAGAGACCTCCGGAGTTTGAGGATGGAGACCCTGTCTTTCTTCAGGTCTCACCTCATTGAGGATTGTAGAGATTTGACCAGCATGTAAAATTTTCTCCAAGGATCATCATCCCTTTTAGATACAATGCAGAGTTGGTGAGGTGGCTTAACAGCTAGCCCTGTCACTGTAGTTTCACTGGGTACATGAAGTATTTCACATGACATAGTTGAGGAGGTTCGCCCATGACCCATCGCACATCATCGACTGGGGGGATCTGGACATCAAGGATGGAGCAACCTTCGTAGAGTACCTATTGGAGATCGAGGATTGATAGAAGAGGATCATTAATGGGTGATCAATTCCCTTGTAATGTGCTTGGTGGAAGCATATGAGTATTCAGGATAGCACATGGGAGAAGGAGGTTGAGATTCGTGTGCATCACCCACTCTTATTTGAGTAGCCATTTATTTTTGGATTTTCAGGGATATAAAATCCATATGGTGGGGGTAATATAATCTCTCAAAATTTACATGATTTATTTTTAGATATTTTATGGAATTGTTATGAGACCATGATTTATGAAGGCATGTGATTTTGAGGCCCAAAGTGCTCTGAATAAATGACTGAAATAAAATAATCCCTAACTAGCACCTATGAGAAGGATTCTTGAAAAAGTTGAAAAAATTTTAAACAGGTTCCCATATCAAATATCTGAGGGCACCATTGTGTTCAAAATAGAAACTTTACATTAGGTAGGGCCTAACATCGACTGGTGTGGGTCAGCAACTGAAGTTAGTTTTTGAAAGTTGTAAAGGAAATAAAATAAAATTTTTTATTTTATTTTAAAAGTCTCCATAACATGGTGAAGATATATTTTAAATATTTTTTTAATAGAATATCTAGTGTTAGCTGCATAACCCTAAAATTCTATGGTGGAATGGAGAGGGGACCCCTTGGAAAAACCTGTCGACCACAAACAGTGACAGATTGATCAATTGAAACACCTCAAATTCCATGGAACCTCGCTAACAAACATAATGTGGCTATTGTTATCCAACTAAATTAAGGTAGGGGTTTGTAATTTTGATTTAATTTTCACCTTTCTTGGATTAAATGAAAAACATGGATCAAACCACAAACAGGTTGACTTTCGGTTCATTCGGCCATGTGGGAGGGTTTTTATTGTGTTATTTAGGGGGAATTAATCCTTGCATGAATTTATATTTTTATTCACTGTATTAAATCCTCCTAATAGGATCATATCAACTTCATGAAGGACAATGGTAGTGGTTCGTTCCTCGATTTTTTTACTCAATTTCTTTCTCGTTTTCCCTGTATTCTTCATGTTATTCCTGGTGCTATGAACAACAAATTATTCTGCATCTACTTCGCAACACCATCATTCAAAATTTGAGATATGACATCATGACGACTCAACAGAGGTGAGACGATGATGGTGTAAGATGAATCAATATGGTTTAAAAGGAATCATTCTTCAAACTCTCTTTGTGTGGGTGGATCGAAATGTGTGCTCAGGGCCGATCAGATGCCTGAAACATACCGAATTAAATTTTCAATGATGGGGAAAGCTTCAACGTTGAGTTTCAATGTGATTAGATGGCTAGATCAATGATTAGATGATCAACCAATGTGCAGCAATGAAGAACAGAGTTTCTAAAAAATCCGGATGAACACAGTGTGTATGCTAAAGAACACATTGTGTGGGATAGGCATACTGGAAGCTAGGGTTTCTGAACAACTAGTGATTAAGAACACGACGTGATTCTAGAAGGACATGGCATATTCCCCATCCAGAAGTTTTTGTAGTTCTGGGTGATAGGAAGTGTAAACACGACTTGTGACCATTTTCACACTGCGTGTGGGTCCTCACATGGGACTCAGTGTGTATATTGGGTTATACACTGACATGAGGTTGATAAACACCATGTAATCCACCACATGAATTGACCTGGCTAGATATGCAGGCTACCCCATGTACTGGTACACTGTCTGGAACACACGTGTTAAAGTCGTGTACGAGCACATGGATAGCGTACATGGTGTAGACCCCAGATACTTAGGCACGATGTGTGATCCTTCATACACATTGTGTATATATATTTTTACATGACATGTTCTCCAGACTCAAGCCGTTGTACACATGCAGTACCCAGAGTCAATGGACATGGCATGTGACCCCTTTTATACACTGTGTACTCCCTTAAAAAGATCTCGATTATCTTGTCCACCATTCCTTGGATAGTTTTTGTTTTGGTTAGTGACCCCTTTTTTGGTTACCTTAAAGGTTAGTTATCATTTCCAACTAGAAGTGTATGATCCCATCAGTAGTAATATATGAGATAGAGTCATGTATCCCCCTGAGAGGCCCAGAGCAAGATACTCTATCCACTATCTACCCTAATTAGAGTTAAGTATTGAAATGACCAATCCTATAGGATGACAATACTATACTTAATAAGAAGTATATGGATGAGTCGTGCTATCCTCCAAGTCCATGGTAGTGATCCTCATCTATGTACCATGATCTTTCCCACTCAAGAGTGTTTTCTCCTAGAATGAGTATTTCCAATCTCCCTTCAGATCTATCCGTTCATCTATCCCTCACATCATTTTCCTAATAAACAATACTTCTCAGTCAGACATCATCAGAGATGTCAGACTTGTGGTGTGAGTTCTCCAAGATGAGTGCTTTGTAGAATATTCTAACTAGAACTCTATCATGGTTATGTGGTAGTTACAGAATATGAATATGGGACTCGAGTATATCTAGATGTGTTTATCTCATTACATGCTCTGTAGACATATACTATGTAGAGTTGACTATAACTTTACGTTATGTGTTTCTTTGTGGTTTCTGAGTTCCCCTACTGATTATTGTTATACTCACCCCTACATGGGATTTTCCCACATGCGTCGTGTCTTGTGTAGACGGGTGCCCATTTTAAGGAGTCATGGGAATACCAGTACCGGACCAAGCCTTATAAATTCCATGTAGTCCGAGGTGTTCCTATGACTATGATAAGCAGCCCCAATACCTAATTTCTTTCTTATAGGTTGGACTTTTTAGTTTTTAGAGACCTTCTTTTGATCGGCTTATATTATGTCCCAATTTACTTTTCGCACTTTAAATTACATTGTACTTTTTTTGTTGAGTTTAGTTGTATGCTTGAATTTTGTTCCTTAGTGGTTTTTACTTTTTAGAATTTATTGGATGGAGATGTGTGTGTGTGTGTAGGTACTTAGACAATGCCTCTAATATTTGAAACAAGCCTACTCAGTGCCAGTCACCATCCCATAGCCTATTGGTGGCGGGCATGGGGAGTTAGGCCATAGGCACCACTGGGACGAGTCGTGATAGAATTAATCAAAGGTGTATGGTATCTCTATACCTTATTGAACTCATACCAAAGTTCGAAATATTCTCATGTGAGGCTGTTACTCGGATTACTCATATTACCATTTTTATTTCACAATTTGGATGACCATGTTACCATCCATTATATTCATCTTTAATGTCCATGTTACCATACACACATCACCCATATCGATGAACATGTTACAACCCTTTAATTCATGCGAAATTTCAATGTTACCATTCACACATCACACTTTTGGCTGTCCATGTTACCACTCCCTAATTAATTCTGAATGACCATGTTACCATTCAAACATCACACATTTATACGACCATGTTACCACCATTTAATTCATACTAAATGAACATGTTACCATTATCACATCACACATTATTAATTAATCAATTATTTATTTTTCATCAACCCATTACAATTTCAAAAATTAAAAAAATACATAAAATTTGTTAGTTAACTCAAAAATTAACTAAGAACACAAAATCCATTACATAATTCTTCAATTAATTAATCATTCAACCCAAATTTTATTCCATATTTAATTATCCATAATTGATTTTCCATAATTAATTATCCAATTAAAATATCAAGTCTTCATAATTAATCTCAAAACTAATTATCTATATCAAACATCAAATAACATAATTAATCCACCATTAATTATCTCAATATAGCCATATCATTATCTCATAATTAATTCTGTAATTAATTATCTCAAACAGAACCAATTCAATATCACGAATACAATATCTCTAATGATAAATAATTTCCCCAAATCAATTATCTATTTGGGTTATCACTTAGACCGATAGTTAAATAATGAATTAATCATTTATATCTCCATAACATCAAAAAATAAAATGCACATTCCTAATTATCCCAATTTAGAAAAAAATTACTATGTGATGCAAGGAAATCATTAATCTCACATGCACTTATCAAATCCATGACTCTTTGAGTTTGATTTTGACCACCCACCTTGGTTTGTTGATAGATTTATGCACAATGTAAATATCAAAATCTATGTGTAATAATTGCATCGATCAAGATCCAGATCTAATTCTGTAACCTTAAAATTAAGATCAAAAGCATCTAGATCTTGATAATATAGATATAGATCCAAAATCCTTCTTCTACATCTCAACTTGTAGGTTTAGATTCATCAAAATGGTGGCGATATTCTATGAAAGGATGAAGGAATGCTAGGTGAAATAATGGAAAAAGCATCAGGATGAAATCCAATCACTGAGAAGAGATTATATCCTCAATCCAGGCTTTCAATCTCAAAAAACGTTGTTCCAAAAGCCTTATAATCCCTGTGGAATATGAATTAGGGCCTCGACTATATCTAGATGTGTTTATCTCAGTAAATTTCATCCAAATCAATAAAATGAGAAGTTTCGGGGAGATACCTTTTTATTTTTGATACATGGAAAAAGTCATTTATAGCATTGTATTTCTGTGGAAGATCCAATCGATATGCCATGGTCCTTTTTCATTCCACCACCTCAAATGGACCCACATACCGAAGCGCCAACTTTCTCAACATCTATATCCTGCAAGGATCCAACCTATGTGACACATGAAGGAATAAAAGATCACCCCCTATAAACTCTAGGGGGTGTCTCTATATTTCATCATATGACTTATTTATAATCTAAACTATAGCCATACATTTTTGAATCCACTGCACCTTCTCTGATGTCTCTTACACGAGACTCAATCCCAACAAATCTGACTCACTTATTCTAACTAGAATTGTGGTGATATATATGAACTTAAATAAATTTCCTCATATGGTTCTATATGAATAGTTTTCTGAAAACTTTTGTAATAGGTGAACTCCCCTAAAGAAAAATGCTTCTCCTAATAACCACTGAATTCAAGAACGCAAGACTGAAGCATCTCATCTTGCAACTTTATTGTATTATTTGACTACCCATATGTTTTTGGGAGAAAAGCCATACTAAATAAACTTGTGTGAAAATTCCTTCTACAAGCCCTTATAGAAGAATGATGTAAAGTGTGAATCGCAATATGAAACTATTTTCCATGTAACCCCATGAAAAATAACTATCTATTGAATGTATAGCTATCCCAATGGATCTAATTTGGTGGTTTACTAGATAGGTAATAAATTTTATACCTTTTTTGTCAATCCAAAATTACCAAAATAGAATCATTCATCCTAAGAGTCATTGGAAGACCTAGCAAAAAAATTTATAGTGGCATCGTCCCACTACCATTCCGGAATAGGAAAGGGATGCAATAGACCTCTAGGTCAATGATGTTATGCCTTTACCTACTGACAGGTGAAACATCTCATCAAAAACCATGTTATTTCATTTTTCATGTTTGCCCACCCAAATTTTCATCACAGGTCACATTTCATTTTGGTCCCACTGGGTTGTACCACCCACCTTGAGGCATGAAATTTTCAAATGAGCTCCCCTCATTTACTTATAGGCATAACAACTGGATTTTTCACATAGATAACATCATCCTCGTATATCAACTACTATGAAGGTGTCTCCCCACCTTCAAGTCTTTCCCTCAAGGTTAAATACTTTGGATTGACAAATTGTTTGTCCTTGATCCCTCACAAGAGTGTAGAATCCACTACTACTAAGACCAGAGTCATATGCTCCTAACTCTCATGAACCATCACATGCATTTCTATTAGAAAATTCCCCATCTTCCACTTTTCACTCGACTCATGTACCTGCTGAGTCTATATTTCACCCCTCATGTAATCCACGACACTATTCCCATTCCTATGAATACATTACAACTAAAAATAAAAATACCATATATACTCTACCCATCTTCACTGTTGAAGATTCAAATTACAATGTGAAAGTATATACTTAACAATTTTCTGATATTTAAAAAATCTAAAATTTACACCCAAAAGATAGTGTCTCCAACCCTTATGGTTATAAAACAATACTTCTAACTCAATTTCATTCATTGGTAAATTCCTTTCATGTGGCATCAATTTCCGAGATCCATACGCAATGATTAAATCCCCTTTCATCAACATTGATCCATGTATGATCCCATAAATGTAACAATACACCATGTAATCCTCACTAAACTCAGGTAGGATCAAAACTGGTGCTGATTTGATGCACTTCTTAAAATCCTGAAATTAAATATATTAAGTATATATCCACTAAAAATTTACCCATTTCTTGGTCAAGCCTATAAGCAGTGATACTAATTGAGAAAATTCTTGAATAAACCTCCAATAATACCCAGCTACACCTAATAAACATCAGATATCAAAAATATAATTGGGATTCTCCCAAGAGACCACTACATGAACCTTTTTTGAGTCCACAACCATACCTTCTTCTAAGATGACTTTCCCCAAAAAGTTTACTTAGACGATCAAAAACTGACACTTATAATGATTCACATATAACAAATGCTCTCTCAATGTACAGAGGACAATGTCCAGATGTTGGGAATCATATTCAAGAATCTTGGATTAAACCAAGATGTCATCCATGAGTAGCACCACAAGCATATCCAGGTATAGATGAAAGATCATGTTCATCAAGGCCATACACACTGATGTTGTATTTGTCAACCCAAATGGCAATACAAAAAAAATAAAAAAATTAATACCTTATTCTGAATGTAGTCATCTGTATATAATAAGTCTGAAATCGCACATGGTTATACCCAGATCTCAAATTGATCTTTGAGATCACGCAATCTCCCTTCAGCTGGTCAAACAGATCACCGATACACGATAGGATATATCAGTTATTCACTATCATTCTATTCATCATCTGGTAGTTAACACACAAACTTAAACTCCCATGAGCCTTCTTTGAATGAAACATAGGTGATCACCAAGGGGACATACTTCGTTGGATAAACCTCATTACCTCCAAATCCTTAGATTGTGTCTTTAGCTCTGGAATCCTAGTTGGTGTCATTCCATAAGGTGGAATAGATATTGGATTAGTCTCTAGCATGATCTCAATTTATAATTCCATATCTATATGAGGTAGCATCCATGAGAATTCTTTAGGATTGACATCGTGAAAATTTATAAAACTGTTGGAAGGACATGCTTCCTACCACCCCCATCATCAAGAAATCAACTAGAAACATGGGTTTTGAGCTCTCCGAGTTTCTGATTAATTGGACCTTCTTGGATTTCTTGGATATACCACTCTCCATGGTGAACATTTTGGTAACCCTTTTGACACACAGAGGTCACTCTCCAATGATAACAATCAATGTGGGATCAGTATGCGACTAACCAGTCCATACCCATAATCAGGTCAAAGCAAATCATATCAAGGACATAGAGATCCCAATGAAAACAATAATAACTAATCTCTCATGAACATTCATTTCATAAACATATATCACTAGACCTTGTTCCCAACGGTGTATCTATACTCATTAATCCACTCATAGACCCCACCTATAGTCTCAAACCACCAAAAAGTTTTACATATATAATGGAAGGAGAGGCACCAGTATTAAACAAAGAACTATCTAATATAGAAGTTACTAGAATAGTACATATCACTATCAATGTCCAAAAAACCCTCTTCAAATGTGTTGACTATAATGCCTGAAACTGTCCTACCCCTCTTCCCTATGATGTTGTTTGACTCCCATGATTAGAACCACTATACTGATACGAGTTCTCTAGACACGAAGAACCATGTAAACTACCTATACCACCTATTCCAGTAGGACACCAGCTACTATACCTTTATAGTGCTGAATACCCCCTTCTCACACTCTGACTCTGCACAGCTGCTCCCTCAGCACTAGCCAATAACTGTATCTTGCAGAACCTCTGTAGGTGCCCTGTGTTGCTGTATGTCTGAAACACTACAGATGGACGGGAACTATTTCAATGATAGTGTCCCAGTTGACCACATTGATGACAGATCACCCCATTAAGGTCTTATCCAACCGACCCTTTTTTTTGAGTAATCTATTTCCCAATTCCTTTGGAAAATTGGTCATAACGACGCTTCTTAATCATGGAAGTCAAACATCCTAACTACCCTATAACAACTACCCTGCTATAACAAGGGACCCCCCCTTAGGTTCCCCTCAACAATAACACCCTAATCCCCCATTTTATAATATTTTTAAAATTGAATAATATTTTCTTGAGACTTAATATGACACTTAAGTATGTCTTGAATTCATTTAGCCGTAGTTGCCTCATCTCATTCCAAACCTTGAGAAAAGCATTACAGATCTATAAAGAGTCTTTCATAATCAATCATGGAGATTCTCCCCTAGGTAAGATTCATAAACTTAGAAGCCTTCTATTATCTTAGCATCTTGGGATAGAAGTTCACAAGAACAACTCCCAAATTCCTTCCATAGCATACAATTATTCTACCCCATTTATACCTGAATGTCTCACCAACTCTTCACTGATACCCCTATAATATAAGCAGTGAACTTGAACCTCCTCTTAGAAGGAGTCTCAAAAAGGTCAAGTATCATATCAATGGATTTAATCCATAATTTAGCTCCTTGAGGTCCACACTCTCCATTGAATGTATGAGGGTTCAAAAGATATAACTCCCTTGTCAACAAAGGTATGATTTTTTGAAAATTACCTATCTATCTCTCCAAGAATTGAATGAAATGAGAAATTTTCTCTTGGAAATTCTCCCCTTCCTCATCAGTTGGCACTAATGGTGCCTCTAGCTCCATGTCTGGTACCACATTGTAGCATCCCTACCTTATAACATTTACATAGATAGAAAAAGAACACAACAAGTTTCAATGTGTCATTTCCCCATTTCTCACCACATTGCCAACAATGAGGCCCTACCATTATCCTTAACCATCCTAATCCCAAGCATTTCTTTCAATGGTAATCACATATTCATTAATTAATTCCCATAATTAATTAATTACATCATATCAAATTAATTAATTCATCAATTAATGAATCAAACCAATCTCATTATTCTTGTTTCTTGTTATAAACCCATTTAATTTCATTTTGAATCATTTTAGAACATTTCTCAATTAGTGTTAGGCACAAAATATAAATTAAATATCACCAAAAGTAAAACATTCCACATTGAACAACCCACCCACAACCCATTTCTCGTGAGTGCCTAAAATGGTGCATGACAGAATTACCCTGAGTGCCTACAATAATTCATGTAGACTCAAATCCCATTCTTCTTCAGGAAATAGATCAATACTCAACAATGAAAAAAAAATTATCACATCACACCACAAGAGAGTCACCCATGGTGAAATAATATCCAACTATAACAACAAACAACAATAACAACAATCCCACCACGAGTTCCTGGATTTTTCCCATACCTGGGTTTGCAACTCACACGAAGAAGAATATTAACATTACCTGACTCTTCCTAGTCTCTAGTATACCATTACAAAAATAGTAAGACAAAATAAGTAGAATGAAAACTCCACTGATACCATGTTGTAATATCCCAACCCTTGTGCAACACAACAGTACCCCGATCTGGTCTGCCACATTTCTTCAAGAGTGTCTTCCTATAAAATAGAGGTTGATGACTAGCAACGAGGGTATAATAAGTCAATAATGGGGAGACTATACCCTCTTTATTAGAGTAAAATACTAGTGGAATAAAAAAAATAAACAAGTGAGAAATCATATAAATAATAAGAAAAAACCATCGTTACAATCGAAACTAACAAGAAATACAATACTCAACTAAATAGTAAAGCATGCTATGAAAATTCAAGTCACATGTGTTGATAGTGAAACTAAAAGAAATGACATAACGACTCCCAAGAGGGACTTGAACCACTTATGGTTACCTCAACCATTCTCCATCCCCCAAACAACAATCTATCCCATGTCATTTCCCTAACCCTGCCCAACATCAACAAATTCTTCTCAGGTGTCGACCGGACGTCCCGAATAAGGTGTGAGTACAACTCAATATGACACCACCAACAATGTCTAAATATGTGTAGTAAATGGATAGTGTATCTAGTTCTACAAAATGGAAGAGTTTGAGGGGTTCAGTTGGTTTTAAAAACAATTTTCGTACAATGAAGTTTCGCACTCATGGTTTCACCTAGAAGGGATGCACGGTTAAGGAAACAATGTGCAAACCATGAAGACCTCACTATCGAGGTTCACATGGTTACCTGTGTTAGGGCGCACAGTTTTTCAAACTATGCACAAACCATGAATAACCCTTTATCCGCATATTATTGTTAAATCTTCACCCAAATGAAACTCTAACAACAATACCAATGTAAGGGTAATTAAAAATAAAAAACCCACTTGATAATGCACCCAATGTGACTCTAGAAAAAGCTGAGATCATACATATTCCATCAACATAAGAAAATTATAATATAGATAAGATATATATTTTATTATATAATTATGATTATCAAACATTTTACGTAAAGGGAAGAAGAAATAAACAAAAAACAATACGTTAAGAGTACTACAATACTCTAAGAAACCTAATTTGGATTAATCCTTGAGCCTTATAGGATGGTATTTTGGTGATACCAAAACCACTAAGACATGGGAATGAAGGTAGGTAAGGGATTTCATAATTCCTTGTCTATGATAAATGGTCCATGTGTTGTGAGTAAGCGATGATAGGTGGTTCCATTTTATAAGTTATATTGGAGGAAATATTATAAATACCAGAAATATTAATATATTAATATCACCTATAAAATGCATTAAATTTTCCATATATTTTAATATAATGTGTATATTGTCTAGATATAAATATGAAATCAAAATTAGATAGATTTTTTGTCATTTTAAACATTATCTTTTTGTGTGACCCCCTCATTAACCATTGTTAACCTTAACCATTGTAACAAATGTTTCAATCATTAGGGATCATGATAGTAATTTATAAAATTCCAGGTGGGACATACCTGAACATTAAATATATGTATTCTAAATACAATGAAAATTAATTTTTAGGAAAATGATAATTTTAAGCAAAAAAATGAACATACTATAAAATAAAATACATTTCTTATTCCTATAGAATTAAATATATTATGTTTAATATTTGAGATATTATATTATTTTAAAAAAATATCTATAATATAATTATAATTAAAAATTTTTGGATTTAAAGGAAATATATGATAGTTTTGTAAAAAATGGAATTTTTCATTATTCACCCAAAAAACAATATTTTCATACATATCCCAAAACTCAATAGTAATATTTTTATTGAATTATGATTTAAAAAATTATTTTAATTTTTTAAAATTATTTTTATAAATGCGGATGAATGTAATTATATTATCCTTGCAAAAAATGAAATAAATCAATTTCATGAAGAAAATGCATTCATGCATCATAAAATAATATTAATCTCAAGGAATTTATAAAAAATAATTAAATGAATTGTAATTTATTCAATTAGAATTATTTTATAATTATTGAAATATAATAATATATTAATATTTTTAAATTCAATTTAGGAAAATAGAAATACATTGTGCATATAAAAAATTATTTTTTCCAAATATCACTTTTTCATTCAATAGAGGATATTGTCATTTCCATGCAATTGATAATAAAATTATGATTTATTATTCATATTATTGATGAAAAAAATTAAATATATATTTAATTTTATTTTTATTCATATTTATATTCTCCAAACAAATTTCTAGGTTATAATAGGTATATTTAAAAAATAATAGTTATATCGTATATTACTCTTCATTAAATATTGGGATTATGTATTCCACACAATATAACATATATTACTGAAGGAAAATAAATTTTAAAATTTTAGAGTCCGAAATTAAACCCCTTAAGGAAATTTTATCCTTTAAATTTAATTTTATTCTATGAAATTAAATTTATCAAGGTAATAATGAAAATATGATATAGATTTTGTCACAATAATTAATTTCTAGTTCAAGAAATAGTTTTTTTTAAAAAATTAGTATTAATTTATAAGAATCATAGTTATAGATGAGTTTATAAATTTTTATCTTGAAATTGTAGTGTTAATATGCTCATAAGATATAATATATTTGAGAAATTATTTTATAATAAAGGTAGAGATTTTATGAATCTAAATGCATTTTATTTTAGTTTACTTTATATTTTGAATTTCATCATTTGATTATTATTCAATCAGTTTATACTACTGTCTATTCTCTTACTAGAAGAAAAGATTTTTCAATATCAATATTCCATTACTCAAGCACTAAAATTAACTTTCAATAGATTTTAACATCCCAAAAAAAGTGACACATAATTCCTCATGTTTCAATCCAATAACAAAAACAAAAAATGGCTCTAATAAGTAAAAATAATATAAAATATGAATAAACCTTAATACTAGGAAATACTAAATTAATATTAAATGCATAAAAACACATTTTCCAACAAAAATTACTCTATAAAACCATTAAAAATCATCAAAATAATTTTGACCAGGACTAAAACTAAAAAAATTATATTTATTCATTCACATATTATTCTGAGGTCAATTTATCATTTGTCTCCATATTATGTTAAAAATTTCCATAAATAACCCAAATCACCAAAAATACATAATAAAATCATATATATTTTAAAAATATAATTCAACCTTAATTTATCATATGAAATTATTTTTTTCATTTCTCATAATTATAAAATGTTAAAAAAATAATTATCATCAACAAAAATAACTTCATTTATGTAGTCACCAGTATATTTTTCTATCCCTTTGTTATATATATCATAAAACATATGTTCCAAAAAATTTAATAACCCTTTTATATAGAATTACCTAAATATAAAATAGTGTATTAACTGTAAGGGTTGTTAATACATTTCAAATTATATCATAGGATTGAGTGTTATTACACTTCATGAATTTGTTCTTTTTATTCCTATGCGAACTAGTGTGGCGGGTGTTGGGTCGAACACATAAGAATAGTATGTGTCGAAATAATAAAATGAAAACTTATAAAATGATTATAATAAAACATGTAGTGAATTGACCTAAATTATAGGTCTAAGAACCTATGAAAAAAATAATCAATACTAAAACAGATATGTTTGGAAAAAATGATTATGCTGAGAGACCCTAGAAAAATCAATTGTGGTGGTACGAGATATTTTAATTCCCATTTTATTAATTTATTCCTTCCTATATAAGTGTCTAATTATATTTCCAATATTCAATGAATTCATAAAAAATAACTCTATGAAAAAATTGTTCGACTGAATATTTTCAAGGATCTCTCAATTATAGAATTAATCATGTAATTAATCAATTAAATATATATTTTAAAATATCATGTTGTAACATGATGTTAATGGAATCTAATCTAGTAATTAAATTAATAATAACAAATTTTAAATGTTGATAAACCAAACATTCTTCTTTCCCCTTCATATTTTTTCCAAACACTAATTATTTAGCTCAAACTCTAATCTTTTTCTTCTCTCACTAATGCAATTTCTTGTGTTTATGAAGTATTCATCGAGTACTTCTCACCTAATACATATTATCCACAATAATATAATTATTAGTATCTTCTAATTTTTTTTAGTACTCCCCATTTTTATTGGATAATTCCCATACCTTATATTCCTCTACACTCATCTATTGGTCATCACAACTAAAGCATAAGTGTCCTTTCATAACTCTATTATTATATCATTGCACTGTAGTGTTAAAATTTCCTTCCATAAAATTATATATCTTGAGGAGGTGAATCAATTACTCAATATTCATTACATGTGTAAATAATATATCATGAAAATAGTTTTTCCTCATTTATCATGGAAATTTCTCCCTTGACAAAGAGTTTGAGAGACCATTTTCTTAACCCATCCCTGACTTCTTAAAATTCTCAGAAATTATTTTATCCAGTACATTCTTCTCATTAACCAAAAACAATATTCTGAAAGGATTTTAAAAAAGTCATTCTAATTTTAAACACTGAAATCCAATAATAATTAATAATTTACATTAGAGTTGTTATGTATAATGAACATGAAAAAAATGTGAGACCTAAGTAGCTCCATAATGCTCACCCAATGGTTATTTTATTTTAATGGAACTGATTCCCATTCAATTTACATCTAATAATGGTTGATTATTAATCTCAACTGGTATCCCCATAAATTCATTATTTTATAAATAAAATATTTCTTCATCTTCTAGAAATTTTATGTCTTTTGGAGGTTCAATAATTTTCATAAAAACATTAAACTCCCCTTTTTCAATACCCATATTGAATATAATGATTGGTTTAGAAATATCTATTGTAGCTACAGTAGTGGATAGTAATTCCCTTCCAAGGATGATTGGTACTTCCTTTTCACATCCCATATCTAAAATTATGAAATTTAGAAGGAGGTACAATTTGACCATTCCCTCCAGTATTCCATCTACACTCCTAATTGGATGAGTGGTTAGTTTTTCAATTTAGCATTTGAAATAATAATGTATGTTACAATTTTCCCAATAAAATGTTTTGTAATGGTTAAAAATTGATCAAATTAATTCTATCACCATAATCGAACAAATATTTAAGAAGGAAGATATCTCCAAAAAATTAATTAAATGAAAAATATTCATATATTATTGTGTTTTGGATATAACGAACCATACATTACATACATTGTTATTACTTCAGAATTGAAGCACACTTGTTACAACATATAACAAAACCAGGAAAGGACCGTATATGTATAGTGTCTTTAGAAACTGGGAAACATAAACAACTGGTTCATAAAGCGTCTACACTGTCTCCCATTTATTTCATCATATCTATAGTCCCTTTTGACATATCTTAATTAATAACCTTCTTCCCGACCTGGGGAAAGAAAACATACAAAAGAGTGATCTCAAATTCTCAATAAGGGTAAACAAAAGAAATATCAATCACATCATATAAATAAGAACATAACTTTTGGAAATCTTAACGTTTAAAAGAAATCATAATTTCATAACATAGGATAAATCATAGTAGTGAAATGTAATACCAATAATCATAACATAAAATATAAAATTTTTTGGCATACACACATAATCATAGAGAATCATTTCTTATTAGTCAATACTCATTTCCAAGACTATCTTAGTGGACAAAGTCCATTTCTAAACCGAGTTCACTCTTCATTTCAGTCCTGTTTCACTAAACCGGTATAACCTACCGTTCTATCCATGTCTATCTCATGAGATATAAAATCTTTACCCAATGCATTTGAGGGATATATAGGTCCCACCCATCTCAAAATGATACCATTCTTATGTGTGCCACAAAATCATAAACCATACATCATAGCATAACCCATGTAATAAAAATGGGAATCTTTAAACATCGTGACATCATAAAACAATTCATATAAGATAAAATAATTCATAAAAATATTTCCATCACAACATAATCAAATACATGTAATAATAGGGATAGAAACAGAACCCTTTATTATCTTAGATGGAAAATAATTTTGATAAAACACTTGAAGTCCATTCTTGAGGAAAATATCCTTTCTAATTCAAAATCATGTTTCCTTTCTTAACATGTCATATAATTTTAAACTAAAAGAAGTTGATTAAAAATAAACATGAAAACTTGTAAAGGAATATTCTTGTAAATTTTGTTTTAAAAATCCATTCATGCCTTATAAGTTAAAAAAACATTCTTCTCGTACTTTTGTCAGAAAAGTCAAAAAGTACCTCGTACGAAAAATGACAAAAGATTTCTTTCATATCTTTTAATAACAACTCACCGAAGGGTAAAATTGGATTTAAAAAATTTTAGGTGGATGGATATAATATTACATGTTGAGGAAACATGGATGTGGATGATAAAATACACCCCAGTAAATACCGAAGTATAAACAATCTCGGATAAAAATGAGATTGTGATATTTCCATTACCTTAGGTCCGATATGCTTTGTACGTGTCCGAACCTCCTGTATAATGATTTAAATAATGTTACTGACTAATTCCAGAATCATAGTCATTGTTATGATATCACATATGGTCATATTCCTAGCTTCATATTAGTAATATTTCATTACAACTTGTTATTCGGGTGTTTATTACATTTTTTTCTTATGCGTGTTTTGTCGAATAAATTCTTATTCTTCTCTTTAGGTTATAGATAACTCATTTCCAGAATTTTATTAGTGTAATATATATCATATTCATTCATTCAATTCATTTATATAATCATTATCCAATGAAGATCATGTAGAACGAGTCACATCACATCATGAAGACGGTATTCCATACGTACGCACGAGCGATGATATCGTTCCCATGATCATGGAATTGTATTGGAGTGTATATATACTATTTCAGAATCAATATCACTTTACAATAATCATATATATTCATTATTTACACCATTATACCCATCCAAGTAAGGTGGTGGTGGAAAATAGATTACACCATGGCGTGGAGACGGTATTCCGTACGTACGCACGCGCGATGATTTCATTTTCAGTAGGATGGATAGACGGTGAAGTAGGTTTGTTTCATACATATAATAACATATCAGTATATGAGTGATACTGATGTTATTACTTCATAATGATACAACTAATGAAGAAGAAGTGGAAGAAGAAATAAAGATGAAATAATCGGTAAGGGACATTACCTCTTCTTTGAAGTGCTTCTTTGAGACCTCCTTTTAGGGCACTAAAATTGGTCTTTGAAGAAGACCAGGAACTCTAGGATGTCTCTACCGAAGTGGAGAGGAGAAAGTGTCAGGGGTTGGCCGAGCTTAGGGATCAATGTGGTGTGAGGAATAGGGGGAGGAGGTGCCCTTTTATAAGGGAGGAGAGGGGATCCTTTGGAAAAATTAAAAATATTATTTTATTATAAAGTCAAGTTCGGTTTTAAATAGCTCCAAATTGATTTATTTTGAAGCTAAGGTGGGTATGGGTCGCAATCCCCTCATCCAATATAATTTAGACAAGTTTAGGTTCCTATTTTAACCTTATAATTTAGATTTAACATTAGGATAAATAATTTTACTTTTACCATGTCTTCTTGTATTCTTATACTATAAGGTTAATAAACATACTATAAGCAGCCAAACGAACCCCAAGTTGTTTATTATTAATATATATAACATTATCTAAGTCATTTGGCCTAACCATAGATTTTTATGAATAAAATAACAATTAATAATATAATATTTGTTTTAAAAAGTATTTTATGTCAATTTTGACACTATTTAGTAATTGATTTTTCTGAAACTCATAACAGAATGATTCGTTCCAAAAAAGTTAATTAAATCAACACTAACATCTTATATTAACCTATAAATTTAGTTTAATTCCTAAAAACTCTGTAATTAAATTTATTTTGGTATTTATAACATCAATTATGTCAATATTTCATTAATAAGATAATTACTGCATTATCTTTGTGTCATAAATAAATTAAATTATTTAATGTCAAAAAATTACAAATAAAATACCATTATGTAGGAAATCTTTTTATCTTTCTAATTAATATTTATAGTCGAATTTATCTTATGTATAACCTTATATTAAAAATATTTACTTATTAAATTTTGATTTTAACTTTTTTTAACCCTTCTTTAAATAAATTAATAATAAATGTCCTAATCTAATCCAAGTGGGCCTAAATGGTCATATATTATTCCTAAGTTTGTTTTTCGTCGAATTAATCTTATAAAATAGAATTATAACATGTGTTAGGGTAATAATAATATCATTTTTACCTTTAATTACCCTATTTACTTTTAATCGTGGTAAATAAAAGTAAAAAAGTTACTATTCACCAAAAATTATTTTCATCTCATTGAACCACATTTTACTTACTGACATCAACCGTGTCTCTCGGATTTTTGAAATTCCACTCACAGAAGTGGTAAAATTAGGTTTTATGAAAAAATCAGTTTTTTTAACTACCACTTAGAGGTTTCACTATTCATCAAAAATTGAATGTTTTCTGAAAAATACCAAAATTTCACCCTAGGATAATTTCGATATTCTGAATCCAAAAATGAAGTCCATTTTGAAAAATAAAATTTATAAAATTTTAAAAAGTGGTTATTACTTTTCATAATGGCTAGTTTTAATAATATTTTAATAGCATATCATTGTTTAGTGAAACTCGGTATTGCGTACGATGCAAGCTATTGAGGAAGGTCGGGATTGCGTGTAAAGCAAGACGAGCTAGTGTTGTGTGTAGTGAATGATTTATTTTATGATTTATAAAAACAAAAATATTTCTCATAAAAGTCTCTGGTGTTACATTCTACCCCCCTTAAAATGAATTTCGTCCTCGAAATTCGTCACATTGTAACAAACAGATGAGGATACCTCTCCCTCATCATATCCTCAAGCTCCCATGCAGCTTCTTCTAATTGGTGGTTCTTCCATAAAACTTTCACCAATCGAGTGGTCTTGTTTCGTAGGACTTTTTCGCTCTGATCCAGAATCTCTATCGACTGTTCTTTATAAGAAAGGTCTTGCTCGAGTGGTACAACTTCTGAAATGAGTACATGTAAAGGATCAGGTATGTACATTCTCATGAGAGATACATGGAACACATCATGAACTTGAGAGAGATTCGGTGGAAGCTCCAATCGGTAAGCTACCTTCCCAACATGATCCAGTATTTCGAAAGAACCGATATATCTAGGGCTCAACTTCCCCTTCTTTCCAAATCTCATGACCCTCTTCCAGGGAGATATTCGTAAGAACACTTTATCACCCACTTCAAACTCTATCTCTTTTCTTCGGTTGTCGGAATAACTTTTCTATCGGCTCTGAGCTTCTCTTATGTGTTGTTGAATTGATCTGACCATTTCTGCCATTTCATCAACGAGATTGGGTCCTAATAGCTTTCTTTCCCCAACTTCATCCCAGCAAGTTGGAGTCCTACATTTCTTTCCATAGAGAGCTTCATTAGGAGCCATCTGAATACTGGAGTGAAAGCTATTATTATAAGAAAATTCCACCAAAGGTAGGTGTTGATCCCAACCACCTTTGAAATACACAGAGCAAGCTCTCAACATATCTTCTAGAGTTTGAATCGTCCTCTCAGACTGACCGTCTTGTCTGAGGATGATAAGCAGTGCTGAAACTCAACTCTGTATCCAGAGTATGCTGAAGACTTCACCATAACTTTGAGGTAAACCTCAGATCCCGATCAGATATAATAGAAAGTTGTACTCCATGCAATATTACCACTTCCTTCACATATATCCTAGCAAGATGATCCAGAGAGAAATCCTCTCTAATAGCGATGAAGTGTGAAGACTTTTTAAGATGATCAACTATGACCCAGATAGCATTATTGCCTTTGGATGCTTTAGGAAGTCTGGTGACAAAGTCCATAGTGATGTTTTCTCATTTCCATTCGGGTATGGGTAATGGGTGTAACATCCCCTTAGACTTCTGTCTCTCAGCTTTAACTTGCTGACAAACCAAGCATCGAGAGACATATTCAGCAACATCTCTTTTCATGCTATCACACCAGAAGTACTCTTTCAGGTCCCTATACATCTTCGTGCTTCCAGGATGAATGGAGAATGAATAACTATGAACCTCATCTAGCAGCTCCTTAGTTAATTTGGGGATGGGAGGAACACAAACCCGATTCCTGAAATTTATTATCCCATCACAATCAAGGTTGAATTCAGGAACATTTCTCACCTTATTTTGTAACTCGACATCTTCTTTATGTGCCTCTTTAATCTACAAATGTATAGATGGTTGAACATTCATTTGAGAAAGATACGATTTTCCCCCTTTCATTATAATTCCAAGATCCATCCTTCGTAAATCCATAAATATTGGATCTTTTGTTATCCTCATCATGGATAAACTTGCATGGTCTTATCCACTTAATGCATCTTCCACCTTGTTTGCTTTCCTAGGGTGGTAATGTATTGAGCAGTCGTAATCCTTAATCAGCTCCAACCATCTTTTTTGGCACATATTCAGCTCCTTTTGTGTGAAAATATACTTAAAACTTTTATGATCAGTTTAAATGTCACACCTTTCTCCATAAAGATAATGCCTCCAAATCATTAATGCAAAGATTACCGAAGCTAACTCCAAATCATGAGTTGGGTACTTTTTCTCATGTATTTTCAATTTTTGTGAGGCATAAGCTATCACCAAATCATTTTTCATATGAACACACCCCAATCCCTTCTTGGATGCATCACTGTAGATCACAAACCTTTCTCCACTACAAGGCAGTGTGAGCACAGGTGCACTGGATAACCTTATTTTCAACTCCTTGAAATTATCTTCACATTCCTCCATACAAACAAACATGACTCCTTTCCGAGTCAACTTGGTGAGTGGATTAGATAATCGTGAAAAATATTTCACAAAATGTCGATAATATCCCGCCAAACCAAGAAAACATCAGATCTCAGTTACTGTTGTTGGTCTCGACCATCTTTTGATAACCTCTGTTTTTGCTGGATCAACAGATATCCCCTCTTTTAGATTATATGACCCAAAAATGAAACTTTTTGAAGCCAAAATTCACACTAGGTAAATTTGGCATAAAGCTTCTCCTTTCTCAGGGTCTTCAATATAATTCTCAAGGGATCCTTGTGTTCTTCCTTTCTCTTTGAGTAGACAATAATATCGTCTATAAAGACTACCAAAAACTGATCAAGATAGTCTCTAAAGTCTCTATTCATCAGATTCATGAAGATAACAGGGGAATTAGTAAGACCAAATGGTATCACTATAAATTCATTGTGTCCATTCCTTGTACGGAAAGCTGTGTTTGGTATATCCTCCCTTTTGACCCTTAATTGATGATACCCTAAATGAAGATCAATCTTGGAAAAGTATTAAGCTCCGTGTAGTTGGTCAAATAAGTCATCAATGTGTGGGAGAGGATATTTGTTCTTGATAGTGATGTTGTTAAGTTCTCGATAATCAATGCAGAGTCTCATTGATCCATATTTCTTCTTAACAAACAGAATAGGTGCTCCCCAAGGTGACGCACTAGGGCGTATGAACCCCTTATCAAGATTCTCTTGGAGCTGCTTCTTCAATTCCGGCAACTCAATTGGGTCCTTCTATAAGGTGTCTTGGAAATAGTCAAAGCACTAGGTACGAGTTCTATTGAAAACTAAACTTCATGATTTTGTGGAAGACTTGGTAATTCCTCTAGAAATACATCATCAAACTCCCATACAATGGGAATATTCTTAATCGTGAGTTTCTCACCAACCATTTGAGATAAATAACCTTCATTTAGTGGAATCAAGTCCCATAAGATGGATGAAATTTCCACTGGAAGGTTATGTTCATCCTTGCATTGATAGACGATCATAGATTGATTTGGAATATGAAATGTGGCTTCCCTTCTTTGGAAATTGATATGAGCTCCATATAAAGAAAGTCAATCCATGCCAAGAATCACATCAAATTCCACTATAGGAAGGATCACATGATTTGCAGGAAGCACTTTCCCACAAACTTCGATCGGAGAAGAATTATTAACTTTTGATGCGACTGTGGTGCCATTATGGGTTGTCACAGCTAACTAAACATCTAATTGTTGATGTTATACGGTGATATCCTTAGAAAATTCTTCAGAAATAAAAGAGTGGGTGGATCCAGAATCAAATAAAACATTTTCTACTTTATAGTGGATGGTAAGTGTACCTTTCACCACATCGTTATCGTACTCCACATCGTTGATAAAAATTGCATGTGACTTTCCTTTGTCTTTAGCCTTATGTGTTTGTTGATGTCGACCATCATCATCAACCCTTGGATTTGGGCATTGATTATCATAATGCCCCATCTCCTTGCACTTGAAACATTTATGTGTAGTAGGTTCATTCTGTGTATCCATTCCTGTGTTTTGCATCATTAAACATCTTCATCCCATCATTGCGGAATTCAAATTCCCTATGACCTTACTTTCCACATTTGAAACATTTACTTGTCCCTTTAAGACAACTCCCACCATGTTTCTTTCCACACTTTGAGCATAAGGGAAAGATCATCATCTTTTCAGTGTGCTCTTTATATTTTCCTTTGAATTCCATTTTCCTCTTCTTATCAAACCCATATGAATGATGGGTTACTCCAATCTCCATCTCGACTTTGAGAGCACATCGAATGATTTCCCCGTAGATATTGAAGTCCCTTATGGATAACGCACTTCGAAGACTTGGTTTTAAGCCACTAAAGAATCGATCGATCTTACTCTCAGGTTGGATAATAGTACGAGAAGCGTACCATGCAAGTCTTGTAAAATTTGCTTCATAGGTACCAACAGATTCATCATCATTTTCCTTCAGTTCAAGAAACTCTTTCTCCATCATTGTTTGGAGAATACGAGGGATGTACTTATTGAAAAATAAGTTCTTGAACTCATCCCATTCCATGGACTCAATTTCATCCCTTTGCCTCATATTCTTAATAAGATTTCGCAATTGATCAGCATCACCTTCCAAAAGATACACTGCTAAGATGACTTTATCATGTTCAGAACATAGAAGAACTGAAAATATCTTTTCAGTAATACTAATCCATTGTTCAGATAATAATGGATCAGTAGACCCGCTGAATGAAGGTGGACAATGTCTCATGAAGGATTCAACAGAATGTTGCTCCTTCCTTTTCTCGTTTGGAAGTCCTGCATGATTCATATCTTGAGAATGTTGTGTGATCATGGCTACAAGATTTTTCATTCCAGCTCCCATAACGTTTGGTTTCTCTGGGGGACAATCATTGCATTGCCCGTCGCATTCCGCATTAACACGGTTCCTTCAGGTTCCAGCCATGGACTAAAACCAAGAATAATAGTGTGAGCAACACTAATTATAATAGGAAAATCCCATAATCAAGAATAAAATTTCACAGTTAAGGTCTTATCCTAGATTATTCATGGCTATTTCTAAAACACTAAGACTGTGTTCTATGCTTAGACTTATCCTTAGGATTCTTACTAAGGCATTCACATCCTAGTTTCAAAGGTTTACTATACCTTTCCTATGATACCAATTATAACGACCCATAATTTAAATACATTGTTATTACTTCAAAATTGAATCACACTTATTACAACATATAACAAAACCCGGAAAGGACCGTATAGGTAAAGTGTATTTAGAAACTAGGAAACATAAACAACTGGTTCATAAAACGTCTACCCTGTCTCCCATTTATTTCATCATATCTATAGTCTCTTTTGACATATCTTACTTAATAACCTTCTTCCTTACCTGGGGAATGAAAACATACAAAAGGGTGAGATCAAATGCTCAGTAAGGGTAAACAAAAGAAATATCAATCACATCATATACATAAGAACATAACTTTTGTAAATCTTAACCTGTAAAAGAAATCATAATTTCATAACATTATATAAATAATAGTAGTGAAATGTAATCCCAATAATCATAACATAAAACAGGAAACATTTTGGCATACACAAATAATCATAGAGAATCATTTCTTATTAGTCAAGACTCATTTCCAAGACTATCTTAGTGGACAAAGTCAATTTCTGAACCAAGTTCACTCCTCATTTCAGTCCTATTTCACTAAACCAGTTTAACCTTCCGTTCCAGCCATGTCTATATCATGAGATATAAAATCTTTACCTAATGAATTGGAGGTAGATATAGGTCCCACCCATCTCATAATGATACCATTCTTATGTGTGCCACAATATCATAAACCATACATCATAACATAACCCATGTAATAAAAATGGGAATCTTTAAACATCGTGACATCATAAAACAATTCATATAAGATATAATAATTAATAAAAATATTTCCATCACAACATAATCAAATACATGTAATAATAGGGATAGAAACAGAACCCTTTATTATCTTAGATGGAATATAATTTTGAAAAAACACTTGAACTCCATTCTTGAGGAAAATATCCTTTCTACTTCAAAAACATTTTTCCTTTCTTAACATGTCATACAATTTTAAACTAAAAGAAGTTTATTAAAGATAAACGTGAAAACTTGTAAAGGAATATTCTTGGAAATTTTGTTTTAAAAATCCATTCATGCCATATAAGTTAAAAAAACATTCTTCTCGTACTTTTGTCGGAAAAGTCAAAAAGTACCTCGTACGAAAAATGACAAAAGATTCCTTTCATATCTTTTACTAAAAACTCACCGAAGGGTAAAATTGGATTTAAAAAATTGTAGGTGGATGGAAATAATATTACATATTCAGGAAACATGGATGTGGATGATAAAATACACCCCAGTAAATACCAAAGTATAAACAATCTCGGATAAAAATGAGATTGTGATATTTCCCTTACCTTAGGTCCGATATGCTTTGTACATGTTCGAACCTCCTGTATAATGATTTAAATAATTTTATTGAATTATTACAGAATCATACTCATTGTTATGATATCAAATATGGTCATATTCTTATCTTCTTATTAGTAATATTTCATTACAACTAGTTATTCGAGTGTTTATTACTTTTTGTTCTTATGCGTGTTTTGTCGAATAAATTCTTATTATTCTCTATAGGTTATAGATACCTCATTTCCAGAATTTTATTAGTGTAATATATATCATATTCATTCATTCAATTCATTTATATAATCATTATGCAATTAATATCATGTATAATGAGTCGCACCACATCGTGGAGACGGTATTCCGTACATACGCACGAGCGATGATATCATTCCCATGATCATGGAATTGTATTAGAGTGTATGTATAATATTTCAGAATCAATATCACTTTACAATAATCATATATAGTCATTATTTACACCATTATACCCATCCATGTATGGTGGTGGTGGAAAATAGATTACACCACGACGTGGAGACGGTATTCCGTACGTACGCACGTGCAATGATTTCATTTTCCGTAGGATGGATAGATGGTGAAATAGGGTTGTTTTATACTAATAATAACATATCCGTATATGGGTGATACTGATGTTATTACTTCATAATGAAACAACTAATGAAGAAGAAGTGGAAGAAGAAATAAAGATGAAAGAATCGGTAAAGGACATTACCTCTTCTTTGAAGTGCTTCTTTGAGACCTCCTTTTAGGGCACTAAAATTGGTCTTTGAAGAAGACCAGGACATCTAGGATGTCTCTAGGGAAGTGGAGAGGAGAAATTTTCAGGGGTTGGCCGAGCTTGAAGGCTCAAATTGGTATGAGGAAGAGGGGGAGGAGGTCCCCTTTTATAAGGGAGGAGAGGGGCTCCTTTGGAAAAACTAAAAATATTATTTTATTATAAAGTCAAGTTCGGTTTTAAATAGCTCCAAATTGATTTATTTCGAAGCTAAGGTGGGCATGGGTATAAATCCTCTCATCCAATAGAATTTATACAAGTTTAGGTTTCTATTTTGACGTTATCATTTTGATTTAACATTAAGTTAAATAATTTTACTTTTACCGTGTTTTCTTGTGTTCTTATACTATATGGTTAATAAACATACAATAAGCAGCCAAAAGAACCCCAAGTTGTTTATTATTAATATATATAATCTTATCTAAGTCATTGTTCCGAACCTTATATTTTTACGAATAAAATAACAATTAATAATATAATATTTGTTTTAAAAACTATTTTATGTCAATTTTGACACTATTTAGTAATTGATTTTTGTAAAAATCCTAACAGAATTATTAGTTCGAAAAATGTTAATTAAATCAATACTAACATGTCATATTAAACTATAAAATTAGTGTAATTCATAAAAAGTCTCAAATTACATTTATTTTGGTATTTATAAAATCAATTATGTCAATATTTCATTAATAAGATAATTACTGCATAATATTTGTGTCATAAATAAAATATATTATTTAATGTCAAAAAATTAGAAATAAAATATCATTATGTAGGAAATCGTTTTATCTTTCTAATGAATATTTATAGTCGAATTTATCTAATGTATAACCTTATATTAAAAATTATTTACTTATTAAACATTGATTTTAACTATTTTGACCCTTCTTTAAATAAATTAGTAATAAATGTCTTAATCTAATCCTAGAGGACCTAAATGGTCATATTTTATTTCTAAGATTGTTTTTGGTCGAATTACACTTATACATTAGAATTAGGACATGTTTTAGGGTAATAATAATATCATTTTTACCCTTAATTACCCTATTTACTTCTAACTATGGTAAATAAAAGTAAAAAAGTTACTATTCAGCAAAAATTATTTTCATCTCATTGAACCAAATTTTACTTACTGAAATCAACCGTGTCTCTCAGATTTTTTAAACTCTACTCACAGAAGTGGTAAATTTATGTTTTATGAAAAATTCAGTTTTTTTAACTACCACTTAGTGGTTTCACTATTCATCAAAAATTGAAAGTTTTCAGAAAAATACAAAAATTTCACCCTAGGATAATTTCGATATTCCGAATCCAAAAATGAATTCCATTTTGAAAAATAAATTTATAAAATTTCAAAAAGTTTTTATTACTATTCATAACGGCTAGTTTTAATAATATTTTAATAGCATATCATTGTTTAGTGAAACTCGGTATTGTGTACGACACAAGCTATCGAGGAAGGTCACAATTGCGTGTAAAGACAGACAAGATAGTGTTGTGTGTAGTGAAACATTTGTTTTATGATTTTTAAAAACAAAAATATTTCTCATAAAAGTCTCGTAAGTTACATTGGAGGATTCCTATTCTAATGGACTGCACTACAGTCATCTTTTAAATCATGAACATAAATTTTCCCAAGTTATTTCTGTTTGAAGTGATTAGTTTTTTCAATGAAATGAAAATTATTTTAATTGAACTATATATTTTTGTAATGAAATATTTATACAATTTTTATTATAAAAATAAAGAATTTTTAGTATTTTTAGTTTTTTATTTAATTTCATTATTCTTTATAGAAATTGTATTTTTAGGGAAATAAATTTCTAAATAACTACTGGTAATAGATTTATTCAATAATTTTTTATAATGACCGTTGCCCTAGTAGCCCTGAGTCTATGTTCACATTATTACATTCACATAAAATACAAGGAACATCTTCTTAAAGGAAAAAATAGTTTAGCAGTATTAGTAAACTAGATATATACACAAATTTCATAAACATTTTAAATAATAAAATACGAAAAATTATTCTCTTTGAGAATATAAAAATTCTCTCTAGCATATCACTACATATCAATCATAAAAAACATCCTACAATGTTGGGGAAAGGGAACATATTAAATGGGTGAGCTATGACACTCAGAAAGGTTTTGTTTACATTTTTATATATCATTACTAAATAATAATAATCATTATCGAAAGTTAAATAACTAAATAACATTCCATTAAATCAATTACATTACCATACTATATAAGGAATAAGTAATGAACAAATAATTACTTATAAATAATCACATGAAGATAAAAAACATTGATATTCTAAAAGGACAAATATTAAAATAGACCATCAAAAACTATTCTCAGGATAAAGGAATTCATAACGTAGAATAACATTAATATACTAGTGACACCTTTTCCAAGACATCTAAAAACTGTATATGAAACTCATTTAGTTTCTTTATTAGTTATTTTCTTGAGACCTTCTGATGCATCAAGTGGATAAGAAATTATATTCTCCACCCATCACATAATATGTCCAATTCATTAGTCATATGAATGGATTGAGACATATTTAAAATAAACATATGAATTAGAAAAAAAGTATATGAAATGTTACTACCTTCCCCAATAAATAATCATAATCATTAACAATTTATAGAAATAAGGAAAATGGCTTCAAAATTGTACATCTTATTCAAATGATCACAAATGATCGAGGGTAATAATAATAATTTAGTCAGTAAAAAGTATTATAAACAGATCTTATTTCTAAAAAAAAGTGTTGATTTTGGGGATTCATATAAATTCAATAAAAATTCCATTACAAAACATTATGAGGAAAATATCTTTTTTCATTTTGAAAAATCACCTTTTAAAAATAAAAGATCAAAAAAAATTTCAAATAATTTTATTTGAAAATAAACATTGAAACAAAAAAAACATTACTTAAAACATTGAGATGTCATGAAATCAGAAATGTTATTTATTACACTCACATTAAGACAAAAATTCCTTTTATATTTTCGGTAAAATAAAAATGGGAACTATTTGGAAAATGGCATGAATATTACTTTCAAAGAATTTTTTTAAAATATAAACATGGGTAATTATTTCTTTAATAAGACATTTGGAAAATATTAAAAATAGTTTGGAAATAATTTTTAGATAACATAGTTTTAGAAGAAAAAAGATTTTTTACTGAAGAGGGAAGTAAAGTAAGATATTCTTAAAAAAAATTTCCCAATACTTTTAATTAAAAATGAGTGGGTATTTATAGAATAAATTTAAAACTTATTTAATAAACATATGATAATATATTTTATCAATTTATTTATTGATATCTCATAATATTAAATCATATGAAATCTATTCTTTAATAATCCAATTAAATGGTTAGATTATAAAATTAACCAAAATAAATTTGGTAAATATTGAATCGCAAGCCCTATGAATGAAATAACATCATATGATACATTAAATACCATTAATATAAATGGATTCATTATATAAATTATCAATAGGGTAATTATACACACCACACAATGGAATAATTGGTGAGTATGACATTGGTATCAAGAAAGTAAATGTGTGAAGAGAAACAATTACATCGAGTATGATTTCCTTTATAGATGATAAAACATCCTATTTAATAAAAATATTTTTATTATAAATATATTAAATAACCATAAAAATATTTTTTCTTGCCATATATTATTTATATATAGTATTTCATGACAATTTTGTTATGAATTCATTGTTAAAATCATTTTTTTTGGTGATGATTTCTCTATTTATAATGTATGTTTTGTTTTGATATTTTCAGTATAATTATACTATCCATGTTTACATAATATTAATAATGATAAAAATTATATAAATTTCATATGTATTCATTATATATGTATTTATTGTAATATATATAAGTTATAGAAAGAAAATGGATTATACTGTTAATGGATATGGTAGGTCATACGTACACAAGACTTTTGTATTCATTTATTCATGAAAGTTGGTAATAAAGACAAATAAATATTAAATATGTATTATAGAATAATTATTACTTCATATATATCATTTATATAATTAAAATACATCTTTATTTCAATCCATGTTAAAATTAAATTGAAGACATTTCACATCTCTATATAGAGGCAGTTGTCCACAGGTACGCCCAAGCGATATGAATGTTTTCTAATGGAATGGAAGGTAATATATAATATTTAATATTATATATAGAGTATTAGTTTTAGGTTATAAGTATTAAATATAAATATATATATATATTACAATTATCATTATTAACTTCTACATAAATTTTAATTAAAAAATGAATCACATCGCTTCAGAAGGTGGTTGTTCACTATATAGATGAGCGACATTATTGTGTCCCTGAGAGAATATAATGTAAGAATGTAGATGTGATATAATAATTCTATGAGTATTATAAGTCAAAGTTATCATATAAATATGTTAAATCCATCATTATATCCATCCATGAAAGGTGGTTATGGTAAAGGAATTTTATTGGTTCACGGGGCAATTGTCTGTCGTACACCTGATCGATAGTTTTCCCATTTGATGTGAGTAGAGGTAGATCTTTGTTACACAATTAAATTAATAAAATATTTTTATATGGGATATATTGGTGTTATTATATTAGCATATTTGAATATTTCTCGATCCGACCTGCTGAGTTCTGACCCATGACTACCCAAAGGTCGCCTCTTATTGGCCAAGGGCTGACGAACAACACCGAGTAGGGATATCCCCCAAATGAAAGGAGTTAACCAAAATTACCTATACAAATACCTATATATCTATGATCAGAAAACGATAAAATCTAAAAACACTCGAAAAAATTCATGCATACATTTAAGATCCCAAAAGTGAGTACGATAATAAAGTAATAAAAGTAGAAAAGGGGACAAATAAAACCTAAAAAAAATTAATGAGTCAAACCAGTTAAAATGGGATGGAACAAAGTAAATTGAGATATTTTAATTGTTATAAAATAGATATTTTTTTCAAATATGTTTTCCTTTTCTTGTTACTTTTGAGAAAAAGAGGAATTTCTGGTAATTTTTGAAGTACACGCCGTGTACTATGTTACTGTGGGTCGCCGTGTGCTGGCCGTGTAGTGGCCCTGAACATGGCTATGTGCAGTTACTTGGAGGTCATCTAAAGCGGAGTATGGAAAAGGCGAGTACATGCCATTTACTTTGAAATTACATGCTGTGTATTTTGTTTTTTCATTAAACACACTAGGGTTGCGTCTGATAGACAGAACACCCTTCCTCTAGGTTTCGTTCGTCCAAGAGAACCCGTACGAGCTTGCCTCTTCTCCAAAACCCCGATCCTCCATCTGATCATCGATTAGACCACTGTGGATTACATTGGGATCTCTTAGGTGAGTACTCACTTCTACATGAGTATCGTTTCTGGACTCCTCTTCTTTTCTATGTAATCCTCAGTTGAACATTTTTGGCATTTTTTAGATCTATAGTTTTCTTGGCCAATTCAAGGATTCAGGTTCACGCCTATCGATCTACCAACACCATGATAGGTGCTTTATTCCTTTCAATTGAATTTCTCAGAGTTATATGTGCAATTTTGGAAAATACCCTTAATTGGGGTATTGTGCATTGCAGTTTTACACTTGTTGATTGTCTTCCATGCTAGTATCCCATGTAGAGGTTAATTAGTTATGAATATGGTTGATTGCTATATTTGGGATGTGGTTTCCCAAGCATGTTCTATTTACAACCGGCTTTCCCGGCTTAGCCTTTTTGGCTACCTTGCTTGTTTTCCTATGCATAGTGTTGTAGGGTGTAGTGTTTGTTTTTCTGACATGATTTTATGATGTAGACCGATTAGAAAAGTAGTTATTGAGGTTTAATTTGTCCATATAGCATTGCTATGCTCGTTGACTTACACATGGCCATGAGAACTTGGGGTAGTATACTATAAGGGGAATTGACTGAGTGAGCTTCCTTATAGAGTTTTTTAGCACATTAGACGATAAGGGGAATTGACTGAGTGAGCATCCTCAGAGTGTCTTTGAACCACATTGGGCTATAAGGGGAATTAACCGAGTAAGATCCCTCAGAGGGCCTAGAACCACATTGGGCTATAACGGGAATTCACCGAGTGAGCTTCCTCTGAGAGTCCTTGACTACCTTAGAATATAGGGGGAATTGATCGAGTGAGCTTCCTCAGAGAGTCCTGATCACTTTTGAATATAAGGGGAATTGGTCGTGAGCACTACATTATAGAGTCTTTATATATTCTAATGAATGATCCAAAGGGGATAGGCTGAGTGTACTTCCTAGAGGGATACCTTTCTTGATTAGCTACTTATTTGATATGTGGAACTGTTTATTTCTGAGTACTCTCTTGTTTACTGCATCTTTGCTTATTACCTGCCATATATATTCAATGACAATTAGGAATATATCTTTGGGTGGTTTCCTACTTGGATTTAGTCTCACACCCCATTTGGGTCATGTTTTTGGGCCCAAATAGATTATATTATTACATGTATAGATAAGGGAAAGCTCCCTTCTACTTCTGGTACCTGACTTGTTGTGTAGCTGGAAAGCATGGGACGAAGCTTAGGCTTGCGATGCTAAGGATATGTTATTTATTTCTTTAGAACTTTGGATTAGTACGTATTGTTTTCAAGCATTGGGATTTGTCAGACTTCTTTCTTTGATATATGTATCATGAATCATTTATATATGTACTCCAGTTGTTTCTTACTTTCAGTCTTCCGTTGTTTGCTCTTGTGTGGATTATTTCTGCTTCAAATATTTCATATTGTTTTCTTCTATTGTGTCACTATGCCAATGAGGGAATAGTTTTCCCACTATCACATCGAAGGACCTCGCTGTTAGTTGGAAGCCTCTCGAGTTAGGAGAAATGCGATTGAGGCCATGTGACCAACCGGGTACGGGGCGCCTCTGGGTTGCTTTTGGAACCAGGATGTTTCAATGTGGTATCAAAGGAATTATTTCCTTCTTAACTTATTTTTTGGAGACTATAGTCAGGGATATGACAGAATTGGTATATGGTAATAAACTTTTCCTGAGAGTAGCTAACCCATGTACAGGGAAAATACAATCTAAATCGTTTAATTTCCATTTTTCTGGTTTTTCAAGTTACAGTTGTTTTGATTTTTTCCTTTTGGAGACTCACATGTTTTGAGCCATCAATGTTGATATTATTGAGGTTCTATTTCTATCACAAGCCAATGAGATGAGGGTATTCCGTCTCATCCATCATATAAGAACTTGTTAAAAATCACATGTCATGCATTCTTTCCATGACATTTAGGATGCATTAGCAATTGCATGACTTTACGATAGATGTCATTATAGAATACATGATTTTTGTTAGAGCATTGATTGTGTATGGATTACCTTGAATAAACGCCAAACATTGGTTCTTGAGGTGTTATGGCCCCTTAGGGACCAGAATTTGGTGGATCATTGCATTTTTATCCTTGTTTATAACATGTATAAGATGAAAAACATCAATTGTGGGGAGTATTGGCCCTCACGGATCGGAATTTGGAACATTGATGTTTGTTTCAGTGTTTTCTGGGCTCCAGAGTAGATTCTGAGGCATACTGTCTAGAAAAAACTAGAATACACCCCGTGTGATGTTATGTACACTCCATGTGTTCTTCTGTTCGAGAATAAACTGTTTTTATTAAGTACACGACATGTACTTCATGTGCACGCTGTGTAGACTCTAGCTGTTTCATAGGCCGTGTGGGCAGAGACACATGATATGTAATTTCTTATGGTAACACATCATGTACTAGTTTTACAAACCTTGTGGTGTTGACCCTGTGTCTTCTCTTGTAACTAACAACATGGATGGATAAAACTTAAGCTATACACTCTGTCTCTAGATCGAACACACCGTGTAGTCTGACCTAGGTACCAGGCCATGTCACGAACAACATGAGTCGGTGTTATCCTTCCTCATACACGTCGTGTATATATGGAACACACCATTTTATGTGAGACATGTGTCAGGCTATTTCACTAATTACACAGGCCATGTGAAGTTTATCTAGGACACGTTGTGTCTATCTCTAACACGCTATGTTTTCTTGTCTTAGGAGATCCGTGTGGCTTAATTGTGTAGAAGGACTCTAGTAGGGAATGTGGAATCAAGTACACCCTGTGTGTTAAGACAACACGCTATGTGTTTGGGGTGTTACACAACCAGTTTTGGCAAAAGTACATGCCCATGTGAATGGATGAAGAGAACACACCATGTAGGCATTGTACAAGCCGTGTAGTCATGTTTTGTGGACCATGAATTCATTATTTATCATATTCCCTTCCAACGCTTATAGTTTTTAGTCCTTGATAATCATGATCAATGGTGTGAACATGACCATGAAGAGTCATTCCACTGAGACATCCTCCAGTTGTATGCTAGTTCCCAGGTGGTGATCAGACACGAGATATGGCTAATCCGGGACATCCAGAAGATCCTCATGTCATGACAGTTTTGGCACTAGCTGTTAAACCTGACACAGGTGCTGATGCACAGTTCAGGGAGGTATTTTTTTAGGATAATGAACACATTTCAGGGAGTTCCACCTCCTACCCCGTCGATGGTAGAATTGACACGGGTCTTTCAGAAGAAGCATCCTCCCACTTTCTTAGGGGATGGAGGACCCTAGGATGCTGTGTCTTGGATAGAAGCCACACGGATGATTTTCGAGCATCTGGAGATACCTCCAGAGAGGAGGGTGAATCTTGAAACCTACATTCTTTGAGACTCCACAAAGAGGAGGTGGGATGTGATCTCACATGTGGGACACTAGCAAAGTAAGGTTTAGGATGAGTTTTGGCACATCTTCTATGATTAATTCTACCCGGAGACCTTAAGGGCCGATCGAGCCCGAGTGTTCATGAGTCTGGAGTAGGGTACTCTTTCTGTTATGGAGTATTACTCTCACTTCACAAAGCTGCAACATTTAATGCCTATTCTAGGAGGTTATGAGTTTTTCCTTTCATGGAATATTGAGGTTTTTCTGAGGCACGATATCTGATCTCAGCTCAACTGCTTCAGGTTGACATCGATATCTTCTATAGTCAACCAGGAGCTAACCACTGAGCACAATCTGAGGGATTCTGGAGCTATAAGCTAGGGAAGTTGGGTGTCCAATGTTTTTTCTCCTCCAGCTAATAGGAGGAAGCACCATATTGTGATTACATGAGGATATCAGAGTAGGCAGGATGCATATTCTAGTGGCCAGGTGGTATGCTACCAGGACAGGAGGAGTGAGCATACGAGGCCACATTGCCCGAGAGACCCGGTGGGGTGCCGTTCGTGCAGCAAGATGGGTCATCTTCTGCGATTCTGTCAGATCTTATCACTAGCAGCAGGTGACAGGGGTTATTCTATTACTCCTCATTCAGGAGCAACACCTCCAGTTTCTCCCCAATCTAGGAACTGGAGTTCATATGGCCGTTCAGGCTGAGGTGGAGGTCGTGGTCGTGGTATCTAGTCACCAGGTTTACAACGACATCAGGGCAGATCAGCTCAGAGTGGTCAGGCAGGATCATAGGGCCATGGTATGGCCTAGATGTTTTCAGTGGAGAAGACCCAGGAAGATTAGGATCCCATACCTTTTACATTTCGAGGTACGATCCATGTAGCCTTAGTTTTAGATTCTTTTATTTTTGATACCGGGACTACCCATAGCTTTATATCTATTGTTGTTGTGGAGAGCCTTAGGATATACATATTTTCTTCTGCAAATATACTGATTCTAGACACTCTGTTGGGGAATAGAATGGAGAGTGTGCATCAGTGCATGGAGTGCCCTCTCGAGGTAGGTGTGTGTCACTTCTTATGGGACCTCTATGTCGTAGAGATGACAGGCTATGAAGCCATTCTTGGGATGGACTGGTTAGTTCCATTTCAAGAAGTCATCGAATTTTATCACCGCATGGTGAGTTTCATGTCACCAGATAGCATATTGTTTCATCATAAGGTCAAATGGGATGTCCAGGCAAGCCGAGTGAGACCAAAGCATCATGGGTTGGGAGGAGTTACATCCCAGATTGCCAGTCTATATCTGGATGACCAGGGGACTTCACCGTTAGACTTTCCTACTGTGGTGGATCATTTCAAAGATGTCTTTCCAAAAAAAATTCTGGTTTTCCCCCATATCATGAGGTAGACATTTCTATCGAGCTTATGCCAGGAGCAGCACGAGTTTTCATTCCTCCTTACAAGATGGCTACACCATAGTTACAGGATCTCAAAAAGCAGTTGGAGGAGTTGCAGGCAGAGGGTTTCATCCGACCATGTACAACTCCTTGGGGTTCACCTGTCCTGTTTGCAAAGAAGGTGGATGGTACCCTCAGTCTTTTTGTGGATTATCGAATGCTGAACCAGTTGACAGTCCAGAACCAATATCCCTTTCCGAGGATTGATGATCTCTTTGATCAACTTCGGGGAGCCCGACTGTTCTCAAAGATTGACATGAGATCTGGTTATCATCAATTGCATGTTAGACCATCAAATATACCTCTCACAGCCTTTCGGAGCATGTATGGTCTATATAAATATAGGATTATGCCGTTCGGTCTCATGAAAGTGCCTGCAGTTTTCATTGCATTGATGAACCGAGTTTTCCATCCATACATGGATTCTTTTGTGGAGGAATTCATGGACGATATCTTGGTGTACTCTCAAAGTCGACACGACCATGCCACACATCATGAGATCATTCTGAGTACACTTAGAGAGCATCAGTTATATGCTAAAATCTCAAAATTCCACTTTTTGATGGATCAGATTCACTTCTTGAGTCATGTTATCTCAGAGACACGAGTATCAGTCGAACCAGCAAAAGTGAGAGCAGTAGTTTCTCGGGAGCAATCAAAGAAAGTCTTTGAGGTATGGAGTTTTCTTGGGATGTTTGGATACTACATCTATTTCATTAATGACTTTTCATGCCTAGAAGCACCACTAATATGTCTGACTATGAAGGGTCCAATGTTCTTGTGGTAAGATTATTGTGAGTTATACTTTCAGGAGATGAAAGGGAGGTTGACTTTAGCACCAATACTAGATTTGACATAGCTGAGAAAGAGAAATACTTTTTTCTGCGATGCATCAGGTATCGTTTTGGGAGCGGTGCTTATGCAGGGAGAAGGAGTCGTTGTGTTTGGGTCTCGACAGTTGAGGCCACATGAGAGGAATTACCCAAGGCATGATCTCGAGTTGGTGACAATTTTTCATGCCTTACGGTGTTGGATACATAATCTTAAGGGAGAGAGTTTTTATGTTTTCACCAACCACAAGAGTATATACTACATATTCAATCAGTGTGATCTGAATTTGAGATAGTGATGGTCGGTTGAGTATCTTCGGTCCTTTGATTTCGAGATTGCCTATAAACATTGGAAAGGCAACACAGTAGCTGATGCGCTGCCCAAGAGGACTCACATTCAGGAAGTTCAAGAGGCCAGTAGTGAGTCTTAGCTTATGAATATGTTATTTGAGATGCATTTGGAGGTGCACAAAAGATAGGGGTAGACTTTTCTTTCTTCTGTTGTCGTTACCTATACGCTACTTTACTGAGTGCGAATGAGGAAACTCTCAGACTCAGTAGGGCTAATCCTATGGGAAATCTTGTCAAGAGATAACCCTATTTTTGTATGGATAGTATGTGAGGATGAGATATTTCATTTCCAGGGGTGCTTATGGGTGTCAATAAACATATTCAGGGAGCTGATGTGGGACTTTCATTCCTCACTTTGTGGAGTTCATCCTGGCATCACTCAGATGTATCGTGATCTACACCGTCAGTATTGGTGGCCAGGAATGAAGAGAGATGTTCCTGGTTTTGTCATGAGGTGTTCCACCTGTCAGCATGTGAAGATTGAGCATCATTGACAAGAATGGATTTTTAGCAGTTACCCATTCTCGAGTGGATGTGGAATGATGTCGCGATGGATTTCGTGACTGGTTTGCCAAGGTCTCCTCGAGGGAGTGATGCATTTTGGGTTGTCATTGAAAGACATACGAAGGTTTCTCACTTCTTTCCAATCAAGGAGACCTTCAGTGCTGATGAGTTTGGATGGTTTTACATCCATGAGATTGTGTGCTTATATTGACTTTCACAGTCCATTTTTTCAAAAACAGATGCACACTTTACTTCTCGGGTCTGGCATGGGATTCAGAAGGCTTTGGGTACATAGGAAATTTGAGTACATCTTATCACCCCCAGACAGATGGCCAATCCGAGCATACGATTCAGGTGCTTGAAGACATTCCCCAGTCATGCATTCTGGATTTTGGATGTTCTTGGGAGAAGCGCATACCTCTTGTGGAGTTTTCCTACAACAATAGTTTTCAAGAAACTATTTAGATGTAACCTTTTGATTCTTTGTATGGTAGGCCCTGCTGATCACCCTTATATTGGCCGGAGGCAGGAGAGGTAGCTTGACTAGGACCTCGTCTTGTTCAGGATACCATAGAGTAGGTAGAGTTGATTTAGAAGAGGATTTCTATGGCATAATCTTGATAGAATTCTTGTGGTGATCAGCGGAGATGATGTCTAGAATTTGAGGTCTGGGATCAGGTTTTCTTACATGTCACACTAAGGATGGGACATAAGAGAATTAGGAGACAGGGTAAGCTTTCACCGAGGAACACCGGGATGTTTGAGGTGTTGGAGAGGGTTGGGTTTTTTGCCTATCAGTTACTATTACATCATAGGTACTAGGATATTCATGATGTTTTTCATGTTTCTTAGCTCCGACGTTACTTTTCAGACCTATCTCATGTCTTTTATCTCGAGGAGGTTGAGTTGGAAGTGGATGCATATCTTGAAGAGCATCCTATCCAGATTGTCAATCCCAGTACTATGGTTTTCCATAGCCGGTCTGTTCCTCTAGTATGAGTGTTATAGTAAAATGGGAAAGTACAAGATGAGACTTGGGAGAGGGAGGCTGATATATGATCGTAGTGGCCGAAGCTGTTTAGGGTTTCTTCTTCTATGCCACACTAGGGAAATTCGGGGAAGAATTTAATTAAGGGGGAATTTTTTAATAACCTAGATCTTCTTATTAGGTATGTTTTCCATTTCTGGTAATTTTTGAGAAAAATAGTAATTTCTAGAAATTTTTGAAGTACACGCCATATACTCGGTTACCGCGAGTAGCCATATGATGGCCATGTAGCGGCCTTGCACACGTGTAGGTTGACTTGGAGGCCACATAAATAGGAGTACTGAAAATGCGATTACATGCTATGTACTTAAAACGTATACACCCTGTATTTAGTTTTTTTCCTTAAATTCACCGGGGTCACATCTGACGGACAGAACACCCTTTTCTAGGTTTTGTTCATTCAAGAGAACCCGTACGACTACGCTTATTCTCTAAGCCCCTGAGCCTCCATCTGATCTCCTATTCGACCACTGTTTATTTCATTGGGATCACCATAGTGAGTTCTTCCTTCTTCATGAGAACCATCTCCTGATTCCTCTTTATTTCCATGTTTTCTTGGTTGAACGTTTTAGTATTTTTTGTAGATATATAGTGTTCTTGGGAAATTCAAGGCTTGAGGTTCACATATATCGATCTCCCAACACCGAGGTTATGTCAAAACTTATTCATCATCCTTATGATTTAACTTATTAAATTAATTTTCAATTATTTATGAGGAAAACATGAAAATTATATATTAAAAAAACCGCTTTATCTCATCCCATTCCATGGATCCAATTTTATGTTGTTTCCTTATGTTCTTGAAAATAGTCCACCATTTTTCTTCTTCACAATGCAGATGACAACTATCCAGAATACTTATTTTATTTTCCAAACACTATATAATGTAATATATATTTTCAATTTTATTTATCAATAAAAAATAGATTATTAGACCCACTAAAAGAAGTTGGATGTTTCCTCATGACGGACTCAATATATATTTTTTCCTCTATGATTAATTTGGATTTTTATCTTGATTCATGTCATGATAATTTTTTAAATAATTTCAATGACATTTTATATTACAAATGACATAACATTTGGTTTCTCATGAAGATACAAATTTAATTTTTTGTCACTTTCAGTAGTAAAATAGTTCCTTAGGGTTCGAAACATTGACTAAAACCAAAACCCATGTTTTGAGAAATAATAATTATAGTCAAAAAACATATAATATCAAACTTATCAAAACATTAGGATGTTATGAAAATCTAAAAACTATACCCAGGTTTCCCTCTATTGTTTTCTTATAATTTAATCATAAGGTAACTAAATCTTTTTTTATACCAACAATATAGACTCATACTTTTCATAAATATTCATTGCATCTTAATAGATAAATATTCAATACATATCATTGTGATCGATAACAATAATCATATAGGTATATTTACATTGAAAACATGGATACATAAACAACTTGTTCTTAAGAGATCACCATTATCTATGAATAATATCATCATAACTATCACCTTTTTTATAAATTTCCTATATAAAATAATTATTCATATACTAGGGAAGGGAAATATAAGAAAGGGTGAGATTTGATGCCCAGTAACGGTATATAGGGGAAATATAAATGATCATCGAATCATATCTTGGGCATAAAAGTTTGAGAACATGAGCATAACATTTTATAACCTTACCGAAAATATCAAAGATCATAATCCTATGAAATGGAAATAATATTATAATTTCATAAGACATGATTCATATTGGAAATGAAGAACACGAAATATAAAAAAACAACCTTAGTATAAGAAAAATGATTATGGATTACAGATAAAAAAAATCATTTACCTAGTTTTTCCTCACTGCCAATACTATAATAGTGCAATCTGTTTACTCCCCCTTTAATAATATACATACTCAATATTAACAACTAAGAGAATCTTAGTTGAAAAAGTACCTTTCTGAAATGGGTTCACATCCCATTACAATACTTATTAAATTAAAAGATATATATCCTTAAGAAATATATGTGTTGGATATATAATTATGGGCCCCCCAATCACATAATGAAACCCATATATATATATATATATATATACCAAATGATCAAAATAATATTTATCATATCATAACTCATGGAAAAAATGAGTTTCATGAACATTTCAATAATTCCGCATAACATATGAAAATACGGTGGCTTTAAAAAATACTTTTTCAAAATAATCATATAACATCTAAAGATGGAATAAATATGGTTTCATTTTATTAAAATCACATTGAATTATTTTTAACATCACAATTTTCAATCCAGAATCAAAAATTATTTTTGAACATCACTTGGAATGTTTCATGAGGAAAATACTCATTTCACAAAGAAATAAAATATTTAAAATCAAAAACATTTTCTAAATACTAATGTAAATTTTTTTGAAAATTAAATTGTATACTTGTAATGAAATATTCAAATCATTGATAGGTCCAGATAATGAATTATACATTCATTGAATAATATATATGATAATTATTTACAATAATTTTAGAAAAAACTGATATGGAAGAAAATGGGGTTTTGACTAAAGAGAGAAATGGAGTTAGTTTTCCACAAAATCATTCTTCTATAATTCTAGATATATAAAGGGATAAAAATTATTGTAAAACTTGTAATATCTATAAATAACTATATGATAATAAAATTTATGGGTTTCCTGAGTGTTAATTTATAAAATTTCATCATTAAAAACTTAATAATAATCAATCATGATAAACAAATAGGTTTTAACATAAATTAATTTCTACTTTGGTAACATTCAAATATTATACGCATGAAAGAGAAAAAAATATAAGTATATTAATATCCTAAAAAGTATTATGAGAATAATAATAATAGATATTCAGGGGATGTATACACAACACATAAATGAAACAAGTGGAGAATATGGAATGTGTCTCATACAAATAAAAGTGAGATGTGAATCACTTACCCCAAATTCAAATTTCTTAAAAAGTGTTATGTTCACACTTTATGTAAAATTATTTTTTTTATAATTGTATAAAATAACCATTTACATAATTTTAGTATCATTCATTCTCAACTTATAATGTTTTAACACCCATTTGTTAATAACTCCTTATTAAAATAGTTGTTTACGGGTGTTAACATTTTGATTTTTCATGTGTATTTTTGTTCAGTTATTGACGTTGGGGTTTTTGTCGTGAAACTCTAGTCAATAATTTCCCCTTAAAAATGTAGCACAATGGTGACCACGGGGTTGTCTCACGAGGAGGTTGCAGGCTAAGTTATCAAACTGTCACTTTGTTAATGTTTGAATTAGAAATGGGGTTTGAAATTATATAAATACTTGTCAATCTTATAAAATCACAATTAAACAATAAAAATATGTTAGTGATTTGAAATAATAAGTAAACTAGACTGAAGAAAACAAACAAAACAAGGCAGTGGTGGACAAACATTGATCCTCAGATACTCCCTCTATCATTGTTTAATATAATTATCAGATTATATTTCTCAATGATCACTCAAATAACTCCAAGTGAACACCCATATTGACTAGACACCATATATAGACCTCAAATATGGGTGTTTATCGTCTTATGAATGTGATTCAATTACCCAAAGACCTTCGAGCAATAAAAACTAATTGAACTTGTTGTGCTCATTGGGGAGACCTCGCCTAAAGAAGTTTTATCAACAAGACAATTATTTTACATTCATAAGTTGATAAACAGTATAGAAAAATATAGAAGAATGTAAATTCATGAACGAAAAGAGACCGACATCATTCATGAAAACCAATTCCAGAAAAATATAACTTGAATACATTGAAGTTCTAAACTCAGAAGGGAAGAATGTTTGGATCTCTGCTACCCACCACCACATGGATATTAGCCTTTAATGTAGTGATTATCAATTGAAATAATATTCCCCAGAATATCTACTCCAGAAAAGCTCACTCCCTTGGTCACACCCCCTTTAAAAGACTATCCTTGTAAAAGAGAGAGGAGTTACATATTTATAGGGAAATGGGTGAAGAAATATCTCATAATTCAGTCCGCCTAATTCCATCAACATTTAGACCCATTAAATGACCGAATTGGGGAATGTTACCTTCTTTAATGTTGTTCCACATCATCTTACTCGTCCCTACACTAAATTTCACAATCATTGGTCCATGTATGAATGAGTTATGACTGTTTTGGTGCGGAAAGTTAAATCTATCCATGTGACTCTTCGTCTTCCACAACTATAACTTCCCATGACATTAAGGCGTTGAAAACAGCCAATTCAGACATGTCCTCCTTAATTAAATATGTTAATTAATTAATCTTCCAGCTCCATGTTAAATTTAAGCTCCATAGGATCGGTAAGATTCGAGATAAAAGCTCAGATTTAAAACATTCCAATTCTGCACACAGTTTTCGAGGTCCAAATTTTGAGATGGTTTTGGGCCTCAAAATGAATGATTGAGCTGGGACTCCAGAAGGATGAAATTCTTCAAATGATGTAATAAAGCCTATTAAAAATTAATTTCACAATTTGGGTCAGTGTAGAAAATTATACGGCCAAAATATAGAAGACAAATAAAAAATTTAAACACCAAAATTAAGCCATTTTTGCATTTGAGCTCAAAATACCACTAAAACATAAAAATGTGACAATTGACAATAAACTAACACTATGGTGGGATTTATAAAATTGAAATACAGTATATAATATGTTATAATTCAAGCTTTATCAGTTGTTAAAACCCTTTAAAATTTATCATAGATACATCATATCCATAATATTAATCATGATATTAATAATATATATATATATATACATTATATATATTTACAATCATACCTAAAGGATATAGTTATAAAGATAAATCACACCATTTTTTGAGGTGATAGGTCATACGTACACAAGAATACTAGTTTTAATTTACTATGGATAGAAGTAAAGAATTGTGAAAAAAAATTAAACATCCTAGAATGATTATTATATAATATATAACATATATATTAATTAGAAATATGATTAATACCTTCCAAGTAAAATGTAAATGAATAAAAAATAACATCACTTCGTGAATGTGGTAGACCACACTTACGCACGAGTGGAATTATCAGTTTTTAAAAGATTGAATGATAAGAAGGTAGATGTGATAGTAAAATAACATAATCATAATACTGTTACAAATATCATGTAAACTATTTAACCCATCATTATACCAGTCTAGGATAAATGGCGATAAAAAATGAATTGTATCACTTTGTGGTCGTGGCTGTCTAAATGCAAACACGATAAAAACATTAAATTCTCATTTGATTAAAATGATAATTCATAATTTTAGTTACATAATCATAATAAAATTTCCCTATATTTGGGATACATTTTTTTACGATAAGTACCATATTTTTATAATATCATTTATAATAAATAATAAAAAAGAGGTTGGGTAAGAAGATAACCCTTTCTTTGGTAGGCCTCCTTTAGATAGATTTTTAAGGACCATTTGAATGTTCTTTAAGAATATAAAAAACTATAATTCCTCGCTATATAAGTTTAAATGAAATTTTATTTAGGGTTTAGTAGTGCTAGGAGTCTTTATGTTTTGTAACATAAAGAGAGATGGAGTGTCCTTTTATAAGTGAGGGAAAGGACACCCTTAAAATTACATAAAATATTTAAAAATAAATAATGTATTTCACAAGTATAATGCATCCAGAAAGAAATTAATTTTATGAAAAATATTTTATTTTATAAATTACATCACAAAATGAAATTTAGACTAATTTTTTATAAATTTTAAACATTTTCTTTTGATTTTAACCCTTTATTAACCAATTTTATGATTCACTTTAGTAATGACTTCTTTAATCTTAAAACGTTACAATTTTACTTATAAGTCAAAAATTTGTTCCAAAATTGAATAAAAATGTAATTTTGGATCATTTAAAATCAAAAAATTACAATTTTTTTTTGATTTTTATATAATTTAATAATATATTAACTTTTATAAAATATCATTAATGTCATTTTGACACTTTTCACTTAATTTTACTCTTAATACCACAAAAAAATAATGGATTTACAATATAAAACCTTAAAAAATTCCTAATATGTTATATATTTTCTACAAAATTAATATAACATAATTAATAACCAAAATAATATTATCATTGGAGTTTTTAAAACAATTTTCTTAATTTTTATACCATACACACATGAAACATGCCAATGTTGGATAAGATTTTAAGGAAACCATATCTTCCAAAAAAATAAATAAATAAATTAAAATAACGAAATAATTAATTATTATTTTAAACAGCTTATTATAAATAAAAATAATTTTTTTATCCCTATCAGAAATATTATAGATATTAAAAGCAAGAAAGTGGAATTTTTGACATTATATTTTACATCAATTTAATAAATTTAAAAATCATAGTCAAATATCAAAACATGGTAATATTTTATAGGTTTGGATTATAAATTAATAAGTACACTAATCCTATGAAATAAAGTAATGTGTTTGAATAAAATTTAAAAGTTATCACAATAGTTTTAACCCTAATTAACTCATTTTAATTTTATTATGGTAACAAAAATATATTATGGTTACAAATAAAATTTATTGAAAATAAAAGGTATCTATTTAAAAAATATTACATATTGATTATAAATATTGAATAAATTGTTTTAGCATTCAATTTATATAACCTATATAATTGTATTTTAAAATTAACCCACAAATCAAGATGAAAAGTAGTTTTCGGAAAAAAATGTTTCATTTAGTATAAATTTTTAATAAATACAAAAAATATTATAATGAACTTAATTTAAAAATTAGTAATGTTAATGATATATTTTTAATCATATAATAATATTAAAATATAATGTAACATTGTAAAATCTTAAAATAGAGAGACAATTTTCAATAAAAATCATTATTTTTCAGTATTCTTTGAAAAAACAATCTCATCAAAAAAAATTCAAAATTAATTCTAAGTTAATTTTGAAATTACAATTTAAAAATTAAAGATAATTTTTTAAAATAAATTGAATTCTATTATTTTCTAAAAAAATTAAATAATTAAAATTTTGATATTGAAATGTATTGTTCAATTTTATAAAGACATTACATAATATTAATTATTTATTTAGCAATATATTTTATTTTTATAAAAAAATATTCATTATTTTTTAGATATAGTTATTATTATTCACTTATCAAATAAAAAATCTTGGTTATAAAATCATACTATATTATAGTTCATTTATACAAGGGTTTACATGAAGAAAAAACTAACAAAGAAATTATATTTATTAGAAGGGAAATATACCATGAAATATCGGGGTGACACATTCTCCCCTAATAAAGGTATCCTTTGAAATTCAATCACCAAAATACCGAAAACAAAGGAAACATATACCCTGTCACATCCCTCAGTTCCCATGTAGTCTTTTTTAATTTTTTATTCAGGAATAAAACTTTTACTAGATAAGTAGTGTTGTTATTTAGTACATTATCTCTATGATTCATGATTTCTACCAGTTATTCTTCTTATGAAATATATAATCTAGTGATACATCCTCTATATTAAATATATGTGAAGGATTGTGTATATAATTCATCAACATAGATACATGGAATAAATCATGGTCTTTATATAGGTTTTTTGGAATCACCAAGTGATAAGCTACATTCCCTACCTGATTAAGAAGATCCAAAGGTACAATATAGATAGGTTACATATTTCCCTTCAACTAAGATCACATAAACTTATTCAATTGATATATTTAAATGAATAAATTCTATAAAATAGTAAATATTAGATTCCATCAATTATTTTCAATATAAATTTTTTATTTCCTTTAAGATTCCTTGATGTGTTGTGGAATGGCCGAAAATTTCACCCCTATTTCACCAGCTATATCAGATCCCAATGGATTTATTTATCCAACATTTTACAAGCACATTCATGTTTTAAACATAATTCCATAGAGGTATTAAAATAGATATATCTAAATTCTCAAGTGTAATCTATTTTTGTAAGAAAATTTGATTATCAGAATGTGTTGATCCCAACCACATTTGAAATCTATAGAAAAATATCCTAGTATATACACTTTGATTAGAATGGTTCTCTCATACTAACCATATGTTTGAGTATGATTAGTAGTAACGAATATAAACTCTTAATCCAAATAATGCTGACATCTTCCCTAGAACCTCGAGGCAATCCACAGATCCTGATCAAATATAATAGAATGAAACACTCTATAAAACCAAAACACTTTACTAATGCATATTTTGGAATTATAAGCAAGAGATAAACATTATATAATCTTAATTAATTGTACTAAATTCATAATGTGAATTACTATAACACAAATTACATTATGTAATTTATAATATTTGGGGAGTCTAGTAAAAAAATCAATTATTATATTTCCCAATTCCATTTTCGTATGGGTAGTTGTTGTAACATCCACTTGGAATTCTACCTCTGAAAATTAAATTTATGACATAGCAAACAAGTTATATACTATCCAATACATTTTTAGATCATTATACATCTTTATACTTATAGGAAGAATATATAATGTCGTACTATGGGATTCTTCCAAAAGCTTCTTCAAATATAGTGTGCACAGAACACATATATAGTTACCAAAATGTATCTTTCCACCACAATAATGATTTTACGTATAATAATTACTTACCTAATTTTGAAACTCTATATATTCATTCTAGGACACATTATTCATTACATGGATAGATAGATTAACACTTATTAGAGCTAGATAATATTTCCCTATATCCTTCAATATTTCCATATCCATCCTTTGAAAATTACAAAATACTGGATCTTGTCTGATTCTCATCATCGATAAGCTATCATGATCATTTGGACCCAAATAATCAACCACCATATTCAATTTTCCAATCTGGTAATGTATTGAGTAGTCATAATCAATATTCAATGCTCACAATCTTCCCTAGTATATATTAAACCCTTTCTGAATGAATCTATACTATAAAATTCATGATCTCTATAAATATAACACATTTCACTCTAAAGATAATGCCTCCACATATTTAATGAAAAAATTACCATAGATAAATCTATATCATTAGTTGTGAAATTTTTCACATAACCATCAATTTTTTTGAGGCATTATCTATAACCATATAATACTACATGAGGATGCATCATTTTCCATACTTTAGTCAATCAATATTGATAATAAAACTTTTCCACATCAGGGTAATGATTGTACATGTGAAAATACTAACCTTCTATTAATATGTATAAAACATTCCTCGTATTCATTTATCCAAAAAAAATTTCACCCCCTTTGATTTTAAATGTTGATTGGATTATTAAATCATGAAAAATTACCCAAAACATATCAATTATATCCATCAAATTCTAGAGAACCAAAAATATCAGTAATAGAGGTTGGATTAGGACAATACTAAAAAACACCCACCCTTTTTAGATCCACTGATATACCCTCTCTTGAAATTATATCACCCAAAAATGAATCTATTTATATCTAGAATTCACACTTGGTAAATTGTTCGAAGTTCTTATTTTTTTAGGGTCTTTTGTATAATCATCATGTGATGTTTATTCTCTTCCTTACTCTAGGAAAATATAATTATTTCATTTACAAATACTTCCATAAAATAATCAATGTAATCTGAAAATTCACTACTCATTAAATCCATGAAGATATTGGGGATATTATTAATACTTATTAGAATCACAATAAATTCATAATTTCAATACCTTTTATATAATGTTGTCCTAGATATGTATTCACATTTAAACTCAATTGATAGTTTCCATAAAGATTATTAGTATTTTGAAAATGGTTATATATTCTTAATTGATTGGAAAAATTATCAACATAGAGAAGTGGATACATAATCATGGATGAGATCTAGTTACATTCCACATAATCATTTCAGAGTCGCATAAATCTATCATTATTCTTAATAAAATGAATACATATACCCAATGGTGATGCACTTTTCCAAATGAATCACTTATCGTTATTCTTGTGGTGTGAATATTTAATTCCAACAACTCAATTGGCACCATTGTATAAAGACTATTTCAGATAGGTGTAGAAACATGGATGATTTATCTTGAAAACTCACCTTTCATATATTTAGGTATACTAATAATGTTTTCTATAATTACATCAAAAAAACTCTCATACAATAAAAATACTATTGATTTTGATATCCCCCCTAACCATCTAACATAAACACCCCTTTCGAATGGTTATGAAGACCCATATAATATACATAATTTCTAATGAAATTTCCTAATTTTCATCCCACAAATATATTATCATTGGTTAGCTTAGAATATCCAACATGATTATCCCCTCTTGGAAGTTTATGTTGGTCTTCATAGAGAAAGAAAACACATGGAAAAAATTATATCGACTTCAACTAGATGGAAAATAATAAGATTATTTAGAAGTACATTCCCAAAAACATCAATAAATGAAAAATAATAGACATAATATGTTATTATTTTACCTATTAGATTTTTAACAGCTAATTAGCATCCAATAATTTTGGTGGCATTGTGATGCTGTTAAAAAATTCATCAGATATGGAAGATTTGATAGATTTAGAACCATATTTGACAATATTAATTCCTGTGTTGATAGTAAGTGTAATTTCAACACTTAATATTCAAACCCCACACAAGGAATTTTGATCATGTGAGAATTTATGTTACCTCTAGTATTATGTATTTGATGAAATTGATCATCATCATTTACCTTCATATTTTATTACAAGTAAGAATAATGTGCATATTCCATGAATTTAAAATATTGGAGTCCGGGTGGTGAATTCTATGGTGATTTATATCCATATCTTTCTAAATTTATCCCAATACATCAGAATTAAATTAAATTATGAAATTCATTTCCTCACATTAAAATTTAACCAGTCCTCATAAGACAATTTTACCCATGTTTCGTTTCACATATCATGCATAATGTAAGGATTATCTTTTTCCCTCCATGTTTTTTAGAATTTACTTGGCATTACACTTTTCTTTTTTACCAAATATATGATATTGATCGGTAAATACAATCTATATTACCATATTATAATCACATTAAATAATATATTTTTACTTATTGAAGTCTCTCATGGATAACAACCTTCAGAGGCTAGGATTTAATTCATTGAAGAATCAATCAACCTTATATTCAAGTTAGAGGATAATACCCGAAGCATACCCTGAATTCCTTGTAAATTTTTTCTCATAAATTATAACAAATTCAAAAAACTTGTAATTTATCTTGGAGAATTAATTATCTATTTTTTATGAAGAATATTAAGAAATTACTTACTCCATGTGATGGAGTTCTATTGAAGATAACCTTTAAATTATAAAAATTATCATGACAATATAGTGATGTGAAGAAAAAATAATCCATATGTAATTTCAATATCTTTCAAATATGAGGTTTTATTAAGTATTAAAATGCACTATTGATAATTGGATTTGTAATTTTAGAGACCTATCAATATCAATTTATTGTAATATATTCATTAGGCTTCCAGAAAGGTGGTTGTTTACTAATCTTATAGACCCATTCAAATTTGATTTTTTATGAGTACCCATTGATGAATGAGAGTGTCAATAACCTATTAATACATAAAAGATAAATTGTATGATTAAAATAAGGTGGTATTATTTTGGAAATATAACATTTATATAACTAAAGTCGTTAAAAAAATTGATTTCATTATTTTTATTATTAATGGGTACGATGTTAGCGAGCTAGTTGGTGGATTGGACAATGGGAAAAGAATTTTCATTAATCATATTTTCTATATTGGAATAAAAACTAACACTAAGAGGCAGATTAATCTTTTCAATATAATGTTTTTAACCATTGATATCAGTTTTAGTAAAATATTTTTAAATGATTCATGAGGATTTAGTCTCTACATCTCAACGTAATAACATGGGGACACATCCTCATGTTAATTATTAAAAGGAACATATTTCTACTACTCTTTAGGAATCATGGTTGTAATAATTCATATAGTTCATGGGATAAATTTAGAATCTATATAAAATTAGTTTAACTCATTATTAATGGTGATAAATTCTCCCTTAATATGTAGTGGGGATCTGTAAGGACTTATCCTTCAATGTATTCAAGGGTCAGAGGTGTTCCCACTTCCAAATACTCAAGATAATATAATGGGGTATTATCATTTCTAGGGGGGTGATGCTAATCTGAAATATGTGGTAGCTCATCATTTCTAATAGTCATCATGTGAATATAAGAGATTGTCCCCAACCCAATTTATCATTAGATGATAAATTTTTACATGATTAAAATGTATTGGATTCATTTACTGTGTTTTAGTTAAGATGAAATTTCAATAATAACTCTAAAATCTAGAATATATGAGATAGTTTTTCATGGAAACTGTTTCTTATAACCCTAAATATAGGTCAATAGAGATATTTTCCTATCCATTATAAGAGATAAAAGTGGTTTGAGAATTTTATTTTTATTTAGAAATATGTGAAATTTCATTTAATAAATATATAATTGGCACTTAAATATAATGTATAGGGAGTAAAAAACATCAAAGAAATGTATTAAAATGATTTCTAGGGGAATCTTCTAGCCTATAATAAGTAATGAAATAGATTAAATCCTTGAACTATAGTTATTTTTATTTTATTTTGTAGTAATAGGAATCAAAATATTATGCTTCAAGATAATAAAAGGGAGTGTTTCAATAATAATGTATATGAACATTCCCATGAACTATGTAATTCATGCATTGATGATATGTGATGGGTTTTACCAAATGAAAATAGAATTATAGTAATCATAATAAGGAACTGAAGGTTGTATTTTAATGGAATACTCAGCTTATGATCCCTTTAAAACTTGGTGTGTTGGGATATAATGTTCTAGTGGACCACTCTTATCTTCTATTAAGAGGACCAAATGAACATTCCCTTTGAGTTTTCAAATTTTCATCACATCAACCTACAGAAATATGATCTTATATCCATTTTTTGGAATAGTTCGTGCCTCATGTGATGCTAGTAAATAAGGTCCATGCTCTCAGGAATAAGAAGGGATTATATGAATCACGGAAAGATTTATTGTCAAATAATCCCTCTAAGGATAAATGTTTTAGATATGGTTTGCCTCATACTGGACCATTTTTATGGTATCATGCTTTAGTTTTAGATCCATGTCTTTCTAAAAATACATTATCTACATTGATGGGTTATCTAGATATTGATGTGGAAGAACCCCCATCTAATCTATGCTTCACAGCCATACTATTTAGGCATGGAATAGATAGTACATGACACTCTTTTGATGGTGATTAGAAAAATTCCCCCCCCCCCCACCAAGTTGTATAGTTTTTTATTTTGTTCTACTAATATTTTTATCCCCCAGTGGATAAATGCATTTTTGTCTTCCCATCACTCCCAAAAAAATTCCCAATTTAATTTTACTACTGGTATAGTTGAACATGTTCAAATCTCAAGCCTTCTATCCATTATATACGCATGAGATATTAATTCAAGTACCCAATATATTAAGGTGTTATAACCTTATCAACCAATGATGGTTTTTATCCTGAACTATTTTAAATCATATTAGGTGAGTAGCTATTATATTCTTAGGGTAATCCTCTAAAATTATTATGTATTTAAATGGTCTTTTCAATAATAACATTCAGTATATGGAATTATAGGGGACATTAATTACAAAAAAAATTGAATACTTCCCCTCTAAAATCATATTCTCACATGTTTCCATTATTTCTATTATGGAACCTAATATAGATGGAGTTACAATTAATGACATTGATAAAAATAATTTCCAAAGGAAAAACTATTTAGAATGATTATGAAACAAATAAAATTAATTATTCTTGAAGGATTATCTACTCTAGGAACTCATTAATGTTTCCTCACATCATATAATTATGATCATTCCTCATTCCAACCAAAACACATCTTATATATATCATGGAAATGTGTGATATCACTGATAATAATAGTTTAATCATGATATATTAGAGTTTAATATTGGTGAAGACCCTTGGTTCATTAAAGAAGACCTTAATTCCCAACTCAACCAATCCAAGAGAAAAAGGATTTTTTCTTATCTCAATGAAATAAATTAAAGAATTTTGAAATTTTATTATGGGTTGTATCATCATAAAAAATTGATTTTCCAGGTACCATTACACTAGGTTTAATAACCTGGAAGATTATAAAAAGATATATAGTTGGCTAAATTTTTTCTTTTATAACCTCCATGGGATTTATTTGTTTTTCAATATCTCAGTGATCCAGAATTCCCCAATATTGTCAGACTACTCACTACTATTGATATATTTAACATGATATACCCCAATGTCTATTAATTTCCCTTTATATGGAATCTATTTAATAATATCCCACTTCACGCCACTCATTATTCATGGATAAAACCAACATATAGATATTATTGGGTAGTGTTTCAATATAATATCATATATATGTGGAGTTATATGTGGGAATCATCTCAAATAAAACATACTGAAGACTACAATACGAAGGCTCTATAGAGTAAGATTTATGTGATTAGTAATATAATTTTGGAAAACAAGAATGATGAAAATTTAATTTCTTTGAATATTAATCAATATATCTTATAAAAAATATTTCTGTAGGAGGATATATTAGAATGAACAAGTCCATGAATAGTCTATCTCAGTGAGAGGAATGAAAATAATACTTTTTCAATGCACATATCCATATGAGGATGTTTTTTTCATACCAAAATATCTTTCTCAAATATTGGAGATAAGTTAGTGAAAAAAACATCATTAATACACTTGTAGAGGACTATTATTTATCATTATACATTGGAATGAAAAAAATGATTTACTGATATCCTTTGGGAAGGGAGGATTCCTCTATCATTAGTATTATTCCACAAACAATTAATTCCCACTGAAATAGTCCTCTTGAGAATATTTTATCTAATTATTGGATATAATAACATATCAATATTTTGAATAAAATATGTTCCAAAAGTTCTTATAGGAACCTTGGTTTTTTTTGTAACATGAGACACTATCAAGAAGGATAATACTAAGTCTATTAAGGATTACATCAAAACTGTTTATCTTCCAAGAGATACATGTTCTAGTATTCTTTTTCTCATTACCAATGTCATGCAACAAAAATACATAAAAAATACTGATCATATTAGAATGCATAATTTTATGTACATGATTCTTATAAAGACAATAGATTATATAAACTCTTATTTCTTTTCTGACTTTAATTCTATAAAGAAATTTGGATTCATCCATTATAGGATTATCCAAGGAGAGTTTAGATTATCATGGAATATGTTTATGGTACTCTAGAAGTTTTTTATTGATAATAATATCATGGTTAGTTTACATATATCTAAATATTTTGACATCTTTAATCGAATTTTATCATTAAAATTATGTGATGTTGTAGATTCTCAATTTGGGTGTTTAATTAGTTTATTGGATGTTACTCCCCTATAATTTTCAAATGACCACATAGATTGGAAACATGGTTATTGAAAATCAACTAATGTATTTATAAAATGTTACCTTTACCAACTTGCCTCTTTTCCTTTCCCAAGATGCGCTGAGTAAGAATATATGATGTTCCCTTCTCTATAATTTAACTAAATAATTCTGATGTAGATATGGGTTTTCAGGGATCTACCATTTTTTCGTTAAAAATGACATTAATTATATCAGGAATTGAAACAATATTTCTTCCAAAGGATTAAAAGTGATTCTGTGGGATTATAGAATCAATAAAAGATGGATTATAGGACCATCCAATATTTATTTATATATTCCTTTAAAATTATTGCAGAGAATCTTTGTGAAAAATGATAGTTTTATTGTATTATCTAAGGGTTATATTCTCATGAAATACAAGGGCTCACCTATCTTGAATATAATAATTCATAAAAACCAAATTTTTTACCTGGTTTTTAGGATTTTATGTGTATTAATAATTATAAGACTCAACTTCTATCTTTTTATTATACATTAACAGTCATCATACACATTCCTATCCTCTCATTTATTCGAGTTACTCTATGGGGGTTTTCAAGGTTTGGTGAATAGTCACGTACCCAACTGGAATATTTTGTTAAATATTTCTATGTGGGATCCATCAACATGATGCACCTTAGTGAATCAACATACACCATAGATTCCAAACATTCATAGAACAATATTTCAATGTACTCTCTAGGAGGATGTTTCATTATAAATATATATTGGAGTATAATATAGGATATGAGTAGAAAAAAGTTCTTTTTTTATCACTTTTTTTCAAGTCTCAATGTGATCATTTGTAATATTTTAGGCCAATCACTTTAGATTATATAAATAAGGGAAATATCAATGAATTGGTGTCTATCAAGGGCCTTATAAAAATAAATTTTTTATGATGTTAACCAAATAGAACATACATAAATATTACCTCATTTTAGATGAATATTGCATACATATGAGAAAAATAAATTCCCTATAACCATAGAGAATTAGTATTTATAAATTCTAGATATATAATCGACTTATTTTGTGAATGATCTTAAATATCAACAACAAATCTCTTCGCACATAGTAAACTTCCTATAATACCTAAATTAAAACCATTATTCATAACCACAGTAAAGTAAATATAAGAAAGGATGTTATTAAACTCTAAATAATATAAAAAATGGGAGATATTAATCAATGATCATAGGTAAAAATATTATGAGAATAATGGTATAAGATTTTGAGATTAACACTAGAAAATCATAATCAACAAGTCAAATATCATAATAATAGAATAAGTATCTGGAAGTTCAAAACACCTAAACCATAGAAGGAATAAATATAATGAGCTATGGGATTATATCAAAAGTATAATAACATGTCATAGAGAGTGTTATAAAAAGTGTAACACATTCAAAATCCTAGCAATCTTCTATCATGGATACCGACAATGTAATTAATTATATTTTAGGATTGTAATAACCACTTATGTTCCAACTTTAGTATAGGGATAACCTACCATGTTACCTATTAATGGAAAGGAATAACTTATCATGTTCACGTTGAGATAATAAAAATTAATCATTTACCAATTCATTACATGTATGTAACAGAACCACCATCAGATAATCATAATACATTTAAATATATTTTATTAGATCATGAATACATTTATCATTTCTTCATGGTTAAACTAGTGGGAATGAAAATGGGTTCCAAAAATATTACATCATAAAAATAATAAACCATATAGAAAATGAATAGTAATAGTGTAATTGGATCATATCCACAAATAATAATATGTAACATCAATAGATGTTTTTAAAGATGAATATACCATTAAATTTTCATTTAAAAGTTTCCCGATAAAAATGAACTTTTTATTTTAAATAATTATTTTAAAATAAAATTTTTTACAAAATATTAGGGAAAATATTTTCTTTCAAAATAATCATGGAAACATATAAACTAATATTTAAGTAAAATATAAGTCATGGTGATGGAAAATTCATTCACGTGGTTACTGTTTAAACAAAATTATATTCAAACAATTAAAAAAATGTACCTCAATCTGAAAATGAAAAAGAAGATTAATTTTTTATATTTTTTTGAATGTAAAAAATGGGTAAAAACAAATATGATAAATTATTTTATAATGTTTAAAACATTATTGACCACATTTTATTGAACATATGAATATAAGAGAAGAAGATTCTACTCTGCATAGAAATATGAAGCCTGTTTTCATTAAAAATATTTATATATATATATATATCAGTGCATACAGGGAAGAAAATGAAAATAATGAATATGGTTTATAAAAATATTTAGATTTATACAAAATACATGAGATTTATTATAGAGTGATAAAATTATTTCATAATTAAAATTTTAATAATAAACAATCCAAGTATAAAAGGATATTGTGAAATAAAAGACTTATCACATTGGTTACTTTTGAATCACAACCCAATTGAAATAAATAACTTCCAAAATACACATCAATACCATTATGATAAATTGATTAATGATATAACATGTCAAATAGGAATTATACACACAATATGAATGTAATAAGTGGTGAATATGGAAAATGTATCACAAAAACCAATGACATGATTTATAAGAAATCTAAAATCCTATATAATAAATTGAAATGTATTATACTTCTATAATAAATAGTATTCCCAATTATAATTCCTTATATGGTTTACTTATAACATCTTATCACATTTTAACTAAGAATCATTCCTTATAATGATCATTCTGTATGTTAACTATTTCATTTATCATGTTTGTTTTGGTTTGAAGATATAGTTTATGACTATTATTAGCAGTTTAATCATCTAAAAAATATTAATAATGATATTAATATCAAATATATTTATTATATATACAAAAAAAATCCAAAAAAAATTGAGACATAGAAAAATTAATTACACCCTTCATGGAGATGGTAGTTCGTACATAGGCCTGAATGCTTCTATAGTTTTCTAATGAAAATTATGTAGAAAGATAAATAAAATTTTATTAATACAGAATCATGATTATATCATGAATATAATATATATTTTCCAAATCCATCCTTATATACATCAATGTGATTTGGTACTGGAAAATGAAATATATTCCTTTGCGGAGGAGGTAGTCCACATGTATGCATGAGTGATACTTTCATTTAACTATTGATGGAAAACAGGTGTAAAATGGTTGTACCATAGTCAAAACAACATCCCAATATATTTATGATACTGGATTAACTATTTTTGGATGGATAAAACAAATTTATATGAATTAGATATATAAATAATATTTTAAATAATCTGGTAAGATGATTACCTCTACATTGAGAGACCTTCGTTATCTTACACATAAGGTGATCATAATATAGTCATGGATTAAGAAACGAGGATCATGAAAAATGGGAAAATGTACAAAGTTATCTAAGAATATATTTTCTAATCTAGAGGGATCAAATGTAGTGCATATGACAGGGGGTCCATTTAATAAGTGAGGGGAGAAACCCACATGGGATTACATAAAATATTTAAATTGCTTAAATTAATTATATTGTAACATGGAAAGATATGGACATTAAATTAATTTTAATAAAATATATTGTCAAAATTTAATCTACTATTATTATTAAAACGAATTTATATGGAACTTTTACACATATCTATATGTTTAATCTCCCCACTAAACACTTTTAATCATATTATGGTGAAAAGTTTATACTATTTTTAATATTCATTTTGAAAAAAATTAAAGTGACCACATGAAATGTTTTTTAATTTATGATTTAAAATATGTAATCAATTTTATCAAAATTAAATTTTCATATTTTATATAAATAAAATTTTAAATAAATGTGAAAAATCAACAAAAAATGTCTTTTAGTAAAATACCTATTAATTCATAAAATTATGATTATTTTGTTCATTTCCTGGTAAAATATATTAAATGAATGTTAAAATGATTATTTAATATATACTATATAAATTTGAAATAAATGTATAATAAATAGTTATTTTTATTGTTTATTAATATAAACAAAATTTCACTGATTAATAATGATTTCTAATAAATAACACATTGTACATTAAAATGATTTTATATTTATCCATAATTATTATACAACTAATGTATGGATGATTATACATAATTTTGGAAGACACATAACTAAATTCATTTTTTAACTATGATTAATATATTTTTATTATAAAAATTCATATCCTATATGAAAATAGATTTCTTCTATAAAACACATTTTTAATCCTGAAATGATTTTTTAAAAGTAATAATTATTTATCAGTCATTAATCCACAAATTTTAATTAATGGATAATTTTATATATTTATTTAATATTTTGGTTAATCGTATTCACATCCTCAAATCAAAAGGATGAGTTTTAATGGACTTAATAAATCCCAGATCTTTGAAATTTAGGGTTTTATTTAAAGAAAGCTATCAAATACATAAAATTTTATTCCAAGAAATATGTATAGAATCTCATGGCGTTACATTATTCTCTACATTAAATGAATTTCATCCTCTATATTCCATCACTTTGATTAAAAAAATCATGATACCTATGTTTTAACATCTCCTTTGGTTCCCATGTGGCATTTTTAATTTTTTGTTTCCTCCAAGAAAATTTAAACAGGGGTGTATACTTATTCTATTGAAAATTATCTATGTGATATAATATTTTTACCAATTATTATTAATTAGGAAAATAATTATATAGTGTTATAACCTCTATGTTTAATACATTTTAAGGATTAGGTACGTACTTCATCAACAAAGAAACATGGAAAAAATAAACTATAGACAGGTTCAGTGGAAGAGTGAAACAATATCATATAACCTATACACGATCAAGGATCATAAAGAGAAAAAGATTCATTGGTATCATATCTCCATTATTTTTTCTTATCATAACCTTCTTCCATGGATGAATTCAAGTGAATATTTTCCAAAAATATTTAAATTTTAAATATCATGGTTTATTTCCAGTCCAACTCTTATGTTGACTATGATATTACTAGATGTGAAATTGAATGGATATAACCTTACCTACAAATTTATCCGCTAGCCCAGAACTCATGAGTTTTTGTTCATTATATTCATCTAGGAATTTATATGTTCTACACTTATTTTCATCAATATATTCATAATATAAAACCTGAATTCTCAATTAAAATTTATTATTGAATGGAAATTAAACAAGATCAATGGGTTTATCCCAACGACCATTGAAATCTATATAACATGATCTTATAACATAATTTAGAGTTTTAATTTTTCTCTCAAACTAACCATATGATTGAGGATAATATATAGTACTAAAACATTACTATATATATAGATCTTCCTAAATAATTTTACAAAATGTCAAGTTAAACCTCAGATCACAATTATATATAATAGAATATAGTTAAAAAGGAATCCTTACCAATTCATTAATATATAACCCAGAAAAATGACCAAGAGTGAAATTTTATCTAATAGTAATGAAATATTATGCCTTTATAAGATGATCAATTACAACCGTAATAGAATCATTACCTTCAAATGACTCGCAGAGTCCTACTAATATCCATTGTAATGTTTTACCATTTCCATAAATCTACTTATCAATGTAATTTTTTTATTAATATAGATAGGGAAACCCAAATGTCTATAATATCCAAGACCATGATAGACATAGGGTGGTCTAATGTAATGAAGGATATGGGCATCCCCCCTGATTAGATTGACCCCTTCTAGTTTCAAACTGAACAAATTGTGAAGGAAAGTAGGATCAGGGCCAAGAACTGTAAGGGAAGCAAGGTGATTAGCTACTTGGTTTCCCTCTCACAAAGAATGATCCACTTTGGTTTTACATCCAAGCATCCCATGGAACTTTTTGATAATGTATTTGATAGACAATGGAGATAGGCCACTACCATGAAAGGCATTGTAGTGAATCATTGATTCCATTTAAACCTCCGAAAACTCAATCCTCTTCAAGATACATAAACTAAGATGTTGAACCATCGTCATAGCTTCTGCCTGAAGGGTTGAACCAAGATACATGAGGCTTGATAAGGACATATGTAACGATAAAGTTGGATCACGTGCGGATTTGACTACACTCATAGAGAATCCCCATGTTATAGGAACCATCCATGCTGAGCTTCATGCCTGTGGAAGGAGAGGACTAGCAGACCCAGTGGTCACTCCTCTTATTATTAATAGATTGAGTATTGGGGATGGATGCTTGAGGCTTATGAAGGGTGAGAGTCTCCCAATAGTTGAAGAATATGATGATCATTTGTTTAAAAGGATGGGGCTAAAGCCTCAATGTATTATTGAAGAAAAGACCTCCTTTTAAGTCTAGGTAGAGAGAGACCCATTATAGAGCCTGAAGTCTCAATGCCAAGTGGTCTGAATACAAGGCTTGAAAGCCCATTTTTTTCCTAAAGGACCCCTCAGTGAATAGTACTATTATAGTACCTGCACAACTACAATGCCTGATATAGTACCATCGCCACTATAGTTATACTACAGTGCCTCTGTCGCTAGAGTACCACCACTACAATAGTCACTGCTGCTACAATACTACTATAGTTCCCCATTCTATAGTACTATATCAGTCGTAATATTTTCCCTTCCTGGATTTGATCCTGGGACTTTTGGATTCCATGAAGGATATTCCACCACTTGGACACAAGCTATTTGGATAAGAAGAGGATGACCATATCAATGAAGAGATTATTCATTATTATAATGATGGATCGGATTGAGGCTTGTACACCTTCATGCCTACACAACTTTCTCGCCTTTAAAATGCGCCAACAGACTACATGCAGGTCCTGCGTGAAAGAAAAACTCTTTATACCCCTCTCACCCACACTATTAACACACCTATATATGAAATCTATATCAACCATGTTCTGAGTATGGAGAGTAGTGAGGTCACCAAAATAATCCCACACTGAACTCACCCATTCGACCTCAAAATAACAAGTGTGTTGTACTATCCTCCCTGTAATGACTACAAAATGGGAATATTGAAGTCAGAGGGATGATATAACCATTGATATTTTCATTAGTTAGAACAGATTTATTACTTTTCCTACAAGTGAGGAAGTTTTACTTCACATGAATTCACGAGACCAGAGAGGCTCATTCCAAAAATCTATCTATTCTTGCATCTCTATTGTGTGGTGGAAATCTCTAGAGGTGTAGTCTCCTTAGGGGGAAGGAGTGAAGTCACATATTTCTAGCTTCAAATTGAGATCAATCAGGTTTTTGGTGTCCTATTGATCCTAATCTAGCACAACCTTGATGAAATGATGTGAAAGGCTAGCCTCCCCGAATGTGATAGAGGTGACAGGGAATCTCAAGAAGCTTAGAGTATGCCCGTCCCAGTTGTGATGCCAAAAAGAGATTTCACCCTTCCCAAAGATCTACCATGGATAGGGTTGAAGAGCTGTGATCATAGGGTATATCATAGACCAAAGGGGGGATTCATGACCCTCAGTCGGTGTAGAAAACCATAGGGAGAGTTGTGCATGGTGATCCCCAAAAGAATGCATTGTTTAAGAACTTCTCTTTAAATCTTAGCATGCATGAATGGGGGGGTTTCCTTGAGGCTCTTTACGTTAATTCCACCTTCCCTCATTGGACTTTTGACCCTATGCTAGGATTCCTAGTCTCACATCCCATCTGCGGTACATTCCCATATGAAACTGGCCAGGATTTCATCAATCCTGTTGATTATACCTTTGGGAACACTGACCGATGAGAGGGAATGAACAGGGGTGGCAAAGAGGAAACTGTTAACTAGTACGATCCAGCCCCCAAATAATAAATATCTGTTCTTCTAGTTGAGGATCCGGTTCTGTATTCTGTTGATCAGGAAATCAATGTCCCTAATCTAGATTCGTCCTAAGAAAATTGGAGCCCCAGGTACTCCATAGGGAGGACCCTCTTTACATATCAAGGAACTGCTGAATAGTGGAGATCCGACTGGGCATACATCTATTGTGGAAGAAGAAATTACTTTTAAACTTGTTCATAACCTAGCCGCTATAGTGGAAATTCTCATCCAACTAATTTTTGAAGGCTCTAAGAAATATTTTCTTTACATTCATGAAGAAGAAAGTATCATCTATAAATTTGAGGTGGGAGATAGAGGGAGACCTCTTATGTTTGTCTTAAGGAAGGATATATCCATTGTTGATGATTCTATTAAAGAGATGACTAAGAATATCTTGGTTGAGAATAAAGTGGTTTAGAGAGATGGGATCGCCTTGGCTTAGGCCATGAGTGGCCTTAAAGAAGCCATATGTCTTCCCCATGAAAGTGACTGCCACCCAAGAGGACCTGAAACTCCTAAACAGGAATTAATGTTCCATCGGAAGAATCCCATAATTGCCAGTATCCTATTGATGAAGCCCCACTCAATGATATATTAAGCATTATTCATGTCTAACATTATCGCTATGTTTGAGCAAAGAGTCTTGAAGTTTATATCTCTAATCATTTCTTATGATAGTGCAATCCCACCCTGAATAGAGCGCCCCATCAGAAAACTATGCTGCTCTATGGAAATCAATTAGGGAAGATGAAGGGAAATTTTGGAGTTAATAATGCTAGTCAGAATATTATACTGGAAGATGAATAGGCTCAGCATGTATTAATGAGAGGTGGAGGAAGATATATTTTTTTGGGAAGGATCACTATGGTAGTTCCACAAGAATACTAGGGTAGGAATCCCCCTGGAAGAAGTCTAGTATAGTAGAGATGTTCTTACCATTCACCAAATCCCACGAGGATCTATAAAAATAGCTTGGGAAGCCATGTAGTCCTGGGGAGATTTCAGGGTTTTGTCTCATCATTGCATCATGAATCTCCTTTTAATCTATAATTAGTCCTAAACCCTCATTGTCATGTTGATATAGCTGGATGGGGATCACCTCAAAAAATGCACTATTCCCCCATGGGTACCCATCCGACATATGAGGTTAGGATAAGAAACGATGTCCATGATGTAGGTATGATCCAAACCACCCACAGTATCACTATCATCCGTATAGGTTCCATTTTCCTAGATTATATTAGGGTTCACCATAAATTTCCTCTCTTTGATAAAATCATAGAAGAAAGATGTATTATTGTCTCCCTCACTAAGCCACTTTATTCTATATTTTTCTATCTCTTGGTATTCTTGTCTAAGGATAATATCCGTATGATATTCTTTAATTCTATCCAGGACCATGAAAATATGACCATTCCAGTCTTCCTCCATACTCTACTAGAGATCCTCATCCTCCTGGATGGAAATATTGATGTCTCTATCAATGAGTGGAATCTATTTATCCCACGCATGAAGCTTTATCATTAAGATTCATTGTTTTTTGTGAATGGAAACCCACATATTCCAATAATAAAGGTCATTCCAGACTAATCTCACCATGTAATGAAACCATGGGAAGTTGGACCATTGCTGATAAAAACAGATTCTCTCTAGGAAATTCTGCTCTAAAATTAGAGACACTAGGAGTGGGGAGTGGTATGATAATACACAAACAATATGGCTAACCTTGGAGTTAGGGAAATAAGTTAGGGCCAGCATGTTAGGAAAATAATGGTCTAAGTAGCTCCATGTTATATGAGACCCTCTTTGGTTGTTACACCAGGTGAAGTAGTTTCATGAGAATCCATGGTCACTAAGGCCTTTACCATCTATTAACTTCTTAAAGACCATTTTGTATTTCCTATTAATGAGGCCCCTTACATTCTTCTCATCTAAGTCGACAATACTGTTGAATTCCCCCCTAATGACCCATGGGTGGTTGTTAGGATCGAAGGAGTTAATTTATTTCCAAATAACTTCCCCTTTGAAGGATTCACAACTCCCATAGATGAAGGAAATGAGGACAAATTTTTCATTTCATGACACCTTCATCATGATAAATTGGTCAACAGCTTCATCCAGATCCCCTAATATGTCCCTATACCAGAAGACCAAGATGTGCTTGTTGATGTCATTACCATGCATGATTTCATGCAACATAATTTTCCAAGAGGAATATTTAATATTATTGTGGTTTTCGTTTTTCTTGAAGATAGAAACAATCAAGGTTTTGTGATTCCAAACTTTGGTGGCTTTCAAATCAGGCTTATCCCGGGCACTGAGTCCCTAATAATTCCATATAATTAAATAAATCATTAGGTGAACATGGTTTTGGATTTTTCTCCATAACTCATGGCCTTCTTAATGTGGGAGGATGAGGGATCATTTTGGTTAGTTTATCTTGATAGAGTGCGCCCACCAGTATCCTTGATATCCTGCTTGGACTCAGCAAAAAAGAGTATGTGGGGGAGGATAGAGTATTTCGTTGAGTTCTGGGGTAGAGTCTAGAGGCCTAATCTCAGAAACTGGGGGTTTAAATAAGGTAACCCCCAGTTGGTCTCATCACAAATAATCTTTCACGATATTTCAACTCAAAATATTAATAATATTCATTGTTTTCAAGGAGTGGTATTGTATTGAACAATCATAATCATTATTTTACTCTAACCAAGTTCTCTCTCTAATATGAAACTATTTCTATTTAAATATATAATTTAATCATTTATGATCAATATATATACTTCAAAACATTATCCTTAATGATAATCCTTATATATATATACAATTCATGAAATATCATTTCTAATATTACATAATACATTGGGTAATTTTTCTAATTTTCATTCATTTAATGAGATTTATAAACTAAAACTATTTCATTATTCATAATAACACATCCTGGTCCATTATTTGATGAATCACATATAAAACCCTTCTACACCATAGGGTAATGTCAGTATAAGTATACTGACTAACCTTCTCTTCAGCTACATGAAATTTCATCACAATCATTAGTCCAAAGGAACATGAATCAATTCTATGATAATTTAATGAGTGGATTGGATATCTAAAATAAATTATTGATTTTTTTTATAATATCCATCCAATTAATGAAATATTTGGTTCTAAGTAAAAGTGTTTGGTTTGGGATAATGTTTAATAACTTCTATCATTGACAGATCGACTAATATACCCTCTCATAAGATTGTATGACATAAGAAAATAAATTTCTATATCCAAAATTCACAATTGGTGAATTTTATTTACAAAAAATACTTCCTTAGGTTATTTAGTTCAATACATTACTGATCGTAATTCTCTCCTAACTGTTGGAATATTTATAAATATCATCAAAAAACACTACCACAAACTGATCAAGGAAATATGTAAAGACTATATGAAATAAATACAAGAAGATATTGGGATATTATTAAGTTCAAATTGAATTCATATAAATTAATATTTTCCATAATTTATATAAATGGTTATATTACGCATGTCATCAAATTTGAACCTAAATTGATAGTTTCAATAATTATTTCAGAAAGTTTATTTTTTTATTCGTTCAATTGAAAATAATAATTATCAATTAGAGGTTGAAGAAACTTATTAATGATAAATATTTTTTCAATTTAATGATAATCAATACAACGATTCCTTGAAAAATTATTATTTTAAAGAAAATATTTGTTTCACCTCATAGTGAACCACTAGGAAAGATGAATCCCTTATCTTGACTCTCCTAGATTTTCTTCTTCATATCCTACTACTCAATCAGACACATTATATATGGTGTCCTTGAAATATGTATTACACTAGGAATGAGTTCAATTTATAATTCTACATTAATATATGGATGGAAATGTGGAATGTATTTAGGAAATACATTGGAATATTCCAGAATAAAAGGTATATCTTCAATGTTGATTCTCTCCCCTACGATTTGAAATAAATTTCCCTCATGAATAGGTAATGAAACCTATAACATGGAATCAATATACATATGATGTTAATATTAATCCTCATAAATATATATGACCGTATATTGATTTAGAATATCAAATATAATTTCTTTATTCTTGAAAATTATACACCATCTATATATTGGGAGATAATAAATTCCCAAAAGAAAAAAAATCACTGAAAGAAGAATAATAATATTTTCTTATGGAAAATTATGATAAATACTAACAAAAAATCCCCAACTATGGAGTGTTGGTTATGTGTACCATATCCATCAAAATACACATCAATGATTTTTATATAATTGTCCCTTCATTATTCTTAGAGTTATCCCATGGGCTTGTGAATTTTTTAGGATAATGACTATTTTCACCACAAAACATATATTTTTATATAAATTTTACTTTAGGATGTACTTCATTTATATACTTTTTTTAAAAAAATTATCAAAAATTACAGCCTCTATTACCTTATTCTCCATACAGAAGACATATTATCATAATTTTGAGAAATTACCTTGGGTTGTTCTTCCTATATTCTTGACACATAAAAAATTAAATCATATTTCCTCTATAGTCTAAGTCAACTAAACTCCCATGAATATCTATTTTTCTATTATGATATGTTTCAAAACCCACCAAAATGTGTTAGTTAATCTCGTATAGAGATATTTAGTTGGAAATAATCACAATATCTCTTATTATATCTCCCATTTAATTTTTATGATCATGATGGAAATCATTGAATTTTACATCTCATTATTTATTAAGATAATTTATATAGGTTCCAGCCAAAAACATAAATGAAATATCATAGTGTAAGATACAATAATCATAATGAGTAAACATATAATCATTAAAAATCATTCTTTGGATGTTTAAATCATGACTCCTTATTTTCATTCTGCAACACCTTCTGTTTAACCTAGGTCATCCATGGTCAATATCAACTCAAATACATCATAATAGTTCATAATGAAAATGTGAATTACCCCAATAATATCCCCTTTAGGAGTTTCTATACATGTGTTTCGTCTTATTCCCACTCATCATTTATGGGCTATGATTTCATTAACACTCAATCTATCCTTTTCAAAGTCACGACCCCACGGTGAATCTGTTTCATATCTATATCCACATTACAGTATCTAGACCAAGTCAAATTTTCTATGAAAACAACACATATTTTAAATTTTTAATGTGTTACGATATTATCTTATACATAGACTTACCCCCAGGGTTTCAAAAATGTTCTTTTTTTATAATACAAAATAATAACTAAGCCATAATATGATTCCAAATTAGGTGAACTAAACATGACATATATAAAAATTAACCCATTTTCAATTAATATTTGAAACATCATATAATAATAACTTCTCTAAAATAATTATCGTTGAGATTCATTGAAGACTAGATATAGAGTCATCATATTTTCTGAATGGTCATCAATATATCTTATAATGTTCATCTCATATAGAAATCTTCTTAGTCATTCCATACATAAACCTTCCCTTATATCATAGGGAAAAGAAACATAAGAAAGTGTGACCTACAATACTCAGTAAGGGAAAACATTGGACATATAAATCAATGATCATATTTTAGAATATCATACGTATAAGGGTATAGAAACAATAGCATAACATTTGAAAATCATACCTAGTAATTCATAGATCATAATCCTCCATAAGGATTTTGAAGTTATTATGACAAGAATCATAGAAGAATAAAATATCTTGATCCATGAGATCATATCATAATCATAAGAATATGTCATAGATATTGGCATAAAAATTTGGTATAACCATTATTATAGAAATATTATTATGAGGATAACCAGAATGAATGGTTTCAAATGTTAGGCATTGGCTAAAAACTTGTGTACATGGTTTGGGATTATGATAACCTCTAGTATACCTGATATTGGTAATATTTTCTTGTCTTAATTTATTCTCCCTTTAATTATTTTATATGAAATGTGCATAATTTGTGTGAAATATTAATGTTTTAATACTAAGTATAATATTTGAGAATTTTTAGATGTAGTCCAATTGGGTCAGTTTTCTATTTTATTTATAAATATCACCCTAATGATCCAAATTGTGTGGTTCTGGATTTTTATGATTCATAATTCAATATACAACATTTAATTATATGGGATCATGGGACAGTTCTTCCATTTGAAGGATCACATTTACCACACAAGATGACCTACATAATATGTGATGAAACTGGACCACTCATGAAGATTGAATTACTGGGATCAATCTAGAAGTTAAAATTCCATTATTCTTATAAAAGGTTCTGGGGACAATTTAAGGAGTCTTGGATAAATATTTCAAGGCCCAATCCAAAACAAGGGGCCCAACATATGCATTGAAATCCAGCCCACCATTCTGGATGAGAAATAAAATCAGTAAAGTATTCAGGACATATCTCATGATGTAAGAATCCACTAAAGCTGATATCATTCATCTTGAAATAGGAGATATAGGTGGCCGACATTGTTTAAGACATCATTCCTTTTTTAAGTCATCTTCCTATTCAAAAACCATTTCACATTTTGGACATCAAAAATATTGTATTGAAATGGATAGATTAAATTTATTTAATCAACCGGCCATAACTTTTCCTACATAAGTCCAAATTACTCCAAATTTTGAGAGAGGTCGGAAAACATCATTATTAACAGATTGGAAGAAGGATGTTTCACGAGATTCAGCTGTCCGAATAGCCAAATTGGCGATGAAATTTGAGGGACAGATTGGGAATGAAAAATGTCCACTCATTGGGCTATAAATACTCTCCCCTTCTCTCCTTGAGAGGTGTTGGCATTTTAGAAGATAAGAGATCATATTGGCACGAACAAAGCTTTTCAAAAGGCTTGGGAGGATCTTCTATACTCAATTATTCACTTGAGAGACCTTTCCTCCTCTCTTTGATTTCATTTACATTTAAGTTCTTCATTGTTGTAATTTTGTAAGTCATTTACTTTGTAATTCTATTTTAATGAAAGATTCTTCTTTGATATATCTTATTCTCATCCACCATCTGTAGTCTAATATCAATGTTTTTAGAATATTTTAAATATAGTTTAATCCCCTTCCACTCTTTTTCTTTCTATTTCAATCTAATGTCCATTTGTTTTAATTATCATCCTTGTTCGTGTGTGTGTGTCCGACGAACAACTATTTTCTTATCCCTTTCTTTTTATTCTATTCTTAAATTATAATCATAATAATTATAACAAGATTATTAAACACCCAAATGTCTGAGTAAATCTATCATTGGGGTTAGTTATAATTTAGGTATGTTAAGTGATTGTGAGCTTTTTCTAGATGAAGATTCTTTGAATTAACATTTTGTATGTTGGACTTAACATGTCATGGATTAATAACTCTTTTTGTTTAACATGTGGTTTCCAAGGATTATTGGAACCATAAATACACCACCATCAATAAGATCTGATTGATATTAGAACATTATGTTATGTTAAGTCTTTTATTAAATCCTTAACATTTAGGAATTCAAATCAATATCATCTTGTGACATGGGTGTTAATTCAATACAATATAAAGCAAAGCTCAAGGATATCACAAGCTTAACTTCCTAATGATGAACTCACCCAAATATTTATAAATTTGTTAAATCAAACATCATCCATAAATTATTTCATAATCTCTACAAACGAACCCCCCAATCAGAGTACAATTAACTAAAAACAAATGACTATTAAAAAGTATCATCGCCGAGGATTCGACCCGAGTGCTGCTATACACATTTGCAGAGCACCGGAACCTTGATCGGTCGATAGAAGAAAATCGGCCGTGCATTTAAAATGGAGTCATTTCCAGGGATGGTTCATTATGTAGTCATTAGTTTCTGGTTATTGTAATAAAAAACAAAAAAAAAATTAAAACATATTGAAAAAAACACATTGAAAAACCAGTCTTCCCATAAAAATCATAAACGGAAAAAATACAAAGAAAAACCTGTCTTCCTATTTCTTCCAAAATCTCTCTGAATGCCCCGTAGCCTCCCAAAAAGTCCCTTATATTTTTTTGACCCTCAAATTGAGCGAACACTTCACCAACTGAGGAGGAACATAAGAGATAGTCAAATAAATCAAGAACCAGTCCTTGTCCAACCAGTTGAATTTGAAATGACCAATCCTAGGGAACAAACCCTTAAAGAACTCACTGCCCCTGATATGAATTACCAACCTCTTGGTATTCAATATCCAAACATAGAGGCTGACTTCAAACTCAAATCAGGTTTGATTCATCTTCTTCCTCATTTCCATGGGCTAGCTGGTGAGGATCCACATTGTAAACGTAAAGTGTTCGAATTGGTGTGATATACCATGAACCCTCAAGGGGTTTCTGGAGAGCAAATAAAACTCCAAGAATTCCCTTTCTCCCTAGCTAACACTACCATGTTAGGGATTTACTACCTACCTCCTGGTTCCATAACCACATGGAATGGCATTAAGCAATTTTTCTTAGAAAAATTCTTTCCTGCTTCTAATACTACTTCTATCCGAAAGGAAATAAGTGGTATACGTTATTTCCCAAGTGAATCACTCCATGAATAATGGGAGAGGTTCAAAAATCCTATTGAAACCTATCCACACTAGCAAATCCCTGACCAACTCTTGATCCAATGCTTCTATGAGGGGTTATTGGCTATGGATTTAACTCTAATTGATGCCGCAAGTGGCAGTGCTCTTGTTGATTAAACTCCAGCAGCTGCAAGAGATATCAAAAGTAAAATGGATGAAACCACACAACAATTAAATACTCGAAGACATGAGCAAGTCAAACAAGCCCAAGATAATCAATCAATTGATCCAAACAAGATGACCGAGTGGATGAGTGAACATATAGGTCTTATGAGACAACTAGCTATGGAAACCAAATCCACAACCTCATCTTCTTCGCAATCAATGTTTCATAGACCTATCAAAAACTATGGAATATTCAACTCTATATCTCATCCAAATAACACATGTCCATGACTTCAAGAGGATCAATCCGATTCATCTTGACCAATGGAGCTAAATGCAGCATATGCTCAGAGGAACACCAACCCTCAACTATCAGGTCAGTTAGTTAGAAACTTCAACCAACCCAATTTCGAGCCATTCTCTTCTACATATAACCCTAACTTGAGGTATGGTAATCCCATCTCTCATCCCCCTCAATTCCCTCCTCAAAACCCAAACTAGTTCCAATATGGTCAAGGCGTTGGTAACTACCAACAAACTTATCATTTTTCTTCCTCATCCTCAAAGGAACAATCCTCATCCTGGATTCCATTATCATAGTGAGCCTTCCCAATTCCAAAACTAATATAATCATTTTCCAAAGAACAAAAATCATTGTAATCCCAATTCGGTACAAGCCTCTTCTTCCAAACAACCATGGGAAAGTGCAGTGCAAGATCTTTCCACATTCAACCATTCTAGCCTCAAGAACATTGAAACCCAAATTGGTCAACTTGCATCCCACCTTAGTCAGCAACAACCATCTAATTCTTCCCAACTCCCAGCTCAACCATTACCCAACCCCAATGGTAATGTATGTGAAATAACACTTAGATCAGGAAAGAAAATTTCTATGCCTCAAGATAACTTCTCCACCCCCCCTTTAAATTTTGACCTAGAATATGAAAAGAAAAAGAAACTTGAAAAGGAACCTGAATTAATTCCTTCACCTTCTTCTATTGCACATAGGAACCCAATTCCTTTTCCTCAAGACATTTCTAAGCCAAATAAGTCCTTAGAACCTGATCCTAAAATGCTCGACATGTTTAGACATGTTGAAGACAACATTCCCCTCTTAGATGCCATAAAACAAATTCCTAAGTTTTCCATGTTTATCAAGGAGTTGTGTACCCACAAGAGGAAACTTAGGACCTTTGAAAATGTTTCCACCCAAAATTCTATTCCTATAAAGTGCAATGATCCAAGGACCTTTAATTTTCCATGCCAAATTAGAATTTCTAACTTCGATGATGCACTCTTAGACCTAGGAGCCTCAATTAATGTCATTGCCAAATCTATATTCTCCTACCTTGGTCTAGGTACCTTACATCCAATGGGTGTTGTAATTCAATTAACCAATGGAAGCACTGCCAGTCCTGAGGGTATAATTGAGGATGTCCTTGTTCGTGTCAATGATCTTATCTTCCCTGCTGATTTCTATGTCCTTGACATGGATGGTGAGACGAACTCTTCTCGATATCCACTAATTATAGGAATTCCGTTCCTAATGACAGCTAGAACTAAGATTTATGTCCATTTAGGCATCTTATCCATGGAATTTGGTGACCAAATGGTCAAGTTCAACATTTCCCAAGCCATGCGATACCCATTTGAGGATCACTCTACCTTCTCAATCCATTCTTATGAGGACACATCTAAGAGTCAATCGAACCCCAATCCACCATGTTCTTCACATTATAATGACAAAGGATCTTGTTAAATCTGCACCATGATTAACAAATTCATACGTGGTGAAGCTGATGTGGACCTCTCATTCATAGACTCCATTAATCTAGAGGAACTTGAAAACTATCTTGAATCCCACATCAACTCTGATCTCTACTTCTCCACCTTGGACAGTATTAAGGAAAATGAATCTAAAGCAATTGAAGTCCCTTCCTCCATTACTGAGTTTTCTATCCCACAAATGAATGATGAGACTAATCTAAAACCTCTTCTTGAACACCTGAAATATGCATTCCTTTTCCATGATCACTCTTATCCTTTCATCATCTGTTCTTCACTTACCAAAACTGATGAGTCCAAACTTGTTCAGGTGTTAGAGGAAAACAAAAATGCCTTAGGATGGACCCTAAATGACATACTATGAATCAAACTTTCCCTTTTCATGCATCTTATCCATCTTGATGAAACATCCAAACCGATTAGACAACCACAAAGAAGACTCAATCCACTCATACTTGTGGTAGTTAGGGAAGAGATCACCAAGCTTCTTCAAGCAGGTATTATCTACCCAATATCTGATAGTGAATGGGTTCGTCAAATTCAAGTTGTACCTAAGAAGGGTGGGATAATTGTTATCACAAATGAACATAGAAAGGTAGTCACAACTCAAGTAAAGGACAAATGGCGTGTGTGCATTGAATAAAGGAAATTGAATGTTGAAATAAGAAAAGATCACTACCCTCTTCCATTCCTTGGTCAAATGTTGGAATGATTAGCCGAAAAGTCACACTATTGCTTTCTTGGTGGATACACCGGCTACTTCCAAATCCCAATCGCACCACAAGACCAAGAAAATAATACTTTCACATGCCGCTTTGGAACATATTCCTATAGAAGAATGCCTTTTGGACTTTTCAATGCTCCTGCAACATTCCAGAGGTGTATGATGAGTATCTTTTCCGAATTCATTGAACACTTCATGGAAGTATTCATGGATGAATTTACCATTTATGGTGAGTCATTTGAATCTTGTTTTAATTCACTCTCTCTGGTCCTCCAAACGTGTGTCAAGTGTAACCTTGTTTTAAATTTTGAAAAATGTCACTTCATGGTTGAAAATGGGATTAATCCAGGGCACATTGTTTCAAAAGATGGTATTTTAGTTAATCTTGCAAAAATTGAAGTGATCCAATCACTTCCTTAACCCAAATCTGTTCGAGACATCCGTTCATTTCTGGGTCATTCCTGTTTCTATCAGAGATTCATCCATAACATCAGTAAAATTTCCCTCCCACTAAATCGATTACTCCAAAATGATGTCACTTTCCATTTCGACGAGGTTTGCAAGAGAGAATTCATTGAACTAAAAACCGCTCTTACATATTCCCCAATAATCCAACCCCCAGATTGGTCCTTACCAATGGAATTGATGTGTGATGCTTCTGATAGAGCTGTTGGGGTTGTTCTTGGTCAAAGAAGAGAAAACATTCCTCATGTCATCTATTATGCCTCAAAACCATTGGTTGAAACTCAATCTCACTACATTTTCATTGAAAAGGAACATTTAGCAGTGGTTTTTTCCTTAGATAAATTCCGACCCTATCTCTTAGGTTCCAAAATCATTATCTTCATAGACCATTCTGCACTAAATTTCTTACTCAAGAAAAGTGACACCAAACTGAGGCTAATAAGATGGATCCAAATGCTCCAGGTGTTGACCTTGAAATAAAAGGTAGACCAGGAAAAGAAAACCCTGTGGATGATCACTTGAGTAGAATTTCTAATTCTTCTCATTCTGAAATCATCAATCCTGAATTCCCCACTGAGCACCTTTCATCTCTCACTCCAAAATTACCATGGTATACCCCAGTTGTAAATTACTTGGTTTTTGGTGTTTTTCCTTTTTTTTAAAAAAACAGAATATGAAGTTGAAAATCGATTCAAAACACTCTTTTTGGGAAGAAAATAAACTTTGGAAAATTGGGGCAGATACGGTAATTAGGAGATGTGTTGATAAAGATGAACATTCCTCTATCTTAGAATTCTGTCACTCAGTTCTCGGAGGTGGACACTTTAGACCACAGATGACCTCTCGAAAGGTCCTAGAATCTGGATTCTTTTGGCCTCCACTCTTCAAGGACTCACACGAGTTATTTCGATCATGTCCCACTTGCAAAATGTTAAGCACAATTTCAAAGAGAAATGAAATGCCACAGGAGTGTATAATTTTCTGTGAGGTCTTCGATGTTTGGGGTATCGATTTCATGGGAGCATTTCCCCCATCCAATGGATTATAATACATCCTTCTTTTAGTTGATTATGTTCCTATGTGGGTCGAGGCCAAAACCACTAGAAAGGATGTTTCACATACTGTTAGTGAGTTCTTAAATACACACATATTCCACTGATTTGGCACACCTCGTGCCTTGATAAGTGACTTAGGAACCCATTTTTGTAATAAAACAATGGAATCTCTTTTAAAAAATAATGGGGTTGTAAATAAAACAACAACTACATATCACCCCCAAAAAAATGGCTTGGATGAACATTCTAATAGAGAAGTCAAAAGTGTGCTTGAGATAATTATAAAACCCACCAGAAAAGACTGGCCTGAAAGATTGGTGAATCACTTTGGGTTTATCGAACTACCTATAAAAACACCCATTGGGATGTCTCCTTTAAGGCTAGTTTTTGGTAAATCATGTCATTTTCCAGTTAAAATCCAACATAAGTCTTTTTGGGCAGTGAAAAATTGTAACTTTGATCTTGGAAAATCCGAAGATGAAAGATTGTTGAAGTTGGTTGAACTAGAGGAGCTTAAACTTGATTCTTATGATAATTCTATTCTCTAAAAAGAAAAATCCAAGGCACTCCATGATACAATCATCCTAAGAAAGGTATATTATGAAGGTGAAAAGGTAATGCTCATCAATTCTCGATTTCAGATTCACCCGTGTAAGCTTAATTCTCATTGGGAAGATCCTTTTGTTATTACAAATTTTGACCCATTTTGTGCAGTGCATGTCCAAGACCCCTCTTCCAAAAGAATATTCACAGTTAATGGACATAGGTTAAAGCATCACCATGAGAGGACACACAATCCTGGATCATCATTGACATCCACTTGATCCCCAACTTCTCTAGTAGACTAACCACTAGATGGAGATGTCGATCCACCAAATCCAAACCAGGGGGCACATCTTTCCCTTTATCTCTCTCTCTCCCTCTCTTCCTCCCTCTACCTCTTTCTTCTTCTTCCTATATCTTTCATTTTTTACCGCTTTCTTTTTCAAAACCCTTTATTTTTCTCTTTATCTTTTGTGTGAGTGTGTCTTTATTAAAAACAAAAAAAATCTAAAAAAACAAAATAAAAAACAAGCATGAAAAAAAATATATATATATGCAATAAAATTAAGAGTCATGCTTACTCACCATTGAGTTTTGAAATTTATTCGACCCTTTTTGTGGAGTCAAAATAAATGTTTTCATCTCAAAAATATTTTATTTTCATCATGACTTTGGATAATGAATTTTTTTTCAAAACCAATACATTTTAAATGCTCAATTTTTGATTTAGAAAATGGTTTTTTTCAACAATGAGAACGAACATTAGCTTCATGCCAAGGCCACCTATGGACATATTTCCAAAATGTGTGTTTTCACCCCCATTTGTGAGTCTTGAGTTTGTGGACCTTCGAGCTGAATTTCTTACTTTAGTGTGCATTAATATGATAGAGTCATTTTTTGAACCACATTCAAATCACAATATCCAAATAGCCTATCATTTCCCTTAAATTAATCCTCCTATTGAAATCCCATTCGAGCCTATGAAAATGTTTTCTTTGATAGCCACATTACAAGCCCAATACCTTTTCCCAACCAATATCATCATGGATTTTAATTGCATAATTTTTAAATATTTAAGTGTGGGGGAAATGGATTTCATTGTTTGGGTACCCTATTATAGATTTTCAACGAGTTATCATCTGATTGAGGGAAAGCATCCATTTTTGTGTGGGGGATAGGTTGTCATTCAGTGTGTTTTGGGGAATTTAATGTGCTTCCATTTATGTAATTCTTTGTAAATGTTACTGACAAGTGTTAAAAAAGAAATAAAAAATGATGCAAAATAAATAAAAAAATGAAAAAATGGGTTGTGTCTTGGGTAGGTCAAAATTAACTCTACCTCAACCATTGATCTTGTTACAACTATTACAATTACTATCGTGAGGTGATCAAACAAGGGTTGGGATATGATCTTGAGATCTATTTAAAGGTCAACTTTTGAAAAAACAAAGAAAAAAAGGAAAAGAAAAAAAAGAACACTTGAATTATATACTTATTGGGAGAAGTTTTGTGTTTTGTAAATATTCCATATCCTCATTATATTTATATTTTCTTCCTATATTGTGTCTTTCTTCACACAATCATTCCCTAGTAAATACGTGTTTTCATTTCCTTCCATGTTTTATTTCAAAAAAAATGTGCATTGATTTTTCTATGTTGGTGTTTTAACCCTCTTCTTCTCTCTCTTGGACATTATATTCCTACCATCTCATAGCCACATAAAAAATCCTTAAAATACCTCTTGATTATTGGGAACTTTGGATCGGCATTGGAAGCTGAGATCTCTTTCAAACTCTAATATTTTCACTTTTGGTTGGTGAAAGAGTGAACCTCCATAAATAAATTTTATCATCTTGAGAGGTGTGAGTTTTGAGTGTCCACATTTTCTATTTCTGAATTTGATAATTAAAAAATGAATTAGTTTTGGAACATTTTTTCTCTAACAACCTGTGGTGTAAGTCAAAATGGATGAGTGAAATAGTCTAAACCTCCCTTGATTGATGAATTTTTTTTAATATTTCTTGGTGAGTGAATGTAACACCCGAGACTTTTATGTTATATAAATCATCAAAGGAATCTTTTTCTACACAACACTTGCTTGGCTTGCTTTACACGCAATCACGACCTTCCTCGATAGCTTGCGTCGTATGCAATACCGAGTTTCACTAAACAACAATATGCTATTAAAAATAGCCGTTATGAATACTAATAACCACTTTTTGAAATTTTATAAATTTTATTTTTCAAAATGGACTTCATTTTTGGACTCAGAATATCGAAATTAGCCTAGGGTAAAATTTTGGTATTTTTCTGAAAACTTTAAATTTTTGATGAATAGTGAAACCACTAAGTGGTAGGTTAAAAACTGAATTTTGCATAAAACTTAATTTTACTGCTTCTGTGAATGGAATTTCAAAAAATCCGACAGACATGGTTGATATCAGTAAGTAAAATGTGGTTCAATGAGATAAAAATAATTTTTTGGTGAATAGTAACTTTTTACTATTTTTTCCCGCAGTTAATAGTAAATAGGGTAACTAAGGGTAAATATGATATTAATATTACCCTAACACATGTCCTAATTCTATTGTACAAGTGTAATGCGACCAAAAACAAACTTAGGAATAAAATATGACCATTTAGGCCCACTTGGATTAGATTAGGACATTTATTATTAATTTATTTAAAGAAGGGTTAAAATAGTTAAAATCAAAGTTTAATAAGTAAATCATTTTTAATATGGGGTTATACATAAGATAAATTCGACTATAAATATTCATTAGAACGCTAAAAAGATTTCCTAAATAATGGTATTTTATTTGTAATTTTTAGCCATTAAATAATTGAATTTATTTATGACACAATGGTGATGCAGTAATTATCTTATTAATGAAATATTGACATAATTGATGTTATAAACACCAAAATAAATGTAATTTGAGACTTTTTATGAATTCCACTAATTTTCTAGGTTCCTATGATATATTAGTGTTGATTTAATCAACTTGGTTCGAACATATAATTCTGTTATGACTTTCACAAAAATCATATATCAAATAGTGTCAAAATTGACACAAAATAGTTTTTAAATCAAATATTATATTATTAATTGTTATTTTATTCCTAAAAATCTAAAGATCGGCCAAATGACTTAGATAAGGATATATATATTAATAATAAACAATTTGGGGTTTGTTTGGCATGTTATAGTATGTGTATTAACCATATAGTGAAAGAAAACAAAAGGACATGGTAAAAGTTAAATTATTTAACTTAGAGTTAAATCTAATTGATAAGGTCAAAATAATACCATAAACTTGTCTAAATCCTATTGGTTGATAGGATTTCGACCCATCCCCACTTTATCTTCGAAATAAGACCCTTTGGAACCATTATAAACCGATTTTGACTTTAATATAAAATAATATTTTGAGATATTCCTAAGGTGCCCCTCTCCTCCCTTATAAAAGGGTACCTCCCCCCCTCCTCATCACACCAATTTGAGCCCTCAAGCTCGGCCAACCCCTGAAATTTTCTCCTCTCCACTTCCCTAGAATAATCCTAGAGGTCCTGGTCTTCTTCAAAGACCAATCTTAGTTCCCTAAGTGGGGGATTCAAAGAGGCGTTCCAAAGAAGAGGTAATATCCATTACCGATCTTTTCAATTTCTTTCTTCTTCAACTTCTTCTTCTTTAGTTGTTTCATGATAAAGTAATAACATCAGTATTACTTACATACTTATATGTTATTATAAATATGATACAACCCTAATTCACCTTCTATCCATCCTACGGAAAAATTTAATCACCGTGCGTGCGTACGTACGGAATACCCTCTCCACGCCGTGGTGTAATCTATTTTTCCACCATCATTTTACAAGGATTGGTATAATGGTGTAATGAGTAACTATTTATGATTATTATAAATTAATATTGATACTGAAATAATATATATATACTCCAATACAGTTCCACGATCATAGGAACGATATCATCACTCGTGCGTACGTACGGAATACCGTCTCCACGATGTGATGCGACTCGTTCTACATGATCATCATTACATAGTAATTATATAAATTAATTGAATGAATAAATATGATATATTTTACACTAATACCATTCTGTATATAAGGTATCTATAACCTTAAAAGAAGAATAAGAATGTATTCGGCAAAACACACATAAGAACAAAAGGCAATAAAGACCCGAGTAACAAGTAACAATGAAATATTACTATCAAGAAGCTAAGAATATGACCATATATGATATCATATCAATATGTATGATTCTGGAATAAGTCAATAACATTATTTAAACCATTATACAGGAGCTTCGGACACGTACAAAGCAAATTGGACCTAAGGTAAGGGAAATATCACAATCTCATTTTTATCCGAGATTGTTTATTCCGAAGTATTTACTGGGGTGTATTTTATCATGCACATCCATGTTTCATAAATATGTAATATTATTTCCATCCACCTATAATTGTTTAAATCCATTTTTACCCTTCGGTGAGTTTTTAGTAAAAGAAATGAAAGGAATCTTTTGTCGTTTTTCGTACGAGGTACTTTTTGACTTTTCCAACAAAAGTACGAAGAATGTTTTTTTTAACTTATACGGCATGAATGGATTTTTTAAAAAAATTATTTCCAAGAAGCTTCCTTTACAAGTTTTCAAGAATATTTTTAATCAACTTCTTTTTGTTTAAAATTGTATGATATGTTTAGAAAGGAAAAGTGTTTTTGAAGAAGAAAGGATATTTTCCTCAAGAATGGAGTTCAAGTGTTTTATCAAAATTATTTTCCATCTATGATAATAAAGGGTTCTGTTTTTATCCCTATTATTACATTGATTTGATCATGTTGTGATGGAATTATTTTTATGAATTCCTTTATCTTATTTGAATTGTTTTATGATGTCATGTTGTTTAAGAATCCCATTTTTATTACATGGGTTATGTGATGATGTATGATTTATGATTATGTGGCACACATAAGAAAGGATTCATTATATGATGGGTGGGACCTATATCTCCCTCCAATGCATTGGTTAAAGATTTTATATCTTATGAGATAGACATGGCTGGAACGGAAGGTTATTTCGGTTCAGTGATACAGGACTGAAACGAGGAGTGAACTCGGTTCAGAAAGGGACTTTGTCCACTAAGATAGTCTTGGCAATGAGTCATGAATAACAAGAAATGATTTTCCATGATTATGTGTGCATGCCACAAAGTTTCAAGTTTTATTTTATGATTATGGGGATCTCATTTTCACTTCTATGATTTATTCCATGTTAAGATATTATGATCTCTTTTGCAGGTTTTGATTTTCAAAAAGATATGATATGATTTTTATTTCCTTTATTTGCCCTTGCTGAGCATTTGAGCTCACCCTTTTATGTTTTCTTTTCCTCAGGTCAGGAAGATGGATATTATGTAGAATATCCTAAAAGGGACCCAAGATATGATGAAATAAATGGGAGACACTGTAGAAGATTTATGAACCAGTTGTTTATGTTTCCCAGTTTCTAAAGACACTATACCTATACGGTCCTTTGTGGTTTTGTCATATGTTGTAATAAGTGTGCTTCAATTTTGAAATATTAACAATGTTTGTAAAGTATGGGTCGTTATAGTTGGTATCAGAGAAAAGGTATAGTCAACCTTTGGAAACTAGGATGTGAAAGCCTTAGTAATAACCCTAAGGATAAGTCTAAGCATAGAACACAATCTTAGTGTTTTAGAAATTTCCTTGAATAACCTAGGATAAGACCTTAAGCATGAAAATTTTATTCTTGAATTATGTGGTTTTCCTATTATAATTAGTGTTGCTCACACTATTATTCTTGGTTTTAGTCAATGGATGGAACCCGAAGGAACCGTGTTAATGCGGAATGCGATGGACAATGCAATGATTGTCCCCCTGAGAAACCAAACGATATGGGAGCTGGAATGCAAAATCTTGTAGCCATGCTCACACAACTTTCTCAAGCTATGAATCATGCAGGACTTCCAAACGAGCTAAGGAAGGAGGAACATTCTGTTGAATCCTTCATGAGGCAGCATCCACCTTCTTTCAGCGGGTCTACTGATCCATTAGTTGCTGAACAATGGATTAGTACTACTGAAAAGATATTTTCAGTTCATCAATGTTCTGAGCATGATAAAGTCATCCTAGCAGTGTATCGTTTGGAAGAAGATGCTGATCCATGGTGGAATCTTATTAAGAATACGAGGCAAAGGGATGAAATTGAGTCTATGGAATGGGACGAGTTCAAGAACTTATTTTTCAATAAGTACTTACCTCGTATTCTTCAAACAAAGATAGAGAAAGAGTTTCTTGAACTGAAGCAAAGGGATGATGAATCTGTTGGTACCTATGAAGCAAATTTTACAAGACTTGCAAGGTACGCTTCTGGTATTATTATCCAACCTGAGAGTAAGATCGATCGATTATTTAGTGGATTAAAACCAAGTCTTCGAAGGGCGTTAGCCATAAGGGACTTCAATAGCTACGAGGAAATCGTTCGATGTGCTCTCAATGTCGAGATGGAGATTGGAGTAACCCATTAGTCACATGGGTTTGATAAGAAGAGGAAGATGGAATTCAAAGGAAAATCTAAAGAGCACACTAAAAAGAAGATGAACTTTCCCTTATGCTCAATGTGTGGAAAGAAACATGGAGGGAGTTGTCTTAAAGGGACAAGTAAATGTTTTAAATGTGGAAAAGAAGGTCATCAGGCATTTGAATGCCGTGATAATGGGATGAAGATGTCTAATGACGCAAAGAAAGGAAGGGATACACAGAATGAACCTACTACACTTCAATGTTTCAAGTGCAAGGAGATGGGGCATTATGCCAATCAATGCCCAAATCCAAGGGTTGATGATGATGGTCGACGTCAACAAAATCTTAAGGCTAAAGACAAAGGAAAGAAACATGCAATTTCTATCAGCGATGTGGAGTACGATAACGAAGTGGTGAAAGGTACACATACCGTCCACTCTAAAGTAGCAAATTTTTTATTTGATTCTGGATCCACCCACTCTTTTATTTCTAAAGAATTTTCTAAGGGTATCACCATATTACCTCAACAATTAGATGTTGAGTTAGCTGTGACAACACCTAATGGCACAACAGTCGCATCAAAAGTTTATAATTCTTCTCCGATCGAAGTTTGTGGGAATGTGCTTCCTGCAAATCTTGTGATCCTACCTTTAGTGGAATTTGATTTGATTCTTGGCATGGATTGGATTTCTCTACATGGAGCTCATATCAATTGCCAAAGAAGGGAAGTCACATTTCATATTCCAGATCAATCTATGATCGTATACCAATGCAAGGATGAACATAACCTTCCAGTGGAAATTTTTTCCATCTTATGGGTATTGATTCCACTAAATGAAGGTTATTTATCTCAAATGGTTGGTGAGAAACTCACAATTAAGAATATGCCCATTGTAAGGGAGTTTGATGATGTCTTTCCAGAGGAATTACTGGGTCTTCCACCAAATCGTGAAGTTGAGTTTTCAATAGAACTCGTACCTGGTGCTCTGCCTATTTCAAAGACACCTTATAGAATGGCCCCAATTGAGTTGTAGGAATTGAAGAAGCAACTCCAAGAGAATCTTGATAAGGGATTCATACGCCCTATTGCGTCACCTTGGGGAGCACCTGTTCTATTTGTTAAGATGAAAGATGGATCAATGAGACTCTGCATTGATTATCGAGAACTTAACAAGATCACTATCAAGAACAAATATCCTCTCCCACGCATTGATGACTTATTTGACCAACTACGTGGAGCTCAATACTTTTCCAAGATTGATCTTCGTTCAGGGTATCATCAATTAAGGGTCAAAAGGGAGGATATACCAAAGACAGCTTTCCGTACAAGGTATGGACACTATGAATTTATAGTGATGCCATTTGGTCTTACTAATGCCCCTGCTATCTTCATGGATCTAATGAATAGAGTCTTTAGAGACTATCTTGATCAATTTGTGGTAGTCTTTATAGACGATATTCTTGTCTATTCAAAGAGCAAGGAAGAGCATGAAGATCACTTGAGAATTATATTGAAGACCTTGAGAAAGGAGAAGATTTATGCCAAATTTACCAAGTGTGAATTTTGGCTTCAAAAAGATGCATTTTTGGGCCACATAATCTCAAAAGAGGGGATATCTGTGGATCCAGCAAAAACAGAGGTTATCGAAAGATGGTCGAGACCAACAACAGTAACTGAGATCCGAAGTTTTTTTGGTTTGGCTGGATATTATCGACGTTTTGTAAAGGATTTTTCACGATTATCTAATCCACTCACCAAGTTGACTCGGAAAGGAGTTAAGTTTGTATGGACAAAGGAATGTGAAGAGAATTTCAAGGAGTTGAAAAGAAGGTTATCCAGTGCACCTGTGCTCACACTGCCTTGCAGTGGAGAAAGGTTTGTGATCTACAGTGATGCATCCAAGAAGGGATTGGGGTGTGTTCTTATGCAAAATGATATGGTGATAGCTTATGCCTCACGACAGTTGAAAATCAATGAGCAAAATTACCCAACTCATGATTTGGAGTTGGCTGCGGTAATCTTTGCATTAAAGATTTGGAGGAATTACCTTTATGGTGAAAGGTGTGATATTTATACTGATCATAAAAGATTAAAGTATATTTTCACACAAAAGGAGTTGAATATGCATCAAAGAAGATGGTTGGATCTGATTAAGGATTATGACTGCTCAATCCATTACCACCCTGGGAAAGCAAACAAGGTGGCAGATGCATTAAGTCGACAAGACCATGCTAGTTTATCCATGATGAGGATCACAAAAGATCCAATATTTATGGATTTACAAAGGATGGATCTTGGAATTATAATGGAAGGGCAAAAATCTTATCTTTCTCAAATGAATGTTCAACCATCTATACATGTGAAGATTAAAGAGGCACAGAAAGAAGATGTCGAGTTACAATAGAAGGTGAGAAATGTTCCTGAATTCAACCTTGATTGTGATGGGATAATAATGTTCAGGAATCGGGTTTGTGTTCCTTCAATCCCCAAATTAAAGAAGGAGCTGCTGGATGAGGCTCATAGTTCTTCATTCTCTATTCATCCTGGAAGCACGAAGATGTATAGGGACCTGAAAGAGTACTTCTGGTGGGATGGCATGAAAAGAGATGTTGCTGAATATGTCTCTCGATGCTTGGTTTGTCAACAAGTTAAAGCTGAGAGACAAAAGTCTAAGGGGATGTTACAACCATTACCCATACCCAAATGGAAATGGGAAAACATCACTATGGACTTTGTCACAGGACTTCTTAAAACATCCAAAGGCAATAATGCTATCTGGGTCATAGTTGATCGTCTTACAAAGTCTGCACACTTCATTCCTATTAAAGAGGATTTCTCTCTAGATCAGCTTGCCAGGATATATGTAAAGGAAGTGGTAAGATTGCATGGAGTACCACTTAATATTATATCTGATCGGGATCCGAGATTTACCTCGAAGTTCTGGCGAAGTCTTCAGCATACTCTGGATACATAGTTGTGTTTCAGCACTGCTTATCATCCCCAGACAGATGGTTAGTCTGAGAGAACAATTCAAACCCTAGAAGATATGTTGAGAGCTTGCTCTATGGATTTCAAAGGAGGTTGGGATCAACACCTACATTTGGTGGAATTTTCTTATAATAATAGCTTTCACTCCAGTATTCAGATGGCTCCTTATGAAGCTCTCTATGGAAAGAAATGCAGGACTCCAACTTGCTGGGACAAAGTTGGGGAAAGAAAGCTATTAGGACCTGATCTCGTTGATGAAATGGCAGAAAAGGTTAGATCTATTCAACAATACATAAGAGCAGCTCAGAGTCGACAGAAAAGTTATGCCGACAACCGAATAAAAGACCTAGAGTTTGAAGTGGGTGATAAAGTGTTCTTACGAATATCTTCCTGGAAGACGGTTATGAGATTTGGAAAGAAGGGGAAGTTGAGCCCTAGATATATCGGTCCTTTCGAAATACTGGATCGTGTTGGGAAGTTAGCTTACCGATTGGCACTTCCACCGAATCTCTCTCAAGTTCACGATGTGTTCCATGTATCTCTCCTGAGAAAGTACATACCAGATCCTTCACATGTACTCAGCTCAGAAGTTGTACCGCTGGAGCAAGATCTTTCTTATGAAGAACAGCTGATAGAGATTCTGGATCGTAGCGAAAAAGTCCTAAAAAACAAGACCACTCGATTGGTGAAAGATTTATGGAGGAACCACCAACTTGAAGAAGCTACATGGGAGCTTGAGGATATGATGAGGGAGAAGTATCCCCATCTGTTTGTTACAAAGTGACGAATTTCGAGGGCGAAATTCTTTTTAAGGGGGGTAGAATGTTACACCCGAGACTTTTATGTTATATAAATCATCAATGGAATCTTTTTCTACACAACACTTGCTTGGATTTCTTTACACGCAATCACGACCTTCCTCGATAGCTTGCGTCGTACGCAATACCGACTTTCACTAAACAAAAATTTGCTATTAAAACTAGCCGTTATGAATAGTAATAACCACTTTTTGAAATTTTATAAATTTTATTTTTCAAAATGGGCTTCATTTTTGGACTCAGAATATCGAAATTAGCCTAGGGTGAAATTTTGGTATTTTTCTGAAAACTTTCAATTTTTGAAGAATAGTGAAACCACTAAGTGGTAGGTTAAAAACTGAATTTTGAATAAAACTTAATTTTACCGCTTCTGTGAATGGAATTTCAAAAAATCCGACAGACACGGTTGATATCAGTAAGTAAAATGTGGTTCAATGAGATAAGAATAATTTTTTGGTGAATAGTAACTTTTTACTAGTTTTTTACCGCAGTTAATAGTAAATAGGGTAACTAAGGGTAAATATGATATTAATATTACCCTAACACATGTCCTAATTCTATTGAACAAGTGTAATTCGACCATAAACAAACTTAGGAATAAAATATGACCATTTAGGCCCACTTGGATTAGATTAGGACTTTTATTATTAATTTTTTTTAAAGAAGGGTTAAAATAGTTAAAATCAATGTTTAATAAGTAAGGATTTTTTAATATGGGGTTATACATATGATAAATTCGACTATAAATATTCATTAGAAAGATAAAAAGATTTCCTACATAATGTTATTTTATTTGTAATTTTTAGACATTAAATAATTGAATTTATTTATGAAACAATGGTGATGCAGTAATTATCTTATTAATGAAATATTGACATAATTGATGTTATAAACACCAAAATAAATGTAATTTGAGACTTTTTATGAATTACAATAATTTTATAGGTTACTATGATATATTATTGTTGATTTAATCAACTTGGTTCGAACATATAATTCTGTTATGACTTTCAGAAAAATCATATATCAAATAGTGTCAAAATTGACACAAAATAGTTTTTAAATCAAATATTATATTATTAATTGTTATTTTATTCCTAAAAATCTAATGTTCGGCAAAATGACTTAGATAAGGATATATATATTAATAATAAACAATTTGGGGTTCGTTTGTCATGTTATAGTAAGTGTATTAACCATATAGTGAAAGAAAACAAAAAGACATGGTAAAAGTTAAATTATTTAACTTAGAGTTAAATCTAATTGATAAGGTTAAAATAATACCCTAAAATTGTCTAAATCCTATTGGTTGATAGTATTTCGACCCATCCCCACTTTAGCTTCGAAATAAGACCCTTTGGAACCATTATAAACCGATTTTGACTTTAATATAAAATAATATTTTGAGATATTCCTAAGGTGCCCCTATCCTCCCTTATAAAAGGGCACCTCCTCCCCCTCCTCCTCACACCAATTTGAGCACTCAAGATCGGCCAACCCCTGCCATTTTCTCCTCTCCACTTCCCTAGAATAATCCTAGAGGTCCTGGTCTTCTTCAAAGACCAATCTTAGTTCCCTAAGTGGAGGATTCAAAGAGGCGTTCCAAAGAAGAGGTAATATCCATTACCGATCTTTTCAATTTCTTTCTTCTTCAACTTCTTCTTCTTTAGTTGTTTCATGATAAAGTAATAACATCAGTATTACTTACATACTGGTCTGTTATTATAAATATTAAACAACCCTAATTCACCTTCTATCCGTCCTACGGAAAAATGAAATCACCGCGCGTGCGTACGTACGGAATAACGTCTCCACGCCGTGGTGTAATCTATTTTTCCACCATCACTTTACAAGGATGGGTATAATGGTGTAATGAGTAACTATTTTTGATTATTATAAAGTAATATTGATACTGAAATAATATATATATACTCCAATACAGTTCCACGATCATAGGAATGATATCATCACTCGTGCGTACGTACGGAATACCGTCTCCACGATGTGATGCGACTCGTTCTACATGATCATCATTACATAGTAATTATATAAATGAATTGAATGAATAAATATGATATATGTCACACTAATACCATTCTGGATATAAGGTATCTATAACCTTAAAATAAGAATAAGAATGTATTCGGCAAAACACACATAAGAACAAAAGGCAATAAAGACCCGAGTAACAAGTAACAATGAAATATTACTATCAAGAAGTTAAGAATATGACCATATATGATATCATATCAATATGTATGATTCTGGAATAAGTCAATAACATTATTTAAACCATTATACAGGAGCTTCGGGCACGTACAAAGCAAATTGGACCTAAGGTAAAGGAAATATCACAATCTCATTTTTATCCGAGATTGTTTATTCGTAAGTATTTACTGGGGTGTATTTTATCATGCACATCCATGTTTCATATATATGTAATATTATTTCCATCCACCTACAATTGTTTAAATCCATTTTTACCCTTCGGTGAGTTTTTAGTAAAAGAAATGAAAGGAATCTTTTGTCGTTTTTCGTATGAGGTACTTTTTGACTTTTCCGACAAAAGTACGAAGAATGTTTTTTTTAACTTATACGACATGAATGGATTTTAAAAAAAAATTATTTCCAAGAATCTTCCATTACAAGTTTTCAAGTTTATTTTTAATCAACTTCTTTTAGTTTAAAATTGTATGATATGTTAAGAATGGAAAAGTGTTTTTGAAGAAGAAAGGATATTTTCCTCAAGAATGGAGTTCAAGTGTTTTATCAAAATTATTTTCCATCTAAGATAATAAAGGGTTCTGTTTTTATCCATATTTTTACATTTATTTGATCATGTTGTGATGGAATTATTTTTATGAATTCCTTTATCTTATATGAATTGTTTTATGATGTCATGTTGTTTAAGAATCCCATTTTTATTACATGGGTTATGCGATGATGTATGATTTATGATTATGTGGCAAACATAAGAAAGGATTCATTATAAGATGGGTGGGACCTATATCTCCCTCCAATGCATTGGGTAAAGATTTTATATCTCATGAGATAGACATGTCTGGAACGGAAGGTTATTTTGGTTCAGTGATACAAGACTGAAACAAGGAGTGAACTCGGTTCAGAAAGGGACTTTGTCCACTAAGATAGTCTTGGAAATGAGTAATGACTAACAAGAAATGATTTTCCATGATTATGTGTGCATTCCACAAAGTTTCAAGTTTTATGTTATGATTATGGGGATCTCATTTTCACTTCTATGATTTATTCCATGTTAAGATATTATGATCTCTTTTGCAGGATTTGATTTTCAAAAAGATATGATATGATTTTTATTTCCTTTATTTGCCCTTGCTGATCATTTGAGCTCACCCTTTTATGTTTTCTTTTCCCCAGGTCAAGAAGATGGATATTAAGTAGAATATGCTAAAAGGGACCCTAGATATGATGAAATAAATGGGAGACACTATAGAAGATTTATGAACCAGTTGTTTATGTTTCCCAGTTTCTAAAGACACTATACCTATATGGTCCTTTGTGGTTTTGTCATATGTTGTAATAAGTGTGCTTCAATTTTGAAGTATTAACAATGTATGTAAAGTATGTGTTGTTATAGTGAAAATGATTTTGTCATGTTTTTATATTCGTTGCACATGATGAAATACACAAGGATAAGTGTGGAGAAGTTTATGTTATTAATATTTTCATGTCTTATTATATAATCTCTTTACTAATTTTATATGAAATGTGCATAATTTGTGTGAAATATTAATGTTTTAATACTAAGTATAATCTTTGAGAATTTTTAGAAGTAGTCCAATTGGGTAAGTTTCCTATTTTATTTATAACGCTCACCCTAATGATCCAAATTGTGTGGTTATTGATTTTTAGTATTCTTAATTCAATATACATAAATTCATTATAAGGGATATTGGGCCAATCCTTCCATTTGATGGATCACATTTACCACACAAGATGACCTACAAAATATGTGAAGAAAATGGACCAGTCATGAAGATTGAATTACTGGGCTCACTCTAGAAGTTAAAAATCCTTCATTCTCATTAATGGTTCGGGGGACAATGTAAAGAGTCTTGGATAAAAATTTCAAGGCCCAAATCCAAAAACATGGGTCCCAACATATGATTTCAAGTCCAGCCCACCATTCTGGCCAAGAAATAAAAGTAGTACATAATTCATGCCATATCTCATTATGTAAGCATCCAATCAAGATGATATTTTTCATTGCGAAATAGGAGATATTGGCGGCCGATTTTGTTGAATCCATCATTCGGTTTTGAAGGCATCATCATATTCAAAAACCCTTTCACATGTTGGACATCTAAAAGATTTGATTGAAAAGGACGGATTAAATTTGTTTAATAAACCAGACATATCATTGGATACATAAGTCCAAATGACTCCACCTTTTAAGAGGGGTCAGAATAATTTATTATATACAACTAGGAAGAAGGAGTTTTCTCGAGATTCAGCAGTCTGAATAGCTAACATGGCGATGCAAGTTGAGGGATAGATTGGGAATGCAAATACTCCACTCCTTGGGATATAAATACTATCCCTTTCTCTCCTTGAGAGGGGTTAGAATTTCAGAAGAGAGGAGATAATATTGGAACGACCAAAGCCTCTACAAAGGCTTGGGAGGATCCTCCACCCTCATGTTTTTACTTGAGAGACCTTTCCTCCTCTCTTTGTTTTCATTTACTTTTATGTTCTTCATTGTTGTAATTTTGTAAGTGCTTTCCCTAGTAATTCTGTTTTAATGCAGGTTTCTTCTTATATATATCTTATACTCATCCACCTTCTTTAGTCTAATATTAATGCTCTTAAAATATTTTAAATAAAGTTTAATCCCCTTCCCCTATTTTTCATTCTAATTCAATATAAAGTTCATTTTTTAATTATCATCATTGTTCGTGTGTGTGTGTGTCCGATGCACCAAACATTTCTTATCCATTTGGTTTCCTTATTTTATTAAATTATAATCATAATAATTATAATGATATTATTAAAAACCAAAATGGAAGAGTAAATCTCTCATTGGGGTGAGTTATAATTTAGGTTTGTTAAGTGATTGAGATCTTTTGCTTGATGAATATTCCTTAAATTAACATTGTGTATATTGGACTTAACATGTCATGGATTAATTACTTGTTTTTTTAACATGTGGTTTCAATGGATTATTGGAACCATAAATACACCACCATCAATAAGCTCTGATTGAGATTAAAATATTATGTTAAGTTAAGTCTTGGATTTAATCTTTAACACTTAGGAAATCTAATCAACATCATCTTGTGACATGGGTGTTAATTTAATGCAATATAAAGAAAAGCTCAAGGATATAACAAGCTTAAATACCTAATGATGAACTCACTCCAATATTTATCAATTTGTTAAAACAAACATCATCCATATATTATTTCACAAGCTCTGCAAACAAACCCCCAATCAGAATACAATTGACTAAAAAAATGACTATTAAAAAGTATCATCATCGAGGATTCGACCCGAGAACTGCTATACACATTAGCAGAGCACCGGAACCATGACCGGTCGATAGACGAAAATATTCCGTGTGTTTCAATACCCTTCATTGGGAATTGTATAACCCCTAGTTTACCTTTAATTCTCTCAATCATTATTCATTAGACAATAAATTTAAGGGATACAATAGACCCAACCATCACCTAATCATAATTCAATAATAGTTTTTACATAATATCATAAAAACATGTTTGATTCGATATAGTATAACCTCTATAAAATAAAATGGGTTTTATAAATATTTTATCATCATAATCCTAAACCATATTGAGAATTGATATAAATGGTATCATTGTATTATATCCTAGTGAATTATAAGTAACATAAATGGATGTCTTCCTAGATTAAAATAACTTTAATAAGTTAATAGAACATTTATTGATTGATATTCAATTTTGATTTTAAAATCAACTATTTAAAAAAATCCCAAAATATTAGGGAATTTTTTTTTGAAAAGAATCATGGAATTTTTTAAATTTTTCTTCAAGGGAAATATTAGTATTGATTGTGGGACTTTTCATTCATGTGGTAAATGTAAAAAAAATATTTTATTCACATCATTAGTAAAAAGTAACTTGTTTTGAAAATGATAAGAAGATTAATTTTAAAACATTTTATAAAAAGTAAAGAAATGTTATAAATGATAATAATCAAGAATTTTAGAATAGTATAAAATTTATTAATATTATTTTAAAGAAAATATATTCATGGCTGGTAAAGATTCTAGGATGAAAAGAAAAAAAAACTTTTTTTATTAAAAATTTATTTTGGAGTTCTAAATACTCAGGGATAACAAAATAAAATTAAAAAATTAATTTATAGAAAAAATAAAGGAAGGATAATTATTTTATATATATGAATAATAGTTCATATAATTTATTCATTCTAAATTTAAGAATAACCGAAATCGGGAAATTATGAGATTGAAACATTAAACACATACCAATTTCATAACTTTTGATACATAACCCCTAGAAATAAATAAATTAGAATGACAAATTAATTATCCATAATATAAATATATTAATTATATTAAATTTCAATGGTTTAGTATGTAATCCACATGAAAAATTATGGTGGTAAATTTGGCATTTGCCTCACGAAAACAAAAAGCTAGATGGTAAACCCTCACCTCAAGTCTGAACTCCTTTATATGTTCTAAATCCAATTGTATATCAATTTTAATTTTATTATGCATCTCTACCATAACCATAATCATACATTTAATAAAATTAATTGTGTATTCATTACATATTTTTACCCTTTCATTAATAATATTTCACTATCATCATTATTTTAGGTGTTAATTGCTTATTTCTTTAAGTATGATTAGTTTCGAAGTTATGGCCCTTGCATCTTGATCACAGTTCTATCATCTGAAATTTTTTAATAATGATATAAATTTAATTTATATTAATTATATAAATTTTTATAACAATCCATAAAATGAGGATATATATAAATAAAATACATTGTACATGGAGACGATAACATGTTCGTACAAATCAATGCAATTTCGATTTTATAAGAAAAAAATTGAACAAATGTTAAATAATATTTTATAATTAAATAATAATAATAAACATATCATAATTATGATATATATTTATTATTTACATCACTATAATATTTAATGTAATTTGGGGATGGAAAATGAAACATATCACTATGCCGAGGATGTTGTCCGCAGATACACATGAGTGATACATTTATTTACCATTTGAAAGAAAGGAGGGAGAAAATGGTTTTACCATATTAACAAAAAAATTAATTGTGACTATTATAATACATTAATTATTTTTTTATTGATACAATATATTTTTAGAATGTAGAAGAATAAATTATCTTTGAATGAGTTGGGTGAGATGATTACCTCTTCTCTAAGAGTCCTCCTTTGGACTACACCATAATCCATCATAGGATGGTATTAGGGTATCAAAAAATGCTATGAATTTTGATAATGAATCTAGAAATTTTTTAGGTAGTTATTTTTAGCAATATGGATAAATTATTTTGAATAATGTATAATAATAGGTGAGATTTTATATGTGAGGGTATGTACAAAGATGGAATTACTTATAAGAGGAAAATAGTATAAAGACACTTCATTATGTCGGTGGAACCAAATGCAATATAATTTGAATCTAAGAAATAAAAGTTCTAAATTCATTTATCCTAAATTATTCAAATAGTTTCATGTAGAAATTTTACCCTTATCTCTTAGTTTAAACTCATTGGAAATCCCTTTTAACCATAAATACTATAGTAATTTTTCAGTTTTTTCAAATTTAATTATTAACAAAAAGGTGGGAGAAATCATTACATAATTTGGATATCCTGATTCAACATATATGGATTCAAATTTATTTTTAGTAATTTTCAGAAATTAATTTTACTAAAATCATATAGTACATAATAAACCCCATTTTTTAGAAATATAAATATTTTATATGAAAACTAATATTACATTTAGCTCTTTTTGATTATTGATTATATGTGGAATATTAAAATATATGATTAAATATATATTCCATATATTTAATTTTAATCACTAATCAATAGGGATTTTCTTAAATTATTATTATAAAACACACTACGCAGATTAAAGTAGTTATATGAACAATATTTTCTTATCTTCAAAAGATTATATCTTCATTCTTCACCATTTCATAAAAAATGTATCATTTTTAATCAAAAATTAACAACAAAGTTTTATAAAAATTACTTTTTAATAGTAGTAATATATTTTTTTGTATAAAAATAATAATATATAGAGTAATATGATTCATTAAAAATATAATTATTTAAATAATGAAATGATATTATTAATATTTATTGATTTTCTCATAGGAATTTTTCAATACATTGGATTCAAGGGAAAAATATCATTATATATTATATAATTTGGTTAATCCTATTTATAAAAACAAATTAAAAATATATTTTATAAAGTCCATAATATATAATGGTTCATATAGGCTGAAGGTTTTGTATAAAAAAACTATAAAAAAAATTCAAATTTAAATAAAATCAATACAGATAAAATCTCAGGGTGTTACATTTAGACCAATTCAAATGAAATTAAAGTGGGACCTAGGTTTTCTTTAGAGTGGATGGTGTTGTTGGTGTGATTTTCTTATGTTTTTTTGGGACTATTTTCTCTTAAAACAAAAGATCAAAGATGTTTGACAATTTAATATAATTTTTTTAAATAATGTTTTTGAAGAAGTAGCCTCAGCTCAAATACTAGCCTTTTTTACCTATTAAATAATAATAAAATTTTAATTCATCATTTTTTCTTACATATATTTATATGAAACATAAATTTATTTTTCTGACATGTAACATATGGCTTATTTAGAGGGATGTAATAATCTCAATACCAACAACCATTTCTTAACATTGTAATCAAATACCTTTAATCCATCCTAACATCAACCGCAACCCCATTAAATGTGTTTTAATTAATTCCATTAAAGGCATATTATGAATTAAAAAAGAACTATAAAAGAATAATTAAATGTTAATGTATAGTGGAAACCTCACATTTCTTATAAAAATAAAACACCTCTAGAGGAATTACATTTATGAAAATTATAATTCAAGGGAATAATTCAAAAATTAGGGTGGGGATATTCTCCTTGGTTTGACCAATAGGGTTCTATTATTCTATCATATAAAAATGATTATAGTATAAAATAGAATAATTAAAATACAATAACAACAACCACTCATGGTAATCTATTTTTAGATTCGATGCTTCTATTTTAATGAGCTGTAATCCTCTTCATATAAGAAAGAGAGTGATCTTGGAATCCTTGTGTGCTTCAATATATTGATCACCCATAAGAGTAGCATGAAACAACTATTCCTTCTTTATTGATTCTAGTATATTCTAGTTCCTCATAAATTTAAATCCCTATCTCACTTCCTTTCATATGGATTCCAAATGAATCTCTTGAGGTTGGAATATCTATTTAAGAAACCCCCTTTATAATCTTCCTAGCCATGATGTATATTCCCATGATTTTATATTTCTATATCATAATGGATGATGGTTGTGTGGATGTTTTGGAGAATTATTATAATGACCCACCTAATTATAAATAATATTCGCTTTATTTTGACTCAAATAAATGTCTAATGTTTATTTAAAACACATACAATTATTTTATTATATACAATTGGATTTTAAATGGATTTTATGTATCATTACCATTGATAATATATCCCTTGAACAATGATTACATGACTAGTTTAAATATAGGGTTTTCACAAATCTTTTTCTCATAGACAAAGGAAGTGATGACCTTAAACTGTAGGATCATACCCTATGAAGCCAATTTTTCAGGGCTTCCAAAGGAGATATAATTTCAGGTATTTTTTTGCAGACTGAGGCCAAAATGTGATACATCAACTTATGTTTGATAGAAATAATTTATTTGTGATGTTTAAGCACATCGATATCACAACTCAAAACATCTTCAACGAACGACTCCATGAAATCAACACCATCACACACCTTACTCTTATAGAATACAATAATTTAATAAATATATGTGTATAAAGACACTAAAAATAATATTATGTACATTATTTTTCCTAGAATAATGAATATATTTACCATACAATGATTGTTACCTTGTAAATGATTTTTCAAGAATAAGAAGTATTTTTTATTAATATTCAAATTCAATTAAGAAATATATTTTAATGAATTAATATATTTTTAAAATAATTTTTTTTTTAAAAAATATTATTATTAAGTAACTTTAATTAAATATAAATTATCATATAAATTTTATGAATTCAAAAGTAATTTATCTTAATATTTGATAGTTGTTTTTATCAAAACCCATCAATTTTCAATAAATGTCAATTTATATTTTAAAAATGAAAATTAAAATATTTAGATAAAATAAATATTATCATTGTGATGTTGATGTCAAAATTATACAATGGTTAATTTTTCATAATTTTCCTAGTCATTTAAATGTTTGGTTAAAAATTAAATACTTTATAAATATATAGCGAGTTTTATGAAATCATAATATCGTAAATTTGATGTAATAAAAACTACTAAAATGTTTGTATGAAAAATTTTATTTTTCACTTTAAAATAATTTGATTTTATGTTTATTTTATTTATTATATGAATCCTTTGTGAATCCTCAATGACTTATAATATTGTTTAGGATTTGAAAATGATTTATTTCAATGTGTGACTCACCTCCGCATAGGAAAGGGAAATATATTATTATATTAGGTCCTTTTACTTGTAAAATAATTTATAACAGTCCCTTTTCTAGAAACCATGGGAATGAACCCTAGGATGGTCTGTGGTTTTGAATATTTTATTATGTAGTGTCCAAAACGAAAGTAATAATGAAATCCCACTCATTTTCCTATATAAACCCACCCAAACTCAAATTTATCTTTACTAAAAATCCTTATACCTCTTCCAAACATTTCTAACTTATACCCAGAGTCCTGAAAAGGTGCCCCAGGCTCCCAAAGAATCCTCTCCCAAGCATTTGATTCATACATACAAGTAAGTGATTTCCCTCTTCATTTTTCCATTCAAGCACTTCTTTTATATTATGCTTCTTAAATAACATTTTTATATATTGGGATATAATGTTCCATGATCCCCTTACATTCCATTTGATGTATAAATTTTTAAATCTTCCATTAACTCCCATTAATCCCCCTGTAATCCTTTAATCCCACATTTTACTATGCTGAAATTCCATAAGGGATCTTCCACTAGTCTCCTTTATCAAGCATACTTTTTATGTTATGAATTATAATTTACATTGGATATTTTTGGATATGTTAAGAAATATTACTATTACATCCATTTCATGTATATTTTATGGGAGACCCATTTCTCTCTCATCAACCCATTTTATGTATTTCTATATGACGGTGTTATGCTACCAAAATTTCACAACAATTTTCGATGCCAAGATAAAAGTGTAGTGAATACCATACCCATTTATATATCATGGGTTTTCACCTTTATACACAAATAATATTGATTGTGTACTAACATGTCTGTATTCCACATTTCTAGATCATGGAAAAAAATTATGGTGCTTAATGAATCCATGTTATATGATCTACGTGGCACACTTAAGCATGATATTGAAATTTTTATGAAGGGTATGCCCTGATAGTTCTTCAATGTGTTGGGAAATGTTTAGTATCATGATATATCATGTTGGGATATGGGTTTAACTGATTCCTTTATAGGAATTGTTTCCACCATGAATTCATGGAGGTTTATCATTGAATTATGTTTATGATATAGTGTTTTTAGTTGTTTCCCCATTTCTAGTGATATGATTATCATGCTAAATCATGCCTTATTATTCATGTTACTTTATTTCTTATTGATATTCCTTGTATAACATGTATTTTTATCGTTATGTTGTTCCATGTTTATTCCCTTACTAGGCTTTATAGCTCACCCATTTCTTATGTATGTCCTCAAGTTATCATATTCATTGTTATGTAAGAAGGAATGTAATGGTCATGTAAAATAACTTTTCAATAAAGATGTTGTGTTTCATATTTTAAGTTGTTATGTAATGCTTATAATTTCTCAAGAAACTTGACCTCTCAAATTTCCGAATTTTATTATGTGAAATTTTATTTAATAAATCATGTTTAAATATGAAATAATGATCTAGGTTATTATGATTTTTTCTTGAATTTATTAAACTAAGGAAATTAGAATTGGTCTCACGTAAAAAATAATTTACATCAATAAATTCTTCTTTTAACCCATATAGATAAAAAAGTGGAAAAGTACCAAGTCATAATCTTGGGTAGAAGTCATACATGACATTGGGAATATAATATAATGCTTAAAAAGTCTTATAGCATATGATCGAATGTAATATGCTCTTAGAAAGTCATAATAGTCTAAAAATGAAAAAAATAAAAAGTCATACATGACCTATGGAATGTCTTAGTACCCTAGGGAAGTCTTACATCTCAAGGTGGAAATTATTACACAAATGTAAATTCTTATAGTTTTGAAATGTGAAATAATATAGTGTCATACATGGGAAATAAATGTCTTATGAGTAGATTATAACACAACCACATGAAAATTTGTACATAATATTAAATTCATATATAGACTATCAAAGTCATATATATATATATATATATTGGGTTAATATCAATCATTTTCCAATCACATTCCCTCTAAAGTCATATTTGAAGAGAAAATTCAATCAAACTATCGCCTACGAAAGTAAAATGAATATTGAGACCCAAGGCATACACACTATATCCCTTTATCAATTTTGGACCCAAAAATCATAAAATACATAATTATATTAGGTATTTTACAAAATAAAGTGAAAAAATAAAAATCAATATAAAAAATTGAGTTATATTCAATTAAAAATTTTAATCATAGAATTAATAAAACCAATGTATGGATCTATAGTTAATTCCAAAATGAATAAAATAATTAAAACTCGTGATTTAAATTATTGAGAAATTAAATTACAGAATTACTAAAATAAGAAAAATTAGTGAATTTATAATGTTTTAATTCAGTTTTTGGGTTACCTTTACTTTAAACATATAATTAAATATTGAAATTATTGGTTGTCATCACTACCCACAGTTAAAAAATGATAATCAATAGAAATAAAATTAATTCAGCCTACAATATTAATATCCTTCCTAGTTACAACCACACTAACAAATAAACAATAATGTTATAGATTCCGTAATCATTATAATATTCGTACACCCAATATAAATTTTAATCTATACCTTTTCTAATTCACTCAAACTATTTACAAGTAATTCTTACCCATGTCAATACATGACCAAACTCACCTAAAAATTTCCACACATTACACTAAGAACATAGGAAAATGGAGTTATTCTCATTCCCATAGTTTATTTGATATACCAATAGCTTTCCAAGCCAAAGTTCTCTACCAGCAGAATATAGTGTGCTACTCAAGAGAAATTTCAATGGGATGTTCTGAGGTTCAATGTTCAGCAGAACAAGATATTTAAAATAATGATTAAATATTAATGTTTTTAATATCATTATTATAAATAATGTAAAAATTTTATAAGTATTTAATTATTAATGAAACTCATTAAACCCCTCACATAAATGTCTCTACCAACTCACTCTACCTTATTTTCTTTTTTAATGTGACAGAAACCAATTAGTGTATAATAATTAATGGACTTCATAACTTCTATAGTTTTAATCTATCCTATTTTTTTAAAAGTTTATTAAATTATTATTGTTATATTATTATTCAAACAAGAAATATTTTTATTTTGATAATAATAGTGAATTATTTGTATAAAAATGATGAATTGAATCTTTTAAATCTATTTCCCAGAAAAAATTAAAGCCCCAATTCAATAAACTAAAAAAACTATTTATCCCTATAATTTTGATGAAAACACACTCTCCCCCACAATTATTAAAAATATAACAAATAATTCATAGAAAATATTTATTGGTAGGAATAATTGTAGCACATAATGTAATTTTCCAAGTAGATATTATGTGGATTCTAAAGCATAATTAGGGTAAAATTTTACGGTGTCCAAAAATATATATTAATTATACATATAGATTTTTAATGAATAATGGCCATTATTATAATCTTATAACACCAAAGTCATGGGGATTAAAAAAGAATCAAAGAATGTTTTAGTTTCCCTACATGGCCTAAGATGATAAAGAAATTGATTTTATAGATGAATATGAAATAAAAATATGATAATGTCTCTCAAGTAAGATATTGTTAAATTAATAAAATTCAACTCGTATAATAGGTGGTTATTTAAAATTTACTAACCTAAATTAAATTTCATTTAAATAGTCATCAAAATCACTCCTCAGTAATGAATGTTCAATATATTCAATATCAATGAATTCTAAATAACTAGTAATTAATTTTTCACTAGGATGGACATATAGATACTCAATTGTGTACCCTAATAACAATCTAAATATTGAAAATGAAAAATAAATCATCATGTAGAAATTCAAAATAGGTTACACAAAAAATATATCATAAGGTATTTTTTCACTCCCCAAAAATCATAATAGACACAACTTACAATTAATTTCATGTTGATTTTTTTTCAAGAAAAACATAATACTATGAGTATCTAGACCATTATACAATAAAGGGAAAACATATGATTCATTATTTATAAAAATAAGGGAGGATCCTGCACACCTCCACAGATTCCTTCTCAAAAAAACCTTGACATTTTATTATGTTTTATCTATTGACTTTAATAATTTTCTAGAATTCATATTTTTTGAGTACAACTACAATCAATGGAAATTTATTAGTTATTATAAATTCTCATTTCTATTTCTAATGTATCATACCTTTCATGAGATTCATCATAGAGGAGAAAAATAAAAATTTATATCTATCTTGAAATTATATTTTATGAATTATTTTTAATGGATATATATGGATTTTCTATGTACTGTAAAGAGTTCTCAAAAGCATACCTTCCCTGATACACAAGTTATATCATTTAGATATTTCTTTATCTCTCTTCTTAAATAATTATTGGATTTAATTCTTCACATCCTGATTATAACGACCCATACTTTACATACATTGTTAATACTTCAAAATTGAAGCACACTTATTACAACATATGACAAAACCACAAAGGACCGTATAGGTATAGTGTATTTAGAAACTGGGAAACATAAACAACTGGTTCATAAATATTCTACAGTGTCTCCCATTTATTTCATCATATATAGGGTCCCTTTTAGCATATTCTACTTAATATCCATCTTCCTGACCTAGGGAAAAGAAAACATAAAAGGGTGAGCTCAAATTCTCAGCAAGGGCAAATAAAAATCATATCATATCTTTTTGAAAATCAAAACCTGCAAAAGAGATCATAATATCTTAACATGGAATAAATCATAGAAGTGAAAATGAGATCCCCATAATCATAACATAAAACTTGAAACTTTGTGGCATGCACACATAATCATGGAAAATCATTTCTTGTTAGTCATGACTCATTTCCAAGACTATCTTAGTGGACAAAGTCCCTTTCTGAACCGAGTTCACTCCTCGTTTCAGTCCTGTATCACTGAACCGAAATAACCTTCCATTCCAGCCATGTCTATCTCATGAGATATAAAATCATTACCCAATGAATTGGAGGGAGATATAGGTCCCACCCATCTTATAATGAATCCTTTCTTATGTGTGCCACATAATCATAAACCATACATCATAGTGTAACCCATGTAACAAAAATGGGATTCTTAAACAACATGACATCATAAAACAATTCATATAAGATAAAGGAATTCATAAAAATATTTCCATCAAAAAATAATAAAATCCATGTAATAATAGGGATAAAAATAGAACCCTTTTATTATCTTAGATGGAAAATAATTTTGATAAAATACTTGAACTCTATTCTTGAGGAAAATATCCTTTCTACTTCAAAAAAACTTTTCCTTTCATAACATGTCATAAAATTTTAAACTAAATGAAGTTGATTAAAAATAAACTTGAAAACTTTTAAATTATGCTTATTGGAAATATTGTTTTAAAAAATCCATTCATGCCGTATAAGTTAAAAAAACATTCTTCGTACTTTTATCGGAAAAGTCAAAAAGTACCTCGTATGACAAAAGAATCCTGTCATAGATATTACTAAAAACTCACCAAAGGGTAAAAAATGGATTTAAACAATTGTAGGTGGATGGAAATAATATTACATATTGATTAAACATGGATGTGGATGATAAAATACACCCCAGTAAATACTTACGAATAAACAATCTCGGATAAAAATGAGATTGCGATATTTCCCTTATCTTAGGTCTGATTTGCTTTGTACGTGTCCGAAGCTCCTGTATAATTGTTTAAATAAATTTATTGACTTATTCCAGAATCATACATATTGATATGATATCATATATGGTCATATTCTTAGCTTCTTGTTAGTAATATTTCATTGTTACTTGTTACTCGGGTCTTTATTACCTTTTGTTCTTATGCGTGTTTTTCCGAATACATTCTTATTCTTATTTTAAGGTTATAGATACCTTATATCCAGAATGGTATTAGTGTAACATATATCATATTTATTCATTCAATTCATTTATATAATTACTATGTAATGATGATCATGTAGAACGAGTCGCATCAAATCGTGGAGACGGTATTCCGTACGTACGCACGAGTGATGATATCGTTCCTATGATCGTGGAACTGTATTGGAGTATATATATATTATTTCAGTATCAATATTACTTTATAATAATCATAAATAGTTACTCATTACACCATTATACCCATCCTTGTAAAGTGATGGTGGAAAATAGATTACACCACGGCGTGGAGACGGTATTCCGTACGTACGCACGCGCGGTGATTTCATTATTCCGTAGGATGGATAGAAGGTGACGTAGGGTTGTTTCATATTTATAATAATATATCAGTATGTAAGTAATACTGATGTTATTACTTTATCATGAAACAACTAACGAAGAAGAAGTTTAAGAAGAAAGAAATTGAAAAGATCGGTAATGGATATTACCTCTTCTTTGGAACGCCTCTTTGAATCCTCCACTTAGGGAACTAAGATTGGTCTTTGAAGAAGACCAGGCCCTCTAGGATTATTCTAGGGGAGTGGAGAGGAGAAAATGGCTGGGGTTTGCCGAGCTTGAGTGCTCAAATTGGTGTGAGGAGGATGGGGAGGAGGTGCCCTTTTAGAAGGGAGGAGAGGGGCACCTTAGGAATATCTCAAAATATTATTTTATATTAAAGTCAAAATCGGTTTATAATGGTTCCAAAGGGTCTTATTTCGAAGCTAAAGTGGGGATGGGTCGAAATCCTATCAACCAATAGGATTTAGACAAGTTTAGGGTATTATTTTAACCTTATCAATTAGATTTAACTCTAAGTTAAATAATTTAACTTTTACCATGTCTTTTTGTTTTCTTTCACTATATGGTTAATAAACTTACTATAACATGCCAAACGAACCCCAAATTGTTTATTATTAATATATATATCCTTATCTAAGTCATTTGGCCGAACCTTAGATTTTTAGAAATAAAATAACAATTAATAATATAATATTTGATTTAAAAACTATTTTGTGTCAATTTTGACACTATTTGATATATGATTTTTGTGAAAGTCATAACAGAATTATATATTCTAACAAAGTTTATTAAATCAACACTAATATATCATAGGAACCTAGAAAATTAGTGGAATTTATAAAAAGTCTCAAATTGCATTTATTTTGGTGTTTATAACATCAATTATGTCAATATTTCATTAATAAGATAATTACTGCATCATCATTGTGTCATAAATAAATTAAATTATTTAATGTCTAAAAATTACAAATAAAATACCATTATGTAGGAAATCGTTTTATCTTTCTAATGAAAATTTATAGTCGAATTTAGCTTATGTATAACCCCATATTAAAAATGATTTACTTATTAAACTTTGATTTTAACTATTTTAACCCTTCTTTAAATAAATTAATAAATGTCCTAATCTAACCCAAGTGGGCCTAAATGGTCATATTTTATTCATAAGGTTGTTTTTGGTCGAATTACACTTATCCAATAGAATTAGGACATGTGTTAGGGTAATAGTAATATCATATTTACCCTTAGTTACCCTATTTACTATTAACCGCGGTAAAAAAAGTAAAAAGTTACTATTCACCAAAAATTATTCTCATCTCATTGAACCACATTTTAGTCCTTGATATTAACCGTGTCTGTCGGATTTTCGAAATTCCATTCACAGAAGCGGTAAAATTATGTTTTATGCAAAATTCAGTTTTTAACCTACCACTTAGTGGTTTCACTATTCATCATAAATTGAATGTTTTCGGAAAAATACCAAAATTTCACCCAAGGCTAATTTCGATATTCCGAATCCAAAAATGAAGTCCATTTTAAAAAATAAAATTTATAAAATTTCAAAAAGTGGTTATTACTATTCATAACGGCTAGTTTTAATAATATTTTAATAGCATATCGTTGTTTAGTGAAACTCGGTATTGCGTACGACGCAAGCTATCGAGGAAGGTCGCAATTGCGTGTAAAGTAAGCCAAGCTAGTATGTAGTGAAAGAATCCTTTGAAAACAAAATATTACTCATAAAAATCTTGGGTGTTACATTCTACCCCCCTTAAAAAGAATTTCGCCCTCGAAATTCGTCACTTTGTAACAAACAGATGAGGATACTTCTCCCTCATCATATCCTCATGCTCCCATGTAGCTTCTTCAAGTTGGTGGTTCCTCCATAAAACTTTCACCAAGAGAGTGGTCTTGTTTCATAGGACTTTTTCGCTACGATCCAGAATCTCTATCGGCTGTTCTTCATAAGAAAGATCTTGCTCCAGCGGTACAACTTTTGAGCTGAGTACATGTGAAGGATCAGGTATGTACTTTCTCAGGAGAGATACATGGAACACATCGTGAACTTGAGAGAGATTCGGTGGAAGCGCCAATCGGTAAGCTACCTTCCCAACACGATCCAGTATTTCGAAAGGACCGATATATATAGGGCTCAACTTCCCGTTCTTTCCAAATCTCATAACCCTCTTCCAGGGAGATATTCGTAAGAACACTTTATCACCCACTTCAAACTCTAGGTCTTTTCTTCAGTTGTCGGCATAACTTTTCTGTCGACTCTGAGCTGCTCTTATGTGTTGTTGAATAGATCTAACCTTTTCTGCCATTTCATCAATGAGATCAGGTCCTAATAGCTTTCTTTCCCCAACTTCATCCCAGCAAGTTGGAGTCCTGCATTTCTTTCCATAGAGAACTTCATAAGGAGCCATCTGAATACTGGAGTGAAAGCTATTATTATAAGAAAATTCCACCAAAGGTGGGTGTTGATCCCAACCTCCTTTGAAATCCATAGAGCAAGATCTCAACATATCTTCTAGGGTTTGAATTTTTCTCTCAGACTGACCGTCTGTCTGGGGATGATAAGCAGTGCTGAAACTCAACTCTGTATCCAGAGTATGCTGAAGACTTCTCCAGAACTTAGAGGTAAATCTCGGATCCCGATCAGATATAATATTAAGTGGTACTCCATGCAATCTTACCACTTCCTTTACATATATCCTGGAAAGCTGATCTAGAGAGAAATCCTCTTTAATAGGAATGAAGTGTGCAGACTTTGTAAGATGATCAACTATGACCCAGATAGCATTATTGCCTTTGGATGTTTTAGGAAGTCCTGTGACAAAGTCCATAGTGATGTTTTCCCATTTCCATTCGGGTATGGGTAATGGTTGTAACATCCCCTTAGACTTTTGTCTCTCAGCTTTAACTTGTTGACAAACCAAGCATCGAGAGACATATTCAGCAACATCTCTTTTCATGCCATCCCACCAGAAGTACTCTTTCAGGTCCCTATACATCTTCGTGCTTCTAGGATGAATAGAGAATGAAGAACTATGAGCCTCATCCAGCAGCTCCTTCTTTAATTCGGGGATGGAAGGAACACAAACCCGATTCCTGAACTTTATTATCCCATCACAATCAAGGTTGAATTCAGGAACATTTATCACCTTCTTTTGTAACTCGACATCTTCTTTCTGTGCCTCTTTAATCTTCACATGTATAGATGGTTGAACATTCATTTGAGAAAGTTAAGATTTTTACCCTTCCATTATAATTCCAAGATCCATCCTTTTTAAATCCATAAATATTGGATCCTTTGTGATCCTCATCATGGATAAACAATCATGGTCTTGTCGACTTAATGCATCTGCCACCTTGTTTGCTTTCCTAGGGTGGTAATGGATTTAGCAGTCATAATCCTTAATCATCTCCAACCATCTTCTTTGACGCATATTCAACTCCTTTTGTGTGAAAATATACTTTAAACTTTTATGATCAGTATAAATATCACACCTTTCACCATAAAGGTAATGCCTCCAAATATTTAATGCAAAGATTACCGCAGCCAACTCCAAATCATGTGTTGGGTAATTTTTCTCATGGATTTTCAACTGTCGTGAGGAATAAGCTATCACCATATCATTTTGCATAAGAACACACCCCAATCCCTTCTTGGATGCATCACTGTAGATCACAAACCTTTCTCCACTACAAGGCAGTGTGAGCACAGGTGCACTGGATAACCTTCTTTTCAACTCCTTGAAATTCTGTTCACATTCCTCTATCCAGACAAACTTAACTCCTTTCCGACTCAACTTGGTGAGTGGATTAGATAACCGTGAAAAATCTTTTACAAAACGTCGATAATATCCAGCCAAACCAAGAAAACTTCGGATCTCAGTTACTGTTGTTGGTCTCGACCATCTTTCGATAACCTCTGTTTTTTCTGGATCCACAGATATCCCCTCTTTTGAGATTATGTGACCCAAAAATGCAACTTTTTGAAGCCAAAATTCACACTTGGTAAATTTGGCATAAAGCTTCTCCTTTCTCAGGGTCTTCAATATAATTCTCAAGTGATCTTCATGCTCTTCCTTGATCTTTGAATAGACAAGAATATCGTCTATAAAGACTACAACAAATTGATCAAGATAGTCTCTAAAGATTCTATTCATTAGATCCATGAAGATAGCAGGGGCATTATTAAGACCAAATGGCATCACTATAAATTCATAGTGTCCATACCTTGTACGGAAAGCCGTCTTTGGTATATCCTCCCTTTTGACCCTTAATTGATGATACCCTGAACGAAGATCAATCTTGGAAAAGTACTGAGCTCCTCGTAGTTGGTCAAATAAGTCATCAATGCGTGGGAGAGGATATTTGTTCTTGATAGTGATCTTGTTAAGTTCTCGATAATCAATGTAGAGTCTCATTGATCCATCTTTCTTCTTAACAAATAGAACAGGTGCTCCCCAAGGTGACGCACTAGGGCGTATGAATCCCTTATCAATATTCTCTTAGAGTTGCTTCTTCAATTCCTGCAACTCAATTGGGGCCATTCTATAAGGTGTCTTTGAAATAGGCAAAGCACCCGGTACGAGTTCTATTGAATACTCAACTTCACGATTTGGTGGAAGACCCAGTAATTCCTCCGAAAAGACATCATCAAACTCCCTTACAATGGGCATATTCTTAATCCTGAGTTTCTCACCAACCATTTGAGATAAATAACCTTCATTTAGTGGAATCAATACCCATAAGATGGATGAAATTTCCACTGGAAGGTTATGTTCATCCTTGCATTGGTATACGATTGTAGATTGATCTGGAATATGAAATGTGCCTTCCCTTCTTTGGAAATTGATATGAGCTCCATGTAGAGAAAGCCAATCCATGCCAAGAATCACATCAAATTCCACTAAATGAAGGATCACAAGATTTGCAGGAAGCACTTTCCCACAAACTTCGATCGGAGAAGAATTATAAACTTTTGATGCGACTGTTGTGACATTAGGTGTTGTCACAGCTAACTCAACATCTAATTGTTGAGGTAATATGGTGATACCCTTAGAAAATTCTTTAGAAATAAAAGAGTGGGTGGATCCAGAATCAAATAAAACATTTTCTACTTTAGAGTGGACGATAAGTGTACCTTTCACCACTTTGTTATCGTACTCCACATCGCTGATAGAAATTGCATGTGACTTTCCTTTGTCTTTAGCCTTAAGATTTTGTTGACGTCGACCATCATCATCAACCCTTGGATTTGGGAATTGATTGGCATAATTCCCCATCTCCTTGCACTTGAAACATTGAAGTGTAGTAGGTTCATTCTGTGTATCCCTTCCTTTGTTTGCGTCATTAGACATCTTCTTCCCATTATCACGGCATTCAAATGCCCGATGACCTTCTTTTCCACATTTAAAACATTTACATGTCCCTTTAAGACAACTCCCTCCATGTTTCATTCCACACTTTGAGCATAAGGGAAATTTCATCTTCTTTTCAGTGTGCTCTTTAGATTTTCCTTTGAATTCCATCTTCCTCTTCTTATCAAACCCATGTGACTGATGGGTTACTCCAATCTCCATCTCGACTTTGATAGCACATCGAACGATTTCCTCATAGCTATTGAAGTCCCTTATGGCTAACACCCTTCGAAGACTTGGTTTTAAGCCACTAAAGAATCGATCGATCTTACTCTCAGGTTGGATAATAATACCAGAAGCGTACCTTGCAAGTCTTGTAGAATTTTCTTCATAGGTACAAACATATTCATCATCCCTTTGCTTCAGTTCAAGAAACTCTTTCTCCATCTTTGTTCAGAGAATACGAGGGAAGTACTTATTGAAAAATAAGTTCTTGAACTCTTACCATTCCATAGACTCAATTTCATCACTTTGCCTCATATTCTTAATAATACTCCACCATTGATCAGCATCTCCTTCCAAACGATACACTGCTAGGATGACTTTATCATATTCAGAACATTGAAGAACTGAAAATATCTTTTCATTAGTACTAATCCATTGTTCAGCAACTAATGTATCAGTAGACCCACTGAAAGAAGGTGGACGCTGCCTCATGAAGGATTCAACAGAATGTTGCTCCTTCCTTTGCTCGTTTGGAAGTCCTGCATGATTCATAGCTTGAGAAAGTTGTGTGAGCATGGCTACAAGATTTTTCATTCCAGCTCCCATATCGTTTGGTTTCTCAGGGGGACAATCATTGCATTGCCCATCGCATTCCGCATTAACACGGTTCCTTCGGGTTCTAGCCATTGACTAAAACCAAGAAGAATAGTGTGAGCAACACTAATTATAATAGGAAAACCACATAATCAAGGATAAAATTTCACACTTAAGGTTTTATCCTAGGGTATTCATGGCCATTTCTAAAACACTAAGATTGTGTTCTATTCTTAGACTTATCCTTAGGGTTCTTACTAAGGCTTTCACATCCTAGTTTCCAAAGGTTGACTATACCTTTCCTCTGATACCAACTATAATGACCCATACTTTACATACATTGTTAATACTTCAAAATTGAAGCACACTTATTACAACATATGACAAAACCACAAAGGACCGTATAGGTATAGTGTCTTTAGAAACTGGGAAACATAAACAACTGGTTCATAAATCTTCTACAGTGTCTCCCATTTATTTCATCATATCTAGGGTACCTTTTAGCATATTCTACTTAATATCTATCTTCCTGACCTGGGGAAAAGAAAACATAAAAGGGTGAGCTCAAATTCTCAGCAAGGGCAAATAAAAATCATATCATATCTTTTTGAAAATCAAAACCTGCAAAAGAGTTCATAATATCTTAACATGGAATAAATCATAGAAGTGAAAATGAGATCCCCATAATCATAACATAAAACTTGAAACATTGTGGCATGCACACATAATCATGGAAAATCATTTCTTGTTAGTCATGACTCATTTCCAAAACTATCTTAGTGGACAAAGTCCCTTTCTGAACCGAGTTCACTCCTCGTTTCAGTCCTGTATCACTGAACCGAAATAACCTTCTATTCCAGCCATGTCTATCTCATGAGATATAAAATCTTTACCCAATGCATTGTAGGGAGATATAGGTCCCACCCATCTTATAATGAATCCTTTCTTATGTGTGCCACATAATCATAAACCATACATTATAGTGTAACCCATGTAACAAAAATGGGATTCTTAAACAACATGACATCATAAAACAATTCATATAAGATAAAGGAATTCATAAAAATATTTCCATCACAACATAATCAAATCCATGTAATAATAGGGATAAAAATAGAACCCCTTTATTAGCTTAGATGGAAAATAATTTTGATAAAATACTTGAACTCTATTCTTGAGGAAAATATCCTTTCTACTTCAAAAACACTTTTCCTTTCTTAACATGTCATAAAATTTTAAACTAAAAGAAGTTGGTTAAAAATAAACTTGAAAACTTTTAAATTATTCTTCTTGGAAATAATGTTTTAAAAAATCCATTCATGCCGTATAAGTTAAAAAAACATTCTTCGTACTTTTGTCAGAAAAGTCAAAAAGTACCTCGTATGAAAAAAGATTCCTTTCATAGATATTACTAAAAACTCACCGAAGGGTAAAAAAATGGATTTAAACAATTGTAGGTGGATGGAAATAATATTACATATTGATGAAACATGGATGTGGATAATAAAATACACCCCAGTAAATACTTACGAATAAACAATCTCGGATAAAAATGAGATTGTGATATTTCCCTTACCTTAGGTCCGATTTGCTTTGTACGTGTCCGAGGATCCTGTATAATGGTTTAAATAATGTTATTGACTTATTCCAGAATCATACATATTGATATGATATCATATATGGTCATATTCTTAGCTTCTTGTTAGTAATATTTCATTGTTACTTGTTACTCGGGTCTTTATTGCCTTTTGTTCTTATGCGTGTTTTTCCGAATACATTCTTATTCTTATTTTAAGGTTATAGATACCTTATATCTAGAATGGTATTAGTGTAACATATATCATATTTATTCATTCAATTCATTTATATAATTACTATGTAATGATGATCATGTAGAACGAGTCGCATCACATCGTGGAGACGGTATTCCGTACGTACGCACGAGTGATGATATCGTTCCTATGATTGTGGAACTGTATTGAAGTATATATATATTATTTCAGTATCAATATTACTTTATAATAATCATAAATAGTTACTCATTACACCATTATACCCATCCTTGTAATGTGATGGTGGAAAATAGATTACACCATGGCGTGGAGACGGTATTCTGTACGTACGCACGCGTGGTGATTTCATTTTTCCGTAGGATGGATAGAAGGTGACTTAGGGTTGTTTCATATTTATAATAACATATCAGTATTTAAGTAATACTGATGTTATTACATTATCATGAAACAACTAAAGAAGAAGAAGTTGAAGAAGAAAGAAATTGAAAAGATCGGTAATGGATATTACCTCTTCTTTGGAACGCCTCTTTGAATCCTCCACTTAGGGAACTAAGATTGGTCTTTGAAGAAGACCAGGACCTCTAGGATTATTCTAGGAGAGTGGAGAGGAGAAAATGGTAGGGGTTGGCCGAGCTTGAGTGCTCAAATTGGTGTGAGGAGGAGGGGGAGGAGGTGCCCTTTTATAAGGGAGGAGAGGGGCACCTTAGGAATATCTCAAAATATTATTTTATATTAAAGTCAAAATCGGTTTATAATGGTTCCAAAGGGTCTTATTTCGAAGCTAAAGTGTGGATGGGTCCAAATCCTATCAACCAATAGGATTTAGACAAGTTTAGGATATTATTTTAACCTTATCAATTAGATTTAACTCTAAGTTAAATAATTTAACTTTTACCATGTCTTTTTGTTTTCTTTCACTATATGGTTAATACACTTACTATAACATGCCAAACGAACCCCAAAGTGTTTATTATTAATATATATATCCTTATATAAGTCATTTGGCCGAACCTTAGAAATTTAGGAATAAAATAACAATTTATAATATAATATTTGATTTTAAAACTATTTTGTGTCAATTTTGACACTATTTGATATATGATTTTTGTGAAAGTCATAACAGAATTATATGTTCGAACCAAGTTGATTAAATCAACACTAATATATCATAGTAACCTATAAAATTAGTGGAATTCATAAAAAGTCTCAAATTACATTTATTGTGGTGTTTATAACATCAATTATATCAATATTTCATTAATAAGATAATTACTGTATCATCATTGTATCATAAATAAATTAAATTATTTAATGTCTAAAAATTAAAAATAAAATACCATTATGTAGGAAATCTTTTTAGCTTTCTAATGAATATTTATAGTCGAATTTATCTTATGTATTACCACATATTAAAAATTATTTACTTATTAAACTTTGATTTTATCTATTTTAACCCTTCTTTAAATAAAATAATAAATGTCCTAATCTAACCCAAGTGGGCCTAAATGGTCATATTTTATTCATAAGGTTGTTTTTGGTCGAATTACACTTATCCAAAAGAATTAGGACATGTGTTATGGTAATAGTAATATCATATTTACCCTTAGTTACCCTATTTACTATTAACCGTGGTAAAAAAAGTAAAAAGTTACTATTCACCAAAAATTATTTTCATCTCATTGAACCACATTTTAGTCCTTGATATTAACCATGTCTGTCGGATTTTCGAAATTCCATTCACAGAAGCGTTAAAATTAAGTTTTATACAAAATTCAGTTTTAACCTACCACTTAGTGGTTTCACTATTCATCAAAAATTGAAAGTTTTCAGAAAAATACCAAAATTTCACCCTAGGCTAATTTCGATATTCCGAATCCAAAAATGAAGTCCATTTTAAAAAATAAAATTTATAAAATTTCAAAAAGTGGTTATTACTATTCACAACGGCTAGTTTTAATAATATTTTAATAGCATATCGTTGTTTAGTGAAACTCGGTATTGCGTACGACGCAAGCTATCGAGGAAGGTCACGATTGCGTGTAAAGTAAGCCAAGCTAGTATGTAGTGAAAGATTCCTTTGAAAACAAAATATTACTCATAAAAATCTCGGGTGTTGCACTGATAGTATTTATGATACTACTCATCTTGGGTGGAACATAATTATTCATAATCTATTTAGTAAGGGTTATTTTACTTTTATTTAAAGGAAATTTTTTATACCCACAATGCATCTTCTAGATTTTGGCTTCAATCATTCTTTTTGGGTTGAATTATCATTTCCAGAATCTTAATTATCTCTCAACTAGATACCTCATCATACCCATTAGTATATGGATGGTATAAATTTGAGGCCTTAAATTTTACTCTATATTTCTTAATGAGGGATTTTATGCCCATGTTACAAAAAATTGTTCCTAGATAACTAATTGTTTCTCGTGATACTTCAAACCTATTAGTGAAATGTTATTAGAAAATTAAGTGACCATTTTTTTGTCATCCATTCATGATTCCTGAAATAAAATTCATATAGAATCATAATATAATACTAATATAATATAGGAAAATCCAATAAATAATAATTTTTCCCTTTAAATCTAATCCCCATATATCATATTTTCAAATATAATAATATGTTGTTTTGGAATTTAATATCTTTTTTTAATCTCAATAGTATATAGATAAATTTTATATTTTCTTAAAAAAAATATGAGTATTTTTTTTTCAAAAAAACACACTTCTTACACTTTTTTAGAAATTTATTATTGTCTAAAGTGTCCAACACATGCATGGGAATAACAAAATGTAATCAGTGATTTTACCTCATACTAAGGAATACATATCCTAATCACATGATCACTATAATTTATTAAAATATAAAGAACCTCCTAAAAATGTTATTTATATTCATATATTATTTTTAGAGTTTTATAATTGGAAAACAACAAATGAATCATTTTTTTAATATAAATTCCATCATGTCAACATACTAGGGTAACATGGTGGATTTTTAAAACTTATCACTAGGGTAGGAATCATTAAGGGCAATTTTTATTGTGGTATTGGCTTCGAAAGTGTGGGGGAATCTTTTCAGGTGGTCTATAATGGGTTCTCATAACACTTCTTATCATTGATTTACATGTTTAATTATTATTGAAGTAGATCTACCTAACCAATCATGAATTATAATCAACCATATTTTCAAATCATTTAGAGGTTCATTATGAGAGTAAATAATTACATTTCTTCCTAAATATATAAAAAAATTATAATTCAACAACAATATCTAATAACTACTATATTTTTGTAAAGTCGATTTGGGTTTTATTTACGACTTATAAAGTATATTCTATGACATGTGAATAATGGTTGGACTTCATTGAAAATAATACACCCACTACTTGAATAAAAGCATCACATATAAATTTAAAGGGATATATCCATGATGGCGGATAGATTATAGTGTTTTTTGTTAGGGATTCTTTGATCTTATAAAAATATACCCAATAGAAATCAACAAATAAATTTTATTTTACATTCATGTGAAGGTTAGTTAAAGGAAAATTAATCTTCATAACATTATAAATTAATATTTTATAAAATCCTATATGTCCTTAAAATGATGTAATATTATTAACATTCATAGTCTTAGGTAGTGCATAATTGATTAAATATCAAATTAAATTCCTTCTATAGAAATAATGAGGCCTATGATAGAATTATTTCCCCCTATAAAATGATATTTTTCAAAGATTGAACAAAATCCATTTCAATGTAATTATTTAAAACATATTATATATATATTAAAGGTAGATTTAAGAAAATGTCCCATACATAGTAAATACATCAATAAATACCTAAAAAATTATTTAATAATATATGAAAATATCCATACCATGATGCATTGAAAAGTATATGGGGTGTTAAAGAGCACACAAATTCATCCTTTTATAAGTAAGCATACAAAAGGGATGGGTGAATGTTGTTTTATTTTTCTCCTATAGTGCTATGGGGACATAAATTTAACCCCAAAATCCATCAAAAATTTAATAGTGTCATTTTTATTGTGTATTTCATTAATTTAGTCCATAAAATGAATGGGTAAATAGTTTTTTTGAGTGGCCTGATTCAGTTTTCGATTGTCAAAGAAAACCCTCAAACAGTTTTGAATCCAAGTGGGGGTATTATACCATTATTTTAATTTTTCACAATAGTGAATCCATAATATTTAGCAGAAATATTAATTGGACTCATCCAATTGTAGTATGATATGGAATAAATGATTCCAGATCCTAACAATATATCAATCTTTGTTTTTCACATCTTCCATGGGGGTTTATATGAGCCTTCTTTTTTTATATATCAGTAGTTTCAACTCATTCTTTTAAAGGATCAAGTGCACAATAATAGTGGATATAATCCCAAGAATTATATATAGGGAATAGAGTATGGATCTAATAATTTGTGTTAACAAGTCTAGTAATTAGTTATCTTTATTAGGATACACATTAATTGAGTTTACCATAGGTAATTTATCATTTTTTCAGAAAATTGTATTTAATGTTAAACATTAGAAATTTATGTTTCAATTTGGGTGGGTGTTCTTGAGATTATTTGAACTAATGTTTCCCTGTTATTCTGACCTATATATAAACATTTGATATATTAATAATTTATTTGAGGAGATTATCAAATTATTCCTTAACAATCTCCATAAAATGTTTATGACATAAATCTGAAACCATATTTAAATCATTTTCAATAATTTAAATTTATAAAACATTAAGTAATTTAAATTATTATTATAATTTTTTTATTTTTATTCCTAATAATATTATATAATTATAGATTTTGATTTTTTAAAAATATATATTTTGAATATGAGGTTATTTCATTGATAAAAAATACAGAGTTCAGTTTTTTTCTCTAAAATCCATTAACAGTGTTCCTATATAAACATTAGTTAATTTTTATTAAAAAAGGTATACCTAAAATGAGGTGAAAATAGACTATTACACTTTATTTCTAAAATTTTAATATATAATAATTAGCATGAATTATTATTCCTTTTTATCTTAAAATTTCTTCTTTTAGACCTCATGATGTATTAAAGTGGTTTTATTAGCCTATATTATAAAAAAATATCATTGTATTAGGTTTTATTATCAATATATAATTGTAGATTGAGTAAGGAATTAAGTTAATTGATGCTATTAAATTAAAAAATTTATTTTAAAATGATATATCTTTTATATTTTAGTGGATTATAGAACTACCTTTTGACAATAATTTTCCTTAGTAGTTGTGGGGTAATTAGAGAAGAAATGTTTCTTCCAATTCTTTCCATTTCATATCCTTGAAATTGTCATTTTGTGGTAAAAATATCCAAGATAAGCATTTTATAACTTTTGATTTCATTTATAGAATCCATTAAAGGTATGCTAACTTTCTTTTTACTAAATGTTACCATGATTTATTTGTGTAAAATTTTTTCCCTAGTGTTCCTATGTGGGTTAATTATGTTTGGTAAGGGAGCATTTAGTTGTTGGAAAACAAAAATATTTAATTTTCCCTATCCTTTGTTCAGTTTTTGAATTTTTATATACACATAATATTTGGGGTTTTTATATTTTATATGTGGTTCCATTTCAAGAAATCCACTATTATCTTAATCTTCCAAGGATAGTTCATCACTTATTTTCAATTACTATCAAAATATAAAACATAAATGAAATTGGAAATATTAATATTTTCAAAGGCAATTACCTTATTATTGATTTACCTTATTTTTGAATACATTTTATATGTACAAAAAGATCACGCTACTCCATCTCTGATATATGAGTGGTAGGGGGTAATTGGTAACTTTATAAATACATATTTTATCTTTTCATGTATTTTATTGAGGGTTAATGATTCATTATATATTAGTTTATTGTTTATGGTTTTAATATATTCCTTTGAAATGTTTTGGGATGGTATGATTGTTGAAAATCATGTTGAAAGGGTGACTTTTAAGGTTGGTTGTTTTCAACCCTATATTCTGTTATAAAATACTCATTGAATGTTTTATTGGATATTGGTTATATGTACGAAACTTAGTACATGGACTTATAGTTATTTGTTTCATATACTCGAGAGCATCTATCATTCAAATTCTATACAGAATGAAAAATTTAAAAAACATGAGGGGGTGTGTTTTTTAATTCTACATAAACCTTGTTCAATGTTTACTTACACACAAAAGAGTTTATTCCATAATATTTAATTTCAATTACAAATGATTGGGAACTAATTTCATCCAGTATTCCTATACTAGTGAAACTTAAACCAAATCACTGGGAGATGAAATCGACTCTATTAGTTCTCTCATACTAGATGGTAATGTTTTATCATTTCTTCTCTATAGTATTAATTCAATAATATACAATCATTTTCCTATTGTCTGTGGAATTTAGAAACAATAAAATATTGGTCTTTTATGGGATGGTGGGGGTATACGATAGTTAGTACATTTAAACTATACCATAAATAATATAGAGTATCTCCACATTCTTTATCCATTCTATAGTCCTCCTTATACATTTGGGTGATTATTTATTCAAGGAATAAATTATACAAAAATTTACTTTTAACTTAATCCCATGGGGTGAATTCTCAAGGTTGTATATTAAAAGGCCACTCCATGGTCGATCCATCAAAAAATAAGGGAAAAACATTCCATTTAATCTATGCTTTGGGGAATCTTGTGAGCTTGAAATTGATACACACTAATCCAAACACACTTTGGTTTTGGTTATAGTTCCCTCCAATGAATCCAAGGAAAAAATAAAGTAGTTGGATCATTCCAATTTTTGTTCAAATTCATATTGGTTATATGGTTGTTAAAGTTGATTACTAATGTTGAAACTAGTTGTATATAATTATCTCATTGTAATATTTATTATTCCTTATTTTACAATATATTTTGACATCCTAGGGTAACTATATTAGAAAAATAATAAGGGGATGGAGTGTTTATCAATTAAAATTGAATTCATGTAAATGGGATAGGGAGGTACTCATTGGCTTGACCAATAATGTTAGAGTGTATCAACACTACAGACTGAATACTATATAATAGAAAATAATACAAATACAACAGTATCAATGACTCAACATAATCAATTATTATATCGATAAAATCTATTTTTGAGAGAAATATTCCTTTTTTAGAAATAGGATTGTAATCAAGGATCCATGTATAATTTATAAGATATATCTCCCACATGATCTATATGAACCGCCTCTTCCAACTTCATCAATTATATTACCACCATGATCCTACTTAGTTTTTTAAAGGTAATGCTTTGGTGAAAGACCAAACCACAATTTATTGATTAGAAAAAAAGATTACCATATTCAGAAGGATGGAATTTTTTTACAATCTCTATCAAACATATATAATAAATTAGCTGGAAGAGTGTCAATCCAAGTCATGCTCTGATGAACACCTTTGTTAGAAAGAGCATATGCAACAGCATTCTCTTCATGGTATGCATGAGTAGCTATGTAATCAATCCCATGGAGCGAGATTAGAAAATTCATCCAAAGAGTGGTAAGCGTCCAGGCAAGATGAGTGTTTCCATTCCAGATGGCATGAATGAAAGTGGTAGAATCACATTCAATCTAGAGATTTCTCCAACCTCTTTGATGTGAAAAATCAACAACCTGGATGACCCCCAGCATTTCAGCCTCTAAATATGAAGAATGTCCACATCCAACATAAAACCAAACCTGACACTGGACAGATGAGTCTCTGAAGATGACACCACAACTACCAGGGCCCAGATTGCCTTTAGAAGCACCATCCACGTTCACTTTGATCCATCCCGACATTGGCGATTTCCAGAATACTTCAAAGGAACATTTTTGTTTTGGGTATATACCAGGAACACGAAGATGATGAAGGATCACAAAGTCACCAACCGAGTTGTTACAACAGTCTTTTTGAATTGTAGTGGCTTCATGAATCGCAATATAAATCCATGCTTTTCCTGCATTTAGACTAAATGATTGTTTATTATGAATAATATCATTTCTAAGGTACCAGATCTCATGTATGAGTTCCGCCACCGCCACAAGAAAAATATTTTTAACCTGTATAGAGGCTTTATATCTAATACCTTTTTTAAAAAAACTAAAAAATATTGTCCGATAAGGGCCATCTGTAATTAAATAAATCAAGAACATAATTCCATAAAGCAGATGCTGTCGCACAAGACATAAAAAGATGATCAACATCCTCCATGTGCTGATTACATAAATGACATTTAGAGCATATTTGTATGATAAATGTTTGTAGACAGGATTCAGTAGGCAATCTATTATGAGCAATGCGCCAAATAAGGGTGAGCCTAGATGGTTTTATCCAAGGCCTATTAAATTGACTCACACATTGAAAATTAGAATCATTTCCAGAAAAACAATGCATATAGTAGTTTTTAGAGTATAGGATGTTATTTGATGAAGGTTCCCAAACAAGGAAGTAACCATTGGATGAAAAAGAGTGATTATCAATGATTTGGGGAATATTTTCTAGGACGTCGTGTCTATGAAATTGAAGGACATCTTTTATAGAGTGACTAGTATCTTTTGGAATAATATTAGGAGGTAACAAAGAAAACAAGGGGTTGCCACACCATTTGTCACACCAAAAATTGATGGAAGAATCAGCATTAACCATCCATCTAGAGTTTTCCATGATTTTCTAGTACGAGTCCCTAATAGAGGGACATATCGAAGAGTTTATGTAATTAAAATTCCCATTTAAAATTTTAAAGAGGAATCTATGGTTCAATAATTTGGAAGATTTAGAGGTACAATTATTAATACCCCAAGTAAGACGGGCTAGAAGAGCATTATAGAACATCTTTAAATTTATAATAACAATGACACCTTTATCAAGGGGTTTACAACAGGATTTCCAAGGGATAATGATAAGTTTCCATTCAAAAATACTTCCCGTCCAAATGATGTTTTTAATATAAGTATTAATTTTCCTGAAGATTCTGACATTCCATTTATAAATCATAAGAGAGTAGACAATTTTAAGGACAATGGTCGATTTAACCAAACATATTCTTGCATCTATGGAGAGAGATTTCCCCTTCCAAGTAGAGAGTTTGTTTATGATTTGATCAATGATATTAGCAAAGTATCTTGCTTTAGGACGACCCCAAAATATTGGGACACCCAAATAAGTGAAAGGTATGAGGCCTTCTTTAATTACAAGAGAAGTGGTAGTGATAGATTTCCTTCTAACAGGAAAGCTCTTTCCAAAAAAATACGATCTATTCTTGGAAATTACTTTTCTTGAGACTTCCTCAAATTGATTAAGAGCTTTCTTGAGGACATGAATATTTTTTTGATCTCCTTTGAGAAACATGATGATATCATCTGCATATAAAAGGTGGGTAGGGGTATTTAGGTTTCTGGGAACTTGTATAGTCTTATGCTTACTTTGATCAACCAGATTATTGAGGAGTCTACTTAGGTAGTCCTCAGCAATAACAAAGAGTATGACAGAGAGAGGGTCTCCCTTACTGACACCATTAAAGCATTTAAAAAAACCCCTAGGGGTGTAGATAATCAGAATAGAAATAATAGCTGAGTGAAATATAGTTTTAAGTCTTCTAATGAATGAATCATGAAATCCAATATTTGTTAAGACTTTGAAAATAAAATTCTAGTCTATGGTGTCAAAATCCTTCCTGATGTCATGTTTGATGGCCACACACCCCCTCTAGTGTTTTTATTTAGAATATTGGTACATTAAGAGGAAAGAAAAATAACGTATTGGATGTACCTACCATTAATAAAACCAAACTGATTCAATGAGACAATTTTATAGAAAATAGGCACAAGTATATTAGCAATAATTTTAGTGATGAATATGTAGAGAGTGTTAATCAGAGAAATAGGTTTTAATTGATGGAACTCTGAGGCATTTTCAACCTTAGGTATTAAAGTTATAAATTGAGCATTGATTCCATGAGGAATAGATCCATGAATGAAAAAGGATCTAACAAGGTTACAAACATCATTGTGGATTATATCCTAATGCTTTTAGTAGAAAGCATTATTGAACCCATCCGTACCAGGTGCTCTATCAGGATTAATGCCAAAAGTAGTATCATTAATTTCATGATCAAGTGGAGTGCTTATAAGTGACTCACTGTCTCTATCATCCAATATTGAGGGAATAATATCAGATCTGAGATCAATATATATCTCCAGACCATCAAAAATGTTGTAGAAATACTAGATAACATGATCTGTTATGGCCTCTTCAGAATCAATGATCAAATCATTATGAATACGATTATAAAGAGGATGATAATCCTTTCTGATTATTTGAAGGTAATTATAAAATTTACTATTACAATCACCATCTGTAAGCCATTTAGTCCTAAAAATTTTCTTACGAATATTATCCTTAAAAGTGAGAAGGGAATTAATTTAAAGTGAGATATTTTCATCCAATTGAGGATCCATATTAAAATCTGAATTAGTGTTTTGTGTTTGGATGTGGATAAGATCATTTTCAAGAGAGGAAATATCTAGGTATATTTGAGAATTTTCATTTTTACACCATCCTTTAAGGGTCTGTTTTAGGATTTTCAACATGTACATAGAGGAAAAAGAATCATAATGGTGTTTCATAGAGTTCCATGTGTTATGAATAAAAGTGACACAATCAGGATTCAAAGACCAAGAATTATTAAATTTAAAATGAAGAACAAGATTACGGTCATTCATAAGGAAGCTAAATAGAATAGGATGATGGCCAGAGTTAAGTTTAGGAAGCGTTACACTGGATATACTATCCCAAATATCAAGATCTTTCATGTTAACAAAATCCCTCTCTATCTTACTGGTAACAATTTAGATATAGTGTTTTCCATACCATGTATATTTGGCACCAGTAAGAGTGACTTTGAAAAGGCTACAGTCTTCAATAGTAGACCTGAATTCCCTTGAGGATATAGAAAGATGTGAGGGTCCAATCTTTTCACAAGAGTTAATAATGGCATTGAAGTCTCCCATAACAACCCAAGGATCATGAATGGAGTTGGCCATATCAGAAAGTTCATGACATATAACTCTTCTTTCTTGATATCTGTTATTGGCATAAAACATAGAGAAAAAGGTATACCGACCATTCAACAAGAAATTGTAGGTAAGTTGTGACTCATTATTTTTAAATATGTTGATATTTTGTAGGGTATTGTTGTAAAAGATCCCCATGGAGTCAGTTTGAGGACCATTTTCACAAGATCTTAGAAAACTATAATTAAGAGAACCAAATGTCATGAAGTTAATATTGAAATTGACTTTAGGTTTTGAAATGGAAAAGAGATGAGTCTTATGAGAGTTTAAGACCCTCCTATGTGTTGTGGAGGAATCATTGTTGGCCATGCCTTGGCAATTCCAATAGAGAAAATTCATTTCAATTTGTGTATTGGGTTAGAACCCTTCTTTTTTTAGATTTTCTAGATCCTTTCTTTCCTTGGGATCATGTAACCCTAGGGGAGGAAGGATGTTTTTGTTTGATCTCATAAGTTTCAGAACTTAGAGAAGCATCTATTTTCAAAGTAGAATTATAATGAAAGTAAGAAACAGGAGTACATAAATAAGTGTTGTACAGGGAATAGTCATTCAGAGCTACATGAACAAGAGACTCTTCTGTTGGAGGAGGATTCTAAATTCTATCCAGATAATCCTTGGACTTTTATGAGAACTGATCCAGGCTTATGGATAGGGCAGTAGGGGAAACAAATGTGGAGTCAGGCTGCAGGACAGTGCAGTCCTGAGGGGAGTGTGAATAGCTGTGTGCAATAAGTGTAGTAGTAGTGTTATCATTAGTGGCCTGCGTACCAATTTCAGAAATAGAAATAGGAATTTTTTCCGAAGGTGTGGGAAATGAATTTGAAGAATGTGGCAGTAACAAAGAAGAATTCTGCTTTTTAATAGAAGGGCTGGACATCGCCCTGTTATCAGGACAGATAGCCGGAGTATGGGCAGACTTAGAGTGTGAAACAGAGACAGTGTGTGAAATGTTGTGTGCAATATTAGCCACAAAATTGTCAGCTTTAGCAGCATGAGTAACCATAACATCCATTTCAGGAGCAGAATTAATGATTTTATCAACATATATGGGAAAAATTTGGCTACAACCGCGAAAGCGGCACACACACAAGGAAGAATATTATATGTAAATTTCAAGCCTGGGGATTTGACCCCGCGACCTACCCCTCACCCCCAAGCCCTTACCACCCCACCATCAATAGTGGGGCAGATACACCACCTTAGTTTCCATTTTGAAATCAAATTCATTTATATGGATTCCACATGTTTATATTGATAGTCTTTATTTACATTAGGTATCTCCCTTTTAAATTTTCATAAACATAAAGATCCATCCCATGATATTCTCTTTATTCAACTTTATGGATGATGTCGTGTGGATGATCTGGTGTATTATTGACTGCTTTTGGTTAATTGTGGAAATAATAATTGATTTTAGGTTGAAAAAAAATATATTAAGAATTTCATTTTTAATTCCTAGTTGTTGAAAATGTGTAAATTTCTAAGTTACATGATATAGAAGAATTCATTAATATCCCATGGAAAGTCGTACATTGATTAAGAAGTCATATAGTATATTGTTGAAACTCCAACGTACATAAACATTATTCTCATTATAATATATGTAATCCTCTAAATCTATTCATATAGAAGGGAATGCATTGTATTTTTTTGAGAAGTCTTAAAATATAAACTAAAAAGTCATATGTTCTTGGAATTTCTCAAGGGTAGAGAAATTGAGTGTAACATCCCAGGTAAATAAAGAATAAAACATTTTCATATTTATTAATATTTATGAATTAAATATTGATTTTACATTAAAGGGATTTCTATGTTCGATAGTGTTCCCGATACGCAATGAAGAGTTTCTTTGAAATCTTACGTTGCACACTAGTAATAAAATAATATTACTTTAAATAGTAGTTAACACGTAGCCATTTTATTGGAAGGAATGAATATATATAACTAATATATGGTTATATATGTTTTTTAAATGTTTTTACAATTATCCAATAAAGGATAAAGGCTTAAAATATGAACAGAATTCAATTTTAGGCATATACATTCTAATATTCACTAAAGGTTCACTTATCGCCTTTTGATGGAGAACCATCATTAAATATAGTTTTGGTCACTCTTATACATTCTATTAGACCAAATAAAATTTTTCTTTAGAATCGGGACATCAAAATTTACTTTGTGTAATTTTTGGAATTTTTCCGATAAAGTTCATTTTTTAATGAATAGTGAAAATGTTTTATTCTAATTCAAAACCACTTTTTAATCTATTTTATTTATATGATTATATTATATTTTGAATTGGTTTTAAAGTGAAATTAGAATATATTTTTACCATTTAATCCAATAGTGGTAATTGGAATTAATTTCACCTTGAAATTGGACTTAAACTAGTGTCAATCTTTTGATACTTATTGTTTCATAAAAACACGCTATTTGCTCTGATAGCGGGAATTAATTATTAAATTAATTAATGTAACTTATATTTTTTGAATTTAGTAAAATATAAATAATTTTTTAATTCGGAATATCAAATATATCTTAGGGTGATTTTTTGGAATTTTTCTGAAAAACTTCTATTTTCGATGAATAGTGAAACCACTAAGTGGTACATAAAAAACTGATTTTTCAGTTAAATGAAATTTTACCACCACTGTGTTTTGAATTTCAAAAATCCGACATAAATGGTTGTCATTAATAATTAAAATGTGTTTTAATGGGATTAGAATATTTTTTTGGTGAATAGTAACTTTTAAGTTTTAATCGCGATTAAAGGTAATTAGTGTAGTTTAAAGTAAAAATAATGTTTTAATAATATCAAATGACCTAGACACATGTCCTACCCTTATTGGATGTTTCATGGCCGACCAAGAAAATCCATGGGTCATCTTGGGGACCCCATGGAGCCACATTGGTAGGAAAATGACATTAATAACTTTTTTATTTAGAGTTAAAATGAAAATGTCAAAAACATGAGTTGTTTTACTAAAACAATTTTTACAAGGGGTTATACAAGTCATATTTTTTACTATAAATAGTCATTAGAAATATAAAAATATTTACTAAATCATGATATTTTTTTATAATTTTTAGACATTAAATATATTAAATTATTTATTACACCATGATGATGCAGCGATTACCTCATTATTTAACTATTTAAATAAAATGAAAAGATAATGTAACATCTAAGACCTAAATATGTAAAAAACCTATTGGATGGGTGGATTTCGAACTCTAATAACCTTATACTCGATATATATAATTTTGGGACCTCTAAAATCCGAAAATCATTTTAAAATAAAGTAACCTTTTATAACGTTCCAAGAGTACCCCTCCTCTCCTCTTATAAAAGGCCCCCACCTCTACCACTTTACCCACACTTACAAAGCCTTTGGCTCGGCCAAACCCTGCCCATTTTGTCTCTCCACATCCCTCTTTTACACCTAGAAGCCTCAACTTGGGCATAATTCTTCCCATGGAAGCCTTCGAGCTCAAATCAAAAAGAGTTACCCGTTTTAAAGGTAGTGTTTTCTCTTGTGTTGTTATGTTTTATTTTGCTTCTCCAACCCCATAAAATCTTTTTATTAATTTTCTTTGTAACAAAACCAGTATCCTAAATATAATAGGATGATTTTATCAGAATGATTCGAGCTACACTTACCCACACCTTCATGTAATGGTTAAAGAGCATACTGTTTCCGTGGATGGCGAATTTCTGCCTCACAAAACGATGATTGTTCAATATTCTTCTAACACCTTCAAATATGGCCATTAAGATGTCACTATATTTATATATGATATATAATATGTTTATTGTTTCCTTAGGATTCTGTATTTTTCATTTATGGCATACCTTTATGCTACGTTATGGGTAAACGCGATGTCTTCATTTTAGGAACTGCATACTACCGCCCCCTAAAAGTGATTTGGTTAGTTAATACCATATGTGGTATGTATAATGGATAAATTTATTGATATTATATATGATATTATACTGGAATTATTATATACCTTTATATCATTATTATTTCACTCCATTAAGTAAGAAATATAAATGAAAGTAGTGTTCATGCGTACATACGACTTACCGTCTCCATGAACGGTGCATTTCATTTCTTACCTCTAAATGTTATGTAATATTGTAAATGCATGTATATACTGGATATATATGACATATATGATATCAACATCATGAATATAATTCTAGTATATAATGGATATTTTACCACATGAACAACTTGTAATTTTAAAGAGTTCATTTTTTGACTCAAGTACCAATTAACGACAAAACAACCATTTTTAACTTAAATAATTACATAGTGTTCATTACATAGTAATAAGTGATATAAAAAGAATAATTAACGTGAAAAATGGTTCTTAAGAAAGTTTAAATTAACTCAAGTTTATTATTCAGGACGTTAAAGAACGATCGAGTCAAGTCGGACCCGAGGTATTGGACTTCATCTCAATCTCCTTTCATTGAGGCATATTTTATTTTATACAAGACCTTCTTTTATACGGTGTATAAACCCCTTTTAATTTTAGGCTTATTTAAAAGGAATATTTTTTTATATGAATCATTTTACTAAACGAAAAAAGGAATGTTTTTTTTGGCGTACGTATGCGGCGACAACGACTTCTCCGACGTCGTGACCATTATTTGAGTTTCGGCTTCCTCTACAAGCCATAACATTTTTTATAAAAAATAAATACCATGTTATACTTTTCTTTTATTTTGGTATTGAAAATGGTTTTGATAATGTTTTTATTATATAAATGTGTTATTGATATCTTGTGGTTGAAATATGGAAATTTTATGTTTCCTTAATGCATGTTTTCTGTGATACAATTATGTTATGGTTCATGGGAATTGTTTATGAAGACGGGTGGTTCCGTGATAATATAAGGGCAGGTGAGCCCGATATAGATCTCAAATGCATTGGGTAATGTGAAGGGGTTAAACGTTAAGGTTTATCTGAATAGATTTAGGGAATATACTATGATGGGTATTCCAAACGTAACAAAGAGGGTTACTCCCTACATAAGAATGTTATGAATGCCTCAAGTTACCTGTATGTCTTATGATTTCTATGATTTATTCCTGATTTGATGAGGTATGTTAAAGTGCTTATGTTTTATGAGTAATGTATTATTTCATTGATTCTTATGTATACATGTACTCATGTTTCCTTTCAATATTTTTATATCCCTTACTGAGCTTTTTATGCTAATACCATGTTTTTGAAATGTTTTTCACAGGTCAAGGTAAAGTTACATGATATGATGATAGTGTCAAGGAAGTGTCAATAAAGAATTAATGTTTTATTTTAAATATGTTTCCGTTGATGGGAAACATGAATACTATCTTTTATTATAACCACTTTGTTTAAATGTGGGATGTAATGCATGATTTATGATCTAATTCTCTAAAAATCTAAACCTGAAAAGATCCTCAATGTGAATTATTCATTTAATTCAATATTAAGAAAGGGTTAAGGTTGGGGCCTTATACTTGGTATCAAAGGTCAGTTTAGATAACATTAGGAGTTATAATTCTATTAAATTATTATACAAGAGTATTTTTTTTATGGTATGATTGAAATGATATAGTATTTGAAGATTACCATGTTGCTTCTCATAAGATATTTCTGTGTTAAGAATGGTTTTTCATAGAGGAAATAGAACATATATTCTGGGAAGCCATACAGAGGGAAATGACCTTTCAAATCAGTATCCTGAGATGGTCAGAATCAGAACTAAACAGTTTGTTGCAGTGATGGCTCAGTTGACTCAGGTGAAAAATGTTGGTTGTTTTTATTGATGATATTTTGGTGTTTTCTAAAAGTAAAGAGGAGAAAGTAAGAAATTTAAGGGTAATCTTGCAAAACTTAAAAGAAAATAAATTGTATGGGAAATTTAGCATGTGTGAGTTTTGGTTGCAACAAATTTCTTTCCTTGGTAATATTGTTTCAAATGATGGGATAACTGTTGATGCTGCAAAAACAAAGGCTGTTGAAGAATGTCCAAGACCCACAAATGTAACTGAGATTCGTAGCTTCCTTGGTTAAGAAGGATATTACTGAAGGTTTGTTAGAAATTTTTCACGGTTATCTATTCCAATGACTAAGCTAACTCGGAAGAGTGTTAAGTTTATCTAGACAAAAGAATGTGATGATTGTTTTCAGGAACTGAAAATAAGATTGGTGAATGCTCCAGTTTTGGAACTACCTTCCCGGAATGGTGATTTTGTTATCTACAATGATGCTTTATTGAAATGACTTGGTTGTGTCCTTATTCAGAATGATCAGGTAATTGAATATGATTCATATCAGTTGAAAACTCATGAGGTAAATTACCCTACACATGAGTTGGAATTAGTTGCTGTTGTTTTTGATCTAAAAATTTGGAGGCATCATTTGTATGGTGTAAAGTGTGAAATATATACTGATAGAAAAATTTTAAAGTATATATTCACTCAGAAAGAATTGATCATTAGACAGTGGAGATGGCTAGAATTAATCAAGGATTATGACTGTACAATTCATTACTATCTGGGAAAAGCAAATAATGTGGCTGATGCTTTGACTCGAAAAAGTAATGCTTTATTAACAATGTTGTGTTTGGAACATGATCCTTTGGTTAAGGATTTGATGAACATTGGAATAAAAGAAGTTGGTGAAGGATGTCCTTCTATTTTGTTTCAGGTATGAGTCAAATCTTCTCTATCAGACAGAATCAAGCAAGAATAGAAGCAAGAGAGTGAGTTGCAGAAAAAAGTAGAGCTGGTTCAGAAGGGTAAGTTGCCAGAATTCAACATTGATAATGATTATGTTTTGAGATTTGGGAAGAGATTGTGTGTTCCTTGTGATTTAAAATTGAAGAGAGAGTTGTTATTTGAGGATCATAGTTCCCCATTTTCAGTTCATCCTAGAAGTACTAAGATGTACAGAGGTTTGTGGGAGTATTACTGGTGGGATGGAATGAAAAGAGATATTGCTGATTTTACAGTGAAGTGTTTGACTTATCAACAGGTTAAAGCAGAGCTCCAGTTACTGAAAGGGATGCTTTAGCCTTTACCAGTGCCAGAGTGAAAATAAAAGAATATATCCATGGACTTTGTTGTGGTATTACCGAATACACCTCGAGGTAATAATGCAATCTGGGTTTTTGTTGATCGCTTCACTAAATATGCTCATTTCCTTGCTATACAAGATACTTTTTACCTAGATCAACATTCTCATTTGTATCTTAAAGAGATAGTCAGGGTACATGGAGTTCCTCTCTCCATAGTATCTGACCGTGATCCTAGGTTCACTTCTAACTTTTGGAAAGTCCTTCCAAAGTCGTTGGGTACTGAATTAAATTTTAGTACAGCTTTTCATCCGTAATCAGATGGGCAGTCAGAACGAACAATTTAGACATTGGAGGATATGCTACGTGCTTGTTCGATGGATTATCAAGGAAGTTGGGACTAGCATTATTCTCTGGTTTAATTTTCATATAATAACAGTTTTCATTCATGTATACAGATGGCACCATTTGAGGCATTATATGGGAAGCGGTGTTGAACTCCAGATTTTGGGATGAAGTGTGTGGAAGGAAGCTGAGGGGACCAGAATTGGTAGAAGAGATGGCTGAAAAAGTTCAGTTGATTCAGAAACACATGAGAACAGCTTAGAGAAGATAGAAAAGTTATTCAGACAACAGGAGGAAGGATTTATATTTCGAGGTAGGTGATCATGTTTTTCTCAAAGTTTCACCGTGGAAAAGTGTGATGTGATTTGGTAAGAAAGGACAGCTGAGTCCAAGGTTCATTGGACCATATGAAATTTTGGAGAGAGTTGGATCATTTGCATACCGAGTGGCTTTACCTTCGAGTTTATCTGAGGTACACAATGTTTTTCAGGTTTCGATGTTGAGAAAGTATATGCCAGATCCATCTCATGTTTTGAGCCCAGAGGTAGTTTAGTTGGAAGAGAACCTCTCTTATGAAGAACAACCAGTCCAGATTCTTGACCGTAGAGAGCATGTGTTGCGGAATAAGGTAATTCACCTGGTAAAGGTTTTATGGAAAAACCATATGGTTGAAGAGGCGACATGGGAATCTGAAAATGCTATGAGGGATAAATACCCCCACTTATTTTGATAAGTGAATAAAATTGCGAGGAAGAAATTCCCAAAAGGGGGAAGGATGTAACATCCCAGGTAAATAAAGAAAAAAACATTTTCATATTTATTAATATTTATGAATTAAATATTGATTTTACTTTAAAGGTGTTTCTATGTTCGATAGCATAACCGATACGCAACGAAGAGTTTCATTGAAATCTTATGTTACACACTAGTAATAAAAAATATTATTTTAAATGGTAGTTACCACGTAGCCGTTGTAATGGAAGGAATGAATATAAATAACTAACATATGGTTATATATGTTTTTTAAATGTTTTTACATTTATCCAATAAAGGATAAAGGCTTAAAATACGAAAAGAATTCAATTTTAGGCATATATACTCTAATATTCACTAAAGGTCCACTTATTTCCTTTCGATGGAGAACCATCATTAAAAATAGTTTTTCTCACTCTTATACATTCTATTGGACCAAATATAATTATTCTTTAGAACTGGGACATCAAAATTTACTTTGTGTAAATTTTTGGTGTTATTCCGATAAAGTTAATTATTTAATGAATAGTGAAAAATGTTGTACTATAATTCAAAAACTTTTTTTAATCTAATTTATTTATATGATAATATTATCTTTTTAATTGGTTTAAATGTGAAATTAGAATATATTTTTACCATTTAATCCAATAGTGGTCATTGGAATTAATTTCAAATTGTAATTGAACTTAATCTAGTGTCAATATTTTGATACTTATTGTTTCATAATAACACGCTATTTGCTCTGACAACAGGAATTAATTATTAAATTAATTAATGTAACTTATATGTTTTGAATTTTGTAAAATAGACATCATTTTTGAATTCGTAATATCAAATATATCTTAGGGTGAATTTTTGGTATTTTTCTGAAAAACATCAATTTTTGATGAATAGTGAAACCACTAAGTGGTACTTAAAAAAATGATTTTTCATTTAAATGAAATTTTACCACCTCTGTGTTTTGAATTTCAAAAATCCGACATACATGGTTGTCATTAAGATGTATAATGTGGTTTAATGGTATTAAAATATTTTTTGGTGAATAGTAACTTTTAAGTATTAATGGCGATTAGATATAATTAGTGTAGTTTAAGGTAATAATAATGTTTTAATAATATGAAATGACCTAGACACATGTCATACCCTTATTGGATGTGTCATGGCCAAAAATGACAATCCATGGGTCGACTTGGGGACCCCATGGATGTAACACCCCGAGATTTTATGATAAGTATTTTTTTAATTTATTTGATGTCTTGTGTTTTATGCTACACCAAGATTATCTTGTGCTATACGCAACACCGTATTAGCTTGCAGTATACGCAACACAATTCTTGGATCATGTTATACACAATTTCAAGTTCATTTGATAGAAGTTATTATACGGAACATTGACTGTATATATATATATATATATTCAATGTATAAATGAAATAGGGTTGGATTTTGTTATACGCAACAACAAAGGGGTCTTGCACTACATGCAACCCAGACATGGCTTTCATTACATGCAATCATGACCTTCCTCGATAGCGTGTGTTGTACGCAATACCGAGTTTCGCTAAACAACGATATATGGTTATAAGATTATCACGAACAACCCTTTATGAATAGTATTTACCACATTTTGAATTTTATAACATTATTATTCATCTTATAAATTATATAAAACATTTTATGTGAACAAACTAATTTTTTTGGGTAAAATAAGTATTTTTCAAAAAATGTAGTTTTCCCCCTTTTGATGGCGCACCCACATAAAATCTAGTTTTTTACATGTTTATAAGTTCAATTTTACAAAGTAAAATTATTCTTTGGAATAAGGATATAAAATTTTATCTTGGATAAAATTTTCATGTCATTCTGACAACTTTCATATTTTAATGAATAGTAAAAACATGCTATATTTTAATTAAAAACAACTTTTTTCATCGAAATAATTTATGTGGTTAAATTATAATATTGAATTGTTTTAAAGTATTAATATAATATATTTCTACCATTTAATATAATTTATATCATTAGCATTGATTTTACCTTGAATTTGTAGGTTAAATCAATTCATTCTTTTGCAATGTTTCAAACAAAAACTCGTTTTCTTTCGACAACGGGATAAATTTTAATTTAAATTCTACAACTTTTTTTTATTGAATTTGTAAAAATGGATTCCATATTTAGAATCTGTGGGTCCAAATTATGTTAATAAGCTACATTTTATTTTTGGGCTTTATGAATAGTAACTACGGTAAATTTTATTTACCGTAGTTAAAGGTAAATAGGGTAATTATGGGTAAATATAAGATTATAAAATTAACCTAACACATTCCAAAATTATATTAGATGAATAAAAGTCAACCCATATAACCTAAGGGTCGGATTTGAATCATTTTATGGACTTTTTTCTATGAAAATAATTTAATTATTATTAAAACCAAAGAAAGTGACAACATGTCACTCTCTTAAATATTATAAGTATATTAATTTTAATTTTGTGATAATATTCATGAAATTTCTAACATAAATAGTCTCCATAAATCTAATAAAATTATCTACATCATATGAATTTATTTATAATTTTTAGTTATTAAATAATTATCATTAATTGTGACACAATAGTGATGCAGAAATTGTTTATCTAGTGAAAATTCAAGAATATGTTTTTTATTAAACTAATAGTGACCATAAAAGGCCCAAAACCCTGACCAAAACATATTGGTAGTGTACATTTAAACCATAATCATCCAATGGTCTAATAATTGACCATTTGGAGCCTCATAAAAGCGATTATGACACTTATATTATTTTATTTTAAATGATGCCAAAGTTGTCACCTTCAAAATTTAATAAATATAACAATTTAAATATTGTGATTTTAAGATAATAAGTTCGAGTAAAATTATTATTTTGAAAGTTAATTGATTTATCTTCATCAATGGATTTTATTTTTAATTTTTACGCAACAAATAAGTATATTAATAATTATAAAAAAATATTGTAGTAATTATTTTATTAAGAGATTAACCAAATAAATGGTTTTAAAAATAATAAAATAAATATTATATGAACTATTTAATGTGGTACAATAATTTTCTAGATACATATGACCTTTTATAAATCTATTAAATCATTTAGTTCGAACATATCTTCTGTATATATGTTATTTAAATTCAAATAAATGAATAGTGTCAACATTGACACTATTGTTATTTTATAAAAATAACATATTATAAAATTGTTTAAAAATCACAAAAATATTTACAAATTATAAATTGAAATTTATATAGTAGAATATGTTATAAAGTATCCAATTATGGACAATTCACAATAAATAATTAATTATTTGTTATAATTTAAAATGTAGAATATTATTACCCCAAATAAAATTAAATTGATTAAATAAGGATAAATCAAGTTGAGAATGTTTAAAATAAATTCCTAACATGTATAAATTTTATCATTTGATGATATTACAACCTTTTCTCATCTAATATTTAAATATGAGTCATTTTTTGATGTTTTTATGTGGGGTTAAATTTATTATAAATTAATATTTTTATGATTTTCAAAGGTGCACCTCTTCTCCCTTATAAAAGGGCACCTCCTCCCTCTCTTCCTCACACCAATTTGAAACTTTAAGATAGGCCAAAACATGCCCATTAATCTTCTAAACTTCCCTAGAAACATCCTAGAGGTCATGGTCTTCTCCAAAGACCAATTTCTGTACCCTAAGAGGAGTATTCAAAGAGGAGTGTCAAAGAAGAGGTAATATCTGTTACCGATACTTTCAATTTTCTTTCTTCTTCAACTTCTTCTTCTTTAGTTGTTTCATTATTATGTAATAACATAAGTATACCTCATATACTAATATGTTATTATAAATATTAAACAACCCTTTTTCACCTTCTATCCATCATACGGAAAACAAAATCACCGCGCGTGCGTACTTATGGAATATTGTCTCCACCCCGTGGTGTATTCTGTTTTTCCACCAACACCTTACATGGATGCGTATAATGGTTTAAAGAATAACTATATATGGTTATTATAGTATCATACTGATTCTGATATATTATACCATCCACTCCAATTCTATAATTATGGGAACGATATCATCGCTCATGCGTACGTACGGACTACAGTCTCCACGACGCGATGAGATTCATTCTCCATGATTAACCATACATGAATGATAATAAAGTTTATATAATGAATAATAATGAAATATATGAAATAATAATGATACTGGATTTATGTATATATATATTTATTTCATCTATTTAGTTTCATTCAATTAAATAAGGAAATGAAAATAGCGTTCATGCGTACGTACAGCCTACCGTCTCCATGAATGGTGTATTTAATTCCGTTTATCTATCTATAATATATATGTATATGATGAATAGATATTATATATAAATAATATTTTACATTCTGTAATTATGAAAGTCAGGATATAAGTAATAATATCAAGAAACTACAAGTCGAAACACATACGATAAATGAAATGATTTTAACCAAAATGATACTTTAACATGGAATTTACAAAAGAACGGTTAATATAAAGTCATAATTGAAACATATATGATATCACAACAATGAATATGATTATTTAATAAGTCAGTTACATTATATAAATCATTATACAGGAGGTTCAGATCCAGACGAAGCATATCAGATCTAAGGTAAGGGAAAACTTTTCCAATCTCGTTTTTATCTGAGATTGTTTATTCGTAAGTATTTACTAGGGTTATTTCTATCATCCATGTCAATGTTTTATAAAAGTTTTTTCAAGTATGTTTAAAGTCATTTTTACCCATTTTTTACTTTTACTACATGGTATGTAAGGAATCTTTCTTTTTTTTACGTTACGACGTACTTTTTTTGACTTTTCTGACAAAAGTACATGGAGAATGTTATTTTTAACTTATACGGTGTGAACATATTTCTATGGTTTTATAAAGCCTTATTTTCATGAGGCTTCCTTCAGAAGATGTCATGAATATTTTAAACAGAAACCTTTTCATCAAAATTGCATGACATTTTGTGAAAAGAAAATGATTTTGAAGAAAAAAGGATCTTTTCCTCAAGAATTCATTTCAGGTGTCTTATCAAAACCATTTTCATCTAAGATGAAATTATTTCACATGTGTATGTTTCAAGTGTCATTTCTCTATGATTTACATGGTTTCACTTTTCTTATTATGAAATTATAACCATTTCTTTTATATGGATTATGTGGTGATGGGATGATGTTTATGAAACCCATTTTATTTATTAGGTTATTATGAACGATGTTTGTTGATTTTGTGGCACAAGTAAGAATTATTTCATTATGAGATGGGTGGGACCTCTATCTCCCTCCAATGCATTGGGTAAATATTAATATCTCATGATATAGACATGGCTGGAACGACAAGTTAAACCGGTTCAGTAATACAGGACTGGAACGAGGAGTGAACTCGATTCAGAAAGGGACTTTGTCCACTAAGATGGTGTTGGAAGAAATGCCTTGGCTACTATGGAAATCATATCATGTTCTTAATGGATTCCACAATTACATGTTTTATTCCAATGCTATTTTATCATGATTTATGTTCCCTTATGATATATGCCTTACTTACTTCCAAGATTCATGTCTTTGCTCAAGATTTTGATGTTTAGATTTTATGTTCACGTTTTTGCATTCAAATGTTTATGGATTGTTTTATGTTCTCTATTTTTACCATTACTGGGCATTTAAGCTCACCCCTTTTATGTTTTCTTTTCCCCAGGATATAAATAAAGGTTTTAGGTAAGAAAAAAAGGGGAAGATCTTTATTGGGAGATGTTGAAGATCTTTCACCATGATTAGAAGATTTTATTATGAGTTTCCAAAGACACTAAACTATTACGGTCCTTGTGTGTCTGTTTTTGTTATGTATTATGTATTCTGAAAAAGTAATGTAATGTCCATGTACGTCAAACCATGGGTCTCTACATTTGGTATCAGAGGAAAGGTTTAATCATCCTTTGGAAACTAGGATGCGAGAACTTTAGTGAGATCCCTAGAGATATTTCTATGGTATGTCTAGGGATGTCCCTAAGGTTAAGGATAAGTATAGGTTATAGTCACGGTATCGATATTAGAATTAAACCTAAGATGTTAGATATTGAAGTTACTCCCCCTTTATTATGATTTTTTCCTCTCACACTATTCTTTTTCGGTTTTATTGATTGGCTGGAAACAAGATGATTCATGATAATAGAGGATATTATGGACAATGGAATGATATTCTTCATGAGAAACCAAATGAAATGGGATTTGGAAGTCCAAACATCATTATTATGCCGAATCATAAATCTCATAATATGATCAATAAACTCAAATTTGGTAAGTATCCTGACTCGGCAAATAAAAGAAAGATGGAGTTTCATGATGATTATAGAGGAATGAAAGTTCAATTTCCCCTATGTAAATCATGTGGGAAGAGGCATCAAGGAGAATGTTTTAAAGGAACTGGAAAATGCTTTGGGTGTGGAAAAGATGGACAGAAAGCCAGTAAGTGCAAAGGAAAATGTTCAGTTTACACCAGGGATAAGGATAATGGTATTGCTATGACATCAACAATGGTTAAATGTTTTGAATGTGGAATGTACAGGCATTATGAAAACAAATTCCCTAAGGGAAATTGTCTTGAAGAGAATTAGTATGGTCGTATGGGTAGTATTTATGTTGATGATGATGAAGAGTCTACAAATGATATGTGAGATGAAAGAATTTCTGAAGCTCGGTCAATGGTGTAAGAAGGTAGTGGAATGATTACATGTTTATCAAGTGTAATGTTGTATAAGTAATCTCATGGTACAATGGAATAAAGAGACATCTAAGGATTGTTACACTGTTTCCTTTCCTTATGTTTTGAAAGTGTATGATGAATGGTACCAGTAACCATGAAATGTTATTCAGATATTTTGGGAAAGTAGATGATATGTTCTTAATGAAGGGATAAGGAGAAAATTAAATGTTTAGTAGTATTCATAAGATCATGACTGATATAAGGAGAAGGTTATATCATGGTTTGAGTATATAGAATTTTTGGATTTTTGTATGTGGAAAGAGTTAACTTTTGACAGCACTCATGTTTTCACTAAGGTTTAATGGGTATTCATTTTTAATAGAATGCATGATTAAGTTATTCACATGATTGGAATGTTACCAAAAAGACATATCTTATGATATACGGGGATCAACAGTGGTATTAACAAGCTAGTTATATGAAATCTATGGTAATCGTTTTCACTATAATATGAGAGTGGACTGCAGTGTTATGGATAAGCCTAAAGACTGGAATGGATTATTTTGGACATAAGTTAGTATTTTTTAAGGATAGAACCTTTTTTGATATTATTTATGGGATGTTATAGTAATGTAGTTTTAGAAAAAGGACAACCTGCAGGATGTGTGACAACCCATCGCGTCGGACATGGCTGTGGGAATCAAACCCACAACCGAAGTGTGACTGGCCTTTATCACATACCACTGGCCTATAGGAAGTCCCTAGTTAGTATAAACTTGTTTTATTTTATTAAGCGGCATGATATAGGAAGTATAAGTTCATTTTTGGAATCTTATACGATTAACCTCTCCATAGTTGGACTTATGTATATTTGATAACTTTTTCTAACCTTTTGTTTGAAACAAATGGAATGACCCATCATTCTATCACATGATCGGTTAACACTTCACGAAAAACAAATTTAACTTCAGTTCTTTAAGAGATGAAGTGGAAATTGTTCAAAGCACAAACAACAGCGAGATTCTACCAAAATCAAGTAAGTATTTCTTCTAATTCAAAATCTTCAACTTTAGGGAAATGATATTGAAAACCAAAAATTTTTTCCTAGTTATCTTATATCTGATGAATCAGAGGGTACCTTATATCATCACAAATCTATGGCTTTATGATTGTTGGCTTTTTCATAGCCCTATTCTCTACCACTCTCCATCAGAACATGATGGTTAGATTTCTTCTCCATATCCATATTTTCACCTATGATCTCCTATGTGGAAAAATAGTGATAAGTGAATTTGGGTAACCTTTTTCTTTCATACTTCACTTTTTAAAATTATGTTTTAGAATTCATTTTTACGATGTGGGTTTCTATGAAAGAAATTCTCATGTAACAAACCATTTATAACCCCGGCGAATTTCGAGGGCGAAATTCATTTTAAGGGGGGTAGAATGTAACACCAAGATATTTTATGATAAGTATTCTTTTTAATTTATATGATTTCATGTGTTTTATGCTACACCAAGATTATCTTGTGCTATACTCAACACCGTATTATCTTGTAGTATACGCAACACAATTCTTGGATCGTGTTATACACAATTTCATGTTCATTTGATAGAAGTTATTCTACCAAACATTGAGTGTATATATATATTCAACGTATAAATGAAATATGGTTGGATTTTGTTATATGCAACAACAAAGGAGTCTTGCACTACACGCAACCCTGACTTGGCTTTCATACACGCAATCGTGACCTTCCTCGATAGCGTGTGTTGTACGCAATACCAGGTTTCAATAAACAACGATATATGGTTATAATATTATCACGAACTACCCGTTATGAATAATATTAACCAAATTTTGAATTTTTTAACATTATTATTCATCTTATAAATTTTCTAAAACATTTTATGTGAACAAAATATGTTTTTCGGGTAAAATAAGTATTTTTCAAAAAATGCAGTTTTGCCGCATTTTGATGGCACACCCACTTTAAATCTAATTTTTGAAATGTTTATAAGTTAAATTTTACAAAGTAAAATTATTCTTTGGAATAAGTATATAAAATTTTACCTTGGATAAAATTTTCATGTTTTTCTGATAACTTTCATATTTTAATGAATAGTAAAAACACGCTATATTTTAATTAAAAACAACTTTTTTCATCGTAATAATTTATATGGTTAAATTATAATATTGAATGGTTTAAAACTATAAATAGAATATATTTTTACCATTTAATATAATATATGTCATTAGCATAGATTTTACCTTGAATTCGTAGGTTAAATCAATTCAATCTTTTGCAATGTTTTAAACAAAAACCCGTTTTCTTTCGACAACGAGATTAATTTAAATTTAATTTCTAAAACTTTTTTGTATTTAATTTAGAAAAATGGTTTCCATATTTGGAATCAGTGGGTCCAAATTATGTTACTAAGCTACGTTTTATTTTTGGGATTTATGATTAGTAACTACGGTAAATTTTATTTACCATAGTTAAAGGTAAATCGGGTAATTAAGGGTAAAGATAAGATTATAAAATTAAACTAACACCTGCCGAAATCCTATTGGATGACTAAAAGTCAACCCATATAACCTAAGGGTTGGATTAGAATCATTTAATGGACTTTTTTCTATGAAAAAAATTTAATTATTAATAAAATCAATGAAAGTGACAACATGTCACTCTCTTAAATCTTCTAAGTATATTAATTTTAATTTAGTGATAAAATTCATGTAACTTCGAACATAAATTGTCTCCAGAAATATAATAAAATTATCTACATCATATGAATTTATTTATAATTTTTAGGGAATAAATAATTATAATTAATTGTGACACAATAGTGATGCAGAAATTGATTATCTAGTTAAAAATCAAGAATATAGTTTTTATTAAACTAATATTGACCATAAAAGCCCAAAACCCTGACCAAAACTTATTTTTCGTGTACCTTTAAACCATAATCATCCAATGGTCGAATATTTGACCCTTTGGAGCCTTATAAAAGCGATTATTACACTTATATTATTTTATTTTAAATGATGCCAATGTTGTCACCTTCATAATTTAATAAATATAACAATTTAAATATTGTGATTTTAAGATGATAAATTAGACTAAAAGTATTATTGTGAAAGGTAATAGATTTAAATTTATCATTGTATTTTATTTTTAATTTTTACGCAACAAATAAGTATATTAAATAATTATACAAAAAAATTGTAGTAATTATTTTATCAAGAGATAAACCAAATAGATGGTTTTAAAAATAATAAAATAAATATTTTATGAACTATTTAATGTGCTAAAATAATTTTCTAGATATATATGACCTTTTATGAATTTATTAAATCTTATATTTTGAACATATCTTTTGTATATATTTTATTCAAATTCAAATAAGTGAATAGTGTCAAAATTGACACTATTGTTATTTTATAAAAATAACATATTATAATCTTGTTTAAAAATCACAAAAATATTTAAAAATTATAAATTTAAATTTATATGGTAAAATATGTTATAAATTATACAATTATTGACAATTCACAATAAATATGTAATTATTTTTTATAATTTAAAATTTAGAATATTATTACCACAAATAAAATTAAATTGACTAAATAAGGATAAATCAAGTTGATAATGTTTAAAATAAATTCCTAACATGTATAAATTTTATTTGTTGATGATATTAAAACTCTATGTCATATAATATTCGAATATGAGTCATTTTTGGAGGTTTTTAAGTGGGGTTAAATTTATTATAAATTAATATTTTTAATATTTCCAATGGTGCCCCACATCTCCCTTATAGAAGGGAACCTCCTCCCTCTCTTCCTCACACCAATTTGAGCCTTTAATCTCGGCCAAACCCTGAATATTTCCCTTATAAACTTTCCTAGTAACATCCTAGAGTTCATGGTATTCTTCAAAGACCAATTTTAGTACCCTAAGAGGAGGATTCAAAGAGGCGTTCAAAATAAGAGGTAATATCCGTTACCGATTCTTTCAATTTTCATTCATCTTCAAATTATTCTTATTTAGTAGTTTCATTATTAAGTAATAACATCAGTATGAATAATATAATTATATGTTATCATAAATATGAAACAACCCTATTTGACCTTCTATCCATCCTACGGAAAAGAAAATCATCGCGCGTGCGTACGTACGAAATACCGTCTCCACGCTGTGGTGTAATCTATTTTTCCACCAACACCATACATGGATGGGTATAATGGTGTAAAGAATAACTATATATGGTTATTATAACATCATACTGATTCTGATATATTATACCATCAACTCCAATTCTATAATTTTGGGAACGATATCATCGCTCGTGCGTACGTACGGACTACCGTCTCCACGACGTGATGAGATTCATTCTCCATGATTAACCATACATGAATGATCATAAAGTTTATCTAATGAATAATAAGGAAATATATGAGATAATAATTCAACTGGATTTATGTATATATAGATATGTATGTCATCTATTTTGTTTCATTCAATTCATTAAGGAAACGAAAACGGCGTTCAGGTGTACGTACGACCTACCGTCTCCATGAACGATGTATTTAATTCCTTTTATCTATCTACAATATATATGTATATGATGAATATATATTATATATAAATCATAATTTAAATTCTGGAATTATTTAAATCAGGATATAAGTAATAATATCAAGAAATGACACGTCGAAACACATACGATAAATGAAATGATTTTACCCAAAACGCTACTTTAACATGGAATTTACAAAAGGAAGGGTAATATAAAGGCATAAGTGAAACATATATGATATCATAACAATGAATATGATTATGTAATAAGTCAATGAAATTATTTAAATCATTATACAGGAGGTTCGGATCCATACGAAGCATATCAGACCTAAGGTAAGGGATAACTTTTCCAATCTCATTTTTGTCCGAGATTGTTTATTCGTAAGTATTTACTGGGGTTATTTCTATCATCCTAGTCCATGTTTTATAAAAGTGTTTTCATGTATTTTTAAAGTCATTTTTACCCATTTTTGACTTTTACTACATGGTATGTAAGTAATCATTCTTTTGTTTACATTACGAGGTACTTTTTTGACTTTTCCGTCAAAAGTAAGGGGAGAATGTTATTTTTAACTTATACTGCGTGAATGGATTTTTATGGTTTTATAAAGCCTTATTTTCATGAATCTTCCTTCAAAATATTTCATGAATATTTTCAACAAAAACTTTTTCTTCTAAAATTGCATGACATTTTGTTAAAAGAAAATGATTTTGAAGAAAAAAGGATATTTTCCTCAAGAATTCATTTCAAGTTTTTTATCAAAACCATTTTCGTCTAAGATGACATTATTTCACATGTGTATGTTTCAAATATCATGTCTATAGGATTTACATGGTTTAACGTTTCTTATTATGAAATGATATCCATTTATTTTATATGGATTATGTGATTATGGGATGATGTTTATGAAACCCATTTTATTTATTGGGTTATTATGAAAGATGTATGTTTATTTTGTGGAACAAGTAAGAATGATTTCATTATGAGATGGGTGGGACCTATATCTCCCTCTAATGTATTGGATAATGATTTATATCTCATGAGATAGACATGGTTGGAATGGAAAGTTAAACCTGTTCAGTAATACAGGATTGGAACGAGGAGTGAACACGATTAAGAAAGGGACATTGTCCACTAAGATGGTCTTGGTAGCAATGCCTTGGATACTATGTAAATCATATCATGTGATTAATTGTTGACACAATTACATGTTTTATTACAATGCTATTTTATCATGATTGATGTTCCCTTATGATATATGCCTTACATACTTCCAAGATTCATGTCTTTGCTCATGATTTTGATGTTTAGATTTTATGTTAATGTTTTTTCATTCAAATGTTTTGGGATTGTTTTTTGTTCTCTATTTTTACCCTTACTAGGAATTTGAGCTATCCCCTTTTATGTTTTCTTTTCCCCAGGATATAAATAATGGTTTTAGGTAAGAAAAAAATGGGAAGATCTTTATTGGGAGATGTTGAAGATCTTTTACCACGATTAGAAGATTTTATTCCGAGTTTCCAAAGACACTAAACTATTATGGTCCTTGTGTGTCTTCTTTTGTTATGTATTAAGTATTCCAAAAAATTAATGTAATTTCCATGTACGTCAAGATTTGGGTCTCTACAATGGAGCCACTTTGGTAGGAAAATGACATTAATAACTTTTTATTTAAAGTTAAAATGAAAATTTCAAAAACATGAGTTTTTTTACTAAATAAATTTTTACATGGGGCTATACAAGTCATATTTTTTACTATAAACAATCATTAGAAATATAAGAAGATTTACTACATCGTGATATTTTTTTTATAATTTTTAGAAAATATATAAATTAAATTATTTATGACACCATGATGATGCAGCGATTACCTCATTATTTAACGATTTAAATAAAATGAAAAGATAATGTAAAAATTAAGACCTACAAATGTAAAAAACCTATTGTATTGGTGGATTTGAACTCTTATAACCTTATCCTCGAAATCATTAATTTTGGGACCTTTAAAATCTGAAAATCATTTTATAATAAAGTAACCTTTTATAACATTCCAAGAGTGCCCCTCCTCTCCTTTTATAAAAGGCCCCCACCTCTACCACCTTACCCAAACATTAAAAGCCTTTGGCTTGGCCAAACCCTGCCCATTTTTTCTCTAAACATCCCTCTAATAATCCTAACAGCCTCACATTGGGAAGAAGTCCTCCCAAGGAATCCTTTGAGATCAAATCAAAAAGAGTTACCCGTTTTAATGGTAGTGTTTTCTCTTGTGTTCTTATGTCTTATTTTTCTTCTCCAACCCCATAAACTCTATTTATTCATTTTATTTATAACAACACCAGTATCATAAATATTATAGAATTTTGTTATATGAATGATTAGTGCTACACGTACACACACCTTCATCTAATGGTTAATGAGCATACTGTTTCCGTGGATGGCGAATTTCTACCTCACGAAACGATAATCGTTCAATATTCTTCTAACACCTTCAAAGGTTGCCATTAAGATGTCACTATATTTATATATGATATATTATATGTTTATTTTTTCCTTAATATTCTGTATTTTTCATTTATGGAATACCTTTATGGTTTCCATTATGGTTAAACGCGATATATTCATTTTAAGAAGTGCGGACTACCGCCCCCTCAAAGTGATTTGATTCGTTAATACCATATGTGGTACGTATAAAGGATAACATTAATGATGTTATATATGATATTATACAAGAATTATTATATACCTTTATATCATTATGATTTCACTCCATTAAGTAAGAAATAACAATGAAAGTAGCGTTCATACGTACGTACGTCTTACCGTCTCCATGAACGGTGAATTTCATTTCTTACCTCTAAATGTTATGTAATATTGTAAATGCAAGTATATAATGGGTATATATGACATATATGATATCAACATCATGAATATAATTCTGGGATATAATGGATATTTTACCACATGAACACCTTCCAATTATAAAGAGTTTATTTTTGTACTCAAGTACAAATTATCGACAGAACGACCATTATTAACATAAATAATTACATAGTGTTCATAACATGGTAATAAGTGATGTAAAAGGAATAATGAACTTGAAAAAGGGTTCTTACACAAGTAGAAATTGACACAAGTTTATTATTCAGGAAGTTAAAGAACGATCGAGTCAAGTCGGACCCGAGGTATGGGACTTCGTCTCAATCTGCTTTCATTGAGACATATTTCATTTTATACACAACCTTATTTTATACGGTTTATAAACCCCTTTGACTTTTATGATAATTCATAAGGAATATTTTTTTATACGAAGCGTTTTACTAAACGACAAAAGGAATGTTTTTTTGGTCATACGTATGCGGTGACAATGAATTCTCCACCACCGTGACTATTATTTGAGTTTCGGCTTCCTCTATAAGCCATAACTTTTTTTATGAAAAATAAATACCATGTTTAACTTTTCTTTTATTTTGGTATTAAAAATGGTTTTGATAATGTTTTTATTATATCAATGTGCTATTGATATCTTGGGATTGAAATATGGAAATGTTATGTTTCCTTTATGCATGTTTTATGTGATACGATTATGTTATGGTTCTTGGGCATTGTTTATGAAAACGGGTGGTTTCATGATAAACTATGGGCGGGTGAGCCCGATATAGCTCTCCAATGCATTGGGTAACGTGAAGGGGTTAAATGTTAAGGTTTCTCTGAAGAGATTTAGGGAATATACTATGATGGGCATTCCAAACGTAACCAAGAGGGTTACTCCCAATGCAAGAATGTTATGAATGCCTCAAGTTACCTTTATGTCTTATGATTTCTATTATTTATTCCTGATTTGATGTGGTATGTTAAAGTGATTATGTTTTATGAGTAAAATATGATTTCAATGATTCATATGTATACATGTACTCATGTTTCCTTTCAATATTTTTATATCCGTTACTGAGATTTTTATGTTCATCCCACGTTTTTTAAATGTTTTTCATAGGTCAAGGGAATGGTACATGATATGATGTTAGTGTCAAATAATTGTCAATAAAGAAACCATGTTTTATTTTAAATATGTTTCCATTGATGGGAAAAATTAATACTATCATTTATTGTAACCACTTTGTTTAAATGTGGGATATAATGCATGATTTATGATCTAATTCTCTAAAACTATAAACCTGAAAAGATCCTCAATGTGAATCATTCATTTAATTCAATATTAAGTAAGGTTTAAGGCTGGGGCCTTATATTGAGAACTCCCAACTCATGTGTGACCCATAAATGATTCATTATTAGAGTCTAACATTGCCACTAGAAATGTCGTTTGTGTTGTGAATGTAATACATAGGCCATCAATGTCTTATGCGTATAGGGTTCATCTCTTGAATTTACTAGATTTAGGACCAATAAAGTCATACATTTGGAGTATGTTCATATATGATAGACCGGGGGAAATTCATACACATGATGAAGACAAATTATTATGTGTTATATCCAGTTGAATTTTTTTGACCTGAAAATAAAAAAGATAAAATATTGTATAGGATTTTTCAAAATTAAAATGAAAATGAATTAAACGTTAAAAATCAAAATTATCATCCAATAACCTATTGATAAAAAATTCAGAAAAGCAATATATATTTTTTATTAATGAAAATATGAATTGGATCATTATAATTGAGAATTTTAGCTATTGATAAATTAAATTAAATCTTTACTGAGGTAAAAAAGTTAATTTCTTATTTATTGAATAAATTGTGGGGTTTATTTCCTTAAAAATGAATAATACAATTTTTAAAATTTTAGTTTTCATAAGTCATTCTTGATGAAAAAATATGTGGGTAAACATTTATTCTTTCATATTATCCTCTATCTATATATAAACATATTGATGGAAATAAAATACCCAATATTCAATAATATTATACTCTACAACAACCAATAATAGGTTGTAATTTTTCTCTCTCTAATGTGGAAAATATTTTTGTCTACATCCCATCATGGTTGTGTCATTTTAGTAAGAAGGACATCCATTACATAAAGAGTATTTTCTCGGTTTCATGACCATATATAAGGCATTGTGGGATGGAGTGTTTCTTTATAATTATGGGGTCATGGTATACTGTTCATAACTAGATGTTTTACCAACTAAAAATGAAATCTAATGTAATGATACCTCCCAAGTAACCAAATTTCTAAGATGAAATAATCTGCAAGTGGGGAATGAAGATCATTTATTATTTGAATTATATTGGGATAATTTTATCTTCAAACACTATAGAGATTATCTTTATATTTCTCCAATGCCCAATTCATTGAAAATATTCCATGGTAGTTGGTTCAATATAATTTTACCACTCCCCTCTAATGGGTGTATCCATAGTTCCCTTTTCATAGACAGCTGTTGGACCATTGGGACAATATGAACAATTCTAATAACCATTACTCTATAATCAATATTTCACTTATAAAACATCCTACTCTTTATGCAATACATTATATTTTCTTTTAATATAGGGATATGATACATCTATTTCAATAGAAAATCTCCCATAACCATACCATTCCCCCTAACCAATGTGGGTAATTGTGGCCTAGGATATTATGTCCATTGAATGCCTTTTTTTAATTGATAAAAATTAAATATAGATGGTTCTCGAATGAATAGATAAATAAGAGTCATTGAAATATTTTTTGAAACTAGGGGATCTATATTATTATACATTAATACTTTCAATTAAATTATAACTCCCCTAATGAAGGGGGTAATATTTTTATAATGGGTCTTCTTATGAAAAAACATGGAATTTAATTATACGTTGTTAAAATAAAATCCACATTTCATATAAATTTTGTAAAAAGTAAAAATAAACTACATTGGGGTGATTCATAAATAATGAGATAATAAAAAAGTATATACTTCATTTCATATAGTTCTAACTAATTTATGGAGATAGAATCACATAATGAGAACTCAAGTCCAATATGGGTGATCTGATTGAGCCCTAAAAAGTGTACACTAGTCCTAGATCCTTTGGCCTAGATTGTAAAATCATTTTGTATGGTTACACAGTTGGAATACATCATTATAAGCACCTCTAACGCCCTCTTCTATGGGTTCTTCCCATATTAATAAACATTTTTTATGTGTGTGTGTGATAGTAATATCTTAATGAGATGTGTAGAAATCAAAATAAGATATATAGTCCCTAAACCTAGTCACCACTCTAATATTTCCATAGGGTTTTTTCCCACTCAGTACATAGACTTGGACATTCATATAAGAATAGGTTAGGATACAACTTATACAAAATAGTGGGAAATGGTATAAGGTATATACAATAACCATTTTATACAGATTATCAATAAATATATAAACTGATGAGTTTCTAAAAGACTCGAAAAATTCTAATATGACCAAGTATAACTATTTCCAGATCCAATTAGGGGAATAAAATTATAATATCATACTCAACAGGATCTATTTTGGCCTTGTATATTTTAATGTTGGCTTCATTAATCATTATCTCTTGAAGAAATATAATATCATTAATGGGGTCCTTCATATGTTCCTTGGAGAGAATATGAGCATCTAAAACATAATATTGTTCATTGATGATGGATATATTTCTTAACACAACATATTTTTGAGATAAAGGCCTATTCTATCCTCTATGTATTCTCATGTATGGTTCCTTGAAGGATGACTAGTAAATAATGATGATGTTACACTTACTAAGTAATAATTTAGTGAATTTATATATTTTATAAAGGTTGACTAAAATTTAATATATTAAGTATTTAAGTATGTGACATAATATCTTCTAATCGATTCACCTGATTAATTGAAAAATAATTAGTAATAAATGATTCTGGAATGAAATTTTATTCCTATTCAAATTTATGATGTTCTTTTCTCATACATTATTCAATATGCATGACTTAAATATGGATAAATATACAATCATGGGTCTTCCTTCAACATGTATTTTAATGTCTCTATGGCCTCTTCTATTATAATTTCCAGGGCATATTGTTTCATAGAGATTCACTTACTTGTGTAATAATTAGTCCCAGTGGTGATGTTGAGAAATACATATATTGATTCTTTATAATAGGGAAATTCTATTTTATGGGTTTTGTGCCCATAATCTTAGTGACATGGGAGTGGTGTTTATAAGGGTTTGGGTAATTTTATGTTCACATATGGGCGTCTCTACCTATAATTTTCGAAATCGATGATGATTCCATATATTTTTAAGATTCACTAAAGTATATATTGTGGATATATGCGTTTCATGTGAAATTATGGTTGTATCTAGTGGCTTTATCTATCCCCTAATTATTATTGGTGCATAGTTTACTAACATTCATGTCATTTAGTTATCAGTATTCTAAATTTTTTGTGGTTTCCTACTCTTCAAATTATTATATTGATGTAACAATATACATATATTTAATATGAATCATGGAATTATTAAAGGTTAATTGTTTTTATTATACAACAATTTAAAGAAAATGCATTATGATAACACAATAATTGATAGTATTACCTAACATTTTACAGTTTTTTCAACAGTGTTTGTAATAATTCATCCCATATTTTTCAGAATTCATTGCCTTTGGTAATGTGATCATGTTGTATTAAATATATACGATTATATAACCTAGAAGTTAAAAATTCCTTATATAATAGACCCTTTTCATTCTATTTTTATTGTTTTATTGACTATGCTAGTTATTTTCATTTTAATGGTTAGTAATAAGATAAAGGAAATAACTTAATTTCACAAGTGGTGACACATTATTACATTCAATAGGATTCAGTGAAATTCTAAGCATACATGTTTTGGATGATTGTATTTGTTTTCAAATTTAATTATTTAATTTCATACAGTATTGTTTTTTGAGGATTTTGATTTGGCGGGATATATAGATTCTTCAATACAATATTCTGTTGAAAACATTTCTCAAAATCCACCATAACAGTTTAATATAATGAGAATTATATTCATCTCATAATGAATATTCTCCATACATAATTCAAGAAACACTTTATGTTGGAAATTTATTTCATAAGACTTTTTAAAATATTTAATCTAGAAAAAAAAGTTTTGAATTTTTCAATTTAATGATATTTTAAATTTGGGAGGTCATTAATTCTAGTTTTCATCGATGTTGAGATGAACTACATAATGTGCATCCATCGGAGATCCTTCCAATTTAATATATATCCAGAAACAAGATAGTTTTATTTGATTAATGTATGGACTTCCTGATCTAACACAAAACATATAATAATTTATTTTTCTTATTTCCAAGGAATTTATATAATTGGGTCACACCTAGATGGATTGTGTATAAAATGATTCATTATGTCCCATGTTCCATCAACCCTAAAAAAATTAGGGGTCCAAAAGTTGGGGGAAGAGTAATATCAACCCAATTAGTTTATATTTTTCTCAATTCATGTAGTGGAATACAATGACCATCCACGGCCACAATCCACGCAGTGATTGGATCAATGAATTTTTGTTTTGAAATTCATATCGAAACTAAATATGAACAATGTATCTTCATATAGGAAAGATATTGTCTGGTAGTATGAATAGATTCTTAATGGAATTCATTAGATGTATTCATGTAATCTCCCAAATTCTCAATGAATTTATTTAAAAAATTTCCAAAAATTGTGTAATTAAAATTCTAAAATTTCTTATTTGGTCTTAATGATATAAATCTATATAGTTTTTATATAATTATTTATTAAGTTTATTTTTAAATTATAATAAATACTAATAATTTATTTATGTCTTATCATTAGATCATGATATTATAATATTAATTTATCATATTTATATTCTTTTAATAAAAGAAACATGTTTCCATATCATTCCAGTATTTAATAATGGAAGAGAATTATTCTTTAATCATTTAGTATAGAAGATTTTTATAAAATATTTTTTTATTAAAATGGTTTAATAAAAGAACTTTTAACTAATTAATGATTTATAATACCTATATAGCTGTATTTACTAACATCATTATTTTTTTTAATAGTATCATTTAAAACATTTCCTCAAAATAATAATTTCTTCATTAAAATAAATTTTTTATCAAAGTACAGTACATGTTATAATTGTTTCATAATTATATCAAATAATTTTTGAATGTAATGTAATAATTTTTAATCTCATAAAACATTTTATCTACATAATAAGAAAAAAATCAAGGTTAAATTATATTTTCTACAACAAAATAATATTTTTTCATTTATTATTTTATATAAATTTATTGTTGCTCATTCCATTCCTTGAACCTATCTTGAGACTATTCAAATTTCCTTTTTAATGAGATAGGTAACATATTTTCTATAAAAAAAATATTATTTTCACATGAAAATTTATTTTTTATATATAAATAGTGCATTAATTTTGCAAAATTCATATTTCATTTAGATAAGGTTGTAATTATAATTGTAAAAATGTCATTGAAATTCCATTATGACCATAGTTCATAGATTCAATATTAGTGAATATAATTCCATAAATATTTATTTATTTTATAATGTATAGTTAAAATAAATTTGAAATTAATAAATTAGATCTCATTTTTTAAATAACCATGATGAATTTATCTTATAGTGAATTTTGGATATTTCTTATAAGAAAGAATATTTTTTCCTAAATAGCTTAAAAATATAGTTTTTTATACATACATTATGTATTTTGAAATCCCCATAACCTATATAGGACTCAAATAAAATATTAAAAATTTTATACCATAGAAATTAAATTATATGTTTAACATGGATCATTTAAAAATAATATAATTATTTTCCAAAACTGATAAATCTATTTTAATTCCTTTGTTATATTCGATTAAAAGAAATATTTCTTATTCCCAACTTTGAATAAAATATTTCCATGATTTCATGTTTTATTGATTATTTTATATTATAAAATAAACATATATTTTATAATCAAACAGAAAAAATTATAATTGTAAAAAAATATAATTTTCATGAGCCAAAATAATAAAATTATTTTTATTTTCCATGATATATATCCCCTTAAGGATATAAAAACCCTTCCTCTCCCCACATCGATTACTTCTTCCATTACCAAAAAACTACAAAAATACCTCTCTATACACCCCTTTACGTGTTCATATATTTAAAACCCAGATACTTATAAAATAATTTGTTTTCATTATAGAATTAAATAGTTAAATTTATTATAAATTTATTTTAAAATAAGTGGTATTTATCAAAATTATAATATATATAATAATAGAATAGTATCCTCACCTATGAGGTTATATATATAATTTATGTATCTTATAAGAGAAATGTGATCTATTTATATCATGCAATAAGTAAATAAATGTTTTGAAAATTATAAATTAAGTTTTGGTGTTTTTCTGGAACATAAATGTTTATTTACAATTTTATAATTAATATAATGAATTTAAATACACTTAATTTTTATAAAATATATTCATAAATTAATTTTTTTTCTTTTATTATAATTAGATTATTTTATGAGACCATAGTTAAATTTTTTAAAGTTTTATTAAATCTATTATAATTTTAAAAATGGTATTTTTCAAAAAATTGATGATTTTAATTAGAAATTAAATTTATCATATTTAGATTTTTTTTGTATAATTGAGTTTATTTTCATAATATACATATTTTAAAATGTTTAAGGATAAGTTTTTGTATTTTTCTATAATAATTGAAATTTTTGTGACTAGTAAAATACGGTAATTTGTGGTACATATAAATTATAAGTTAAAAACACTATTACATAAGTAATTGATGATATAATAAACATAATATCAAAATTCAATTCATTATTTTAATATGTTTTGTGATAGTTCTCAAATAATTAATATTCTAGAGCCGAAATAAAAAAACTAAGGAATAGAAAATTAAAAAACCCCCTCTCCACAAATATGATTACAACCCATCACAACCTCCTCTTTTCAAACCTTTAATTCCCATACTCTTTTTTAAATTCTTCCTAAAATGTTTCTCAATCCTATCCCCCATCAATAGGATCCTTTTGTATCAACCAATGAAGAGAAATCCAAATTCCCTAAGGTGGTTCTCATATAGGATAATTGAATAGGTAAAATCCATTTCCATTTTATTTTATTTTCTTTTCAACTTATTTTATTTTCTTATCCAATACACAACTACGCTTTCAAAAGTGAGATTATAAATCTAGTTTCTTAAATATACAAGGATTTTATTGTGTTAACATAATATTCATCATCAAACCTCTCCTCTTGTATACTTATTATAGAAAATGAAATCATTATCTCTAACATTTTGATTCACCACCTTCCTAAACGTTGAGTTTTCATTTTACTTTAACACCTTCAAGGGTATCCATAAAAAATATTTTTTTTAAATAAGATTATATTAAAGATATTATATGTTATATATTTTTGTTGAACCAATATAGAAAGATGATATTAAATAAAATGATATAAGTTTGTAATGGTCATAAATAAACACCAAAATAAATGAAATCAGTTTCATTAATCATTTATCTAATAAATAATCCCTATATCAGAAAAATGATATATGAAATTATGGAAACATATTAATTCCATTTATTTAAACTTCTGATGTTTTGCTTCCATTTTAAATGAAATTGAAATATGAACCAACTGTGTAAACTATGTAATAAATGCATCCAAAACAATGATAATAATAATATATTATTAATAAATGGGTGGAAATATGTTATAAAATATTTTATATGTTATTATAAATATGAATATTGTTTAATAATAAATGAAAACAGTCTTTGAACTATTATAAAGATGGTTTGAACTTGTGTTAAAGCAGTAAAACCAGATGTAATAATATTTTTTTTAAAAGTGTGTTTTAATTTCCATTTTTACAAAATTCTAAAGTAATTTTTTTTATATATAAAAATGAGATGTTTTCCAAATTTCATGAAGTCTAATTTTTTATTTATAATATTGATTTTTTGTTTTCAAATAAAATTTCTTATTGTATTTTTGTAATATTCCTTCAGTATGTGATTTTTCTCAAGGAATAATTTTTATGATGCATGTATTCATGTTTAATGATAATGTTATGGTTATTTGGATTTATTTTATGATGTTGGTTGGGTTTCTAATATACCTCCAATTCATTGGGTACGTTTATGTTGGAAATTGATCATAATGGCTATTCTAAGTGTAATTGTGTTATTTACACCATAAGTTTGCCGTAAGGGTTACAGTGTAAGGTTGTCACAAGGGATAAAAATCATATGGTAGTTATGATGGTTACAATAATATGTACCTACGGTAATTAAATGATCCACCAAGTTACCTAAAGTATATTTTCTATGTTTCATGGAAATTTTACGTTCTCATAAAGTAAGTGTATGATTCTTTACTAGTGAGAAGTATATCTTCGTGGAAATCAATTAATATGTTTATAAGTAATTATGAACAAATATTTCATCTCTATATTTCTATGTCTCTTAATAAATTTTTTTTGCATATACCATGATCAAAAATTTATTTCACAGGGTTTAAGGATTTGTAAGAAAAATGATGACGTTAATATGAGTGTATTGAATATTTTTCATTAAAAGAACTCTTGTTTTATTAAAAGAAATTATATTTTTGAAGAAAGTGATACTACCATAAGTAGTATCATCATTATATTCTTATGGATTTTCAAGTATTAATTATAACGTATTTATATAAAACTGTAAACCAAAAAACATCTTAGGGAATGTATGAATGTAAATTCATGTTGAATTAACTAGATTATGTATTGTATATGGTCGGGTCCTTAGAGTTTTTATTAGAGCATAGCTTATATAACATTATATGTTTAGAAGATGATAATAGATCAATATAAATGATTTATACAATATTTTAATATTGAAATAATATTTCATTTTAAGATTACCATGTTTCTTGATCTATGATATGTCTGTTCAGAATGATTTTCTACAGAAGAAACATGGAAGATGAAGTAAGAAGGCACCAAGAGGATGATATATTTATGAATCCCTATCCCAAAATGGTGGGATTTGGAAACGTGTATCCAGTCACTATAATGGATTAGTTTAATAAGGATATAAATGTTGGGGTATCCTTGAAAGATAACATTAAGAGCTTCCAAAAAGCCACATGATGATAGTAAAACATTGAATGTTGAAAGAACCACCAAATTTCAGTGGATCTTCTCACCTAAGGGCATATTAAGGGTGGATTGAAGAACTTAAAGTGAAATTTTATGTCAGGGGGTGTTTAGATAACCAAAAGTTTAGTTATTATATTTACTATTTTGAAGGTGAAGTCAAACAATGGTGGTCAATAGTTAAGAATATCAAATATAGTGAGGGTATTACTGCCATAGAATAAGATGAATTTAATAATAATTTCATTGAAAAATATTTCCTTAAGGCAGTTCAACATTGAATGGAAAAAATTCCTTGAATTGAAGTAAAATGAAGAATATTCAGTGTCCTTGTTTAAAGAACACTCCACCTGATCGACAAGGTAATCTGTAAAACTTATTCGATAGATTATATTTAAATTAATCATTTTTAAACAATATTGAAGCTAAAATAGGGAAGGGAACATTCATCCCTTGAATTACAAAGATCTGATGAACAAGTTTGATTGGATGATAGGTTAGAAATATAGTTCTATGAAGTTCATATATACATTAAAAACAAGAAGAAAAAAGGTTATGATGGTAATAAATGGGTAAGAATCAATCAAAAAAATATGAAGGTTAGAAAATGATGTTTCTAGTTTGTGGGATGTGTAGAAAAAATCACCATGGGGAATTCTTTAACAAATATGGGAAGTGTTTACGATTTGGTATGTTTGAAAATATGGCACGATATTTAAATAATAATGATCATATGTATAATTGTGATAAGAAAATTGTGGACCATTTTAAATGTGTTGAGATGGATAATTATGCACATAACTACCCAAAAAAGGATAGGAATGATGGAAAGTATCCAAAATAAAAGAAGAAGGGTGTAGTCAAATCGTTTGTGACTAATTAAATAGATTTCATGCCATTATATTAATTTTTATCATGTACATTGTTTGTTTACCCCGATTTTTCTAATGTATTCTTCGATACAAGGTTTAAAAATTCTTTTATTTTTGAGAAATTATATAGTAAATTGGAAATTTCACCTCTAGAAATGAAAACAGATCTTATAAATAAAACACCAGGGAAAATATTATGGAAAACTAATAATAAGAATCTTCTGGTTTTTATTTTTGGAACGAAATTACCTTCAAAACATTTTATTTTTTCTTTAGTAGAGTTTGATGTTATTTTGGGTATAGATTAGCTTTCTGTTCACCATAATAATATTTATTGTAAAGTTAAGGATTATTTATTTCAAAAAGAATTTTGATTTGTAAATAAGAATGAACTCACACTGTTGATAACATATCTGGTTGCTAAGGAACTCTTAAAATATGTAAATGAAATTTATCATACACATATTGTTGAAATCAAGTGAATCTCTAAGATTAATGATGTGCTTATGGTAAATGAATACATGTATGTTTTTTCTGATGAGTTGTTCATTGTTATACATAACTACTTAGTTGAATTTAATATTGAATTAGTTCCTAATTCTATGAAAATTTCAAACCCCCATTATCAAATGGAATAAGTGGAACTTGTAGGATTGAAATATAATTTATAGGAGTTTCTTGAGAATTATTTCATTTTCCCTAGAACATCACCATAGGGTGACCCTGTTTTATTTCTTTAATGTAAATAAGGTCCCATGAATGTTTTCATTGATTTTATAACTTTGAAAAGCATTATTGTTATAAATAATTATCCATTGCCTCATATTGATAAATGGTTTGATCTTCTCTAGAGAGCTCATTATTTTTCTATGATTTACTTGATATATGGGTACCACCACATGAAGGTGAAATGGGATGAAATTCCTAAAAAAATATTTTCATACTAGATATAGGGATTTTGAGTTTGTTGTTATGCCATTTGATTTAAAAAATTCCCCTAAAAAAATTATGGATCGTATGGGAAGAATATTACATGAATATTTTGATAAGTTGGTTGGTTTTTTATTGATATTTTTTTATTAAAAATGTTATGATAATCATGAAAAACATCTAAGGATTTTTATAAAAACCGATAAATAAAATATGTCATATAGGAAATAAAGAAAATGATATTTTGGTTGCAACATATTTATTTTCATGGGAAAACTATAAATAAGGATGTAATAATTGTTTATCGCACAAAAAAAGTGGTTAATGAATGGAAAAGACCAAAAAAATTTACCAAGACTCATTGTTTTCTACGATTAGCAGTGTTTTATCGAAGGGTTTTTAAAACTATTTCATGATTATCTAGATATCTAACAATGTTTTCAAGAAAAGGGGCTAATTTATTTTGATATAAGAGTATAATGTTTGTTTTCAAGAACTGAATAGAATATTGGTGAATTATCTAGTTTGTCTCATTCTTCAATAAATTTAGAGTTTTTCATCTACAACGATGCATCATTGTTGTGACTTGATTACTTTCTAATGTAGAATGATTTGGTAATTTCTTGTGCTTTAAGAAAATTTAAACCTCATGAGATAAATTATACCAAACCTGATCTAGAATTAGCAGCTGTTCTGTTCACTTTAAAAAATTTTAGAAATCATTTATATAGATCCAAATGTGAAATATGTACTAACCATAAATATTGGAAGTATATATTCACTCAGAAGAAATTGAATAGGATTCAGAGAAGATATATTGAACTGATAAATGATTATGATTTCTTGATCAAATACCACCAATGAAAATAAAACAAAGTGGTAGATTCCTTGTGTTAAAAACATAATGCATCATTAACAATGTGAAACATAGAACATGTCATGTTTATTAATGATTTGATGAAATTTTCATAAGATGTTTTTTGGGAAGGATGTTTCTCTCATTTTTTTAGGTGATGGTGCAATCATCTCTATAAAATATAATTATGAAAGTTCAAAAAGAAGATTGTGATTTATAGAAAAGGTATAATTGGTGAAGAGGGAATGTTTCTAGAATTTACCATTAGTAAAGATTTTATTTTGAGATTTGGGTAGAGATAATGTATACCTTATGATTCAAAGTTGAAGAAAGAGTTATTATGTAATAATCGTAGTTCTTTATTTTTAGCTCATAATCACAATAGTTATATGTGCAGTGAACATTATGAGTTTTATCAATGGGATAGAATGAAAAGAAATATTTCTAATTTTACTATTGAATGATTCACTTTTGAAAAGGTTAAATAAAAGATACAACTACCAAATGGTATGCTTTAGATTTTTCTAGTTCTATAGTGGAAATGGGAAAATATATTAATTGACTTTGTGGTGGGACTTCCAAATACTTCTCGAGTTAATGATTTGATTTTCATTATTAATGAATGACTAACTAAAACTGAAAATTTCTTTCCTATTCGTGATACTATATATTTAGTTCAAATTTATAAATTGAACCTTAAAGATATTGTTAGGTCAAATGATGTTCCTCTATATGCTGTAATTGAACCCGATTCCAAGTTCACTTATGACTTTTGTAAATGACTTCACAAGTCATATGGAACTGAATTAAATTTCAGAACTGATTTTAATACTCAGTCTCATGGGAAGACCAATAGAACAATTCATACAATTAATGATGTGAATAAAGATTATTTAATTGATTACAAGGTAAGTGGGGAACATAATATGTCTTTAGTTTAGTTTTCTTATAATAATAGTTTTCATTCAAGTATACAGATGGAATCTTATGAGGCATTGTCACAACCCGTCATCGGGGCCCGTGCCGTGACTACCCCAAGCCCACCTTCCATAGGCCAGGGGCTGGCGACTAGCACCAAAGGTGTAAATCCCTATGGTGGGAAGGCATTGCCTTTAAAAAAGTAGACAAACACAACAGAGTACGCAACACGAAGTAAAAACTAAGTAAATATTAATACAAAATTGTGTGATGGAAAGTACATTTGCCAGTATACAAACTCAACTCAACTACAATTAAAAGTAAAAGGGGAAAATAGCTGAAAGTAAAGGGCAGCTCCTAGATCATCCTCCGGGGTTCCTACCTGAAGGGTAGGTACAGATGGCCACCTCATCAATCACATCATTAAATCCCTTCCATGTGCCGACTCGTCTCAAGGTCCACCTACGTGTACCGTCTAGTCGTGGTGCTCTCGGCCTCCGTCAGCACTGTCTGTCGTCTGCATCCAACACAACGAGGTGCAGGCATAACCCATGTAGGGTTGAGTATAATGATACTCAGTAGGGAACCCGAGACCCGCAAAGTCTCAAAATATCCTCTAAGGATAAACAAAAGAAGAAAGATAAAATCACGATGTATCAACCAACCCTACTTTGGTATATACCCATACATATACCTAAGTTACCAATTTCAGTCTGGATCAACTCTCGAGCCGAATCAAAAACCAATTCCACAAAGGAAGTAAGTTCAATCACCAGGATGATAATGGTTGAATGGCATGACCCGACTTACATAGGTATTCCACAATAGTAGAGAGATATAGATGATAAGATGTAGCCACTGGATCATCTAAGCTGTCAAACCCACATAGGATATAGGACCTGCTAATCTATCAGACCCACATAGGATACGAGACCAACTATCTCGTCTAATCCGTCGGACCCTATAACGACCCATAATTTACATGCATTGTTATTACTTCATAATTGAATCATACTTATTAAAACATATTACAAAACGAAAATAGGACCGTATAGGTATAGTGTCTTTAGAAATTGGGAAACATGGACAACTGGTTCATAAAGCATCTACGTTGTCTCCCATTTATTTCATCATATCTAGAATCCCTTTTTGGTATATCCTACTTAATACCCTTCTTCCTAACCTGGGGAAAAGAAAACATACAAAAGGGTGAGCTCAAATGCTCAGTAAGGGTAAACAAAAGAAATATCAATCACATCATATTCATAAAAGCATAACATTTTGGAAATCCTAACCTGAAAAAAAGATCATAATTTCACAAAATGGGATAAATCATAGTAGTGAAATGTAATCCCAGTATTCACAACATAAAACATGAAACTTTGTGGAATACACACATAATCATAGAGAATCATTTCTTAATATTCAAGACTCATTTCCAATACTATCTTAGTGGACAAAGTCCATTTTTGAACCAAGTTCACTCCTCGTTTTAGTCCTGTTTCAGTCCTTCCATTCCATCCATGTCTATCTCATGAGATATAAATGTTTACCCAATGAATTGGAGGGAGATATAGGTCCCACCCATCTCATAATGAAACCATTCTTATGTGTTCCACAAAATCAAAAATCATACATCATTGCATAAACCATGTAACAAAAATGGGATTCTTAAACATTGTACCATCATAACATAATCCATATAAGATAAAAGGGCATCATAAAAATAATTCAATCATAAAATAATCAAATCAATGTAAAAATAGGGATAGAAACAGAAAACTATATTATCTTAAATGGAAAATAATTTTGATAAAATTCTTGAACTCCATTCTTGAGGAGAATATCCTTTCTACTTCAAATTTTTTTTCCTTTCTTAAAATGTCATATAATTTTAAACTTAAAGAAGTTGATTAAAAATAAACATGAAAACATGTAAATGAAACTTCATGGAAATAATTTTTTAAAAGTCCATTCAGGCCGTATATGTTAAAAAACATTATTCTCGTACTTTGGCCAGAAAGGTCAAAACGTTCCTCGTACTAAAAATGAAAAAAGATTCCATTCATATCTTTTACTAAAAACTCACCAACGGGTAAAATTGGATTTAAACAATTTTAGGTGGATGGAAATAATATTACATATTGAGGCAACATGGATGTGGATGATAAATATTCCCCAGTAAATTCTGATGTACAAACAATCTCGGATAAAAATGAGATTGCAAGATTTTCCCTTACCTTAGGCCGATTTGATTCCTACGTGTCCGAAACTCCTATATAATGATTTAAATAATGTTATTAGATTATTGCAGAATCATGATCAATTTTATGATATCATATATGGTCATATTCTTAGCTTCGTATTAGAAATATTTCATTGCTACTTGTTATTCGGGTGTTTATTTCTTTTTGTTCTTATGCAGGTTTTGACAAATAAATTTTTATTCTTATATTTAGGTTATAGATAACGCATTTAAAGAATGCTATTAGTGTAATATATATCATAATTATTCATTAAATTCATTTATATAATCATTATGCATTTAAGATCATGTTGAACGAGTCACATCACATTGTGGAGACTGTAGGCAGTACGCACGCAGAAGCGATGATATCGTTCCCATGATCATGTAATTGTATTGAAGTGTATGTATACTATTTCAGAATCAATATCACATCAAAATAATAATATATAGTTATTCTTTACACCATTATACCCATCCAAGTAAGGTGGTGATGGAAAACAGATTATACCACGGCGTGGAGACAATATTCCATACGAACGCACGTGCGATGATTTCATTTTCCATAGGATGGATAGAAGGGGAAATAGGGTTGTTTAATATTTATAATAACATATAAATATATGAGTGATACTGATATTATTACTTCATAATGAAACAACTACAGAAGAGATATTAGAAGAAGAAATAAATTTCAAAGAATCGGTAAGGGATATTACCTCTTCCTCAACACGCCACTTTGAAACCTCCTCTTAGGGCAGTAAAATTGGTCTTTGGAGAAGACCAGGACCTCTAGAATTTGACTATGGAAGTGGAGAATATATCTTCTCAGGATGTTTCTGATCTTTAAGGCTCAAAGTGGTGTGAGGAGAAGAGGGAGGAGGTTCCCTTTTATAAGGGATGAGAGGGTCACCTTAGGAAAAACATAAAATATTATTTTATTATAAAGCCATATTCGGTTTTTAATAGGTCCAAATTGATTTATTTAGAAGAAAAGGTGGTTATGGGTCCAAATTATCTCAACAAATAGATTTTAGACAAGTTTAGGATTCTATTTTAACCTTATCATTTAGATTTAACTGTAAGTTAAATAATTTACCATTTACCGTGTTTTCATGTTTTCTCACTTTATATGGTTAATAGAATTACTATAACAAGCCAAAAAAACCCCAACATGTTAATTATTAATATATATAACCTTATCTAACTCTTTTGGCCACACCTTAGATTTTTAGGAATAAAATAACAATTAATAATATAATATTGTTTTTAAAAACTATTTTATGTCAATTTTGACACTATTTGGTAAATGATTTTTTTGGAACTCATAACAGCATGATTAGTTTGAAAAAAGTTAGTTAAATAAATACTAATATGTCATATTAGCCTATAAAATTATTGTAATTCATAAAAGTCTCAAATTACTTTTATTTGGGTACTTATAAGATCAATTTTGTTATTATTTCATTAATAACGTAATTACTTAATCATCATTGTGTCATAAATAAATTAAATAATGTAAAGTCTAAAAATTACAAATAAAATACCATTATGTAGGAAATATTTTTAGCTTTCTAATGAATATTTATAGTCGAATTTATCTTATATATAACCCTATATTAAAAATGATTTAGTTATTAAACATTGATTTCAACTATTTTAACTCTTCTTTAAATAAAAATATATTAAATGTCCTAATCTAATCCAAGTGGACCTAAATGGTCTTAATTTATTCCTAAGGTTGTTTTAGGTCGAATTAAACTTATACAATAGAATTAGGACAAGTTTTAGGGTGATAATAACACCATTTTTACCCTTAATTACCATATTTACTTTTAACAGTGGAAAAAAAGTAAAAGTTACTATTCATAAAAAATTATTTTTCTCTTATTGAACCACATTTTACTCTTTGATATTAGCCGTGTCTCTCGGATTTTTGAAATTCCACTCACAGAAGCGGTAAAATTATGTTTTATGTACGTTTTCAAATTCTCCTAGGAGGCGGGTAAAAGACTGTGAAAAGTTCAATTTAATTTTATATATCTAAAATTATTATAAAATGACTCCAATTAATTAAATTTAACTTATATAGGTATTATGTATCAATTTTAACCTAAAATAAATTTAAATAAAATAAATAATTATTTAAATAAAAAGTCGGTTTTTAAATAGTAACCCAGTGTTTTCACTATACATCAAAAATTGAAAGTTTTCAGAAAAAACCAAAAATTCACCCAAGGATAATTTCGATATTCCGAATCCAAAAAGGAAGTCCATTTTGAAATATAAAATTTATAAAATTTCAAAAGTGGGTATTACTATTCATAACAGCTAGTTATATTAATATTTTAATAGCATATCATTGTTTAGTGAAACTCGGTATTGCGTACAACACAAGCTATTGATGAAGGTCATGATTGCGTTTAAAGCAAGCCAAGCTAGTGTTTTGTGTAGTGAATGAATCCTTTAATGATGTATATAACATAAAAACAATATATTTCTCATAAAAATCTCAAGTGTTACAGACCCACACAGGATATAGGACCAACTATAATTCATCTGAGCTGTTGGACCCACAGAGGATACATGACCATCTATTCTGTCATACCCACACAGGATACAAGAATAGAAGTCAGAACTTTCGACCCCACACAAGATTCTGTTAGAGTAGTTGTTGTCGTCGAACCCACGGGGGATTCTTGTATAGTAGTCATCGCAGTCACAACCATCTCTAGGGTTCCTACAAATAGCACGCTCAATTCTTAGAGGGTCCACTCCTCGAGCAAAGGGGTCGATACATCAACTTTCAAGAAGTCCTTAGTTGATATATACCAATGTTCCATCTCATCAAAAGAAACCCAACGCGATAGACGACGCGTCAATCGGACGCCGGGTCTGAGAGTTATTGTCATTTCTGTTCCAGGGGCCCTGTTGGATTTATGCTCGATCTATACCCAACTTTTATCCAAAATAGTACAAAACTCACTTAGAGTATCGCAAAAGGAAATCCTCGTCTCTAGGGTCCCATTGCCGCAGATGACGTGTTTTTCGGATGCACGGTCTTGAAGATATTCACATTTAAGTGAAGTCAGGCCCGGCTTGTCAAGCCCAGTTGGCAGTTGTGGGTTTGCATGAACCGGTTCGGTTGGTCCGACCTAGCTGGGGGTCGGCCCTACCGGGTGGAGTGCGGCGCACCTGTGGACCCAGCCCTGTGGGCCCGACCAGGTGGGGTGCGACCCACTCATGGACCCGTCCCACGTTGCAGGACGGTTCGGCTCCCCCGGTGGTGCCAAGCGACACCCCCTCTCCTGCCCGTCCGGCCGTAGCAGGCCGGTTCTTCCTATGCATGCGGCCTGCACAGTGGGCCGCGGTTCTCCTCCATGCGGCGCCAAGCAGCGCCGTAGTCATTCAGCCCGGCCGGCAGGCTGTCGGCCGGTTCTCCTACCAAGCGGCTCGTGGTTGCGGGCTGCGATCTTCTCCGCAGCACGGTGCCAAGCGGGCACCGCGGTCCTCTAGCCTGGCCGATTCGGTTCATCAGAGCACCCCACAGATGCAGAGCACCGTTTCTTCCACACGGTCGGCATGACAGTGCCAGTCCTCTACCATCGCGGCCCGGCCTGGCCATGGCCTTCGGTTTCTAGTGCCTTCGGTCCCCGCCTCCTCATGGTCATGGCCTCTTCCTCCGGTGTGTTGAAACGACACCATGCCCTTCCGGATCCATTGCCAATACAATCAAGAATCAACGGAGGGTTGTCGGGCCGTGTTTGTTCGGCCCGCATCCTCCGCGTTAGGCGATAACAAATGGCCAAAGACAAACCAAAGAATTAATAATGAATGAGGCTATAATTTTATTCAGTTAAAATTATACAAAACCACCTACCTCGTAATCGGTGTTGTATATTGACATGTCTCAAATGACGGGAGTTGCGGAAGACAGGCGTCATTCCGTCAACGTCGGAGGAAGTAGAGCTCGAAAAGTCACGTCGATACGATGGTTTCGGTGTACTTCGTGGGTGAGGGTGCCTCCTTTACTTGCTCCAGTTGAAGTGGTGGAGGTGATGTTGCTTCATGTCCTTTGGAGATGTGGAGCATTCATTGTCGAGAGGAAGATGTTCTTCGCGTCCTTCGAAGGAAGAACACTTCCTTTTTAATTCTCTAAAGACTCTCCCAAGAGCTCCTCTCATGATTATTCCAACAACCCAAACAAATAAAATAAAAGCTCCACCCTTATTTTACTATTGACATGAAACCAATAAGGATTGAAAAGAATTCAAATCCTTTCAATTTAATTAATGAAGACATTAATTATTTGTGTTGGCACAACTAAGGGGAAGGGAGGTGGAGAGATTACCCAAAATAAATGAGGAGTGTCGGCCTTAATAAATTCCAGGGTAGTTAAATAGTTAAAGGGGGTTTCAAGGGGAGTTTAGGGGTTTGAACTCGTGTGGGACCCACCAAAAAATATCCTCCCATGGGAAGTTATGTGGGCTGTGGGACCCACCTCTAACTTCCCTTCAGAGGAAATAACCACCACCTAAAATCAAATTATTTAACACATAAATTTTATTTAATTTATTAAGAATCCCCAAAAATAACATCCACTCTTGACCAAACACATCTGTGGTAGAGGTGTCCATAAGCGAATACCAGTGCTACGAGTTAATCGGTGTCCTCAAATTACAATTTGGAGCACTGATTCAATAGATAGAAAATCTCGCATGTGCGTTTACATAACGTACCCAAATAAAACCTCAGAAATTGATTTCGGGCACACAGGGCCTTGGAATCTGGCACCGTCAAAAACTGCAGACTTGTAAAATTCCAATGAATTTAAGAAAAAAATTTCATTGAAATTTCTATGTATTTCAATTACCCCCAACTAAAGTCTTTACATCCCCGTAAAGCTACAACATACACTAGGGAAACACATCGGGGTACTGAGCCTGAATCTGAGCCTCCAGCTCCCACATGCACTCCAATAGTTTCCCGTGCTGCAAGCGAACGTGCACTAGATGAATCGATGGTCCACGCAGGACCCACTCCTATAGATCCTTAATCTCCACTGGAACCTCCTTGAAAGTCACCCCATCATCAATGTCCAGCTCCCCGTGGTCGATGATGGGGGACGGGTCGTGCACGTATCTCCTCAACTGAGATACGTGGAAGACGTCGTGCACCCGGTTCAACTGAGGTGGATGGGCCAGGTGGTAAGCCACCTCACCTACCCAGCTGAGGACCTCGAACAGCCTGATAAAACGCGGAGATAACTTGTCACCTCGGCCAAATATCCGTAGACCTCGTCGATGTGATACCCATAGGAAGAAGTGCTCTCCATCCTCGAACTCCAGTGGTCTTCGTCTCCTATCAGCATAGGACTTCTGTCTGCTCTGTGCTGTCTTCCTCAGCTCATAGATGATTTGCCCCATCTCTGATGTAGCCTGCACTATCTTTGGTCCAACAGGTGCTGGCTACCTTGGGTCATCCCAACATAGTGGTGATCTGCAAGGTTTTCCGTACAGTGCCTCGTAATGGGGAACCCCGATGGTGGAGTGGTAGCTGTTATTGTACGCAAACTCTACCAAGGGTAGGTGATCCTCCCAGCTGCGACCAAATTCAAGGACACCTGCACGGAGCATGTCATCGAGATTCTGAATGGTCCTATCAGTTTGAGCATCCATCTGAGGATGGAAGGCGGTGCACAAGAAAATCTGTATCCCAAAAGCCTCCATTAACCCATTCCGTAGCAGGGAAGTGAAATGAGCATCTCGATCAGAGCGTATAGTTGATGGAACACCCTGAAGCCATACGATATTCTGATCATAGAGGCGTCCCAATCTCTCAACTGAGCCCTGCATTCTGATCAGTCAAAAGTGGGCCGACATGGTGATTTGGTCTACGATCACCCAGATAGATTCGTGTCTTATTGATGTACGTGGATGTCCCATCATGAAATCCATGGATATCCTTTCCTGAATCCACTCTGGAACATCTATCGGTTGAACCAAGCCTGCTGGAACTTGGTGCTCCGCCTTCACTTGCTGACAATCGAGGCATTCAGAGACAAAATCCGCTACTGATTTCATCATACCTGGCCACCAGTGCTGTTGTCTGCAGTCCTGATACATCCTTGCCACTCCTGGATGTACCGCTAGAGGGGAAGTGTGGAACTCCCTCAACACCTCCTCCTGTAGTTCAACTGGTACCATAGTCCATCCTCTGAAGTGGATAACGTGATCCCCACTATCAGAAAATACATCAGCTTCTTACCCTTAGGATATCTAAGCACGTCACATCTCACAGTCAACGTCCCCACGTTGTGCCTCTCTGACTTGCTAAAGAAGTAGAGGAGTGACTGTGGGAGACTGTAGAAAGGCTACTCCATCTCTATCCAAAAAGGTTATCTGCAATGCGACCAGCTACTCAATCGCCTCTCATAGAAACTAAATGCCTGATCTCCTGCTGAGAGAATCTGCGACAACGTTCCCCTTCCCAAGAGTATAGACTATCTCGAAGTCATAGTCCTAGAGGAACTCGATTCATCTCCGCTGTCTCATGTTCAGTTCCTTCTGCAAGAAGATGTACCTGAGACCCTGGTGGTCAGAGTAGACTATAAAACACTCTCCCATTAGATAGTCCCGCCACATCATTAAGGATAAGACCATTGCTGCTAACTCCAGGTCAAGGTTAGCGTAGTTCTGATCACATTGTCTCAACTGTCGTGATCTATATGCGATCACTGTAACACAACGAGATTTTATGATAAGTATTATTTTTAATTTATTTGATGTCATGTGTTTTATGATACACCAAGATTATCTTGTGCTATATGCAAAATCATATTAGCTTGGAGTATACGTAACACAATTCAAGGATCGTGTTATACACAGTTTCAAGTTCATTTGATAGAAGTTATTCTACGCAACATTGAGTGTATATATATATATATATTCAATGTATAAATTAAATCTGGTTGAATTTTTTTATACACAACAGCAAAGGAGTCTTGCACTACACGCAACCCTGACTTGACTTTCATTACACGCAATTGTGACCTTCCTCGATTGCATGTGTTGTACGCAATACCGTGTTTCACTAAACAACGATATATGGTTATAATATTATCACGAACTACCCATTATGAATATTATTAACAACATTTTGAATTTTATAACATTATTATTTATCTTATAAATTTTCTAAAACATTTTATCTGAACAAAATGATTTTTTCATGTAAAATAAGTATTTTCAAAAAATGCAGTTTTGCCGCCTTTTGATGGCGCACCCACATTAAATCTAGTTTTTGACATGTTTATAAGTTCAATTTTACAATGTAAAATTATTCTTTGGAATAAGGATATAAAATTTTACCTTTGATAAAATTTTCATTTTATTCTGATAACTTTCATATTTTAATGAATAGTAAAAACACGCTATATTTTAATTAAAAAAAACTTTTTTCATCGTAATAATTTATGTGGTTAAATTATAATATTGAATGGTTTTAAAGTATAAATAGAATATATTTTTACCATTTAATATAATTTATGTCATTATCATTGATTTTACCTTGAATTAGTAGGTTAAATCAATTCAATCTTTTGCAATATTTTAAACAAAAACCCGTTTTCTTTCGACAACGGGATTAATTTTAATTTAATTTCTGCAATATTTGTGTATTGAAATTGGAAAAAATGGATTTCATATTTGGAATCTGTGGTTCCAAATTATTTTAATAATCTACTTTTTATTTTTGGGCTTTATGAATATTAACTACGGTAAATTTTATTTACCATAGTCAAAGGTAAATCAGGTAATTAAGGGTAAATATAAGATTATAAAATTAACCTAACACCTGCCAAAATCCTATTGGATGACTAAAAGTCGACCCATATTACCTAAGGGTAGGATTAGAATCATTTAATGGACTTTTTTCCATGAAAATAATTTAATTATTATTAAAACCAAAGAAAGTGACAACATGTCACTCTCTTAAATCTTATAAGTATATTAATTTTAATTTAGTGATAAAATTCATGCAACTTCAAACATAAATAGTGTCCAGAAATCTAATAAAATTATCTACATCATATAAATTTATTTATAATTTTTAGGGATTAAATAATTATCATTAATTGTGACACACTAGTGATGAAGAAATTGTTTATCTAGTGAAAAATCAAGAATATTGTTTTTATTAAACTAATAGTGACCCTAAAAGGCCCAAAACCCTGACCAAAACTTATTGGTCGTGTAACGTTAAACCATAATCATCCAATAGTCTAATATTTGACCATTTGGAGTCTTATTAAAGCGATTATGACACTTATATTATTTTATTTTAAATGATGCCAAAGTTGTCACCTTCATAATTTAATAAATATATCAATTTAAATATTGTGATTTTAGGATGATAAATTCGATTAAATATATTTTTCTGAATGTTAATAGATTTATCTTCATAATAGGGTTTTATATGTAATTTTTACACAATAAATAATTATATTAAATAATTATAAAAAAATATTGTAGTAATTATTTTATTAAGAGATAAACCAAATAAATGGTTTTAAAAATAATAAAATAAATATTATATGAACTATTTAATGTGCTACAATAATTTTATAGATACAAATGACATTTTATGAATATATTAAATCTTTTTTTGAACATATCTTCTGTATATATGTTATTTAAATTCAAATAAATGAATGGTGTCAAAATTGACACTATTGTTCTTTTAAAAATATAACATATTATAAAATTGTTTAAAAATCACAAAAATATTTGAAAATTATAAATTGAAATTTATAGGGTAGAATATGTTATAAAGTATCCAATTATGTAAAACTCACAATAAATATGTAATTATTTGTTATAATTTAAAATTTAGAATGTTATTACCACAAATAAAATTAAATTGATTAAATAAGGATAAATCAAGTTGATAATGTTTAAAATAAATTCCAAACATGCCTAAATTTTATTTATTGATGATATTACAACCCTATATCATCTAATATTCAAATATGAGTCATTTGTGGAGGTTTTTAAGTGGGGTTAAATTTATTATAAATTAATATTTGTAAGATTTACAAAGGTGCCCCTCTTCTCCCTTATAAAAGGGCACCTCAACCCTCTCTTCCTCACACCAATTTGAGAATTTAAGGTCAGAAAAAACCTGAAAATTTCCCTTATCAAATACCCTAGACACATCCTATATTTCATTGTCTTCTTCAAAGAACAATTTTAGTACCCTAGGAGGAGGATTCAATGAGGCGTGTCAAAGAAGAGGTCATATCTATTACTGATTCTTTCAATTTTCTTTCTTCTTCAACTTATTCTTCTTTAGTTGTTTAATTATAAAGTAATAACATTAGTATCCCTCATAAACTGATATGTTATTATATATATGAAACAACCCTATTTCACATTCTATCCATCCTACAGAAAACAAAATCACCACGCGTGCGTACAAACGGAATACCGTCTCCACGCCGTGGTGTAATATGTTTTTACACAGACACCTTACATGGATGGGTATAATGGTGTAAAGAATAACTATATATGGTTATTATAACATAATACCGATACTGATATATTTTACCATCCACTCCAATTCTATAATTATGGGAACGATATCATCGCGCGTGCGTACGTACGGACTACCGTCTCCACGACGCGATGAGATTCTTTCTCCATGATTAACCATACATAAATGATCATAAAGTTTATATAATGAATAATAATTAAATATATGAAATAATAATTATACTATATTTATGTATATATATATTTATGTCACCTATTTAGTTTCATTCAATTCAATAAGGAAACAAAAATAGCGCTCATGCGTACGTACGACCTACAGTCTCCAGGAACGGTGTATTTAATTCCTTCTATCGATCTATAATATATATGTATATGATGAATATATATTATATATAAATCATTTTTTACATTATGGAATTATTTAAATCATGATATAAGTAATAATATCAAGAAATGACAAGTCGAAACACATACGATAAAAGAAATGATTTTATGCAAAATGCTACTTCATCAAGGAATTTACAAAAGAACGGGTAATATAAAGTCAAAAGTGAAACACATATGATATCATAACAATTAATATGATTATGTAATAAGTCAATGACATTATTTAAATCATTATACAGGAGGTTTGGGTCCATACGAAGCATATCAGACCTAAGGTAAGGGATAACTTTTCCAATCTCATTTTTATCCGTGATTGTTTATTCGTAAGTATTTACTGGGGTTATTTCTATCATCCATTTCCATGTTTTATAAAAGTGTTTCCATGTATGCTTAAATTAATTTTACCCATTTTTTACTTTTACTACATGGTATGTAAGGAATTTTTCTTTTTTTTACGTTACATGGTACTTTTTTGACTTTTCCGACAAAAGTACGGGGAGAATGATATTTTTAACTGATACGGCGTGAACGGATTTTTATGGTTTTATAAAGCCTTATTTTAATGTATCTTCCTTCAAAATATTTCATGAATATTTTTAAAAAAAACATTTTCTTCTAAAATTGAATGAAATTTTGTGAAAAGAAAATGATTTTGAAGAAAAAAAGGATATCTTCCTCAACAATTCATTTCAAGTGTTTTATCAAAACCATTTTCATATAAGATGACATTATTTCACATGTGTATGTTTCAAGTCTCATGTCTCTATGATTTACGTGGTTTCATTTTTCTTATTATTAAATTATATCCATTTCTTTTATATGGATTATGTGATGATGGGATGATGTTAATGAAACCCATTTTAATTATTGGGTTATTATGAATGATGTATGTTTATTTTGAGGCACAAGTAAGAATGATTTCATTATGAGATGGGTGGGACCTATAACTCCCTCAAATGCATTGGGTACAGATTTATATCTCATTAGATAGACATGGCTGGAATGACAAGTTAAACTGGTTTAGTAATACAGGACTGGAACGAGGAGTGAACTCGATTCAGAAAGTGACTTTGTCCAATAAGATGGTCTTGGCAGCAATGCCTTGGCTACTATGGAAATCATATCATGTGCTTAATGGATTCCAAAATTACATGTTTTATTCCAATGCTATATTATCATGATTGATGTTCCATTATGATATATTCCTTACGTACATCCAAGATTAATGTATTTGCTCAAGATTTTGATATTTAGATTTTATGTTCAAGTTTTTACTTTCAAATGTTTATGGATTGTTTTATGTTCTCTATGTTTACCCTTCCTGGGTATTATAGCTCACCCCTTTTATGGTTTCTTTTCCCCAGGATATAAATAAAGGTTTTAGGTAAGAAAAAAAAGGCGAAGATCTTTATTGGGAGATGTTGAAGATCTTTCACCACGATTAAGAGATTTTATTCCGAGTTTCCATAGACAGTAAACTATTACGGTCCTTGTGTGTTTGTTTTTTTATGTATTACGTATTTAAAAAAATTAATGTAATGTCCATGTACGTAAAGCTTTGGGTCTCTACAGTTGGTATCAGAGGAAAGGTTTAGTCAACCTTTGGAAACTAGGATGTGAGAACATTAGTGAGATCCCTAGTGATATTTCTACGGTATGTCTAGGGATGTCCCTAAGGTTAAGTATAAGTATAGGTTATAGTCACGATAACGATCTTAGAATTAAACCTATGATGTTAGATATTGAAGTTACTCCCCCTTTATTATGATTTTTTCCTCTCACACTATTCTTTTGGGGTTTTTGAGAATGGCTGGAAACAAGATGATTCACGATAATAGAGGATATGATGGACAATTGAATGATATTCTATATTAGCAACCATATGAAATGGGATTTGGAAGTCCAAACATCATTATTATGCCGAATCTGCAATCTCATAATATGATCAATAAACTCAAATTTGGTAAGTTTCTTAACTCGGATAATAAGTTAAAGATGGAGTTTCATGATGATCACAGAGGAAAGAAAGTTCAATTTCCCCTACATAAATCATGTGGGAAGAGGCATCAAGGAGAATGTTTTAAAGGAACTGGAAGATGCTTTGGGTGTGGAAGAGAAGGACACAAAGACAATAAGTGCAAAAGAAAGGGTTCAGTTAACACCAGGGATAAGGATAATGGTATTGCTACTGTAGAGACCCGAAGCTTATTGTACATGGACATTACATTACTTTTTCGGAATACTTAGTACATAACAAAAACACACACACAAGGATCGTAATAGTTTAGTGTCTTTGGAAACTCGGAACGTAATCTTCTAAACGTGGTGAAAGATCTTCAATATCTCCCATAAAGATCTTCCCCCTTTTTTTTACCTAAAACCTTTCTTTATATCCTGGGGAAAGAAAAACAAAAAAAGGGTGAGCTCAAATGCTCAGTAAGGGTAAACAAAAGAAATATCAATCACATCATATACATAAGAACGTAGCTTTTGGAAATCTTGACCTGCAAAAGAGCTCATAATATCATAACATGGGATAAATCATAGAATTGAAAATGAGATCCCAATAATCATAACTTAAAACTTGAACTTTGTGGCATGCACACATAATCATGGAAAATCATTTCTTGTTAGTCATGACTCATTGCCAAGTCTATCTTAGTGGACAAAGTCCCTTTCTGAACCGAGTTCACTCCTCGTTTCAGTCCTGTATCACTGAACCGAAATAACCTTCCGTTCCAGCCATGTCTATCTCATGAGATATAAAATCATTACCCAATGCATTGGAGGGAGATATAGGTCCCACCCATCTTATAATGAATCCTTTCTTATGTGTGCCACATAATCATAAAACATACATCATCGCATAACACATGTAACAAAAATGGGATTCTTGAAACATCATGACATCATAAATCAATTCATATAAGATAAAGGAATTCATAAACATAATTCCATCACAACATAGTCAAATCAATGTAAAAATATGGATAGAAACAGAAATCTTTATTATCGTAGATGGAAAATAATTTTGATAAAACACTTGAATTGAATTCTTGAGGAAAATATCCTTTCTTCTTCAAAATCAATTTCTTTTCACAAAACATCATGAAATTTTAAAAGAAAGAGATTTTATTGAAAATAGTCATGAAATCTTTTAGAGGAAGCTTCATGAAAATAAGGCTTTATAAAACAGTAGAAATCCGTTTGTGCCGTATAAGTTAAAAAAAACATTCTTCGTACTTTTGTCGGAAAAGTCAAAAAGTACCTCGTACGAAAAACGACAAAAGATTCCTTTCATACGTATTACTAAAAACTCACCAAAGGGTAAAAATGGATTTAAACAATTTAGGTGGATGGAAATAATATTACATATTGATAAAACATGGATGTGGATGATAAAATACACCCCAGTAAATACTTACGAATAAACAATCTCGGATAAAAATGAGATTGTGATATTTCCCTTACCTTAGGTCCGACTTTCTTTGTAAGTGTCCGAACCTCCTGTATAATGATTTAAATCATGTTATTGACTTATTACAGAATCATATTCATTGTTATGATATCATATATGGTTCACTTATGACATTATATTACCCGTTCTTTTGTAAATTCCATGTTAAAGAAGCGTTTTGGGTAAAATCGTTTCATTTATCGTAGGTGTTTTGACTTGTTGTTCTTGACATCATTATTACTTATATCATGATTTAATTACTTCCAGAATATAAAATATGATTTATATATCATATATATTCAGTATATATATATATATAATAGGTAGATAAATAAAATGAAAAACACCATTCATGGAGACGGTAGTCCGTACGTACGCATGAACGCTGTTTTCCTTTCCTTATTGTCTTGAAATGGAAGTAAGTAGATGACATACATATGTATATATATACATAAATCCAGTAGCTTTATAATGTCATATATTTCATTATTATTTCTTATATATACATTATAATCATTCTTAAATGGTTAACATGGAGAATGAATCTCATCGCGTCGTGGAGACGGTATTCCGTACGTACGCACGAGCGATGATATCATTTATATAAATATTGAATTGAATTGGAGTGGATTATACAATATATCAGAATCAATATTATGTTGTAATAACTATGTATAGTTATTCTTTACACCATTATACCCATCCATGTAAGGTGGTGGTGGAAAATAGATTACACCACGGCGTGTAGACGGTATTCCGTACGTACGCACGCGCGGTGATTTCTTTTTCCGTAGGATGGATAGATGGTGAAATAGGGTTGTTTCATACTTATAATAACATATCAGTATATGAGTGATACTGATGTTATTACTTAATAATGAAACAACCTAAGAAGAAGAAGTGGAAGAAGAAATAAAGATGAAAGAATTGGTAACGGTAATTACCTCTTCTTTGAAGTGCCTCTTTGAGACCTCCTCTTAGGGCACTAAAATTGGTCTTTGAGGAAGACCAGTACCTCTATGATGTTTCTAGGGAAGTGTAGAGGAGAAATCGTCAGGGGTTGGCCGAGCTTGAGTGCTCAAATTGGTGTGAGGAGGAGGGGAAGGAGGTGTCCTTTTATAGGGGAGGAGAGGGGCACCTTAGGAATATCTCAAAATATTATTTTATATTAAAGTAAAAATCGGTTTATAATGGTTCCAAAGGGTCTTATTTCGAAGATAAAGTGGGGATGGATCGAAATCCTATCAACCAATAAGATTTAGACAAGTTTAGGTTATTATTTTAACCTTATCAATTAGATTTAACTCTAAGTTAAATAATTTAACTTTTACCGTGTCTTTTTGTTTTCTTACATTATATGGTTAATAAACTTACTATAACATGCCAAACGAACCCCAAATTATATATTATTAATATATATATCCTTATCTAAGTCATTTGGCCGAACCTTAGATTTTTAGGAATAAAATAACAATTAATAATATAATATTTGATTTAAAAACCATTTTGTGTCAATTTTGACACTATTTGATACATGATTTTTTTGAAAGTCATAACAGAATTATTTGTTCGAACCAAGTTGATTAAATCAACACTAATATATCATAGTGACCTAGAAAATAAGTGTAATTCATAAAAAGTCTCAAATTACATTTATTTTGGTGTTTATAACATCAATTATGTAAATATTTCATTAACAAGATAATTACTGCATCATCTTTGTGTCATAAATAAATTACATTATTTGATGTCTAAAAATTACAAATAAAATACCATCATGTAGGAAATCGTTTTAGCTTTCTAACGAATATTTACAATCGAATTGATCTTATGTATAACCCCATATTAAAAATTATTTACTTATTAAACTTTGATTTTAACTATTTTAACCTTTCTTTAAATAAATTAATAATAAATGTCCTAATCTAATCCAAGTGGGCCTAAATGGTCATATTTTATTCCTAAGTTTGTTTTTGGTCGAATTACACTTGTCCAATAGAATTAGGACATGTGTTAGGGTAATAGTAAAATCATATTTACCCTTAGTTACCCTATTTACTATTAACCGCGGTAAAAAAAGTAAAAAGTTACTATTCACCAAAAAATTATTTTCATCTCATTGAACCACATTTTAGTCCTTGATATTAACCGTGTCTCTCGGATTTTCGAAATTCCATTCACAGAAGCAGCAAAATTTCGTTTTATGAAAAATTCAGTTTTTTTTAACTACCACTTAGTAGTTTCACTATTCATCAAAAATTGATGTTTTTCAGAACAATGCCAAAATTTCATCCTAAGCTATATTTCATATTCCGAATTCAAAAATGAAATCTCTTTTACCAAATTCATAACATAGAAGTTGCATTAATTAATTTTATAATTAAATCCTGCTGTTAAAATAAATAGCGTGTTTTTAGGAAACAATATATATCAAAAGATTGACACTTGATTATGTCTGGTTTAAATGTGAAATTACAACCAATGACCAACATTGTATTAAATTGTAAAAATATATTCTAAATATACTTTAAAACCACTCAAATTAATAATTTATCACTATTAATTATTTTGATTAAAAAAGTTGTTTTTAATTATAATTTAGTAATTTTCACTATTCATCAGAATATGAAAGTTATCCGAAAAGTACCAAAATTTCACCTTAGGCTAAATTCGATACTCCGAATCCAAAAATGAAGTCCATTTTGAGAGTTAAAGTTTCTAAAATTTAAAAAGTGGTTATTACTATTCATAACGGCTAGTTTTAATAATATTTTAATAGCATATCATTGTTTCGTGAAACTCAGGATTACGTACCACACACGCTATCGAGGAAGGTTGCGATTGCGTGTAATGCAAGGCAAGTCAATGATGCGTGTTGTGCAAGCTCCTTTTGGTGTAGCGTATAACACAAGACATTAGTAAAATAAAAAAGAATATTTTTCATAAAATCTCGGGCTGTTACATTCTACCCCCCTTAAAATGAATTTCGCCCTCGAAATTCGTCGGGGTTATAAATGGTTTACTATTCAAAAGTTTCTTTAATAGAAACCCACATCGTAAAAGTGGATACCAAAACATGGCTTTAAAAACTAAAGTATGAAATGTAACGATTACCCAAATAAACTAATCACTGGGTTTCCACATAGGTGAAAATATGGATATGGAAGAGAAATCTAACCATCATGTTCTGATGGAGAGTGGTAGAGAACATGTCTATGGAAAAGCCAGTAATCACAAATCTATATATTTGTGATGATATACGGTACCATCTGATTCATCATGTATAAGATCACTAGGACAACATTTTTGGTTTTCAAGATCATTTCCCTAAAGTTGAAAATTTGCTTAGAATAAATACTTACTTTATTTTGGTACAATCTCACTTTTGTTCGTGCCTTGAACAATTTCTACTTCATCTCTTGAAGTTGAATTTGTTATTCGTGAAGTGTTAGCAGATCATGTGATAGAATGACGGGTCATTCCATCTGTCTCAAACAAAAGGTAAGCAAAAGTTATTAAATATACATAAGTCATTCTATAGTGAGATTAATCATATATAGTTCCTAAAATGGACTTATACTTTATATATCATACTGCTTAATATAATAAAACTAGTTTCTACTAAACAGGTACTTCCTGTAGGTCAGTGGTAGGTGATAAAGGCCAGTTGCACTTCGGTTGTGGGTTCGATTCCTACAGCCTGTCCGAAGCGATGGGCTGTCGCCCGTCCTGAAGGTTGTCCTTTTTCTAAAACTACGTTACTATAACATCCCATCAATAAAATCGAAAATCTTCTATCCTTAAACAATACTAACTTATGTCCAACATAATCCAGTCTAATCTTTAGGCTTATACATAATACTGCAGTCCACTCTCATAATATAGTGACAACGATTACTAGAGATTTAATACTGTCGTTGATCCCCACATATCATAAGATATGTCTTGTTGGTCACATTCCAAACATTCAAAGTCCTTAATCGTGTATTCTCTTGAATACCTTAGTGAAAACATGGGTGCAGTTAAAAGTTAACACTTTCCACATACCAAAATCCTCAAAATTCCATATACTCAAACCATGATATCACTTAATCCTTATATCAATCATGAGCTCATGAATACTGTTAAACATTTAATTTTATCCTTATCCCTTCATTATGCGCATATCATCTATATTCCAAAAATATCTGAATAACCTTTCATGGTTACTGGTAACATTAATCAGACAACAGTGTAACAATCCTTACATGTCTCTTTATTCCATAGTACCATGAGATTACTTATACAACATTACACATGATAAACATGTAATCATTCCACTACATTCTTAAACCATTGACCGAGCTTCAACAATTCTTTCATCTCACATATCATTTGTAGTTTCTTCATCATTATCCACATAAATACTACCCATATGACCATACTGATTCTCTTCATGAGTCTTTCCCTTAGGGCATTTGTTTTCATAATGCCCATACATTCCACATTTAAAACAGTTAACCATTTTTGATGTCGTAGCAATACCATTATCCTCATCCATGGTGTTAACCGACCCTTTTCCTTTGCACTTACTTGCTTTGTGTCCTTCTTTTCCACACCCAAAGCATCTTCCAGTTCCCTTGAAACATTCTCCTTAATGCCTCTTCCCGCATGATTTACATAGGGGAAATTGAACTTTCTTTCCTCTATGATCATCATGGAACTCCATCTTTCTCTTATTAGTCGAGTCAGGAAACTTACCAAATTTTACTTTATTGATCATGTTGTGAGATTGCTGATTCGGCATAATAATGATGTTTGGACTTCCAAATCCCATTTCATTATGAAGAATATCATTCCATTGTCCATCATATCCTCCATTATCGTGAATCATCTTGTTTCCAGCCATTTTCTAAAACCCAAAAAAAGAATAGTGTGAGAGGCAAAAATCATAATAAAGGGGGAGTAACTTAAATATCTAACATCTTTGGTTTAATCTAATATCGTTACCATAGTTCTAGGACTATATCGTATATGTATACTTATCCTTAGGGGCATCCCTAGACATACCTTAGAAATATCTCTAGGGATCTCACTAACGTTTTCACATCCTAGTTTCCAAAGGTTGACTAAACCTTTCCTCTGATACCAACTGTAGAGACCCGAAGCTTATTGTACATGGACATTACATTACTTTTGCGGAATACTTAGTACATAACAAAAACACACACACAAGGATCGTAATAGTTTAGTGTCTTTGGAAACTCGGAACGTAATCTTCTAAACGTGGTGAAAGATCTTCAATATCTCCCATAAAGATCTTCCCCCTTTTTTTTACCTAAAACCTTTCTTTATATCCTGGGGAAAGAAAAACAAAAAAAGGGTGAGCTCAAATGCTCAGTAAGGGTAAACAAAAGAAATATCAATCACATCATATACATAAGAACGTAGCTTTTGGAAATCTTGACCTGCAAAAGAGCTCATAATATCATAACATGGGATAAATCATAGAATTGAAAATGAGATCCCAATAATCATAACTTAAAACTTGAACTTTGTGGCATGCACACATAATCATGGAAAATCATTTCTTGTTAGTCATGACTCATTGCCAAGACTATCTTAGTGGACAAAGTCCCTTTCTGAACCGAGTTCACTCCTCGTTTGAGTCCTGTATCACTGAACCGAAATAACCTTCCGTTCCAGCCATGTCTATCTCATGAGATATAAAATCATTACCCAATGCATTGGAGGGAGATATAGGTCCCACCCATCTTATAATGAATCCTTTCTTATGTGTGCCACATAATCATAAAACATACATCATCGCATAACACATGTAACAAAAATGGGATTCTTGAAACATCATGACATCATAAATCAATTCATATAAGATAAAGGAATTCATAAACATAATTCCATAACAACATAGTCAAATCAATGTAAAAATATGGATAGAAACAGAACTCTTTATTATCTTAGATGGAAAATAATTTTGATAAAACACTTGAATTGAATTCTTGAGGAAAATATCCTTTCTTCTTCAAAATCAATTTCTTTTCACAAAACATCATGAAATTTTAAAAGAAAGAGATTTTATTGAAAATAGTCATGAAATCTTTTAGAGGATGCTTCATGAAAATAAGGCTTTATAAAACAGTAGAAATCCGTTTGTGCCGTATACGTTAAAAAAACATTCTTCGTACTTTTGTCGGAAAAGTCAAAAAGTACCTCGTACGAAAAACGACAAAAGATTCCTTTAATACGTATTACTAAAAACTCACCAAAGGGTAAAAATGGATTTAAACAATTTTAGGTGGATGGAAATAATATTACATATTGATAAAACATGGATGTGGATGATAAAATACACCCCAGTAAATACTTACGAATAAACAATCTCGGATAAAAATGAGATTGTGATATTTCCCTTACCTTAGGTCCGACTTTCTTTGTAAGTGTCCGAACATCCTGTATAATGATTTAAATCATGTTATTGACTTATTACAGAATCATATTCATTGTTATGATATCATATATGGTTCACTTATGACATTATATTACCCGTTCTTTTGTGAATTCCATGTTAAAGAAGCGTTTTGGGTAAAATCGTTTCATTTATCGTAGGTGTTTTGACTTATTGTTCTTGACATCATTATTACTTATATCATGATTTAATTTTTCCAGAATATAAAATATGATTTATATATCATATATATTCAGTATATATATATATAATAGGAAGATAAATAAAATGAAAAACACCGTTCCTGGAGACGGTAGTCCGTACGTACGCATGAACGCTGTTTTCCTTTCCTTATTGTCTTGAAATGGAAGTAAGTAGATGACATACATATGTATATATATACATAAATCCAGTAGCTTTATAATTTCATATATTTCATTATTATTTCTTATATATACATTATAATCATTCTTAAATGTTTAACATGGAGAATGAATCTCATCGCGTCGTGGAGACGGTATTCCGTACGTACGCACGAGCGATGATATCATTTCTATAAATATTGAATTGAATTGGAGTGGATTATACAATATATAAGAATCAATATTATGTTGTAATAACTATGTATAGTTATTCTTTACACCATTATACCCATCCATGTAAGGTGGTGGTGGAAAATAGATTACACCACGGCGTGGAGACGGTATTCCGTACGTACGCACGCGCGGTGATTTCTTTTTCCGTAGGATGGATAGATGGTGAAATAGGGTTGTTTCATACTTATAATAACATAACAGTATATGAGTGATACTGATGTTATTACTTCATAATGAAACAACCTATGAATAAGAAGTGGAAGAAGAAATAAAGATGAAAGAATTGGTAACGGTAATTACCTCTTCTTTGAAGTGCCTCTTTGATACCTCCTCTTAGGGCACTAAAATTGGTCTTTGAGGAAGACCAGAACCTCTATGATGTTTCTAGGGAAGTTTAGAGGAGAAATGTTCAGGGGTTGGCCGAGCATGAGTGCTCAAATTGGTGTGAGGAGGAGGGGAAGGAGGTGTCCTTTTATAGGGGAGGAGAGGGGCACCTTAGGAATATCTCAAAATATTATTTTATATTAAAGTAAAAATAGGTTTATAATGGTTCCAAAGGGTCTTATTTCGAAGATAAAGTGGGGATGGATCGAAATCCTATCAACCAATAAGATTTAGACAAGTTTATGTTATTATTTTAAACTTATCAATTAGATTTTACTCTAAGTTAAATAATTTAACTTTTACCGTGTCTTTTTGTTTTCTTACATTATATGGTTAATAAACTTACTATAACATGCCAAACGAACCCCAAATTATATATTATTAATATATATATCTTTATCTAAGTCATTTGTCCGAACCTTAGATTTTTAGGAATAAAATAACAATTAATAATATAATATTTGATTTAAAAACCATTTTGTGTCAATTTTGACACTATTTGATACATGATTTTTTTGAAAGTCATAACAGAATTATTTGTTCGAACCAAGTTGATTAAATCAACACTAATATATCATAGTGACCTAGAAAATTAGTGGAATCCATAAAAAGTCTCAAATTACATTTATTTGGGGGTTTATAACATCAATTATGTCAATATTTCATTAACAAGATAATTACTGAATCATCTTTGTGTCATAATAAATTAAATTATTTGATGTCTAAAAATTACAAATAAAATACCATCATGTAGGAAATCTTTTTAGCTTTCTAATGAATATTTACAATCTAATTTATCTTATGTATAACCCCATATTAAAAATTAGTTACTTATAAAACTTTGATTTTAACTATTTTAACCTTTCTTTAAATAAATTAATAATAAATGTCCTAATCTAATCCAAGTGGGCCTAAATGGTCATATTTTATTCCTAAGTTTGTTTTTGGTCGAATTACACTTGTCCAATAGAATTAGGACATGTGTTAGGGTAATAGTAATATCATATTTACCCTTAGTTACCCTATTTACTATTAACCGCGGTAAAAAAAGTAAAAAGTTACTATTCACCAAAAAAATTATTTTCATCTCATTGAACCACATTTTAGTCCTTGATATTAACCGTGTCTCTCGGATTTTCGAAATTCCATTCACAGAAGTGGCAAAATTAAGTTTTATGAAAAATTCAGTTTTTTTTAACTACCACTTAGTAGTTTCACTATTCATCAAAAATTGATGTTTTTCAGAACAATGCCAAAATTTCATCCTAAGCTATATTTCATATTCCGAATTCAAAAATGAAATCTCTTTTACCAAATTCATAACATAGAAGTTGCATTAATTAATTTTATAATTAAATCCTTCTGTTAAAATAAATAGCGTGTTTTTAGGAAACAATATATATCAAAAGATTGACACCTGATTATGTCTGGTTTAAATGTGAAATTACAACCAATGACCAACATTGTATTAAATTCTAAAAATATATTCTAAATATACTTTAAAACCACTCAAATTAATAATTTATCACTATTAATTATTTTGATTAAAAAAGTTGTTTTTAATTATAATTTAGTAATTTTCACTATTCATCAGAATATGAAAGTTATCCGAAAAGTACCAAAATTTCACCTTAGGCTAAATTCGATACTCCGAATCCAAAAATGAAGTCCATTTTGAGAGTTAAAATTTCTAAAATTTAAAAAGTGGTTATTACTATTCATAACGGCTAGTTTTAATAATATTTTAATAGCATATCATTGTTTCGTGAAACTCAGGATTACGTACCACACACGCTATCGAGGAAGGTTGCGATTGCGTGTAATGCAAGGCAAGTCAATGATGCGTGTTGTGCAAGCTCCTTTTGGTGTAGCGTATAACACAAGACATTAGTAAAATAAAAAAGAATATTTTTCATAAAATCTCGGGCTGTTACAGCTACGATATCAACAATGGTTAAATGTTTTAAATGTGGAATGTACAGGCATTATACAAGCCAATGCCCTAAGGGAAAGTCTCATGAAGAGAATCAGTATGGTCATATGGGTAGTATTTATGTTGATGATAATTAAGAGACTACAAATGATTGGTGAGATGAAATAATTGTTGAAGCTCGGTCAATGGTTTAAGAAGGTAGTGGAATGATTACATGTTTATCAAGTGTAATGTTGTATAAGTAATCTCATGTTACTATGGAATAAAGAGACATATAAGGATTATTACACTCTTGTCTTTCCTTAGGTTTTTAAAGTGTATGATGAATGGTACCAGTAACCATGAAAGGTTATTCAGATATTTTGGGAAAGTAGATGATATGCGAAAAATGAAGGGATAAGGAGAAAATTAAATGTTTGATAGTATTCCTAAGCTAATGAATGATATAAGGAGATGGTTAGATCATGGTTTGAGTATATAGAATTTTTGGATTTTGGAATGTGGAAAGAGTTAACTGTTGACAACACTCATGTTTTCACTAATGTTTAAGGGGTATTAAGTTTTCAAGAGAATACATGATTAAGGTTTTCACATGATTGGAATGTGACCAACTAGACATATCTTATGATATATGGGGATGAACGATGGTATTAACATGCTGGTCAAATGAAATCTCTGGTAATCGTTTTCATTATAATATGAGAGTGGACTGCAGTATTATGGATAAGCCTAAAGATTGGAATGGATTATGTTGTATATAAGTTAGTATTGTTTAAGGACAGAACCTTTTTCAATATTATTGATGGGATGTTATAGTAATGTAGTTTTAGAAAAAGGATAACCTGCAGGACGTGCGATAACCCATCGCGTCGGACACGGCTGTGGGAATCGAACCCACAACTGAAGTGTGACTGGCCTTTATCACATACCACTAGCCGACAGGAATTCCCTAGTTAGTATAAAATAGCTTTATTTTATTAAGCGGCATGATAAAGGAAGTATAAGTTCATTTTTGGAATCTTATATGATTAACCTCACCATAGATGGACTTATCTATATTTTAAAACTTTTGCTAACCTTTTGTTTGAAACAAATGGAATGACCCATCATTATATCACATGATATGTTAACACTTCTTGAATAACAAATTAAACTTAATTTATTTGAGATATGAAGTGGAAATTGTTAAAATCACAAAAAACAGTGAGATTGTACCAAAATCAAGTAAGTATTTCTTCTAATTCAAAAATTTCAACTTTAGGGAAATGATATTGAAAACCAAAAATTTTGTCCTAGTTCTTTTCTACCTGATGAATCAGATGGTACCTTATATCATCACAAATCTATTTCTTTGTGATTTTTGGCTTTTTCATTTCCATGTACTCTACCACTCTCCATCAGAACTTGATGGTTATATTTCTCCTCCATATCCATATTTTCACCTATGGTCTCCTATGTGGAAAACTAGTGATGACTTAATTTGGGTAACAGTTACTTTTCATACTTCACTTTTTAAAATTAAGTTTTAGCATTCCTCTTTATGATGTTGGTTTCTATGAAATAAATTCTCAAGTAACAAACCATTTATAACCCTGATGAATTTTGAGGGCGAACTTCATTTAAGGGGGCTAGAATGTAACACCCCAACATTTTGTGATAATTATTATTTTTAATTTATTTGATGTCATGTGTTTTATGCTACGCCAAGATTATCTTGTCCTATACGCAAAACCGTATTAGCTTGCAGTATATGCAACACAATTCATGGATCATGTTATTCACAATTTCAAGTTCATTTGATAGAAGTTATTCTACGCAACATTGAGTGTGTGTATATATATATATATTAAATTTATAAATTAAATATGGTTGGATTTTTTTATACGCAAAAACAAAGGAGTCTTTCAATAAACGTACCCCTAACTTGGCATTCATTACACGCAATCGTGACCTTCCTCGATAGCGTGTGTTGTACGCAATATCGGGTTTCACTAAACAATGATATATGGTTGTAATATTATCACGAACTACTCATTATTAATATTATTAACCACATTTTGAATTTTATAACATTATTATTCATCTTATATATTTTCTAAGACATTTTTTGTGAACAAAATAAATTTTTCGTGTAAAATAATTATTTTTAAAAAAATGCAGTTTTGCCACCTTTTGATTGCGCACCCACTTTAAATCTAGTTTTTTACATGTTAATAAGTTAAATTTTACAATGTAATATTATTCATTGGAATAAGGATATAAAATTTTACCTTGTATAAAATTTTCATGTTATTCGGATAACTTTCATATTTTAATGAATAGTGAAAACACGCGATATTTTAATTAAAAAAACTTTTTTCATCGTAATAATTTATGTTTGTAAATTATAATATTGAATGGTTTTAAAGTATAAATAGAATATATTTTTACCATTTAATATAATTTATGTCATTATCATTGATTTTACCTTGAATATTGAGGATAAATCAATTCAATCTTTTGCAATGTTTTAAACAAAAACCCGTTTTCTTTCGACAACATGATTAATTTTAATTTAATTCTTGCAACTTTTGTGTATTGAATTTGGAAAAAATGGATTCCATATTTGGAATCAGTGGGTCCAAATTATGTTAATATGCTACTTTTTATTTTTGGGATTTATGAATAGTAACTACGGTAAATTTTAATTACCATAGTTAAAGGTAAATCGGGCAATTAAAGGTAAATATAAGATTATAAAACTAACCTAACACCTTCCAAAATCTTATTGGATGATTAAACGTCGAACCATATCACATAAGGGTCAGATTAGAATCATTTAATAGACTTTTTTCCATGAACATAATTTAATTACTATTAAAACCAAAGAATGTGACAACATGTCACTCTCTTAAATCTTCTAAGTATATTAATTTTAATTTAGTGATAAAATTCATGAAACGTAGAAAATAAATAGTATCCAGAAATATAATAAAATTATCTACATCATATAAATTTATTTATTAGTTTTAGGGATTACATAATTATCATTAATTCTGACACAATAGTGATGCAGATATTGTTTTTTTAGTGAAAAATCAAGAATATAGTTTTTATTAAACTAATAGTGACCCTAAAAGGCCCAAAACCCTAACCAAAACTTATTGGTCATGTAACTCTAAACCATAATCATCCAATGGTCTAATATTTGACAATTTGGAGCCTCATAAAAGTGATTATGACACATATATTATTTTATTTTAAATGATGCCAAAGTTGTTACCTTAATAATTTAATAAATATAACAATTTAAATATTGTGATTTTAAGACGATAAATTCGAGTAAAAGTATTATTGTGAAAGTTAATAGATGTATATTCATCATTGGATTTTATTTTTCATTTTTACGCAATATATAAGTAAATTGAATAATTATACAAAAATATTGTAGTAATTATTTTATTAAGAGATAAACCAAATAAATGGTTTTAAAAATAATAAAATAAATATTATATTAAATATTTAATGTGATACAATAATTTTTCTAGCTACGTATGACCTTTTATTTATCTATTAAATCTTTTATTTTTAACATATCTTTTGTATATATTTTATTTAAATTCAAATAAATGAATAGTGTCAAAATTGACACTATTGTTATTTTATAAAAATAACATATTATAAAATTGTTTAAAAATCACAAAAATATTTAAAAATTATAAATTTAAATTTATATGGTATAATATGTTATAACGTATCCAATTATGGAAAATTCACAATAAATAATTAATTATTTGTTATAATTTAAATTTTAGAACGTTATTACCACAAATAAAATAAAATTGATTAAATAAGGATAAATCAAGTTGATAATGTTTAAAATAAATTCCTAACATGTCTAAATTTTATTGGTTGAAGCTATTACAACCATATATCATCTAATATTCTAATATGAGTCATTTTTGGAGGTTTTTATGTGGGGTTAAATTTATTATAAATTAATATTTTTAAGATTTCCAAAGGTGCCCCTCTTCTCCCTTATAAAAGGGCACCTCTTCCCTCTCTTCCTCACAGAAATTTGAGCCTTTAAGATCAGAAAAACCCTGCCCATTTCCCTTCTCAACTTCCCTATAAACATCCTAGAGGTCATGGTCTTCTTCAAAGGACAATTTTAGTACCATAAAAGGAGGATTCAAAGAGGCGTGTCGAAGAAGAGGTAATATCTGTTACCGATTATTTCAATTTTCATTCTTCTTCAACTTCTTATTCTTTAGTTTTTTCATTATTAAATAATAACATTAGTATCCCTCATATACTGATATGTTATTATAAATATTAAACAACCCTATTTCACATTCTATCCATCCTACGGAAAACAAAATCACCGCGCGTGCGTACGTACGGAATACCGTCTCCACGCCGTGGTGTAATCTGTTTTCACACCAACACCTTACATGGATGGGTATAATGGTGTAAAGAATAACTATATATGGTTATTATAACATCATACTGATTCTGATATATTATACCATCCTCTCCAATTCTATAATAATGGGAACGATATCATCGCTCGTGTGTACGTACGGACTACCGTCTCCACGATGCGATGAGATTCATTCTCCATGATTAACCATAAATGAATGATCATAAAGTTTATATAATGAATAATAATGAAATATATGAAATAATAATTCTACTGGATTTATGTATATATATGTATATATGTCATCTATTTAGTCTTATTCAATTCAATAAGGAAACGAAAATAGCGTTCATGCGTACGTACGGCCTACCGTCTCCGGTGTATGTAATTCATTTTATTGATCTATAATATATATGTATGTGATGAATATATATTATATATAAATTATGTTTTACATTCTGGAATTATGTAAATCAGGATATAAGTAATAATATCAAGAAATTACAAGTCGAAACACATACGATATATGAAATGATTTTACCCAAAACGCTACTTTAACATGGAATTTACAAAAGAACGGGTAATATAAAGTCATAAGTGAAACATATATGATATCATAACAATGAATATGATTATGTAATAAGTCAATGAAATTATTTAAATCATTATACAGGAGGTTCATATCCATACGAAGAATATCAGACCTAAGGTAAGGGATGACTTTTCCAATCTTGTTTTTATCCGAGATTGTTTATTCGTATGTATTTACTAGTGTTATTTATATCATCAATGTCCATGATTTATAAAAGTTTTTTCACGTATGTTTAAAGTCATTTTTACCCATTTTTTACTTTTACTACATGTTATGTAAGGAATCTTTCTTTTATTTATGTTACGAGGTACTTTTTTGACTTTTCCGACAAAAGTACGGGAAAATTCTATTTTTAACTTATACGGAGTGAATGGATTTTTATGGTTTTATAAATCCTTATTTTCATGAAGAATCCTTCAAAAGATTTCATGACTATTTTCAACAAAAACATTTTTCTCTAAAATTGCATGACATTTTGTGAAAATAAAATGTTTTTGAAGAAAAAAGGATATTTTCCTCAAGAATTCATTTCAAGTGTTTTATCAAAACCATTTTCATCTAAGATGACATTATTTCACATGTGTATGTTTCAAGTATCATGTATCGATGATTTACATGGTTTCACTTTACTTATTATGAAATGATATCCATTTATTTTATATGGATTATGTGATGATGGGATGATGTTTATGAAACCCATTTTATTTATTGGGTTATTATGAATGATGTATGTTTATTTTGTGGCACAAGTAAGAATGATTTCATTATGAGAAGGGTGGGACCTATATCTCCATCCGATGCATTGGGTAAAGATTTATATTTCATGAGATAGACATGGCTAGAACGGCAAGTTAAACCGGTTCAGTAATACAAGACTAGAATGAGGAGTGAACTCGATTCAGAAAGGGACTTTCTCCACTAAGATGGTCTTGGCAGCAATGCCTTGGGTACTATGGAAATCATATCATTTGGTTAAAGGTTGCCATAATTACATGTTTTATTCCATTTATATTTTATCATGATTGATGTTCCCTTATGATATATGCCTTACGTACTCTCACGATTCATGTCTTTGCTCATTATTTTGATGTTTAGATTATATGTTCATGTTTTTGCATTCAAATGTTTATGGATTGTTTTATGTTCTCTATGATTACCCTTACTGGGAATTTGAGCTCACCCCTTTTCTATTTTCTTTTCCCCAGGATATAAATAACGGTTTTATGTAAGAAAAAAAGGGGAATATCTTTATTGGGAGATGTTGATGATTTTTCACCATGATTAAGAGATTTTATTTTGAGTTCCCAAAGACACTAAACTATTAAGGTCCTTCTGTTTATGTTTTTGTTATGTATTAAGTATTTCGAAAATGTAATGTAATTTCCATGTACGTCTAACTTTGGGTCTCTACAATCACTTCTCACACCTGCATCAGGACACACTCGAGTCTGGTTCCCGATGAGTCGTAGTAAACTATGTACCCTACGCCCTCCTCTTGTTTCCTCAAGATGGGCGCATTGGGCAATATCTACCTCATCTCTTGGAAGCTCTGCTGGAATCTATCTGACCACACGAAGTGTTGGCACTTCTTCTTCAATGCTGAAAGTGGTGCTGTAACTCTGGAAATGTCTTGAAAAAATCTCCAATAGTACCCAGCCAGTCCCAGGAAACTCCGCACCTCCGTCAAACTCTTAGGTGGCTCCCAATAAAGTTCTGCCTAGATCTTCACTTGGTCCACTGCAACTCCAGCCTCTGAGATGATGTGTCCCATGAAATGAACCTCTCGCATATAAAACTGTCACTTAGAGAGATTACCATATAGTTGGTGCTCTCAGAGTGTGTCTAGTAATACCCCTAAATGGTACGTATGCTCTCTCTCAGTAGTCAAGTAAATCAGTATGTCGTCGATGAAGACTACGACCAAACGATCGATGTAAGGCTGGAAGATCCTGTTCATGAGACTCATGAACACTGATGGAGAATTGGTTATGCTGAAGGTCTAAACCAAGAACTCATAGTGGCCATACCGACACCTGAAGGATGTCTTTTTCACATCCTCGTCTCGAACTCTAAGCTGGTGATAGTCTGACCTGAGGTATATCTTTGAGAACCATCGTGCTCCCCTGAGCTGATCAAAGAGGTCGTCAATCCTCGGATGTTGGTACATGTTCTTCAAGATCAATTGATTCAGGTGACAATATTCAAAACACACTCTCAAGCCCCAATCATCCTTCTTGGAGAACAAAATCGCAGATGCCCAGGGTGAAACACTGGGTTGGATAAATTCCTTCCCATGAAAGTCATCTTGTTGTACCCACAAAACATGAAGATCGGTGGGAGACATCCAATATGATGGGGTATATATCGGTGTTGTCCCAGTGTACAAATAAATGTATAAGTATACCTATCAATGAGGAGGTAGTCCTAGAACGTCATCAGGAAAAACATCCACATACTGATCCACCAGAACCAGAAACTCGGACTCCGCACATCAACTTTTCCAAGGATGAGACTAGCCAACTGATGTGTGATCGGATTCCCCCTCCTCTGCATAAGTCCATCCTGTGTGAAAAGGCTCCCTTATTACCGGTGAAGGTGAACCTAGTCACATCAATGTGTATACACTGCACTTTGTGCTTAATACATTCAATTTGAGCATGAACTGTGGATAACCTGTCCATACCCAAGATGATGTCGTATAGCCTCGACGCCGCTACAAGAAGATCCTAGCCAAATCTCTCACCTCCTAGAGTAAGCTTACACTGCCGGCACTAGTGCGTAGTCATCGAGTATGCTCCCATAAGAGTCTCTAGCTATAAGGATCTATCCAATGAGTTCATCAGAATCTCCGAGCTCCAAACGAGGGCAGTGGAAATAAAAGAATGACACGCACTTGTGTCTATAAGTACTACTGCAAGGGTAGAGTAGACACAGATAGTAACTCAAATCATCTCAGGCGTGTCGTGGTCGTAGGCCTCGACTGCCTCGAGCTGAGCCCGCCTCTTTCTACCTGATCCCTATTGTTGGGGTGGACCACTTGGTGGTAGTGGTGGTATAGCCTCAAAATTTCATCCACCACCCACTGCTCGTCCAGATTCTCTGCCACGTCCTCCTACTCCGATGGACCACCACAGTCGAACCTCTGCCTCTTCCTGGGAGGTCCCTCTACTCTCTTCTACTCATCTTTATGGAGGGCCAGGAAGTCACAAGCCATGTGGCCCTACATATAACGACCCATACTTTACATACATTGTTAATACTTCAAAATTGAAGCACACTTATTACAACATATGACAAAACCACAAAGGACCGTATAGGTATAGTGTCTTTAGAAACTGGGAAACATAAACAACTGGTTCATAAATCTTCTACAGTGTCTCCCATTTATTTCATCATATCTAGGGTCCCTTTTAGCATATTCTACTTAATATCCATCTTCCTGACCTGGGGAAAAGAAAACATAAAAGGGTGAGCTCAAATGCTCAGCAAGGGCAAATAAAAATCATATCATATCTTTTTGAAAATCAAAACCTGCAAAAGAGATCATAATATCTTAACATGGAATAAATCATAGAAGTGAAAATGAGATCCCCATAATCATAACATAAAACTTGAAACTTTGTGGGATGCACACATAATCATGGAAAATAATTTCTTGTTAGTCATGACTCATTTCCAAGACTATCTTAGTGGACAAAGTCCCTTTCTGAACCGAGTTCACTCCTCGTTTCAGTCTTGTATCACTGAACCGAAATAACCTTCCATTCCAGCCATGTCTATCTCATGAGATATAAAATATTTACCCAATGCATTGGAGGGAGATATAGGTCCCACCCATATTATAATGAATCCTTTCTTATGTGTGCCACATAATCATAAACCTTACATCATAGCGTAACCCATGTAATAAAAATGGAATTCTTAAACAACATGACATCATAAAACAATTCATATAAGATAAATGAATTCATAAAAAATAATTCCATCACAACATGATCAAATCAATGTAATAATAGGGATAAAAACAGAACCCTTTATTATCATAGATGGAAAATAAATTTGATAAAACACTTGAACTACATTCTTGGGGAAAATATCCTTTCTTCTTCAAAAACATTTTTCCTTTCATAACATGTCATACAACTTTAAAATAAAAGAAGTTGATTAAAAATAAACTTGAAAACTTGTAAAGGAAGCTTCTTGGAAATAATGTTTTAAAAAATACATTCATGCCGTATAAGTTAAAAAAAACATTCTTCGTACTTTTTTTGGAAAGTCAAAAAGTACCTCGTACGAAAAAAACAAAAGATTCTTTTCATATTCTTTACTAAAAACTCACCTAAGTGTAAAATTGGATTTAAACTATTGTAAGTGGATGGAAATAATATTACATATTGATGAAACATGGATGTGGATGATAAAATACACCCCCGTAAATACTTATGAATAAACAATCTTGGATAAAAATGAGATTGTGATATTTCCCTTACCTTAGGTCCGATTTGCTTTGTACGTGTCCGAAGCTCCTCTTCTTTGAAGCGCCTCTTTGAGACCTCCTCTTAGGGCACTAAAATTGGTCTTTGAGGAAGACCAGAACCTCTAGGATTATTCTAGGGAAGTGGAGAGGAGAAAATGGTAGGGGTTGACCGAGCATGAGTGCTCAAATTGGTGTGAGGAGGAGGGGGAGGAGGTGCCCTTTTATATGGGAGGAGAGGGGCACCTTAGGAATATCTCAAAATATTATTTTATATTAAAGTCAAAATCGGTTTATAATGGTTCCAAAGGGTCTAATTTAGAAGCTAAAGTAGGGATGGGTCGAAATCCTATCAACCAATAGGATTTAGACAAGTTTAGGGTATTATTTTAACCTTATCAATTAGATTTAACTCTAAGTTAAATAATTTAACTTTTACCGTGTCTTTTTGTTTTCTTTCACTATATGGTTAATACACTTACTATAACATGACAAACGAACCCCAAATTGTTTATTATTAATATATATATCCTTATCTAAGTCATTTGTTCGAACCATAGATTTTTAGGAATAAAATAACAATTAATAATATAATATTTGATTTAAATACTATTTTGTTTCAATTTTGACACTATTTGATAAATGATTTTTCTGAAAGTCATAACTGAATTATATATTCGAACCAAGTTGATTAAATCAACATTAATATATCATAGTAACCTAGAAAATTATTGGAATTCATAAAAAGTCTCAAATTACATTTATTTTGATGTTTATAACATCAATTATGTCAATATTTCATTAATAAGATAATTACTACATCATCATTGTGTCATAAATAAATTAAATTATTTAATGTATAAAAATTACAAATAAAATACCATTATGTAGGAAATCTTTTTAGCTTTCTAATGAATATTTATAGTCGAATTTATCTTATGTATAACCCCATATTAAAAATGATTCACTTATTAATCTTTGATTTTAACTATTTTAACCCTTCTTTAAATAAATTAATAAATGTCCTAATCTAACCCAAGTGGGCCTAAATGGTCATATTTTATTAATAAGGTTGTTTTCGGTCGAATTACACTTATCCAATAGAATTAGGAAAAGTGTTAGGGTAATAGTAATATCATATTTACCCTTAGTTACCCTATTTACTATTAACCGCGGTAAAAAAAGTAAAAAGTTACTATTCACCAAAAATCATTTTCATCTCATTGAACCAAATTTTAGTCCCTGATATTAACCGTGTCTGTCGGATTTTCGAAATTCCATTCACAGAAGCGGTAAAATTAAGTTTTATGCAAAATTCAGTTTTTAACCTACCACTTAGTGGTTTCACTATTCATCAAAAATTGAAAGTTTTCATAAAAATACCAAAATTTCACCCTAGGCTAATTTCGATATTCCGAATCCAAAAATGAAGTCCATTTTAAAAAATAAAACTTATAAAATTTCAAAAAGTGGTTATTACTATTCATAACGGCTAGTTTTAATAATATTTTAATAGCATATCGTTGTTTAGTGAAACTCGGTATTGCGTACGACGCAAGCTATCGAGGAAGGTCGCAATTGCATGTAAATTAATCCAAGCTAGTATGTAGTGAAAGATTCCTTTGAAAACAAAATATTACTCATAAAAATCTCAGGTGTTACATTCTACCCCCTTAAAAAGAATTTTGCCCTCGAAATTCGTCACTTTGTAACAAACAGATGGGGATACTTCTCCCTCATCATATCCTCAAGCTCCCATGTAGCCTCTTCAAGTTGGTGGTTCCTCCATAATACATTCACCAAGCGAGTGGTCTTGTTTCATAGGACTTTTTCGCTACGATCCAGAATCTCTATCGGCTGTTCTTCATAAGAAAGATCTTGCTCCAGCGGTACAACTTCTGAGCTGAGTACATGTGAAGGATCAGGTATGTATTTTCTCAGGAGAGATACATGGAACACATCGTGAAATTGAGAGAGATTCGGTGGAAGCGCCAATCGGTAAGCTACCTTCCCAACACGATCCAGTATTTCGAAAGGACCGATATATCTAGGGCTCAACTTCCCCTTCTTTCCAAATCTCATAACCCTCTTCCAGGGAGATATTCGTAAGAACACTTTATCGCCCACTTCAAACTCTAGGTATTTTCTTCGGTTGTCGGCATAACTTTTCTGTCGACTCTGAGCTGAACTTATGTGTTGTTGAATAGATCTAACCTTTTCTGCCATTTCATCAACGAGATCAGGTCCTAACAGCTTTCTTTCCCCAACTTCATCCCAGCAAGTTGGAGTACTGTATTTCTTTCCATAGAGAGCTTCATAAGGAGCCATCTGAATACTGGAGTGAAAGCTATTATTATAAGAAAATTCTACCAAAGGTAGGTGTTGATCCCAACCTCCTTTGAAATCCATAGAGCACGCTCTCAACATATCTTCTCGGGTTTCAATTGTTCTCTCAGACTGACCGTCTGTCTGGGGATGATAAGCAGTGCTGAAACTCAACTCTGTATCTAGAGTATGCTGAAGACTTCGCAATAACATCGAGGTAAATCTCGGGTCCCGATCAGATATAATAGAAATTGGTACTCCATGCAATCTTACCACTTCCTTTACATATATCCTGGCAAGCTGATCTAGAGAGAAATCCTCTCTAATAGCAATGAAGTGTGCAGACTTTGTAAGACGATCAACTATGACCCAAATAGCATTATTGCCTTTGGATGTTTTAGGAAGTCCTGTGACAAAGTCCATAGTGATGTTTTCCCATTCCCATTCGGGTATGGGTAATGGTTGTAACATCCCCTTAGACTTCTGTCTCTCAGCTTTAACTTGTTGACAAACCAAGCATCGAGAGACATATTCAGCAACATCTCTTTTCATGTCATCCCACCAGAAGTACTCTTTCAGGTCCCTATACATCTTCGTGCTTCCAGGATGAATAGAGAATGATGAACTATGAGCCTCATCCAGCAGCTCCTTCTTTAATTCGGGGATGGGAGGAACACAAACCCGATTCCTGAACATTATTATCCCATCACAATCAAGGTTGAATTCAGGAACATTTCTCACCTTCTTTTGTAACTCGACATCTTCTTTCTGTGCCTCCTTAATCTTCGCATGTATAGGTGGTTGAACATTCATTTGAGAAAGATAAGATTTTTCCCCTTCCATTATAATTCCAAAATACATCCTTTGTAAATCCATAAATATTGGATCCTTTGTGATTCTCATCATGGATAAACTTGCATGGTCTTGTCGACTTAATGCATCTGCCACCTTGTTTGCTTTCCCAGGGTGGTAATGGATTGAGCAGTCGTAATCCTTAATCAGCTCCAACCATCTTCTTTGACGCATATTCAACTCCTTTTGTGTGAAAATATACTTTAAACTTTTATGATCAGTATAAATATCACACCTTTCACCATAAAGGTAATGCCTCCAAATCTTTAATGCAAAGATTACCGCAGCCAACTCCAAATCATGAGTTGGGTAATTTTGCTCATGGATTTTCAACTGTCGTGAGGCATAAGCTATCACCATATCATTTTGCATAAGAACACACCCCAATCCCTTCTTGGATGCATCACTGTAGATCACAAACCTTTCTCCACTACAAGGCAGTGTGAGCACAGGTGCACTGGATAACCTTCTTTTCAACTCCTTGAAATTCTCTTCACATTCCTCTGTCCAAACAAACATAACTCCTTTCCGAGTCAACTTGGTGAGTGGATTAGATAATCGTGAAAAATATTTACAAAACGTCGATAATATCCAGCCAAACCAAGAAAACATCGGATCTTAGTTACGGTTTTTGGTCTTGACCATCTTTCGATAACCTCTATTTTTGCTGGATCCACAGATATCCCCTCTTTTGAGATTATGTGACCCAAAAATGCAACTTTTTTAAGCCAAAAATCACACTTGGTAAATTTGGCATAAAGCTTCTCCTTTCTCAGGGTCTTCAATATAATTCTCAAGTGATATTCATGCTCTTCCTTGCTCTTTGAATAGACAAGAATATCGTCTATAAAGACTACCACAAATTGATCAAGATAGTCTCTAAAGATTCTATTCATTAGATCCATGAAGATAACAGGGGCATTAGTAAGACCAAATGGCATCACTATAAATTCATAGTGTTCATACCTTGTACGGAAATCCGTCTTTGGTATATCCTCCCTTTTGACCATTAATTGATGATACCCTGAACGAAGATCAATCTTGGAAAAGTATTGAGCTCCGCGTAGTTGGTCAAATAAGTCATCAATGCGTGGGAGAGGATATTTGTTCTTGATAGTGATCTTGTTAAGTTCTCGATAACCAATGCAGAGTCTCATTGATCCATATTTCTTCTTAACAAATAGAACATGTGCTCCCCAAGGTGATGCACTAGGGCGTATGAATCCCTTATCAAGATTTTCTTGGAGTTTCTTCTTCAATTCCTGCATCTCAATTGGGGCCATTCTATAAGGTGTCTTTGAATTGGCAAAGCGCCCGGTATGAGTTCTATTGAAAACTCAACTTCACAATTTTGTGGAAGACCTGGTAATTCCTCCGGAAATACAGCATCAAAATCTCGTACAATGGGCATATTCTTAATCGTGAGATTCTCACCAACCATTTGAGATAAATATCCTTCATTTAGTGGAATCAATACCCATAAGATGGAAGAAATTTCCACTGGAAGGTTATATTCATCCTTGCATTGGTAGACGATCGTAGATTGATCTAGAATAAGAATTGTGACTTCCCTTCTTTGGAAATTGATATGAGCTCCATGTAGAGAAAGAAAATCCATGCCAAGAATCACATCAAATTCCACTAAAGGAAGGATCACAAGATTTTCAGGAAGCACTTTCCCACAAACTTCGATCGGAGAAGAATTATAAACTTTTGATGCCACTGTTGTGCCATTAGGCGTTGTCACAGCTAACTCAACATCTAATTGTTGAGGTAATATGGTGATACCCTTAGAAAATTCTTTATAAATAAAAGAGTGGGTGGATCCAGAATCAAATAAAACATTTGCTACTTTAGAGTGGACGGTAAGTGTACCTTTCACCACTTCGTTATCGTACTCCACATCGCTGATAGAAATTGCATGTGAATTTCCTTTGTCTTTAGCCTTAAGATTTTGTTGACGTCGACCATCATCATCAACCCTTGGATTTGGGAATTGATTGGCATAATGACCCATCTACTTTCACTTGAAACATTGAAGTGTAGTAGGTTCATTCTATGTATCCCTTCCTTTGTTTGCGTCATTAGACATCTTCTTCCCATTATCACGGTATTCAAATGCCCGATGACCTTCTTTTCCACATTTAAAACATTTACTTGTCCCTTTAAGACAAATCCCACCATGTTTCTTTCCACACTTTGAGCATAAGGAAAAGCTCATCTTCTTTTCTGTGTGCTCTTTAGATTTTTCTTTGAATTCCATCTTCCTCTTCTTATTAAACCCATGTGACTGATGGGTTACTCCAATCTCCATCTCGACTTTGATAGCACATCGAACTATTTCCTCGTAGCTATTGAAGTCCCTTATGGCTAACACCCTTTGAAGACTTGGTTTTAAGACACTAAAGAATCGATCGATCTTACTCTCAGGTTGGATAATAATACCAGAAGCGTACCTTGCAAGTCTTGTAAAATTTGCTTCATAAGTACCAACAGATTCATCATCCCTTTGCTTTAGTTCAAGAATCTCTTTCTCCATCTTTGTTCGGAGAATACGAGGGAAGTACTTATTGAAAAATAAGTTCTTGAACTCGTCCCATTCCATAGACTCAATTTCATCCCTTCGCCTCGTATTCTTAATAAGATTCCACCATTGATCAGCATCTCCTTCCAAACGATACACTGCTAGGATGACTTTATCATGTTCAGAACATTGATGAACTGAAAATATCTTTTCAGTAGTACTAATCCATTGTTCAGCAACTAATGGATCAGTAGACCCACTGAAAGAAGGTTGACACTGCCTCATGAAGGATTCAACAGAATGTTGCTCCTTCCATTGCTCGTTTGGAAGTCCTGCATGATTCATAGCTTGAGAAAGTTGTGTGAGCATGGCTACAAGATTTTTCATTCCAGCTCCCATATCGTTTGGTTGCTCAGGGGGACAATCATTGCATTGCCCATCGCATTCCGCATTAACACGATTCCTTCGGGTTCCATCCATTGACTAAAACCAAGAAGAATAGTGTGAGCAACACTAATTATAATAGGAAAACCACATAATCAAGGATACAATTTCACACTTAAGGTTTTATCCTAGGGTATTCATGGCCATTTCTAAAACACTAAGATTGTGTTCTATTCGTAGACTTATCCATAGGGTTCTTACTAAGGCTTTCACATCCTAGTTTACAAAGGTTGACTATACCTTTCCTCTGATACCAACTATAACGACCCATACTTTACATTAATTGTTAATACTTCAAAATTGGAGCACCCTTATTACAACATATGACAAAACCACAAAGGACCGTATAGGTATAGTGTCTTTAGAAACTGGGAAACATAAACAACTGGTTCATAAATCTTCTACAGTGTCTCCCATTTATTTCATCATATCTAGGGTCCCTTTTAGCATATTCTACTTAATATCCATCTTCCTGACCTGGGGAAAAGAAAACATAAAAGGGTGAGCTCAAATTCTCAGTAAGGGCAAATAAAAATCATATCATATCTTTTTGAAAATCAAAACCTGCAAAAGAGATCATAATATCTTAACATGGAATAAATCATAGAAGTGAAAATGAGATCCCCATAATCATAACATAAAACTTGAAACTTTGTGGCATGCACACATAATCATGGAAAATCATTTCTTGTTAGTCATGACTCATTGCCAAGACTATCTTAGTGGACAAAGTCCCTTTCTGAACCGAGTTCACTCCTCGTTTGAGTCCTGTATCACTGAACCGAAATAACCTTCCGTTCCAGCCATGTCTATCTCATGAGATATAAAATATTTACCCAATGCATTGGAGGGAGATATAGGTCCCACCCATCTTATAATGAATCCTTTCTTATGTGTGCCACATAATCATAAACCATACATCATAGCGTAACCCATGTAATAAAAATGTAATTCTTAAACAACATGACATCATAAAACAATTCCTATAAGATAAAGGAATTCATAAAAAATAATTCCATCACAACATGATCAAATCAATGTAATAATAGGGATAAAAACAGAACCCTTTATTATATTAGATGGAAAATAATTTTGATAAAACACTTGAACTCCATTCTTGAGGAAAATATCCTTTCTTCTTCAAAAACATTTTTCCTTTCATAACATGTCATACAACTTTAAAATAAAAGAAGTTGATTAAAAATAAACTTGAAAACTTGTAAAGGAAGCTTTTTGGAAATAATGTTTTAAAAAATACATTCATGCCGTATAAGTTTAAAAAAAATTCTTCGTACTTTTGTCCGAGAAGTCAAAAAGTACCTCGTACGAAAAAAAACAAAAGATTCCTTTCATATTCTTTACTAAAAACTCACCTAAGGGTAAAATTGGATTTAAACTATTGTAAGTGGATTGAAATAATATTACATATTGATGAAACATGGATGTGGATATTAAAATACACCCCAGTAAATACTTACGAATTAACAATCTCGGATAGAAATGAGATTGTGATATTTCCCTTACCTTAGGTCCGATTTTCTTTGTACGTGTCCGAAGCTCCTCTTCTTTGAAGCTCCTCTTTGAGACCTCCTCTTAGGGCACTAAAATTGGTCTTTGAGGAAGACCAGAACCTCTAGGATTATTCCAGGGAAGTGGAGAGGGAAAATGGCAGGGGTTGACTGAGCTTGAGTGCTCAAATTGGTGTGAGGAGGAGGGGGAGGAGGTGCCCTTTTATAAGGGAGGAGAGGGGCACCTTAGGAATATCTCAAAATATTATTTTATATTAAAGTCAAAATCGGTTTATAATGGTTCCAAAGGGTCTTATTTCGAAGCTAAAGTGGGGATGTGTCGAAATCCTATCATCCAATAGGATTTAGACAAGTTTAGAGAATTATTTTAACCTTATCAATTAGATTTAACTCTAAGTTAAATAATCTAACTTTTACCGTGTCTTTTTGTTTTCTTTCACTATATGGTTAATAAACTTACTATAACATGCCAAACGAACCCCAAATTGTTTATTATTAATATATATATCCTTATCTAAGTCATTTGGCCGAACCTTAGATTTTTAGGAATAAAATAACAATTAATAATATAATATTTGATTTAAAAACTATTTTGTGTCAATTTTGACACTATTTGATATATGATTTTTGTGAAAGTCATAACAGAATTATATATTCGAACCAAGTTGTTTAAATCAACATTAATATATCATAGTAACCTATAAAATTATTGGAATTCATAAAAAGTCTCAAATTACATTTATTTTGGTGTTTATAACATCAATTATGTCAATATTTCATTAATAAGATAATTATTGCATCATCATTGTGTCATAAATAAATTAAATTATTTAATGTCTAAAAATTAAAAATAAAATACCATTATGTAGGAAATATTTTTATCTTTCTAATGAATATTTATAGTCGAATTTATATTATGTATAACCCCATATTAAAATTGATTTACTTATTAAACTTTGATTTTAACTATTTTAACCCTTCTTTAAATAAATTAATAAATGTCCTAATCTAACCCAAGTGGGCCTAAATGGTCATATTTTATTCATAAGGTTGTTTTTGATCGAATTACACTTATCCAATAGAATTAGGACATGTGTTAGGGTAATAGTAATATCATATTTACCCTTAGTTACCCTATTTACTATTAACCGCGGTAAAAAAAGTAAAAAGTTACTGTTCAACAAAAATTATTTTCATCTCATTGAACCACATTTTAGTCCTTGATATTAACCGTGTCTGTCGGATTTTCGAAATTCAATTCACAGAAGCGGTAAAATTATGTTTTATGCAAATAAGGCTTTATAAAACAGTAGAAATCCGTTTGTGCCGTATAAGTTAAAAAAAACATTCTTCGTACTTTTGTCGGAAAAGTCAAAAAGTACCTCGTACGAAAAACGACAAAAGATTCCTTTCATACGTATTACTAAAAACTCACCAAAGGGTAAAAATGGATTTAAACAATTTAGGTGGATGGAAATAATATTACATATTGATAAAACATGGATGTGGATGATAAAATACACCCCAGTAAATACTTACGAATAAACAATCTCGGATAAAAATGAGATTGTGATATTTCCCTTACCTTAGGTCCGACTTTCTTTGTAAGTGTCCGAACCTCCTGTATAATGATTTAAATCATGTTATTGACTTATTACAGAATCATATTCATTGTTATGATATCATATATGGTTCACTTATGACATTATATTACCCGTTCTTTTGTAAATTCCATGTTAAAGAAGCGTTTTGGGTAAAATCGTTTCATTTATCGTAGGTGTTTTGACTTGTTGTTCTTGACATCATTATTACTTATATCATGATTTAATTACTTCCAGAATATAAAATATGATTTATATATCATATATATTCAGTATATATATATATATAATAGGTAGATAAATAAAATGAAAAACACCATTCATGGAGACGGTAGTCCGTACGTACGCATGAACGCTGTTTTCCTTTCCTTATTGTCTTGAAATGGAAGTAAGTAGATGACATACATATGTATATATATACATAAATCCAGTAGCTTTATAATGTCATATATTTCATTATTATTTCTTATATATACATTATAATCATTCTTAAATGGTTAACATGGAGAATGAATCTCATCGCGTCGTGGAGACGGTATTCCGTACGTACGCACGAGCGATGATATCATTTATATAAATATTGAATTGAATTGGAGTGGATTATACAATATATCAGAATCAATATTATGTTGTAATAACTATGTATAGTTATTCTTTACACCATTATACCCATCCATGTAAGGTGGTGGTGGAAAATAGATTACACCACGGCGTGTAGACGGTATTCCGTACGTACGCACGCGCGGTGATTTCTTTTTCCGTAGGATGGATAGATGGTGAAATAGGGTTGTTTCATACTTATAATAACATATCAGTATATGAGTGATACTGATGTTATTACTTAATAATGAAACAACCTAAGAAGAAGAAGTGGAAGAAGAAATAAAGATGAAAGAATTGGTAACGGTAATTACCTCTTCTTTGAAGTGCCTCTTTGAGACCTCCTCTTAGGGCACTAAAATTGGTCTTTGAGGAAGACCAGTACCTCTATGATGTTTCTAGGGAAGTGTAGAGGAGAAATCGTCAGGGGTTGGCCGAGCTTGAGTGCTCAAATTGGTGTGAGGAGGAGGGGAAGGAGGTGTCCTTTTATAGGGGAGGAGAGGGGCACCTTAGGAATATCTCAAAATATTATTTTATATTAAAGTAAAAATCGGTTTATAATGGTTCCAAAGGGTCTTATTTCGAAGATAAAGTGGGGATGGATCGAAATCCTATCAACCAATAAGATTTAGACAAGTTTAGGTTATTATTTTAACCTTATCAATTAGATTTAACTCTAAGTTAAATAATTTAACTTTTACCGTGTCTTTTTGTTTTCTTACATTATATGGTTAATAAACTTACTATAACATGCCAAACGAACCCCAAATTATATATTATTAATATATATATCCTTATCTAAGTCATTTGGCCGAACCTTAGATTTTTAGGAATAAAATAACAATTAATAATATAATATTTGATTTAAAAACCATTTTGTGTCAATTTTGACACTATTTGATACATGATTTTTTTGAAAGTCATAACAGAATTATTTGTTCGAACCAAGTTGATTAAATCAACACTAATATATCATAGTGACCTAGAAAATAAGTGTAATTCATAAAAAGTCTCAAATTACATTTATTTTGGTGTTTATAACATCAATTATGTAAATATTTCATTAACAAGATAATTACTGCATCATCTTTGTGTCATAAATAAATTACATTATTTGATGTCTAAAAATTACAAATAAAATACCATCATGTAGGAAATCGTTTTAGCTTTCTAACGAATATTTACAATCGAATTGATCTTATGTATAACCCCATATTAAAAATTATTTACTTATTAAACTTTGATTTTAACTATTTTAACCTTTCTTTAAATAAATTAATAATAAATGTCCTAATCTAATCCAAGTGGGCCTAAATGGTCATATTTTATTCCTAAGTTTGTTTTTGGTCGAATTACACTTGTCCAATAGAATTAGGACATGTGTTAGGGTAATAGTAAAATCATATTTACCCTTAGTTACCCTATTTACTATTAACCGCGGTAAAAAAAGTAAAAAGTTACTATTCACCAAAAAATTATTTTCATCTCATTGAACCACATTTTAGTCCTTGATATTAACCGTGTCTCTCGGATTTTCGAAATTCCATTCACAGAAGCAGCAAAATTTCGTTTTATGAAAAATTCAGTTTTTTTTAACTACCACTTAGTAGTTTCACTATTCATCAAAAATTGATGTTTTTCAGAACAATGCCAAAATTTCATCCTAAGCTATATTTCATATTCCGAATTCAAAAATGAAATCTCTTTTACCAAATTCATAACATAGAAGTTGCATTAATTAATTTTATAATTAAATCCTGCTGTTAAAATAAATAGCGTGTTTTTAGGAAACAATATATATCAAAAGATTGACACTTGATTATGTCTGGTTTAAATGTGAAATTACAACCAATGACCAACATTGTATTAAATTGTAAAAATATATTCTAAATATACTTTAAAACCACTCAAATTAATAATTTATCACTATTAATTATTTTGATTAAAAAAGTTGTTTTTAATTATAATTTAGTAATTTTCACTATTCATCAGAATATGAAAGTTATCCGAAAAGTACCAAAATTTCACCTTAGGCTAAATTCGATACTCCGAATCCAAAAATGAAGTCCATTTTGAGAGTTAAAGTTTCTAAAATTTAAAAAGTGGTTATTACTATTCATAACGGCTAGTTTTAATAATATTTTAATAGCATATCATTGTTTCGTGAAACTCAGGATTACGTACCACACACGCTATCGAGGAAGGTTGCGATTGCGTGTAATGCAAGGCAAGTCAATGATGCGTGTTGTGCAAGCTCCTTTTGGTGTAGCGTATAACACAAGACATTAGTAAAATAAAAAAGAATATTTTTCATAAAATCTCGGGCTGTTACATTCTACCCCCCTTAAAATGAATTTCGCCCTCGAAATTCGTCGGGGTTATAAATGGTTTACTATTCAAAAGTTTCTTTAATAGAAACCCACATCGTAAAAGTGGATACCAAAACATGGCTTTAAAAACTAAAGTATGAAATGTAACGATTACCCAAATAAACTAATCACTGGGTTTCCACATAGGTGAAAATATGGATATGGAAGAGAAATCTAACCATCATGTTCTGATGGAGAGTGGTAGAGAACATGTCTATGGAAAAGCCAGTAATCACAAATCTATATATTTGTGATGATATACGGTACCATCTGATTCATCATGTATAAGATCACTAGGACAACATTTTTGGTTTTCAAGATCATTTCCCTAAAGTTGAAAATTTGCTTAGAATAAATACTTACTTTATTTTGGTACAATCTCACTTTTGTTCGTGCCTTGAACAATTTCTACTTCATCTCTTGAAGTTGAATTTGTTATTCGTGAAGTGTTAGCAGATCATGTGATAGAATGACGGGTCATTCCATCTGTCTCAAACAAAAGGTAAGCAAAAGTTATTAAATATACATAAGTCATTCTATAGTGAGATTAATCATATATAGTTCCTAAAATGGACTTATACTTTATATATCATACTGCTTAATATAATAAAACTAGTTTCTACTAAACAGGTACTTCCTGTAGGTCAGTGGTAGGTGATAAAGGCCAGTTGCACTTCGGTTGTGGGTTCGATTCCTACAGCCTGTCCGAAGCGATGGGCTGTCGCCCGTCCTGAAGGTTGTCCTTTTTCTAAAACTACGTTACTATAACATCCCATCAATAAAATCGAAAATCTTCTATCCTTAAACAATACTAACTTATGTCCAACATAATCCAGTCTAATCTTTAGGCTTATACATAATACTGCAGTCCACTCTCATAATATAGTGACAACGATTACTAGAGATTTAATACTGTCGTTGATCCCCACATATCATAAGATATGTCTTGTTGGTCACATTCCAAACATTCAAAGTCCTTAATCGTGTATTCTCTTGAATACCTTAGTGAAAACATGGGTGCAGTTAAAAGTTAACACTTTCCACATACCAAAATCCTCAAAATTCCATATACTCAAACCATGATATCACTTAATCCTTATATCAATCATGAGCTCATGAATACTGTTAAACATTTAATTTTATCCTTATCCCTTCATTATGCGCATATCATCTATATTCCAAAAATATCTGAATAACCTTTCATGGTTACTGGTAACATTAATCAGACAACAGTGTAACAATCCTTACATGTCTCTTTATTCCATAGTACCATGAGATTACTTATACAACATTACACATGATAAACATGTAATCATTCCACTACATTCTTAAACCATTGACCGAGCTTCAACAATTCTTTCATCTCACATATCATTTGTAGTTTCTTCATCATTATCCACATAAATACTACCCATATGACCATACTGATTCTCTTCATGAGTCTTTCCCTTAGGGCATTTGTTTTCATAATGCCCATACATTCCACATTTAAAACAGTTAACCATTTTTGATGTCGTAGCAATACCATTATCCTCATCCATGGTGTTAACCGACCCTTTTCCTTTGCACTTACTTGCTTTGTGTCCTTCTTTTCCACACCCAAAGCATCTTCCAGTTCCCTTGAAACATTCTCCTTAATGCCTCTTCCCGCATGATTTACATAGGGGAAATTGAACTTTCTTTCCTCTATGATCATCATGGAACTCCATCTTTCTCTTATTAGTCGAGTCAGGAAACTTACCAAATTTTACTTTATTGATCATGTTGTGAGATTGCTGATTCGGCATAATAATGATGTTTGGACTTCCAAATCCCATTTCATTATGAAGAATATCATTCCATTGTCCATCATATCCTCCATTATCGTGAATCATCTTGTTTCCAGCCATTTTCTAAAACCCAAAAAAAGAATAGTGTGAGAGGCAAAAATCATAATAAAGGGGGAGTAACTTAAATATCTAACATCTTTGGTTTAATCTAATATCGTTACCATAGTTCTAGGACTATATCGTATATGTATACTTATCCTTAGGGGCATCCCTAGACATACCTTAGAAATATCTCTAGGGATCTCACTAACGTTTTCACATCCTAGTTTCCAAAGGTTGACTAAACCTTTCCTCTGATACCAACTGTAGAGACCCGAAGCTTATTGTACATGGACATTACATTACTTTTGCGGAATACTTAGTACATAACAAAAACACACACACAAGGATCGTAATAGTTTAGTGTCTTTGGAAACTCGGAACGTAATCTTCTAAACGTGGTGAAAGATCTTCAATATCTCCCATAAAGATCTTCCCCCTTTTTTTTACCTAAAACCTTTCTTTATATCCTGGGGAAAGAAAAACAAAAAAAGGGTGAGCTCAAATGCTCAGTAAGGGTAAACAAAAGAAATATCAATCACATCATATACATAAGAACGTAGCTTTTGGAAATCTTGACCTGCAAAAGAGCTCATAATATCATAACATGGGATAAATCATAGAATTGAAAATGAGATCCCAATAATCATAACTTAAAACTTGAACTTTGTGGCATGCACACATAATCATGGAAAATCATTTCTTGTTAGTCATGACTCATTGCCAAGACTATCTTAGTGGACAAAGTCCCTTTCTGAACCGAGTTCACTCCTCGTTTGAGTCCTGTATCACTGAACCGAAATAACCTTCCGTTCCAGCCATGTCTATCTCATGAGATATAAAATCATTACCCAATGCATTGGAGGGAGATATAGGTCCCACCCATCTTATAATGAATCCTTTCTTATGTGTGCCACATAATCATAAAACATACATCATCGCATAACACATGTAACAAAAATGGGATTCTTGAAACATCATGACATCATAAATCAATTCATATAAGATAAAGGAATTCATAAACATAATTCCATAACAACATAGTCAAATCAATGTAAAAATATGGATAGAAACAGAACTCTTTATTATCTTAGATGGAAAATAATTTTGATAAAACACTTGAATTGAATTCTTGAGGAAAATATCCTTTCTTCTTCAAAATCAATTTCTTTTCACAAAACATCATGAAATTTTAAAAGAAAGAGATTTTATTGAAAATAGTCATGAAATCTTTTAGAGGATGCTTCATGAAAATAAGGCTTTATAAAACAGTAGAAATCCGTTTGTGCCGTATACGTTAAAAAAACATTCTTCGTACTTTTGTCGGAAAAGTCAAAAAGTACCTCGTACGAAAAACGACAAAAGATTCCTTTAATACGTATTACTAAAAACTCACCAAAGGGTAAAAATGGATTTAAACAATTTTAGGTGGATGGAAATAATATTACATATTGATAAAACATGGATGTGGATGATAAAATACACCCCAGTAAATACTTACGAATAAACAATCTCGGATAAAAATGAGATTGTGATATTTCCCTTACCTTAGGTCCGACTTTCTTTGTAAGTGTCCGAACATCCTGTATAATGATTTAAATCATGTTATTGACTTATTACAGAATCATATTCATTGTTATGATATCATATATGGTTCACTTATGACATTATATTACCCGTTCTTTTGTGAATTCCATGTTAAAGAAGCGTTTTGGGTAAAATCGTTTCATTTATCGTAGGTGTTTTGACTTATTGTTCTTGACATCATTATTACTTATATCATGATTTAATTTTTCCAGAATATAAAATATGATTTATATATCATATATATTCAGTATATATATATATAATAGGAAGATAAATAAAATGAAAAACACCGTTCCTGGAGACGGTAGTCCGTACGTACGCATGAACGCTGTTTTCCTTTCCTTATTGTCTTGAAATGGAAGTAAGTAGATGACATACATATGTATATATATACATAAATCCAGTAGCTTTATAATTTCATATATTTCATTATTATTTCTTATATATACATTATAATCATTCTTAAATGTTTAACATGGAGAATGAATCTCATCGCGTCGTGGAGACGGTATTCCGTACGTACGCACGAGCGATGATATCATTTCTATAAATATTGAATTGAATTGGAGTGGATTATACAATATATAAGAATCAATATTATGTTGTAATAACTATGTATAGTTATTCTTTACACCATTATACCCATCCATGTAAGGTGGTGGTGGAAAATAGATTACACCACGGCGTGGAGACGGTATTCCGTACGTACGCACGCGCGGTGATTTCTTTTTCCGTAGGATGGATAGATGGTGAAATAGGGTTGTTTCATACTTATAATAACATAACAGTATATGAGTGATACTGATGTTATTACTTCATAATGAAACAACCTATGAATAAGAAGTGGAAGAAGAAATAAAGATGAAAGAATTGGTAACGGTAATTACCTCTTCTTTGAAGTGCCTCTTTGATACCTCCTCTTAGGGCACTAAAATTGGTCTTTGAGGAAGACCAGAACCTCTATGATGTTTCTAGGGAAGTTTAGAGGAGAAATGTTCAGGGGTTGGCCGAGCATGAGTGCTCAAATTGGTGTGAGGAGGAGGGGAAGGAGGTGTCCTTTTATAGGGGAGGAGAGGGGCACCTTAGGAATATCTCAAAATATTATTTTATATTAAAGTAAAAATAGGTTTATAATGGTTCCAAAGGGTCTTATTTCGAAGATAAAGTGGGGATGGATCGAAATCCTATCAACCAATAAGATTTAGACAAGTTTATGTTATTATTTTAAACTTATCAATTAGATTTTACTCTAAGTTAAATAATTTAACTTTTACCGTGTCTTTTTGTTTTCTTACATTATATGGTTAATAAACTTACTATAACATGCCAAACGAACCCCAAATTATATATTATTAATATATATATCTTTATCTAAGTCATTTGTCCGAACCTTAGATTTTTAGGAATAAAATAACAATTAATAATATAATATTTGATTTAAAAACCATTTTGTGTCAATTTTGACACTATTTGATACATGATTTTTTTGAAAGTCATAACAGAATTATTTGTTCGAACCAAGTTGATTAAATCAACACTAATATATCATAGTGACCTAGAAAATTAGTGGAATCCATAAAAAGTCTCAAATTACATTTATTTGGGGGTTTATAACATCAATTATGTCAATATTTCATTAACAAGATAATTACTGAATCATCTTTGTGTCATAATAAATTAAATTATTTGATGTCTAAAAATTACAAATAAAATACCATCATGTAGGAAATCTTTTTAGCTTTCTAATGAATATTTACAATCTAATTTATCTTATGTATAACCCCATATTAAAAATTAGTTACTTATAAAACTTTGATTTTAACTATTTTAACCTTTCTTTAAATAAATTAATAATAAATGTCCTAATCTAATCCAAGTGGGCCTAAATGGTCATATTTTATTCCTAAGTTTGTTTTTGGTCGAATTACACTTGTCCAATAGAATTAGGACATGTGTTAGGGTAATAGTAATATCATATTTACCCTTAGTTACCCTATTTACTATTAACCGCGGTAAAAAAAGTAAAAAGTTACTATTCACCAAAAAAATTATTTTCATCTCATTGAACCACATTTTAGTCCTTGATATTAACCGTGTCTCTCGGATTTTCGAAATTCCATTCACAGAAGCGGCAAAATTAAGTTTTATGAAAAATTCAGTTTTTTTTAACTACCACTTAGTAGTTTCACTATTCATCAAAAATTGATGTTTTTCAGAACAATGCCAAAATTTCATCCTAAGCTATATTTCATATTCCGAATTCAAAAATGAAATCTCTTTTACCAAATTCATAACATAGAAGTTGCATTAATTAATTTTATAATTAAATCCTTCTGTTAAAATAAATAGCGTGTTTTTAGGAAACAATATATATCAAAAGATTGACACCTGATTATGTCTGGTTTAAATGTGAAATTACAACCAATGACCAACATTGTATTAAATTCTAAAAATATATTCTAAATATACTTTAAAACCACTCAAATTAATAATTTATCACTATTAATTATTTTGATTAAAAAAGTTGTTTTTAATTATAATTTAGTAATTTTCACTATTCATCAGAATATGAAAGTTATCCGAAAAGTACCAAAATTTCACCTTAGGCTAAATTCGATACTCCGAATCCAAAAATGAAGTCCATTTTGAGAGTTAAAATTTCTAAAATTTAAAAAGTGGTTATTACTATTCATAACGGCTAGTTTTAATAATATTTTAATAGCATATCATTGTTTCGTGAAACTCAGGATTACGTACCACACACGCTATCGAGGAAGGTTGCGATTGCGTGTAATGCAAGGCAAGTCAATGATGCGTGTTGTGCAAGCTCCTTTTGGTGTAGCGTATAACACAAGACATTAGTAAAATAAAAAAGAATATTTTTCATAAAATCTCGGGCTGTTACAGCTACGATATCAACAATGGTTAAATGTTTTAAATGTGGAATGTACAGGCATTATACAAGCCAATGCCCTAAGGGAAAGTCTCATGAAGAGAATCAGTATGGTCATATGGGTAGTATTTATGTTGATGATAATTAAGAGACTACAAATGATTGGTGAGATGAAATAATTGTTGAAGCTCGGTCAATGGTTTAAGAAGGTAGTGGAATGATTACATGTTTATCAAGTGTAATGTTGTATAAGTAATCTCATGTTACTATGGAATAAAGAGACATATAAGGATTATTACACTCTTGTCTTTCCTTAGGTTTTTAAAGTGTATGATGAATGGTACCAGTAACCATGAAAGGTTATTCAGATATTTTGGGAAAGTAGATGATATGCGAAAAATGAAGGGATAAGGAGAAAATTAAATGTTTGATAGTATTCCTAAGCTAATGAATGATATAAGGAGATGGTTAGATCATGGTTTGAGTATATAGAATTTTTGGATTTTGGAATGTGGAAAGAGTTAACTGTTGACAACACTCATGTTTTCACTAATGTTTAAGGGGTATTAAGTTTTCAAGAGAATACATGATTAAGGTTTTCACATGATTGGAATGTGACCAACTAGACATATCTTATGATATATGGGGATGAACGATGGTATTAACATGCTGGTCAAATGAAATCTCTGGTAATCGTTTTCATTATAATATGAGAGTGGACTGCAGTATTATGGATAAGCCTAAAGATTGGAATGGATTATGTTGTATATAAGTTAGTATTGTTTAAGGACAGAACCTTTTTCAATATTATTGATGGGATGTTATAGTAATGTAGTTTTAGAAAAAGGATAACCTGCAGGACGTGCGATAACCCATCGCGTCGGACACGGCTGTGGGAATCGAACCCACAACTGAAGTGTGACTGGCCTTTATCACATACCACTAGCCGACAGGAATTCCCTAGTTAGTATAAAATAGCTTTATTTTATTAAGCGGCATGATAAAGGAAGTATAAGTTCATTTTTGGAATCTTATATGATTAACCTCACCATAGATGGACTTATCTATATTTTAAAACTTTTGCTAACCTTTTGTTTGAAACAAATGGAATGACCCATCATTATATCACATGATATGTTAACACTTCTTGAATAACAAATTAAACTTAATTTATTTGAGATATGAAGTGGAAATTGTTAAAATCACAAAAAACAGTGAGATTGTACCAAAATCAAGTAAGTATTTCTTCTAATTCAAAAATTTCAACTTTAGGGAAATGATATTGAAAACCAAAAATTTTGTCCTAGTTCTTTTCTACCTGATGAATCAGATGGTACCTTATATCATCACAAATCTATTTCTTTGTGATTTTTGGCTTTTTCATTTCCATGTACTCTACCACTCTCCATCAGAACTTGATGGTTATATTTCTCCTCCATATCCATATTTTCACCTATGGTCTCCTATGTGGAAAACTAGTGATGACTTAATTTGGGTAACAGTTACTTTTCATACTTCACTTTTTAAAATTAAGTTTTAGCATTCCTCTTTATGATGTTGGTTTCTATGAAATAAATTCTCAAGTAACAAACCATTTATAACCCTGATGAATTTTGAGGGCGAACTTCATTTAAGGGGGCTAGAATGTAACACCCCAACATTTTGTGATAATTATTATTTTTAATTTATTTGATGTCATGTGTTTTATGCTACGCCAAGATTATCTTGTCCTATACGCAAAACCGTATTAGCTTGCAGTATATGCAACACAATTCATGGATCATGTTATTCACAATTTCAAGTTCATTTGATAGAAGTTATTCTACGCAACATTGAGTGTGTGTATATATATATATATTAAATTTATAAATTAAATATGGTTGGATTTTTTTATACGCAAAAACAAAGGAGTCTTTCAATAAACGTACCCCTAACTTGGCATTCATTACACGCAATCGTGACCTTCCTCGATAGCGTGTGTTGTACGCAATATCGGGTTTCACTAAACAATGATATATGGTTGTAATATTATCACGAACTACTCATTATTAATATTATTAACCACATTTTGAATTTTATAACATTATTATTCATCTTATATATTTTCTAAGACATTTTTTGTGAACAAAATAAATTTTTCGTGTAAAATAATTATTTTTAAAAAAATGCAGTTTTGCCACCTTTTGATTGCGCACCCACTTTAAATCTAGTTTTTTACATGTTAATAAGTTAAATTTTACAATGTAATATTATTCATTGGAATAAGGATATAAAATTTTACCTTGTATAAAATTTTCATGTTATTCGGATAACTTTCATATTTTAATGAATAGTGAAAACACGCGATATTTTAATTAAAAAAACTTTTTTCATCGTAATAATTTATGTTTGTAAATTATAATATTGAATGGTTTTAAAGTATAAATAGAATATATTTTTACCATTTAATATAATTTATGTCATTATCATTGATTTTACCTTGAATATTGAGGATAAATCAATTCAATCTTTTGCAATGTTTTAAACAAAAACCCGTTTTCTTTCGACAACATGATTAATTTTAATTTAATTCTTGCAACTTTTGTGTATTGAATTTGGAAAAAATGGATTCCATATTTGGAATCAGTGGGTCCAAATTATGTTAATATGCTACTTTTTATTTTTGGGATTTATGAATAGTAACTACGGTAAATTTTAATTACCATAGTTAAAGGTAAATCGGGCAATTAAAGGTAAATATAAGATTATAAAACTAACCTAACACCTTCCAAAATCTTATTGGATGATTAAACGTCGAACCATATCACATAAGGGTCAGATTAGAATCATTTAATAGACTTTTTTCCATGAACATAATTTAATTACTATTAAAACCAAAGAATGTGACAACATGTCACTCTCTTAAATCTTCTAAGTATATTAATTTTAATTTAGTGATAAAATTCATGAAACGTAGAAAATAAATAGTATCCAGAAATATAATAAAATTATCTACATCATATAAATTTATTTATTAGTTTTAGGGATTACATAATTATCATTAATTCTGACACAATAGTGATGCAGATATTGTTTTTTTAGTGAAAAATCAAGAATATAGTTTTTATTAAACTAATAGTGACCCTAAAAGGCCCAAAACCCTAACCAAAACTTATTGGTCATGTAACTCTAAACCATAATCATCCAATGGTCTAATATTTGACAATTTGGAGCCTCATAAAAGTGATTATGACACATATATTATTTTATTTTAAATGATGCCAAAGTTGTTACCTTAATAATTTAATAAATATAACAATTTAAATATTGTGATTTTAAGACGATAAATTCGAGTAAAAGTATTATTGTGAAAGTTAATAGATGTATATTCATCATTGGATTTTATTTTTCATTTTTACGCAATATATAAGTAAATTGAATAATTATACAAAAATATTGTAGTAATTATTTTATTAAGAGATAAACCAAATAAATGGTTTTAAAAATAATAAAATAAATATTATATTAAATATTTAATGTGATACAATAATTTTTCTAGCTACGTATGACCTTTTATTTATCTATTAAATCTTTTATTTTTAACATATCTTTTGTATATATTTTATTTAAATTCAAATAAATGAATAGTGTCAAAATTGACACTATTGTTATTTTATAAAAATAACATATTATAAAATTGTTTAAAAATCACAAAAATATTTAAAAATTATAAATTTAAATTTATATGGTATAATATGTTATAACGTATCCAATTATGGAAAATTCACAATAAATAATTAATTATTTGTTATAATTTAAATTTTAGAACGTTATTACCACAAATAAAATAAAATTGATTAAATAAGGATAAATCAAGTTGATAATGTTTAAAATAAATTCCTAACATGTCTAAATTTTATTGGTTGAAGCTATTACAACCATATATCATCTAATATTCTAATATGAGTCATTTTTGGAGGTTTTTATGTGGGGTTAAATTTATTATAAATTAATATTTTTAAGATTTCCAAAGGTGCCCCTCTTCTCCCTTATAAAAGGGCACCTCTTCCCTCTCTTCCTCACAGAAATTTGAGCCTTTAAGATCAGAAAAACCCTGCCCATTTCCCTTCTCAACTTCCCTATAAACATCCTAGAGGTCATGGTCTTCTTCAAAGGACAATTTTAGTACCATAAAAGGAGGATTCAAAGAGGCGTGTCGAAGAAGAGGTAATATCTGTTACCGATTATTTCAATTTTCATTCTTCTTCAACTTCTTATTCTTTAGTTTTTTCATTATTAAATAATAACATTAGTATCCCTCATATACTGATATGTTATTATAAATATTAAACAACCCTATTTCACATTCTATCCATCCTACGGAAAACAAAATCACCGCGCGTGCGTACGTACGGAATACCGTCTCCACGCCGTGGTGTAATCTGTTTTCACACCAACACCTTACATGGATGGGTATAATGGTGTAAAGAATAACTATATATGGTTATTATAACATCATACTGATTCTGATATATTATACCATCCTCTCCAATTCTATAATAATGGGAACGATATCATCGCTCGTGTGTACGTACGGACTACCGTCTCCACGATGCGATGAGATTCATTCTCCATGATTAACCATAAATGAATGATCATAAAGTTTATATAATGAATAATAATGAAATATATGAAATAATAATTCTACTGGATTTATGTATATATATGTATATATGTCATCTATTTAGTCTTATTCAATTCAATAAGGAAACGAAAATAGCGTTCATGCGTACGTACGGCCTACCGTCTCCGGTGTATGTAATTCATTTTATTGATCTATAATATATATGTATGTGATGAATATATATTATATATAAATTATGTTTTACATTCTGGAATTATGTAAATCAGGATATAAGTAATAATATCAAGAAATTACAAGTCGAAACACATACGATATATGAAATGATTTTACCCAAAACGCTACTTTAACATGGAATTTACAAAAGAACGGGTAATATAAAGTCATAAGTGAAACATATATGATATCATAACAATGAATATGATTATGTAATAAGTCAATGAAATTATTTAAATCATTATACAGGAGGTTCATATCCATACGAAGAATATCAGACCTAAGGTAAGGGATGACTTTTCCAATCTTGTTTTTATCCGAGATTGTTTATTCGTATGTATTTACTAGTGTTATTTATATCATCAATGTCCATGATTTATAAAAGTTTTTTCACGTATGTTTAAAGTCATTTTTACCCATTTTTTACTTTTACTACATGTTATGTAAGGAATCTTTCTTTTATTTATGTTACGAGGTACTTTTTTGACTTTTCCGACAAAAGTACGGGAAAATTCTATTTTTAACTTATACGGAGTGAATGGATTTTTATGGTTTTATAAATCCTTATTTTCATGAAGAATCCTTCAAAAGATTTCATGACTATTTTCAACAAAAACATTTTTCTCTAAAATTGCATGACATTTTGTGAAAATAAAATGTTTTTGAAGAAAAAAGGATATTTTCCTCAAGAATTCATTTCAAGTGTTTTATCAAAACCATTTTCATCTAAGATGACATTATTTCACATGTGTATGTTTCAAGTATCATGTATCGATGATTTACATGGTTTCACTTTACTTATTATGAAATGATATCCATTTATTTTATATGGATTATGTGATGATGGGATGATGTTTATGAAACCCATTTTATTTATTGGGTTATTATGAATGATGTATGTTTATTTTGTGGCACAAGTAAGAATGATTTCATTATGAGAAGGGTGGGACCTATATCTCCATCCGATGCATTGGGTAAAGATTTATATTTCATGAGATAGACATGGCTAGAACGGCAAGTTAAACCGGTTCAGTAATACAAGACTAGAATGAGGAGTGAACTCGATTCAGAAAGGGACTTTCTCCACTAAGATGGTCTTGGCAGCAATGCCTTGGGTACTATGGAAATCATATCATTTGGTTAAAGGTTGCCATAATTACATGTTTTATTCCATTTATATTTTATCATGATTGATGTTCCCTTATGATATATGCCTTACGTACTCTCACGATTCATGTCTTTGCTCATTATTTTGATGTTTAGATTATATGTTCATGTTTTTGCATTCAAATGTTTATGGATTGTTTTATGTTCTCTATGATTACCCTTACTGGGAATTTGAGCTCACCCCTTTTCTATTTTCTTTTCCCCAGGATATAAATAACGGTTTTATGTAAGAAAAAAAGGGGAATATCTTTATTGGGAGATGTTGATGATTTTTCACCATGATTAAGAGATTTTATTTTGAGTTCCCAAAGACACTAAACTATTAAGGTCCTTCTGTTTATGTTTTTGTTATGTATTAAGTATTTCGAAAATGTAATGTAATTTCCATGTACGTCTAACTTTGGGTCTCTACAATCACTTCTCACACCTGCATCAGGACACACTCGAGTCTGGTTCCCGATGAGTCGTAGTAAACTATGTACCCTACGCCCTCCTCTTGTTTCCTCAAGATGGGCGCATTGGGCAATATCTACCTCATCTCTTGGAAGCTCTGCTGGAATCTATCTGACCACACGAAGTGTTGGCACTTCTTCTTCAATGCTGAAAGTGGTGCTGTAACTCTGGAAATGTCTTGAAAAAATCTCCAATAGTACCCAGCCAGTCCCAGGAAACTCCGCACCTCCGTCAAACTCTTAGGTGGCTCCCAATAAAGTTCTGCCTAGATCTTCACTTGGTCCACTGCAACTCCAGCCTCTGAGATGATGTGTCCCATGAAATGAACCTCTCGCATATAAAACTGTCACTTAGAGAGATTACCATATAGTTGGTGCTCTCAGAGTGTGTCTAGTAATACCCCTAAATGGTACGTATGCTCTCTCTCAGTAGTCAAGTAAATCAGTATGTCGTCGATGAAGACTACGACCAAACGATCGATGTAAGGCTGGAAGATCCTGTTCATGAGACTCATGAACACTGATGGAGAATTGGTTATGCTGAAGGTCTAAACCAAGAACTCATAGTGGCCATACCGACACCTGAAGGATGTCTTTTTCACATCCTCGTCTCGAACTCTAAGCTGGTGATAGTCTGACCTGAGGTATATCTTTGAGAACCATCGTGCTCCCCTGAGCTGATCAAAGAGGTCGTCAATCCTCGGATGTTGGTACATGTTCTTCAAGATCAATTGATTCAGGTGACAATATTCAAAACACACTCTCAAGCCCCAATCATCCTTCTTGGAGAACAAAATCGCAGATGCCCAGGGTGAAACACTGGGTTGGATAAATTCCTTCCCATGAAAGTCATCTTGTTGTACCCACAAAACATGAAGATCGGTGGGAGACATCCAATATGATGGGGTATATATCGGTGTTGTCCCAGTGTACAAATAAATGTATAAGTATACCTATCAATGAGGAGGTAGTCCTAGAACGTCATCAGGAAAAACATCCACATACTGATCCACCAGAACCAGAAACTCGGACTCCGCACATCAACTTTTCCAAGGATGAGACTAGCCAACTGATGTGTGATCGGATTCCCCCTCCTCTGCATAAGTCCATCCTGTGTGAAAAGGCTCCCTTATTACCGGTGAAGGTGAACCTAGTCACATCAATGTGTATACACTGCACTTTGTGCTTAATACATTCAATTTGAGCATGAACTGTGGATAACCAGTCCATACCCAAGATGATGTCGTATAGCCTCGACGCCGCTACAAGAAGATCCTAGCCAAATCTCTCACCTCCTAGAGTAAGCTTACACTGCCGGCACTAGTGCGTAGTCATCGAGTATGCTCCCATAAGAGTCTCTAGCTATAAGGATCTATCCAATGAGTTCATCAGAATCTCCGAGCTCCAAACGAGGGCAGTGGAAATAAAAGAATGACACGCACTTGTGTCTATAAGTACTACTGCAAGGGTAGAGTAGACACAGATAGTAACTCAAATCATCTCAGGCGTGTCGTGGTCGTAGGCCTCGACTGCCTCGAGCTGAGCCCGCCTCTTTCTACCTGATCCCTATTGTTGGGGTGGACCACTTGGTGGTAGTGGTGGTATAGCCTCAAAATTTCATCCACCACCCACTGCTCGTCCAGATTCTCTGCCACGTCCTCCTACTCCGATGGACCACCACAGTCGAACCTCTGCCTCTTCCTGGGAGGTCCCTCTACTCTCTTCTACTCATCTTTATGGAGGGCCAGGAAGTCACAAGCCATGTGGCCCTACATATAACGACCCATACTTTACATACATTGTTAATACTTCAAAATTGAAGCACACTTATTACAACATATGACAAAACCACAAAGGACCGTATAGGTATAGTGTCTTTAGAAACTGGGAAACATAAACAACTGGTTCATAAATCTTCTACAGTGTCTCCCATTTATTTCATCATATCTAGGGTCCCTTTTAGCATATTCTACTTAATATCCATCTTCCTGACCTGGGGAAAAGAAAACATAAAAGGGTGAGCTCAAATGCTCAGCAAGGGCAAATAAAAATCATATCATATCTTTTTGAAAATCAAAACCTGCAAAAGAGATCATAATATCTTAACATGGAATAAATCATAGAAGTGAAAATGAGATCCCCATAATCATAACATAAAACTTGAAACTTTGTGGGATGCACACATAATCATGGAAAATAATTTCTTGTTAGTCATGACTCATTTCCAAGACTATCTTAGTGGACAAAGTCCCTTTCTGAACCGAGTTCACTCCTCGTTTCAGTCTTGTATCACTGAACCGAAATAACCTTCCATTCCAGCCATGTCTATCTCATGAGATATAAAATATTTACCCAATGCATTGGAGGGAGATATAGGTCCCACCCATATTATAATGAATCCTTTCTTATGTGTGCCACATAATCATAAACCTTACATCATAGCGTAACCCATGTAATAAAAATGGAATTCTTAAACAACATGACATCATAAAACAATTCATATAAGATAAATGAATTCATAAAAAATAATTCCATCACAACATGATCAAATCAATGTAATAATAGGGATAAAAACAGAACCCTTTATTATCATAGATGGAAAATAAATTTGATAAAACACTTGAACTACATTCTTGGGGAAAATATCCTTTCTTCTTCAAAAACATTTTTCCTTTCATAACATGTCATACAACTTTAAAATAAAAGAAGTTGATTAAAAATAAACTTGAAAACTTGTAAAGGAAGCTTCTTGGAAATAATGTTTTAAAAAATACATTCATGCCGTATAAGTTAAAAAAAACATTCTTCGTACTTTTTTTGGAAAGTCAAAAAGTACCTCGTACGAAAAAAACAAAAGATTCTTTTCATATTCTTTACTAAAAACTCACCTAAGTGTAAAATTGGATTTAAACTATTGTAAGTGGATGGAAATAATATTACATATTGATGAAACATGGATGTGGATGATAAAATACACCCCCGTAAATACTTATGAATAAACAATCTTGGATAAAAATGAGATTGTGATATTTCCCTTACCTTAGGTCCGATTTGCTTTGTACGTGTCCGAAGCTCCTCTTCTTTGAAGCGCCTCTTTGAGACCTCCTCTTAGGGCACTAAAATTGGTCTTTGAGGAAGACCAGAACCTCTAGGATTATTCTAGGGAAGTGGAGAGGAGAAAATGGTAGGGGTTGACCGAGCATGAGTGCTCAAATTGGTGTGAGGAGGAGGGGGAGGAGGTGCCCTTTTATATGGGAGGAGAGGGGCACCTTAGGAATATCTCAAAATATTATTTTATATTAAAGTCAAAATCGGTTTATAATGGTTCCAAAGGGTCTAATTTAGAAGCTAAAGTAGGGATGGGTCGAAATCCTATCAACCAATAGGATTTAGACAAGTTTAGGGTATTATTTTAACCTTATCAATTAGATTTAACTCTAAGTTAAATAATTTAACTTTTACCGTGTCTTTTTGTTTTCTTTCACTATATGGTTAATACACTTACTATAACATGACAAACGAACCCCAAATTGTTTATTATTAATATATATATCCTTATCTAAGTCATTTGTTCGAACCATAGATTTTTAGGAATAAAATAACAATTAATAATATAATATTTGATTTAAATACTATTTTGTTTCAATTTTGACACTATTTGATAAATGATTTTTCTGAAAGTCATAACTGAATTATATATTCGAACCAAGTTGATTAAATCAACATTAATATATCATAGTAACCTAGAAAATTATTGGAATTCATAAAAAGTCTCAAATTACATTTATTTTGATGTTTATAACATCAATTATGTCAATATTTCATTAATAAGATAATTACTACATCATCATTGTGTCATAAATAAATTAAATTATTTAATGTATAAAAATTACAAATAAAATACCATTATGTAGGAAATCTTTTTAGCTTTCTAATGAATATTTATAGTCGAATTTATCTTATGTATAACCCCATATTAAAAATGATTCACTTATTAATCTTTGATTTTAACTATTTTAACCCTTCTTTAAATAAATTAATAAATGTCCTAATCTAACCCAAGTGGGCCTAAATGGTCATATTTTATTAATAAGGTTGTTTTCGGTCGAATTACACTTATCCAATAGAATTAGGAAAAGTGTTAGGGTAATAGTAATATCATATTTACCCTTAGTTACCCTATTTACTATTAACCGCGGTAAAAAAAGTAAAAAGTTACTATTCACCAAAAATCATTTTCATCTCATTGAACCAAATTTTAGTCCCTGATATTAACCGTGTCTGTCGGATTTTCGAAATTCCATTCACAGAAGCGGTAAAATTAAGTTTTATGCAAAATTCAGTTTTTAACCTACCACTTAGTGGTTTCACTATTCATCAAAAATTGAAAGTTTTCATAAAAATACCAAAATTTCACCCTAGGCTAATTTCGATATTCCGAATCCAAAAATGAAGTCCATTTTAAAAAATAAAACTTATAAAATTTCAAAAAGTGGTTATTACTATTCATAACGGCTAGTTTTAATAATATTTTAATAGCATATCGTTGTTTAGTGAAACTCGGTATTGCGTACGACGCAAGCTATCGAGGAAGGTCGCAATTGCATGTAAATTAATCCAAGCTAGTATGTAGTGAAAGATTCCTTTGAAAACAAAATATTACTCATAAAAATCTCAGGTGTTACATTCTACCCCCTTAAAAAGAATTTTGCCCTCGAAATTCGTCACTTTGTAACAAACAGATGGGGATACTTCTCCCTCATCATATCCTCAAGCTCCCATGTAGCCTCTTCAAGTTGGTGGTTCCTCCATAATACATTCACCAAGCGAGTGGTCTTGTTTCATAGGACTTTTTCGCTACGATCCAGAATCTCTATCGGCTGTTCTTCATAAGAAAGATCTTGCTCCAGCGGTACAACTTCTGAGCTGAGTACATGTGAAGGATCAGGTATGTATTTTCTCAGGAGAGATACATGGAACACATCGTGAAATTGAGAGAGATTCGGTGGAAGCGCCAATCGGTAAGCTACCTTCCCAACACGATCCAGTATTTCGAAAGGACCGATATATCTAGGGCTCAACTTCCCCTTCTTTCCAAATCTCATAACCCTCTTCCAGGGAGATATTCGTAAGAACACTTTATCGCCCACTTCAAACTCTAGGTATTTTCTTCGGTTGTCGGCATAACTTTTCTGTCGACTCTGAGCTGAACTTATGTGTTGTTGAATAGATCTAACCTTTTCTGCCATTTCATCAACGAGATCAGGTCCTAACAGCTTTCTTTCCCCAACTTCATCCCAGCAAGTTGGAGTACTGTATTTCTTTCCATAGAGAGCTTCATAAGGAGCCATCTGAATACTGGAGTGAAAGCTATTATTATAAGAAAATTCTACCAAAGGTAGGTGTTGATCCCAACCTCCTTTGAAATCCATAGAGCACGCTCTCAACATATCTTCTCGGGTTTCAATTGTTCTCTCAGACTGACCGTCTGTCTGGGGATGATAAGCAGTGCTGAAACTCAACTCTGTATCTAGAGTATGCTGAAGACTTCGCAATAACATCGAGGTAAATCTCGGGTCCCGATCAGATATAATAGAAATTGGTACTCCATGCAATCTTACCACTTCCTTTACATATATCCTGGCAAGCTGATCTAGAGAGAAATCCTCTCTAATAGCAATGAAGTGTGCAGACTTTGTAAGACGATCAACTATGACCCAAATAGCATTATTGCCTTTGGATGTTTTAGGAAGTCCTGTGACAAAGTCCATAGTGATGTTTTCCCATTCCCATTCGGGTATGGGTAATGGTTGTAACATCCCCTTAGACTTCTGTCTCTCAGCTTTAACTTGTTGACAAACCAAGCATCGAGAGACATATTCAGCAACATCTCTTTTCATGTCATCCCACCAGAAGTACTCTTTCAGGTCCCTATACATCTTCGTGCTTCCAGGATGAATAGAGAATGATGAACTATGAGCCTCATCCAGCAGCTCCTTCTTTAATTCGGGGATGGGAGGAACACAAACCCGATTCCTGAACATTATTATCCCATCACAATCAAGGTTGAATTCAGGAACATTTCTCACCTTCTTTTGTAACTCGACATCTTCTTTCTGTGCCTCCTTAATCTTCGCATGTATAGGTGGTTGAACATTCATTTGAGAAAGATAAGATTTTTCCCCTTCCATTATAATTCCAAAATACATCCTTTGTAAATCCATAAATATTGGATCCTTTGTGATTCTCATCATGGATAAACTTGCATGGTCTTGTCGACTTAATGCATCTGCCACCTTGTTTGCTTTCCCAGGGTGGTAATGGATTGAGCAGTCGTAATCCTTAATCAGCTCCAACCATCTTCTTTGACGCATATTCAACTCCTTTTGTGTGAAAATATACTTTAAACTTTTATGATCAGTATAAATATCACACCTTTCACCATAAAGGTAATGCCTCCAAATCTTTAATGCAAAGATTACCGCAGCCAACTCCAAATCATGAGTTGGGTAATTTTGCTCATGGATTTTCAACTGTCGTGAGGCATAAGCTATCACCATATCATTTTGCATAAGAACACACCCCAATCCCTTCTTGGATGCATCACTGTAGATCACAAACCTTTCTCCACTACAAGGCAGTGTGAGCACAGGTGCACTGGATAACCTTCTTTTCAACTCCTTGAAATTCTCTTCACATTCCTCTGTCCAAACAAACATAACTCCTTTCCGAGTCAACTTGGTGAGTGGATTAGATAATCGTGAAAAATATTTACAAAACGTCGATAATATCCAGCCAAACCAAGAAAACATCGGATCTTAGTTACGGTTTTTGGTCTTGACCATCTTTCGATAACCTCTATTTTTGCTGGATCCACAGATATCCCCTCTTTTGAGATTATGTGACCCAAAAATGCAACTTTTTTAAGCCAAAAATCACACTTGGTAAATTTGGCATAAAGCTTCTCCTTTCTCAGGGTCTTCAATATAATTCTCAAGTGATATTCATGCTCTTCCTTGCTCTTTGAATAGACAAGAATATCGTCTATAAAGACTACCACAAATTGATCAAGATAGTCTCTAAAGATTCTATTCATTAGATCCATGAAGATAACAGGGGCATTAGTAAGACCAAATGGCATCACTATAAATTCATAGTGTTCATACCTTGTACGGAAATCCGTCTTTGGTATATCCTCCCTTTTGACCATTAATTGATGATACCCTGAACGAAGATCAATCTTGGAAAAGTATTGAGCTCCGCGTAGTTGGTCAAATAAGTCATCAATGCGTGGGAGAGGATATTTGTTCTTGATAGTGATCTTGTTAAGTTCTCGATAACCAATGCAGAGTCTCATTGATCCATATTTCTTCTTAACAAATAGAACATGTGCTCCCCAAGGTGATGCACTAGGGCGTATGAATCCCTTATCAAGATTTTCTTGGAGTTTCTTCTTCAATTCCTGCATCTCAATTGGGGCCATTCTATAAGGTGTCTTTGAATTGGCAAAGCGCCCGGTATGAGTTCTATTGAAAACTCAACTTCACAATTTTGTGGAAGACCTGGTAATTCCTCCGGAAATACAGCATCAAAATCTCGTACAATGGGCATATTCTTAATCGTGAGATTCTCACCAACCATTTGAGATAAATATCCTTCATTTAGTGGAATCAATACCCATAAGATGGAAGAAATTTCCACTGGAAGGTTATATTCATCCTTGCATTGGTAGACGATCGTAGATTGATCTAGAATAAGAATTGTGACTTCCCTTCTTTGGAAATTGATATGAGCTCCATGTAGAGAAAGAAAATCCATGCCAAGAATCACATCAAATTCCACTAAAGGAAGGATCACAAGATTTTCAGGAAGCACTTTCCCACAAACTTCGATCGGAGAAGAATTATAAACTTTTGATGCCACTGTTGTGCCATTAGGCGTTGTCACAGCTAACTCAACATCTAATTGTTGAGGTAATATGGTGATACCCTTAGAAAATTCTTTATAAATAAAAGAGTGGGTGGATCCAGAATCAAATAAAACATTTGCTACTTTAGAGTGGACGGTAAGTGTACCTTTCACCACTTCGTTATCGTACTCCACATCGCTGATAGAAATTGCATGTGAATTTCCTTTGTCTTTAGCCTTAAGATTTTGTTGACGTCGACCATCATCATCAACCCTTGGATTTGGGAATTGATTGGCATAATGACCCATCTACTTTCACTTGAAACATTGAAGTGTAGTAGGTTCATTCTATGTATCCCTTCCTTTGTTTGCGTCATTAGACATCTTCTTCCCATTATCACGGTATTCAAATGCCCGATGACCTTCTTTTCCACATTTAAAACATTTACTTGTCCCTTTAAGACAAATCCCACCATGTTTCTTTCCACACTTTGAGCATAAGGAAAAGCTCATCTTCTTTTCTGTGTGCTCTTTAGATTTTTCTTTGAATTCCATCTTCCTCTTCTTATTAAACCCATGTGACTGATGGGTTACTCCAATCTCCATCTCGACTTTGATAGCACATCGAACTATTTCCTCGTAGCTATTGAAGTCCCTTATGGCTAACACCCTTTGAAGACTTGGTTTTAAGACACTAAAGAATCGATCGATCTTACTCTCAGGTTGGATAATAATACCAGAAGCGTACCTTGCAAGTCTTGTAAAATTTGCTTCATAAGTACCAACAGATTCATCATCCCTTTGCTTTAGTTCAAGAATCTCTTTCTCCATCTTTGTTCGGAGAATACGAGGGAAGTACTTATTGAAAAATAAGTTCTTGAACTCGTCCCATTCCATAGACTCAATTTCATCCCTTCGCCTCGTATTCTTAATAAGATTCCACCATTGATCAGCATCTCCTTCCAAACGATACACTGCTAGGATGACTTTATCATGTTCAGAACATTGATGAACTGAAAATATCTTTTCAGTAGTACTAATCCATTGTTCAGCAACTAATGGATCAGTAGACCCACTGAAAGAAGGTTGACACTGCCTCATGAAGGATTCAACAGAATGTTGCTCCTTCCATTGCTCGTTTGGAAGTCCTGCATGATTCATAGCTTGAGAAAGTTGTGTGAGCATGGCTACAAGATTTTTCATTCCAGCTCCCATATCGTTTGGTTGCTCAGGGGGACAATCATTGCATTGCCCATCGCATTCCGCATTAACACGATTCCTTCGGGTTCCATCCATTGACTAAAACCAAGAAGAATAGTGTGAGCAACACTAATTATAATAGGAAAACCACATAATCAAGGATACAATTTCACACTTAAGGTTTTATCCTAGGGTATTCATGGCCATTTCTAAAACACTAAGATTGTGTTCTATTCGTAGACTTATCCATAGGGTTCTTACTAAGGCTTTCACATCCTAGTTTACAAAGGTTGACTATACCTTTCCTCTGATACCAACTATAACGACCCATACTTTACATTAATTGTTAATACTTCAAAATTGGAGCACCCTTATTACAACATATGACAAAACCACAAAGGACCGTATAGGTATAGTGTCTTTAGAAACTGGGAAACATAAACAACTGGTTCATAAATCTTCTACAGTGTCTCCCATTTATTTCATCATATCTAGGGTCCCTTTTAGCATATTCTACTTAATATCCATCTTCCTGACCTGGGGAAAAGAAAACATAAAAGGGTGAGCTCAAATTCTCAGTAAGGGCAAATAAAAATCATATCATATCTTTTTGAAAATCAAAACCTGCAAAAGAGATCATAATATCTTAACATGGAATAAATCATAGAAGTGAAAATGAGATCCCCATAATCATAACATAAAACTTGAAACTTTGTGGCATGCACACATAATCATGGAAAATCATTTCTTGTTAGTCATGACTCATTGCCAAGACTATCTTAGTGGACAAAGTCCCTTTCTGAACCGAGTTCACTCCTCGTTTGAGTCCTGTATCACTGAACCGAAATAACCTTCCGTTCCAGCCATGTCTATCTCATGAGATATAAAATATTTACCCAATGCATTGGAGGGAGATATAGGTCCCACCCATCTTATAATGAATCCTTTCTTATGTGTGCCACATAATCATAAACCATACATCATAGCGTAACCCATGTAATAAAAATGTAATTCTTAAACAACATGACATCATAAAACAATTCCTATAAGATAAAGGAATTCATAAAAAATAATTCCATCACAACATGATCAAATCAATGTAATAATAGGGATAAAAACAGAACCCTTTATTATATTAGATGGAAAATAATTTTGATAAAACACTTGAACTCCATTCTTGAGGAAAATATCCTTTCTTCTTCAAAAACATTTTTCCTTTCATAACATGTCATACAACTTTAAAATAAAAGAAGTTGATTAAAAATAAACTTGAAAACTTGTAAAGGAAGCTTTTTGGAAATAATGTTTTAAAAAATACATTCATGCCGTATAAGTTTAAAAAAAATTCTTCGTACTTTTGTCCGAGAAGTCAAAAAGTACCTCGTACGAAAAAAAACAAAAGATTCCTTTCATATTCTTTACTAAAAACTCACCTAAGGGTAAAATTGGATTTAAACTATTGTAAGTGGATTGAAATAATATTACATATTGATGAAACATGGATGTGGATATTAAAATACACCCCAGTAAATACTTACGAATTAACAATCTCGGATAGAAATGAGATTGTGATATTTCCCTTACCTTAGGTCCGATTTTCTTTGTACGTGTCCGAAGCTCCTCTTCTTTGAAGCTCCTCTTTGAGACCTCCTCTTAGGGCACTAAAATTGGTCTTTGAGGAAGACCAGAACCTCTAGGATTATTCCAGGGAAGTGGAGAGGGAAAATGGCAGGGGTTGACTGAGCTTGAGTGCTCAAATTGGTGTGAGGAGGAGGGGGAGGAGGTGCCCTTTTATAAGGGAGGAGAGGGGCACCTTAGGAATATCTCAAAATATTATTTTATATTAAAGTCAAAATCGGTTTATAATGGTTCCAAAGGGTCTTATTTCGAAGCTAAAGTGGGGATGTGTCGAAATCCTATCATCCAATAGGATTTAGACAAGTTTAGAGAATTATTTTAACCTTATCAATTAGATTTAACTCTAAGTTAAATAATCTAACTTTTACCGTGTCTTTTTGTTTTCTTTCACTATATGGTTAATAAACTTACTATAACATGCCAAACGAACCCCAAATTGTTTATTATTAATATATATATCCTTATCTAAGTCATTTGGCCGAACCTTAGATTTTTAGGAATAAAATAACAATTAATAATATAATATTTGATTTAAAAACTATTTTGTGTCAATTTTGACACTATTTGATATATGATTTTTGTGAAAGTCATAACAGAATTATATATTCGAACCAAGTTGTTTAAATCAACATTAATATATCATAGTAACCTATAAAATTATTGGAATTCATAAAAAGTCTCAAATTACATTTATTTTGGTGTTTATAACATCAATTATGTCAATATTTCATTAATAAGATAATTATTGCATCATCATTGTGTCATAAATAAATTAAATTATTTAATGTCTAAAAATTAAAAATAAAATACCATTATGTAGGAAATATTTTTATCTTTCTAATGAATATTTATAGTCGAATTTATATTATGTATAACCCCATATTAAAATTGATTTACTTATTAAACTTTGATTTTAACTATTTTAACCCTTCTTTAAATAAATTAATAAATGTCCTAATCTAACCCAAGTGGGCCTAAATGGTCATATTTTATTCATAAGGTTGTTTTTGATCGAATTACACTTATCCAATAGAATTAGGACATGTGTTAGGGTAATAGTAATATCATATTTACCCTTAGTTACCCTATTTACTATTAACCGCGGTAAAAAAAGTAAAAAGTTACTGTTCAACAAAAATTATTTTCATCTCATTGAACCACATTTTAGTCCTTGATATTAACCGTGTCTGTCGGATTTTCGAAATTCAATTCACAGAAGCGGTAAAATTATGTTTTATGCAAAATTCAGTTTTTAACCTACCACTTAGTGGTTTCACTATTCATCAAAAATTGAAAGTTTTCAGAAAAATACCAAAATTTCACCCTAGGATAATTTCGATATTCCGAATCCAAAAATGAAGTCCATTTTAAAAAATAAAATTTATAAAATTTCAAAAAGTGGTTATTACTATTCATAACGGCTAGTTTTAATAATATTTTAATAGCATATCATTGTTTAGTGAAACTCGGTATTGCGTACGACGCAAGCTCTCGAGGAAGGTCGCGATTGCCTGTAAAGTAAGCCAAGCTAGTATGTAGTGAAAGATTCCTTTGAAAACAAAATATTACTCACAAAAATCTCGGGTGTTACACTACCCGCTGCAAGCATTGCACTGCCTGCTCCTCGTATAGCTGACTCTATCTCGTGTGTCCCGCATAACCATACCTGTATCCTAGGATCGCCCACCTGATGGTCTGGTTCACCTGGACCTCTGAGTCATATGTCTATTGCCGGCTACATAAGACTTCTATTTGTGTCGCCTTGTGGTGGGTCTCACCACTAGTGACTACTCAGCGAGAAAACAATCCACTTGAAGGGGTCGCTCTAGCACCCCTTCCTGTTTCGGAATGATGAGGGGAATCTTCGAATCCCTAATCTCATGCTTGATCCCCTGCTCGAAGGTCCGGGCCTTATAGAACGGGACCCGAACCATATCCGTGGAGTTGTGTGAGAGGTCGGTGAACCTTGCTGAGTACTGAGCTACTATCATGCTACCCTGATGCAGATGTAGTAACTCCTGAATCAACACTGCACGAAGGTTGGAAGGAACAAACTCTGCCCGAAATAGGCTCTCGAAGTCTACCCAGAGTAGTGATGCCTCTTCATGCACCTAGAGCATCATGCTCCACCATCTACCTACTCTTGAATGAAGGAGATATGCGATAAGGATCAACATATGGTTAGCTAGTGTCCCTACTAATCTGAAATCTCTCCCGACAGCCTCAAGCCAATCATCAAATGCCTGTGGGTCCGTCTCTCCTCGAAACCTAGGTGGCCTCTTGTGATGGAAGTCATGCAATGAACTTAGGTGGCATTCACTATTTGCTTCTAGATCTGGTGGTATCAGCGCCCTAGCGGGTAGTGGAACCGCTGATACCTCCCCTGTGATGGGGCCCTGCACCGAGGCCTCATTGCTCAGTGGGCTACCATCTCGTATGAAACTTGAAACCCTAGGTGGATGCCTTTGTAGGGAAATCCTAAAAAGAAATAGATGTGCCACAGTTAAAATAGTATACCTAGTGATATGATACAATGTAATCACAAAGAAAACATTTTCAAAGGAAACACACAAGCAATCAGTTTTTTCGTACACTGATTCAGAGATTAGAAGTCAGAGTCCTAGTGTATGGATACGTTGGCCATCGCACCAACACCGGTTTCCCTAAACTGATAACCACATCCAAAAAACTTAACACTATTGCTGTTAAAATAATCAGAGTCCATGTTCAACGGTAGAACTGACTCCTATAATACTAATTTGTCACGATCCATCCTCAGGGCCCGTGCCGTGACTACCCGAATCCTGCCTTCCATAGGCTAGCGGATGGAAATGAGTTCCAAAGGTGTAAATCCCTAACATGGGAAATCATTTAATTTAAAAAGGTAAACAAAAACAACAGAGTACTCAACATGAAGTAAACAATAAGTAAATATGAATACAAAAGAGTGTATTGGAAAGTAAATGGGCCAGTATTCAATCCCAACTAAAGTACAAGTACATGTAATAGGGGAAAACAACTGAATATAATGATCAGATCCTATATCGTCCTCCAGGGTTCCTACCTGAAGGGTAGGTACAGATGGCCACCTCAGCACTCGCATTAGTCTGTCTCCTTTGTGTGCCGACTCGTCGCAAAGTCCACCTTTGTGTACCGTCCAGTCATGGCGCTATCAGCCTCCGTCAGTGATGTCTATCATCTGTATCCTACAAAACGAGGTGTGGTTATATCCCATTTAGGGGTGAGTATAACGATAATCAGTCGGCACCCCGAGACCCACAAGGTCTCATAATATCCACTAACGATAATCAAAAGAAAAATGATAAAATCATGATGTATCAAACAAACCTACTTAGGTATATTCCCATACATATAACTAAGTTACCAATCTAAGTTCGGCTCCAACTCTCGAGACTAAGCACAAATGAATTACACAATAGTAGTAATGTAATTCACCATGATGATAATGGTTGAAAGACATGACTTAGTTCACACAGGTATGCTACAATAGTTGAGAGATATAGCTGATCAGATGTATCCACTGAATCATCTATGCTATCGGACCCACATAGGATACAGGACCAGCTAAGCTATCGGACCCACACAGGATACAAGACCAACTATCTTTTCTAAGCTGTCAGAGCCACACTGGATACATGACCAGCAATAATTCACCTGAGCTGTCAGACCCACAGAGGATACTAGACCGACTATTCTATCGGACCCACACTGGATACAGGAATATAAGTCAGAACTATTGAACCCACACATGATTTTGGTAATTTAGTCATCGTCGATGAACCCACAGAGTATTCCAGTACAGTTGACGTTGCAGTCGCAGCCAGCTATAGGGTTCCTAAACACAACACGCTTGATTCTGGGAGGGTCTGCTCCGTGAGCAAAGGGTTCTATTAATAAACTATCACGATGTCTTGAGATGATGTATCCTGAAGTTCTGTCTCATAAAAAGAAACCCAATACGACAAACGGCGCGTCAATCAGACGCCCGGTCTGAGAGTTATTGGCTTTTCCATTCTAGGGGCCCGGATGGATTTTCACTCGATCCAAACCCGACTGTTTACAAAATTTGTCTAAAAATCACTTAGAGTATTGAAAAAGGACATCCTTGTAGAATGGTTCCCAGTTCCGCAGACGGCGTGTCATTCAGACGTGCGGTTTTGATGATATTCACATTTAATCAATGTCGGGTCTGGCCTGTCATGCCCATTGGGCTGTGGCGAGTCGGCCTGACCCAGTTCAGCGGGTCCGACCCGGTTGGGGGTCATCCTGGCCTAGTGGAGCACATCCTACCCACAGACCCTGCTCGGCATGTCCGACCTGGTTGGGGGTAGACCCGACCTAGTGGGGCGCGACCCACCCACGGACCCGGCACGCATTGCGGGCAGGTTCGGTTCGCCCGGCGGTGCCAAGCGGCACATCCCTCTCCTGCCGAGTCAGCACATGAGGTTCGCATTGTGGGCCGCCGTTCTCCTCCGCGCGGCACTGCGGTCCATCAGCCTGATCGGCAAGTGGCTGGCCGGTTCGCCCACCGAGAGGCTTGCGATTTCAGGCCGCGGTCTTCTCTACAACATGGCACCAAGCAGGCGCCATAGTCCTCCAGCCCGGGCATCCAGTTCGATTCGTGCAAGCGGCCCGCAGATGCGGACCACAGTTTCTTCCATGCATCCGGCATGATGACTCTTGTCCTCCACCGCCACGGCCTGGCCTGGCCACGAACTTCGGTCTCCGCCACCTCATGGCCATGGCCTCTTCCTCTGACATGGTGTGATGGCACTGCTCCCTTCCGGCTCCGTTGCTAATACAATCAATAATCAAAAGAGGGTCTTCAGGCCATGTTTGTTTTTCCCACTCCCTCCTCTTTAGGCGATAAAAAACGGCCAAAGATAAACCAATGCATTCATTAAGAACGAGGGTAAAATTTTATTCATTTAATCTTATACAAAACCATCGACCTCGTAATCGGCGGTGTACGATGACGAGTTGCGGAAGACGGGTGTTGCGGAAGATGGGTGTCATTCCGTCAACATCGGAGCAAGTAGAGCTTGAAACGTCATGTCGAGATGACGCCTTCTTTGCACTTCCTGTGAGAGGGTGCATCCTTTCCTTTCTCTGGTTGAAGAGTTGGAGGTGATTTTGCTTCACTTCCTTTGGAGACGTGGAGTGATCTTCATCGAGAGGATGATGTTCTTCGCATTCTTCATGAGAAGAACACTTTCTTTTAAATTTTCTAAACAATCTCCCAAGATCTCCTCCCAAGATTATGCCAACACCCCAAACAAATAAATTAAAATATCCACCTTTATTTTATTATTTCAATGTAACCAATAAGGATTCAAAAGAATTCAAATCCTCTAAATTTAATTAATGAAGACATTAATTAATTGTGTTTCCATAATTAAGGGGAAGGGAGGCAGAGAGTTCACCCAAAATAAATTAGGAGTGGTGGCCTTAATTAATCCAAGGGGAGTTAAAGAGTTAAAGGGGGTTTCAAGGGGAGTTGAGAGGTTTGAACTTGTGTGGGCCCCACCACAAAATATCCACTCATGGGAAGTTATGTGGGGTGTAGGCCCCACCTCTAGCTTCCCATTGGAGGAAATAACCACCACCTAAAATAAAATTATGTAACACAAAAATTTTATTTAATTTATTAAGAATACCCAAAATTAACTTCTCCTCTCGACCAAACAAAACTGCGGTAGATGTCTCCATAAGTGAATACCGGCACTGCTGGTTAATCGGTGTCTTCAGATTTCAATTCCGAGCACCGGTTCAAAAGATAGAAAAACCCGCACGTAAGTTTACTGAACGTACCAGAACAAAAATTCAGAAATTTATTTCGGGCACACCGGGCCTCGTAATTAGGTGCCGTCAAAAACTAAGGACTCGTAAAATTAAAAAGAATTTATGAAAAAAATTTACTTGAAATTTCATTTTCTTTACAGTAATTTTTTGGAATGTAGTTTTAAACTCCATCATTTTGGGATGAATTATAGGAATGGATATTTATGGGAAATGAGTTAGTAGGGGAAGTTGTTAAACAAGTAAATTTGATTTAGCAACATATGTGGATAGCTTAGAGAATACAGAAAAGTTATACCGATAACTAGATGAAGGGTATTTCTTACAAGGTAGGCAAACATATCTTTCTCAAAGAATCTCTATATAAAAGTGTGGTGTGTTTTGGAACGAAGGGAAGGATGGGTCCTTGGTTCATTGGACCCTATAAAATCCTAGAAAAGTTGTATTAGTTTCCAAATGAGTGGATTTTACTCTGAGTTTTTCCATGGTACATATTTTGGTATAATGATATCAAGTTAATAATGTATGTTCTAGATTCATCTAATGTTTTGACCATATATGTAATCCAACCATAAGAGAACCTTTCTTATGAAGACAAATCTGTTCAGATTCTTGATTGTAGAGAGTAGGTGATATGGAATAGTGTACTTCACTATGTCAAGATTTTGTAGAGTAACTACATGGTCGAATAAGTAACATGGTAATCTAAAAATTACATAAGGGAAAGGTATTCCCAATTTTTTAATAAGTAACCAAAAATTTAAAGGACATAATTTCTAGAATGTGGGGAGTCTGTAATAACTAAGGTACTCATAAGATAATTTGTTTTCTTTTAATAATTAAGGGGTTAAATTTATTATAAATATATAATGAAATAAGCGGTATATATTGAAATTAATGAATATATACTAATATAATAGTAACCCCACATACGAGAGTATAAATGAGATTTATATACCCTATATGTGAAAATATGGTATATTTATATCATTGAATAAGTAAATACATGTTTTTAAAATGATAAATTTTGTGTTGGTATTTCTGTGAAACATGAATGTTTATTTAAATTAAAATAAAAAGTATAATCCATAAATATATTTATAAATTAATATATATTTTTCGTATTATGACTGTAAGACAATTTGATGATTTATTTATAAATATTTAAAAGTGTTATAAAACCTATTATAATTTTAATTATGTATTTTTTGAATAAATGATAATTCTAACTAAAAAATAAATTTCTCATATATAGAAAATTATTTTCATCAAATGGAGGTTATTTTGGAATATTAAACATCAAAAAATTGGTAGGGTTATTTATTTTATTATTATAAAATACTTGAATTTTTGTTAAATAGTAAAATATAGTAATTTATAGTATATATACATTACAAGATAAAGACACTATTTATTGAGTCATTATGATGTAATCGAAACAATCTAAAACTAACCATAAATATTGGAATTTATTTAGTAATAATTATCGGTCTATTAATATTTTTGTGCCAAAATAATATCTTAAGGAATAAAATATTCAAAAAACACACCTTTCCTCGACTATAAATATGATTCCTCAACACCTCTTCTCCTCACACCTCAAAATACTTAAAGCTTGTCCAAATTCATCCCAATAATTTTCCAACACCACTTCCCCTGTACAAGAGATGTTTTTCTCAACAAAATACCAAACCCAATTTCCATAACGAGGTTCTGAATGAGGATATTTCAAGGGGTAAGATCCTATTTCATTTTCATTTATTTTCTTCTCAATATTTTTTTTATCTTATTCTCACATCCCCTATAGAAAGTGACATGATTACTCCATTATCTTACATATATTTTAATGTAATTTTGTTAAATTAATATATATCATCAAAGAACTCATATTATCCTCCAATTCTAGAAAAAGAAATCATAATCCCTAATATGTGGATTCACCACCTTCGTTGATGCTATGTTTTCATTTTCCTTTACCTCGTTCAAGGATGGTCATAAAACAATTATTATGGTTAAATAAGATTTTATTAAAGATATTATATGTTATATAGTTTCATGTAAAATATATATAAAAAAGATATTAAATAATATTTTATATGTTTGTAATGATCGTAAATAACTTCTAAAATAAATTAAATCATTTTCATTAATGTTTTATCTAATGAATCATATTTATATCAGAAAAAAATGATATATGGAATAATTGAAACATATTAAGAAATTTTTTTACACTTCCATAGTTTTTCTTTAATTCAAAAATAAATTCAATAATGAACTAAACCATGTAAACCATGAAATAAATTCCCCCAAAAACAATGAAATCAAAAAATACTATTAATAAATGGTTAGAAAGTTGTTATACAATGTTTTATAAGGTATTATCAATAATAATATAGTTCTTTAATAAAACAATATCACTTTGTAAGAAATTATACATGAGGGTTTAACATGTTTCATGGATGTCAAACCTGAGGGAAGAAACTTATCTTTAAAAAAATAGTATTTTAATTTCTCTTTTTACAAATTTGAAAAGATTTTTTTTACTTATATGACATGTGAGGATTTCCCACATTCCTGAAACCTTAATGATTTTTGTTGTCTTTAAAGTATAAAATGTTTATTTTCAAATAAAATGTTATCCTTTTTTATGTGAAATGTATTCCTTTAATATGTGATTTTTCTCAATTATTTATATTTATGATTATAGTATTATTATTTAATTATTATGTTATGGTACTTGGGAATCATATATGATGATGAGTGGGTTTGTTACATCTGTCCAATGCATTGGGAATGATTATGTTGGATGTTGTCCATAATGGTTATTCCATGTGTAACTATGATGGTTACACTACATGGTAGTCATGAGGGTTACATTATAAGGAATCCATGAGGGATAATAATCATAAGGCAGATGAGAGGGTTACAATGATATGTAATTATGGTAAGAAAATTCTACCCCAAGTTACATAAATAGTTTATTTATATTTTTTATATTTCATGTATGTATTATGTTCTCCCAAATTAAGAATATGATAATTTATGGTTGATAAGTATAAATTTGTGAAAATGATTTCATATGTTTATATTTATTTAATGACTAATGATTTATTTCAGTAATTTTACGTCCCTTACTGAGTTTTTTAAGCTAATATTATGTTTTAAAATGACTTTATCAGGTTTTATTGATGGTTAACATAAAATAAGAAGCCAATATGAATGTTGTGATGATATTTCATTTAGAAAATTCTTGTTTGATTAATTTCTTTTTTATATTAGACTAAATGGATATTATTTTAAATATTTTTTAGTTTATATACTTTTGGATTTTCATGTATGTATTATGAAATAATTCTCTATGACTCTAAAATGAAATGTTCTTTATAAATTTAAGATATTTATTTATAGTTTAATTATCTAGATAATGTAATTGTTAAGGCTATACTGTTATAAATATCCCTATTCTATTAAAAAGTACTTTCAATGAAGGAATTAGTTTCAATCAAACCATGGAATCTCAAAATTATATAATATTTCTCATATATCTCCTCTAATTTTTTTAATTCTGATTCTTCTCTCCTAACGCACTTTTAATTATCCATTACCATTTATTAATTGATTTTGTTCCGATGGTATTAAAAACCATTTCATCCATTTTGTATTAGATATTACCCATTATCTCTCCCTAATACATTCATAAAAACCATTCTTATAATTGAAATATAGATTTAATTACCAAATACTTAAAATTTCGACAACCCTTACAACTTCTATAATATATGTAATTATTATGTTTTTATAAAACATATTAATATATTTATAATCAAATATTTTTATAAAACTCCAATATTTATAAATTTTTGTCTTATTTTAATCAATTTTTGAAACATCGTTCAATGTTGGGTGTTTTATACGTTATATTTGAATGATGATGTTTTACATTCATATATGTATTTTTTTGATATTCTTGAAATTAGATTTCATGAATAAATATATAAATAAAAATTACATTTTTTTCTCACACACAATGAATTAGTAATTTTTATTAAATGGAAGACCATATCCAGTTTTGGAGAAATCATTATAAGGTTCTTCAGGATCACCGTTATAAGTTTGGATATTAGCCTCTATATTACCCTTCCACCTGGTTTCTAATATCATCATAACCTATTCAAATACACTCTTATACACTCTATTATGATATGTTATTAACTAATTAGTGGGTAGGTGGCCTAATAGAACAATTTACACCAAGGAAGAATCATTTTCTACCATATCCATGTCTAAATTATAGAGATTAATTAAGGTGGTTCCACTCAGAAAGGGTCATTATTCCACCAAAAATACGTTACCAAAACCAAAAAATGCATTTAAATCCAATAAGAAAAATCCATATGAGTCTCAAATAATGTAACCTCATTTCGTTATTACATTCCTAAATAATCCATTGACATTATATTTCCACTTGGATCGAGAGGTTCTCCATCACACTAATCGATCCTGAGAAAACATGTGAGAATTAGTCATAAATAGAAAGTGATATTATTGTAGTTACCTTTTTGTATGCTAGATATTATAAAAATTTACAATGAATGAAAGATTTATCATCTGAAAAAATGCTTAACGTTCAGTCCAATAGAAGAGAAACTCTTACAGTTCTATCATTACATGCATTATTTATCATAAATATTCATCATCCAACTAAATAGATCTTTTCATGAACATTGGTTTCACTAGGTCATATCTTATTTTCATCGAACGATGAATATGGGAAGATATTGATATACTGAAGCTTAGTGTAAATCTCGATATAATTCATAAGATGACAATAGATAAATTAATCACATTCCCCTTAAAAAAATAAGTGGAAAATAGGTTTGGAATTACCATTAACAAAATAGTTACATAATTATTTAAATTGAATCCACTTATTCTATAAAATACAGTCTATAGGAATATAATGATTACAAATGAGCTAAAAAGGAAGATGTATCTGATCAATATATCCTTATACTATATATTCTTAGTCAATAAGTCTTAATTCAAATAAGGATGAACATGTTTAAGAAACTCTACATTATTGAATCTACCTAACCCTATAGGGGTAAAAACACATTGTTCATTTTCATTCTACAACGGGATGGTGGAGATGATATATTTTTGATCATATTTAATCATATTGTTAATGAATTTTGGGTGGATGATAGACTTCTAATAGGAGATATCATTGAATCAGACATTAATGACCTAATTGTTGAACACTAATAATCTTATTAATCTTGATACCAATATCACCACATACAATGATCTTAATAATGTTATTATCAAGAATAATGATGGTATCTTGAAAGATACACTATAGTGTTTTACCAAATGGATTCATCTTAATCGTAATATTATAGTGGTATAAATATATTTCTTGGATGAAAGTATCTCATAATGTGAGGCTAGTAGGAGCCTCATATAGAAGCATATCCTACATGAATTTCATGGTTTTATAAAAACTCCTTACTTTGATGTCTCCCTCCTAAACATGTTTATATAGTCTTGGGTAGCAGGAAAAATGAAATATTCCTTTTGCTGAATGTACTAAAAAAATAATTCATCACTCCTTCTATTCATTAAATAACAACCACCAACACATATATTATAGATAACACATGCATCAATATGTAAGTAAGAACTATATTAATAATAGAAATTATCCCTCAAAATGATTGAATTATTTTATTCCAAATTAGAATGAATATAGTTATTTTTTAATAATATCATAAAAAATGTGCACCTAAATTATTATCATGGGGAGATAAGAACACATATAATCTACAAGAAAAGACTTTCTTGACATTCCATGATGTTTTCAATAAATTTAACAATGTTTTAATTGTAATCCTTAGACTTAAAACCATTACATTTAGTATCCATTATTGTTTAGATGATCCATTTTCTATAGTCACCTAGGAAATGTTAAAATCCATAATTGGAATTAAGCCTGACATTAATAAAAATAATATTATCATAAAATAAAGTAGGTGTGAAACACCATTGAAACTAAATATACCCCTGAATGGGGATATCTCACCATTTTTAATTTTATTTTTAATATTACAACTAAGAAAATGAAATTCAAAAATGAAAATTCAATGAGGGAACACATTTCCTTGATGATGACCCCACACTAATTCAAAGAAGGAGAATTTTATACACCTAATTGAAATCGAGATCCATGATGATCTAATAACATAGGCTTAATATGAAAATAGAACCATACCTCTAGGAAAAATTTTAATTTTGCATTGATTTCCCAATAATTATAATTCACCCAATATGGTAAAAATATTATTATTATGAATTATTTGTAATTACAAAACTTTTATCATCCTTTATAATAAAATTTAGAATATGGTGCTTCATTTTTTGTGGATGTTTAGATATTTTTAGTGAATATGGTATTTTCATGGTACAAAATTCCAAAAGATTAAAATGCTCTGACAATATCCCATATATCCATTGTGACCATGAGGTCTCCCTCCCCATTAATAATCGAGGTCATTTATTCATTCCAGTTAAATGTAATTGTGTGTGACCAAAATTGGTCTCATGTGAGTAGCTCAGTTAAAATCATGTATCACATTTGGATTAGTTTTATTGAAGACTACGCTATTCCAAATGCAACAAGACTTATTGGGATTTATTCTATCCAATTCTTGTGGGTGCTAATAGACAACCCCAAATGGTTGAATTGTACCCTTCCATGTGTGGTTTCATTACAAATATTTATTCTTTATCAAAACCAAAATTAGGTAACTGTTAACGTTTTGTACACATTTCTCTATTTTGGGAAAAAATATCTAGTTTTTTACTATGAATAATGATAGGAATTATTAATAAGATATGGTTTTCTAACCACAAAACAAAGTCACCTATGTATCAATCATTATGGTGAAAAAATTAGACATTAGCAAGACTCACAGAGTGTTTTCTCATCAATCTCAATAATAACACAATTAAATTATATAAATTTTTTTATAGGGATAAAATAATTAATTTATTATTTATTTATCTTGTTTAATTTATCGACCGAGTTACTATAGCCAATGTTGAAGAATTGGTTTCACCAAAGAAGAAAATGTTTTAGGTCCATAAATATCATATTAAGGGTTTTAATATTTTATAATTAATATAAACGATCTATCACTTGTCATTATGTAGAATTTTTTTCAACCCATAATATTCCTTTATTGGTGATACCTCATTGTGTGGTCTATATAGGTGTCTAATGATTATTGATTTTAGGGAAAATTATTGAACATTTAATACTCACCCATTTGACTCATGGGGATATGGTCGATAAAGTCTGAGCTCATTCTATTTTCTTAAATAATACTCAAGGGTTGATTAAGTAATCATTCTAATTAGAGAGACTATTATATAATACCTTTGATCACATTGAGAATATTACCCTTCACCCAAATATATTATCTCTATGACTAAGGTAAAAAATGATTCACCTATTCTTATTATCATTTACTCATATCAGTAGGGTTGAATGAATTAGTTATATACATACAACATGGGATATTTGTCTTTACACTAGAACTTTATTAAATGATTGTATCCCTAGAGATATTTCATGAACCATCCAAAGTCATCCTGAACCAGACAACTGAGATGGCAAGTAGGCAGGCCTAAAGGGAATTAATGAACCCCAAATACTAGTGAAAAATTCCTAAGAATCATGTAAAACCATTTATAATTATTTATACATTAATAAAAAATGAAAAAAATAATTTCGTATTGATAAAATAATGATAACATATAAGAATAAATTCAAACTATGTAAGACAAGAGTATAGGAGAAATTCACGGTCCAAACCAAAATATATAGAACAATGGTCATCAATGATATACAACCCATATCTACATTACATGAGTGGAACATCACACCATGTCACTTCTAATATGTCACAAAAAGGTAAAATGGTAACATTCCACCACCATGCATAACCTTTATTTTAACTGTGTTGGATACAATAAAATCTATACACACTCAAAGGTATCTTCTAGGTGTAAAAAAATAATATCAGTAGGATACCATGAAGATATCAATATGTAGTATTTATAAAATAATATAATAAATTTTATTTAATAAAATATAAGGCATGAAATATTACATTAAATATTATTTTAAAAAATATATATATTCATGAGTTTTGAAAAATTAATAAATTCTGAAAATAAAAACCATATTCAAAATATCAAAATAAACTATTTCCCAAATATTTATAAATAACCAATTAAAAACTAAATGAACATGGAAACTAATCCAAGGTTTTGTTAGTTCTATGTTATCTAGGTTACTAACACCTAAATGATCTGTAGACTAAGTTCATACATATCACTATGATATGTGACATGTGATGAGAGAAAAACTAAATAAGTGAACCCCATATCCTATTTTTTAATTATATATTTATATTGATTACAATTTTAGGTAATTATTTTATTCATTTTAACTATATTTTATTTTGAAAACATCATTTTTTGTTTGTTTTGATTGGGATTTATTTGAGTATTTTGGGCTTCTGTAAGGCTAGAGCATGGTTTTCCAAACTATATGACACTCCAAGGAATATGTTTTACATTTTTGAATTTTCGGGAAAATTTATTTCACAAAGTGGATGCATAGTTTCTCAATGCATGCGACCAAATCATGTGAGTCCTCCCAAAATAATGAAACATGATGAAAATTAACATGTGGAATGTTAAAACATGCTTCCAAACCGTGGAATGTAAATTAAATAATAAAAAATCAATTTTCAAAACGATTTAAATCTTGTTTCTCACATAATTTATTTTAAAACCATGAATCTCGACTTTTGGGGTTCCACTTGGATAAGTTAGTGATCCTAACTATTAATGAGAGAGATCTCAATGGGTATTGGATTTTTAAAAAATTGAGACTCAATTTAAGTGTTAATTATTAATTTTTATTAAACATTGATTATAGTTCATAACTAATTATCTTAAAAGGAACTATTGATGATGGATTTTGAAGCATGATTAATGTGTGATGGAATGATCTTTGGATAATTATATTAGATCCATTGTTAGGAAAGAACAATGATACTAGATCTACATTATTTGTTGTGATCTTCGTTGGGAAATTATTGAGTTTGTGGTTTAGTTGAACTTCATACATTTAGAATTTTTAAAATTAATGTTTATAAATACATGTACCATTGTTAAGTGGGGTCATTTTCATATTATGTTCATTTTTTTCTTTATTCTTTTTATGTTTCTTCATTTCACTTTACTTTTGGATCTTGTTTGTCATTTAAAAATACTGTGTTATTAATATGGATGGTTTTATGTAAATTTATTGTTTATTAAAATCCCAAATATTATTTTTTTAATCCATGCTTGTAATATATACTCATGGTTCTCACTTTTCATATCCTACAAATCACGTAATTAAATTTCTCAAAAAACCCACACATGGAGGATTTCACTTTTAACGTTCAAAACCTTTCCAAATTTAATCACATGTTAATACCAATTATCTATCAAACCATGATTTATAATAAATTTATATTTTGAATAAAATATGTAAAATCCATTTTAAAAAGGATTAAACTTTATCATAAATTAGGAATTAAAAATCATTCCATTAAATAATTTATAAAATCCATTTTAAATGAGAAATAAGTAATGTTTTAATAGACCAAGGCATTTCATGAATCCAACCCCCTCAAATATATGGTATTTTTAATAAAAAAGTTATATCCATATGGAAAATTTGGAAAATAATCCAAATAATCCAAGGAGAACCCTGAACCATTTTTCCCATGTTAAAAAAACCCATGTTTGAAGAACTTTAAATCAATGGAGAAAAAAATAAACCACTTCCAATGTAAATTTCCAATGAATCACACAATGAGAATTGTAGATTTGATCTCATTATTTATTCTTCACAACAGATGTAATAAAATTTTCATTATATCATGAAACTACCCAAAGATCTAAACATAAAATCCATGAAACAAGGTTTGTTTCAAGATAAATAGGGAAGATATAGAAAAATTACAATGGTCATTAAATAATGAAATCTTACATTGAATTTCCTTTATCTAAAAACCAAAGACCAATCAATATTTATCTCTAGAAGAAATAAATTAAATAAAAATATATAAAAAACCACAAGGTTATAGAAAAAACGTTATAGCAGTAATGATGTGATAATTTGGAGGCGAATCTTTTTCAAAAATTAAATTTCAGATTATTTAATTCACACAAAATGGTATGGATACATGATATGACAGACCATGCACCTACTATTCACTTGTTTCTATCTATTTAGAGGTGATTCATGTTTTGGTCAAATAATTTGAATAACAGTATACAGAACATGAAACACACCTCTATCCAAAAACACCAAAGTCAGATAATTTCTTCACAATGTCACATAGTTTGGATGAAACATGTGCCACCACCGCAGAATCCAAAAAAATATATAATATTACACAAAATATCACCTAGAAAATCCCAAAGAGCGGTTAAAAAAAACCATAACAAAATAATATAATTTACAAATAGGTGCATCACAAAGATAAAATTATATATACTATACCAATTTATTCTTTATAAAGTCAAACATATGATTTATGTCCACTAAAAAATAGGGCCATTACCCCCGTCATCAATTCTAATTAATATGTATCTTATGGATCTATTCTATATTACCACAATAAATGGACCAATGGAATATATTTCTCTAGAATTATCCTTTCCTAAGAATCAAAATCATGAATTTATCATTATACTATTAAAAAATAATTTTTAAAGTCAATATCTTCATAGTTTATTACATCATAGGGATCATGATTGTACTTATTATGCTGAGAAAGATGGAATCACTCATGTATATCGGTCAAATAATACAAAAAATATTACTGATAAGAAAATTTTCTAATTTTATTAGTGATCTCAAAACGACACCCATATGTCAAAACTAGTTTTCCTTACTGACAAAGATGGTGGGGACCCAAATGATGTAAAACATTCAAGAACAATTAGTTACCTATTAAAAATTACATAAGGAGGCATTGATGATACACATGTTATTAATAAAGAATTTGAGTTATTGAAATATAATGCTGAATAATCTTAATTTATGTTGATGGTTCTAGAAGAATTCATGGTCCGACATGAGAAACATTTCCCACCACATACCAACAGATACATGTCTTATATGGTTATGCATAAAATTAATTTAGTAGTCTATTATTATGGGTGACTATTGACTATTGTTCTAAGAAAGCTCTAATAGTCACATATAGCTATATTAAGATCCTCCAAATTCCATGACTACAGCCACCAAAATCTAAACCAAACACTATGTATCTCTAATTGTATTATGTTAATAAGTATAAATACACATAAATTGTAAAACCATTTCCTCGTAGGGCCCATCATAAAAATTAATGTAAAATTAGGGACCCCTCTCTGAAATAGTAGAAGAAGAAGCCTTATAGGATATACTAATATTTAACATGTATATAATACCCAAATCAATAACCTTGATGGTGTCTATAATAAGAATTATTTTTTCCAAATTGGTTAGCTAATCAATAGCCACCAATATGGAATTCATCCCATGGGGATTCATTGATAACCAAATGAAGAAACCAACAAATATATTACCTCATTTCATGAAGGTCACATAGAGAGGTATAATTAATATTGAAGGTTTTAAATGTTAGGACATAATTTTTTAACTATGTTTAATAATGATAAACATAATATATTATTTCATATTTTAAACATGGACAACCAAATTTATCTACAAGTGATAACACATATTTATAACATCTCGATATTTTTATGAGATAGATTTTTTGTTATTTTATTTATTTATTTATATTATTACGTGTCTTGTATAGTAATCTCCACCAAGATAATATTGTTCTATAAGAAAAACCAGATTATCTTGTGTTATACCCAATAATATTCTTGGCCTGTGTTACATAGAATTTCAATTTATTTTGATAGAATTCATTTCACACAAGATCGAGTTTAAGTGAAAAACTAAATATTTTTATGTTAACTTATAATATTCACATTATAATGGAAGATATGAATAATATTAACTAAATTTTGAAAATATAATTTACAAATGTATATATATAAATAACTCTTTGGTGAGAAATTAATTATAAATAATAATTAAACCCAATTTAAATAAAAGGAAATGTTTTTCTAAAAAACTATTTAAATTCAAATATATGAGTTTAGAAAATAAACAAACCACTATTTATTTATTTATTAAATTAAATATATATGTAATATAATGTTTAGAATTCAGATTATATATTTTATAAGCATGGTATAAGAAGAAAATAATTTTTTCAGGTAGAGGAAGTATTTTTCAAAAAATGATGTTTTGCTACCTTTCGATGGTAAACCCATTTTAAATAACTTTTTTGACAAAATTTTATATTATATTTCACAAAATAAAAATCTTATTTGAAAAAAGGATATAATTATTTACATTTTATGGATTTTGGATATTTTTTTGACATTTTTGATGTTTTGATTATTATTAAAAATACACAAAATTTTAATTAAAATGAAAAAAATTTCATCGAAATAATTTATACGGTTATGTTATATGTTTTATTTATTTTAACATATAAATAGATTCTATTTTTATTATTTAATAAAATTTATGTCATTGGAATTAATTTAATATTTTATTTTTGATGTAGAAACATTTTAATCCTTTACTATGATTAACTTTTAAAACTCATTTTCTCATTCCATTGATGAGATTAATTTTAAATTAATTAATGAAAATAATATGTTTATAATTTTAAAAAATAGATTCCATATTTCAAATTATGTATTCCAAATTATATAAATATATTTCTTATATTTATTGGCTATATGAAAAGTAACATCAATATTTTTTATTAATATGGTAAAAATTTAAAACGAGTAATTAAACGTAAATATAATATTATAAAATTTCCCTAACTCTTTTAATATTATAAATGCATGGGTTATATTTTCCCTAAATAATCATTTTGTAAAAATGGTGTCCTTTAAAATCATCTTTGGTGAGATTGTGACTTTTAATATATTTTATTTAATGAAAAGTTAAATAAATTATACTCAAATTTTAATGAAATTATAATTTTTTAAATAAGGTTGGGCTGAATATAAATTTAACTATAAATGAAAATTTTAAAATTAAAACGTTTTTCTTTATCATGGTAAATTATTTGTAATTTTATGAAATAAAAAATTACATTAATGGATTATATATTGATGATACAGACAATATTTAATGAAAAATCAATAATATAATTTTTATTAAAATGACAATAACCGTTGAAAGAAAAAACCACTGAAAAAATATTATTTTTTCAGTATATCTCAACCATAATCATCCAAGGGTAGAGTTATTGACCATTTGGATCCATATGGAAAAAATTATAGCTCTTATAATATTTTATTTAAAGTGAAGTTAATGTTGTCACATTAATATTTTCTTAAAATAAAAAATTTTAATATAGGATTTTATTAGAGATATATTCTACTATAAGTATTATTATGAAATTTTGAATAATTATATTCATTATTTTATTTTATTTTTTAATTTTTATTAAAAAATAAGTATATCAAATAATCCAACAATACAACTGTAGTAATAATTTTATTAATGAAAATATCAAGTTAATGTTATTAAAATTATAAAAACAATTAATTTTCGATAAGTAATGTATCCAAAAAAATATATAACTTAACTTAACCCATTAGGGATATAAGAAAATATTTATTTTGTATATAACATCTTATCTTGATATTTTAAATAATTAATAAATTAAATAGTGTCAAAATCAACAGTATTGATTTTTTATCTAACTAATGTATTATTAAATTATTTTAAAATCCAAAAACATTTTTAAAAATATATAATAATTATTATATGATGTAAAATGTTCTTAATTTTACTTTTATTTGTCTAATTAACATCAAATATGTAAATATTTCTCCCTTTTAATATTGAAATATTTATTACCCCAGTTGAACATTAAATAGAATAACTAAGTGTTAATTATAAGAATAAGGTATAAGTTGATAGAAAATTTTATCTAAAATATAATGGTTTATAATTATACAACATTATATAATATAATATTATAATCTAGAACATTTTTAGGGGATTTTATTTTATTATAAATTAATATTTTTGGAGATTCCAAATGTTCTCCTCACCTCAATTATAAGAGGGAACATCAACCCTCACAACATCACTACACATGGATCCTTCAATAATAGAAATACAACACCTATTAATCTTATATAATTCATTATTTACATTATAGATGTTATGGTACTATCAAAATACCAAATCTAGTGCCTTTAAGATGAGATTTATAGGGAGCTCTTCGAAGAAGAGGTAATCTCCTTTATCAATTCTTTGAAAATTATTTATTATTATACTTCCTATTCCCGAGTTTTATCTGATATAAAGTAATAAATATAGTATAAACAATATTATTAGATGTTATTATGATTATGTAACAAACACATTACACATTATATTCTTCCTATCATAAATGAAATCACCACACATATATACGTATGACTTACTGTCTCTACGCCATAGTGTAATCTGTTTTTCACCACCACCATACATGGATGGGTATAATGATGAAAACAATGACAATATATGATTATTATAACAATATTTTCATTTTGGAAAATTATAAATACCATCAAGTTCCGTACCATTCCCCAATTATGAGAATGATATCGTCGATCGTGCATACGTATGACCTATCGTCTTCACAATTCGATGTGATTCATTCAACATGATATTTTTTAAAAAATGATTATATAAATGTTCAGAACAAATAAATATAATTCATATTATATTAAAATAATTTTTTAAATGATATAACAGTATCCTATGATTAACAACTCTACCTCATTAAACAAAACGTACATATGAAAAGAAAGCACTTAATACTCGAAGGATGAGTAATAATGTTATGAACAAACATGTAATAATATGATCACTTATGATATGATAAAAATGAATATTATTCTAGAATAAGTTAATGAAATTATTTTAACACTTATACAAGAGGCTCTTACTCATACAAACGAACTCTGACCTATAGTAAGGTATTATTTTTCCTCACTTTTAATTATGTGGGACATATGCCTTATACAACCTCAATTTCTTTTGGGTAGTGTGTATGCTGCCCATGAATGTTTTTATGTTTATTATTATGATGTTTATTTTATTTAAATGGTATATAATTTTTTTATTTTTTAGGAATATTATTTGACTAATTATAAATAATTAAAAAATAATTTTGCTATCCCATTATTATCGTAGATTGTTTATATATATGTATTTAATGGTGTTTATTTATCCTCGAAGTCCATGTTTTCTAAAAATGTTATCATAGTATGTTTTAATATATTTTTATTGATTTTGAAATTAATTTTAACACATTTTTTACTTTTTTCTATATGGTTTGAAAATAATATTTATTTTATTTTCCAAATGAGGTACCTTTTGACTTTTTTGGAAACAGTTTGAGAAGAATGTTTTTTAACTAATACATCATAAATATATTTTTATGATTTCATAGTGTGTTATTTCCATGAATCCTCATTTATAATTATTCATGTTTATTTTCAAATAAATTTTTATATTTTAAAATTTCTTGTAATTTTGAGAAAATAAAATGATTTTAAAGAAGAAAGGATTTATTACTTAACATTTAATTTCAGGTGTTCTATCAACAGTATTTTCCATATAAGGTGGAATTATTCTATAGGGTAATGTTTCAAGTATAATATACTTATCCTTCATATTAATTGATTTTGTTTATAATGGAATTATATTTTTGAAATCTGTTTGTTTTACATGGATTGTGTTTTGATGGAATGATGCTTAAGAAACCCATTTTATTTTATTGGGTTATGCTATGATGAATTATTTATTATTTTAGGGAACACATAAGATTGATTTCATTATGATATGGTTGGGACCAATTTCTCACTCTAATGTATTAGGTAAATATTTACATCTCATGATACAAGTAGGAATGAAATGAGAAATGATCTCAGGTTAGGTGTACAGGGCTAGAATGGGAAATGATCATGGATCAGAAATACATGGATGGAATGGTAAGTAAAACCAGTTTAGTAATATAGGGAAAAAATTATGAGTGAACTTAGTTTAATAAATGAATTTTTCTACTATGATTTTCACGGAAAATAGCCTTTGATGATTTGAAAATGATTTTTTATGGTCATGTGTTTTCCACAATTCCGTGTTTTATACGAATGCTATTATCTCATGGCTCAGGATAAATTATGATTTATGCCTTAAAAATTTACATTATTTATTTCAAGATATATGATTTTGATATATTTTATATACGGTATAGTTTTCAAATGTTAATTTCTTGTTTTTAAATTCTTATGTTCATGTTTTGTTTGATATTTTTCTTCTTTACCCTTACTGAGCATCTAATATCACCATTTTCATATGATATCTTTTCCCCTAGATATAAAGAAAGTTTTTAGGTTGAAAACCCAATGGGAAGATCTTTATGGGATATGTCTATGAAATTTCACCAAATTAGAATAATGTCTTCCATGTTTCCAATGGAGCTAAACTAATACAGTGTTTACGACTCTATACATGTAATGTATTAAGTACTATAAAAAAGTAATATAATGTCCATGTATGTCATGATTAGGTCATTATATTATTTATTATAACATGTTTCACTAACCACTGAGGACTATAACAAATTTCCACCATGACAATCCTTAACGATGAATGAATAAAATATATATTTTGGAAAGAGAGAATAACTTTAGAGGAGAATGAACACTCAACAATGGTATCCCCAACATTGAAATAGTTTATGATAATCTTGAACTTATCATCCCAATGTTTCTAAAAAATGATAATCTCATGAAGAAATGAAATCAACTGAGTAGTAGCGAGAACTGTACCAGTCTCTTTAGCCATCAAACCATGGTGTATACATTAAATGATTCCAATGGTTTTCCATTAATCCTTAGATTCTACAATATCTTGATAATAAATCTATCAACTAATAGAATCTAAAAAACAATTTCCTTTCATTATTTTATATGAAATTATCATGTTGAAATATTGATGATAATCTATAAATATCCAATGTATAAGGACTAGTTTTTTCTATGAAAAGATGTAACTCAAACATGTAAGGTTAGAGTATATAGTGATCCTTTTCCCCGAAGTGTTAATGTCACTATCTCTTGAGAGGATTTATAACTAATGAATGTTATAAATCATTTATTGAAAAATTCTTCCCATGTGGACAATGCTGAAGAGATTCGTACACTACTATAAGAACTTCTTAAACAATAACAAAACCTAATATAACAACAGATGCGTTAAAAAACAATATATCCCTTTAATGCTTCCGGTAATTTCAAAATTGGCACTTGGGTTGACATCAATTAAATTCTATAAAGGAATCATGATACATTGAATATCATATAATTATAACAGTTTCCTTGTGAACGTTTTTGATAGAGATACATGCATATAAAAGTCATCAATTTTTAAAAAAATTGTTTAATATGGGGAAATGATACTTATTTGATATCGTCACTCGATTATTCTTCCAATAATAAAAAATATAAATAAAAATTCCCATAATCCTTTGTGGTGAAATGTATAGGGGCTGCCCAAGGAGATATAATAGAAAAAATTAATCCATTATCATTCAAATCATCTAACTACCACTTTATTTATTTCACTTTTTCTGAAGTCATTTGTTATAATGTAATATATACCAGAATAGTTCCTGACCCTAAATTAAATGACAAATAGACATGGTTATTTGAAAAAAAACTAAAGAAATTATTTAGAAATAATTTAGAAAATTGTTTAATCCTTAATGCAATATCATAACAAATAGATTGTTCCATAGATTCAACATTGAAATGGGAAAACTAATTTACTTGGTTTGGTCTAGGAGGTCTATATCCACTGGACCATGGATCCCCCTCCAACTTAAACACTTGGGAGATCCAAAAAAATTTTGGTAAAAAATCCCCAATTATAATAAAAATAAATATCCACTTTATATGAAACTAATTTATCCATATTGAGGATAATATCGAAGAGGTCAATGTTGAGAACCATAAAATCTCAAAATACATTGACTTCAAATATCTAGAGAGAACATGATGGACATAGAAAACCTTGTTCCTTGTGATTGGCAAAAGGTGTAACTAAATATATCATAAATATAATTATTCTTTAGTTTCTAAAAAGACTCGGGAAGCACATAGATATAAAATATTGAGAGGAAATTTTATTAAATAAAGTAATCAAGAAATTTGAAATAATAGAAATTTTATCTCTCATGGTGGTTGGTCTTGAATCAATATCCAACTAAAACTCTTATACGGCGTGTGACTACATTATTCCATAAGCATTTGGTTGAAATATAACTTTCCCTTAATAATTTTAAAACACTAAAACCCATTTTTCACTAATGATTATGAACCATAATCTCGAGTAGAAAAATCTGGATCAAATTTTTGATAGTTAGCTCAATATCTACATGAGTTTTGTAATTTTTATGGTGAATAGAAAGTAAGTATCTACTTCCTAATCTTTATGGACATGTATCATGTCAATGGTACACTACTAATAGGTAATGATGTTTTGGTAAATGTCTAGTATGGTGATCCACCGCCACTACCCCTGTGAACCTTGTTTCACATCCTCTTCTTTCCAATGGATCTATTAAAACCATAACTAAAAGAAAATATTCCCAAATAATACCAACATTTTTTCCATTAAAAATCATTACATCATGGCTCCATCGACAATATTATCATCATTGGTAAGATTCTTCATAAAAAATAGAGAACAAATATCCAATCCCAAGCCCATATTACTATTTAAAGGATTTAACATATCCTTTGATACTATCTAAAGAGATAAAAATAATTTTATTTTTAAAATTTTGTTATACATATTCATTTTTTTGATCAAAATAATGAGATTTAAGTGAAATGCATCGATTTATCATTTTTAATGGTGATGGAAAAAACATCTGGGAATATATGGTCTTGATATCTTTTCACTCTAAACCTTCATGTTTTTTTCATGAACTATATTGTCCCATAACTCAAAGTATGGAGTTCTACATTAAATATGGTATATTTTATATTGATAGAATTTATATTTTAAAAAAATTAAAAAATTTACATGGTCATTCCCAACCAATCATCTTCTTTTTAATGATCATTCTCTCGATGGAAGCATGGAAGTTTCTAGTGAAGAATCAATTGGGATCAATAATTATATCCTATAGTACATAGTTTTGCATACCTACCATGATTAAGGGTGGAAAAAAGTCCTTGATACATATTACTAAAAAATCAAACTAAAACATAAATAATATTATTAACTATTAGAGGTTTTCAAAATTAAAAGTCATCTAAAAAACCTGCTAGAGAAACTTTAGGAAGCCTTCTATGGGGGTGATATTTCATAAAAAAATATGAGAGACAAAAAAACACATTTGAAACCATAGTTTCAACTATGATAAATTCATAAAAGAACTAATATTATATCAAAAATCAATTAAAGATTCATTCTTCCTATCATACAATGAAAATTCAAGGCTCTTTACAGTGAGAGATAGCTAGGAACTCACTCATATACTACCTATTAAGTCCAAAAAATTTTATCTCATCTCAAATAAAAAACATCAATTCAGAAGGACATTTGGTAAAAATCATTCATTGATATTATTATTCCAAAACTATCTCACGAAACTCTCTATTCCCATGTTCTAATAACAAGCCCATGTGGACCAAAAACACCCTTTGGGCCTTTCCATTAGCCTACTTGGTTTTCTAGTATCAATATGGACTCGGTTGGTTTGTGAAAATAAACATATTTCCTCATATGTTAGATATAAGTATATTGTTATGGATATGTTTTTTATTAAAGAAATTCATGTAATTTTAGAGACATGATTTCCCTAAAATATCCATTTTTGTGAATATAACACAAATATTTTAATGTGGAATTCATCAAAAGGAAAGAGTAATTTTTTTGTACTCTTTAGTTTTAATTTATGGTATATTTAAATTATAATCAAGGGTATATATATTAATCTAATATTGAATTATAAATTATTGTGGTGTTGTGCTACAACTATTTTTATTTACATATTTCAAATTATTATTTAATGTATATCTATTTATAATATATTAATAAGTCTAATGATTTTAATAATATAATAACAATTTATGCTCCCCCAAACATGTACACTAGTTTCCATATACTTGTGTCTATTTTTTCATGATATGAAATTTGGAGGAACTTTTGATATGTAGAAATTTGTTGGATTTGGAGTTTATTTTCAAAAACATTCTTTCTTGCAAATATTTTTTTACTATTCACTTCTGTTATTCCCCTTATATAATTTTATTGGGGAATATTTTTGGGTGGTTTTAGTAGTGTATTATGTATTATATAGTTTCCACTTCAATATTTTTAATGAATGAAATATTATATTATAAACTATTTATTTTGTGTATAATTGTTATAGAAGTAATTTTTTTAGTGGATATCTCCCATATTAGTATTAATAGATGATCAATTGTCAGTAACCACTAACGTAGTGAAGTTGGGTTTATGGGAGAAAAATATTTGGTAAAAAAATACATGAAAAAATATTATCCTGTTATTTACTGTAGAGTAGAGTAGGAATAAGGTAATCATTTTTTTGTGATACATTAATGATTAGAATAAAAAAACATCATTATATCCATCTGTAGTAGGGAATTTGGAATGTTTTATGGTTACTAATATACTTATAATATTTAGTTTTACATGTGAATAAAAAAATTTATCCTTTAGATAATGAAATATTTTATACATCTGTAGGATAAATTCATCCATCATGTATACCAATAGTTTTGATTTCTTCTTCTTATTATGGATTAGTTTTTTTATTAGATTACACATCATATCATTATTAGTAATGTATTTAAGTGAATAATTTATTATTTTAGAGACCCATGAGATTCCATCAGGATTATTTTATGGATAACGAGGTAATAGATTCATCCATAGAACATATTTTTTTTTAAAAAAAATAGGTCAATGATAGGTCATAATTTGTTCCCATGAAGACTTATCAGGGGGTATACATGGTGGAAGATTATTATGATTTATAGGAATGTGTTCTGAACTATTTTTAGTTTTAGTGAATTCAATGTATCCAATGAGGGGATTTTGATAGAGCTTCAAAGAGTTTATTATATAATTTGTAGATCTTTTTTCTATTACTATGTTCCCCATTATAGCTCCATTTAATACTAGTAAATAAATGTGGTCAAGATGTTGTTATATTGGGGTGAATTTATATTTATAGAAATTATAATGAAATAACATATGATTTTGAAGAGTTCTATACCCACTTCCAATGGTAGTTATTATTAGTGAAATTAGAAAGAACATGGTAGTAGGAACCTTTAGTGATACACAATGGGGATACCATTTTCATAGAGTTTGTGGGTAATTGAAATTTTATGGTTCGACATTAGTCCAATATGATATTGAAAAAGGATTTTTGAGTAAGGAATTTTTAGGGAACCCATTATCTAATCATTTAATACCATATTATAGATTAACACTAACATAAAAATAATGATGTTATATAGAGTACTAGGTGAGATTAGATTCTTTTGAAATGGAATATTTTGATTCATATTGATTATCCAAGAGATAATATTATTAGAAGTAGTCATTATCTATATCATTTTATGTGTATGTTGTATTCATTAGGACAATCCCAACAAGTGTGATGATAGGATTCACATTCATGATGAATAAATTTTCCTTCTCTTTCCTAGTCTATAAGGACTAGTTGTAATAATCCCTAGTGGGAGATAATAATTATCCATGGATATGATTCTCATGAAGATGAAGGTGAAAAAATAAATTTGATTTCATGAAAACTTGTTCTGGAATATATGGGTGTGTGTTAATGGTTGAACCTAAGATATGAGACAAATAATTTTGACCTTTGTATTGAGAGGCTATTATAAAAGTATGTTTAGAATTATTTGTTAGAATATATGTGTATAATGGACACCATATGCTATAACTCACCCCCATAAAATAATAGGTGGACAAAAACAAGAGGCAGGTAGTCCTCAGGAAGGGGGAGGTGATAGATGAGGTTGGTAAGGTAAGGTTTAAGAAGATGCGGGGGGTCATATATAGTTAGGGTAGCTGATTCTGAGGATCCAGTGAGGGTATATGTGGGTAGATTTATTATTATTATTAATTTATATATTATCTTATGTTTTAACAGACAAATGGGTTAAATATTAATTCATTAATTATAGTCTCATAGGAGAACTAAACATTTAAATATATATAATAGAGAGTCAAATGATGCTAATAACTATATAAACCAGTAATATTATCTACACCATAATCTAAAACGGTTGTATCCAAGTCCATGGTTTTCTATACAAAATTAGACCTCATACTTCTTGTTATTTTATCGTAAAATGAAATTTTTAACAATGAATATTTAGAATAATTTTTGAGCTCATTTGAAAAAATTATATTGTATTGTATCTTATATTAGATCTAATATATCATAGTAGTTTGGCACTTCAAATAAATTTTTTTACATGATATTATGAATTTTTTTACTGAGACCTTCACCAATATATAGTGATACATTTATTATGTATCACATATTAAAATTCTTAAGACCTTCAAATAGTGTAGAGAGTGTACATAGATATCTTCCCTGAGGAGGTATTTAACATACCCTTTGGAAAGAGATAGAGTTTTGTATTAATGTTATTCTAGGACATGATCCTATGTCTATGTAACCTATATATCTAAATGGATTTTGATCGTATTTGATTTCAATTATCATATCATATAAGTTGGTTGATGATGAAGAGTCTAATGAATTTAGGGATGTAAGTATCCAATGATTGATGAATTTTTTTATAAAAAGTATATATTATAGAGACTATTGGGTTTGGCATATAGCTCAGATTTTATATGATTAGTGTTTATTTTTTCATCTGTTTCTTTTGTTAATAATCTACCACTTATATTTTGGATATGAAATTTACCGAAGTTGTTATAATTATGAATGCATGTAATTTAAGATTGAAATGAAGTTGTTTTCTCTTTTAATTCTAATATAAATAATTTTTAGTTGAAAACACAAAAATCTAATGATTTATAATCTAAATTTTATAATCCATGATGTTGAGGGTGAAAAACACCAATGTCAACAATAGTTAAAAATAAGGGTAAATTGTTTGATATTGGAAATTATATAGGACATATGAATATGAAGATCAAATTTATATTGATGTATTATATACCCTCTATTTAATATTAATAATTATTTATATTGTATTTAGTGAAGTGTATATATTGTATTATGGCTAAAGAATTTTGTTTTTGAAAAAGGAGAGAAGTGTTTGTGATTTTAATTTATGAACACAATTTTTAGTATTCATTTGGTTAGTGGATTTGTAAATGATGTTGAGGGTATTTTTATGAATTTTAGTAATTCAAAAAAGTTATTCTAATATATTCAAGTGTTTTACTATGTTTTCTAATTGTTGGAGATGTACTTAAAAGAGTTGAAGTAGTTCTTGTCCAATTTTCAAATGTTTTAAAATTTTATTAGGTAGATGAAATTTGGAAAAATAATTATATCTTAGTGATGTGTAAAGGTATTCCATAAGTGTGGATTGAAATATTATAAAAGGAAAAGTTCAACTAAATATTTAAATTTAGATTCCATGATATGTAAAATTAGTTTAAATCATATAGCATAAAATTGAAACAGTCCCACAATGAGTAAAAGAAACTATATATTAAAAAATTAAATTAAAAAAGGTGTGAGTATGAATTAATGACATACAATTCATGTATAATACTATACTTTCTTTTGAAATTGCGAAATTGGAAGAGTTAAGATATTCACAAGATAATTTAATAACTAAAAAACATGTGTATGAATTTGTTCTCCCATGAGTTAAACATAAATATTTTTCCAAATGGTTGTGATTTAAGCTCGAAATATGCTCCTCACATCATAAAGAAGAGGTCCATACCCTGATTCTATTTTTGGATGAAATACATGCATAAAATAGTTCTAAAATTCATGATGATATCATTTCATAACTATAATTCCATGTTATAAGGAGAATTGGATGGATAATAATGGTTCATTTCCATGTTTTGATTGGAGATACCATGTCACCACCCTCTTAATCATGAGAAATGTGTGAATCCTCTCATTCCATGAAAGATGTCTTTCAATATGAAAATTTTCAACATACGAACATGCAAACCTATAAATTAATTTAGAATTTTGGGGATTTTTTTAAATAAGGAAAAAGTTATTCCATTTATATGATTAAATGAAGATACATTTCATATGTATTAAATGAGAGTAAAAATAGAGATATTGATAACCATCATTAATTAGAAGAGGAAGCAAGAAAAATTAAATGGGGTTTCCATATTCAAATATGGAAGCACTATTCAACAAATTATATGAAGTTATAATGAAGAAGGATAAATGAATAAAATCTATGTGAACAAGATAATTTATTTATAGAAATTTCTATGTATCAATGGAATAATAATGAAACTGAAACCATGAGTATTGAAGATAGAAAAACCAATGAAATTATGAAATATAAAAAACATATTTTTCAAAGAATAATAAGAATAAAATAGTTAATAATATACCAAAATCAAAGAATATGATTCTTAAATAAAAAAATATTTGATATGAATACCTATAGGTTCCATTTTTTATTTTCTTTCTTCTATTTCGTGTCATTGATAGGTTGAAATGTTGTAGTAATTAAAGATTGCAATGATATCCTATTAAATAAACATGATATATTAAATGCTAATTTTCCAAAAGGTATAATGAAAGTTGAATACTTTTTTTGAGGAATAATATATTAGGATTATTGATACATAGACATTTAGAGAAGTTAGAGTATCTTTTGTAGGTTTTCCTTTGGATTACCCATCATAAACAAGTAGGATCTAATATAATGAATTTAATTTGGTGATTGTATTACTTTTTAAGAGATAGAATAATTTTTTGTAGATAGATTATTCTATTCAATTATAGAATATACTTAATGTTAGTATCATAGATTCATCTCAAATATAAAAAGGAGTAGGTACCCAGATTAGGACTAGATCATATAATAACCTTATGTACCATGAAGTTATTTAAATTAGTTTGATTAGAGTTTTTGTGAAAATTTAACGATTGATTGGATGTAGAATTTCATCGGTTGAAAATTTTAATTCATAAGAATATTATTTTTTTAAAAAAGTGTATCACTGATTTATCTCCTCCACCTTTCTCAGTGATACATTATTCAGTAATTGGGAAATTTAATTGGTATTATGGCCAAACATGGTTCCATTAAGAGGTCAAATCTTTAAAAAAATTGAAGATGGAGAATGATAATTTAGTTAGCAACAATGTTTTTAAAACAGACAATCAAAATAATTATTATTTCTAAAAGTATAGGAAAATAACTTTTTATTTATCTGCAATCATAGAGTTTATTTGATCAACTTTAGTTGGTAATATCGTAATTATGAATGGCCATCATATAATATTTGTAGAAAAATGATATTTGGTTGCTGATGGGGAAGTAATGAAACCAATTTTTATTTCATTATCTAAAAGGGTTTATACCAATTTTATGGGACTAAAAAATATAAAAACAATATTTTTATATTAATGAGGGATGTTTTTAATAAAATTTCAATGGGAAATGAGCCAAAAATTATTTTTAGTAGGAAAATTATCGAGAGATAATATTGAATAAGGATGTGACATTGATGGATTCATAACATTGGTAAAAGAATTTTTTAGTAATATCATTGGTTTTAGAGAAGCCTTGAAATACAAATTTTTTTAAGAAGCTAATGAGTAACATCGTTGATAAATTTGATGCAAAGGATTCAAGCCTTGACAAAATAGAATGGTTTTCAGTTCATAAATTGAAACGTTTCCTTGTTTTTTATAAAATAATGAAAGGACTGATATTATAGAATAATGTAATAGAGGATAAGGGTTTCAATCCCATGAAAGGGATCAAACTAAATGGAATGAATGTAGATTCATCCTTATATTACGAATATTAAGAATAAATATTTTAATAGAATTGAATAATCAGGTCTCTAAATTCAGAAATAAAATTAGAAGCATAAAATTTAAATAAAATTATATAATTACAAGAAATTGATTTAGTTGCAGTGGATTTGGAAAATTTGTAGTTGATTAATCAAATAATAAAAGTGTAGAAATATTTCATAAATTGGAATAAGAATATTTTCCAAAAACCAAATGTAGAAAACCATAAAAAGTGGTATTGAAAATAAAAATTTCCAAAGAATGTTTACAATGAAATTGATGAGATAAGAGGATGAAGATAAAGTCACATCATAATGTAGTGATTCGAAAGATGGTGGTACCACAAATTTTTATTATCCTTCTTGTCTCATGTAGAAAATCTTGAACACAAATGGACCCGTTTTGGGGGGACTTTTCAACAATAATGTTTATGTTAGAGGGTGTTAAGTTAAGAATATGGTGAAAGATAAGTTTATATAATAAATAGAGAAACATATTAAAGTCCTGAAAAATGTATAATTACATAAAATTTAGAGATATAATGAAGATTAATTACTTAATTATAGTTAAATTACATTGAAGATATTATGAATCTAAAGGAATTAATTACATAAAATGATTAAATTTTGAATGCTATTTATGAATAATTTTCTTTAAAATAGGTCATATTGAGTAAGAAAAAAACATAGTGTGTTAATGTTGGAAGAAAAATAACGATGATGAAATAAGTTATTATAAATATATAGTTTCTACGGATTAATCATCTAAATATCAAATGAATAACACCCTAATAGTAAGGTAAAAATTAATATTTCTGACACAATTAAAAAAAATTATACCTTACAATGTATGTACTAAAAAGAAAAGTAGAAATATATTAGATGAGGAAAATTATAATTAACCCACACCCATGTAAATAAGAGATGAATTCTATGTGAGGAAGTGATATTCTCCTAATCAAAGTAATAAAAGAAATCATATAATTTTAATATACAGTAGTAGAATCATTAAGAACCAAATTCATATATTTATATAATATAAAAATTTAGGGGTTATTTCTGGTGTTATAAAACCTTTTTTAAAAACCAATATTTTTAATAAAAACACATCACTTATATGGGGAATTAATATACCGATGGGGAAAATATGTAATATAAAAGAAGAATTAATGTGAGAATGAGAAATAACATAGATAATACAATATATAATTCTAGAAAAAAAGAAACAAGTTAATTAAATTCCAAAAAGTATTTCAAAACAATATTTGACTAAACATAATAAATACGTTTAATAGTTTACCCATAAATTCACTTATGTTTCTATTTTATGAAAAACCTTATAGGAAAAACAGTATAGGCATCTAGAGATCTGAATGTTCATAGAAGAGAAAGAAGACTCGGATATATTTGTAAAATAAGGGTTAAAAATAGAATTTGCGGTAAGATACATTACTTGATTGAATAAATAAATATAAGGAATTTATGAAATAATGACTTTTGGGATAACATATGAAATTGAATATTCCATATGAAGATAAGAAATACAAATGAAGAATCTGAATTTTATGAGAGGTTGTTTAAGAATGATAATAGGGGAGATCTTGTGATACAATGTGGGATGTGTAAGGAAGTTGTACAATTGCCATGATATTTTTTTATAATGTTTATAGAATAAGTGTTAATATTGAAAATCATTAATCAAGATATAGATAATTATTTTTATTTATAGTCCCATGTTAAGAAGGATATCCCACACAATGATATATTTAATAAGAGTAAGATGACCATGCTGCCTATGGAGACTCATTAAAATATATTCAAAATGAAATAATGAAATGGTGTTCTAATTTTTTGAGTGATAAATTCAATTTTTTCCTCGTTGAGAGGAATTTATCAACCATATTTATATCACTATGTTGTAAATAAGTTCCATTTTATCATCAATTGTGTTTTATTTGTGTTTCAATTCAGGGAATAAAATTTAATGAATAAAGGGGATAATTTATTGTTTTAATTTCTATAAATTAGGGTGTTTAATCTATTATATTGTACCTAGTAACTCCTTGATACATTTCAAGTAATACCAAATAGATATTCATAGAGTTCACTATCATGAAGATCTGTCATAATGAACCTTTAGCAGTTTCATCCCTTGAAGGGGAGTCAAATTAAGAAAAAATATAGGAATATATTATTCCATTTGAATCTATATTATCTGGTTAGTGATTAATTGGGGCATGATAACCAATATTTTACATTTTTTTGGTAGGATGAATCAATTATGATTTTATTAGTTAAAATATGTTAACTTGTATAGGTCGAGGTTCATTCATATAAATGAATATATTTAAATTTTTTACTGATGATGAGTTTCTATATTGATTTTTAAAACAACTTCAACAATCACTATTATGATTAATTTGATATTGGTATCACATATTGAATATTTTATAGATTGTATTGATGCCTTGGTTAATGAATATATATTTTTTCTAATGTGAGATATCTCATGTATATGTAGAGTTGATTAATTGATGTCCCATTTCTATGTGAAATCTAATTTGACCCCAATCTCAAGATGGTCATGTTTTACTATGGGGGATGGAGAGTTTTTTAGAAACTATGATTTGAAAATATAATTTCCTTATATCTATATTTTTTAATTTATTTATAATAAGTTGTAAAAAAGAAGAGAAAATGAAATCATATTGATTTTAATTTATATAGATGTTAACAGTGCTAGAAAAACATCGAAAGGAGGAAAATTAAGATCTCTATGAATTTTAATATGCTTGGTTGTAAATTATAATGTAAATATGTGTTAGATAATTATGGAGAGTCTAATTAATTATGATATTTAAGTATCTCCTATGTGCTGAAGTGATTTATTAAATGGTTAGACTGAGAAGGTCATTAGGTTTGATATAAATGTGAATGTTTCTATTATTAGTGTATGTGTTTGATGTCAATGAATATGTTAATAAAAGATCATCATTTTATCAGATGTGTAATTTAATACTGTTCATTTTGTTATGAATTGCTAGCAAATATGAAATAGATGAATATAGTAGTTATTGGAATTATAGTATATAATTTTCTAGTAGAAAACTGTATAAATATATAATGACTGTTGAGTTAGATTTAATGATTTAGAATAATGGTAGACAAAGGTAAATGAACCACTATGTAAAATTTGTTTCAAATGATTTTGAAGTGATGGATATTAGAAATATTTCATAGTGTTTTATAGATAATTAACAAACTTCTCTTAATGTGTGAGTAATCATCCAAGGATTATTTCTCATGAAGGTTTTTTTTATTTAGGGAAGAGCATCTATTTGAAGATGGATATAGATGTTTGGTTTTAGTGGTGGAGTAGAAGAGGTAGTGAAGTCTCATTGATGAACTCAAATATGATTATTCATTTATTGTAATACTTTATGATTTATTATGAATGGACTTGGAATAATTCTAATAACTAAAAATTTCAAATTATTTTTTTTATATCTTTTGAAATTTTTTGAATATCTAGAGAATCAGAAAAATATTTTGTGAATTTGATGGAGAATTTTTAAAAGTTTATGGATTATTAAATGGAAATTAAAATTAAAAAATTTATGATCTTATAGTTTTGGGTAAAGGTAGACCAAAAGTGTGGACTAAAATATTATGAATTTAAAATTTTATACATAATTTGAAATTGTAAATTCTGAGATAAATAATATTAGATTATGTTATTTAGTGAAAAACTGATATACTACCACGATAAATAAAATATAATATAGAGAAGAACTAAAAAATTAGTAATGTATTGAGCATGCGTAAACATATAGGAAGGATTTGTATATTTAACCATATTAGTTCATTCATGAAATTTTCTAAGTCTATATGCCAAGAAGATGCATCAGAATGATTACCTAGATGACAAGGAAGATATTCTTCCATGTGTTAAACATATGAGGTAATTAAAGTTATTATTATTGAATAAATTAATATGATATTAATTTCATAAAGAATCGATCCATGCCTTTATGATATATAAGGATGAGATATAAGATGAAAATTTTTATATTATTTGAGTAAATCTCACGTAGTGGGGAATATTTCATATCTTATGGAGTAATTTAATTATAATTTAGGGTGAATTAGATGTCATGAATTGATGTTTCACCTCACAACCATATTTATCTTGAGGAATGTGAAGATACCTTCTAACAAATAAATATGTTTTTAAAAATAAATATTGAATGCATGTGAACATATATATGTGGTGATTAATTTTGATTTATATGGACTTTTTTATGTAGTATAATTCTGAGGTTTTTGAAGACTTAAATAGAGATATAAATGGGTAGATTTAAATGCAAATATAATGAGGGATATAATATTGATCAACTTTAATGGGAATATCATGTTACTTTAATTCATGGGGGTTATCAATATTCAATTATAGATAAACTCTTCAAATTAACTTGTTATATTATAAAGAATAAGAATATGAGAATAAGATTTCTGAGAATACGGTAATGTATTATTATATATTTTTTATGTGTCAATGAATCTATGATGAAACTAATATTAAGAGTATCAATTATATGAACCTGAAAACATTTAGTAATATAAATAACTTTTCATTTGATATAAAATTTAATTAGAAGATTCCTTATGATATCTTTATATTGTAGAATATGATTATAGAGGAAGAAAAGGATTTAATAGTGAGATATTAAAATGTTTCATTGATGATATTTGAATTAATTGTCAAGACACATTGAGGTTGAGGAACTAATTTTATTTGAATTTATGATGAGATTTAGTTGATGTAAAATATCGATGTGAATACTACTATTTTAGATCATAAATATTTGGTGGATTACAAGTTCCTATAGAATAATAACATTACATTTTTTATTTAGTGACATCTGGAGTAGGACGAAGATCCTTTTTGAGAGATCATTATGAGGAATAATTGTATACTAGTTCGATCTAAAATATAGAACATAATAAAGAGATTTTAATACCTTGTGTTTAGATAGAAGAAGATTTTAGGGATATATCATATTGTAATCACCCATTTCATATAATGAATATATATGTCTAAGAATCAATAAGAACATAGTAGAGAGTAAGCACCCACCATTGGACTAGAACCTGTTAAAATTTTTCTGTATTTGATCTCTTTTATTCAGTTGTATATGAGTAAGGGTGAGAATTTATAGAAATAATGGATCAATACTTTCATCATTCATATTAGTTAATTTCTATGAAGAAAAAAAATTTAAATTTAACATCCAAATAATGTTAAAATAAATATATCATATTATTAAAAAAAGATGAAATATATTTTGAGTGAACTTGATGAAAATATGTTAAAGAATTCAATTAATATTGTGAAAATAAAAGATTTATTACACTAATGTTTACATAATAATATATAATGAATTTATTTAATAAATTATAATTTTTTTTAATAAAATTGAAATTAGAGTACAAGTTATTAAAATATTGTTTTTTTGGGTTGAACATGTATAAGTTTGAAAAACTCATTATTTTAATACTCTTAGTTTTGAATATATAATTATTTTCTAAGAAACAATATGATTATATATATCTATAAATATTTATTGAAACATATAATTATTAAATGTATATTTTAAGAAGATTATTTTTAATAATTAATTGTTAAATTAATCTTTTCTTATGTACATAGTGTTATATTTTGTATATCATAATTCATTAGTGTTAAAATGTGTTTGTGATAAATGTAATATTACAATAATATAAAATATTAATTTTATATTACAATATGAAACTAGGAAATACCATATATTGTAAGAACACATGGAAAACATGATTTATATTGAAATTATATTAATATAAACTGAATTTTTAAAATAAATATTTTCCAAACCACAAAATATAAGATAGCCCAACTCAACCATGAAATGTGGAATCAAGTTCAAAACCTCATAGGAGCCATCCTGGGTGGCACACATGGTGGTAGGGTGAGAGAGAGAGAGATCCGTCATATTGTTCTCATATGGTGAATATATTTAAGCATTCTAGAGGTTGGCAGGTGGACCTACATGGGTCGACACAACCAATGAATGTCATGGATTTAGTGTAGATATGAGAGAGGACCTTATTTTACCCACAAATAGGCTTCTCTGTAAGATGTAATAATATATATCAGCACTAATCAAATTTGATTTCGAATTTTTTATTGTGAAATGTGTGGATTTTTCACCCATTTAAAAACATACACATATAATGAGTGTTTTCAATCAAAACAATGAGATCTGTCTAATCTATTATATGCACCTTCTTCAAACTTATGTACAATGATAGAGGCCCTATAATATTCCTCTTCACCTTATCTATAAGAAAATAATTTACTTCCCAAAAATCATGAATTGTATACAGTTATTTAAAATGTATTCTTCTTATTCTTCATGTAACAATGAATAATAAAATATCTATGGTATTTGTATTTATATCTATGTGGTTGAATCATACTAAAACCATATTTTGTGTATTGTTTTGACTTAGAAGTAATTGTTTCACCACCTTCTTCAATTTTATTCCTAGATCAATATTTTTAGAACCAATTTAATCATCTTCCTTTGAATATATATTGATATATTATTAACCTCAATTGTTAAAAGTTAAATATATATATATATATATATATATATAATAACAATATGAAATAATATTCAATTATTTAATATGGTTTGGTGAGTTTAATGATAATTAAAAAATTGAGTTTTCCTTTTCGATAGTCCTCATCTTATACAGCAAGCTAACCATAGTCGTTATCCATGGTAGTTATGCATATTGTGGTTTTACGATATTATATAAATAAAATTAAAAATATATATTGGTGATATAAATACATTCTCTAGCATATTTTTTGAGGTTTTTTTGTTTAAATATTTGTAGTTGAAATTTCATGTAGTGGTATGAATGACTGTATTTAATAGATATTTCTATAGAGATGATATTTTCATATATGTCTCATAATTTTGTATACAGTGACGGATTTAATTCTTTTCCTTTGTAATGTTATAATAAGAAATTTAATAATAGAAATATTTCAACTGAATATATGTATAAATGGATGACACTACATTTGGGTTAATATATATTCATACACTGTTATGCTATTATATATATATGTTCTATTGTTTCCACAGTTTTAATTTACAAAAAAATTGTAAGGGGTGGTGAAATTTTATTTTAAATTATTTTTCAAATACAAAATCCAATGGAAGGGAGGATAATGAATTTATTAAATTTATATTTCTTATGAAAATCAGTTTTCATGTTAGGAAGAATTATTTTAGATAACATTGATTTTATGGATGTAACTTTATTGAAAAATATATATATTTTTAATCACTCTTGGTAATGTGTTTTGTAACACCCCAAGCTTCCATGGTACACTTCTTTTTGAAAAATACAGTAGCTTGTGTTGTACGCAATTTCGACTTCTAACACACACCACAACCAATCAAAGTAGCTGGTATGAATAGTAATAGCTAATTTTTGAAATTTTATAAATTTTTTCTTTCCAAATGGACTTATTTTTTGAATTCTGAATATCAGTTATAGCTTAGGGTGAAATTTTGGCATTGTTCTGAAAAACTTCTATTTTTGATGAATAGTGAAACCACTAAGTGGTAGTTAAAAACTGATTTTTCATTTAAATTGAAACATTACCACTTATGTGATTCGATTTTCAAAAATCTGACATACATGGTTGTAATTAGAATTAAAATGTGGTTCAATGGGATTAAAATAATTTGTTGGTGAATAGTAACTTTTAAGTTTAATTAATCACGATTAAAGGTAATTAGTGAAATTTATGGTAAAAATGATATTATAAAAATATGAAAATACCTTTACACTTGTCCTACCCGTATTGGATGAGTCATGGACGACCAATATAATCCATGGGTCAACTTGGGGACCCCATGGAGCCACATTGGTTGGAAAATGACATTAAAAACTTTTTATTTAATGTTAAAATAAAAATGTCACAAACACGAGTTGTTTTACTAAAAAAATTTTTAAATGGTGTTATACAAGTCATATTTTTTACTATAAATATTCATTAGAAAGATACAAAAATTTCCTACAGCTTGATAATTGTTTTATAATTTTTAGACATTATATAAATTAAATTATTTATGACACCATGATGATGCAGCGATTACCTCATTAATTAACTATTTAAATAAAATAAAAAGATAATGTAAAATATAAGACATAAACATGTCAAAAACATAATGTATGAGTATATTTAGAACCCTTATCACCTTATACTAGAAATATATATGTTTGGGACCATTAAAATCCGATACTCATTATATAATAAAGTTCCATTTCATAAATTTCCAAGAGTGCCCCTCCTCTCCTCTTATAAAAGGCCCCCACCACTACCACCTTACTCACACATTATAATCTTTTTCTCTCGGCCAATCTCTACCCAAATACTCCCTAAACTTCCCTATCACACGCCTATAAGCCTCACTTTGTGCAGATTTCTTCCCAAGGAAGCCTTTGGATCAAATCAAAAAAGAGTTACCCGATTTTAAGGTAATGTCATCCCTTATGTTATTTGGTTTTATTTTTCTTGTACAACCCCTTAAACTCTTTTTATTGCTTTATTTTGTAAAAAACCAGTATCTTAAATATAATAGGATGTTGGTATAAGAAAAATTCGAGCTAAACATTCACACACCTACATCTAATGGTTAAAGAACATACTGTTTCTGTGGATGGCGAATTTCTGCCTCACGAAACGATAATTGTTGAACACTCATATAACACCTTAAAAGGTGGCCATTAAGATGTCACTATATTTATATATGATATATAATATGTTTACCTTTTCCTTAAGCTTCTGTATTTTTCATTTATGGAATACCTTTACGGTTTCCATTATAGGTAAACATGATATTTGCATTTTAGGAAGTGCGGACTACCGCTGCCTCAAAGTGATTTGAATCGTTAATGCCATATGAGGGATGTATAAAGGATGTATTAAATGGTATTATACATTATCTTATACTCTAATTATATTATAACTTTATATAATTATAACTTAATTCCATTAAATAGGAAATAGAAATGAAAGTAGCGTTCATGTGTACGAATGGCTTATCGTCTCCATGAACGGTGCATTTCATTTATTACCTCTAAATGTTATGTAATATTTTAAATGAATGTATATACTGGATACATATGATGTATATGATATCTACATCATTAATATAATTATGGATATAATGGATATTTTACCACATTAACAACTTGTAATTTTATGAAGTTTAATTTTGACTCAAGTACCAAAGATCGACAAAACGACCGTTATTAACATAAATAATTACATAATGTTCATAACATGGTAATAAGTGATATAAAAGGAATAATAAAATTGAAAAAGGTTCTAAACCAATTATAAATTAACTTTAGTTTATTATTTAGGAGGTTAAAGAACGGTTGAGTCAAGTCGGACACGAGGTAAAGGAATTTCTTAACCCAATTTCCATTCTTTGGGTTAATCTTTTAATTTCAAATTATGTCATGATATTATATGTCCAATCTTATATTTGTACTTTCTTTATGTGTACATATAGTAAATACACATAATAGATCTATTTTATTTTAAAAATGATATTTGTAGGAACTTCGTCTCAATCTCCTTTCATTGAGGCATATTTGGTTTTATACACAACTTTCATTTATACGGTGTATAACCCCCTTTGAATTTTACTTTTATTGAAAAGTAATCTTTTTATACGAAGCATTTTTACTAAACAAAAAAAGGAATGTTTTTTCTTACATATGCGGTGATAATGACTTCTCCGCCACTGTGACTATTATTTGAGTTTCGGCTTCCTCTATAAGCCATAACTTTTTTTTAAAGAAAAATAAATTCCATATTTTACTTTTCTTTTATTTTGGTATTGAAAATGGTTTTGATAAAGTTTTTATTATATCAATGTGTTGTATTAATATCATGTGATTGAAGTGTGGAAATCTTATGTTTCCTTTATGCATGATTTATGCGATACAATTATGTTATGGTTTATGATATGTTTAAACCTGTTAATATGAGGAATGCATTGGACTTAATAAGTGACAGGTGGAGCCCGCTATAGCTCCTCGATGCATCGACAGGTCTCATGAGACAAACTAGTGTCTTGGCACGAGGCCTTGACAAAATCTTATTTGTAGTCTTGGAACGAGGCCTTGGCTACGTGGTTTTGATAGTATGCCATTATGAATTACATCATTATGAAAGTGGTTATTGATATTGCATGTGATTATTCGACCAGTAGAATATCCATGTGAAGAAGTAAATGGAATTATCTCATTTTACTTTTTCCATATTATGTTGATGTTCAAGTTTAAAAGGTTTTTGTTTTAGTTATACATTGCCTTAAATGTTAATGTTTATTTATGAAAGCTTTCACTATATTTTTATCCTTACTGAGCATCTGAGATCACCCCTTTCAATGTTTTAATATTTTTCAGGATGTGAAGAAGTATTTTATGAATGACCTGCAGGGATAGTCAGAAGAGGATATGAGTGTGGAAAATGGAGACTTTGTTATTGAAAATTTTCACTTTATGATGTAATGTAACATTTATGAATGTATCTAGTGTTTCCAAGGCTACTAAACTAATCGGTCTTTCGAGACATAATCTATTGTGATCAGGCCAATGTTACACAATAATGCACCGACTCTAGGTAACTGGGGTCGGGGCGTTACAGTTGGTATCAGAGGGAGGTTAGTACTAACCTTGGAAGCTAGATTTAGAGAAACGCTGATTAGAGCACATAGACCAAAGATATACTTTGAGGATTAGTATAGAAGAACTTCCTAGAATTTTGGTATTTAGAGATTTTGCGAGTTTTCCGAGCAATACATCCCTATCTGGATACGAGTAGGTATAGGCGGCTCTGGTACAGATGTACGTAGCGGTAAAACCCAAAAACACTGCTTTGAGCTAGACTCGAATGGGAACTGGTGCACGACAACGGGCATTGCTGCACTCTTGTTTACGACACTCCCAGGGGATATGCCTAGGATAATTCTGATTTTCTTTACAAACCACTATGAAGGGTTATGATTATATACTTCCTCAAAGAAATTTTTTTATGATTATGGATTATATCCATAAATAGTTCAATTTATGTTAATTATTTTACAAGTATGGAATTATGTATTTTGATTCATAAACTAATCTAGTTTATGCCAGTGTTTAGAAATGGAACCTAGTGGAAGGAATGGAAACCGTATCAATGCACGCACTCCGTGTAAGGATTTCCCTCCTGCTCAAGATAATTATTGGGGATCTGGGGATACAACTGGTGCTGATCAACTTATTACCATACTGGGACAACTCACTCAGGTTATGAATAATAACCTTACCCGTATGGAGCACCCTGATCCGCAACGTGGAGGATCAATGTTACACCACTTCATGAGGAAACAACCGCCAACATTTAATGGGGGTAAAAACCCATTAGTAGCTGAGCAATGAATAAACACCTTAGAGAAAATATTCCATGCCATGGGGAGTAGCTAAAGGGAGAAGGTTGTCATGGAATACTACCACCTCACTGGATATGCCGATCAATGTTGGTCTCTAATTAAAAACACAATAGAAGATGAAGAAGTATCAAGTATGGAATGGAGGGAGTTTAAGGAATTTTTCTTAGAAAAATACTTTCCACATGACCATCGAGCAGATATGGAAAGGCCATTTCTGAGCCTCAGGCAGAAGGAGGATGAGAATGTTGCAAAGTATGAGGCTAAATTTACAAGGTTAGCGAGGCATGCTGCAGATTATATACATAACCCAAGAAGTAAGATTGATCGTTTCTTTGATGGGTTAAAACCATTTCTACGTCGAGAATTAGTCTCACAAACTTTCTCGTCGTACGAAGATATTGTCTCGTGTTCTATCAATGGAAAAGAAATTATCTATGTCTTATGACATTAAAGAAAAGAAAAAAAAGAAGAGATCTTCGGATCAATCTGGAAATGGAAATAAGGGGAAGAAGGGAAAAGTTGAATATCAGTCCGGCAGTAAATGTGGGAAGAAACACCATGGTACTTGCTTGAAGGGGATGGGATTCTGTTACAAGTGTGGTGAAAAAGGCCACCAAACACATGATTGAAAGTGAATGAAAGTTTCTGTCAATGTGGAATGCTATAATTGTAGAGAGATAAGACATTACGAAAATGAATGTCCTAAGCGTCAGGGGAACATACCTCAGAAGAGGCCAAGGGATCAAGTCCAATCTTCTGTTATCACTACTGCTGAGGTTGAAGCTCCGAAAGATGTGGTGGCAGGTAATTTAATGGTTTCCTCAATTTTAGCAAATGCATTATTTAATTATGGATCATCACATTATTTCATATCTTCCCAGTTTGATAAGAAAATTAAATATTTCCAATTTGATTTAACAAGGGAATAGTCAGTCAAAACTCTTAAGGGAAGTATCATTGCAACACATTTTTGTGAATCAGTCCCCATTAAAGCACATAAATGTTCTTTATCTGCTGATCTCATTGTCATACCTATGATTGAGTTTGATATAATCCTCGTTATGGATTGGATTTCGGACTATGATGAAAATATTTATTGTAAGAAGAAGGTGGTTACAATTTTTTATGACGATGAGAAGGAACACCTTATTTTTAGAGCAGAATCATCACCACCTAATTCTTATTTATATCTACCCCCAGTAGCTCAATGAAATTCAATTATTGGGGAGGAAGAGAATGAAATGACTAAGGGCGAGGAAAGGAATGTTCAAATAGAGGATGCACCTATTGTGAACGAATATGTAGATATGTTTCTGGAATATTTTCCTGGACATCCTCGAGAACGGGAAGTTGAGTTTTCCATTGATTTAATTCATGGATAAAGCCCTATATCGAATACCCCTTATAGATTGGCCACCGTGGAATTAGTTGAACTAAAGAAAAAATAGAGGAATTGAGTAATAAGGGATTTATTCGCCCTAGTGTTTCTCCATGGGGAGCCCCTGTCCTTTTTGTTAAGAAGAAAGATGGATCTAAGAGGTTGTGCGTTGACTACAGGGAGATCAATGCAATAACAATAAAGAACAAGTATCCCCTACCTCGCATTGATGATTTATTTGACCAATTGCGTTGAGCTCAATACTTTTCAAAGATTGAATTTATATCTGGATACCATCAGTTGTGTGTGAAGAAGGAAGACATTCCGAGGACAGAATTTCGAACAAGATACGGGAATTACGAGTTTACAGTAATGCCTTTTGGATTGACTAATTCACCCTCTGTATTCATGGATCTAATGAATAGAGTTTTCAAGGAATATCTTGATGATTTTGTGGTGGTATTTATTGATGATATATTGGTATACTCCAAAAGCTACTAAGATCATGAAAATCACTTGCGCATTATCTTGAAGACTCTTAGAAAGCATGAATTATATGGGATGTTTAGCAAGAGTGAATCCTGGCTTCAGGAAATTTTTTTTCTTGGCCATATTGTCTCTAAGGATGGAATTTCCATTGATCCTTCTATGACCAAAGCAATCCATGAATGGCCAGAACCGACGAGTATAACTGAGGTACGCAACTTTATTTGTTTGGTACATTATTATCGACATTTTGTCCAGAATTTTGCCTGAGTGGCTAACCCATTAATGAAGCTCACACGTAAATGGGTTAAATTTGCCTGGAAAAAAGACTGTGAAGAATGTTTTGAAGAACTAAAGAGACGACTAGTCAACGCTCCTATATTGACTCTACCATCAGGGAATGATGGGTTTGTTATTTATAGTAATGCATCAATAAAAGGACTTGGGTGTGTCCTTATGTAGAATGATAGGGTTATTGCTTATGCATCACGATAGTTAAAAATTCATGAGCAGAACTATCCTACTCATGATCTCGAGTTAGCTGCTAGAATCTTTTCCTTGAAGATTTGGAGACATTATCTCTATGGTGAAAATATGAGATATATACCGATCACAAGAGTTTGAAATATATTCTCACCAAAAAAATCAACATGAGGCAAAGGAAATGGCTTTAACTACTCAAGGATTATGATTTTACAATACAATACCACCCAGTGAAGTAAAATAAGGTTGCATATGCTTTGAGTAGAAAAGATCATGGAGTTTTGAACATGATGAGAGTGGAAAGGGATCCTATTTTCATGGATCTTGTAAAGTTGGATATGGGAATCACCATGGAGGGTGAAACATCAAATTTTTTTCAAATGGTGTCCAAACCATCATTAATAGAAAGGATAAAGTGTTCTCATGCCAATGATGAAGAGTTGAAAAAAAATATTAAAGCTGTGAATGATGGGCGATTGAGTGACTTTGTGTATGAAGATGGAATTTTGAAATTTGGGAGGAGACTTTGTGTTCTCGATATACCTGATTTAAAGAGGGAATTGTTGGATGATTCTCATAGTTCCTATTTCTCTATACACCCTGGGAGCACCAAAATGTATAGAGATTTAGAGGGAAATTTTTGTTGGGACAACATGAAGAGGTAGATTGCTGAATTTGTGTCAAGATGTATGGTTTGTCAACAAGTGAAAGCCGGAAGGCAAATGCCTGGTGGAGTATTGCAACCTCTTCCCATACCTAAGTCTAAATGGGATAATATTACGATGGATTTTGTCATGGGACTACCAAAGACTCATAGAAGGAATGACGCAATATGGGTCATTGTTGATTGTCTCACGAATTCAGCACATTTTCTTGTTATGAGGGAAGATCTACCACTTGAACGTCTAGCAAGACTATATATTAAATAATTTGTGAGACTTCATGGAGTACCCATGTTGATTGTCTCGGATCATGATCCTTGTTTTACATCAAGATTCTGGAAACGTCTTCAGAAGGCCTTGGATACTAATCTTCGTTTGAGCACTGCTTACCACCCTCAAACAGAAGGACAATCAGAAATAACTATTCAAACCTTAGAAGTCATGTTGAGATCATGCTCACTTGACTTTCAAGGAATGTGGGATCAATATTTACCTCTGGTAGAATTTTCCTATAACAATAGCTTCCATTCAAGTATTCAGATGGCACAATATGAAGCGTTATACGGAAAGATATGTTTCACACCAAACTGTTGGGATGACGTTGGTGAAAGAAAAATTATTGGCCCAGAACTGTTGGAGGAAACGATGGAAAAGGTGAAAGTAATCCAAAACCACATCAAAGCACCTCAAAGTAGGCAGAAGAGCTATGCCCACAACCGAAGGAAGGATTTGGAATTTAAGGTAGGAGATCATGTTTTCTTGAAGGTATCTCTATGGAAGGGAGTTATACATCTCGGTAAGAATGGTAAATTGAGTCCCAAGTACATCAGACCCTTCGAAATTCTAGAACAAATTGGGGTTGTAGCTTACCATTTGGCAATGCCGCCAAGTCTTTCCAAAGTTCATGATGTATTCCACATATCACTGTTGAAAAAACACATGCATGACCCAATGCATGTACTCACCTACGAGGAATTAGAATTGGAACCTGATCATTCTTATTGAGAAGAGCCCATCAGGATTCTTCATTAAAGAGAACATGTGCTGAGAAACTGGACGACTCGTCTGGTAAAGTTCTATGGAGAAACCATAAGATGGAGGAGGCAACGTGGGAACCCGAGGAACTTATGATGAAGAATAACCCGAGTCATTTTATACAGTGATATTATATAAAATTTTGAGGAAGAAATTATTTGAAGGAGGGAATAAGGTAACACCCCAATCTTCCACGATACGCTTCTCTTTGAATAATACAGTAGCGTGTGTTGTACGCAACGTCGAGTCCTAACTCACACCACAACCAATCAAAGTAGCCATTATGAATATTAATACCTAATTTCTGAAATTTTATAAATTTTATCTTGCCAAATGGACTTCATTTTTGAATTCGGAATATCAATTATAGCTTATGGTGAAATTTTGGCATTGTTCTGAAAAACATCAATTTTTGATGAACAGTGAAACCACTAAGTGGTAGTTAAAAAATTGATTTTTCGTTTAAACGAAACATTTCTGCTTCTGTGATTTGATTTTCAAAAATAAGACTTACATGGCTGTCATTAGGAAGTAAAATTTGGTTCAATGGGATTAAAATAATTTTTTGGTGAATAGTATCTTTTAAGTTTAATTAATCGCGATTAAAGGTAATTAGTGAAATTTAAGGTAAAAATGATATTATAAAAATATAAAAATACCATTACACTTGTCCTACCCCTATTTTATGAGTCATGACGGACCACGGAAATCCATGGGTCAACTTGGGGACCCCATGGAGCAACATTTCTAGGAAAATGACATTAAAAACTTTTTATTTAATGTTAAAATAAAAATGTCACAAACATGAGATGTTTTACTAAAAAAAATTTTAAATGGGGTTATACAAGTCATATTTTTGTATATAAATATTAATTATAAATCTAAAAATATTTCCTACTTCATGATAATTTGTTTATAATTTTTAGACATTAAATAAATTAAATTATTTATGACACCATGATGATGCAGTGATTACCTCATTAATTAACGATTGAAATAAAATAAAAAGATAATGTAAAATCTAAGACTTAAACTTTTCAAAAACCTATTGGATGAGTATATTTAGAACCCATATCACCGTATCCTTGAAATATATAAGTCTGAGACCGTTAAAATATGAAACTCATTATATAATAAAGTAACATTTCATGACTTTCCAAGAGTGCCCCTCCTCTCCTCTTATAAAAGGCCCCCACCACTACCACCTTACTCACACATTCAAAGCCTTTTGAATCGGAAAAACTCTGTCCAAATTATCTATAAACGTCCCTATATTACTCCTAGAAGCCTCAATCTGGGATGAATTTTCCCAAGGAAGCCTTTGGCTCAAATCAAAAAAGAGTTACCTGATTTTAAGGTAATGTCTTCCCTTATGTTATTTTGTTTTATTTTGCTTCTTCAACCCCTTAAACTATTTTTATTCCTTTATTTTGTAACAAAACCTGTATCTTAAATATAATAGTATGTTTGTATAATAATTATTAGAGCTACACTTCTACACACCTACATCTAATGGTTAAAGAACATACTATTTCTATGGATGGAGAATTTCTGCCTCACGAAATGATGATTGTTCAAAACTCATATAACAACTTCAAAGGTGGAAATTAAGATGTCACTATATTTATATATGATATAAAATATGTTTATGTTTTCCTTAAGCTTATGTATTTTTCTTTTATGACATACCTTTATGGTTTCCATTATGGGTAAACGCGATATTTTCATTTTAGGAAGTGCGGACTACCGCCCCCTCAAAGTGATTTGAATCATTAATTCCATATGTGGGATGTATAAAGGATGGAGTAAATGGTATTATACATTATATTATACTGGAATTATATTATAACATTATATAATTATATCTTCATTCCATTAAATATGAAATAGAAATGAAAGTAGCGTTCATACATACGTACGGCTTACCGTCTCCATGAACGGTGCATTTCATTTCTTACCTCTAAATGTTATGTAATATTATAAATGAATGTATATACTGGATATATATGATGTATATGATATCTACATCATGAATATAATTATGGATATAATGGATATTTTACCACATGAACAACTTGTAATTTTTAGAAGTTTATTTTGGACTCAAGTACCGATGATCGATAATACGACCGTTATTAACATAAATAATTACATAATGTTCATAACATGGTAATAAGTGATATAAAAGGAATAATAAACTTTAAAAAGGTTCTTAATCAATCTTAAATTAACTATATTTTATTATTCAGGATGTTAAATAACGGTCGAGTCAAGTCGGACACGAGGTAAGGTAATTTTTTAACCCAATTTCCATTCTTTGGGTTAATCTCCAACTTTCAAATTATGTCATGATATTATTATTTCCTTTCTTGTATTTTTACTTTATTTATGTGTACTTATAGTAAATACACATAATAGATCTATTTTATTTTAAAAATTATCTTTGAAAGGACTTTGTCTCAATCTCCTTTCATTGAAGCATATTTGGTTTTATACACAACATTCATTTATACGGTGTATAAACCCCTTTGATTTTTACTTTTATTCAAAGGGAATATTTTTATACGAAGCATTTTTACTAAACGACAAAAGGAATGTTTTTTCTGACATATGAAGTGAAAACAACTTCTCCGCTGCCGTGACTATTATTTGAGTTTCAGCTTCCTCTATAAGTCATAACTTTTTTTTAAAAAGAAAAATAAATACCATATTTTACTTTTCTTTTATTTTGGTATTGAAAATCGTTTAGATAATGTTTTTATTATATCAATGTGTTGTATTAATATATTGTGATTGAAGTATGGAAATCTTATGTTTCCTTTATACATGTTTTATGTGAAAAAATTATGTTATGGTTTATGATATGTTTAAACCTGTTCATATGAGGAATGAATTGGACTTAATAAGTGATGGGTGGAGCTCGCTATATCTCCTCGATGCATCGGCAGGTCTCATGAGACAAACTAGTGTCTTGAAATGAGGCCTTGGCAAAATATTATTTTGTAGTCTTGGCATGAGGCCTTGGCTACGTGGTTCTGATAGTCTGGAATTATGCATTCCATCATTATGAAAGTGGTTGTTGAAATTGCATGTGATTATTCGACCAGTAGAATATACATGTGAAGAAGTAAATGGAATTATCTTATTTTACTTTTTCCATATTATGTTGATGTTCAAGTTTAAAAGGCTTTTGTTTTAGTTATACATTGCCTTAAATGTTTATGTTTATTTATGAAAGCTTCTTCTATATTGTTATCCTTATTGAGCATCTGAGCTCACCCCTTTCAATATTTTAATATTTTCCAGGATGTGAAGAAGTATTTTATGAATGACCTGCAGGGATATTCAGAAGTGGATATGAGTGTGGACTATGGAGACATTGTTATTGTAGTTTTTCACTTTATGATGTAATGTTACATTTATGAATATATCTAGTTTTTTAAGGCTGCTAAACTAATCGGTCTTTCGGGACTTGATCTTTTGTGATCATGCAATTGTTACGCAATAATGCAATTACTTTGGGTAATTGGGGTTGGGGCATTACATATTTTTTATGTATTTGAATAAAATTCATTATTAATAATCCATAGTTTAAATTTTTACTATTTCATAAAAAGCGATTTTTTTATTACCTGAAGGTTGTTTTTCAAGTGATAATGCTTATTATTTTATCTGTAAAATTTTATTTTATTTCAATAAATATCATTGATAATTATAGGAAAGACTATACACTATAGTGACCAATGAAATTCCATTATTTTCTGAAAAGTATTTTCCTATTTTGAATTCTTCTTTTACATTAATTACTATAACTATTACTTATGAAATTTGGTTATATCCCAATCTTTATGAAAAAATTTGTTTTCATAATGGGTTATTTTTATAATTTTTTTTGAGATTTAAAATTATTTTCCACATTTAAAAAAATAAGGAATTTTTTAAATTCCATTATAATTAGTTATTAAAACGAAATGAATTACTTAATAAATGTTTTATAAAAAAGTTGTTACATGGTTATTGATTTGAAGATGAGGAATTTGAAGTGAACTGATAATATCTAAGGGGTATTCCTTTCCAAAATAGATATTTTTAATACTGCTAGTGTACTTTGTGTTTTTTTAGATTTCTATGTTTTATTATATTCTTGAAATTGATTTAATTTGAATTTAAGTTATTTAATATTTTATAGATAATTCATTTTTTATTTGAATTGTTATTAAATTGTTATATAAAATGTAATTTAAAAGTGATATGTCTTATAAATGTTTTGAATAGTATTTCATCTGAATTTGTCTTAAAAACACTATATTGATATTTGGGAAAGATTATTTATTGTATCAAATATTTCATATCTGATTTAAATGAAGTTTTTTTTGAAAAGTGTTTTAATATTATTCATACACCCTGGTTTCAAAACACTTTACTGAGAAATTTTGTGTACACCCCTCATTTTAATTTATTTTCATAGGTTACTGAAAAATATATGATCACTAGTGTTTGGTATTTATTTAGAGTATATCTTGAGTGAATCTAAATTGATATTGTAAACATTTAGTATAAACTAGATCTGTTGAAACACGTCTCCAAATACACTTAAACCTAAACCTAAAAGAACCTCAGTATGATTATTTTTTAGAAAAATTCTTATTAAAAAGTTAATATATATGTCATATTTTTATCACCAGATCTGGGAGTATGGGTTCAAGGATCTTGTATATTGTATCAGATAAATGGATTAAAAAAATTTGCGATATTGTTTTCAAAGAAAATATTAGATTCATAGGTATTATTTATACATATCAAGTTATTATATTTTAGGAAACTCTTAAGAAGAGATATTCTTTGATTCTAAGAGGTAATCTTAGGTATTCAATGGTTTTACTATTTTTTTTGTTTTTTATATTAAATAAATATCTTATAATCTATGTTTTCTGTATTATGAGTAGTGATATTCATGATTTAATTATGTAAAACAGAATTATTGTGAGGAAGAAATTACTTTAATATGGGTAGAATTTAATATCCCATGAATTTTAACATTAGTAAATGCTATTATTAAACCAATATGAAATATTTTTTGAGTGAACATGATGAAAATAGTTTTAGTTATTCACTCAAAATTTTGAAAAGATATGATTCATTTTGTTAATTTATGTTAATAATAATGATTAAATTTATTCAATAATTTATAATATGTTTTCATAACAGTGAAATTAGAGTGAAATAGATTACTTAAAATTAAATTCTATTATTTATAAAATTATTATTTCAAATAAATATGTTTTAATTAATTTTTGTTTTGAATATATTTTTTTATGAAATAAGATAATTTTATATATATTTCTTTTTAATCTCATGCATAGGAAATTTATAAATAAAGATGTTGTTTTTTTAACAGAATTATTTAAATTATTGTTTTCATAAGATAATAGTATAATATTTATTATTTTATAATTATTTGTTGTTATAATTTCTGTATAAAAAATTAATATTTATATAATATAAAATTTTTATTTGATATTAAAATAATTAATGTAGGAATTAATATAAATTCTAAAACCATAGTGAATAAAAGTTGTGTCAAAAAACAATATTAAAATAGAATAATTTTTTTGGATGAATCTTTTTCCAACAACACTATTTAGTATAGGTATTTTCAATAGTGCATTGTATGTGAAATATAAAACATGTATGGGAGCTTGCATAGAAAATCCTCTTGGAGATAGGGTGTGAGAGTGGGTTGACATACAAAGCCCTTTGGGTGTGTGTATCTCAGGACACTAGTGGTCATTAGGTGGGCCAATAGTGGTATGTGAGGCCCATTAGGCCCATGGGAGTAGTGTGGATTCATTAGTGGACACCAAGATACTAAAAATAGGTATTTTAAGGAATTTGGTATCATATTTTTTAGTGATCAACTAATTAGATTTACAATGTGGGATCAGGAAACATAGTAAATACTCACCTATTTAAAAGCATACATGGATAAAGATCATTATTTGATCACAATGTTGAGAGTTGACTGATCTCCTACTAGTGTCTTCTTCATCCTCATGTGATAACATAGTATCCACATCAGCATCTCCTTCTCCTTCTCCCTACACAAGAAATTGACTTCCCTATGAGCATGATTATTATATGATCTATTTAAACAAATTCTTCATTCTCTGACAATCAAAATTTATATAATATCAAATAAATACATACATATATATATATATATATATTTGTGTCTTTGTGTATCTAAATCTTTAATAAAACATATATGGAGGATTTTTATTGTTTTAGTATTAACATGTTCATCTTGTTCCACATTTTTTATCCTTGATCGATTTTGGAAATTCCATGTTCATCATCATATGATATATATATATATATATAATATTATCAATAATATTTAATAATTAAATACTCACACACACACAAAGGCACACACACAAAAACAAACACACACAAACATGTATATATATATATTACGGGAAATCATTGGTCATTGTTGGTGATGGTTGGGTGGGGACAATGACAATTAATAAATTTAATTTTACTCAGTTGTAGTCCTTAAATTATAATATTTGATAACCAAATACAATATCCACAATAGTTATGTAGATGGAGGTCAGATTGTTATATGATGAAAATTAAATGTTTCCTTTATTAATATTGATACTCTATCAGGGATTATATTTTAAATCTATGTTTTTCGATCAAATATAGGTTTTTGTAATATCATGTAGTAGTATGATTGACATTATGTAATATATGTCACTATAGAGTACATATTATCATACATGATTCTTGATTTCATATGTAGCGAGGGATATAATATTTTTTTCAATTTATTTTTTTATAATGAGAAATTTAACAATAATAATATTTCATGTTAATGTGGTTATAAAAGGATGAAACTCCCATCAGGTAAATATATATTCACATAGTATTAATCTATCCTAATTATTAGTTCAATGGTCATAGTAGATTTGGTCAAAAATATACATAATAAGTTATGGTATAAGTTTAGTTTAAACTATTTTTATTAAAAAATATAAGCAATTGAAGAAAATTACTTTTTAAAATTTATATCTCATTTCAAAATCCATTTTCATATAAAGAAAATTAATTGTAGATAAATCCAGTTGAATGGAAATTCCATTATTATAATGGAAATAATTTTTTTAAATTCTATTGGCATAAGAGTATTTTTTATGGTTTATAATTCAATAAATTATAAAGAATCGAAAATTTAATAATTTACATGTTCTTGAAAAGGTAATATTTTTTTTAATTCAGAGGTGTTTAAAAGTTGTAATGTTTATCATTTTATGTAAAAAATATTCTTTTATTTCAATAAATTTAACTCTGGATTTTAGGTATGGCAATGAAAAATAGTAAACATTAACATTCCAAAATATTATGAAAATAATTTTCCAATGTTTAATTCAACATTTACCAATATTATTTTACGTATTAATTAAGGAATATGAATTTCTATGGATTATAATAAAAAATTAAATTACCTTATATGAATATTTTTCTGATATTTAGGAGATATAATATTATTTTTATCAATGAAAATATTTTATGAGTTTTTGAAAAAACGTTTTAATGAATTATTAAAGAGAAGTGTAATCCTTATAAGTAAATTTTTATAATAAAATTTAGTGAAGGAATATTAAATTTAAAATGAGGAATGGATAGTGGAGCCACAACTACTATGTGGACATATATCCTAGAAAATAAATTTTTAATAGTTCATATGGAAACATGGTTTTCTTTAGTTTTCCAAGTATCATTTTAGTTCATAAGGAGATATTAATTTTTAAAACATTTATTTACTGTTTTGAAGGAGAAATCCTAACTTATTTGAAAGGTTATTATATTTTTATTGAAAATTTTATTTCAATTATATTTTCATTTCTAGAGTATTAAATATTATTTTCATTGTTTTTTCTAGAAAATACTAGATTCATATTTACTAAAAATTATTTATTATATATTATTTATTATATTTTTGTTAAAATGAAATGTTATGAAAATGGTTCTAATAGTGTTTATGTCCCCTATTCATAAAACCTCTTTATTGGGAAATTGTTTGATCACCCCACGTTTTAAAAAGTTTTTTATAGGATTGGGATGAATAGAAGATTGATGATTTTTGTTCTAGATTGAAAATATTGATCATGTAAATTAGTATTGTTTTTTTATAAATTTATCATAACTATAATATGTTGTTAGATATTTCCTAATAATTAAAAATATAAACCAAAAATTTCATTAGTTTATAAGTGTTTTATTTGTTTTTTATAAAAATAAGTTCATCATGTTTCTATCCATGGATTTGGTTGTATGGGTTCATGGAAATCTCTGTAAAAAATGATATCATTGATTCATTCTCACCCAACGTCTTATCGATACATTATCCAATACCTGGTAATATCAGAATCCTACCAAATTGTTCCATTTTAGAATCATAATCTCAAGGTATAAGTTGGTTAGTTAGTTCAAAAAGTATTTATATTCTCTTGTATCGCAACATGGTGTGTTCATGTCCAATTTGTGAAGAAGGATTAAGATATTTTAATTCTTATAATTTATTATTAAAATTTGAACTAGGTGAAAAATTTGGAAATGTATCATTCTTTTAATGTTGAGAACAATTATCATACTTGATAGTGCCTTCAGTATTCATTTTAATTAATCATAGATCATGATATCATCAGTTGTGAGCCTGAAAATATTTTTTTCCCAAAATAAATTTTATAGATACAAACATTCCTTGTTCATCATTTTTCTATTTTGGGTGAAAAATTCTCCAATAGATCCCATGGGATTCATAAAACATGTGTTTAAACTATATTTATAAGAATATTTAGTATTTAATCCAATATTATATATTATAATTATATTTCAAAGAGGAGATTGTAGACCACAAGTGGATAGTGTTGGACATCCTTACGGAGATGAAGGTATATTGGATGTTTCCAAATTTCAAATTCTAGATATATCTAGTTAATTTTTTAAATCATGTTATATTTTATGATGTTGTTACAACAAATACTATAATGGTGGAGGAATTTCTATATTATGCGCAAACTCAACATGGGTTTGTGGATAAATGATTTTTGGGGTTATAAATCCATCATAAAATTTTTACAGTATATCTACCCCTTACCCACACATAAAAATAAGGGGAACAACATAATTTTTATGAACTAAGGTTAGATATAAATAAATAATATAAAAGGGAAGACAAATAGTGTATTTTTTTATGGAAATCAGTTCATGGGTATGAGATATAGGTTTATTATAATTATTTTTCCTTTAAATACAGATAAAGGTAGATATATGACCATTCACACATTTCATTATGAAAAATGTTATTTTAGACCCACTAGAACAATAACTCCACCCATTACATTGGTAAGGAATTAATGGTTTTCACTTTTAAATATTATAGGTAATACTTGAACGGAGATAGATTCATATTTTTAGTGAACACAATAGTCATAGGTACGTCTTCTATCTACATGATATGAGACATATATAATGTATTAAGGTATATTTCCCTAAGAATAAAAAATAGAGATTTCATAATCTCTATGTAAAATAAATGGAGTTGAAAATTCTTTAAGGATGAAATATTAGAGGAAGATGATTTCTATGGACTGTGTTTAGAAGTGTGATATAGATTTATTGAATGATTTACACACACACACACACAGATATATATATATAAATATATATTATAGTATGATTGGTGGGGGTGTTTATTCTAGATGAAGGTGACCTCCACCCTAAGGAAATAGTTAACATTTTCATAGAATAGAATGACAGAATGGTTTTGTGAGATAATATAGTCATTGTAGAGGAAATGGATAGTAGTACCGAAGAAGGATAGACTTATATTATTTTAAAGGGTAAGTTGTTCATCCCATTGGAATTAATATAGGAATTTATGAGAGAGTTCAATAAATCACTTTTAGTATTTCAATATAGATTTTAAATATGTTATAAGGAGCTCCGTAATATTTTTTGGTTGCCAAAGGTAGATTATAACATGGCCGACATCATGGTTCCTTCCATCATTGTACAATTACTGAAGGCCAACAACCAATTTCATGTTAGTTTTCTATAGATACTCAGTAACAGAAAATGGAAATGTAACGAAATATTATTTTACATTGAGTGTAGTTTTCCATGTATGACATGAGGTCATAATTGTATATCAGTTATTCTAGATTGATTTATGATGTCTCCTCACTTACTACCTATTAGAGAGAATACCCTGGTGTATCATTTGGATATGTTGTTTTTCGATGAAATTAGAATTCCTCAGTGAGTAAATCTAACTGTATTATTTTATTGAGATTCTTGTTTTACATTAAGGATATAATGGGGGATTCTGTATACTATTGACATGAAATTATATATTAGAACCTCTTTCCATCCTCCGGCAGATAGGATGATGGAGGGGTCTTTTCAAACATATAAGGACAAGTTTAAAGAATTTAGTTTATGTTTTGGAGGTTCACGATTAGATTTATTTTATATAGAATAGTAATCACATTTAAATAATTATAACGTTAATATTAGAACGAAACAATTAAAGGAATCATATTGGAGGGCATGATGATCACTAAATTAATTATCAAGGTTAGATATATAACTATTTTGGATTATAGATTGGTGAAAATTATGATTGAGGAACTTTAATTGACCCAATAGTGTATTAGGGTTTCCCAAACATTGTATAAATCATATAAAGATCATAGAATATAAGAATAACAATTATAGGTGGGTAGAAATTTCTTCATTATAGATTATCCATATATAGGATAATGGATGTTTTCCTAGTCGATCCACCTATCACAAATGATCGTAGAGCCTTTTGGGATTATTGATCTGGCTAAGGATTTGTTTTATCACCACTTCTTAAAACCTCATCTTGATTGTTTCCTCTAGGGTTTCCACAAATATCATATACAATGGTATCTACATGATCCATATTATTTCATGCCATTGGTGACCATTCTATAAAGTATGAATCAACATTTAGGGATATCAAAATAGAGATATATAACCATTGAGAGGAATTATTGCATGGTTATGTAATTTTCATGGTCAAGGTACTGTAGTGGAACATAATATTTAAGAATAATACTTGTTAATGGAAGGAGACCATGTGATATTTGTACTCCGACCACTTCTCATGACGTACATACCTTAATGAATGATCAGTTCAGGAATATTTCATTTCATGTATGATAAATCTAAATATATAGACCATGGAATATCATGTATTTTAGTCTATAATGTTAATTTACATCTATTTTAAATGATAAGTTTCAAATGAATTTCTGCAATTTATAATTTATTTACAAAAGGAAAATTATATTTTTTAACAATTATTTTGTGCTTAAAAAAATTTATTTGAATTTGTATTAAAATTCAAAATACTTAGTTTCTATTTTTTGGAATAATATGTTTTTATTGATTTCATTATTTTTTAGAAAATATTTTTTTAATAATATTGTTATTACTATACATTATACACTCAATCTAATATAAAGTTTTTAAATATGTTAATACATATAACATATAAGATATTATTTTAGAAATTTTAATAAAATAATTAAGAATTAATACTAATTAAAAGTTTGATAATTGTTATTCTGTAATAGTCATCTAATAAGAATTTGATGGTAGAAAAATTCAATAAATTATTGACAAATATATAATAAGTTGAATATAATACATTAAATTAAAATACCTATAAAATTTAATCTACGTGCCTATTAGGGATCTTCCAAATATCAAATCGATTCTTCCGAAATGATATACAACATGCTAAGCAGAAAATCCCAATTTTAGTATTTTTTGAGATTAGAATGAACTTAAAGTCCTCCAAAACCAAGGTTTTTTTCATCAACATGAATTTTTTAATATTTGAAAAAATTTCATATCCGTATAAAATGTTCTTTTTTTAGTTCAGATAGAATTTATTCTCATGAACTAAACTCATATTTATATTTGGATGTTGGATTTTTACCATTTTTCTTTTTTAGTGGGTTTTTATTAAATATGTTCATATTTTTATATATTCACATTTAATAAAATAATTATACAAATAAATATTTAAAAATATTTGTATAAAAATGTGTTTTGGAATATAAAATCTAAATATAAGTAATTTACAATTCATTTAAATTAAAATAAAAAAATATCCATTTTATTTTCTTTATAAAAAATAATTAATATATATAGATTCATATATATATATATATAATTTTTATATATAAATATTTAATCCTTAATAAATAAATAAATATTTATGTGTATTTTCTAATATTTGTAAATAAATAAAAAAATAATGGGTACTTTTCATTCATATTACTTGTATACAAATTTATATATTCATAATTATGAGTTATTTATCAAAAAAATTATTTACTAAAATACAATTTATATTTATTAATAATATTCATTATAATTATTTAAAATTATATCCATATATTACAAAATATTGTGATTTCATCTTCATAGATAATTATGTAAATATATACATAACTTTGTATGTAGCATATAAATATATTTTTAAATATAAATATGTTTATGTCTATGTGTTTGTGAAATATAAATGTAAATCTATATATATATATTAGTGTATATTGTAAATATAATACATGTACTTGTGTGTGTATGTGTGTATATGTGTATGTTAATATTTTTTAAATAAATCATATAAATGTATTTTTTATAAATATATCATTTTAATTAAATATATTATATAAATTTATATAAGATATATAGATTTAAATATATTATAGAAATATATTATATAAACACATTATTAGAAAATATGTAAAGTTATTAAGAAAAACATATATGTAAATGTACAATTATATATAAATATTTATATAAATATATATTTAAAATTTTATTAAAAAATAATTACATAAATGTATATAATTATATGAATGAATATATAAATGAAAAAAGTTATGTATATGTATTTATACATAAATAGATATATCATAAAATATTAAATAAATACTGATAGAGTAGTAGTAAAGGTTTTGGGCAATGGTGGGAGAGGTCCTGAGTTTGAGTCTATGCACAAGCAAGGATGAGGATGGACTAAAAAAAATAATATATGGGGGTAATTCTCCATGAAATTTGGATGGGGTCATATTAATAATAAAGGGTGTGTGAGACAGTGATAAAGGGTTATTTTGAGCCCCACCCTTGATAAATTATGGATTTAAAAAAAAATATTTTCAGACTTTTAGACATGCTAAAAAACGAGCAGATAAAGGAGTCCGTTAACACAACTATAAAATAACTAAAAGGAACCTTTTATAAATTAATTTTTATCATTGATAGTGGGTGAGTTTATAAAAAAACTGTGCTAATAAAAGAACACATCTTTTATCAGTGATTTTTGTGCACTGACAATGCCAAATTTTTACGTTGATGAATGAAAAATCTATAATAGTCATAACTGTATTTACACCAATATTCCATTGAATGTTTTAGAAGTTTATTAGGTTTTCTATCCAATTCTATGAAAATAGGATGAATATGGGAATGGGGAGAGCTAACTTTTATACCATTCATTGTGTTTTTATCCATCAGTTAATAATTGTAGACCACCAAAAAAATATCCAAGGGTTGATTTACGAATTAAATAAATGATTGTAAATGATAAAGATGACATGTTACACCAATTATTATTTAAAAATATAAGAAATTACTCCGTATATACGTTTTTTTGTTATTTTTAAGTTACGTTTTGATTAGGAATACCATAATGGGTATTATTTCGCATCCCTACATGGAATTACGTGCCAATAAACTTATACCAAGAAGAAACATATAGGGGATTTGGATATGGTTGGGAGTATTAGTAGGATGGGGTACTTGGAGTCTCATTTCAAATACCTCCCATATGTAATAATTTTGGAACTTATAAATATTAATATATTTTGGATGGGAATATTTTTTTCCATAGGTATTTTATGGTTTATGATTCATACTTTATATAATTGGATTCATTATATTTTATTTTGTTCAGTTGTTTTCATTAAATTAGAATATATTTTGTTTATTATATATCATTCCACATATAAAATGATGGATTATTTATTACATCCCCTAACTCATGACCTAATGGAGGCAGTCTTGAGTGGTTCAGTAACATGTTTGTTAAGATGCCACAATAATCTTCTTGTTTATTTAATGTTATGATACTAAATATAATGAATAAGTGAAATCCATTTCTGTGTATAATGAACAAAGTTAACTCCATTTCTTATGTACTGATAACAATTATACTTATTAATAATTACGGGGAATACATAACCATTAGAAACTATCAATATTTCATTACCATTACATCAAATAAAATGATGAATCATGAACCAAAAACATCAAAATGATTAACATAAGAAATATCATCATATTGAATAAATAGTACTTGATAATAAATTATTTAAAATGATTAATAATTTTTAAATATTCATGAATAATATTCGGAAATAAGTATTTAATAATTGTAATTAGATTATTTAGGATGTTAAAGAACAGTCAATGTGAGTTGAGATTCCTGGAAATGGGTTCAAATACAAATCTCCCTTCGTTTTAAATATTATTTCCCAATTTTTTATATCATCCTCATTATCATATCTAAAAAATTATATATATATATCTTAGTGATTAAACATTGTTTTCTGATGTATTAATTATACACTTACCTCTCTTATGTAGTTAATCGTTACATCCATCTTTTATCAAATGGATTCTTTCAGGCTCTTTTAAATTCTCATGGCCTTATTCTCCAATAAATTCTATATCGCTCACTTTTTAATTACATGATTCTAATATGATTACATTTTTTAATTATTGTTTCTTTACCACAGTGTTTTTGCTACAATCATTCCTTTTTTATCCTTCTTATTATTTCTTTATGTCAAACCCTATGGAGTTTATAAGTGTAAATTTTCCAATTTAAACTTACCTGTAAAATTTTATTATGTATTTGCACCATTTAAATTCAACGTACTATTATTATGCTTTCATTATTATTAAATTAATTATTTAAAAGAAATTTTATATGATTTTGAAAATGGATTCTGAATGACAACCATTGCTCTATTTTTATTACAACTTCTCCAAGTGTAATGAGAAATATTTTCAATACTTATATTACAATTTAATATTTAATCTAATTTAACCAATTTTTCAAGTACATAATTTTTCTTATATTCCTTATTCATTATGAATTTTAAAATATTTTATTTTAAAGAAATATCACATTTATTTAATTTCTTAAAATGAATGTTTCCTTTATTTATTACACCATTATGTAAACACTGATCATTTTTCATAAAAATTTATAAATTTTTTATGCCCTTAAAAAATAATTTTATTAAATTAGAATAATATTTAAAATTTTAAATTTTTACCTTTTATTATACCAAATTTCATTGAATTTTATCTTATTCAAAAATGGACAGTATTTCAAAATAAACACCTGATTCATTATCCATGTCTCTATATCTATGTGAAGTAAATTATATCATAAAAGCCAATATTATCCACCACACCCTATATCAATACATATTATCAACTAAAAATTAAGGAATCATTTTTTTATATTCTTATCCTCTTCAAATAGTTTATTTCCTTTGTCACGAACCAACCCAGGTCGACCCTGAACCGGTCACCCGAGTCTACCTGCGACATGGCCCAAAGGGCATTCCAGATCCCCACCGGCTGACAACCATTGTCGGGCATCAATGTTTAACAGTTGGGAACAATTTTCCCCATGAACAAAAGATAAAAAGATAAACAGAACTAATGAAAAAATTAAAAACTAGATGAGGAATGAAAATAAAGTTGAACATACCTCCTTGTGACAATCTAGGTCACTAGCAGACTCAAACTCAAGCCTGCTCCAATACTAAGTGGCAGAACTAGGAACCTGAACATGAACTAAAGCTACACCTGAAAGAATATGATGGGAATATCACCAAGATTCTCAGTAGGGATGCCAAAATAAACCATGGAATCCAACATCTCCTTTCTAAAACAATCCAATGACACAAGTTTGATATAAAACTATAAAAATAGTTTTACGATACCTTAATAGAACAATATCATTATACCAAATACATAAAACGTTCCATTTCATAAACAAAATTATAATTTCTCAAACAAAAGACAAATAAGAATGATAAGGAAATACAAAAAGAAACAAGAGACTGTATATGCTTGGAAAACAAGTATAGCTAAAAGTAAAAAAAGAAAATAGAAGAAAAACCATGGGTGATCCAAACATTCCTAGAAGAACATTATATATACTGGGTTTTGGAACCAAAAGCTGATGTATGGTGAAGATCCTAAGACAATAACAAACTGGTCTCCCTAAACTGACCAATATAGTAGCAATGCCCGCCTGGCTTAACAAAAAATCCAAGGGTACCAACCCATCGAATCAGGGTTGATCAGAAATCATCACTCGATCATCTAAAAGATTCCTAGGAACCCTTGGTGGATATATTAGTACTATTTAAGTAGGATGTACCTCGCACGGATGACTCATCTCACCACACTTTCTTTCTCCAAACATGGACGCTTCTTGTTCATTCACCCATAAAAGGGTTAGCCTAGACAGGAGCACCCCCAAATACACATTCAATCATTTCTAATAAATAAAGTTCCAACTAGGCCACCACACCATTTAACATTTAAACTATTTCATATAATTTTATGAGTTCCCAATCAGGCAAACACTTTCACCAAATCAAAACCTTCTTCAAAAGTTAGTACAATCATTACCCTTGGATTAAAAGTTCCAAACATTCCTTTAACTCAACATGTCTAAAATTATTACCAAAAACATCACACAAAACCCACTTTTTCCTTTACAAAGAGAAAATATCATATTATTAAAGATTTCATTTCAAACCATTCTAGAAATCTCACAAGAACCCAAAATCATTTAGAAAGAAATAATCGTTTTCTCAAAATTAGCACTCAGATTCAAATAAAACATAAGCGCATTCCAAAACATGTTGCACTCTTGATTCTCATGTCAAAATTAATTTAATAAATCATTTAACCAACCAATAAAAGGTTCTAAATGAACAAAACAATGTTTTTCATCACAATTTTACCAATTTCACAAACATATCCCTCTTTAAAACCAATTGCATACTTAAAACCATCAAAATTACTTTTTCTCATTTAAAAAAATTTCAATGTTTTAGACGACATTACCCTTAAAGAAATTTTTCATTCCATCTTTGAGTAAAACATGCAACTTTGTGAAATGTGCCAAAAAAACCCTACACCAAACAAACTTCCAAAACTATTTTCAAACAACCAACCAAACACATGTTCCTTTATGTCCACACGCGAAATCAAATTTACCCAGAATAAACTTACAAAAAGACATTTCAAAAATATTTCTAAATTCATGTGTAACTCCACATTCTCAAGATCATATCCACGATAATTTTCAATCTTTTTTTAAAATGATTTGATTTTATAAAATGTGTTAAATATGTCCCTAAATTTATTAAAACAAGTGCAAGTGCATATGCACAAATAATTAATTACTTCAAAACTATATTTAGAAAATCTGATTTCCATAAAAACACCATATCAATCAAATGACACACATTACCAATGTTTAGACTATATATAAAAATTTATTAAAATTCCCAAGAATCAAATAAATCTCTCTGTAATGGAAAATCATGGAAACACCTACCTCAAATCAAGCGTGGACACAATTGAACATCAACAGAAGGATCAAAACCCCCGGAAGACCCATTTCACCCCTAAAACACCATTATGAATGTGAAAACACAACTCCCGAGATGTTTGGGTTGTCCAATATGAATAAACTCACCCAAATAGGAATGAAATTCGAATAAATCTATACTAAGGGTCACAAGCAGCAGCGTGCACCGTAAAAGGGATATGGTTGAATGGTTGGGTTCATTGAAGATGGAATTGCAGCAGGAGCATGGGCAGCCAGAGACAATGAGGGTGGGTCGACCATGGATGTGGGAGGATGACAAGGCCATTGATCACATGTGAGGGAAAGGCTGGGGTAGGAGGGTGGTCGGCTAAGGTCCGAGTGGCCAGAGGCGGTTGGAGCGGCGGTCCATGGGTGGCCGGAGGTAGGAGCGGTGGGGTGGAGGTCGAGGCGCGAGTGGTAGGCTGGCCACGGTGCACAGTTGGTGTACTAGCAGGGGGCGGTGGAGCTGGTGTGGCTGTGTGAGGGGAGATGGTAGGAGGGGGTTGGGGGTGCGACCCGCGATGGGGAACATGGAATGGGGGGGGGGTGGGGGTAGATTAGGGATTTTCAGATTTTTTCATTTTATTAAATTAATATTAATAATAATAATATTAGTAATAATAATAATAATACCTAAATAATAATTATAATAATAATTTAAAGAATTATAATAAAAATAGTAATGAAAATTAAATTAATAATGATAAAAAAATAATAATAATGGAAAAAACAAGAACTTAAAAATAATAATATAAAGAATTATAATATAAAATTGTAATGACAATATAATTAATAATCATAATAAATATAATAACAATGAAAAAAACATCCAAAACAAAAAAAAAACAAAAACAACCACAAAAAAAAACAATAACAAAATCCAAAATAAAATTGATATTGGGAAATTTAATGACATAAGGGCCAATTGGGTAGCTACCACCAATAGTACAGTGACCACGCATGGGTCAGAGTCCAAGTAAAAATATTAAACTACAATGATTTTAATTTGGGACCCATCCTGGACCATGGTTCTAGAACCTGGTTCCATGAATTAATAAAATAAAAATAAATTAAATTTCGGGCTGTGACTATTTTCCCCACCACATAAACTTTCTTCCCCCAAAAAGTCACTCATCTGAACAATAGTCAAAACATGAATCTATGCCCGATTAAATCCGAAAGAAACCACAACAAAAGAGAATGTGAGAACACAATAGGGTTCTCCCCCAAACAGGAATTCAACTAGTGCAGACGTATAACACCCAAACATACCACCCTATGAAGGGGATGATGCGGGAACTCCCAGCCGATCCAAACTATGCTTTATAGCACGAGAAAGCAACACCCCCAATGAAACTTGGGACTCCCCACCCAGACCAGAAATCTAAAACACTAGGGAAAACCTCTATGGAGAACTTAACTGAAGTAGTGAACCTAATAATAACCACAAACATAGATCCTTTAATAATCACATAAATCTCCAATTGAACACAAATTAACTGATACTAACACATACAAGGGCCAAACCCACTTATAAGAAAAGTGCACAATTCAGAAAACAATTATTAGGCAAACAAAATTGAATGGATTATAATATATTGAGTTCATCTTTACTTCATGAAAAAACAATGAAAATAAAACAAGGTCAAAAATTTAGCAGCTGAAAAAAATATCAAAATGACCTTAAACGTTCCACAGCCAACACGGAACAGAAAACACGGACCAAGGATTCACACCCCTAGAAACTCATGATGAGAATCACCCCATGACCTATGGTTGGGTCTCTGATGGATAAATTTTCTCAGTTTCCACAATCAGGCACTAGAAATCCTCTATTAATAGTGTCTTTTTTAGGTGATTTTTCCAGAAAAACATCACAACGTTACCCAAAAAACAATGATGACAATTCATTAAAGGGATTCTACAAGACGAATTCACGTGCCCGAAGTGTCCACACTCATGGAACACCAATGAATGGACCGATGATGTGGAAGCCAGGACCATTGTAGAGGAATATTTAGAAATAGGTCCCTCTAGCACACCAAGCTCGTCAGATGGGGAACCTTCTCTAACTATTGGATTCGCTGTATTGGAAAGCACCTGTGCTCCAGAGACAAATTCAGCTATGAACGCCACATCCACAAACTTATGGAAACGATGGTCCATAGAAAAGAGTACCCTCTCCTTGATCTCTATATGAAGACCCTGAATGAAGCGAGAAGTCTTCATCAAATCTTGTGATGATACCTCTGGATAAAAGTACTCAAGCTCCATGAAATGGTCAACATATTTCTTCACCGTTAGTTGGCCTTGCTAAATACACATTAGCTATTCATTTTTCTTCATCGTAATCTCTTCTGGAATAAACCATCATATGAAGAAAGATTTAAAGACATCCCACATCATCTAAAAATTCATTATGGTAGGGAGAAAAACAACCATTAGTTCCGAACAAGACCTTCAAACAAACCCAAAACAACACGAACTCTGTCATCTTGAAAAGTTCCCAATACTATGATGACACACTCGACCTCCTCAAGCCACTCTACATCTAATAAGGGACCTTGATCACCGTTAAGGATAAGAAATTTATGACAAGGACCAAAAACTAGGTATGACATAACAGAATCCTTGGGGACCTTTTTGGATGGAATCTTCTGAATAATAAATAAAACACAAAGCAATAACCAATATCTAGCCAAATAATAATCATTGAGAGCACCATTATCCAAAAACAACCATCTCAAAAAAAAGAACAAAAAAATACAAACACAACCCACTGTTCCTTTTTGAAACCCCCTTTTTATTTTAGATTTCAAAACCACCTTCTTTCATGGTGACATTCCAAATACCAAACCCACTTTTCAAACCAAATTCAATTTCTAAAATCATTTCCTTTTTTAAAAAATATATAAAAAACAAGGCCAAGAAATTAATTTCAAGTACACACCCCATTAATCGCATGTACCAGTTCACTTGACTTCAACTTCATTCATCTATACACACCAACACACACTTCCCATTCATTCCCTCACATGTGTAAACATTCATTAATTGAACCCAAGGTTGCACCGAAACCATTTCTCTACTAATTCGAAATAGAAACTATATTTCTTGACTATGTGAGTTCTAATTCAAAACCAATTTCACGAGTGTAAAGCCATTTAAAAGAAATTATTATTATTTAAAAAATCGTTATTCATTTTCAAAAGAGCACTCAAACAAAACAGAACCAATACGACACCTAACTAGCATCAAAATGCTGGAGTGAGGGACTAGTAGTCACACTTAACCTTGTGACATGGCATTGGGCGATGACATATGTAATATTCAAAAACATGGAGGAACATAAACCATGAAATTAGACTCCACATGGGTCTCTAGTCCATGTGAAATCACAATGTAACGTCTTCTTGCCTCTTTTGTCATCCATCAGTTAAAAACAAATCAGAACGAAACAAAGACTCAAATCCCAAACTACCCTTGGAGACTCGTGGTTTGGAACAGGAAAGGGTTCTTGATGTCCTTCCCATACCTGACTCTCGATTCCCGAAAATCCTAATATTCTTCTACCGGACACTCGAAATAACATGGGCCCCCTATGATACCATTTTTTTAAAACCAACCAAGGTCAACCTTGAACATGTCATCTGAGCCAGTCCGAAACATGGCCTAATGGGAATTCTCGATCCCCATGGGCTGACAAAAGGTATTGGGAATCAAATATTAACCGTTCATAACTATTTGGCCCATGAAAGAAAATATAAACAGATAGAATAAACTGACGAAAAAAATAAAAACATAAAACTAAACATACCTCATGGTGACCTTCTAGGTCACCTCCCAAATCCGACTCAAGATAGCTCCAATAATGAGCATATGAACCTGGAACCTGAGCAAGAAATGAACCTGCAACTGAGAAATATGATAAGCATGTGCACTAAGACGCAAAATAGGGATGCCAAAATATACCATCGAATCCAACGTCTCCTTTCCAAAACAATCCAACGACACATGTTTGGAATAAAATTATAAAAAATAGGTTTTCCATACATTAATAAAACAATATCATTTTACACATTTTAAAAACCTAACACAACCCACATTCCTTAACTGAAACAAAATTAAAATCATTCAAAACAAATACAGACAAAGAAAACAAGGCAGTGCTAAAAGAAATAGGTGACAAAATAAGGTGAAAAAACAAGTATAACTGAAAGTAAACAAGAAAAGAAAAGGCCAACCATGGGTGATCCAAAAAATTCCTATAAAATCCCTAGACATACTCAGTTTCTAAACCACCTATCAGTGTATGGTGAATCTCCTATGTCTATAACCAATTGGCCACCCTAAATTGACTAATCTAGTTGTAAAGGCGGCGTGGCCTATCAAAAAATCCAGGGGTACCAACCTGTCAAATCTAGGTTGATTAGAAACCGTTACTAGATCATCTAAAAGATTCCCAAGAACCCATAGTGGTTAATTATTACTGTGTAAATAGGAAGACCCTCTAAACTATGACTCATATCACAACACTTTCCTTCATAAACACGATCGCTACATGTGCATTCACCCATAAAATGGTTATCCTATATAAGAGCACCCCCAAATACACATTCTATCATTTAACATTAATAAAGTACCTATTGATCCATAACAACATTTAACAAAGTAAACATTTCCTAAAATGTTCTTTGTTTCTAATCTGGCATACATTTTCTCCAAAGCACAAACTCCATTAAATGTTAGTACAAAAATTACCCTTGGATTAAAAGTGACAAATGAGCCTTCAAATCAACATGCCTAAAATTATTACCCAAAACATAAAAAAACACCACTTTTTTCCTTTACAAATACAAATGGGAATATGCTCAATGATTTCATTTTAAACAATTTTAGAAATCACACAAGAACCCAAAATCCTATAGAAAGTAAGAATCTTTTTCCCAAAATGAGCACTCACTTTCAAATAATACTTAAACGCATGTCGAAACTCCTTGAACTTAGGATTCACTTATCAATAATCATTTAATAAATCATTTTCTAAACCAATAAATGGTTTGAAAATTTAAAAAAAAAATATTTTATCACAATTTCACAAATTTCACATATGGATCCCACTTTAAAAGCATTGCCATACTCAAACCCTTAAAAATTATTTTCACACATTTCCAAACATTCCAATGTTCTTAACAACATTCCCAATTAAGACGTTTTTCATTCCATATTTGAGAAAAACTTGCCACCTTGTGAAAATGTTCCAAAAATCCATTATGCCAAACACACACCCAGAACCATTTTCAAACAACCAAACAAACGCATGTTCCTTAATGTCCACACACTATATCTAATTTACACAAAATACACTTACCAATGTCATTTCCTAAATGTGTCTAAAGTCATGTGCAACTCCACTTTCCCAAGAGCTTATCAACGACCACTTTCGAAATTAAGTACAATCATTCATATTGTATAAAATGTGTTAAAGAGGTCCATAAATTTATTAAAACTTGTGGAGGTGTATATTCATAAATAATGAACTGATTTCGAACTATCTTAAACAAATCTGAAAACAATAAAAACACAATAGAAATAAAATTAAACACATAAATAGTGTGCGGACTATATATAAAAATTTTATAAAATTTACAAGCATCAAATAAATTTCATCAGAAAAGAAAATCAAAGAAACACCAACCTCAAATCAATCACAGATGCGACTGAACTTCGATGGAAGGTAAAATAACTCCCTAAGAATCAAATGCACATACAAAATAGTGGCGTGAACGAGATAAAAAAACATTCAAGATGATAGGGTTTATCCAACATGAATAAACACAGCCAATGAGGAAAGAAAATAGAATAAACCTATGGTGATGGTCACGAGCTGGGGAGTGCGCTAAAAAGGGAGATCGTCAAAATTTGGGTTCGCCAGAGAAGGAATCATTTCCAGAGCGCGGATGGCCATAGAGAGTGATGGGGATGCGGCCTTGGTTGAGGGAGAGCGATGAGGCTGACACTGGAACACGAGGACAAGGTTAGGGCAGGATGGCGGCCTAGTGGGGTCGGCGTGGCCAGAGGTAGTCGGAGATGCTGTCCGTGGGTGGTCGGAGGGGATAAAGAAAAAGTGGATAAAGGAGGAGGGGGTTCGGGTAGATTAGGGTGTTTTTTGCCTTTTTATTAAATTAATAATAATAATAATAATAATAATAATAATAACAGAATAATAATAATAATAATAATAATAATTAGTATTATTATTATAATAAAAATAGCAATGACAATTAAATTAATAACAATAATAATAATAATAATATTGACAAAAATAATAATTATAACTATAAATATGATAATATAAAGAATTATAACAAAAATAGTAATGATAATAGAATTAATAATGATAATAAAATAAATAATAATGGAAATAATAATAAAAAACAAAAAATAATAATATTGAAAAATCACACCACAGTAGGTCCGATTGTGCGGCTACCACTAATAGTGGAGTGACCGTACATGGGTCAGAAACCAGGTAAAAATATTAAACAACAATGATTTTAATTTGAGACCCAACACTGACATTCAAGTGAGATCATATGGCCAACAATTAATAAAATAAAAATAAATTAATGGTCGGGGTGTGACATCCTTCTTCTAGTTGATGAGTTTTTACCTATATTACAATTTATTAAATTAAATAGAGTTCTTATATAATTCCATGTATAACCTTTAATCTCTATAGTTTAAATAAAAAAAAACATTAGCATGATTTAATGCGTTTAACATAGATAAACTCTTTATTTTTATTGAATTATCAACTTTTATGGGCTATTCAAGATCTTATATTAGTTGAATTATGATTGTTTTCATATTCTTGTGGCCTAATTATAAATACAAATATATAATTATGCTATGGATATGATTTAAATTATATAACCCTCCAAGACATTGGGTTATTCATTTAATCTCATGATATCTCTAATTAATTATTCAGAAAGATATCATTATTATTTTTCATTATTTTATTCATGGAATAGTTGTGCACAAAATTCTTCAAGAAGTTGTGAATGGACATGATGTTGTTGTCATTTTCTCATTTGGTAATTTGTTGGAATGATGAAGTTTAATCATTCTAAAATTTTATTATGTTCTCGGAATAGACCCTTTATGTATCTTCTGTTTTCAATGATTTTTCTTCTAATAAAATCCAATTTTATTTCACCATGAATCATAATTATTTACATGTGATTATATATATATATATGACATGGTATGTCTTATATATTCATAAAAATATTTTTTTATTCAAATTCTACGTTTTATGATAATTCTATTTTATATCATGATCACTTATTGATATTAGATAATATTATTCCATAAATAATTATATTTTTATTATGATCATTTCTCTCACATGTTTATAAACAATTGACAAAACTATTATGTATTATTGATAATATTATCATCCTCACATAGTGTTTCAATGAACTCATTTCATAGGATTACCCAATTTCAAAGGAGTTATTATAAAGGGATATGTATAATAGATATTCATTTGTGGATATTTTCTATAGATAAATCATATATTTTATAACGGGTTAAAATAGACACGTACCTAATTCCCAAAAACACTAAACATTTGGTTTTGGGGATTTTTTATAATATTATATTTTGTGAAAATGTATATAATCTAAACAAAAAATTTTTATATGTGGATCTAGGAAATCTTCAGTATGATCAATGAATAATTTGTTTACATATAGGAGTTAATAATGAGTATAATTTGATTATAACCATTCATTTTGATATTAATTAGATATACCATACTAAGTTATATATAGCTAGTATAAACACATAGTTTTAAATTTTCTAATTAGTTTTTGTTGATTCATATTATAATCATATCATAGTTAATTTTTATGATATAATTAGCTTCTATATATATGATTTTTTGTAAATAGGAGACAACATTAATAATTAATTTTCTGGAGTAAAAATTATCAAGACATAATTTTATTAAGCTGGCAGAATGTTATATCCCAGATCTTAAATAAATATTTTCATACATTTTATCATGTAAATATGTAAATAAAATGTTCAATTTTTTTCAATTTGATTATAAATATATGATTATATAAATTTTATAAATTATTTTTATACAAAAATAATAAATGATTTTTTTGAGATAATTATTATATCATCATCACTTATCATAAAAGCATAACATCATTACATCTATTATATATATATATATATTTATATATTTGTTAATATTATTTAAAAAATAATATTGATGTATTATTATATAAGGTATTATAGTGGTATTTTATAGATAATAATTAAAGAGACCTAGGATTAACTTATATGGATATTACATCATTTTAGATTAATATTTAACATATTACGAAAAATACATGCTTGAGGACCATAATTATTGGACCGAAATAGGTATGAAGATGCACAAATACAAGAGGGGGTGAATAGTAAGTTTAAAAACATTCATTTTTAATCTTAAATAATACATTTTTTAACAAGGTTAAGAAAATTTTATTAATTAAACCCTCTAAAATAAATCAGAATGGCCCTAAGTCTGATTAAAAAAAGTATCATAATCACCTTGGGTTCGATAAAGAGATTTATCATTTTTTAGGATGATTATGATTAGTTTATTTAAGATATAATATTACGTAAATAATATTATACAATAGAGTTTATGGAATAATAAATTATAGTATATAAAAAATACAACGAATATAAAGGATCACTTTTTATTTAAAAGAAATTTGGAGAAAAATTAGAAAACTTTTATTAAAACAAGAAGATCCATTTAATTAATATATCCTAACCCAATGAGATAGGTATTCAATGAATTTGGATAAAATATCTTTTATTTACACTCTAAATAAAGTCTTTGATACAAAAACAGGTAAATCCTTGAATACATAAAAGATCGGATGCAGCTTTTATCTTGTTATCCCCATAATCCCTCAATTAATATGGTACTCAAAACCTCTATATTCATCTACTCAGAAGAACTCGATTAAAGAACAAGACACTTGAAAAAAATATTTATGGGAAAACCTAACAAGGCTTCATTAAGATTGACACTCTCTTACTAATGTATACAAAAAATAGGGACCAGAGGTTCACATATTCACACTTTTGTATCACGAGAGAAAATAAATTGCACATACACACACACACACACACTCACATTATAGTTGGGTTGTCAACAAATTATGAAGTGAAAAGTTATTTATTTTCTTAGAATACAATAATTGACTTGGTCTACAGGGGTCATATTTATTCTAGTATTTTGGTGGGACCTATACAACTGGAACTTATAATATTTATAAAATAACAGAATGGGCGACACCATTTTAGTATAAAAAATATCATTTAAACAAAATAAAATATATTTATGAATTAAATTATATGTATGAGTACATTAAAGAATTAGTGTGTATAATAATTTTGACAGTAGTAATAAATCAGATTCTTGAAACAATGAGAATCAAATTCTAGTAATAGTGAGAATCAAATTTTGAGAAAATTAGAATCAGATTCTGAAAAATATGACAATCAGATTATAAAAAATATTAAAATCAATATCAGAAAAATAATTTAATCAGAATATAAAAATTTTATGAATAATATTAAAAAATGATTGATTCAAATTCGATAATCATTGTGAGTAAAATTTGAAAAAATAATCAAATCAAAATTATTAAGCTAAGAGAATCCTATTCAGATTATGGATCTGATTTTTATCTTTTTTAGTTTTTATTTGGTCTTCAGAGAGTGTTTTTTATACTTAGCTAGGAAACAACAAGAATAAAATTTAATAACACGAGTCCAATTATTAACGAACTTTCATATGTTTAGACATAAATTCATTATTAATACTTATAGAAAGTATGAAAAATAATATTAAAGGAAATTAGTTTTTGATTTCTAGAACATAAGGAATGATGTAATTTCATAAGGAAAATTTCTACTCAACATTATCCCCTTTATGGAAAAAAAACCATTTTATGAAGGGAATATTATGATTGAAATATTTACAATCTGAATTTAAAATAAATAATTATCTCACCTTGGGGTTTTAACATTGAAAAGGACGAATACAAATAAAACCCACTTGGGATATGAAAATCCCAAAAGGATTATATTATTTTATTTGGTTTTTTTATTTGTTATATTAAAAAATCCCCCATTACATATGGATATATTATTTTATATTATTAAAAGATTCTCCACCTTTGTGATTTAAAAAAATAGAGAACATATTGTACCTGAAAATAGTTAGGAAACATTCTATATGAAATAAGAGGAATGAATTTTTTTGATATTGTAAATTTTATAAAATAAAAGTTTATGAGACACAAAAAAATTGATCACTCTTCAGAATTAGGGATCTGAACATAGCCTTCAATTTATTCACATATTTGTGATATTATTCAATATTTATAAGGGGAACATCCTGATTCTAATTCATCTTTTCAAGATTTTGAATATTTTCTTCATATCATGGAATATTTTCCTCCTAGTAATTGAATATTTCAGCCATAACATCATTGTAATACTTCTACCTTTTGATCTATGTTACATAGAAATATTTGATGTTTTATATCATAATTCCTTATTCATACATTCTCTTTTTGAAAAGATATTTCATATTTCATTGTGAGATTCATCAGATTCTTTAGAGGAAATCTGGATTGAATCAAAAAATTTATCAAAGACCTAAAGATCAAGATTTATCTTCCTTGACCACTTAGCCATATCCCTACAAAATTTACTATGATAATTATAATTATTTAGTATGGTTTCTAAATTGGATTCAAGCTTGACCAAATTCTATATCTGAATGGTTACTGATTTGGATCATAAATTCATAGATTCATGTATATGTTGACACCATTCCTTAATGTTGGGAAATTACAGAATAGATATTACTAACTTCATAAAGGATTGAAAAAAATATTCTCCCATATAAGAGGATGAATTTTCTAAATTTGATGGGTACTACTTACTAGTACCAACTGCTATCTATTTTCCTTTGTCTTTCATAGAGGATAATTTCTCTGTTCATTTTTCTATTTACATTTTATCATATATTTGATAAATATTGACAAAATCATTATCATAATCATCATCACAATCATCAGAAGAATTTTGTTTAATTTCACATTCCACAAAATTATATTTCTGGGCTGAAATATATTTTTAAATATAATAATAAGATTTTTGAACATATTTATCTTCTATGGAAAGCTTGGATGTGGAGGCTTGGGAAGTTATTGAAGAGAGTTAGTTGGATATATTATCTATCTCAATCAATCTGATTTCATGAATCACATAATCACTTTATTTTTCTGCACTATCTTGATCTTCGGCTTTAGATTGTTCTCCAACACTTAGAATAGAACCCAAAACAACAATTTTTTCTCTTATAAATTTAAGGAATCAATAATTTTACAACATATGATTGTTTGTGAGGAATATTTTTGTAATAAAGAAAGGATTACATAATTGTAATTTCTTATAATGCTCTATCTATGGTATTGAGAAAATCCGAACATAACAATACTTATGATAATTTTGCATTTAATTTATTACCTTAAGCTTATGTTTCTTATTCTTTAGAACCTTGAATTTTTAAAAACAATTCCTCTACCTGATTTATTCCAAAAATTGGATCTCCATATTTTCTTTTCTCGCTATCATGTCTCCATTTGGAGACAACTTTATCTAGATAAGTTTTCCACTTCTTTGATTTCTATGGTTCTGAAACATCATATTTCATTTTCTGTGATTCAAGTTTATAAAATTCAATAACAATATCAGGATTCCAATTCATTTCATCAAATTTATTGAATTTTTTATATAAATAAGAGTTTGTTATTTAGTGTGTATCATCACATAAAAGAATAATTTTGAACTTATTTTTCTTGGATTTGCAGGGGCATTAAAGGAGTTTAAAACATTTATTGAAAATGTGGAAAAAGTTTCTGAAAATATGAGAATCTATGATTTAATAGATCATTACTTGATATTATTAATAGTCAAAAAGATATATCTTACCAATTTTATCTTCCTTAATTTCACAAGAATATCTAGAATAATGATATCTGTGAAATTGATAGTGTCTCTATCTTCTTTTCCTAGAATCACTAAACCTTGCATCCATAAATCTACATAGTTATTAATAGTGGGGTGGGAAGGCATTGGCTTCTTTATTGTCTGAATTCATATGTATTATATTTCTTATTTCTCTTTAAAATTTCCTTTTGAATCTAGAAGTTTTATGGAGTGATAGAAATCAAAAACATTAAAAATAAAATTTTAGGATATCAGCTTCTTTCTTGTAGGAAGTTGAGTCACATTTTCCAAAGATCATAAACCAAACATTGTCTTTTCCACATTCTAAAAATAACACATAAGACATATAGAAATATATAACTAAGTTAAAAAATAATTGGATCATGATCTCCCTATACTTTTGAAACACAAAAAAATTTCCATCCTTGTAAATCTATAATTTTTCATAACGGGAATCATATTTAAGATTAATTATTTATCAAATAACCTTTTTTAAAAGATAAATATATCCATGAATTATTTTTTTAGAGGCATTGTACACTAGAAGAAAAAGACATAGACATTCTAATATGATGAAATGATATTGAATCAAAATGAAAAATTTTAGGGCCAAAAGATGCTCGAGCAGAAATTAATGGGAATCAATATGGGGCATGAGGGGGGGGGGTGTCGCATTATTTTTATAAGACACCGAGGTGACGTTCTATCTTCAAAACTGATACGATGGGTGATAAAAATAATATTTGATATATTGGTTTGGATTAAGCTGTTTGAGGTTTTATAGGGTCTAAAATTTATGAGTTTTTTTTAAAAATAAAACTAATTTATTAAAAGATGAATCTAATTATGTTTTAAAAAATTGAAATACCAACATAAATAATTGAAATTATGATGTAATAGGTAAGAAATTTTAACTCCCAGAGTTATCAGCTGATTTTTTAGTATTGGAAATATTCTCTTCTTAGAATTTTTAAATCTGGTAAAAATATGATTTTTATAAGGAAACTAAAAGAATGTTTGATAAATTCTGAAAAAATTAGACTATGATGAATTTTTTTAGGATATGAAATTATATTCATTTTAAAAAATCAAGTGTACTCATCTTTTGAAAAAGGTGTATCTTAATATAAGGATAATGTATAAAAACAAATTGATAAGTATTATTACCTTACAATTATCATTATAATATTTTGTCTAATGTATTAAAATCTATTGGAAGTTAATGGTTTTGTTAAAATATTAGCATGTTGTTCTTCAGATACGATGAATTGTAAAATAATATCTCCTTTAAGTGTGTGATCACTAAAAACTTATACCTAATATATATGTGTTTCACACGAGAGTGCTATGAAGGGTTCTTCTTTAAAGCTACAAAACTAGTATAATCACATAATATTTGAGTTTTTGTAATTCTTAATCAATATTTAGTGAGTTTGTGTTGTATCCATAACACTTTGGCACAACCACTTTTAGATGTTACATATTTTTCTATAACAGTGGAAAGTGATAGTAAGTGTTATTTATTATAGGACCAAGAAACTAATGAATGACCTATGAAATAAAAAGTTACAGACATATTTTTTCAGTCCATCTTGGTAGTCATGGCTCACTCACATGACCATCATAGAAGTCAAGGCTCACTCCCAATGACATCTTTGTGGGAAAAGTCCTTTACACAACCAAGTTTACTCCCCATTCCATCAATTTCTTTCTCATGAGATATAAATATTTATCCCATGAATTAGAGGGAGATATAGGTCCCTACCATCTCATAATTAAATCATATATACATGATCCAAAATATCATAAAAATTATATCATAACCCCTGATATTAAATGGTTATCATAAACATGTAATCAAATCATAGACTATGAAAAAATAGACAAGTTTCATAATCATTTCATAAAATCTTAACCCATGAAAAAAGATGGTTTTGTTAGAATATAAATCACAAAAGGGAAAAGGTTTCATAAAAATATAACCCATTAGAGTGAAATAGGTTTTATATACCTATAACTCATGAAATAGATTCACATTTCAGAAACATAAAACCCATGACTGGGATATAGGTTTCAAAAACATAAAACACATGAAATAAAGACGAGTTTCATAAAAATAATGCAATCAATACATAAAGCATACAAAGAAAAAACAAAAATTAATCCTTTGGATCATTCCCAGAAAATGAATGATTAACAAAAACATATGCAATATTTGATGGAAAATAATTCTATAATTTTCTTTAAAAACATTTCTTGGGGAAAATATCCTTTACACGTTGTGTTTTTAATCATATATCATTTTGAAGAACATTTATGTTGAATATAACCTAGAAAATATATGAAGAATCCTGATAATATTTTGAAAACATTTTTTTTCAGTGAAAACTTATTAAATAACCTTGAAATCCTTTTTGAAAACCTTTTTACCTTGAAAATTTAAAATGTAGCTCGAAAATATTTTTGAAAAACTCTTTTTACTTTGAAACATATAAAAAGAGATTTATTTTTTAAAAAATTATCATTTAAAATGATTTTAAAATTTTTAAAATAATATTGGATGTCATTGGAATCATTTTGCTTGAAAAAAAATTTTATGAATATATAAAGGAGTCATTGAAAATAATTTAAAACACTCTTTAAACCTAATTTTTTGAAACACCTTTCACTTTGAAATAAATTTTTTTAAAAAAATGTTCCATAATATTTGTAAATTTTTTTTTATAAAAAATAACCTCATAAAAGTTAAAAGGTAGAATTATGGAAATAACTATTATGAAGGTGGGTATATCCTTACATGTTGAACAATCATTTTGCATCGTAAAAGATTAGTAATGTGTGTTGATCAGAAAAGAGAAAGAATAATCCCATTAAAAATGTTTTGTAAAAAGGTAATACGTGGGTAGAAATTAAATTTAAACAATATTTGATAATTGTAAAACATTTCTAGAAACTTTTTTTTGAAATCATGGTTTTCAATGTACACAGATTTCCGACAGAAATGAGAAATAAATTCCAATTTTCAAAAAAAATCTTAATTACATAATGTACCCAAGGGTGGAAAAATTGTACTATTGTTAAATATGATATGAATAAATATATTTTAAGAGAATTAATGAGTTTTATTAAGAGATTTATCATAATAATTCATCAATGGATGCATAATCATAAACAATCTTGATAAAGGATGAGATTGTACCAATAAACTATTACAACTTTGTTTAATTTAAATCAAAATAAAATAGAAATAATAAAAATACAAAAAACCAAAAATATCATCAGAATAATTATATTCATAATATAATATGTTAGAGTTACCTCATGGAAGAATATAGGCACATAACATGAAATGTGTCTCAAAGAAAGAAAATTAAGACAAAATTACATTACCAATTTGGTATCTTTTTAAAGATAAACCCCGTGAAATAAATATAATAAAATGGATATGTAAATACACATAAACTTGTGTATAATAATCATAAAACACATCCACGGATAGTATACACATTACATGTGAAATTGTATTGTGTCTCCTGGAAAATAAAAGTGAGACGAGAAAACCCTTACATTAAGTCTTGAATTTATTCATACATCTTAAAATATCTTGTATAATTAATATAAGTTTATTATAAATATACCACATAACTATATTGATATATATAATTCCATATATTTTTTATGACTTTCTATGACTAATTTATTAATAATTTCATGTTAATATTACGTTTTCGGTAACTTTTTCTTTGTTTTTCATATATGCTTTGGATTATTATTAATTATTTTATTAATTAGATCATGATTTACTTATTTAAATAATTTTAATAATTATATAAAAATCATATATATTTTGTATATATTTCTTTATAATAATTTATAAAATATATATAAATAAAATAGAGAACATCGTTCATGGAGATAGTAGGATGTACGTACACATGAATGCTATTTACATTTACATGTCGTATTGAAGGAAATTAAATGACATATATGTATATATAATATCATTATAGTAGAATTATTAGGTAATATATATCATATATTTTAACTATAATAATCCATAATACATTCCATGTTGAGTTTTAATGAATCTCTTCGCTTTGTTGAGGTTGTTGTCCACAAGGCACAAATGACGTTATTATTTTTACAAAAAAATTGAAAAGAATGATGTAATTTTTATATAATAATAAAATAAGATTAAATAAATCATAAATATCATAAATATCATATAAAATTATAATTTTCATTTTAATTCCAATCCATGAGTGACAGTAAAGGAAAAAATGAAGTACATCATTTAGTGATGTGGTAGTTCGCTGTACACAAGAACGATATTCTTGTCACCGATTACATGGAAGTGTGTATAAGTGTAAGTATGACCATTATAATAAAAAAATTAGTATATTTAGGATATACATTTTAATATATAATAATATAAAAAACTATGGAGTTAGAGAATGAAAATAAAAAATCTATCTTCAGGAAGGATGATATCTCTTCTTTGGGTAGCTACTTATGGTTTTCACCAAAGAGCATCCTAGGTTAGATTTAAACACAAATGGAGTATTATAGGGTGAAGGTATATATTGTTGGAGTTTATTTTATCCTATTTTCTGTGATATAAAGTTCTTGATAGCTGGTAGTAAGTGGTAGGGGGTAAATGGATTTTTAAAGTGGACGAGGAGAGGCATTCTTATAAATTTTTAAAAGGGAATTCCACAGATGTTTTATTATATAAATTTGATCCCATAAAGGTAAAAAATAATGAAAAGGGATTATATGGTAGAATTATATGTATAAAATTTATTTTGGTTAATTTATATGTTGATTTTGGGTTTTATGTTTATGGTATAGTCCTTTGTTAAGCTATTTTTTCTTTTAATCACTGTAATTAATTTTAATTAAATTCACTATTTTTTTTGTCAAAAACTATGTTGAAATTGTTTATCAATATAAACTATTCTTATTATAAATATTTAATCCATTTTTAAAAATTCTAATTATATAAGTGGTAGAAATTAATTTAAATTTGATTAGGTAGAGGAGATGACAAAGCGGGTTTTCAATGTAAAAATGTATGAATGATTGAAATATTGTTATATCAAAAATAAATGTGAAAATGATTCCAATAAACTAAATTGTATTAATTGACATGAAATTTATCTAATTAAACATTAAAACCAAATTAATACATAATTTTACTATATAAATAAATAAGATGACAAAGCAGTTTCGAATTAAAATTCAATGTTATTTACTATTCATCAAAAAATGAAACTTCTCAAAAAATAACAAAAATTAACTGAATGTGAATTTTGTTGTTATGATTTATTTTTTTTAATTTTTTTTAAAAAAAAATTATAATGTGGCAAAAATCCAATTTAAAATGTGTTTTCCATTAAATGATGGCAAAATTTACATTTACAAAAATATATCATTTAATTCATAAAATTGGATTTATTATTATCCTATACATATCAAATATACTAGATGAGTATAAAAAATATTTAATTAATATATAACATATAAATTTTATTCAAAACACTAACCAAAATTTGTTTGTTTAATTTATTATTATAAAACTATATTTTTATATTGAAAAATAGTTTTCATAGATATTATGTCAAATAATTATTTAATTACATTATAATAATTTATAACAAAAAGATTTATTTTATAACTATTTATAAATATTATTTTTACAATTTAGATAATATAATTTGTGACTTCCATTTCAATGGATCAGAGGTAGCTATAATAATATTTAAATAATCTTATTAATAATATATTTTAGTTTCGTACGACTCGGCCTTACGTGTTATGAAAGCTATAAAGGGGACTTGGTATTATGGGAAATTCAAGCCAAACATATTGTTTTGTATACCAAAAGCTAATCTATGTGTGGCATGGGGTGGAATACTCACATGGTTTTGCATTTATTTCAATCAAGACTTATTTTTTATATATAAAAGGCTATATTCCGAGCTTCATGAAATGTAATATATCAAAAATATTAAATTAACTCAAAATAATTTTTTTCACAAAATCTTAGGGAGTTATATTCTTCCCATATTAAATGAATTTCTCCCCAAAAATCTATCTGGTTTATCAAAGGTTTGATACTTGAAAGATCCTTTCATAGAAACCCTCATCATAAAAATTAATACTAAAACATCCTTCAAAAAAGGAAAATATGAAACATAAAATTTACCCAATGTAACACATAATTAGGTTACACATAGGATACCATGGGTGGGAAGTGAAAAAAAAGACATGGAAGAGAAATATAAATATAAATTTCGGATAGAGATTGATAGAGAAGATGATTAGTATAATGTTAATAATAAAAATCCATAAATCTAAAATGATTTATGAGGATATTTCATTCATTAGAAACAATGGTATTAGAAATAAATTTTTTGTATCAAGATTAGTTTTCCTAACATTGAATAATTTCTATGGAATGAAACACATACATGATTTTAGGAGAACCTTACCCTTTATTGTTCCTTAATCAATTTCCACTACATCTCTAATTACATACAATGAAGGTTAATTTTCCATTCCAAAAGCATTAATAGATACTGAGATCCATAAATAGAATGATAGGTCATTACATATATTTGTACCATAATAGAAGTTTACTACATATTATCTAATTAACATAAATAATCATAAGGTGAGAAAATATTATAATCTCTAAAACCCCATTTGTGGTTTAACATGAACCATTACATTAATTTTTAACCTTATAACCCTTCCAAAAGATGAATGTCCAAAACATTAGAATTACGGTCAGTAAATTAGCTTAACATTGATCCACCATATATCATAAATTAGCACTTAGTTTTCACATTCCAAACATGTGAATACCTTCATCGTGTACTCTCTTGAAACATGGTAATAACCTAATTTACCACAAATCCTTATTGAAATCATTCATATTTCATTATTTCAAATTGCATTGGATATATTTCTTAAATCAGAAAATTTTTGTAAACTTCATCAACAATAGCATAAACCACTTGTAAACATGTCCCTAAATAGTTCCAAATTTATCAGTACCGTCTATTTTTTTATTCATTCCCACCATATTATTATCCATAAAATGGTATCATTACATTAGGAACATACTAAAGGTAATATTTACCTAAATCATGTTCTTTATATGAACATCACCTTTCCATTAAATCATTTTTATAGACCATCAAAACCATTCAACTTATTCTTTTAATTACTTATAAAAAACATAAACTAAAAAAATACTTTTATATTTCACCATAGATATAACATAATTATTGAATCAATATATATAAAATATTATATTATTCCTATTTATCCTTAATCCATAATACAAATACCACATCCTATTACATAATACCTTTTTCTCTTCACATTTCAAATATAGCCTCATCATCATAATTAATATAACCATTTCTTATACCACCTTCTTGATTCTCTTCGGGATCATTCCACTTATAAAATTGATTTGAATAATGACCATTAATTCAACACTAAAAGAATTTATAATTTATGATATCATAGGGAGTCCAAAATTTCCCTCCTTTTAATTAACTGAACTCTCCTTTTTTTTAATTTTAAGTTTCTATATTTTTGTAATTTGTTTCCATAGTCAAAATATTTTATTATTCCTCTAAGATAATCACTTTAGTGATTCTTTCCACATTAGTGACATAAATGAAACAAAAAAATCTTACCATAATTGTCTATATTACTTGAACACAAAGAAAACCCCTTATTTCTCTTAATTTGTGATTCCAAGAGTTAGTTAAGGTATAAATTGTTAATAATGTTTCATGAAACATGATTAAGAATGATCATAATATCATTCATTCTAATGATTATCCCATTTATGTTTTCATTAGAAATTTGTTCATCATATTCAATATTGACCTAATTCCTTCTGGTTCATTCCATTGATTAAAATTATAATTTATAGAGTGAGCATATATTATCATTGATAAAAAGCACATCATCATGAAAAATAACTTCTAGTATGTCTAAATTATGACACCTTATTTTAATTCTAAGACACCATAGGCTTATATTTAGAGACAACAGTAGAAATATCCTTATAAATATCCCTAAGAATATCAATATTGTTTTCTCATCCTAGTTTCCAATGGTTGACTTTACCTTTCTTTTGATATAAACTATTATGACCCATGACTAATATATATGGATATTACGTAATTTTATATGAAAAATAAGCATATTATAAAAATAAAATCCTAATGTACATAATAATTCAGTGTCTTTGGAAACATGTAATAAAATATTCTAACACGGTGAATGATCTTAAAAATTTCCCATAAATATTTTCAACTTTATTATTTCCACATAAAACCATTTTTCACCACCTTGGAAAAGGAAAAATAAAAAATAGGTAAGTTCAAATTCACATTATGGGTAAGAAAATGTGATACATAATATTTACATGAGGATAAGGTTGTTAAAATGAGAATAACATTGGAAGATTATAAAATACATATCAAAGATCATATACAAAAGTCATGGTATAAATATAATAATTTCATAAGATATAAATCATAAGGGAATCAAAAACATTATCCATGAGACCATATCATAGGAATAAGATATAGAATTTGTGGTATACACATAACAGTATAAAAGTGTTTCCATAATAGTTAAGGAATCCCTGCTAAGACCATATTACTAGTTTGGTTTTACTCCAAACACCATCATGTTATTCATGGATAACCCACTTTACCATCATAGTAATCTAGGTTCAATCCCCATAACATATCAATAGAAAAAGTCATTTACTACACCGAGTTCACTCCCCATTCCAGCCATGTATATCTCCTGAGATATAAATCAATACCCATTTCATTAGAGGGAGATATGGGTCACAAAAATCTTTTAATTATATCATATATACACGTTTCAAATGTTCATAAAAAATCATATAATAACCTCTGAATTGAAAGGGGTATCATAAATATGTAATCATATCTTAACCTATGAAAAAATAGAGAGGTTTTATAATTATTTCATCAAATAGTAAACAATGAAAATAATTGGGTTTTATAAGAATATAATGAATTAAAATTTATATGGTATTCATAAACATATATAAAATGAAATTAATTTTTTTTCATAAACATAAAATTCATGAATGAGAGACATATTTCATAATCATCATTCAATGAAAACATAAACTATTTAGAGAAAGAATATTAATGGATCATTTGGATCAATTCCTAAAAATAAATCTATAACATCAACGAATTTCATCTTAGATGAAAATTAATTTTTTTATATCATTTAAACACATTTCCTGGGGAAAATGTAATTTATAAATTTTTTTAGAAAAACATAAAACATTTTGAATAAAATTTTCCTTGAAAGTAACCTTGAATATTTATAAATGATCATTAAAAAGTTTTGATAATATTTTTTTATCAAAAAATATAATTAAAGCTATATATTTTGATAAACTTTTCCCCTTAAATTTTATAAAAGAATACTGAATTTTTTAAATCCATTATTAATTAAAAACATATATAAAAAAGAGTGATTTTTTTCTGAAAAAGTATTATATTAAAAGGAATTTATAAATTATAAAACAACCTCTGAGATCATTTAAATATTTGTCTTTGAAAACAACCTTTATAAAACACATATAGGTAATTTTTAAAATCCTTTAAAACACTTCTTAAACAAAAAAAATTGGAAAAATTTTTTATTTTAAAAATATTTTGAAATCAAAAAATTTCTAAAATACTAGGAAATAAATTTTTTCAAAAAATAACCTAGTAAACATACAAAGTATGCATCAAAGAAAATACAGTCATGATAACGATAATTTTTATACATACCGAACATTTTTTTCACATTGATGATTGGAAAAGTGCCTTTATCAGAAATCAATAAGATGATTCATTTTAAAAGAGTTTTTTAGAAATATAATACATGGGGAAAAATTTCCTCTAAAAATTATATGATAAAATTAAAACATTTTTTAATTTTTTTATAAAACACGATTTGTAAAGAATAAAATATTTTGACCATATGAAGAAATAATATCATATTTTCTTAAAAAAAATTTCTTAATTATCTTTAGTACTAGGGATTAGAAAATGGTACCATTAAATTTAAATTAAATTAAAAACAATAGGGTAATAAAAGTATTTGTATTTATTGAGATATGGATCATAATATTTAATCGATGGAAGCATAATCATAAACAATCTAGATAAATGATGAGGTTTTATCAACAAACGGTTATTACTTTGGTACCATTGAATCAAAATAAAATGGAAATAATAACTATTAAAAAATCAGAAAAAAACATTAATATAAGGATATTCAGGATATAACATGTCAAAGTAGTACATACACCTCATAAAAAATATAGGTTTGTAACATGACATGTGTCTCAAATATGGAAAATTGAGACAAAATTACATAACCTATTTAGTAACTATTGAAACATAAACCCAATGAAATAATTATTATAAAATTTATATTTAAATACACATAAATTTAAGTATAATAATCATATATTACATATTTGGTAAATATAAAAACCACATATAATAAATAAGAGGTGAATATGGCTAGTGTCTTAGAAAACAAAACGTGAGGTGAGAAAATCCTTACTTTATGTATTGAATTTCATCATACATGTTCAAACCTCATGTATAATAAATATATGTATATTATATCTCTAAAAATAAGAATATTATTATTGTATAATAAAATATTTTATTTGGTTATGAATTTATATCACTTATTTATTAACAACTTCTTGTTAATGTTATGTTTTGGGTAACATCGTCAATGTTTTTCATATATGTTTTTGCTTGTCATTTTTGATCCTCATAATGAGGTTGTGATTTACATATATAAAGATTGAAAAAATGATATAAATAGTAAGTATATTCACTATATATTTATTTATAATAATATATAACATATAAAAATATGAAATGGATTACATCTTTCCTAGAGACGATATTTTGTATGTACACCTGAACATTGTTTCTGTTTTATTGTCGTATTGATTGAAAGAAAGTAAATGAAATAGATGAATATATATAATTATATAATATCCTTAAATAAAAAATATAAGGTCATATATATCATAAAAATTCACTTAAATCATCATCAATATATTCCATGTAGAGTGTGAATGAATCACATTGCTTTGAGGAGGCCGTAGTCCACACGTCCACAGACAAAGTAATAGTATTTAAAAAAAATAGATAAAAATGAAATTATGTTCAATATAATTGTTCAAAATGTAAAATATATCATAAATATAATATATATAATTTAAAAATGTATTTTCCATTATAATGTCCCACCATTAGTGGTGGTAATGGAAAAATGAACAACATCATTCCGTGAGGTGGTTGTTCATTGTACACAAGAATGGTAACATTATTTCTGATTAGATGGAAGTGCATGTAAGTGTAGGTGGAACCCATGGAATAAAGCAGTATCAGTACATTTAGGATAATTATATTATTATATAATAATGAAATAGAAATATCTATGGGGATATATAATGATAATGAAACGAAACAGTTTGAGGAAGGATACTACCTATTCTTAGGGTAACAAATTGTTGATTTCACCAAATGGATTACATGGTCATATTTATTTAAAGGGAATGTTTATTTCATTAATTGAGGGAAGTTTGGAGATTATTGTATCTATTTTTGGGAAACACAAATGGATTTGGAGGTGTGAATATATGGAAGGGGTTATTGACTCTTTATAGTAGAGGAGGATTGGAATTCTTTTAAATTTTGGAAGAGGAAACTCCAATCATGATTGTCTCACATAAAATGGATCTGATTGTTGTTAAAATTAAATAATAGTTTGGATAGTGTGAAAATATTGATATACAATTACTTTTTACAAGTTTATAGGTCATTTTTTGTATTATGTTTAGGTCTTAGTTCTTTGCTAAGATAATTTCTATCTTAATCACTCTAATTAATTTTCATGAAATATACTAATATTTTAGGTAAAAAATTGGTTGAGAAAAATATATATTATAAATTAATATGATTTTAAATATGTAATTAATTTTTATAAATTAAAATCACCTAATTGGTAGAAATTAATTTATATTTAATCCTATAGAGTGGATGACAAAACATGTTTTTAAAACCCAAATGTTCAAAATTTTAAAATGTTTTTATATCCAATGTTAATTTAGAATGTATTTAAATGACATAAATTATATTAATTTAACTAAAATTTATATAATTAATATTTAAAACTGTATTAAAATACAATTTGACCCTAAAAATAATTTTTATGGAAAAATTATGTTTGAATTAAAATTTTATGTTTTTCACTATTCCTCAAAAAATGAATCTTCTTAGAAAAATACTAAAACTTTTACAATAGTAAATTTTTGTATTTATATTTCCAAAATTAGGATTATCATTTAAAATAAAAATTATATATGTTTCAAAATAATATTTAAAATATGTTTGACAATAAATTCAGTAAAATTACCTTTTAGAAAATATATTTATTTATTTATAAAATTAGATTTATTCTTATTTGATTCCTCTGAAATTTATTCAAATATTATAAAAAATATTGCTTGAATATATAAATTATAAATTTCTTTTAAAAACATTAATCAGAAGTGTTTTTTTAATTTATTTAGATAAATATATTTTTATACATAGAAAAATAGTTTTCGTTGAAATGTAATTTCATTATTTTAAAATTATTTTTTTTCTTTCACTTCTACTAATTTATAAAAAAATGATTAATTTTACATCCATGTATAAATCATATTTTTATAATTTTCTTAATATTATTCTTTAATTACACTATAAAATCAAGGTGGTAGCAATAATAATTTGTAACAAAAATATTAAGAGTACATTGTAGTTAGGTGAAACCCATCCTTGCATGTTATGCAGGCTATCAGAGGGACTCATTATTATATATAATAATATTGAAATATATTGTTGTGTGTTCCTTAATATAATATTATTATTCAATTTAATGTTATATTAACTTGTTGTTAAACATAGTTCATGCCAACATTAGTGCTTTTATATACAAAAAGGCTATATTAAGTGTTTTGTGAGATTAAAAATATTAAAAATATTAAATTAAATTAAAAGAAATATTTAACAAAATCTCTGGGTGTTATATTAATTTTTATCAAAATTTCTTTATAAAATATCATTTAACTAATTCATGATTCTATTATCGCATTAAATATGATATGTTAACTAAATTACTCTAATTATAGTTGTACTTTCATATTGTCTACATATATTATTTTTTTATTAAAATAAAAATTTTAACAAAGAATAGAAAATGTTCTATTAATCACAAATTATATGATATATCTTCTGAATGTAATATGATAATATCTAAGGTCATATAAAATTTTATGTCCATAATATTCTAAAATAAATTACTAAATTATATTTTCAAATTTAAATAACATATTTTTTATTTTTTATTTTATATAAATTTTATTATGTGTATAATATTTGATTTTCCTGTTTTGATATTTTTAAAATGTCATTTTAAAATGTATATGTATCATGTTATATTTCTAAAAAATTCTATCAATTATTTGTTATTATTATTTATAAATTTAATTTATCATATATATAGGGGTTTATTTTAAAATATTAATATTAAATTTCTATAAAAAATAACAATAAATGTAATATGGTCATTAAATAAATTGGTAACTAGAATGTTGAAATATTTTCATAAAAAAATATTTTCATTAATCTTTATATAAATGAAAATTATAACATAATAAAAAATTAAAATAATAAAAATAATCACATTTTTTGAACTATAAAATTTAAAATGGGTTTGGGTGATTTCTTTTGAAAAAAATTATTTTTTTGTTGAATATTAAAAAACCTAAATTTCTTATATATACTGTATTATTTATGATATAATTGTGACATAAAAATGAATCAAATTTTTAGAAAAATATATCATAAATTATAATATATTTATTTAGTAAAATTATTATTTTTAGAATAACATGCTTAATTTACCAACATACGATTCCATTTTTAAATCATATGTTATATTTCATTTAAATAAAAAACTCTATTTGATTATTTAATATGATTAAAATATTTCCATGATTCGATTAGGATTTGGTGTATTTGAATTCCATTGAAAATTAAAATTTTAAATCAAACACTAATACATTACATATAAGTCAAGATTATTCAATTTATTACTCCAAATTAATAAAATGGTTAATACATTTTTCAAATATTCCCCCCCTTGTCTATTTAATTACCTCTCCTCCATCACATTCTCAATACATTATAAAATCCTAATATTTCAAATGATCTAACAAAAACCATATTTCAAATCCCTTTGACAATTTTTTTGGATTTGGTGTAATAAAAAGCCTCTTATCCCAAGGATTTAGACTAAATCTAACGGTGGTATCTCAAAAACTAATGTTAAGGTTCCAAATTCGATCTTTCCAAAATAATTTGTTATTCTTTTTCCCCAAATGTGATTTAAAAATCATTTTATTATTCTACCATGATTATATTAAAAAGTTATTAACAACCATTTATACCATTTTATATAATATATTAATCGTTACCTCTAACTGGACCCTTTTAAAATAACATTACCCAACCAAAATATGCATTTGAAAACTTATGTCTATTCATTTCAATTTACCTTTAACCCTGATATAAAATAAGTGATCATTATTAGTTACATAAATAAAATAGTTTAACTGTAATATTCTGATTGGAGAAAACTCAAATATTTATTAATTTTCCACTTCATAAAAACACAATTCCACTATTCTCTTCATATAATACTTATGTAACCAATGATGTTTTATTTTCACTAATTATTTCCTTTGATATTTTTAAAAATTGATTTTCTGAATGATTGTAACATTAAAACCAAAAAATTATTGGTTTATTATTCTATAATTATAAGTTATTCATGATAATGAATATATTAAATGTAAATAAATGAACATATTAATCATAAAAACGCACATTGGATAGAAATATTATTAATTAAAGAACATATTATTAAATATTAAGAACATGATGAATTCATATAATGTGATGTATTGGATTTAAAATTTATTTGAAGACAGTGATAAAGGGTTAATAATTTTATTTGGTTGATTTGAAGTGGTTCATATTTTTAATGAGTAGCTAAAAATCATAGAGGTGAACCTTAATAATTTTAATTGACATATAATATTATTTAGAGAATTAAGGTATATGTATAAAAGTAATTATTCATTTGATAAAAGAGTAAATATACATTTTTTATATGTGTATAAAATCAAAGGTAACAATTTTAATGATATATAAATAAAAATACTATAGTTTTCGTATGGTGAATGATTTTATATTTTATGGAACATAAGATTAACTCTATATTTTTAGAGATTTCAAAATATATCTTAGAAGAAATAGTGGTGTAACTTGGTCTATAAATATTCATAATTAGATGATACAAAATACTAAATCCAGCAATTCACAGCTCACAAAAGATTGGTTTTGATAAAAGATAAACTATTCCTTTGGTTCAACCTAATATATAATAACTTTTAAAAAGTAATTTAAAATTAGACAAGTTTTCATTGGTGATAAATAATATTTAATGTGGTGATACTATGATTTCATTCAATTAATAAATATGATTATATTGAGTAATATGTCATTATATAATCTAAGTATTTTGCTTCTCTAATTATTATGGATTATTAAACTATGAGATTGATATTATCACATCAAGAAATTATTTTAGTGAAAGATTGAATGAAAGAAGAATCCTTTATTTGGGAATAATTTATAATATAATTCAATGACTCATAATGATCCTTGAATATAAATATTTGTATTACTTTTCTAAACATTATGTAATATAGTAATTATCATTTATTTTTTGGTCAGTTATATAATAAAGATCATGATGGAAAAATAATTTGAGTTTCTATATTTATTATATAAAAAATAACCTTATTATCCTAATAATGATTTAAATAACAAGTTAATGGGTTAAAAAAATTATAGGAGATAAAAACTGAAATATTAATCTACTATTTTATGATATATTGAATTATTTAAATATGGAATAATATCTAATGAGTAAAACAATAGAATTATTTCTTGATACTAGATATATGGAGGTCAATGTTCTATAATAATAAGGATCATAATCTCATGTTAGGGATTAAAATTAATTGACATAGGTTCTTGTGTTTGTGTCGATGCATCAAATATCTTACTGGAGAATATTTCATTCCTTTTTAAAAAGATATGTATAATTAAATTGACCCATTATGAATAATAGATAAGAGGCCTTTTTGGGAACTTACATTGGGTTTAGGGTGATACATTCAAAATTTTATTAGTTTTATGAGATTATGGATATATTTATATCTCAGACATGACACAATCCTAGTATGAATGTGGTCACCCACATTGGGGTTGAACCATGTAAAAATATTATATTCCATTTCCTCATTATTTTCTATTGAATGTGTTTAATAGTTATAATTCAATGAAATACTTATAATAGAAAAAGAGGTTGATTTTTTTTAAAAAATTATAATAATGGTAACACAAATTCAACCCTCCTTTACCATTCTATAATATCATTCACCAATGTAATTTAATTGGTATGACCTCACAGGTTCCCTATGAAAGATATTATCTTATATATGGATCTAATAGAGAATAGTATTTCCATTAAAATTAGAGGCATGCTTATTTTTGTTCAGAAAATTTTCAATATTGTATTAATATGATGATTCCCTATCTCCTTTTGTTTTTCCAAGAAGTAATGATATAGGAACTATTGGTTTTACTCTCATTGGGAGAGGTGATTCTATAATACATGTTGATTCAAGAATTTTAAATTTTTGTGATAATTAAAGGAATTATATATTTACGTCTCTATTAAAAATGGGTAACCAAGGGTATTCAAAATAAAAATATCTATAAAATTATGGGATAAATATGAAACCATTTTTGAATGGGATTTAATAGTAATTTAACCAAGTTATAAGTCAGGATAGAATGTTTTTAAAATTTGAATATGACCTGTAATGAGATTTTTGATAATATATTCATGATGTTTAGTGATATATTTAGTAATATAATTTATTTGTGAATACTATTATATGATTTTTTTTCATTTTTATGTAGTTATCAAAAAACCATATTCATGGAAGTGAAGTACCAATTTAAGAATTGGTAGATGGTGACATGAATGTTTTATGTCCTCATGAGTTTTAAAAAATTATTTCAGATTATGAAATGAGTGGTGATTATATTATCAAAAAGAAAATAATGGATGATAATGTGAGGGATTTAAAATCCATGAATAAGATTAAATTAATATATATTATAATTCATATTTTCCTATGAACATTTCAATGTACCTAAAGCGTAATTTGAGTAATTAATTTACCTCAATTTAAGGAATTATATATGAGGAAATAATAAATAAAAAGATAAAATTCCCTTAAAATTATATTATTATTTTACTGTTGTATGTTGTTATGATTATTCTACAAATAAAGAAAAATGGATATAACAAATATGATGAGAGAGTGGGTGTAGTTCCTAGGAAACAATTGGAGAGAAATATAAGATCAATTGGAAAAAATATGTTTTTTAAAAGAAGTAAAAATAAAAGATTGTTCATTATAATATAATATGAGATCCATTCATTGAAGAGTGATTTTGAAGATGAATTATTAAAATATTTTCAAAAGCTAGACATGGAACTTGTAACAACTAATAGAGAATCTATAATTAGTTATTTGGACTAAGAATAAATTTAAACTATTTATATGTTATTTTAAAAAATAGAGTATTGTATTGAGAAAAAACCAATCAAAATAAAAAAAATAATATTCTAATTAAGTTTTCCAAGAATAAAATGGAACGTGAATATGAGTTAGTTATGAATGAAGATGGTTTCACAGATGAACTCATGCTTCCCAAATTGACAAAGAAACAAAATTATGAAAGATGTTATTCAAAATATTACTATAGAGGGATTGGAATTGGAAAAGGTCAAATCATGGAGTATTTCTAATGAAAAAATATTTTAAAATATGATAGAATAGTTTCTTAAAAAATTTTATGTTTATGTGGAATTGTCATAATATTTTATGGCCTCCAACTTAAGGTAGTATGTAAAATCAAATCTTGTAAATTGTAAATTTGATAAGATTTTTCATTTGTAAAAAAACATTAATGAAAAAAGTATGATTATATATTATAGGAATAATATGATAAATATATTCATTGATAAAATTTAGTTGAATGAAATTATAAAATGGGGGCTTTCCAATAAAAAGGTATAAATAATCCATTAAATCACATTGAATTAATTAATATTATCTTAAATGATCAATATTTAAAGGTCATTACAAGTGTTATGTAAATATAATAATAAATCAAATACATAAATGTATAACATGTGTTTTCCATAGAGTAAAATATTCTTGTATTTGAGGGGGATTTATAATAAGAAATTGATAAATTATATGAACTAGAATGAACCTGTTGTACAAAATTCCCCAAATCTATAAATAAAAAATATATTTTATTTTTAGAATAATTTTTTGTATTATGTGATTAGTGAGATAATTATGTTGAAAAATATATAACTACCATTCCATAATAGGCTTCTCAATTTTTTGGTTTTGAAAAAGTTCAGGGAAAATGAAAGAAAAAATGGTGTCTTATTATTGATCTATCATTTAATGCTCACAGAAACAGAAACACCTAAATAATTGGATGTTTTTATTAATCACAAATCACTTGAGACACAAAAATTTTAAACAAATATAATATCATCAGTGGATATTAAATAGTTTTGGAAATTATTGTTCCATTAATATCATATGAGTTGGAATAGATTTAATTGAATCATAAAAGATCAACTCCATGGATTTTTAGTGGTTAATTATATAAAATTAAATATTATGAGTTCCATCGAAAATTGTGATAATACGAATGATTTTATATTCATGGGAAAAAATTGAATAATAATTAAATTTATTGTAGTTGATTTATCAATAATGGATAAAGATAATGTGGTAATTTATTTAAGATTAAAATCACTAGTTATTCATGGTATTTATATGTAGAATATAAAAACAGAAATTGACATATAACTCTATGTAATCAAGGTTACCGATGTATGAGAAATATATATGGAAAATAATCAATTAATGATTTTAAAAAGAAAATAGGTTTTAACAATGTTGTGTATTGGACTTGTAAAAAATGGATAAATGTAATAGTTTGTCTTAAATTGGTTGGGTAGGGCGAGGGCGAGGGAGAGGGCGAGGGAGATGGAACCTAACTAACCCTATAGTGATGTTGCCCGACGAGGCCCCTCCTCCCTGTTGGGTCGGAAGAAACACCCGAGGAGGGAAAAGATGGCAAGAGGGGGGTGAATTGCCTTTTAAAAATAATTAACAAATTAAAAGTCAAATATCAAAGTGCAGCGGAAAATAAAAGAGGCAATCACACAAGAACTTGATAACGGAGTTCGGCCAAAACCCGGCCTACGTCTCCGCTCCCAACTCAACCGTTGAGAGATTCCTACCGCTTGCTTTTCAATGGTTGTAGCAAGAAACCCACTAGGCTTTGAGGTAGCACTAGGACCTATTACAGCTTGCTTTTAGTGGTTGAGCAAGAACCCAATGCTTTTAGTGGTTAAGCAATAACCCACTAGCCTTTTTGCGGGTGAAGGCTAGCTCACCGATCTCAAGCCTTTTACAAGGTAAGGCTTGTGAACCTCTTCACACCTTAGTGGTGGTGTGAGAACCCAAAGAAAGAGGGGATGAAGAAAAGGTTGGGGTTTGTAAGCACAAACCCAAAATTAAAGCTCAAAATAAATATACAATAAAAAACCGTAATTGAGGAAGTCTTGGGCGCCTTTGATTGATTGGAGATGTTTGAAGGCCGCTTCCAAGCTTCTTGGGTGGAGCTCCTTGGATGTGGAAGTTGTTGGAGCACTTGGGGTTCCCTTGGAGGAAGTCGCCGGAGGTTGGCCAATTGATCCAAAATATGTCCGTGGGCTTCCGTATAGTTCCGGTAGATGTCCGGGGCTTCCTTGGCCTTTATTTATAGGCATGGAACCCTTGGGGAGGCTTCGGAGCCGTTGGAGAGGCTTAGAGAGCCGTTGGGAGGCTTTTGGAGTTGACTGGTCAAAGCCAACGGCTAGTTTGACCAGTGCTACCGGCTGACCGGTACAGCTCCACCGGCTGGCCGGTGCCTTGGCAGTGGAGGAGAAGTCTGGTCCAGGGGCCACCGGTCGACCGGTACATCTCCACCGGCTGGCCGGTGCCTTGGTAGAGAAGAAGAGTCTTGATCCAGGCTCCACCGGTCGACCGGTGAGGAGCCACCGGCTGGCCGGTGGAAAGACAGTAGATTGCACTATTCATCTGGGTGCCACCGGCTGGCCGGTGGTCAAGCCACCGGCTGACCGGTGGACTGAATTTCAGTCCACTTGAAGTCCATTCTTGGGCCAACTTCTTGGCAACCTTGTGCCTATCATCCACAACACTTAAACACAATGTTAAACACATATTAAAGTGATTGTGATCATGAAAATCAAAGAGTGTGGGGTACAACAATCTCCCCCTATTTTGATGATCACAATCACTTATCAAGCAATGTAAAAACTTAAATGAAATGCATGCCTAAATGATAAATTTAAAATAAATACTAAGCGTGATAAAAAAGATTCTCCCCCAATCAATCAAGAAATTTCTCCCCCTTTGTGATTATCAAAATAGCACGGGGCATAAAACTTGATTGAGGGAATCGATGAAAAACGAGATTTTAAAACAATTGAAAATGATACTAATTGTTGGAAATTTTGAAATGAAAAATTGAATTGAAAAATTTGAATAACAGTTTGAATTGAAAGTTTTGAATCAAAAACCAATTGAAATTCGAAATTTGAAACCAAATGAAATTTTTGAAATTGAGAGTTTTGAAAAATCGATACCAACTGTTGGATATTTAAAAAAGAAAATTTAAAAGAAAATTTGAATTTCAAAGCCAAGTGTTGAGTTTGAAATGAAAACTTTGAATACACAAAAAGGCTTAAAAAATCCTAACTCCCCCTAAATAAAAACAATAAATCACCGGGGAGAGGGATTTTGAAAAGAAACAAGTTTAGGCCCGGAGAGACTCGCCAAAAGGGATTTTTCAATCCACACTTGTCTCATGGCGGGTCTTCTCCTATAAAATTCATCCGAATAAAAAATCGACTTGGGTTGGCCATACCGGGCATTTTTACAATTGCATTCATAAATAAGGTGCCCGGGTTTTTTGCAATAATTACAAAATTTAAAATCGGAGCTCCCCCTTACAAAAATAGTGGGTGCATGGGAGGAGGAAGCTTGGTTGGTGTAGCCAAGTCCATTGGTGGTTCTAGATACTCGTTGAGAACCTAGGAGATTGTTCAAATTTTGTTCCCCTTGGGTGAACTTAGCTAGGGTTTCTCTAAGGTCTTTGATGGTTGATTCCAAAGAATCAACATTTGGGAAATTTTGGATTTTTAGGGACATCTCCTCCTTCTCTTTGAGAAGTTGTTCTTTTTCGGAGGAGAGTTTTTTGAAATTCTTTTTTAAAGCGACAAATTTTGAAGAAAGCTCATGAAAACCATTTTCTAATTGGTCTCTAGCATGTTGGAGTTCTTCATAAGACATATGATTGAAAGAATTAGAAGAAGAAGAACAAGAGGAGGAGGAGTCGGAAGATGTTACCTCATGTTTTGCCATTAGGCATTTTGTACCTTGGTCGCTTGAGGAGAAGGAGGAGAAGGAGGAGCTATCACTCCAAGATGCCTTTGAAGCCTTCTTCTTCTTCTTCTTGGCCCTTTTCTTGTGAGGTGGGCAAATGGGTACGGATTTTGCATCGGGTTCTAGCTTTCGAGCGGGTTCTTGCTTTTGAGCCATGCAAGTACCTTCATGGGTTAGCTCTAAACATTTCCAAATATCATGTGAAGTAGAGCAAGAAGAAATATGATCAAAAACATTTCTATCAAGACCACAATGAAGAGCGTTCATGGCTTTGCCATCAAGCTCAAAATTCTTTATATCGGTGGGGGTCCATTTAGATTCATCGGGAGAGGAGAGGGAAAATCCTTGCAAAACAATTTTAAAAATTGGATAACCAATGCTTTTAAGAAAAGTTGACATGCGGGTTTTCCAAAAAGTATAATCGGCTCCATCAAAGAATGGAGCACGATCCAAAGAATGCCCTTCGGGGGATGAAGAGGTTGAAGCGGTAGAAGCCATCAAAATAGGATCTTTAATTTGAAACCGGGTTAGGGAATTATTCAAACTTCCCTCTGATACCAATTGTTGGGTCGGAAGAAACACCCGAGGAGGGAAAAGATGGCAAGAGGGGGGTGAATTGCCTTTTAAAAATAATTAACAAATTAAAAGTCAAATATCAAAGTGCAGCGGAAAATAAAAGAGGCAATCACACAAGAACTTGATAACGGAGTTCGGCCAAAACCCGGCCTACGTCTCCGCTCCCAACTCAACCGTTGAGAGATTCCTACCGCTTGCTTTTCAATGGTTGTAGCAAGAAACCCACTAGGCTTTGAGGTAGCACTAGGACCTATTACAGCTTGCTTTTAGTGGTTGAGCAAGAACCCAATGCTTTTAGTGGTTAAGCAATAACCCACTAGCCTTTTTACGGGTGAAGGCTAGCTCACCGATCTCAAGCCTTTTACAAGGTAAGGCTTGTGAACCTCTTCACACCTTAGTGGTGGTGTGAGAACCCAAAGAAAGAGGGGATGAAGAAAAGGTTGGGGTTTGTAAGCACAAACCCAAAATTAAAGCTCAAAATAAATATACAATAAAAAACCGTAATTGAGGAAGTCTTGGGCGCCTTTGATTGATTGGAGATGTTTGAAGGCCGCTTCCAAGCTTCTTGGGTGGAGCTCCTTGGATGTGGAAGTTGTTGGAGCACTTGGGGTTCCCTTGGAGGAAGTCGCCGGAGGTTGGCCAATTGATCCAAAATATGTCCGTGGGCTTCCGTATAGTTCCGGTAGATGTCCGGGGCTTCCTTGGCCTTTATTTATAGGCATGGAACCCTTGGGGAGGCTTCGGAGCCGTTGGAGAGGCTTAGAGAGCCGTTGGGAGGCTTTTGGAGTTGACTGGTCAAAGCCAACGGCTAGTTTGACCAGTGCTACCGGCTCACCGGTACAGCTCCACCGGCTGGCCGGTGCCTTGGCAGTGGAGGAGAAGTCTGGTCCAGGGGCCACCGGTCGACCGGTACATCTCCACCGGCTGGCCGGTGCCTTGGTAGAGAAGAAGAGTCTTGATCCAGGCTCCACCGGTCGACCGGTGAGGAGCCACCGGCTGGCCGGTGGAAAGACAGTAGATTGCACTATTCATCTGGGTGCCACCGGCTGGCCGGTGGTCAAGCCACCGGCTGACCGGTGGACTGAATTTCAGTCCACTTGAAGTCCATTCTTGGGCCAACTTCTTGGCAACCTTGTGCCTATCATCCACAACACTTAAACACAATGTTAAACACATATTAAAGTGATTGTGATCATGAAAATCAAAGAGTGTGGGGTACAACACTCCCTTGGGGGGGGAGGGGTTCCAGCCTTCTGCTTTTTTTCATGAAGCTATGCAGTCGGGAGATCCTGATACCTTTCATTCCTCAACGGATGTGGGATTTTTAGTTCCTGAAATTCAGGTGGCTCCGAAAGTCCCTGGCTACGTTTCAGGTCAGCTGATAGTTCCGGTTTCGGTTAGGGAATTCACTGATGCGTTGGAGTTGCTTTCCTCGGATCTGATTGTGCATTTTGTGTGGCGGTGACCTCTGGTGGAACACTTTTCCAAGGTTGTCAATGAGGATTGGGGTTTTGATCATCGTGTGAAGGTAGGTATTATGGGTTCGCGTCAATTTCTTATTTTGATTGCTGATGAAGACGCTTTGGGAAGGACCTGGTCGAGAAAGAGGAAATCTTTCTCCAGCCTCCCTTTCCATTTTCTCCACTGGTCTTTTTATGTCCACATGAACCGTGATTCCCCCTTTACAGCAATTTGGATCCAGTTGCCTCGCCTTCCTCTCCCGTTCCAGAACCTTGGGTTGCTGAGATCAATTGGAAATTCGATTGGTCGATTTGTGTGCAGTGATCGAAGAACAACATCCTTGTCGCATCCCATGTCCGCAAGAATTTGTGTTGAAATATATCTCTCTAGAATCCCACCGTAGAAAGTATAGATTGTTTTTGAGGTGGAGTACAGGTATGCAAAGACGATTGTTTTTGAATCCTGGACTAACTTTTTTTCCTATTACAGCAGATAGGGTCATGTTGAGCATGGTTGTAGAAGAAGATCTGGGAGTGGTCAACCCTCTGTGACCACAGATGTGTCCACTGTTGTACCACTGAGGGGTGGTGTGATCACCACTAATGCTGGACATGGTAGTGCCCAGGCCACACTTGCAGGCCGGCCTCATGCTGATTTTTTCAATTTTACGTAAAGTGATGTTAATGTCTCAATGGGGCCTGGGGTGTCTCAGGAAGAGGTAGGATTAGATAAGGCCAAAGAGAAGGCACCTTTATCAGAGGATGCTGCATCTTTTCCTTCAGATATTTGTAATATGTGCAAGAGGGAAACTGGACACTCCAAGGTATTGAACATTAATACTGCTTTCCAGTTTATGGGAAGGGGTCTCAAGACACCGCACAACCCCGGTGAGTTACTGAGCCCAGTTCAGAACCTGAAAATCAATTTGTTGAAGAGTGTGGATAACGGAGAAGCATGGGTGGCCAGCTACTCTATGGAGGCTAGTGCGGGGGGAAAGCGGTTGGATAAAGGTCTGTTTAATGCTGGCAGTGCAGAACAGGCTTCTCAGGAGGGGATAGGGGAGGACGAATCTGGTGTTATGCAAGAGGAGGTCTTCGAAATTACTTTCCTAACCAGTGTTGGGGAAGTAGGGGGATCAGGCTCGGGCATTCAGGCAGGGGGAGCAGTTTCTCCAACTTGAACTCTGGTCACTCTGAGCAACAAATTTTCTAGTCATTTTTTGGTAGAGTACCAAGAGGATCCCCAGGAAGAACCCTTGGAGGTCATTAAATAATTCTCTGAAAGTTAACAAGGTCTGAAGAGCAATAGGATTGACAGGAGGGGGAGGGGTAAGAAGGACTACTCCACCCCGCCACCTCCTGTGAGGAATCGGTCAGAAAAAAGGGCAGTGTCTGTGGATATGGACAGCGGGGTTGGATGTCAGTTAATTTCATCTGGTATGTCTGACCCATCCTTGGACTTGATATTGTCCTCGGACGATGAGGTGAAAGAGCAAGTTCTATTTCTCAATGCATCAGAGGATGATGTAGCCAGGATTATGGGTTGGACCCTTGACATGAATCTCAATGAGGAGAAATATAAATGGTTTGACAAACAAGATATGATTTTGGTTGGCGGCTTCAACAAGGGGGTGATCAATCTAGAGGAGTATATCCAGGTATGCAACAAGATGACTTCTACACTTGAAGATCTATTAAGGGAGGAACCACACTATCAGGTATCCTTCTTATCGTGGAAGCTTTTTAGGGATATGGGCTCTGGCAGAATCAAATGGTTTGTCAATGATTCTGCAATCTTTGTTGATGTGTGTGGAAAAGTCTGAGGGCCAGATTGGTTCCGATGGGAAAGAGCACACATCTTTCCAGTTTTCAAGCCATTTGGGACTTGGTTGAATTTGAACGAGGGATTTTCCTTCGGGAGGGACCATGCTTTCATGGGATCACCGAGTGGTCCTGCATTGGAATTGGTAGTGTTATCATTGCTTGGTCGGGTCTGTTTTTGGTTTTCTTCTTGCGTGTTTTTTTTGTTGTATGCTGAACCTTTCGGTTTCTCAAATTTCCCACAAAAGTGTTTATCTTAATAAAAAAATAAGTTTCAGTCAGTAATAGTTTGCCTTAAAATGGTAGATATTATTTCAACTATGACACTTCAATTTGATCATTACGAATTATCTAGGAAAATGAGACACAATTCAACTAATTTTATATTTATTTTATTACATTAATTAATGATTTGACTGGGCAAAAAGTTTTATGATTATGAAGAATCAACTTTGGTATTTAGAGAAAGAAAATATTTTTAATATAGAGGTCAAGAAATAGTTTTGATATTTTATTCGATGATCTAGAACTAATTATTGAATAGACTATAATGGAAATGATTTTAATAAATTTATCTCCAAAAATTTAATTAAACATGAGTACAAGACACATTATATACCAAATAAAAATGATGATTTCCATAAAATGAGAATGGATGATTCATGGATAAAATAATAATAAACATGATATTTTATTTATGAGGAATGTATCTATAATTTAGAAAAATGTTTTTTCCAATAAATTATTGATGAAAATATAACATTTATATTTTAGAATGATTGAGGAAATAGCTTGAGATCTTATTTTTATAGATATTATATCAAATTATATATGATTACAATAGTAAAAAAATGCATAATAATATATTATATAAATCTCGTGGAAAATTTATAAAAAATAAACATAATATGAGTGATTTTTATGATGAAATTATTAAAAATTATGATAAAGACAATAGGTGGAGATTTGGAATTAAATTACTCATAATGATAAATTTGATTCAAAATTCATGATGTGATCATCACTTAGAAAACCAAGGCAAGTTATAGTTTAAAAGTATCTCCATTCTCTATGTATAAGAAAATGGAATTACCTTGATTTATAAGACATATCACACATAAAGTGATAAATATTTCTATGAAATGTTATCTGATTCAATAACATGGTTGTGCAAAACCCCCTCTATGATTATACTGATAATTTCACCAAAATAATATAAAAAGGGTTTCAAAGTCATAAATACCATTTATGTGGGTATTATAAACATTTTATGGAATCATAACATATTTTTATATAGTTTACAAACTGTAGATATGGGCGTAGTATTCTTTTTCAAATTTTATTTGATAACACACCCTGCCCATATTGACTTACAGATTAAATGATTTAATCATTCTAAGAGGGGTTTCATTTTTCTCAAAAGTAAATAAAAAGAACTAAAATATTATTTATGGATATATAATTCTTATATGAATAGAATTTAATTTTCATCTCATAGGTGGTGATTTTTTGGACCCAACATATTAATTTTCTACGCTCACAATGTATTATAGAATTTTGAGGAATCTCTTGTTGTTTGTAGATCATAGGAAATGTTTTTATTAGACTCATTGATATTTTACACATTCAAAAATTATTATAAATAGTTTTTCAATACCTTTACATTTTAATCTCATAGGTAGTGATATTTTCCACCACATAGCTCTTTTCTTTTACCACGTAACACTATTCACAGTTTATGTAACAATCACCTTGCATAGAAAATTTACTTGTGGTCTAGTTAAATTATATTTAACCCTAAAACAAGTAATGTTTCCCATATTCCATATCACCTCAATTACCATATGAACCATATATGATTTACAGTGCAGGGAGGTACGTCTACCCCATAAAAATGAAATTCTTTTGTAGGATCAAGAATTATTTTAATCGAATAAACACCATCTGACATGCCTTGTGGTATGATATTTTGTAAAAATTGGGTTTTCATACATTAAATATAAATAATTTATTATCTCCCAATTAAATAGGAACCTTGGAAACATAGGAGAACTATTAGAGGTATATATAGACAATGTAGGGAAGGATAATTATGAAACGTGATGAATTTTTATTTTCGGATGCTCAAACAATAATTTCAGTATCCTATTAACTACAAAGGGAGAAAAAATTACATGAAAATGTGTCTCCAATTAGAGTGCCTTAACATTAGTGGACATACATTTCTATGATAATGTATCATTTGGAATTCTAAAAGTGAGACACTCTTTCTTCATGAAGAAGTCCCTCCAGACACAAATATCCATTACAGAAAGCCCCCTTTTATATATGTTCCATCTCACATAGTAAGACCAATAGGTGGAATGGTTTTTACTTTTTACATTGACCTATATTATCTCAACTCTCTTATTTTTCATAAATATTGGATTTATTCTACCCCTTTTGATTAGTACCCATGGGATTCTTTCACTTGAATGCCAAATCTCCAGGAATATTTAAGTAAGAGCTACAAAGAGGCCATCAAACATGTAAGATCATTTTATCAGGAACACTAACATTCTTTATAGTAAATCATGAATTCACATGGTAATATATATATATATATATATATATCAACTTTTTAACATTCATAGTAGGCATAACCTCATGATATTCTCAATTATTCATCACCTTGGGAATAAGGGAACCAATCCTAGATGAAGTTGTGGACACCATCATATTTTATGTAGCAGAACTCCCTTCCCACATACATCCAGAAATGTGCTGTGAATTGGGAAGAATCGGTACATTCTTTTGTCTAATTAATATATTTTTATTCCCTAATAATTGGATTATAAACACACATGAATATTGGATTGAGAATCCCATTAGGGATAATCCTCAGTCCTTTCATTATAGTTTCCCACCATAGCCTCTCCCCCATCTATTAGAGGATAAAGATAAAATCATTATGGGAATTACTTATAGATTATGATTCTATATTTTCTAAAAAGAATTTATGAATTTCCAACCTTCCATTTTCACCTCTCCCATCTATCATCATAGGAAGATGTAATTTCAACATTTTAATTCCATGCCAATTGTATGTCCCATTTGAAACCAATTATGTAATGTGACTAATCTACTAGAATTGCATGTTTCTAACACTAATTATGGATCACGTGGTCTTAGGGACTCTAGTCAAAAAAATATCTTTCATAATAAAAATTCTATCCAAGGGATCTTTAGTATGTGTCATCCTAAAACTTATTGAACTATTTAGGCTTTGATTCTCATCCCAATGGGATATGTAGAATACCTACTAAGGGTGTAAACCCAACATATTCAACCCATCTCCTTCCTAACTGTGTCATATTCCCAATGAGGTAATTCCCCAATCTCTAGGTCTAACTTATATATGGGTATTCTTAACTATGAAAGTCCAATCAGGCATAAACCCCACAAAAACATTTACTGTGAATCATTAACCTAGTTTCCTTGGCATATGACATTAAATTGTTTGGTCCAGTACCAATCACATGATATTAAAATGTACATTGTGTTATTTTATGTTGCATAATACTTTATTTGTAATAATTTAATTCAGTATTATATGTTAGAAACCCCATATGGGTCCATTTCTAAAAAACAATTTCCCCTAGATGATAATTAATTACATAGTACCCATCTATGTGGATTTAAACAACTGTCACATAATATCAGGTTTCAAAAAATGATAATTTATATAAAATAAAGAACCTCTAATATATAAAAATGGTTCCATTGATGGAGAATCTTATATATATATATATATATCAATTGATGGTGAAGATTTGATACATAAATATCGATCCAGTGATGGATGAAAACTGATATAATAGATTTTTACATCAACATATGTTAATAAATTATTGAAAATGAAGGGAAAAATGTCTAATATTTTGAATTTCGAAGGATTTAAAAATATTTAATAAATCTATAAGAGTGTACCATAGTAGGATGAAATTACTCAATATATTATATGACCCAAATATATGCACTCTAAAACAATGTGAGTTTATGAGATTCATTAAAAAAATACCAAGTGACCGCATATATTCAAAATGTAGTACTCTAAATCCCAAATTTAAACCCCACTGGAAACCAACTAAGAGGTGAAGTTAATTTACTACATGATAATAACGTGCCACCCTATGGGGTGTTAAACAACCATTTTTGAAAAAATAGTGTCTTGGAAAGAAATAAAAATTTCTTGGTGATAATTCTTATAATAGTTGTGATGAGGAAAAATGTTCTAAAAATAAAAATGTCATATAACCAGTTGTTAAATATTTTTCTACATAAAAATATCATGTGAAATTATGTTAATCTATAAGTACTATGAAAATATAGGGATATAATAGTAAAAAATATATTGTATCACATGTTAATCCAAACTCAGTTACTATAACATCTGATAAAATGAAATGTATTTATTTAAATAGTTAAGAGATGAATAAAATTTATAATAATTATATGTTGGATCATGATGAAGGTGTTGATTTCAATGAATCATTTTCACATATAGTTAATTATGAAGATACATAAATGATTCTGGTTGATATAGCTCCCAATGAATACAAATTTTCTAAAATTGATTTGAAATAAAGATGTGTAAATGAATATATTTAGTAATAAGTGTTTCCAGATCATCTTAAAGGATTTTTTTATTAAACTAATTGAACTAATTATTACATATAAAATAATTAACATTATGGATTAAAGGGTTCACCTAGATCTTTTCATTAAATGTTATATAATATCTTAAAAAAGATAAATTTTATCAAATAGAGGGATGACATACATTAATATGTGATTAATACAATCACAAATTCTTTTATTGTTATTTTATATGTTTAGAACCTCATATTTTTAGGTTGTAGTGAATTTTTTAGATTGTAGTTTTCATGGAAAATGAAATTGAATTTTAAGAGGTATAATCTAGAAAAAATGATCTTCTTTTTTGAAATAAACATTATTAAAAAATATAACCTAAACATCAGTTCCATAGAATAATATACAAACAAATTTTTAAAAAATATGTAATGAAAAACACTAAACTAATGTCTCCACCTATGGTATTTTGAGGTATTTTAAGAAATGATAATAAAGGGTACTAGTAGATAATCTTGTAGAATAATTTGATGATTATTTTATTTAACTCCTTCCATACTAGAAATTGTTTATAATATTAGTTTGTGATCAAGACTTCAAATAAATCCTAAAAAATAATAGATGTTTAAAATCATGAATTTTTTTGATATATTAATTGTACAGATATTCTTGGAAATAATAAAAGAATAACTGAATATCATGACATTTATATTTAAACTAATACTAATTTGGTACAAAGAAGTTTCAATTGAACGTTAATTTCATATGGTAATTTATTTAATAAAAATGCTAGTGTTTCTATTGTTGGTAGAAAAATGTAGTGCCATTAATCACTACATATGATGAAAATATCACTACTTTATAACCATTAACAAAAAAATTTGGATAAAAAACAATGCAATCAATAAATGTTACGATTAAGTTATTTTTGATAATTTCCTGTGATAATCATAATTATGTTAATCTATCTAAAAATCTAGTATAGTATTCCTGAACAAAAGTAATTGTTATCAAATATAATTTCATCAAGAAAAAAGTTACCAATTATGATATGTTGCCTAATTATATTTCTTTAAAGCATCAAATTGATGTTAAATTTATAAAATCCATTTTGATTGGAGGCTTTAATGATTTGTGGTAGAAAATCTATGTTATGTTATTCTTTCATAAAAAATGAGTTTTTTCAAGACCACACAATACTTGGTATTTTATTATAAAAGGGTTAGAGAAGATATAACCTATGAAATAGATGGATTGAAGAATAAAAAGATGATATTATTATTAAAATTGGGATTAGTTGGTTCAAATAAGTTGTTAATAAGATATTCATTAGAAAAAAATTGTTTATTATAAAGGTATGGTATTGTCTCAAAAAGAGTATAATATTAATTAGTGTAGTGGAAATACAATTTCCATTGAGAAAATTATTGGAATTGTCTTGAGATATTAATATTTGAATTAAATATTAAGGGATTATATTGAATAACCTAAGGAAAATTTGAAAGGGTGCTTTATGTATTTTCAACTATATTTTTGGGGCATAAAAATTATTAAGAATGTTTTTATGTTAATATAAATTGATTGTGGTTATTTAAAGAAGACTTGAGAAGTTTAGAAGAGATATATGTGGGTATGAGTATATATAGAAGAATAATTAGAGTCTTTGGACATAATGTTATTTTCAATTATTTCTATTATGTAAGAATATATTTCGATGTGTGTTTTATAGATGAGATCATGGAGGTAGAAACTGGAACAATAATTTGGTAATAATTTCTATGTTCCACTATTTTCATAAGATTGAATATTTTGTTATAGAAAAATAATAATAGATATCCAACTAGTATTTAACATCCCCCAGATGAAACATGTGAGAAAATATCAGTATATATAATAGTAATACAAAATTATCGATGATATTGTATTTATTTTTTCCATCTTATGAAAGACTAAATTTTGTAATATGTTTAGTAAACCCTGGATATAAAATTAAATAAAAGAACATTCAAAATGATATATAAGACTATTTGTTTTCTCCATTTATACATAGGATTTAGTTTGTTGTTTCTAAGATGTTATTCAGTGAATAAATAACACAATGAAAAGTAATAAGTTGTGGGTCAAGATAATAATTATGGTTCTTCGATTATAAAATAGGATTTTATCTAGGATCATCCTTTTTAATGTAATTATATTTACTTTCAATATTCATGTAGTCAAATAAAAGATATTGTGGGTTTTATGCAAGATCAGGTGAAAGAATAATCCCAGATTATGTGTAAAATAAAAAATAACACCACATAAATTAAAGAGGATATTAAAACAATAATTATTCATATTAGAATATAATAATTTAGAATCCATTTGTCATTATTTGATGATAAAGGATATAGTAGATATTTCTTTAGTAGTATTTAATAAATATTATCATCCAAAATTTTATTTAGATTACATATATGAATTATTTAAAATATCTAGGTGACCTTGTAATATTTTTTATACAATTAAAATGGGGGGGGGGGTAAACAAACATTTTGATGAAAAATATGTTAATATTGATATATTTATTATGAATATTTTGAGGTTTAAATAGTCAGATGAATATTTAGGTTGGATGACTGGTGATATTGTACTACATACTGACTATATGGATGATGATGTTCTTGATTAAGAGGGATCTTTAACTCATGTTAAATATTTTAAATGTCCAATATAAGATCTTATGTCAGTGATGAATTGTCATAGATATTATTTTAGATATTTTCATTTTAGTATGAGTAATATTTTTAAACCATACTAATATATTATATTGAATTTTATGAAAAAATTAATTATGGAAAATACATTATACTAAGTGATAAGACTATTCCTAGGTTTTCTACATTTATTTTACCATGTACATGTTTGAAAATTTAGATGGTCACTCGGTTGAATTATGGACACTTCAATATTAGAATATTATAACAAAGTTGATAGGAGTTTGAATCATCTAAAAAAAGAGATTTTTTCATGTTTTCATCCCCTTTATATTGAATCTTAGGTTTGGGAATTAATTCTTTGTATTAATTCATGATTATAATATACTATAAACCGTTATATAATGTCAAATATTAATTAGAGATAGAATGGATGATCATCCATGAATTATGAATTGAGAGTTATTAAATGAAAATAATCCATTAAATGGATAATTACATGTATCTCACATGAATTAAATGGTTAAAAAATAGTTAAAATAAATATATGAAGCATCTCTAGAATTTAATGTGATCCAAGAATCCATTAAAATTGTTGAGTTGTTGTTATGGTTAGGTATATTTAAATAAAGGGGTTACACTAAAATATCAATTAATCTAGAAATTTTTGAAGGGTATGTTGGGATATATGGTCTTCTAGTGGACATAATGTTACACTTGAGTTTCATGATATCCAGAAAGGATTAAAGGTTATACCAAGATTTAAGATATCCTAAGAAGATGTAAAGTTACATTGGAGTTTTCTATCTTTGAGGAAGGCTTAATGGTTATACTGTGAATTATATAATCCTTAGCGGAAATAAATGATAGAAAAAAATATATGACAGATTTGATTTTTATGGGTTATTCTAGGATTTATAGTCTCCCAGGAGGAATTATATTTACACTATATATTCAGTCCCTCTTGTAAGGATTTTGGATTATATTAGTATTTAATGACTCACTGAAAAAATTTAAGGTATACTGGAGTTTTATTGAATCCAAGAAGGGTTTTGGGACAAACTAGGATGCAATTAAACCTATAAGGATATAAATGTATAATATAGTTTTATTCCATTATATATGGCTTAATGTTTACACATGGATTTATAGTATCATAATAATCCTTAAAGGTACTCTTGATTTTCATTCCCCCCTAAGTAGGATTAAGATTAACATTGGGATTTAAGGAATACTGAAGGGATATAATGGTATGATAGTTTTTTTTGTTTCATTGATGAAGGATTATTATTTATACTAGGATTTTTGTAGTCCCCGTTGAATATAAAGGTACATTAGACAGTTTATCAATCTATGAAAGATTAATTAAAATGATTTTGTGTTATTTAGAGCATTGATTATTCTTGTGATATTCTTTCTATTATTTATTGGGAAGGGAATAAACCTCCATATAGTTTAGTTCTATTTAATGGGTCACACGATATAATTTATGGTCATTTGATAAGGGAAATAGAGTTTCCTCTGATTTTTAGGCATCTATGACCAATGATATTATATTATGGTCATTCCTCTAGATCCATTACATATTATAATTTATGGTTAAATAACTAATACGATATTTAAGTTATTTAATTTCATTTGGGATAAAATACTTGGTGAAAGGGACTTAGAAATAGCTGTGGTAGAAAATATGCTTTATCATCCCACCTGTGTCATAACATGATAAATGAAACATATAATAGTAGGATGGGGATTACACAACATTGGAGGTATATGAGGCATCAATATCTCTAATGAAAATATGTATGAGTATGAGGTTCATTAATTAAAATAGTATCCCATCTATTTATCCTACCTTACATATTTTTACCAATGTGGGGGAGGGGGATGAGTGGATGCAAAACATGTTTTCTATTGTGGGTGGATATTTTGGATTAAAATGGATCAGAAACAAAGACATGGGATTTGAAACATAAGTTTTGTAGAAAATTATGTTATATTGTTCCACAGAAAAGGGCATGTAATAGCTCATGGTCTTGAGGAACAAATTATAATGTAGATTTAAGCCAAATTGAATTCCCTAAAGATAAACTTGTATCCTCAATAGGTATTTATGAATATATATTAGTTAATAAATCCAAGATTCCATAAACAATGTTGACCTCATTTCTTAGGGGTACTAAATTGACTGAACCTCATGTCCCAATAAAGGTAAAGGAATTCCTTATTGTCTTGTTGATAAATGTCTTTGGGTATCCGTTATTATATTGATATGAGACCATGTTTACCAATAATGGACTTAAATAATAACCATTTGAAGGGGGAATGAATGTTGGTAATGTGAATATTCATTGGTATAACAATAGGTATTTGTAATAAGTAATAAATTAAAATATATAACTTTTATTTGGATGAAAAATCAATGTTTTTTCTATTAATGAAAGACAATTCATCTAAAAATTCTACAACAAACACCACACATGTGACTTTTAATGGTAATGTAGTTGCATAAGTAACCACTACAAGAAGAATGATAAACTGTGAAACTAATGAGGATTATATTTTTATCCATGTTATTGCTGAGGGATGTGTTGCAATGAATATGATTGAAAATAGGCACAATGTCACATATGTGACTTATGGGGGGAATGAGGCCATGAATGAAACCTAATTTGAATACATAATCACCCAATAAAAGTGAACTAGGGATGTATAGATCACCCATGTTGGTTCTATATTAGGTATTCTCATTTGACCTCAATATTAATTGTCCACTCTAATGGATTTATAGTTCAAGGATATCATGGAGGGAAGAGAAGGGAATGGGTGTGGCATGCTACCCCTAAAGAATTATATCAAGGATTTATTTTAGAAATAAAAGCGAATAATTCCAATGTGTTATATAATTCATGGAGATCATTTTACACTAAAACATCCCCAAAATATTTTGGACTCCTAAAGTGAGCTATAACATTGTTTATTTATATTAAATTTGGTCGTGGAATTCATCCTATGGTTGTGTAGTTTATACTTATATATTAGGAATAATTTTTTCACTGTGACTATTAGTAAAACATATGTTTCCTATGCATGCTTCAGAATGGGCCTTCATGCTGCTGAATAGGCCTTCATAGTTAGAAGAGGGGTAACATAGTTTCCCCAAAAAATTGAGTTCTTTTTTGGGTTCTTTGCATTATGAATTTTTACAGGTGTCATTATGTTCTTGAGTGAATTTGGGGTATCCTTGGTTTATTTATAAATTACATAGAGTTTTCCTTCTCAATAATTCATCCCATGCGTTATGTGGGCTATTCATGCCTTGAGTGTTCTACAATTTATAAATCCTATATATCCAATAGACCATAAAAAAATGATGGAAATAATAAATTATGTGTATATATAGTAATTAAATGTGTATTTATAGTGAATAAACATCTATGAGGGTTTTGAAAATGTATTATATGGTTTAAATATTCTTTTATTCAATAATATATAGAATAAATGGACTTATATTGGTATAATATTATCTCCACCATGTCACTAGATTGGGATATATTTTTGAAAGATCTATACCACTCGATTTAGGAGAAACCAAGTGTTACATAGACACACTAGTCATGACTTTTTTAGGGGGAAATGTTCTCATTCCTTGTGTTATCTAATCAAAGATAGTTTTCTTCAAGTGTGAGTTTGTTTTGGGTATAATCAAATACAATTTTTCTTGTTGCCACTTTATCATATTAGTTATATATTTTGGTATTTTACACGAGCAAAAAACAATAAGATATATTCACCAACATTTTGGGTGAACATTTTAGAAATACAATATTCCTTATGTCACATTTATTTATACTAGAAATTTGACATTTAGATAATTTAATTTTTTTATTATCATGAATATAGGAAGTTAATAAATATAATTTAAAATATAAATTCTAAAAATTATAAAACTAATTCAAGCCCCCATCAATGAGTTACATTATCACTCACTTAGATACTTCAAAACATATTTATGTATTGAAATAATTATATATTGAGTGACATAAAATATATTCCATTAAACTCATGAATCTTATATAATAGTTGGAAATTAAACATATACACTTAATATTATGTTTTTGTAGGATTCATGAAATGAAAAACTATAAAATAATCAATTGAATAAAAATAAACATATTAAGTGAATAATAATTTATTATAAATTAATTAAAAGGAATAGAACTTATGAAATTAATATGAGGAAGTTTATTTAACATAATCCTAATCATTATAATTTATTTATTTACGATTTTTTTATATGTGAGAAGTGAGTTGGGCCTCAAGGTAAGTGGTTCTCCCCTAGATCTCCCATATTTTTTTGAAAATTATTTCTCAATTATATATCCCCTCTTCAATTTCATCATTAAATTATTATTAATGTGAAAATTTTTTATTCTAAAATTATTTTTGACCCATTAATTCTCTACATATATATATTTTATATTAAATTTTTATACATTAAATTGTTTATAATATTTATTTCCCCTATTTTATTTCTCTGTGGTGATGTTCAATAATAATTTCATTAGATCCAAAATATTCTATGCTGAAAGTTTCTTTATGTCTCTAATTTTTTTTATTTTCATAGGATTTGGTCTTTCTAGAGGAGTTTTCATAGGTAGATGTTAGTTTTTAGGGGATTAGACATGGTAGGGGAGGGTGATCCTTATGGATAGACTTCACTGGGTACCTGATGTTGTGGATAAGGATCCTCGGGGATCTAGGTTAACGGGGGATCCTGAAGATGGCCCTCAGATGGATAATGATGCTATATTGGGTACCGGATGGGGTACTAGGTATTTAATGATATGGAAAAAATACCCAATCACCCCATTTCACTTTATTTTAAATTTTTATTTAGAGAATTAATGTATTTATAAAATTATTTAAATTAGACATACCACATATTATATGCCTAAAAAACAAGACACACTCCCCCTCCATCCATGGATCCTTCTCTAAACAATATTGTATATCCTTTAATTGTGCTTTAAATCATGTATTACCTGTCATATTTTATAATTAGAATTAGGTCTATAAATACTCTTCCATATATGTTTTGTATCCCACATTTTTATAATGTATTTAATAGAATATCCCAAATTAATGTGTTTATGTCAGGTTTTACAATTTTAATCGATTAAATATGGATTATCTAATGATATTCAAAAGGGAGAACATACTATGATGAGTAATGTGGTGTAAAAATAGTCATTTTTTATATATGTTTCAATTAATAAGTCACATGAGGCCATGATAAATTTTTTTATCTTACCTTAATAAAACATGATTTATTTTACATTTATTTTTTTAGTTGGGTACCTATTTTTAGAGTCCAGATTCTGCTACCTAGTGAGGTATTTTTCTTCCATTTTCTCTCATGATATGTTCTTTGTTTATTTTGTGAGTAACACTTTACCCAAATACCAATGGAGTGTTCCAAAATCCATTTTATGGTTTGGAAGTCCATGATATGTTGATATTATCCCCATTTGATAAAGGGATGTGTTTTATGATGAGATGTAACATGAGGATTACATTTTATATGGGTATCAAGGTTATATTTTAGTTTTTTTCTTTACTAATTTTACTTTATTGGTGTGGGATACCCAACTATGATATTTATGGTTATGTGTTGCAGTTTCAGTGTTTCAGATTGTTGATAACTATGTTGTGAGTGTGAGACCCAACATTATATTATATTAATCTAGTTTTGGACATAATTATGACAATATAATGAATAGAATGACTTATTGTAAAATTATTTTTTATAAAATGATGTATTTAATGTAATATGATACCTTTATTTAATTTGTTTATACCTTCATGTAGATGTATTGATATACCATAAGTATTGGAACATTATTTATGTGGGGATTACTTTACTATTTTCATTATATTATTTTAATATGGACTTAGGATTTCCTATGGCTAAGACTGATCCATTCTTTGGAATCATAACCACATTGTATTATTCTTTTCATGAGGATGGTTTTAGAATCCTTAAGGATGAGATCAATATAGACAAGGCGATATATTTTCTATTTTCATTACATTTTTAAAACGAATGCTTGAGATGAGAATTATATTGATATTAATACAAGAATGGGAATTCAGGTCACTATCTGAATTGTAATATAATGTTAATTTGATCATACTTCTTCCAATAATAGTCAAGGTAGGAGTGGATAATATATTGGTGGATTAATTAGCATTATCATGTGTGAAATTAATTATTTTTGTAATGTTTAATTATAATTATTAACATATTACATTGATAATTCACTCCCATTTTTAATAGTTTTTAGAGGAATTATTGTTGCTAATATACAGATATGTAATGACACCCTATATAAGAATCTCAATTCATTTTTATAGTATATGGTTTTTGAATTTGGTATGTTCAAGGGAACAAAAAATTATTGATAACATACTATTAGTAGTGTAAGATTCAAGAGATAGAACTACGAAATGACTTGAGTTCCACATTGTAGTTTTCTCCTTTATTTTCATTATTTTAGTCTGTGTTTGAAATTATTTTCCCTTTATGGGGCTTGTCTGTTGTTGTATTAATTTTTTCAATTAATGTTTCTTTTTTATATAGAATGCGACTTATTATTTAGTTGAACATAGATCTCATATATAATATACATATTTTGTAATTATATTTTGGTGGTAGTTAGTTAATATTTATTGAACTATTATTTAATGTTATATGTAATAGAGCGTACAGTCTCCCTAGGATGTTATTTAATAACCTCTGGAATATGGGGAAGAGTACATAAGGTTATATGATACAAACAATCTAGGAAATGTTTTTCTAACCTAGGTAAAGATGATATAATGTTTTATCAAATCCTAGTTTTATTTTGTCTTACTATTTAGGAATAGTATATGGAGACTATATTTTTTTAGACTTAAGAAAGTCATTGTTTCTTGTATTAGATGACCCATGTATTTGAAATTTATATTTTATAGTTGAGGTTAGTATTATTTTAGGTATTTCTTTGTTTTTATTTTATGATTTACAACACATATGGTTTATTTTTAACAATTGATTTTCCCATTATTAACCGGGGTAAAAATAGTGGTAGTGTTTGTTTATATTATTTTCCATGTAGGGTTCACAAGAAATTCCTATACTTATTTCTTACTACATCCCTCATTTATGAAGTGGATTGTTTTTCATAAAATATAATCAAGATCCTATATAGGGATTTACTAGATATCTTGATACTGTAAATCTACTACACAATTTTCATAGATTTAGTTTTTATTAAATTTTAAGGGAATATTGTTTGAATCATATTTATATATTCATTCCTTCACAAAAAATCATGTATCCCAAGAATATTCTTTGGTTATGTGACAAACTTATATTGATGTGTTCACATATAACATAGTAGGATGTATTGTCTAATATAGAATATCATCTTTACAAAATTTTCAACATTGATATAAATTTATTCTAAGGTCACTTTTTTATTTCAATAACATTCTATGGAGTTGAACTCTATTCGAACACCTAGAGGTTGGGTTGAGCATGCACCACCATTGATTGAAATGTGCCCCCAATTTTATCATTACCTCTTCTTGATCAATATATTTGATTGATTATACTAAGTTAATTTTATTCTACTGTAATTAGATCACTGAGAGTGGTTGTTTTTATATAAAATATGACAAGATTGTTACATTTGAAACATCCACATGTATTATTAGGAAGGGTGGACCCTCTGATTAGTTGTTTTGTGTGGAATCCATGAAATTTATCATTGGATATATTCAGATGCCCTTGGATTTTATTTTAGATAAGTAAATATATATTTAATGGGAACTAGAGAAGAATTAGTGTGGTTTCCATGCCTAGGAGCATCAACATTACTGGATATACTAGAATGAAATTATAGATTATTTCATTGAAAAGATAATTTTTGAGATATTGAGAGCTAATAAGGCTCGAGAGTTTATTCATCTCATATGAGGGATTATATCATTGATGGAGCACGATTATAGTTTTCTTCATTTACTTAATTTTTCTCACATACATAATTCAATTAATATTTATAGGGTATTTAATTTTGAATATGGCCTAAACAATTCGATACAACTTTAGTTGATCAAATTACACCTAATTTATTTCCCAAATTTTGACAATATGGAACTCAATTATAAGAGAAAAATAGTACTATATATTATTCCATGTTATTATATCTCATATCATTGTAGTGTAAGTGGATCCTTCAAAGTTATGGAATAGTGATATAATGATTCCCACTGTTTTAGTGACATAATGGCCAGTTGGGGCCATAGTTATTCATCTCCCAAAAATGGGAGGGATTTTAATATTTGTTATAAATATTTTAGATTGGTAAATTATTGAACAATGTTACAATGTGAACCTATTGATTTTTTATCATATTTGAATATATGACATTTGTATCTTTATTTACATGGATCCTATCGTTTTAGTAGTTATCATAGGTATAGTGAGGCTCAGGGATAATGTGTTGTATTTGTTACCTTTATAAATGGTAGTAATTACAAATATTCTAACCAAACAATGTGTGGATAAGGATGTAGTTATGTATAGTTTTGGAAGTAGGATAGTTACCCTCAGAGAACTTAGTCAGCATGATTAGAGAGTAGAGGTAACATCTCATTCTAGTTTTACACTATCGATCCATATTCTACATATCATAGTCATGAGATATTAATCATTTGAAGTATGAATTAAAAGGTAACGACTCTTCAATGTATTTAATTTGATACGAGTGAATAACATTAATTTATAAATAGTATGTTTACTAATGATAATGGTAAGTTTATTGAGGACATTTAGGGGGATATGCCACATAATAGGTCTTTAGTGTTTTGAACTACGTGCATTCAAAAATTTATAAGATCTCATTTTATAATTTGTGGATATGATCTTCTCTTAATTTTCATATTATTAGAGATTGATATTGGTGATATGATTCTTGGGATGGATTGTATAACATTATATAGATAATATATAGAATATATTAATTAATTATTATATTTTTCATATATTATTGGTGATTTTTGTAATCTTATTGGAGAGTATATTTGTAGGTAGGATATTTGAGACCATACCAGTAGTAGTTAGTGATAATTTCATCAATGTTTTATAGTTTGGTATTTGGGGATTAAGAGGTGTTGTATCTCATTTATGATCCCATTATTTTTTAGTTCTAGATTTTTAATTATCAATGACTTTATATGGTTTTCACTAAATATATTGGTCAATTTTATATTTGATATTATATTAGGAATTTGGATTACAATAATCACACTAAAATGGATGCAACATGTAGATATTAGAGAGTTTCTGGTTCACCTAGAGCATCTTAATGTTAATGGATTTATTCACCTAAGAACACCCCCTTATGGATTTATTTCCCACTCTTTCCCACATTTACTTTATGTTTGTTATATTACATTCATATAAACGGTATATGATTAATAAGGTGAGAAAATGATTATTTGATAATTATGTCAATGTAAAGAGTATGTGAAGTTAGCACATCCCATGAAGGGTCTAATTTTCATGTTTGTATCTCTATTATTGATTTAATAATTATTTTTGAAATTCTATATAATTACAATACCAGTTACCCTTACGTGAATGTGATGAATTAGAAGCATACATCGATGTGAAAATTTTTACATATAAAATATTATATATTTGTAGGTATAAGAGGTTCTACAAACACACAGTTGTCATGTGTTTTTGTTAGAGTTTAGTTATGTGCATATAAGAACTCTAGAACATAAACCCATCTATAAAGGTAGTATGTGTGGAGGAGTTGAGATTGATCCAATGGGATGAGTTACCTATGCATCCTTGTGAAGGGAACCAAAACCTATATATTTCATTGCCTTTTGAAGATACATTTCATTTTTTAATGATACATGTCAAGGTCCATTATGGAATCATTGAATATTAGGAATCCATGAGAAAATATGTCCCTTTATGGTCTTAAGTCTATGATGAATGATGATAATTTTAAGGTCATGAAATTAAGATTGAGAAATCTTATAGTTTAATATCATATTATTACGATCCATTTTGACCTGTTTAAAGTCACGTGGAATGTACTATAGGTCCAAAGGGTCCTAGTAATTTCTAGTATGGGATATACACATGAGATTCCCTATTCAACTTCAAAAGTGGATTAGGTAAAGGTGGGATGTGGAATTCTATAGACTTGACTCCCATTTGTATTCATGGTGTCATAGACCATCCCAAGATGGGGCTAGAGTGTCATGTGCCCAAATCCCACCTCCATTGGCCTGGGGTGGTGATTAGTGTTAATGGTATATTGAACACGGGTCGACCTTTAACTATGTACCTACACACAAAATGTACCCATATTGATGAAGAAGTTTATAGTGAGAATGATAAGAGATGAAAGACAATAAGGAAACAGGAATGAATGCAAAACCTCTATATTGTTCAAGTGTATGATATTGTAAAGTGAAATGTAATGGGAAGAATACCAAACCAACCATATATATGTCCCAACTTGAAAAAACTGGAAAGTAAAATGATGAGAGAACTCGTCTCTAGATCTCTAGGATCTAACCAACATATACAGTCTGAAGTACCAGGTATCCCTAATCTATTATGAAGTCAGCGTTGACCTATCTTTCATTATCATAAGATATGAAAAATTTGAAAAAATCCCATGCTAGGGTGAGTATATACATACCTAGTAGGACACCCCAATATATGAAGGGGGCAGTGAGAGATTCAATTGGAACTGAAAGATAGTGGATAGTAAATATTATATAGCTCAACCGAAGAAATAAAATGTAAAACTCATCAAATAAAAGGGTGATCAACATAGTGTGTAGATAAACTACACGTTGAATCTTTTCCACCCATAACAGGAGAGTATACTCATCTAACTATGAGAAGAAAAACACAGAAATCATGTGTCATACATCACGCATATTCACATCTCATGGAAATAGAGTCACCAAATCCAATGGTGTGGATAAATATGTATAGATATATATTCTCAATCAAAAGAATCCCAAATGTGAGAGAAAAGGAATCTCCATATCTCAGATAAAACCATGAAGAAGAGTCAACATTATTTCCAAAAGTCTATCAGTGATGCCCAAAATCGAGCATGTTTGGCCAAAATTAACCATCTAACTCATGCCACAACTCGTCACTCGGCCACACAGTTGACTGGCTAAAATATTAAGGTAGAGTACCCATACCCTAGTATGATAGGAGGGTTCCAATCAATTGTATAACACCATTGCCCAGTCATACTGAAGTGTTCCACTCTCTATGATGGTAGAGGACCCATTTCCAGTCCAGCATAAGGGTTCCACTCTAGGTGATAGTAGAGGACCAATGACCAGCTCGATTAGAGCGTTTGACTCTAGGAGTAGGTAGAGGACCCTTGCCCAGCCCAACTAGAGGGCCTCACTATAGATGTCCGTATATGACCCACTCCCAACCCATCTTGATGGTTCCACTCTAGAAGTTGGTAGAGGAATCCAGCCTAGAACATCCATAGTGTTACACTATAGAAATAATCAAGGTCCCATGCCCATATTAGCTAGTTGTTTCTACTTTGGAAGACAATAGAGGACCCACACCATGTTCCAACAATCATGTTCCACTCTATTGGCAGAGGACCCATGCCATTCCCAGCCAAATGGTTACATTATAGGAGATTATATAGGACCCATGCCATGGGTCTGTGGTAGGTTTCCACTCTAGTCACCGAGAAGTGATGACCAGTCCAATTGAAGGGATCCACATGAATGTCTATATAGGACGCATTCCCTACTTAGTAGGAGGGTCCCACTCAAGAAGACTGTAGGGGACCCAGTCCCATCCTAACTAGTTGGTTCCAAACTAGGAGTGTCTGGTGATCCTGAATCATCATTTTCATCATCTACCACCACCTTACCAAGCAAAAATCCTTTGATATTCCACATAATATCTCTTAAAGTAACAATAGAGGGATCCTCTATGTTATACATGGGAAAAACACATGATAGGCAACTCACGGGCCAAATTCCATGTCAAAAAATAGGAGATATATAATATTAATGTATCCTCAAAAGAAGAAAAAGGGTACACGGTGTGTGAGGGAACCCACACAATGTGTGGTGCCACTCAATCACCTGGCCATGTACCTGGTGGTATAAGGATACCAGACAGGTAGGATTACATGACATGTGGAGGATATATATGGTGTTCCCATGCCACTCTATGTACCTAACATGTGTTTGGACATATCCTTATACCCAATCCATGTCCATGTAATTTTACCAATGTATGTGTACTTTAGTAGTCAGTGTTATTATTTACGTGAGGTGCCACCCATGTGATATGGAAATGTCTATGTACTCGAGAACATGGCATGTTTACGTATATGCGCTCCATCACACGACTCATCCACACAAGGAAGGAGGTACAAAAAATATATGGAAACAACATTGTGAGCTGTCCTTGTGAAGTCACTAAGCCCTAGACACTACAACAAAGGGGATAAATGCCAAGTGTTCATTGTGATAAATGGAATGTAGTAGAGATTTTCACTGAATTTTATACCATCTATTGGTAGGAAATTGTTTCCATCAACCCACAGGGGTTCTGCCTTATGCACTGCATTACTCAGTTTTCTATGATGTTTAAATTTCATAATATGATCACTAAAATGATCTAATACATCCGGAAAATTCCTATATATGTCCTTGGTTACCCAATAAATCCCTCTTTCATAATTTATTAATGATATTAAGGGTCTTTTCGGGGTTAGTACCACCTGAAAATGTTGAATTGGGATTGCAGGGTCCTATGGGTGAAGAAGACAAAGACATTGCGGGGAAAAGACATAAGAAAAAAAATAATTACCCATCATTTGACAAGATTTCATGGTTAAAAATAAATAATCGTCATGTATGGGTAATAAATCAATTAAAAACAACTATTTAATCAGAACAGGGGTGCAAAATCATGAAATTATTGGTGTAGATCAAAGAAGTGGATTTATCCTCTAAATAAATGAAATAAAAATGGTCGTAAAACCAAAAATGATGAGTCCAACATGGATATTGGATTGTTATTTTTTGAAGGTAATTATTAGTAATTATTGGAAGAAATTATTATAGTTCATGCATCCTAATCAGTTTGAATCTAGAGTTTCATCATCATCTGAGGTAATTCAACTATTAAAGGATGGGACGAAACTCAAGAATCCTCCCATGGTTTATGTGGCTAACGCTAGAGGATTCTCCAATGAGATATTCTTATAGAATATAAAATTATGGTAAAATAATCAATTAATTAATTTAATTTACTAAAATTAATAATTGAATATACCACCCATGGTAAAGATATTTGAATGCCCTATGACGACCTATTTTTTGTCGCACCAAGGACAAACATTATTTTATGGACTCAATAGTGGGTTTAGAGTCATGATATGATATTCTATTTAATATTATTACTATTTTATTCAAGAAATCAATGAACACTAATTATTAAATATTTATCATATTTTAATAAAATTAATTTTGGGAAAACCCTGTCCTCAGAATCACACACTATATTTATACATAAATTTTAAAATATATGTAAAAATATTTAAAAAAACTATATAGTAAAAGGGTTTCTATATCATTATATTCTTCATTTTTCACCTCGAAAAAGAAAAACCAAACAAAAAACTTGGGGTTATTATATCTAACATGGCTCTCCCACTCCTAGGATCTCTCTTACACGTTTTCATGCTACCACAATATATGAACGAAGGTGATGGTCTGTCCAGGAGGTGTCCTATCTTTTCTATACTCTACCACCATCGGGTGCTTCACAAAGGTGGTTCCATCCTCGATGTCCCAATCTCCCCATTTGATGGAATTAGTGGGTTAATACATGTATCTCCTCAGTGGGGTCATGTGGAAGAATTCATTCACCAAATCCAGTTATGGGGTTATGTTGAGGCGATAAACAACATTTGTAACCCTATGCACGATTGCAAATGAATTGATGAACCTCCGAGATAAATTTCCTCCTCATTAAAACCTATTTAATCCTCATCATGGAGAGTCTCTTTAGAAAACATGGTCTCCCCACTAGAAATCTATGGGGAAATGATGGTGTCTGAATTAGATTTTTGTCTTCTCTGGGTAGTCCTCCTCCGATCATGGATGTCCCAAACCCTATTCTTCTAAACCTGAACAAGATATAGACCCATAAGAGTTGTCTCACAAACCTTTTTTCTACCTCAAGGGTGACCTTTAGGGTCACCCATATAGGGACTCAAATGGTATCGTGCCTACAATAGAGTGGTAGCTATTGTTTTATAAAAACACTACACATGGATTGTTATTATACCAACTCTATACAAATTTTAACATGATATCCATCATCATATACTCCCAAAAATGTATAATACACTTGGAATTCCCAACGTTCTTGTGGTGAAAGTCTATAATAAACCCCTTTTGGGCCCAGAATTAATTTTGTATGCCTCTATATAACTGAGATGTAAACCATGAATCATGATTGGAGACAATAACCAAGGTAATCCCATGATAGAGAATGATCTATTGCATGTTCAACTCCCCCAAACTCACTTCTGGAATCTACTTCCTAACAACAAGGAAGTGTATCGATATTGTGAGCTAGTCAAATATCATCGATATAGAATGGAACTATGATGTACATTGAATCCTCCTAACAAAGTCCATGGATATTCCATCCCACATCTGATTTGGGTTCTCAAGGGGATGAATCAAACTTACTGGAACATGGTTCTCTGCCTTATCCAACTGAGAATCAAGGCACTGATAGATAAACTCAGCTATGATCTATCTCATCTTAAACCAATAAAAATATTATTTATGGTCTATTAACCCAATCCCACACTAGGATGTATGGCTAGGGGAGAATTTTGGAACTATCACATCACCTCCTCCCTCATCGTGACCTGGACTGAAATCCTTCCCTGGAATATGATTAAGTGATTCCCTAATTAATAATATCTATATGGGGATTACACCATTGATATAACTTTATGTATGTTCTCAAAGATAATGTTTCCCAGCTAGGATACTCCTACAAGCTCAAGAGGTGGAGGAGTTAACAAAATCAAATGATGAAAGGATTTACCCTCTTCTCCTCTATGGTCAGCTACAAGGAAAAAAACTACTCCGAATCATCTTAGAACAAGTGAACATGAGAATTATTGTTAAGGTATTATATTAATAAGACCCCATTACCGAGATTATAGAGAATATTGAAGTCTTATACCTGTTGGAACTCAAAAATATGTTTTTATGTCAGGTTCATGTCTCTTTGTGTGAAGAGAAACATGATAATCAGATTGTCTGGGTAAAACACAAAGATCTCCCATGAGTTAATGCCTCTATATCCTCAATGAAAAGAATATATTTTCCAGATCTTGGTCAAGAGTCACATATTTCTACTTGTGGTGTATTATCTATCTGCAACCATATGTGATAACTTCCTTCCACTGCATCAATACAAATATGATCCCATCTCTTGAGGCATCACAATACACTATAGCCACTACCTCCTCTGGTAGACTCATAGGAGCACTCATCAGCCTTTGTATCAACTCCTCAATGGCCCTATAGAATTTACCAATCTATGTATAAGACTACCCTTTCCTAATCATGGTGGTAAAAGGAGATGGAATCCAAAATATGTTAGCCACAAACCATATATAGTACCCCTCCAAACCAGGAAAGCTTCACTACTTTGTCAATCGCTAAGGTGGATCCCCTGAAAGAATAGCCTAGATCATTGTTGGGTCCATGTCTAATCCATGATTAGAAATGAAATTACCCAAAAAGTGATCCTCATGCATCTAGAATATACAATTCAAAAGTTTCCCATAAATTTGGGTCCTTTGAAGTTATTATAGAAGAAACCTCAATTGATCTGCATGATCTCCCTCCGATATGATGTAGATTTGTATATTTTCATTGTGTAAAACCAAAAAATGGCCCATGTATGGCTGGAAAACCAAGTTTGTAAACTAAAAAAACATGGCAAGTAATATTTTCACACTAAAGGGAATCACTATGAACTCATAGTGTCTATAGAGATATTGGAATTCTAGCTTTGAGGTATCACCCCCCTAAACCGTCAACTAGGGGTAGTGAGAATATCAATTGATCTTCAAGAACCATATAGTTCCTAAAAACAAGTCAAAGAGGTCACCTAACATTGTCAAGTTGTACTTTTTCATTATACTGGTCTAGTTTGGGCAATGATAATCCTGGAAAATCCATAAGCACTCGTCCACCTTTTTATGAGAAACATTGAAGCTTCCTTAGGGGACACACTAGACCTGATGAAACCCTTACCCCAAAGGTCCTCCAAAAACAACCATAGCTCCTAGAGCCCGTTAGGGGCCATCAAAAATGGTACAAGAGATATTATATTAGATTTTGGATGAAAGTTGATAGAAAAATACATATCCAACATCAAAGGTAATCTAGCAGTGTACTTAGGGAAGACGTCCATATAATACACCACAACAGAAGGTGTCTAGATTCCTAAAGTGGTTGATGCACCAATGGATATACTCTCCAATTAATATGTAATGGGTTGCAGCCTCTGTCGTAGAACCCACATGTCCTTCCAAGAGACATATCTTGTATACAAGGGTGAATCTAGTGCTATTAGTGCGTAACCATCTGACTCATATATGGTGACATTCAATCTAGACTCAAACCATGGACAACCAATCCATAACCATAATGATGTTACTTGGTTCCAATGTGATGTCCAAAATGTCCCATGTGAAACTATATCTCCCAAGCTATAGATTGCACTATTGGTATATAAAAGATACATAAGAAGTGTTCCCCGTATGATCCTCGGAGAAAATCTTCTGGTATAAGGCACAATTGGGAGCTAAAACTCTCAAATAAGGAGTATAAATATCATTGAATTAATGTAATTCAGGTCTACTAATAATGAAGCATGAGTATAATAGAAATATATCATACCTCTAAAACATATCATGTGTTATGGGGTCATAAGCCTCCAGATCTTGTTGCTATCAATGAACCTGGCTTCCAACTCCCTAAGCCTGATGTGGTGAGCATGGTGGAGGTGGTGGAAGAATTTAAATGCATCATAAAAAAACCCATAGCTCCTCCTTCTCCTCTCTCAACTCTTCCTCCATGGGTATTACCCTACCCTCAACAGGGATACCCCTAAGCATGGCGCTTATTCTACTTTTTTGGTCCATTATCTATCTTCCAGCACTCCATGGATTATATAGTTAAGAATTCACATGCTATGTGGCCTCACCCATCAAAAGAATATCCTAGAACCACTTCATACTACCCCACTTGTCATAATTATCCCTACACCACAAGACAACAAGACTGAGTCTAACCACCTTAGGATCACCTACGCTAAGAACTACCTAACTAGCGCATGCCAGTTTATTTAGATGAATCACATCTATGTCACCAACTTTTGACTCCTGCTATTTGGTACCCCTCTAAAATTTATCTCCCTATCACTAGTGCACGCTTCAGCACCCTAACATATGTGGGGATGAACAATGGAACGACGCTGTCATGGATCTCTCTGCGGAGTCCCCACTCAAACTATAATTCTTGAAAGTATCCATATTAGATCATTTGAAGTTAGAGATGGGTATGGTCTATTATCCTCATTTAACACTCAAAAACCATCAAACCTCCCATGTGTAGCTTTAGAAGCTCCTAAATACAAAATTATTGAAAAAATGTTGGGTCAAAATCCTCACGGAATAACGATTGGAATTCGGGATGTGAGAATTTCGACTCATAATGAATCTGATTAATAAGAATCCACCAACACCCAACAAATTCATGGAAAAGTGTATCCACTAAGGTAACCACCTGTTCCATTGGAGACCAAATAAGTCAAATGAAATGTACAACCGACTATAGATGATCCTCTATTGGTTGAGGATCTTTATATCTATGGAACATCATTATCACTTGTTGATAGAACTCACAGAGTGTACTAATCCTATGTTCATCCTCACCCTTCTCTACAAGGATGATCTATTTCTCAACTGGGGGAGGTGTTTCTACCTTCCCTCCTAGAGGGAGAAGCATTACGACGGACCCTTAACCGAGGTCTCATCACTCAACATATCTTCTTCATGATTTGAAACTGATATTGTACCTGGATGTATTCACATATTCATCCTGAAATTTTAATTAAGATGTACAATAGTCAAATGAGAATATGTATATATATATATATAAATAACAGTAATGAGGTATTGGCGCTATAAGGACAGCTAAGGTATCAATCCTATATGATGCATGTACTACTAATCCCTATTAACCATGTCATGGTACATTGAGTCTAAATGTAGGTAATCATGGTCCCATTGAATAGATACATCATCTTACCACACCACCACCAGATTTTTTGGCTTGAGAGTCATACATGATAAAAGTTTACAAGATTTCACTAATCCAAACCAAATCATCATAAGGGGACTACTCTAGAAAATTTCCCTAGGAAAGAACTACTATGATACCAATCAGTCAGGACCCAACCCTCATTTAAGATGGAGAAACAACTATATCAAGCCCACCACCATAGTTCATGGGTGGAAACCAACGCTAAAGGCATATCCAATACAGGGATTTCATTGAGTATGTACCTAAATTTACACACACAACCTTTTTGATGTATAAGTGAAGATGGATAATAATAAAATTTGAAAACAAAACATGGGGAATAACTAAGCATGTAAAACATCCAAACAGTACAATAGTATGGTAGTATAAACTAAATAGTATAGTGTCAAAATTCATCCCCAAATAGAATGATGTACCAACCTAAAATAACTAAAAAGTAAAATGCTAACAGAACCCAGGTCTTGATCTCTAAGATTTCACCACTTTACATGGTTTGAATAACTTGGTTTCTCTAATCTCTACTGAATTCACCACTAATATATACATTATCTTTATAAGACATGGTTCATGCGGGAAAATCCTACGAAGGGGTAAGTATATACATAATGAGTGAGATATACCTAATTCTGAAGGGGGGATATGTAAGTCATACAATAAGAATATAAATGTAATAGATAGTAAATTGGATATATATCAACCAAATAAAGATAGTGTAATTTCATCCAATCATAGGGGGATCAACATGATTAGTAGATGAACTACACATTGAATCTTTTCCACCCATACTTGGAGAGTAAACCATGAAACCATGAGATTCTAAACATGAAAAAAATGGCATACCATGTACATCTTCGTATCTATTGGATATAAAGAAAAAAAATACAAATGTGTGGATATTAATACATATAAATATTCTTAATCAAAATAAAACCAAATGAGAGCGAAAGTGGACCACCATCTTACAGCTCATCCAAAGAAGAAGAGTCACCAATAGTTCTATAAGTACATCAATTTTTCCAAGGATCTTGTGAATCATCCCAAAAATAACCATCAATGTCAAGCCACACTTATTCACTATAATGCATAGTTGAGGGGAAATAATCTCTAGGTATAATACCTATTCTTGGATATAATAAGAGGGTTTCACTCAGTGGAAGAGGATCCATGCCCAGCCCAGCTAGAGGGATCCACTCTAGATATCAGTAAGAGAACCCATACCCAGCCCATCTTGAGGGTAGCACTATAGGAGTCGGCATAGAACCGATGCCCATACTAGCATTAGGGATCTACTCTATGAGTTAGTATAAGACCCATTCCTAAAATAGATATAGGGTTCCAATATAGAAGACATTAGAGGACACATGCCCAGTACAATTGGAGGGTTAAACTATTGAGGTCAGCTGAGGACCCATGCACAGCTCAGTTAGAGTGTTCCACTGTAGAAGTCAATAAGGACCCATGCGCAGCCTAGCTAGAGGGTTCCACACAGTTTTTTAATAGAGGACCCATTCCCTATCCCAACATGATGGTTTTGATCAAATGGTTGTTTAACCATGCCCAACCTAGCGGGAGGGTTCCACTCAATGAGCCTATAGAGGTCCCATGCCAGGTACCAACAAGAGGTTTCTACTCTAGTCATTGAGGAACCATTCATCGGACAGATGGAGGGTTCAGATAGAATTTATTTTGAGGACCTATTCCCTACCCAATAGGAGGGTTTCACTTTATATGTCTATAGAGGACCCATAAACATCCCAGTTATAGGATTCCACTCTAGAAGTCTCTAGAGAACATGAATAATCACTACCATCGTCGCGGTTTTCTAATAATGTTTCATGATAAAAACAATCAAAATCATATTTAAAAAGTGAAAAATAGTGGAACCATCAGTTTCAAAACAAATAAACAATCATTATTGGATAATCAAAGTCCAAAATTTGAGTCTAAATTAATGAGATATAGAATGTTGACATTTCTTCAACTGAAGAAAAGGGGTAAATAACATATGAGGGGACCCACATGACATGTCCTCCCACTCCATCACTTGGTAGATTCCCAAGAGGTATAAATCTCACCATTAATGTAGTATTACACAAGGTTTGGGGGTTATACACAATGTTCCATTTCCAATAAGAGTCCCACCCATGTACTTGGCCATGTCAGTGTATCCATGATGTATCAATGTACTTTACCCCATGTCCATATACTTTAGTACATGGTGTGACTCCTCATATGAGGTTCCACCTATTTTCTCTACCCATTTCCATGTACTCGTGTGCATAATGTGAACCTTATCGTGTTATCCACCACACAACTCACCCATATGGGGAAATAGGTACATGACGTGTAGGGTGTCTACATGAAATTACATATTTATGAAATCTAGAAACACTAACCATCACAACCAAGGAACTGCATTATGTGTGTTCAAAATTATACATAGAATTTCTTCGAGAATTTCATATTATCATAGATCTACATACAACACATAGATTCAGACAATTCTACTAAATATATCTATTTATTTCCACCCGTGATTAGTGGATCTCATTTGGATCTTTTGTTTCAATCTATTTGTTTGCAAGAAATTGATTCCTTTAACCCATGGGGGTTTAATCACACACACTTCACACACTTGTTTCCTCCAGTTTTGAATATTTGGACTCTTATAATTGAAAGGATCAGGAATATCCTACACACATCCTAGATCTATCCCTGGTTCATTTATCTATCCATCATTCTTCATTTTATCACTATTCTGAGGGTCTAATCAGTGTTGGTATCACCCAACAATGTCGAACCAGATCTATGGGTTCATTCCAATTAATTAAACAAATAAATTGAGGTGAAAATAAAAAATAATTTTCTTTAACAATCATTGTAAAATGATAAATAACTGGGATAACCGGGATAGAAAACAATTGAAAAAAAATTAATTGGTACAAGGGATCTTTCTTAGGACATAATTAAAATAGATCAAAGAAGTTGATTTATCCACTCAACCATTTTAATCAACAATGGTGTAAATCAAAAATTGAATATTTCTACATGTATATTCGATCATTCTTTGTTAAATAATTTTCTTTACAATTATTTGAAGAAGTAATTACAATAAATATATCCTGATCTTATCTATTATATAGCCTCATCATCTTCTATGTCAATTATCTAATAGAAGGAGGGGAAGAAGCTTTGGAATCCACCCAGGGTTTATATAGAAAACTACGAAGGATTATACAAGGTAACATTCTTATAGAAAATTAATGTATGTTAAAATAATCAATCAGTTAAATTAAATAAATTGATTAACCAATTGATCATACCTTCAATAAGAGAGATATCTAAAATCCCTGTGCCAACCTATTTTATGTCGTGTCTAGGGTTTACATCACCATTAAGATGAAACAATGGCCTCATATTTCTGATAATTTTTTAATATTTAACTGAATTTATTTATAAAACCATTTTGGTACAATATAAAATAAATTTTATATTTCTATACAATTAATTTCGGCCACATTAAGACTTGGAATCACATACTGTCTCAGTACATCTATCGATAAATATATGTAGAATTATTTATATGTATTATATTTAAAAAATAGGGTTTTTATAAATGGATTATTTATTAGACCTAATAATATTGTTTGAAAATTTGAAATAAGTTTTCCCTTAATGAAAATATATGAATAAGTTTCTTTAGGAAACCACATACATGGTAATTTCATGTGTAAATTTCACTAGAAGACATTCATGGAAGGGTCCCATGCCCATATGTTTTTATCATCAACTTAAAGTGGTCCCTTAAAATGATTATAACTATTAAAAAATATATTTAAAAAATTTTCCTATTACATTACATTAATTTTTTATTATAAAATCATCTAATGTGGAAGCTTGTAAATGATGGGTGAATGCTTCAAGAATATAGATGTGACAAATATTTATCTTATCTCATATATAAGGTTGTGGTTATTATATAGGAATGGGAACTGAGTGAATATACAACTACTAGTGACCATCTGGGGCCCTTGGTTCCCTTGGATATGGGGAAAACATGGGTGTCAGGAGAACATGGTGCCTGATGATAAGATTATAGTGTGAAATGTGTATGAAGAATAAGTAATATGGGGAGGGCAATAAACACATAATGTGAGGTGAAATAGGAACTATTTGTGACAAAAATTCACCTATATTGTCACCATATATTTTTAAATCCACAAATATTCTAAATAAATTGTTTGAATTCCAGCTATAATCAGACTATATTTAATGAAATGCACCCCCATGAATTTTATATAATAAGATTGATGAGGATAAAATTATTATTTATTTGTGATCTATGTACGAAAGTGGATATGATTAGGTGCTTATATAAAATATGTGGTTTCACCCATCGGTGTAGGAATGGTGTGTAATCTGTTTGGTGTGCATACTAACACACTATAAATTTTGTTTGCTTTGGTAAGGGATCATGGGATAATAATACCTTCAATATAAGTAGGATGTAAAAAATTTTAAGGTATATAATAAAACATGGGGATTAATATAGATCAGTCTATCCAATTTATCCAAATTATATGATTTCTTTTCAAATTTCTCCACACCTGTTTATTTCATAACTAAGAGTGGGTGGAAATTCATGGAGAATGGTTTTTAATGACCGCGAATGGATGGTTGGTCATGATATACCTTGGTGAGAAACATATGTAAAAATAAATGCATATAATTCCTTGGCCATATGAAACTCAGTGTGATGGATATAACATCGTGATCTAAGCACCATGACCTAACTGCAATGATCTCGGTGAAATATAACACACAATAAAAATTTCATCCCCTTATCTTCTTAATTTTTCTCATGAAAATATTCTTAAGAACTATTTTAACTATTTTAATTCTACAATATTATTCATCATAACATTTTCATATACTATAGTAGGAAATTTATAGATCTTATAACATTATACATTATAATACAGTGGTTTCTCATAATAATGGGAGGGTTGAAATCATGGGGATTGAAAAAATTAGATATTTCATGTATTATTTTAAATTTTTTTGGGAAGACATGCCTAAGAATCATAAACGTATCTCATTGATATATGTTTTCCTTATATAGTTATAAAATCTTAATTAATGACAAAATCTGACACCTATATCACAGAATTCCAAAATTATTAGTTAACAAATTATCTGATATTGTAATGAATGAACTTTCTAATGAAATGTTCCCACACTAAGGAAACATAAAAAAACCTAGAATATATAATGTTTCATATAATGGAAACCCTTGATTTTCACAAACCCTTTCCAAAACTATAGATATATTATTAGAGCTCTTGGTTCCAATATGTGGTTGATGACCATCTTATATGATTGAATAAAGGATAAGATCTATGACCCATGCTGATATTCAAGAACAAGTAGACATGGATTTATTTTATTATAAATATATGATTTGAATTCAAAAACCAAATCCATATAAGGGTTATATGTGAATTTTTTTTATGTCATGAAAATATTTTTTCAAGAACATTAAAATCTGATCAAAACATGTTAATTAGTAGAGTTTTCAGACAAATACCATTCATATGTTACATGGGGAAGTAATAATCAGTCAATGGGAATAGTTTATGATTTTTGTGACACTAAATATTGAAAAAATATATGAAGAATTAATTATACCCAAATACATCCCATGGGAAGATGAGTGGATTCTATCCATAGAATAATATTTTTATATTTAAGATAATTAAGTCACCAAGAATAATACTTTCCCTTATACAAATATATTATTGTAGAAAAGTATTATTTTTTCCGGGTACTGTATGGGTGTAGGAAACCCTCTTAGTTATTGAATGTGTGGAACACCAGGTAGATGAAAACAATCTTAGGTTCGTACAATAACAAATTCGATTGACTTTAGTTCATGAAATTGGGGACCTAAGTTAATAAAGATATACGTTATTGATATTTTATTTCCTATTTAATACCCATGTGGATCGGTTTTTAATGGTGAATTTTTTTAATTTGAACATGTGTATGAGACCAAAAACATTTATAATGGTATTATACTTTAGGGATGATAAATCCATGACCATCAGTTTAGTAGTTCAAATAATAGCAATGAAATACTTTTTCTTTTAGTATTTTTATCATGTAAATTCATTATCATATATTTCAAGACCATCCAATGTGTAATATGGAAGGATAACAATGAACATCATAACCTATGAATTTCAAATTGTGCTCAATATCCCACGGTGTAGATTCAATCCCACTCTGTATTCCATCAATGACATCTATATACAAAACCAAACGAAAATATGGATTCCTTAAAGAAACATTGAAAAAATTCAGACTTCATTTTTATCTTATATAGCTCTATCTTGACTATGATAGTAATAAAAGATGACTATGTAGAAAAACTATGAGATCACATATAATTGATATCTGATACTATATCCTCTTTTTGAAGATTAAATGTGATATCACATATGCGTTTGGTGCTTTATACTAATTAAACCACCAATATAGATCAATTTATTGTCATATTATAAGACTATTTACATATTCTAGAATAGTGAAACACCCTATATTTATATGAATATATGTCTAATGATGCTATGGGAGGAAACAAATCGGAATATCTTGTTTTTTCTATAAATGTAAATATTGTATTTGAATAAAAATATATTTCTTCATAGATATTATCATATACTCATGAAATATTGGAATAACAATTTTCAAATGTCAATGAATTGAATTACACATAAAATGGAAAGATGAGGAAGATAATGAATAATTTAAATTGGATATCCAATATAGGAAAATTTGATCATTTAGGTCAGTGACATATATGATTCCCAAAGATACTCAAAATTAATGATTTCATATAGAATTTTCATGAATAGAGGAAAAAAATTCCTTAATAATATTTCAATTTTATAGCAGCATACATGATTCCATTAAAGTAGATATAAATTGAAAAACATGAATCATCTTCAGGATATTGGGAGGATCCTCAAACTATATTTCCAAATTAACTGTAGGTCTATAACATTCATGTTTTTGAGTTGTTGGATAGATAATGGTAGTGTTTTGGGACTATTGGTTGTACTTCAGAATAGTTTATCAATATAATAAATTGGGAACCTAAGATGCACAATAGAAATAAAACTTGAAAATAATATCATATCCATAATTCTATTCATTTTGGATCTTGATATATTATTTCACTCCATTGATGATTAGGTCCCCATCAAAAGATGTGTACTTTATATGTTATAATTTTATTTGATGTGATGATCAATCAATATATTGACATGGAAAGGAATAATCTACCTGATGTTTAATATGTAAAGAGATGATTATCTATGAATATATTAGTCATTATTATTGATTTTGAAAATGATCAACTATTTTATCTTATAGTGGATGGAAAGGGTAGATGAACCAATAAGGTCTCGCAAGTACCTGGAGTGTGGAACACCATTGTGAATGTGATGGGACATGTTACCCTAGTGAAATATGATATTTCATTGAAATGAAGAATGATAATATAGGTATAGGGATGATAATATCACTATAAAATTCATTTTCCGGTTTTATCTATCTTAGAGTAAAGATCTGATAGCACATCTTCTTTAATTAGGCTTTATTGAAGGGATGATATAATGGACAAACATATTCATACCAGTGAAAGAGTTGACTCATCTAATTTTAATCATAAATTCTCACTAAGATATTGATATCATATTTATAAAATAATATAGAGTTGTGTCTCTAAGAGAACACATTATGAGATAAGCCCTATTATCCATAGAGAAATACATGTTACATTATATACTACCCCTCTGTAAGAAATGAATATATAGAAAAAAATATATGATTTTATATATTTCTAACTAGGATATTAAAATAAATTATATTTTTTAGTTGGGTGAATTACAAATCATATGATAATGTTGAGTAATATAAGGAGATTCATGTTTCTACAATTTGTATGTTGTAGTGGTTGATGACTTAATTTCAAGAAAAGAAACCCCAGTGTTTTAGAATAAGTGTTTTATCACCACTTATGAGGTCCATATTTTCGAAAATGATTTAATATTTGATGAAAAATAATATTTGGTAGTTAATTTATATTGGACACATTTTTGTCATCTCGCTATAGAATAGGGGACATTAGGAGAAATCACATTCGACATATCTTGATATCAAATGGTATAAATTTTCATTATGTATCTGAAACCAACCTATAAAATATTGTGATAATTTTACATACTTTCAAAATATATGTGTTAAGGTAAATATGAGGATAAATAATATAAATTTTTATGTTGTAGACATAATGGGGATGATCCCCTTTGATCACTCGACATCTCTCTATGAGTTTAGCTACATCATAGAATAACTAGTTGACTATAATTCTTATTATCAATATTTATTTTGTCTTTTTCACAAATGAAATATTAACTCATGTTTTTAGTTTATATTAATTTTGTCAGTGAAAATTTTCATTTAGTTATCCTTGGGAAATTATTTATAACTCTCACACCCTTATGAATTATAGTTTTTATCATTCATGACTCACGAACTCTGGTAAACCAATTGCAATCTCCAATAATTTTGAATAAATATATTTCAAATTCATTAATAAGAGATAATATGTTGACATTTTGAAATTATTTTTCCATATAATTTAACTTCTAAATTTAGATAAAATATAGTTAATTCTCTTATATATTTTATTTTTTTAGAATAAGGAATGAATTTAATAAATGGATTAAATATTTAGTTTATATATCTTCATTATTTCATGGAATTAATTGAAAGCCATACACATATTTTAAAAATGATATTAAATTGGTAATATAATAATTTTCAGGATTTTAATTGTTTTTTATATTTTTATTATCAAATTAAACATAGGAAACGTTGAGAGTCATTATTTTTCTTAACTGTGAGTTCATGTTTGAAAATAGACAAACTTATTAGTTGTTTTTTTAAATTAATTGGCTCGATTGTATAATATTTTCTGGATGAGAAAGAAAAGTATAAGGAATTAAATAATCAAAAGAATTCAACTATTCCATATGTTGTGTTCCCATAAAATGAATATAAAATAAAAATAATATGAATCCAGCACGAGACATCAAACCCAGAAATTATAACACATTAGTATAATACATATACCATGTCTCTCAAAATCAAAATAATACCTCCATGATTATGGAGATTCTATGAGATGATGTGTGGATTACGAATGATCAGTGGGTAAAATGGAGAAGCATTTGGTATGATGGATTCCCTATCCAGAACAAGAATGAATAGGTGTGGTATGTTGATGTAAAAGATTGGTGAAAATCATTATGATGTGGTGTTAAAACCTAGTAAAGGTTGCGGTCATCTACATGACATGGTATTTTGAATTTTTTAATGTTTATCTATGTAAAACACTCCTTGGAGTATTCTAGGCCATTATAGATCTACATAAAGGCATTATCTTTGTTTTCATCATTGCATTAAGGGAATTTTCATCTTCAATAAGTTATTATAGGGTCATATTGTGCTATGTCATGGTAAAGAATGTGCACTACATGAAAAATAATGGAATCATCATATAACATGAACATCATCAAGCTATTAAGGGAGATGTGTAATGTTTATAGAACTATTCTGTAAGGGTAAATGGAAAATTACATATGTTATAGTTGGGTAATCAGTTTACATATGTTCAGGTAAGAAAATATCTGTAAATATATATTATTGGTTATGCAAGATACATCAGTTCATAGAGAGGCTACATAAAGGTTTTATTATAATATGTTAAACTAATTTAAGGGAAAGGGTGAGGATCCATAGTTTATTTAAAGGTTATCCTCACAATACATCATGTAAATCTAATATTACCTAAAGATATCAGGGAGATGTTTAAGGAAAATTAGTTAATTATAAATCTATTAAATGTTATCCCATGCTGAAAAATTAGTAGGACAAGGTTAACATCATTCCAAAATTAAATTGGGATTGGATACAAATCAAATATTATTTTTTATTTATCCCAAAATTGGGAATGAGAAATCATGAGTTCCAAATGGAATCTATTTAGATGATAATGATGGTAATTGTCATGGGAGGTATACTAAAAAATGTTAATATATAAATGTGTGCTGAGATGAATAATATAGAACCTCCTCCTATACATTAGGAATCAATCATGGAAGAAGTATTTGGGAACTAAATTTTAATAACATTTATAAGATACAATGGTTTTTGAAGAAATATGAAGAAGTTGTTCTAATAATTTGCTAAAGGAATCTACCAAGTTCCCATGGTGTCCCATGATAATGTAATTATTTATGTTAGGGTAAAACTTATCACTAAATAAAATGTGGTTTTTGTTGATTCACTTGATCATACTGGAGCTATGGAAATTATTTTATTTATTTATATTTTTAATGTAACTAGTGATCGAACACTATTCTATTAGTGGTCAAGATTTGGAAACTACACTTAACCATGATAATGAATGGAAACATTAATTTATTATTATCATCAATTAATTACTATAGATGTATTTGATTATTATTGATATAAGTAAATCACTATCATTTTTTTAATTTGATTCATTATATCCATACTCTTAGTTTTTCACACATATTATACACAGAACTTCATCACTCTCTATGATGGTGAGTGGTTGATTGATTAGATATTCTCAATCAATATTCTAGGAAATAGTTGTGGATAGAGTGATCATTTTAACAAACTAATTTTGTTGAGATCACCATGTAAGGTTAATTAGTTCAGGGTACATCTTTTTAGCAAGAAATAAGGAGATATAATTTAAATAATGATAAAAAAATTATATGATGGGATATCTATGGATAGACTAATAACTTTTAAAACTTATATTAAATTAAATTTTTCATAATGTTGATAAAAAACATTAACTACTCTATATAACCACTTAACCCACACAACAAAGGGATATAACAAAACAAAAAAAAATTAGAGAAATCCCTAACCCCATTATTACTATATTCACTTGTATTAAAAAATAGAATTATAGGATAATATCAATAAAAACCTCATCTGCATGGATCTATTTTGATGGTGGAAGGACAAGGTTTTTATTTTTCATTTTTCTTATTTTGAATTTAAATATTATTGATTATTGAACATATATAGTTTAAATAAAATTTTATGTATTGATCTAGATATTAAAACAAAAATACTAGAAAGATTTAGGAACATAACAATAATTGATGTCATAGAGTGTGAGTTAGTCACAATTCCATTAATGTACTCTCCCTCAAATCCTACATATTCCACTAGATACACTTGGCAGAAGATTTATCTCAAATAAATAAGTCATTTAAAGAATATTATATAACTTGAATTCATAATAATAATAATAATAATCAAATGAAACTGATTAATCTACATTGTTTGGAATTTAGAACAGGTTTGATTGAACTTCTTCTTAAGTATCATTGTTTTGAATGGGAGGAAACCAACATGCACATGATGTTATTCAATGATTTATACAATATAAGAAATCATATAGTATCCTCAAATATCATATTAAATGTATTTCATTCTTTTACCCTTAGAATGGTCCGATAATGCATTGTTATATAGATTATGGTCAGGATGAATCACCAAATATGATCCACATTAAAAGGCCATAATCCATATGTTCTTCTAAAAGATCAAGGATTATATGGATGACAAGGGAAATATATATGGCTTCAAGATAAAATTTAAAGAATATCTCTTTGGGTTTTGGGAGAGATTCATGCACTTAGCATAGTTTTTTCCTCAATGGTGTTATTTTACTATGGATTATTGTACAATCATGAGAATAATTTGGTTGCATCATCTAGAGGAGGTCGAATTAACAATTCAAAAACATAATCAAGGGATATGGTAAAACGGTCTCAAAAATCCATACACTCTTGTGGAAATTTAAATTTCTACAGTATTATAGAAGTAAAATAGGTTTAACTTTCTATTACCTGAAACTAAACTGGTAGAGAAAATATCTCTTATAATACTTTTTACATTCAAGAAGTTCTATGGTGAATTTCATTTCAAACCACCTCCATGTGAATTCATATTTTCCAATTTATTAATAATTAAACTAATAGATTCTCTCATGGGAAATATATTTGTGATTTATATAAAAGACAAATTAAAAACAATAAACAACTCATAACTAAAGATTCAATGAGAGCCCTACAAATTCTAATGGCAATGGAAATCATCAACCTTATTTTCCATATTTACAAAATATTTTTAAATATATTTCAACCCATCATAATTTCATATATTTGGTTCTCATCTCAATGCATGTTATAAATAGGGAGAGAACCCAAAACTGGAATAAATGAATAATTAAAACAAATTTTGGACTCTCAAACTAACCAATATTCTACTTTCACAACACATGTATATGATCTAAATGACATAAAAGGCTAGATTATGAACATTATTTACACCATCAACAATATGTTAAATCAAATCCTGAGTAAAATACCTACTTAATAAATTCATAATATTAATGGAAATATTTGTAATATTTCATTAATGAGAAGTACAGAGTTTTAGAGTAGTGAATGAACACCCCTAAGAGATGAATTTATATGTGGGTGGCCAAAGAAACAATAAAAGCATACCCCAAAAATAAACCCTAAATACAAAAAATATATATATAAAATACTAGTGATGAATGATAAGGGGAAATATAAGATGAATTATATACATCAACCCCAACCTCCCTTCCCTAGATGAATAAACACACATAAGAAACCAGTGACTTTGTATTGAAGTATGGGTTTGTGAAAACATTCAAGAGTATAATGATCAATATCCATTTCCTAGTGGAAATCCCAAAAATTAAATGGGTTAAATAGTTTCTCAAATAAATGTTAATGGATAAAAAAATACATCAAGGTCATATACATTTAAATTTTTGAAGAAATGCACATTCCCTTATAACACCACAATTACCAAGGAAGTATTTAGATCTTGGTACATTCATAGTCAATTTATATAGAAAAAAGCTCATATTTACTAGTGAATTTTCTTATAATATATAGTAAATAATTTCATTTATTTATATTTTAGTGCACATATATATATTAGTGATCAAAATAAAACTATGGTGTCTGTATACATATCTAATCAGGCCATTTCTTATACAGTTGGAGCTTTTCAAGATTTTTGATTAACAGTGAATGAACATGTCATCCTTATTTCCTTTAATGGTTTCAATGTGTAAATAACAAGGTAAAACATATTTTCCATTTATTACAAGAATTCAATTTCATAGGAATTCAACTAAATAAAAAAATTAAAGAAGAAATAACGTTAAGGACTTTTGGGGAAAATAATGAGAACCTTTTACATTTAGATTCAATGAAACATCCTTATGATGTTGTTATATTTTAACTTTATAAAATTCTAAAATTATTGTTTAAGAAGTTAAAAATCAATAGTTTGATTAAATTATTGGACTAGGATAATCCCTTCAATCACATAATTTTTTTCTATGAAACTGTTTTAAAACATGGGTAAAATATGGAAATAGATCTATGTGTGGAATTGTTCTAGTATCTATATAAACATTAATTGTTTGATTTACTAAAATATAAATATTACACTTCCCCATTAAATTTGATTATTTTAATCATATATAATACAGAGTTATAACCATCACTAGAGTACTCACCCACGCTATATCAAATGTTTATTTTCATTATTCTTAAATATTTATTCCTTAATAAAAATGAAAAACAACCTCATAGATTTTCCATTAAATTATAAACCTATTGAAATCATAAATTCCTATAATTTTAAGAAAATAAGTTATAAGACCATATAATTTTCATTAGAAGACAAACCATGGATTTTCCATATATCCAATGTGTGCCAAATTTTAATATAAACATATTGTAAACTAATAATTTTTCCCAAACAATAATCAACAAAAAACAATATATAGATGATTTAAATTAATAAGTTGAGAGACTTAAAAATTAAGAATCATATAACTTATATAACACTCTAAATGGGTGATCACCATTAACATTGTACCTAGGAAATTTGGATTCACCATTATAATAAATGAGAACAATGGTCTTGTTCTCTAAAGGATTCATAAAATTTTGTGGGAGTGCATTAACTATTTATGATTATATCATGAAACCAAAAAATGATCATATTACCATAACTATTATAGGTATAATATTATAGATACAACATATTAAATTTTATTGATATGTTTTGATATATTTTGTGCATATCATCAAGTTCCTATAGCTTTATAATACAAAAGAAGAACAACATTTACATGTCTCTTTAGTATATTTTCTTTCCAATGGATTCCCTTTTGTTTAGTAAATTCCCTATGTGAATTTCAACACTATGTGGAAAGTATATTTTTATTAGACCTAATTAGGTGATTAATAGAGGAATTTCATAATGATTTTAATATTTATGGATATTTCATTGAAATATGTCTAGAAATTATAGATTTTTTAAATGAATTTTTTGAGAAAAAATAGATTTAATCTTTGGGAAAATATTATTTCATTGTGAGAAAGGGAAATATTTTATTCCACATAATTTTTATGTATTTAATTTAAGTATAGAATAACATGGTTGAAAAAATTTCTACACTGCCTTCTCCCACCACTTTGACATATATTAGATCATTATATGGCCTTGATTGGGAGTGTCAACTATTTATTAGGTATTGAGGAAGATTTCTTTTCCATAAACAATCCTAATAAAGAAGTAATGAGACTCTATGTTTGAAAACTCATGCATGATAAACATTGATAGGTTTAATGATATATTAAATAAAATTCATTATATATGTCCACCGTATAATGAACTACGATTTGAGATGTTCTATGATGCCTCAAACAAAGCTATAGGTGATTTGTAGTACCCCTTTCTCCAATACCCCGAAGTCAGTTTTGTACTATGTTACATTGGAATATGATATAAGGAATCACATATTGAAGGACCAAATATTTTATCATCCTTGGAAAACTATAAACATACATTAGTTTTATATTACAACATTTAATTTCACAAATTACAAAATACTTATATTTTATTCTTCCAATAATAAATTCATTCCATCTAGTGTGTCCCAATACATTTGTCGTAGTATTTTCTATGGAATATTAGTGAAATGAAACTAAATAAAGATGATAACAAATGATAAATAAGGTTTAGGTACCATGTAATCTACCATGAATCAATAAGAATAAAAAATATGGAATGAAAAATATGTAATGGTGACAACACATTCTATTTTGATAATTTACTAGAATAATCAATGGAAAGTAAAATAACTAAAACACATGCCATCTAATCAATGAAAATCCTATCATAACTGGATAATGAATATATAATATAAAAAGGTATATAACTAAAAACACTTTTCATCTAATCAATAAACTGAGTATGAATTGAATCCATATATAATATCAAAGATAAAATCAATTGGATAATATTAATAAAATTATAAATGATTGGAATTCATGATTCCTAAACATAATGTTTACCAAGAATATGATACCTTTAACATAAATATATATCTTCAATATGGTTTAAAAAATATTATGTAAACCCCCATCTGATTTGTGTTAGGATCTTTCATAAGACTCTTTTTTTCAAGATCTATCCTCTAGAAAGTTTAAAACTATTTAGTTACAAAGGAGAAGTGTTTGTGTCCAACTAATTTCATCCAATGTGACTACCGATGAATCAAGGGGATTAATTTAAATTGTAAAAACCCCATTTCCTTTATTTCAAAATCATTTTTCATATATCTAATAACCAATTTAATACTTTACAATGTGACTTATCAAATATTTTTTTAGTCAAAGATATTGATTTGTTAATATTTCCCAAGTTAATGAAATAACATTCAAAGTAAATACGATATGTAAAAATGGTTTAATGATTTAAACGATAAAAATATCCATGGTAAACAAATATGGATCTAAAATAGGTAAACTTAATGTTCAATAATCTCAAAAAAGTGAATATTTTAAGGGGAGTTAATTGATAAAAAATGAATCAAGGAAGTTAATGCGAATACTATCATTTCTCAAAATGTTCAGAAAACATAAAAAATAATAATATTCATTATATCATTACAACATATACCCATTTGAGTAAGAATAATGGTTTTTTTCATCGAAGAGAAAAATAACAGCAAAAATATTTAAAAACATTCTTGAGGGAAATATTCTTTTCATATTGAAAATCACATCAAAAAACATTTTCTTTAAAAATCACATCTAGGAACATTTTCTGAAAACCGTAAAATTTTATACATGAAATATAAACATCAATGAGATTCCATTGTGTAAATCCATGCATTTTATATACGTTAAAAAGAACATTAATGTTTCACTATAAAATGGTTAGAAAGTGGACTTGTTTTAAAAATGAAAAAAGGTTATTTTCACATTTTAAGTAATATAAAATCATTTATTAATATTAATCAAATATAATTATTAAATTAAAATTAATTTTTAAAATAATGGGTGAAAATATATTTAATTAGTAATTTTTAAAATGACAGTTTTTCTTATTTATTTTTGAAAACATTGTTTTAAAAGAGATAATTCTAACTAAAGAGAGAAATGGTGTCAAATTTTATCAAAAAAAATTCTTAAAACTTTTTAAGTAAAAAAGAATAAAAAATGGTACTATTTCATTAAAAATGTCATGAATAACTTTAATATATGAATATTAATAGGTAATTAAAAATGTTAATATTATTTCCTCCAATGTAAATTCTAGTTTGACCAATCCCAAATAAAGTGGGGCCATAATGTAAACCATTGAAAAGATCATAACGCTGAATTAAGAATAATGCAATGAATCAATTATTTTTATCTAAATTAAATAAAAATAAAACAATGTTAAATAAGATATATATATTCATATTTCACTACTCACATAATCATATAATATTAATGACGATGAGAATGTAATATAACCCAATGAAAATAAATTGAGTTATGACGTTCTTTACAAATGGAATCATTTTATTCAAATCCCCCTAAATGATATTAATAAATTTGAAAGCTAAAATTACATTCAGAATTAACTATTCATGATTATCCATTTCAATGGTGATAAATATACTCCATATGTATAAATTAGGTTCATAAATTATAATATGACTCAATGAGATGTAATTGGGATGAAATCCATCACCTTACACATCCTTTAGTAGAACACGGTTTAACCTACAATATAATTGTTTTAGACATGTTCTTAAACTATCAAATAATCATATTAACATTTATAATATCATATATGATCATTTTATGACATATTATCACATGATCATTAATAATATATCATTATTTTCATTGTTTTGGTTGATAATTTCATTGTTTTCCCATTTGTTCATTATCCTTAATGTTTTGATTCCTACACAAATTATATATTTATATAATATCCTTAATAATAATTATTATGTAATTATAATATATAAAAATTATATATGTTTTTACTGTAATTCATAATATTTTGTGATAGGAAATGAAATACCCTATTCTTGGAGATGGTAGGTCGTACATATACATGAATGTTCTTTCAATTTTCTGTTCATATTGATAGAAATAGAAGTAAATTATATATATATTTAAATTCTAATTAAATTAAATTTTTTTCTATATATGTCAAATATGTTTAGTAAAACCATCCTTAATATATGCTTTGTAATAAGTGGATGAATCACATTGTTCCATGATGCGGTAGTCTAGACTACACATGAGAAATGTTTTTGTGTTCCCACAAAATATAAACCGTAAAGGTATTTGGGGTATAATAATTCCATAATAATAATAATAATGAAATAGTTATTATTTATAATATATATAAATATTATGTCGATCATTATTCTTGACCATGAGAGGTGGTACTGCAAAAATGATTGACATTGGTTCGCGAGGCGGTAGTTTTCCATACACACGAATGATGATTTCATTTCCTATTTCATGGAATTGTGTATATATTTAGGAAATAAAAATTGTATAAACAAATAATATTATATTTTAGATTACTAGGTTATAATATCAGGATGGTGAAAAAAAATTTATGGAGTTGGAAATGTAGTAAAATATGGTATCTTATTGAAGATCATTACATCTTCTCTAGGTATCCTATTTAGGTTTTCACTAAAGACTTGAAATGATGGATTTAACGAAAAATAAGGATTATATTATGAAATTAGGGAATATTGGGAGTGATAGATAGAGGGATTTGATGATTCAAAGTGTTTTAAATATGTGAATAAGTGATGAGACTGTGTTCCTTTTAATATAATATAGGAGGAGTGACATTCTTATAAATACCCAAAAGTATTAAGTATTAGGTGGTCAATCATACCTAGATTTTATTAAAAAGAACTGATAATTAACTTTTTAGGGATTATATTGTCATGAAAAACATCCTAAACCTAATAGAACACATATTTAAAATTTTTTGTCCAGAACTCCTATGTGTCCTCATTTTAGCATTTTGGTTTTTCATCAAGGTAACTTTTTTTAGCGTAAGTAATATATACATTATGACTAAAACAAAATGAAAAATTATATATACATTATAAAACCTAATTCAAAATATTTTATCTATTTTATATAATGATAATCCTATTTTCTTTGTTAACTAATTTTAATATAAGCACATGTAACGTTAAAAAACACTGCTTTAACTGTAATCATGTTAACTAACTTTTTACAATTTAATGGTCTATATAGTAATTATATGTGATTATTTCCCATAAATGGAAAATATTTGATTTTTCTTAATATTTTTTATTATATTGATTGAATGTATAATTTTCAGTAATTTTAAATAAATTAATAAAATATCATTTGTTATAAAATAACATTAATATGAATTTATTCATTATTCATATAATTTGAATTTAAAAATAGAAATAAAAAATTGGAATTAAAATATATTATTTAAAAAAAATTATAATAATAAATTCACCTAAAAAATTATTTATCAAAATATATCATTCAATTTACTACACATTTCATGTTATTTACCATTTATTTTAATTAATTATTAACTATATAATAAATTTTTTGGAATTTATTGAGCATTAAATTAAATTATATCATTTGAAAATATTAATGATAAATTATTATGATAAAAATAAATTATTTTTCTTTCAATATGAGATGAATAACTAAACCAATGTTTTTTTCTCCATATCCCAAGGCTTTTTTGATATTAAAAGTATATAAAGTTTTTATTTTGGATTTTTTATTGAACTTATTATATGTGACACATTCATAGAAAAGTTTCCAAATACTCATAATATAAAATATTATGGTCATAATGGTGTAAATGTGTCCATTCAATCAGTGTGTTACAAATTAGTAGGTCATATTAACCTTTATATTGTGAGTTTAATAGCAAAATAAAACCATTATTACCTTAACCATAGTAAACATTTTTTTAAAATTTTCTCAATTAATTTTGGTCATACAGAAATCTGACCTTATTATAAGTTAAAAAAAATATTTTTTTCACAAATATGAAATATATTTTTAAAAATTCAATTCTACTATGTTTCAAAATAGTATTTAAAATTAATACCATTGTCGTGACATGAATGTGGTTTTTATATAGAAACTTTTCCAAGGATTACAATTTTTTTTAACTAATTTCAATATGAAAAGGATTCCAACAACCTGAATTGAATTAATTTATATAAAATTGATATACTTATACTTATAAAGAAAATTTAAACTATAATTTATAATTTAAAATTATTTAAACGAAAAGGCATTTCTCAAATAAAATTCAGTATTTGGCATTATTCGTCATAAAATGATACTTAACAAAAAAATAACAAAAACCCACCATAAAATAATTTTGGTGTTTTGATTTAAAAATGAATTACTTTTTATAAAATAAAATTTTATAAAGTTTTTTAAATTAATTATCAATTATGTGAGAAGAGCACAAATAGTCCAATTTTTAGAAAAGTTTTTTTTTTCAAAAAGCATTTCTTTTCTTTTAAATAAATATATTTTTATTACTAACCTATAGATAAATAATAAATATGTGTAATATATATATATGTATTTTTATATGTTATCTAATAAAATACATATAATCCATTGCAATGGCTAGGTAAAAACTATTCTATTTAATGATAATATTAATAGTATATTATTTTTTGGTAAAACTCAATCTTAAATGTGATGCAATAAATTGAAGAAACTCACTATTTATTATAACACAATATAAAATCAATATTTATTGAAATTAAATATTTTTAATTAATTTAATGTCCCATCAATATATTTTATGAATAATATTCTTCAAAATTAATTTAAAATATTTAATAGGTTCTGTTACACAAAATATATGGTTTATCATACAAAACAGTTAACAAAAATTATGTCTTCTATTGAACTCAATATCAAGTTCATTTTATTACTTATGTTTTATAGAATCCCATGTTTAACAAAAAACATTATACAATTAATAATATTAAGATAGTTATCTTCAATCCATTGTAATAGAGGGAGTGACTGAGATTAACTAAATTATGAAATTATAATTTTAAAATTACTATTAAAGTAATTCATTTCTTAGCAATTAATTCAAAATGGAAATAAAAAACAATTGAATATAAAGGTTGTGTTTTTATAAAATACTATTTTTATGACCATAATTGTGGTTTATCTTAATAAGTTAAATATATCACTATTACTGAAACATATTAATATAATTCATATGTTATATATTAAATAAAATTCATTGAAATTAATCTGATAAGTTTGAAACTCTTAAGATATGAGTAAATATAGATTATGTAGCAAAAGATGTATATTTTTAAAATGGTGTTTTACCAAATTTTAATGGAAAAAGTATTTTGAAACTAGTGTGGGACTATTTTATATTTCTTATTTTAAAAAATAAACATTATTTTATGAATCTTAAAATAAAAATTTACTCTTGGTGATTTGTTTTAAATTTAATGAGAAGATTAATTTTTTTAATAGTAAAAAATAATGGATTTTAATTGAAAACTGGTTTTCATCTAAATAATTTATAGTACTAAATCATGTCCTTAATTGTTTTCAAAGTATAATTTGACAAATTTTGTATCATTAATTCAATTCAGGTCATTGGAATAAATTTTAAATTGAAATCATCTATAATAACATTTCAATATTCTGAACTTTTAAGTTTATAAACTCGTGCTCAGGTTCTATATACAAGATTAAAAAGTCATTTTTGACACATAAATTGAATAAATTGAAAAAACCAAATGTAAACTTAATTGAATAAGTATTTTTAAAAAATCATTCAAATATGTAAACAAAGTAATAATAAGTGAAAAATAGGTTCTTAAAAAAGTAAATGATTTGAAAATGTTAATAATTCATGAATATAAGGACACTCTGACATATCATACCCAACACAATGGATTTCATCTCAATAATTTTTTATTAAGGAATATTTTGATATCATACACCAACCATATTTTATGAGTATTATATATATACCCTTTAACATAACATATCATGAATTTATTTATTATCATGTTCTTTTTAATTTGTATTCTTTCATGGGGATTTTGATTCAAATATTTCAAAGTGGTATGATCCACATAGATTTTAGAAAGAATTTTTAAATTTAAAATAATTTAATTTCAAAATATTTTTCTCCATGATACAATTATATATATGAATGTATTATTTATGAAATGTTATCACTATTATTATTTTCCTTTAACAATTTTCAAAAATGAATATTTTTACATGTTTTATACGGAATGATTTGAAATACAAAAAATGATTGTTCTTTTCTTAATATGCAAAATGAAAATAAATTTTCATCCACCATGGAAATTATTTTATTTTTATCCTCAATTTGATGATTTCATGTTTCTTTAAATGATAAAACTAATTATATTTTTGGGTATGTTTTTTTAAAAATGGTTTTTAAAAGAAACAATAGATATTTAGTTTTGAGAAAGGGGTTCTAAAAGAAAAATGCTATTTTTATCTGAATGTTTTCTCAAATTGGTTTGAAATTGTTTTTAAAAGTTTTTAATGAGGAATGTGTTATAATCATGAAGTGATAATTGATAATTACAAGATGCGGTAGCCGAGATAGCACTGAGGAATATCGTTACAGATTGTCTTGGGGTAGCCTATATAGTGCTAGGAATTAAAATATCAAAATAACTTTGGGTGGCCCAGATAGCACTGGGAATGTGTTTTATAGATTAACATGGGTCGGTCTAGATGACACTAAGAAATCCTATTATATATTAACATGGTGTGGCCCAGATAGTGCTAATAAATCCTATTACATCTTAACATGGGTTGGGATAGATAGTGTTGGGAATGTTTACTACATCTTAACATGGGGTGACCTAGACAGTATCATGTGAGCATGTTATAGCTCCCCAATGCATTTGGTAATTATAATATTGGAATTAAGTCCTATGATTATTCTAATTGAATTTTTTTTGAAAGGTTTTTGAACGTTTTTTATGAATTTTATCATGTATGTCACTAAAATGAGTTCAAATGTCTTGCAATGGGTTTTTTCTATTCTCTTTGAACAAAATGTGTGTTTCTTTTTAAGGTGAAAATATTTTATTTCATATTCTAAAACAAACCCAAATATAAATATAAATTTTATATAAATTTTCATGTTTTTAAAAATCCTACAATTTATTTTATTTTAATAACCTCTATTTATATTTTTTCCTCATACCATGTTTTGAATTTTTTTAATTGGTATTAAGGACAAGTAAGGGAAAGTAATAAGTCATGTTGAAAGTCCTGTACAATATTTATAATGAGAATATATTATTTATTTTAATAGTATTATTTGATATAAAAATGGATTATAATTGGATGTGTCCACTTTTTCTTTTATCATTTTTATGTATTGTGTATGTCCAAATAATCTAGAACCCTGAAACTAAGAAGATCATAACAGTGAAAGCAAGTAAATTCTTGAATAAAAATAAATATAATGTACTGTTTAAGGACAAGGCCTTATAAATGGTCCAAATATAAAGTTTTAGACAAATTTATAGGTTTGAATAATGTTAATATAACATATTTAGATTAGATTTATTTTTTGTGATGTTGAGATGACATATCATTTTCTGATTTTCATTTTTCTTTGTATAAACTAGGTCTCTTTATAATAGTTTTCCCCAAATAAAACATTGATGCTGATTGATGGTGGTCTATGGTGAAAATATTAGAGAGAAAAATGATATTAACTCCATGAAATGAGAAATTTTTAACAATTCATTCCTTTATAAATAATTCAATAAGGTTTTTTTCACTTAGGATGGAGAAATAATTCATTCGATTGAAAAAATGATAGAGATTCGATTTACACAAATGAATAAAATCATAAAATGTTGGATAGGTATGTATCATATTTATTTAGATATAGATATTAATATTAATATATATTACTTTGTATTTATATCTTGTTTATGTATAACTTTTTCAACATTATAATTTAGAATTTATGGGAGTGTTGATAATGTTAAGATGGAATTTTCTGAAACTTATGTTCTATGAGATAAATGGAGTAATAAATGGTCAAAGTGAAACAAAATGGGGATAAACCCATCTAAAAAGCATGTAGGTAAGTCAAAAACATGTTCCATGTGTGGTAAATTAAATATAATGGAATTTATGTCATGATCTTTATGGTGTTACTGATGTTGTATTTTTGGTCATAATGTTTGTAGCTATAATGGAAGGAGTCCAAAAAATCCAAAGAATAGGGTAATCCAAATCTATCCAAAAAAAGATTACTTAGGTGAAATGTGTTGAGACATTATGAAAATGTGTGTCTGTATAAATTACTCAAGTTGGAAATAATCATGTTCAGAAAAATAAAACGTTGTGGGAAATTTTTTTTCTACTACTGTAGTTGATTTTGGTCCTTCTGATGAAGTGATGGAAGTGCCTGAAAACTCAGTATTTTTTAACATTTTATCCAATTTTCAATATTATAAAAACTTCTCCTATGTTTTTAAGTGATGTGATCATAATGTAATTAAAGAGTATTTTGAGATTTTTGTTTGGGTTTGTGTTTATGTATGTTTTTAGATTAATAAGATGTCTGAATTTACTTTTAAAAATTATAGATTAATTTATTATCTTATCACATTAACGATTGAATTATCATAATATTAGAAAAACATTTTGTTTTTGGTTAATATATAAATATCAAAGGAATATCCTTTTATCCTTTTGAGAATTATTGTATTTGATATAAGTTGATTATCTTCCGTTAGGAAGGAATATTCATATTGTTTCTTATTTTTTAAGAAATATGTGATTTTGTGGAGGATATGTATTAAAGGACGAATTTTTACTCATAATGTATGTATAGTTTCATTCTCTCTTAGTGTATATAGTGAAATAATCCTTCATATTTTGGAAAGGGATCATAAAAATATTATATTTTATTTCATTTCTGATGAAATGATGAAATTGTTGGCATTAATAGATTTATGATTTTGAGTCACTCAAAATTCCATTGACTATTCACTTGTTTGTGATCAAATACTTTACACAATCTCTATATTTATTTTAGATTTTATTCCATTCCCAGCTATGTTCTTCTTTTTTAGGAATTTAGAATGTGTTGTTCTAGATGATTTTAAACATACTTTTTCCTTTTATAAAATGGATTTTTTATTAACACTTTGTACTATATGGGTTTCAATAAAGGGATTATATAAATGATAATAATTTGATAACAACGATAAATTTCAAGGTGAAAATTTCATTATATGGAGATAGGATATAACATCCCATGATTTTGGGTTATGTATTCATTAAAATTAATTTAAATTTTTTGATAGATTTTTTTACAAACAATATATAGTCTAGTATGAATTACACACAACACCATGTTTATTTTGCAATGCAGGCAATATCAAGTTCTTTTGATGAGTTATGTTACACACAATCTCGAGTCTTAGTGGAAAATAATATACTAGTAATTTTATAATTATAATTATCATCTAGCCATTGGAAAAGAATTAATCTCTCAGATTAACTAAATTATGAAATAATAGTTTAAAAATGTTATTAAAATTAACTCACTATTTTCCAATAAATTATAAATAAAAATAAAGAAAAAAAATATAAAGGATGTGTTTTCATAGAAAACTATTTTTATTAAAATAATGACATTTTATATAAAAAAATTATATTAATAACTATTTTTTAAAGATATTAGGGGAATTTATATTTTATATATATGATATTTTTTAAAATTCATTCAATAATTTTGATATGCTCATTATAAGAATATACCCAATTTTAAGCTTAAAAAGCATTATATTATTAAAAGTATGTTTCACTAAATATTTATGGATGAATTTTTATACAAATAAATTTTGATAATTTTATAATTTTAATTTGAAAAAAATATAATTAATTTTTTATAGGAATATAATTATTTAATTTGTTATAATTTTTTTAATGTTATGGGAAGTTTCATGTTCTCATGAGTAATCCAAAATAGTATAATGTAATTGTAAACTGCATTTTCATATAAATAATTTATAGTGATAAATTATATTTTTAGTTGTTTTTAGAGTATAATTTTATTAATTATATATCATTCAATACAATTTAGGTTACTGTAATTAATTGCACAATGAAACTGGATATAAAATTATTATATTCTTTTGAACTTTTTACTTTATAAACCAATGTTCTAATTCCGTCTACCAGATTAATTTTAAAATACATTCTTCTAAATATGTGATTGAAATTTTCAAAATTGGATTCAATATTGGGAATAAAAATAATTTATAATTTACATTAAGTTATACATATTTTTTGACCAAAAATATTAGTAGATGTAAATAAATTTATCTACAACCATTATGGTAAAAATGCGTTTATTTGTGGTTAATCATTAGTCTTAAAAGAATAAATGATCTAGAAACTTGTCCAAAACCACTTTTATGGAAATTATTCTACCATTTAAACTAGGTTAACAAATTTTTTTGTTATTTGAGGCACATGATGTCTGAGAGTCCTCCCAATAGTGTTTACCTTTTTATATTTTCGGGAATTCTACTCTTCCTCCACTATAAAAAGGCATTCACCCTCCACACTTCTTCAAAAAATTAAAGACATTAGATTATCATAAACCTGAAAATTAAGTATAATAAAACCATCACCCATACTAAAATCCTCACATTGGGATGAACATATACCTCAGAAGTCCTTTGGTACAAAACAAAAGGGGTTAATCGAAAATGAGGTAACAATATTCACCGAGAACTTTTGTTTTTGTTTACTTACCCCGTCCCATTATATAAGATTATATCATGATTATATAAATAAATAATTATCATAAATAGAATTATATTTTTTTATATTTTATACTTGTCCTACACTTTCACAGACTTCTATCAAATGAGATACGCGATCATAATATATGTGTACGGCGTACCACCGCATCATGAACCGATTTTTTTCATTAATCCAATAAAAACATTAATGGTTTCTGATAATTATTTAATTAATTCTTTTATGTGAATTATGTTATATTAATTTTATATTTTTTATTTTGGAATTGTTATATAACACATTCTTTTAGAATTTCTATTTTTGGCAAGTAGGATAATTGGTTTGTGGACGTGTGGACAACCACCACCCCAATGGTATGAAATTAATTCACATTTTTCATAAAATGTGTTAAAGATGAGTTTAATTAATAAATGTAATTTTAATTTAATATATATTATATTAATTACTTAATTAAATTTTTCAAAATTTAATATATAATTTTATTTAATACCATTTAACACACTGGACAAGTGATAATGTTGTTCATGGACATGTGGACCACTGCCTCCTCGAAGCGATGTAATTCATTTTTCATTAAAATAAATAAATATATAATTATATTTTATTAAAAAATATTTAATTCAGAATATTATTATCATTATAAAAATATAAATTTTTCTTATCTTTTTTCTATAATTATTATTGAAAATTTTAAATTTTACTCATGTGTATATACGACGTACTATCTCCTTGACTGTAATGTTGGTTCATTTTTCATAACCATTAGTAATTATTGGTTTTGAAGTAACAATTGATGTACATATATCATAATTTTTTAGTGACTAATATTTTATATATTTTTTGGAATAATTACCCCATTGACCATAGATAACCCTCTAATGTCATTTTTGAAACATACACCGAATATGGAAAAAAACATAACATAAAATTAATTATTTAAGTAGTTTTATATAAAATTAAAATATTTAAATTAAATTTTATAATAAAAATTAAAATTTTAGAGACCAAAAGTTTGACATACATGGACATTAAATTATTTTTTTGGAATACTTAATACATTACAAAACAATTTCCCAAAGACTGTATTAGTTTAGTGCCTTTGGAAACTCAGAACATAATCTTCTAATCATGGTGAAAGATCTTCAACATCTCCCAGAAATATCTTACCCTTTTGTTTTCTTACCTAAAACCTTTCTTTACATGATAGGGAAAAACATAAAAAGGGTGAGCTCAAATGCTCAGTAAAGGTAAACATAGGGAACATAAAACAATCCATAATCATTTGAATTAAAAAACATGTACATAAAATATAAACATCAAAATCTTGAGCAATGACATAAATCATGGAAGTATGTAAGGTATATATCATAAAGGAACATCAATACTGAAAAAATAGCATGGAAATAAAATATGTAATTACTGAAAACCATTATTCACTTGATATTATTTCCATAGTAGCGAAGGCATTGCTACCAAGACCATTATAGTGGGAAATGTCCCTTACTGAATTGAGTTCACTCCTCATTCTAGTCCTGTATCACTGAACCGTATTAACTTGTCGTTCTAGCCATTTCTATCTCATGAGATATAAATCTTTACCCAATGAATTAGAGGGAGATATTGGTCACGCCCATCTCATAATGAAATCATTCTTACATGTGCAAAAAAATAAACATAAAACATCCATCATAACCCAATGAATAAAATGGGTTTTATAAACATCATCCAATCATCACATAATAAATATAAAATAAATGGATATCATTTCATTATAATAAAAATCACACCATGTAAATAATAGAGACATTATACTTGAAACATAAACATGCTAAATAATTTCATCATATATGGAAAATAGTTTTGATAAACCAATTGAAATTAATTCTTGAGGAAAATATCCTTTCTTCTTCAAAATCATTTGCTTTTCAGAAAATGCCACAAAATTTTAAAAGAAAAGATTTTCATTAAAAATAACCATGAAAACATGTAGAGGAAGCTTCCTGAAAATTAGGCGTTATGAAACTGTAAAAATCTATTCATGAATTATAATCTAAAAAAATATTCTCCTCATACTTTTGCAGGAAAAGTCAAACAATTCCTCATATGGTAAAAAAAAGAAAGATTCTTTCCATAACACAATGTAAAAGTCAAATAGGGGTAAACATGACTTTAAAAATACATGGAATAATATTAAACACTTTATGAAAAAAATTCATGGACATGGATGAAAAATATAACCCCATTAAATACTAACGTATAAGTAATATCGAATAAGAATGAGACTGAAAAATTATCCCTTACCTTATGTCCAATTTCTTACGTATGTGTCCGAGACTCCTCTTCTTTGGGTTCATCTTTTTGATTTTATAAAAAGGGCTCCATAGGTTGGATTTCTGACTAAAGTATGGCCTATTGAATAAAGGGAGAATATTAGAGAGGGTATTTGGGCATGGTTTTTCCGAGCCAAATGGCTTGGGAGGAGTGAATGTGAGAGAAGAGGGAGTTCCCTTTAATAAGAGGGGTGAGGGGGACCTTAGAAAAAAAATATTATTTTATAATAAATTCATATTTGGTTTATAATGGCTCCAAATTGACTTATTTCGAGGCTAGGGTAGGTATGGGTCGAAATCCTCTCAACCAATAGGTTTCAAAAATGTTTACATTACCATTTTAAACTAATAATTTATATTTAACTCTACGTTAAATAATTTACCTTTTATCATGTCTTCTTGTATTAGTAAACTACATGGTTAATAAACTTACTATAAAATGACAATAGAACCCCAATTGGTTCATTAATGTCATATATATTATTATATAAGTCTTTTTGAAGAACCTTATAATTTTATGACCATTATATCAATTATTAATATAATATTTGTGTTAAAAACTCTTTTATGTCAATATTGACCCTATTTTGTATTTTGTTTTTTATAAATTCATAACAGAATTATTACACCAAAAAAAATTCCTCTAACCAACCATAATTTGTCATATTAACCTATATAATTAGTTAAATTCATTAAAATTCTCAAATTACATTTATTTGGGTATTTATAATATCAATTATGTTAATATTTCATTAATAAGGTAATTAATGCATCATCATTGTGCCATAGATAAATTAAATCATATAATGTCTAAAAATTATAAATATAATACCATTATGTAGGATATATTTTTAGCTTTCTATTGAATATTTATAGACGAATGTATCTTATGTATAACCCTATATTAAAAATGTTTTACTTATTAAAATTTGATTTGAACACTTTTAACTCTTTTTTGAATTAAATAATAATAAATTTCATAATCTAATTCAAGTGGACCTAAAGGGTCATATTTTATTTCTAAGGTTGTTTTTGGTCAGATTAGACTTTACAATAGAATTAGGACATTTGTTAGGGCAATAATAATAGCATTTTTACCATGAATTACCCTATTTACTTTTATCTATGATAAAAAAGTAAAAAGTTACTATTCAAAAAAAAATCATCTTATCGAACCGCATTTTACTCCTTGATATTAACTGTGTCTCTCAGATTTTCTAAATTCAACTCACAGAAGTGGTAAAATTATGTTTTATGTAAATTTTCAAATGCTCCTTAGATGTGGATAAAAGAGGGTAAAAAGTTTAATAAAGTTTTATTTATCTAGAATTATTATAAAATGACTCCAAGGAAATAAATTGAAATTATATAGGTATTATGTATATATTTTGACCTAAAATAAATTTAAATAAAAAGTCAGTTTTAACCAATAACTGAGTGTTTTCACTATTCTTCAAAATTTTAATGTTTTCAGAAAAATACCAAAATTTCACCCTAGGATAATTTTGATATTATGAATCCAAAAATGAAGCACATTTTAAAAGATAAAATTTATAAAATTTCAAAAATTGGGTATTGCTATTCATAACAGATAGGTTATATAAGATTTTAATTACATCTCGTTGTTTAGTGAAACCCAGTATTCCTTACAACACACGTAATCGAGGATGGTTGCGATTGCGTGTAATGAAAGACAAGTCCTGGATGTGTGTAGTGAAAGATCCCTTTGGTGTTGCATATAAGAAAATCAAAATTATTTCATTTATACATTAAAAAATTATATACTTATTGTTGCGCAGAATAATTTTCACAAAATGAACTTGAAATTGTGTGTAACATGATCCAAGAATAGTGTTGTGTATACTGCAAGCTAATACGAATTTGTGTATAGTACAAGCTAATATTGTTGTAGTATACAATAGAAGATATCAAAGAAATCAAAAAGAATATATCTTTTAAAATATCGGGTTGTAACAATCTACCCCCCTTAAAATTATTTTTTCCCTCGAAATTATTATGGGTTATAAATGGTTTACTATATGAAAGTTTCTTTCACAGAAACCCACATCGTAAAAAGGAATGCTAAATAATAATTTTAAAAAATAACATTACAAACATAAGAGATACACAATGTAACTCCTTACTAGGGTTCCACATATGAAAAAACAGGTAGAAATAGGGATATGGAAGAGAAATCTAACCATCAAGAGAGTTGTAGAGAACATGGCTATGAAAAATCCAATAATAAAAAAGCCATAAATTTGTGATGATCTAAGGTACCATATGATTCATCATATATGAGAAAACTAGGACAACATTTTTGGTTTTCAATATCATTTCCCTAAAGTTGAATAATTTTAATTAGATGAATTACCTACTTTATTTTGGTACAATCTCACCGTTTTTCATTCCATGAAAAATTTCCACTTCATCTCTTAAAGAAATGAAGTTGAATATGTCATTGTTGAAGTGTTATTAGATCACACGATAGAATTATGTTCCTCCCATCTGTCTCTAACAAATGGTTAAAAAAAGTTATTAAATATACATAAGTCCATATATGGTGAGGTTAATCGTATATGATTCCAAAAATGGACTTATACTTCATCTATCATACCAATTTATTAAATAAAACTAGTTTCTACTGACCAGGGACATCCTGTAAGCCAGCGGTATGCGATAAAGGCCTATCTCACTTTAGTTGTATGTTCGATTCCCACAGCCTTGTCCGACGTGATGGGTTATCGTCCGTCCTGTAGGTTGTCGTTTTTATAGAACTACATTATTATAACATCCCATTAATAATATCGAAGAATGTTCTAGCCTTATAAAAAACTAACTTATGTCCAACATAATCCATTCCAATATTTAGGCTTATCCAAAAATACTTCTGTCCAAGCTCATAGTATAAAGAAAATAATTACTAGAAATTTCATCTAACAAGATTGTTAATTCCTTCATTTATCCCCCATATATCAAACAATATATATATTTGTTCACATTCCAAATATGTGAATAACTTAATCATGTATTCTATTGAAAAATTAATACCCATTGATCCTTAGTGAAAACACGAATGCGGACAAATGTTAACTCTTTCCACATACCAAAATCCCAAAATTTCTATATAATCATACAATGATATAACTTTGTCCCTATATCAGTTATGATCTCATTTCATTTTCTCTTTATCCCTTCATTATGAACATATAATCTTCTTTTAAAAAATATTTCAATCACTATTCATGGTTAACAGTACCATATAATAATTGAAAAACACAATAAACCAACACATAGATATTCCAATATTCCACAATACAATAAATGAGATTCCACAACATTATTTTGGTATCCCTTTACATAAACACAAAATCATTCCACCACATCATTTCCATACTCAACATCGCCAATAGTGGTCGCATGTGACATCCGATTGTCCTTTGCCTTAAGAGGTTGTTGATGTCGATCATCATTAACCATTGGATTAGGGAATTGATTAGCATAATGCCCCATTTCCTTGCACTTGATGCATTGAAGTGTTGGTAGAGTGTTCTCTGTAGTCTGTTCTCTATTCACGTCATTAGAAAGATTTTTCCCATTAAATCGTAACTATGCTTCTTGATGACCTTATTTTACACAGTTGAAACATTTTGTAGTACCTTTTCTACAAGCTCCACCATGCTTCTTTCCACACGTTGAGCATAAAGAAACATTCACATTCTTTTCACCATTGTTCTGAGATTTTTCCATGAACTACATCTTTCGTTTCTTGTCAAAACCATAAGATGCATATGTAACACCAAATTACAGTTCTACACTAATAGCACAATTCACAATTTCTTCATAGGTATTTAAGTCCCTTATGGCTAATGCCCTTCGAAGGCTTGGTTTTAAGCCACTGATGAATCGATCAATTTTACTTTTTGGTTGGATGATAAACCCAGATTCATACCTTGAAAGCCTTATAAATTTTCTTCGTATATACCAATAGATTCATCATCCTTCTTCTTAAGCTCAAGGAACTCATTTTCCATAATTTTTCTTAGAATACGAGGGAAGTACTTATTGAAAAACAAGTTCTTGAACTCATCCCATTCCATTGATTCAATTTCATCTTGGGGCATTGTATTCTTAGTTAGAGTCCACCACTTGTCTGCTTCACCTTCTAAATGGTAAATAGATAGACTGAATTTTTCATGTTCTAAATAGTGATGTATGAAAAATATATTTTCAATGGTACTGATCCATTTTTCAGCAACAAGTGGGTCAGAAGACCTACTGAAAGAAGGTGGACATTGCCTCATGAATGAATCAATAGAATATTGTTCCCTTCTCTGATCATTTGGATGTCAAAAATGATTCATAGCTTGTGTAAGTATAGCAATAAGATTTTTCACTTCATCTCCCATAACATTAGTTTGTTTAGGAAGACAATCATTGCATTTTCCATTACATAGATCAACACAATTCCTTCGGGTTCCAGCCATCATCTAAAACCCAAAAAGAATAGTGTGTGAAGCTAAATTCATGCTAGGGAAAACAACATAATAAAGGGGGAGTACCTTCAATATATAACATCTTAGGTTTAATTCTAATATCATTACTATAATTCTAGGACTATAACATATACTTATACTCAACGATAGGGACATCCATAGAAATACCATAGAAATATCTTTAGGGATCTCACTAATGTTTTTCGGATCCTTGTTTCCAAAGGTTAACTGAACCTTTACTCTGATAGAAACTTTAGAGACCCAAATCTTGACGTACATGGACATTACATTACTTTTTTAGAATACTTAATACATTACAAAAAAACACACAAATACCTTATTAGTTTAGTGTCTTTGGAAACTTGGAACATAATCTTCTAATCATGGTGAAATATCTTCAACATATCCCATAAAGATATTCCTATTTTGATTTCTTACCTAAAACCTTTCTTTATATCCTAGGGAAAAGAAAAAATTAAAAGGGTGAGCTCAAATGATCAGTAAGGGTAAAAATAGAGAACATAAAACAATCCAAAAACATTCGAATGAAAAACTTGAACATAAAATCTAAACATCAAAATCTTGAGCAATGGCATAAATCATGGAAGTACGTAAGGTATATATCATAAAGGAACATAAAAAATGATAAAATAGCATGGGAATAAAAAATGTAATTATGGAAATCCATTAATAACTTGATATGACTTCCATAGTAGCCAAGGCAATTCTGCCAAGACCATTATAGTGGACAAAGTCCCTTACTGAATCGAGTTCACTCCTCATTTCAGTCCTTTATCACTGAACTAAATTAACTTTCCATTCCAGCAATGTATATCAAATGAGATATAAATCTTTACACAATGAATTAGAGGGAGATATAGGTCCTACCAATCTCATAATTAAATCATTCTTACTAGTTCCACAAAATAAACATAAAACATTCATCATAACCAAAATAATGAAATGTGTTTCATAAACATCATCCCATTATCACATAATCCATATATAACAAATGGATATCATTTCATCATAAGAAAAATCACACCATATAAATAATAGATACATTATAAATGAAACATAAACATGCTTAATAATGTCATCTTAGATGGAAAATAGTTTTGATAAAACACTTGAAATGAATTCTTGAAGAAAATATCCTTTCTTCTTCAAAATCATTTTCTTTTCACAAAATGCCACACAATTTTAAAAGGAATATTTTTTTTATTTAAAATAACCTTGAAACCTTATAGAGGAAGCTTCATGAAAATTAGGTGTTATGAAACTATAAAAATCATTTCATTCCGTATAAGTTAAAAAATCATTATCCTCGTACTTTTTTCATAACAGTCAAAAAGTTCCTCTTATGGTAAACAAAAGAAAGATTCTTTCCATAACACAATGTAAAAGTCAAAGAGGGGTAAACATGACTTTAAACATATATGGAAGAATATTAAACTCTTTATGAAAAAAACTTTTATGAAAATAGATGAAAAATATAACCCTAGTAAATAATTATATATAAGAAATCTCAAATTAAGATGAGATTGAAAAATTATCCCTTACATTATGTCCAATTTCTTCCATATGTGTCTGAGACTCCTCTTCTTCGGGTTCTTCCTTTTGATTTGATCAAAAGGGCTCCATAATATGGATTTATTACTATATTATGGCCTCTATAATGAAGGGAGGATATTTGAGAGGGTATTTGGGCAGGGCTTGGCAGAGCTATATGGCTTGGGAGGAGTGAATATGAGAGAAGAGGGAGTGTCCTTTTATAAGAGGGGTGAGGGGCACCTTAGGAAACACCTAAAATATTATTTTATAATAAATTCATATTTGGTATATAATGGCTCCACAGTGACTTGTTTCGAGGCTAGGATGGGGATGGGTAGAAATACTCTCAACCAATAGGTTTCAGGCACGTTTAGGTTACCATTTTAACCTTATCATTTAGATTTAACTCTATATTAAATAATTTTACTTTTACCATGTCTTCTTGTATTCTTACAATATATATTTAATAAACATACTATAAACATCAAATCTAACCCCTATTGGTTCATTATTGTCTTATATATTATTATATAAGTATTGTGGACGAACCATAGATTTTTAGGACCATTATATCAATTTATAATAAAATATTTTTTTATAAACTCTTTTATGTCAATTTTAAAACTATTTGGTATGTTGTTTTTTATAAATTCAAAACAGCACTATTTCTTCGAAATAAATTAATCTAACCAACCCTAATATGTTATATTAACCTATAAAATTATTTTAATTCATAAAAAGTCTCAAATTACATTTATTTTGGTATTTATAATATATATTTTCTTAATATTTCATTAAAAAGGTAATTACTGCATCATCAATGTGTCATAAATAAATTAAATTATACAATCTCTAAAAATTAAAAATAAAATAATATTATGTAGGAAATCGTTTTTGATTTATAATTCATATTTATAGTCGAATGTATCTTTTGTATAAGTCTATATTAAAAATGTTTTACTCATTAAACATTGATTTTAACTCTTTTAACTCTTCTTTGAAATAAATAATAATTAATGTCCCAATCTAATCCAAGTGAACCTAAAGGGTCATATTTAATTCCTAATGATGTTTTTGGTCTAATTAGACTTATCCAGTAGAATTAGGACATGTGTGAGGGTAATAATAATATCAATTTTACCCTTAATTACCCTCTTTACTTTTAACCGTGGTAAAAAAATTAAAAAGTTACTATTCACAAAAATACTTTTTATCTTATTGAACCACATTTTACTCCTTGATATTAGCCGTGTCTCTCAGATTTTTGAAATTAAACTCATAGAATTGGTAAAATTATGTTTTATGTAAATTTGCAAATGCTTCTAAGAGGTTGGTAAAAGACGGTAAAAAGTTCAATAAAATTTTTAAATGTCTAAAATTATTATAAAATTACTCCAATGAAATAAATTGAACTTATATAGGTATTGTGTATCTATTTGGACCTCAAATAAATTTAAATAAAATAAATTATTATTTAAAAAAAATCAGTTTTAACCAATAACTGAGTGTTTTCACTATTCATCAAAAATTGAATGTTCTTAGAAAAATACCACAATTTCACCATAGGCTAATTTCGATATTCCGAATCAAAAAATGAAGTCCATTTTGAACGATAAAATTTATAAAATTTCAAAAAGTTCTTATTACTATTCATAATGGCTGGTTTATATAATATTTTAATAATATATCATTGTTTAGTGAAACCCGATATTGCCTACTACCCAGACTATCGAAGAAGGTCACAATTGCATGTAATGCAAGCCAAATCAGGGTTGTGTGTTCTGAAAGTTCCCTTCGGTGTTTTGTATAACATAATCAAAACATATATGATTTATACATTAAAAAAAATCTATACATATTGTTCCGTAGAATAATTTCCACAAAACGAACTTGGAATTGTGTGTAACACGAGCCAAGAATAGTGTTGCATATACTACAAGCTAATAAGGTGTTGCTTATAATAGAAGATAATCGTGGTGTAGTGTGCAATAGAATACATCAAAGAAATTAAAATGAATATATATTATAAAATCTCCGGTTGTTACAAAAATGGTTCTGCAGAAATTAAATAATTAACATAATTTTATTATTAATGATGATAAATATATGTGTGCCTAGTGGGATATAAGGTAAGTGATTGCGTATCAATTTTTTTTATTGAGGATTATTTTGAAGACATAAACCCACCTTATTTTATATGGTTTATATAAGGCCCCTTTAAAATATCATATCATTAATTTACTTATTCTCTTGTAATTTATTCTTTTTTTAATTTCCAATCCTTCATGGTTATTTTGATTAAAATATTTCAATGTGGTATGAGACACTTTTTTATAGAAATATACTTTTAAAATTATTGAAGATTTAATATAAAAATATTTTCCAGTATTATATTATTTTATATTTATTTATTTATATATAAGTATTATTATTGAAATTTTAGGTCTATTCTTAGTTTCGTTCAAATGTCTTCAAAAATGAATATTTTTATATATTTTATATGGAAAATTTAATAAATCTAAAAAAGAAATGTTCTATTCTAAACATACATGGTGCTGATGAATTTTCAACTACTGTGGACATTATTTTCTTCTAGGATTACCTTGAAGGATATCATGTTTAATTAAAACCAAAATAACTCTTTATCATTTTGGGAATTTTGGTATTGAAAATTTTTTTCAATAGAAAATGGTATTTTATTTGAAAATGGGTTTTTAAAAGAAAAAATATAATTAATCTAAAAGCTATTTCATACGAGTTTAAAAATATATTTAAAGGGATTTATGAGGATGGAGTTTTATTCATGGTGTGTTACTAGATAATTACTTGATGGTGTTTCCTAGATAGTGCTCGAAAATCCCATTATATCTTAACTTGGGGTCACCGAGATAGTGTCTACAATGCTCGTTTTAACTTAACTTGGGGAGGTCTAGATAGTTCCCTGAAATACTATTAAATCATAACATAGGGTGGACCCGATAGAGCCAAGAATTCACATTACATCCTAACATGGGGTGTCCCAGATAAGATCAGGTGATACCATTGCAGCTCTTTAATGCATTGAATAAGGCTAATTTTGTAAGTCTTTTTAATGATTATAACAATTTAAATATTTTTTAATGGTGTTTTAAAATATTTTGTGAATATGATTCTCTATTTCACTGAAAGAATTTTTAATTTATTACTGAGGGATTTGATAAATTTATGAGAGAATTTTTTTTGTTTTTTTCATTTGAAAATGTATTATTTCATATTGTTAATTAACCTTGAATACAATAGTAAATGTTATATTAGTTTTCAGGTTTCTATTGAACTAACATCTTATTTTCCTTTTATAACCCTTTCTAATATTTTATGCCCATCCAAAGTTTTTAAATATTTTTCATAGTTTTTAAAGATGGTAAAGGGAAAGGAAGAGGTCAAGTTGAATGTCAGGTATATTTTCCATGAAAAGAATTGGTGATTTATTTTAATAGTTTTATATTATGGAAAAAATGGATATTGATCTGAAGTGTGAATTTTTTGTTTAATGGTTGTTTATGCATGATATATGGACTAATTATCTAAAGCACTAAACCTGGAAGGATCCATAATGTGAAAGAAATAAAATTCTTTTCAATAACTCAATTTAATGTAATATTTAATGTAGAGACTCATATTTAATTTATAAATATGTCATAAAGTATTGGGGTGTTATATTATATTATATTTTTTTAGGTTATACACACAATTATGTACAATTTTCTTCTTTTAGAATATCTAAGTGTTATATTCTCCCCACCTTAAATAAATTTAAACACAAAAATTCATACCTGATCTCAATTGTTAATGGTTTTGAATTTGAAAATTCATTTGTTGAAAAACTATATCATAAAATGTTTTATTACAAAATCCTATTAATAAGATATAAAGGGATGTAAAAGTTCATATATACGAATATATAACTAGGTTTCTAAATTGGATAACATTGGTGGAATGTAAAGATACAAACATGGAAGAATAGTGTAAATAAATTTTAAGTGTGATAGAGGTCATTAATCCCAATAAATTGACTGATTTATTGAATATTAAGGGCCTAAAATATATAAATAATTTGTTATCTAAATTAAAATAAAATTCATATGATATTAAGGTAATAAGATAAATTTTTGGTCAATATCCATTTCCTTGAGATGAGTAGTTATTTTAATATCAATGAATATAAGGAAATATACATGATACATTTCTATTTTATAAGTATTATTAAACCTTTTAGATTTCATTCGATCAATTTACAATTCATTTCTTTTCCCAAGAAAAAAATATAAAAAACATAATTTATTATGCTTGAATAACTAAAATTTATTTTTAATGGATTATAATATCCATAAAATAGAAATTTCTATTTTCCTCTAACTATTTTCCAAATTGATATGTTTATAAAAGGTATTTAAAATTAGACTATAAAAATCATTACTAACACCACTGGTTCATCATTAATATTTATTTTTCAAATCATTTAACTAAAACAGTGACATATTAACACTAAAGGTTATAAATAACATTAAACATTTGTCCATAAAATTTTAGGGAATTATTAATCAAATAAAATTTCCAATAGAATATATTATCTCAAAAAATATATCCAAACATATCCTTAACTGTTTCATGAATCTTATAAAAGAAATACCATTCAGGAAAAGGTAGAAAAAATATATTATCCTTACTAATCACAATACATATAACATTCTTCTGTTTTATTTCCCCATAAATCCTTCTTTGTTCTAGGGATTGTCTCAAATTTGGAATTTTCATTACCTATTCAAATCCTTCATAATGTAATGAAATAAAAATATTAATTTCCATAATAATATCCCTAGGGGTTTCAACATAGTTTTAAAGAAAGACATATTTTCATGCACTGGTTTCTGATCGAGTCACGGTTAATATGTTGTTTTGGGGCATTTACCCCTTTGTATTTCTATAAAAAACCACATACCATTATACTATCCAAAAATGTGATATATTCTGTTGAAAAAAATTAAATAATCTCAACGTTAAAAAAACATTAGGATTTAATTCTATACTTACCAAGAAGGTCTATCATAAAGTTATGTTCCCTAATCTGTGCATTCCTAAATCTAGTTCCCATGGAATAAACTAAACATACGTTGATACCAACTATAGTAAACTTGACTACAATAACACATAACCACTTTTGTATAACACTACATTAGAATAAAATACAAGGAATCTCGTTTAAATGGACTAAATAGTGTAGTATTCTTGGTAAACTAGATATATACATGAGTTTTACATTACAACTTTTGATTATAAAGACTACAACATAATTTTTTTACATCCTTCAAGAATTAATATATTATTTATAAGATATCGATGCATGTAATTCATAGTATACATCATGAAATCATATGTAATGAAAGAAATAAGGGCGATCTAAAATTATTGGTAAAGGCTTTGTACATTGAATGCAGTTAAGAATCAATAATCACAAACAATATGTAATGAAAAATATTGAATGGTAGATATCTGAACACACATGCCATTTATATACTTGACTAGAATAATAAACGGAAAGGAAGGTAACTAAAACACAATCCATTTAATAAAAAACTAACAATAATAATTGGATAGGGAACAAAAAATATGACAAGGTAGATTATTGGAAGGAAATTCCATTTAATTAATAATCTATGACTGAAATGAATCCATAGACTATATCATAATAAAAATAAAACAGATAATAATAACTGAATTCTAAATGAATGAAATGTTAAATTATTTAATTCCATGTTTCCCAGTCACATGATACCTTAACTATTAGGATCTATTATCAAGATGGTTTAAAACCAACTATGTAAAAACAATATTGTTTAAAGACCTTTCATAAGAAACATTCTACCAAGATCTCTCCTGTAGAAATTTTAAATATATTTTTTTACAAACATGATTGGTTTATATCCAATTATATTTTTTTCATGATTATACCTATGAATAGAGGGGATTACATTTAAGGTACCCCTTCCTGTGTGTTTCATGTACAAAAAATTCCTCATATATCAAATAAAATATTTATTCATAGTAATGTGCCTGGTCAAATATCCATATTGGGTAAAAGATGTGGTTTTACTAATATTTTCCTAGTTAATAAAAATATGTTCAATGTGAAACCTATATGTAAAAATGGTAAATGGTTTAATAAATAATAATATCAATGATAATAAATATAGATTAATATTTTTAAAATTTAATGTTCAATGATCATAGGAAAGTGAATATTTCTAAGTATGTTAATGACTAAAAAAATGTAATAAGGAAATGATTATAAATATTATCCTTGGTAAAAATGATCATAAGCCATCCATAGAAAGAATAATGATTGTAACGATATGACATATAACCATTGGAGTATCAATAATGGGTTTTATTCAATTATGAATAGAAAAAACTTGAAAATAACATTTAAAGTTTATTGAGAAAAATATCTTTTTCATTATAATAAAATTTAAAAAAGTTTTTCATTAAAAATAACTATTAAAACATTTTCGTTAAAAATTAACCTTTTAATAATGAAATTAAATCATCAATAAAATTATGGTCTCTAAATCTATACATTCTATTAAAGATAGAAATAAAATTATTTTTTCATTTTAAAATTATCAGAAAGGAGACTTCTTTAGAAAACAACAAAATGTTACTTTTACATTTTTTTATAAAAGCCAAATGGGAATTGTTTTCAAAAATATGTAAATATTCCATTGAAATAATTTTGAAAATTAATTGTTGAAAATTAAAAATAGAAATAATTTTAAAAAGTTTAAAAAATATTTTGACATCATTTTTAGAAAACACAGTTTTGGAAGGAAACAGATTTCTGACTAAATTGGGAAATTATGTCATATTTTCTTGCAAACATTTTCTAAAAAAGTTTATTTCCTAATTACTAGAAAATTTATTCTATTACATTTAAAATATCATTAATAACTACAAAAAATGTTTTTCTTAAATAATAATCAAATAATTTCAATCAATGGAAATTCTAGTGTATATATTTATGAATAAAATTGGATCACAAAGTAAACCCATAAAAAGATCATAATGTTGATTTGAGAATCAACTAATAAATCAATTATGTGAATAAAATTTAAATCCAAATAAATAATAGTTAAAAAAAACTTATATATATATATATATATATTTAAAATTAAATTAACATATAATCTTGGAATAGTAACAAAATGGCAAATTAATAATACTTGTTGAAAATAAATTTAATAATGAAATTGTTTACCAGTTGAAAACATTTAATTCCAATGAAGTATAATGAAATAATTCAAATATAAATTTTAAATACCATGGATAATTATTTTTTCATGATACTAAATATCAAATGTTTATTATATACACCACATGTATATATCAGGTGCATAACATAACCATATGCATCAATGAAATGAAATTGTGATAAAATATATTACCCTTCACTTCCATTAGTCAAATGTTATTTAACCTCTTGTGTAATTGTTTTAAGCATGTTATTATCTAATATCTAAATGAATTTAATATATATAATATAATATATGATCCTTTTATAACATATTATGACTTGTCCATTAATATTATTTAATTATTTTCATTGTTACTATTGTTAATTTTTTTATTTTCTCATTTGTTCTTTTTCATGAATATTCTTGATCTTGCACATATTATTTAGTTCTATAATATCAATAATATTAATAATGATATAAATATAGAGTATATTATGTATATTTTTATTTAGATTAATCCATAATATTTAGTGATGTGAAAGGAAATACATTATTCATAGAGATGGTAAGTCGTACATATGCATGAATGTGATATCAATTTTCTCATGGAATTTAATGAAATGAATGTAAATTATATATATATTTATTATCATACTCATATTATTTTCATTAAATATATATCACATAACTTTATTAAAACCATACGTAGTACATTCCATGTACATTGTGAATGAACCACCTCGATTTGCTAGGCGGTAGTCCACCATATATACGAATGACAATATCATATTTCTAAAAAATTGAAAGGATGAATATATTTGTGATCTAAAATTTAATAATTAATTCTAATATCGTTATCATCAGATATATATATTATAAAATGTGTTTATTTCAAATTTCTCAACCTTAAAAAGTGGTAATGGGAAAACAAATGACATCAATTCGCAAGATGGTAGATCGTGGTACACACGAACAATGATTAATTAATCCATTTTATGAAAGTGTCTGTGGAAATGGGTCATAAAAGTATTATAGAAACATCACATTATTTTTATGATAATTAATTTGTTATATCATCATGGTATATTAATATTTTAATGAGTTAGAGAAGGATGTAAAATAACAAAACATATTGAAAATCATTACCTCTTATTGAGGTATGCTCTTTAATTTTTCACTAAATCCAGAAAAGGAGGGATTTATGCCCATAATAAGGCATTTATGATGGGAGGAAAGAATTTGGGAAGTTATCTGGGTAGGTATTAACCAATAAAAATTGGTTTTAATATATTACAAAAAGATGATAGTGAGCGCCTTTTAATATTTGACGAGGACTAACATTATTAGAGTTACTAAAATGTATTCACTATCGGGTGGTCAATCATTCTTTAAGTGGATAATAAAATTGAAAATTAATGGGTTTTAGGCATTATATGTTTGATTAAAACCTCAAACACAAAATATATATCATGTTTTAAATAGTATGTTCATTAACTCTAATGTTTACTCATTTAACTGTTTTGGATTTTCATTAAGGTAACTAGTTTTATAAAAAAACTAATTTACCCTTTATGCCTTAATTGAAATGATCCTTCATAGTTAATATTTAACCATTGATTAAAAATATTATATCTACTTTATAAAATTTAAATCTATGTGTGTTACAAATTAATTTTAATACAAGAAGAAGTTATGTTCAAAAACCCTAATTTAACCATAACCACACTAATATGGTTTTTTCTATTTAACGGTCTGTATTGCAATTATAAGAGAAAAAATAATCCATTAATGGAACATAGATGATGTTTATTAATGATTAAAAATGTATTTATGAAACATTTTATTTTTAGTAATCTTAAATCAATTAATAAAATATCATTTATTATTAAATAACATTAATATCAATTTTAAAATTATACATTTAATTAAAAATTAAAATTATCAAATAAATAATGGAATTAGAATATATTATGTTCAAAATATTTAAAATTTTATATCAATATAAAAAAACTGAACATCATAATTTATTCAATTTACTTCACTTTTAATGTTTTTCGTATTATTTATTATAGTAAATTATTAATTATGTAATTTCTATGTTGGGTTTTCATAAGAATTAAAAGTAATTATTTTATATATAATAATTAATGAAAATTTTTATGATAATAATAAATCATTTTCATTTCGAAATTATTTTTATAACTAAACCAATGTAGTTTTTCTCCACATATCATGGCTTTACTAATATTAAAAGTTACATAAGTATTCTTTTTGAATTTTTCATACTTAACTTATTATATCTGTCACTTTCATTGAAATGTGTATTGAAAACTCATAAAATTAAATCCTAAAGTAATAAGGGTCTAAATATGGTCTTCTTTTCTCATTTGAAAAAATTGTTAGGAAATCCTAACCCTTATATTATTAGTATATCAACTTAGAAAAACCTTTTTTTCCTTAACTGTGATAATTAATTTTTACTGTTTTCACTATTCAGTTTTTTCGAAAAATAATTTGAGCCTATTATCAATTATAAATTCTGATTATTTTATATATTTATTCCACTTCTCAAAATTAAATTCATAGATGCAAATTTTTTTTATATTAAACCAACAAGCGTGACGAGAATGTTAGTTTTTAAAGAAAAATTAATCAAAATTATACTAATATTTTTTATCTAATCTCAAAATAGAAATAATTAAAATGACCTAAATTTAATTTATTTATTTAAAATTGAACTGGTGTTACTTTAAAACTTTTCAAAAATATAATTTAACATTATAAATTATTTAAATTAATATTATATTTTCAATTAAATTTCCTATATTTTTCTCTATTCCTCAAAAAAGAAATCTTCACTTCAAAATACCAAAAATTGAAACCAAGATAATTTTAGTATTATAAATTTTAAAAAATAATTTTATTTTATCAAATAAACCTTCTTAAAATGTTTATAATTAATTTTTGGTTATGTGAGAAATCATGTCTAATCATCTTTTTATAAAAATATTGTTTTTCAGAAATTATTTACTTTTCTTTGAAATGATTCTAATTTTGTTAGTAATATACATATAACTAATAAATGTTCATAATATATATTTATATTATTTTTTTATTCTATTCATACCCGCCATTCTGATTTCTATGTAAAAAAAATTATATTAAATAATAATATGAAAAATATATTATTTTTTGGTAAAACATGGTCTAGTGTGTGACATAAGATATCAAAAAAACTTGTTTCTATGTGTAATTAAATATAAACATTTTATTTCATATAATTAAATATATGGAATATATTTAATTTATAAATATAGTATAATGTATTAGGGTGTTAAATTACCTTATATATTTACTATTGAATATCATAAATTATATTAAATAAAATGTTCTTATTTTAAAATATCAGAGTGTTTCAAGATGTGTTATCTTGAAGGATTAAAGAAAACTCAAATAAGATAGAATAATGTTGGCATACTTTTATAATATTCTACATCATCTAAAAATTGACTGATAAGTTGTTTTGTCTATTGCTATAACATTAGATCAATTTCTCTCTTATAATCTAGGACATAATTTCCCCATTTATTCTAATCATGAAACACTATGGTAGTTTCTCAAGAGGGTAGATGAGAATAATTTTTTTGATATGGATGTTTCTTCCCTAATAAATATATATTATGATCATGGAAACCAAGAGATATAATAATTTTCTTGTATACCACATGAAGAGGTTACATCATATTGCTAATTTATAAACTATTACTAAGAGAATCGTAGATGAATCTATTAATAGTGTTCTGTTTTGAAAAGTAACCTAAGTGCCTGGGTATGATAACTTATTCAATTTTTGGGTCACATATACGGTGCTCTTCTTCTACACAAATCATCAAAATAATGAATTGAAACTTCATTAAAAGTTATATCTGTATGTGGATATATATTCTTGTAAGGATTATAGTGATCAAGTCATTTGGAGATAGACCCATGAAGAAGAGGTTAGGGATATGATTTTATTTCATTAAACACTTTCATCTGTGGGAAAAAAATTTCCAATGTGAATGGATAAAAAATATTAACAGGTTATTTTTTACTATAATTATTTAGAGACATAAATTTATTTTATTGTAATGTTCTGTTTGGATATATGTTGCCCCTAAGAGAGGGGTGGATAATTGTTCAACACTTTTTATGAATTATTATTTTTATACAATGTTTAACTCTAATCATATAGAAATGAATCTACTAAAATTAAAAAAATATATACACTTGAAGGAACAAAAGAATTTGAAAGTTACACTACTTATTAACAGTAGCTAGTACTTATAAGGATCTAGAAATAATCCAAAATCACACAATCCACTAGAAGATAATCCATGTGGTTTTGCAAAGCAGGGTGTCTATATAAATTAATTTACATTATAGTGCTTTGATAATGTATTTTTACCTCACAATGGTGAGATATTAACAAATATTTGGAATCATTGAAATGTACCTTCACCAATAGGCTTAAAAACATCATCATTGTTCTAATTGGATAATCGCAGGTGATATTCTATAGGTTAGCTCATCTTATTCTTAAATTTCATGGAAAATAATTTTAATGAACTACATCTATCTTCCTTAATTATCCTTTTTTATTATTCCTTAAAACAACACTCTCTTACACCCGCATGGGAAGATCCATAGTCTATAACAACTGTAAATATATAACATGTAGAAACTGTTTGTATGTATTGTACTTATTTATTTCTATATCCACTATCTAGTATGTATACTTGAACATTATGGGGGTGTGTTCTATGCATGGAAATTATTTAGGGGATCAGGTTGCTATAGAGCATCATTCTTCTCCAATTTCATATGATATTAATCCCATTTTAGTTGTTTTAAGAAGTTACTATCATTGGATCATTGGGAAATGGGATGTTCTATTATGGAATTATAATTAGTGTGGGGAAAATATAGGTTACTCCTTTTCCCTACTAAAATATATCTTTCAAACAGGTTTTCTAATATACGATGTTCATCAAGGCAGTTCTAAATTGTGATCAGAAAGACATGTGTTATCATATAGAGATGTCACATGATCTAGATATGTGTATTTTTACTCCATCCCCTTGAGGTTTTATCTAAATATGGGACTACTGTCAGATCATTAGCACGTAAAATGAAGGGGGGGGGGGGGTTAGAATGTTATTATTTGGGATAATAAAATTCTTAAAAAATATAACATTATTATCTAGAGGATTATAAATAGAGATATTACTATGGATGATAATATTAATCGAAGTGGTATTTGTATGGATTCTAGATGAGTTTTCTATGAGGATCATAATGAGGAATGTTAATATCATCTATTCTATGAGAGTTAGTGGGCACTTGAGGTGTGGAGTTATATTTATGTGTTTTCTGATTTATCTATTCCGCATATGGATGGTCAGCCTTTCCTCAACCGGTGGTACCATGGATCGATCAGGGGTAGAATTGAAAGTTCTACTCAAACTCTTATTATGCACGTAGGGTTTAGGATTTTGTCACAAGAAATGAATTGGTATATATATGTGGGGGGTATCAAATGTTTGTAAGATTATTATAGAGTTTAACCATATGATCTTCTACTTCACCAGAGCCCTGGGTAACAGGAGCGAATCTATTTTTCTGAATTTTTTTTATCTAACTATACATTTTCTTCTTAGGGGGCTGGTCATATTATAGGGAACATGGTTTGTGGGCATCCCACATTAAATAGTTTAAAGATTAATTTTGATGGGTCTTGCATTTTAGGTTTTATATTTGGTTGAGGTGTTGTGCATGACAAGTATAGTTCTATTTTACTGTGTTTCTCTACTAGACATGGACATTGGACTGTTATATAGTAACAATTTAAAGCAATTTTTCAAGGAATTAAAATCTGAAAATAGAGGGGATTGAATATTATGGAAGTTGAAACAGACTCGCTAAATTTATATATCACCTTAAAGTGTGCGGGTGTTACTCCTTTTTCTATTATTTATGTCATGAGAATGTGTCTCAAAATTGTAGAGGAAAATACCATGATTACCCATACCTTTTGGGAAGGAAATATGGTGGTAGATTAATCATATTCAATTAGTATACAAGACACTGAGTGTTTAGTTGTTCATGATTGTAGTAGTTTGATGTATGAAGGGGTTAACATTATTAGATTTGATGCCCTCAACCTTCATTATTTTAAACCACCGTAGGCTTTGTTTTGTTTCCTTATGTCTTTACTTATAGGACTTGTTTCCTTGTACCATTCTCTTACACATAATAAAAATCTAAATTTAGTGATTACCAATAACTCAAATGCCTTGTATCTCTACCTTCACGGTCATGAACTCGATCCCCAATCACCATACTTATATTCTTATTAACAAAATTTCATGAGGAATAAATAATAACTAGTCCCAAGGTAATAGATATTTTTTTACAACATCACTTGTGATAACCTCACATAATAACTATATGTTAATAAACAATAATTGATAACGATTCATCATTATTCAAAATGGATACTACATTCCATTATAATTTTAATGAAGTAGACTGAAAATAATTATGTATGTGATCATAAAAAACTACAATGTAGAAGTGAAAAAACATTCCCTGAACCTATCTTAATAATTGATTAATATAAGGTATTTTTTTCATTTTTATCCTTATAGAATAGTAATATATGGGAATGTTTGAAATTTCACTCTCAATCGCCAGATAATTGATCATATAATATAGATATGATTTAATGTCACTATTTTCAAACGAAACTTTGAGATGAATCAGATCTTATAAAACATGATATTTTGTTAGAGTGATTTATTTGGGTAAGAAACAAGTTTTTTAGTTAGTTATGGATCCTTTCAATTTTTGTATAATTAATTTTTGGACCTAATATAGATCCGTAATGAGTTCATATATGTTATTAGGGTGTCCGGGGCTTGTTTGGATCTCAAAACTCCAAATGATGGAAAAATAAACCTAGCTTCATGGTTTGTTCAAATTGGGAAAGATAGTCTTAAAGGTTCTCCCTAATAGTGTAGGGAGTTTCAAATGAGAAATTTGGGCACAAGGTTTTCCCTAACTATATGGCAGGGCTCACACAATCAAGTGAGTATCTCTGTATAGTGTATCAAAGATGACTTCCATAGTTAGTGGGGAGTTTCTTTAATTGTGCATCATAACCATATGATCACCCTTCATCAGTATTTGAGGAATGAACAATGTGTTCACGGTTTGGAAAATTGTGTGTCTCAACCATATGCCCCTGTTTTACTTGGGTAAATGACCGTAATTACCTTAAGTGTATAATAAACTTACCCCTCTCTCTTATTTTCTTTTCCAGCACCAGGGAGCTCACTATTTTTCCATTAGAGCACCAATGATATTTTCTCCTTGGATTTTCTCTCAATTATTCATCTGAATTATAATTTGACTTCTGATCATCATGTATGATATCCATTAGTAAGTACATAAATCCATTGGTTTTGTTAATCACATGTATTCATCCTAAAGTTGATATTTTAATACATGCTCACATTCCCTTTTTTCATAGAGTTGATCCATTCAACTATTTTCTCTCAATACAAAACAATTTAATGGATGATTATGGATGATGAGAGAGTTATAGGTTCGAGGTAGGTGGTCTGTGAATAATCCCTCAGGTATCCCCATTTTATAAACAATAGGCTTTGTGTGCATGTCAATTTCATGAAGTATTGTATATTTAATTCAAATATCATACTTATAACCATCCTACTCATATTCTAGAGAACCATCTATATTTTCTCTCCATCATTGAAGGTTATGACCTCAACACCAACCATCCCATGCATGGTGTTTTTTAGTTATGTATATAATGGATTTATAGGGTTATATGTGCCATATTTCAAGCGTGATTTCAATTGACCCACCTATGTTATGTGTTATAAATTATTTTATGAATTATTAAAAGGCATGTATAATATAGATTTCACATGGACTTGACATATATAAATAGAATTAGTTTCATATCATGATTTTCAATGTTATGCATAAAAAATATAAAATGGAGAAAATCTATTAAATGTTCATAAATTAAAATGGTAATTGGTATCATGTCCATAACCAAACTTGTTATTATTTGGAATGGTAAATAAATGAACCTAATAATTGAATATAAAATCAAACCATCAAATGTTTGAAAGTCCCATTAACCTTTTCACTTAGTATGAAATGGAATGGAATGAACCTTCTAAAATATTTTATGGAATGAGTATTACCTGACCTAATTTAAATGATGATATATGTATACAATAAGGATAATGTATATGGAACTTTACATTATTATAGGAGTATTCATAATCGAGCAAGTCATAGATTCTTGAGGGAATTCCCCAAGCAATCGGAGGAAACTATTCTAGGTCAAGGATGTCGGTTGCCAAAGGAGATACCCACCTTGGAATATAGTCCTTGTCTTCCAGTGGATTCTTGGAATCACATCATAGGATCAATTCAATATCATTCAAATATTAGTATTCCTTAGGTACACTTACTAGATCAATATTGATGTCTTTGGATATGTGGCTCCATGGAGGCAGCGATTGGGACTAGTTGTTTCTTTTCCCATTAACACATTGGATGAGTCATTGGACTCAATTAGAATCATATTATAGTGAAATTCCTTGTGAAATTCCCCATGTATTAATATCAAAAACCTTTTCCCGATGATATAGATTATTATGGAGTTGGATCAACTCTTTAGGTCAACGATGACTTTGTTACTACCATGTATTCCCTTTCATTATTATCATTATAATGGATGAATTGTTTATTACCTTGGATCCTCTGTTATTATTATTACCATGTGATACCCTTGTATTCCTTGGATAATCTTAATTCACATATTATAAATTAGAACAATATTAATTAAACATTTACATGTTTAGACACCAGTTGAGGCCAAAGTAGGTATTAGGGTATTTATATTACTAAAATGTTTTACATTTATATATTTATGCACAATGTCAGTTTATATTTCATAGATTGGATTTTATGGTGGTGGGATACTGGTATTTATCTCAAACTCTAACTAGGGTGATTATGGATCTAGGGTAGATTATAAGTATACAGGTGTTGATTAGGTGAAATATCCCACCTTAGACTTGTGATCATTCATGATTTCATTAAGATGGTTCTTGGTAGTAGATGACAGATCCAATGCTCAGGATAGAGGATAGTTTTGTTTTTATTTTTTAATCTTTTATAAAGAATTTATTTCAAAAAATCTCTTATCAATATTTTCCAGGTTTTTAGTGACAAGACATGTATCATCCTCATTTTATATATGATTCAGTTTCCATTTTTTATTACTATCTACTAGTTGGATGTTTATCCTTATTTCTATTTCAATATTTTTTATTCATTATACTGATAATGTTGTTTAACTATTATTATATATCCATTTTGATAGACTCTATTAATGAGGGTAAATTCTCCCCATGAACACTCCCTAGGCCCTCACTACTAGTTAGAAGCCTCTAACACATAGGGAGTCATGACTGAGGCCATGGGGTAGCAAGTTTCGAGGAAGCTATGGGTGGCACCCACTTTTGGGACATTGAAATGTGGCATCTTTCAAGTTCACTTTATTTACTTACTATTTTGAGATAATATATGGGAGATTAATAACCCTTGGAACTTACATTCAAGTCATGTTTTAGAGTAAATAACCATTGTTTTGGGAAGATATCTAGTTTCCTAGAATAATGAATATTTTTCTTACCTTTCCTTATTACAATTGACATCATTTCACCACTACATGATGAACATTCAATGTGATTGATATTTCTATTATTATGATTGAGGGGTGAATTCTATACATCGATTGGCAATATAATGGAAATAAAGATTCAATCATGCATAATAATAGGATCCTATAATTTATATGTGTTGCATATTAAAAATTATATAAGTGCATTTCTCTTCTTCCATTACTTGTGTTTTCTGAGATTATTGAGTAAGCCACGATTTTTTATATATAGGCATTTTCTTCAAACATATTATATATTTTAGGGAGTTGGTTATTTAAAGTTTCATCATCAATCTAAATAGTGTTTTCCAATATTGGTTGATGGTTGCATCTTAAATATCTAGTGTATACCCATGGTTGATATATACCTTTGGTCACATGAGAATCTATTCAGATGTGATTCAGCTATTTCCAATTTCAATTCTAGTGGCGTCAAGGGCTTCATGGATTAAAAAGTATAATTTACTAAGTAGTTCCATCATATAGTACGCATTACACTCTAAGACCAAATATTGACGAGGTAAAAAAAAATTAAATGGATGTCGATTTCTGTAATAAGGTGTATGGACCATACTCACTGGGAATGGTGATCCTTTTTAACCAACCATTATATATATATTAGAAAATAAAAAATATAAATGTAAACTAGGGTCTAAAAATCAAATTGATTCCAATAAATGAAGAGGAAAAGTGTTACTAACCATTTAAATTAACTGGAACACCGGTAAATTAAATTAAAACACAATCTAACACCCTAGACTTCTATGCAAGTAGTAGGGGACATACCTTAGGTAGTGATCCTATATCATTATATTCTCTTTTAACTAAATCATCTATTGACTTCTAATATTTTATGAGGGATGTGATTGGAATTTAGTGACATATTCCATCATGATTTACTCAATTAGTGTTCTAGGAGGGTGAATATAACCATGATCTAGTTGTGTTGGGCTCAGAGATGCTAGTCATACTGCCAGGAGAGCCACATGAGGAACTACCTACTATACCCATACTTGGTACCGATTCTCATCTTCATAATGGGTTTCTATGTTTGTTGTGGTCTATGTAAGGTACTCCAAGACTTTCACCATTTATGTATGATCTATTATGTGTGTTCCAGTAATAAAATCCTCTTATATTCTAAAGGGATGTCAGTCCATAGGATGTTAAGTCTTCGTTGTGTTGGACTAGGGCCATTAACAATATGAAATAGAGTCTAGTTTTTATTTTTTTGGTCAATCCATGCTAGGTTTATCATGGAATTTTCAAATAAAGTGTTCTTAAAGTAAAATATGGCTAAAATGTTGAAGGTGGAGTATTTTAGCATTATTTTCAATATTTTTTGGAACAAAATAAGGAGGATATGAAAATATTCTTTGAATGGTGGATTTATATCATTATATTATCTCAATATGGTAAAGGCATGAGTTTCACGACTACTAGGTTTCATGAATTGTGGGATTTAGGATGATTTGGGTCATTGTGAATGAGATTTATAATTGTGTAGAGACATTGAAATTATTATATGCAACATTGAGAATATTTTTGAATGCACAATTGCATTATGGTGATTTTACATGACTATAAGAAGCTCCAAAATGGGTAACATTTATATGGGGAATTTTTAATAAGGTATCTTCGTAAACAATTAGTTGGATGAATGGGAAAAGGCTTTTAGAGGAATGGGATATTCATGATGAGCTGCACCTATAAATATGTGGCTAAAACAACATCATTTCAAATGAAGATAATTGGAGAAAAGGATGAATCATGCAGATTTTGTGAAGGATAATATTTTAAAGGATACGTATTTATTTGGGATCATGAGCATCATGAAAATATTTTTTACTTATTGACCAATTAAAATGCTTAGAGTTATGGATGTTTTGGGAAGACTTGTAGTTTCATAAAGATTTACTGTTCAATTAATGTAGTGAGCTTCATGAAGGTAGTTTTCTCTATGAAGCTCATGAGATTTTTTATGGTTAGTATCTTCATGAATGTGTGTCAATTCACAATGTCAAGTATTTTATTAACACATAAAATGAATCTTAAGAAGGCTAGGTGGTTTTATAATAGTAGCATGGAACTTCTTGTTTATGTGAATAGTTATTTCAAATAGTTCTAATCAAGATAATTTGTATAGGTACAGTCTCATTCCAGTTAGAGACAAAGACATAAATTCTGATGTACTGATGTGTCCTTAAATTCATTAAATAGAGTTAGACTTTTCTCAATGAAGTGAGATATGAGATTCGATGAAAGTGATATGAGGGAGGTAGACTGATATCCCTAAATGTATTATAAAGACAGTTTTTATAGAACATTGTTATTTTTTCTGATATTTTATACTCCTTAATAACTAGTGATGTTAGTTAATTTAGGTACAACTGAAACACTATAGACATATGATACATGTACTATCTGTTAGCAGAGAACCACATAAAACCATTTTGATTTCTATCTTCATAGAATTGTTAAATGAATACTTTATTATAACATATGGGTTCAAAATGTTCCTCAAAACATTTGAAAAATATCATTTTCATTGAAAGAAAAATTTGTCACCCTGATTCAACCCTCCCCTCTTTGGGTTCCATGGGGAAATTCTAGTCGTATTTGAGCCTACATGATGTTGGTCTTTAGTATGTGATCTATTGTTCTTATGGAGAATATTGTGATTATTAAGGTAGTTCCCATATTTTTTGAAAAACATTTTAGATTTGAAATTAGAGGATTAGATATCATTTATGATCCATTGGGATAGAATTTATTTTTTCCAAAACTCAGGGCATTTAGGTCACTAATGTGATATGACTTTCTATTATTGAGATGGATTGGAAAATGTTTGATGTAGATGCCAATATAAAAAAATTCCCTTACTTTAGATATATATGATCAAATATATTTGAATTTTATGTGATTGACATCATCCAATACCATGTGGAAGAAATTGGAAAATGTACACGAAGTCATTATCAAATTGAAGGAGGAAAAAATACATGTTTTTAAAAACTATTTCTATGATATTAAAATGAATCCATATGAAAATATTGATTGTGTTTAACCAAATTACAAATGTTTTTGGAACAATTCTATAACTTGGTTAAGAAATTAATCATATTGACATTGTGAGGAAAACCTAAAGAAGGATTCCACACCGATAAAATCTAAAAGTGTTTTCCCTTGAAGAAACAGATTTTTAAAAATATTCCCTTGTTTATATTCTATGTATTCTGGTAGATTATGATACAAGAGTCAAGCTAGAAGATGCATTTACTCGAGTATATATGGAAATGGAATTCAAATTCAAGTAGAAAAGTGAGATTTCTAGTGATATATTTGATAAATAATATTTTGAAAATGTACTTATTTATATTTTTTCAAAGAAATTTAATAGGAAATAGTATATTTGAAGTAAATATTCTTTTTACGTACTTTATATGTGGTATAGTTATGTACATTTCCTCTTGGTGTTCAATGATGTTCAGTGATGATGAAAGTGCAGTAGGAATCATGGACAATCCTTAGAAAAGGTTCCCCCAAAAGGGATAATTCTAATATGGAAATAAATTATAGAGAAATATTATTTTTCTTTGAAGAATAATATGTTGATAATGAATTTTTGGGGGTTGTAGTTCCATGAATTAAATCTAAACCCCATGTTTCCATGTTGGATATAACTGAAAAATTCAGATACAACACAAAAAAAAGATAATCAGTTGATTGGTGTTATTGATCTCAAGGAGGAACTAAAGGGTGATCTTGATAATACTAAAATTATATAAAACATAATCATAAATATGATTGAAATTCAATAAGATGCATTATAGTATGTGGACCATCCTGAAAACAAAATTTATTGATTTGAAGTAGGGTAAAAAGAATATCAAACAACACTTGAAATCATGGATGATGTTTTATAATTTATGATCAGGATTTATGAGAAGAAAAATTTATCAATCACATTAAATATATATTGGAGGAGAAGGATAAGATAGTTGAGGGACTTAAAGAAGAATTTCTTACTCTAAGGATTAAATTGTAAACTAAATCAAAATCAAGGGAAACAATGAAGAAATTAGGGTTTGGAATATTCTCAAATGTAGAGATATTAAAAAGAGGTAAATATGGATATAAAGGAGTTTATAAGGACTTCAATGATCAGATATCCATTTGTATGGGAAAATTTGGAAATGGATGTGATGAAGAAACCACAATTTCTAGAAACAGGAAGAGGTAAAATAAAGTGAAGCAGAATGTTTAACATATCACAAAGGCACTCGATTTCCCAACAATGAAAGCTTCAAACCAAAAATAGAGAGAGATTAAAATGAAAGTCAATTAAAAAAGAAAGTATCTATAGTCAAAAAACATTTCAAGATACGGGTACATGTGTTCGAATATAAGTTATATTATTTTTTTCCATAATTATGTATCAATTTTGTGTATTTTAGGGCAATACCATGTCGTATGTTGAGGTGGAATGAAGATATCTAAATGGGGAATTTCTTATTAGTTAAAAACAATAATGAGACCATATATTTTATAATATATAATAAAAAATTGCTATGGAGTTTTTTTCATTGTTCAAACTATTTCCATAAATTTATGCATTCCAAGTAGAGGAATGGTGGGCACATTAACTATTGATCTCTAAGGCATGTTAGAGTCTGTTAACTAACCAGAATTTCTATTTAAAATAAGTATTAATCTCGACAATAAGAACATGAATAAGATAAACACATATTTGTTGAAAATATATTAGAAAGGAAATATTTTTTCCATTACTGAACTATGTATCTAATAGATGAAAAAAAAGAAAATTGAGAAGTCCAACCTTGTAAAAATATCCCCCATAGCTATAAAGAATAGTAGAACCTGGATTCCTGACAACATATGAGATACCAATTTGATAATAAATTCATATTATTTGATGAAATTTAAGAGAAATTTTTATGTTTCAATGATATATGGAAATAATTTTTTTAAAATATTGAAGGTAGTTGAAGAAAAAAAATTTGAAATTAGAAAGCTAAGGAAAACTAATGTTATCATTGTAGATGGTTTTCATCACAATATACTAAGTTTGATTCAACACTATGAATCAGTACTGATAGTGACATTTAATCAAAAGGGGTTCACTATTAAAGATAAACAGGTAATTCCATCATGAAATGATGATAAGTAGATGGTAATTTACACCAGGTTTACAGGTAGGAAAACATATGTTACTTTTTAGTTGAAGAAAAAATTAACTAGGGGAACTAGATGTTGGATCACATTATTCAATATATTATTCAATATATATTTAGGATAAATATTTTTTTTAAATTCCCACTATAAGTCTTGGTTGGGAAAATATATTTGATGTATTCATGTAAGTAAATATGTTTAGGAGTTCATATCGTCTGAAGAAAAAATGGAATCGAATCTACATGTTCTTATATAAACAAACATATGTGGTTAATTAAATGTGGATTGAACATATAAAGAGAGGTAATTAATTATTTATATTTATTATTATAGTAAAATTGATTGTGTAATTATTATATAGAGGAAAAAACCATTTCTTGAATGCATAAAAGGTTGTCATAAAATATATGGGAATTAAACTAGTCGCATAATCATGATTCTACCATCTGATAATGGAGGAGAATAAACACCCATTACATTTAAAAATTACCTAAAATCATGGAATAAAAATGATGTGGCTATATTGAGAACCACATAGAAAAATGGAGTTGTTGAATGTAGATATCGAATTGAAAAAAATATGGCATGAAATATGCTGATTGAGGGTTGTGGTTATTATCATTACTATAAATAGTTTGTTCATGTATACGTATACACTAAAAATAGAACAATGATTTTTATGGTAGAACCTAAGACACCATTTTTGTTATGATATAAAAGGAATCCCCTCTTATGTATTTTAATGTTTTTGGTTGTAAATTTTTTAACCAAATCAAAATGGCAATCCACGAAAGAATTGTGATTCTACAGATGATGAAATATTTTTTGGATATTCAATGATGATTATATCCAGAAAATGGTACATTAATCAACTTAAAATAATTTTGGAAAGTAATTATGTCAATATGATTAAAGAAAAATCCATAAATACCTCAATGATATCATATAATGATATGATATAATATGCATAAGAAAGTAGAAATGGGAGATATTGTAATTTATAAATAGTAGAAGGATTATAATACATTAAGGTCTAAAAAACGATGATTATTTAGAATAATAATAAAAAGGGGAACCCTAGATGAAGAATCTTAATGAAAACCACATAGTTGAAATATAAGAGATTAAATTGATAAATCTAACATCATTGGCAATTGGACTGCACCCACATAGACATGGTGAATGAGGAATAAAGCACATCATGAAATCTTATAAATTATAGAACCAACCACATTTGAAAAATATATTATGAATTAAACATGGGATAAGTCCATAAATCAAAAAATAGATCCGATTAACAAAGACCTAAAATGGGATCTTTTTCGTGCACCCAAAAATCATGATGTGATTATAACAAAATGGATATTTTGAAACAAAATAAAAGATCTTGGAAATGTAATCAGAAATAATGCTAGATATATGTGAAGATTCTTTTCACATATTTAAGGAATTTATGTTCAGGAATCATTTTCTTTGGTAGCTTGACAGTAGTCGGTTATCATCCACTATTCTATAAAAATTCATAGAGGATTCAAATTTTATAATATAGTTGTCAATGTGGAAATCTTAAATGGAGTTCTTGATGAATATGTTTATATTGAACAACCAGTGGGATTTATGATTGGAAATATTTAAGTAAAGGTTTTAGGATTAAATAAGGCACTCTATGGAATAAAATTGGCCCCATGAGAATCTTATTCTCGATTGGATATATATCTAAAGAAAAATCAATTCAAAATAAGAGGTTCTAATCCTAATATCAATGTATATAATTCAATGGAAGATCAATTTATGGTGCTTGTAATGTTGATGATATTATATTTGGTGGTAACAGACATATATTATTGAAATAATTTTTTAATCATTGGAAATAAAAATTTGACATTTCCATGATTGGTGAAATCATTTTCTTTAGGAGGATACAAGAGGTTTAAAATAATATTTATACATTTATTTCATAGAAAAAAATATACGAGAGATCTTATAAAAAATTCATCATGCATGAATCCAAAAAAATGTCGAATATGATTACGTTTGGGGAAAAATTGAAAAGCATAAGGATATGACATATTTGGATCCCATACTCTATAATAATTTAATTGGATTTTTGTTATAGTTGACTACAACATGGCCATATATCATATTTGCAACATTATTTTCAAAAACATTCAATGTATTATGATGCAATAGAATTTGGCAGTATTTAAAATAATCTTGTTGTATATTCAAGGTAAACACAAATTAATATTATAATATATAGTAGGAACATATAATATATTATCATAATTTTCTAATTCTAATTGGTCTGGAGATGTTTTCGATCAACAGTAAAGAAGTTGTGGTGCTTTTTTCATAGGGAACAACAATGTGGGATGGTTGAACTAGAAATAGAAAATTACTTCTATTAGTAGAGTTAATTTAGAGTATGTCTATTATAAAAAAGGCTTGTAGTGAACTATTGTGGATGAAGAATCAACTAACAGATATTGGTGATGAGGTGAAATATCTAATGGGGATTCATTGTGATAATAAGATCTTGATAAATCATACGAAAAATAGGGTTCATCAAACATGTACAAAACATTTTGAGAACACAAATAACATCAAAAATGAAATAGACTAATATGTTGTGATTAAAATTTATCATTTTGTAACTGCTGACCAAGTGGATGAAGCTCTGACTAATCTATTAGAAAAACATGTGTTTAAGAGACATTGGTTGGACCTCAGGGTTCAGCCCCCACCTAGTGCATGAGGATGTTATGGTTAGGACCCTCTCTTCATTTTTGTTCAATATTTTTTAATCTTTTCTGGAAGTTTTACATTTTTATATTGAAGATACAATCCAATGGGAGTTTTTTGGATCTATTAGAATAAAGAAACATTCTTTTGGTTTAATTCAATGGTGGAGGGGGGAGAATAGATAAATTCAGCATTATTATAGTTTGATGGTTGTAGGATTTTATCAACCATGAAATGCATCTATGACTTGGAATTAATTATATGTTATGAGAAAATAATTAATTTTTCTCAAATCATTGCTTGTACATCAATATCCATTCCAAAATATGAGAACCCAATTATTTCATTCCCTACTATTTTAGACATCAATATTTTTACATGTTGACATACAGTGTTAGATGAGATGTTCATATCCATTTAGGTTTTTGTTTTGGGATAACACATTACATAATTTATCTAAATATTTAAAAAAACCCAAAAGTGGGATATTTTTGGTACCAAGTCCTTCCACAGTTTTAAACAGATTCTAGTTTTTTTGTTGTCAAAACATGTTATGTTGATCATGGATCTTTCCATGAAAGAGAAATTATAGTATAAGATGGATACATTGTTGGTGGTGGTGTCCTTTAAAGTGTTTTATATATTCTTAGGCCCAAGATAAGGAGGAATGAACATGCTTTTGTAAGGGTTATATTCTATGATTTTATAATGTCAAATATGTTCAAGGTGTGAGTATCACAATGATTGGGTTTCACAATGATTGTAATTTTTGAAGATATTAATCATCACAAATGAGAATAGAGAATGAATGATGGTGTAATAGTTATTTGAAATGACAACTAGATGATTCATGAATTCATGATGGTATGATAATGATTTTACATGACTAAGAGAATCTCTGAGAAATAGTTAAATTTTATTGGTGCTTTATAAATAGAGGAGCATCGAAATGTTGTTTTGGAGGTTTAGGAAAAGGATATTTGGGGCATTTAATCTTTATCTAGGGTTATGCTGACAAATGGGATGCTACCCCACTTCATTTTATGTGAATTGAATTGGAGAAAATACTAACTAATTATAATTTTATAGTGTCTAGGAGCTTCACAGTGCCATATTTTATACAAGCATGTGCATCCTGAAAATACTGGTTATAAATTCACCAACGACAATGCTTATGATTTTTGGATGTTTCATGATGATGGGGAGTTTTGTAAATTCTTTATGTACATTGAAATTAGTGAGCATTCAAAAGGATGATTTATCCAAAAATTCAATTATTTTCATGAAGGTTGGGTGCTTCACCCAAGTGTCTGGTTTAGTGAAGGCTAGTATTTATTTAAAACCTAAAGGGATTTTTTTAAAGACTATATGATTCATTAAAAATAGTGTAATGAATCTAGTTTAAATGAACATTTATTTCGTGTGCATAAAATCAAGACAATATTCAAGAAAACTCTCATGATAGTGAGGAAAAAATACCTAAATTCCCATCTACTGATGTGACCTTCAAGTCATTAAACATAGTAAGACATCTATCTAGGTATTGAGCTATGGGAAAAAATGAACGTGATTCATGGGAGGTAGTGTGATTTCTTGAAAAGTATTTTCAATGTAATGTTTCTAGTATAGAGTTACTATATATGATATTCTATACACCACAATAACTTGTGATTCTTATTAGATTAAGGTACGACCACCACACTTATTGAATTTTCTCCTTAGAGTATCCCATTGTAGTTAATTATTAAAAACTTCTTTGATACCTATCTATATATGATTATTTAACAATGTCATGATTCCATGAAAATGGTTTTATAAGTTCCTATCAATTTGGGAACATGGTCAGTTGGTTTAAAAGAAAATAATGACACCCTAATTCACCCCTCCCCTCTTAGGGTTCCTGGGGATCCTACAGGATGGATTCTATCTTATTTATATTTGATCATATGAATATCACTATATATAAAAGGCTCAATATTGAAACCTATATGATGTGAGATTCGGAAAAACAATAATGGGATGTGATTACCAGGTCTAGTGGTCATTTGGGCATGGTTTGGTCTATCTTCTAGATTGAGACCAAACCGAGCATGAGATTTCATGCATCTAGATTTGGGAACTTTTTCATCTATGGATAATTCATCTTGGTTTACTATGGTAAGGTTCTTTTCACATATTCAATATGGATATTTCCTACCAAATTAGAAATGATTTTGGGATGGGTTCTAATATACCATTTATACTCAAGTGAATTTATTTCTCTTGCCATGTTTTTCTAAGATTACTAATCAAGATCTTATCACCTGAAAAAACTGAGAAAGTTAATACTTTTTTAATATATGATTAGTGTAGAGGTATGACATTAGTTCTTATGGTAGTAGAAAACATTCCATTAGGATTTCTAAATATAGTAGTGGAGTTTAGAGTAACATATCTGGAATCTCTGTTATATGACATAAGTGTCAATAGCAGTAGAATTTGAAGCCTCAAGGGTATGTCCCTAATAGATATATACCATAGAATCAAGGGATGGGTGGAGTGAACTACTAGATTACTATTATATTTATGGGGGATAAAGTAGTAGATGTTCAATATTTTCCTCCATAAATATATCATTTTATAGACATATTGACAAAATATTTTTTAGTTTTACCTCTCACGAGGGAGGCAGAGTTTATGATTTGGATCGTTCTCGAAACATCTCTAGTGTCTATTACTCCATACAGGATGTCTCCTACTAATATTTAAGAGCTTGAGAGATATTTGAATGATCTGGAGTCTAAATAATTTAACATACCTAGTACTTCTTCTAGGGGGTCCTCTATTCTTTTTTCAATGAAGGTGGATGTGACCATTTTTCTACGTATGGATCACCAATGGTTGAACAAAAATACGGTTAAGAACTGGTATTTATTTCCTCTTATACGTTATCTCTTTGACTAGCTATGAGGAGAAAGGTTTTTCTAAAATACCTATCTGAGATTGGTTTATCATCATGTGCATGACAGTCATTCAAATATACCATAAAAATCATTTCATAGAAGGTATGGTCTATACATTATTTCAGTATATCATTAGATCCTATGAATCTTCCATCCATTTTATGGTGTTTATAAATATATTTCTCTAGCTATATCTATATTCTTTTATCATAGTTGTTTTGGTTGAAATATTATTATATAATCATACTCTTGAATACCATGATAGATACTCTGATATCATTTTGAATACACTATGAGAGAATTATATTTTTTCTATGATTTCTATTTTCCACTAATATATTGAAAAGTTTCACATCACTATTCATATTATCATGGAATTAAGATTATCACATATCCTATATAAGGTTATTATTGTTGTTTCTTGGGAGTAACCAATAAAATTGATTTATATACAATTATTCTTGTGGATGAATGTATATTATTGGAATTTAATAAATTACATCTCATGCCTTGCACCACCTATTTCTAGTCTTACAAGGATGTGTGTGATGTTCTTGTGGTCATAATTATACAAAAAATACATAAATGATCTAGAAGAAATTCATTTTTTTGATCCAATTCTGAATCTTCTAAATCATTGAAGGGGCTATATATTATCTTGTGATGAATTAGGAATCTTCATATTTGTAGTACTAAGAAAGGAGGGTTGAGTTTTTTTCTTACAGATCTTAGAAGTTGAGGCCTTATGAGAGAAATTACTCGACACATGACCTTGTGTTAGAAGTATTTTTCCATGCCTTACATTGTTAGAGACACTATCAGATAGGTCATTTCATTATTTTATATATAGAAAAAAGGATATTGGAATATATATTTTCATATAATCAATTGAAACATATAAAATATATATCGGTATAATACCTTCATTATATTGACATTGAGTTTTCCAATATGCCTAGTATGTGCAATGCAGTAGTGGAATAACTGAGTCAAACATCTTAGGTACATTCAATTTTGGAATCCATTAATTAATGGAAAATTATGGCCCGATTTTCTAAGTTTCATGTAGTATTTCATTAGAGTCATAATCAGAATTCTATTACTTTCTCGATAGGTACCAATTCACTCTTTTATAGGGTGAAGAGAAGGATGTTTTCAGATCCATAATTATTATTTCTATAGAGTGTATTTCAGAAGAGAACCCACCTCTTGATTGGTATGTTGATGGAGATGAAATTATCTATATAAATGGACATATTTACGTTCCTATAGATATGATAGAAGAACTGATACATGAGTCCCAATGTTCTAGGTAAGTAGTTCATCGAATAATCTCTATGATGTTTTGAGATATGCGATACTAGTATTGGTCACATAGGATGAAATGATAGATATCCAGTTTTATCACTAGGTGTTAAACCTTTCAGTAGGTGAAGGTAGAACACAGGTAGAATACTAGCATGTGACATCCTTTTCCAGTCAAATAATGGGAATGGTAAGATGTTCTTATAGACTTCGTTGTAATAATATCGATGTCACCTCAATGCAGCGACATTGTTTGGGTTGTCATGGGTTGACTAATTAATGTATCGATTTTCCTTCCTATCGGGGTTACTTTCTCAGTTAATGATATAGGAAGACAATATATCTATAGAATCCAAACTATACATAGGTTCCTAAGTATTATCATTTCATATATGGAAACCTATTTCACATTAACGTTTTGGAAGGGGTTATATATAGCTATGGGTACACCAGTGCTTCTGAGCGTAGCATTTCACCCACATACTCATGGCCTATTAAAGCTACAAATATAGCTATTAGAGGATATTATTCAGGCATACATCCTTGATTTCAGTGGTTTTTGAGAGAATCATATCCCTATCATCGAGTTCACAAATAAAAATATTTTGTAGGTGATAATTAGGATATATTCTATTGAGGTATTTTAATGTAGGCCATGTCATTTATCCATGTATTCGTTAGCGGTAGGTGATGCTACTTTTCTCCATCCTCATTTCATTTAAGAGACATCAGCGGATCTTTTGCTATCCCATAAGAGTATGTCTACATCCCAGTATATAAAGAGATATTATTCCCATCACCATCGATGACCTCTATATTTCAAGGTCTGGTATCATGTTTTCTAGTTGGAATCACCCAGTCTTGGGCATAGATGGATACAGAGTTAAGGGAAAATATCGCATCAATATGTAGAGCCTTTTGAGACATTTAATATAGTGAGGACTATAGACTATTAGTTGAAATTACTTAAAAGGTATCATTAAATGAATCGTGTTATCCATGTTTCACATTTATTTCATTATCATTCCAAACCATCTCATAGTTTTTATCCTATAGAGGTTGTGTAAGATATTGATTCAACTTTTAAAGAGTATCTTGTATACATTATTAACAAGAGAATGATATCTCTCCATGGTTAGTCTATCCCATTATTATTATTTTTATTGCATAATGTATCAGTATATGTTGGTATATATGTGTTGGAGGCAGGTGTTCATGTTCAGTGGCCTGAGTTTTTCTCAAACAGCGTTTTTTACCCTTGGAAGGTGAACTTGAGGATGAGTTCTTTTAATGGGGGAAGACTGTATGATAATAGTTTTTTTCTTAAGTATGGGACCATTAAATTTTATTTCTAACTATTTTTTTGTACCAAATGTGGATTCGAAACTATTTAATGGAACTTGGACTAGTTTGTAGATTAGAACCTCAACCAGTGGAAAATAACACTAGATTATTTTATTAGTTTAAATAATGTGAGATAGTCTAATTGGTTTCCTTTAACCATATGAGGATTTTTACAGGAGAAATAGAGATGCCCAATTTTCCCTAATCAAATTCCATGGGCCCCATTCTCCTATGAGTATCTTTGAAAAATGATGCAAATATATCTTTCATGTTTAATGAACAATTTCCCTAAATGTGAAGACTGACCATGCGGGTACCTTTCTCAAGCATAGATCAAATAAAAATTGGAAAACATTTTTGAACAACTGTGTGACCAAACCATGTTCCTAGTTTTTTCATGTGTAAAATGACCAAAATAACAATAAGTGTTTAATAAAATTACCCCACTCTCACATTCTAATTTCCAGCATCAAGGAACTCTCTTTCCTTTTGTTCAATCTCCCATGTTTTTCCATCCTTGGTTTTTCTCCTGATTCGTCATCCAAAGTCTGATTCAACTTACTATCATAATTTTGGGTAGCCATTGGTATGTTCTCAAATCCTTTGTCTTCGTTCGTCATTTGTTTTCCTCTAAGAGTCATTATTTTTATGTAGGCTCTTGTGCCCTATTTTTAGCGTGTTGAAATATTCTTCTATTTTATCTTAATTCGGGTGAAAAAAAATTCTTATCCTTGATTAATATAGTGTTATAGATTCGAGGTATGTGGAATATGAATAATTCATCATGTAATTCCATTTTATAAACTGTAGTTGTTCTGCACACACTGATTTCATTGGGCATTTCCTATTTAATTCAAATGTCATGTTGATAATAATCATGATCATATTCTAGCTTCCATTTTATATATGTTATCCATCATTGGAGGTTGGGAACTCAATGATAACCTCCCCAACTAAGTTGTTTTACTTAGTTATAGATATAGTATATTATTATAATTATTTATGCCACTGTTCAATCCTGCATTCCATTGACCTAGCTAAGGTATGTGTTATAAATTAACTTATGAATTTTAAAAATAATGTACACTATAGATATCACATGTATTTGGCATATACAAATGGAATTGGTTTCTTGACCTGATTTTCATTGTTATTATTAATAAAAGGAAATGGATAGAACCTATTAAATGTTAATAAATTGAAATGGTAAATGGTTTCATATCATTAGATCACCAAGTGTTATTAGGATATTTAAATGAATTATCCAATTAATTGAATATATAATTATAACAATAAATGGTTCCATGTCCTCTTATCCTTGGCACATAGTATAAAAGTCCATAGAATGATCCTTTAGAGTAATTTAAAGGTAATATTATTACATGTCATAATTTAAATAATTAAATATGTATATAAGGTTTCTATTGTATATTGAATTTTTCATCATTATACGACTGGTCAGACTTGAACTAGCCATGGATTCATGAAGGAATTCATTGAGAACTTATAGGATGCCATTAAAGTTCGAGGATATCAATTTCCAAGGGAGATACCCAACATAGAACCTAGTCCGTGTCAATTATTGGATTCCCAATATGATGTATAGGATCCCTTAACAATCATTCATATATTAGGATGCCTTGGATACACTCCTTTGATCTTGATTAATGTCTTCATAAATGACGTTCTAGGGATACACCTGTTGGGATAAATCATTTTTTATCCCATGATTATCATATATGTGATCCTTGGACTCAATTAGAATCATTTTATATTGGAATTCATTGGCTGATGTTGTATGTATTACATAGAAAACACTTGTATCTAAGATATATGTTATTACTGAGTTGGATTGAACAATGAGGTTAAGCATACCAAGGTAAATACATTTGATCCCCATTCATTATAACCCCTAAAAAGGATTCCTTGGTTATTACCCCGGATCTATTATTGTAATTATTACTATAGGATTCCATGGCCATGACTTGGATCCAGTCACATAAATTATTATAAAATGTAACAAAATTAATTAAATGATTATACGTTTAGTCACACGCTAAGGCTGGAGCAGGTATCAAGTTATTTTCATTACTTTTCTTCTTTACATTTATATATGACTGCACATTGGCGTTTTATATTTAATAGGCTAGATGGTATGAATATGATGGATTATGGACTAATGATATTTATCTATCACCCTATCTTGGCCACTGATTGTACTCAAATATATAATATTTTTGAAGGTTTTGACAAATGGAATCATCACACTTTTGAAACCAAATCTTCTTGCTTTATTCAGGATATATCATGGCAGAAAATGACAGATCTAGAATTCAAAATTCGGGATACTTTTTGTTTTCTTATTGACTCCATTGAATAGAATTTATTTCCTACTTATTTGTATATATTTTTTCTAGTTTTAAAGATATATGAGGTGTATCATCATCATTTTTATATGATTTAGTTTCATGTTTGTAATTACTATTTCATGCATGGTTTTTTTTACTTATTTCTATTTATAGTTTGTTTATTCACTATATTGCTTCATTTTTTTACTTATTATTATATATCTATTATGATACACTATAATAATGAGGGGATAGTCTGCCCACATATTGTAACACCCCAGGTAAATAAAGAATATGACATTTTCATATTTATCCATATTTGTGAATAAAATATTAATATGACTTTAAAGGGGACTCTATGCTTGATGGCGTACCCAACACGCAACAACGAGTTTCTTGGGAATCTTACTTTGCACTCTAATAATAAAATAATATTATTTTAAATGGTAGTTAACATGTAGTCGTTGTATTGGAAGGAATGGATAGAAATAACTAAAATATGATTATATATGTTTTAAATATGTTTACATTTATCCAATAAAAGATAAAGGCATAAAATACAGAAAGAATTCAATTTTAGGTGTATATGCCCTAGTTTTCACTAAAGGTTCACTTATCGCCTTTTGATGGAAAACTGTCATTAAATATAGTTTTGTTCACTCTTATACATTCTTTTGGAACAAATAAAACTCTTCTTTAGAATCGGGACATCAAATTTTACTTTGTGTAATTTTTTGGTATTTTTCCGATAAAGTTCATTTTTAATGAATAGTGTAAAATGTTGTGTTTTAATTCAAAACCACTTTTTAATCTAATTTATTTATACGATTAGATAATCTTTTGAATTGGTTTTAAAGTGAAATTAGAATATTTTTTTACCATTAAATCCAATAGTGGTTTTTGGAATTAATTTCACTTTGAAATCAGACTTAAACCAGTGTCAATCTTTTGATACTTATTGTTTCATAAAAACACGCTATTTGATCTAACAGTGGGAATTAATTATTAAATTAATTAATGTGACTTATATGTTTTGAATTTTTTAAAATATACTTCATTTTTGAATTCGGATTATCAAATATAGCTTCGGGTGAATTTTTTGTAATTTTCTGAAAAACTCAAATTTTTGATGAATAGTGAAACCACTAAGTGGTAATCAAGCAAACTGATTTTTCAGTTAAATGAAAGTTTACCACTAATGTGTTTTCAATTTTGAAAATACGACATACATGGTTGTCATTATTATGTAAAATTTGGTTCAATGGGATGAAAATAATTTTTTGGTGAATAGTAATTTTTTCATTAATCGCGATTAGAGGTAATTAGTGTAATTTAAGGTAAAAATGATATTATAAAAATATGAAAACACCATGAAACTTGTCCTACCCCTATTGGATGAGTCATGGCCGACCAAGAAAACCCATGGGTCAACTTGGGGACCCCATGGAGCCACTTTGGTTGGAAAAGGACATTAATATATATTTATTTAATGTTAAAATTAAATTGACACAAACATGAGATGTTTTACTAAAACAGTTTTTAAGTGGGGTTACGCAAGTCCATATTTTGACTATAAATAATAATTAGAAAGTTAAAAATATTTCCTACATCATAGTAGTTTTTTTATAATTTTTAGATATTAAATAAATTAAATATTTATGACATCATGATGATGCAGCGATGACCTCATTATTTAACGATTTTAATAAAATGAAAAGATAATGTAATATCTTAGACCTAAACTTGTCAAAAACTATTGGATGGGAATATTTCGAAGACTTATCATCTTATCTTCGAAATATATCAATGTGGGACCTTATAAATTAGAAACACTTTTGAAAATAAAATAATAGTTTCATGATTTCCAAAAGTGCCCCTCCTCTCATATTATAAAAGGTCCCCACCTCTACCTCATTTCACACACTCCTCAAGCCTTTTGCTCGGCCATACCCTGCCCATTTACTATCTCCACATCCCTATCCTCATCCTAGAGGATTCCCTTTGGGCAGAATCCTTTCAAAGGAAGCCTTTAGGCTCAAATCAAAAAGAGTTACACTTTTAAAGGTAATTCATTCTCTCATGTTCATTTGTTTTATTTTCCTTCTCCAACCCCCTAAAATCCTTTTATATACTTCTTTTGTAACAAAAACAGTATCTTAAATATACTAGGATGTTGTTATATGATTTATTCGAGCTACACTCTCACAAAAATACATCAAATGTTTAAAGAACATATGGTTTCTGTGGATGGTGAAATTCTGCCTCACGAAACGATGATTGTTCAATAATCATTTAACACCTTCAAAGGTGGCCATTATGATGTCACTATTTTTATATATGATATATAATATGTTTATTATTTCCTTAAGCTTATGTATTTTTCATTTATGGCATACCATTATTGTTTCCATTATGGGTAAACACGATATCTTCATTTTAGGAAGTGCGGACTACCACCCCCTGAAAGTGATTTGATTCATTAATACCATATGTGGGATGTGTAAAGGATAAAGATAATGATATTATATATGTTATTATACTAGAATTATAATATAATCTAATATCATTATGAATCCATTCCATAAATACGAAATAGAAATGGTTGTAGTGTTCATGCGTACGTACGGCTTACCGTCTCCGTGAACGGTGCATTTCATTTCTTACCTCTAAATGTGATGTAATATTATAAATATATGTATATTATGAATATATATGATATATATTTTATCCAAATAATTAATATAATTCTGGATATAACTAGCCTTTGACCAAATTAACAACATGTAAGTGAAAGAAGTCTATTTTTGACTTAAGAACCAAATACTGACAAAATGAACATTATTAACATAAATGATTACATGATGTTCATAACATGGTATAAAAGGAATAATGAACTTGAAAAGGTTCTTATTGAAGTAGAGATTAACTCAGGTTTATTATTCAGGAGATTAATGAACGGTCGGGTCAAGCCGGATACGAGGTAAGGGATCCTACTCCTCTCTTTCTTTTTAAGTACACTCTTTTATGTAATTACTTTTAAAGGTCATCTTTCTTGATATTGAGATGTTATTTTATATTAATATTACTGTAATTTTTATTTTCATGTGATGAGAGACCCTATTCCCTCTCATCAATCCATTTTGGGAGTGTTGAGTGGCGCCGTTAGGCTGCCGAATTTTCGAAAGAGATCTAACCTCTCTCTCTCTCTCTTATTAAGTACTCTCCTTTATGTCACTTCTTTAAAGATCCTCTTTTTTGTGATGGGGGATGTTCTTTTATATTCCTGTTGTTGTAAATTTTATTGTAATATGATGAGAGACCCTATTTGATCTCATCAATCCATTTTTGGAAGTTCTAATGGTGCCGTTAGGCTGCCGAGTTTTCGTAAGGGATTTTTCATCTCACTTTTATTCCCGTGAGATTTATGCTACATTTTCCACAATTTCCTTTGATTGGTGTATTTATTATCCATTATTCTACTACTTGTGTAATATAATTTCGTTTATGAGTATTTACATCAATGTTTTATTGTCCTTCTTTCACGGGGCGTATGTTTCGAAAGATACCCATGTCGGCAAGGGAACCTTTCACCCTCCTCTTTTTAAAAGACTTCTTTTGTTATGTCTTTTAATTCACATACTATTATGTTGGGATATGTTCTTATATATTCTTATTGATTTAAATTTTATGTCCAACTGATGATATACCCTTTTTTATCTCTCATCAACTCATTTTGATGTGACGCCGCTAGGCTGTCAAGGGAACTTCTTAACCCAATTTCGATTTCTTTGTGTTCAACATGTAGTTATTGAATATGTCATCTTTTGAATATATGTGAATTACCTTTTATTGTTTTACACTTAATATCCACTTATATTGGGTGTATTTATATTTTTCACACATAATTTTGAGATTGAATTATCCTTAATTTAATGATACCTTCTTTATAAGGGAATTCATCACATTTGACATTTCTACTGAGACTTCATTGTTGTTATGCACCAATTCACTATTATATGGTGTATATAATGTCCTTTGGAATATTATATCATGAATCCATTTATTCTCATGATATTATAAAGTTCTGACTAAATGTTATTCCTCAATTATTGTATTCAAGTGTCTCTAATTTTGGTAGAACCCCTTTAACCAAAATATCGCTTTAAATGTTTTAATTATTTGTTCTTATTAATATCCATGTTTTCAAAGTGGTTTTAAGGATTTATTTATATGGATATTAATGGTTTAAAAATTTAAAAGCTTCAAGGTTGTATGGGACACGTTGATTCAAAAATCTCTTTATTAAATGTTTTAAATGGTTTTGGAAATGGTTTCTTTTTGAATGGATTCATTATTTCAATATCCTAAAATGATATATTGTGATTGAAATTTGGAGATGTTATGTTTACTTTATGCATGTTTTATGGGATACGTTTTTGTTATGGTTCTTGGGAATTATTATGAAAACGGGTGGTTCCATGATAAACTAAGGGCGGGTGAGCCCGATATAGCTCTCCAATGCATTGGGTAACGCAAAGGAGTGAAACATTAAGGTTTCTCCAAAGAGATTTAGGGAATATACTGTGATGGGTATTCCAAACATAACCAAGAGGGTTACTCCCTACGTAAGAATGTTATGTATGCCTCAAGTTACCATTATTTCTTATGATTTCTATGATTTATTCAGGGTTTGGTGTGGTATGTTAAAGTGCATGTGTTTTATGGGTAAAGTATGATTTCATTCTTATGTATAGATGAACTCATGTATCCTTTCCATATTTTTTTATAACCCTTACTGAGCTTTTTATGCTCATCCAAAGTTTTTGAAATGTTTTTCACAGGTCACGGGAAAGGTACATGATAAGATGATAGAGACAAGGATGTGTCAAGAAAGAATCCAATTTTTATTTTAAATATGTTTTCGTTGTTGGGAAGAATGAATCCTGTCTTTTATGTAACCACTTTGTTTAATGGTGGAATGTAATGCATGTTTCAAGATCTAATTCTCTAAAACTCTAAATCTGAAAAGATCCTTAACGTGTAATCTTGTGATAACTCAAGATTATGTAAGGTTTAAGGCTGGGGCCTTATAGTTGGTCTCAAAGGTTGTTTAGATAACTTTAGAGGTTAGGTTATTCTTTAAGCATAAGTGACATTACCATAATGGTTAGGATTTCATAAAGAGTCCTAGTTTTAGATAAAGTGAACGAGTAAGTGTATCTTAGTGTTTACCTTCCTCATCAGTACATGATGGTTTTTTTGATATACTCATACTGACATTTCTGTTTTTAGTAAATGGATGGATCTAGCAGGCACCAAAGTGAAAATTGGTTTGAAGTAAACTGTGGTTGTTCTTTGATTAAGAGACTGGATGAAATGGGGTATTCAATGAAGAAACTCGTGGTTGTTCTAAACCAACTATCAGGGATTCATGATCAACCACTTGAACCTTGGTATGTTCTATAATGCATCATGTACGAGATGAACAATCGATGTGGTAGTTCAGGTAATAATTATAAAGGTAACCATTAGAGTTTATATGATCCTCACTTTTGAGGTAATTATGGGTTATTATATGATAAGATGGAAAATGAAAGGCATGAGATAAACTTGAGGTTAAAATATGAAATGATCATTTCTGGATATTTTATCCCTTTTTGGGGAATGATTTGAGAATTATATAGTTTTGGAAAAAGGACAACACGCAGACCGTGTGACTACCTGTCTCATCGGACAAAGCTGCGGGAATCGAACCCACAACCAAAGTACGACGGATATTTATCGCCTACCACTGGACTACGTGAAGTCCCGGTTAGTTTGACTGATTCTTTTTAGTTAGATGATTTTATGAATTAAGAGAAATTTGATTTTGGGTTATTTATGAAAATTATTAACCTATCATGAAGGATATGTGATTAGGTTAATTACTTTTCAATACGAGACTTTAGGAGCAACTGATATTGTTTGGAGATAAATGTTACGATTTAAATTGGAAGACTATGTGACTAAATCCATCAAATATATGGGTTTCAATATTATATTGGTTTACATTGAATAATTTTATGGACAAATTGTTTATAGGATGATCCTCGTTGAACATTGGGTTTTTTTAGACAAATTTTGGAGATTAAAAATAGATTTTCCTTTTATAAAGGGTTATCCTTTTTTGGATCATCTGACCTTGTACTAACCTTTTTGGTTTTGGTTATGGTTAAGGTCTAAAGATATGGGAAGTATATAGTTCTCTTTTGTGGATTAGTTGATTCTCTAGAAGTTGATTATAGTATTCTTAATGCGAACAAGTCTCCCTAAATACCCGTCTTTTGGAAAAAATATGAGTTTAACTAAGGAATCTAGTAAAAGTTGAAAGTCAACATGATAAGTGATTATGCTTCCTTATGAATAAATTACTCAACAAAAAGTAACATAAAACAAATATTTTGTCTATTAACTTTTCCTACTGGGGAACCCAACACCGTTTAACCCATCACAAGTTTGTGATTTTCTTATGGTTAACTTTATCCTAGACATGTTTACTATCACTCTCCCTCAAGAACATGACCCTTTGCTTTTTCTTCCATGTCCATGTTTGTCTATAGGGAGTCCTAGTATGGGTTAACTCGAGTGGCCTCTGTACTTATCTTTCTTTATTTTAAAGTGATTGTTTTACCGACTCTTGTTCTGATTTAGGATTTTCAAGGATGTTTCCAAGCGCAATTTTAAAAATTGCAAGGACACAATTCCCAAAATGGGGGAAGGATGTAACACCCCAGGTAAATAAAGAATATGACATTTTCCTATTTATCCATATTTGTGAATAAAATATTAATATGACTTTAAAGGGGACGCTATGCTTGATGGCGTACCCAACACGCAACAACGAGTTTCTTGGGAATCTTACGTTGCATTCTAATAATAAAATAATATTATTTTAAATGGTAGTTAACATGTAGTCGTTGTATTGGCGTTAATGGATAGAAATAACTAAAATATGATTATATATGTTTTTAAATATTTTTACATTTATCCAATAAAAGATAAAGGCATAAAATACAGAAAGAATTCAATTTTAGGTGTATATGCCCTAGTTTTCACTAAAGGTTCACTTATCGCCTTTTGATGGTGAATTATCATTAAATATAGTTTGGTTCACTCTTATACACTCTTTTGGACCAAATAAAACTCTTCTTTAGAATCGGGACATAAAATTTTACTTTGTGTAATTTTTTGGTATTTTTCCGATAAAGATCATTTTTTAATGAATACTGTAAAATGTTGTGTTTTAATTCAAAACTGATTTTTAATCTAATTTATTTATATGATTAGAAAATATTTTGAATTGGTTTTAAAGTTAAATTAGAAAATATTTTTACCATTAAAACCAATAGTGGTTTTTGGAATTAATTTCACTTTGAAATCAGACTTAAACGAGTGTCAATCTTTTGATACTTATTGTTTCATAAAAACACGCTATTTGATCTGACAGTGGGAATTAATTATTAAATTAATTAATGTGACTTATTTGTTTTGAATTTTTTAAAATAGACTTCATTTTTGAATTCTGAATATCAAATATAGCTTAGGGTGAATTTTTGGTAATTTTCTGAAAAACTCCAATTTTTTATGAATAGTGAAACCACTAATTGGTAATCAAGCAAACTGATTTTTCAGTTAAATGAAAGATTACCACTAATGTGTTTTGAATTTTTAAAATCCGACATTCATGGTTGTCATTAGTATGTAAAATGTGGTTCAATGGGATGAAAATAATTTTTTGGTGAATAGTAATTTTTTTCATTAATTGCGATTAGAGGTAATTAGTGTAATTTAAGGTAAAAATGATATTATAAAAATATGAAAACACCATGACACTTGTCCTACACCTATTGGATGAGTCATGGACGACCGAGAAAACCCATGGGTCAACTTGGGGACCCCATGGAGCCACTTTGGTTGGAAAATGACATTAATATATATTTATTTAATGTTAAAATTAAATTGACACAAACATGAGTTGTTTTACTAAAATAGTTTTTAAGTGGAGTTACAAAAGTCCAAAGTTTTATTATAAATATTAATTAGAAAGATAAAACGATTTCCTACATCATAGTATTTTTTTTATAATTTTTAGATATTAAATATATTAAATTATTTATGACATCATGATGATGCGTCGATGACCTCATTATTTAACGATTTATATAAAATTGAAAGATAATGTAATATCTAAAACCTACACTTGTCCAAAAACTATTGGATGGGAATATTTAGAAGCCTTATCATCTTATCTTAGAAATATATCAATTTGGGACCTTATAAATTCGAAACACTTTTGAAAATAATATAATAGTTTCATGATTTCCAAAAGTGCCCCTCCTCTCCTCTTAAAAAAGGTCCCCACCTCTACCTCATTTCACACACTCCTCAAGCCTTTGGCTCGGCCATAACCTGCCCATTTACTCTCTCCACATCCCTTTACTCATCCTAGAGTATTCCCTTTGGGCATAATCCTTTCAAAGGAAGCCTTTAGGCTCAAATCAAAAGGAGTTACACTTTTAAAGGTAATTCATTCTCTCATGTTCATTTGTTTTATTTTGCTTCTCCAACCCCCTAAACTCATTTTATTTACTTCACTTGTAACAAAACCAGTATCTTAAATATAATAGGATGTTGTTATATGATTTATTCAAGCTACACTCTCACACAAATACATCAAATGGTTAAAGAACATACGGTTTCCGTGGATGGTGAAATTCTGCCTCCCGAAACGATGATTATTCAATACTCATTTAACACCTTAAAAGGTGGCCATTATGATGTCAATATTTTTATATATGATATATAATATGTTTATTATTTCCTTAATCTTATGTATTTTTCATTTATGACATACCATTATTGTTTCCATTATGGGTAAAAACGATATCTTCATTTTAGGAAGTGCGGACTATCGCCCCCTGAAAGTGATTTGATTCGTTAATACCAAATGTGGGATGTGTAAAGGATAAAGCTAATGATATTATATATGTTATTATACTGGAATTATAATATACTCTTATATCATTATTATTTCATTCTAGAAATACGAAATAGAAATGGAAGTAGCGTTCATGCGTACGTACGGCTTACCGTCACCATGAACGGTACATTTCATTTCTTACCTCTAAATGTGATGTAATATTATAAATACATGTATATTCTGAATATATATGATATATATGTTATCCAAATCATTAATATAATTCTGTATATAAGGATCCTTTTACCAAATTAACAACATGTAAGTGTAAGAAGTCTATTTTTGACTTAAGAACCAAATACCGACAAAATGAACATTATTAACTTAAATGATTACATGATGTTCATAACATGGTATAAAAGGAATAATGAACATGAAAAAGGTTCTTAAGCAAGTAGATATTAACTCAAGTTTATTTCTCAGGTGATTAACGAACGGTCGGGTCATGTCGGATACGAGGTAAGGGATCCTACTCCTCTCTTTCTTTTTAAGTACACTCTTTTATGTCATTCCTTTTAAAGCTCATATTTCTTGATATTGAGATGTTCTTTTATATTAATATTACTGTAATTTTTATGTTCATGTGATGAGAGACCCTATTCACTCTCATCAATCCATTTTGGGAGTGTTGAGTGGCGCTGTTAGGCTGCCGAATTTTCGAAAGAGATCTAACCTCTCTCTCTCTTTTTAAGTACTCTCCTTTATGTCCCTTCTTTAAAGATCATATTTATTATGATGGGGGATGTTCTTTTATATTCCTCTTGCTGTACATTTTATTGTAATATGATGAGAGACCCTATTTTATCTCATCAATCCATTTTTGGAAGTTTTAATGGTGCCATTAGGCTCCCTAGTTTTCGTACGGGATTTTTCATCTCACTTTTATTCCCGTGAGATTTATGCTAAATTTTCCACAATTTCCTTTGAGTGGTGTATTTACTATCCGTTATTCTACTACTTGTGTAATATACTTTCGTTTATGAGTATTTACATCAATGATTTATTTTCCTTCATTTATGGGGCGTATGTTTGGAAAGATACCCATGTCAGTAAGGTAACCTTTTACCCTCCTCTTTTTAAAAGACTTCTTTGGTTATGTCTTTTAATTCACATACTATTATGTTGGGATATGTTCTTCTATATCCTTAATGATTTAAATTTTATTTCCAAGTGATGAGATACCCTTTTTTATCTCTCATCAACTCATTTTGATGGGACGCTGATAGGATGTCAAGGGAACTTCTTAACCCAATTTCGATTTCTTTGGGTTCAACATGTAGTTATTGAATATGTCATCTTTTGAATATGTGTGAATGACCTTTTATTGTTTTACACTTAATATACACTTATATTGGGTGTATTTATATTTGTCACACATAATTTTGAGATTGAATTATCCTTAATTTAAGGATACCTTCTTTATAAGGGAATTCATCACATTTGACATTTCTACTGAGACTTCATTGTTGTTATGCACCAATTCACTCTTATATGGTGTATATTCTATCCTTTGGAATATTATATCATTAATCCATTTATTCTCATGATATTATAAAGTTATGACTAAATGTTATTCCTCAATTATTTTACTCAAGTGTCTCTAATTTTGGAAGAACCCCTTTAACCAAAATATCGCTTTAAATGTTTTAATTATCTGTTCTTATTAATATCCATGTTTTCAAAGTGGTTTTAAGGATTTATTTATATGGATATTAATGGTTTAAAACATTAAAAGCTTCAAGGTGGTATGGGACACTTTGATTCAAGAATCTCTTTATTAAATGTTTTAAATGGTTTTGGAAATGGTTTCTTTTTGAATGGATTCATTATTTCAGTATCCTAAAATGTTATATTGTGATTGAAATTTGCAGATGTTATGTTTACTTTATGCATGTTTTATGGGATACGTTTTTGTTATGGTTCTTGGGAATTGTTATGAAAACGGGTGGTTCTGTGATAAACTAAGGGCAGGTGAGACCGATACAGCTCTCCAATGCATTGGGTAACACGAAGGAGTGAAACATTAAGGTTTCTCCAAGGAGATTTAGGGAATATACTGTGATGGGTATTCCTAAAGTAACCAAGAGGGTTACTCCCTACGGAAGAATGTTATGTATGCCTCAAGTTACCTTTATGTTTTATGATTTCTATGATTTATTCATGGTTTGGTGAGGTATGATAAAGTGCCTTTGTTTTATGGGTAAAGTATGATTTCATTCTTATGTATAGATGAACTCATGTTTCCTTTCCATATTTTTTTATGGCCCTTACTGAGCTTTTTATGACCATACCATGTTTTTGAAATGTTTTTCACAGGTCACGGGAAAGGTACATTATAAGATGATAGAGTCAAGGATGTGTCAAGAAAGAATCCAAGTTTTATTTTAAATATGTTTCCGTTGTTGGGAAGAATGAATCCTGTCTTTTATGTAACCACTTTGTTTAAAGGTGGAATGTAATGCAAGTTTCAAGATCTAATTATCTAAAAATCTAAACCTGAAAAGATCTTCAACGTGTAATCTTGTGATAACTCAAGATTATGTAAGGTTTAAGGCTAGGGCCTTATATATATACACCCTCAACCCCTCACTACTAACTCTCAGTCTCTACTATATGGGGAGGTGTGCTTGAGGCCATGTGACCAACTAGCTTGGGGGCACCATTGAGTTGGACCCGGGTCAAGGACATCACATGTGGTAGATCAACCTACCATGTGTTTTCAGGGTCACATGACCTAACATTTATATCCTTGATCACTTGAACTTTTATGGGTGTCCACTACCAATTTACGTATAATGTATGTCCATGGTCACTTGACCTTTTATGCATGTACATGTTCACACAACCTATCAAGAATGTCCTTATTCACTTAAAGTATCATGCATATCCACTATCATCATGATTATCAAGGGGTTCAATAGTCATTTGACCCACCCTGTAGTGGTTTCACATTTCTTAATGTTGTAGGATCCAAATTCTTCATGCATTCAATTGCTAATGGTGCATTACCTGTCATGTAATTCTCATTATAAGTCATCTCCTTCATATAGTCGGTATATCAACCATGAATGATCACATAATATGGTATGTTAGTTAGAAAAACCTCAACTACCATTACCAACACACATTATGTCATCTCCATCTTCCAATTTATACACCAACCATATCATAGAACTTTACTCATTATTTTTATAGACGATTTTATCTTATTTATTAATGTAAAAAATGTGCACTCCACACTAGTTGATCGTTATTTTAGTAGTAAATGTAAAACGACCATCATCAACTACTAAAACACTTCCTTCCATTATATAAATATATGTGTCTTCACTGAAAAATATGTCAATATAAAAAATCCCAGTTCATATTTAACAACATACACATCAATCTGACAAAAAAAATACCTCTTGTTCTAAAAAATCTTCCACTTGGATTCTTTTTTCAACCATGGAATATATTTACATAATTTTATAAAACAAAATATTATGATAAAAATTAATCAATTTTAGGATTATATAAGCAACATTAATGTAAAAAATTAGGAATCATTAAAAAAATTATATTATGTTTAACTAAAAAATATTATTACATTTTTACAATTTAATCAAACTCTAAAACCTAATAAAAGTTTCATTTGTTAACATTGATTTTTTTAAAAAATAATTAACACAAATCAAAAATGATTACATTAAATTTGACACCTTTGAAAACTCTCCCCCAAATATATTCTATTTCTAAAAAGGACAAGAATATATCGATGGGAAAATTTATGTTGTCATGTTTCATTCCCTTTTACAATAATATCCAATGAAAATATGAGTTATGGGACTAATTCACATACCATAACCTTTAAGAGGTAATGGTTTGACGGATATAATCAACCACATATTTTGAAATACAAAATTTGACAATGTTTTTTGGGATGTATTAGACACTAATTTCTTAATAGGTAAAAATATTGTAAATATTTAATTTCATTCCAAAATACCCTTGATTACGTTAGATTATATATTTATTTTAAATGACTATGAATTTAAGAGTTGATTTTATTTTGAGATTCATAGAACATTGATTATCAAAACCCAAGAGAATTGTAATCTTATAATTAACTAAAATATCATGAAACATTGTCTTAATCCATATTAATTTTGTTTACTTGACTGAAAACAACAAAGTCAAACTCTATAGAACTGAGAGTCACTGAAATTTGTTTCATAATATTTTAACACATAAATATTTTTCCATGAATGATCATCCAAAAGACATGGATATATATTAATTTGGAAAACCCTATCAAACTATATATATATATATTAAAAATGTACTTAGATTTACTATGAAATAATAATTTATCCCACAATTTTTATTTCCCTTAATGTATCAGTAAATTATTTTTCGTACATAAAATGATGAAATTATTAATTGACATTTTATATTTCACTATGGGTAACAACACCAATATGTTTTGGTCTTGATACTATTAAATTTATTAGAATTATAATGAATATCCTAAATTAATTGGGATTATCATCCATTCCAACTTCGTTATTTATTTTGTAACACTAAGATAAGTGTGGAAATAGTTTTTGAATCTTCCATGATAAATCATATATATAGTTCTATGGAATATTTTTCTTTATGATAAGAGAATTTGATCCTTCACTTGAGATATTTTTAATACTACAGTTTACCTTATTTCACTATCATAACAATTTAAAATAATATCATAATTTATTTTATGAGATATTCATATTCCTTAATATTATACCCAAAAAATTTGATACCATCAACAAAAATAATCACCATAAGTGAAAACAATTTTTTCCTTTTATATAAGTGTTATTTTCTATTATACCATTCAATAATATATAATTCATTAAACATGAATATATATTTAAATAATAATCTATTGGGGATTTCTCCAACCAATGGAAGTTGTTATTAAATAAGAAAATAGAGTTATATTCATTTAAAATCATTAAATCACCAGGATCTTCTTTGTAAACATGTCATTATAGTTTTCAAGTAATTACTAAAGACTTAAAATCTATTTATAAAATAATATAAATATTTTTTTATCAATAGAAATTAATGTTCTAATGGTTTCATGTCATGTATCTCATGAAACGATCCCCTCAAAATTAATTCATTCAACCTATGAATAGACCTAATAAACTAGTATTTATTTGATTCATACCACTTTAACTTTTTTCATTAACTTCTATTGCAAAATAGACATATTAAAATCACATTTTTGACTTATGGTTCTCATTCCATATCTCATATCTCAAATTTATTAATCGAATCAAATTCCTCATTTATGGATTAAATCCACTTTTATTATAATAAATCTTATTCAGAATTTCTTTTCAACCTATAAAACCAATGAGGTAAGTGAAATTATCATCAATGTTATTCAGGTATGAACATATTATCCTTGATACCAAGTGGTATTTTGAGCCTTCACATTCATACTCAGCATTGGATAAGACAAAAATTGTTATATCTAAAAATTTAAAATGAAAAAAATAATTATCCTTATACTATATAACTTCTACATCATCACTTTTTCATAGAGTTTAATATGTCTCTTTATATAAACATAGCCCTCTTCACTTACCATTAAATCTATATCATATGGTGAGACATTTATTTCTAAATTTTCCACCACAATCACATTAATATAATGAATAATTATTAAAATTTCCTTCTTATAACATTTGTATCTTATATAACTTGAAATGTATCCATGGAAGATGCCACAAACAAATCTTTAATCAAACTTCTCATGAATATCACATTTAAATTCAATAATATGAGGCCCTAAAAACATTTTTATGTACTTTTAACATTTTTCCTTCTTTTAATAAATTTAATATGGACAAATATTTCAATATTGTCAATAAAAGTAGTGAATTTTAATGTGCACTATTGTAATAATATCTTGTATCAAAAATAATATATATGTATCAATGTCAAAAATTATTATTTTCTTTATTTCATCAATATTATTTTGTTTTAGTTTGTGTGGTTCAATTATATCAGGATGAGTACCATGGTTCACAAGATATCCATAAGACAATCAATTTGGTTTTTACTCGCCATTATAAATTTGTATCTTCTTTAACTGGTGTCCAAATTGTTTTTTTACAATACTCCTATTTTTAAAAAAAAATATTGAGTCCTCTTATTTGTGTTTCACAATTATAATTCACATGATTCCATTAAAATAATCAATAATTAATGACAGTATGTCTACTTTTTTTCTGCCACATTCAAGTACCACAAATATTATAATAAATAATATATAAAAGATGAGATAAAGGTATCTCATCCTTACTGTTTATTGAAATTATGGGAAAATCCTTCTGTAAAAATTGTGAAACTCCAATATCTTTTTCTAATTATTGTTGGAATACCATGAAAACTTTTTAACTAGGTTGAAATGTTCACATTTCTCCAAAACATGTTTCCTTGCATTTTATACCACAAAAAATTCTCTCCCTTCATACTCAAATAACATAAATTTTGAGTAGAACCGATATAAAATAAGATTACTTTTTTTCATAATTATTTAGTCACTTATTCTCTCTCATTTATACATTTAACAATAATCTTATATTTTTTAAAAAATAATCTTATATCCATGTTCATAAATATGTGAAACACTTAAAAAATTGTGTTTAAACGCATCAATAAATAATGTTCCCATGGTTTTAAAATTTTCTGTTCCTATAAATGAAAAACTAATACCATCAACTCAAAGAGATTCATCACTAGAATAATTTATTTTACAATCATTTTACCCTCTCAAAATATTTAATATCTTTATTAAACTATTATATGTGGTGAAGACCGACTATCCAATATCAGATGTTGTTATAATTTTATAGCCTTGATATATGTTTTAACAACAAGCACCTTCTCTTTTACACTTTCTTCCTTATACTGATGGTTTTGTGTTTTTTTATCAAAAAACCTTATTTGCTAGGAAAAATCCCAATATAAAATATTTTATGATTTATTGGTTGATCACACATCTCATAAGGAATTTTAATAAGTTCGAAATTATTCTCAACAATAAAATTATATTTTTAAATTATATTTAAGTTTTTCTTATTTGAGTGAGACGAATCTCTCTATGTATATACTTTTAATTTCGTAAAGATTCACTATAGTGTAAATTAGTGGAATTGTTTTTGTATTTTTAATTATTCAACAGTGAAATCTGTATTTATTAAAAGAATATCCACCCTAAAAATATATTTTGTGTAGAATTATGAATCAAAATTCCATCAGATTTTTTTCATAATTCATTATTATTTTTTGTTAACCATTTTTTCAGACTCATGTTATATATTTTTTATCATATTATACTTATCATTTTCCTTATTAGAGTTTCCAAGTATTTCATTTTTTTGAAATTTTTTTTTTTTTAAAAAAAATTTATACATTTCAAATTTTCTTGTTTTAGTAACATAGACGATCGAGAAAAAATTATTATTCATCTCAAAAAAATTCCTAAATGTTTAATTATTTTCATAAAATGTTTTGGATTGTATTTAATAATATTTCTTTTATTGACCCTACATAAAGAATTTACCCACATCTGAAATATAATTCATGAAGATATATTTCCATTATTCATCTTGAAACTATTAGTATTGCAGAAGGTAAAATTAATTATCTATCACCTTTATCATTTAATCATGATTTATGTTATGTATTTTCTATTTATAAATTAATTTCATAAATGTTTCAATATATTTTTACAATATATAATTTTACTCTTCATTCATTATTTATTATTTATTAGTAAGTCTACCAGGGTTTTTTAACATCTAGTTCTCTTCTAATAGCATTGAAATTTTCAAGATAATATAATTCAATTATATTTTCATTATAAACATCTTCTAAGATTCCTCATCTTATTCTTCTTAAAATACGATTCTTTCATCACTAGTAAACCTCCTATCATTAATTTTTTTTCTAGAATCTTCCCACCACCATCATTAATATAATTTGTAGCTTAGACTTATACATAAATATCTTATCCATCCACATATTGTAATAAATTATTTTTTATTTTAAAATTTACAGAACATGTTTTCCCTTGTTTGTTAATAGAACATTTATTTGTATTTAAAATCATTCAATGGTCTTCTTGGATTTCCACAATCTTCATTACCATCTCTATCTTATATAATTCTTAAATATTGTGTTGGGAAGTCCCAAATATTGTTTTAGTAAGAAATATAAAAGTTAAATTTCTATTATACATACCGATGACTCATTGAATATTCATGGAAAATAAATACATGAATTCATAAAACATAATACGTACATCAAGATTTTAATTTGAATCACTATTTTATTCCCCAATGAAAACAGTCTAATACATTTAATGATTAGTGCCTTTGAATGATACATTCTGGTCAGCCATTTCATTCGTAGTGATTCCATTTTACCTTACTAATTCAACTTGGATGATAATTATATGAAAATATTCCATAAAAACCAGTTAATAATCTCTATCTTCTATATACGATAATTTTCTGAAAAATATATTATGAAAAATTATTAAAATCTTCTCCATAATGGCCAAACTACACAATTTTTGACCAAAGCACATTATAATTATTACAAAGTCATTATTTCATAAAAATTATTTTCTATTAGTTTCATCATATCACATTATATATCTTTCATGTGTAAATGTCTATAATTTTGAAATGATTATTTATCTTCCTTATTCCCTTCCTAAATATTTTCCATCTTTTATAAGATCCCCTTAGAAGTTTCAATTCATTTTATGCTATGGAATTCAATTTCTAAGTGAGTGGAAAAGTAAAATATTTCAAGCTCATCCACAATTCAACAAATTATACTTATTGGATTCTATTAATGGATAACCCTCAACATGGGGAGTGAAACTATCAAAAGTATCATTTTGTAAATTATATCCAATGGATAATAAATAGTTTATCATTATGTCTATACATATATGATAGTTCATCCTATCAATGACATGTTTCTTATTATTGTTTACTAAATTTTAAACATCCCTAGACAAATTAATCTTCAACATTTAAATGTCCTAGAGTCAAAAAAGTAATTCCCCTAATACGAATTATAATTTCTAGATAGTATTTGTGTAATTAGTGAGAGGGTGGGTGAATTAGGGGTCAACACATTGTTATATTTTATTATCTTAATTTTCTATATATAGTTAGATACAAATGAATTTACTAAAATACAAAATACCATAACACCCATAGTAACCCCAAAATTTAAAGTATCATAAGTTAATAAAAGTGGAAAGTCATTGACATGATCTAGAAGGTATATATGACCACATGAAATACTGAAAAATAATCCCTTTTTTTATAATAACTATACTATATCCATTAATTATTTATAATTAATTTCCTTCAACAGTCCATGTTCTCACTAAATGGTTTATATGATAATATAGATTTTACAACAATGGAATCAACCTTTACCAATAGACTTCAACACATCATCGCTCTAATGCTTGGATTCTTCACACTGGATCTTCTAAAAGTGAGTTCTTAATATTATTTAATTTCTTATATAAGAGTGATAATTTTAAATTTTTTTCTTCTTCGAAGGAATTATTTATTTTACTCCCATAAAAATTGATCCATAGTCTCCAATAAAATATAAATATATAACATGAATTTTTAGTTTATTGTTCTATATAGTCTTCAATTTTGTATCCACTATCCCATTTCAATAGTTTACATCAATTAAAAATATTATTGGTAATTAAAAATCCATATATCTCAATATTCTAGTCTTCAACTACATCGGAAATATTTATCCTTAACATATTCTCAATATAATATTCAAGAAGACTCAAAATTAACAGATCCCATGATAATAGAATTTTTTTGAAAACATTAATTTTTGTAACAATAGATAACACATGTTTATTAATATAAAATATCTTTCCTTTCACTACCATTAATTAAAAAATATTCATTATTCTATTTTAATTTTCATATAATGCAATAAATATAAGTATTATATTATATATAATGGAATATCCTATATTTTTCTGAAATTTATTCTATAAGGAACTCTTTAAAACCCCAAAAAATACGTTAAAATAAGGTAAAATAATTATCATATATGAATTGTAGTAATCTGAAGAACATGAAAAGACTATATTCACCTCCACATTATTGATCATATAATACAATTTCAATTTCATGTCACTATTTTCATATAGTTCATTCATATGAATATGATATTCAAATACAAGATCTTTTATGTGGTTTATCATGTTGTCAATCATTATACCATGTAAAACTACTATCACTCATCCTATATTCTATGTCTATAATCACATGACCTACCACTGGTGTATATAGACACATAACTTATATGCCTTCCAAATGTAAGTTGATGTACTCTATGTGTCAGTGGCTACATTACCTAATATATGTGTCAATTGTCCCTTGCCAGACCATGTGTGTACATAGTCCTTTGACATGACCTGTCTTGCCAGTGTTAGTTGAACTACCATGCAGTGGGACTTCATTTCTTAATCGGGCTGGTTATTTGTTATTACAATGGTATGTTATATATTATAACTTCACCTAATTTGTGAGGCATCAAGGAATTCATATTCATTTTGTGGTTAGTATATCAACCTTGAATTAAAAAATCATGTGGTCCGTTATTCAAAATGGATTCACCTATAATGTTATTATTATAGTAAGTCATCTCTTTTTTCAGTTTGTACATCAATATTAAAGAGAACCTCATTTACTATCTTTAATGTCCATGATATATTCTTAATTGTTGTAGAAAATGTTCACTCTCCCCCAGAATAATATATATTATCTTAATAAACAACCAAATCATTTGAAATTTAATGTATTCCTTTCATAAAATACTGAATGTTTTATTGAAAACAAAATTTAACAATCTAGAAAATCCTAGTTATGATTCAAAAACATATTTAAAAATTCATAAAAAAACTCAAAATCTCTTTGGTGTCTCTATTTATAATTAAAAGAAAAAGATTTAATCAATTAAATGAGTTTCAAAAAGGTTGTAATTTCAACCACAAAATTTATTTTTTTAATATTTTATAATTATTTTATTAGATTTTATATTTCCATTTTTATATATTTTATATTTTTTCCCATATCCTTTCAGTATTTGACTTTATTTCTAAGTGTATTAATGGATATTCATATAGAAAATATGATAAAAATTATCTCATTTTGTATCTAATATAATTTTTTAGTTTAAAAGAACTTTTATACATTTTTTTAATGAAATCATAAAATCAATCATGAATTTATATAGTGTGAACTACATGACATATAATGCCTAAAATGAACAAAATATCGAATGTTTGAGTTGTCAAATAGAGAGATCAGGAAGAGTTTGGAAGTAATAGTGCAGATTGAATAAATTGGAAGTGGGGGAAATATTTAATATGTACATTGGATATACAAGAAAGAATAAATAACCTTCTTGGTATTTCCCACTAAATAACTATTGATAAAATCATTTTCCAATTTTAAGAAGAGCTACATCACAATGCTTGTTAGTAACTGATAATGGAGAACCTTGAATTTACCAATGAAATAGAATAAACAAATCACTAAAACAATGATCTCGAGGATATATGTGACGAATATTATACAAACTCTAGATTGTATAAGGAAAAATTTAGATCTACCTATTAAAGTCTCTATCAGGAAAGAATATTTTAAATGGGAGATATATTACTACTCCTATAATCTAAGATGAAGATCATTTGTAGAAAAAATCATTATTAATGGAATTATCCTATTATAATAACTTATATGATTAAATCCGATTTTATATAAATTAAAGGATATGAAAGAAAAAATCTCTATATAGTGAATGGACAACAAAAGAGGCATTTTTATGATTCCAATTAGAAGGAACAAATGGGGGAGTCCAAACTCCTACCTCAATCTTTTTAATAATGATCATCAATGTCATTTATGTCATCCATATTAATCTAGTAATTCTCTCATTAAATATTTTATTCCATGTGAACATGAATTATGAAATGAAATGCAAATTGGGGAGTGATTCATGTTTTTTTATATAGGAAAAGAATTGTATGTTGTATAAACATTATATTCTTTTCTTTGTTTTTTCCTATATGCTTTTAGCAAGAAATAAAGTAAATAAAAGTGATCACAAAATATGTATATTTTAATTGAATGTTTTCTCATAGCTTACTTATATTTGTATATTTTATTGTATATTTTTATATTGCATAAACTGATCTCGAATTTTTTTCTCCGAATAATGAAGATTAATCCTAGTGTAGAGGGATTTAATGGGTTTAGAAAATGTTGATATTAGATGATTGTCAAGTGAATTTTACGACTTATTTTCTATAATTTATTTATTTAGAAATGTGAAAAAGAAAATTAAAGGGAAATGAAAATAGTGGAATAAAAATAATAGCAAGTTGGAACTATAAATTTAAACATAAAACAATGTGAACCATCAATTTTGATTTATTATCCTCTATGGGAGTCTCTCTAAAATACAATAAGATAACACATTTTTAGTATTGTAAAACATGAAAATGTGAATTTATCTATGAGTGTACCTATGTCAAAAAATAATTTTTTTATGTGTTAGCCATCAAATAAGAGTTTGAGTGACCTATGTGACATCTACTCGACTTACCAATCAAACAGTGTGGAAAATATACTTTACATTTCACAGTACTATATTGTCAGTGAATATGGTAATCTATCGTGTTGATATTTTTCTGTTAATCACTAACTAATCCAAAAATATTATTTTATTTTGTTTTTTTATTTATTTTAATTTTATAAATGAGATGGGTTTAATAAATTGGTTTAAATAAAATGTGTAATCATTCAATTCAAATTTCAACTGAATTAAGTTTGCAGTAAAGAACAATATTTTAGGGGTTGGCTATCTGTTTTCCTTCGTTATTTATTATTTATTTAATAAATTCAATTTAATAGTACATCCCATAATACATGAAATATTATCCACTACATTGAGTTTGAATTTTTATCATTCTTAGAATATCACATTGGCACAAAAAAACACATTATAAACAACCCTGATATTTTTTCACCCCCAATTGAATGTAATAAACCATCCAAAACCTGACTCCATTGATTGATATCTCATCCCTCAAACACACTTATATCCATAGTATGAAGATAATGACCAACTGATAGGTGTAAAAGTGATTTGGTAAGGAATATAATGAGTTTTAGTGTCATTATAATTAGTGGTGGATGATATATAAAAAAAATCCAGAATCCCTACTAAAAATAGAAAATTAACATTAATAATAATTTTTTTTGTAAAAAAAAAATAATCCTTTTCCAAGGATATGCCTTAGTTTATTCACTCACCATCATGAGTTTGAGATGTTATATAGAAGATAAATAAGGAATTATAATATGTGATAAACAATGATATAATATAAAAAAAGAGGTCAATTTTATAAAATATACAACATGGGAAAAAATGCACGAAATATAAAATAGAGAAAAATAAAAATAAAAAATGATTTAGAATTCTATTAAACTATCCATAAAAAATCCATTAAATATTAACGTGAATAAAAATTATTTATATTATGGAGGGGATCCTAGGTTTACATTTCAAATGAAAATGGAATATAAAAATAGATTTATAATGAACCCCTAATTTTTTTAGTCATTAATAATCAAATCAACATAAATAAATTTTTCTCCATTTTAATGAAATGTTTGGATTCTAGTGTATAATTATTTGTAAAAATTTCTAGAAAATCTAATCATGGATGAAATGAATATGGACTAAACGACCAGATGATGTTTAATATATTAAATATAGTCCAATATTTTCCTATGGAACCATGTTGTGCAGAAGAAATTATATTCTAGATTGGGTTTTTGAAATAAAATATGTAATGAATTGTATAAAATTCAGTGAAAACATTTTAAATTAAAATATTTCTTGTAGAAAATCATAGGATTATAAAAATTGATTATTATTGGAAGTGAAAAACTAGAATATCAATTCAGTTTCTAATCTCATTACATAATAACAATTTCATACTAAATCATGAGATAAAATGTGTTTATATTTCTAGAATTATCAAATAAGAATATGAAAAAAAAATAATTATTCCATTTTCAATATTTGGCAAAAATTATTCCTTCAAAATTAATATATGTTATGATACCATATATTTTTTATCTGGTTCAATATTAGATATTAAAATTTAAAAATAAATTTATTAAAATATTTTCTCTATCAATTCCCCCACAATTAAACATTATATTCATTGTAAAATCATTGAATTATACTAATAAAAATAACTATCCATTCATATTTCAATTAAAAAAAGTAGAAAATAATAGAATCAATGATTTATTCATTTCAAAAAGACTATACCTTATATATATGTCCTATCCATTTCCCCAATCAAATTCTTGCAATATATAATCTTCCAATTTTTGAAATAAAATATAATTTAGAGGAATTAATATATTAACATGTTTCATAATCATAAATTTATATTTCCTGAGTTCCTATTATCAAATATAAAATTTCCTCTTTAATGATATTATCCCAATAAAATAAACATAATTCTTTTTCCACTTCATAGTCTAGTATTCAATATTCATCTCACTTAGATCTATTTAATTTCCATAATTATGCACCTATTTAAACTTATATCACTATTTTCTTATATATTTCTTTTCTATTGTTTATTTACATTTTTTCAAAAGCCTATATATCTTACAACATCATGTGGGATTTCAATTGAACATTTTATTCCTGTTTTAAGGGAATTCTATAAATGTATTTGATATTGGAACCTTGAGGTGTAATTGTTTATTGTGGAAATGTGAATCCAGTTAGTGATCAAATTATAAAATCATTAGGTTATAATTTTGTTTAATATAATTATTTTAAATGTAAATTATTTTTCATGGTAGATAAATAAAAAATCAATGAATCTAGTGGATCGAAATTATCTTTAAAAAATAAATTAAGAAATATCATGATTTTTGACTTCCACAAATAATGTTTGTCATTTTTCTTTGGATAAGAATGTATTTTAGGATAAAATTCCTACTCTAAACAACTACAAAAATAAAAAATCTAAAAAGAAAATAATTCTTGTCCTTTACATATAAGAAATACTCTGTTATATATTACTTATTTTTAGTCCTTTTTATTCTAGATGGATTTTATGAGCATTGCATGTAATATATAACATTATATAAAGAAATATAATAGAGAAATGAATTTTAAAACCTAACTTATTTTCATTTTAATCCTTGACTAAAGCTCCATTATAATTCCAAATGAGAACGTACAAAAAATAAGAATGATTAAATCAAGATAAATTTATTTAAAGGAAATTTAATAATAAAGAGAATAGGATATAAAATAAAGATCACTATTTGAATAACACCAAATTGGGTAATAGTAATTTACTTATCTAATCCAATATGTTCAATTGGTTATCCAATATCTGATTTTGGGTGTTTGTTCTTTTAGATATACTTCTATAAATCATTCCATCCAATGTTTATTCAATAATATTGGTTATAGAGGAGTCCATTGATATAATATAGTATATTTTCCCCTTATCTATTAAATATAACATTCATGGTGGGGGTAGGAATAAATATTGATCCTCATACATTACTTAAACTACTTTTAGAGGATGTTATTAATATTCAAAGACTTTCTAATATTTTTTTCATAAAAAGTTTTAAAATTTAATGTTCACATAAAAATTAAATTTTTATAACATTAAAACATATTAAATGAATAATTAAATATACCCACTAAGTGGAAACTATATAACATTGTTTATTTAAGAGAAAAATTATAAATATTCATTACTCACTTAATTATTTGATAAATTGGGTTATAAATCATAATTTTTTAAATATTAATTTCATGTTCTTATTTATAATAACTATAAAAGAAAATCCGAGGATTTAATATAACTGAAAAATATAAATTATGGGAGGTATTCCTTTATCCTGTTTAAAAAAAGTTAAATAAAAATTCATTTTAGAAAAACTAATCTCCTAATTTTTAGTCAAATTCATGCATTAGTTTTACTTGAAAGGACACCGAGTGGATTGTAGAATCATGTGGGAGATAAGTGTTGTGAATATCCATTTCCACAATCTTTTTGTACTTTTAAAATATAGGAGGGATAATTTCTATCCATACCTCATTAACCACATAATGGAACTACAAAAATTAGTTTGACAATTAACTAATCTCCTTGGAAAAAGATTTTAGAACTTGTTGTTCAAGATCCACCTTCATGTTATCAATGATCTCTATGACTACACTCTATCTATATTTGTATTTCTATACTCATAACTCCTACCTAGTTAATAAATATACAATCCCATCTATTAGTGAGGGTGAGTAAAAAATTATGTTAAAAAATATGTTTTTTATAAAAGAAATTATTTAAAAAATATTAAAAGAAAAAAATAATAAAAGACATTGATACACTACATATCAAGTTTGAAAAATATAATTTATATTTCCCATTGTAAATCATTGTTTGACTTGGGTGATCTCTCTTGGTGATCTTTTTTCTCAATCTCTCATTACTCCAAAAATGTAATTCTATTTTTTGGGTTTTAATTACTTAATGAATTTTATTTAAATTTTTTTTTTGGAATATTGAATGTTAAAATTACAATTAATCATAAAAAATGCATATATAGTGATTTTAGATTTAATGAACATGGATCTAGATGTTGTCCACATGGGTTTCATTGTTTTTCATTTTTTATTTTCTAAATTATATTTAATATTCCATAACATAATACATACACAAATATCCTATACATTGATTTTTAATTTTAGCATGACTATGGAATATATTTGTAATTCCAAACCTAGTCTCTTCTACTAGTTATGAATGATGAACATACATAAATAAAGATCATGACACATTCAATGACTCTGCTTTGTCATATATTATTTAAACCCTATAACACACTTAAATCTATCATATGATGAGAATTACATATATATGGTAGATAATGGTTATTTGGTAAATATTATAATGAGTTTGAATGTTCTATAAATGATTAGTGTATAATTTACACACCACATCCAACAATCCCCTCTCCCTCGTCAAAAATAAAAAATTAATGTGAAAAATGAATAACAATGAATTCTATAATATTGAGAACACACCCTTCAAGGAGAATCACCATGTCAATAAATCCCAAAAATGAGTGTGATTTTTCATGAAGAAGACAATGGTATAAATATATTTTGTTTAAAATAATGAATTGATAGTGATAAAGGAATAATAATAATAAAATAAACAGTATTTGAATAAAATATGAAGGGGAAATAAAATACATTGGTATGTTAATATTAAATTCATAAGAACTCTATAAAAATCCATGGAAGAGAAACACTTCCTCTAACTATTAATTTTAATTATGTATATATTTTAGTATAGGATAGGGTTACTAATTTTATAATAATACAAAGTAATAATTTTAGTCAAAATGAATCATGATTTTTGGGATGCGTCTTTAACAATAATGAAACATAACTAAATGTAATTATATTTTAATTAATTAAATTTTTTTAACTTTAGGCCATGTGAAAATATTATCCAAATGTAATCATATATGAATGAGTTATATAGTAAATACAAAGGTGAGGTAAAATCTCCAAAATTCTATACAACATTGAATTTTGGGACTATATTCTCTGTACAAATTTATCATCCAGATAAAGTCATTCAAATAAAATATGTATTACAATATGTGAAAAATTATGTGAATTTATTTCAAATAAAATAATGAAATATTGAAAATTTTATGATAATAATACTTTAGTGAAATTAAAGGTCTATCACTATATTTTTAATGCATTTTCAAAATATTTTCTAGAATTTAAAATTCAAATTATATTGTAACATAAAATGTATGGATATTAAAATTAATATCAATGATATATAGAAACATTTAAAAGTTGGAAATTAATTTATTTCTACAATTTGAATAGAATTATTCTATTAATCCAAATATGTGAAAAGTAACCTTAAAATAAAAATTTGGTTGGATTTGAAACATTTATCTTTAAAGTGATATATATGAAAATATTGGATTTTCCACTCTCGATAGATTTCTTCTCTTCATTGACTATTAAAATTATTCTTAGGTTATTCTTACTCCCATGGGATGTTTTAGTTAATTATTTTTCTACACTCATCCAATAAACACTTTTGAAATAAATTAATATAAAAAAACCAATATGTGAAAATTTATTAGTTGGATAAAATGATTTGTTTTTTTAAAAACTTCTTTGAATAAGGTATGATTATATTTCTCATCTTCATTTATGAGCTATTAATGAATTGTGATAAGTAAACATGGTCAAAGATTCTTAGTGGAGAAGGATTTAAGAAAATTACCATTTTAATAATCATAAATCAATTAATATATATTCAGAATAAAAATATATAATTGTAATTGTTTCTCAAATTGAAGTTGGATAGTGGAATATATTCACATAGAGGGCATGATATACTATAATAAGTAATGAAACCATCCTATTTGACTTATTTAGATTGTTTATTTAATTATAGGTGGAATAATTATCTTTAAATAAAAGAATTCATTTCACCACAGTAGAGAGCAATATTGTATGTTTCGGAGGGTGATGATTAAAAATATTTCAGAAATTATAAACTATTTTTCATTGAAAAATAAGTCCATAATTATTCTTAGAAACTATAAATTATCTAAATTTTGTTACTATTTTTATTACGAATATAATCATTAAATGTATTAAATATTTTATTTGAATTTTTTTCCCATTTCATGGAAGTAATTGAAATACACACATTAATTACAAAATTGAGAAAAATATGTTACAATTGAAATTTTCATGATTCGACAAATTTATTTATTATTTTAATTTTTAATTCATATATTAAATACACTATAATTTGTGATATTTCCTGTTTTTAGGTTTAGGGATGAAAATTTTAAATGCAATGAGAAGCATTAAATACTAAAATTGCTAAGTCATATGTTTTCTCTAACCTAAAGAAATGGGAAAGTCAATAGTCGATCGTAAGACATTATCAATTCCCTATTATTTTTTCAGAAAATAAATTAATTCTTTGTATAATTCATATCACTCATCATACTATGGCATGTGGGATCATAATATTTCAGTTGCATAGTTCATAGATATTAGTCACAAGGAAACATTTTCCACCATGATTACTAAAACACTATGTGAGGGTGTTTTACATAGAAAGATTCAATGAATGAAATTATGAATTCAATTGTATGGTGGATGTCTTGGTCGGAATATAATTGTTGTGATGTGTGATAATGATGGAAATACCCCATGAAATAATTAAATATATTGTTATATTTTTTTTGAGGATAATGTACGATCAATGGTCAACCTTGATGAGCTGCATAATGGTTATCCTATGATATCTCGCATAAGGGTTTAATGAATCTAAATATGTACAAAAAATATGTATCATTGTTTAAATGGCTAAATTAATGTGAAATCATACATCAACAAGCTATTTCACATTAAGTCAAGGATACATCATGTTAAATAATATGCTCCCAATTCTCTATAATGTGTCACCACAGAACGTGCACTACATCAGGGTAATAAATACGACCTCTTATGGTCATAGAGCGGTTGAAAAAGGGTAAATAGTGTATTCCATAAGAAAAATTTAGGGTAATTAATCATGCTACATCAGGGTAATAGGAGTTCTCAAAAGATTCTTCTATGGTTTTGTAAGCTACTTTATGGTCACAAAAAATCTTTTAAAGGATGAACCATTAGATATAATACTTCATGAAGGTCAATTTTAAGGATCCAATGGATATGTAATGGTTATAATCAATCTGTATCAAGGTAATACAATATTGTAGTTTGGTATAAGAAGGGAGATTACGTGTAATGGGCATATTCTGGGGCTATATGAATGTATCCCATGATCTAGAATTGACACGTAAACATAACCAACATTCCCAAAGAAAAAATGTTTTTTCATCCAATCATACTGCAATTAATCTAACTTCAAAAACTGATAAAGTGAACCCAAATGTATCCTATATAATCCACCCTATTAATGAAGAATTTTAATTTAATTAGAGTAATACCAATACTAAGATAATATTCAAATTTTTCTGAACTGAGTAATTTGGACTCTCATCCTGTACATGTGGAATAAATTAATGAATAGGGAGTTGGGAAGTGACCTCAATAATTTTATGATGGTATTGGAGATGAAATAAGAATAAGAAGATGTATTGTTAATCATATGGGTATAGTGCTATAGAGTCACAAAAGGATCCCACCAATCATGATCTTATTTCTCTAAGTGGATGAATATTCACTCAAGGAATGCAGGTTATCGTTAGATCACTATGTAATGATTAATATACTGATATTATTTTATACATCTCATTCATTTGTTTTAATTCCACTTGTGATGACACACTAATATATTAAGTTCAAGACAAGGAGACCCCTCTTACACATTTTAATGATTTCATATTTGAATTTTTTATTCTCCTCTTTCCATTATTATTAACGTTTCTGATTTTTATAGATAGAAATATATTTCCACAAATTTATTCATTTGAATTATTATTCAATATTTAATTATTTTTCATAAATAGGTTTACAAGAACATATCCACTTCATATGATTGTAGTATTGAGTTGGTTCAGTAATTATTGTGGATTCCAGATCAATAGGCTATGTAAGACTTAGAGATGTAGTGATCATTGTATCTCACATTATATGATAAAATCACTTTGTGAGGGTAATTAGTAGTGGTTTCATCTAAATAGTTATAGATTAATATAAAAATTTGAATCATGATCAAATAAGTATGTGAATGGGTATAGGAGTGTAGAAAAAATTCCTTTAAGATAGATAGTAGACTTATTTTTAATAACATTAATTTCACAACACATTCATTATTATTCACAAACATTGAAACCACATTACAAAAGGAAAACACAGTAGAAAAACAATCCCCTCTAGAGACAACCAATGATAAATTGGATGTTGTATACAATTAGTTTTAATAATTGATTCATATGACCCCATGAAAATAACCACAATTAGCCCCACCTAGAGAAGATATGATAATCAATATGGTAGATGAATTGGTGGTGAGAAATGTTATCATCATCCTTAAAAAACTAATTATGTCGTAGAAGTGGTTGTGCCCATGAAAATATATATTCAAATATAACCATGTGGTGTATAAATATCATTGTATGAAGGTCATACTTATATAAGTAGAGGAAAACACTAACAATACCCATTTAAATGAATTATGTTATAATAAAAACATATATATATATATCGTGAGTGTTTGTTGAAACAATCATAAAATAGTTGATAGAGAAATATAAATATAATGATGTTATTACGGAATCCACAACATTAATGATATTGAATAATAAATACATGCCATGAGTTTTTGTTTATAATAATAAACTCAATATTAGTTCACATTATTGTCTCCCTAGTGAGTTACCAATCAATCATGGGTCCCCTAATTTATCATTGGTCAGTTAAATAAATTTTTAGGATTAAATTTGGTGGAAAATATATATAAACCCTATAACTGAATTGCATCATCAAATTTCCAATAACTTTTCATTACATTAATACCCAATAGTATGGGGGTTTGAACTACACATAAATCATAGTTAATATACAGAATACATTGTATTAGTGGGAACAAACAAACAAACATCAATTATAGCTATTTATAGGTGAGATTATGGATTTACCATTGAGACTTACATCCATGGTACTTAAAGATATACCTATCCACACCTTGATAGTTTTTTATTCACAAAAAATAGTAGGTGAATGGGTAGATTTTTCTAATCAACCACTCAAAATAACTTTACAAATATTACAAGAATATAAGGGGTCATGCGAGCCTTATTAAAGTGGATGAATAATCATGGGAATATATTTCTATTATGGATAGAATAATTCTTATGAAGGAGGATAAATAAATATCAATGTTGGAGGAAATTTACCTGGACATTGATGACTCAATATGATCATTATCTCAATGTTGAAAGTTGGTTTCATTTATATTGAAGTGTCCATTATTATATTATAATCTGTTATTAATTTTATAAGAAATATGGAAGAGACTATATATTTTTGAATGATCAATTATTATTTATTAATGAATGAGACTATTTGTTATCTTATGTAGTGATCAATTTATATAATTATTGTATCCATGTAATTATTAATCCTTATGGGTATATAAAACCCACATAGACTGATATCAAAATAAAATACTACAATATAAAATTTAATGGATATATATTACATAAAACATATTGTAAAAACAATATTCGATGATGAAATTTAAGAAAAAGAACATTATCATCACGGAATTTTCCCTTAGATTTGATTAAGAGATAATGATATAAAAAAAATATACCATCATTATTGGATGAGGTTAACCTATGAGGAAACATTATTATTTCATATTATTTTCATAAACCTTTTCTATTTGATAGTTATAAGAATGATATATGTTTTCTAATTAAAATCTGTATAATCTAAGGACCATTCATTTTGGTAAAAGTAGGTGAATGATTCAGTATAATGTAAATAGTTATGGGGATTTTCGGGGATGATTTAATGATGAAGAGTTTTTATAAACCATCAAAAATTTTCATTATTTATTCGGCACAAATCATTTTGATTAACATGTTTATGGGGAAAAATCGTGCTCAAACGTTTTCCTAGATATATAGAACTAGAGAAAAGGTTTTCAAAATTATTAGTGATCAATGAGGGTCCCTGTAATATGTTTTCTTTTTTTCTTCTTCTCCCTAACATTTTCCAAATTGAGGTTATGGAATGGAATATAGGATAGGAACATGAATTTTTCTAAGGACTCATTTTTGGGTTCATAATAGGATAAATTTTCTTCTGGTATGTTATATCAAACACAATAAACATTTCATAGGATATGCATGGTTTATGTATGAAAAAAAGGAAAATCTACTATTTCCTAGGAATCCCTTATTGGGTTTTTTATATAGGGGGTACCACATATCTTTCAATTTTCATTTTATTAACATAAAATCAGACCTATATGTCTATATAATTAAGGTTATAGAGAATTATTCAATGATGTGTGATTTTTGTCTTCCTATATCATTGACCAAAATATGATGTTGTTTATAAAGAATAATTGAAATGTGGGACTAACAAGAAAAGACAAAATAATACTTATATATATAGTCTTAGGTACAGGTTCAATCCGTTTATGGTCATGGTGCTCAGAACAATGCAAGGTATAGAGTCTTAAACTTTTGATTCTAGATATAGGAGTGTCTCAATACATTTTAATAATGGATTTGTTTAATTTTAATCATTACATTAGTATTTTAAATTTGTAAAAAATGAAATGAAAACTGATAGGGTACGGAAAAAATATTTATCATCAAAATTCTTGTCTCATTTACATAGCATTTATCAATCATACTTGGGTTTCTTTTCAAAAAATTATAATGATCCCATCATTTAAAATACATTTAAGTGATTATAATGATAGATAATTTCCTACATCAAAAATAAGAAATGACTATATCCAGTTATATGTAGGATTGATAAATCATGGATCCACTCTCACATAGTCTAAGATTATTTTAAGATATGATATACTTATTAACATTAGCATTGAATGATTTATGGTTACCATGATACATAATGTAAAAAATATTTCATATTGTAGTTGAATAACCTTAATGAAATTAAGACACTATGGTTCACGACTAACCTTAATTGGGTTACTATAGAACATAAAATGTGAGTTGAAGTGGATGATGATTTTTTGCAGGGTCTTGGTTATATGGTTTGGATTTCAATTTATTTCATATAATAAGAATATTTAAGGAACATGTAGTTTCTGGAATAAAATATGTTTTATCCTAAATTTGTTTAAAATATATAAATACTAAAAATGATTGAAAGAAACCATTCAAAATTTGGTGGATTTAAGGATAAAGTAAGTTATCAATGCATCAAAGATATGTGATCTATATTCACTAAAATCTGTTGTGTTAATGAAAATAAATCAATAAACTGTGAAAAATGTGATTTGGAAATTCTAATCCCAATAAATTTTTAGTGAAGGAAAAACATAGATTAAATAAATTGGTCCCATGAACTATGATGGTGTGGGGATAATTAAATAATGGTCAAAATCATGGTCAATTCTAAGATAGGTGATCCTAGCATCATTACATATCTTGTGATAGTATAAATCACACAACTTATAGTTCATATAAATGGGTTATACACCTATTTGGATAATATGAAAAGTAAAAGGATATATTGGGTGACCTGGTGACATTATTAAGGAAACATGATTTTAATTGGTCATGTATCAGTAATAATAATATTAAATAGGTTCCATCCTAAAATAAACACATAGTGAGACTTGACTTGAATGTGTAAATCTCATACAATAAATAATGTGAGGGACTAGAGATGGTAATATTTATATAGAGACCCATGTTGAGGAATTTGGGTATCAATATATATCATGTAATATTAAGATTCACATTACACATAGTACATATAATTTTAGATAACAAATCTTACTCATACAAACAAGAATGACTATGAAATTGTTTCCTCCAAATATAAAGACATTGAAGAAAACTAACCATGAATAAGGATACTATACTACAAGATCAAATATAGGATTCCAAATGGATTTATACAGACACCTTAGTGGGGGGGATCTAGAGAGACAAAATTTTACTAAATTTAAAATGATTTTATCAACTTTTAGAAATATTTGTATTTAAAAATTTGTTACTATTAGGATATAAATGAATAGTTTTATCTCTTAATAAATAAGAAGTAATGATCTGTAAAACATAGACATAATGGAAATCTACTAGAAATTCTCGTTTTATAAAACGAAATGAACTCCGACCTTTCTCAACTATTTTTCTTCATATTTTATTCACACTATCTCAAAATTTTATAATAAAGAAAATCACAAGTATTATTCCTCATCATCACATTAGCCTTTGACATCTACATTATAAATTTAATTTGGTCATCATCATTTTATATATTGATACCAGGAATCATAATGTTCTTTAGTTTTTCATCATGTTATTTTTATCTTATTAAAGAGTCTCTATTTTTTAAGATAGTCATTTATATCTCTCTTCTCCTCATGTTTTTATTCTGGATCATATAATAAATTTTCTATATATTGAATATATAAATTCCTTAAATATTGACTCAACGAAAACTGAATATTTTCCTTACCTTTTTTATAAGTGTGTGTCTCCATGTTCAGGGATATTTGTTTATAGCAAATTACTATTTCCAATAAATTTCTCGGAATACACATTTTTTTAATTTTATTATTATGGTTATCCAAGATAAACATTCTCTATTTAAATAGGTAAATAAGTTCTCGATATTTTTTATAAAAATAATACCAAAAAATATAAAATAAATCATTTTACCTAACTATATAAAAATCATATATTCATACACTTGTTTAGGAGGGCTCATATCATCATGGTTATCCTAGTATATAAATTTTAGAATAAGGATAGACTTGTATTTTTATCATAGGCTTTAACTTAGTGTAATATTCAATTATTTGCGTGAATATGTACTTATCTAAAATTTAAGGGGAATCAAAATTAGGAATTGGGATAATTAAATATTTGGAAATCAGATTGAGTATCAAATTATTAATTTTTTCATAATATTTTATTCAAATTTCATAATATATATTGATTTTTAAATATTATATTTCAAAATATTAGATTAATGAAAAATTATCTCATCATTATAATATTATTAAATATTTTTCAAAATAAAGATCTAATTAGGTGTTAAAAAATAATTGTGATTGTTTGATCATAAAAAATATCTTCAACATCGTTTGATATTTATTTTATTTGAATATTTTTTATGGCAAACATTTTCTTTGTTATAATTTGAAATTTCACAAAGAGATTACTCTTGATAAGTTCATGAAACAGTCTTCAAGATTGAAAATTCTTTTATTAATATTAAAAATATCTCTATAAAGTAATCAAAGAATTATCTAAAGCAGTTCACTAATCATATGAAATAAAAAAATTATATTTTGATGACTGTGAATTACTATTCCAATATCATAGAGTTACTCCTATGATGTATTTAACAACTCTAAAAAACATTACTATTACTTTGAAATGAATCTTTTAGAGTACTGTAAATAATCTTATGAAATAATAAATTAATTTTATGATGTCATCCCTTACTCTTTCAAATTCAGTAATTAATCTTATGAATTCACCAAATACTCTCATAAATTCAATAATTTTTCTCCATAAATACTACAATAATAATTATAAATCCATTCTTTTATCATTATTCAAAATCATATGCACTGTGTGTCTCTTAAAAAATCCTTCTTTTTCAACATTGTACTTCATCATATAAATTATATAATTTATTAAAATCACTATATAGGAACATAATTTTATTTAAGGAAATATCAATAATCTAAAAACACTTCATGTGAAACAGAAAAAATATAAAAATTCCCAAATTAATTTAATCCAATTTCCCAAAGTCTTATAACATATTAAATACATTTGTTGAGTATTTAAAGTATCTTCAATAACTCATAATTTCAATAATCAGTTCATCTTCATCAAACCTTAATCCAATTGATATTTAGTAATAAATATATTACCCAAATTTCTTAATAAATCCATTACTAGTTTCTCAATAACTCAAGATATGTTTTATTAAAACTGTAATCCTCAATATATATATTATTTAATCATATATTTTCAAGATTATCTATATTAAGTTTAAAATCCATATTTTCATCTTTTATTAGAAACTATTGTTGATAGTTTTAATCACATATATTAATAACATATCATTATATTCTGTATTGACTAGCTCAATAATCATCATTTGTAGTAGTTGATATATAGAATATGTCTGACCAGATATTATAAGAAAACACTCTCACACTTCTTTACACTCTAAGGCATCTGTAGACTCTTTATCATCTTATTTGGGTGTATTATTCCCCTATCTAAAAACATAAACATACATTTACTTTCCTAAAAATCATATTTATAATAAATAAAGTTTAAGATCCCTCAATCATTTTTTTATACAATATCCAACTTTGGAATTTCTTCCAATACGAAATTAACTAAATATGTGATTTTATTTATTATTCTATTCTTTTAAAATAAATGATACATTATATAGGTTGGGTAAGGACGACCCATAAATTAAAAATCCGTAATTTTAAACAATATATTCTCTATTTTTGGTTTTTAATCCACTTTAGTTCTCATAATTTTAATGATAAAAATGAAATTCAATATGAGAGAAGTATATAATCCTGAATTTTCCTTACAAATGTTCAATAAACTAATCAAAACATTTTAAATCAAAAATCCCAATACAAAACATTATAGTGATCAATTTAAATAAAAATTATTCTATATTAAATAAGAAATGTTATACCAACCCTGATATCAAATATTAGAGGTTGTAAAAAATGAGTTCCAATAAATTTTATAAACCTCCCTTCAGATTCAACAAAAAAATAAAAAAATTAAAAGCAAATTTTGATTCCCCCATAATTATTTTACATTATCCGAACTTGATAATCCAAAACAAAATAAAAAAAATGATTAGTGGCGAAGTGATAAAGATAACTCAAACATCAATTTCTTCATGCCTATCCTAAATTAAATATTTAAAAATGTGGGAAAAAAAACTCTAGTAACACCACCCTTTTGGTAGATCCAACATAATATATGAATTATGAACAAATTTAGAAAATATTTTCTAGTTATGAAATAATAAGTAAAATCGAAAAATTATAAAATAAGAAAATTGTATTTGATAATGAGTATGAAAATAAACAAAATGTTGGTAAGGGAATATAACACCCTATTTTTTTGATATATTTGTTTTTAAATAAATTCAATGTCTTAAATATATTTCATTACACACAAAACACTATTTATATGGTGTTACATGAAACAGAAAAACACTTTGACAGCTTTAATTACTTGCAACAACATGTTTTACCGAACAACAATACACTGTTAATATTATTATTTAATATAACGGTGGTACCTAGTAATTCTAATGGAGGGTATGAATTGTATTAACTAACTATTGATATTATATAATTTATACACAATTATTATGTATAAATGTATTATAAATAAAATTATGATCATTTAAAAGAAATCAAATTTTTTTTCTAAAAAATAGAATTTTTATAAATAATGGATTAGTCATGATTCACACAGGTAATTTAGAATATAATTTTACAAATTTTAAAAAAATAATACAAAAAAATAAACTTTATTTTATAATTATGATTATAGAAATTATCTTAGGGTGAATTTTTTTAATTTCCCTATGGAGTTTCATTTTTTGAGGAAAAGTAAAAATACATAATCCTAATTTGTTAGATAATTTTTAATAATAAATCATATTATTTTTTTAATGTTTAATTAATTACCTTTTATATAAATTAACACAATTTTGGACATTTTAATAATTATCATATTTATTTTAGACATAAAAACATAGTATACTTTTGAAGAATTTTCATTTCGAAAACTCGCTTTCTCATTACATTGGGAGGATTTATTTTAAACAAATAATCATCACTTCTTTTAATTTAATTTAGAAAAATAGATTCAATTTTTTAAATAACCAAAATTAATAATGTCTCATATGTTCTAAATAATTTTTTTACAATAGTGAATACTGAAAACGATAAAAATTAATTACCACAGTTAGGTAAAAATGGATTTACCGTGAGGTTAAACTACATAAATAAGTGTTAAAATAGACTACCAACTGTTCAAAAACCCATTTTATGGATATATTTATACCATTATGAAGCTCTGTATCAAATGTTTTTAGTATTTAAGACACTATTCTATGAAGGTGACATGTATAATAAATTATGTAACTAAACAGACAAAAAACATGTTTTCTTAGTTTTAATTTCTATAAAGCCACAGGGTATAGAGGAAAAACATGATTTTCTTTAACATACATTCTTTTGAAATAAAAATAATATAATTTTATCCTAATAATTTATCATTAAATTTTATTTTTTAAATTTTTATATTTAATACATAAGAAACACCCGCTCATGAATTATTTAGGTAATAATTAAATAAATAATATGATGCTAAAAAAATTAAAATTGAAGTATATTGAATGGTATATTATTTTATATTAATTTTTAGATATATATTACATGTTGAACATAATTTAACATAATATATTTTAATTCCCACACTATATTGAATTTTTTTTGATTTAGTTAAGTGAATAATGTCAAAATTGATATTAATATTATTTTATGATAAATTATATTTTATTATATGATTTAAAATTAATTAAAATTATATCTTATTACATGTGATTTTTAGATGTTAATATATATCAAATATGAACCATTAATGTAATAATTTATTTTTTATAATGGCAATATTGACTGTTAAATAGTAAAAAACTATGTTAAAACAATAAATGTTAAAATAGTGTTTTTGGGTGTTACATGCTCTTATGTTAAAATTAATTTTCACCAAACCTTGATTTTTTATTTTATAGTTTAAATATAATATATATAATGATGGGATACAAATTAAATTATTTTTATCATTTTAGATCAGCCTCAATGTATAAATTACTTTGGTTAGAATATTAGTTATCATAATGAAAAACCAAACTGAAAACAAATGGGAAATATAAGTGTTAAGAACAAAACTGTCTAAAACATGAATTATTCATTATGGTAGAGGAATTTAAAAACCATATAATCATTATAAAACATTAATTGTCAATAATGGATCCTCATGAGGAAATGAAAAACTCAAAATAGTGAATAATTTTGAGTATTTACATTTTTACAACTATTCCTCAATTATAAAAGAGAACTCATTATCACCACTTCGTTACACCTATCCGGACATTATTGTTGATCATGGTAAGAAAAAATAACCCCCCTAATTACATCCAATAATATTTTAACATTAGTTGAAAAAAACTATTCATGTTGTATCTGAAAGCCTAAGGAGGATACTTGGATATGTAGCAAGGTGATTTTAGAAGTGTTTTATCTTTATTTCCATCTCCAACCCATTATGTTTTAATTATAAAAATTTTATATAAAAAAATCAATATATCCAACATTATGAGAAGTTTTTATGTTAATGATATGAACTAAAAACATAAAACATTTATCAAATGGGTTACAAATTCATGGACTGTGTGTAAGGCGGACTACCGCTTTGTGAACCAATGACGTTCGTTTTTCTATCACAACCTCTCAAGGTTTTCTATAATGATTGAAGGGGTATTTTCATATGATAAATATAATATTTAAGAATTTTTTATAATTATTTAATTATTTTACCACACATTCCTTCATGATTCCCATTTTCCAGGAATATGATAATGTCGCTCGTATGTACAACAGACTGCCGCCTCCCAAAGAGATGTGATTAATTAAAATTTTAAATGAAATTTATTGAGGATTTGTTTAATAAAACCAGGGGGTATATATGAAATATTAATTATACTATAATGAATATATATATATATATATATATATATCACTAACTTTTTTTATTTCAATATATAAAGAAAATATAAACCATGTTCATGCGTACATAAGGCCTAGCGTCTCCATACACTATGTGGAACATAAAAATTCATAATTATACAATATTAAAATTCAAAATATAAATTAAAGTGTTTATTAACATAAAACAATAGAAACATAAATTCAATTTATGAAATCTCGATAAACTCAAAACTCGTCAAAAAAATCTTGAAAAAATGGTGAAATTAAAAAATAAATTTAAACTTATTTTGAAAAGTGTTATTGCATATTAAATACTTTGGGTATAGTATTTCATGAATCATCAGTAATTATTTAATTCCATCCTCACTTAAACATCTCTAAAACTTAATCAATGATATATGTAATATTAAAAATAGAAACCATATTTCTCAATAATTACTTTTTAGTTTCTCCATAACTGAATCCAGATTTTATCAAAACCGTGAACTTCATTAGATTTATTTATAATAATTAAGTTATATTTTTTTACATAATGTGTTCCAAATAAATATTTTAACATTTTATAATAATATATTGTATATATTGTTATAAATACTAAATCACAACATATCATTATCATCTATATAGACTAGCTTACCAATCAACATTTGTAATAGTTGATACATAAAGTCTCTCTAACTCGATATTCCATGACATCGACCCTATGCTTATTTACCATATAATGTATGGATAAAATCTTAATTATCAAAATTGGATGAATTCTTCATGTATCTATAAAATTAAATATAATTTTACTTCCCAATAAAAATCATTTTTATGCCAAATAAAAAATAATCTCCATAAATCCCTTTGTCTGATTCAATCGCCACTTTTGGATTTGTTTCCAATACGTAATTCACTAAAAAGATCAATTTGATTATTATACCTTCTAATGAATATATAGAATATAGTTTTTTAAAATCCAACTCAACTATTCAATTTCCTTAAAATTAAAAAATATTTTCTATTTTGATTGATTTTATTTATTCTATGTTCTCTTTCTTTTTGAAAATATCACTCAATTCTATATGAGAGATGGGTGGAAACACATATTATCTATATAAATTTATTATAAATTAACTGGATATTCATATAAATAAAATATACCAAAAAAATTGTAGGGATCAATTTAAATAATAAATTCTTCTATATTCAGCCCTTAATGTGATACCTACTATGATATTGCATATTTGGGTGTGTAAAAATATATTTTCAAAACATTTTATGAACCTTAAATAAAATTAAATTAGAAAATTGAAGATAATGGTTATTTACCCCCTCATTTTTATACATCAACACACATTTATAGTAAAAAAATAAAAATTATGATGGGGACGCGAACCAAAAACATCAAATATAAATTTCTTGAAGCATATATAGAAGAAAATATTTAAGTATGAGAGAAAAAATCTCTCATATCATCACAATTTTGAGAAAGTCTCCATGATCGATGAATTATTAATTTTTTATAAGGGATATTTTTGTTCGGAAATAATCTATAACACCACAAAATTCTAAAATGAGGATATTGTCTTTGATAATGTGTATGATATGCAACACCAAACGTGCAATGGAATATAACACACAAAGAATTTAATATATATAAATATATATATTTAAATAAATTCTACCCATTAAACATATAACATTATATTAATAACTAATATTGGAATCTTTTATATGCAACAATGAGATTCTTCGATATCATGTGTTACATGCAATACCGTGTTTTACAAAGAGAAAATATACATCTAATATAATTATTAAATATAATAGTGATTAACTAACCATTGGAAATATGTGTGTGAATAGAATTTACTAACTTATTAAAATATATAATTTACAAATATTTATAAGTTATATATGGATAATAAATAATATTATAATCATTTAAAAAAGAATAAATTTTTTTAAGAAATATTTTTATTCATAGATGATTAATCGTTCTTTGTGCACATATTTTAAAACTTATTTCTTATTAAATTTTAAAAATATAATATTTAAAAAAAATTATTTTTTGTAATAGATTTTTAAATTTTATATTAGGGCGAAAATTTTCAATTTCATTGAGATGTTTCATTTTATGAAGGACATTAAAAAATACATGATTTTCATTGAAAACTACATTTTTTGTTTAAATAATTTATAAGGTAAAATTATATTTTGAGGTGGTTTAAATTTGAAATTAGTACCATTTTTTATCTATTAATCTGATTTAGTATATTTAATAATTTTCTTATTGATTTTATATCATAAAATAGTAAACGTTTGATCATTTTTCACTTTAAAACTCATCATTCTCGTCATATCTACAAGGATAATTTTAAATTAAAACCACCAACTATTTTAAATGACATTTTAAATAGAGATTATATATTTTTATTTGTTACAATTAATAAATTCTTATATGGTTAACATAATTTTTAACCAATGTGAGTAGTAAAAATGGTAAATATTAATTTATATGGTTAAAGTAAAAATGGACTTACTATGGGTTTAAACTAGGAGAATAAAGGTTAAGAAAACATAAAAATTATTCAAACACCCATTTTATGGAAATATTTAGATGTTTATGAACATGTGATTGGAAATTTTGAGTTTTTGGGAAAATGTTCCATCAAATTAACCCATATAATAAAATATGTAAAGAAAAATACAAAAAACATACTTCCCTTAATTTTATTTTTTATAAATCTTTGGGATACATATAAAAACAACATATTCATGTTTATATATATTATTTTGAAATAAAAAATTATTGTTGTTATCATAATAATTTATCATTAGTTTTTAGAGATTATTTTTTATATTAAATACTTAAGAAACACAAACACATGAATTATTTTGTTAATAATTAAATGAAATAAATGATACAAAAAACAATAAAAATGAATCATATTGAAATAAATATGGCCATCTATTATTATTGTAGATTAATATATCTTGATACAAATTATTAAAGATAATATATATAAATTCCATCATTGTATTAATATTTTTTAAATTCATTTAAGTAATTAATCTATAAAATGACATTAATTTTATTTTATATTAATTGATATTTTATCAAATGGATTAAAATTAATAAATATAATATATTCAGAAAATTTTTTATTAATATTAATAAGTATCATATCTAAAAAATTAATGGAAAAATTGTTTTTATTATAATGACGATATTTACCATAAAATAGTAACGACACTATTATTTAAATTAAGGTTACATTAGAGTTTTTGCGAGTAACATGCACTTGTGTTAAAAGTAATTTTCATCAAACTTATATTTTTCATTTTAAAAAGTTGATATAATAATTGTAATAAATATTTAAAATTAAATAGTAACTATAAATTTAAATATTTCTCAAAGGATAAACAACATAGGTTAGAGAACCTGTTAGGATTTTGAGAAACCTAAATGGTAAAAAAAGAAATCTTATGAGTTAAGGAACAAATTATTTATAAAATGTGGTATATTGTGTGTTCTATAATTGTAACAACCATAAAATACTTCATCCACATTAATTTTCAATTATGGATCCACATGAGGTAAGGGATACCACCCAATAGAGAGTACTGTTAACTATTTACAAGAATGCCCCACCACCGTTACTATAAACGGGAACTCGACCTACACCATTCTTGACAAATATAAAGACTTTTGAATTGAAAAAAATATGAGAAAATAACTTCCCAAATTACCACCCCTACTGCATGAGGAATTAATTTTGGTTTAAACAAAACCATTTGAGCTCTTAGTGAGAACTTAAGTAGAAAACCCAGTAAAGAGGTAATGTTCTTCTTAAATATGTTTTATTTTATTTCCTTCATCACCTTCTTTAAATTAGTGTATAAAATTATAATATAATAACATAAGTATCATAAATATAATTATATGTTGTTATATAGTAGTTATTATCATCAACATCACTCACTTCTATCAAATAGGTTATGAAATTTTCATTCACGTATACAACAGACTACTGCATCATGAACGAATGTAATTCGTTTTTCAATTACCTCCTCTCAATGTTAGGATAATGGTGGGAATACTCTCTATATATGATATATATTTATATATGATATTTATGATGTTTTTATTATTATTGAATTACTATATCTCACATATATTCATGTTTTCCATTTTTGGGAATATGATATCGTCACTCATGTTTAATGTTGTCTACAGCCCCATGAAGTGGTATGATTCATTAAAAATATAAATAGAATGTATTATAATTGGGATTTATATAAAAATTATAAATATATGAAATAATAATAATAAATTAATTAATATATATATATATATCATTTTATTTTATTTTATTTTTTCAATATGGAACGAAAATGGAAACAATTTTCACGTATATGTATGACCAATAGACACTATAAAAAGTGTATTTCATTTCCTATCACTAATATTGTTATTATAATATAAATAAATATATATTAATAAAATATTATATTTATGTCATGTTTTTATTTTTTTTATATTATGAATCGAATTTCAATTTTTGAATAACAAAATTAACAACTCAAAATGTATATGAAGAACAAGGAAATTAATATCCGAAACATTGAAAATAACGAATGATTATTAATGGATGGGTGATAAGATAAGATAAAATAATCATATATGATATTATAAATATGATTATGGTTCAATTATATGTTAATAAAACTCATAAAATTATTATTATGTATTCTATAGAGTATTCATCCAAAAAGAAGTGTAATGTGTGGGATTTAATTCCAATTTAGATTCCATTGATACCAATTTGTTATTAAGAACAAATTCACTTTTATGTTTATTATTTTAACACCTCAAACCTAGTTACCCAATGATGGTGCATTATTTTAATACATTAGCATGATTCCAATGAATCAAGTCCCGAAGGACTGATCAGTTTTGAAATCTTGGAAAATAGATTACATACATGAATGTTACATTAAACTTTATAACATACAACACACCATAAATAATCCTTTATGAATTCCATTATTCCCTTAGTTTATCCCTATATATCAATCTCAATAAACGTCTTGTAATCCTTGGAAAAATAAAACAATGAATGGGGTGAGCTCAAACACTCAGTAAGGGTAAGCAATACAGTGAAAGATAACAAAAATATTAAGCATGGAGAAAATTGAAAACACATGCCTTTATAAATTAGAAACATGAAAAATTTTATGGCATGAATTTAAGCTGAGTAAATAATGCAATAATAAAACATAATCATGGGTATTCTACTAGTCTATTAACCACATGATCCATCAATATTTTTTCCATAATGAGAGAATGTATAATGTCACACATTTCAAAACATTTTGTTGAGGCCTCAGCCAAGATGTCTAAAATTAATTTTGGCCTAAGCCAAAACCATATATCAAATTGGGAAAGTCCTCGGCCAATTCCACATCTAGTTGTCTCATGAGACCAACTGATGCATCAAGGAGCTATAGCGGGCTCCACCTGTCACTTACTAAGACCAATACATTCCTCATATGAAAAGGTTGAAATATAACAAAAAAATCATTTTAAAATTAGCATAAAAAATGTCTATACATTAACCATTAACGATGAATTGTATAAAGGAAACACATCCACAGTACAACATATCACAAAATAGTTAATAAAAATGGAAGATTTTTCTCATAATGAATCAACTTCAAACAGGTATAAAATCCATCAAAGGATGTTGACATAGATGAAATCAAAGTTATTTGAGAGAAATATCTGTTTTTTTTAAATAATTTAAGGTTACAAAATTATAAAAGGAAACTGTTATTTTCAAAATATTCTTATAAACATGTAAGGGAATATTTGAGGATGTTATAATGGTGGAGAATAATTGCACCCACCGTATAAGTTAAAAAAACATTTTTACCTTAATTTTGTAGAAAATGTCGTAAGGTACCTTGTTTGGAAAATGACTGAAAGATTCCTTTAAAAACATATAAGTTCAAATAAGGGTATAAATGAATTTAACCCATTTTATATTAAATAGTAATAAAAATTTGAAATACATTTTTAGGAAACATGGATGCATATTATAAAGAGGTCTCAATAGATACTGATGGAAAAACATCCTCGGATAATAAAGAGATTGTGAAATTAACCCTTACCTTGTACTTTTCCTTGGTTGAGGGTAGGTTTAACTCGTGTATAATGTTGAAATCATTATTATTAAATTATAAAATAACCATATACATTAATATGATATGATATATGATATTATTATATTGCTTTGTTAATGATATTTCAGTAGTATCATCATTTCAGGTGTTAACTGATTCATTTTCCTTTATATGGTTTGTTATGTAAGTACTGTTTTTTATGGATAGGATGTATTTTATTCATATTAAGAAAGATATTAAGACTTTAATCATTATTTTTAATCTTATAATGAAAAATATTCTTGAATGGATATGATGGTGAATAAATCTCATCATGTTCATGGATACGGTAATCCATACGTATGCACGATCGAGAAAATCATTCTTTTGATATTAAAATCATATATAATGGTATCGTATATCATATAAACTGATTCATTATCAAGTTATACTTATTATTTAAATAATTTATACTCATTATTATACCCATCCAAATAATGATGTATTTGAATAACAAATTACACCACGATGTGGGGATGGTAATATGTTCGTCCGCATGTATGGTGACTTTGTAATTTATTGGATGGATAGAAAAATGAATATTGTTGTACCATTATTATAATAACATCACAATATATATAAGATACTGGATTTTTTATTTTAGAATGGAAACAATAAATAAAGATGAAGTGGAAGGAAAAAAATCGTGAAAGATTTCATGGAATATTTACCTCTTCTTCAGGTTCTTCCTTTTGATTTGATCAAAATGGATCCTTAGGATCGAATTATGACTAATGTAAGGCCTCTAAGATGATGTTATGATATTTGGGAGGATATTAGGGATGTTTTTGGGTGTGACAAATGTCTTTTAAGGTGTGAATTTGAGAGAAGGGGAAGTGCCCTTTTATAAGAGGGTTGAGGGGAACCTTAGGAGAAGATTGAAATATTATTTTATAATAAAAACATTTTCAATTTATAATGGATCGAAAAAAATTATTTAAAATATAAGGTGTCTATCGGTCGAAAACCACTCATCCAATAGGTTTTATACAGGTTTTTGTCAGTATATTAACCTTATCTTTTTTATTTAACTCTTAGTTAAATAGTTTGACATTTACCGTGCCTCTATGTATTATTATATTATATGGTTAATAAAAATACAATAAACATCCAAAATAACCCCAATTGGTTCATTAATGACATATATAATTGCATTTAATCCTTTTGTATGAACCTTAGAATTTTGGAAATGTAATACCAATTAATAATATATATTTTTTTTTAAAAACACTTTTATTTCATTTTTTACATTATTTAATAATTGATTTTTGAAAAGTACTAACAACATAATAAATTCAAACTAAATACATTTAATAAAACCTAAAATGTCATAGTCACCAATAAAATTTGTTGATGGCATCAGAACCTTTACATTATATTTATTTTTATATTTATAATATCATTGATTTGATTGCATCATTAATAAGGAAAATAATGCATCATTGTTGTTTCAGATATAAATAAATTTATTTTATGTCTAAAAATTATAAATATACTATCATGAGGTAGGAAATCTTTTTATCTTTCTAATTACTAATTATAGTCCAATAGATCAAATATATATCCTCATATAAATTTTTTTTACTAAGAGATATTTTCTTTTGTTATTTTTGTCTTTACTTTAGATAATTTAATATAAAATGTCATTATCACTCCAAAGTGACTCCATGGGGTACCAAAATCGACCCAAGGATGACCAAGGTCATACATGTAGCAGCCAATTGGGTTAGGCCATGTGTTAGGATAATTTAATAATATTTTTATAATGACCCATACATTACATACATTGTTATTACATCATAATTGAAGCATTCTTTATACAACATATAAAAAACCAATAATAGGACCGTATAGGTATGGTGTCCTTAGAAACTGGGAAACATAAACAACTGGTTCATAAATCATATACATTGTCTCCCATTTATTTCATCATATCTAGAATCCATTTTTAGAATATCCCTCTTAATACCCTTATTCGTGACCTGGGAAAAAGAAAACATACAAAAGGGTGAACTCAAATGCTCAGTAATGGTAAACAAAAGAAATATCAATCACATCATATTCATAATATCATAACATTTTGGAAATCTTAACCTGAAAAAGGGATAATCATTTCATAACATGGGATAAATCATAGTATTGAAATGTAATCTCAATAATCATAACATAAAACATGAAACATTGTGGCATACACACATAATCATAGAGAATCATTTCTTAGTAGTCAAGACTCATTGCTAAGACTATCTTAACGGACAAAGTCCATTTCTGAACTGAGTTCACTCCTCGTTTCAGTCCTCTTTCACTAAACCGGATTAACCTTCCATTCCTGCCACGTCTATATCATGAGATATAAATCTTTACCCAGTGCATTGGAGGAAGATATACATCCCACCCATCTCATAATGAAACCATTCTTTTGTGTGCCACAAAATCATAAATCGTACATCATAGCATAACCCATGTAATAAAAATAGGATTCTTAAACGGCGTGCCATCATAATATAATCCATATAAAATAAAAGGACTTCATAAAAATAATTCCATCATATAATAATCAAATCAATGTAAAAATAGGGATAGAAACAAAACCCTATATTATCTTAGATGGAAAATAATTTTGATAAAATCATTGAACTCCATTCTTGAGGAAAATATCCTCTCTACTTCAAAAACAGTTTTCCTTTATTAAAATGTAATATAATTTTAAACTAAAATAATTTGATTAAAAATAAACATGAAAACTTTTAAAGGAATATTCATGGAAATAATGTTCTAAAATTCCATTCAGGCCGTATAAGTTAAAAAAACATTCTTCTCATACTTTGGCCGGAAAAGTCAAAAAGTACTGCGTACTAAAAACGAAAAAAGATTTCTTTCATATCATTTACTAAAAACACACCAATGGGTAAAATTGGATTTAAACAATTTTAGGTGGATGGAAATAATATTACTTATTTGAGGAAACATGTATGTGGATGATAAATATGCCACAGTAAATTTGGAAGTATAAACAATCATGGATAAAAATGAGATTGCAATATTTTCCTTTACATTAGGTCTGATTGGATTTGTACGTGTCTGAACCTCCTATATAATGATTTAAATAATTTTATTGAATTATTCCAGAATCGTACTAATTGTTATGATATCATATATGGTCATATTCTTGGCTTTGTATTAGTAATATTTCAAAGCTACTTGTTATTCGGGTGTTTATTGCTTTTTGCTGTTATGCATGTTTTGTCGAATAAATTCTTATTATTATTTGTAGGTTATAGATACCTCATTTACAGAATGGTATTAGTTTAATATATATGATATTTATTCATTAAATTCATTTATATAATCATTATGCATTGAAGATCATGTAGAACGAGTCGCATCACATCGTGGAGACGGTAAGCCATACGTATGCACAAGCGATGATATCTTTCCCATGATCGTGGAATTTTATTGAAGTGTATGTATACTATTTTAGAATAAATATAAATTTTAAATAATCATATATAATTATTATTTACACCATTATTCACATCCAATCAAGGTGGTGATAGAATATAGATTACACCACGGCGTGGAGATAGTATTCTGTACGTACGCACACGCGGTGATTTCATTTTCCGTAGGATGGATAGAAGATGAAATAGGGTTGTTTCATATTTATTTTAACATGTCATTATATTAGTGATTCTGATGTTATTACTTCATAATGAAACAACTAAATAAGAGGAAGTAGAAGAAGAAATTAATTTCGAAGAATCGGTAACAGATATTACCTCTTCCTCGACACGCCTCTTTGAAACCTCATCTTAGGGCACTAAAATTGGTCATTGAAGAAGACAAGGACCTATATAATATTACTAGAGAAGTTGAGAAGATAAATTGGAAGGGGTTGGCCGATCTTGAAGGCTCAAAGTGGTGTGAGGACAAGAGGGAGGAGGTGCCCTTTTATAAGGGAGGAGAGGGGCACCTTAGAAAAAACATAAAATGTTATTTTATTAAAAAGAAAAATTAGGTTTTTAATAGCTCCAAATTGATTTCTTTCGAAGCTAAGGTGGGTATGTGACTAAATCATCTCAACCAATATATTTTAGACAATTTTAGTTTACTATTTTAACATTATAATTTAGATTTAACTCTAAGTTAAATAATTTATCTTTTACCGTGTCTTCTTGTTTTCTCATATTATATGGTTAATAAACATACTATAACAAGAAAAATGAACCCCAAGATGTTAATTATTAATATAAATAACCTTATCTATGTCATTTTGCCAAAAATTTATTCTTAGGAATAAAATATCCATTAATAATATAATATTTTTTTTAAAAACTATTTTATATCAATTTTGACACTATTTGGTAATTGATTTTTTTTGGATATCATAACAGCATGATTAGTTCTAAGAAAGTTAATTAAATCAATAATAATATGTCATATTAGCCTATAAAATTAGTTTAATTCATAATAAGTCTTAATATACTTTTACTTGGCTATTTATAACATCAATTATGCTAATATTTCATTAATAAGGTAATTACTGCATCATCATTGTGTCATAAATAAATTAAATTTTTTAAAGTATAGAAATTAAAAATAAATTACCACTATGTAGTAAATCTTTTTATATTTCTAATGAATACTTATAGTGGCATTTATCATACATATAACCCTATATTAAAAAAATTAGTTATTAAATATTGATTTTAACTATTTTAACTCTTCTTTAAAAACAAATAATATTAAATGTCCTAATCTAATCCACGTGGTCCTAAGTGGGTATATTTTTTTCCTAAGGTTTTTTTGGTCGAGTTAAACTTATACAATAGAATTATGACATGTGTTAGGGTGATTATAACACCATTTTACCCTTAATTTCCCTATTTACTTTTAACCGTGGTAAAAAAGTAAAATGTTACTATTCACCAAAATAAATTTTTATCTTATTGAACCAAATTTTACTCCTTGATATTAACTGTTTCTCTCATATTTTTAAAATTATACCTATAGAAGTGGTAAAATTATGATTTATGTACATTTTCAAATTCTCCTAGGAGGTGGGTAAATGACAGTGAAAAGTTCAATTCAATTATATATATATATATAATTATTATAAAATTACTCCAATGAATTACATTGAACATATATAGGTATTATGTATCAATTTTTACATAAAATAAATTTAAATAAAATTAATAATTATTTAAATAAAAAGTCGGTTTTTAAATTGTAACCCAGTGTTTTCACTATTCATCAAAAATTGAATGTTTTCAGAAAAATACAAAAAATTCACCCTAGTATAATTTGGATATTCCGAATAAAAAAATGAAGTCCATTTTGAAATATAAAATTTATAAAATTTCAAAAAGTGGGCATTACAATTCATAATGGCTATTTTTAATAATATTTTAATAGCATATCATTGTTTAGTAAAACATGGTATTGCGTACAATGCGAGATATCAAGGAAGGTCGCGATTTCATGTAAAGAAAGCCAAACTAGTGTTGTTTGTAGTGAAGGGTTCCTTTGATGATGTATATAACATAAAAACAAAATATTTCTCATAAAAATCTCAGGTGTTACATTCTACCCCCCTTAAAATGAATTTCGCCCTCGAAATTTGTCACTTCATAACAAACAGATGAGGATACCTCTCTCTCATCATATCCTCAAGATCCCATGTATCTTCTACTAATTAGTGGTTCCTCCATAAAACATTCACCAAGAGAGTGGTCTTCTTCCATAGAAATATTTCTCTATAATCCAGAATCTCTATCGGCTGTTCTTCATAAGAAAGATCTTACTCCAGCGGTACAACTTCTGAGCTTAGTACAAGTGAAGGATTGAGTATGTACTTTCTCAGGAGTGATATATAGTACACATCGTGAACTTGAGAGAGATTTGGTGGAAGCACCAATTGGTAAAATACCTTCCCAACACGATATAGTATTTCGAAAGGACCGATATAACTAGGGCTCAGCTTTCCCTTCTTTACAAATATCATTACTCTCTTCCCAGGAGATATTCATAAGAACACTTTATCATCCACTTAAAACTCTAGGTCTTCTCTTCGGTTATCAGCCTAACTTTTTTTTCTCCTCTGAGCTGCTCTTATGTGTTGTTTAATAGATCGAACTTTTTCTGCCATCTCATCAACAAAATCAGGTCCTAATAACTTTCTATCCCCAACATCACCCCAGCAAGTTGGAGTTTGACATTTCTTTCCATAGAGAGCTTTATAAGGATCCATCTGAATACTAGAGTTAAAACTTTTATTATTAGAAAATTCCACCAAAGGTAGGTGTTGATCCCAACCTCCTTTGAATTCCATATAGAAAGATCTCAACATATCTTCTTGAGTTTGAATTGTCCTCTCAGACTGACCGTCTGTCTAAGGATGATAAGCAGTGCTGAAACTCAACTTTGTATCCAGAGTATGCTGCAGACTTTGCCAAAACTTTGAGGTAAACCTCGGATCCCAATTAGATATAATGGAAAGTGGTACTCCATGAAATCTTACCACTTCATTTACATATATCCTGTAAAGATGATCCGGAGTGAAATATTCTCTAATAGTAATGAAGTGTGTAGACTTCGTAAGACGATCAACTATGAACTAGATAGCATTATTGTATTTGGATGTTTTAGGAAGTCTGGTAAAAAATTCCATAGTGATGTTTCCCCATTTCTATTTTGGTATGGGTAATAGTTGTAACATCCCCTTAGATTTTTGTCTCTCAACAGTAACTTGCTGACAAACCAAGAATTGAGAGACGTATTCAAGAACATCTCTTTTCATTCCATCCCACTAGATGTAATCCTTCACGTCCCTATACATCTTCGTGCTTCCAAGGTGAATATAGAATGAAGAACTATGAGCCTCATCCAGTAGCTCCTTTATTAATTTTGGGATGGGGGGAACACAAACCCGATTCCTGAACCTTATTATCCCATTAAAATCAAGGTTGAATTTAGGAATAGTTCTAACCTTCTTTTTTAACTCTACATCTTCTTTCTATGCCTCTTTAATCTTCAAATGTATAGATGGTTGAACATTCATTTGAGAAAGATATGATTTTTTCCCATCCATTATAATTCCAAGATCTATCCTTTGTAAATCCATAAATATTGGATCTATTGTGATCCTCATCATGGATAATCTAGCATGGTATTGTCAACTTATTGCATCTCCCACCTTGTTTGCTTTCCCAGGGTGGTAATGAATTGAGCAGTTGTAAGCCTTAATCAGATCCAACTATCTTCTTCCGTGCATATTCAGCTCCTTTTGTGTGAAAATATACTTTAAACATTTATGATCAGTATAAATATCACACCTTTCTCCATAATGATAATGCGTCCAAATCTTTAATGCAAAGATTACCGCAGCTAAGTCCAAATCATGAGTTGGGAAATTTTGCTCATGGATTTTCAACTATCGTGAGACATAAGCTATCACCATATAATTTTTCATGAGAACACACCCCATTCCCTTCTTGGATGCGTCACTGTAAATCACAAACATTTCTCCACTACAAGGAAGTGTGAGCACAGGTGCACTGGATAACCTTCTTTTTAACTCCTTGAAATTCTCTTCACACTCCTCTGTCCAAACAAACTTAACTCCTTTTCAAGTCAACCTGGTGAGTGTATTAAATAATCATGAAAAATATTTCACAAAACATCGATAATATCTAGAAAAACCATGAAAACTTCACATCTCTGTTACTATTGTCGGTCACGACCATCCATCGATAACCTCTATTTTTGGTGGATCCACAAATATCCCATCTTTTGAGATTATAAGACCCAAAAATGAAATTTTTTTAAGCCAAAATTCACACGTGGTAAATTTGGCATAAAGCTTCTCGTTTATTATGGTATTTAATACAATTCTCAATTGATCTTCATGTTCTTACTTTCTCTTTGAATAGACAAGAATATTGTCTATAAAGACTACCAGAAACTGATCAAGATAGTCTCTAATGACTCTATTCATCAGATCCATTAATAGAGCTGGGGCATTAGAAAGACCAAATGGCATCACTATAAATTCATAGTGTCCATACCTTGTACGGAAAGCCGTCTTTGGTTTATCCTCCCTTTTGACCCTTAATTGATGATAACCTGAACGAAGATCAATCATGGAAATGTATTGAGCTCCGCATAGTCGGTCAAATATGTCATCAATTTGTAGAAGATGATATTTGTTCTTGATAGAGATCTTGTTATGTTCTCGATAATCAATGGAGATTCTCATTGATCCATCATTCTTCTTAACAAACAGAATAGTTTCACCCCAATGTGATGCACTAGGGCCTATAAATCCCATATCATGATTCTCTTGGATTTGCTTCATCAATTCCTGCAACTCAATTTGGGCCTTTCTATAAGGTTTCATTGAAATAGGAAAAACACCTGGAACGAGTTCTATTGAAAACTCAACTTCATGATTTGGTGGAAGACCCAACAATTCCTCAGAAAAGACTTCACCAAACTCCCATACAATTGGCATATTCTTAATTGTGAGTTTCTCACCAACCATTTGAGATAAATAACCTTCATTTAGTGGAATCAAGACCCATAAGATGGACGAAATTTCCACTGGAAAGTTATGTTCATACATGCATCGATAAACGATCATATATTGATATGGAATATGAAATGTCACTTCCCTTATTTGGAAATTTATATGAGATACATATAAAGAAATCAAATCCATGCCAATAATCACATAAACTTTTACTATATGAAGGATCACAAGATTTGCACGAATCAATTTCCACAAACTTAAATCGGAGAAGTATTATAAACTTTTGATGCGACTATTGTGCCATTAGGGGTTATCACAGCTAACTCAAAATCTAATTGTTGAGGTAATACGATGATACCCTTAGAAAATTCTTCATAAATAAAAGAGTAGGTGGATCCAGAATCAAATAAAACATTTTTTACATTAGAGTGGATTGTAAGGGTTCCTTTCACCAATTTGTTATCATACTCCACATCGTTGATAGAAATTGAAAGTGGCATTCCATTCTATTTATCCTTAAGAGTTTGTTGACGTAGATCATCATCAACAACCCTTGGATTAGGTCATTGATTGGAATAATGCCCCATTTCCTTGCACTTGTAACATTGAAGTGCTGGAGGTGAACATGGTGTAGACTTTTCATTGTTCACATCACTAGACATATTCTTCCCATCATTGTGGAATTCAAATGCCTGATGACCTTATTTTCCACATTTGAAACATTTAATTGCCCCTTTAAGAAAACTCCCTCCATGTTTCTTTCCACAATTTGAGCATAAGGGGAAACTCATCTTATTTTCAGTGTGCTCTTTAGATTTTCCTATTCTTATCAAATGCATATGACGGATGGGTTACTCCAATCTCCATCTCAACCTTGGTATCACATTGAAAAATTTCCTCATAGCTATTAATGTCCCTTATGGCTAATGCCCTTCGAAGACATGGGTTTAATCCACTAAAGAATCGATCGATCTTACTCTCAGGTTGGATAATAATCCCTGAAGCATACCTTGAAAGTCTTGTAAAATTTGCTTCATAGGTACCAACAGATTCATCATCCTTTTGCTTCAGTTCAATAATCTCCTTCTCCATCTTGGTTCGAATAATATGAGGGAAGTACTTATTGAAAAATAAGTTCTTGAACTCGACCCATTGCATAGACTCAATTTCATCTCTTGGCCTCATATTCTTGATAAGATTCAACCATTGATCAACTTCACCTTACAAACGATAAACTGCTAAGAAGTATTTATCATGTTCAGAACATTGAAGAACTAAAAATATATTTTCAGTAGTATTGATCCATTGTTCAGCAACTAATGGGTCAATAGCCTCGCTGAATGAGTGTGGACACTGACTCATAAACTATTCAACAGAATGTTTCTCCTTCCTTTGCTCGTTTTGAAGTCCTACGTGATTTATAACTTGTGAAAGCTATGTGGCCATGGATACAAGATATTTCATTCAAGCTCAAATAACGTCCGGTTCCTTAGGGGGTCAATCATTTCATTTCCCGCCGCATTCAGAATTAACACGATTCCTTCGGGTTCCAGCGATTGACTAAAACCAATAAGCATAGTGTGAGAACCACTAATCATCATAGGAAGACCACATAATCAAGAATAAATTGTCACACTTAAGGTCTTATCATAGGTTACTCATGGCCATTTCTAAAACACTAATATTGTGTTCTATACTTATACTTATCCTTAGGGTTCTTACTAAGGCTTTTGAATCCTAGTTTCCAAAGGATTGCTATACCTTTCCTCTGATACCAACTATAATGCCCCATAATTTACATACATTGTTGTTACTTCATAATTTAAGCATACTTATTAAAACATATAACAAAACCACAATAGGACCGTATAGTTATAATGTCTTTAGTAACTGGGAAACATAAACAAATGGTTCCTAAATCATCTACATTGTCACCCATTTATTTCATCATATCTTGAATCCCTTTTTGGAATATCCTACTTAATACCCTTCTTCCCGGCCTGGGGAAAAGAAAACATACAAAAGGGTGAGCTCAGATGCTCAGTAAGGGTAAAATAAATAAATATCAATCACATTATTTTAATAATAACATAACATTTTGGAAATCTTAACCTGCAAAAGAGAACATAATTTCATAGGATGGGATAAATCATAGTAGTGAAAGGTAATCCCAATAATCATAACATAAAACATGAATTTTTGTGGAATACATAAATAATCATAGAAAATAATTTCTTAGTAGTCAAGACTCATTTACAAGACTATCTTAGCGGACAAAGTCCATTTCTGAACAGAGTTCACTCCTCATTTCAGTCCTATTAAACTAAACTGGATTAACTTTCCATTCCAGCCATGTCTATCTCATGAGATATAAATCTTTACCCAATGCATTGGAGGGGGATATTGGTCCCACCCATCTCATAATTAAACAATTCTTATTTGTTCCACAAAATCATAAATCATACATCATAGCATAACCCATGTAATAAAAATGGGATTCTTAAACATCGTTCCATCATAACATCATCCATATAAGATAAAAGGACTTAATAAAAATAATTCCACCATAACATAATCAAATCAATGTAATAATAGGGATAGAAACAGAACCCTATATTATCATAGATGGAAAATAATTTTGATAAAATGCTTGAACTCCATTCTTGAGGAAAATATCCTTTCTATTTCAAAAACATTTTTCTTTTCATAAAATGTAATAAAATTTTCAACTACATGAAGTTGATTAAAAATAAACATGAAAACTTGAAATGTAAGCTTCATGGAAATAATGTTATAAAATACCATTCAGGCCGTATAAGTTAAAAAAACATTCTTCTCGTACTTTGGCCGGAAAATTCAAAAAAGTACCTCATACTAAAAAAGACAAAAAATTACATTTCATATATTTTAATAAAAACTCACCAATGGGTAAAATTGGATTTAAAACATTGTTGGTGGATGGAAAGAATATTACATATTTAGGAAACATGGATGTGGATGATCAATATGCCCCAGTAAATTCTGAAGTATAAACAATCTCAGATAAAAAATGAGATTGCGAAATTTTCCCTTACCTTAGGTCTGATGTGCTTTTTATGTGTCCGAACCTCATGTATAATGACTTAAAAAATTTTATTGACTTATCCAAGAATCTTACTCATTGTTATAATATCATATATGGTCATATTCATATCTTCGTATTAGTAATATTTCATTGCTACTTGTTATTCTGGTGTTTGTAGCTTTTTGTTCTTATGCATGTTATGTCGAATAAATTCTTATTATTATTTTAAGTTATATATACCCCATTTACAGAATGGTATTATTGTAATATATATCATATTTATTCATTCAATTCAATTATATAATCATTATTCATTGAAGATCATGTAGAACGAGTCACATCACATCATGGAGATGGTAGGCCGTACGTACGCACGAGCGAAGATATCGTTCCCATGATCATGAAATTGTATTGAAGTAGATGTATACTATTTCAGAATCAATATAACTTTACAATAATAAAATATAGTTATTCTTTACACCATTATACCCATCCATGTAAGGTGGTGATGGAAAACAGATTACACCACGGTGTGGAGACGGTATTTCGTACGTACACACGCGCTGTGATTTCATTTTCCATTGGATAGATAGAAGGTTAAATAGGGTTGTTTCATATTTATAATATCATATAAGTATATCAGTGATACTGATGTTATTACTTCATAATAAAACAACTAAATAAGATGATGAAGAAGAAGAAATAAATTTCAAAGAATCGGTAAGGGATATCACCTCTTCCTCAACACACCTATTTCAAACCTCCTCTTAGGGCACTAAAATTGGTCTTTGTATAAGACCAGGACCTATAGAATATTACTAGGGAAGTGGAGAATAAAAATTTAAGGGGTTGGCCGATCTTTAAGGCTCAAATTGGTGTGAGGAGAAGAGGGAGGAGGTGTCCTTTTATAAGAGAGGATAGGGGCACCTTAGAAAAAACATAAAATATTATTTAATTATAAAGTAATATTCGGTTCTTAATAGCTCAAGATTGATTTGTTTTGAAGATAAGGTGGGTATGTGTCGAAATCCTTTCTACCAAAAGATTTTAGACGAGTTTAGGGTATTATTTATACCTTATCATTTAGATTTAACTATATGTTAAATAATTTTACTTTTACCGTGTCTTCTTGTTTTCTCACATTATATAGTTAATAAACATACTATAACTAGAAAAAAGAACCCCATGTTGTTAATTATTAATATAAATAACCTTATCTATGTCATTAGGACTAACCTTAGATTTTTAGGAATAAAATAAAAATTAATAATATAATATTTGTTTTAAAAACTATTTTATGTCAATTTTGACACTATTTGGTGATTGATTTTTGTGGAAATCATAACAGCATGATTAGTTTAAAAAAAGTTAATTAAAGAAATACTAATATATCATATTAGCCTATAAAATTATTGCAATTCATAAAAAGTCTCAAATTACTTTTATTTTGGTATTTATAACATCAAATATGTTAATATTTCATTAAAAAGGTAATTACTACATCATCATTGTGTCATAAATAAATTAAATTATTTAAAGTATAAAATTTACAAATAAAATACCATTAGGTATTAAATCGTTTTATCTTTCTACTGAATATTTATAGTCAAATTTATCTTATTTATAACCCTATATTAAAAATGATTTACTTATTAAGCTTTGATTTTAACTTTTTTAACTCTTCTTTAAATAAATTAATTTTAAATGTCCTAATCTAAACCAAGTGGAAATTAATGGTCATTGTTTTTTACTAAGGTTTTTTGGTCCAATTAAACTTATACAATAGAATTATGACATGTGTTAGGGTGATAATAACACAATTTTACCCTTAGTTACCCTATTTACTTTTAACCGTGGAAAAAAAATGAAAAAAGTTACTATTCGCCAAAAATTATTTTAATCTTATTGAACCACATTTTACTCCTTGATGTTAACTGCGTCTCTCAAATTTTTGATATTCCACCAACAGAAGCTGTAAAATTATGTTTTATGTACATTTGCAAATTCTCCTTGGAGGTGGGTAAAAGATAGTGAAAAGTTCAATTAAATTTTATATATTTAAAAGAATTATAAAATGACTCCAATGAATTACATTGAACTTATATAGGTATTTTGTATCAATTTTTACATAAAATAAATTTATATAAAATAAATAATTATTTAAATAAAATGTAGGTTTTTAAATAGTAATCTAGTGTTTTCACTATTCATCAAAAAATTGAAAGATTTCAGAAAAATACCCAAAATTCACCCTAGGCTAATTTCGAGATTCTGAATCCAAAAAATGAAGTCAATTTTGAATGATAAAATTTATAAAATTTCAAAAAGTGGGTATTACTATTCATTATGGCTAGTTTTAATAATATTTTAATAGCATATCGTTGTTTAGTGAAACTCGGTATTGTGTACAACACAAGCTATCAAGGAAGGTCATGATTGCGTGTAAAGAAATCCAAGTTAGTGTTGTGTGTAGTGAAATATTCCTTTGATTATGTATATAATATAAAAACAAAATATTTCTCATAAAAATATTGGGTGTTACAATTATAATATTATTTTTTAACCTTATTTACTGGATTTACCCCTTTAACGATGGTAAATAAAATATTTAATGAAATAAATATTCATAATGTCTAAAAATAAAAGTTACCATTTAACACAATTTGGACCTCCTGATTTAAAATATTCAGTCTATTTATCAAAATTCGAAACACAAAAGTGGTAGAAATTAATTCATTCATGTTTTCAAAACAAAAAGGCCTATTTTTATGAAATAATAACTATCAAAACATTGACACTTGTTTATGTCAAATTGCAAAGTTAAATTTCTTAAAATGAACAAAATTGGATTAAGTGGTAAAAATAAAATCTATTTATACTTCAAAACCATTAAGATGTATAATTCAACACTATACATTATTTTGATTAAAAATGTTGTTTTCAGTTAAAATATAGTATTTTTCACTATTCACCCAAATATGAATGTTATTAGAAAAACACACAAATTATTTTTAAATAAATTATTATGTCCAATTTCTAAAGAAGAAGAATATTTTTTCAAATTTAATAAATAAATGATTCAAATATAGGATTTAAAAAAGGGTTCTCTATTAAAAGGAGAGAAAATAACATTTATTGAAAAATAATTCTTTTATCCAAAAAAATTGAATTTGTTCTTATATTATGTCTAAGAAACACATAATATGGATGTTAAAATTATATAGTGTATATAAGATTCAAAATCTAGTTAATACTATTCAAAACTTCTTTTTGAACGACTAGTTTTCTATGTTGGGGTGCGCTCGAACTCAGTGTTCCGTGTAGCACTAGCTATTGAATTAAATTAATGAGATAAAATACTATAAAATATTGGGGGGGTTACATTTATATAATTCACCATTAACATGAAATATCATTATTCAATAACATTCGTTGTATATTAAGTGTCAATTTGAATCATTTCATCTCTGTGTTTTTGACATGAGACATACTAAATGGTAAAAGTTATTCTGTAGGCTCAATTTATTTTGTGATTGTAAATATTTAATTGACACAATAATGTTATTACAATAATTTTTCATTGGAAATTAAATATTCATTTTCTTTTATAATGGATATTACTATCTATTAATTCATATTCTATTTTTATATATGATGATTACTTTGATTTGTTTAATTACATTAAAAATGTTGTTCTATATCTATCGTTTACTCTCTATGGATACTTGATGATACGGAACATTATTAATGAATTAATTATACTATTTGATATATTAATATTTTTTGGAAAAGAATTAAATTCACATGGTGTAGTTTTATAAATCCACTTGATTCATTCATATTTTCATGGGATGAATTAGTTGGCCAGCCTTTGTGGGATTTTCACCTGGTATGTTTCAATTCATCTTATGAGTGGTATTGATGATAAATTTATCACCTAATAGGGAAAAAGGCATCCAATAATGAAACATTACCTTTATCTAGAATCCATTACTCACTATCCCAGTGATTTTCACTATGAAATTATATCTTGATGTATTTAATTACCAGCTTATTGATTAAATGAAATGTGTGTTTAGTTATTTACATTTCCATGTTGATTATTAATTATCTAGTTATGATATACAATATATTGATTAAATGGTATGTGTTTTTAGTTATTTATCATGCCACTAATTATGATATTCAATTATTTAAATTTAATGTGTGATTATATTTATAATTTCGCTATTATTCAGTACGTATTGATGGTTCTTTTTTTATTCATGATAACTTCCTCTATACACAACAATTATTGGGTATTTGAATGAACCCTTATTTTGTTTTCATTCTCTATGATTAAATTAAGTTTACTATGATTAATATTCTTTCATATGCTAGATGAAATAAATATATACTTTAAAACAAAGAAAAAATTATGTTTTAATTCTTAAATTTAAATGTAATAATGTAAGACTCAAGTATGTGTCTACTTTACCATGGATGTGAAACTATTCAATACTTTAGTTTGTGATTCCTTGAATTTTTGGCAATATAATGTAGTAAGGAACTATATTGGAGTTGTTATAGATAGTTTCACTATATATGGAATTAGAGGATGTTTAGTAGAAACCATAGGAACTAGATTTAGGAAGAAATATATATTAACATACACAACCCTATGACAAAAGTTGATGATAATTATAGAAGAACATCAGAATTATTTCTAAGGAAGTGATTATTTCGGAATTCATGAAAATAAATCCCTATCTGGATACTAAAATTGGATGTGGCTATAGAATAAATGTATATAGGGATAAAAACCCTAAAAACACTATATTGAGAAAGAATCGATCGGGAACATGTTGATGATGAAGATCCTTGTTGAACTCTTAGTTTGACACTCTTAGACGATTTTCATTTGATTATTCACATTTTCTTTACAGAACCATAGGACGTATTAGAATAACTAATGAAAATAGATTTCCTAGGATAAAATGTAGACCGTGGATGGTGTTATGTTGAAATAAAATGTATAAAGTAAATTTATTTGAGGAATAATGAATATACATTATATATATATAACGATATTGATAGATTTCAGGGTTAATATGATATAGTTTTTAGTTAAATAATTTAAGAAATAAATATTAATGATGAACCATTGATGTTACTTTTGATGATTAGATATTAATGTATTATATTAAAAAACATATGACAAACATATTGGTAGTAAATAATATTTAAAGAATAAAATAAATAATATTAACACATTAATTGATCATATGATCTATTAAAACTGATTTTTAATAATTTAGGATAAAAAAATTAATTCATGAATAATAATTTATTATAGTAAGTTATAATGTGAAAATTGATTGAGGAATAACCAAAGGATGAATGTTTGGTTATTAAATAGAAACATACCAAGTATCTATACTTCCTTACATTCATAAAAGTTAAAATAATTTTAAAACTCTAGAATAGGATACTGAAATAAAAATTTTATCATGAGGCCATCTTATCTGATAATTCATATGCTCTTTTAAATCATTACAAATTTCTGGTTTTGCGGCCCATAACATTCCATTTATTCATAAATTATTTATAATTAGTTATCTAAAGAACTTTCTAAAATTATTTATTATTTTTGTCCAGATCTAGATATTTATATGCCACTAATGCTCTATTACATAGAAACATAGACATGAAACCTTTGTACTTCAATTTCATTCTTATCTAGTGGATATTTTATTAAATCCACTAATGATGTGGGATTTAAATAAAGGTATATTCAAATTCAAAAACCATTTTCTATCATGAAATTTTTTAAATTTAGAGGATTTAATTTATTTTATGCAGGGAGAATGTAACACTCTAAAATTCTAAAATATGGTATTTGTATTTGATAAGGTGTATAACACACAACACCAAGTGTGTAAGTTAATATAGCACCGTGAGACTTTACGATATATTTATTTTATAATAAATTAAATATCTTAAATAGATTTCATTACAGACACCAATGTGTTATAATCAACAATGGCATTCTTAGATAGCTTACGTTACATGCAAGACCATGTTTTACCAAACAATAATATATTACTAAAATTATTATTTAATATAATAGTGTTTACTAACCATTGGAATTGTGGATATGAGTTAGACTAAACAACATATGAAAATATGTATTATTACAACATTTATTAGTTAACAATGGATTAGAAATAAAATGATAATCATTTAAAAGAAAAATAATTATATTATGAAGAATATAGTTTTTATAATTAATAGATTAGCCATGGTTGGAAAACATAATTTGAATTTTTTTTACACTTTATGAAAATTTATATGAAAAAATAAACCTTATTTTTTATATATAAAAACCATAATTCTCCTACTGTGATTTTTTTTATTTATATGAGAAGATTAATATTTATTGTGTAGTTAACTATACATAATTTTAATTGGAATCATCCTTTTATAAAATTATTTATAATGATAAATAATAATTTTAATTTGTTTTAAAGTGAAATTAGCTCAATTTTATATCAATTAATCCAATTTCAATCATATTAAAAAATTTACTATTTATTTTATATGTAATAATATAATAATCATTTGAACATTTTTTAAAATTGAAATTCTATTTTCTCGCCATTTCATTGTGATTAGTTTTAAATAAAGAAATCACACTTATGTGAATTTAATGTTAAAAAATTGAATCCAAATTATGTATCCAAATAATTTACAATTTATAATAAGGTCAACTAAATTTTGTAACAAGGTTAAAAGTGAAAAAATAAAAAAAAAATTATCAAAGTTAAGTTTAAAATGTATTTTTTGTGGGGTTAAACTAAGAAAATAAGGGATAAATTAAAGTAAAATTTGTTTAACACCAATTAGATGGCCATATTTCTAAATGTATGACCTTAGGATATATTTTATAAGTTTTTGGGACACATTAACATGAAATGGACCAATATAATTATTTAATTAAAGAAAAAGACAAAAAAATATATTTTTCATAAATTAATTTCTATAAAGCATTGGGATAGGGATAAAAACAACATATATTTTCTAATATATATTATTTTGAAATATAAATTAGTTAGTTTCAGAATAATAAGTTATCTTTAATTTTTAGGGATTAATTAGTTATATTAGATAATTATAAAACTCTAATACAAGAATTATTTTGTTAATAATTTTATAAATTAAATGGTACTAAAAAAATTAAAATTTTTATATTTAGAAAGAATTATTGTGTTAATTTATTATTTTCTATAATTATATATTCATATATAGTATTTAAATTTATATATTTTAATCAAATCATTGTAATGATAATTTTAAAAATCATTTAATTGAATAATGTCAAAATTGACATTAATGTCATTTCTTATTAAATAATTTAAAATTTCTAAAAATACTATATTATGTAAATTGGTCAATGAATTTTAATAAATATAATTTTTGGTTCGTATATGGTTGAATTTATTTATTATAATATCTAATTTGACTATTAAATAGTAAACACATTATCACTATAATTGAGGTTAAAATAGTGTTTTTCAGTGTAACTTGTGACTGTGTTAATATTAATTTTCAACACACATAGTATTTTTATTTTATAAATATGATTTGATATTTATAATTATTTGTTCCAAATTATATAATTATGAAAAGTCAAAATTATAATATAAGTTAAAATTATTTATGTTAGAAAACTAGTTACCGTATTGACAACCCAAAATGGTAAAAAAAGGGTAGCATAATAGTTTTGGACAAAATATTTGAATCATGTTTTAAATAATGATGCTTTGATGTTATTAGACTGTCTAATACTTAAATACCATTAATTATCAATCATATAGAAACATTATGTAATAGATATCTCAAAATCATGAATACTTGTGATTATTTACAAGAATATCAATCCCCATCATTGATAGGGCATGCACTCTGACCCCTTCTTCACAACTCTCACGCCATTTAGATAAACCTAGATCTAGAAAAATAAAATAAAAAAATATTTCCCATAATCCAATAAGGATCATTTTTGGAATAATGAAAATCATTCATTGTCTTTGTGAAATCCTATAGAGGATACCCAGAGAAGAGGTAATGTTATTCTAAATGAATTTTTATTTTATTTCATTTTCTACCTCATTTAATTTCTATTATACCATAATTATATAATTACCTCAGTATCTTAAATATAGTAAGGTTTTGTTATTTTATTTTCCCAACCTAAAAACTCACAAACTTCCGTCAAATGAGTTACAAAATAATCACTTGTCTGTACGACATACTACTGCCTCATGAACCAATGTTGTTCATTTTTTCCTTTACCACATCTCAAGGATAAAAATAATGATGTACTTAATTTTCACATATCAAATTTTTTTATATTTAAGATGTTTTGATGATTCTGTAATTATTATATCACATATCACTTCATACGTTCCATTCTGGGGGATACGATAAAATCACTTCTATGTACAGTGGACTACCGTCTTGCGAAATGATGTTATTCATCCACTCATTACATGGAATGTATTATGGATGGGATGAATAAAAAATGTCATATATATGAAATAATAATGATAATAGAACTAATAAATAAATAATATATATATATATATATATTACTTTTCATTATTTTAATATAGTAAGTAAATGGAAAGAACTTTCATGAGTAAGTATGAGCCATCGTCTCTATGAACAGTGTATATCATTTCATATCCCTAAATTTTATGGATAAATAAAAATAAATATATAATTATTATATAAGAAATTAATATTAATTTTTCCATTTTAGAGCTGATGAAACTATGAAAACAATATGTTGACCAAAAATTAGAAGTCAAAACATATATGAGAAACAAGGCGATAAACACTTGAAACAATGTGAATAATAAATGATTATTAACAAAAGGGTGATAATTCCTTAAAATATAATAATATATGTCATTATAAATATTTGTATTCTGTAGGTATAATTTAATAATGTTCGTAAAACCATTATACATGTGTTTAAAGAGTGTTCAACTAAAATTAAGCGTAAGGTAAGATATTTTGTCTTAATTTGCATTACATGTACAATTATTTGTTATTAAATGATGATTAACATTAATGTTGTTTATATACTGACACTATCAAAATTTAATATCATGATTCAATCATTCCTCAGGTTATTTTATTAATCACTTTTCATAATTTCATCCAAATTAACATGACATGAAAATTATGAAATGTTAGATGTTTTTTTTCAAATCTAACTTTCTTTGGTGACCATTAACATTTTTTTGAAGAATAAAATTATTTTAATAATTTTACATTTGAAAATACATATCCATATTCATATATTATGTTCATTATTATTTCATAAACTCTATACCATTTAAAAAAACTATTTATAATGAATGTTATTTGTAAAACTGTGGAAATAATGATAAATCTGAATCCTTTACCTAATAATGATAGTTAATGTTAAAAAAAATTATAAATTAAATTGATTATTCAATATGGGATTATGTATTTTTAAATTTATGAAATCAGTGGGTCATAATTATATATATATATATCCCCTTAATGCATCTTTAGTCTCATGTGACAAATCATTTGGTTAACCGTATTGGGCATCCACCTAATAGGTATAACCCATCAAGTGAATGATATTGATGGTAAAGGAATAATGTATCATAGAATCATGGAATCATATAATTAATCATTTCATTCATTAATCAATCAATTATTATTATTTTAGATATTTTCACCATGAAATAATCTTTGTATTCATTCCATTATACATTTATTGAATAAATGTCATGTGTGTTCAGTTATTTACTTTTCTATATTGATTATGACCTACCCAGATATGATAGTCATTCTATTTATTAAAAGTCATTTATTTTATGTTATTTATATTTTTATTGCTTTTGAATTTCAAAATTTTAAAAGTATTTTTTTTCAGATATTTAACTTTCAAAAATGTTCATTCTTTATTGATAATGACTGAATTATTCATAATAGCTTGTATTGTACTTAACCCTTACTGAGAATTTTAGATCACCCATATTTTATTTCGTTTCACCCGGATTACATGACATCTACTATTACTAATATGTAGGGATATGCTAGATGAAATTATTTTATTCTCAATAAATAAATAATGAGATTATTTTTTTAGTTTTTTTACTCAAATATAATAATGTAAGACTCAAGATTGTGTCTAGATTACTAACACTACTAAAAAATTCCATACATCAAGATTAAATTCCTTGTAACTATATAAATGTATTGGTAGTATAACAAAATATCCAAACTATTGTGGTTGGGTTCTAAATATAAGTTATAAAAAAATTATACCTGTTAAAATATGATATCAATTGATATATTTCAAATGATGGGTCACAAGGAGTTAACATTATTACATTTCAGTTTATCTAATATGGATTTTTTTCTAACATTGTTAACATCAAAACATTCATTTCGTTTTCCAATTTTACTTACTTTGTTCAATTTACAATATAAATTATAAGAAATAAGAATATATGAAATTGAAGTTAATTTCTAGTAGCTAATTAATAATAAAAACATGGATGAGTCATGGATCTCAACCAAAAAAACATGATTCATTTTAACTAAAAATTTCGATAACTCTTAAAGATTAATTTAAACAAGATTTTGACAACCAATGATTCTTTGGGTGACATTGATTCATCTTCTTCATTCACTTTATTCTTAGTTAGGATATGATTAATTAATTTATTTAGAAGTAAATATTCTTGCTTTTATGCCTGCTCTATACTCATGTACAATTCCAAATAGCCTAGCCCAATTATCAAAAACTACTTTGGAACATACTTATCCTTATTAATTTGTATAGACCCTTTTTTAATTATAATTTTATAATAATATATCACTGATGATATCATTATGGTATTAAATAAATTATCTTTCTTAACATGTCATTTCTTGTACATGTTAGTTAAATTCCCTAAATATTTTCACCACCAACTAAAATCTTTTATAACTTTTATATTGGGTTTTTCAAAAAACCTATGAAACTATTATTCTAGGAAGCCTCTTATTAAATCAATATAGTTATTTATTTTTTAGATTGATTATTTATTTTATTATTAATGATGTTTTCTTTTTCACTGATGTTCATGGGATGTTTATAACATTCCATAGTGCATCCTTTCATACCATAGTATAATTAACATTCCATTATTCATTTGAATTCCATATAAACAATATATTATTACATCCTGGGAATAGTTTTCTCAATTATCTTTGTATATTTACTCCTCAAGGAAGAACATTCTAATTTACTCACCTACATATTATAAAATTTTGGCCTCATGTTCTCTTCAACATAACATTAGTGATTGGTTGTCATATAAAATGAAACTTCTTCCTTGAATCCACAATTTTTGTAATAGTAATAAAATTTTTCAATATATAAAAACATGTTCTTGATAGATAAATCATTCTTTTTATATGAGGTTAACTTCAAACTAGTTGGTTTTCATTCAGATTTATCTCTGATCCCTAATAATTTAGGACTCATGCTTTCTTCATTCATTGATACATCCTTCACAACCTTAATAGAAATGGGTATAATCCTTTAACATTTCCAAAATTTTGTACTTAATTGTTTTCTTCACAGAATTTTGTGATTTCACTTTTTTGATAGATTCAAACCCATTTTTAGAATATTTATAATAGTTTTATTATTTAATATGATCATATCCATCCCTTCTAATATTTTTCTCTCCCATTTTGTTTTTTGATTTTAAATCGTGTTCATAACTAGACATCAAAATAGATACAGTACAAAGTGATTTATCTAGAATATGGGATACCTTTCACCAAGAACTTGTTATGGGGTGATAATGAGATGATTCTATGTTATTCACTAAATATAAGTGATTCTGAACTGATTCATGTAACATTTTATTATATTCTATTTTATCACATTTATTCAGAAAATATTGTTGGAATATTTCATCATTTATTTCAAATGTTTTTATCTTGACATATAAATCACTATTTTTCATATTATGAGTGGACATATAGTATTTTATTATTTTCATACATTTTTAATAAAATGTTATAAATTTTTAAATATTATATTCAAGTATATAAATTATCCCTAATACAGAATTGTGAGGATATTTTTATTTCTTATGTTTAACATTAAGTTGATTACAATTTACATTCATAGATAATTTTTTTGATTCTTATAATGCATGGATATTCCCATAACAATTTATATTTTCCTCTTCTATGAAATTCAATATCTTTTTAATTCAAATTTATGTAGAAGATACATTTCTTGTAATATAAAAACATGTTATTATATAGCATTCATTTTTTTTTTGGATAAGAGTGTTACACTCTTTCAACTTTTTTTCGAGAGAATTCAACAATTATATTGAGCATGTTATTGGTTGTGTTTATCATTATCTAAACATTTAGTAAACCCAAATAAAAAATTAAAAACTACATAAGGAACTTCCATTATGTAATATTTATCATCATAGTATATGTATTCAATTGATCCATCTAATCCATCATCTTCACTGTGTAAACCTAATTCTCCATGATGATGATTATTTAGAGGATTACTATATTTACAACCACTCTGACTAACTTATAATAGTGGTATTTAAACATTTTTTGTTAATGAATTATTTAATTTATTTTCTTTTTTAATCTATATATTGTTCAGGTTTTTAGCGGAAACATCCATCTTCATGATAACAATGATATGATTATAACTTTCTATCTAAAGTTATTATAAATAATCTTAAAATATATACATTTTAATATTAAAATAAAAACATATGGAAAATAAAATTTTATAACAAACTAGAGGGAACCTTTTTCTATAATACAACTTGAGATACCTAATGAATCTATATAAACAACAGAGATCATGGTAAATCATGTATGAAAAACATTAAAAAATTCAAAATATTCTTATAAAAATTTTACACCTTTGTTATTAAACCACTATAATATGTTAGTAAATAATAAAAAATTTATCTCTCTCCCATCATGTTATATTCGTAGGAGAAATTTAGGCTTCATGTATTTTGACGGCCATTGGTAAATATATACAACTGCATTCACATCAACCTTCAACAACCCTTCTTTTTTTTAATTTTTTATAAATATTTGAAAATTATGTATTATATAGAAACATAAATATTCGTATTTATTTTATACACTAACATTATATGAATGAATCTAATCAATAAATAATAATTTAGTACTCTTATTAGTCCTTCATTTAAGGTATGTTCTTCTTCATCAACTCTGTATCATGTTATCTCTTCTCTTCTTTGAGAGTCTCTCTGATTTATAGAGATTTATTTTTCTCAATTTTTTTTCTACTATTTAATATATGGGATATAAAATTATATTTCATATATCATAAATTTATAAATCAAATTATTCTTGGATATATTGTCCTTGAATATTTTCATCTATATTCTACATAGGAACACTCATATTATCACTGATGTTACATTTACTTAAATTCCATTTCCACACTAAATTTCATAGATTCATAAATTTTTTATTATTTTTTTATCATTATTAAATTAAATATACTTATATTAATCAATGGTATTGGGATATTATTTCTCAAAATAATCGTATAACATAAGTAAAAAATAACTGTCTATAAATTTTTTAATATCATAAATCTATACTATTTGTTGAACTCTCTGGAGAATTTGTTGAAATCATTTTTTGATAATCCCAACTATGCTCAATCATATTTTGATTATGATCAAGTATAGTTTGATAGTTCCTATATTAATTAATGATTAATTACTTAATTAAGTATTTCTATACACCATGCACATATTCATATATTAAAATGATTATATAATCTTCAGATAATTCGGTTACTGAATGGATATATATTTTAACTTAACCCATTCTGCCAATAGAATGCTTAAATAGACAAGTGGTCACTGTTACAGAACAAGCATACCAATACAGAAAAGTCAACGTTAAGCAAAACTACCGATATAGACAAGTCACCATTATGCAAGACTACTGATACAGACAAGTCACCTTTATGAAAGCCTACCGATATCGACAAGTCACCATTATGCAAATCTACCGATACGGGAAGGTCACTGATACATCAAGTCCACCGGTACAACAAGTCTACCGATACATGAAGGTCACCGATACAGAAAAGTCACCATTGTGAAAGCCTACCGGTACATGAAGGCAACCATTACACGAAAGTTCACCGGTACATTAAGTCTACCGCTACCGAGCAAGTCTACCGACAGACATGAAGCTTACCGATAGAAAGGCTACCGTTATACAAGAGGTTACTGATACAAAGACTTACCGATACACGAGGCTACCAATATCCAAAGCTACCATTCCAGAGAATCTGACGCAGCCTTAACTTCATTATCATATTTAAACTAACCAACGGTCATATCAGGTATATTTTAATGCTCTGTCATTTTTTTAATAATGGTTGTTGGATGTCAGGGAACCGTACCTCGTACCTGCAAAAATAAATAATTTCTTTTGCCGAAGCTCATGCCATATATATAAGAAGTCCATGTTGCTGCAAAAAGGCATGATAGAAGAGAAAGAACATCTATACTTAAGTGATCTACAAGTGACATACAAAAGAAGAGCTCATACAGATATACATGCACGACCAAGAAGACACAGAAGCACATACACACTCACGCTTACTCAAGAAGAGCTGTGTACATTCACGAGGACTTTGAAGAACATAATCGACTACATTTTCACTGTCTCTGAACCTGGATGTCAAGCAGACGACACTCTGTTTTTCAAACAAAAACCAGAAGAGGACTCAGAACCATTTCTGATCAATTCGAAAGAGTCCAGAGTGGCACTGCAATCACTAGAGACATTCGAAACTCTATATCTTGCATAGTGATTTATTGTTTACATTACGATAAGTGTGTGTCATCGGTTTTAATTTACCCAAATACACTATCTCCTGAATATTAACTGGAGGATCTGTAAATCCTCATTCAAACCCCTTACATCTTCTTTTTCCCACTATGGATAGTGGTAGTGGTCAAGTGTGACCTGGACAGCTGTGTTTGCTGTTTTTTTTGTTTCCCACGAAGAACTGTGGTAGAGGACTTCGACCTATATCATCGTAAACTGTTGTGAACCTAGATCCAGGGTGTGGATCAAATTTATATTAACTTGAGAGGACTAAGTCTCGTCTTGAGACTGAACCTCTTGGTTATATCTTTTGTTCTTTATTTTGTTTTATCTAAAAACTTTTATTCCACTGATATGTTCTTTAAAACATACACTGTTTTTCAAAGTTACTCTGATAATTGAATTAGAAAGTGTTTGTATTATTTTCAAATCATTAGGTTAGTTTCAAAAGTTAATCTGATCTTCTGATTAGATTAACTGGGAATTAATCAATTCCTTGAGAACCTAACTGAATGTTTTCTTTAGTTTAAATTCACTACCATTCAATTAGTATTTTAAATTGGGGGATTTTAGTAAAGGATTTTAATCAGAAATTTTAATTACAACTCAATTCACCCCCTCTTGAGTGTCCACTCTGACCAACATTTGGAATCAGAGGCTTAAAATATTTTCTAATGTATTCTGTTTTTTTAACTAGGATTTTAGTTGTATTTTAATGTTCTTAAAGTTTTTGTTATTTCTTAATTTTTTATCTCTTAAAATTTTTTGTCTCAACCTAGTTATCATGGATAACAGACTTGAAGATGTTGCTACTAACAGACCACCATTTTTCAATGGAAACAACTATGCTCAGTGGAAGATTATGATGAAAACTGGTTTATAAAGAATGGTTTTTGATATTTGGACTGCCATAGAATCATAATATAAAATTCTTACTACTGTTATATCAACATGGAATGAATCTACTAAGACATATCACAATAATAATTGCAATGAAATGAATGCTCTGTATTGTGTTTTAGGATATGAGGAATTTAATAGAATATCTTCATGTAAGACTGCATATGAAATTTGGGATACTTTGGGTGTTTCTCATGAAGGAACAACTAATGTTAAGGAAATGAGATTGAACACCTATACTATTAAATATGATAATTTTAAGATGAAGACTCATGAACCCATTTTTGATATGTATCTCAGGTTTAATGAAATTTTCAATACAATGATCTCACTGGGAAAGGACGTTTCATCAATGTAGAAGATCATGAGAATTTTGAGATGCCTACTTAAAAGATGGAGGGGCACGTCTGTTTCAATCAAAGAATATTGTGATATTGGTAAAATTAAAGTCAAGGACCTTATTGGAATGTTGATGATGTATGAAGAAGAGCTTAAAGTAAACAATGAAGAAGAGGATGAACCAAAAAGGAAGTCACTTGCCTTCAAGACATCTATATCAATGAATAAGGATAAAGAGAGAATTCAGACCATGAGTGATAGCTCAAGCTGTGAAGAAAGTGAAAGTGCATCTGACAATGATGAAAAAGTGGCTCACATAGCCAGAAAATTTAAGATGTCTTATAGGAAAAAAAGTTTTTCAGAAAATCAAATTACAAAGGAAGATATGACAACAAGGGTCACTGGAAAAAGGACTGGAAGAAATCTGACAAATCTGATGAAGTTGTCTACTATGAATGCAAAATAAAATGACATATAAAAGAAGACTATCCAAAACAGAAATTCAGGAAGAAGTATTAGTATATGGACAATAAGTATAAGAAATCCATGATGGCTACGTGGAGTGCTTCTGAGGATAGATCCAGTGAATCTGAATAGTATGAAACTGAAAAATAAACTAGGAAAATATGTGTTTTATAAAAATCACTTCTGAGGTAACATCTGAAACTACGACTTTAAATATATATTATTCTTGGGATGATCCTGATTCTAAAAATATGTCAAAATCTGAACTATTTGAATACTGTGATATATTGTAAGAAACCTATAATGAGCTGAAAGACAAATACAAAGTTTTAAAGAAACAGTATGCTTAAACTGTTTAACATAAATCTAATCTTGACATAGAAATGGAAATGAATGCTCAGTTTCATAAAGAAAAAACTGAACCGAAATTGTCAAATGAGAAACTTAGGAAAGATTTAGAAAAATTCAAAAATGGAAAAGATACTCTTACTCAAATTCTAGGTAAGAAGATTGATCCTAGATATACTACTGGTATAGGATACCAACCTAGACAAAGAAAAATTACAAAAACTAGATTTATTTCTAAATCTGGACAAAATGTAGATAGTTCTAGTTCTGGAAGTCCATATTCTTCAACTACTTATATTCATTATTACGGATCTAATAAGGTTTATCTTTCAAAATCTGTTGATTCTAACAATTTTATGAGACCCCAAAGACAAATTTGGGTACCCAATGTTTTATTGGCTAACCTGTCTGGACCCAAGAAAATCTAGGTACCAAAATCATTTCCTATCTAAATCTATTTTGTAGGGAACCTTCTTAAAGTGATCCTGTATAAAGAATTGGAACTTGGACCATGGATGTTCAAGACATATGTGAGGAGACTTATCATTCTTTAAAAGCTTAGTCAGAATTGAGGGATGTTTTGTCACTTTTGGTGATAATTCTAAAGGTAAAATCATCAGCATAGGCTAGATTGGTAACACTAACTCAGTATTAATTTCTAAAGTTCTATTTGTTGATGAGCTTAAGTATAACTTACTAAGTATTTCTCAGTTATGTGATGATGGTTTTAATGTTAAATTTGAAAATGATTCTTGCAATGTTTTTAATTTTAAAAATGCTTTAGTATTTTCTGCCTTGCGAAATAAAAATGTCAATGGTGTTGATTTAAATTCTTTATCTATGAAAAATATAACTTGTTTAAATGCTTTTCATAAAGTGTCTTGGCTTTGGCATAGAAGATTAGGACATTTCAATGTACATTCACGAAGAATACTTACTAGGAAGAACTTAGTTAGAGACCGACCAAAACATGAATTCCCAGCAGATAAAGTTTGTAATCCGTGGCAAAAGGGAAAGAAACATACACTTTCTTTTAAATCAAAGAAATAAGGGTCAACTTCTCAACCTCTCTAGTTGGTTCACATGTATTTGTTTGGACCTTCTAGAGTTTCTAGTTTAAATGGGATGCACTATGTCTATGTTCTAGTAGATAACTATTCTAGGTATTCTTGGGTATATTTTCAAGCTCACAAATGTGAATCTAGTTCATACATTGTTAAATATTCTAAGTCTGTGGAGAACCTTAGTGGACTTATGATTAATACCTTGAGAAGTGATCATGGTCGTGAGTTTAAAAATCATGAGTTTGAATCCTACTTCTCACACAATTTCTATAGTCACAATTTCTATGCCCCTAGGACACCTCAACAAAATGATGTAGTAGAAAGGAGGAATAGAACTGTTCAGGAAATTTCCAGAACCATGCTCAATGAGTATGACTTACCAGTTTATTTTTGGGATGAAGCTGTCAATACAGCTTGTTATATTATCAATAGAGTTTTGATCAGACCTGTTCTTAAGAAGACCCCTTATGAGTTGTGGAACCATAGGAAACCTAAGGTTAACTAATTCAAATATTTTGTTTGCAAAGTATTTATTCTTAATACCAAAGATAATCTTGACAAGTTTGCATCCAAGAGTGATGAAGGAATTTTCCTAGGTTACTCTATTTCTAATAAAGCTTATAGAGTTTTCAATAAGAGAACCAAATGTGTGGAGGAATCTGTTCATAGTAAATTTGATGAAAGTGATCCACATGAACCTAATACCTCTCTTGCAAATCATGAAGATGGTCTCTCTATTTTGAACCATAATGATAAAGACAATGGACCTATAGTTAAATCATCCAGTTCTAGAAATTTTCTAGAACCTGCTTCTGTTGACTCCCAACCTGTTCATGAACCTAAAATCACTAGCCCTAACTTTTCGAGACCAACTAGGATTCTAAAGAACTATCATTTAGATGTTGTTGTAGGTAATCTAGATAGAGGAACACAGACTAGAGCTTCTCTAAGAAATCAGGTTGAACATAAAGCCTTTCTTTCATAGTTAGAACCTAAAAATATCAATGATGCTATCAATGATGAATTTTGGGTAATGGATATTCATGGAGAACATAATCAATTTGAATGAAATAAAGTCTGGGTTTTAGTAGAAACACCTTAGTACACTTTAACCATAGGCACAAAGTGGGTGTTTAGAAACAAAGTTGATGAATCTGGAAATATCATTAGAAACAAAGTTAGACTAGTTGCACAAGGTTACAATCAAGAAGAAGGAATTAACTATGAAGAAACTGATTCACATGTAGCTAGATTAGAGGCAATTAGGATCTTACTTTCCTTTGCATAAAATCTGAAGTTCAAGTTATATCAAATGGATGTGAAAAGTTCTTTTCTAAATGGTTTTATTTTTGAAGTTGTTTTTGTAGAAAAACCACCTAGTTTTTCAAATCCTCACTTTCAAAATCATGTTTTTAAACTTTCTAATGATTTATATGGTTTAAAAAAATCTCCAAGGGCTTGGTATGAAAGACTTACAAATTTTCTTACTTCAAAAGGATTTACAAAAGGAATAGCTGATCCCACTCTTTTTATAAAAGGAATTTCAAAAGATGTTTTAATATTACAAATCAATGTTGATGATATTATTTTTGGATCTTCTAAAAATTATTTATGTACTGATTTTTCAAAGGTTATGAAAAATGAGTTTGAAATGAGATTAATGGGAGAGCTTAAGTACATTCTTGGATTTCACATATTTCAGACTAACGATGGTATTATTTTGAATCAGAATAAATATACTACGGATTTATTAAAACATTTTGGTTTGGATAGTATTAAGGGAAGTGATACACCTATGAGTCCCACATGTAAATTGGATATTGATGAAACTGGAAAACCAGTAGATCAAACTAATTATAGAGGTATGATTGGGAGTTTACTCTATCTTACTGCTAGTCGACCTGATATTATGTTTAGTGAATGTATGTGTGATAGATTTCAAGATAAACCTAAAGAGTCACACTTACTTTCTATTAAAATGATTTTCAGATATCTTAAATATACTACTAATTTGGGAGTGTTTTACCCTAAAGGACAATCATTTGATTTAATAAGTTATTTAGATGCTAACTTTGCTGGATGCAAGTTAGATTGAAAGATCACATATGGAACATGTCATTTACTTGGAATGTCCCTAGTATCATGGTGTAGTAAGAAACAAATCTTGGTTTCGTTATCTACTACAAAAGCAGAGTATATAGCTGCTGGTAGTTTTTGTGCACAGATTCTATGGATGAAACACACTTTATTGGACAATGGATTTGATTTTAAAAATATTTAAATTAACTATGATAACACTAGTGCGATCAACATCTCAAAAAACCATGTGTCTCACTCTAGAACTAAACACATTGATGTTAGACACCACTTTCTAGGAGATCATTATCAAAGAGGTGATATACCTCTTGAATTTATAGGCACTGAACTCCAATTAGCTGATATTTTCACTAAGACTTTAAGTTCAGAAAGATTAAGTTTCATTAGACATGAATTAGGAATGATAACATACTCTTAAAATTGTTAGATAAACCACACCGTTGGATAAACCTCACTGTTAGGATAAAGCTCACAGTTTGATAAACCTCACCATTAGGATAAACCTCACCATTAGATAAACCTCACCCTTAGGATAAACCTCACCGTTGGATAAACCTCACCGTTGGATAAACCTCACCGTTGGGATGGACCTCTCCATTAGGATGAACCTCACCGTTAGGCTAAACCTCACCGTCAGGATAGACCTCACCGTTAGGATAAACCTCACCGTCAGGATAGACCTCACCGTTTAAGGACACCTCACTGGTACATCTCTCATGCTGTTTTAAATTTTTGTATTAAGGCCGAGACTTTGAATATCATTTTAATATAATATTTATTTTATATATTAATCCTAAATGATATTAAACCCGACTCTAGACATCACTCAATCACCGTGAACCCATCTGGTCGAATCCCTCCTACCTAAACCTCTCAAGCTCACAAAACCCTAAGCCTCATAATCTCAAATGTCCCATGTGAAGCGACCCTTAGTTGATGAAGGGAGTGATGCGCCGCAAGCTAGGAAGTAGAAAGTTACCAATGATGGTGCCAGTGGAATCAGTAGAGATGTTGTTCGATGGAATCCTATGAATCCACATTTATCGAATTGAGAAATTGTAGTGGAAAAGGAATTACTTGTGGAATGGCTATTGGAAAGAAAGTCCTTGATTCTAAAGGTTTTACTAGAAAAAGGATGGCTCGAATTATTCATGATCAATAATGGATTGTAATATCTAGCACTGGTAAAATAGTTTTATGCGTTTTTCTGTTTTGAGACTTCAGAAGAGGAGAACAAGATGATTTCCTATGTGAATGGTCAAAAGTTTTCGTTCGGATCAGTTGAATGGGATGAGAACCATAGAGTTCCTCATAGTGGTGATTATGGATATTATTCAAAATCCATACCTATTGCTAGTGAATTTTTTGAATATGAGGATGCCTTGTTGGAATTGATAGGAAATAGAACTCCTAGAAAGGTCATTGCTGCAAAGATGGCCGGGGAAGATAAACTACTTTTCAAGTTCATTCAGAATGTGATTAGTCCAAGGAGAGTAGATTTTTCTACCCTCAGATTTCAGGATATTAATTTGTTGTATCTGTTAAAGAATGGATTAATGGTGAACTCATTAAGATTGCTAAGGATTCAGATTGAGGATATGGCTCGACCGAAGTCTGTAGAGACCCGAAGCCTAACGTACATGAACATTACATTACTTTTGCGGAATACTTAATACATAACAAAAATATACACACAAGGATCGTAATAGTTTAGTGTCTTTGGAAACTCGGAACGTAATCTTCTAATCCTGGTGAAAGATCTTCAAAATCTCCCACAAAGATCTTCCTTTTTTTTACCTAAAACCTTTCTTTATTTCCTGGGGAAAAGAAAACATAAAAGGGTGAGCTCAAATGCTCTGTAAGGGTAAACAAAAGAAATATCAATCACATAATTTTCATAAGAACATAACATTTTTGGAAATCTTAACCTGCAAAAGAGAGCATAATTTCATAACATGGGATAAATCATAGTAGTGAAAATGAAACCCTTACTTAAAACATTACTCATTGTGGCATACACACATAATCATAGAGAATCATTTCTTGTTAGTCAAGACTCATTGCCAAGACTATCTTAGTGGACAAAGTCCCTTTCTAAATCGAGTAATCCTCGTTTCAGTCCTGTTTCACTGAACCGGTATAACCTACCATTCCAGCCATGTCTATCTCATGAGATATGAAATCTTTACCCAATGCATTGGAGGGAGATATAGGTCCCACCCATCTCTTAATGAATCCTTTCTTATGTGTGCCACAAAATCATAAATCATACATCATTGCATAACCCATGTAATAAAAATGGGATTCTTAAACAACATGACATCATAAAACCATTCATATAAGATAAAGGAATTCATAAACATAATTTCATCACAACATAGTCAAATCAATGTAAAAATATGGATAGAAACAGAACCCTTTATTATCTTATATGGAAAATAATTTTGATAAAACACTTGAATTGAATTCTTGAGGAAAATATCCTTTCTTCTTCAAAATCAATTTCTTTTCACAAAACATCATGCAATTTTAAAAGAAAGAGATTTTATTGAAAATAGTCATGAAAGCTTTTAGAGGAAGCTTCATGAAAATAAGGCTTTATAAAACAATATAAATCCGTTCGTGCCGTATAAGTTAAAAAAAACATTCTTCGTACTTTTGTCGGAAAAGTCAAAAAGTACCTCGTACGAAAAACGACAAAAGATTCCTTTCATACGTATTACTAAAAACTCACCAAAGGGTAAAAATGGATTTAAACAATTTTAGGTGGATGGAAATAATATTACATATTGATAAAACATGGATGTGGATGATAAAATACACCCCAGTAAATACTTACGAATAAACAATCTCGGATAAAAAAAATGAGATTGTGATATTTCCCTTACCTTAGGTCTGATTTGCTTCGTATGTGTCCGAACCTCCTGTATAATGATTTAAATCATGTTATTGACTTATTACAGAATCATATTCATTGTTATGATATCATATATGGTTCACTTATGACATTATATTACCCGTTCTTTTGTAAATTCCATGTTAAAGAAGCGTTTTGGGTAAAATCGTTTCATTTATCGTAGGTGGTTTGACTTGTTGTTCTTGACATCATTATTACTTATATCATGATTTACTTACTTCCAGAATGTAAAATATGATTTATATATCATATATATTCAGTATATATATATATATAATAGGTAGATAAATAAAATGAAAAACACCGTTCATGGAGACGGTAGTCCGTACGTACGCATGAACGCTGTTTTCCTTTCCTTATTGTCTTGAAATGGAAGTAAGTAGATGACTTACATATGTATATATATACATAAATCCAGTAGCTTTATAATTTCATATATTTCATTATTATTTCTTATATATACATTATAATCATTCTTAAATGGTTAACATGGAGAATGAATCTCATCGCGTCGTGGAGACGGTATTCCGTACGTACGCACGAGCGATGATATCATTTCTATAAATATTGAATTGAATTGGAGTGGATTATACAATATATCAGAATCAATATGATGTTGTAATAACTATGTATAGTTATTCTTTACACCATTATACCCATCCATGTAAGGTGGTGGTGGAAAATAGATTACACCACGGCGTGGAGACGGTATTCCGTACGTACGCACGCGCGGTGATTTCTTTTTCCGTAGGATGGATGGATGGTGAAATAGGGTTGTTTCATACTTATAATAACACATCAGTATATGAGTGATACTGATGTTATTACTTCATAATGAAACAACCTAAGTAGAAGAAGTGGAAGAAGAAATAAAGATGAAAGAATTGGTAACGGTAATTACCTCTTCTTTGAAGTGCCTCTTTGAGACCTCCTCTTAGGGAACTAGAATTGGTCTTTGAGGAAGACCAGAACCTCTAGGATGTTGCTAGGGAAGTGGAGAAGAGATTTTGGCAGGGGTTGGCCGAGCTTGAGTGCTCAAATTGGTGTGAGGAGGAGGGGGAGGAGGTGTCCTTTTATAGGGGAGGAGAGGGGCACCTTAGGAATATCTCAAAATATTATTTTATATTAAAGTCAAAATCGGTTTATAATGGTTACAAAGGGTCTTATTTCGAAGCTAATGTGGGTATGGGTCGAAATCCTATCAACCAATAGAATTTAGACAAGTTTAGGATATTATTTTAACCTTATCAATTAGATTTAACTCTAAGTTAAATAATTTAACTTTTACCATGTCTTTTTGTTTTCTTTCACTATATGGTTAATAAACTTACTATAACATGCCAAACGAACCCCAAATTGTTTATTATTAATATATATATCCTTATCTAAGTCATTTGGCTGAACCTTAGATTTTTAGGAATACAATAACAATTAATAATATAATATTTGATTTAAAAACTATTTTGTGTCAATTTTGACACTATTTGATATATGATTTTTGTGAAAGTCATAACAGAATTAAATGTTCGAACCAAGTTGATTAAATCAACATTAATATATAATAGTAACCTATAAAATTAGTGGAATTCATAAAAAATCTCAAATTACATTTATTTTGGTGTTTATAACATCAATTATGTCAATATTTCATTAATAAGATAATTACTGCATCATCGTTGTGTCATAAATAAATTATTTTATTTTATGTCTAAAAATTACAAATAAAATACCATCATGTAGGAAAGTTTTTTAGCTTTCTAATGAATATTTACAATCGAATTTATCGTATTTATAACCCCATATTAGAAATGATTTACTTATTAAACTTTGATTTTTAACTATTTTAACCCTTCTTTAAATAAATTAATAATAAATGTCCTAATCTAATCCAAGTGGGCCTAAATGGTCATATTTTATTCCTAAGTTTGTTTTTGGTCGAATTACACTTGTCCAATAGAATTAGGACATGTGTTAGGGTAATATTAATATCATATTTACCCTTAGTTACCCTATTTACTATTAACCATGGTAAAAAAAAGTAAAAAGTTACTATTCACCAAAAAATTATTTTCATCTCATTGAACCACATTTTAGTCCTTGATATTAACCGTGTCTCTCGGATTTTCGAAATTCCATTCACAGAAGCAGTAAAATTATGTTTTATGCAAAAATTCAGTTTTTAACCTACCACTTAGTAGTTTCACTATTCATCAAAAATTGATGTTTTTCAGAACAATGCCAAAATTTCATCCCAAGCTATATTTCATATTCCGAATTCAAAAATGAAGTCTATTTTACCAAATTCATAACATAAAAGTTGCATTAATTAATTTTATAATTAAATCCCGCTGTTAAAACAAATAGCGTGTTTTTAAGTAACAATATCTATCAAAAGATTGACACTTGTTTATGTCTAGTTTAAATGTGAAATTACATCCAATGACCAAAATTGTATTAAATTGTAAAAATATATTCTAAATATACTTTAAAACCACTCAAATTAATGATTTATCACTATTAATTATTTCGATTAAAAAAGTTTTTGTTAATTATAATTTAGTAATTTTCACTATTCATCGGAATATGAAAGTTATCCGAAAAGTACCAAAATTTCACCTTAGGCTAAATTCGATACTCCGAATCCAAAAATGAAGTTCATTTTGAAAAATAAGATTTACAGAGTTTTAAAAAGTGGTTATTACTATTCATAACGGCTAGTTTGAATAATATTTTAATAGCATATCGTTGTTTAGTGAAACTTGGTATTGCGTATTACACACGCTATCGAGGAAGGTTGTGATTGCGTGTAATGCAAGGCAAGTCAAGGATGTGTGTTGTGCAAGCTCCTTTTGGTGTAGCTTACAACACAAGACATTAATAAAATTAAAAAGAATTTTTTTATAAAATCTTGGGCTGTTACATTCTACCCCCCTTAAAATGAATTTCGCCCTCGAAATTCGTCGGGGTTATAAATGGTTTACTATTCGAAAGTTTCTTTAATAGAAACCCACATCGTAAAAAGGAATATCAAAACCAATCTTTAAAAACAAAAGTATGAAACGTAACGGTTACCCAAATAAACTAATCATTGGGTTTCCACATAGGTGAAAATATGGATATGGAAGAGAAATCTAACTATCATGTTCTGATGGAGAGTGGTAGAGAACATGGCTATGGAAAAGCCAGTAATCACAAATCCATAGATTTGTGATGATATAAGGTACCATCTGATTCATCAGGTATAAGATCACTAGGACAACATTTTTGGTTTTCAAGATCATTTCCCTAAAGTTGAAAATTTTCTTAGAATAAATACTTACTTTATTTTGGTACAATCTCACTTTTGTTCATGCCTTGAACAATTTCTACTTCATCTCTTAAATAAATGAAGTTGAATTTGTTATTCGTGAAGTGTTAGCAGATCATGTGATAGAATGACGGGTCATTCCATCTGTCTCAAAAGGTTAGCAAAATTTATATACATAAGTCGATCTATAGTGGGATTAATCATATATGGTACCTAAAATGGACTTATACTTCATATATCATACTGCTTAATATAATAAAACTAGTTTCTACTAAACAGGGACTTCCTGTAGGTCAGTGGTAGGTGATAAAGGCCAGTCGCACTTTGGTTGTGGGTTCGATTCCTACAGCCTTGTCCGAAGCGATGGGCTGTCGCCCGTCCTGTAGGTTGTCCCTTTTTCTAAAACTACGTTACTATAACATCCCATCAATAATATCGAAAATCTTCTATCCTTAAACAATACTAACTTATGTCCAACATAATCCAGTCTAATCTTTAGGCTTATCCATAATAATGCAATCCACTCTCATAACATAGTGAAAACGATTACCAGAGATTTAATACCATCGTCAATTCCCATATATCATAAGATATGTTTTGTTGGTTACATTCCAAACATTCAAAGTCCTTAATCATGTATTCTCTTGAATACCTTTGTGAAAACATGAATGCAGTTAAAAGTTAACACCTTCCACATACTAAAATCCTCAAAATTCTATATACTCAAACCATGATATCACATAGTCCTTATATCAATCATGAGCTCATGAATACAATCAAACATCTCATTATCGTCTTATCCCTTCATTATGCACATATCATCTACATTTCAAAAATATCTGAATAACCTTTCATGGATACTTGTACCATTAATCATATACTTTCAAAACTCAAGGAAAGACAACAGTGTAACAATCCTTAGATGTCTTTTTATTCCATAGTACCATGAGATTACTTATACAACATTACACGTGATAAACATGTAATCATTCCACTACATTCTTAAACCATTGACCGAGCTTCAACAATTCTTTCATCTCACATATCATTTGTAGTCTCATCATCATCATCCACATAAATACTACCCATATGACCATACTGATTCTCTTCATAAGTCTTTCCCTTAGGGCATTTGTTTTCATAATGCCCATACATTCCACATTTAAAACACTTAACCATTTTTGATGTCGTAGCAATACCATTATCCTCATCCATGGTGTTAACCGAACCTTTTCCTTTGCACTTACTTGCTTTGTGTCCTTCTTTTCCACACCCAAAGCATCTTCCAGTTCCCTTGAAACATTCTCCTTGATGCCTCTTCCCACATGATTTACATAGGGGAAATTGAACTTTCTTTCCTCTATGATCATCATGAAACTCCATCTTTCTCTTATTAGCTGAGTCAGGAAACTTACCAAATTTTACTTTATTGATCATATTATGAGATTGCTGATTCGGCATAATAATGATCTTTGGACTTCCAAATCCCATTTCATTTGGTTTCTCATGAAGAATATCATTCCATTGTCTATCATATCCTCCATTATCGTGAATCATCTTGTTTCCAGCCATTTTCTAAAACCCAAAATGAATAGTGTGAGAGGCAAAAATCATGCTAGGGAAAACAACATAATAAAGGGGGAGTACCTTCAATATCTAACATCTTAGGTTTAATTATATGATCGTTAGCGTAGTTCTAGTACTATAACCTATACATATACTTATCCTTAGGGACATCCCCAGACATACCTTAGAAATATCTCTAGGGATCTCACTAACGTTTTCGCATCCTAGTTTCCAAAGGTTGACTAAACCTTTCCTCTGATACCAACTGTAGAGACCCGAAGCCTAAAGTACATGAACATTACATTACTTTTGCGGAATACTTAATACATAACAAAAATATACACACAAGGATCGTAATAGTTTAGTGTCTTTGGAAACTCGGAACGTATTCTTCTAATCCTGGTGAAAGATCTTCAAAATCTCCCACAAAGATCTTCCTTTTTTTTTACCTAAAACCTTTCTTTATATCCTGGGGAAAATAAAACATAAAAGGGTGAGCTCAAATGCTCAGTAAGGGTAAACAAAAGAAATATCAATCACATAATTTTCATAAGAACATAACATTTTTGGAAATCTTAACCTGCAAAAGAGAGCATAATTTCATAACATGGGATAAATCATAGTAGTGAAAATGAAACCCTTACTTAAAACATTACTCATTGTGGCATACACACATAATCATAGAGAATCATTTCTTGTTAGTCAAGACTCATTGCCAAGACTATCTTAGTGGACAAAGTCCCTTTCTAAATCGAGTAATCCTCGTTTCAGTCCTGTTTCACTGAACCGGTATAACCTACCATTCCTGCCATGTCTATCTCATGAGATATGAAATCTTTACCCAATGCATTGGAGGGAGATATAGGTCCCACCCATCTCTTAATGAATCCTTTCTTATGTGTTCCACAAAATCATAAATCATACATCATTGCATAACCCATGTAATAAAAATGGGATTCTTAAACAACATGACATCATAAAACCATTCATATAAGATAAAGGAATTCATAAACATAATTTCATCACAACATAGTCAAATCAATGTAAAAATATGGATAGAAACAGAACCCTTTATTATCTTATATGGAAAATAATTTTGATAAAACACTTGAATTGAATTCTTGAGGAAAATAACCTTTCTTCTTCAAAATCAATTTCTTTTCACAAAACATCATGAAATTTTAAAAGAAAGAGATTTTATTGAAAATAGTCATGAAATATTTTAGAGGAAGCTTCATGAAAATAAGGCTTTATAAAACAATATAAATCCGTTCGTGCCGTATAAGTTAAAAAAAACATTCTTCGTACTTTTGTCGGAAAAGTCAAAAAGTACCTCGTACGAAAAACGACAAAAGATTCCTTTCATACGTATTACTAAAAACTCACCAAAGGGTAAAAATGGATTTAAACAATTTTAGGTGGATGGAAATAATATTACATATTGATAAAACATGGATGTGGATGATAAAATACACCCCAGTAAATACTTACGAATAAACAATCTCGGATAAAAAAATGAGATTGTGATATTTCCCTTACCTTAGGTCTGATTTGATTCGTATGTGTCCGAACTTCCTGTATGATGATTTAAATCATGTTATTGACTTATTACAGAATCATATTCATTGTTATGATATCATATATGGTTCACTTATGACATTATATTACCCGTTCTTTTGTAAATTCCATGTTAAAGAAGCGTTTTGGGTAAAATCGTTTCATTTATCGTAGGTGGTTTGACTTGTTGTTCTTGACATCATTATTACTTATATCATGATTTACTTACTTCCAGAATGTAAAATATGATTTATATATCATATATATTCAGTATATATATATATAATAGGTAGATAAATAAAATGAAAAACACCGTTCATGGAGACGGTAGTCCGTACGTACGCATGAACGCTGTTTTCCTTTCCTTATTGTCTTGAAATGGAAGTAAGTAGATGACTTACATATGTATATATATACATAAATCCAGTAGCTTTATAATGTCATATATTTCATTATTATTTCTTATATATACATTATAATCATTCTTAAATGGTTAACATGGAGAATGAATCTCATCGCGTCGTGGAGACGGTATTCCGTACGTACGCACGAGCGATGATATCATTTCTATAAATATTGAATTGAATTGGAGTGGATTATACAATATATCAGAATCAATATGATGTTGTAATAACTATGTATAGTTATTCTTTACACCATTATACCCATCCATGTAAGGTGGTGGTGGAAAATAGATTACACCACGGCGTGGAGACGGTATTCCGTACGTACGCACGCGCGGTGATTTCTTTTTCCGTAGGATGGATGGATGGTGAAATAGGGTTGTTTCATACTTATAATAACATATCAGTATATGAGTGATACTGATGTTATTACTTCATAATGAAACAACCTAAGAAGAAGAAGTGGAAGAAGAAATAAAGATGAAAGAATTGGTAACGGTAATTACCTCTTCTTTGAAGTGCCTCTTTGAGACCTCCTCTTAGGGAACTAGAATTGGTCTTTGAGGAAGACCAGAACCTCTAGGATGTTGCTAGGGAAGTGGAGAAGAGATTTTGGCAGGGTTTGGCCGAGCTTGAGTGCTCAAATTGGTGTGAGGAGGAGGGGGAGGAGGTGTCCTTTTATAGGGGAGGAGAGGGGCACCTTAGGAATATCTCAAAATATTATTTTATATTAAAGTCAAAATCGGTTTATAATGGTTCTAAAGGGTCTTATTTCGAAGCTAATGTGGGTATGGGTAGAAATCCTATCAACCAATAGAATTTAGACAAGTTTAGGATATTATTTTAACCTTATCAATTAGATTTAACTCTAAGTTAAATAATTTAACTTTTACCATGTCTTTTTGTTTTCTTTCACTATATGGTTAATAAACTTACTATAACATGCCAAACGAACCCCAAATTGTTTATTATTAATATATATATCCTTATCTAAGTCATTTGGCCGAACCTTAGATTTTTAGGAATACAATAACAATTAATAATATAATATTTGATTTAAAAACTATTTTGTGTCAATTTTGACACTATTTGATATATGATTTTTGTGAAAGTCATAACAGAATTAAATGTTCGAACCAAGTTGATTAAATCAACATTAATATATAATAGTAACCTAGAAAATTAGTGGAATTCATAAAAAATCTCAAATTACATTTATTTTGGTGTTTATAACATCAATTATGTCAATATTTCATTAATAAGATAATTACTGCATCATCGTTGTGTCATAAATAAATTAAATTATTTTATGTCTAAAAATTACAAATAAAATACCATCATGTAGGAAAGCTTTTTAGCTTTCTAATGAATATTTACAATCGAATTTATCGTATTTATAACCCCATATTAGAAATGATTTACTTATTAAACTTTGATTTTTAACTATTTTAACCCTTCTTTAAATAAATTAATAATAAATGTCCTAATCTAATCCAAGTGGGCCTAAATGGTCATATTTTATTCCTAAGTTTGTTTTTGGTCGAATTACACTTGTCCAATAGAATTAGGACATGTGTTAGGGTAATATTAATATCATATTTACCATTAGTTACCCTATTTACTATTAACCATGGTAAAAAAAAGTAAAAAGTTACTATTCACCAAAAAATTATTTTCATCTCATTGAACCACATTTTAGTCCTTGATATTAACCGTGTCTCTCGGATTTTCGAAATTCCATTCACAGAAGCAGTAAAATTAAGTTTTATGCAAAAATTCAGTTTTTAACCTACCACTTAGTAGTTTCACTATTCATCAAAAATTGATGTTTTTCAGAACAATGCCAAAATTTCATCCCAAGCTATATTTCATATTCCGAATTCAAAAATGAAGTCTATTTTACCAAATTCATAACATAAAAGTTGCATTAATTAATTTTATAATTAAATCCCGCTGTTAAAACAAATAGCGTGTTTTTAAGTAACAATATCTATCAAAAGATTGACACTTGTTTATGTCTAGTTTAAATGTGAAATTAAATCCAATGACCAACATTGTATTAAATTGTAAAAATATATTCTAAATATACTTTAAAACCACTCAAATTAATGATTTATCACTATTAATTATTCCGATTAAAAAAGTTTTTGTTAATTATAATTTAGTAATTTTCACTATTCATCAGAATATGAAAGTTATCCGAAAAGTACCAAAATTTCACCTTAGGCTAAATTCGATACTCCGAATCCAAAAATGAAGTTCATTTTGAAAAATAAGATTTACAGAGTTTTAAAAAGTGGTTATTACTATTCATAACGGCTAGTTTGAATAATATTTTAATAGCATATCGTTGTTTAGTGAAACTCGGTATTGCGTATTACACACGCTATCGAGGAAGGTTGTGATTGCGTGTAATGCAAGGCAAGTCAAGGATGTGTGTTGTGCAAGCTCCTTTTGGTGTAGCGTACAACACAAGACATTAATAAAATTAAAAAGAATTTTTTTATAAAATCTTGGGCTGTTACAAAGTCTATGTCCAATGCACTATTCTTTTCTAAGATTATTTCTATTATGTCGAAGAGAAAGGAGGTAGCTGGACCTCAAGAAGATACTATTGTGGTTAAGGATAATTTTTGTATCACCTGGACTGTTTGTAAGTGTATGAATGTCAGCTGGAACCCTTGGAAGAAATCATGGGTTAATGATGATAGTAAAATCTACGACAAGTACACACTTGTGGATCATCCATCTAGACCAAAGGATGTGAGGGATCCTGGTCTTGGACCAGATGAGCCAGAACCGGTCTACAGTGATAATGAAGCTGAAGCTGAGGAGGAAGAGATATCAGTTGAGGAAGGAGGAGACCCTGAGTTACCTCTTAGTCATATGACCCAAAACATTTCCTATGGAGCAGCTAGCCCACCAAATGAACTACCAAGGAGAGAATCTTTTTTGAAGGAAAGTGATACTAGGACCACAAAAAAAGAATAATAATCATATTAGTATGTTGTTAAGGAAACCTATGAAGAGGATGATGCAACCGAATACGATCAGATTTTTCATGAAGAAAAGGATGCTACTGGTGAAGTAGATTATGAGGAAAATGAAGACGAAGAGCTCAGTTTGAGCCCTCTGATAGATAGTATAGTCATGATAGTGCCTGATCAGGAAACAGAAGAAGCGTCTATTTTTGAGAGAGTCTTTGAACTATTAGAGAAAATGGTTGTTGAATCTACTGAAGTTGCAGAGGAAGTTATAGAATTACCTCCAGTAGAACAGTTGGAGGAGATTCCTCAGGTGAATGCTCTATGTGAGAGGGAGCATCTGGGTTCAGTATCAGTGTTGTATGACAATGAAGGTTGGATATCAGATCCAGGATATATGGTTCTTGGAATAAATTATGAAGATTATGATGAGGAAGACCATCCCTAAAGAGAATCAGTTACCCTACCTGTTGTGGCTGAAAATTCGGCAACCAAGGAGGAACTTGAGTCCTCAAAGGCTAAAATGAAAGAAGGACTAAGAGAATCAGTGGATGATTTGAAGCAAATTCTGGTTGATGAAATGAGGAGTGTGGAGAAATCCTTGGAGCTATCTCTGGGATGGGCTATTTCTAGTCCAGTGAGGGGAATGATGGATGAAGTTAATGTATTCCATAGTCAAATTGAGATTTGGACAGGAGTTGTTGTCACGACCCGTCCTTAGGGTCTGTGTCGTGACTACCCCAAGCCCGCCTTCAATAGGCCAGGGGCAGGTGACTAGCACCAAAGGCGTAAATCCTGATAACTGGGAAGGCATTACCTTTATAAAACTAAAGTAAACACCCCAAAGTACAAGCGGATGAAAAACAATAAGTACAAAAGAAAGTGCTGAAAACAAATGGGCCAGAATAAAAACCCAACTGAAAGTACAACTACAACTAAACGAAAGTACAATAGAAAAGACAACAACTGGAAGAAATGAAGCAGCTCCTCGGTTGTCCTCCTCAGATCCTACCTGAAGGGTATGTACAGAAAGCGCAGCTCCCGGATTGTCCACCACGGATCCTACCTGAAAGGTAGGTATAGATAGCGCAGCTCCTGGATCGTCCACCACGGATCCGACCTGAAGGGTAGGTACAGATAGCATCCACAACGATCTCTCTCGTCAACCTCCTTCGAGTGTCATCTCGTCGTGAAGTCCACCTCCGGATACTGACTCTTCGTGTGGTCCACCTCTAGGTACCGTCCAGTCCTCAAACACTCGGACTCCGTCAGAACTCCCCATCGTCTGTAACCAACACAACGAGGTACGAGCATAGCCCGTGCAAGGGGAGAGTATAACGATACTGAGTAGGGTCCTCGAGACCCTCAAGGTCTCTCTAAAACCAACAAAGATAACCACAAAGAAAATCTCAAAAGATAACCTCTACTTAGGTATATGCCCGTACATACACCTAAGTTATCAAGTAACCCATCTCAATCATGAGGAAACACAATGATTATGAAATCAATGGATAACCACTACCCAGGTATATGCCCATACATATACCTAAGTTATCATGTAACCCATCTCAATCATGAGGTAAACACAAAGGTCATAGTCTCAGCTCAAACCGGGTTTTTTATTATCGAAACCATAACTGTTGTAGAGCCCCGTCTCTGGAGTGTACAGTGGTCCTGTCACGACTCCGAGGTACTTCTCATTAACCTAAGACTGCTGAGGTAATCCTCCTGTCGAGTACCGCGGGCCATCCACCCAAACACATTAGTGCTTCCCTCTAGGGTATGCCACCCAAACACAGAAGTGCACACACCCCAATTGCCTGTAGAGTTACTCTCCGGACGAGTACTGCGTGTCTGCACTTTCACACAGGTAGTGCTCTGTCCGCCATGGGTATGAACCCAACAAAGTAGTGCTCTGTCCACTGTCTTAGTCGACTCACTCCAAGTCGAGTCGGTCAAGCAGTCGTCAGGTCTCAGCTGGCTACATGGTCTCCGTACTCGGAACGCTCGTCTCCGGGATGGTCTTCTCCATGAGCTACAGGTCGATACTCGATGTATCTCAAAGTCCCACGAAGAAGTTTCTCAAAGGACCACCTCGTCATAAGGGTCTCAACGCAACAAATGCCGCATCAAACGGACACCTGGTCTGTGAGTTATTAGCCTTTTCGTCCCAGGGGCCCGGGTGGTTTCGTGTGCGAACCAACCCAGCCATATCTCAACTGTACCCCAAACTCTCAAAGGGTATACTCATAGGGACCGTTTCTCCATGAGATCACTAACGTTGCTGACGGTTCATCAAACGGACTTCCGGTCTGAACGTTATCAGCTTTTCTGTTCTAGGGGCCCGGTTGGATTTCAGGTACAATCCATCCCGTCCACTATCCAACTGAATCCAAATCTCGAGCGGAGTATTCCAAATGTTCAGTCTCAACAAGAGGAATCCAAAAAATTCGATGGCACGTCAATCGGACGTCCGGAGCTCAAGATATAAGCGTTTCCACTCCAAGGGCCCGATTGGTTTTGTATCCGAACCAACCCGGCCGAACCCAAAGTTCTCCTAAACCTTGAGTGTAATATACCAAAATGACCGTCTCAATCCAAGGATCGCATTGCAAACTGATGGTGCATCGATCGGAGGTCCATAGCCCATGTTATGGGTGTTCGAACTGAAACAATCCGAAATGGGGGGTCTGGGCGCGGCGCGGCCCGACACGACCGGCGCGGTCCAGCCCGACCTGTGTGGTCCGGCCGCATGGCCAGCCGTGGATCGGCCAGCGTGGCTGAGCGGAAGCCACAGAGCGGGGGGGGGGGGGGGGGGGGGGGGGTTGCGCGGTCCCCTCGCTGTTGATTGAAGCCGGTGGTGGTTTGCGCTGCCGCCGTTCCTCCGGGACCCCGCGCGGCCGCGGGATCCCCCGTGCCGCACCGCCGCGGAATGCTGCGGCGGTTTGCTTCCTTCAGCGGCGCGCTAGGGCGCCTCCGCCTCCCGTTGTCCAGATGGCTCTAGCTGCTGCCGGCGGCGCTGCGCCGGCGACCCGCGCCTCCAGGGTTTCTGTGGGCCGCCGGAGTTGCTCCGGTGGTCCATTTTCAAAACTGTCTGTACCGGCATTCATATCGGGTCTCGAACTTTACTGTGGAAGCTTAAAAATTACCTTACGACCCCATTTTTTCATCGCCTGTAAATCCGCACATCATCTACAAACTGCAGAGTCTTCGAATTTCCCCCGCGGCCCTGACTCTGGCTGCGGTTTCGTTCGGCCTAAACGGCACGACGCGACGTTATGGCGTCGTGCTTCTTCATCGCGTTATTTCTCATTTCAGCGCGGTGCAACGAACCATGCTGCCTTGCTCGTTCCGTAAGCAATCCAAACAACAAATGGGGAGGAGAGTCATCCATGTTCGTGCGGTCCAACCTCCCCCTATTAAGTTGATAACAAGAAGCCCAAAAGACGAAGAATGACAATGATTTTTCAGGAACAAAATTAATCAACCCCAACAGTTTTTTTCCCGCAATCAATAATTCCCAACTCACAACATATTCTTCGTGGATCAAATTAATGTTTAGTTGATCCGCGTTCTACGATTTAGAAGGAAGTAACATGGGGTTAATTAACATTTCACAAATTAATTCCCTACCTAGAGCGTAGTTGAAGGGAGGATCATTGCGGAATTGCACGTCATGGAAGAAGGCATCACGAAAGGGGGGATAGTCGCGTCACGGAGAAGCGTCACAGAAGGAGCGTCGCGGAAGTTGATCTCTGATGGTTTGGCATTCTTCGTCGGAGGTTGGCGCATTCTTCGTTTTCCTCATGATCTTCGCGTTCTGAATCGAAGAAGAAGGCTTTTCTCCCAATCCTGTCCACGCAACAAGTTCAAACAGAATTAAAATAATTGTTGTCTTATTTTATTAATGCACAAGCCAACGTTTGAATTTAAGAAGAAACGAAACGAATAATTAATTGAGTAGTTTAAACCCACCCAATTAATTAGGGTGTTTAATATGCAGTTTACACGTAAGAGTTGACTTCATTTAAAGGGGGGGGTGTGGGTGCGTTACTTAGAAGAAAAGAAATGGTGGGGCTCGTGTGGGCCCCACCTCACAAATATCCTAGCAAGAGGGTAGGATATTGTGCGTCCCACATCATCCACTTAACATAAGTTAAGAAAAATAAAATAAAAGATCGTTTTCACCACTTTTATTTTATTCCTTAACTTTACCCGCAAAAAAAACACACCCGAGAAAACGCAACTCCAGAAAAAGTGTTTCTAAGCAATTATCGGCACTGCGAGTTCATCGGAGCACTCAGATTTAAATTCCAAGCACTGGTTCAAAAGTTAGAAAAACCCACTCGTTCGTTCACTGAACGTACCCAAGTTAAACATCGGAAAATGATTCTGGGCTCACCGGGCCTCAGAATCAGGTGCCTTTAGAAACTGCGTTCTTGTAAAATAACAAATAAAATTATGAAAAAAAATTCCCTTGAAATTTCTGGGTCTTTACATTACTCCCACCTCAGGGCTTTATGTCCTCGTAAAACTTTAACACAAACTAGGGTCAAAAAAGTGGTACTGAGCACACATCTGCCCTTTCGATCCCATGTTCTCACCTGGAGGTTCCCGTACATCCAGTGAAAGTGCACCCGAGGAATCGACCATCCCCATAGGATCTGCTCCTGTCGATCCTAGATCCCCACTGGAACCTCCATGAAAGTCACCCCATCACCATTGTCCAGCTCCTCATGGTCGATGACATGCGAAGGGTCGAGCTTGTATCTCCTCAGTTGAGATACATGGAATTCGTCGTGCACCTGGTGCAACTGAGGTGGATGGGTGAAGAGGTAAACCACCACGCCTACCCAGCTGAGGACCTAAGAAGGTCCGCTGAACCTCGGAGATAACTTGACTCCTCGGCCACATTTCTGTAATCCTCGTCAAGGTGAGACCCGTATAAGGACGTGATCGTCATCCTGGAACTCTAGAGTTCCCCATTTCCTATAAGAACTGAAACTCAAAACGACTGCTACCACAAGGGTAAGGTTGACTGACTCAAGAGTTATTCTTTCGTACCCTCTTGTGCATGAGTTTATCCTGTGCTTCTAGGGTTTCCTTTTCGCCGACCAAGGAAAACCCATCCCGACGTCGTAGTTAAACCACAACCTTATTACCAAATACCATCAATTTGTGTATGCACTGTGATTGCCTTGTCCATACTCAAACCAACGTCGTAAGGACTCGACGCTGCCACCAAGAGATTCCAACCAAAACTCTCACCTCGAGGGTCGGACCTCACCGTCGGTGTAAGTGTGATTATCGAGCCTTCTCCCAAGGTATCTTCAGATGGGAGGGTCAAGTCTATGGCTTACCAGAAACTCTATGTCTGGGACAAGATTCGTGGAAGGAAGGAATGATTCGTATCCACGTCTGTTACTACGACAACTAGTAGTAGTGGACACAGAATGTTTCTCGAATCATTCTTAGAGCCATTGGGTCACTCTCCCTGACCGCATGTAGCTACTCTCTTCCCCTACCCTCCAGCTAACTGAGCCTGGCGGGGATAACTAAGGCGGGTGGATGTAGCATGTTACAACGTACACCACTTCATGCTTCTCTCCTAGCTCTGCATCCACGTCTGCTACTTCGCAGACTCATATCACCTTTAAGCTTCCTCTTATTGAAACATTTAACATGTCCGAGTCTCTAAGACTGGGGCTGGTTTCCCATTTCTTACTACACTGTGCAGTCTTCATCCACTCCTGGATGATCTGCACCTTCTTTGCCTACGATCTGAAAGAGATGCTAAAATTTATCCATTGCTGAAAAGAGAAACTCGGTCTCATCCCCTGGATGAACCATGCCCATTTACTAATACATTCAATCCTGAAATGAATGATGTATTCATCCCATAGATGACGTCGTAAGGCCTCGACGTTACTACCATGAGATCCAATTGTCACTCTCACCTCTAAGGGTCAAGTCACACTGTCGGAATCAGTGTGAGGTCACTGGGTCTCCTCTAGTAGAAATCTTGAAAGTGAGGGTCAAGTCATCAATCTAAACTAGGACCACTCAATATCAACCAAACAAAAGTACATGAAATCAAACATCACAAAGATAAGTGTCTTTTTATTATTATTTCAGCTCTTAGTACAAAGACACGAATACAAAAGAAACATGGAACTAGAAGTACAAGGGACGTATCTACTAGTTCTGATCCTATCCACCGGCTACTGGAGCTCTACTACCTTGTCTACTACTCGGCTATTGCTCAAGCACCCGCCACAGCTTCTGAGTCGGTGGCTCCTCAAAAGCCTGCGGATCAGCTGTGCGGGGGATCAGACAGTCGCGTGCCAGGTGACCCTTCCTGCCACATTCATAACACTTCCTGCTCCTCATACGGCTAGTTCTGGTCCTCTTGGACCTCTGCATTATATGTCTACTTCCCACAGATGACTCAGCTACTGATCAAAAATCATGCGGAAAAGGCAGTAGCTCTGGTACACGCTCGGGGTGTAGAGCTACTGGCACAAACACCACCCTGAAGAAGGTCTCGAAGTCTTCCCATGTGAAGGTTATCCAATCGCAAAACTGGAACAAGTGGCTCCACCACCTGCCTACTGCATCCTGAATAAGGCTGGCAGCAATGATCCCCATGAAGTCTGCTGGCATCCCCACTAGCATGAAGACTCTCACCAAAGCCTCCAGCCAATCCTCAGCCGCCTGTGGGTCCATCTCTCCACGGATCCTGGGTGGCCTCTGGCGCTGGAACTCGTGCAGCGCCCTCAATTGGCATGCATCGCCTACTGCTAGGGATGGTGGAATCGGTGGCCCAACGTATGGTTGTACCGCTGGTGCCTCAACTGCAAAAGGGCCCAATACCAAAGCCTCGTCGCTCGGCAGGCTGTTAGTATGCACATCCTTATGGACTCTAGCTGGTCGTCCATGAAAAGGCATCCTGAAAGGAACATACGTGAGACGGTCAAATGATTTATACCTAATGAGGTGACCTGGTTTGAGCTGTTTTAAGGGAAAACCTTTGAAAACACACACTTAATCAGTGTTTTCGTGCACAAAGTCAGAAATTATTTGTCAAGGTCCTGGTGTATGTATACGTCGGCCTCCCGCACCAACACTGGACTCCCTGAACTGAAAACCACACTCGGTACACTTAACACTATTGCTTCACAGAAAGAAAATATCAGAGTAATATGTTATGTGGTAGAACCGACTCCTCTGATACCAATTTGTCACGACCCGTCCTCGGGGCCCGTGCCGTGGCTACCCCAAGCCCGCCTTCCAAAGGCAAGGGGCTGGCAAATAGAACCAAAGGCGTAAATCACGGTAACATGCAAGGCATTGACTTTTTAAAAGTAATGTAAACACCACATAGCAGAAGCGGAAGCAAAACACTAAGTATAAAAGAAAGTGATGAAATGTAAATGGGCCAGAATACAAACCCAACTGAAATTACAACTACAACTGAACGAAAGTACAACAGAAAAGACAACAGCTGGAAGAAAGGAAGCAGCCCCTTGTTTGTCCTCCTCAGATCCTACCTGAAGTGTAGGTACAGATAGCGCAGCTCACGGATCGTCCACCACTGATCCTACCGAAAGGGTAGGTACAGATAGCGCAGCTCCTGGATCGTCCACCACGGATCCTACCTAAAGGGTAGGTACAGATAGCCTCCACAACTCTCTCACCTATCAACCTCGTCTGAGTGTCGTCTCACCGTGATGTCCACCTCCAGATACTGACTCATTATGTGGTCCACCTCCGGGTATTGTCCAGTCCTCGAACACTCGGCCTCCGTCATCACTGCCTGTTATCTGCAACCAACACAATGAGGTGCGGGCATAGACCGTGCAGGGGTAAGTATAACGATACTCAGTAGGGACCCCGAGACCCTCAAGGTCTCTCTAAAACCATCAAGTATAACCACAATGAAAATCTCAATAGATGACCTCTACTTAGGTATATGCCCATACAGACACCAAAGTTATCAAGTAACCCATCTCAATCATGAGGAAATACAAAGATTATCAAATCAAAGATAACCACTACCCAGGTATATACCCATACATATACCTAATTCATCAAGTAACCCATCTCAATCATGAGGTAAACACAAAGGTCGTAGTCTCAGCTCAAACTAGGATTTTTTTTATCGAAACCGTAACTATTGAAGAGCCCCATCTCGGGAGTGTACAGTGGTCCTGTCATGAGTCTGAGGTACTGCTCACTAACCTAAGACTACTGAGGTACTCCTCCGGTCGAGTACCGCGGGCCAGCCACCCAAACACAGTAGAGCTTCCCGCTGGGTTATGCCACCCAAACATAGTAGTGCACACCCCCTAATAGCCTGCAGAGGTACTCTCCAGACAAGTACCGTGGGTCTGCACTATCACACATGTAGTGCTCTATCCGCCATGGGTCTGTACCCAACAAAGTAGTGCTCTGTCCACTGGGCTAGTAGACTCACTCCAAATCATGTCGGTCAAGCAGTCGTCAGGTCTCAGCTGGCTACACAATCTCCATACTCCGAACGCTCGTCTCCGTGAGGGTCCGCTCCACGAGCTACAGGTCGATACTCCAAGTATCTCAAAGACCCACGAAGAAGTATCTCAAAGTACTGCCTCGTCATTGGGGTCTCAACGCAATAGATGACACGTCAAATGGACGTCTGGTCTGTGAGTTATTAGCCTTTTCGTCCCAGGGGCCCTAGTGGCTTCGTGTACGAACAAACACGGCCGTATCTCAACTATACCCCGAGCTCTCATAGGTTATACTCATAGGAAATTTTTTCCATGAGATCACTAACGCCACTGACAGTTCGTTAAATGGACGTCTGGTCTGAAAGTTATCAGATTTTTCGTTCCAGGGGCTCGGTTGTATTTCAGGTACAATCCAACCCGGCCACTATCCAACTACATCCAAATCTCGACCGGTGTATGCCAAAAGTTCTGTCTCAATAAGAGGAATCAAACAAAGTCGATTACAAGTCAATCGGACGTCCGGAGCTCAAGATATAAGCGTTTCCGCTCTGAGGGCCCGGTTGGTTCCATATCCGAACCAACCCGGCTGAATCCAAAGTTCTCCGAATCCTTGATTGTAATATACCAAAACAACCGTCTCGACCCATGAATCGCATCGCAAATGACGGTGCGTCGATTGGAGGTCCGTAGATGATGTTATCAGTGTTCGAACGGAAACAATCTGAAATGGGGGGTCTGGGCCAGGCCCGGCCCGACCCAACCCACCCTGGGTCGTCTCGAACCGGGTGGACCCGAGCTGGGTCCGGGTCCGGCCCATCGGGGTGCGGCCCGGCCCGGCTAGCGTGGCCCGGCCCGGCCGCATGGCCCGCCGCGGCTCATCCAGTGTGGCCGAGTGGAAGCCGCAGAGAGGGGGGGGGTTGCACGGCCCCCTCGCCATTGATTGAAGCCGGCGGCGGTTTGTGCTGTCGTCGTTCCTCCGGGATCCCGCGCGGCCGCGGGATCCGCCGTGCAGCACCGCCGCGGCAAGCCGCTATGGTTTGCTTCCTTCGGCGGCATGCTAGGGCTCCGCCGCCTCCTGGCGGCCGTATGGCTCCGGCCGCCACCCCCAGTCGCCGACGGCGCCGTGCCTCCCGTGTTCCGAGGGCCACCAGAGTTGCTCTGGTGGTCCGTTTTCAAAACCGTCTATGACGGCGTTCATCTCGGGTCTAGAACTTTACTGCGGAAGCTTCAAAATTACCTTGTGGCCCTGTTTGTCGTCACCCGTCGATCCGCACATGGACAAAAAACTGCGGAGTCTTCAAATTGCCCCCATGGCCCTGACTCCAGCCGCGGTTTCATTTGGCCTCAACAGCACGGCGCGCCGGTGCCACAATTCTTCATCACATTCTTTCTCGTTTCCACGCGGTGAAATGGCACCGCGCGGCCTTGCTCATGCTGAAAACAATCCAAACAACAAAGGGGGAGGAGATTCAGCCATGTTCGTGCGGTCCAACCTCTTCCCATTAAGTTGATCACAAGCGGCCCAAAACACGAAGAACGATAATGATTTTTCATGCACAAAAGTAATCCACTCCAACAGTTTTTACCCACAATCAATAATTCCCAACCTGCAACATATTCTTCGCGGATCAACTTAATGTTTAGTTGATCCGCGTTCTTTGATTTAGAAGGAAGTAACATGGGGTTCATTAACATTTCACAAATTTATTCCCTACCTCGAGCGTAGTTTAACAGAGGTTCGTCGCAGAATTGTACGTCGCGGAAGAAGGCATCGCGGAAGGGGGTATCATCGCATCGTGGAGAAGCGTCGCGGAAGGAGCATCGTGGAAGAAGCGTCGCGGATGTCGATCTCCGATGGTTTGGAATTCTTCGTCGGAGGTCGGCGCATTCTTCATGTTCTTCATGTTCTTCGTTGAAGAAGAAGGCTTTTCTCCCAATCCTCTCCACACAACAAGTTCCAACAGAAATAAAATAAGTGTTGTCTTATTTTATTAACGCACAAGAAACCATTTTAATTTCAAAAGAAACAAAATGAATAATTAATTGAGGAGTTTAAAACCACCCAATTAATTGGGGCATTTAATATCTATTTTAAACGAAAGAGTTGACTTCATTTAAAAGGGGGGGGGGTGCAGGTTCATTACTTAGAAGAAAAGAAACGGTGGGGCTCATGTGGGCCCCATATCACAAATATCCTACCAAGAGGGTAGGATATTGTGGGTCCCACATCATCCACTTAACTTAAGTTAAGAAAAATAAAATAAAAGATCGGTTGCACCACTTTTATTTTATTCCTTAAATTTACCCAAAAGAAACACAACCGAGAAAACGCAACTCCAGAAAAGGTTTTTTTAAGCAATTATCGGCGCTGCGAGTTCATCAGTGCCCTATGATTTCAATTCCAAGCACCGGTTCAAAAGTTAGAAAAACCCACTCATTCGTTCACTGAACGTACCTGAACTAAATATCAGAAAATGATTCCGGGCACACCGGGCCTCGGAATCATGTGCCATCAAAAAATGTGTTCTCGTAAAATTCCAAAGAAAATTAAGAAAAAAAAATTTCCTTGAAATTTCCAAGGCTTTACAGATGTGGTTTCTCTAAGACAATCTATTGATTCGTTGACTGCCATGAACAGCTCTCAAACATAAGTGAATACTGATATCAGATATATTAAAGAAGTAGTCAAGCAGTTTGTGGATGTCTTTGTGGCTTTTAAGAAATCAGTCAAAGAACATTTGAACTGTCAAGATGAACATGTTCAGAAGGTAGTTAGTATTCTAACAAAATCTTTCAAGGAGGCAGTAGGTTTCTTAGTTAAACCCCTTCCTTCATCTAGCTCCACTGTGAACCTTGATCTGATCATAACTATCATCCAGGAAGAGTTGGCTATGGTCAGTACCAGTGGTACCTCAGATACTCAGATCCTTTCTACCACTAGGGAAGTTAGTAGTTTTTTTCGTGATCACCTACATGCAACTACTTCTTCTCAAAAGGTAATTAAGAATAAGGTGGATGCTTACTTTGAGAAGGTCTATACCTAGCATAAAATGACCAATCATTTCAAGCTTTTGATGGAGAATATGATGTTTCCTCCAGTGACTCATGCTTTCAGAGAACAGGTTTGTAATCTCAGGGAGCTTACTCCTACCTTGGATAAATTCATTGAAAATAAAGATGATTTTGTGTCAGAAATGGATAGAGGAGGCAATATTATTATGGATTTCAGGAACCTATTGCTACCATTCTTGCGTGTGTATTCCAGACCTGTGATTGTACCTCATGCCCTTCCGGCCTCTGCCTCTGGGAGTACACCTCAGTTGACTCTAGTTCAAGCTATTCACATCTTGACACCTATGATCCCACAAAAGAGCACAAATTTCAGATCCGGTACAGTTTCAGTGGCTGAACCTCCAGTTGTTTTTCAGCTATTCCCAAGCCAACAACTCAATCATACCATGCACCCTCTTCTAATCATAAAGGGAAAGACTCCTGTTCCAGAGGAAGATTGAGTGATTCAGGATGTTTTTGATGGGATTCACTTGTATTTTCTATTGTAATACTGACTTTATCAGTTTGAACCTATTGTGATTTAATGGAAAGTTACTCTTAAATTATCTACTTTTCTATGTTTCTTTGTAATTTGTTTTCTATTAGTCTCTACATTTCTCTAATTCTACACATTTTTTTAAAAAACAAAGGGGGAGAAAAAGAATCAAATGAGAACTGGGAGTGCAATTGAAAGGGGGAGAAAAATGAGAATTTTGTTTTAAAATTTTTTCTTAGGAAATTTTTCCTTTGACCCCATTTTATTTTTCTAAATACTTTGGCATAAGTTGTGATTGTCAAAAATGGTGAGATTGTTGAACCCTCTAGAGAATTAGTTGAAATCATATTTTGATAATACCAACTATGCTCAATCATATTTTGATTATGCTCAATTATAGTTTGATAGTTCCTATATTAATTAATGAGTAATTAATTAATTATGTATTTCTGTACACCATGCACATATTCATATATTACAATATTTAAATTATCTTCAAAGAATTCGGTTACAAAATGGATATATATTCTAACTTAACCCATTCTTCCAATAGAATTTTTAAACAGACAAGTGGTCACCGTTATAGAACAAGCCTACCGATACAGACAAGTCACCGTTATGCAAGCCTACCGATACAAACAAGTCACCGTTATGCAAGCCTACCGATACAGACAAGTCTCCATTATGCAAGCTTACCGATACAGACAAGTCACTGTTATGTAAATCTACCGATACATGAAGGTCACCGATACATCAAGTCCACCAGTACAACAAGTCTACCGATACATGAAGGTCACTGATACAGACAAGTCACCATTGTGAAAGCCTACCGGTACATGAAGGATACCGTTACACGAAAGGTCATTGGTACATTAAGTCTACCGCTACCGAGCATGTCAACCGACAGACATGAAGCTTACCGATAGAAAGGATACCGTTATACAAGAGGTTACCGATACAAAGACTTACCGATACACAAGGCTACCGATATCCAAAGCTACCGTTCCAGAGAATCCGACGCTGCCTTAATTTCTTTATCTTTATTTAATCTAACCAATGGTCATATCAGGTATATTTTAATGCACTGTCATTTTTTTAATAAAGGTTGTTGGATGTCAGTGAACCGTACCTCGTACCTGCAAAAACAAATCATTTCTTTTGTCGGAGCTCATTCCACAAATATAAGAAGTCCATGTTGCTGCAAAGAGTCAAGATAGAAGAGACAGAACATACATACTGAAGTGATCTACAAGTGACATACACAAGAAGAGATAATACAGATATACATGCACAACCAAGAAGACACAGAAGCTCATACACACTCACGCTTACTCAAGAAGAGCTGTGTACATTCACGAGGACTTTGAAGAACTTCACTGGCTACATTTTAACTATCTCTGAACCTGGATGTCAAGCAGACGACCCTCTTTTTTTGAAACAAAAACCAGAAGAGGAATCAGAACCATTTCTGATCAATTCAAAGGAGTCTAGAGCTGCACTGCAATCACTAGATCCATTCTAAACTCTATATCATTCTCTATGATTTATTGTTTACATTACGAGCAGTGTGTGTCACCCATTTTAATTTACACACACACTATCTTCTGAACATTAATTAGAGGATCTGTAAATCCTCATTCCAAACCCTTATATCTTCTTTTTCCCACTGTGGATAGTTGTAGAGGTCGTGTGTGACTTGGGCAGCTGTATTTGCTGTTGTTTTTGTTTCCCAAGAAAAACTGTGGTAGAGGTCTTTGACCTGGATAGTTGTAAACTGTTGTGAACCCCGATCCAGGGTGTGGATAAAATTTATATAAATTTGAGAGGAATATGTATCAGATTGACACTGAACCTCTTGTTTATATCTATTGTGGTTTATTTGGTTTTATCTAAAACCATTTATTCCACTACTAAGTGATTTAAAACTAACACTGTTTTTCAAAGTTACACTCATAATTGAATTAGCATGTGTTTGCATTATTTTCAAATCATTGGGTTAGTTTTAAAAGATAATCTGATCTTATGATTAGATTAACTGAGAATTGATAATTCCCTTGAGAACCTAACTGAAAGTTTTCTTTATTTCAAATTCACAACAATTCAACTAGTATTTTAAATTGTGGAATTTAAGTAAAGGATTTTTAATAGAAATTTTAATTCGAACTCAATTCACCCCAACTTGAGTGTCCACTCTGACCAACAAAATTTTTTTTGTGGCTAATCTTATTATGGTTTTAAATGTCTATGAAATTAAAGATGATCATCATATTATACTTTAATCACATATATAATACTATATTGTTCATTCCATTATTAGTGTGATTATCTAAATCTAAACCATTCATCCAAAATTATAAATAACTTTTTTTATTTTTAGATCATTGAAAATCTTTTCAAGAATCAATAGATTGAATTCCATTAAATTTTTCATTCATAATTTATCCCAAATATTGATTCAAAAATTTTATTTTTAAGAATCATAGATTTATGAAATATTGAAATCATCATCCTATTCTAGTTTAATATTATTCAAATAAAATATTGATACATAGATAAATAATGAAAAATGATTATTATATATTGAATAAATTGTTTAGTCTCAAACCATATTTATTTTGTTATAATTTTAATTCTAGAAATATAAATCTAGAGAAAAATAAAAAATTTCTTCAAAGGATTACTCTTATGATATTTAAGATACACATTCATAGTTTGAAAACAACATTTTAAAATATTTCACTACTTCTCTGAAGTTGGTTATTACACTAAAAATATAATGAAGAACTATTATATTGTTTGGAAATTAAAATTATAACATGTCATAGTTACTCTTATGAGTTATTGAGTCACTATTTTCAAATTTTCATTTACTCTAAAATGAATATATTGAAGTGAAGTATATAATCTTAAGATATATCAATTAATTTATGTAACTCCCATGACTTGTATGTTATATAAATAATCAAAGGAATATTTTACTACACACAACACTTGCTTGTCTTGCTTAACACGAAATCGTGACCTTCCTCGATAGCTTGCATCGTACGCAATACCGAGTTTCACTAAACAACGATATGCTATTAAAATATTATTAAAACTAGCCATTATGAATAGTAATAACCACTTTTTTAAAATTTTTAAATTTTATTTTTCAAAATGGACTTCATTATTGGATTCTGAATACCGAAATTAGCCTAGGGTGAAATTTTGGTATTTTTATGAAAACTTTCAATTTTTGATGAATAGTGAAACCACAAAGTGGTAGTTAAAAAAAACTAAATTTTTCAAAAAACATAATTTACCACTTCAGTGAGTGGAATTTCAAAAATTTTAGATACATGGTTGATGTTAGTATGAAAAATGTGGTTCAATGAGATAAAAATAATTTTTTCTGAATAGTAACTTTTTATTTTTTTTTAACACGGTTAAAAGTAAATAGGGTAATTAAGGGTAACAATATTATTATTATTACCCTAAAACATGTCCTAATTATATTGGATAAGTGTAATTAGACCAAAAACAACTTTTGGAATAAAATATGACCATTTAGGCCCACTTGGATTAGATTAGGACATTTATTATTAATTTATTCAAAGAAGGGTTAAAATAGTTAAAATCAATGTTTAATAACTAAATAATTTTTAATATAGGTTTATACATAAGATAAATTAGACTATAAATATTCATTAAAAGATAAAAAGATTTCCTACATAATGGTATTTTATTTGTAATTTTTAGACATTAAATAACTTAATTTATTTATGACACAAATATGATGCTGTAATTATCTTATTAATGAATTATTGTCATAATTGATGTTATAAATACCCAAATAAATGTAATTTGAGACTTTTTATGAATTCCAATAATTTTCTAGGTTAATATGATATGTTAGTATTGATTTAATTAACTTTTTTCGAACTAATAATTCTCTTATGATTTTCACAAAAATCAATTACTAAATAGTGTCAAAATTGACATAAAATAGTTTTAAAAACAATATTATATTATTAATTATTATTTTATTCCTAAAAATAAACGGTTTGGCCAAATGACTTAGATACGGTTATATATATTAATAATAAACAACTTGGGGTTCGATTGGCTGCTTATAGAATGTTTATTAACCTTATAGTATAAGAACACAAGAAGACACGGTAAAAGTAAAATTATTTAACTTAATGTTAAATCTAAATGATAAGGTTAAAATAGGAACCTAAACATGTCTAAATTATATTGTATTAGATTATTTCGACCCATACCCACCTTATATTATAAATAAATCAATTTGGAGCTCTTTAAACCTGAACATGACTTTATAATAAAATAATATTTTTAGTTTTTCCAAAGGAGCCCCTCTCCTCCCTTATAAAAGGGCACCTCCTCCCCCTTTTCCTCACATCACCTTGAGCCTTCAAGCTCGGAAAAACCCTGTAAATTTCTCCTCTCCACTTCCCTGGAAACATCATAGAGTTCCTGGTCTTCTTCAATGATTAATTTTAGTGCCCTAAAAGAAGATCTCAAAGAGGCGTTTCAAGGAAGAGGTAATGTCTGTTACCAATTCTTTCAACATTATTTCTTCTTCCACTTCTTCGGCTTTAGTTGTTTCATTATGAAGTAATAACATAAGTATCAATCATATACTGATATATTATTATAATTATGAAACAACCCTATTTCACCATCTATCCATCCTACGGAAAACGAAATCACCGCGCGTGTGTACGTACGGAATACCGTCTCCAAGCCGTGGTGGAATCTATTTTCCAGCACCACCTTACTTGGATGGGTATAATGGTGTAAATAATTACTATATATGACTATTTTAAAGTGATATTGATTCTTAAATTGTATACATACACTCCAATACAATTCCACGATCATGGGAACAATATCATCGCTCGTGTGTACGTACGGAATACCGTCTCCACGATGTGATGCGACTTGTTATACATGATTTTCATTGCATAATGATTACATAAATGAATTGAGTGAATAAATATGATATATATTACACTAATACCATTCTGGAAATGAGGTATCTATAACCTAAAAAAATATGAATTTATTCGACAAAACACGCATAAGAACAAAAAGTAATAAACACCCGAATAACATGTAGTAATGAAATATTACTAATAAGAAGCTAAGAATATGGCCATATATGATATTATGAAAATAATTATGATTATAAAATAAGTCAATAACATTATTTAAATCATTATACCGTAGGTTCATACACTTACAAAGCAAATCGGACCTAAGGTAAGGGAAAATCTCACAATCTCAATTTTTATCTGAGATTGTTTATACTTTAGAATTTATTGGGGAATATTTATCATCCACATTAATGTTTCCCCAATATGTAATATTTATATCCTTCTACAATAGTTTATATCCAATTTTACCCTTTAGTGAGTTTTTAGTAAATGATATTAAAGGATTCTTTTTTCGTTTTTCGTACGAGGTACTTTTTGACTTTTCCGAAAAAGTACGAGAAGAATGTTTTTTTAACTTATACGGCATGAATGGATTTTAAGAACATTATTTCCAAGAAGCTATCATGACAAGTTTTCAAGTCTATTTTTAATCAACTTATTTTAGATTATAATTGTATGACATGTTAAGAAATGAAAAGTGTTTCTGAAGTAGAAAGGATATTTTCCTCAAGAATGGAGTTTAAGTGTCTTATCAAAATTAATTTTCATCTAAGATAATATAGGGTTCTGTTTCTATCCCTATTTTTAGATTGATTTGATTATTTTATGATGGAATTATTTTTATGATGTCCTTTTATCTTATATGGATTATGATGACATGATGATTAAGATTCCCATTTTTATTACATTGGTTATGCAATGAGGTATGATTTTTTGATTTTGTGGCACACATAAGAATGGTATCATTATGAGATGGGTGGGACCTATATCTCCCTCCAATGCATTAGGTAAAGATTTTATATCTCATGAGATAGACATGGCTGTAACGACAGGTTAAACCAGTTCAGTGAAACCTGAATAAAATGATGAGTGAACTCGGTTCAGAAATGGACTTTGTCCACTAATATAGTCATGGCAATGAGTCTTTACTAATAAGAAATGATTTCTATGATTATGTGTGTATGCCACAAATTTACATGTTTTATGTTATGATTAATAGGATTACATTTCACTACTATGATTTATCCCATGTTATGAAATTATGATCCTTTTTGCAGGTTAAGATTTCCCTAAAGATACGTTCTTATGTACACGATGTGATTGATATTTCTTTTGTTTACCCTTACTGATCATTTGAGATCACCCTTTTGTATTTTTTATTTCACCAGGTCAGGAAGAAGGTTATTAAGTAGGATATGCCAAAAAGGGACTCTAGATATGATGAAATAAATGGGAGGCAAAGTAGATTCTTTATGAACCAGTTGTTTATGTTTTCCAGTTTCTAAAGACTCTATACCTATACGGTCCTCTCCTGGTTTTGTTATATGTTGTAATAAGTGTGCTTCAATTCTGAAGTAATAACAATGTATGTAAAGTATGGGTCATTATAGTTGGTATCATAGGAAAGGTATAGTCAACCTTTGGAATCTAGGATGTGAATGCCTTAGTAAGAACCCTAAGGATAAGTCTAAGCATAGAACACAATCTTAGTGTTTTAGAAATGGCCATGAATAACCTAGGATAAGACCTTAAGTGTGAAATTTTATTCTTGATTATGTGTTTTTCCTATTATAATTTGTGTTTCTCACACTATTCTTCTTGGTTTTAGTCAATGGCTGGAACCCGAAGGATCTGTGCTAATGCGGAATGTGACGGGCAATGCAATGATTGTACCCCTAAGCAACCAAACGTTATGGGAGATGGAATGAAAAATCTTGTAGCCATGCTCACACAACATTATCAAGCTATGAATCATGCAGGACTTCCAAACGACCAAAGGAAGGAGCAAAATTCAATTGAATCCTTCATGAGAAAGCATCCACCTTCATTCAGCGGGTCTACTGATCCATTAGTTGCTGAACAATGGATTAGTACTACTAAAAATATATTTTCAGTTCATCAATGTTCTGAACATGATAAAGTCATCTTAGCATTGTATCGTTTGGAAGGTGATGTTGATCAATGGTGGAATATTAAAAAGAATACGAGGCAAAGGGATGAAATTGAGTCCATGGAATGGGATGACTTCAAGAACATATTTTTCAATAAGTACATCCCTCGTAATCTCTGAACAAATATGGATAAAGAGTTTCTTGAACTGAAGCAAAAGGATGATGAATCTGTTGGTACCTATGAAGCAAATTTTACAATATTTAAAGTACGCTTCTGGTATTATTATCCAACCTGAGAGTAAGATCGATCGATTATTTAGTGGATTAAAACCATGTCTTCAAAGGGCATTAGCCATAAGGGACTTCAATAGCTACGAGGAAATCATTCTATGCGCTCTCAAAGTCGAGATGGATATAGGAGTAACCCATCAGTCATATGGGTTTGATAAGAAGAGGAAAATGGAAATCAAAGGAAAATATAAAGAACACACTGAAAAGAAGATGAGCTTTCCCTTATTCTAAAAGTGTTGAAAGAAACAAGGAGGGAGTTGTCTTAAAGGGACAATTAAATGTTTCAATTGTGGAAAGGAAGGTCATAGAGAATTTGAATGCCGCAATTATGGGAAGAAGATGTATAATGATGCAAACAAAAGAAGGGATATACAGAAAGAACCTACTACACTTCATTGTTTCATGTGCAAGGATATGGGGCATTATGCAAATCAATACCCAAATCCAAGGGTTGATGATGATGGTTGATGTCAACAAGCTCTTAAGGCTAAAGACAAAGGAAAGTCACATGCAATTTCTATCAGCGATGTGGAGTACGATAATGATGTGGTGAAAGGTACACTTACCATCCACTCTAAAGTAGGAAATGTTTTATTTGATTCTAGATCCACCCACTCCTTTATTTTTGAAGAAATTTCTAAGGATATCACCGTATTACCTCAATAATTAGATGTTGAGTTAACTATGACAACCCCTAATGGCAAAACAGTCGCATCAAAAGTTTATAATTCTTCTCCGATTGAAGTTTGTGGGAAAGTACTACCTGCAAATCTTTTGATCCTTCCTATAGTGGAATTTTATGTGATTCTTGGCATAGATTGGCTTTCTCTACATGGAGCTCATATCATTTTCCAAATAAGTGAAGTCATATTTCATATTCTAGATCAATCTATGATCTTCTATCGATGCAAGGATGAACATAACCTTCTAGTGGAAATTTCTTCCATCTTATGGGTCTTGATTCCACTAAATTATGGTTATTTATCTCAAATGGTTGGTGAGAAAATCACGATAAAGAATATGCCCATTTTACGAGAGTTTGACGATGACTTTCTGGAGGAATTGTCGGGTCTTCCACCAAATCGTGAAGTTGGGTTTTCAATAGAACTCATACCGAGTGCTTTACCTATTTCAAAAACACCTTATAGAATGGCCCCAATTGATCTGCAGGAATTGAAGAAGGAACTCCAAGAGAGTCTTGATAAGGGATTCATACGCTCTAGTGCGTCACCTTGGGGAGCACCTGTTCTTTTTGTTAAGAAGAAAGATGGATCAATGAGACTCTTCATTGATTATCGAGAACTTAACAAGATCACTATCAAGAACAAATATCCTCTCCCACGCATTGATGACTTATTTGACCAACTACGTAGAGCTCAATACCTTTCCAAGATTGATCTTCGTTCAGGGTATCATCAATTAAGCGTCAAAAGGAAGGATATACCAAATACGGCCTTCCGTACAAGGTATGGACACTATGAATTTATAGTGATTCCATTTGTTCTAACTAATGCCCCTTATATCTTCATGGATCTAATGAATAGAGTCTTTAGAGACTATCTTGATCAGTTTGTGGTAGTCTTTATAGACGATATTCTAATATATTTAAAGAGAAAGGAAGAACCTGAAGATCACTTGATAATTATATTAATGACCCTGATAAAAGAAAATCATTATGCCCAATTTACCAAGTGTGATTTTTGGCTTCAAGAAGTTTCATTTTTGGGTCACATAATCTCAACAGAGGGGATATCTGTGGATCCAGCAAAAACAGAGGTTATCGAAAGATGGTCGAGACCAACAATTGTAACTGAGATCTGCAGTTTTCTTGGTTTGGCTGGATATTATTGACGTTTTGTGAATGATTTTTCACAATTATCTAATCCACTCAAAAAGTTGACTCGGAAAAGATTTATGTTTGTTTGAACTGAAGAATGTGAAGAAAATTTCAAGGAGTTGAAAAGAAGGTTATCCAGTGCACCTGTGCTCACACTGCCTTGTAGTGGAGAAAGGTTTGTGAACTACAGTGATGCATCCAAGAAGGGATTGGGGTGTGTTTTTATGAAAAATGATATGGTGATAGCTTATGCTTCATGACAATTGAAAATACATGATCAAAATTACCCAACTCATTATTTTGAGTTAGCTGCGGTAATCTTTGTATTAAAAATTTGGAGGCATTATCTTTATGGTGAAATGTGTGACATTTATACTGATCATAAATGTTTAAAGTATATTTTCACACAAAAGGATCTGAATATGCGCCAAAGAAGATGGTTGGAGCTGATTAAGGATTACGACTGATCAATCCATTACCACCCTGGGAATGAAAACAAGGTGGAAGATGCATTAAGTCGACAAGACCATGCCAGTTTATCCATGATGAGGATCACAAAAGATCCAATATTTATGGATTTACAAAGGATGGATCTTGGAATTATAATGAAAGGGGGAAAATCATATCTTTCTCAAATGAATGTTCAACAATCTATACATGTGAAGACTAAAGAGGCCTAGAATGAAGATGTCGAGTTACAAAAGAAGGTGAGAAATGTTCCTGAATTCAACCTTGATTGTGATGGGATAATAATGTTCAGGAATCGGGTTTGTGTTCCTCACATCCTGAATTAAAGAAGTATCTACTGGATGAGGCTCATAGTTCTTCATTCTCTATTTATCCTGGAAGCACAAAGATGTATAGGGACCTGAAATAGTACTTCTGGTGGGATGGCATGAAAAGAGATGTTGGTGAATATGCCTCTCGATGCTTGGTTAGACAGCAAGTTAATGCTGAGAGACAGAAGTCTAAGGGGATGTTACAACCATTACCCATACCAGAATGGAAATGGGAAAACATCCCTATAGACATTGTCACCGGACATCCTAAAACATCCAAAGTCAATAATGCTATATGGGTCATAGTTGATCGTCTTACAAATTCTACACACTTCATCGCTATTAGAGAGGATTTCTCTCTGGATCAACATTCCAGAATATATGAAAAGGAAGAGGTAAGATTTCATGGAGTACCACTTTCTATTATATCTGATCGGGATCCGAGGTTTACCTCAATGTTCTAGAGAAGTCTTCAGCATACTCTGGATACAGAGTTATGTTTCAGCACGGCTTATTATCCTCAGACAGGTGGTCAGTCTGAGAGAACAATTCAAACTCTAGAAGATATGTTGATATCTTTCTCTATGGATTTCAAAGGTGGTTGGGATCAACACCAAACTTTGGTGTAATTTTCTTATAATAATAGATTTCACTCCAGTATTCAGACAGATTCCACCTTCATTCAGCGAGTCTACTGATCTCATTGATGAAATGGTAGAAAATGTCCGATCTATTCAACAACACATAAGATCATCTCAGAGTCGACAGAAAAGTTATGCCGACAACCGAAGAAAAAACCTAGAGTTTGAAGTGGGTGATAAAGTGTTCTTATGAATATCTCCCTGGAAGAGGGTCATGAGATTTGGAAAGAAGGGGAAGTTGAGCCCTAGATATATCAGTCCTTTCGAAATACTGGATCGTGTTGGGAAGGTAGCTAACCGATTGGTGCTTCCATAGAATCTCTCTCAAGTTCACGATGTGTTCCATGCATCTCTCCTGAGAAAGTACTTACCTGATCATTCACATGTACTCAGATCAGAAGTTCTACCACTGGAGCAAGATCATTATTATGAAGAACAGTCGATAGAGATTCTAGATTGTAGCGAAAAAGTCCTACGAAACAAGACCACACCATTGGTGAAAGTTTTATGGAGGAACCACCAATTAGAAGAAGCTACATGGGAGCTTGAGGATATGATGAGTGAGAGGTATCCCCATCTGTTTGTTACAAAGTGACGAATTTCGAGGGAGAAATTCATTTTAAGGGGGTAGAATGTAACACCCGATACTTTTATGTTATATAAATCATCAAAAGAATATTTTACTACACACAACACTTGCTTGGCTTGCTTTACACGAAATCGAGACCTTCCTCGATAGCTTCCGTCCTACGCAATACCGAGATTCAGAAAACAATGAAATGCTATTAAAATATTATTAAAACTAGCCGTTATGAATATTATTAACCACTTTTTGAAATTTTATAAATTTTATTTTTCAATATGGACTTCATTTTTTGGATTCGGAATATTGAAATTATCCTAGGGTGAAATTTTTGTATTTTTCTGAAAACTTTCAATTTTTGTTGAATAGTGAAACCACTAAGTGGTAGTTAAAAAAACTGAATTTTTCATAAAACATAATTTTACCACTTCTATGAGTGGAATTTCAAAAATCCGGGAGACACAGTTGATGTCAGTAAGTAAAATGTTGTACAATGATATGAAAATAATTTTTGGTGAATAGTAACTTTTTACTTTTTTTTACCACGGTTAAAAGTAAATAAGGTAATTAAGGGTAAAAATGTTATTATTATTACTGTAACACGTGTCATAATTCTATTGTATAAGTGTAATTCGACCAAAAACAACCTTAGGAATAAAATATGACCATTTAGGCCCACTTGGATTAGATTAGGACATTTAATATTAATTTATTTAAAGAAGGGTTAAAATAGTTAAAATCAATGTTTAATAACTAAATAATTTTTAATGTGGGTTTATACATAAGATAAATTCGCCTATAAATATTAATTAGAAAGATAAAAATATTTCCTACATAATGGTATTTTATTAGTAATTTTTAGACATTAAATAATTTAATTTATTTATGACACAAAGATGATGAAGTAATTATCTTATTAATGAAATATTGACACAATTGATGTTATAAATACACAAATAAATGTAATTTGAGACGTTTTATGAATTACAATAATTTTATAGGTTAATATGACATGTTATTATTGATTTAATAAATTTTTTTCGAACTAATCATTCTGTTATGATTTTTACAAAAATCAATTACTAAATAGTGTCAAAATTGACATAAAATAGTTTTTTAAAAAAATATTATATTATTAATTGTTATTTTATTCCTACAAATCTAAGGTTCGTCCAAATGAATTAGATAAGGTTATATATATTAATAATAAACAACTTAGTGTTCTTTTGGATGCTTATAGAATGTTTATTAACGTTATAGTATAAGAACACAAGAAGACACAGTAAAAGTAAAATTATTTAACTTAATTTTAAATCTAAATGATAAGGTTAAAATAGGAACCTAAACATGTCTAAATTATATTGGATGAGATGATTGAGACCCATCCCCACCTTATCTTCGAAATAAATCAATTTGGAGTTATTTAAAACCGAACTTGACTTTATAATAAAATAATTTTTTTAGTTTTTCCAAAGGAGCCCCTCTCCTCCCTTATAAAAGGGCACCTCCTCCCCCTCTTCCTCACACCACTTTGAGACATAAATATCGGCAAAACCCTGCCCATTTCTCCTCTACACTTCCCTAGAAACATCCTAGAGGTCCTGGAATTCTTCAAAGACCAATTTTAGTTCCCTAAAAGGAGATCTCAAAGAGGCGTTTCAAAGAAGAGGTAATGTCCGTTACCAATTATTTCAACTTTATTTCTTATTCCACGACTTCTTCATTGGTTGTTTCATTATGAAGTAATAACATCAGTATCACTCATATAATTATATGTAATTATAAGTATGAAAAAACCCATTTTCACGATTTATCCATCCTACGGAAAATGAAATCACTGCGCGTGCGTACGTACGGAATACCGTCTCCACGCCGTGGTGTAATCTATTCTCCACCACCACCTTACATGGATGGGTATAATGGGGTAAATAATGACTATATATGACTATTGAAAAGTGATATTGATTTTGAAATAGTATACATACACTCCAATACGATTCCACGATCATGGGAATGATATCATCACTCGTGCGTACGTACGGAATACCATCTCCACGATGTGATGCGACTCATTCTACATGATTTTCATTTCATAATTATTAATTAAATGAATTGAGTGAATAAATATGATATATATTACACTAATACCATTCTGGAAATGAGGTATCTATAACCTAAAAAGAAAAATATGAATTTATTCGACAAAACACACATAAGAACAAAAAGTAATAAACACCCGAATAACAAGTAATAATGAAATATTACTAATAAGAAGCTAAGAATATGACCATATATGATATCATAAAAATAAATATGATTCTATAATAAGTCAAAAACATTATTTAAATCATTATATAAGAGGTTCAGACACTTACGAAGAAAATCGGACCTAAGGTAAGGGAAAATATCGCAATCTCAATTTTTATCCGAGATTGTTTTACTTCAGAATTTACTGGGGAATATTTATCATCCACATCCATGTTTCCTCAATATGTAATATTTATATCCTTCTACAATAGTTTATATCCAATTTTACCCTTTGGTGTGTTTTTAGTAAATGATATGAAATGAATCTTTTGTCGTTTTTCAAACGAGGTACTTTTTGACTTTTTCGACAAAAGTACGAGAAGAATGTTTTTTAACTTATACGGCATGAATGGATTTTATAAACATTATTTACGAGAAGCTTTATTTACAAGTTTTCAAGTATATTTTTAATCAACTTCTCTTAGTTTATAATTGTATGACATATAATGAAAGGAAAAGTGTTTTTGAAGTAGAAAGGATATTTTCCTCAAGAATGGAGTTTAAGTGTTTTATCAAAATTATTTTTCATCTAAGATAATATAGGGTTCTGTTTCTATCCCTATTTTAAATTGATTTGATTATGTTATGATGGAATTATTTTTATGATGTCCTTTTATCTTATATGTAATATGATGGCATGATGTTTAAGATTCCCATTTTTATTACATGGTTTATGCAATGATGTATGATTTTTTGATTTTGTGGCACACATAAGAATGGTATAATTATGAGATGGGTGGGACCTATATCTCCCTCCAATGCATTGGGTAAACAATTTATATCTCATGAGATAGACATGGCTGGAATGGCAGGTTAAACTGGTTCAGTGAAACAAGACTGAAACGAGGAGTGAACTCGGTTCAGAAATGGACTTTGTCTACTAAGATAGTCTTGGCAATGAGTCTTGACTAAAAAGAAATGATTTCTATGATTATGTGTGTATGCCACAAAGTTTCATGTTTTATATTATGATTATTAGGATTACATTTCACTACTATTATTTATCCAATGTTATGATATTATGATCTTTTTTTAGGTTAAGATTTCCCAAAAGTTATGTTCTTATGTACACGATGTGATTGATATTTATTTTGTTTACCCTTACTGAGCATTTGAGCTCACCCTTTTGTATGTTTTATTTCCCAAATTCAGGATGAAGGTTATTGAGTATGATATTCTAAAAAGGGACTCTAGATATGATGAAATAAATTGGAGGCAAAGTAGATGCTTTATGAACCAGTTGTTTATGTTTCCCAGTTTCTAAAGACTCTATACCTATACGGTCCTTTCCTGGTTTTGTTATATGTTGTAATAAGTGTGCTTCAATTATGAAGTAATAAAAATTTATGTAAAGTATGGGTTGTTAAACTTTATTGAAGTCATAATTTAGTATTTCAATGAATATAATTACTCTTCCAATGTCATAGAAAAATGTTCTATAATTATAATATTCTCTATAGAAGTGTTTTATTTACTCCAAATAAATCTTGTATTTTTTTATTTCATGATATCAAATTATCTGTATGACTCTTTAATGTCATAAAATATCAGTATTAATCCTTATCATGGAAAATATAGAATTTAATCAAATAACTCTAGGGAAACATTAAATCATTTCAAAACAACTCAATAAATTCAAAATACGTAATATTAATATTGAAAAAATATAGATTTTTCCAAATCAAATTAAACTAATTTTTAAAATTATTAAGACTTATAAAATAATAATGTAATGTATTTCAAATATGTTAACTACCTCATTAATCAGATCCATACTTCATCTTCTCCAAACCTCCATCTAATAGGTATTAAAAGGTGAATTTATTATCAATATTTATTAATAATAACTTGTATGGAATCTCCATAAATCTGGTTATAATTTATCTAAACATTGAACCCTATTGATCACTTATATAATAAAAAAATTATAAGATATTTTGTAGTCAGGTTAGTATCCATGTTTTAAATTTTCATATGAGACTATTTTAGATATGGCTATCCACTTATAATCATCTCCTATCGTTATCCTCCCAAAATAATAGTCGAATAATTATCATATATAATATTTTTTACTTTGAATATGTCTATATATAGATTCAACGAAATCATCCTCACCCATCTTTACCCATTATGGTATGGGAAATCTTATAGTCATTCAGAGTGGGTGTATTCTTCCTCTATAACAATATATTAACATAGATTAACATCAATTCAAATAATAATATTGAAAAAATACTATAGAAGCTCAATTAATCAATTTAGGATCTTCAGAATGTAATTTCAAAATGAAAAAATTCATAGATGGATCAATGATAGATAGTATATATGACACTATCTAAACATTAGAGACAGGATTCATGACACACATATTTCATAAAAAGTTTCTATATATATTTATATCATAAATTGGTGCAATTGGGAAGCTCCATCGTATTATGAGGATTTTGAAGAAAAATATACATTAATTAGTTGGGGTTCATACAGTATGATTAATGATGATGTTCCTTTCACCTAGATCTGAAATAAGAAATCACATTATCACTACATATCTTATGAAGATATAAATAAAGACACATATAGTTCTTAGAAATTAAATAAAATTTATCAATGAAAATGGATTTTTTATTTATTGAGTCCAACATTAGTAATCTTACATTATTCATAATCATAAGAAAAAAATTATTGTTCCAATAGAATAGAACACTATAATATATTTAATGGCTATGTAGGGTGGACCATATTTCATACAGATTAACATAAGATGGTAAAAATAGTTGTTCATAGTGGTTTAAGGATATTTTATGAGGACCTATCCAAAATAATTTAATGTATGGGGTAATTCAATTTCATGTAATTTTTTTTAATTTATTTCGTGAAAATATTTTCATTAGTGACATGTGTGATTTGATTCCCAATATTGTGATTATAGAGTAATCTCTAATAGATGATTCCTTATTTATGATATTATGTCTTTCCAACATTATCTTCATTATGGAGAGATTATGCCATGGTTTCACGATTGTTCTCAGGGATAATACCCTTTCTTCATTTTTTAATGAGTAGAAGTGTACATTTATATGAAATTATTTTATTAAATGATTTTGATGAATCTCAATGTTATATATTTTCGGTGGTCTTTTCACATCGAAAATACCCTATTTTCTAGGTTATATATAGGTTTTTTCATCATTTTATATATAACAAAAAAATGGAAATATTATGTGATGTCAACAAATCTTCAATAACCAATAATACTTTAGTCTTATAAAAAACCGTATTATGGGATACCTTCCATGTATTATAGGTAATGTGGTTATAATATATGAAAAATAAATAATTAGGTCTTGTAAGAACTTCTTAAATTTCCAACCCATCTTTTTAAAGATATTGGATAGTGCATTATTAATAGCCTCTATCTATCGTTATATAATTTTATGATAATGATATGTGTGGTTTGAAAAAATATTATACACATAATATATCTTATTATGTTCAAAATAAAAAAAATTTAATTCCTCTTTTCATAGGTATTGTGTGGGGAACTTTATATCTGGTAATGATATTAAGCATCACAAATTTAAGGATAGCCTTTTTGAGAACTCCTTAAGGGGAATATATAAGACACATTTTTACAAGAATTTGGTAATATTAAGAATTATATTAAATGTTCTGACTATAGTGGGATGGTATAAAACCAAAAAATCTATTTCCTACACAAATAATTTCCTAGAACAAATAACATTGTGCGATAATTCTAGAGGTTGATCAATCAAAAAGGAATTTTTCTAACACACATGGCACATTTTCATGAATTTAATTAATTTTTATATCATTAATGTATTTATGTATCTAAGAAAACTTATTTTTTAGAAAATCACTATTATTAGTAGGTTAGAACTGTATGAACACACATAATGTTCCTCCCAAACAATAAGGTTTTTTCCTCCATCAATTCAAATTAGGAACACCCCAATAATGATTCAATTAAAAAATAAATTCATTGAATATTTTACATCATAATGGATGAAATATTTTTCATCCTGATAGATCAAATCAATCTTAGATCAAAAATCTTTAAGAACATCTTTTTAATGAAACACCAATAAAGAATACATCCCATCAGTCAAATCATCATTTGAACAAGGTGAAGATTTACTTTTATTTGGGGTGTTACTAACTTCATCTATTTCCTATATATTATTACTAATAAATGAAGTGACCACCGTTTAGTGATCGATACAAATAGATATTTATTATTGATCCAAGTCTACTAAATCTATTGTCACATTATTGGGTTTATTATTTTGATTATTTTTTTAATTAATGATATGCTATAGTGTTAGCATCAAAGGATATTCATCCATTAATCCATATACAAAATCAAGTAATGGTCTAACATTTTCCTTCCTGGTAGAATTAACACAATTAATTTTCATGAATACAAAATCTACATTTTGGACTCTTAGAAGTTCCATAAAATTATATTTCTAACTTTTGAGTATTGTTTTAGATAGATAATAATTCATTACCAAGAATATCCATTTCCATAAATGAATCCTCTAGTGTAGTGTGTACCATTTTGATATCTATTTGGTATTTCCATTTGATCAAATTTTTACAAACTATATAAATGTTAATATAATATAAAATAATTTTTTATCATGCTTTTTTCTTGGTTACCATTGGAAAATTGAGGATATATTTGATAGAATTGATATAGTGGATCAATTTTGAACTCATTATGCTATAAATAATTTATATTATTTTGTAACCATAATTTCAATGAAAATTAGTTCTTCTTAATATTGAAGTATCAATTTTTACAATCTAAATTTTTCTGTAATAGATAATAGATACTATTTTCCTTAATCCCATTATTTTTATGGGATTATGGAAGCAACTTATTACACTAGGGTATTTAAATTTATGATGAGGAAATTTACTTATATGGGTAGCATCTACACTAGAGGGTGTGGGAAGTACATTTTGAGGCCACAAATGTCTTTATAGTTGTTTTTTCAAAGTATTAACATAATCCTTTATTCCAGAATTTTTTTATTGGAAATAATTTAATAGTGAAATTTTATATATTGCACCTAATTTATTATAGGTACGTTCAAAGGAGAATGAATATCATGTGTTCACTTCATATTCAGGGATCACATATATATTTTCATGAGAAACCATGATGATGAAGAATGTTCTTGATATCACATTGAGAAAAATATCTCATTGGGTTCAATTTAAAGATTTATTGAAAAATGTGTGACTATTATTAATGGTAGGTACCTCCATTATTCCCTAAGATAATTGGATATAGTTGGAGTAAGGATTCCCCATATTATTATCAAATGGTAGTGGATTTATAATCCTTTAAGGACATGTATATTTTATTATTATGAAAATAACACTTGATGATTAAGAGGGATTGAAAATTTATTATTTCATCAATCAATAGTTTCATGATTTGGACAAGGAAATAATCTTTTAAAATGTGGTGATTTATTTTTCGAAATTCAATGTATAATTTTCTTAAAATTTTTATATTTGATTATGGAAATACTATACTTTTATAGATACTACACTCCTCATATGAAGTCAGTTTGGATCATCTTATCTACCTCATTTTCCACATTAGTTACATGAGTTATACAAATTTTTCATAAATCTTATTTACAAACATAGTGGTTGTTTGGTATACCTATGTGATGAGTATCTATATAGGGATCATAAAATTGAATTAATATCTTATTATATGAAATCATATCTAGTTTTATCTTAAGGAATGTTATTTTTTTCATTATTTATTTTGGTTGATGGTTTAATTGATTAATTGTGGATAAAAATCATCTTTTTTACCCAATTTAACCTTACTAGGGTAATCAATGGTGGTTTGATAACCAGCCTAAAATAACAGATGTGTTCCCACTATATCTTTCCATTATCCATAATTTTCAAAAAAAAGTATAATAAATATTATCTTCCTATGATTTTGGAGATGTTATAGAATCATTATCGGGTTTATATGGAATATATTCATGTCCCAAATTGAAGAGTTTTTAGATAAAGATGAAAAACAATGAATTCTAGTAAAGGTACAAAAAACACATGGTTTTCTTCTAGGATACACATCGATCCAATAAAATTTTATTGTATATGTTGAATAAATATCAATCAACCCGAAATCTATATTGATATGATCATGGTCATTATTGATATACTTAACATATATGGAGTTATCTTCCAAAACCAATGGATGTTGGTCAATGGAACCATCTTCTTTGACAAATATCAGAAAAGAAACTAATTTGAAGGTTTATTTATTAATCTCGGAAAAAATGGAAACTTATAAAATATTCACTCATTTTATCAATATGAATGATGGATGAAATAAAATATTTATTGTGTCTGCTCAATATCTAGACTAAAATATTTTACAAGACATTAAGAGTAGTGATTTATGTTGTGTTGAATACCAATGGTAGTTTTCATCCAATTTTTATTATTCTAAATTGATATTGTAAGATTTACTAGACTCTAAATGGGATCTATTCCATAGAGTACCCCATCCTACACCTAAATATTATATTTCTCTCAAGGGGTATTAAGAAATTACTATAGTGTTAATATGTATGCATGGTTTTAGCGGCCCAAAATTTTCATTCTTTTATTAATAAAAGATCTCATTTTTAAAAATGAATATTTTGATATTTTTTCAAAATAAGTACATTTATTAAATATCAAATTAAATTATATAAAATTAGATATTTCTAATATAAATTTTTATGAAGTGGACATATTGCTAAACAACAATGAAAATAAAATACATACTTGTAAACACTATAGACTCGAATTTTTTGAAGTCTAAAGTAAGTTTTATAATATGTAAAAAGATGAATACGTGATTAAAACTAGTATTTTTCAATAAATTTTATTTTTATTATAAATTAAAAATTTCATATTTAGAAAAATATGATGAGAAAATAAATGTAATTTTAGAAATTATAACATCTAAATTAAACAATGATTAATTTTTAAAATTTTTCAGAGAGTCAATATTTCGGTTAAAATATAAATATATTATAAATGTATAGAAATTATTATGAAAATATAATGAAATAAAAGTTATTTAATAAATAATAAAAATGTATTTATTGGAACCAAACTATATTATTCATTAAAATATGTATTTTATATTTATAAGATTAATTTTGAAATCCTATAATTACTCTTTTGAATAATTAGTAAATATTAATTGTTTTAAAAAGATTTATTCATGAAATGTAATCCCTTACACCTAAAATATATTACAAATTATATAATTATATTCCTTAATCTATTAAATTATAAAAAACCACTCCCTTGTTAAAAAAATTATGGGTAAAAATTTGGTAAACCCGATGGTTTTACGATTGTTGTTAACTAGATGTCAACGAACTAAGTATATAAATTTATAATATCACCCCCACTCTTTTGATATAAATACCAACCTATTGCCCCAGTTCTCTTCACTCTAAAGACATTAACCGAGAATTTACACCCATTTTAAATCTCAGGGCCCTTCTTATTGATTTTCTAATATTATTATGAGTGCTTATATAGCTTTTATAATCAATCTCTCAGTGAAAAGGATTCACTTCACCTCCCATTTTATTCAGCTACATCCCTTATATTATGAATTTTTATTATAAATTGGTTATATGTCATTATATTCATAATCATTATTTTTCGTTACAGATTTCTTTTTGTAATGAAAGACTACCTTTATATATTGTTAAACCCACTTCATTATCCATTATTATACTAATTATGTTACAGAAATAATTCATTGATATTTCATGGAACCCAATATTGATGTCAATATGAAATCAGGTTTTCATTAAATATTATCCATATAGATATTCATTTATAACATTTTTTAGTAAATAAATATATAATATTTACATTTTATCTCTTTTTTTTAAATGATGAAACAAATTTTCTAAACAAGTAACTTTGTTGAATAAATAATTGTACACCTATGAAGGGTGTTCCTTGATTTCACTCCACTACATTGGGTAATGTTTTCATCTAATGAGATACCATTTAATGTGCACGAGTCATCGTCCATGAAAACTGTGTTATGTTGCCTTAGTGATAATCCTTGAATTATATTCTTATGATGAAATGTTTTATGTTGTTGTAAAATTTCCAAAATTCCATGATATTATTATAAGAACCCAGATCTCTTTTCAAGAATGTTTTGCATTTTTTGGAGTTTATGAGAAAAATGAATTTTCTGGAAATTTCAGAAGAACACGCCGTTTACTTTCTGAGTACAGGCCGTGTACTATTTTTTGGCTCAAAGCCGTGTGCTGGTCGTGTCTGGGCCACACACGGTGTGTAAGGCTGAGGTGGAGGCCGGTTATTTTGGAGTATGGAAAAATTAGAAGTACACGCCGTGTAATCTAAAAGTACACACCGTGTACTTTATTTTTTTTCATGAAACAGACTGGGGTCACATCTAACCCTCATATTCACCTTCTTCTCCAGTTTTCGGCCATATGAAGTGACCCGTACGGCTGGATCTTCGACGGACGACCGCCTCGCCGTCCGTTCTCTAATTTGAGCACGGTCAGTTGCGTTGGAATCACAGCGGCGAGTTCTACCTTCTACTTTAGCCTTGTTTCATGATTCCTACTCATTTCCATGTTATCGTGGGATTATATTTTTATGTGTTTTCTCAGATCTACGTTGTTCTAGGGGGAATCTGTCGTTGAGGTTCACGTATATCGATCTCCTTGGATCGAGGTAAGTGGTTTGTTCCTTTCTGTAGAATGTTGATGAATTTTATGTTCAAATTCCACCAATACCCTTGAACGGGGTATTGCATGTTGCCTGTTTTTCCCTTGATGCTTTCCTTCTTTGATCGATTACTTTAGTAGAGGTTATTTCTTGTGATTATAGTATTTTGTTTGCACGCAAATTGCTTTTCCATGCTTGTTTGTCCTGTTTGGCGTTTTTCCTGTTGCCATGACTAGTCGTCGGATAGTGGAACTGTTGTTTTATTATTTTAGCTGAGCCTTAGTTGATAGCCAAATAGTTCTTGAGGTTTACTTGGATGTATACACGTTCTGAGCATGTTTAGTTACTCAAGACTGTGAGAACCTAGAGTAGTAGACCAAAGGGATAATTGATGGAAGGGATTCTATAGAGTGTCTTTAACTACATCGTGGGCCACATGGGGAATTGATGTTGAGTTCTTCCCCAGAGATCCTTTAGCGCGATACAAGACTATAGAGGGAATTGAAGGTGAGTGCTTCCCCAGAGAGTCTTCTTAATTACGTAGCTAAACCATAGGGGTGAGACTGTGTGTGCCACCCAGAGGGTTTCTAGTACTTATATGTTGAACCATAGGGGTTATACTGTCAGAGCTATCTAGAGGGTTACCTGTTTTTTTCTTTTTATTGACTGTTAACTTGTGTTCTATTCTTGTTAGAACTGTGGAATGTAGCTGTTGTGCTTTTATGTTTACTGCTTCTTGTTTTAGTACTCCCATGTATTAATTGACTGTTAGGCACAGATCTTTGGGTGGTTGCCTACTGGGATTGTATCTTACACCCTATTTGGGCCATTCTTTTGGGCCCAAGCAGACTATGTTGCTACAGGTATAGATAAGGGCAAGCGCCCTTCTACTTTAGTATCTTGACTACACCAGGAGCGGGGGAGTAAGGGACCGAGATGTGGCTCGTGATGCTGAAGAGATTATTTTTTTTCTTTTTCACTTGGTTTCAGTTTTTTTTTCAGCATGTTGTAGTGTTTTCTGTTTTCCTTAAATACTTGTACCTTCTTCATCATTTTCTTCATAGTTATATCTCTACATTGCTTCCGCTATTTGGTTTTTGTTTTCATGCATGTTGTTTACTGCTTCCGCTGTTTATTGTTGTTTCTTACCTTGTATACCTTACCGAATGAGGGCATAGTTTCCCCACCGACTCACCAAGGACCTCGCTGCTAGTCGGTAGCCTCTGTCATTCAGGGAAACGTGCTTGAGGTCATGTGGTGAACCTGGTATGGGGCACTAGTGGAGGGGATCCAGACTCGGGTCGTTACAAAGTGGTAATAGAGGAGTTCATTTCACTTGCTTTACTGTTTGGAGGCCTTAGCCAGGGATAGGACGGATTCGGTACATGGTATTAATCTGTTCCCAGGAGTAGCTAACCCATGTACATGGAAAATCCATACTACCTCATTAATTGTAGTTTTCTGGTTTTGAGATTTTATGGTTGGTATGTTTTCACCTAGAGTAATTCGTATGACTTGTGCGGTTTTTGTTTTTAAATTTTGGTTCTATTTCTGTCGCAACCTGATGAGATGAGGGTATTCCATCTCATGCATCATATAGGAACTTTTAGAAATAACTTTTCATGCATTCTTTCCATGCCATCCAGGGTGCATTAGTGATTCCATGCAGTTGTGATAGGCTCTGTGTAGATTATGCATGCTGTTGTGATAGATGCTTGATAAACTCTCTGTTGTTGTGTTAGAAAACTGGTTGTTTTGTTTTTTTCTTAAAGAGTGAACACCAAATTTTGGTTCATGAGGTGTTATGGTCCCTCATGGATCATAATATGACACCTTCCCCTTGTTTTAGTGATTCTGGAATTCTACGTAGTTTCTGAGGTACTGCCCAGAAAAACCCAGAATACACGGAGTGTACTTTAGATACAAACCATGTAGTTTCAGGCTGTGTCACTGATCGTGTGAGTATAACATGGTGTCATGGGAGTAATATTGGAAACCCGTAGTGTACCATTAGACACACCGTGTGAGTTCAGAGCCATGTACACAACCGTGTCACTAAGAACACGGGTCGGGGAAGCTCGGGTAGAACACACCGTGTCCATAGAGAAAACGTCGTGTAGTTCTATCCAGGTACCCGGTCGTGTCACGAACAACACGGGCCGACATTACCTCTCTTTCCACATGCCGTGTTTGTTTGGAACACGCCTTGTAGTCTTTCCTAGGTACCCGGTCATGTCATGAACAACATGGGACGGTGTCATCTTCTCCTATGCACGCCGTGCTTGTTTGGAGCACGCCGTGTAATGTACAGCCATGCATACAGTCGTGTACTCAACAACATGGACCACAAGAGCCTTGGCTAGTGCACGCCGTGTTTGTTTCGAACACGCCGTGTAGTCTCGAGTTGAGTCGGACCGTGTGGGTCAGCTGTGTAAGGAGACTCAGGCAGGGGAATAGTTTTCAAGTACACGCCGTGTGTGGGGGTCAACACGCTGTGTGTTGTTTGTAGTGTACACTACTTGTAGGGAAGGGGTACATTCCCATGTCAGTGGTTTCAAAAGAAATTCCGTGTAGTTTCATACAAGCCCTATAGTCATGTTTTGGAATCTTGTGTGTTTTCTTCCCCTGTTCCCATTTAGTACTCTTGTATTCTCTGTCCTTGTTTTCCTTATCTAAGGTGTTCTTTTGATCTTTCAGAGCTATGCCTCCGAGATGTCCTCTGGTTGTACATCTGTGGTCAGGCAGTGATCAGACGCCGAATATAGCAGATTAATGACTTCCTGTCGATCCCCCAGCTGAGCCAACTTTGGCACCGGGTGTCGTACCAGTTGTAGGCGCTGACGCACAGTTCCGGGAAGGATTCATGAGAATGATGCAGGCCTTCAAGGGAGGACCACCTCCTGCCTCGTCTATGGTAGACTTGACGCGGGTCTTTCAGTAGCAGTATCCTCCCACGTTCTTGGGGGAGGGAAGACCTCGGGCTGCAGAGTCATGGATGGAAGCCATGCTGACTATATTCGATCACCTGGAGACGCCTCCAGGGAGGCAGGTCAAGCTTTCCACCTACATGCTCCAAGACTCCTCCAAGAGGTGGTGGGACGTGATCTCATAGGCTGGTCAGCAGCAGGCTAAGACTTTTGAGGAGTTCCAGTGTGTGTTCTACGACTACTTCTACCTGGAGACCCTGAGGGAAGATCGTGCCCAGGAGTTCATGAGCTCAGAGTAGGGTACTCTATCTGTCATGGAGTATTCCTCTCGTTTCACTGAGCTGAAGCATTTTACACTCCTTCGGGATGGGAGTGGGGTTTTCTTGGCGAGGAAGTTTGAGGATGGACTCAGGTGGGAGATCCGCTCGTAGGTGAACATCTTCCAGCTGACTTCCATTAATTCCATTGTCAACCAGGCACTGATTGTGGAATGCAATCTGAGAGACTCTGGATCTGCGATCCAGGGTAGTTCTGCTTCCAGAGATGGCTTTCCTTTGGATAACAGCAAGAAGCGTCGTAGGGAGCCTATGCACGGTGATTTGAGGAAGCGAGACGCTTCATCAGGCAGCCTGGTGATTTGCTATCAGTGTGGCCAGATATGGAACACGAGGTCGTAGTGCCAGAGGGACCTAGTGGAGTGCCGATCTTGTAGAATGATGGGTCATCTTCAGCGTTTCTGCCAGGTTTTCTCACCAACAGCAGGTGATCGGGGTTCTTCCATGGAACCTCGTTCCAGAGCAGCACCACCAGTTTCTCACCAATCGGGGACCTGGAGTTCTTATGGCCATTCATGATGAGGTGGAGGTCGAGGACGTGGCGGTCAGCCACCGGTTCCTCAGCACCAGTAGGGCGGTTCAGCTCAGAGTGGTCAGCCAGGGGTGCAGGGCTACGGTGTGGGCCAATCCTTCACTGTGGAGCAGACTTATCATGAGCATGATCCCTGCCCTTCTACTGTTAGAGGTACAGTTTTATTAGCCTCAGTTTTATCTTCATCCCTTTTCAATACTGGTGTTACGCATAGCGTTATCTCTATAGCTGTTGTGGAGAGCCTTGGACTCTTCATCTTTTCTTCTACTGACTCGTTGACACTAGACACGCCCTTGGGGACAAGGACATCTAGTGTACACCAGTGTAGAGAGTGCCCTCTCGAGGTTGTAGGGTGTCGCTTATTATTAGATCTCTATGTCCTAGAGATGACATGCTACGATGTCATCCTTGGCATAGACATGTTGATTCCCTTCCGGGCAGTCATCGACAGTTATCGCCGCAGAGTGGGTTTCATTTCACTAGAGGGTGAATAGTTTCTACATAGAGGCGAATGGGAAGTTCGGGCGAGTCGGGTGGGACTCGAGCATCTTGGGCTAGGAGGGATGACAGCCCAGATTGCTAGTCTTTATCTGGATGATCAGGGGACTCCACAGTTGGACTTTCCTCCAGTGGTGGATCGCTTCAGGTATGTATTTCCAGAAAAATTTTTAGGTTTTCCTCCAGAGCGTGAGGAAGACTTCTCTATTGAGCTTGTGCCAGGAGCGGCACCGATGTCCATTCATCCATATAGGATAGCCACACCTGAGTTCCAGGAGCTCAAGAAGCAGTTGGAGGAGCTATAGGCTAAGGGTTTCATTCAACCCAGTAATTATCCTTGGGGTTCGCCTGTTCTATTTGCGAAGAAGGCAGACGGTACCCTTCGGCTTTGTGTGGACTATCTGAAGCTGAACTAGTTGACGATCAAGAACAGATATCCCTTTCTATGGATTGATGACCTTTTTGATCATCTTCAAGGAGCCCAGGTGTTATCGAAGATTGACTTGAGGTCCGGTTATCATCAGTTGCACGTTAGACCATCAGATATACCTCTGACAGCCTTTAAGAGCAGGTATGGTCTATACGAGTATACAGTCATGCCGTTCGGGCTCACGAACGCACCTGGATTTTTCATGGAATGGATGAACCAAGTGTTCCATCCTTACTTGGACTCCTTTGTCGTGGTCTTCATGGACGATATCTTGGTGTACTCTCACACTCGACACGACCATGCCACACATCTTCAGATCATTCTGAGTACACTAAGAGAGCATCAGCTTTATGCTAAACTCTCGAAGTGCCACTTCTGGATGGATCAGATTCACTTCTTGGGTCATGTCATCTCAGTGGCAGGAGTATCAGTGGACCCAGAGAAAGTGAGAGATGTAGTTTCCTGGGAGCATCCGAAGAACGTCTTTGAGGTAGAAAGTTTCCTAGGGATGGTGGCATACTACAGACGCTTCATTCATGACTTTTATCGTCTAGCAGCACCTTTGACAGGCCTGACCAAGAAGGGGGCTAAGTTCTTATGGTCAGATTCTTGTGAGTCAAACTTTCTGGAGCTGAAAGGGAGGTTGACGTCAGCACCGATACTAGTCTTGCCAGATCCAGGCAGGATCTACACTGTTTACTATGATGCTTCAGGTATCGGGCTGGGAGATGTGCTTATGAAGGGAGATAGATTCGTTGCGTATGGGTCTCAGCAGTTGAGGCCACATGAGGGGAACTACAATACGCACGACCTGGAGTTGGTAGCTTTTGTTCATGCCTTGTGCTGTTGGAGACACTATCTTCTAGGAGAGACCTTTGTGGTTTTCACTGACCACAAGAGTCTCAAGTAAATCTTCACACAACATGATATGAATCTGAGGCAGTGTAGGTGGGTCGAGTACCTTCAGTCTTTTGACTTAGATATCGCCTATACACTGGGAAAGGGCAATGCCATGGAAGACGCATTGAGTAGGAGAACTCAGATTCAGGCAGTTCAGGAGGCCAGTAGTGAGGGAAGCTGATGGATCTGTTCTCTGAGATGCATCTGGAGGTGCACGATAGACGGGGACATACTTTTCTATCTTCTGTAGAAGTTACCTCCACGCTACTTGATCGGGTACGGATGAGGCAGCTATCATACTCATAAGGCTTAGTCCTGCGGGAAAGTGTGTCAGGAGGGGACCCTCTTCCTGGGGGGACAGTGGGTGAGGATGAGATCTTGTGCTTCCAGGGACGTGTATGGGTGCCAGAAAACATACGCGAGGAGATGATGCGGGATTTCCATTCCTCAGTTTGGGAAGTTCATCCTGGCATCACCAATATGTATCATGACCTTCATCGCCAATACTGGGGGCTAGGTATAAAGAAGGATGTTGCTAGTTTTGTCTTGAGATGTTCTACTTGTCAGCAGGTGAAAACAGAGCATCCGCGACCAGTGGGGCTTTTACAGCAGTTACCCATTCCGGAGTGTAAGTGGAACAATAATGCGATGGACTTCGTGACCGTGTTTCCAAGATCACCTCGAGGGAACGATGTTGTTTGGGTTGTCGTCGACAGACTTACGAAGGATGCTCAATTCTTTCCGATAAAGGATACGTTCAATGTCGATGATCTGGGAGAACTTTACATCAGATAGATTGTGCGTATGCATGGAGTTCCACGCTCAATTGTTTCAGACATAGATGGGAACATTACCTCTCAGTTCTGGCAGGGACTTCAGAAGGTCTTGGGTACATAGGTACTTTTGAGTACATCTTACCATCCCCAGACTGACGACCAGTACGAGCGAACAATCCAGGTGCTTGAGGATATGCTCCGAGCTTGCATCCATGAATTTGGCGGTTCTTGGGAGAAGCATATTCCTCTGGTGGAGTTTTCTAACCACAACAGTTTCCAGGCGACCATTCAGATGGAGCCATACGAGGCATTGTACGGTAGGCCATGCCGATCACCCTTATACTGGCTGGAGGCAGGAGAGGTAGCTTTTCTGGGACCTCGTCTTGTTTAAGAGACTTCAAAGTAGATAGAGCTGATTCGGAAGAGGATGGCTACAACATAGTCTCGATAGAAGCCTTATGCTGATCAGCAGAGACGACCTCTGGAGTTCGAGGTCGGTGATCAGGTTTTCCTACGTTTCGCACCAAGGTTGGGACAAAAGAGGATTCAGAGACATGGTAAGATTTCACCACGATACGTCGGGCTGTTTGAGGTGTTGGAGAGAGTGGGCCTGGTTTCCTATAGGTTTCAGCTACCTCAGAGGTACCAGGCCATGCACGACGTCTTCTATGTCTCTCATCTCCGACGCTACTTTTCAGACCCATCTCACGCCTTTCAGCCTGAGGAAGTTGAGCTTGAAGCAGATGCACCGTTCGAGGAGTATCTGATCCAGATTGTCGATCGTAGTACGATGGTTCTCCATGGGCAGTCTGTTCCTTTGGCACGAGTGCTATGGAAGCACGGGCGAGTACAGGACGAGGCCTGGGAGAGGGAGGCCAATGTACAATCGCAGTGGCCGGAGCTAATCGAGGTTTCTCCTTCTCCTCCTCATTAGGGAAATTCGGGGATGAATTTCTTTAAGGGGGGAAGTTTGTAAGAACCAGGATCTCTTTTCAGGTATGTTTTTCTTTTTTTTGGAGTTTTTGAGAAAAATGAATATTCTTGATATTTCAAAAGTGCATGCCATGTACTTTCTGAGTACACGCTGTGTACTCTTTTCCGGATCGAAGCCGTGTGCTGTCCGTGTCCGGGCCACACACGGTGTGTAAGGCTGAGGTGGAGACCGGTTATTTCGTAGTACGGAAAAATTAGAAGTACACGTCATGTACTCTAAAAGTACACTCCGTGTACTTTTGTTTTTTTATGAAACAGACCGGGGTCACATCTAACCCTCATATTCACCTTCTTCTCTAGTTTTCGGCCGTCCGAAGTGACCCGTACGGTCGGATCATCAATGGACGACCGCCTTGCAGTCCGTTCTCCGATTCGAGAATGGTTAGTTGTGTTGGAATCGCCGCGGTGAGTTCTTCCTTCTACTTTAGCCTTGTTTCTTGATTCCTCCTTGTTTCCGAGTTATAATGGGATGATCTTTTTGTGCATTTTCTCAGATCTACGTCGTTCTAAGGGGAATCTGTCGTCGAGGTTCACGTATATCGATCTCCTCAGATCGAGGTAGGTTGTTTGTGCCTTTCCATATAAAGTTGATGAATATTATGTGGAAATTCCACCAATACCCTTGAACGGGGTATTGCGTGTTGCCTGGATTGCCCTTGATGCTTTCCTTCTTTGCTCGATTTCTTTATTTGAGGTTCTTGCTTGTGATTAGAGTATTTTTTTTGCACGCAAATTGATTTCCATGCTTGTTTTTCCTGTTTGGCATTTTTCCAGTTTCCATGCCTAGTCGTAGGATAGTGGAAATGTTGTTTTATTATTACTACTGAGCCTTAGTTGATAGCCAAGTAGTTCTTGAAGTTTACTTGGACAGTATACATGTGCTGAACATGTTTAGTTACATAGGACTTTGAGAACCTAGAGTAGTAGACCAAAGGGAGAATTGACGAAAGGGATTCTCCAGAGTGTCTTTTTAATCACGATGCGAGAACAAGTGGACAATTGACGGAAGGGCCTCTCCATAGTCTCTTTTACTACGACACTGACCACAAGGGGAATTGAAGTTGAGTGCTTCCCCAGAGAGCCTTTAGCACGATATGAGAATATATGGGGAATTGATGGTGAGTGCTTCCCTAGAGAGTCTGCTTAATTACGTAGCTGAACCAGAGGGGTGAGATTGTGTGTGCCTCCCAGAGGGTTTCTAGTACTTAGAGGTTGAACTATAGGGGTTAGACTATGAGATCTACCTAGAGGGTTACCTATTTTCTTCTTGTTGTTGACTTATTACTTGTGTGCTATGCTTGTTAGAACTGTGGAATGTAGCTGTTTTGATTTTCTGTTTACTGCTTTTTGTTTTAGTACTGCCATGTATTCATTGACTGTTTGGCACAGATATTTGGGTGGTTTCCTACTGGGATTGTATCTCACACCCTGTTTGGGCCATGCTTTTGGGCCCAAGTAGACTATGTTGTTGCAGGTATAGATAAGGGCAAGCGCCCTTCGACTTCAGGATCTTGACTGCACCAGGAGCGGGGGAGCATGGGACCGAGTCATGGCTCGCGATGCTGAGGAGATTATTTTGTTTTTCTTTTTCACTTGGTTTCAATTGTTTTTTCATCACGTTGTAGTGTTTTCTATTTTCCATAGATACTTGTACCTACTGCATACTTTTCATCATAATTATATCTCTACATTGCTTTCGCTGTTTGGTTTCTGTTGTCATGTATGTTGTTTACTGCTTCCTTCGTTTATTGTTGTTTCTTACCTTGTATACCTTACCGAATGAGGGCATAGTTTACCCACCGACTTAACAAGGCCTTCACAGCTATTCGGAAGCATCTGGAATTCGGGGAAACGTGCTTGAGGTCATGTGGCGAACCGGGTACGGGGAACCAGGGGAGGGGCTCCGGACTCGGGTTGTTACAATTATGATATCATACTTTTTTTATGAAATGATTCCATTTTATGTTATATGATCTTCATCATTATGATATCATGCTTTTTCTCATGTCTAAATATTTTATTCTCAACAATATATTTTATTCCCTTACTATGATTTATATCTCACCATTTACCATATTTAGGTTCCTATGATATCCTCAATTATATTATTATAACATTGGTATTTGGAAGAACTTGTGAAGGCCAAAATAATAAATATAATTGTTATATATGGTTTGGGTTTCTATACATTGTAGCAATGCATGGTCATTTTTTTATTTTTATTATGATAGATGAAACATTTTTTCAATCCCTATATATACGTACCAATATAGAAAAATATCAATCCTTTTGGTGAATTTTAGATTGTATTGATTGCAATAAATTAAATCCCAATCTATATAAAAACATGTAGTGATTATCTATAGTGGAAATATACCTAGGGGTAATAACCATGAAAATGATGGTTGGGTAATAACTCAATCGTTACAATGTATACACCAATATGGCCTAACTGTACACATTGTTTGACACTCCCATAAGATATTATTTGGATTATTCACATTATATTCATACACCATTATGAATTTTTGAATGTATATTTATATAATTTGATAATGTAATATATAATTAGTAATAATAGAGACTATAATAGAAAAATTACCATTTATATAATTCATTAAAACATAGAAATTAAAAAGTTAGCATATAATTGTCGTTTATGAGTTATTCCATATACATTAATTTATTTTCTTTTACTCTTATATGATAGAGTATTCTAATACCTATTTTTTTATATATTTTATATAATGTATATAAACCAGAATAATAATGACAAAAAATTATGCAATAGTCAATGAGATGATTTACCAAATTAAATGCCTAATATAATGAAATATGGAGTTGATAACCTCATGAGGATACTTACACAACTAACAAAAAATATGAATAATAATAATAATCATTAATAATTACCTCTTTATCCCTAGAGAAAACATGTTATTATTGATTCATTTATATGAAAAATGACTCCAATAATTAAAGTATCAATTGATCCCAAAATTATGGAACAATGAATTAATTATATTAAAAAAATATACCATATCCTTTAATACTCTACGAGGGAGAAATTCATGCTCATTGTTTCTAAAATATAAGTAGAACTCAATCAGTGGTGTAAAAATATCAAGAATAAAATGTATAGGGATAAAATTGGATCAATATAGTAGGAAGGAGTTAAGAATTTTTTTTTCATTACATATTTTTACTATAATATTAATCTTAAAATGGATAGGGAGTTCCTTGGAATTAATATAAGATAATGTAAATATCTTAGGTCTTGTTAGAAAAAAATTAGAAGGTTGGAATATTATCCATACAACATTATCATTGACCTTGAATAGTTCAATTCTTATTTAGTGGGTTATAGCTATGTATTCAAAAAGATTTTGGGATTAATGAATACAACATCAATAATAATATATTTTGATATTACCAAAATGTCAAGATAGATGTTGATGATTCTTAGTTGTCCGATGGAACTAGAGATATGAAGTGAAGAATGGATTTAAACACTAGATGATGGTTGTATAATTTATGTAGATGAAATAAAATAAATCTACCTATATGTCATATGTGTGAGAATATTTTTCCAAGAATATAACTTAATGAATAAAGAGTTGATGGAAATGTGGAATGGATGGGGATCTCTCTAACATCTTTAGAAAGGAAATGGTGAATTCTATAGATATGATTGGTAAAAATAAGCTTAAATTAATTATCAATTTGTAGTCTAATGATTCAAAATTAATGTACATATACTATATTAAAACCATTTCAGGAAGCTAGAGGATGTCAATGAAAATTGAGGACAAAAACATGCATGGCCATGTGAGCAAGGATTGTCTTATTCAATAACTTTTAAAAAGGGGGATATGGACTACAAAGTGTTGAAATGTATGTTGATTATTAATTCAATAATAGAAAACATACTATTTTTTATGCTCTTAAATATTCATTCATATCACTAATGTTTAGTAGATCTATTCATACACCACCTCAAAAGATGGTGAGTTTTTTTAAAATACAAAATGTGGAAATTATTTCATCTTAAAAATGTTACCCCTACCAATTCAACATTTATGTATTTAATCTCCAAACAAATTTGGTCATAAGCCCTTTTGTATAATATGATATCATGATAGGCATGGACTGTTCATATTTATATAGAGAAAAAACCTACTTTTTACCTAATTAAATAACTTTTAATATTTAAAATCATAATCACATTATATACCAAGGTAAAAAGGTGGAGAAATACTAATTAGAATATTCTTATCAAGAATTAATAGTATTTCCTTATGAGAAATATTGTCTAGCTCAAATTATTGAAGAGAAGGTGGAGAACACTCTTAAAAACATTATGATTGCAAGGGAATATAATGATGTATTCCTCAATGATTTTTAAGGCATTATTACTAATTGAGATGAGGAGATATAAATAGATCTTATACCTAAAGATTTTTCAATATACAATACTCCTAATATAAAAAACCCATTAAACTGGGGGAATTAAAGAATAAACTATAAGAGAATCCAAAAAAGGGATTGAAACAACTATGTTCTCCACATCAAGGTGCACTAGTCCTCTTTTTCACGAACAATGATTGGTTAATAATCGTATTAAATCACTACTATTAAAAAAATAAAGAGAAAAAAAATTAACCCATAAACAAATTGATTACTTGATGATCAGCTACATGGGACCTAATACCTCCCAAATGTGGATCTTTTTTTGGGATATCATTAAATAATGGTAAATGGGGATGATATTCACATGTTTAATTTTGATGAATGTTACAGACACTGTGAATTCATTGTAATTCCCACCCAACTCACTATTTCTATATGAATATACATAAATATAATTAATATTGTCTTCGGATATTACCTCAAAAAATTTATGATTGTCTTTATATATGATGTTTTGAAATACATCAAAATAAATGATAAACATGAGGATTATTTTTAAATTATTCTGTTGAATTTCAGAAAAGGATATTTATATTAAAAATTAATTAAATGTGTGTTTTGTATGAGAAAACTATCATTTGTGGGGTTTGTGATCACAAATATTTGTCTATCTATGAATTTAATATTAGATGATAAATGTAACAAATGAGAGTATATAATAGAGACTTATAGTTTACATGGATTATTTGGGTAATATTAGAGATTTTGAGAAATGTGTCATTACTATTAAACCTGAAAAACATGTTAACATGAATGGGTGTAACAATTTTTAATACTAATGAATGTTAAAATATATTTTTATACTGTCATGAGAGGATAATCACTACATTTGTAGTCACACTACTCACCCATAGTGAATGATGTTTTATCATCTATTATTCATCAAATAATGGATTAGGAAGTGTCCTTATAAAAAGATAAATTTAAATCTTATGTCTCTCGATAATTGATGGTGCATGAGAAAAATTATCAAATATATGATATGTTGTATACTTTAATTATATTTTCGTGATGAATTTGTGGAACTGTCTCTAAGGAGAAATATATATATATATATATATATTTCATAAGAGCCTTAAGTATTTATGCATATAGGAGGAGAATAACTGGATCCAATGATGATGGTTAGAGACAATCAAGTATTATGACTGTTCAATCCATTATTATCTGAGGAAAGTGAATAAAGTGGTATATTCTTTATATAAAAATAATCATTCATCTTTATCGCTTAAAAGGATTGAAAATGATCCAATCTTATTAGATTTATAATTTATGGTCATGAGAATAATATTATAAGGAATATCATCCCTCCTAGATCAAATTATTATGCAACCATAAATTTTAGAGAAGAATAGTGAAGCTTATAGGGATGATGTGGTGAATATGGATACAATATGAATTGGTAAGGCCTCAATGTTTGAAATTTATAAATAAAGAGTTATGAAAATTAGGTCACCACTCTGTGCACCCTCAAAACCTGATAAAAATAAAGGGTTGTTATTAAATAATTATTTCAACAAATTATCTATCCACCACGGGAATAAAAATTTGTATAGATATCTCGGACAGAAATATAGAATATGAAAAATGATATTTTTTAATACACATCCAAATACTTATTTTTAACCAAGTAAATGTATAAAGATAAAAATATAATGGGATAATTGAATAAATACGTATACCATTAGGGTATTGGGTAAACATCACCATGGATATTTTCATTGTTCTTCCAAAAACCTCAAAAGAAAAAAAATCTATATTGGTTGTAAGAGACCTCCTGACAAATAATACCCACTTAATTTCCATTTTATTGGTCTTCTTGTTCAATCCTATTGCAATGATATCTATTATGTAAGTGGTTAGTTTATATATGACACCACTATCAATTATATCTAATCAATAGATGAGTTTTACCTCATATTTTAAGAATATTCATCAAAATCATTTGAATGCAAAGCATAACTTCGTCACAATATATCCCATATAAACTAATCGAAAATATAAATGAACTATCCATACACATGAAGATATATTGAGAGACAACTCCATGGACTTCATATTTGGTTATAACCAACATATTCCACTTATTTGGATATCTTAAAAATATATATTTTACTCATGGATCCAAAATGGTCAATTTGAATCCCTCTATGGGAAGAGGTGTATGAAACCAACATTTTGGGATAAAGTGGGTGATAATATGATGCATGAACCAAAATGTGATAAATAAATTGTAGATATGGTCAAGTCTATTTCATAACTTTTCATAGAAGCACAATTTATAAGTAAGATCTATGTTTATAATAATCGATTAGATAGTGTGTTCCAGGCTAATAAAGATTTGGTCAAATGTATATCTTTTGTGATTAGATTAATGAGTTTTGGAAAGAATGAAAGGTTTTTTCTCATATATAATTCTAATATTAAATTATTGATTGCATCATAGATTTAGCCTACCACCTTGCAAACCTTGAGAAATTATATAAAGTATATGACATGTTCTATATATATCTTTTGAGGTAGTATACACCCAATTTATTTTTACACCTTAATGTTATAGTAAAATAATTATATTATTTATGTCTTCTTATAACACAATAATAGTAATATTAAAATGAGAATAAGATATTCTATTAAAATATTATTTTTTGGATATAGAAGTTATAACCTAGTGGTTAGATTGAAAGGTATAAAAAATAGTAATAACATATTAAAATATTAATTTAGAATTTCTATTTTATTCAAACGTAGTGTATAATTATGTGGAAATAAGAGAACTATTTTAAATAATTCCATTGAATATTAATGAATTTATTTTTCATAAATATGATTTTTGGGACCAATGTATTTTTATTATAGTATTTTATGTTAATCACTGTAGATGAAGTATTTTTGTAAAATGAATATATCAGGAAATAAATAAAATAGATTAAAATTATTCTATTAGTGGTTATTATATATATAATGAGTATAAATTCATTTTATACATCAAAATAACATTTTATTTAATAACGTTTTGAATGAATTATATTTGAGGATATTAGAATTAAATTATTCATATTTTATAAATATTATATGGAAATAAAAAAAATATTTTTCAAATAATAATGTCAAAATAATAGTAGAGATAATTGTTGGGATTTTTTTGAAATGATTGATTTTTGAGTGAATTATGAAAAAATGATTTTTTCAAAAAATAATTTATTTTCCTTAAATTATGTAACATAAAATTTCCATTATATATTGTATTTTTTTAATGTAACATATGATACACATTATTAAAAATAATACAACATATTTCATTCTAATCATAATTATTTATTTTTTCTAAGTCTAATTTTATGCTATTAGAAACATTTTTCAAAAAAATATTTTTCATTGAATTTTTCAAACATAAATAGGTGTTAATAAATTCAACTTATAAATTGATTATTGAGAATATATATTTAATATTTTTTATTGGGATTTTAATATATATTAATGGGGGGAATTTTAATTTTTATATTATGAATATTAATCAATGTAATTTCTTATTACCATGATAAATTAAAAACTAACTTAATTTGGGTTCAAAATTCTTGATAATGTCAAGAAATTTCATCATAAATATTAATTTGGGAGGGTATTTCAAAAGAATTCACCTTAATTTATAAATAAAATATATTTAGTGACACAAGATTTTGAGTAAGATAGTTATAATATTTAATATTTGAGAATAATTACGAGTCTACAACTCCCCTCACTTATAAAATGGATCCTAATATCAAGTATTATATAGACCATGTAAGAATGTTATGTTAACAATGATTTACAATAAATTACACCACATCCTTCCTCCCAATGATTTAGAGGATCTAGTGACCCAAAAATTCCAACCTATAGGGCATATGGTTTTAGAAAAAGTGGTTCTCCAAAGAGGTATGCCGCTTAACTTACTACATTAATTTTTTGTTTATTATAAATCATTTTAAAATTTCAAAACCATTCTCGAATAATATAAAAAAATTCAAAAATATATTGATATATTTTTTTATGAAATTCCCCATTCAAATCTCTTGTTCCATCCTATGGGAAATGAAAACACTGCTCTTGGTATAATTACCTAACATTACGAATTACATATTCTATTTTATTAAACAAGAATTCACATTTTAATATATTTTTTTTATATTTTTATATATTTAATATGAAATCATATAAAAGTAAACCCATACATTACTAGTGGACACTTATACTCAGTATCCGTTTTTCATAAAAGGAAACCTTTTTAAAAATAAAACGTGTTTTTATTTCATGAAATTTTTTCAATAATTTTATAATGACATCTTCTTTATCCTTACTATCCATGAAACTCGTGAGAATAATTTTAATACATTGGATGAGCACAAGAAGTATAGTAAGGCACACAAATAATGTAAATCATTATTCTAGTGAAAAGAAGAAAACCTATTAAAAACCTTTGGTGAAAAACTCATTAACATGTAAAAAATAATATAGGTTTCTTTGGAAATAATTTCCAAATAAATGTTAAATTTTGGAATACATATGGAATAACCATATGGTAAAATTCCATCTCCAGAGTATCTAATTCATTAGAGAGAAATAATGGGTCTCATCCATCATATAAGTTATATTGGGCTTATTCGTTTATCATGAGCTATAATGGGACTCAACCTTTTACATAACCTGTATCAGGAACACATGTGAAATATAATGTGGATTAACCATTCATATATAATTTAAATGGATATAATAGGGAATTAAACCCTTGAAAATTATTTTAAAAAAAATGATTAAATGACTTTTGGATATCAATATGCTATTTTATAGTAAAATTAATATTTAAAATATAAAAACCATGTTGATAATTATGAAAACATTTTGATCAAAAAAATGTTAAAAAATATAAACAAAAAATTAAATTTATAATGTTCTATGAAGGTGGGAGAAACCAATAGTTATGTATAATTTATAAACCCATTTCATTTAACTTTGTTAAAAATAGTTAAAAAAAATTGAAGGAGGGTTTCTAGAAGAAAGTCCTTAACCTAAAAATTTAAAAAGATTCCATTTATAAAAAAATTATACAACATAGAAAATTCCTATTATTTAATATTAATTTGAATATAATTACATTTTGAATAAATAAATTTAAAATAACAACATGAAAGACAAAGAATTATAAAATAAAATTTTAAAACATATAAAATAAGGTTTATTTTAAAAGTCCCTTAGCTTGAGTATGAGTAATCATGTACAATAATTTTAATAAAGAAAAAAATCCATAGGATAATTATTTAATTGGTTTAGAACGTTATTAATGATTATTTTTCCTTTTATATCACTTATTATTCTGTTATTAAAATTTCATAATTATTCATGTTCACGTTTGATGTTATGACAATATTCAGTACTTGTGTCGAAAACGAATTTTCTATGATGTAAAAATTAAAATTGGTCAAAGGTATATCATATATAGAGTAATATTAATTACATGATTATCATTTTTATATAATAATTACACTTTTAAATCAACCCATTATTTATTATTGCGGAACAATAAACTATGTTAAGATCATGGAGATGATAGGTCATACGTATGCATGAGTAACATTTTTATTTTTCAATGATCATTATGGAAAGAATATATGTAGTACCCCCAGTTTCTGGTATGTAACCCTTAATTGATGCTATTATTGTTTTTCAAAGTTAAGGGTGACGTACGGAAGAGTCGGGAGATCTTGGATTTAAGTTTGAGGTAAAGGGGAAGTCACACGGCCAGCACACGGTTTGTTTAAACCATGTGACCAAACCGTGCATGGCTGAAATGGGTAGTAGTGGCTTCGGCACGGTCAGCGCAGGGTTAAGGGAAACCGTGCGATGAGACCATGCGAGAAGGGTGGCCGAGGAAGTAGCTAACGTACGGTTAGAGAACGGTTTGTCAAACTGTGTGTGCACTTAAATTAGATCCTTAAATGTTGGATTTAACTTGTTTTTGCCTCTAATTGCTTCATTCAAGCTCTTTAGTGGCCATAACTCGGGATTACACTCCCTTGACGGTGGGAAAGCTTCACCCATGCATTCCAAAGGAGATCTGATGGCTTCTCTTAGAGAATCAAAGATGTATTATTTAGTTATGTGATCGTTCCCCTTCTTTCTTGATCATTTTCTTAGATCTGCTTAGATAGACTTCTCCTCTTCCCTCGGTTTCCAAGATCTATGCCCGTTATGGGTAGATCTAAGTGTGTGGATGCCAAATATGATGAGTTTTGGTCTTGGTTGTGTTAGGATAAGATATCTAAGGAGGGTTTATGAAAAATCGACCCGGTGTTCTTGAGTGTTCTTCATCAGTTGTTTGGTGTCCCCTAATTTGTTGAAGTAGGTGGCTTCACTCTCGATTCAACTTTCTTAGAACTTGAAGGCTTAGTTCAAATTGATTAAATTTCTGGGTTTTAAATGAGAAATTGTGGTTCAAAGCATGTTATAAATCTTCTTTAGTGATGATTTATGGGTTTTTATGGGATTATGGAAAATGAAACAATGGTTTGTGAAAACTGTTTTGGTTTCTTAATTTTAAAAATGTGATTTTAAAATATAGATTTTCTGTATTTGGAAAATGGTTTGATTGAAAAAGGTTTTCAATAAAAGGGTTGGTTTATTGAAATGGTTTTGGCATGGTTAGAATGGTGTGGTATTTTGGGCGTATTGGGTGTATGCATTCATATTTAATTTACAAGGCTTGGTTGAAATGTGACCTTGTGCTCGGTGTCAAAGGTGTAATGGAACAAGGGGAATAATTACCTTGTGACGACTTGGTAGTTTGATGAGAAACCGCTAATGAGTATGGAACTTTCATAATGATGCAAGCATCATTGATTTCACGGGTTGTAAAATTGTTGGTTTTGTGGATTTGTGAAATGGAATGGTTATGCCAAAGTGGAAATGTGAATTTGATTGGATACATTTAATGGTACCTTTTCCTGAGAGAGATGGTTTTTGTTGGAAAATGGTTTTGACATGGAAGTTGTTATATTGTGAACTATTTTGGAATTGTTTTATACCAATTTCTTTATATAAATGTGCTAACATGTATTATCCTAGAGGCATGGGTAGGGAAGTAATCGGGGAAAACCTACTGTGTTTCATTACTCACCCCTACTTTTTCTCATTGGTGCTTTTATAGATGTCATATACCGGGATGTTGGCAAAGGTAAAGTGTTTCATGTTTATAGCACTACTTCTGGATAAGTGGGATGCTTCATGATGTTGGATCATGGAGCTTGTGGAGCATAGAGTTGGGTTGTCATCATGTAGTCTTTTAGTTTGTCTTTCTGCTGTTTAATCTGTTTTAGTGTTGGTTTCTGTTGTGGTACTCTTAGTTGGTTTATGATAAAATAAATGGTTGAGTTGTATTATCTTTTATCATGCATCATTATGTTGATTAGTTTGGTAATGGTTGTTGGTTCGGTGGTATGTTTTATAAGGGTAAATCGTCCCCCACTTGTTTTGAAACCTTTCGGCATTTATTTCCATCCTTTGGCGCCTTGGGGATGTCAATTAAGGTCAAGTAATGACATGTTGTATTCTTCTTACAATAAGGATAAGTGGGTCATTACAAATGGTATCAGTTTGTTCGTTACTTGCCTAACAAGTGATCATCGATGTTCATTGTCTTAGAGTTGAAATTCATTATTGTCTATTCCTTGGATGGTTATCTTAAGAAGGATTAGGATTTTTGGAACTTGGAATGTAGAGCATAAAAAGACATAGCTTTCCTTTTTATGCTGAACTTCAACTTACATGGGAGTTGGGTACATATGTGTTTTGGATACAATTATAGGATAATAAATCTCATTATCATGGGTTTATCCAATGAGATGAGCATTACATTCATTATAGGGGAATGAATTCCCACTATGATTGCATATCACATTGTGAGAAATGAGGAAGGATTTGGTGTAAGCTGTCAATTTTTGAGAAATGGAGAAATTGTTTTCAACTGAAAGGCATTGAAAACAGTGTATTTGGTATATTTTGAAAATGGGTTGATTTTCAAAAAAGTATGTTTAATGTTTTAAAAATTGGTTGAACCTGGAAAAAAGTTAATTTTGAGTATAATGTTGTGATAGATGATGTGATAGAAATTGAAATGCTAAGCCTTTAGTTTCTAAGAAGCTAGAATAATGGTGTGCATTGTTTGTATAGAAAATGGCACCCATTAGGCATAGTAGAAACCAAATGGAAGTGGGTGTGGAGAATGTGGTCGCACCTGAGCCACAGGTGAACCAGCAGCTAGTCCAAAGTATAGTCCAAGCATTTTAGGCCGTGGACATGAGGAATCAGAGGGATGAGTCAAGGTATGTAGACCATTCTGTCTAGTTCCAGAAGTAGAATCCACCCATATTTTGGGGTGATTCTAAACCAGAAAGGGAGGAGGTGTGGCTGAGTAGGTTGAACCATATCTTCGATTTCATCAGCACACCATCAGAACTTAATGTAAAGTTGGTGACGTATAAGCTGGAGGATCTTGCACGATAGTGGTTGGAGACAGAGGTGCAGGATAAGGTGGATTAAGTCCTGAGCAGGGAGGAATATAAGGAATTGTTTAATAAAAAATTCTATACTCACACGTTCAATATCTAGAGGACAATGGACTTTTTCAGCCTGAAGTAGGAGAATCTCTCTGTCACGGTGTATGCAGCTAAATTCATGAATTTAGTGTGCTTAGCACCAGAAGATTATGCAAGTGCGTCACTGAAGGCACACATCTTTGAATCAGGGTTCCGACATGAGATTCTCTTGAAGATAGATGTGATCTGTATGACGGATTATACGAAGATGGTAAACAGAGAAAAAATATATAAAAGAGACATCTCAGAAGTTATGGGAGGAGGAAGTATGATGATAACCATGGGAATGGGTGGGAACTCTAATGTTGTGAACAATTAGAAGAGGGACACCTACTTACAAGGTGGGAGTCAGAATTGGAATCAAACATCAGGATCAGTTAATCTTCCTCTACAACCCATGATGAAAGCCGAGTGTTTTTATAGTGGATTGATTGATCAAATGAAACGAGAATGTACAGCACCACCAAGAGCATGTCACAATTGGAAGAATATGGGGTATCTTTAGTGATATTGTTGCAGTGATCCACAGTCGGGAGTTCGTGACACTTCTCAGGTGTCGCAAGCATCTTATGCTTCAATAGGGCGAGGACAGAAAAATCAGTCTCACCAGCAGGATAGATATAGCTATGGTGATTCCAAGAATAGCATGACTCCTCAGGTATGGCAATCTCAATAAGGAAATAAGGAGAAAAGTGCAGCAACAAATCAATTGTATGGAGCAGGACAGGTGATTGTGGATGACTAGTATGGACCATCTACGACAATAGGTATGATTCTTTTGAATTCTACCCTCATGAAAGTGTTTTTCGATACTGGGGCATCACATTCTTTTCTTGCTTCTCATATTGCTGATTGGCTGAACTTAAAACTTGAAATGATTCCTTCTGTGATAAAACATCAAACTCCTCTCAGTGAAGGAAAATGTAGAGACTTTGTGTGTAGATCATGTTCTATAAATATTGATGGAGCTGAGCTGATATGGGATATATCTATGTTGGAGATGGGTGTCTGTGATATAATCCTGGGTATTGATTGGTTGATAGAGTTCAGGGCTCACATCGACTGTTATAACAGAACAGTCAGTTTCGCGACTGAGATCCCGAATAACAGTTTTCCAGTAGTGGAAATGATCTCTTACCATTTGGCTGCGTTAAACATGGAATCAATGGATGAGATACCGAATAACAGTTTTCCAATAGTCTTCGATCAATTTCTTGACATTTTCCTGAAAAATTCTCAGGGTTACCACCTATGAGAGAAGTGGATTTTATGATTGATCTTCTTCTGGGGACCATTCCTATCTCACTTCTATCTTATAGGATTGCACCAATGGATTTAAAGAAATTGAATGTTTAGTTTTAAGAACTGGAACACAAAAGTTTTATTCGGCCAAGTGTGTCTCCATGGGAAAAACCAGTTTTTTTTGTAAAAAAGAAAATGTAACTTTGAGACTATGTGTGTATTATCGTTAACTTAACCAAGTTACGATAAAGAATAGATATCCACTTCAATGCATTGATTACATGTTTAATCAATTGAGGGGAGCTCATTGGTTCTCTAATATTTACTTGCGGTTAGGATATCACCAGTTGGGTGTTTGGAATGACTATATTCTAAAGACATCCTTCAGAAGTAGATATATCCACTATGAATATGTAGTCATGATTTTTGGTCTTACGAATGCACCAACAGTCTTTATGTCTTTGATGAATCATGTATTTTAGCCATATCTAGATTCTTTTGTTGTAGAGTTTGTGCAAGACATATTAGTGTATTCAATAACAAGGGTTGAGCATGAGCAACAATTGAAGATAGTGTTGGAAATCTTGAGAGACCATCAATTTTATGCCAAATTATCAAAGTGAATTTTTTGGATACAAGAGGTACAATTTTTGGGATATGTTGTTTCTGAGAATGGTGTTTTATTTGATATATAAAAGATATAAGCTATTCTTTCTTGGAAACCGCTGAAGAATGTCTTTAAAATCCGAAGATTTATTGGTCTACCTGGTTATTACCGACGCTTTGTGTATGAATTATCATTACTAGATTCGCCTATGAAAACATTGACAAAGAAGAATTCTCTTTTTCAATAGACTAAGGAATGTTAGAGATCTTTTCAAGTGATGAAACTTCACCTTACATCAGTACTCATCTTAATTTTTCCTGAATCAGGACAAGGATATGTGGTGTATTGTGACACTTTGGAAACAGGGTTATGATGTGTTCTAGTGCACAGAGATCGTTTTTTTGCTTATGGTTCAAGGGAGTTGAGGGTTCATGAGATGTATTACCCACCACACGATTTAGAGTTAGCTATAGTTGCTCATGCCTTGAAGACATGGCATCATTATCTCTTTGGTGAGAAGTTTAATGTGTTTACGGATCAAAAAAACTTGAAAAACATTTTATCACAATGAGATTTGAATCTGAGGTAGAGGATATGGATGGAGTATCTCTAGATGTTTGACTTTGACTTGATGTATACACCTGGTAAGGGAAATTCGGTGGCAGATGCATTAAGCAGAGAGTCGTATTCTTAGTTGGCGATATAAATTTCAGATGAATGGCAGTTGGGGTCACTCTTAGCTGACATGCTTGTAGAATGTGAAGACCGAGGTGATGTTGTGGTTTTCATTCTAGTTTCTCTTGTTCTTGATTTGGTGGAGATAGTAAAGGAGGCACATGCATCCGATGTAGATTGTATTGCAATGAGTTCAAAACACAATGTTGGGGAGACGATTGAGTGATGGAAAATGGATTGGAGTTCACATTTTCAGTTTTGAGATCGGATGGTTATAACTTTAACCACTCAGGAACAACTCCTTCAGTCTTACCACCGTTCTAGATGGGTTGTACATCCAGGTACATAATAGATGTATATGGCATTGAAGGAGCAGTTTTGGTTGAGCGGCATGAAACGAAAGGTAGCTGAATTTGATTCAAGGTGTTTATCTTGTCAGCAAGTTAAAGCAGAACATCAGTGGCTGATAGGAATGTTAAAGTCTTTACCTATCCTAGTGTGGAAATGGGATCATATAGCAATGGATTATGTTACAGGTCTTCCATGAACGGTCTAGAAACACGATGCCATTTGGGTGATATTGGATCATCTAAACAACGTGGCCCATTTTATCCCTAATCATCAAACTCATATGGTGTAAGTTCTTTTAAAAATATATATCTGAGAAGTGGTAATGAGACATGGGAAACCACTTTCAATCATTTCAGATAGAGATCCAAGGTTCACATCTCGTTCCTAGCGATACTTATAGAAATCCCTGGGAAATCAGTTGAATATGAGTACGACGTATCATCCTCAAATGGATGGACAATATGAAAGGATGATACAGACATTGGAAGACAAGTTTCGGGCTTGTGTAATGGATTTTTGTGGCTCATTGGTGGAGCATTTACCCTTAGTGGAGTTCTCATATAATAACAGTTATCAATCCTCGATACGCATGGCTCTATTGGAAGCATTTTATGGGCATCCTTGTCGTTCTCCACTTTGTTGGGTGGAAATGGGTCAAACTTCACTAGTCGGGATAGTACATGTCCAAGAGACAATAGATAATATCCATTTTATTATGTAAAGGATGGGTATGGGTTAGAGTCATCAGAAATATTATGCAGAGCACCATCGAAGACCGTTGTCATTCGTTGTGGTTGATCATGTTTTCTTAAGGATCTCTCTAAGACATGGACATCGTCATTTCAGGAAGCATGGAAAGCTCTATCCTAGATATATTGGCCATTTTGAGATACTGTAATGGGTTAGAGAGGTGGAAAATCTGTTGGAATTACCACCATGGTTCAGTTTGGTGCATAATGTGTTCTATGTATCTCAGTTGAAGAAGTATCAGCCCGATCCTAACTATGTGATTAGATGGGATCACGTTTACCTAAAGCCAGATGCTTCGTTGGTACATATCTCGGTGTGAATTGTGCATAGGCAGGATAATGTATTGTGTTGGAAAATCATTGGTCTAGTGAGGGTTTTGTGGAAACATGGTCAGATTTAGGAAGAGACTTGGGAACGCGAGAAAGAAATAAGAGAGCAGTGGCCAGAACTCTTTCAGACAAGAAATGGTTTTCTACATTAAGGGATGGGAAGGCCAATGGTGGGGAGAGTTTTGTACCCCTGGTTTCTAGTATGTAACCCTTACTTGAATCATTTCTTATTTTTCAAAGATAAGGGTGATGTACGGGAGAGTTGGGAGATCCTGGATTGAAGTTTGAGGCAAAGGGGAAGTCGCACAGGCGACAGGCGGTTTGTCTAAACCATGTGACCAAACTGTGCGTGGCTTACTTGGGTGGAAGTGGCTTTCGTACAGTAGGTGCACAGTTAAGGGAAACCATGCGATGAGTCCATATGACAAGGGTGGTCGAGGCCACAGCTAATGCGCGGTTAGCGCACGTTTTGTCAAACCGTGCGGACTAACCGTCCAGGCACTTAAATTAGATCCTTAAATTGTGGATCTAACACATTTTTTCCTATAATTGCTTCATTAAATAACTTAAGCATCAATAACTCGAGATTACTCTCCCTTGAAGGTTTGAAAACTTCTCCCAAGCATTCCGGAGGTGATCCGAAGTCTTCTCTTGGTGAATCAAAGCCGGATTCTTCAGTTATGTGATCGTTTTCCTTCTTTCTTGATCATTTTTATAGATCTAAATAGATCTATTTCTCCTCTCCCCTAATTTTCCAAGATCGACTCCCATTATGGGTAGATCAATGTGTGTGGATTCCAAATATAATGAGTTTTGTCCTTGGTTGTTTTAGGAAAAGAGATCTACGGAGTGTTTTTGGATAATTGAACTGGTGTTCTTAAGTGTTCTTTGTCTGTTGCATGGTTCCACCTAATTTTTTGACATATGTGGCTTCACTCTTGATTCCACTTTCATAGAACATGAATGCTTAGTTCAAATAGATTTATTTTCTTTGTTTTAATTGTGAAATTGTGGTGCAAATCATGTTATAAATCTTCATTAATGATGATTAATAGGTTTCGATGGAATTATGGAAAATGATAGAATGGTTTGTGAAAAGTTTTTTGGTTTCATGATTTTAAAATAGCGATTTTAAAATATGGATTTACTGGATTTGGAATATGGTTTGGAGGAAAAAGGTTTTCAATAAAAAGGGCTTTTTTATTGAAATGGTTTTGGCATGGTTGGAATGGTGTGGTTTTTTGGCATACTAGGTGTGTGCGTTTATATTGCATTTATGAGGATTGGTTGAAATATGACCTTGTTCTCTGTTCCAAAGGTGTATTGGAACATGAGGAATAAATACCTTGTGACGACTTGGTTGATCGATGAGAAACCACTCATGAGTATGTAACTGTCATAACGGTGCATGCATCGTTGATTTCATGGGTTGTAAAATGGTTGGTTGTGTGGATTTTTGAAATGGAATGGTTATGCCAAAGTGGAAATGTGAATTTGATTGGAATCATTACTTGGTACCTTTTCTTGGGAAAGATGGTTTTTGTTGGAAAATGGTTTTTACATGGATCTTGTTATATTGTGAACTTTTTTGGAATTTTTTTATAAAAATTGCTTTATATAAATGTGCTAACATGTATTATCCTAGAGGCATGGGTTTGGATGTCATCGGGGAAAACCTATTGTGTTTCATTACTCGCTGCCTAATTTGGCTCATTGGTGATTTTGTAGATGTCTTATACCGGGATGTTGGTAAAGGTAATGTGTTGCATGTTTATAGCACCACTTCCTGATATGTGCGTTGCTTCATGATGTTGGATCTTGGAGCTTGTGGAGCATGGATTTGGGTTGTCATCTGGTAGTCATTTAGTTTGTCTTTCCTCAATTTACTCTATTTTAGTGTTGGTTTTCACTGTGGTACTCTTAGTTGGTTTATGATAAAATAAATGGTTGAGTTGTATTATCTTTTATCATTCTTCATTTAGTTGATTAGTTAGGTTATAGTTGTTGGTTATGTGGTATGTTTTTAAAAGGATAAATTGTCCTCCACTTGTTTTGAAACCCTTCAACATTTATTGCCAGCCTTTGGTGCCATGGGGATGTTGCTTAAGGCCATGTAATGACTTGTTGTATTCTTAAGCCAATAAGGATAAGTGGGTCATTACAATGTAAGTATTTTTTTATAAGACTATAAAAATATAATTAATATGATATTTACAATTTAAATATACTAATATATATCAACTATATTATTCGGTGATGGGGAACGTATCACATCACTTTATGGAGGTGATAGTTCACCCATACATACGAAGGACATTATCATTTCTTGTCCATCAAAAGGTAAAAAAGGAATATTCTATATTATATTTTAACACAGAGAAATTTATCATTAATATAATATAAAAAACATTAATTTCATCACTATATACAGTCTTTATAGAAATTGATGAAAAAGATTATATCATTTCGCGAGGTGGTAGTTCTTCATACAGACGAATGATAAGCCGTTTCCCATTTGAAGGAAATGGAAATGAATTTATGAGTGGAGACTAACATCATTACATGTATATTTATATATATATATATGATAAAAGTATAATTATTTAATCATGGTTAAAGAAGTTTATTAGGGATTTTATGAATAAACAAAACCAAAAAACATAATTAAAATAATACATTTTCATTAGAAAATATCTTTTTTGTAACACATTAAGACAACGAAAGGTGGTGTTATGCATAAATTAAGAGATATATAATGTCTTTATAGATTATTGGAAGTAATTTGGGTTGATATTTTCCACTAAAAATTGAATTTAATGTATGATAAAAGATAATTAGTGTTTCTCTTCTCTATGAGAGGGGAGGGGCACTCTGAATATTATTCAAAATCTATTATTAATATAAATTTATTATTTATTCTTAATTCATCAAAACTGATTTTTGTTTATAATATACGATGAATTTGGGTCAAAATAATTTCATAAAATAAAAATTATTCAATTTTATTATTTTATAATCTTTATCGTTTTAAACCTTATTTGACCTTTCTAATTCTCACCATGTCCACATGTGTTCTCACATAATAAGGGAATGTATTGTTATAACAAAAAGAAAAATATTGATTATTGATTAAATCATAAAATCTATACTAATTATTTGGATGATATTTAGGTTTTTATGAATTTTATACCGTATAATAAAATATTATTTATTCTAAAATATCATTAATATCAATTTTGGAACTATTCATTATATGACTTCAAAGTCTCATAACAACACAATATTTGAGAGAGGATATTTTAAATCTTCTATAAAATGTCAATATAATACATAAAATTAATGGATGACATTTATTATCTCAAAATATATTTATTTTAATATTTTAAATATCATTTATTTGATATATCCTTTAGTTAAAGAATTACTACATCGTCATTGTGTAATATTTTAAGGTAATTATTTCTCTCATTGAAAGTAAAAATAAATTTCAATGATAAATATAAAGATATTATTTTTTTCAAATACAATTTATTTTAGAATATATCTCATAAATAACTCTCCATTAAAAAAAATTCACATATTAAAAACAAAATTATTAAAAAATTTACTTTTCTTTGAATAAAATACCATAAATGGATCCAATTAATTAAAGTGGCTTAAAGAGAAAACAAAATTGGTTTAAGGATGTTTTTTTACTAACATTAATCATAAATTAAAATAAATAAATGTCTCAGGGAAATATTCTACTGTCAATAACATTATGTTTACCTTTAATTTCCAAATTTTCCCTTAACCATGCTAATAAAATAATATTAACGTTAAAATTAATATTGTCCAAAAAAGGGGGTATATTTATTAAATTTAGACCATATGATCATAAATGTAGAATCCATTTTTTCAAATGGAAAACAACTATTTGGCTAAAATTAATAAAAAATTAATCCTTTTGGTGGGCAGAGAATACTTGTTATTAAAGTTAAAACATTCAAAATATTCAAATGTTTTTATATAAAACTTCAATGTTAAATTGATTCCAATGAACAAAATTAGATTAAATGAAATAAAATTTATTTAATGTCAATTTAAAACCATTTAAAATATAATTTACCATTAAAAAATTTATATGAAAAATCTGTTTTTAATAAAAATGTTGCATTTTTCACTATTCATTAAAACATTAAATTTCTATGAAAAATACAAAAGAATAAACAGAAATAAATTTTTATATAACTATTTCAGAAAATTTGATTATTTTTTCAAATCTAATTTATAAAAGTGTTAAAAATTTATTTAAAAAAAATAATATCTTCAAAAGGTGGAAAATTTCAATTTTTAGGAAAAATACTTCTTTTATGTATAAAATTAGAGTTGTGTCTTATATCATGTATAGAAAACACATAATAGTAAGCCTAAAAATTATATATAATATATATTTATAAATATATTTCATTTACATAACTATCAATAGTGGGTGTCTAATTTAATGGATTAAAATACACATGTTCATTTTTAAACAGTTTTTATGAAAAACATTTCATTTTCTTTTAAAAAGGGGTTTATATATATTTATAATGAATTCGTCACAAAATAATTATTTATATAAACAAGTGTCATCCATAAATTCAATATTCAATTAATAACCATCATTATAACAGATTGGTTTTAATGGAAATAATTAATTAAAATTTTTATCTATTCATTTAATCTTGATGAGGTGTATCACGTGCACTATCAAATATAGTATTTATTTTTTAAAAAATCAAGATATTATATCCTCCACATTTGGAAGCTGTTTCATTTAAATTTTGATTTTTTATAGTAAATAATGACTAAATTTTCAAAACACCTTTATTAAAATCCCACATCATAAAAAGGATTAATGATACTTTCACGTTAAATTAATGAAATGAAAGTATGAAGGTCAAATGAGATAACAAATTCCAGGATTCCATATAGGAAATCATAGACATGAATGGGAAATCATACTATCATGTTCTGATGGAGAGTTATAGAGAACCTAGTTAACATAATGATAACAATCACAAAACCATATTACAATAATGGTTTAAAAATTATATTGATTTCATATTATTAAAATATAATAGATAAAATTATTATTTTATGATTCTATTAAAATATTTGAAGAATTATTTCACAACCTAGACTAAGAACGTATGGAAATATACCTATATAAAATGTAGAGTTTCATCCTTTAATAAATTTCCTCCACAAACTCATTTTTTCTCTGAATTATGTGTATTCAAGATGAATTTTTCATGACTGAAGTAGTAGATTCCACATCCAGGGATTCAATAACTCTGAAAATATTAAAAATTTATTTATCCTATCAGAAACAATTTATGAAAACTGAAATAATTTGGATAAGATAACATAATTCCGTAAAAAAATAAGACAGTATAAAATGAAAAGATACATTTATCTCTAAAATTCAACAGTAATACATAAAGTTAAAGATATACCATTAAAAAATATCTATCCTCAAAATTATTCAAAACTCTTCAATATTATTATTGAAACCAAAAATTCAGAAGGACTTGATCACATTGTCTTCTAAGATAAATTTTAACATTTATCTTCATATATCATCAATCACTCATAATGTCTCTTACCAAAAATGAATTTTCATAAATCACATAATCACTATGATATACTAACTGATTCCATAAATAATCTGAATCATCATAAATCCACAATAAAATCAATTTTTACTCTAAAATAAAATTCAACAATTATTCCTCATAATATTATATTTACCTTAGTATTATAAGACTCCAAAAAATAGTGAATATCTTCTAAAATAATGTTTTTCAAATCATCACCAAATCATTTTGAAATACCAATCTTAACTATTAGATAAAACTCTTTTTTTCAAAATTCGAATTATACATAATCCAAATAAAATCATTTATCTAAGAAGAAAATTTTATACCAAACTAGATTTTACGAATTCCAGTGGTAGGCAATGCACTTTTATCGCCCTTCTGCTGTGGGTTTGATTCCTACATCCTTGTCAGATACGATTGGTTGTCACCCATAAAATTTTTTCACATTTTTCTAAAACAATATTACTATTTGAATAAAATTATTTTAAATATTAATTAATCCATAGAGATAAATATTTTATATCAACGGTTAACTCATACGTTTCATTTTTCATCCCAAGTTATAATAACACACATTTACCTCATAAATGAATTTCTCCAAAAATAATGCTTTTCACTTTTTAATTTCACTACATAGAGCCTCATAAGGGGTTTATATGTAAATAAACTTTTGATAATCCTAAAAATTATAAACCCGTGATGGTTACCATAATACATAAAAAAATATCCTAATGTCTAAAGTTGTCTAAAATTTCCTACGATACTAACTATAATGACCCGACCAAAAAAATTAAATAATCAATTTTTTAGAGTTGAATTCACATTTAAGGATATTTTCAATATATAGTTTTAGAGAATTAGGAAAAAAACTTACAAATAAAAAAATACATTACATGTTTACACTTATACTTTATATATATTATTTCACCAAAGGAATCCCCTTTAAAAATAATACATGTTTTCATATTTGAAACATATTCAATACATTAATCAGGAAATAATATTTTTTATTTATATTATTAAGACCTATGGAAACATTTTAAAACATTGAATGAAAAAAAATTATCAGTAAAAGACATAAATAATATAAATCATCAGTCCCATAAACACATGAAATCCCATTAAAAATCTATTCTTAAATAAATCATTAAAAGGAATATATAAATCACGTAGGTTCTTTGGGAAATTTTTACCATATCACTATTACATTCACCATTACAAATGGATTAAAAATATTTTCAACATCCATATCCAGAGTACCCAATGCATTGTTGATATATAATGGGATAACACTTTTTATATGTTATATCTGGCTAACATATTTCTTAGGAGCTATAACGAGTATCAACCTTTTTTATAAGCTATATCAGGATCAAACATGATCTATAATGAGGTACAACCATTCATATATAATTTTCATGGAGAAGTTAATGAATAAAACCCTAGAAAACTATTTTAAAACCCATGCATAAACCCATTAAGAAATTAAAATACAATTTTTTTTTGTAAAAATCACATTTTGAATATAAAAACAGTGCTCATAATAATGATACCATTTTCGTTGAAAATTACAATGAAATTTTTTAAAGGAATTATTAGGTAATAAAGTGTCATTAAATTGTGATAAACTTCTTGTGTATTATAAGATAAAAAAAATTCTTTTTTACTTCTATAAAAAGCGCTGAAACAAGGAAGTTTAGAAGAGGGTTTTGAAAATAATTTCATTTAATAAAACCTTTAATGATTAATTTTGGAAATGTTTTGAGAAAAAAAAATTACAAATTTTAATATTTATTTTCATATAAATAGATTTCTAAAAATAATTTTAAAAACATGGACATGGAAGAGAAATATTTAGGAAAAAACCATTAAAACATCTATAATAAGGAATTTTTAAAGAGTCCATTATCTTGTGTCCGACTCATCAAATATCATAATTATATTACTAAATAATAAACTTAGGTTATATTTTTTACATTATTAATAACATTATTAATGTTTATTAATCCTCTTATATCACTTTTTATCATGTTATAAAAATTCCATAATTAAAAAATTTCATGTTAGGCGTTTTGATGATATTCAGTACTTAAGTATAAAATGTATTTAGTAAGATATTAATACTGAAATCAAATCTAGAATAATATTCACGAATTTATTAACAATTTTTATATATAAATTATAATTTTAAATCAACCAATAAAGTATGATTATGAGAAATGAATTGTGTTATAATCCGGGAGATGTTAGGCCATACATATGGATAAGTAACATTTACATTTTTAAATAATAATTACTGAAATAATGTATGTATTAATTTATTTTTACATAATGACAATAATATAATAATTACTCATTTAGATATACTTAAATATTTCATCTATTTTATGTGGTGTTTAAATATTAATCATCTCACTTAATGGAGGTGATAGTCCACACATACACACCATCAGAATTAGAATTTTTTTATTCATGGAAAGGTAAGAAAAAATGAATTTTATTTTTTAATTATAATAAATATTTAATTGAAATCTTATATAAACATTAATTATATAATTATAACCATTCATGAGATATGGTTATGGGAAAAAATTATATCAGTTCATAAAGAGGTAGTTTGTGTTACACATGAACGATAATTTGTTTCCCATTTAATGGATGTGGATTTGGATTTATGTGATAATATTAACAAAATAAAATATAATTATATTTTTTATAATTGATTTCTTATTTCATCATGTTTGAGGAGTATTTAACGTAGTAGGAAGAAAAAAAGTACATAAAATAATAATTAAAAATGATATATTTTCATCAAAAAATCTTCTTTTATTAAGACCTTAAGACCACTAAGGGTGGTGTTGGACATAAAATAACAGCTTTTTAATGTGGGTATAAATTCTAGTATGTTATTTGAGAATATATGGTATGATTCAAATAGGTTTTTATCTATGAAGATTAGATAATAGGAGGATCCCTTTAATAAGAGAGGGGAGGGAAACTTATCGAATTATTAAAAATATTAAATTAATATAAATTAATATTCTTTTATAAATTGAATGAAACAAATACATTTACAATCTAGGATGATTTTTGGAATATATAATTCATAAAATTAAAATAAGACACGTTTGGACTATTTATTAATCCAAATCTTTTTATCTCAACCCTTATTTAAACATTTTAATTCCTGTAGTGATGACTTGTTTTTTACTCCATGAATAAAAATATTATTGGGCATCCAGTGACCTGGTGCACTGAGATTCCTACTAGTATGAATTTACTGATTTGGAGAATCAGAAACAAGAAAATTTTGACTGATGATAATATACAATGGAAAGGAATTTCAATGGCCTCTTGATGCTTTTCCTGTGAGAGTCTGAAGGTGGAGACAATGCTTCACTTATTTTTTCAGAGTTCTTGGGCTGCACATATTTGATCATTCTTCTCCCCTCGCCCTTGCATGGATGGAGACCCTTTCTCCATATAGGTTTTCTTAAAATCTTGGTTTCAAGGATCGGAAAGTAGAACCATGGACCACAAGGTGTGTATCATTACCCTATCCTCGATATGCTGGACTATATGGTAGGCCCACAACCATGTTCTCCTCGGCTTCAGTCACTCTTTATTATTCATGCACATGCGGTCCCGGTCCCTCGTTGTAGAGTTGGTTTTGAATCTGAATGGGGGTAAAACTTCTATCATGATCGGAAATCTCATTAGCACTCCCCGCACTCAGAATAGGGTATGCGGACAACAGTTTAAATGGGAGCCTCCTACCATTCGTCTCAAACTCAATGTGGATGGTTTCTGCTCGTAAGGAATCAATCATGAGGGGCGGCGAGGTTCTAAGGGAATTTAGTGCCTCTATTTTACTGGGATTCAGTTCATTTAATGGTATAGAAAACTTGCTTGGTGCGGATGTTTGGGCAATACTTTCATGTTTGAGGGTTTGTAGAAGGATGGGCTACTAGGTGATAGAGATTGAATTAGATTTCAAAGTTTTTATAAAATCTATTCAAGGGTGGAATTTGATGCTCTGGGAGTTGACCTACCTTATTCACCGATCCATTATAGAAACCAACCAAGGGGAGATGATACATCATAGCTGAAGGGGGATGAACTTTTCTATGGATGTGCTGGCTCACATGGGTAGACCGAAAGAGGATCTAGTGGTTTAGCATAATCTAGACTCGCTCCCTATTGAGTGCAAGAGTATTGTCTAAGGGGATTCCCTTGGCCTCCATAATTTTCATCCTCCTTGAGGGCGGCAGGGTTCTTGTTCTGTTTTTGTCTTCTTAATCCAATAAAAAACATCTTTGATTGGAATGAATATATTGTTACTATAATATTCCAAAAGAACTAAAAATTGACAATTGATTAAATTTAAAAGCATATAAAAATAATTTTTTATGACTTTATATTTTTATGAATTTTACATCATTTAATAAAATATTATTTATTTGAATATTTCATTTATGTCAATTTTGCAATTATTAATAACATTTTTTTTTTGAAAAAATAAAAATAAAATTCTTTCAAAAACGCTTTAAATCATAAAAAACGCTTTAAATAATCAAAAACATGTAAAATTAAAGTATAATATTCATTTATGACATAATTATCTCCAATTACATTTATTTTAATATTTTTAATATCATTTATTAATATTTTATGTAATTAAACAATTACAACATAATTATTTTCTAAGTCTTTAATGTAATTATTTGTTGCCTAAAAATTTAAAAAAATTACCATGTTGAAGATAATAATTTAACTTTAAATTTAATTATAGTCTAACATATCCCATATATTACTCATTATTAATAAAATTTCACTTGATAAAAAAAAGAATTAAAAAATTTACATTATTGAATAAAATACTATAAATATCATAAGTTCATCAAAATGGATCGGAGAACACCTACAATCAACATAAGTATGATTTTTTTCAACAATAAATCATCAAATAACTTTATTAAATATTTTATGGAAATTTTTTATTTTAATCAAATTATTTTAATCCATAATTACCTGATTTGTCTTTAATCATGGTAATAAAAAATATTAAAGTTACAATTCATATTTTTAGAAAATAAAAGTTTTTTCTTTAATAAATTTTGACATTATCATTCTAAAAACGGGATCCATTTTTCAAAATTTAAAAAACAGAAATGGTGAAAAAATTTTAAAATTAAACTCATTGATTGGGTGAGAAAATGGTTTGTTATAGTGAAAATATTCAAAAGATTTAAATGTTTTTATATCCAAATTCAATAATAAATTTATTTTAGTTACATAAATTTGATTAAATGATATAATAATTAATGAATTATACTTTTAATCCAATTATAAATATAATTCAAAATTATAAATTATTTAGATGAAAAAACTATTTTCAATTAAAATGTGGAATTCTCCCATATTCATCAAAATATGAAACTTATAATAAAAATACAAAAAAATCTACCAATGAAAATTGTGATATTATTCTCTCAAATAAGAATCATACATAGTCAAATAAAATTTATAAAATTACAAAACATTATATTTAATGCAATTTCACCATCAAAAGGTGACAATACTGGTTTTTTTAAATAAAATACTAGTTTTATCAGTAAAATTGGATTTGTTCTTATATCATTTCTTGTAGATATATAATATTAATTTTAAAAATTTTATTTATTATATTTTATATAAATTTCATTAATATAACCCAAAAAACTTATTTTTTTATTCATTTGTATAAAACACACCTACACACATTTAAATATTTTTCATAAAAACATTTCCTTTTTATTTAATAGGGTTTTATTTCTATTTGTAAATTATTTTTCATGAAATAAATTATTATATAAATAGGTTAAACTCATATTTTTTTAAAAAAAATTACACCCTTAATTCTAATGACTATGTTATAATGGTAAATTTTAAATAGTAATAGTTAGTTGTTTGTTTAAACTTGACATGATGTGTCATGTACACTGTTAACCATAATATTTATTTTAAAAAAACATGGGATCAAAAACCTATATACGCATAGACTACAACCTCCTCAAAGAGATGTGTGTTATTTTTTCATTACCACATCATATTGATGTTTAAAATTAGGAATTAAATAAATACATATAATATTGATGATATTATTATGATTATGAATAGATTATTTTTTACTTACTTTCTTATCCTTCTATCTGTTATAAAATGATAACATCAATCATTTGTATGTGTGGACAACCACTTTTATTATGCAGTATGATTCCTTTTTCATTAATAGCTCACATAGATGGTGATAATGACGGAAATAACAAATATATATGGTATATGTAACTTAATTCTTTTTTTATAATTTATATTATTAATATAGAATAAAATATTCTTAAAAATCTAGATGTTATAACATATTCATGTTTTGGTCGGTTTGGCTAACAACCTGATCATTTTTATAATGTTTATGTTTGGAATGATTATGTAATGTTATTTCTTGTTAAAATTATATAATAATTAACTATTTTATGTTTTAATGGTTTCATATAAATGTATATTGTTTAATAAAATCTATTCCATCTATGAAATCAAAACATCCAAAAATATAAACTTTTAGCATTTAATCAAATCTATTTCCACAAATTCCATGAAAAATATATTGGAATCTAGAATAACATTAAAAAAAATTATTACATTATCATGAAAAATTGTTAATTAATTAAACCATGACCAAGGTGTATATATATGAACATCTGAACGAAAATATATATGGGAAATGAAACAATTTAATCCCTAAGTGTTGATTTTAACAAATTATTGTTAACAAATGACTAATATGATTATATAAGTGAATCATATCCGGATTTTTATGGTTGAAAATGATTTTATATTGTTTTTATAATAAACCAATGTATATGATACATGAATTTAGAGTCTAGTTGACTAAGTGGATGTCTATTGAAAGAGATTTCACATCTAAATTCCCATTGTTTGACACTTATGTTAATTGCATCAAATGTTATATTTTGTGTGGTGTGTAAACTAATCTATTGATTAATAGAAGCATTAGTTTTATAGAATAAAATTGGTTTCAAAATCATTTTCACGTTCCCTCCCAATTTTTTTATATCTTACCATAGTTTTAATGGATTTTCATTTAAAATGATTTCTAAAATTGTTTTAAACACATTCTCCTCCATATATATTTTATTCAAAAAATATTTCAAGTTTTTTATTTGATATAATCCAATTATTATTTCCATTCATTTTCAACTATCATTTTACTATTTACATTCAGTTTTAATATAAATATTTTGAATATTTTTCAAACAGAAAACTTTTGTCTACTTTTACCGATGTGGAAAATATTTTTTTTAATATGCTACCTGAAAGAAATTTTCCACCTTCTTGAAATTTAGTTTTTAAAATAGTCCTCAATATTTTTTCCTTTTTATTCATCAAATATCCATTTTCATATTCATATAGGAATTATTTTATGAGTTTTCAATAGAAATGAGGAAGGTAACAATTATCTCTATGAAGAGAACATATTTGTTTTTTTAATATGCTATAAATTGAAAATTTTATTATCTTTTTAGAGAGAAAATTAGAATCTATGTGTTTAATTTTTTTTTATATCTATTGAAAATTATTTATGATGATGGGTGAGATCATTATAGCTCTTCAATTCCTTAGGTAATGCGATGAAGTTAAAAAATATACATTACTCCTAAAAGAATGTAAATATTGTTACCTACGCCTATAATGTCTAGAGTAAACTAATATAAGTCACTCCTATGTGAATTATAATAGAGTTATTATGTTCTAGGTTATCCTTTGATGTGATGGAGTTATCATATAAAAGATACTCAAAAAAATATTTCAATTATACTATTAGGTGCTTCCACGATTGATTTATAATGTATATAATACCCCAACATATATGAATGATTGTTATATTCTTGTAAAATATTTTTGGCGAAATATTTTGTATTTAAAAAGGTAATAAAATGAGAACATCTTTTAATAATCAATATAGTCTATTTATGGGTGAAATAATTATTTTTCAAGAATAAAATTTTTTGGGATCTCATTTTTTCTATAAAAACATCATGATTAGTATTTTTTAGATAATTCATTCATATAGAATTTTTAATGATAAACTTTCATCATTAAAGATGATTTCATGAGTAGGTAAAAAAATATTTTAACTTAAATATCATTATAAAAAATGGAAAAAATTATCTAGGATTTTATAGTATTTCAAATGTACTAATTTGTACAATTCATTTTTTTATCAGATATGAATATTTTGGTGATTTTAACATGACTTAAAATGTTTTTCATAGTGCCTAATTCTTAAAAATTACCATATAAATCATTATTTTTCAAATTTGGTGTATTTTTTAAACAACCAAAAAAGGATTAAAAAATATATATTTATGTAAGAATAATTTTTTTTAATATAAAAATAAAAATTGAGTTGAAGTGTCCACTTTATAATATACGGGACTGATATTTAAGATATTTTCATAGTTCTATACAACTAAAGACCAAAATGATCATAGGAATATTATAAAATTCAAACCTTTGTATTTAACTCATAATTATGTGTTGATTAAGTTACATGTCATTATAGTTGGCAATATAGAATGGGTTTAAATAATAGTAGAGGACATTATTTTATTTGATAAGAAACCATTAATGGTTATTATGTTAGTTTGGTCCAATACGATGGAAGTATTATTTTAACCAGAAGGATAGTACGTTACGAATAATTTTGGTTATTTTTTTGACTAAATCAAAAGTTTTGAATATAAAATTACATATATAATGTTAAATTAGTATTTATACTTTTCATAATATGTTTTATTATGATTTCATTTTATATACACACTCACACTAACTATTTCAGTTTTAATAAATTTTTATAAATTGTGAGGACCATGTTAAGAAATAATTTTTAGGATAATATGTTTTTTATTCAGATGAACCATGAAATGGGATATATTTGGTAGTGGAAACTCATATTATTATTCCAAATAAATTATCTAATGTTATTATTAGAAACATTATCCTTGGAGATTATTATAACACACCAATTAAGAATAAATTTATTTTTCATATAAGATCTAGTGGTAAAGACCATAAAAGAAAAAACATATTCAATATATTATATTTCAACAATGTTGGAAGAAGAACCTAGGGACATTTATTAGTGGAATATGAAGATATTTCATATGTTTTAGAGGGGAATAGATAATTAAACTATTAAGGGAAAAAACATTTCTGTTAATAATTGATGGGGAATACAATTCATTACAAGCTATCATTTGAATGTTTTAAATATTTAGGGTGTGGGAATTATACGAATTGTTTCCCAAGGTATAATACACCAAAAGGGGATCCAAAAGATCATAATTAAAAAATGAAGAAACTAAAAATGATATATAAGAGTTAATAAATTACTTTTTTTAATTTTTTGTTAATAAAATAATATTTAATTGATAATTATGAATCTTAGTTCATGAACATATTTTTTATTATCATAATTATTATGGAATAAAATGGATATTCTTGGAATGTTATTATGAATTAATATGAAGGATTTTGGTGTTTATATATTCTGTTTCTAGGGTAATGATGTGGTATTATATAAATTTTCTATTCATATTACTTTTGAAAGATAATATATTCAAAATTATAGATATCATATTGAGTTATTTTTTTATATATCCAATATTGGTTAATGATGTCACTGGAGATAATAATTAGGTTATATATAACATTTAGTTTTAATATTTATAGGAGAATGAATTTATATTTTTTGTATATATATTTAAAGTTAATGATAACTCTTTGGTTTACGGTCATCATTGATGTTGGGGTAATAATAGTCAATTGAGAAAAAGTGTTCTCATATATTAGAAAAATATGTTTTATTATATTGATATACATGGGATTGAAAATTTATTTGTTAACTAAGAGATTAAAATTATTTTTTAATATGGACACTATATTGGGAACATTATTTAACTAATCAAAATGGAAATATTATTATCTACAATTGAATATTATTTATAGAATATTATTTATTTATTTTTCATTATACATGTATTTATTGTGGCTTTATGGTGATTGGGGTTATTTCGTGAAGATACTTGTATATTTTTGGAGAATATATTATAAGTATATGAATATTTTTTATAGAAACCTAGGCTTCTAATATATGGATGTTATATCTTTTTAGATGAATATTCATTACATTACATAACACTTTCCTACAATCTTTTATATTTTAGTTATTTTGGAATCATGGAACACAATATTTGGAATTCTTGAGAGATCATAAACGTCTCCCTTAATGATAATCACCTTTAGTGCATATACTTAAAACCTTTCTTCATAACATAGGGAAAGGAATCCTAAGAAAGGGTGAGCTAAGATTTTTAGTAAGTGTAGACAAGGGATATATGTAAGCATCACATGAAAATAATTGTATGGGAACATGATATTATAAATTTAAAAAAACAACATATATATTAGAGATCCAAATATTGATTTATTACATAAATATTATAAATTTGTAAGACAAGAATCATAAAATAATCAATAGAAATAATCTAATCTAGTATAATATATTCAAATTAAATAGATTTCTGGAATACATATATGAATATAAAGTCATTTTCATAATAGTCAAGGATAATTTCCAGGGCTATAATAGGATAATCTATTCACTCCCAAAACCATCATAGAATTTAGGGTTTAGAACCAATACCATTATAGTGGGCATTGTCCCTTACTGAATTGGGCTCACTCCCCATTATATCCATTCTTATATCCGGAGACATGAATCATTATCCATTGAATTATAGGGTGATATATGTCCCAAACATCTCATAATGAAACCCATATTTTTGTGTTCTACAAGATCATAAAACATTCATCATATCATATCCCATGAAATTACATTGGTTTCAAAAAAAATTCAACATTTCATATCATGTGGAAAAGAGGAACTTCTAATTATCATTTCATCATAGAATAACTTAAGAATATGAGGGGTTTTATAATATTTTAACATAATATAAATCATGAAGGATAAATGTGATTTGTAAACATCATTCATTCCTAAAAATAAAGCATTATTATAAATAATAATAATTTTAACCTTGTATAATATCTCTGTTAAATAAAAAGTTACATCAATTGATGCCATCATTGATTGGAAATGATTTTGAAAGATAAATCACTTAGGAGATTTATTGAGGAAATAAATGTTCTATAAAGACAACATCTTAAAACTAAAAACTTATAAATGTTTGGAAGTTATATTCGTCGAAAATAAACTTTGAAACTTATAAAGGTATGTCAAAAATTATTTGAAATCATTTCTTGGGGAAAATATACTTTCCAAATTTTAAAATCACTTCTTATAACATAAAATATTTTTAAAATCCATTTTATTTAAAATTCATAGGAAAATTTAAAAGGAATAATTTTAAATTTTTTTAAATATTGTTTTGAGAAACATATTATTTCGATAATGAAAGAAAATTTGACATAAAAACTTCCAAATACTTTTCACGAGAAATAATTTATTTAAATATAAAAACATCCAAATAGGTAGAAAAATATTTTCTATGAAAAAATTTTAAATAACATTAACGTAATATTGATATCATTGAGGGGCCATTTGAATGGTAAATACCATTCATGTCATTTCTGTAAAAATTTATTATTCTTTTTCATATTTATGGTAAATCCAAAAAGGAATTATTTTTAAATAATACTACATTATTCATTTTAAGAAATTTTGAAAAATTAAAACATGGTTAGAAATATTTTTAAAACATCATTTTAAAAAAATGTAAAAATATTTTTTGAAAACATTTGTAATAAATATGGTTTTGGAATAAAAATTGTTTCAACCAAATATTTGATTTTTCGTGAAACAATATTTTTGAACAACTGATTATATAAAAATAGAAAATAAATCGAAAACATATATTCTCATGGAATAATTGAGTATATGAAATTACAAGAGTTTTCTTGATATATGGATCATTATATTTTACAATTCAAATCATAATCCTATACAATCCCAGCAAATGATGAGATTTTAACATAAAGTTCTTTCTACATTGTTATCGTTGAAATGTAAGATCCATGATCAAATTAAATGAAACAAAAAATATAAAGAGGATAAATAAATTTATGACATTATTTTTCCAAGGGGTTTTATATACAATTCATAATATAATCTAGGTTCATAGCATAATATATTTCTCAAACAAAGAAAAATGATAAAAAAACTCACTTTCTGATTTAGTAATATTTTGAATCGAAAGCCCCAATATAGTATTAAAATATTAAACTATATATTTCATTAAAATCTCTATTTTTATGATATATCGTGTAAAATTTTATTTATGTACATAATAAAAATGAAATGGGTTTTAAAAAGAAAATATGTCTCCTACAAATTAAGGAGAGACTAAAAATCCCTTCATATAAGTCTGTATATCATTCGTATCATTCAAAACTCATGTATAAAAAATATAATATTATATATATATATATAACAAAAAAATTACATATATAATATTATATACAAATTACTTATGTCTTTTTTCCCTTTTATTAACAAGTCCACATAAATGTCACATTTTATGTAATAACTACTTTATTTTTCATATATGTATGGATTTTTAATTTTCAGTAATTTAACATTGACCATGATTACATTATAAAAAGAACAATACAAAATACATAATTAACCTATTTGTACATCAATTATAATTTTAATACTAATCATTAAGTATGGTTTTGAGAAACCAAGTGTGTTACGATCGAGGAGATAGTAGGTCATACCTACAAAAAGATAAAATTTCAAATTTTTAATGTTATTTATAAAAAAGGTGAGTAATATCATATATTTAAATAATTTACAGAATATCATAAATATCTTATTTGTTTATCTAGAAACACCTATACATATCATCCATGTGGTGTGGTGATGAAAATAGAGTCACATAACTTCGTTAAGGTGGTAGTCCAGATGTATAAGAACGATGTTATTATCTTTTAGTGAGTGAAAAGGTAAGAAATAAAATTATATATTAACTTCTCAGAATGTTGAATATGTAATTAATATAATAATTATTTCAATTATATCAAATATATTTATCCATATTATCCTCCATATATATCTTTAATGAAAAATTATTTACATCGCTTTGTGAGGTTGTAGTCCATCATACACATGAGAGACATTATTGTATCCACTATGAAATGGAGTATAAAAATGTTATATATTATATAATTATTTAATATTTATAATTTTTATAGAAATACCATATATTAAATTTATAAAATTCATCATACTCAACTGTGATAGGTGGTAACATAAAAATAAATGTCATCAGTTCATAAGGCGGTATTCCACAGTACACACGAACAATGATTTCATAAACTCCTTGATGGGAGTGGAGATGTATTTATGTGATGAAAATAATATAGAAACCTATATGTATATTGAAGATAATTATATTATTATATAATATTATTTTAATATTAATCAAAGTTGGTGGAGGGATAAATATAATAATACTCTATTTGAAGAGCGTTATCTCTTCTTAGAGTATCATCCTTTGATTTCCACCGAAAGCCATCCTAGTTTGTCGTTCTAAAAATAATAATAATAGGATGAGGCGAAAGAAATTATAAACTAATTTTTCAGGTCATGTCCATTCCAAAAGGGTTTAAATGTGTGATGGTGAGAGGAGAGTCAGTCACCTTTTATAAGCGAGCTGTGTGTAACACTTTTAATTTTTGAAGATAAAATGGTAAACTGAAGATTGTATCATGTCATAATGTTTAAAAATATTTTATTATAGATAATTAGACCTTAAAATAGTATAAATATTTCTACAGACAAAATTTTATATTATTTTATCTTTTATAATTTTGATTTAACCCCAGATAAACCCATTTTTACCTTAATTGTAGTAATTAATTTTTAATATTCTCATAATTAAATTATTTAAAAAACTAATTTTAACATGTTATATTATATTAAATATTATAATTAAAAATATATAATCCCAATTTCCAAATTCAATTCACAGACATGCCATATTTTATTTTAAAAATAATCCCATAAGCAGAATGAGAAAGCAGGTTTTGAAAAAAAAAATTGTGGTTTAGTTTACAAAGTTTTTATATACGATTTCAAAATTCAATAGATTCCTTGGACCAAAATTAGATTAATAAATTTATAATTATAATATTTTTACTTTATAACCAATTTCAATTATATATTCACTTTATAAATAATTTAAATGAATATGCAATTTTTTATTAAAATTCCTTATTTTTCATTTTTCATGATAAAGATTTTTTATAAATTTATCAAAAACATTTACGTTAGATAATATATTTATTATTATTAAATAAATAGATTTTATTTTTTCAAAAATAATTTCTAAAATATTCATATGTTAGTTATAAAATAAGTTCATAGAATGGAACAAATATCTTTTTATAAAAATACAATTTTTAATTAAACAATTTGATTCATTATCATCTCCCGAATATAAAACACAATAGATGAATTCTAATTATTATAATGAATATATAACATATAATTTTAGTTAAAATAATTCAACAAATTGGGTTTATTAAATTTAATAAGGTAAACCATGTTTTTAAATAAAAATTTCTTTAAGAAGATGATTTATTTTAATTTCAAATAGTTTTTATTTTCTTTTTTAATTACTTGGTCTACAAAGAGTTAATTTTTTATAAATGTGTAGAACATATATTTTTTTAATTTATTTAATCCTTTTATAACCAATAATATTAATGGATTGGTGATAAAAATCATATAATAATATTTTAATAATATGACATGTTACTTTCAATCTCAGAGTAGAGTGTAATTAAAGCTATATTCGATGTTTCATGTAACAGAATCCAAAACCTGTGTTACTTGTGACATAAGCTAAAATAAATATTTCTTGTAATGTAATATAAACTCATTGTTTCATTTAATGAAAAATATCGAAGATATTATATTAATTTGAAAAAATATTTTTGAATATCTCTACGGTGTTAGATTCTACCCCTCATTAAATGATTTTCTCCCTTGAAATTCATCTTAGTCCTAGATGGTTTAACACATGAAAATACCTTTACTGAAACCCACATTGGAAAAATTAATAGTAAAACCTATCCTAAAAATGGATCATTGGAAACATATTGTTTACCAAAATTAACGCCGAATTAGGTTTCCACGTTGGAGAATATTTGAATTACGTGAAGACATGTATATAGAAGAAAGGAAAAAATAAATATAATATGTAATAAAGATCATTGATCATATGAATGTGGGTGATCCAGAGACTCTTAATGAATAAAAAACCCGAAACCAATGGGGTATGTAAAAATTCGTTTATATAATAAAAAATGGTGATAATAAGACAATATTTTATTTCATGATCATTTTCATAAATTTGACGAATATTCATAAGAAGATTTAATTATATAATTTTATCCCCTTCCCTAAGGGAAATCTTAAACACTGGTTTTTCCATGATCAATTTCTATCTAATCTCTTACTCCCAAGGAATGACGGTGACTTTTTTATACATGAAAAAATAGTGGATCATAAGAACCATAAATAGAATGATAAGTCATTCCATCTATCATTATTTATTATCACAACAAAATTGTTTGCAAAGTCTGTCCAATAAATATAAATCCTCATTAGGTATTAAAATAAATTAATCTCTAAAAACTATTCTAGTAATCAATTTAAACCATTACATACATTTGTAACATTATAACACATTAAAAATTCAAAATTTATAATGAATATGACTATATTTATCAAAATACACATAACATTAATTTCATATATATCCTAAATTATCTCTTGATTATCACATACCAAACATGTGAATACCATTATCACGTATTCTCTTGAAATATGGTAATAACATAAATTTAATTAAAAACTTATTTAGAACACACATTATTCATAATTCCTTTCATAAAAAATATATTATTGGATTTATTAATTAAATCCAAACATGTTGTAAACTTCATCAAAGATAACAAAACCAATTTTTCAAAAAATCATTAATCCATTCCAAGGTCATCAATATGGACAAATTTACTTATTCCATATCAAACATATCCTTCTATAATATGATCCTTATTTTATCAAAATTATGAACATATAAAGAGTTAACACACCATAATCATATATTTTTTAGAAAATATAACCTTTTTATTAAATCACATTCTAGTCCATTGGCATCATTAAAAATATTCTTTCAATTACATAAAGATAAACTTATATTCAAAAATCGTTATATATTTCATAATTATTTGAATTTGAATAGATAAATAAATAAATTATCCACTACTCTTTCAAACCATTAAATAGGTTTCATTATCTTATTACATCATACATCATTCATTTCATATGTTGTTTATAGTTTCTTCTTCGTCAATAACAAAACCATTTGTCATAAAACCATTCTGATTAACATCAAGATATTTCCCCATAAAACATAAATTTTTATAATGTACATACATTCCAAATATAATAAATTATATAGTCGATGAGAAATTAGGGTTACCATTATTGGCATCCCACCTTTTTATTACATAACTTTTCATTACATTTTACAAACAGTGGATTTTTAATGTCTAATATCTTGGAAATCAGGAACATAAAAGATAAGAACATAAAAAATTATTCTAATACACTTATAGGGATTCATCATAATTTCTTTATAAGTAAAATTATTTCATCTCATAACCTAGATACAAACATCAATGGAAAGGGTGAATAGAAGTCCCAGTAAGGAAATCAAGGGATTCAGTTTACTTGTGAAATCAATAAAAACATGAAAAAAACATAAAGACCTGAGAAATGGATATAGAGGAATTTCATAATTAAAATAACTTGAATAGTAACCTGAATATGTGGATAAAAATTTAATTTATACATTCATGAACATATCACCAAGGTTCATCCCCAATGTGTCATAAATATTACTAGGGTTATTTACCTAGGTATCGTGAGACTAGTCATCTCTATAGAATAAATTCTTCACCCAATGCATTGGAGTGCTATCGGAGAGCACCCTTAATATTTATTTATAATAATGTGATATACATAGATCCTAATCAAGTATTTTATAAATAACCCATAAATAGTAATAGTAATGGGTTTCACTTAAAAATCGTTATGTTTTAAGAGTTCTTAAAATATTAATCCTTATGTAATTTATAGCCCATATAAATGGAGTGACGGTTTTATGCATGAAAATTATATAATTAAATAGATAAATTTTATATATTGATTAATACCCTTGGAAATAAAAATATATTTAGGTACTCACATAAATAATACAAGAGAATTTCATGAGAAAAAGAGAGATATTTTTAGATGAAAATTCTCCTCCATAACAGCAATAAAACATGATTTTTTAAAACATTTAAATGAGAGGGGACAAGAGTCACACACTATAAAAACCCATAACACAGTATGGGTAAAGAATAAAAATAAATAAAATCATGGTATGGATATTTGTATGAAATACCATATGAAAATGAAACTCTAATGAAAATAGAATATGCGATTTCTTTTACGAATATTCCTCAACATAACGTCATCACATAAAAATTTAGAAAATATATTGAAGAGATAATAAATGGTCTACAATAAATTAGACATGAAGTGGATAGTAATAAAAATATATTATAACATACCCCCACATATGAATATGGAAATCGGAAAACAAAACATAAAAAATTAGGACTAAAAAAGGAGGGAGGAAGGTTCCCTTACCATGAACAGTAACTTCGAATGAGTGAAGGTTGAGACATTGGGGAGCTTGAGGGAACCTTGGGAGGACTCCTTATGAGGATAAAAGACTAGAACATTGTTTATTAGGATTTTGGAATGAAATTAATGATGTAATGGGTTGGTATTTATAGGTAAAGTGAGGGAATATTTAATTAATTTCCAAGGGACACCTCATCGGTGGTATTTGCAAAACCATGGGCTTGCCCCTCGTCTTTTCCCTTGGTATTGTGCACTTGGGACATCTAATAGCATATCATACTATTATCAAGTTGACCAGAATGAATACTTCATTATTACATCATTATTACATCATTAATGATTTCATCACACCCGAAACTCAAAACCGTATTTTAACTATTCAGCAAAAAACAAAACATTTTATTAAAATCTCATAAATTCACCCTATCCATAAATAGAGGATCCAAATTCAAAAATTCACCCCATTTTATGAAAATAATGTTCTAAATATTTTTAATTTAATTTTTTAAAAATAATATTTTATTTATTCAAAAACACAACTCTACAACTATAACATATTTTGTAACACCTTGAAAAAGTATTAAAGGTCCCATAAAATTATCGTATAACCATAAGTAAATAAAGTAGAAATTTATGTTTACATTTTATAAAAATAAATTTTTATTTTAAATTATTAAATTAATTCTAAAATTGTTATTAAAATATTTCTGGCATACGAAAATACCAAAAATTATGTTGATCTTATTAGACTCTTAATTTCTTTCTTGATGCAATTATAGAAGAACATTTTATGAAACTAATTTCACATTATTAATTATTTAAGGTTTAAATAACTATTTTAAAATACCCTATTCCAAAATTCATCAATAATATGGATCTTCATCCTACGTTTATCTAGACATTTGATATTCACAAATTTTACCATAAGAATAAATAAAAATTTTATTTATACCAAGAGGCTACAAAACAGTTTCTAAAGCCTTGTTACATAGCCCCTTATAAAACCTACATAGGACCTATGTTTAAGGAGTGCTATAGGGATATATTCTTGGGGTGTCTTGGAAAATATTTCCCTAGTGGTAATTTCTATCAGCTTGAACTTCTTTATTAGGTGAATCCATTAAATCATCACATGTTGAAGATCAACATGGGATTGGTTTAGAGCTATGTTGAGAGATGCTACCTCCTTCCCAATCTCTGATAGATGGGCTTCGTTTGACCCGAGTGTAGTATAAGAGGCCATCAACTATTATTTCTATACTAAGTAACCAATATCAATTGTATTTATAAATAATAATTGTAAAGTTAAGAGTTTAGATTATAACAATCATATTGAACAATAATTATATAACCGTCGAAACCCAACAACATCATTTTAATTATACTGACCTCATTAATTAAATGATATAGTTTTGTGGAGTATAAATGAAATAACACACAAATTTAGGAAATATTTATTATTCAAATGTTCGGGTCATTACATTATTCCCCCCTTAAGAAATTTCATCCCCACGATTTTAACTAGTACCCTATTAAGTGAAAATGTGTTGGTACTTCTACCTCATAGACTCCTCTTTTTCCCATACGGCTTCTTCGAATTTGTGGTTTCTCCATAACACATTAACAATGTGGGTAGTCTTGTTGTGTAGAACCTTGTCTCTATGATCCAAGATCTCCCTTGGATGATCCTCATAAGAGAGGTCATGTTCCATTTTTACCACCTCTAGATTTAGTACATGTGAAGGGTTAGGTATGTACACCCTCAAGAAGGATATGTGGAAGACATCATGAACTTGTGCTAGATTTTGAAGAAGTGCATTCCGACATGCCACTTCTCCCATGCGATCAAGGATTTCATAGGGGCCAATGTACATAGGGTTGAGCTTCCCTTTTTCGAAAACCTCATGAATATCTTCCAAGGTGAAATTCAAAGAACGAATTTTTCACTAACATCCTACTCCAAGTCACTTCAATAGTTGTTGGCATAACTCTCTTGGCAACTCTGAGCATCCTTAATGAGTTTCTATATGACATGGAAATTTTTTGTCATCTCTTTCACTAGATTAGGCCCATGAATCATTCTCTCCCCAAATTCATGCCAAAATGTAGGAGTTCTACATCGCTTGCCATATATATCCTCCTATGGTTCCATTTTAATTCTTGAGTGGAAGTTATTATTGTAAGAGAAATAAACTAAGTGGATATGTAAATCCCATCCACCTTTAAATTAAATGGATCGGGTTCTCAGCATATCCTCGAGTGTCTGAATAGTAATTTTGGAATTTCCCTCAGTTTGGGGGTGATAGGCCATACTAAAATATAATTCAGTGCTCAGAGCATGATGAATAAATCTCCATAATTTTGATGTTAACCTTGCATCATGATCAAATATGATAGAAAGTGGAACTACCTGGAGCCTTACCACTTCCTTCACGTAAATCGTGTCAAGTTGATCAGGAGAAAAATATTCCTGAAAGAAGATAAAATGGGAAGTTTTGGTGAGAAAGGGCACAATAACCCATATCACATTATTTCCTTTGTATGTTCTTAGGAGACCAGTGATGAAGTACATAGAGATATTTCCCCACTTCCCTACTGGAATGAGTAGTGGTTGTAATACCCCTTTACGAATTTCTCATTCTGCCTTCACTTACTGACATACCAGGAATCTTGAAGTATTGTAAAAAATATCCCTTTTCATATTATCCCACCAATAATGATCACGAATGTTCCTATAGATTTTTGTGATTCAAGGATGTATAGAGAAAGTAGAGCTATGAGATTTGTCCATCTGCTCATTTTTTATTTCCAGAATTGATAGAACACATATTCTTGTACAAAATATCAGTACACCTTCTTGGTCAATATTGATCTCGGGAAACTTCCCATCCTTCACAGCATTAAAATTCTTCTATAACAAATGATCTATTTTATGAGCTTTCTTGATCATCTCTAGTAATGATTGTTGAAAAATAATTTGGGTTAAGGTTGATGATATACCTTCCCTTATAATTCCCATTCCAAACATTATTAGGCCATTGATCAATGTATCTCTTTAGATCCCCATCATATAAAGAAAAATTGGGTCTTTCTTAATTAATGTATTAGAAACATTGTTTTCTCCTCCGAGATGTTAATGAATTTAGAAATCATAGTCTTTAAGAAGTTCCAAACATCTCCTCTGTCTCACTTTCAATTACTTTTGTGTGAAAATATACTTAAAACATTGCTGGTCTAAGTATATATAAAATTTCTCCCCAAAAATTTAGTACATCCATATCTTCAGAGAAAAAAAAACCAAATCCAGCTCTAGATCATGTGTATGATAGTTCTACTCATGAATATTCTACTGTCTAGATCCATAAGCAATGACTTTGTATTTTTCACGAGGAAGCACCCAATCCATTTTAAATATGCATACTTAAAAATAACAAATCATTCTCCACATGAGGTAAGATTTAACCCAATTATAGTAACCAATCTCTTCTTCAGCTGTTGGAAGATTTCCTCACACTCCTTTTTCAAGATAAACTTGACCCCTTTTCGAGTTAACATGGTTAATGGATTTGAAAGTTGTGAAAAGGTTTTCACAAACCACTTATAATATTCATTTAATCAAAAGAAATTATGGATCATAGTTATTATTATAGACCAAGGCAACTCCTCCACAACTATTTTCTTTGTAGGGTCAATTGTGATTCCATCATTGGTTACAATGTGCCCCAAGAAAGCAACTTGTTACAACTAGAATTCAGATTTGCATAACATCCCAAAAATCCTCTCCTTCCATATAGTTTAAAAATAACCCTTCAATGATCTTTATGCTACTCGTGAAATTTGGAATATATCATAATTTCATCAATAAAAACTCCCACAATGTTATCAAGGTTTTCCTTAAAGACTATATTCATCAAATCCATATAAATAGAAGGTGCATTTGTCAGTGTAAACGGCATAACAAAAAACTCATAATCCCCATATCTTGATCAAAAGACAGATTTTGGAATATCTTCTTTCTTTACCCTCAATTGATGATAAAAAGATCAATGAAAATTCTTAGAGAAGAATTGATCCCCATGAAGTTGGTAAAATAAGTCATCAATTCTTAGAAGAGGGTATATGTTCTTCACTGTGATCTCATTCAGTTCTTTACAATCAATGCATAGCTGCATCGATCCATCCTTCCTCTTCACAAATAAAACTAGTGCTCCCCATAGAGACACACTTGGTTAGATAAAACCCCTATCCAAAAGATATTGCAGTTGTTTCTTTATCTCTTCCAAATCCACATTTTAATTCCAATATAGGGTCTTTGATGTTGGACGGGATCTAGGTAAGAGTTCAATAGAGAACACTATGTCTATTTTTGGGGGAGGTCTGGGTAAATCTTCAAGAAATACACCAATATATTCAAAAATGATGGGGACATTTTATATCCCCAAACTCTCATTTCCTTCTTCTTGGCCTCCCATAAAATCTATAAAGAATGATATAAGAGGTACATATAGACAAATATTAGGTTGATATATCTCTCCTTGGAAGATAACTTTTGGTTTTCCATTCAAGACTACATAGATTTCCTTGATTCTACATTTGATCTTATCATTATACATTTAGATCCACTTCATCCCTGGTATAATGTCAAATTCCATCATGGGAATATCTACTAGATTTGAGACAATATTGTTCTCACTAAAGTAAATACTAGAGTTTCTAAACAATGACAATGCTTAGATAATCCCACAAGGATTCTTGACTGATCGCTCCATTTTATAAAAATATGTGGTTCGTTCTAAATTTTTTGCAATCATGGGGGAAATAAAGGAATGTGTATAAGAAGAATCAAACAATGTACTTTTTAGATTTGAGAGAACAAAAATTGTACGAACTGAAATATTTTTTGGCGCTTTAACTTCAGCCATAGTGATTTCAAAAGTATGAAATTGTTCCCTTGGTCGTTGTTGAGGCTGATGGTGATTCCCCTCTAATACCCTCATATTTGGACTATAATTGGAAAAGTGCCCAAGTTATCCACAATTATTGCATTGGACATATGATGTGGACTGCACCATCTTCCCTTTTTCATTAGTGTTGGGAAGTTGTGGCTTCACCTCGCTGTGAAAATTCCTCGCAATGTGTCTATCTCTACCACACTTGTAGCACTTCCTGGTCACGAGCAGGATGTTCCCTGAATGATTCATCCTACATTTATTACTCATGGGACGTTATAGTTGCCTTCCACCACTTCCCTAATCGATGATCCTCCCTATTCTTGGCTCTATTAATATTTTCTTGTCATTGGATTAATTAGACCATTTAGTCACACCAAACTTTAGTTCACCTTTCATTGAACTTCTCACTATCTCCTCAAAGATATCATATTATCAGTTGGATAGATTATTCCATTGATGAGGTCTAAATCCACCGAAGAATCTATCAACCTTAACATTTGTGTCCATGAAAAAGCTAGAGGTGTAACATTATATCCTTGAAAATTTCATATCGTAGCATCCCTCATATTCATTCTCCATTTTCTTCAGCTTGAGAAACACCTTATCTAATATTTTTCCCATCGATCCAGTGAAATACATGGTGAAGAATATCAATTTTAACTCTTTCCACTCCATAGATTCAACTCCCATTCTTGGACTGGTGTTTTTAATCAGTTCCGATGACTAATCAGCTTCTCCATCTAGGTGATAAATTTCCATGGTAACCTTTTCTTGTTTAGAAAATTAGTGCATAAAAAAAGATCATATTGATAAAGCTGATCCAATATTCATCAATCAATGGGATGGTAGATAAATGGAAGGATATTGGTCATTGATGAATAAAAGATTCAATATAATGTTGTTCCCTTCGTGGTGAAATCGGCCTCACATCTTGATTCATGTTATTTCACATAACTTGAGTCAGTTGGTTCATTATACGCATGAATATTTCCATTCCGGCTTCTATCAGAGGGTTGTTAGCACATGGTCCATTGTAGTCACCAGTTGAAAGGTTCCCCCTATTTCCTGTCATTTTATAAAATAAGAAAACCTTATTTATAAGATTATTTCATTTATGAATATTTTAACAATAAATGATTTTATGTCTTAAAACATCATGCTTTAAACAATCACATTTCTCTTTAAATCCTTCATAATGATTTATAAAAAAACTTATGATTAACCAAACATATCCCCCAGGAGTATTGTTACAAATAGTGTAGAAAGTACCATTGTAATGTACTTGGATACCTTGAGTCCAGCCTAAGACTCATTGTCAAAATTTTCACTCATAAGTACATCTGCGCCATAGCCACCTCTACCTACTAAAATCTAGACAGAGATGTATTAGCTTGATAAACCACTTACTCAATACTCACCAAAGTACCAAGAAGTATTATTATATTTAAACTTTTCTATCTGTTTCTTCCTAATTTTTTCATAGCCTAATTTGAATATATAACTAAACAATCATTTTATAGCAACTATGGCATCCCACATTTTTATTACATAACTTTTCATTACATTTTACAAATAGAGGATCATTAAAGTCTACTGTCTTGGAAATCAGTAACATAAAATAGAAAAACGTAAAACATTATTCTTATACACTTGTAGGGATTCATAATAATTTCATCCAAAGTAAAATTATTTCATCTCATAACTTAGATACATACATCAAAGGAAAGGGTGAAATGAAGGCCCAGTAAAGAAAACAAGGGAATCGGTTCACTTGTGAAATCAATAAGAACATGATTAAAATCATAATGACTTGAGAAATGGAATAAGAGGAATTTAATGATGAAAATAACTTGAACCATAACATGAATATGTTCCTAGAACATTAAATTTGGATATTCGTGAACATATCACCAAGGTTTATCCCCAAGGTGTCATAAAAATTACCAAGTTTATTAACTAAGGTATCTTGAAAATTATCATCTCTAGAGATTAAATTTGTTACCCAATGCGTTAGAGAACTATCAGAGCACACCCATAATATGTTTTTATATATATGTTATCTATATAGATCATAGTAAAAAATTTCATAAATAACCCATAGAGAGTAAAATTAATGGGTTTCATTTCAAAATCTTGACATTTTAAAAGTTCTTAAAATCTTGATCGTTATGTCATTTATAAACCATTGAAAGGGTGTGAGGGTTATATGTATGACAATTAAAGAATAAAATAGTTCAATTTTATGTATTAATGAATACCATAGGAAATAAAAATAGATTTCGGTATTCACATAAATAATACAATATAATATCTTGAGAAAAAGAGAGATATGTTTAGACGAGAATTCTGCAGCATAACGACTATATAACATAGTATTAGAAAATTTAGAAAAGAGGGGGGACAAGAGTGACACATGAATAAAAGACTAATAATAATATATGGGTATATAATAAAAAGAAATATGCTAATGGTATCGATATTAGAAGGAAATACCATATGAAAATAAAACACTGAAGAAAATAGAAGATGTGATTTCTTTTACGAAAATTCTGCAGCCTAACGGCATCACATAAAAATTCAGAAAATAAAATGAAGAGAGAGGAAAGGGACTCTCATAATTTTTAAATGAAGTGGATAGTAATAAAAATATATAATAACATACCCCCATGTATGAAAATGGAAACTGGAAGACATGACATAAAGGAAATCCTGACAAAAATGGAGGGTGGAAGGTTCCCTTACCATAAAGAGTAACATAGAATGCATGAAGGATGGGACCTTGGGGGGTTGAGGGAACCTTGGTAGGACACCTTGGGAGTCAAAAAGACTAGAACTTAATTTAGGAGGATTTTGTAATGAAGTTAATGAGGAAATGGCTTGGTAATTATGGGAAAATTGAGGTAATATTTTATTATTTTTCAAGGGACACCTTATCGGTTGTATTTGGTCATGGTATTGACCACATTGGACACCTTATAATATATATTACTATTAAAAAGCATACCAGAATTATTCCATCATTATTACATCATTATTACATCATCAATGATTTTTTTAAACACCCGAAACTCAAAAATATATTTTCACTATTCACAAAAAAAACAAAACATTTAACTAAAATCTCATAAATTCTCTCTAACCTAATATCGATGCTCTGAATTCTAAAACGAACCCCATTTTATGAAAATAATTTTTTAATAATATTTAATTTAATTTTTAAATAAAATCAATTTTTATTCAATAAAACAACTCTAGAACTATAACTTATTTTGTAACATCTTGAAAATGTAATCATGATCACCTAAAATTATTGTATAACCATAAGACAATAATTTAAAAAAATTATGATTAAATTTTATGAAAATAAATTTTTAATTTAAATTATTAAATATATTATAAAATTGTAATTTAAATATTTATAGCATACACAAACACCAATACTTATTATATGACCAGTTTTCACTCTTAAGATGACTGAATTATATTTATACACTCATGGGTGATTTTTCTATATTTTTGGGCTGATTCACAATTCATTACTATTCATATGGTTATATTACTAATCATACTTTACAATTCAACAAAAAATAAGTTGATCATATTAGACTCTAAATTTCTTATTGGTCATAATGGTAGAATACCATTTTCTGAAAATCATTTCACATTATTAATTATTTAATGTTTACGTAAATATTTTTGAATTGCCTTTTCCAAAATTCATCAATAATATGAAACATTACCCTAAATTTATTGAGACATTTTAAATTCCAAAATTTTTACATAAGAAGAAATAGATATTAATTTATACCATGAGATTCCAAAAATTTTCTAATGCCTCATTACATAGCCCCTTATAACACCTGTATAGGACCTACGTGTAAGGTGTGCTATGGTGATTGATTATTGGGGTGGATCAAACAACATTTCCTGAGTGGTTATTTCTATTATCTTGAACTTCTCCCTTTGGTGATTTTGTTCAAGCTTCACATGTTAAATCTCAGCTTGGGATTGGTCTAGAGGAAAGCCCATAGATGCTACCTCCTTCCCAAGCTTTAAGAGATGTGCTTCATATGGCCCGTGTCTAATGGGTGAGGACATCGACTCTTCTTTCTATATTATTTAACCAATATCACATGTATTTATAAACAATAATCAAAATGATAAGAGATTAGCTTCCAACAGTCATGTTGACCTACGATTGTATAACAGTCGAAACCTAATGGTATCATTTTAATTATACGCACTTCATTAATTAAAGGATATAGTTTTGTGGAGTATAAAATGAAATAACAAACCAATTTATGAAACAAATATTATTTAAAAGTTCGGGTCGTTACACTATTATTCTCATCCATTGTGTTAACATAACTTTTTTATTTTCCTTTAAAATTAATTTATTTGTTCTATTCTTTTCCATGATCAAAATAACTTACCATCCCTATAATACATTCCATTGAACTATTAATCCCAAATTATTCACAAATATGAAACTAAATCTTCTTCCATCCATGGTTATCATTACCTAACGTCTCATCTATATATATCATTCTCCTCTATGATGAGTCTGAGAGTGGATTAAGGTGCATAATTTTATTCATATATCAGGATAAATGATTAGGAATAATCACAACATCCTTCACTATAGTCATTAACCTATTTTTATGCTCCTCCTACAAATTAATGTTAGATTATATTTTAACCCAATTCCTTAAAGCTTACACCATTAACTAAAAAAATAATAATAGTGTGAGAAATTATAATCATAATTGAAAACCAAATAATCCAAAAATCACTTATAAGATGGATAAATCATGGTATCTTATTTATTAAATATGAAACCATATTTTTATCCTAGTTTAGTTATAGTAATCTTCTATATAAATCCTTCATGATGGTTCATAATGATTGTGTGAATTTCAAAATCATAAACCCAGGGAATGTCAAAACAGGTCTGAAACAAGGTCTTTTTTATGCAAAAGATCATGATTGAGTCTATCTCAATTCACCGTTTCTATATTTATTACTCCTAGGTACGTCTTTTACAGAGCTAAATCCCTTTATAGTATACATACAAAGTCATAATTTCATTGATTCATCTTATTCTACCTTTTACCAAAATTCTAAATCATTTTCCTATACACTGACTCACCCATAGAAATATTCTTAGAGACATCCTTAGAACTATCCTTAGAAATACAACATGGGATATCAAAAAAAATCTTCATCCTAGATTTAAAAGTTTAACTAAAAATTTCATTTGATACCAACTATAGGGACTTGAACTTCACAAACATAGATATTTCATATTTTTGGAAAAATAATCATTATATTACACAAATCAAGCATAAGGATTATTATAGTTTAGTGTATTTTGATATTTGGAACATAATATTATTAATTCATGAAATATCTTCAATGTATCCAATAAATATCTCTCCCTTTATTACTCATATATAAAACCATTCTTTATAACCATTATTAATGGAACATAAGAAAGGGTGAGCTCAGATTCTCAGTAAGTCTAAATAAAGGATATATATAATAATAAAATGAACATAACAATATAAAAACATGATTTTAATATTTAAACAACATAACCTACCTATCAAAGAACATCAAAAAATTTAGTCGTTTTCTAACATGATCATATCTATTGGTAAATGTACATTTATTATTGGTAAAACATTTTACCAACAAATATGTCCCTAACACTAAACTATCAATAAAAACATTGTCGTGAGATGTTATTATGTCAAATAATTTAGTTTTGTAAAAATTATAGTAATACCTAAAGATAATATATATGTTGGTCGAAGTGTTTAGAAACAAATTCATATGAAAAATATATCTGTTGGTAATAACATTACAAATAGATAATATGAATTTATAAATTACATATAAAATAAAAAAATATTAATTATTATTACTAATAATATTTCATTTGATATGTATCAATGTATTATATATAATACACATATTTTAATTATTAAACATGAATGTTATCCACAGGTCAAAATATTGAAAAATATAAATAATATTAATAATGAAATCTAATAAAAAATCAATCCATACATGTTTGAAGTTTCTCAATGCCTAAAATGATTATTAAAAAACATAAAAACCAGGATTCATCCTTTCCCCTACACCACCACCCACATGAAAAAAAAGGGTATTATATAATCCACTAACATACATATTCACCACAATCCTTTAGTATTAAAACATTTTAAACCTTGGTAAAAGAATGGTATCTTTATGGCCTAATGCCAAATATCTGACATCACCCCACAACTAGGCCACTTGAAGAAACAAATCAAGTCCATAGTTCCCATACTAAGGAATTTCTAGTCGATGTAGTCCAATCATTTAGCTCCAAGAACGAAACCACAACACAACCAAAAAACACACCCACAAATTAGTGAAAACAAATTACATTAATTGAAGTCAAAATAGAAATAAATGAAAATATAAAAAAATATATGCCTAGAATGAGTTATTTTTTCCATGCTAAACACTAATTTTAGAAACAACCCACTAAAAAAGAACTTTAAATGATCACTTGAGTAGTACTAGTAATGAAATAGTCTATAATGTACCTTATTGGATCTCTATGCTATAGCCGATGTGAACTAGCCACAAAAACCACACGCAACCAAATAGAAAATCCACAAATCGACACCAAATATTTTCATGAATTAAATTCAAAATAGAAATAATTATATGTATAAAAAATGATCTACATAGAATCATAATTTTTACCCCACTAACATCTAATTTAACAACAAAAAAAAAATAAACTAAAATGCCACTTAGTAACACTAGAAATGAATCCTCCTATAAAAACATACAATAGTAGTGTCCTTATACACATTAGAAAAACATTTTATTGACATTGAAAAAGATAACAGAAATAATCTGATGTCATGAGAAGTGATTTACATAAATAAAAAAAATTCTTTTCAATATTATGGTAGTAAGTGCAATATTTTATTCTTCGATGTATGAATTAAATAAAAATGTTATCATTTTTTATTATTTTGTATAAATGGTGAAATACTTTTATTTTGAATTGGTTCAATATTCTTTCTTAATATTTTTTATCTCCCCAATGTCAAAGATATTTATCAATTATATATAATAGCCTTATAGAACATCTAAATAACCATTATAATATGAACACAATTGATTATAAAATCCAATTAATCACTTAAATGTTAGCATGATATTCTATTTGTTGGGGTATGAAATGAATTTTTATACTCATAGATTATAGATACTTACAGAAAATTATAGTACACTATACTAGATATCCCTAGGCGTCCTAGCCTAGAAATATTCCAAAAGAAGACCCCTAGGGATCGAAGATCAAAGAAACTACACAAACTCTCATATATATAAAACATGAATAAACTAGAAATAATTAGTATGATCGGGATAAGAATTAAAAATCAACACATATTCATAAAACATTAAACAAACAGAACAAAACTGTAATGAAAATCTCATATTTTTATATAAAGATATCTGGAAAGCCCTAAATCATACATTCCCACTCACAAATGGCGTAGGAAATAACCACTACAATTAACCATTATAACCCTTACTGATTCATGAATTATGAAAAATAAAACAACTGAACACCCCCCAACTACATAATGAATAAGTGTGACACTAGAAAAACAACCACAATCAAATCTATGTGAGATTAAATACCCAAGATATAATCATATATGTTTTCCCATTAAGGAAGGAAATATGACATGTAATTCCATATAAGAAGATCATACATACTATAAACGGGATAGAGGAAAAAAACATGTGACCACATCTAAGAATAATAGTCATATCCTAATATGGTTCAACCAGTTAAAGAAATTAAAACCCCTGATATACGAGATTCCTTAACCCAACAAGCCCAAATAAAAAGTCATGATGATTGAATGAAAAATATTAATAGATCTAAATAAAAAAACTCAACCATGATTTCAGATCTAGAGAGTGGGTGAATGAAATGTTAACCAAAAACATCAATAAGAAACACATTGAAGCACATTGGTGTATGAACCCTCAAATGTGTTTAGAGAAAGGAGCATTAATTTATTAAAAAAATAATATAACATATAATATTATTTCATTTTATAATAATATATGAAATAATATAAAATTTTATAACACAGATAAGTATAATGAGATATTATAATAAATTTCATATAACAGAAATATAATCTTTAAAAGAAACAAACCCAGACAACTTCAGTACCAATGAAGAACCATAAGTCACAGTTATGTCACATGCTTCATCTCAAAGATCAATACTAAAAAAAACCAAAAATCATACCCACAATTGAGTGAAAAATATCTTCACGAAATGAAATAAAAAATTAAAATTAAAAAAATTGATCTGCATAGAATGCGAATTTTTCATTCATCATCCATGCTTCCATATCAACAAGTCAATTCAACTCCAGTAAAACTGGTAAACCTCATGTTTCTATAATGTCAGATCCTTCAGCTCCATGATCTACAACACATATAAAAAAATATCATACCCAAAAATATGTAAAACATATCTATATGAATTGATCCCAAAACAAAAATAAATGAAAATATAAAAAAATTATGGATAGTATATATATTTTACATTCATCATCTTTATTATCATGTCAATAAGGAAGCTCATATATGTTCTATTAGGGTTCAATATGCTTAATCTGGGAGTTTGTTTCATATGTTCAAAAGGGTTTGTTAACCAAAAATTCATAAAATTCCCTCCAAATAAAATTAATATTTCTAAAGATCGTCAATATTAAAACTATATAGGATTGGAAAAAATGAAAATGACTCTTTTTTAATAAAAATTGAATCTATTTTCAATTAAAACCCATATACTTCTTCATTTCGATGTTGTAATGCTACTAGATTATCAAAAATAGTTTTAGAAATTATCAATTAAAATATTCATGATCTTCCTAGAAAATTCGATATTTTAGAATGAAATAGAAGATAACCAAATGAAACAATCCAGAGCATCATCCCATGTGATAAGAAATTTTATTTCATCTAGAGAGACTCTATAGAAGTATGTAATTATCATCCAAAGTCAACCAAAAAAATATAATAACATGAAATCTCGTTTAATCTGAATTTTTCTGAAGTCCTAAAATAATTAAATTCAATTAAATCATTATATATACATGATTCTATGTTCTGAAAACTATAGAGGATGTTCATACCTGATAAGAGGTCCAAAAATGGATGGATTGAGTGTGATATGGTTTTATTTCCATGCCCCTCTTTCCACCTTGTCTCTATAGTTGAAAGTGGAAAAAACAATCCAACAACAGTGGATAAGGGAGTTGGAGGTTGTAGATAATCGACATTGTGGGTGTGTGGTATGATGGACAGGTTGTGTGAGATTAGGTGGGAATCACTACTATGTGGGTAGTGCTGGACGAATATTGGGATGCCTTCGTGCGGGCGATGAGGTTCGGGAGGCCATTATGTGGGTGGTAGGGATAAAGACTGGAAGGACATCAAGCGGGTTGCAAGGACGAAGATGAAGAGGACATCGCGTGGGTGGTGGGGATGAAGACCGATAGACCATCAAGCAGGTAGTGGGGATTAGGAGGTCATCACGTGTGTGATAATGGATGAGGATTAGGAGGCCATCGTGCGGGTTGTGAGTATCTGGATTCCCTCACATGGGTGGTGAGGGATGAACATCAGGAGGCCATCGATTGAGCGACACAGATGAAGATTGGGAATCACGTGGGCGGTGGGGATGGTTCCGGGAGGCCATCATGCTAGTAGAGGTGAATATATTTGTCTTTTTCATTATTTTTCCTTTTTTAAAATGACCGATTAAAATATGGTTATATTTGTTATAATTGTAATATAAATTTTTTAGTAAACAATTACATATATAAATGTTATTGTTAACTGATTTGTGTGTAGTAAATAACATATTTATACATTGAAAATAAAATAATGGAAAAAAATAATTAATTAAAATAGATTCGATTGATGGTAAGAAAAATATTGTTATCAATATGATAAAGTGACAAATTGAATGGTTAGTAAAATATATGTTGGTATTATACAATTATAAACAACATATATATGTGTTGGTAAAAGGAAATGTTGGTGCAATATTTTAATACCAATAAAACATAATATATATTTGAATTAGTCAATTTTTATGAACATGTATATTATTTTTTAAAATATTTTAAGTGGTAAACGTCAATTGTTTTTGTAGTGGAACATAATATTGATTCCTGAAATAAGTATTTTAAGTTCATAATATAGGAATCAGAAAAAAAATAAATTAAAATTATCCAGGAGAGAATAAAATTGGAGTAATATCTAAATTTTTTTCACACACATAAGCATATAAAATCATTCCCATAGCAGTCAAGGATCTTTGCGAAGACTATAATAGTGGAATGAGATCACTCTTCAAACCATCATAGTAGTCTATTTTCACTCCAAATACCATCATTGTTGAAAGATTTATTTATTTAATTTTGTTCACTAAATATCCATTCCCTGACTATATCATGGGAAATAAATCATTATCTAATTCATTATAGGGAGATATAGGTCCCACCCATCTAATAATGAAAATTATATTTATCTGTTTATAAATATCACCAGAAAATAATCATATAATAACCCATATAATGTAATGGGGTTTAGAAACATTTCATCATGATGCAAACCATAGAAAATAATACTGTTTCAAAATAATTTTTATCATTTCATCATTGCATAAACAATGAAATGAGATGGATTCATAAGAATTTTATCATAGTATACCCTTGGGAAGAGAAATGGGTTTCAAAAACATCATTCTATCGTAAACATAATCCATTCAAATAAATAATAAGAAGGATATCCTTGTATTATATATCTGGTAAAGAAAATTTTACATCAATGTATGTCATAATTGGTCAAAAATGACATGGAATGATAAATTAGTTGAACATTTGAGGAGGAAAACTACTTTTCTTTCTAAATATGCATTTAAAACTAAAAGTTTTTATAACATTTTTGAATTTATATTCATTTAATATAAATGTTGAAACATATGATGACATATTTAAAAATCATTTAAAACATTTATTGTGGAAAATACAATTTCTTCTTTTATGTTGTAAATATATAATACATTTTGAGAATTATTTTATTTTAAAATAATATTGAAAACATATAAAGAAGTTTTAATATCATTTTAATTTTTTTGAGGAAACTAGCCTTTACCTATTGAAAAACACTTTGTAAAACATTTTGAAAATTCATTTCTATATGAAATAATTTAATTAAAATAAAAATATTTCTCAAATAATAATTTAATTGTTTTATTTGAAATCAAATTTTACAACTGTTATGGATTCCTTGTAATTAATTTGAAGTTATGATAGTCAGAAATAATATTCATGTCTTGCATGTTTAAAATAAGGTTTGTACACATTTTTGGTAAAATCCATTCGGGAATTGTTTTTGAAGACAACATTATGATTCATTTTTAAAAAATAAAAAAAATTGGTAAAAATGTTACTATTAAGTAATTTAAAAAAACACTTACAATAATTTTTATTCCAATTTTATAAAATAAGGTTTTGGATGAAAAGGGGTTTTAATCTAAAGAAAGGTTTCATTTTAAAACATTAATTTTGATCTATTTAGTGCATAAATAGTGGATAATTAATGGAAAACATTTATTCTCATGAAATAACTATATGAGAATATAATTAATGAGTTTAATTAAGATTTACATCAATTTATTTCATCATTGGAAGCATAATCATATACAATACTGATAAATGATGAGATTATAACATATATCTCTTACCGCATTGGTAACATTGAAATGCAAGCCACAAGAAAAAATTTAATGGAACATAAATTCATGAAGATAAAAAACTTCTGGATATTTAATTTTAAATTTTCTGTATAAAAACATCATAAAATAATACAGGTTCACAGTATATCATATGTCTCAAAGATGATAAATTGGGATATAAATCCCTTGCCGATTTATTAATCCATTGAATCATAACCCCAATAATTCATAAAATAAAATCAAACATTACATATAATTAAAATGTGGATATTCATGATTTATCTTTTTAAAGGGGAAGTATATACACTACACAAATTTAAAGGGTTTTGAATATGGCATTTGTCTCCGATAAATTAAAGAGACACTGAAAATCCCTTATTGTAAGACTCAAAGTCCCTTATTCTAATTATAACCTCCTATATAATAAATATAATTTTATTATAAATCTATTTAATAACCAACAATAAAAATATAATACCCAATATAATTTAAATATGTCCATTTATTACTTTTGTATTAACAATTCTGTGTTATAATCATGTTTTTTGTAACATCTGCCTTATTTTTCATATATGTTTGAATCTTTTATTTTCATTCCTATTACTATTATCAAGGTACCATCATATCCGTGACAATTTTAATTAAAAAATATCATATTTAAACAGAAATTATACTTTTAATAACTTTCTTGAATGCTGGTATTGAGAAATTTGGAACATTGTGATCATAGAGATGGTAGGTTGTAAGTACACCAGAGTATCATTTCCATTTTTCAATGATAATTATGGAAATAATGTAAGTAATATATTACATTTAAATATTTATAAAAATATCAAAATTTCAATATTATTTATTTATATATACTTATATATATCATACATGAGGTTTGAGAATTAAAATAGAGACACAACACTTTGTGAAGGTGATAGTCCACACGTACTAGAAACAAAGTTCTCATCATTCAGTTTGTGAAAAATTAAGAAAGAAAATGATATATAATCTTTTAAGAATTATAAATATGTAATTAATATAATAATTATTTAATTTATGACACATATATTTATCCTTGTTGATTTTCACCTAATGCATTAGTGAGAAGAGAATCGTATCACTTCTCGAGGACGTATCCTACCGTACACACATATGATTTTATCATATCCCCTAAGGAATGGAATTTAAATATGTTATATATGATATAACCAAACCAGAGGTGAAATTGTTTTAAAAATAGAATATATTTAATTTTAATCCATCATCATATAAAATCATGAGATGTGATAATGGAAAAATAAATTACATCGATTTCTGAGGTGGTAGTCCTCTATACATATGAACGATGATCTTGAAACCCATTTGTTAGATGTAGAGATAGTTATTGGTCATTAAAAACCCATATAATCATATAATTTTATAAAATATATTGACATTACTATTTCATAACGTTTTAATATGAATTTAATGAGCTGGAGGAAGAAACAAAATAAAAAACCATGATGGGGAACATAACCACCACTTTGGGTATCCTCCATAGGTTTGTATAAAAATCCCTCAAATTTTTTATTTCCATTACAAATAAAAAATCTTGTATTATAAGATGTAATTTTTATGGTTTTTCTAGTTATTTTCAAAACTAAGTGATCTTACAGTTTGAAGAGAAGAGGAGAGTGGTTGGACTTTTATAAGTTAGGTGAGTAGCAAAGTTGTTATTTAGGAAAAGAAAGAGGTGGCCCACATTTTTCTTAGTCAAAAAGTTTAAAAAATGAAATAATATGTAAAATTTGATATTATAGGGTCTAAATATTAAAATCAAACATATTTAATGTATTTTTATTTCATTTTGACACATATCAATTTAGTTTGACCCTTGGTAAAACAATTTTTACATTAACGTAAATTAATTTGTAATATTTTCAGAATTCAATTTAGTAAAAATATAATTTTTTCTTATTATATAATATAAATTATTATTAATATATATATTTAAGCCATTTAATAAAATTCAATTCACATAATTGGTAAAATAAATTTTAAAATTAATCACATAGGCACAATGAGAAAACAGTTTTTCTAAGAGAAAATGTTCAAATATTTATAATTTTTTGTATCAAAATTCATTATAAAATCATTTGGAGTGAACTAAATTGGAATAATAAATATGTTTATGAATTAATTTTACTTTAAATTTAAGGACTCTAGCCTAGTTTCCAAATGATAATGCCTTATTTTATTACATTTTCATATAAAATAGTTTTATCCAAAATGAATGATTTGTCTAGTTGATTTGGAAAAATATATATATATAAAAGTTAATAATTACAACTTGAAAGAAAATACAACTTATAAACAACTTTTGAATCACACATAAAATCCTTGATTATCCTTGCAATTAATTCATAATATTAATCTTCAACACATTGGAAAAAATAAATTATAGGAAATGGGTGAGATCAGATTCTCATTAAGGGTATGTAATAAAGAGGAAGTTATCATAAACAAAAAAATTAGGTATTCTGAATAACTAAAAACACATTCCTTTAAAAATTATACTTTAGCATAATATGGAAGGAATGAATGATGATTAAATACACCCATATAAATGATTATGAGAATTTGAAATAAAAATTGATATTATACTAGTCAAATAATCACATGATTTATGAATTTCTAATACCATTATTTGGGAACTCATAATGTCATACATCTAAAAAATATTTTCAAGGCCTCGATGAAGAAGTCTGAAAATACTAGTGTAAGACCTCGGCAAAAACCCAATTCTATTTCTATCTCTTATGATCTTATGATGCATCAAGGGTATATTATAGGCCACTAAAATCACTTTCTATGTCCAATGAATTCTACATATGAAAGGGGATAACCATATAAAACATGATAATATGAAATAACATTCCCTAATATATACACATAAACACTAAAAATTTCAGTTGTATAGTGAATGAATTTAAAAAATTACATCAACAATAAAAATGATCATCAAACTTTTAATAAAATATATAACATCAAAAACATAATTTATTAACTTCAATAATACATAGAATTCAATAGATGGGTCAAAATTGTCAAAAATACAATAATAAAATCATTGAGGAATTTTTGAGAAAAATAAACTTTTACTTTAAAAAGAAGAGTTCTTTTAAAAAAATCAGTTCATCAAACCAGAAATTATCAACACTATTTTTTCATGATTAAATTAGTGGTTTTAGATGATTTTTTTATAAAATAGATTATAATTTTCACTTAAAAATCGGTAATAATTTGAGAAGTCCCCTTGAATTGAGTTTGTTTATCGAGATGAATTGAGAAATACATTCATAAAAATTATAATTCCCCATAAAAGAAAGTCAGATTTTGATTAATAAACACATATATATATATTTCAAATTGAATTTATTTATGATAAACATTAATATATAATAATTTAATTGGGATTAAGTGAGACAAATATTTATCCGAATGAAAATGGAGGTTCGGGTAGAAACCCATTAGCTTGTGTCCGAATGTGTTCTGCACATGAGCATAAAATTCTGGATAATCACATTAACTAAATTAATAATTTAATTATGATACGTATTTAAATTTTTATTAATCTTCATTATTTTCTTAAGTTCATTTATGGCCTTTTTATGAGTTATATGATATAAATTTATCGCTTGGGATCGTTCGTGTCCGTGGTTTTCATGATTGTAATAATTGTATATAATAATGGAATATCATGTGGAATTGGTGTAATTATCAAGAATTGAATTTATATTATTTTAATAAACAGATTATATTGTAAATGGTTATTAATATAATTTGTTCATTAGATAAAACATTTTGTGATAATCATTTATATTTTTATGGTGGTTCTCGATCACAAAAACTAGATATGTTTTATTATTTAATATAATATAAAAACTATGGTTTTAAAATCATTACATAAGATATAATACATATTTGAGAATTTTTTCCAAAAATAAATATGGTTTCATTATCAACCATGAAGATGAAAATGAAGAATAAAACTTTATTTTCCATGACGTTTGTAAATCGGCACCTCCTGGATGATGGTTTTTTTCTAAAATAAAATGGAGATTGAGTAAGGATATTGATGATGGATATTTCATTAACATGAATTAATTCTAGTATATATATTATAAAAGATTTATCATAATCATTTGGATATAGTAGGTGATGTTATAATAATCAAATAAGGAACTACAAAGAAATTGAATAGAAAACGGAAGAGGATTTTACCTCTAGAGTACACCTCCATGAGAACCTACTTAAGAGAAGGGGTTTTGGTATTTTGGAAAGAACAAGAGCTCATGGACATGGGGAGATACTAGGGAAGAGTATTGGGGAATAAAATTGAGAATATTCAAGCCTTAGAGTAGTAAAGATAAGAGGGTGTGAGGGGTTGCTTTATAGTGGAGGGGAGGGGTGATTTTTTAATATTTTTTTCATTATTTTCTTATTTTTTTCATGAAAAGCAATTGTGTTTGATTGTTATGACCAAAAATAGTAATTTATGCATGTTAGTTCATAAAATTGGACATTTATATTATTCATGACTCAATAATTATATGGAAATTTATTTATATAGAATATTTTGTAAATTATTGAATTTCACTATTCAAAAAAATTCTAGTTTTTCAGAAAAAACAAAAAAACTCCCAAAATAATTTTCAACACATATAATTAAAAATGATCAACATTTTATTTAAAAAAATTTCTATATAAGGGAAATTTAATATTTAAATAAATGTATTATTAATTTGAAAAATACATATTTTAAATTTAAAATTGATTTTATAATACCTTTAAAAATTAACTGAGGTCTCATAATTTTATCCTAAAATCAATGGAAAAAAATATTTATTGAGGAATAAATTTTTTGAAAATGAATGTTATTTTAAATAAATTTTTGAATTTAAAATTTTGATGAAATATTTATTACTCATAAAAATATCAACACTTAGTTATTAATATTCAAAATATTCACTCTCATTTATATGGTGCCTAATTTTTTTAATGATACATTGGTGAGGATTCTATTCATAAGGGTTACTTAATATTCATAAGGTAAAGAAAACTATTCATAAGTAAAAGATAGTATTCGCCAAAAATGTTTGTAGTTACTATATTACTGTAAATATCTTCTTGATCACAACTTTTTTATGTATGTTTCTGGAAATTCAAGTCACAGAAGGGGAAAAATTATGTTTAGCGGCTAGGTTATAACTATATCCTATAATACGGTTCTTGTTTCTCAGGGTATCAGTGTTTCATACATTCTATATTAAATTTATTTGTAAAAACATGGGGTGTTTCATTCTTCCACCCTTACAAAAATTTCATCCACAAAATTATCAGAATGTTACATCATAAAAAGATTTGGTTAGGCCTTCATCATAAGTTATGTAGGCTCCCACAATGCCTCTTCAATTTTATGATTTTTCTAGAGAACCATTACCAGTCAAGTCATCTGATTCCTCAACACCTGTTCTTTAGTGTCCAGAATCTAGATAGGCTCTTCAGAGTAAGATAAGTTAGGTTCCAATTCTACACCATCATAAGTGAGTACACGTGTTGGGTCTGGTATGTACTTTTCGAACAATGAGACATGGAACACATTATGTACCTTAGAAAGGAAATGAGGAATTTCAAAACGATTATACATAGATCATATTCTCTCCATAATTTGAAAAGGAGAAATTTATTTGGGGGTGAGTTTACCTTTCTTCCCATATCATATAACTCCCGTCTACAGAGATACTTTTAAGAAAAAAATTATCTCTCACATTAAATTCTAAATCATTCATTTGATTATCACTATAGATCATTTACATGATTCTAGTTTCATTTATATTACATTGAATAGTATTTATCTACACCATTGTTTCCTCCATAAGATCTTGGAATACAAGCTTCCTTTCACCAGCATCATCCCAATAAAATGGTGTATGACATATTTATCCATAAAATGCTTCATATAGTGCTATTTGAATACTATAATGAAAACTATCACTGTAGGAAAACTCCAAAAATGGTAAATACTGATTCCATATACCTTCAAAATCATGTGATAAAAATCATGACATGTATTTTACCATTTGGATTTTCCTTTCTGATTGACTGTCATTTTGAGGGCTATATGTAGTACTCAATCAAAGTTCATTATCCAAAAATTCTTCAAGACCCTTCCAAAATTTCAATGTGAATCATGGATAATGATTAGACAGAACTGAGATAGGTTAGAAATAAATACTCACCAATACATTTATATAGTGTCATGTAAGGTGCTTCAGTGGTAATACCTATCTAATAGTGGGTGTATATATAGATATTATATGTTCATGCACAATTACCCATATTTCATTTATATTTCTTTGAGTTTTGGTTAATGCAGTTACAAAATTCATGGTGATGACATCCCATTTCCATGTAGTAATAGGTAGAGGTTACATTAATCCTCTAGGTTGTTTTCGTTTAGCATACACGTGTTGATAGACTGAACATATTGACACATAATCAACAATTTTTTGCTTCATGTTTTCCCACCATAAATGTTCCTTCAAATGTCTATACATTTTAGTGCTACCTTGGTGAATTGATATATGAGTTATGAGTATCAACCATTAACTGCCTTTTCGGCTCGATTATAGAGGGAACACATAACCTCTTCCCAAATATAAAAATTCTATTTGTACACATGAAGTCATCCAACATCCCATCATTCAAAACATTAATTTTCTTATAAATATTCTCATCATCAGACTAGGAAGTTTTAATCTTTTCCCTTAAATGTGGTTGCACAAACAATTCAAAATGTAATGATGTTTCACCTTCTTTGGTATTTCCCATATCCATATTTACTAGATCCATGAATACAAGATCCCTTTTAATCCTCTTTTTCATAAAAACTCCATGATCCTTCCTACATAATGCATCGGTTACATTATTTTCCTTTCATGGATGGTAGTGTATGGAAAATTGTAATCCTAGAGTAGCTTGAGCCATTACCTTTTCCTCATGTTGATTTATTGCTATGAGAATAAATATTTCAATCTCCTGTGATCATTATATATATCTCATCATTCTCCATAGAGATAATGTCCACATATCTTCAAAGCAAAGATTACAGATGATATATCAAGATCACGAGTTGTGTATTTATGTTCATGACTTTTTAACACCCATGATTCATAATAAATAAATCTATTGTTAAACATAATGAGACAACCAAGTATTTTCATTGATGAATCACTATTGATCATTAATCCACTATTTCCTAGTGGTAGAGTCAGGATCATAGAATTCACTAATCTTCTCATTAATTCATCAAAACATTCATCATAATATTTTTTCCTTACAATCATAACCCCTTAACAAGTAAGAATGGTCAACAAGTTAGTTAATCAGGAGAAGTTATGAACAAAACATTGAATATAACCAGCTAAACAAATAAAAATTTGTACCTTAGTTATGTTCATAGGAATAGGCCATTACTAACATTGCATTTTATTTATAGGATCAACAAAGATTCCATCATTAGAGACAATTTGTACATGATTAGAAACTATTAGGAGGCAAAATTCACACTCACTAAATAGACCATATAACTTATTTATTCTAAGTGTCTTCAATATAATGTGCATTTGATTCTTATGATGTTATAATATTTTAGATTATACCAAGATATAATCAATAAATAACACAATAAATTAATCAATATATTTCATGGAAAATCTATTTAACAGATCCATGAAAATAGAGGGTGCATTATTCCGTCCAAATGGCATTATTGTAAACTTCTAATTCCCATACTTGGTTTGAATGATATCATTAGAAAATCTTTCTTAATCAATTGAAACTGATGGTTTACATATCAAAGGTAAATCTTCAAAAAATATTGGCCTCAATGATGTTGATCTAATAAGTCATCAATCTGAGCTAGGTCATACGTGATATTTATTATAATAGCATTGATTTATCTAATGTCTATACACAACCTCATGGATCCAAATTTATTTTTGACAAACTGATTAGGGGCTCCCCATGGAGAAAAACTATGGTGGATAGATTCCTTATTTCTAAATTCCTCTAGTTATTTCTTCAGTTATAATTATTCTACTATGTCCATTTTATAATGGGTATTTGATATAGGTCTTAAACCAGTAATTAAATCAATAGAAAACTTAAATTCCATATCAAAAGGATGACAATGTAAATCCTCCAAAAATATATATCAACATATTATTTCACAATAGGCACATCCACAATTTGATGATTACTTCCCTCACCCACTGATATTTGATTTTATTCCTCCAAAATAATTGAATGTAGTTGAGCAACTAGTGGTGGATCAAGATAAAAATTAGATGGTGATGTTTCTACTATAAATATAATAGATTATACACCTTTCTCAAAAGCCATAATTTCATTCTTCTTGCAATATATTATCATATCATATTTGGAAATCTAGTCTATCCTAAGGATTTTGTCAAATTAGAACATAGGAATGATGATAAAATCTATAGATATGTAACATTAATATACCATAATGAGGATTGTATAACACTTTTTTGTTGCAAGGAGCCATCCCTTAGGGATTTTGAAAGGTAAATCCAATAATGAAAAGAATTATAAATATCAAATTTTTAATGATAACTAGGAATATATAAATTTGTATGATGATCTAGAATCAAATAATTCATTGGATTAGATTAAGGAAACAATTATTGTTCCTTCTACCGCATCATTAGAAACATCAAAATCAGCAGTTTTGATCACATAAGCTTGGGCATGCCCCCTTGACCTACTCTATGGAATTTTTACTTAATGAATATGACAATAATTTGTATAGTGTACTATCACATTAAAATTGTAGCATTGAGAATTGGTATCTTTTTTCTTTCACTTACAATGTAGAGATTGGTGGACCCCCTCTCCACATTTGTATTAGACTCATTTTCCTTTTAATTAGCCACCATGGTGTTTCTTTCAACAGGTATCACATGTTGGAAAACCCCACCTTTTATTCATATCTTTATCCATTTTTTAATCTTCCACACACTTATTCTCCAAAATTCTTTAAAAGTCATTAGATTTAGATAATTATTTCCCTGTCGTGATTATGATAAAATTGTCTTCATACATCACCACTTATTCATTTGATTTTTATTTGAAAAACATGATTTTCCTCTCCATATCTGCTAACTATTCTGGAGGAAAATATTTTACTACGATTATTTCCTTAATGTTCCTCTTTTCCAATTATTCTATTTCTTCGTCCTTATTCGTGTTTTGAATCAATGAATACCATTGATCCACTTCTCCTTTGAGATAAAATATTCAATGATAACCTTATCCATTTTGTTAAATCCCAAATATAGAAATATCTTTTCTATGGAACTTACCTACTACTTAGTTACAAATGGGTTTTTAGTCCCATTAAATGATGGAGGTTGTTGTCGCGTAAAGCGATCTAACATTTCACTTCCATGTTGTGGTTCTGGAAGCTTCCAATGGGAAAGGCTATTTTTCATAACTAGAGTCACTTATCCTAGTATAGATATAAGACGCTCATCACTAGTCATAGCTCTAATACCAACATCATTATCATGAATAGGAGGACAATAACTAAATGGGATATCTATGTTCATTTTTTTCCACGACTTCCACTATGTTATATTTCTAAATAATGGAATACACAAAATTAGTTTAGGAATCATAATATATAATGATGAAAAAGAAACAATTAACATAATCTAAAAGTTTATGCATGTTTAATCTAATAATGATAAGAATTGATACATTTCGGACATATTAACATTTGAATCCTCAATCTTGGTTTATAATTTAAATATGAATTATCCTAAGAATATCCATCGGGTTTATTTGAATTGGTGCATAGTAAGGCCAATTTTCATGTACCATGTTACACTGAGTCATGCTAGAACAGCTTGTCAGATTTTTTACTTTTAGATACATCTATTTCAGAACCACATCAACTTGTAGTATCTAGAAAAAAATTATTTTCTATAAGTATCTACATAATACATACTTTATCAAAATTCTAGGACATTATTTTATACATACAATAAAAATATACCCTTATAATATTTCTGTAATCTACTTTTTTAAAATATATTTTCCACATTTTCTACTAAGTTTCACCTGATACCAACTCTAAGGATAGGACCTTCATTACCAAGAGCTAATGCCTTATTTTTTTTAAATTTTCATATATACAAGGAAGTTTTATCCTAAATGAATTAGTATTTTAGTAGCATTGGAAAACAAGATTCATATATAAGTTTAATATTACAACATGAATGGAAATACAACAGATCACATTCTTTTGAATCACACATAAACTCATAGATTATCCTTGAATGTCATTCATAATATCCATCTTCACCATATAAGAAATGTAAAACATGTGAAAGGGATGAGATATGATTCTCAGTTAGGGTATGTAATACAATGGATGTTATTATAAACATAAAAACTAGGCATGGAGAATAACTGAAAACACATGCCTTTAAAAATTATACTTGAGTGTAATATGATTGAAATGAAAGTTGATTAAATGAAGCTATATAAATGAACATGACAGAATGAAACATATCCATTGATATTATACTTGTCAAATAATCACATGGTCTATAAATATATAATTCTATAATTAGGTAATGAATAATGACATACATCTGAATCATGTTGTCAAGGCCTCAACCAAGACATCTAAAAATACTAGGGTAATCCCTCATCCAACCCTCAATTCTATTTTGTCTCATGAGACATACCGGTTCTTATAGGGGATATAGATGACCCCACACAAAACTTTTTTAGTGAAATCAATTCCTTATATGAAAGGGTATACACATAAACAACATAATCATGTGAAATAATGTTCCACAATCCATACACATAAACACTAACCATCCTGAGTAGTATGGTGAATACTATCAAGATAACACATCCATAGTCAAACTAACCATAAAAAACTTAATAAAATATTTTAAATGATAAACATAATATATTAACATCAACAATACAAAAAATTCAACTGAGGTGTTGAAATAGTAAAAAATTCACTTAAAATATCATCAAGGGATTTTTGAGAAAAATACATTTCTACATTGAAAAGGAGAGTTCTTTTAGAAAAATCATTTCATAAAACTAAAAATTAACTTTTTTAGTTATTCCATCATTAAATTAGTGGTTTTATAAGAATAATTATGTATTAAAATAGATTATATATTACACCTAAATATAGATAAAAATTTGATTAGTTCCCTTGAATAGGGATTTTTTATTAGAAATAATTGAGAAATATCTTTATAAAAAATTTAATTTCCTATAAAATTAAGACAAATTATGATTGGTAAACATATAAATAACATTAAAATATATTTTATTAGTATTATAAAATGAAAAATAAAAATTTAAATTGGATTAATTAAGAAAAGTAGTAACCTGAAAGAAATTGTAGAGACTAGGGAAGATTATTTTTGAAGAACATTGATAATCATCAAGGTTTATAGGAGTGAAGAGAAGAGGTAGTGAGGGATGGTTTATATAATGTTGTAGAGGGGAGATTATTAAATATCTTAATCATGGTTTTATTATTTTTCCCAAAACAAGCAATAATAATTGATTATTTTGAAAACAAATAGTAATGGGTGCATGTGAGTTCATATAAATGGCTATTTACCTAATCCATGACTCAATCATGGTGAAGAAATTCAATTACATAGAACATTTTGTAAATTTTGGAATTTAACTATTCACAAAAATTCATCTATTTCAGAAAAATACCAAAAATTCACTATAACCATTTTAAACATGTATAATTAATAAATTAGCTCCATTTTATCAAAACATTTTTCAAAATATGGGAAAATTTATTTTTGAATAAAATAATTATTTAGTTAAAAATACATTTTTTAACATTTAAAACTGATTTTATAATACTTTAGAAAATTATCTGTGGTCTCATAAAATTGTATTAAAATCATAGGATAAAAAAAACTATTGAGGAATGAATTTTTTGAAAATTAATTTTATTTGTAATAAATTTAGTAATTTAATATTTTAATTAAATATTTATTACTCACAAAAATATCATGATATAATTAGTAATTATTATAATATTCAATATCATATATATGGTGCTTAAATATTATGTATACATACATGGTTGAGGTTTCTATTCATAAGGGGATTTTACTATTCATACGGGTCAGTTACTATTCATAAGGATACATTTCTATTCACTAAATATATCTGTTGGTCCAATTAAATTCTCAATAACTTACTAATCAAAATTGTGTATGTCATTTTTCTAGAATTAAAATGAACTAAGTGGAAAAATTCTATTTAGTGGCTAGGTTATATCTTTTTCCAATAACAAAGTATTTTTTCTAAGGGGCTTAGTTTTTTAAGCATTATATATTAAATTTATTTGTAAAACCATATGGTGATACATTAAACCCAATTTAAAATAAAATTATACTTTATAATAAATTTAAACGAAAAGACAATTTTCAAATAAAATTCATAATATTAACTATTCATCAGAAACTTATTATATTCAAAAAAATTGAAAAATTTTCCCCTATGATAAAATTAATCTTTTCAATACATATCAATGAAAAAAGGATTAAATGTAACTTTTTATGTGTCAAAAAATAATGTAATAAAATTTTAATAAAAGTTTTACATGAAGATAAATTAAATTTTTAAATATATAGTTTATTATGTTGAATGTAACACTCACACATTATGATAAAATTTAATAAAATAATCATCATATATGAGTCATCTAGAGTTACATTCTGTTATGAAATAATAGGTTTCCAGGTCTTGAACTAGAAATTAATAGTTCATGTTAAAATGATCATCTAATTATATTAAAATGTTTTGATAAATTCATTTTTAGAGATTAAAATTCAAATTATGAGAAATTAATTTATTTAAGGGGGTGAATAAAATACATTGATATTTTAGTTTATAATGAGTACCTTGTTTTATGGCTTGTTCCACATGCAATCATGAGCTTAAAATGAAACTATGATGTACTATAAAATTATTATTCATTAAATAAGACCATTATAACCTAGTCGTTGGATTGGAGGGTCTAAATAGGGATAACCACATTATGAAATATATATAATAACTTTTTCTTTAACAAAAATTCATTAATTGTCTCCTAGAAAATAAGATCATAATTTTAAATAAATTCATATATTATTAAATGAGATATTGTTCAAAAAATTAATTTATATTTTCAATAACTTTTTATCTGAGTAAATAAAATTAATCTCTATAGAAGATTTATTTTTATGAAATATTTTAATGAAATATTTTGTAAAATACTTAATCATATATATTGTTGTTGTTACTATATAGGAAAAGAGTGTAAAATAAATTTTTACCTGAGAAAACTTTTTCTATTAATTTTATTATTTCATTTATTATATAGAGATTACAATTAATTTCTATAACATTTTGAAATTATATTTTAATAAATGTTCATAATTTTTAAAAGTATCATTCAAAAAAAATATTTTTTGGAATATTTTGGGATAGTTTATTTTTCACAGAAAATTACAAAATGATGATTTTTTTTAAAAAAAATAATTCATTTCCTTAGAAAATTTTTTTGAAAAGAAAATAATATTTTTTATTTTATTTTAACTAAATATATGGACCATTATTTTTAAAATAATTTATTCAGTTCAAGTAAATTCATTATAATATTTTCTTTTTTATAAGTATATTTTTTACTTAAAAAACATTATTTTAAATGTTATTTTACATTGCATTTTCACATGTATAATAAAATTAATTTTCGAACATTTTACTAATTGAATATTCAAAAATGGATTTCATATTTCAAATAATGGGAATTATACTTATTAATGATATTGATTGTAATTTTATAGATAATGAATATTTGGGAAATTTTTTCACCTCGATAAATTGTAAAATGTGATATTTAGGTTTAAAAAATTCTGATAGGTTCAAAAAATATCTAATTAATTATTATTGTACAAATGGAATTAAAAATATATCATATTATATTCTTAATTGGATATATTTAGTTCCACTTCACTATGATTATTACACATATAATATTTAAAAGTTAAGAATAATTTCATGTGTGTTACTCCCATTACATATAAATGGGAACCTTATCTCCTTAGTTATCCACACTAGTTGAGAACTTTATTCTATACATGATCATCCTAAATTCCGCCAAAAACCCCATGTAATAAATTTTTTGATCTCATTAAAATACCTACCTAAAAGGATTATGGGGTCAGGTAAAAAATTTTCCCCAAAGAAGTTATATAAGTACTAAATTAGTTATTTAATGTTTCTTTCTTCTTACACCTCTTTCACACCTATAACAATCATGATGGTATAATTAAATTAGTATATAAAATATAATGAAATTTTATTATAATTATGATGAACCCCTTTTTCTACTCATTTTTTAACATATGGGAAATTATAACATCTATCAGGCATTAATGTGGACCACCATCTCCATGATGTGAAGTGTTTTGTTGTTTCTAGCTACCACATATGGTAGATTAAAATTATGGATCAAATGTAAATATATAATATATATTTCAAAATTATAAATTTTTAATTATAATATATAATATATTTTCCTACATTTCAATCCATTGGAAAATTATAATGTTGCTCGTGTGTATGTATAGACTACCACCACCACGAAGCAATGTGATTTTTTTTCATTACAACATAACTTGGATCATCATAAGGACTAAAATAATGGATTAATATGACACACACACACACACTCAGATATATATATATAACAATAATAAAATTCTTTAATATTTATTTTTTTAATATACAATAACATATTCCTATACATTCTGTCTTTATAATAAGTTCTTGTTGGGCTTAGTTTTACAACCTACATGAAAATTATTATAATGTTTTTGTCATGAATGATAAAGAAATGTTACTTAACAATAATATAATGTTATAATGTAAAATTTATGAGGTTCTTTGTATACTATAATAAAAATAAATAAATGTATATTTATTAATAAATTCAATTCCTTTTACAAAATTAAAACATCTTAAAAAATGGAATTTTCAATATTTTCATAAAAAGTATTTCAATAAGATACATGAAATATACCTGGGTCTCCAGAATAATATTTATAACAAATATTTATTCTCTATGAACATTCTTTAAATGATGAAAACATTAGTAATTGTAAGGACCATAACCATCAAATCAAAATATACGTGGAAAATATAGCAATTAAAACCTAATTATTGATTTTAACCAATAATTATTAATAAATGGGTAAAAAGAATTTATAAGTGAGTAATATATAGTATGATGTGTATTATTATGATTATAGTATAAAATTATAATAAACATAAATTTATTATCAATTGAGCTATAGTGTGTCATACGTTGTGGTTTTCCAAGGTAGGGTATTTCTTGTCTCAATTCTATTTCTTTGAAACACATTCTAGTTTCTCCACATGATTTCCTTTTTATGGGTTTTAAAATTATCTATGTATATATTTGACAAATAATTTACTAAAATTAATGTGGTTTATAAATCCATTTCATGTTATCTTATTGATTTTTATTTTGATTTATTTGTTACCAAAATCATAAGGAATTTTATTTTAAAATTTATTCGTAAATGTTTTAAAATCATTTTATACTATAACCAAGTTCATAAATATATTTCCATAATCTTATTAATTTTACTCAAAATATTTTTTAAATTCATTTTGAATAGTTCTTGATTTTTTACAATGCTTTTAGATTGGAATATGTTTTTCACATTGCATATGTTTCACTTTTGAATCTTTTTACCAAATCGAAAAAATGATTTTTAGCATAATAATAACGAATCGATGTTCCCAAAAAGAAGATAGTTATTATTTAATATTATTATTATATATGTATTTATAGTTTTTCATAGTAAATTATGATTATTTTTCTTCTATAAATTTTTCATCTTATCAATTTTCAAAAGAAAAAATATTTTTATCCTTATTTTTATATGAATCATGAATATATTTCTTCATATTTTTAAAATACAATTTGATTAAATTTGATATGAAAATTAAATAATATATTTTTTTAGGTTTTTATGGTCTTTAGAAGAGTTTTTATGATGATGGGTGAGCCTTATATACCTTATGATGATTGCTGAACCTAATATGGCTTATAAGGTTGGGTGAGCCTGATATTGCTCTGAAAATCGTTGATAAAAGTCATAGAGTTAGTGGATATAAGTTATTCCTAAGAGAATATTGCTAGACTGAATTACTATGATGATGTTATAGGGTAAAATGATGTATGTAACTCCAATTATAATGTTTATGGATATAACTTATAATGATTACTATTATAAATTTAATGAGTTAACATATAAGAGTTACACATAATAGAAATTACAATAATAATGTTTGGTGATTATATGATGAAAGTATAAATAAAAAAATGTCCCAAGAAACAAATATAGAAAATCTATGCTTACAAAATATTTTATTAAGGAAATATATTTATTTTAAAAGTTAAAAAAATATATTATGTTTTACGAAAACTTATGTCCATTATAAGGGTAAAAGTCATGTTTTTCAATAAATCATATTTCATTGGTTCTCATATTTTCTAAGAATACCTCATGATTGTGATTTTCCTTCATTATCACTTAAGAAATATTTTCCAAAAACATTGGAAATGATGCTGATGACACAACTATATCAAAGAATATTTGGTCTTAATGTTTATTTATATAAAAGAGGAAACGTCATATGTATTTAATAGTTTTCCAAATAGAATATTTATTTATTACCCTTTTATATCAATTACTATTTCTTTGTGCATCCCATGATTTATATTGATTTTTATATGTCCTAAGGATGAGTATGATATATAAAGATGTCTATTTTTCCATAGTGATGGATCATTTTTAAAAGAAGAAAATGAGGCTAGAATGAAACATGAATTTAAATTTAGGAATCATTTTTTTTTGAAAAAAAATTGTCTTTGAGTGGAGGTGTCCACCTTCTATTTTATGGGATTTACAAGATATATTTTTTCATAATTCTATAAAACCAAAAATCATGTATGAACCTTGGAATGTAAAAAAATCAATCTCTATAATTAATCACATAATTGTTGGTTGATTAAGGTTTCTGTACTTATATATGTCTCATGTAATGAATCTATAATTGGTTTAATTGGAGAATGATATCACATACATGGATTATCTAGTGAATATATTAGATAATAAGTACAATGTTTTACAGTAAAGGATATCTCACTTTACTAATGATTATTGGTGGTACCATAGGTATAACGAAATAACATGGGAACTAGATAGATCAATGAAAGAAAAGTACCCAAATTTTTTTGTTAAGGTTTATAAAATTTGATGGATGATATTTTATAGGGGGGATGTAACGAAAGAAAATTGTATTCCTTTGATTAATAGAAAATAATGTTTTTATTGACTCTTTTATTATTTTTTACTAAATAATTACATAGGATGACAATTACATTCATTTCAAATAATTTAAAAATATTTATGAAAATAAGTATAAAATATTTATGTTGATAAAACCAAATAGAAAGTAATACATAATTTAACATGTATAGGTTAAAATTCTCCCATGAATATCACTCATGATATAAAAATAATAAAAAGAAAAAGAAATTATTGAAATATAATTGACATTATCAAAGGAAGTATATAACCACTATATGTAAAGAAAAATTAATAAATTATTATAATGGTAGATTTTATAAATTCTTTAATTTGTATAGTGACCATTGGGATTTAACCATTAGTAATTAAGAGTATTTGGCATTATTATTATTAGAAATTACTGTAGTTGGGAATTATGAATATTGTGAAATATGATCAATTAGAAATATGAGTATTGGTAATAATATTATCCTTACAATAACTGTATATAAATGTTAATAAAAATAGATAATTTATATATATGAGAGAAATGATGAACTAAATCATTAGGATCAAGACTTTGGATGTCTATTTATAAAATAATGGGAGGGTGGTAGAATCATTAAGTTTTACACTTTATTAATCCTAAGAATATAATTATCAAGTGACGCTCGTGTGGAATCACTTACATGAAATATTCAAGATATTCAATAACCCCAACATATCAAGGATAAATAAAATGATCCTGGAGAGTACCACAATCACACACCTCACCATTATGGAATATACTAGTGAGATAAGGGTTTATGAATCATTTCTTTGTCAATTTAAAGGATAAAATTTTCATTATATAAATGAAATAGTTTTTAAATTAATCCAATCATCATTATTATTTAAAGTTGGCATGAATATTATATGAATATGGAATATAGAAATTTTTTATGTTGGGAAAACAATTTTTTTGGAAGACATATTATTTCAATTTCAATAAATTTTTATTATAAAATAAATATCATTTAAAAATATTTATTTCAATAAAATGGTCTTACCGAATACCATTTATTTAAATATAAATCATTATATAATTTTATGATGTCCCGAGTAATTTTTATAAGGGTAAAAAAGTTTTTAATGTCAACAAAACTATTATTTTTAAATAAATATGATTTTTTTGTAAAAGTTAAAATGTTTATATTTAAATATTTCTTTTGATAAAATTAATTTCATTTTTTAAATTATAAAAATTAAATTAACTAATGAGGATTTTTTTAAAATCATAGACAATTGAGTTTTTCATAAAAAACAATATTATATAAATATATTGTAAGTATTATTATATTATAATGTTATAAAAGTGATTTAATAAATATTGTAATGTGATTTATCGATGAAATTTTTTATTGTTCATTAAAATTATCCATTTAAAAGTGGTAACATTAATTTTTTGAACCTATAATTAATAATCTACAATCAGAATTATATTTTATATGTTTTTAAAATAAAACTTTGTGAATATAATTCCCTTTCACCTCCAAATTTTATTAATTAAATCATTTTAGTACTTAAGTGGATAAATTGTTTTTTAAAAAATCCATCATGGAAAATACCACAATCAAAACCCATGGAAAGTCATATGGTTTAGTATTATTTATTAATTGGATTTCCAAGGCCTATGTTAAGAAATTATTAAATAATTTCCCATATTTTGAAATAAATAATTTCTATTATACCTTTGAAATTCTATAAAATTCCTTTGATCATGAAGTTACTCTTTTTTTATCTCTCAAGAAACCTGCAATTGATTTTTTATGGTTCAAATAAACCCCACCTTATCCTTAAAGAAGGGACCTCTCAATGTAAGGGATTCTATTTCTATATCTTTTTATTCATGTATTTCATTTGCAATAAGACATTTGATTTCAAATTATTATGATAAAATGTGTTCATAATTATTGCTTTATTTTCCAATGCATGATCTATTAATATGATTCTACCTTTCTCTCCCATTAACCCCATCCCATTATTGATTCTATATAACAGTTATTATATAAAAATCATTATTGGATTTTACATGCCACCCACTATTGCTTTGAATACCCAATCCTATTTTCATTCATGGGTATTCCTGTAATTTTTTTTTCTTCATGGATTTGTAAATTACATGTACGAAACAAAAATTCACCTACACATGTGTTAAAATAATTAATTATGTTCTTGTGAAATATGTTTTTTCTAGAAAATATTGACTTTGACATATAAAGGGTGCACCTAGAAAGTGATCAAATAAATTGGTTAATGTTTTCATTTTATGAGATGCAAGGTATTGTCTATATAAGGTTATCCTAGGAAAATGTGTTTTTATTAGAGAGGATCCTTAAATTATGCTTTGAATTTATTATTTTATATTGTTTACACATTTAAATATTGTCGTGAACTTATGATATCATTTTTTTTATGTTATTATTTCATATGGTGTTATATGATACCCCTCACAATAATATTTTTTAATTACTCTTGTATTATTAGTTATATTTCATTAACATGTTTATTCAATTACTATGTTTTATTGCTCACCCATATTCTTATTTATACCCTCGAGTAATCTTGTGTAGTATTAGAAGAGTCTTGGGATTTAGTAACTCCATTTTAGATAGTTATAATTAATACTTTCCGTATGATTATTTATTATTTAATTTTTAAATTTTTTGATCACACTTGACTACTATATCATTGGTTTTTATTTCATCAAATTGTATATTAAAAATCCCAATAGAAAATGTTTATGTGGATTAAGGCTCTAAATGATTTGGATAACAAAGAATAAATAGTTGTAATTTTTTAGACCTCCATGAATTTAGAGCTTCAAATAAGATATATTAACTAAAAAATAACATGACTTTTCTGAGATCCCTCTACTCAGTCTTGTGAATTCCTTATATTTTTATGTTGGGTGGAGACAAGTTATATTTTCTATAGCCAAAGAAAAAATGGGTTTGTATTTAAATGATATTAATTAAAAATATGTTATAAAATATATAACAGTGAAAACATATATCAAAAATTTTAAAAAAGTATATAAGAATTGGATATGACAATGTATAGTAGTTTTTTAGTCGTTCTCATTGATCAAAATGACCATGTGATATAGAGAGGGACATGTTTCAGCCAAGTTTCTCTCATCTATGGCTACGTGAATATATAAATCTTGGGGTTTTGATAGGGAACAAATGTGACATTACCTATGATCATAATTGTGTTTAATATATCTCTATAATTATAATCCTATCATGGATTATAGATGTATTCTTAAAAATGTATTAATATTGTTTCAAAGGCCATTATTTTCCACCATATGGATTTTCATTGAATGTGGTTTTGGAAATGTTTTTGATTGAGCTACTGACTAATTTTTGTGAAAAAATATGTTATTTGTTATTATTAAATTATGGATTTTATTATACCATAATTCTATTGAATCATTATTTATTGGTCGTCTCTTTATCGACAAATTAGTCTCCCAACATTATAGGATCAGATCAACCCATTGAAGATTCAGGAAGTTTTTTTTTTTGCTTTTAATGATCTTGTTGAAGAGATCTCATAATGTCTCTTCAATATAAATAACCATGCTAAGAATTAATCCCCAATGATGGGGTCTATACTCTCTCACCTCCGATTAATTTTATAAATTCCTCCCGAATTATTAGTTATGAATTGAAGTTCATAAGACTTTTATTCGTTAGAAAATGTTTTTTCTAAATTAATAATATTGATAATAACTATTGTGACTCCTTATCAAATGAAAATAATTTATTTTCATTTGGTACCCACCCTCCAAATATTGGTGGATTGAAATTTATGTGGTTCAATACTATTATAGGTACTCATGAATTAAAATCCTATTTTTTAATGATACGTCTGTCAACACTTGGATGTTTTTGATGATAAATAAATCACACAAGTAATAATGACGTGAATAATGGTTATAAATGTACCATTCATATAATTATAATTTGTTAATTATTGATTTATTTTCCTGTCACCAAATCCTCAAATCCCCCTATAAATAATATATCATTCATCTCTCCTTAATTAGTTGAAGGAGTTGAGACGATAAGAAGTTGATTTAGGGGTTGTTAATCTATTCACATGCTCTGTTTCCATCTTCATCTATATTAAATCAATAAAAAATATAATTTTTTTCAAATATCCAATGATAAAAACAGTAATCAATGTCATCATTCAACCACACATAAATGATAATTTTGATATACAAAAGTATCAATATTTTTATATAAAAGCTAACATTGAAAAAATATTTGGAACAAACCATTCTAAAGGTATTTTCCTTATTCATATAGTATTTATAATTTCATTAGTTTGGTCCCTATATTGAATTATACAATTTTACATTATTTTTTATTCTATTTCACTATTTAGTTTGGAGGTATCAAATGACAATTAGTGGGAGTAATTGTTGGAGGTAATAATAACATTGTAATGATCATGATTGTTGTGATTTATAATTTTATAATTTATCCCCTATGTGAATGACTCTGAATGAGACACAAATTTATATTGTTGAATTAAATTATAATGTGTACTATATAAGAAAATTTTATAATAACCCATTTGTACTTAAAAGTAAAGAGAATTGTTTTAATCTCATTTCATATATTTGTTTTATTTTTAACTTTGATAGATACTAATTTTGATGATTCTTGTTTATGGAATACATCAAACAGTTCCACCAAGAGAACAAATATACAAACCTCTGTTTTAAACACTATTTTCAGTTTTCGAGGTGAATAATAGTGGATTTAGTTAGTTTTCAAATTAATGGATATAGAAACAATCATCAGTGGTCTTACCAATTATTTATGGGTTTGCATGAAAAATATTATAGAAGACAAACGTGGTTCCCTCTCTGGTTTTCAGAAAGAACCTTTTTTTCTTTTCTACACTAAAATATCTATCATAAAAATTCATAACAATATAAAATGGGTGATATTTTTTTCTATGCTAACTTTTTGTAACATGGGAGTTCTATTATTGTGAGGAGTATTCAAATAAACTGACCCATTATACAATTTTATCCACATTTTTACTCATTTGTGTCATCATTAAATGAATTTCATATGAGTAGTAAGGGATTCACTTGACTCAATAATTTATTTTATCACAATCACCATGGATAATGATGAAGTGGTGTCATTAGGGTATCCTAATAAGGTAATATTTTCTAATACATCATATTGATATGGTCTTCTATAATTGGTATGGAATGGTAATCGAATATATCTCAAAAGAGGGTATTCATGATCATTCATTAGATCGTGGGTTATGTGGACTAGTATTCATTTCCTTATGTTGGTTAGAGGGACTGTTCCCCTTCGTGTTGATTATTATCTTACTGTTAGGATTCATTTTATAATGTATAGTGTCCTTAGGTAGAGAGTTTCACTTATTAGTTATATTACTTCGGAGTAATTATACATTATTTTGCATTAATTTATTCTAATAAACTTCATATAAGATGATATTTTCCTTCATATAATTTGTTTGAAATTATTCTCGAAGTAATTAATTTATGGATTTAGCTACACCAATCCATTTCTCCTTAGTAGTAGCTCACAGAGAGGGTTGAAATTGAATATTAATTTGAGGACCCATGATGGGATCATAATTCTGATATCAGGTGAAAACACCCACTTCTCAGACATCCATATGAATCATGTTTCAAATGGATTCCTCCTCATCATGTTATATGTTATTAGTATGATGTTCCACGTCTTCCAATGTTTTTCATTGAAAACATTTACAACATAGATTCATGCATTACGAATCATTTCCTCATACATATAATAAATGAATAAATCTTTATATGTTTCTAAATATCCCAATATTTATAAAGAAATATTTTCTTTCAATATATAAAACTTTTAATTCTTCTTTGTCTTGTAACCTGTTCATGGATTTTTATTTGACCTTTGGAAATTACATTTATATGAATAAATATCTAATTAATAAATTATTATTCAAAGAGAATATCCCATTATTTTTACATTTCATTATAATACATGAGTGAAAAAATCATAATAACTTATTATATTTAATTTTATATGTGCTTCTTCATGATAATATCTTGATATGAAAAAACTAGCTTCATTAGAGATGTAATAGGTAAAAATTTTCCAATTCTTATCAGTTGGTGTGGAATATATTCTTCTACTATAAATGAAACAGCCTATTGTATTTTTTATATATGTAGAGATAGAGGTGGAGTTAAAAATTCTCACTTCCCTACTGGTTGGGGATACTCCCAATTTACTAAATAATCCATTATTACTTCTCGCATCACATTTTTGTAATTTTATTATAGTATGAGTTAAGATAAATTTGTATTTCTCAATCTTATAAGAGATTTATCAACCATTAGAGATGATTTAACCAATCCTGAATTCGTTTTCATTAGAAAGTCAAATTAATATACGTTCTTGGTATCATAGTGAAAAATCTTTTCAATGAACCTTTATATAATGGTCAATATATTTTAATATTTAAGGATGTCATGATTTCAATGTAAATACCAATAGGAATATATTGATCCAATATATAACACATATAAAAATAAAAAGACATTTCAAGTCACCTTGTATGAAGAATTTTTTTCTCATAAAGAAGAGTAATGTGAAAGGATCTATATTCTCACCTACCTCTAATGTGTATATTGTCCAGTTTTTCACTTTTCATTTATTGGATTACTTTAGATCCCCTGATGTAGAAACATTGTAAATTCAGATGCATTTTTTTCATTTAGGATTTTGAGGTACTAAAATTGTGGTCAATTCAACATTGTTGAAAAAATGATCTCTTTCATTAAGATGATTTATATATTACATATAGAGATTATTCCTAGATTGTAGATGACAAAATTTATCCCACAGGTCAAAATTGAAGAAAGGTATATACCCTTATATTAATGAACAGGTAATGTCATCTTGAAAACAGAAAATGTTTTAGAACTAGATAGGAAATCATCATGTATCCAATAATCTCCATATGTCAATGGAGTATTCCTTATCCTCAGTGAGTGTTTTTTATCATTGTTTAACCATGATTATTAACCCCACTATTTTATAAAGGGGAATTATTATTTTTTAATATTGTAATCTACATCCATGGGTGCACAATCTGGTGGTGGCATTGATGATGATCATTTAATGGGTATGCCCATTGACTGGGATGAAATATGATTGATCAATGATGAATTTCTTATGATGTTAAACATCATCACATAACATTCTGATTTATATTAAAATAATATTATAATGATGGTCACTTGTTATGGGCCTCTATACGGGACACATGAATCATCATGAGGAGGGACGTGACATTGAAGTCCTTGGGGATGACAACATATTGATTTATTTTTGATTCACTATTATGGGAAGGATCTATACTTCATTCATATTTTTTGTCATAGGGTGAGACATTATAATGTGAAATTTTTGGATGAAATATAGTGTTCATAAATGATGGTTACCTTCAAGTGAGCACCTACATGGATAATGATATTTAATTCACCATTGTGTGGTGGCCATTAACATTGGTCAGATTCTTTGTTGTATTGAGAACCAATAAAATGAGGGTTATAAGGAGGACCACTACAGTTTCCGACGTATTGAATTCCTTTATTGGGTGAGGATATTTGTTGAATATTTTCTATTTGAACACAATGGGTAAGGACTCTATGGTTTTGCATTATTAATTGGTTAGTGAGGGGAGTACCTCTTTTTTATCAATATTTTTTTAGAATATAGATATTATCAATAAGAATCATGAAGAATATGTCTATGATTTTTATGTCATGTTTCAATAATTATAATCCTACTTATATTATCCTTAAAATTATTTATGGAGAACCTCCACAATGTGGGGTTTCAAGAGGTCCCGAAGAAACTCTATTTTTTACTTAACTAAGTGGATTTCCACTGTGTCTTATGATTTATAATTTTCAATAACAATGATCTTTATATTTTATACATCAATAATAATTGGTAAAAACTCTGAAACATGTTCTTTAAGAATGACCACTACTGTTATCTATTATTCTGACATTGGAAGGAATGACACACTTAATTTTATCTTTTTATTTAGAATAATATTAACGAAATTAATCATGGAGTTATAAGAATAATTTATTATTGTAAAGACCGTAAAATTCAAGGGAAATTTTTTCTTAATTTTCTTTGGATTTTTACAAGAGCGCGGTTTCAGACGGCACCTGATTCCGAGGCCCGGAGTGCCCGGAATTAATTTCCGAAGTTTGGCTCGGGTACGTTCAGTGAACGAACGAGCGGGATTTCCTAACTTTTGATCCGGTGCTCGGAATTGAAATCCGAGGGCACCGATGAACTCGCAGCGCCGATATTCGCTTAATGAGACCCTTTCGGGAGTTGCGTATGTTGCGGGTTGAAAGTTAGTTTTGGGGATTAAAAGATAAGTAAAATAAAATTGTGTGTGAATTTTATTTTATTCTAGGTGGTTAGACTCTCTCATGGGAAGTTGTTGGTGGGGCCCGCAACCACCCAACTTCCCATGTGTGGTTATGAGGGAGGTGGGGCCCACACGAAACCCCCCACCTTTTCAAATTCCCTAACCCCTCTAAACCCCCTCTTTAATTTGTGACTCTCCCCTACATTAAAACTTGCCAACTTATCTTTCCATTTAATTTCTTGACAACTCAAGATTTTAATTAATGTAATAAATTCAAAAATGTAAAGACCGTAAAATTCAAGGGAAATTTTTTCTTAATTTTCTTTGGATTTTTACAAGAGCGCGGTTTCAGACGGCACCTGATTCCGAGGCCCGGAGTGCCCGGAATTAATTTCCGAAGTTTGGCTCGGGTACGTTCAGTGAACGAACGAGCGGGATTTCCTAACTTTTGATCCGGTGCTCGGAATTGAAATCCGAGGGCACCGATGAACTCGCAGCGCCGATATTCGCTTAATGAGACCCTTTCGGGAGTTGCGTATGTTGCGGGTTGAAAGTTAGTTTTGGGGATTAAAAGATAAGTAAAATAAAATTGTGTGTGAATTTTATTTTATTCTAGGTGGTTAGACTCTCTCATGGGAAGTTGTTGGTGGGGCCCGCAACCACCCAACTTCCCATGTGTGGTTATGAGGGAGGTGGGGCCCACACGAAACCCCCCACCTTTTCAAATTCCCTAACCCCTCTAAACCCCCTCTTTAATTTGTGACTCTCCCCTACATTAAAACTTGCCAACTTATCTTTCCATTTAATTTCTTGACAACTCAAGATTTTAATTAATGTAATAAATTCAACTTTTGAATTTTTGAAAGGTGGGCAAAGTGAAAATAAAATAAGGGTAGCTTATTTTATTTTGGGGGTTGCTGTGTTGTGTGGAGATTTGAGAGAAGAGTTCTACACTTTGAAGAACTTCTTTTTCCTCCTTGAAGAACGCGAAGAACCTTCGAACATCGACGAAGAACGCCACGTACTCGGGAATCTTCTTTCGCGACGCCATACCCGCGACACCGACGACGTCTTCTTCCGCGTCATCTTTTCCCGCGACGAAATCGTCGTCAAAGAACTTCGAATCCTCGCTTCACGACATCGACGTCCTTCTTCCGTGACGCCGACCACCGCGACGCGTCTTCCGCGGGTCGTTGACGATCTTCGTTCTTGAAACCAGAAGTAGGGGATGATCTTTATTGATTATTTTTTTTTTTTTATTCCTTTCTTGAATCGTGGATTTTAGCATGACTTAACGTGTGACTTATTTTATTTAAGTTCCGTTTTTATTTCTTTAACGTGAGGGGGACCGGACCGCACGAACACGGCCGAATCCCCCTCCATCGTTCATGTTGTTCATGCTGGAGGAAACAAGTAACGTGGTGCCGTCGCACCACGCGGATGAACGTTCAGATATTTTTTCCGCAACGCCGTCGCGCTTCGTCGAGGAGAGATTTCAAGAACGCGACGCCGTCGCGCCGCGTTGGGAGGATTCTTGGCACGGAGAAAGGGGCGCGGTGCCGTCGCACCGCGCCGGACGACGAACACCGCGGCCGGTTCCGGGCCGCGGTGAGACGAGGAGACCGCGGCCGGTTCCGGGCCGCGGCGGAAGGAAAGACCGGCGGCCGTGCCGCCGGCGTCGGAAATCAAGGGCGGGACCGGAATTTCCCGGTCCCGTTAGTAAAAACCGGCCGGCCAGCGGGCCGGCCGGATATCTTAAAAACCGGGGGTTTAAACCCCCGGCCGGCTCTTCAAACCCCCCTCTTAAAGAGGGGGGCGGTTCATTTAAGGAGGGGGGGGCAACAGCCCCCCGGTTTGACCAGCCGGCCCCCATTTACGGGGGCCGTTTTTGGGCAAAGGCACGGCTCAAAGCCGTGCCGCCCTCTCAAAGCAGGGGGGGCTTGATTGCCCCCCGCGTGATCCACGTGCGGCGCCCAGCGCCGCCGCCGCCACGCGGCCCGCCAGCCGCCGCCGCCGCGCGGCCCGCCAGCCGCCGCCGCCACGCGGCCCGCCAGCCGCCGCCGCCACGCGGTCCGCCAGCCGCCGCCGCCGCGCGGCCCGCCAGCCGCCGCCGCCACGCGGCTCGCCAGCCGCCGCCGCCACGTGGCCCGCCGCCGCCGCGCCACGCGGCCGCCGCCGCCACGCGGCCCGCCGCCGCCACGTGGCCCGCCGCCGCCGTCCGCCGCCGCCGGCCGCCGCCGCCGGCCGCCGCGCCACCCAAGGGGGGGGTCGGGCCGGGTCGTTCCGGACCCGGACCCCCCGTTTCGGACCAGATTCGGTTTTTGGCTCATAACTTGAGCCTCAGACCTCCGAATGACGAACCGTCTGCGGCAACGCGATCCTTGGATCGAGACGGTCGTTTCGGTATATCGCACTCAAGGTTTCGGGTTACTTTGAGTTCGGCCGGGTTGGTTCATTCACGAAACCAACCGGGCCTTCGGAGCGAAAACGCTCATATCTTGAGCTACGGACGTCCGATTGACGTGCCGTCAGTCGCGTAGTGTTCCTCTTAGTGAGACGGATCTTTTGGCATACTCCGCCCGAGGTTTGGACGCAGGTGGAGTACGGTCGGGTTGGTTTTGCCTTAAAAACCAACCGGGCCCCGGAGACGAAAATGCCATTATCTCTCAGACCGGGCGTCCGATCGACGCGCCGTCTGTTGCGTTGAGTTCCTTTTGACGATACGGAACTTTTGGATACATCAACTTCGGTCTTCGTGACAGTTGATGTATCAGCCTCTCGGCTCGTGGAGCGGATCCTCCGTACGAGCTTGCTGTGTGCGGGAACCCTAGTGCTGGCTGCGACTGTTCTACTGCTACGACTGCTACTGTGACTGCGACGACGACAGTACAGAGATCCTGTGTGGATTCGACGACGACAGTACAGAGATCCTGTGTGGATTCGACGACGACGACTACAGCACTCAGCGATCCTACATGGATCAGTGCTACAGGTTCTGTGTGAGCCCGATCCTGTGTGGGTCCTTGCGCTCAGCGGTTCTGTGTGAGCCAGCGCCTACAGGTTCTGTGTGAGCCCGATCCTGTGTGGGTCTTGCGGGGGTTAGTTACCTATCGATCCTTCGTGGGTCCGACGACTTAGGTGGATCAGTGATCATCTTTATCGTCCTTGAAGAAGTGTACCTGTGTGAGCTGAATCCTGTTACTTTCCTTTGTGGAATACGTATACTTTCCTGCGTGGACTGAGTTATACTTGGGCTCGGAGGTTGGAGCGTATTTGAATTGATGACTTAGGTATATGTATGGGCATATACCTAAGCAGTGTTGGTTGTTACTTCGTGATTGTACTTTGCTTCGTGGTTTATCCTTTGTGGATTTTGAGAGACCTTCAGGGGTCTCGGGGACCCTACTGAGTAGCTTATACTCACCCCTGCACGGGCTTCGCCCGCACTACGTTGTGTTGGTTGCAGACGACGGACAGCGTTGACCTTAGCTGAGGTTTGCGGAGCGGGACGGTACCCGGAGGTGGACCACTGGGCGGAACGAGCACGGAGCGGACGGTGGGACCCGTGGAGCAGAGGAGCTATCTGTACCCACCCTTCAGGTGGGATTTTCCAGTGGACAACACGGAGTAGCGGCCTTTACTTTTCAGTTGCTGTTTTTCCCTTTTCGAGTTGTACTTTACTTTCAGTTTGGGTTTGTATTCTGGCCCATTTACTTTTCCGCACTTCAGTTGTACTCTGCTTGCTTAGTGTTTACTTTCCGCTTGTTTACTCTGTGGTGTGTGTTTACTTTTCAAAGGCAATGCCTTCCCAATTTGCTGGGATCTACGCCTTGGTGCTAGTCGCCAGCCCCTGGCCTATGGAAGGCGGGCTTGGGGTAGTCACGGCACGGACCCCGAGGGCGGGTCGTGACAAATTGGTATCAGAGGAGTTCGGTTCTACCGCGAACTCTGATCTTTTCTATGTGAAGCAATAATGTTTAGCGTATTGAGTGTGGATATCAGTCCAGGGAGTCCAGTGTTGGTGCGGCGGCCGACGTATCCATACACCAGGACCCTGACTTCTGATTTCCGACTTAATGCACGAAAACATTGATTGCGTGTGTGTTTCAAAGTTTTCTTTGTGATTACTTATATCAGCTCACCAGGTATACTGTTCTAACCGTGGCGCACCTGTTTCCTTTTCAGGATGGCCCCACGACGACAGCCAGCTAGGGTTCCGATGGTCGAGCGAGACGACAGCCCACCGAGCGACGAGGCCTCGGTGCAGGGCCCTTTTCCAGTAGTGGCACCGGCGGTAGCTTTACCCGCCGAGCCCCCGATGCTTCCAGCAGCAGCCGCTGACGATGCACGTCGCCTCAGCGCACTGCATGAGTTTCAGCGACAGCGACCGCCCAGGTTTCGCGGGGAGACGGATCCCCAGGCAGCAGAGGACTGGCTGGAGGCAGTGGTTCGAGTGTTTAGGCTAGTGAGGACACCAGCAGACCTCATGGTGATCCTCGCTGCGAGCCTACTACACGCAGCAGCAGGACGATGGTGGAGCCTGATGCTCCAGGTGCACGATGAGGCATCTCTACTCTGGACGGACTTCGAGAGCCTCTTCCGCTCTGAGTTCGTCCCGGCCACCCTTCGAGCGGTGCGTATCCAGGAGCTTCTACAGCTGCGGCAGGGCAGCATGACGGTCGCCCAGTACTCGGCGAGATTTACCGATCTCTCGCGCTACTCGACCGACATGGTACGGGACCCATTCTTCCGGGCCCGGACCTTTGAGCAGGGTTTGAGACACGAGATCAGGGCATCGCTGATCTCCCTCAGCATCCCGACTCAGACAGGAGTACTGGAGCGGGCTCTTCTGATCGAGAGCTTCCTTGCTGAGTCTACACCAGCACAGCGACCCACCGCAGGGCGGCACGTGGCAGAGTCATCTGCAGCAGGCAGTCGACGGATGACTCAGGGGTCCAGACAGACCAGACCTTCAGGCAGACGATCTCAGGGCACTGGCTCAGCAGTGCGGGGCACACAGCGCGGAGCCAGTCTTCCGAGAGGCAGGCAGTGCTACTCGTGCGGCGGACAGGGCCACATGGCTCGTGACTGTCCGACCCGCCGTGCCGAGGAGCAGCAGTCAGTAGATGGACCACCGAGGCAGAGGCAGAGGATCGACCGTGGCGGTCCGCAGGGAGGAGGCGGACGAGGCAGAGGAGCTGGACGAGCAGCTGGTGGTGGCCGACGCTTTGAGGCTTTACCACCACCACCACCAGGAGGTCCACCCCGACCACAGGGAGCTGGCGGGCAGTGACAGGCACAGCTCCAGGCAGCAGAGGCCTACGACCACGGCGCACCCGAGATGATTCGAGGTACTATCTGTGTCTATTCCACCCTTGCTGCAGTTCTTATAGACACAGGAGCGAGTCATTCTTTCATAGCCGCTGCCCTTGTTCGGAGCTCGGAGATTCCGACAGAGCCGTTGGCTCGATCCTTACGGCTAGAGACTCCTACGGGAGCAGACTCGACGATCACGCACTGGTGCCGGCAGTGTGAGCTTACTCTAGGAGGCGAGAGCTTCGGCTGGGATCTTCTTGTAGCAGCGTCGAGGCCTTACGACGTCATCTTGGGCATGGATTGGCTGTCCACGGTCCATGCACAGATTGACTGTTTTAGGCGCAAGATGCGATGTGTACGCACCGACGGAAGCAGGTTCACCTTCACCGGCGAGAAGGGAGCCTTAGCAGCACAGGATGGACTTCCGCGGAGGAGAGGACAGCCCATCACTCATCAGTTGGCTAGCCTTATCCTTGGAGCAGTTGACGTGCGGAGTCCTGGTTTTCCTGCAGTGGTGGATCAGTATGCGGACGTTTTTCCCGACGATGTTCCAGGGCTACCTCCTCGCAGAGAGGTAGACTTTTATATTGACTTGTACCCCGGGACAGCCCCGATATCCACTCCAGCATATCGGATGGCCCCCGCCGAGCTTCGAGAGCTACGGGTACAGTTGGAGGACTTGCAGGGCAAGGGATTCATCCGACCCAGTGTTTCACCCTGGGCTTCCCCGATATTGTTCGCCAAGAAGGCGGACGGAAGCTTGCGACTTTGTGTTGACTATCGTCGCCTGAACCAGGTGACAGTGAGGAACAAGTATCCGCTACCGAGGATTGATGACCTCTTTGATCAGCTCAAGGGAGCACGGTGGTTCTCGAAGATAGACCTCAGGTCAGGCTATCATCAGCTCAGAGTCAGAGACGAGGATGTGCAGAAAACGGCCTTCAGATGTCGGTATGGCCACTATGAGTTCTTGGTTATGCCTTTCGGTGTAACCAATGCTCCAGCAGTGTTCATGGCTCTCATGAACAGGATCTTTCAGCCATACCTCGATCGGTTTGTCGTGGTCTTCATCGACGACATTCTGATTTACTCTACGACAGAGGAGGAGCACGCCTATCACTTGCGAGTTGTTCTTGACACACTCCGAGAGCACCAGCTTTATGGTAAGCTCTCGAAGTGCCAGTTCTGGATACGTGAGGTCCACTTTTTGGGACACGTCATCTCTGAGGCGGGAGTTGCAGTGGATCCCGCGAAGATTGAGGCTGTGTTAGCATGGAAGCCACCCAAGAGCGTGACTGAGGTTCGGAGTTTCTTGGGACTAGCTGGATACTATCGGAGATTTGTGCCGAACTTCTCCAGAGTTGCGGCATCACTCACAGCGTTGACGAAGAAGGGGAAACCCTTCGTGTGGTCAGACAGTTGTCAGCAGAGCTTCGAGGAGCTGAGGCAGAGATTGACTAGCGCACCTATCTTGAGGTTGCCTGAGGAGGGAGTAGGGTACGTAGTCTACTGCGATGCATCAGGGACCGGACTCGGATGTGTTCTGATGCAGGAGCGGGCAGTGATCGCCTATGGATCACGACAGTTGAGGCCGCATGAGCAGAACTACGCTACCCATGACCTAGAGTTAGCAGCAGTGGTCTTCGCTCTGAAGACATGGCGACACTATCTGATGGGCGAGCGCTTTACAGTCTTTTCCGATCATCAGAGTCTCAGGTATATCTTCTCGCAGAAGGACCTGAACCTGAGACAGCGACGATGGCTCGAGTTCCTCCAGGACTATGACTTTGAGATAGTCTATACTCCTGGGAAGGGGAACGTAGTAGCCGATGCCCTCAGCAGGAGGACGGGCATTCGGCTACTTGAGGAGGCGACGGAGCAGCTGGCCTCTTTGCAGATATCTTTCGTGGATAGAGATGGAGCAGCCTTTCTTCAGTCTCTCACAGTCACTCCTCCACTACTGCAGCGAGTCAGAGAGGCACAGCGCGGGGACACTGACTGCGAGACACGGCGTGCACAGATATCCTCGGGACAGACACCTGATGGTTTCTCCCTTGGAGCAGAGCACGACATCCTTTTCAGAGGACGTGCCATGGTACCAGTCACATTGCGAGAGGAAGTGCTGAGGGAGTTTCACACTTCTCCTTTAGCGGTACATCCTGGAGTGGCGAAGATGTACCAGGACCTCAGACGACAGCACTGGTGGCCGGGCATGAAGAGAGCTGTAGCAGAGTTCGTTTCTCGATGCCTTACCTGTCAGCAGGTGAAGGCAGAGCATCAGGTACCAGCAGGCTTGGTACAGCCCTTGGAGGTTCCGGAGTGGAAGTGGGACGACATATCTATGGACTTCGTGACTGGACTTCCACGCACTTCCAGAGGTCACGACTCCATCTGGGTGATTGTTGACCGACTCACCAAGTCGGCACACTTCTTACCCATCAGAGAGCAGGGCTCAGTGGAGAGCTTGGGACGTCTCTACGTTCAGGAGATTGTGCGGCTCCACGGCGTGCCATCATCTATCGTTTCCGATCGTGATGCCCGTTTTACTTCCCGGCTTTGGAAGGGGTTGCAGGAGGCGTTCGGGACGCAGCTACGTCTTAGCACAGCTTTTCACCCTCAGACGGATGGTCAGACGGAGAGGACCATTCAGACTCTCGAGGACATGCTCCGCGCATGTGTCCTCGACTTTGGTCGTAGCTGGGAGGACCACCTACCCTTGGTGGAGTTTGCGTACAACAACAGCTACCACTCCACTATCGGGATGGCACCGTACGAGGCATTGTACGGCCGACCATGTAGATCTCCTTTGTGCTGGACAGACCCCGGGGAGTCAGCACTGGTGGGACCGGAGATGGTCCAGGCCACGACAGAGAAGGTCCAGGTCATCCAGGAGCGGATGAGGACAGCTCAGAGCCGGCAGAAGTCATACGCTGACAGGAGGCGGAGGCCACTGGAGTTCGAGGATGGCGACCACGTCTTCTTGCGGGTCTCACCTCGACGTGGTATTCGGAGATTTGGCCGAGGCGGCAAGTTATCTCCGCGCTTCATCGGACCCTTCCAGATTCTCAGCAGGATTGGCGAGGTGGCTTATCGCCTGGCTCTACCACCTCAGTTGCACCGGGTGCACGACGTCTTTCACGTATCCCAGCTGAGGAGATACGTGCACGACCCGACGCACATCATTGACCATGGGGAGCTTGACGTTGACGATGGGGCGACTTTTACGGAGGTCCCGGTGGAGATAGAGGATCGACAGGAGCGGGTCCTGCGTGGGCGATCGATTCCTCTTGTGCGCATCAGATGGCAGCACGGGAATCTCCAGGAGAGCACTTGGGAGCGGGAGGCTCAGATGCGTGCTCAGTACCCCCATTTGTTTCCCTAGTTTTTGTTGTATCTTTACGGGGACGTAAAGCCCTGAGGTGGGAGTAATGTAAAGACCGTAAAATTCAAGGGAAATTTTTTCTTAATTTTCTTTGGATTTTTACAAGAGCGCGGTTTCAGACGGCACCTGATTCCGAGGCCCGGAGTGCCCGGAATTAATTTCCGAAGTTTGGCTCAGGTACGTTCAGTGAACGAACGAGCGGGATTTCCTAACTTTTGATCCGGTGCTCGGAATTGAAATCCGAGGGCACCGATGAACTCGCAGCGCCGATATTCGCTTAATGAGACCCTTTCGGGAGTTGCGTATGTTGCGGGTTGAAAGTTAGTTTTGGGGATTAAAAGATAAGTAAAATAAAATTGTGTGTGAATTTTATTTTATTCTAGGTGGTTAGACTCTCTCATGGGAAGTTGTTGGTGGGGCCCGCAACCACCCAACTTCCCATGTGTGGTTATGAGGGAGGTGGGGCCCACACGAAACCCCCCACCTTTTCAAATTCCCTAACCCCTCTAAACCCCCTCTTTAATTTGTGACTCTCCCCTACATTAAAACTTGCCAACTTATCTTTCCATTTAATTTCTTGACAACTCAAGATTTTAATTAATGTAATAAATTCAACTTTTGAATTTTTGAAAGGTGGGCAAAGTGAAAATAAAATAAGGGTAGCTTATTTTATTTTGGGGGTTGCTGTGTTGTGTGGAGATTTGAGAGAAGAGTTCTACACTTTGAAGAACTTCTTTTTCCTCCTTGAAGAACGCGAAGAACCTTCGAACATCGACGAAGAACGCCACGTACTCGGGAATCTTCTTTCGCGACGCCATACCCGCGACACCGACGACGTCTTCTTCCGCGTCATCTTTTCCCGCGACGAAATCGTCGTCAAAGAACTTCGAATCCTCGCTTCACGACATCGACGTCCTTCTTCCGTGACGCCGACCACCGCGACGCGTCTTCCGCGGGTCGTTGACGATCTTCGTTCTTGAAACCAGAAGTAGGGGATGATCTTTATTGATTATTTTTTTTTTTTTTATTCCTTTCTTGAATCGTGGATTTTAGCATGACTTAACGTGTGACTTATTTTATTTAAGTTCCGTTTTTATTTCTTTAACGTGAGGGGGACCGGACCGCACGAACACGGCCGAATCCCCCTCCATCGTTCATGTTGTTCATGCTGGAGGAAACAAGTAACGTGGTGCCGTCGCACCACGCGGATGAACGTTCAGATATTTTTTCCGCAACGCCGTCGCGCTTCGTCGAGGAGAGATTTCAAGAACGCGACGCCGTCGCGCCGCGTTGGGAGGATTCTTGGCACGGAGAAAGGGGCGCGGTGCCGTCGCACCGCGCCGGACGACGAACACCGCGGCCGGTTCCGGGCCGCGGTGAGACGAGGAGACCGCGGCCGGTTCCGGGCCGCGGCGGAAGGAAAGACCGGCGGCCGTGCCGCCGGCGTCGGAAATCAAGGGCGGGACCGGAATTTCCCGGTCCCGTTAGTAAAAACCGGCCGGCCAGCGGGCCGGCCGGATATCTTAAAAACCGGGGGTTTAAACCCCCGGCCGGCTCTTCAAACCCCCCTCTTAAAGAGGGGGGCGGTTCATTTAAGGAGGGGGGGGCAACAGCCCCCCGGTTTGACCAGCCGGCCCCCATTTACGGGGGCCGTTTTTGGGCAAAGGCACAGCTCAAAGCCGTGCCGCCCTCTCAAAGCAGGGGGGGCTTGATTGCCCCCCGCGTGATCCACGTGCGGCGCCCAGCGCCGCCGCCGCCACGCGGCCCGCCAGCCGCCGCCGCCGCGCGGCCCGCCAGCCGCCGCCGCCACGCGGCCCGCCAGCCGCCGCCGCCACGCGGTCCGCCAGCCGCCGCCGCCGCGCGGCCCGCCAGCCGCCGCCGCCACGCGGCTCGCCAGCCGCCGCCGCCACGTGGCCCGCCGCCGCCGCGCCACGCGGCCGCCGCCGCCACGCGGCCCGCCGCCGCCACGTGGCCCGCCGCCGCCGTCCGCCGCCGCCGGCCGCCGCCGCCGGCCGCCGCGCCACCCAAGGGGGGGGGTCGGGCCGGGTCGTTCCGGACCCGGACCCCCCGTTTCGGACCAGATTCGGTTTTTGGCTCATAACTTGAGCCTCAGACCTCCGAATGACGAACCGTCTGCGGCAACGCGATCCTTGGATCGAGACGGTCGTTTCGGTATATCGCACTCAAGGTTTCGGGTTACTTTGAGTTCGGCCGGGTTGGTTCATTCACGAAACCAACCGGGCCTTCGGAGCGAAAACGCTCATATCTTGAGCTACGGACGTCCGATTGACGTGCCGTCAGTCGCGTAGTGTTCCTCTTAGTGAGACGGATCTTTTGGCATACTCCGCCCGAGGTTTGGACGCAGGTGGAGTACGGTCGGGTTGGTTTTGCCTTAAAAACCAACCGGGCCCCGGAGACGAAAATGCCATTATCTCTCAGACCGGGCGTCCGATCGACGCGCCGTCTGTTGCGTTGAGTTCCTTTTGACGATACGGAACTTTTGGATACATCAACTTCGGTCTTCGTGACAGTTGATGTATCAGCCTCTCGGCTCGTGGAGCGGATCCTCCGTACGAGCTTGCTGTGTGCGGGAACCCTAGTGCTGGCTGCGACTGTTCTACTGCTACGACTGCTACTGTGACTGCGACGACGACAGTACAGAGATCCTGTGTGGATTCGACGACGACAGTACAGAGATCCTGTGTGGATTCGACGACGACGACTACAGCACTCAGCGATCCTACATGGATCAGTGCTACAGGTTCTGTGTGAGCCCGATCCTGTGTGGGTCCTTGCGCTCAGCGGTTCTGTGTGAGCCAGCGCCTACAGGTTCTGTGTGAGCCCGATCCTGTGTGGGTCTTGCGGGGGTTAGTTACCTATCGATCCTTCGTGGGTCCGACGACTTAGGTGGATCAGTGATCATCTTTATCGTCCTTGAAGAAGTGTACCTGTGTGAGCTGAATCCTGTTACTTTCCTTTGTGGAATACGTATACTTTCCTGCGTGGACTGAGTTATACTTGGGCTCGGAGGTTGGAGCGTATTTGAATTGATGACTTAGGTATATGTATGGGCATATACCTAAGCAGTGTTGGTTGTTACTTCGTGATTGTACTTTGCTTCGTGGTTTATCCTTTGTGGATTTTGAGAGACCTTCAGGGGTCTCGGGGACCCTACTGAGTAGCTTATACTCACCCCTGCACGGGCTTCGCCCGCACTACGTTGTGTTGGTTGCAGACGACGGACAGCGTTGACCTTAGCTGAGGTTTGCGGAGCGGGACGGTACCCGGAGGTGGACCACTGGGCGGAACGAGCACGGAGCGGACGGTGGGACCCGTGGAGCAGAGGAGCTATCTGTACCCACCCTTCAGGTGGGATTTTCCAGTGGACAACACGGAGTAGCGGCCTTTACTTTTCAGTTGCTGTTTTTCCCTTTTCGAGTTGTACTTTACTTTCAGTTTGGGTTTGTATTCTGGCCCATTTACTTTTCCGCACTTCAGTTGTACTCTGCTTGCTTAGTGTTTACTTTCCGCTTGTTTACTCTGTGGTGTGTGTTTACTTTTCAAAGGCAATGCCTTCCCAATTTGCTGGGATCTACGCCTTGGTGCTAGTCGCCAGCCCCTGGCCTATGGAAGGCGGGCTTGGGGTAGTCACGGCACGGACCCCGAGGGCGGGTCGTGACAATTATGAGGATCCCAAAACATCTTCAAGTAACAATCTAGATATGTGGATAAGATTCACATTTGGAAATAGCAGTAGGGGTGGATATGTGACCCTAGTCCCTATCATTTTGAATCCCCTTATAGACTCACCTAGGTGACTTAATTTTTTTGAAATATGTTGATAGGGTATTGGGATGTCTACAACCTTATGATTATGGATCTTCTCTTGGGTTTCAATACTCGAGTGGCCCGAGAGGGTCCTCATCATGGAATTCCTAGCTTCATCCATTGGATTTGGAAACTTGGTTAAATCTTCTACAGTTTATTCCAATGATGGTATGGCTGAGAAATGTTGGAAATGATGGTGGCTATAAGGATCCCCCTTGTCGTATCTAATGTACAAGTATATATGCACTGTAAATAATGCTCTTGTTCTATTTGGTAGGTAATATGTGTATTTAACTACACTAGTGAATGTTTACATGATTATTTTAAAATTCTAATAGGAGTCTCATGTTCAATATTGTCTTATTGATGGTATTAGGTTCAATATCATCTGATTTACTCCTGAATATAATTGTTCATTTTCATAAGTTCAATAATTAAATTTCTCTCTCACACCCAAAAAAAATTCATTCACCACATGCATCTCATGACTCAATGTGAAATAACATTGTTTCAAACTATGGGACAAGAATAGTCACTAAAATTGTTTCATACATCATTTTCATTAGTTGGTGATACTTGATTTTTCGAGGTATCTATCATTTTCCACAAAACTATCTAGGAATCAGGTTATGTGGTCATTTAATTGAACTCTTTTATAGGTAAAGTATTTCTTATCGGGTTCACCATTAGTATTCCACCACAGGTCCGCATCCATGATTGAAATTATGTTATAGAGTTTTATTCCTTGGGAAGGGGATCTTAGAGTTATTTAACCACTCATTGAATTATAAATTGAGTTTGAAAGGATTAGTTCCCCACTCATCCTTGGAATGGTCTTACTGTGCAATTTAGGAAGCAAATATATTTGTAATATATATTTATTAAATTCAACCTATTAAAAAAATTGTTAACACTAATTGATATTTTATTATATCAACACCATATATCAATTTGAACATATTAATATTCTAGGGGTTATCCATCTATATGTATAATACGTTATCTATTTGTTCCCTTTTTTGGTTATAATTTAGTTTAAAGACATACATATAGGTTCTCTATAACATATCACCATAAAATAGGATGTATGTGTAGAGGATTTTGGATTCCACCCATGAAACATGTTACGTATATATCATAATGAAGTAAATCAAAACCAACTTTGTATGGTTCATTATTAAAACACATTTAATAAATTTAAAGATCATGTTAAAAGTATTATTATGGTTCTATTTATCTCTTTCAAAAATTTCAAATTAAATACCTATTATGGTCATGAATAATGATTTAATAATGATCATTATAATGCTTTGAAACAAGGACCTTCAGATCAAACAATTTATCTTTAAATTGATCGGACATAATCTAACAAATTTAATGTTTTATTAAATGATATTATAATTTAAAGGGATAAAGAGTTTTTTAGGATTGGACTTACACTTGGGGGCCTATTTTTTGTTCAGCATGACATATAAAATAGGTTAATATAGGATGGATATTACATGGGATTGTATTTTAATTCATATTCATTCCTCGTTTATTGGACCTGATAAGTTTAATTTGATACCAGCCATAAACATTGTTAAAATGGATGTGGATTATAATTTCCATGTAATAATAATGGATAGGAGATATCCATAAGATATCCATTAATCCCTACAAGGACAAAATAATTTTTATCAAAACAATACATGATGGAAAATATTTTGTGGATCACTCAAATATGGGATGAAAATTGTGAATGATATATTATAGGATTAGTAATCACCATTATCAGAATAATAATAGATTTAGATAGAGAATGATTTTGTTTAACCTTATAATGTAATTTAAGATTTTATGAAGGATGAATTATTGAAAGGAAATATATAGTCTGTGGGTTCTTGTAATAGAATTTCATAATGGTCTTTTATAAAATTCTTTTTCCTAAGGTAATGGTATTTAGAAAATTGGTTTTCTTAATAGATTTCAGGATGTATGAGTTTTTTGAATAAGTAATGACCCTTAGTGTAAGGGCATTGAGAGTGGTTTCCTAATTTAGTGGTCTAGGTGTATGGGTTCTCTACTGGGTGGACTGGGTTATTGAGTATCTATTATGGGTGAAATGGTTGAATGTGGTGATTAGTTTTTACCCAGATGAAGGAGTCATGATTCATTTATATAAAATTTAATAGGGACCCATTTGGTTGAAAATATTTGTTAGAATGTCACATGGTGACACTTAGGAAACCCTATCAGGGAGTATATGTCCCTTTAGTATTAGTTATGACATTGGTTAATTGTTTATTTTAAATTCTAAGAATCATTTATGGGCACAAAAGAATTTTTTCTCCACTACTTCACATTAACATTGTGTGAAAAATCACATAATGTTATTACATATAAATTTTGGATGCATGATTCATGTTCTCTAATATTATCGGCATTTCACCTCTCTTGAATGGGAGGCCTTGGATCCATGTTTTGGAAAGGGAAGTTGTGATCATAGATAACCATTAGTAACATTATTGAGTTCCCAAATCACATGAAATAGAATTCAACATTTTAGTACATAGAAAATGGATTATGGAATGGGGACTAAGAACATGTCCTGATGATGGAATAGGGTGCATGATTGTAATATGGAGTTTAGAACTACATAAGGGTGACTATATGTTCGTTGTCACTTAATTGTTTTTATTCTTTTCAGAATTTTTCCTTTAATATAATTTTAGCACATTTAAGTTCCACAAATTTTTATATTATGTAGGTTGAGGTTTTTTTACACCTATATATGGATTGTATAATATTAAAAAAAATGATCAATAATTAATATCATATTCAATGTATAGATGATTTGATTGATCATCAGAGGTATGCCAAGTGATTCACTAGGAATGAATTAAGTTCAAGACTTTATCATTTACACATATGGACATCAGGTATTTCTAATAAAACATTTAGTGTATGTTACATTCTGTATAATTATCATGTGATTCCATTCAATTATATGAATGTTCCAGATATTTTTATATACCTAATGACAATTTTATTTCATGTATATTTAGAGTTATTTGTGTTAATATTCACAAAATGATTTTTTTATAATCTTAATCATTCTTGGATCATGATTTTCATATATAGATTTTCTTCCTAACAATGGGAGTGAACTACCTATATTTAATGATCTTGAGCTGTAAGTTTTGGTTTAGTGTGTTATACCTCAAAGGGAACATGATATAAATTTAAGAAGTATAAATAGACCATGAGAAGGTTGAGGTTTTTGTATATATCGAGATGTGAATCAATTTTGTTTGTATCAATTTATTTATTGTTTAATATGGCCATTTATGGATATTCATTCTTTATTTTTTACACTTAGTAAAACTATTAGAAACTCGGAACATGAATAGGGATTAGTTTATGTAGTTTTATCCTGATGAGATATCCTTCTAGGAGAGGACGTATAAGATTCCTTGTCTTCCTTTTCTAACCTTAAAAAAGTTGGGTAATAAGTATACAATATTTTATATTCCATCATAAGTTGGTATTATAGCTAATCTAATTCAGGAATTGTTATTACTCTCTTATAAATCCATGAATTTGAGGTCATAATATTGGAATAATAATAATGATTATTTGGAATTAGTGGTATTATTTCATACACTGGTATTTTTGGGTAACTACATATTCGGTGAGAGGTTCATTATCTATACTCACCATAAGATCATAAGGAATATATTTTCCTAGAATGACCTAAAACCTTAGAAGAGGAGGTGGGTAGATAATCTTTAGTCCATCTTTGAGATGTTGTGTACCACTTATATATTAAATATCATAGTTTTTTTAGATGTACTAAAACAAAAATTTAGGTATCATGAGAGTCAAGTATCATGATATATCTTATAAGCCTCGTCATTGAGATACACCATAATTTTCATGATTTCTAATAAAGTGTAACACTCCTAACCTTATATATTACCTCCTCACTAGATGATCCTGTGATGGATAAATATAAATATGGATCGTATTATTTATGTTTTGGTATAATATATATGGTGGGGTACCACCACCAAATTAGTCCCAATATGATTATTAGATCCTTTCTTATTTTCTTGGCCGTGGAACAAATGAGCATTCGTAAGAAGCTATTAAATTATTCAAATCCGTCACAATAGGATCTTCTTATATGGATTAACTAGATTTATAATGGAATCCATATATATTATTTTTCTTTGAATAGTAATGAAAATTATGGGTTTCAATTCATGGTGGTTTACCATCTATTAGTAAATGTTTAATAAACAACAAACTATAGAACTACTTGAACCACTACCCATTTTGAGTTGAATTGCTATATTGGGACAATGGTGTTTATACAGGGGTTATTACGATCACCCCAATGTTGTATTGTAATATTTGTAATTATTTTCCACTTAAATAATTTCATATATTTCCTAATAATCATATATACCACATTTATTTATTTTTTTGGATGGTTATATGCATCGGGGATAATATGTCAACTTGGTGTATCCTGGACTATCATATCAAATACAAATTATTTATTCAAATCATGATTATTTTAGGTACTATAAAATATTCATGATATTAATATACCATTGACTAATTTATTTCACCATCATCCAGATCAATAGTTTAAGCATTCAAATTAAGTAACATTGTTTATGTTTTAGGAATTTTCCCTATATTTCATTAGTTCATGGGAAAGGTATCCTACCTTAGTCAAGTTCCCCTATAACAAAATGTATTTATTTTTGATTTATATGGACCATTTTCATTAATTTTATCTTATTTTATGATGATCAATATCATATTGGTTATGTGCATGGAATAATATTATAACTTGATTGTGAATTTTTTGGATATTTTTAAAAAATGAAGAGTTTATCCACATATGTTTAGTAATTTCCCAATCTAGGAAGTGATTTTATAGAGGCTAAAGTTATTGTTCAGTAATATTTGTGGTATGAGAATAGATTTTTTTAATATTAAATCCAAAATTAAGAAATATCATATTTATAGGAAGGTCAAGTTTGGACTAGGTATGTGTGGTCCTTATTTATTTTTACAAGTGATTGTTTTATGGTGTACTTATTAGTTCTTCTTAGAAAGTCCGCGTGATCCATGATATATTCCAAATATATCATATTTTGAGATACCACCACAACAATTCTCAAGTGATCATCATATATTCCCTTAATATAGTGGATGGTTTGTCATGTGAGGAAGGACTAGTTCATATAGTATACAAAAGTGAGAATACACTGTTTGGATAGATAGTACCATGGGTATGTATTCAGTGGTAGTATTGGAATATCATCAAGGATATATGGGATAAAAAGGATTATATATTATGGTTTTTGATTTTTTAATAGTAATAAATGATTCTTAAATTAAATTATGAGATTCTATGTGGTGGGGAGATTGTAACACCCTATATATCTTAGGTATATATATGTGTTTTTGTGTAACCCTATTTATTTTATATATTTTGGTCTATAAGAGGAGTTTTTGGAAGTTATTGATATATTATTTAGATATTATATCATGTACTAAAGTTCTATAATTTTTTAGAGACAACAATAGATACTTAGTATAGTAAATCTATTACCTAGTGGCACTAATTATAAGGGGAAACCATAGAGGTCCACTAGATGTCTGATGACCGAAGAGTGGGTACACTATCAAGTACTCATTACATGGCCAAGGAGTAATGGGTATGAAGAATATAATTCTAATGTTTTTTAAATAGTTATTTAAGTATTCAAAATAGTATAAAAATATTCAAATTTTAAGCCCTCGTTGGAATCATTAAGGCCACACGATCTCCTCATTATTCATTATTAGATACTTCTCCTTCCAAACATGTTTATTCCATGATTATTCATGTAATTTAATTCCATTTTTATTATATTATTACTATAGGTGAGTCTATAATTCCACATCCATTTATAATTTCCCAAAAATATTATTGTTTTTTCTAATTCACTAATTTAGGGAATTATGTCTGGTTATATTAATCTGATTGTCTGAAGAAAAATTATCTTATGATATTCAGTGGGAGGGAATCGACTAATTTAAGGTACATAATTACCATAGTTTCCCATTAGTATATTTGAGTTTTACATGAAATGTGATATAATGTCACACCACATATGTATCCGTTACCACAAAATTTCCTCCTTATTTTTTTTCATTCTCCACGTGTATGTAGTGTATGGATGTCTAAGTCATTGGGTAATACTTCATTCAGGTTTTTTTATTCCCAAATCACTACTAATCATATATCTAAGAGAAAGTTTGATTAAAATTGTTTTAATAACCTAAGAGAGGGTCCTAATTATATTTTATAATGTAATGTAAATTGATAGATTCCAAATCATGTTTTTTGATAAGAGGAAGTAGCTTATTGTTTTGTGATAGCATGGTACCTACATTGTTGCTTCCATATATTTTTATTATTTTTTCATTATTATAATCAATATTTTGTGTATATTAAGATTAAATAGTGAAATTAAATAGGATTTTAACCATTTTTTCAAAATTATGAGGGTATTTTTTCAAAACATCCTATAGTGTGTAAATTCATTGAAAAAATGATATTTATCAAGAAAATGTTTATTTTTGTTAATATATTATGATTTTTTAGTGTTAGAAAATCTAGGGAAATTTTATTGTGAGGTAAAATTTAATAATTCAAATTCCTACAATAAAAAGTTAATGGAAATACTAAAACTATGTGGGTATGAATGTATTGTTCTCCTTAGGAATTGGAATAATATCATTTTCAAAATAGTCTTAAGTATACATTATGATATGGTGTTAATATGGAAATGAATGTTGTGTTATATATTAATAATATTATATCCCACAAAGGATCATTATAATTGACCATAAAAATTTGTTTCAGATCTAATGAACTCTATCAAAGGAACATAAAGTTACATATCTTTCCAATGTTGTACTATAAATCCAACAATATTTTTCATCAATAAAAAACTTTATTAGAAGTAACTGATATAATGTAACTCTAATTCAAACTACATTGTGATACTCTTGATTTTAGGTGTTAATAATTCCATTACAATGGGTTTTTATTTCAAGAAGTATTACTTCACATATATCCAAAAAAATATTCCAATATTTACAAGTGTGTCATGTTTCTGCACAATGTAAATTCAAAAAAAAAATTCTTTTATTAGTGACTCACTCAATGATTAATTCTCAATTTTGTCTCTTTTTTAACCTTGATATTATGTATTCCTATAAACATATCTTGTAATGATTAGTAATATATTTTGAAAATTTGGATTCCAACCAAAATTTTATAAATTAGATTTTCATAATTTTAGACATTTAAATTCATGGGTTGTCTTAAAACAGCTTATGATTATTGGTAATACCATCTAAGGATTTAGTTTCTAATATTCATGTAAATTGGAAAATATAATAATAACTATACTCATAATTTCAAAATAAAATAGTTAATTTCTTTAATAACATCACATGTGGAAGATGATCCTGATGAGAGGAGGAATCTAGAAATAAATTAAATGGGTGATGAAAATATTTTTGAAAGTAGAATTAATCAACCATCACTTGTGGAAGTTATTTTATATTCAAAATTAAAAATTTCATGACAAAAAAAAGGGTTTCCAAATTAAATTTTACAATAATAGGAGCCTAACTCTAACGATAGAGAGGGATCACTAACTGGGAAGATCATACGATAGGTTGATTATAGATGTGAAGATCTAAACTCAAGTGATTGAAAAACACACAAGAGGATTGAAAACCCCAATTGAAATCCTAAAATCTGAACAATGTTAAAATGAAAAAACATAAATGGTGATACATAATTCATGAAATTATTATTTGGTTGGAAATCCAATGGGAACATCCATTTTCACCAAGAAGTCTTACTGAATTTTTTGAGAGATCATTTTTAAGTGATCTATGATGACTTATAGTATTATTAATATGTAAAATATTTATTACATTGTGATATGGTTAGATTAAAATACCATAAAAGTTAGAAACACATCAGGAGATAATATCTCACTGGTGATCAATCCCAATATTGTCTTACAGTTTAATATCATTCAATCTGTCTGAGTGTGGATTTTCTATATCTATTGTATCTGTGGGTACCACTTCTAATGATTCATAACTAATTTCATAATATTATAACACATGTACATATGTTATACATGTACTCAATGTAAAATGTATTTTAACAAAAAATATATATTATATGAAAATCGGAGAGGTGTCCAGGTAATTGTAATTGTATTAAGGGATTTGGATGGGGATATCAAAAGTAATTAAAAATACATGAAGTTATAAAATATTATAATTTCAAATATCACCAAATATAACAAAACATTTACAATTAGATTATTTATATATAATTCATTGATAATGATCATGGGAAAAAATTTCTTTCTGACTTATTTCAATTTTTTCACCTAACTTATTTTTCATTAATAAATATCATCTTGATGTAAATGAACATTCTCATGTATGGAGATCTGTAAGAGAATATTTATATAATATTTCAGAACATTGGAAATTATATTTTCGGATTTGAAGGGCCATGTCCATATAATCTAATTGAAAAGAATGTTTATGGTGAAAATGATTAAAAATGAACAATAAAGATGGATAATGATTGTAGTGTTTATGAAACACCAATGGAGGCCCCCCTCCCCAAGACATACACACATTCCATTAGAAGCCTCCATAGACCCTTACATATAAAATAACATAATAAAATATTTTTCCAAGCTATTATATTTTTTTATATATTTTAAAATCCAATGGTACAATGAAAAAATTGAAAGAGATAAATACACACTGATTTCCTTTAATGAAAAAAGGGGAGTGGTCATAAAAAAATACTAGAGGATCATCTTACATGATGAAATTTTTTCAAATAATGGAACATTGAAATTATAGAAGAGTATTGATTTTCAAGGATATCTAGGTTGAAGGGCTTAACAACCAACCACTAGTCAGAAAAAAAAACCTAGTACAAGTAATGAGTTTTAACATTTTAGTTTGATTTTATTTTTTTGAAAGAATTTTCATATATCAATACCTTGATTTTGTGCATAATATTAAATTATGGGGATAAAAAAATAACACAGAAAACTTAATATGATAATAAAAGTTTTACAAGGTACGAGAGTATTATACCACTCCCTGTCATTTTTTTTATCTTCAATAAAATATCATTAATTTAATCTCCATAATTCAATAAATTTGTTTATAAAAAGGGAAAATGAGATGGAGGGTGTTAGTGAGTGTACATTGGATTTTCATGTGAGTAATCGTACATGTATGAGTCTGTCAATCACGCACTTTGTGTCCAAATAACGTCCAAAATATTTATCTCTCTTTATTCAACTAGTTGCATGGTGTATAAATTTAAAGAGTATAGGGGAATCTTAATTGAACATGTTTAAACAAGAATTTTAAATCAATGTTTTAAATTATGATCTTTTAAAAATAAAATGAATATGGATAAAATATAAATAAAATTAAGAAATATCACATATAATGTAAAAAATTAAATAGTAGTGTTTAAATTAAAATCTATCTAAGATAACATCACACTGGGTTTGTGATAGAAAATTTGAATCCGTCAATAATTCTAAATATGAATTTTTCAGAGTCGGATACCATTTCGACACTTATTTTCCTAATAATTAAAATTATCCCCAATGACTTCTTATTATTCTGATATGGAGTTAGTATATATTAAATATGGTAAAAATATTTGATTAAATACCTTTTATGTGTATTTAAAATTCAAAATTAGTGATTACATCAATATTGTCAATGGAGATAAATTTTTAGGGGAATACATTTCACATTCCTTATTTGGTAATATAATATATAATTTTTATTTATAAGTTGAATAATAAAAGTGTGAAATCATGTAGTGAGTGAGGAGAAAGAGAGATAGAGTTAATTTTAAGGAAACATCTATTAAAATCATGATTCCACAAATTTATTATCTTTTAACCATCAATGAAATAGAACTAAAATTTTATTTGAATAAAAATTTTGGGTTAATTTTATCTTAGATTAATTAAATAAGGAATATTAATCACAATACTATTATAGAATGTTATTTGATATATATTTTTATTGTGATTGTATATTATATTTGTAGTATTTTGTATTTTTTAATACTAAAATATAGTACGTATGAAAGAGTTTTTAAATTTTTATTATTTCAGGCACATAATTTTCCAACCTGAATATAAATTTGAAAATTCATTGAGAATAAGAAATTTAATATAAAATTTTGTTGAAATTTATTTTTTTCAGGTTCGTAATGTTAATAAAAACATGAAAAAATATCATACGATGTATAAATGATGAAATAATGTGGTTTTTAAAAAGAATATTGGAAAGTAAAACAGGATGATGGGATAAAAATATAGCATGAATTGGTCATTGAGATTGAATTACCAAACAATAATTTTTTAGTGATATAATTACAGAGGATTATCGTTATCGAACAGTAGTTTTACCATTACATTAGAGCATGTAAAACCTCAATAGAGCCATGTGGAGATCCCTCAGATTAATTTCTAGATAAAATATATATTAACAAGGGAACCTCACAATATATATACTTGTAACACTATATTTTAAATCCAACAAATATTTCCATTGATCAATATGATAAAATTTTATCCCAACCTATAATACAAAGTCCCTATAGCTCACTTTTATTATGACACTCTAGACTTCGTTAATTTGGAATGTCATATGGATGGATATATCACTCGATAAACCCAACAAAATCTCCATTCATGAGACTATTCCATCCACATAAGGATCCAAGAGTCACTATGTAACCTATTTCTAATTACTATTCTATATCAATCTAGTAGCACATATTATGACTACTACTCAAAATTGTATTATGTGTGGCCGTATGATTATGTATTACCCATATTGTGTCAGGAATTTATCAAAAAAATGATTTCATGCTTTGTGAACTCATTAACGTCTTTACAACACTATTATTATCATTATATTTTTGGGAATTTGATTATGGTTCTAGAGGAATATTATATTACTAATGAAACCATCTCAAGTCCATATTAAAAATGTGGAATCCATGGGAACAATCTAGGATAACATGAAATTAATTTTTCTAATTAAATCTGGAAAATTATATAACATCATACAACCTGAAATATGATTCCAATAACAGAAGGAATCTAGAGAACAATGGAATGGGAATTAAAAACCATATTATGAATGATATAATCGATCTCACTATGTGGAATTGATATAAGCTTAAATCTACCACACCTCTAGATCACAAAAATGACAACAAGTTATATTATAAATAAGAGGAGTCCATAGAGAACATGATAAAGAAAGGCTATTGACTAGGTAGAGTATACACGAAGAAGGGTTGAGAAGATCACCTAAGTAGTTGATAGTTGGGAGTAAGCTGAATATATATGAGTCCAAATGTGATATGGTAGTGCTGGATAGTGAATATCAACAACTAATCTATTTTATTACCAATTCATTTCATTATTATATTTTTTTATGTGCAATATATGAAATATATAATTTCATTAGAGGGAGTTTAAATTACTTGAATCACACATATATTATGTACTACTGATAATTGTGTTTTTGGATCATTCTTTTATTCAAAATACTTCTACAGTACATACAATGGGTAAATTGACTTTGGGAAGTTGAGTAATGTAACAATAGAGGAAACTCACCCTTGTAAATAAGGTTATGAAACAAATACAAGGGCTAAAGAGTGACTAAAAAACACTCACTCTACAATCTTGTGACTATTAAAAATATTAGTTGATTGAAAATATAAAACAAATAAAACCAATTTATAAGCTGGTTGAACAAAAATTACATAGAGTGATACGCAATGCCCATTTTTATGATCTCGTATTAAATCCCATTAGAACATCTGTTTTTACTAGGAAGCCTTAGGGAATGAATTTATAGATCATCCTTAGGTAATCATTTATGGTTTCTCATATTATTATCTTAAATAGTACTTAGAATTGGTTGAGTTAGATGGATTCAAATAATGTGTAAGTAAGAACAACATTGATAGATTCCAACTCTTTTGTAACCATTTCCTATTCTATATTTAACATTACAATCCTTCATTCATTCCCACTATTGATTTGACATGTCAATCACTTATTTGTTTACTTATCTATTGTGTTTTCTAAAAAATTACATTCAATTATCTCAATTTTAATTTATTCCACATAAATTCCTAATAATTATTTATTTATTCTTAAAACCATTAAATGTTTTAATATAAGTGGTATTAGTGTTATGAAATAATATGTTGTCATGTCTGTTATACGTGATGGGTGTTGTATATCCAAACATTATTATTATATTTTTAGTTAATATAGACTAGACTAATGAATGTTAAGATATGGGTTGTGAGTATGAGAACTAATCCAATTTTTTATCTATTAGTGTTGGACACAATTCTCACCTTTTAACAAATGGTTTGATATTTTGTTAAATACAATTATGCCACGAGGTATGTAATGTTATTAGATGCATATACTATTTTTTTAGTCACTTATATGATTTTATTGTGTTTATTTGTGGTTGGTATCATTATAGACAAGGGGATTCCATTACAACTGCCTTTATATTGTTTTTATATTGGGTAAAAATTCCATTTTACTACGGATGATATTGACTAATGGACACCTTTCCAAATATATTTAAAGTGTTCTGAGTTGTGGTGGCGATGGAAATTGGGATATAAAATTATATTCTTGAGAAATAACTCCCATGCATGTCTACTAATAACATGGTGATATGTTAAGACTTATAAAAAATGATTTATGTATTTATAGGATTTCTTTAGTGTCTTTTTTGTTACATGAGTATGTGAAAATTATTATTTTATTTATTGAATATTATAATTATTTCAACATATTTTTAACTATACACATATATATTCTTGAGCTTTTAGGGGTACCCTTAGTGGAAGCCCACTATGTCTTACTCACTCACTACATGGGGATCTTGATATATGTGAATATTATATAGTTCAAGAAAAATGTGGGGGGAAGTGACCAACAATGGATAGAAATGATGGAGTTATTATGGTTAGAGATAGGATATGGGATGAGGCGGGGACTCAATTTTAATTTGGTAGTTCCCTGATTTATTTTTTCGATTTTCCAAAAAAATTATATGATCATCAAGTATTCAATCCAATTTATTTTTGTATGAATTGTATGAATTATATGAAATTATTTTATATATCATGTGAGTATTAATTTAATTTTTCTTGTATCATAGATATAACATTCATGTTTTCCTATTATATAGAGAAGATTATTTATAAGAATTTCATATGATATTATTTATTATTATTATTATCATATGATATTGTTTATCCTTGATCACATACAATTCCTCAATGTTATTTAGTATCTTTAGCATATAAGGATTCACGATTGAGGTCATATGGTTCTAATGGCTCTTTAACTATTTGGGTGAGGAAATATGGAACATTATAACCATCTACATATCTCTATTCTAATTTCTATATGTCTAATATTATTACATTGTGTGTTTTTTGAAAATATAATACCCTTTTATAAGGACATTCATATAACTATGGTTTCATTAATATTAGTATTTTTTCAATAGATATGATATTTATTGGGACAATTCACCATTAAAGAAATGGTTTGAAGCCCTTCTATTAGTTTGGAAATTTATTTAATAATTTCTTTTAATGAAAATACAAAAAAATGTTGTGATAATTCATTTCATGATTTCTCTACCTTTTCCCTATATATTCTATTGAATATTTTTTTTTCAATAAAATAATTTCTATTATATGCAATAATAATTATTCGTTTTTAAGATATAATATTTAATTATATTTTACATTTATTTTATTAATTTAAAATTGATTTTCTCATTATATAATAAAATGTTATTCAGGAAAAAAAATTCTGTTCATGGAACATTCTATAATTTTTTTAATCTTATAAAGGTATTACCATCTAGGTCAGCACTCCTTTATGTTCCAACCATTAAATATTTCATATATTTTATTTCGTTGAATGTTTTATTTTTCTAAATTATTTCTATTTGAAATTAAACCTATGATTTATTATATTTGTTCACATATAGATTACATGGAAATAAAATATATATGAGAAATATGATCCATTGCAGCCTTTAAACTGAATTTAATTTTAGTATAGTAATGATATAATTTTTTTAATATTTTTCGATTATGAATATCATATTGTTCCTGTATATAATGATAGGGTGTTCCACTTGATAATTATAAATTTACTTGATTGGGGAAATTTTGGACATGAATTTATACTATTTATTTCAAATTTGATGAATAACATAACAATTAATGTCTTCATTAATGGGTATTTACAATGATAAGATATTTATTTAGTTAGATTTGACAGAATGTCCTGAAGGCCTAAATTTTTATTTCTTTTTTTGATAAACCCCTTTTAATGGTAAAGTGGGAAACCACAATTGAATTAACGGATGTAGAGACCAATCAACCCATAACAATTCTACAAATAAAACCCCTCCCCAACATCAACATCATTATAGAAATCCTTCCCCATTGTACGGAAACTGAGAAAGTTGTCCCATTCCAAAAAGCATTGGCCTGGTACTGATGCAAGATCCATACCCTCTCAATATTCCAATTCCAAATAGCCCTGCATGGAGAAATCATCCTTCTCTAAATCCTTGTCTGAAGCTTCCATGTAGATGTCAAAAACAAGACACCAACCAAATTACAAAATCAACAAACTAATTATTCCTACCAAGGGACCTTCACAGATCAATTTTAGATTTATATTTTAACTCTATAGGATATTAATTTTATTATTTAATTTGATTTATTTTTGTTTTCTTCTTCATTTATAATACATATGTATATATAAATATTTATATAAAAGGTGTTGTAAAATATATATATATCTCTAAATAGAATTAGGTAATCAAATATATAAAATGATACCTTTATGTTAATCATAAAAATTATTTATTTGTCATTTTTCACTATGTCTTTCATTGATGAAGTATGTTTTTCTTCATTAATAATATTATGTATGAAATATATGTGGTTTTAATTTTCTATTATGTTATATTTGGGAATGATGTCCTTATCTTTTTCTATAATGATAACTTTTTCTTGGTAGAGATATACGATGATGTTCTGATTTCCAATGCTTATTATTTTTCTAAAATCATAATTTATGTGAGCATGGTTCATGATTATTTATAATTTATTCACATACATAGACTTGTTATATATTATAGCTTCCCAGTCACCCTGAGTAATTCTTATTACATGTTTTGTGATAATTTTATTTTTAATCCTGATCGAATTTTGATATTTGATCCCCAAATTCCATTAATCATTATTTTCTTCTTATGATAATGTCTCTCAAATGTTTTGAAACAATTAATAAATACCTTATGTATTAATAAAAATATTATTACTCTTATCAAGAATTTGAACACACTAATTTATTATGATTCTTGATTTCCCTTGGAATTTCTATTTGGGGATATATATATATTATTTATATAGAGAATATTTATAGAGAAAATGTAAATTTTATCAGGGTCTAATATGGATATAAAACTATTTACATATATAATAATCATTTTTTTCTTGAAGATTATTGAAATTTAATTTTAAATATATATATTTAAGTATGTATTTTTAGAACTAGATCTAGATGACTGTGTCTACGGTTACTACACATTCATTGATTAAACTAAAATAGTGGTTGATGTTTCCCAAGGGGAATAAATTTTTGATTATCAATCGAAGTAGTTGTTATATAGACAACTAATCAGGGATTTCCTCAAATAGAAAGCCGGAATCTAATGTCATTGGAACAGAATCCTATTACTATTAAATATATTTAACTATAGGATGTCTGGATACTTATGATATAGAATTAAATTTGACATATATATATATCCAATGAAACTTGGAATTAATTTAATAATGTTTTCATATTATAGACATATATTGGTAACACCATTCAATAATTGAAATGATGTCAACACATTCTTTTAGTTGTTGAGATTTTTATATAGATAAATCCTTACTTTTATCATTTCAACTATCTCACAATGATAGTGTTTGTAGAATTTTTACAGGAGCTCTCAGATTATGGGATTTTCTCAGATACAACGTATGTAATCCTTACTCATGTATCATTATGACAACAAAATTTTTAATTTTTTACATCCTCGTTTAAATTTTTTTTATAGAATTAAAACCCAAGGATTAGGATGGCCAATATTAATGAAATTTATTTATGTTAAAACCATATAGGGGTCCACAGTTCAATAGTGTTTGAGAAATATTGGGTCTCAAATTCATTTAAATAAATGTTAAGGTCCAAATCATAATCCCCATTCACATTTATTTTCTAGAGGACCTTTTTGTATTATATACCTTATGATGATTTAGTATATTCATTTAATGTCCCTTGGTAAAACTATGGGAGGTTATTCATTAAGGGAGATTCTATGTGAGTTTTTTGTAACATAAAATGAATATTATTCTAGTGGTGGGGTTAATTAAAAAGTTATCAATTGAGATCGTTTTGGGGTTATTTAATACATCTCTACACACACCATTAAGAATTATGATTCGATAAAATGGTAAAATCATCTACATAAACATCCCTTTTTACAATTGATGGTACAAAGGAATGTTAAAATTTTACAATTTTTGGGAATGATTTAAAACATGTGAATATAATAAAACAACCAAATGAATGGTTCCTAATTAGATGAAACATTGCACGTTGAAATCTATATGAAATAGAAATGAAACCTCCAAAATGTTAAACTATGACAACCAATATTTAAATACACATTAATCCATGGTTCATTATGAAATGGAAGACATAGAAAAATAGTTAAGTGATCATGAAGCCTATTTTATTTTTGAGATTAGGAACATATCACATCAACATAACACAGGGAAACAAAACAATTATGGAAAACAATCTAAACATGAAATAGAATTCCATTTCACATTTAAAACTTCATGAGATAAACTGGGGACATATATACAAATGGGGTGAGTGATAAATCCCAGTAAGAGGATAAAAAATGATAACAAGAAGAATGTTTTACCTATTAGTCAACAAGAATTTCATTGGAATAATTGGGTGAGAATCATAAACATAAACATTACAGGATTATATATGTTGAAAACATAAATTAAATTTGGGAATGTGGAAACAAATTAAAACATGAAATCATAATCATATGTTATGTATAACCACAAATTCAATATTTCATTGTTGTCTTAGGATAAATACATTCACACCATATATGTAATATCACGAGATGAATACATTACCAATGTATTAAGGGGAAATATAATTATAGACACACACATCAATTTCATATCATGTACATTCATAAGTATTCCACATAGATCATACAGCATAGGATCATGTACATCAACATTTATAGTATGACAACAAGTGATAGACTAAAGACAAAAGTATAAGGGGATATGGAACCATTACCCCAACCAATGTGGAAATGGGGAAAAATGACCATGGAATTTTTCACTAGACATCCAAATATTTGTATATTAAATAGTGATATATGGGGTGTTGTGAATGGTCTCACAGTGATAACTAACATTCTCTCATTTTGAGAGGCCTTCTCACTTGATCAACATGCATGGATATATATTACAGAAGGGTTAAGGCTACACGGAGTATGACTATCGATTGTATTTTATCAAGATATTATATTCACCTTAATGTTTTTTTAAAAGTCTCAATAACATTTAATCCTCAGATGAATTAATGTATGAATTATCATCCTCAAACAGATATCCAATTTTAGTAGACTATTCAGACACTATAAGACATGTTCAGAGTATTTTATGTGGTCCTCAAAGGATGATATGAAAAACATATCCCTTTGACCAAGTTCTATTACAACATTATTTTCCACTTGAGCATCAAAATGGCTCCATAAAATGATCTTTAGAGGAAAATATGTACGAAAATGGATTTATTTCAATAATTTTGTGAATATAAGCATCCCGGACCAGGAATAGTCAAAAAATGATTGAAAAGGTTAAAACCATTCAACAGCACATCCAGGCAGCCCAAAGTTGATAGAAGATCTATGCATATAATCATCAAATAACCTATATTTTGAGGTTGGAGACAAGTTATTCATGAACAAATCTCTATATAAGAGGATCATGATAATTGGGATGAAACAAAATCTAAGTCTCAGGTATGTTAGCCCCTTTGAGATTCTTGATCATGTTGGAGTTGTGGCCTATAAACTAGAACGTACATCACCAATTTCTCAAATAAATGATCTATTCACCATATAGCACTTGATGAAGTACATACTAGATCCCTCACATGTAATAAAGTTATAGGTGATAAACTTGGAAAATAATCTCTCATATCAGGAGATCTGGTGAAGATCATTGACCATATAGAAAACCTTCTACACAACAAGACTACTCACCATGTCAAATAAATATGAAAGAACCATAAGTACTTATAGGAGATACATGAATCATATACAGTAATAATGTATAGTACAATCACCTATTCTCATCTTAGTATCTAAAAAAAATTTGAGGGAGAAATTTAAAAAAAGGAATGAATTTAATGACCCAAAATTTGATCATTTGAATATTTACCTTCTTGTAATTATGTAATGTAGTATAAAACACATAAATACAATAGACATCTCAATAAAAAATATTCTCATAAATGAAGAATGAAATAAGTGTTATTCATATAAATTATGAATCCTATATGAATGGATTAATAACTAAACCCTTGGAATAATAACATGACCATTAGGTATAGTAATTCAGCCATTAGAATATTAACCTCACCTATGAAAGTATAAAAACAATTTTGGCATCTTATAAATGATAATACAATATAATTATATCATATTATATGTAAATAAATCTTTCAGAAATGATAAATTAAGTGTTTCTATTTATGTAAAAGATAAATGTTTATTTAAAATTTCATTATTAATAGATTAATTTAAAATAAAATTTATTTTCATAAAATAGATTCACAAATTTAAATTTGTTCCTATTAATATAAGATTATTTTACAAGACCTCAAATAATTTTCCAATGTGTCGTAAAATCCGTAATAATTTTAAAATCACATATTTCGAATAAATAATGATATTAATTAAAAACTAATTTGATCATGTATAGAATAATATATTAATAAAATGAAATTTATTTTTAAATTAAAAACGTTAAAAAAGTGTTCTGGTGGGTTTTTCATATTTTTCCAAAATAGATGAATTTTTTTGAATAGTGAAATACGGTAATTTAGCACATTTAAAAAATAAATAAATTATTGATTCATAGATGATGTATGGATGATGTAAGGCCATAATATATTAATCTAATTCATTATTTATTGTTTTTAGTGATATTGTTTGAACTATTCAGATATTGGAGACAAAATAATAAATTAATGAATAAAATTATAAAAACACCACCCTCCCATATAAATATCACCCATCGCTACTTCTTTTCCTCACACCTCTACAGCTTATAATATTGTCTAAATTATTTCCAATAACATTCCCATGATTACTCCTTAGTTCTATGAGAATTTTTCACAACTAAATTCCAATCCCAATTTCCCTAAGGGGGAGCACAAGAAGAAGAATTGTAGAGGTAAAATGCTATTTCATTTTCATTTAATTTGTTTGCAATTTCATTTATTTTCTTATTATCTCATGGCCAATCATTTTATATGGGGAATTATAACTCCATTATATTATAAATATTTTATTTTTTTGTGTTAATGGAATATTCCATCATAAAATCCTTTATCCTCTACCATTTATTCTAAAAATGAAAACATCTTCTATCATGTGTTGATTTATTGCCATCGTGGATGATTCACTTTCATTTTCCTATACCAATATGATGGATTTCCACAAATAAAATTATAATGTTTAAAACATATTATAACATTTATTTTTTTTACCTTTTTATGTTATGTAACTAATATATATATGAATAATATTAAATAATAAGTAACAATGAGTTCATGATTATCAAAAACCAATAAAAATAATCCAAATGATTATCATTAATTTTTTGTTTAAAAAATAATCATCATATCTAAAAAAAATTATAATAAAATTTAAAATTATGTATGTTCATTAATAATAAATAATTTCAATTTAATATAACCATTCTCATTTTACATTGTCATACATACATATATACAATTGAACCCATCATGAAGAAAAAAAATTAACACTCCAAAAGGATGAAATTGATCTTTATAACTCAAAAATGTGGCAATAAAAAACGTAATAAAATTAATAAAAATATAATTAGTTTTTAAGGGGTTCGGAATTATTAATTAAACAGTTAAATTTTATAGAATATGATATTAAATAGAAGAAATTATTAAGACCTGAAGCAAGGGGGTTTATTGAACTTATCTCTTTTTCAATAGTTTATTCATATTTCATTAAAAATTTCAGTGTTCATATTATTTTAATATTCCTAGAAAATAATTTAATTGTTCATACATATTCATATTGAGGATATACATGTTCCCAATCTTATTTTATGAGAAACACAATGATTTTCCAAAATAACCCTTCTTTTTATAGGAATATTTTTTAATTCTGTTGAGATTGTTTCATCTTCACTCAAGATTGATGATTCCAAAACCAATTATGTTACTCCATTATTAGAACCCGAATATTTATTTATTAATGTATTATTAATGTAATAAAATCCATTCCATTACATGGGTTATTTTATGTCTACAATTTATATTTGTTCTATGTAGAATGCATGATATTGTAATGTTATGTAGTGATGAGTGTGACCAGAATTATAAGACCTCCAATTCATTGGGTAATATGATGTATCTTATGAGAAAATGTAAAATATTCCTGAAATTGTTTTTAAAATTTTTCAAATTGATGATTTTGTAATGATTGTGTACATATTTTATGTGTTTACATGATACTATATTTGTTCACAACTATGTGTGGTATTTAACCACTAAGACATGATATTTCATTTTTATGAATTGACACATTACATGCCTTTATATAATTATTCCCCTCTTGATTATGATGATGATCACATAGATATGTTATGATTACAATGATTATTCCCACCCATGTCATATTGATTCATGTCCTTATCTATCCTTTAACTAGGATTTTTTCTCACCACTTTAATTGATGTATATCCTCAAGAATATTCTTATAATAAGGAGTAAATGAGGGATACGAAGAATATAGATAATAAGGAATCCAATGATATTTATGTATTATTATGTAAATGATTTTTATTATTCTTATTTTCCCAAGGCACTAAATTTTTTATCCTGGTTTTTTAAAAAAATTATGTTTTTTATCTCTAAAATAATGTAATGGTTGTGTATGAAAAATTCTTGTCTGTATACCATGACCATGAGTTCAACTATTTTTTTGGATTCTTCCACACATTGGCATGTGGGGACACATTGGATCTCAATTTACTACTCAAATGATCCTTAACACGAGATTTTATTGACCACCATTATATAATGATGCACACTGGTTTTATATGTCATGCAATCAATGTCAATTAACATGAAATATCTCCAAAAGGAATGAAATTCCCCAATAACCCATTTTATTTTGTGATATCTTTGAGGTATATGGAATTGGCATTATGTGTAGTTTTTCAAATTCATTTGGATTTTTTTACATATTTTTATCTGTTGAATACTTTTCTAAATTGGTTGAAGTAAAGGCTATAAAGACCAATGACTGTTGAGTTATTTTTGATTTGGTGAGGTACCAGATTCTTTGTAGTTTTGGTTTTCTAAGAATCATCATTAGTTATCATTGTTCAATTTTTTTCAATCATAAAAATAAAAAAAATCTCCATATGTAAGGGTTTGATCATAATGTCTCAAATGCATATCACCCCAGACTAATAGACAAGAAGATATCTAAAATTAGGAAGTTAAGAGAATAATGGAAAAAATGGTACAAACCCATAGGAAATATTGGATTATTCTCTCGGATCATATACATTGGGTTTAATGAAAAGCTTTTAAAATAATGGAAAGAATGTAAACATATAGGATTGTGTTTTGAAAGGATTTTCACCTCCTGGTGGAGGTAAAACACCATTCATATTATACTATTAAACTATTTAATATGAATATTTCAGATGTTGGTGTTCATAGGAATATGAAGTTTCATGATTCGGAAGATATTGTATGTGATGCATACAAGAACTCCCAAATTTATAAAGATAAGAAAATGGCTATCGATGAAGAAAAGATTAATCTGTAATAAGATTCATATCAGTGAGAAGGTCATCATGTAAAATTTTATGCTATTTATCCTCCAATGTATGATTTATTATTGATTTTGGGGCCCTAAAAATAATACGTAGTGATACCTTCATCCTCGTAGAATACGTAGCGATGCCTTGATCCTCAATCTTGGCCTAGCCCCACCAAGAAAAAAAGAATTCCACCAAGATATCCTCTACCTCCCAACACCTACAGAGGAAAACCTATAACCACTCCTTGATTCTCACATCGAGTATAACTCACATGAGCTTAGGATCAGTGGTAAGGATTCTCTTAATAAAATAAGTTATGAATAATTATGGTCAAACTAAAACCCATGGAAAATGAATCAAAAATGTCCCTACACCTAGACTGATCCAAATCAGTATAGGGTACATTAAAAACTATTTATTGATTGATTTTCTCCCTAAAAGGATACATAGTGATGCCCAGATTTGGAATTCTAGCATATCCATCATAAAAAAGTGATTTTTTTTAGAATGTCCCAACACATCGATCAAACATTAGTAGGGATCATTAAGAACTATGTGTATATTGATTCTCTCCCTTTCAAGATACGTAGTGATGCTCATGTTTGGAATCCTGACCCAGCCACCATAAAAACAAATTCACCTTTTCCTCCCATAAATACGTCATACTTGTACAGGGAGTCCGTGAAAGGTCCTAATCACATGAAAGTAAACTAAAATATTCTTCAATAGTTCTGTGTGATCCAGTCCTTAGTGTTCCAAGATCCCGCACACTCCCCCCACTCATGAGAAGTCAAATGATCATACTTCTCCCCTACACATATGAGATGGACCTATGTGGAAGCCCCAATACGTCACTATTAATCATGTTCTGGGAATTCCTTACATTCCCAGGCTCATCATTCCAATTTTTCAAAACTCCATACCTCAAGACAATATGGATCCCCATAATTATTCATGGCCATCTAATATGGAAGGTCGGTGTCCTATAGAAACATTTTCATGATTATGCACATCATGCATCAGTGGCTCTGCATACATTTCCCTAAAAAATGGCAAAAAATAAACGATAAATTCTTCCCCATGAGATTACTCTGCAATATAAATATTCCTGGTAGATTCCAAGCCTAGTTACATCCCTCATGATTCAACTTACCTCAGGACTATGGTTACACCTTCTGTCATCACTCACGTATAGAAAATGCTAGATAAACCTGACTGTGATTAACTAAAAACTATTAATGATCTTTATGATAGCATAATTTTCTTCACTTAGTTAGTCTAAACTATACAGTATCATGTCCTCATAGTATTACATTAAACTACATGGCCAAAATCATTCATGTTGTACAATGTTAAACAGCATAGCAAAGTCATAAGACTGAAGTTACCTCTAATGTTAATTTTTTTATTCTTATGAAATGAACAGAAATACTTCTAATCCCTTGTTTCTCACACTGAACATAGCTCACGTGATCTTAGTGATATTAGTGAGATATACACCGTGAAATTCTGAAAAAACCGTCCCGGAAGTGGGTCCTAGCAGCATGACCCTAAAAAGCAAGTCACGGTTCCCTTCCCTTAGAGAAACCCTATTCCCTATCCATACGATCTATGATGACTGGGTAACCCAAAAATGGGATGAATGTCTCGCCCTATGTATGAGTCAGATCAATATAAGGAATACCTAATTCCCTGAGTAAATTGTGGCCCAAACATCCCCAATATGTCCAGATACACCCCTTCTGTACCCAAAACACTATTCTCTGAGTGTTGTTGAATCCTCATAACCCTCCAAGGCCATCTGAGATGGAAGGCCAGTGTCCTATGGACACCTTTTCATTACTATTCACATCATGCACCGTTGGCTCTTCATATTTTTACCACAAAAATGTCCATCAATCAAAGGAGAATTTTCCCCAAGGAGAGTCCACTCCTATCTCAGAAGGATTAATGTCATCCATGAATCCTTCCATCCCTCAAAAACTCAAGGGCCCTTGAATTAATTGATTACACCCCCCAACACATCATGGATATATGAAAATATGGGGTCCTTAATCATCTTTGTTTTTCTTGAGGTTTAAAAAGATACATCTTCCATATACATGAAGTATATCCTCATACAAAAGAAGAGTTCCCCCACTCAGTTTCTTGTTTCCCTCGAAGAAGTCAAATTAATATTCCCTGTGTTGTGGTCAGGTGAACATCTTATCAAAGGTCACATACAATATTTATAAAGTTCTCTATCTCCATAATCCTTCATAGCCATCAAAAACGGATGGCCAGTGTCCTATAGAAACCATTGTTTGACTATGTACATCATGTCCCAGAAGCTCTGCATATGCTTCCCACACAATATGTTCATCATTCAAAGGAATATTTGTTCCGATGAGAGTCCTTTCCATCTCTCATACTCTCAAATGAAATTCATGTTCTATCACACCCCTGGATTTTGAAAAATCATGGATAACATCCCTGACGTAAAACAATTGTGGATTACAAACTGAACATACCATCCACCGACTCTCTATCACAAATGTAAGAACCGTGTGGAAAAAATTTCCAACTCAAATCCTATATGAATTTCCCTAATGTTTTTGGACATCACTACTCAGGCCAGCCACCCACTGTGGCTCCCGAAATCAAAATAAATTCAAAAAAATTAAAATCCTACCAATCTATTAGAAATGGAAGGCCAATGTTCTTCACGCACCTTCATTTGACTATTCAATTCATGCCCTGGTGGCTTTGCAAATGTTTCGTACAAAAACCAGTTGTTAATCAATGGAAAATTCATCCCCCAGAGTGTCCTTTCCTACCTCCTTACCCTTAAAATAGATCACAATACTTATGAATGTCTAGAATCCACAAATATAGGGTCAAGAAAAATAAAAAATCCATGTCTGAATGATATTAGAACATTCTCGGCTAACGGTCTTCAATTTGGGCCATGCCACATTATGTTCTTTCAAAGTTGTTTAATCTAAAACATCAGTAATAAGTTTGATTGATAGGACTGTGAATTACGAGTGAAAAAGGATCCACACATTCTACAGGGAAAATTAGTAGAATTAACCTCTCGGAAAAATTCAAGTATCGTTCTTTTAAAATAATCATTGAGCCATCAGAGAAGTCATAAAGTATGTTATGTGGAAAACCTGCAAAAGGAGGCCTAAGAAATATTCATTTTATTCCTACTAAGCCCATTTCAAGCAAGATTAGGCAAAAAATAGAGTTATAATGAAAAATAAATAAATATTTGTGGTGTTTTTTTTGAAACCCCAGCAGTATTCGAATTATGCTCATTGGGTCCCACAGATCAGGAAAAAATTACAGCCTGATTCGATTATTTCAATTTATTGGTTTCAAGTCATGTTTTAAAATTAATAGAAGATTGATATGATTTTTATATGATTTATTGATCAATTGACACAACAATAAAAGTCAAAGAAGAATCATTCAAAGGAAAACAAGTTTCATTGAGTTCGACAAAAATGGAGGGGGATTCCTAGGTTAGAGTCTCTCCAAAATATTGAAAAAAGGGGAAGATTACATATAATATTTTTGGACATAACTACTACATGTTTTGGTTTGACATTTCTAGAATAATGGTGAGTGATTGTCATGATAAGTTGATTTTTTTTCTACAAAGAATATCTTTCCTTTCTTTAAAACTTGACTGTCGTATGCACCCACTCAAGAACGACATTAAAGTCCCTCCTGTTCTTCTCAATAGCTTTATAATTGGTGTGTGAAGAGGACATTTGATCCCACAATCTTATAGTGTGGGCTTCTCGCGTCCTAAACTCTTCGTATTGGGTGTCTAGAAAATCATTGGCCTTATCCTCCTCAACCGTGAGATGATCAAATTCTTTAGAAAAATATCATACGGTTGCCACCTATTGATTGGAAGAATTGAACATGGCCAGATTGTCCTCACATGAGGGAAGGTCTGCCCAAGAAATGTTGATATGGTATATAAGGATTTGTAAGTGTTTATAATGAAATTCACTCGATCCCATCTAAGTGAATAATCACTAAAAAATTTACCCTCGTTAGAAAAATTTCCCAAGGGTGTCTCCTTGGAAAGAGCACATAACTACCACCATGCCTTTTTTGCACTCATTAGTGCCTCACCACAGCACTTGTACCTTGATTATCCCACTACATAACATGTCTATAAGTGGGAAGCATCTTCACAAGAGTGGGGAGGGACCTTAGCTAGGTCACCCAAGATGGGAGAATCGCTTGTCCCTCATGTGGTCCAACTGCGGGAGCTGGATGCAGAGTACTAGCCACAACATTCGAGGTGATCGGTGATACTTTCCTAGTTCTAGCCTCATTGAGGTCTTGGGCAGTATCCTCTAGAGGGGAGGAGTTTTAAAAACACCTCAATGATATTGGTTGTACTGATGACGCCCCTCTCGAATGTTTCTAATGACGAATTGAGTGCCTTTTTACCACAAGGGCAGGAAATGGTGGTGTATCTATTATTTCTACTGCATATACAGAAGTAGAAAGCATAGCTATCTCACTCTTTATAGTAGAATGAATGTGTGTCATTATCATTGGTGAAAGGATGGGGTTGGAAATAGTTAAAGGTTTCTGCACCTGCTAAACTAGTTCTTTCAGCATCTCATTGGGGTAACAATCCACCCATAGTCGGGCATACTCTAGAGACATGAATGTTTAATCTATCATGTTAGAAATAATAAATTCCATAGAAACACCTTATGGCTTCATCATGATCCATAATTGGCAAAGAACTACATGGTGAGACACTCCCCTTAATTGAATAGTTTGAAAAAGGGTGGTATGTTGAATTCATCCAAATTTACTAAAAATTTAATTAGAGGTATGGACCAAAAATTACTATACAATCTATACGAGCAGTGAGAATCCCATCCCGAAGTGCAATCAGATATGAGAATTCATCAAAAGAGTTTTCTATGTCAGCTCTTAATGATCCACAAGGGGTAGGATGAGGTGAAAATGATAAATGAGAAGCGTCACTCAACAACCCAACCACATCAATAACGCTTAGAGTCATATGACGAACAACGAAAATATTGAGAATGACAGGTTGAAAGGCAGAGTGAGGAACCCTTGTAGTATACCAGTATTCATAGTAGGGGAAGTGTTCTGCCATCCACCCATAAATAAATTGAAATGGTCCACTGAGATAGTCGGAGGGGATACCTTCTAATATTTGTCCCAAAAATTCCAAAAGCCAAGAAAAGGTAATAAGGGACAAATTAAGGGGTCAATCCTCTACCATCATGGCTGCCAACATCAAAGTATAGGCCCAAACCCCGTAATATACATCACGGGATGGGGAAAGCCATACAACAAAAAACATGGAGAAGAAAACTTATAGTATTTTCACAAGTGATACTATTGGTAGACTCTTGTGTCCCCATTTGGTATTTTCTCTCGCTTCTAGATTAGCATAGTATGATCTTGTAGTTTGGCGGGACTGATGGGTTGGATGATTTTGGCTATGGAGAGACCTTAGTTTGGGACTGGTTAGCTACAAGAACGACCTTATCCATTCTTTGAATGGGATAAGAGGGTGAGCCTTGAGGAGTTGATCAATTAACCCCTATGTCCTGACCAGTAAACTCCTTGTCAAAGGGGACACATGGTCACTATAATTCCATGAAGTGTCTACCATGATGAACTCATCATAAATCTCTCCAATTATAGGGAGTCCTCTAAGATAGTAGATAGCCTATATGCTAATTCACACTTCCCCATGAAATAAGTTGAAGGTGTTGGTTCTTGAACTCTACTGGCTTTATAATTCCGGAAGGATTTCCCTTCGAGAGAAGATTGAAAACTATGAAACCCAGTCCAACTAATAAAATCCCACCACCTCTAACTCGTTGGGGGGCTCCAAATAGGTCTGATATACCAAGAACACCATTTATCATTCATCAACGAAAAATCCTCCAGCCTGTACATCCCACATGGTCCTCCACACTCCATTGTAATTTTCATGGTAGATACTAATAATGAATGGGAAATCTCGAGCATCTAGTCTCGGGATGCAATAGTGACACCCACTATTTCCCAAAGTCCATGCCGAGCCTCTTAGTATAATTTCTATCTCCTAAATTACAATGGTGATGACTTCTCTTACTAGGGAAACATTGGGGAGATCATGTCCTTGTGGTTACTCCAAGAGGATAAAAGGAGTTCTGGGTCTAGCCAATGGCATATGAACGTCATTGGGTAGACCAAAACTGTAATGTGGAAACTGTACAGATAGATGATTGTATAGAAGCTCCAATGTCACGAAATCCCTTTAAAATATACCAATTAGAATGATGTGGGCTCGAAGAAGAACCTCATTATTTCTTGCAGTGGTTTCCTTTTACATCGTCTATTTAATTATAGCCTATGAAGCAGCCATTGTAACCTACAAAAGAAGATCCAAAAGATGACAAAAAGTTAGTCCAATAAAAATTGTTGGATAATGGATGAAAGGACAATGGACACAATATATGTCCACATAAGGATCCATGTACTATTCCCTGAAATGGTATGTGGTAGCCACATCCAGCGTACTGCATAGTATTCAAAGGCGTCATAATGGACATGGCCACATTTTGTGGAAGTAACCCCACCTATGACTACGGTATTATGGTGCATTTCTATGCATACGACCATGATATGTGAACCACCAGTGAGGCATTGGCCCACAAGCCATTTCTAGGAAAACCGAAGGGTTCGTGGAAACTGGATACCGCAGACCTGGCCCTTGATTTAGTTCATGTTCATGGATTTTGGATTAATGTATGGTTCAGATTATTAATTATTATATTTTTGTTTACCGATCCATGTTCGGTGTGTGGACAAGCCATCCGAGTAGCATCCACCTATGTAGAATCTGGATTTTAGTCTTTAAATACTATAATACCATTCGCAAAAACCCAAATATGGTATTTGGGAAGAGAAATGGTGAGGAGATCGGTTCATGGTACGTATGAAGTGGTTCGTGAACATGATTTTAACAAGGAGCATAGTACGAGAGAGAAGAAAAAGTTGGGGAAATCGAGAGCACTTTTCACCACAAGAATTACTAAAGGAAAAATGACAGGGGCCTCTATATATAGGTGTGGTCCCCTACTACAGTTTTCATTTCTTCCACCATGAACCATTTCAATTAAAGACCATTTTTTACATTGAAATAGTCCCATTTTGGATCATAATGGACCTCAATCCAATTGGGGCATTTTTAGGGTCCAAAAAATTCCTCCAAGGGAAGAAAATACACCACAATCACTTTACAGAAGGAAGGAAGTATTCCTAAAAATCTAGCTAGGTGAATGGTCACAAATTAAGTTGAAAATATTTTAAGAAATTTGCAGGAATTAATGTTTTTATGGTATTTCACGTGGTCCACATACCATCACCAGGAAATGTAAGTGGACCTGCTAGATCCTGAACCCATCGGTATGTAAAAAGATCCACGAACTGCTGGCCCACAGAGAAATGGATAGCCAATAAGGCAGACTACAAATTGAGTCACTGAAGGACTCACACGAGTGAAGCCCATCTGTGTACCGTGTCACGAACTCAACCATTCGTTGATGGAGTTAACAGGCATGGTTACATGAACATTTATTGGAAACCAAATTCTTCGCAAACCCCAGATTGATATACTCTTCCATGGAACAATATATCTCTTCATGGGCCTCCACAAATTGTGCCACGTGCCTAATAGATACAATTTCTCTAATAATATATAAAAGGGGAATATTCGAAGGGTTAATAAGGATGAATGATGAAGGATTGATGGAAACAATGAGGATAGAAGAATGAGTTCAAAAAATACTTCGTGTTCCATCATGATTCATCAGCAATGCCTGAATCCCAAACCACTCTATCTGTAGGTACAACCAGCCACGAAGCAAAAATTTGTGAAATTGAATAATAATAATAATCCGGAAAACCTAACTAGTGAATTTTGAACCAAATAATTGTCGTTGATGAATTCCTCATGAACAGTAATCCCCCATACCCTCCTTCAACATGGTTTTCAACATAGTGTACCGCTACACGAACTCAACCCAACACCACATAATGAATTAGTATGTGGATGGAACCCATAGCTACGTGATGGGATGCGTACCACTATGGTACACAATTGTCTATACCCATGCCTACGTACAACATCGGTATATGGATAACCCCTCTACCTACCTACCACTATAGTATGTGGAGGCTCCCATACCCCGCATAAGAAACCAGTACGTGGAATGGGGTGTTTTTGGGTAATATTTTCTTTCGTTCCAACCTCACTCTTCCATTATCATCCAGCTCACCATGATTACACTACTAACCAGTCCTCCAGCATAAATCGAAAGACTCTTCCAAATCTATCAGACCCGTTTGATTAGACCATCGGGTGCATCAGTGTGCCCCTTTGAGTCAACATACCCATGGTATGCAGAGTCATGAAGGCTTTCCCAACAATGGTTTTGGCCTCTAGAATGCCTTTGGTAAAAATTATTATTGTAACCCATAGTTGAACCTTGGGGCACTCACGTGATCCTCTCCATTATAGTGATTATGGGTTATCACTCACCTTTCCACTCAATAAGGAATAGTGATTAGTCAAAGGGGTTATGTTCGCTCCCCCCTTCTATAAGGAAAATACTCCTCCCCTTCACAGAACATATTCAGGGGCCCTACCACTAAGGTAAGTCCCAAATATTCCAAGGCTGGCCTCATGAACATTAATGCCATTTAATATGGAAAGGATCATCGCTCCTTGCCCTCACCCATGGTCGCAAACAAACTCTTCCGTCATGGGATCTCCCTCCCTGAAAAATAGGGGAGGAGGCATATGGATTATTGAATCATTCAAATCCTCTTTTTTCTCACACTGAGCATGACTCACATGGTCTTAGAATTTTTTTATGATTACAAAATGCATATGAATCCAAACTACAAGAACTATGTTTCATAATCAAATCATGATTGGTAGGATGCCTGCCAGAAGGAATGAGCTCAAAATGGTTCCCATATAAAAGGGGATCCACCCAATCATATTCTCCAAATAGTAAGCATCCATGCATAGTCCCCACACAAACTGAACTATATGAATTTTGATTCCGGACTAAATTAGGATACATAGGTTGTCTAACACAAAGCCCATGCTCAAATGGGTGCCCATCCAAAAAGGGTCCACCCAAGCATGTTCCATCAATTGGGTATCTCCCATGTATAATCCCGACACCATCTGAACTATGTGGGATTTGATTCCCCTCTCATGGATTTTTAGGAACCTATATTATGTTTCTGATCCCTCCATCATGTCACCATTTGTCCCCCCTTTATGATGATAATCTTAGAGTGCCATATAATATGGCTCAAGCCAGTATCACCTCTATATCTATTTCTGACGATTTTTCTGGTGTGTGCATCAGTCTCTTTGGAGGACACTCTAATTATTGCCATGTATTCCCACTTTCCATAGTTGGGTGTCATCCGTTTCTTATTTAGGGATGTTATCTCCTTGATATAAATGTATTTATGGTATGTTAGTTTCCCTTTTCATGGATTCCTCCTTATAACTCATTACATAGTCCAGTTCTCCCTAATAAATTTGATTTTTGGTTCGTGAATCTTGTTCTCATTTCAATATCATTGTTGACTCGGTTTAATTAGAGTACTTCTATTTGGACATTCCAAAGGTTTTAGATAGGGCAGCATCCTTCGGTTGGAGTATATTAAAACACCAGGCTTTTCGGGGAATATATGGATGCTTGTAAATTGGGGAACCTATATTCTTACTCAATATAGGGAATATCAAGGGTTCAGAACAAGAGGAATCCCACATCAATCTGGGGTATCATATTCCACAGGAATATCTCAAAGGTTTTCCTCAGCTTCTCATGCATAACTTTTTGTAAGCTGTTAGTTTAATGTCTTATGGAGACATCCCATAAAGACAGATCATATGGGTACATCCCTTGGTGGGATAACCTAGATGGTTAAACAGATGGATGGATTAGAACACCGAATGAAGACGTATCAGAGGTAGGGTGTCCCATAGAGGGAATATATGACACCGTGAAGGATGATGTAGAAACCAATGACGGAGCATCTGAATGTGTGCAACCCACAATGGGGAACAACATATGGATAGGTAATAATTCCCAATGAGAGCAGACTAAGGGTGGTATGTACCATAAAAATAAAATTTCTCACCGTGATGACTGATATAAAAACCACAGATGGATGATTCGGGAAAGTGAACCCCAAAATGTGAAACAGTAGGGGTTACCATTTGATGGGATTGAACCAATGTTAATATGATATTGATGTTGGACATGAGCCCTAGAGAGGATTCTTAGGAATCTCTGTAGTAGAGAATCAATTTCTGTATAGTTCGTTGGCACAATGTGACACCTTCAGAGGCAACCCATTATAATGGACGCATGGATGGGACTTAGAGGAAGTGGAAACTCCAAGTTGGGTCATGAACTTCCTGAAACACAGAGGATCAATAGAGAGACCATGATGAGACATGGGTTAGGGGATTGAACCTCAGGGAGGCTTCCTACATATCCTTGCTATAGGGAATCAATGATCATTTAGTTCAGGATGGGACAAGGAATTAGGGTGTGCACAGAGGATAGCAACCTGAAGATATATTGGGGCTTATGAATGGTTAGTATCTCGATTGTTTCTGACACCCGGTGGCCAGACCAGAGATATGGGTCCCAGCAAAGGGAACTACAATGTCTTATCATTGATTTCATACTATAACATATTACAAATGGATGAGGCTACAACGGCTTACCGCTGGATGGGGACTGCAATGTCTTACAACTTTATTGGGACTACAATGGATTTTAACTTGATGGGGACTATAATGGCTTACCACTGGTAGGTGATCAAAATGGATTACCATTGATTGGGAATCACATTGACATACCATTGATTAGGGTTCCAACAAATTACCACTGGTTGGGATTTCGAAAACTTACCATTGTTTGGGGTTGATCCTCAGAAAAACTTCCTATGTACAATGTCCAATGTAAAATGATCAAAGTCCTCATAGATCGAAGGGGTATAGTTTAACCTCTTATGGGACAAAATGAAGCATATATTTTAACATCATATAGGAAAATGATGAACCAACATGAATTGGTCGGGATCGATTGGTGTTGGGATTGAACCTCAGGGAGGCTTCCCACATACCTTTCATGGAAAATGGAAAATATCATAGTCCACATAGTTTAGAAGGGAATATACAGATTTATGTCATGTGGGACATTGGTGAGCATACATGAAGAGGTCAGGACAAGTATGTGTTGGGGTTTAACATTAGGGAGGCTTCCTACATACCATGATTGGAATGGGCAATGATCAAAGTCAACGTACTTTGGAAGGGGTCTTAGGAAAAATATACTAAGGTGGACAAGAGAGGATTCCATGGTTGATGCTTACTCTAAGAACATGCGAGACATTCTCGGTGTGAGAAACAAGAGGCAACACCATACGTGACAATCATAGTGCATAGATGTGACCACAAAGGATGGTAAATTGGGATTATGAATTGATGATGCTTGGGTGCCACTATGGATCTTTAATGGTTGATGGGTCTTACGCATGGAAGATTCCCTAGTACTAATATGCAGTAGAAACAGTGAATGAAGGTTACGTATGGATGATTCCGGGGTGCTGCTAAGGAGTGGAAATGGAGGATGGGGCTTCCGCATGGAAGCAGCCTGGGTGCTGCTATGGAGTAAAAGTGGTAGATAGGGCTTACACATGGAAGCATTCGGGGTGCTACTAAGGAGAGAAACGGTGAATGTGGCTTACGTATGGAAGCATCACAAGTGCCTCTACGGTGTGAAAAAGGTGGATGAGGTCTTACACAAGTATGTTTCCTAGTTTACACTAAGGAGAAACAATGATGGATGAGAGTTATGAATGGACATTGTCATGGTGCCACTATGGGGTGGAAAAAGTGGATGGGGCTTACACATGGAAGATTATCAGGTGCCACTATGGAGCGACAATGATGGATGATTCTTACACATGGAACCTACCCAGGTTCCTCTAAGGAGCATAAATATTGATTGGGGATAGCACATGAAGCTTCCAAGGTGTCTCTCTAGAGTGAAAATGGTGAATGTGTCTTATGCATGGAAGCTTCCCTGATGCCGCTAAGTAGCGGACTCTATGAATGGGGCGAATGCATTGAACCTTGCTAGGTGCTGCTAAGGAGAGGCAACAGTGGATGGGGCTTACGCATGGAAGAAGCCCGATTTTCGCTAATGTGTGGAAATGGTGGATGTGGATTACACATGGAAGTTGTCTAGGTGCTTCTAAAAAGTGGAAATGGTGAACAGGGCTTATGCAGGGAAGCATCCCAAGAGCCATTATGGAGTGGAAATGGTGAATAGAGGTTACGCATAGAAGCTTCTTGTAATGTATTCCTCAAGTCTGTCCATGAGGGAATCCCAAATCACTAGTGGATTGAGGCATATAATTGAGGTATACAGCTATGCACTAGTGCACATGTGGGATAATGCATTGGGTGTCAGAATCAGTCAAAACAAAGGGAGATGAAAATTATGAATCACATTAACGACATTCAGAACATGGTGAGGGTGTCGTGACAATGGAGGATAAATTTAGATCATGTTATAAACACAACATCCATATAGTGTAACCCTGAAATGGGGACATACAAATGAGGGTTGACTATTGACCATGTTTGAAACACAGGGCCTGACTCAAAGTGTAATCCAATGTCTTTTGGGACATTTTCCCAAAATGGTAGGTGAGTCGATGCGGAATGGGACCCAAACATTAGGGAGTCCCATTTGACATGAAAGAGGATGAAGATCCAAATGAAGGACATACATTGCATGTGGTGGAGTGATGGAATGTTTGAACAGATTCTAGTGCTCTTGAAATTATGCCACTATAATCATGAATTGATGTATCCTATGATTTTCACATAAACTATCTCTTATTTGGAACCAGAAGAATCCTATTATTGAATAATAGGGAATGCTACTACATATAGTCATGTAGAGAGGATTGTTATAGTCTTATGCTTGGGGAATAATCCATCTCTTGTTTAGAGTAAGAGGAATCCTATATTTTTCATATAGGGTGTACTATAGTTTATCGTCATGTAGAGAGGACTGTTGGCATCTTATTCATGGAACATAAGGCCTCTCTTGTTCAGAATAAGATGCATCCTATATTTTTCATACAAATTATACATCTGTTTAAATTCATATAGATAGGACTATTGGGAGAAAGGTTCCTATCAATAGTTGGTGTTGGGAATTACACAAGAGAGTCCCTTTATGGTTCAACGTGGTATAGAAGATAGGTGATGGGGTTCGTATGAAATTCCTGAGGAACAGTTTAACTCAAGGTACTCGGGAAATTGATGATTAGAATCTCAACTCACGACATAGGTAATGAACCAAGAGAAATATGTTGGCTGAAGGAGTTTCATGGAGTGTATTGGAGTATCTCAAATCATGGTATTCGATAGGTTAAAGGTGGGTGAACATAAGGGCGCAATGGAAAATGATGATGTCCTGGCCCAAAATTTTCATCATGCGACTTTCTATTTTTCATGGGGGTCAGTGACGGAAGAGAAGGGACCGGCCCAAAGGGGAGGGATTTCAACTCGTCCCTAATACAGAGATGGGGTGAGGTGTATCTGTCCCCACGGTATGGACCTTTGGGCACAGGGTTGGATACAATTTCATGAAATATGGGATTTATGAAGGATGCGCCACGTGAAATATGTGACTGTGTGACATAGGTGCATGAAAAATTTGGAACCCTAGCACTGTTGTGTGAATATTGATGTCTTGTACGAATATTGTATGCTTTACACAAAAAATGTTGTTTTTCATGAAAGAGTGGGTTTTGTGAGAATGTTAGATTTTTTTCATGCAAGAGGTGGTTTTTGCGCACACAAGCCTTAAGAACCAAAGGGACCAGGTGAGGATCAAACCATTATGGGCCTAGGCGAAAGATGACCAATATGAGACCAATCACTCAAAATATCACATAGAGGGTTCATTTTTTCAACGTAGGTGTGAAAAGGGTGGTCTTACATGCATCAGAGTGGCGATTGTCCCCCAAAACCCCCTTGGATGAAGGGGGTACACTTGTATTGATAGGTAACACCTTGGGAGTTACTGCATCTAAAATTCTGAGCGTGAAAGTGTTTTTCTACACATCCTATAGAGGGTGCATGTGCAAAGGGGTGTTTGACGTCACTTATCACGTGTATTAGGTTTATATGAGGGGTTTTGTGAAAAATTCTCTTATTGCACACAATATTCCATGCATTGTACACAAATCCATACATTGACCCGAAATCATCCTGGACAACCATTTCCCGCAGTCTGACTTCGAGCGACCATAAATTCTGATCCGTAACTCCATTCGGGCTCCACGACTAGTCAAATCTAAGCATGCAGAATGATATTTTCACTGAGATATTTTCTTGAAGAATTTAGTGAATTATATGGACAATTTTTTATTACCAAAAGTATCATCATATACATGCATGCTTATGACTATCTTGCAATCCACGGGTAGCTGGTAGAAAAAATATTTGGGAATAAACCAACAATTCATGAACATAGTCAAGACATAAATCTATAAGAGAGTCCTAAAACATGCAACAATCCTACCTCGAAAGGGTGAGGTGAGATTGACCTCCCATCTTTTTGACCAATGGAGTCATTAAGTGTCGTTAGATGAATTATTGATCAACAAGAACCTGCCACTGGAAAGAAGGTCCTTGAATCATGGATTCCAGGGCTGTTGGGCATTCCTGACTCCACAAATAAACTAGTTGGAGACCATCCGATGAAGATATATCCCTAGAGGACCTATTGCACTAGTTCTTGACCCAATGCAATCACTCATTTGGATCATCTAACTGTGGTGCCTCTTTAGCAATATGAAATAGGTGAATTTCATAGTCCGAGTGGGGATAATCCAACCTTCTTTAATTGATAATGATTATGAACATGTTTAAATGGAAGAAAAATTGCACTCGATGATAACCCTTCTCTATAAAAAAGGGACGGGTGATGATTCTCATCAAACCATTTCGGCACCACCCAGAATCGTGCCACCTCAATGGCAAAACAGAGTCATGTGGAAGTTCTTGAGGGAGTCATATGTCAAAATGGAAGTCTATTTTTACTTTTATTTTCATCTCTAGAAGGGGTTCTATACATTATGGGAGTATCCTATCAGGTTTTTGTCATCTCTATAGTGTTACGTTGAGTTTGAGTGCCATGGGTAGGGAATTTGTGGGGATAATCCATGTTATTCACATTAATGGTCAAGGGAACATATATATATTAAGTAGAGATGGTGGAAGTGCATGATATTGGGTGTGATCCACACTTTATGCGGTATAATTTTTAAACTCTTATTTAATATATATGGATTACTCATTGAAAGAATTTGATCACCGAAAACAAGGTATAGATAATTGTCTAGTTAAAAATGATTGGAATTCACATTTTATAGTGATCAATGACACTATTCATGGTTATAGAATATCGAATGATATCATTGATATGAATTATTCAATGATTATGAAAATAATGTTATTCTATGTTATTCAACAATTTTTAATTTCCCTAGAATCAATTGATCATTTGGTGAAGTCTTCACTGATATTGGTTGGACACTAATGTAATAACTATTGATTGTATTTTAATTTTAGTTCCATAATTATTATATGAAATTCATTAATAAATTTATGAAAAATATGACAGTCCCACTATGTTTGATTCTTCCAAGTTAGGAATAATTATTGGAGTTTATATTCAATACATGTGAATATGAAATTGATGAAACACATGAAAAAATATTCTATTTAATATTTAGATGCATATAATATCCAAGTTGTTCTTTGATGGATGCATAATTAAATTATATCACCAAGGATATTGATATTTTTATATTATCAATATATTTAGAAAACCATAAGTATATATGAGGTTATAGTCAACATGGATCATGTAACTCTAATGTTCATAATAAATAGGATAGATTAAAATTCATGGTAAATTCGGTGGATCATATATTCATAATTTCATGATTTTCAAATAAATGTTCAGTACTAATTATAGATAATTGATTATGAGGGATACATGTTATCCAAATACAATATTAATATAATTTTTATGGAGTAGTCATAATTTACCAGCATTTAATAATAATAATATCATTTTCCTTTCCATTTATGAGATGTATTGTGATTTCACTATTTATGATTGATGAATTTGTAAGGTATTCCTAAAATTTTTATTCATTCCACTACCTTATACTACCAATCCATATTAAGTTTTATGATAAATGGAGTCACAATTCTTGGATTCATAGAATTGGAATCCATGCCATTTATTTTCTCATGCAATCATTTTATAGGAGAAAACCTTATTGTACATTATAACCTGTGATTCCAATATAGTACCTTCAAGTGATATTCCATAATATATAATTCTATGGACGAATTATATAAGATTAAATGAATGGGAGTTTCATTAACTCTAGAATACGATGCAAGTATTGGTCGTGCTATTGACACATGTGTTATATAACATGATTTTATTCTGGATATTTTGGAGGCACATCATCAGGTGATATAAAACATATTATTCCAATACATGGTGGGTGTGTAACCCAACACTATGCTCGACTAAATTCCACAACTAGATGGATATATTTTATTCTTCCTTAGGACACTGAGGTTCTATCACACCTTTGAAGAATAACAATCATACACATGTGAAAATCAATATATAATGCCCATGGAAACCTTTAATGCTCAGAGACCTTTGTCCGTAGCTTTGGTGACTGTTATCAAACTCATTCTTTGGTATTGGTGCTGATTTAGTATATTTGTGTTGAAATATTTATTGGAATACCATAGTTCATCAATTAATGTTTTTCCTTATTAAGTTTTTAATGCTTCGATTTCATGGCATTATAGATTTCAATTTCTTTCCATCATCATAATTAGCATTAATATATATAGAGAGATCCATTAGTTTTATCAAATTCTAATTCAACTTATTTGATTCGAGAGAATATATAAGAAAATGATGAAAACCCAATTGCATTTCATTTCAAATAGGATGGATACAAATAAGACTGACATGCAATTCTATAAGTTATATATCATGATGTAGGACACAAGATATCCTGAGAGTTGACACAATCAATACCCCTGGATGTTTTCTATTAATATCATATAACATGCTCCACGAAATTTAAAATTAATGCCAACATAGGTATTTTTAAACAGAGCATTATGTCAATTAAATGATATGATGTGAATCGTAAAATATGATTTGATGTTGTTAATGGATTTCACATGGAGAACTATGTCTATCATTAATAACAAAAAATGATAATTACTATTTATCATAGCCAAAAAGATAGAATCAATAATAAATTTTTACTTGGATAGAAAATTTTATTTCTCATTATTTTTATTATAATTTGAATTTATTATTTATATTTTTTTATAAATAATGGTGAAGTTTATTTTTGGGAACATTTTTAAATTTATAATATTTCTTTGAATTTCTTAACTATAATGAATTCATCATTATTTATTAAATTTATATTAAATAGTTATTCATAAATATTCCATAAGATTGGATATTAAATTTGAAAATACCATTTATAAAATATATAAGGCAAGCCTTGTGAATTATAAATAAATTTTACTAATAATTTTCATAATGGTGTTTAAATTTTTTAACATAAAGCTTAATGTAATGTGTATGTATTTATGAAAATTATAAAATTTTCATAATGATCAAATTGATGTGTTTAAATTAAGAAGATCCTTATTAGGAAATTATTTGAACCATATGAAAAAGAGTTTTTGTGGTTGATCTTATGAAAGGTTTAAATAATGTTTATCTATATTATATTTAAGCTTTTGTTATTAGTTTACAAAATATAATTATAAAATGATTTCAATTCATAGATATATCATATAATTAATATAATATTTTATATGCTGATTAATATGAAATATTCATATTATAAATGTGAAGTGTTTATATTCAATTATTATGAAATTCTCATTGTTAGTAAGGAAAAATTGGAAAGTATTTACTATTGTGCTTTATTATATAAATTATTCACAATATATAATTAGATGTTTAGATACTTGAAATGATCATTAATTTATGTGTTATTCCATTATTTTTTATTCATGAATACAAATTGTGTATATAAAGAATGATTCATTTCCATTGTTTTGAGATGAACAACATCTTATAAATAATCCATCATTGCAATATATTCTACGTAAAAAATATAATATTTAGTTTTCTTCTACTCTGACAACTATTTTTAATTGATGTTATTTCCATATGGGAAAAGTTGGTTGTTGGGATGGGTTATTTGGGACATGCCAATTTCCTATTGGAAATAACCGACCCCCAAAAACTATTTTCTATGGGAACCGATTCCCATCATAAATAGTCATTAAAAGCAGTTTTTTGTAATGGAAATCTCTTCCCATCGAAAATACATTTTGTGTGCACTTTGCGCCAAGACATGGAATGATATTTAAAGTGGAAATATAGATCGATCACAAATATTATCGTTCATTTTTTGTCATTTGTGAGAGGAATTAACTGCCATCAGAAATAAACTGTTTGTAGAATAGTATTTTTGACTGAACCAATCAAAAATAATATTTTTACACCCATTTTAATTAATAATTGCTAGAAATATTTTTGATGGGTCTCGTCACCAACGCTACTATTTTTTATTGGAATCCCATCAAAAATTTTCTAAACTATATTTACCCCACCATTTTTTCATTCCCTTATATTTTGAAATATTCTTTACTCATCTTCTATCATACATTTATGATTAATCTTTTTTATTTTTGAAATGTCACAATGGGAAACATTTAAGGCTTTACATTACCTAAAAGATCCAGTTTTAATGTATTTATTTAATGTGTTTAATTTTTAATTAATTTAATTTATTTTAGATTAGTTATAATTATGATTAATTAGCAGAAAATAGATTTAATTGAATTTACATAGTTTTTTTTGAAGTAATTAGTTTTAATAAATAGTAATTATTCCATATTTAAAGTATTTAGTTTAATTGTGAATAATTTTGTATTTTGATGTATTTACTTTTAAAAATGTATTTGTCTGTAATTATTATTAATATTTAGTAAAAATTAGTAATAATTAGTAATAATTTGTAAAAATGAGTAAAAATTAGTAATAGTTAGTGGTAACTAGTAATAATTAGCATTAAATAGTATTAATTTGTTAAAATTAGTATTAATTATTGGCAATTAGTAATAATAAGTTGTAATAAGTGGTAATTACATGAAATTAGTAATAATTTTTGTTAATTAGTAATAATTATTGGTAATTAGTAATAATTAGTGGTAATAAGGGAAAACTCATAATATTTAGTGGTAAATAGTAATCATTTGAAAATTATATTATTATTTAGAAATAATAGTAATAGTGGCTAAATTGTTTTAATAATGATTAATAATTTGTCATAATTAGTAATAAATAGTAATAATAAGTGGTAATTTGTCACGACCCGTCCCTCGGGGCCGGGGTCCTGACTACCCCAATCCCGCCTTCCATAGGCTTGGGGTTGGTGACTTGCACCGAACGGCGTATTCCCTAATACCGGGAAGGTATTGCCTTTATAACCTATAAACTCATGCAACCAAGCACACAGAATGACAAGAACACCCGTAAACTGTATAGTAAAAGATGTGTGTACAGTAAGTAAAAGGGGCTAAACTACTAGCCCATGTGGAATGTATAAGAAAATTGGAAAGTAAAAGTAAACTGAACAGCTACTATGCACACCTGCGAAGTATCCTACATGAATGGTAGGTACAGCTCTTGAACGGTTGTCTCCTCAATACACCTCATCTAAGGTCCACCTCCAAGCTACCTCTAGTCCTGGTACCCTTGTCCTCAGTCAACTCTTTCTGTCATCTGCACCAAACACAACAAGGTGTGGGCATAGCCCGTGTAGGGGTGAGTATAACGATACTCAGTAGGGACCTCAAGACCCTCACGGTCTCACAAAATCCACAAAGGATAATCCAAAAATCATGTAAACCAGGGACAACCCTACTTCGGTATATACCAATACATATAAAAAATTTATCAAATATTACCCAACTCATTCATGAGGAAACACATGGCCCAAATCCTTAGATAAATAACAACTGTTCCATTAAGGAAATATTACCACGAAGGTAAGTACCACCTAGGTACGCCACATAGAAGAATACAACAAATTTATCACCACGATGGTAAGTACCACTTAGGTACGCCACACAGAAGAAAACCACAAAGGTATCACCATGATGGTAATTACTATAAAGGTACACCAAATAGAATAATACCTCACAGTTATCACCATGAAGGTATGTAACACAATGTTATGCCACATAGAATTTTACCACAAAAAAAATACTAATCTCACACCTAATATAACATAGGTACAACAGTAATGATGATTATATGTAACTACAAATTCATCTTGCTCTATTAAGAGGAAGACCCATGAAGGATCCTAAATCTCTATGAGACCCACAGAAGATTATAGTATATCATCAGACCCAAAAATGATCCTAATACCTCGTTTGTAACACCCGAGACTTTTATGTTATATAAATCATCAAAGGAATATTTTTCTACACAACACTTGCTTGGCTTGCTTTACACGCAATCGTGACCTTCCTCGATAGCTTGCGTCGTACGCAATACCGAGTTTCACTAAACAACAATATGCTATTAAAACTAGCCGTTATGAATAGTAATAACCACTTTTTGAAATTTTATAAATTTTATTTTTCAAAATGGACTTCATTTTTGGACTCAGAATATCGAAATTAGCCTAGGGTGAAATTTTGGTATTTTTCTGAAAACTTTCAATTTTTGATTAATAGTGAAACCACTAAGTGGTAGGTTAAAAACTGAATTTTGCATAAAACTTAATTTTACCGCTTCTGTGAATAGAATTTCAAAAATCCGATAGACACGGTTGATATCAGTAAGTAAAATGTGGTTCAATGAGATAAAAATAATTTTTTGGTGAATAGTAACTTTTTACTATTTTTTACCGCAGTTAATAGTAAATAGGGTAACTAAGGGTAAATATGATATTAATATTACCCTAACACATGTCCTAATTCTATTGGACAAGTGTAATTCGACCAAAAACAAACTTAGGAATAAAATATGACCATTTAGGCCCACTTGGATTAGATTAGGACATTTATTATTAATTTATTTAATGAAGGGTTAAAATAGTTAAAATCAAATTTTAATAAGTAAATAATTTTTAATATGGGTTTTACATAAGATAAATTCGACAATAAAAATTCATTAGAAATATAAAAATATTTCCTACATGATGATATTTTATTTGTAATTTTTAGACATCAAATAATTTAATTTATTTATGACACAAAGATGATGCAGTAATTATCTTATTAATGAAATATTGACATAATTGATAATATAAATACCAAAATAAATGTAATTTAAGACTTTTTATGAATTCCACTAATTTTCTAGGTTACTATGATATATTAGTGTTGATTTAATCAACTTGGTTCGAACAAATAATTCTGTTATGACTTTCACAAAAATAATATATCAAATAGTTTCAAAATTGACACAAAATAGTTTTTAAATCAAATATTATATTATTAATTTTTATTTTATTCCTAAAAATCTAAGGTTCGGAAAAATGACTTAGATAAGGATATATATATTAATAATAAACAATTTGGGGTTCGTTTGGCATGTTATAGTAAGTGTATTTACCATATTGTGAAAGAAAACAAAAAGACATGGTAAAAGTTAAATTATTTAACTTAGAGTTAAATCTAATTGATAAGGTTAAAATAATACCCTAAACTTGTCTAAATCCTATTGGCTGATAGGATTTCGACCCATCCCCACTTTAGCTTCGAAATAAGACCCTTTGGAACCATTATAAACCGATTTTGACTTTAATATAAAATAATATTTTGAGAGATTTATAAGGTGCCCCTCTCCTCCCTTATAAAAGGGCACCTCCTCCCCCTCCTCCTCACACCAATTTGAGCACTCAAGCTCGGCCAACCCCTGCAATTTCTTCCTCTCCACTTCCCTAGAATAATCCTAGAGGTCCTGGTCTTCTTCAAAGACCAATCTTAGTTCCCTAAGTGGAGGATTCAAAGAGGCGTTCCAAAGAAGAGGTAATATCCATTACCGATCTTTTCAATTTCATTCTTCTTCAACTTCTTCTTCATTAGTTGTTTCATGATAAAGTAATAACATCAGTATTACTTATATACTGATATGTTATTATAAATATGAAACAACCCTAATTCACCTTCTATCCGTCCTACGGAAAAATGAAATCACTGGGCGTGCGTACGTACGGAATACCGTCTCCACGCCGTGGTGTAATCTATTTTCCACCATCACTTTACAAGGATGGGTACAATGGTGTAATGAGTAACTATTTATGATTATTATAAAGTAATATTGATACTGAAATAATATATATATACTCCAATACAGTTCCACGATCATAGGAACGATATCATCACTCGTGCGTACGTACGGAATACCGTCTCCACGATGTGATGCGACTCGTTCTACATGATCATCATTACATAGTAATTATATAAATGAATTGAATTAATAAATATTATATATGTTACACTAATACCATTCTGGATATAAGGTATATATAACCTTAAAAGAAGAATAAGAATGTATTTGGAAAAACAGGCATAAGAACAAAAGGCAATAAAGACCCGAGTAACAAGTAACAATGAAATATTACTAACAAGAAGCTAAGAATATGACCATATATGATATCATATCAATATTTATGATTCTGGAATAAGTCAATAACATTATTTAAACCATTATACAGGAGCTTCGGACACGTACAAAGCAAATCGGACCTAAGGTAAGGGAAATATCACAATCTCACTTTTATCTGAGATTGTTTTTACTTTGGTAATTACTGGAGTGTATTTTATCATCCACATCCATGTTTCCTCAATATGTAATATTATTTCCATCCAAATACAATTTTTTTAAATCCAATTTAACCCTTTGGTGAGTTTTTAGTAAAAAATATGAAAGGAATCTTTTGAGGTTTTTCATACGAGGTGCTTTTTGACTTTTCCGACAAAAGTACGAAGAATGTTTTTTTAACTTATACGGCATGAATGGATTTTTAAAACATTATTTCCAAGAAGCTTCCTTTACAAGTATTCAAGTTTATTTTTAATCAACTTCTTTTAGTTTAAAATTGTATGACATTTTAAGAAAGGGAAAGTATTTTTGAAGTAGAAAGGATATTTTCCTCAAGAATGAAGTTCAAGTATTTTATCAAAATTATTTTCCATCTAAGATAATAAAAGGGTTCTATTTTTATCCCTATTATTACATGGATTTGATTATGTTGTGATGGAAACATTTTTATGAATTCCTTTACCTTATATGAATTGTTTTATGATGTCACGTTGTTTAAGAATCCCATTTTTATTACATGGGTTATGTGATGATGTATGTTTTATGATTATGCGACACACATAAGAAAGGATTAATTATAAGATGGGTGGGACCTATATCTCCCTCCAATGCATTGGGTAAAGATTCTATATCTCATGAGATAGACATGGCTGGAACAGAAGGTTATTTCGGTTCAGTGATACAGGACTGAAACGAGGAGTGAACTCGGTTTAGAAAGGGAATTTGTCCACTAAGATAGTCTTGGCAATGAGTCATGACTAAAAAGAAATGATTTTCCATGATTATGTGTGCATGCCACAAAGTTTCAAGTTTTATGTTATAATTATGGGGATCTCATTTTCACTTCTATGATTTATTCCATGTTATGATATTATGATCTCTTTTGCAGGTTTTGATTTTCAAAAAGATATGATATGATTTTTATTTCCTTTATTTGCCCTTGCTGAGCATTTGAGCTCACCCTTTTATGTTTTCTTTTCCCCAGGTCAGGAAGATGGATATTAAGTAGAATATGTAAAAAGGGACCCTAGATATGATGAAATAAATGGGAGACACAGTAGAAGATTTATGAACCAGTTGTTTATGTTTCCCAGTTTCTAAAGACATTATACCTATACGGTCCTTTGTGGTTTTGTCATATGTTGTAATAAGTGTGCTTCAATTTTGAAGTATTAACAATGTATGTAAAGTATGGGTCGTTATAGTTGGTATCAAAGGAAAGGTATAGTCAACCTTTGGAAACTAGGATGTGAAAGCCTTAGTAAGAACCCTAAGGATAAGACTAAGAATAGAACACAATCTTAGTGTTTTAGAAATGGCCTTGAATAACCTAGGATAAGACCATAAGAATGAAAATTTTATTCTTGAATTATGTGGTTTTCCTATTATAATTAGTGTTGCTCACACTATTCTTCTTGGTTTTAGTCAATGGCAGGAACCCGAAAGAAACTGTGTTAATGCGGAATGCGATGGGCAATGCAATGATTGTCCCCCTGAGCAACCAAACGATATGGGAGCTGGAATGCATAATCTTGTAGCCATGCTCACACAACTTTCTCAAGCTATGAATCATGCAGGACTTCCAAAGGAGCAAAGGAAGGAGCAACATTTTGTTGAATCCTTCATGAGGCAGCTTCCACCTTCTTTCAGTGGGTCTACTGATCCATTAGTTGCTGAACAATGGATTAGTACTACTGAAAAGATATTTTCAGTTCTTCAATGTTCTGAACATGATAAAGTCATCCTAGCAGTGTATCGTTTGGAAGGAGATGCTGATCAATGGTGGAATCTTATTAAGAATACGAGGAAAAGGGATGAAATTGACTCTATGGAATGGGACGAGTTCAAGAACTTATTTTTCAATAAGTACTTCCCTCGTATTCTCCGAAAAAAGATGGAGAAAGAGTTTCTTGAACTGAAGCAAAGGGATGATGAATCTGTTGGTACCTATGAAGCAAATTTTACAAGACTTGCAAGGTACGCTTCTGGTATTATTATCCAACCTGAGAGTAAGATCGATCGATTCTTTAGTGGCTTAAAACCAAGTCTTCGAAGGGCGTTAACCATAAGGGACTTCAATAGCTACGAGGAAATCGTTCGATGTGCTCTCAAAGTCGAGATGGAGATTGGAATAACCCATCAGTAACATGGGTTTGATAAGAAGAGGAAGATGGAATTCAAAGAAAAATCTAAAGAGCACACAGAAAAGAAGATGAGCTTTTCCTTATGCTCAAAGTGTGGAAAGAAACATGTAGGGAGTTGCCTTAAAGGGACAAGTAAATGTTTTAAATGTGGAAAGGAAGGTCATCGGGCATTTGAATGTTGTGATAATGTGAAGAAGATGTCTAATGATGCAAACAAAGGAAGGGATACACAGAATGAACCTAATACACTTCAATGTTTCAAGTGCAAGGAGATGGGGCATTATTCCAATCAATGCCCAAATCCAAGGGTTGATGATGATGGTCGACGTCAACAAAATCTTAAGGCTAAAGACAAAGGAAAGTCACATGCAATTTCTATCAGCGATGTGGAGTACGATAATGAAGTGGTGAAAGGTACACTTACCATCCACTCTAAAGTAGCAAATGTTTTATTTGATTCTGGATCCACCCACTCTTTTATTTCTAATGAATTTTCTAAGGGTATCACCGTATTACCTCAACAATTAGATGTTGAGTTAGCTGTGACAACACCTAATGGCACAACAGTCGCATCAAAAGTTTATAATTCTTCTCCGATCGAAGTTTGTGGGAAAGTGCTTCCTACAAATCTTGTGATCCTTCCTTTAGTGGAATTTGATGTGATTCTTCGCATGTATTGGCTTTCTCTACATGGAGCTCATATCAATTGCCAATGAAGGGATGTAACATTTCATATTCCAGATCAATCTACGATCGTATATCAATGCAAGGAAGAACATAATCTTCCAGTGGATATTTCTTCCATCTTATGGGTATTGATTCCACTAAATGAAGGTTATTTATCTCAAATGGTTGGTGAGAAACTCATGATTAAGAATATTCCCATTGTACGGGAGTTTGATGATGTCTTTCCGGAGGAATTACCAGGTCTTCCACCAAATTGTGAAGTTGAGTTTTCAATAGAACTCATACCGGGTGCTTTGCATATTTCAAAGACACCTTATAGAATGGCACCAATTGAGTTGCAGGAATTGAAGAAGCAACTCCAAGAGAATCTTGATAAGGGATTCATACGCCCTAGTGCGTCACCTTGGGGACCACCTGTTCTATTTGTTAAGAAGAAAGATGGATCAATGAGACTCTGCATTGATTATCGAGAACTTAACAAGATCACTATCAAGAACAAATATTCTCTCCCACGCATTGATGACTTATTTGACCAACTACGCGGAGCTCAATACTTTTCCAAGATTGATCTTCGTTCAGGGTATCATCAACTAAGGGTCAAAAGGGAGGATATACCTAAGACGGCTTTCCGTACAATGTATAGACAATATGAATTTATAGTGATGCCATTTGGTCTTACTAATGCCCCTGCTATCTTCATGGATCTAATGAATAGAGTCTTTAGAGACTATCTTGATCAATTTGTGGTAGTCTTTATAGACGATATTCTTGTCTATTCAAAGAGAAAGGAAGAGCATGAAGATCACTTGAGAATTTTATTGAAGACCCTGAGAAAGGAGAAGCTTTTTTCCAAATTTACCAAGTGTGAATTTTGGCTTCAAAAAGTTGCATTTTTGGGTCACATAATCTCAAAAGAGGGGATATCTGTGGATCCAGCAAAAACAGAGGTTATCGAAAGATGGTCGAGACCAACAACAGTAACTGAGATACGAAGTTTTCTTGGTTTGGCTGGATATTATCGACGTTTTGTAAAAGATTTTTCACAATTATCTAATCCACTCACCAAGTTGACTCGGAAAGGAGTTAAGTTTGTCTGGACAGAGGAATGTGAAGAGAATTTCAAGGAGTTGAAAAGAAGGTTATCCAGTGCACCTGTGCTCACACTGCCTTGTAGTGGAGAAAGGTTTGTGATCTACAGTGATGCATCCAAGAAGGGATTGGGGTGTGTTCTTATGAAAAATGATATGGTGATAGCTTATGCCTCACGACAGTTGAAAATACATGAGCAAAATTACCCAACACATGATTTGGAGTTGGCTGCGGTAATCTTTGCATTAAAGATTTGGAGGCATTACCTTTATGGTGAAAGGTGTGATATTTATACTGATCATAAAAGTTTAAAGTATATTTTCACACAAAAGGAGTTGAATATGCGTCAAAGAATATGGTTGGAGCTGATTAAGGATTATGACTGCTCAATCCATTACCACCCTGGGAAAGCAAACAAGGTGGAAGATGCATTAAGTCGACAAGACCATGCTAGTTTATCCATGATGAGGATCACAAAAGATCCAATATTTATCTATTTACAAAGGATGGATCTTGGAATTATAATAGAAGGGGAAAAATCTTATCTTTCTCAAATGAATGTTCAACCATCTATACATGTGAAGATTAAAGAGGCACAGAAAGAAGATGTCGAGTTACAAAAGAAGGTGAGAAATGTTCCTGAATTCATCCTTGATTGTGATGGGATAATAAAGTTCAGGAATCGGGTTTGTGTTCCTTCCATCCCCGAATTAAAGAATGAGATACTGGATGAGGCTCATAGTTCTTCATTCTCTATTCATCCTGGAAGCACGAAGATGTATAGGGACCTGAAAGAGTACTTCTGGTGGGATGGCATGAAAAGAGATGTTGCTGAATATGTCTCTCGATGGTTGGTTTGTCAACAAGTTAAAGCTGAGAGACAAAAGTCTAAGGGGATGTTACAACCATTACCCATACCTGAATGGAAATGGGAAAACATCACTATGGACTTTGTAACAGGACTTCCTAAAACATCCAAAGGCAATAATGCTATCTGGGTCATAGTTGATCGTCTTACAAAGTCTGCACACTTCATTCCTATTAGAGAGGATTTCTCTCTAGATCAGCTTGCCAGGATATATGTAAAGGAAGTGGTAAGATTGCATGGAGTACCACTTAATATTATATCTGATCGGGATCCGAGATTTACCTCGAAGTTCTGGCGAAGTCTTCAGCATACTCTAGATACAGAGTTGAGTTTCAGCACTGCTTATCATCCCCAGACAGACGGTCAGTCTGAGAGAACAATTCAAACCCTAGATGATATGTTGAGAGCTTGCTCTATGGATTTCAAAGGAGGTTGGGATCAACACCTACCTTTGGTGGAATTTTCTTATAATAATAGCTTTCACTCCAGTATTCAGATGGATCCTTATGAAGCTCTCTATGAAAAGAAATGCAGGACTCCAACTTGCTGGGATGAAGTTGGGGAAAGAAAGCTATTAGGACCTGATCTCATTGATGAAATGGCAGAAAAGGTCAGATCTATTCAACAAAACATTAGAGCAACTCAGAGTCGACAAAAAAGTTATGCCGACAACCGAAGAAAAGACCTAGAGTTTGAAGTGGGTGATAAAGTGTTCTTACGAATATCTCCCTGGAAGAGGGTTATGAGATTTGGAAAGAAGGGGAAGTTGAGCCCTAGATATATCGGTCCTTTCGAAATATTGGATCGTGTTGGGAAGGTAGCTTACCGATTGGCGCTTCCACCGAATCTCTCTCAAGTTCACGATGTGTTCCATGTATCCCTCCTGAGAAAGTACATACCAGATCCTTCACATGTACTCAGCTCAGAAGTTGTAGCACTGGAGCAAGATATTTCTTATGAAGAACAGCCGATAGAGATTCTGGATCGTAGCGAAAAAGTCCTACGAAACAAGACCACTCGATTGGTGAAAGTTTTATGGAGGAACCACCAACTTGAAGAAGCTACATGGGAGCTTGAGGATATGATGAGGGAGAAGTATCCTCATCTGTTTGTTACAAAGTGACGAATTTCGAGGGCAAAATTCTTTTTAAGGGGGGTAGAATGTAACACCCGAGAGTTTTATGTTATATAAATCATCAAAGGAATCTTTTTCTACACAACACTTGCTTGGCTTGCTTTACACGCAATCGCGACCTTCCTCGATAGCTTGCGTCGTACGCAATACCGAGTTTCACTAAACAACAATATGCTATTAAAACTAGCCGTTATGAATAGTAATAACCACTTTTTGAAATTTGATAAATTTTATTTTTCAAAATGGACTTCATTTTTGGACTGAGAATATCGAAATTAGCCTAGGGTGAAATTTTGGTATTTTTCTGAAAACTTTCAATTTTTGATGAATAGTGAAACCACTAAGTGGTAGGTTAAAAACTGAATTTTGCATAAAACTTAATTTTACCACTTCTGTGAATGGAATTTCAAAAATATGACAGACACGGTTGATATTAGTAAGTAAAATGTGGTTCAATGAGATAAAAATAATTTTTTGGTGAATAGTAACTTTTTACTATTTTTTACCGCAGTTAATAGAAAATAGGGTAACTAAGGGTAAATATGATATTAATATTACCCTAACACATGTCCTAATTCTATTGGACAAGTGTAATTCTACCAAAAACAAAATTAGGAATACAATATGACCATTTAGGCCCACTTGGATTAGATTAGGACATTTATTATTAATTTATTTAAAGAAGCGTTAAAATAGTTAAAATCAAAGTTTAATAAGTAAATCATTTTTAATATGGGTTTATACATAAGATAAATTCGACAATAAAAATTCATTGGAAAGCTAAAAATATTTCCTACATGATGGTATTTTATTTGTAATTTTTAGACATCAAATAATTTAATTTATTTATGACACAAAGATGATGCATTAATTATCTTATTAATGAAATATAGACATAATTGATAATATAAATACCAAAATAAATGTAATTTAAGACTTTTTATAAAATCAACTAATTTTATAGGTTACTATGATATATTAGGATCGATTTAATCAACTTGGTTCGAACATATAATTCTGTTATGACTTTCACAAAAATCATATATCAAATAGTGTCAAAATTGACACAAAATAGTTTTTAAATCAAATATTATATTATTAATTGTTATTTTATTCCTAAAAATCTAAGGTTCGTCCAAATGACTTAGATAAGGATATATATATTAATAATAAACAATTTGGGGTTCGTTTGGCATGTTATAGTAAGTTTATTAACCATATAGTGAAAGAAAACAAAAGGACATGGTAAAAGATAAATTATTTAACTTAGAGTTAAATCTAATTGATAAGGTTAATATAATACCCTAAACATTTCTAAATCCAATTGGTTGATATGATTTCGACCCATCCCCACTTTAGCTTCGAAATAAGACTCTTTGGAACCATTATAAACCGATTTTGACTTTAATATAAAATAATATTTTGAGATATTCCTAAGGTGCCCCTCTCCTCCCTTATAAAAGGGCACCTCCTCCCCCTCCTCCTCACACCAATTTGAGCACTCAAGCTCGGCCAACCCCTGCCATTTTCTCCTATCCACTTCCCTAAAATAATCCTAGAGGTCCTGGTCTTCTTCAAAGACCAATCTTAGTTCCCTAAGTGGAGGATTCAAAGAGGCGTTCCAAAGAAGAGGTAATATCCATTACCGATCTTTTCAATTTCTTTCTTCTTCAACTTCTTCTTCTTTAGTTGTTTCATGATAAAGTAAGAACATCAGTATTACATACATACTGATATGTTATTATAAATATGAAACAACCCTAATTCACCTTTTATCCATCCTACGGAAAAATGAAATCACCGCGCGTGCGTACGTACGGAATACCGTCTCCACGCCGTGGTGTAATCTATTTTCCACCATCACATTACAAGGATGGGTATAATGGTGTAATGAGTAAATATTTATGATTATTATAAAGTAATATTGATACTGAAATAATATATATATACTCCAATACAGTTCCACGATCATAGGAACGATATCATCACTCGTGCGTACGTACGGAATAACGTCTCCACGATGTGATGCGACTCGTTCTACATGATCATCATTACATAGTAATTATATAAAGGAATTGAATGAATAAATATGATATATGTTACACTAATACCATTCTGGATATAAGGTATCTATATCCTTAAAAGAAGAATAAGAATGTATTCGGCAAAACACGCATAAGAACAAAAGGCAATAAAGACCCGAGTAACATGTAACAATGAAATATTACTAACAAGAAGCTAAGAATATGACCATATATGATATCATATCAATATTTATGATTCTGGAATAAGTCAATAAAATTATTTAAACCATTATACAGGAGCTTCGGACACGTACAAATCAAATCAGACCTAAGGTAAGGGAAATATCACAATCTCACTTTTATCTGAGATTGTTTTTACTTTGGTAATTACTGGGGTGTATTTTATCATCCACATCCATGTTTCCTCAATATGTAATATTATTTCCATCCAAATACAATTTTTTTAAATCCAATTTTACCCTTCGGTGAGTTTTTAGTAAAAAATATGAAAGGAATCTTTTGACATTTTTCATACGTGGTGCTTTTTGACTTTTCCGACAAAAGTACGAAGAATGTTTTTTTTAACTTATACGGCATGAATGGATTTCTAAAACATTATTTCCAAGAAGCTTCCTTTACAAGTATTCAAGTTTATTTTTAATCAACTTCTTTTAGTTTAAAATTGTATGACATGTTAAGAAAGGAAAAGTGTTTTTGAAGTAGAAAGGATATTTTCCTCAAGAATGAAGTTCAAGTATTTTAACAAAATTATTTTACATCTAAGATAATAAAAGGGTTCTGTTTTTATCCCTATTATTACATGGATTTGATTATGTTGTGATGGAAATATTTTTATGAATTCCTTTACCTTATATGAATTGTTTTATGATGTCATGTTGTTTAAGAATCCCATTTTTATTACATGGGTTGTGCGATGATGTATGTTTTATGATTATGTGGCACACACAAGAAAGGATTCATTATAAGATGGGTGGGACCTATATCTCCCTCCAATGCATTGGGTAAAGATTTTATATCTCATGAGATAGACATGGCTGGAATGGAAGGTTATTTCGGTTCAGTGATACAGGACTGAAACGAGGAGTGAACTCGGTTCAGAAAGGGACTTTGTCCACTAAGATAGTCTTGGAAATGAGTCATGACTAACAAGAAATTATTTCCCATGATTATGTGTTCATGCCACAAAGTTTCAAGTTTTATGTTATGATTATGGGGATCTCATTTTCACTTCTATGATTTATTCCATGTTAAGATATTATGATCTCTTTTCCAGGTTTTGATTTTCAAAAAGATATGATATGATTTTTATTTCCTTTATTTGCCCTTGTTGAGAATTTGTGCTCACCCTTTTATGTTTTCTTTTCCCCAGGTCAGGAAGATGGATATTAAGTAGAATATGCTAAAAGGGACCCTAGATATGATGAAATAAATGTGAGACACTGTAGAAGATTTATGAACCAGTTGTTTATGTTTCCCAGTTTCTAAAGACACTATACCTATATGGTTCTTTGTGGTTTTGTCATATGTTGTAATAAGTGTGCTTCAATTTTGAAGTATTAACAATGTATGTGAAGTATGGGACGTTATATAGTTAGACCCACCAAAGATCCCAGTAAGTCGTCAGACCCATGCTGGATCCTAGTACCCGTAAGTACATCATCAAACCCACACAGGATCCTAGTACATCGTTAGTACGTTGTCAGACCCACACATGATCCTACTATATCTTTATTACTTCGTCAGACCCACACAAGATCCTAGTACATCAACAATACATCGTCAGACCCACACAAGATCCTAGTTCATCGTCAGTACGTCGTCAGACCCACATAGGATCCTAGTAAATCATTTGTACGTCTTCAGACCCACACATGATCCTAGTACATCGTCAGACCCACACAAGATCCTGGTACAGTAAATGCACACATGATCCTAGAGTAGTCCCACATGTATTCCTAGAGAAAATCCATGTGGGATTCTCACGCAAATACCCATGAAGGATCCCTTTAACATGTCACAACCGGTTATAGTGTTCTCTCACTTTGCATGCTTGATTTTGGGAGGATCCGCTCCTTAAGCCACAGGTCGATAGTCCAAGTGCCATGAAGTACCACGAAGAAGTATCCCAAAGGACCTCCATATAAAAGGGGTCTCAAAGAAACAAACGGTTCACCAATAGGACAATGGGTATGTGAGTTATAAGTGTTTTAGTGCCGAGGGCCTAAATGGATTTAGGTACGATCCATCCCGACCAAACTCCAACTTTCTCCGAAAGTCAAGTGGATTATCACAAAAGGACAGCCTCATCTCAAGGATTTTAGTGCCATATATGGTTCTTCATTTAGACACCGTATGAGGGAGATGAGTCAAATACAAGATCCCGTAATAATAATATTATTATTATTATTGGATATTTTGTGGACTTGAGCCACAAACCAGAATTTAATATTCAACATTAGACTTAAATTGACCGTCTTAATGTCAGGATCATGTTGGCACTTACAGTATGTCAATCGGACAACACACATAGGATTTATATAGGGTTGAAGATTTTATAATAAAAATATTTTATTATTATTTAATCATTTCAGGTACCTGATCCAAATACTAGAAAAAAGAAAACCAATATTGGACACATAATTTCTGTCTCGAAGTCAGGGTCGTACTGCCACTGATGGTTCATAAAACCATGGTTTCATGGATAATTTATAGTCAAGAAAGTGTTTTACAAACAAAATTAATAATAATAATATTTTATTGTTGTTGTTAATTACTTATTTCCAAAATTCCAAATTCAATCACACATGGGGCATTCATTTGGTGAACGCGGCTTCCACATGGCACCTCCTACGCTCTTCCATGATTTTTGATTTTTATTATATTTTCATCTCCTTAATATTCTCTCTCTAATCAACCCTTAATTATTCCACTGTGTCTCACGCTCTAATTGAATCCTTTCCCAAATGGTTCTGTTCCTCCCCACATCCAGAACTGATGCCACCACATCCAGTTAGCCTCACTGCCTATACGCTGCCTTCAGGTTATCTTTCACCACCACACGTCACACACTCTACCTCACCCAGAGTCGCTCCCTCAACACATGCCGGAAATCACAGCGCCATTTTCCCTTCCATGGACCGCCGCATCATTGTTCTAAGCCTGAAAAATATGCCGACCACATATTCACGATCCTTTGGTCGATGGCTCCATGTCCATATGTTGTGCTCAACATAATATTGTGTTTCCAAAATGATTAATTTTTGTCGTTGATGAATGCACAATGAATGCACGAAGAACAAAATAAAAAGGGGCAAGGTATATGAACAGGACAATGACCTTATTGGTTTGATCATTATCATTGAAAATCTAGAATATGAAGAATTAACAAATAAATTTTATCATATTTAAAATAAGAACCCCTACCTAGATTGCTCGTTGGTGTCAGCATGAGGAAGTAGATGATGTTGATGATGTTGACATTCATCACTCCTACACCACAATCCTGATGTTGGTTCCACATTCCTCGTTTCCTAGAATGCTTCTTCATTGGAGAGGTTCTTTGTTTGGAGGATGTTCTTCCCAGTTCTCCAAGGCTCTCCCAAATCTCCTTTTCCAACGATCCCCAACAAAAGGACGAGGAGCTAATTTTAATCGATTTAAGTGTATTAACTCCATTTTCTGTTGTCACATTAATTAAACAAAAGTTCGCACATTTAGTTTGGTTGAGAAACAAAGAGTTAACTCACATTAAAAAGGGAGTTCAAGGGGGTCGGGTGGTCTCCCCCACTACACATACAAATTGGGTGGTTTTTAAAATAAAATAAAATTTGTTCTTTATTTTAGTTTTATTCTTTTAACTCTCCCAAGAAATTCATGAAAACTAACATTCACTTGTGACCTACTGTAGTCAAGGTTACAGTCTCCTTAAGTGAATATCAGAGCTCTGAGTTCAATGGTGCCCTTGGATTTCAATTTCGAGCACCGGTTCATAAGGTATAAAATGATTCTTGAGCGTTTACTAAACGTACACAAACAAAAAGTTCTGAAAATTATTATTAGTTACCCTCGACCCGTGCCGGTTGAGATTAGGCTCTACGTAAGTGAAAAACATGCCATAGAACCCAACGATACTCTCTGATTTCCAATCCGAGTTAATGTTTAAATGTTATGGATTCTACAATAAAATAATTGTCACTTAATTAATTAATTTACATCCAAAATCTAACTTTCACTGGTGGCCCCCGCCAGCCAAAGTTAGTACCTTCCCAAATAAAGCATTCCCTCAAGAGTTCAGAAGTTGTCTCAGATTTACAATATGAGTTATTGTTTGTGAGTTATAAGAACTTGAAAAAAAAAATAATTATTTAAATTATTTTTATTTACGATTATGTCATTTTGGGGTTTTCTCATAGGACGCCAACGCCGACCAATATTTAGTTTCACCTAGGGTAAAACTGCCATTATCAATGCAATGGTGCCCTCACATTTCTAATCTGGGCCACCATTTAAGAGTTATTCTAGTTTTTCAGGAAAACTACTTCAGCGCGCTAATTTAAGCACAAAAAAAACTTTGATTGATCATTTCAGGCACTCCAGGCATTGGAATAATGCACCGTTATAGTTCGTGGTCTTGTAATAATTCTATATAATTAAAAACATTATACAGAATTTCTGGGACATTACATTCTCCCCACTTTAGGGCTTTATATCCTCGAAATCCACATTACCAATAGTAGGAAAACAAGTGAGGTTACTGAGCATGAATATGAGCCTCTCGCTCCCATGTGCTCTCCTGGAGGTTCCCATGATACCAATGTACATGCACCAAAGGTATCGATCCCCCACGAAGGACTCTCTCATGTAGATCTTCAATCTCCACTGGAACCTCTGAAAATTTCACCCCCTCCTCGATGTCCAGCTCACTGTGGTCGATGATGTGAGATGGGTCATGCACGTATCTCCTTCCATGGGATACATGGAAGACGTCATGCACCTTCTCCAACTGTGGTGGAATGGATAAATGATATGCCACCTCTCCAACTCTGATAATGACTTGAAAGGGTCTGATGAAATTCAGAGATTACTTGCCACCCCGGACAAATCATCACAAACCATGTCAAGGTTAGACATGTAGAAAGATGTGGTCACCATCCTAAAATACTAGAGGACTCAATATCTTGTCAGTAAAAAAATTCCTCCAACTCTGTTCAGTCTTCACTTGCTGACAAGTGAGACATTGTGATACAAACTCTGCCACTACTTCCATCATCTCGGGCCATCAATACTGACGTCAGATATCCTAATACATCACCACCACAGAAGGATGTATCATCAGAGGGTACGCATGAGACTCCCTCAAAACCTCCTCCTGTAGTGCTACTGGTACTATGGTATATCCTCTGAAGAGGATGATGTTCGGCTGACCTTCAGAAAATCCATCAGGTGGCTGTACTGAGGATATCTGAACACGTTAATCCTTGTAGTCAGTGTCCCCACGTTGTGCCTCCCTGATTCGTTGAAGAAGTGGGGGAGTGATTATCAGAGACTGAAGAAATTCTGGTCCATCTCGATCCATGTAGGATATCTGTAAAGCGGCTAGTTTCTCTGTCGCTTAACTAAGCAGCAGCAGGCCAGACCTCATGTTGAGTGCATCTGCCACCACATTCCCCTTACTAGGAGTATAGACTATCTCAAAGTCATAGTCTTGGAGGAACTCTACCCACTCCCATTGGGAACTTAAAAACTCAAAATTCCTTCGCCATGAGGGTAAGGCTGACCGACTCAATAGTGATCGGTTGCATCCTTCTATGCATGAGTTTATCATGAGCTGCCTGGGATTCCTTTTTCGCTGACTAAGGAAAACCTCATCCAGCCATTGTACATAAACCACAATCTTTTTTCCTAATAAATTAAATCTGAGTATGAACTATGGATGTCCAGTCCATAACCAGACTAACGTCATAAGGCCTCGATGCTTCCACCCAGAGGTTCCAATGGAACTCTTGCCTCTCGGGTCAGATCACATTGTCGGCGTAAGTGTGATTATCGAGTCTCCTCCTAAAGGTATCTCTAAAAATGAGGTTCAAGTCAACAGGTTAACTAGAATCTCTAGGTATTGAACAGGATTCATGGAAAGAGAGAATGATTGGTACTTACATCTATTTATTTGGTAGCAATTAGTAGTCAAAGACCATACCTTGAATCATTCCCATAGCCCTTGGGTCACTCTCTTTGACCGCATGCAGCTACTCCCTTCCCATTTCCTCTAGCTCCCTGAGTCTTTTGGGGTCTACAAAAAGAGGGATGGTTGTAACATATCAAAAATTACACCACCTCATGCTACTCTCCTAGCTCGGATTCCACATCTGCTACCCTATAGATTCATCTATCTCTAACACTTCATCTTCCCAAAACATTTTACACACCCTAGTCTCTGAGACTGGCGTCAGTTTCCTAATTCCCCACTGCTAACATTTAGTGGCTGCATCCGCTCAACCAAAGAACATTGAAGAAAAAATCTACTCTCCAACTCCATAACATAAGTTGGAATGCATAAGAAAAATAGTGCTGGCGGGGATGTCCCTAAACACACCTCGCTCAGCGGTCTGATCCCTGAAGCAATAGACATGTTGTATTCATCAAGTACCTGATATGGTCTACATGCCTTAATGAATACTCAACCACCGACTTGTCGTCCTACTGAGCTGTAGAAGCTCTATATAACTCTCTACCACCTCCTCAAGATAGTCCTTAGCTCCCTGTCAGTCGGCCGTGCCTTCGAACCTAATGGGTATCTGATGCTGAATCACATGTAAGGCACTAAGACTATATGTGTCCTCTACCGGTACCACCGGTTGTAACTGATGACCAACAGGTAGTGATATAGATGACACACTACCCGAAGGTACCATCCCAAGAAACATTCTAAGTACTAAAGCCTCATCACCAAGCATACCATCCTCTTGGTCACACAATGGGAATGACTAATATCTAAGACCACAATCTTTTCTTATGGTGTCTCAACTAGGCGAAAAACACTAGAAATTGCCTCTAGACAGCACTCACCTTCGTTGGGAATATGTCTCACCATGAAACCTCAGAGGCCTCTGCCGCTGAAGCTCGTGCAACACACTCAGGCATCATGCACCTTACACCTGTGCGGCTAGTGATATTTCCTTCCAAAATGGTGTCTGTGATACTGGAACACCACACCAAAGTGATAACACTATAAGAGGGCCCTGTACTGAGGACTCATTGCTCGGTGGGACGTCATCACATACTCTATCAGGAAACCTAGCTGGTTGTCAATGATAAATAATACAGATAAGGAACTGGTGCCCCAAGGTCATTATGTTATACCAGGTGAGCTGACATAAAAAAACAAAAGAAAAATTTTTCAAAAACACACACAATCAGTGTTTTCATGCGCTAAGTCAGAAATTAGAAATCAGGGTCGTGGTGTATAGATATGTCGGCTACCGCACCAACACTGGACTCCCTGAACTGAAAACCACACTCATAACACTTAACACTATTGAAACACATTAAATATTAGATTCCTAGTTCTTCAGTTGAACCAAACTCCTCTGATACCAATGTTTTACAACCCGTCCCCTGGGGCCCATGCCATGACTACCCCCAGCCTGCCTTCCATAGGCCAGGGGTTGGCAACTAGCACCGAAAGGTGTATTCCCTAAAATCGAGAAGGCATTTCCATTATAACCTATAAACTCACACTACCAAGCACACAATAAGATACAAACTAAGGTAAACTATAGAGTAAAATAAGTGTGTATAGAAAGTAAAAGGGGATTGAATACAAATCCAACTGGAATGTACAAGAAAACAAGAAAGTACAAGTAAACTGAATAGGTCCTGTGCAAACCCTCCTAGGACCCTACCTGTAGGGTAGGTATAGCTCCTGAACGGTCATCTCTGTAGTATTCCTCATCTATGGTCCACCTCTGAGCTTCTTCATATCCTGGTACCCTCATCCTCAGTCAGCGTAGTCCATCCTCTACACTAAACACAACAAGGTGTGGGAATAACCCGTGCATGGGTGAGTATATCAATACTCAAATGGGACCCTGAGACACTAAAGGTCTCAAAAACTCCACAAAGGATGAACCAAAAATCATGTAAACCCGTGACAACCCTACTTAGGTATATTCCCAAACATATACCTCAGTTATCAAATATTTACCATCTCAATCATTAGGAAACCCAAGGTCGAACTCCTTATCCAAATTACAATTGTTCCACAACGGAAAGATTAACATGAAGGTAAGTACAACCCAGGTATACTGTCACGTACCATCCCCTAAGGCCCAGGTCGTGACTACCCCAAGCCCCCATTCATAGGCTAGGGGCTTGTGACTAGCACTGAAAGGCATATTCCTAAAACCAGAAAGAAAATTCCTTTAAAACCTGTAAACACATGAAACCAAGCACACACCAAGACACAAACACAAGTCAACAGTACAAATTTTTTTTTTGTTGAATGTAAAAATGGGTCGGAATATAAGCCCAACTATAAAGTTACAAGTAAAACTAAAATATAATACTACTGGAGAAAAATAAAGACAACTACGGGGTCGTCCTTTGGAATTCCTACTTGATGGGTAGGTATAGATCGCTCCTCAGCACACCACATCCGCCCGTCTCTTCTACATTCCGACATGTTGTATGATCCAACTCCAGGCAGTGTCTAGTCCTGGTACTCCTATCCTCAGTCAGAATTGTTCATCTTCAACACCAAACACAGTGAGGTTCATGCATAGCTCGTGTAGGTGTGAGTATAACGATACTCAGTAGAGATCCTGAGACACTCAATGTCTCACAAATACACAAAGGATTAACTACAAATCATGAAAACTAGTGACAACCCTACATAGATATATGCCCATACATACACATAATTTATCAAGTATAGACATCTCAATCAAGAGGAAACACAGGGTCCAACCCAAAATCCAAAATCTCTACTATTCCACAAAGGAAGGATAACCATGAATGTAAGTACCACACAGATACGCCGCACAAAAAAATACGACCAAGGTATTACCAAGAAGGATACTACAACACATGTATGAACTCACCTCACACCATGTATAAAATAAGTACAGTAGTTGAGATGATTTGATGTAACTACTGAATCATCTTACTCTATTTAGAGGCTCTACTGCTGACCCACACAGGATCACTCGGTGCTAACCCACACTGGATCTCTATGTGATGACCCACATAGGATTGCTCAGTGCTAACCCACACAAGATCATTAGGTGCTGACCGAAACAAGATTTATTGGTGCTAACCCACTCTAGATCACAAGGTAATGACCCAAATGGGTCACTCGTTACTGACCCACACAGGATTTCTATTCATTCTTCACGTCAAAGCCAACTACTGGGTTTCAGCACTAAGCTTTCTTGTCTCTGGGAGGGTCCGAAACTCAAACCATTTTTCAATAATCAAACTGCCACGATTCTCATGAATAAGTATTTTAAAGGACCTCCATGTCATAGGGGTCTCAACGCAACAGATGGGGTGCCCATCAGACGACTATTATGTATGTTATTATCTTTTTAGTCCTAAGGGCTCAGTTGGATTCATGCTCAATCCTACCCAACCGTATAGAAACTTTATTCAAATCTCAAATGGGGTATACCAAAGGGGCCATCACACTAAAAGAGTTAAAACATCATTAAATGTTTGTCAAATGGATTCCCAGTAGAAAATTTATGGCCTATAGAGTGAAAAGATCATAGCTAGTCTGGGTCCGGTCTGACCCGGTCGGACCGACCCGGCAAAAACACAGTTTGGGTCGACCCGGTCCGCTTGGTCTGGCCCAGCCCATGCTGGGTGGAATAGGGGCCACAGAGAGGCACGAGGCTGTGGGGGAGCCATGAGGGCGGTATAGAGGCCGCGAGGGTGGCGTAGAGGCCACAAGGGTCGTGATTCCACAGGATGGCGAGGGAACAGGGCGGTAAGGCCACGGGGGGCTGCGGTGGGCTATGGGATGGTGATTCCACGGGGGCCGCGGATGGCCACGAGGTAGCAAGGGCCTCGGTTCCATGGAGGGCTATGGGTCATCGACGCCACGGAGGGCTGCTGGGAATCAAGGCCGTAGTGGGTTGCTGGGTGGCGAGGCCACGAGGGGGGGCGCAGGTGGGAGCGAGGCTATGGGGTAGTGGAGGCAGTAGGTAGCGAAGGCTGTCGGCAGTGCAGTGGCCATAGGGAGGCATCGTGGAGACTTTGCCTTCAGCACGACTGGTTGTGGTGTAGGCCTCCATTCTCATGCCCCAACGAGTTTGGTTTTTGTCATCCTCCGTCGTGAAGAACACTACAATTAAACACATGATTTGTAGACAGGTCATGAATTTTTTTTCGGCCGACACTCTCCGTGTTAGAGACGTATAATGTGGCTATAATCTCTTCCTAATTTTATGTTGAATTGTCAAAACGGGTAAGGGGAATAAATTCAAACAACCACCCACCTTTAAAGGTTCCTTTAATATTGTCTGCGGTTGAGAAAGATTGGAGTTTGTCGATCACGAAACAAGTCTCCTTTAATGACGTCAGTGAGGAGAGGAAAAATATGAAGTCAGTGATTATGGTTTTTCCTCGATCGTCGGTTCGTTCATCATTGGAGATCCTTTCATGGAGTTTGGATAAAGATTCATCGAAGGATAAGAGTTCTTTGTTTTCATTTGTCGTTGGAAATGTTTTTCCACAAGTTCTCCCCTCTCCTTTGCTATCCCAAAAATCCTCTCTCAAGGAATGAGGTGCCAACATAAAAATGATATAAGATTTTAATTTTTGGAACCATTAATTTGGCATCATTTAATTGGAATAATTAATTAAAGGGTGTGTCATAATTAATGTGGGGGGGTGTACAAGATATTTCCCCAAAATTATGTGGGAGGTTCACGGGTCGAGTGGTCACCACCATTAATTCAAATTTGGGGATTTTAGGCTCAGGTGGTCCCCACCACCATAACCCATGTGAGAGTGTTTATTTCAGGTGGTCCCTAACTTTAAAACATTCACATGGGATGTTTCAACAAAAATAAAAATGTTAAACATTTTAATTTTATTTTTCATTCTTCCACGAAAAATCCAAAATCTAACTTTCACACTCATACTACTGTGGTCGAGGTGAAATTATCCATAAGAGAATATTGACACTGTGAGTCCTTCATTTCAATCAGATTTGAAATCCAAGCACTAGTTCAAATGTTACAAAAACCCACTCACACATTTACAGAACGTACCTGAAAAAAATCTCGGAAATTGATTCCGGACACACCGGGCCTCAAAATCACGCGCCGTCAATTTTTGCGGACACGTAAAATTCCTATGTAATTAAAAATATTACATGGAATTTTTGGGACTTTACATTCTCCCAACATCAGGACATTACATCCCTGTAAGACACAACTCAAAACAAGGAAAAAAAGTGGGGGTACAGAGCACGAATCTGAGCCTACCGCTCCCATGTTCTCTCTTAGATGTTCCTGTGCTACTGAAAAACGCGCACCAGAGGTATCAAATGACCGCGAAGGACCCCATGTTGTCGATCCTCAATCATAACTGGAACCTCCATAAAAGTAACCCCATCGTCGACGTCCATCTCTCAGTGGTCGATGACATGGGAATGGTCGTGCACGTATCTCCTCAGCTGGGATATGTTGTAGATGTCATGCACCTAGTGCAACTGAGGTGGGAGAGCCAAGTAGTTTTCCACCTCACCAAATATATTGAGGACATGAAAAGGTCCAATTAATCTCTGAGATATCTTGCTTCCATAGCCAAATCTCCGTAAACCTCATCAGGGTGAGACATGTAGAAAGACATGGTCACCATGCTTGAACTCTAGAGGTTTATGTATTCTTTAGGAATAATACTTATGCCTACTCTATGCAGTCTTCATCTGCTCCTGGATGATATGCACATTCTCTGTAGTAGCCCGTACCATCTCTGGACCCACTAGTGTTGACTCCCCGGGGTCAGTCCTGCAGAAAGGTGATCTGCAAGGTCGCCCGTACAATGCCTCAAATGGTGTCATCCCAATGGTGGAGTGATAGTTGTTGTTGTATGCAAACTCCACCAATGGAAAGTGATCCTACCTGCTTTGACAAGAGATGAGGATTCAGGAACGTAGCATGTCCTCGAGGGTCTGAATGGTCTACTCAGTCCGACCATCCATATGAGGATGGAAGGCGATGCTCAAACGGAGTTGCCTCCCGAAAGCCTCCTACAACCCCTTCCATAGCCAGGAAGTAAAATGTTTATCACAATCAGAGATGTATACGAGGTTACTTCATGCAGACATACAGTCTCCATCATATAGAGGCCTACCAAGATCTCTACTAAAACCTGCTCTCAGATAGGTAGGAAGTGATCCAACTTGGTGAGTAGATCTATGATCACCTAGATAGAATCATGAACTCTGGATGTACATGGAAGTCCTGTCATGAAGTCCATGGATATCCCATCCCACTTCCACTCTGGGACCTCTAAAGGATGAACCAAGCCTAATGGTACATGATGTTCTGCCTTCACTTTCTGACATGTGAGGCATCGAAAGACAAACTCTTCTACATCTTTCCTAATACCCGACCACCAATGATGTCGTCGAAGTTTCTGGTACATCTTTGCCACTCTAGGATGTACCACTAGAGGATGTGTGTGGAACTCCATAAATAATTCCTCCTGAAATGACACTGGTACCATGGTACATCCTATGAAAATGATAACATGCTCCCCACCTTCATAAAATCCATCAAGTGCATGTCCTGTGGACATCGGAGCACGTCGAGTCTTGCAGTCAGTGTCCCTACGCTGCGCCTCCCAGACTCACAGAAGAAGTAGGGGGGTGATTGTATGAGACTGACGGAAAGATGATTTATCATGTTCTATGAAGGATATCTGCCAAGCGGCCAAATACTCCATTGCCTCACCATGAATATGTATACTATATCTACATCTAAGTGCATCTGATTCAACGTTTCCCTTATTAGGAGTATAGACTATATCAATGTCATAGTCTTGGAGGAACTGAAGCCAACATCACTATCATAGGATCAGTTCCTTATGAGGGACGATATATCTGAGACTCTTGTGATTTGAGTAGACTGTAAATCATTTTCCCTATCAGAAAGTGTCGCGACATCTTCAAGGTGAAGATCACTTCAGCTAACTCTAGGTCATGGGTAGCATAGTTATGCCCATTCTATCTCAGTTGTCGAGTACCATATGCGATCACTACTTTCTCCTATATCAAGTCAAATCTGAGTCTAGTCCCTGATGCATCGCAGTAGTCTACGTACCCTACTCCCTCCTCCTGTAGCCTCATGATGGGTGAACTAGTCATCATCTTCCTCAGATCCTGAAAACTCCACTGGCATTTCACTGACCACACCAATGGTTTCCCCTTCTTTGTCAATGCTGAAAGTGTTGCTACATATCTGGAGAAATGTGGCCCAAATATCTAATATAATCAAACCAATCCCAGGAAACTCCATACCTCTATCACACTTCTGTGTGGCTCCCGAAAAGTACCACCTCAGTATTCGCTGGATCCACTGCAACTCCAGCCTCCAAGATCACATGTCCCAGAAAGCGAACCTCTTAGATCCAGTACTGGCACTTCGAGCGCATACCATAAAGCTAGAGCTCTTGGTGTGTGTCCGGAAATATTTAAAAATGATAGGCATGCTCCTCCCCAATAGTAGAGTAGATCGGAATTTCTTCAATGAAGATTATTACAAAGCGATCAAGGTATGGATGAAAGATCCTGTTCATGAGTACCTTGAACAGTGTTGGAGTGTTGGTTAGGACGAATAGCATAACCAAGAACTTGTAATGGGCATACCGGCATCTGAAGGCCATCTTATGAACATCCTCATCTCTCACTCTAAGCTGGTGATAGACTGATCTGAGGTGTATCTTAGAGATCCACCATGATCCCTTCAGCAGATGAAAGATGTCATCAATCCTCGAGAGTGGGTACTTGTTCATCACAGACACCTGGTTCAGCTGCATATAGTCATCACAAATCCTCAAGCTCCCATCCCCCTTCATGGCGAACATAATCGGGGCTGCCCAAGGAGAAACACTGGTCCAGATTAATCCCTTCCCTTGTAGGTACTCTAGCTATACCCACAGCTCACGAACCTCCACGTGAGCCATCCGATACGTTGGTGTAGATATCAATGTCATCCTGGGGAACATGTCATCGTAACTTCCATCTATCTGCAGGGAGGTAGACCCAGAACATCATCAAAGAAGACATCAGTGTACCGGTCCACCACTACCAGATAATTCAGACTGTCCACATCAACTAATCTTAGGGTATGTCTAGCGAACTGATGAGTGATCAACTGTACCCTCCTCTGGGTAAGTCCATCATATGCTTCAAAGGCTCCCTTCTCACCAGTGAAGGTAGACCTGGTCCCATTCGTACAGACACACCACACATTGCATCTAATATAGTCAATCTGAGCACGGACTGTATATAACCAATACATATCCAAGATGATGTCTTAAGGCCTAAATGCTGTTACTAGGAGATCCCAGCTGAATCTCTCACCTCCTAGAGTAAGCTCGCACTACCATCACCAGTGTGTAATCGCCAAATCCTCTCCCATAGGGGTCTTTAGCAATAAGGATCTAGCCAATGGCTCAGTTGGAATATCTGTGCTTCATATGAGGGCAGTGGAAATTAAAAAAAATGACTGGTACCTATGTCTATATGTATTGAATCTAAGGTGGAGTATACACAAATCGTACCTCATATCATCTCCGGAGCACCGTGATCATAGGCCTCAGCTACCTAGAGTTGAGATCGCCCATATCCTCCTACACCATATGGTCGGGGTGGACCTCATGGTGGTGGTGGATATTACGTCCACTAGGCTAGACAACCTGAGAGGGGGGGTGAATCATGGTATGAGAGATTAGAACAACTACCACTTTTGATCTTGTTTTTCTATTAGAAAATACCCTCTTATCTCTCCTTAACGATGCAGAGTATGAATAAAACATAAAGCATGCACATGACACACATATTTTTACTTTTTTTACCCTCACTAGGCTTTATCCAAAGAGCATACAATAGTAGTATTCCAATGTATCAATTATTTTATAAGTGCACTATTGTTTACATGTTCGAAGTGGACTCACTATCTCTCCTAGTTTACAACCACTCATAATTTGAGAACTCACTGCTCCCTCAACTAAATTGATCTCACTACTTCATCTAAAGATCCACACATAGTTTATAGACATATAGGTCTCTTCATTACCACTAATGAATGTATCCTCCACTATACGTAGATGCTCTATTGATTTTCAATGTTCATCCACTGATGAATACCCTTTTTCCCCTGAACACTAGGGAACTCAATTTTGAAACACCTTTACAAAGCACCCTACTTCGCGAGGATCCCAATTCCATAAAGCTCAAAGAAGACTTCACGAAGCTCCTGCCTTTTTGGGAAGCACTCTTGCAATGGTCAAGTCATTTCACAGTGACTTCCCTCACGAAGCTCACTGAGCCAACATGGATCTTGCAAATTTCAAAAAGCTAGATTAGTAACCCAAAATCTCTTCTTTCCTGAACCACACTCCCTTAGCGAACCACCATCACATGCCACGAGAAAATAATTTTCTTTGAATACTCCCACTTCTCTCAAGGTGGTCGAGGCCCATTTATATGCTATTCCACTGACCCTCGAACCTTCCCCGCGAATTCAACACCAAACCATCACAAATCATGATGCTCTGAAAAATTTACCGAAATTCAATCAATATCACAAAGCACCTTGGACATTTTCTAATCCCAGAGCTTATCATAATTTCGAAGAATCCCATTAATTATTCCATTCATTCACCATGAATATCCACTCATAATTCCATTCACCGCCGCAATACTCTTAGACTCTTCTATTCACAAAGCTCATCGTGATCACAAAGCATCACCGTCAACATTTTTCTGGTCTTCACAAAATCCAAAACATGAAGCCTATATTTGTGAAAATCTTGCCATTTCCATATTTTGATGAGATATTCATGGAAATACATATTTCAGGATACTCACCAAACACCAAATTTTGGACTCCAAAAATTTGGCAAACACTATAAAATGGCGCCACCTTGTATCTGTTCTTTTATACCACCTCCAGACTGTCCATTCCTTTTTCATGGTTCTTTGTCAACATGAATTGTCAACAACGTATCTGGAACAAGAAAATTCACAATGGAAACCTACATTATCAACAAAAACAATCTACCAAAAAAATTTATAATGTTAAATTGAGGGATTTTTTCCCAATAGTTCCAGTATCATCATGAATCGTCGCCCACCACCAGTTGTACGACCATCTCCTCTGCCACATCCACCTACTCCCTGCGGACCTCCTTGGTCGAACCTATGTCTTTGCCTGAGATGAACTTCAACCATCCTCTGATCATTTGTACAGTGGATCAGACAGTCATGATCCATGTGACCCTACACACCACATTCGTAACACTGCCCGCTCATGGCATGAATGGAATTTCCTTGGTTTCCCCACACAACCGACCCTGAATCTTGAAGTCATCCATAATTAGGTCTAGTACTCTTGGACCTCTATTAAATATGTCTTCTACTAGCTACAGAAGACTCTTCTACATGATGACTGGTGGTGGGTCTCGATGCTGGTGACTTCTCTGCAAGGAAACACTCCACTAGGAGGGATCTCTCTAACACCCTCGCATGCGTCAAGATGCTAAGAGTAATCTTTGAAGCACTAATATCTTACCTGGGCCCCTTCTCGAAGGTCTGAACCCTGAAGAATGGGTTTTGTACAATATCTGTGGATTTGCGTGAGAGGTCAGTGAACCACACTGAGTACTGAGCCACAATCATGCTACCCTTCTATAGATGAATAAGCTCTTGTATGCGCCCAACACAAAGAGTCACTGGAACAAACTCTACCAGAAACAGGATCTCAAAGTCTGCATAGAGAAGTGTCACCTTGTGATAAACCTAGAGCATAAAGCTCCACCATCGGCCTGCTTCTCCCTGTAGAACGCTGGCAGCAAGGATCTCCATGAGATCAGCTGGTGTCCCTACCAGTCCGAAAACTCTCACCATGGACTCCAGTCAGTCCTCTACCGCATGTGGGTCCATCTCTCCCTAGAACTTGGGTGGCCCCTGGTGGTGGAACTCACGCAACTCACTGAAGCATAGTGGACCCTCTGATACTAGGATTTGTGGCATCGGTGGCCCAAAAGATAATGGTACCTCTAGTACATCTCTTGGTGCCTCTACTGGAAGAGGGACATGCACCGAGGAGTTGTCGCTCGGTGGGATATCAGTGCATACTATATCTGGAACCCTAGCTGGATATCTAAATGGAGGCATCCTAAAAAATCATGTGTGCCATAGTCAAAAAGGTATACCTGGTGAGATGACTAAAAGATATCACAAATGAATATCCTAAAAACACACATAAAATCAGTTTTTTCATGCATTGAGTCAGAAATCAAAAGTCAGGGTCCTATTGTATGGATACATCAGCCCCCATATCAACACTGGATTCCCTAAACAAATAACCACAATCACTACACTTAACACTGTTTCTGTTAAAAAGAATGATCAGAGTCATATGTTCTATGGAATAACCGACTCCTCTGATACCAATTTGTCATGACTCGTCCCACAGGGCCCATCCCGTAACTACCCCATTCCAGCCTTCCATAGGCCAGGGGATGGCGACTTGCATCGAAAGGCATATTCCCTAAAATAGTGAAGGAATTTCCTTTAAAACCTATAAACACATGCAACCATTCACACAAAAAGATACAAACACAATTCAACTGTATAGAAAAAAGAGTGTTGAAAGTAAAAAAGGGGATGAAATACAAGCCCAATTGTAAAGAAACAAGTAGAACTAAAATACAATATAATTGAAGAAAATGAAAGACAGCTACTGGGCCATCCTCCGGAATTTCTACATGAAGGGTAGGAATAGATCGCCTCCTCAGAAAACCACATCCGCCCATCTCCTATGCGTTCTGGCATGCCATATGGTCCACCTCCATGCACCATCTAGTCCTGGTACTCTCGTCCTCAGTCAGTGTTGTCCATCATCTACACCAAAAACAATAAGGTGTGGGCATAGCCCATGTATGGGTGAGTATAATTATACTCAGTAGGGACCATGAGACCCTCAAGGTCTCACAAATCCACAAAGGATAAACCACACTGCATGAAAACTAGTGAGAAACCTACTTAGGTATATGCCCATAAATATACCCAAGGTATCAAATATACCCATCTCAATCAAGAGGAATCACAGGGTCCAATCCAAAAGCCCAAATCTCAACTGTTCTGTAATGAAAGGAATACAATGAAGGTATGTACCAAACATGTATGCCACATAGAAGAATACCACCAAGGTATTACCACGAAAGAAAGTACCACAAAGGTACAAAAATAGCTCACACTAGGTATAACTTATGTATAGTAGTAGAGATGATTAGATGTAACTACTGAATCATATTACTATATTAATAGGCTCTACTACTGACCCACACAGAATTGCTCAGTGATGACCCACATATGATCACTTGGTGCTGACCCATACAGGATCTCTTGGTGCCAACCCAAATAGGATCGCTGAGTGCTTCCCCACACATGATCTCTCGGTGCTGACCCGCTCAGGATCTGTCGGTGCTGACCCGCACATGATCACTTGGTACTGACCCTCACAAGATCACTATTAATTCTTCAGGTCACAACCAGCTACTGGGTTATTGAACAATTCTTTCTTTTCTCCAGGAGGGTCCTCTCCTCAACCCCCCGGTCGATACTCTAACTACCACAAAGTCCCATGAAGAAGTATCTCAAAGTAACACCACATCATGTGGGTTTCAATGCAATAGACGGTGCATCAATCATATGCCCAGTCTGTATGTTATTATCCTTTTAGTCCTGAGGGTCAGGTTGGAATTGTGCTCGATCCAACCCGGCCATCCCCCATCTTTATCCGAATAGGACCCAAGTACATAATTAGACCCACACATGATACTAGTACCTCATCAGTGCATCGTCAAACCCACACAGGATCCTAGTACATCGTCAGTACGTCGTGAGACCCACACTGGATCCTAGTACATCATTAGTATGTCTTCAGACCTACACAGGATCCTTCTACATCATCAGTACCTCCTCAGACCCACACAAGATCCTAGTACATCGCCATTACGTCATCAAAGCCACACATGGTCCCAGTACATCGTCAGTACGTCTTGAGACCCAAATAGGATCCTAGTACATCATCAGACCCACACATGATCCTAGTACATCAAACCCACACATGATCTTAGAGTATCCCACATGGATTCCTAGACCGGATCCATGTGGGATGCTCGAGCACATACCCACAAAAGATCCCTTTCTCATGTTACATTCAACTATGGGGTTCCCGCACAAATCTCTCTTTATTCTGGGAGGATCCTCTCCTCAATACACAGTTCGATACACCAACTATGACCAAATACCATGAAGATGTATCCCAAATGACCGCCACATAAAAGGGGTCTCAACGCAATATATAGTTTGTCAATCGGAGGCCCGGTCCATGATTTATAAGTGTTTTAGTATCGAGGGCCTGTTTGGATTTGAGTATGATCCAACCTAGCCAAATTCCAACATTCTCCAAAAGTCACATGGAGTATCTCAAAAGGACGACCTCATCTCAATGATTTCAGTGCCGAAGATGGTTCATCATTTTGACACCGTATGAGGAAGATAAGTAAAATATAAGATCACAGAATAACAATAATAATAATATTATCGGGTGTTTCGTGGACCTCAGCAACGAACCTGAATTTAATATTCAACATTACATGTAAATTGATTTTCTTAATGTAAGGATCACGTCGCCACATACAGTAACTCAATCGGAAAACACACACATGATTTATAATTGGTTGAATATTTAATTATAATTATAATAATAATATATTTTTTAATCGTTTTAGGTACCTGATCAAAAAAACTGAAAAAAGACACCCAAAATTGGATTCGGAATTTCCGTCTTGAAGTCAGGGTCATACTGCTGCTAACTGTTCATAAAAATGAGGTCACATTATCAACAAAATTAATAATAATAATATTTTATTATTATTGTTAATTACTTAATTCCTAAATTCCAAATTCGATCATGCATGGGGCATTCCATTGCTGAATGCAGCTTCCACATGGCACCTCCTCCACTCTTCCATGATTTTTTGTATTATTTCATCTCCATAATTTTCTCTTTCCAATCAACCCTTTCTATTGGACTCACCTATTTTGATAATCCCAAATCATGTTTAAATATTGACCATGATATATTAAGCCATTTTATAACCCTTTTAATCTGTATTTATATTGTTTTTCCGGAACACTTTATATTCTTAGTCTCATAATTTAGTTGCATCAGCTTACAGTTTACATTTATCTAAATATAAGTTCACTGTTAACGGATACTGGTAAGAGCCTTCTATTCAAGGTCACTGTTATATCTCACTGTTACTCTAGTTCACTGATCCTAGAATGTTACTGTTGATGATCTATTGTCATTGATATACCGGTACAAGGATACTGTCACAAGTCTACCGTTGATCTTCTTATCAAAGCTCACAGACAAAGAGTCACCGTCACACGGTCACTTATGTGGCATGGCTTCTGTTAGAAGTTCACTATCATACTCTTTCTTAAGTCATCTATTGAGAGAATCACTATTCAAGTCTATAGTTGGAAATGTCTACCATTAGTAGAAGTCTACCACTAGACAAATCCTACTGTCGAGATAGTCAACTGTTGTTCAAAGTCTACTGATGGCCATATTCCACTGTTAATGAAATTTCCTGTTGAGATAAGTCTACCGATTCAAAGGTCACTGTTGTAATACTCTGATGTTACAGACCTATTAATGAAGTCCACTAATGAGGATCTACTGTTATATAGAGTAACAACTACCATTACAAGACATCCACTAACAAAAATTCCACCTTTACAAGCCTACAGATAGAGAGCCTACTGATGAAGCTCATAGTTGAATAGTCTACCAATGAAGTCCATAGTTGAAGAAACTACCGTTGATGTCTACCATGTGACATGCAACTTCTACCAATATAATGATATTCTATTCTGTTCTTTACCAAATTTCATTATACTATCATAACGGTCATGAATGGACAAATTAATGCACCTGTCATTATTTAATGATATTTGCAGGATCATCAAGAAACAGTATGATGTACGAGGAAGACCACACGTGGTTGAAAAATGTTCTGTTGTGGGCCCTTGCTGAACCAAATAAAAAATCTATATATATGTATGAGTAGAGAAAGACGCCAAAGACAGGTGTAGACATATTGAATATACACACATAAGAGAGGATCATACAACTTATGAAGAATAACACTCAAGCACTCTTTCAAGGGAACATAGAGTTTCATGAATAACTATTGAAAGAACCTTTTTCAAGCTGTAATGGTGTGCTAAAAAGAGATTTAAACCCACGATGATGATCATATCTACATCTAGATGTCAGAACCTGGATGTTCCGACACTCTGTTTTGGAGTAAACTTATAGAGAAGGACCAAAACTTCATTTCCTTCATTCCAACGAGTCCAGAGCTGATTTTCCTACACAACAGAGCATTATAACCTTATCACTACTATATTTAGCTCTAATATGTATAATTATTTTACATTTGTGAGTAGTGTGTCTGTGTTACACACTGACTCTTGTGCTTGAACTGAGGGATACTAAAAATCCCAATACCAAACTCTCTTTACATTTTTCCCACCCATAAGAATAACTGTGGAAGAATCCTAGTGTGTCTTAGTGGTTTATTTTTCCCACGTATAACAGTGGTAGAGGATACAAAACCTCGACAGTTTTAGAAAAATGTTTACAATCCCGTTACAAGCTGTGTATCAATTTTTAATGTAATTTCTTGGTGGCTGGTGATCACCAAGTGGAGAAGACTAGTTCTTGACTTAAGATTGAACCTCTTGTTTAAATTGTTGTGATCATCTTTCCATTACTCTATTTTACATTTATCCTCTGTGCTTATATTAGCAAAGAAATAAATCTATTTTTACATTCACTTTGTTAGTTATTTCTGGTTAGTAAGTATATGTGATTCATTTAGTAAAATTATTTCAAAAGTTGAATTAGTTCTCATACTGATTCTACTAATGAGTAATCAACCATTGAGAAACCTATTAAAAAATAAGTCAGTTATATCTCTACTGCCTTATTTGACAGGGCCATTTTAATTTGGGGGATTTTAATCCTAAAAGTTTTAACGTAAATTTTAATTGGAACTCAATTCACCCCCATCTTGAGTATCCACTCCGACCAATATTTGGTATCAGATAATACATTTATATTTATAAAACGTTTTCAAACCCTCTTATTTTCAAAATGTGATTTTAGTTTTATCTTAATGATCTTAAATTTATGTTAGTTCTAAATTTTATCTCATTAATATAATTTCTTAAATCTAGTTATGGACAATAGAATTGATGGTTCTATTACTAACAGGACACCTTTCTTTAATGGTGTGAATTATGCTCAATGGAAAATTAAAATGAAAATTCATTTGGAATGTATTGTTTTTTGATTTTTGGTCTGCTATAGAATCAGAATATAAGATCCCCAAAACTTCTATATCTACCTGGGATGATGGTACAATGTCTGACTACAACTATAACTATAAATCTACGAATTCCCTTTACTATTCTTATGATATGAGTAATTTAACCGAATGTCTACATGTAAAACATATCATGAAATCTGGGACACCTTGGTTGTTTCTCATGAAGGAACAAACAATGTGAAGGAAATGAGATTAAATACTTATACTATTAAATATGTTAATTTTAAAATGAGACCTGATGAACCCATTTCTGACTTGTACCTCAGGTTTTATTAGATTGGCAACACCATGAGTTCATTGGGAAGAGTTGTTCAATAGAAGGAGCAGATCATGAGAATATTGAGATGTTTCCCAGACAGATGGAGAGGAACTACCATGTCTATCCAATAGTCATGTTACATCAGCAAGATAGCTGTTAAGGAGTTGATTGGTAAAATAAATATTTATGAAGAAGAACTGCTAGTGAACAATGAAGACGATGATGAACCCAAGAGAAAATCTGTGGCATTCAAGTCTACTACTTCAAAGAGCAAAGACATAGAGAAAATACATGTTCCTAATGAATATTCAACTAGTGAAGATTTAGATTCATAAAGTGATGAAGAAATGGATCAAATAGCTTGGAGAATTAAGAAGTTATATAGGAAGAAGAAGTTTTTCAGAAAACCAAACTACAAGGGTAATTATGATAAAAAAGGTAAGTGGAAGAAGGATTGGAACAAATCTGATAAGGAAGATGATATATTCAGCTATGAATGTAAGAGGAAAGGACACATCAAGGATGACTTTACGAAGTTAAAATTCAAAAAGAAATATGATTATAAGGGAAAAAGTTATAAAAAGGCTATTAAAGCAACCTTGAGTGATTCGGAAGACAATTCGAGTGAATCTGATGCTTCAGACGCAGAACAGAACAAACATGCCAATCTTTGTTTTATGACAGAGACATCCCAAGTAAAAATTAATTCCCCTGTGCATAATACTTATTATTCTGGGAATTAATGTGACTCTCATAATAATGAATATATGACTAAGGATGAATTATTTGAATATTGCAAAATTCTTGAGGACACATTTAATGAACTCAAGGACAAATATAAGTCATTAAAAAGATAACATTCTTTAAATGCGAATTACAAGTAAAATTTGGACATAGAAAAATAGAAATTTTCTACACTCCTAAAAGAAAATAACAAGTTATTATTATCTAGTGAACATTTAAGAAATGATATTGAGAAGTTCACTGCTGGTAGGGATACCTTGACACAGTTTCTAGGAAAACATATTGCAATAAAATATACAACTAGTCTAGCATATCAGCCTGGACATAGAAAAATTAGCAAAACCAAATTGGTTCCAAAATCTGGACAGTTCACTGCTAGTTCTGGACAATATTTTGAGAAAAAAATCTAAAGGACCTAACAATGTATTTATGTCTCAAAATGTGTTTGTTGATCTTAGAAAACCTAAAATGAAAATATAGGTTCCCAAAGTTTTACTAGCGAACCTCTCTGGACCCAAGATGATCTGGGTACCAAAATTACCCCACGATTAATCTATTTTGCAGGGATGTTGTTTAAAGAGTTCCTATAATACTCTATAGTACATGGACATTGGATGTTCAAGACATATGACAGGAGACTATTCATTCTTCAAGAGTCTAATTAATGTTGATGGTCTACAAGTCACCTTTGGTGACAATGCAAATGGAAAAATCATCGGCTTAGGACAGATTGGTATCCCTGATACAATATTAATCTCTAAAGTAATTTTTGTTGATGGATTAAAGTATAACTTACTTAGCATATCTCAGTTATGTGATGATAGATTTAATGTTAAATTTGAAAATGATTCATTCAATTTTTTAATTCAAAAAATGATTTAGTTTTCACTGCATGTAGAAATGAGGATGTATATACTGTTGATTTAATTTCCTTATCCAATCAAAATGTTTCCTGCTTAAATTATTTTCATAAAGAGTCTTGGTTGTGGAATAAGTGATTAGGACACTCTAAGGTTCACTCACATAAGAATCTCTCTGCAGAATGTTTAGGTAGAGACTTACCTAAATTAGAACTCCCAATTGATAAAGTGTGTAATCCCTGTTAGAAGGGAAAACAACACAATGTTTCTTTCAAACCAAACAATGTAGTTTCAACTTCTCAAACACTTGAGTTTTTTCACATGGATTTGTTTGGATCATCAAGAGTTTCATGTATAGATGGGAAGAAGTTTTTTTATGTTCTTGTAGATGACTTCATTAAGTATACTTGGGTATACTTTCTAGCTCACAAAAGCGAACCTTGTTCTTGATTTATTAAATATTACAAGTCTGTAGAAAACCTTAGTGGAATTATAATTATGACCCTGAGAATTTATCATGGCTGTGAGTTTGAGAATGATGAGTTTGAATATTACTTCTCACACAATGGATATAGTCAAAATTTCTCTTCCCCCAGGAAACCTCAGAAAAATGGAGTTATAGAAAGATGAAATGGGACCCTTCAAGAAATTTATAGAACTATGCTTAATGAGTATGACATGCCTATTTATTTTTGGGCTGAAGCTATAAATACATCTTGTTATGTTATCAATAGAGTTTTAAATAGACCTGTTCTAAAAAGGACCCGTTATGATCTTTGGAATAATAAGAAGCCTATGGTTAATGACTTTAGAGTTTTTGGTTGAAAAGTCTTTATTCTTAATACTAATGACAATATTGACAAATTTTCTACCAAAAGTGATGAAGGAATTTCCTTGGGATATTCTATCTCAAGTAAAACTATAGAGTGTTCAATAAGAAAAACAAATGTGTGGAACAATTAGTTCATATCAAATTTGATGAGACTGATCCACATGAGCCTAAACCCTCTGTTGAAAACTTGAGGAAGATTTGTCAAATCTGAACTTTATGGATAATGATACTGAATCCCCTATAAATGTATCCAGTTCTAGAAATATTCCAGAATCTGCTCATACCGATTTGGAACCAATAGACAACAATGAGGAATTTAGTTCAAACCTTCCAAGTGGTACTAGGACTCTCATGAATCATCCTCTAGAAGCTGTTTTATGTGATTTAAATAGAGAAACACAAACTAGAGCTTTTCTAAGAAACGAGGTTGAACATCAAGCTTTTCTTTCACATCATGAACCCAAAAATATTAATGATGCTATCAATGATGAATTTTGGGTAATGGCTATGCAAGAAGAACTAAATCAGTTAGAAAGAAACAAAGGTTGTTAATTAGTGGAAAGACCTAAGGACACATTGATCATAGGCACTAAATGGGTGTTTAGGAACAAAGTTGATGAGTCTAGGAATAGTGTTAGAAATAAATCTAGGATAGTTTCACAAGGATATAGTCAAGAAGAAGGAATAGACTTTGAAGAAACCTTTTCAGCTGTAGCTAGACTAGAAGCAATTAGGATATTACTTGCATATGAAACTCATCTGAATTTCAAACATTAACAAATGGATGTTAAAAGTTCTTTTCTAAATGGGTATATAGTTGAGGATGTGTTTGTTGAACAACCTCATGGTCTTACAAATCCCCATTTTCCCAATCATGTTTATAAACTATCCAATGCTTTATATGGCTTAAAACAATCTCCAAGAGCATGGTATGATAGGCTCAACTCTTTTCTTATTTCAAAATGTTTTACCAAAGGAGTAGATGATCCTACTATTTTCATTAAATGGATTTCTAAATATGTTTTATAGTACAAAATTATGTGGATGATATTATTTTTGGATCTTCTAAAAATTCATTATGTATTGCTTTTAAAAAAAATGATGCAAAATGAGTTTGAAATGAGTTTAATGGGAGAACTCAATTTTTTCCTTGGATTTCAGATATTTCAAAATAAAAATGGCATTGTAATGAATCCAAGTAAATATATTAAGGATATTTTAAAAAAAATTTCATTGGATGGTAGTAAAGTTATGACACACCTATGAGTACCACTTATATGTTGGATACTGATGAAGTTGGAGAACCAGTGGATCAAACCAACTACAAAGGTATGATAGAGAGTCTACTATATCTTACAGCTAGTAGACCTGACATCATGTTTAGTGTATGCATGTTTGCTCGCTTTCAATCCAATCCAAAAGTGTTTCATTTAACTGATGTAAAAAGTATTTTTAAATATCTCAAACATACTCCCAACTTAGGAATATTTTATCCAAAAGGACAATCCTTTGATCTATTGAGTTATTCTGATGCTGATTTATCCGGTTGCAAGTTGGATAGAAAAATCACCGTTGGGACGTGTCACATTTTATGCAAGTCACTAGTATATTGGTGTAGTAAGAAGCAGAACTCTGTTGCATTATCTACTACCGAAGATAAGTACATAGTTGCGGGTAGTTGTTGTACTCAAATTCTGTGGATGAAACACACTTTACTGGACTATGGATATCAATTCAAACATGTCTCTATAAAGTGTGACAATACAAGTTATATTAACATTTCCAAAAATCCAGTATCTCATGTTTGGACAAAGCATATTGATGTGAGACATCACTTTTTGAGGAATCATTATCAAAAGGGTGATATCACTCTTGAATTCTTTGGCCCTGAACATCAATTGGTTGATATATTCACAAAGCCTTTGAATTTTGAGAGGTTAAATTACATAAAACATGATTTAGGTATGATTAACTTTAGCATAGTTGGACCACACTATTAGACCTCACAGATGGACCTCACTGTTAGACCTCACAGTTGGACCTCACATATAAACCTAACTGTTACACCTCACCATTGCACCTCACTAGTGTACCTCACTGGTACATCTCACTGTTGGATAAATCATTGTTCTTCTTTATTTTTGCGGGAATTCAATTTTTTTTATTCCTATTTATTATTTTTATTTTATTCTTTAATCCCTAAATGATAAAACCAAATTCGATGAACATATCTCAATCCACCTTCCTCTCTCAATCTAGAACCTTGCTCTTGAAATCCCTAAACCCTAACTCTTTATCTGAACCATCGAACCTCATTCAATTTCCATGGCTAGAACTAAGTGACCCCCGACTGTCAATGAGGTTGCACCAAGGCCAAAGAGAACCCGAGCCGAATCCAGTGGGACCAGTAATACCCTGATGGGACCTTTCAACTTGCATCTGACCAAGATAGAAATCTTTGCTGAGAAGGAATTAAGTGAATAATGGCTGATGTCGAGCAAGTCATTAGTGATGAAAGCACTAGATACACAAGGATGGACTGAATGTTTTTCCATAAAAAAATGGACCGTACTAGATTAATCTTGTGAAATTTTTTTATGAATATCTGAATTTCGAAGAGGAAGATAATGGGAATAAGTGAATGTCCAGAGTCAATGGCAATGAAGTCAGCTTCTCGTCTACTGAGTGGGATGCGTGTTTGACAAATCCTCATGAAGGAGTATATGATTAATAATCTGGTGTGACACCTCCATATAGTAATGTTTTTTATTATGAAAAAGCTCTGGAATAACTGATAGGAAATGGAAAATCAAGGAATATCATTGCAGCTGAGATGAATGGAGAAGACATGATTTTTTTCAAATTCATTCAGCATGTAATTAATCCCAGGAAAGGGGATTTTGCAGTGCTGAAGTACCAAGACATATAATTAATGTACATACTGAAGAATGGAATGAAGATTAACCTATGTAGGTTACTGATGGCCTAATTGGAGGATATGACCAATTCAAGCTCAAAATACAATTCCTTATTCTGTGCCAATCAAATTTCAGTAATGCTAAAGGTAAAGGGTGTGGATGTAAATCAAGAAGAGATGATAGTGGAAAAGAACAGTGTTTGTATATCCATGGTTATTTGAAAATTCATGAATATTAGATGAAATCCCAGGATGAAGGCATGGATGAATTATGAAGGAAAGGTATATTAAAAGTTTGACCCTACTTCACAGCCATCTAGGCCAAAGGACAAGAGAGATCTAGGTCGGATGCCTGATGAGCCAGAACCGGCATATTCAGATGAGGAGTAGGAAGTTGAAGGTGTTGTGGACCCTGAAAGAGAGGACACCCCCATTGATGATGGGAGTGATCCTAATTTTCCTAACAGTCCTGTAAGGACAGTAGCTTTCAGAACAGCTAGCCCTCCAAAAGAACTGCCAAGAAGAGAGATTTTTCTGAAGGATTGTGATACTGAGACCACTGAAGAAGAAGAGGCATCTCAAAATATTGTCAAGGAAACCTCTGAAAAGGATGAGGCTACTGAGTCAAATAATTCTGCTCATGGGGAAGAGGAGACATGTGATGTGGATAAAGGTAAAGAGGCAGTTTCTGAAGCTGATGATGAGGACAATGAAGAAGAAGAGCTCAGTTTGAGCCCTCTGATAGATAATACATACAAGATAGTGTCTGGTCAGGAAGCAACAGTGGAATCAACTACCATTGATATGGAAGTCATTGATGGCTCAGTGAAGGATGTGAGTCACCCCACTGGTGAACCAACAGAGATAACTATTTTTGAATATGCTGGAGTTGCAGAGGAGGATGTGTTGTTACCTAAAGCATAACAAGTAGAGGAGAATACTCAATAGAGATCTCTAAATGAAGGGGAGCATCATGGTTCTATTTCTGTGTTGTATGACATAGAGGGATGGTCATCATATCCGGGGTACATGGTACTTGGACTCAATTATGGAGATTCTGATGAGGAAGACCAGCCTCAATGGGAATCTGTAATCCTACGTAAAAGTATTCCAGTAGATGTGGCTAACAATTTGGAAACCAAGGAGGACCTTGAGTCCTTAAATGTTGAAATGAAAAAGTTATTGAGAGAATTAGCGGAAGATTTTATGAATTGCCTTGTTGAAGAGCTTAGGAATGTGGAGCAATCCCTGGAGCTATCTTCGGGATGTGTTGTGTCTTGTCCAGTGAATGAAATGCTGAATGAGATTAAATTTTTCCATACTCAAATTGAAAGCTGGACAGAATATGTGGTTTCTATGAGACAATTGGTTGCTTCTTTGACAACCATGAGCAGTTCTCAAAACCAAGTGAATGCTGAGAATCGATATATCAAAGAGGTAGTAAAGCAGTTTGTGGATGTTTTTAAGGCTTTTAATATATCAGTCAAAGAACACATGAATAGTCAGGATGCACTTGTTCAGAAGGTGATTTGTAATATGACTCAGACTTTCAAAGAGACAGTACCACTCTCGGTCAAACCCCTTCCCTCAACAAGCTCCTATATGAACATTGACCAGAGCAAGAATATGATCTAATAAGATCTTGCAATGGACAGTACCATTTTCACCTCTGATTCTCAGGTACATTCTATCACTAGGGAAGTCAACAGTTATGTTCGTGAAAACTTGAGAATAGCTACTGATACTCAGGAATCCATTAAGAATAAGGTAGATTCTTAATTTGAGAAGATCTATAACAACCAACAAATAACCAATCAATTCAAGATTTTGATAGAGAATATAAAGCTTCCTCCAGTGACTTAGGCATTCAAGGAGAATTTCAGTAAACTGAGAGAATTTACCCCTACATTGGATAATGTTTTGGAGAATAAAGATGATTTTTTATCTTATATGGAAAGAGGAGGAGGCATTATTATGGATTTTAGAAACCTTCTTCTACCCTTTCACCATGTTGATTGTACCCCTGTCATCATACCTCATGCCTTACCTACATCTCAACCTAGTGGTTCCTCTACGATGTCTCCTGCTGAAGCTATCAGAAGCCTTAATCCACTAATCCCTCAGCGAGCTACCCACTACAGACCCACAAGAGCTACTATTGATGCCCCTCCAGTAATTCCTGTAGTAGTTCCTAAACCTGCTAATCCACCAGCTCATCCTCCATCTTCTTCTTCCAAAGGGAAACACCACTTCCCAACGGATGATGTGTATTGATTATATTTTTGTCTTTTGATAGGGACTATGTATTCTTTTTGTGTAATTTAATGTACTTTCATTAATGCAAGCTTTCTCTGTTTTCTCTATTTGTGTTTCTTTTTTCTAATCACAAAGGGGAAGAAATACTGTGCTAATTCTAGAAAAATTATGTAATTGGGCGGAATTGTGCTAATATTATAATTTGATCCTATGTTGAATATTTTCTTCCTTTCTCTCTAATATCATGTACCAATATTTTCTGGTTTTGCACTCTTATTAATCTCTGATTACTTGAGACATTTTTATCTATGTTTAGTAACTGTATTATATATGATATCTATCTTTAATACATAGTCGCATAATTTGTGATTATCAAAAAGGGGGATATGGTCGGAATCACCTGTTTTGATAATCCCAAATCATGATTAAATATTGACCATGATATATTAAGCCATTTTCTAACCCTTTTAATCTGTATTTATATTGTTTATCCTGAACAATTTATATTGTTAGTTTCATAATTTAGTTGGATCAGCTTACAGTTCACATTTATCTAATTATAAGTTCACTATTAAAGGCTACTTGTGAGAGGATTCTATTCAAATTCACCGTTATAGCTCACTGTTACTCTATGTCACTAATCCTAGATGGTTATTATTGAAGATCAACTGTCACTAATATAACTGTACAAGGTTACTGTCACAAGTCTACCGTTGATTTTCTTATCAAAGCTCACAGAAAAAGAGTCACCGTCACAAGGTCACTGCTGTGGCAAGGCTTCTGTTAGAAGTTCACTGTCAGACTCATTCTCAAGTCTTCTGTTGAGAGAATCACTATTCAAGTCTACAGTTGGACATGTCTACCGTTAGTATAAGGCTACCACAAGACAACTCCTACTATCGAGATAGTCAAATGTTTTTCAATGTATACTGATGAACGTATTCCACTATTAATGAAATTACATATTGAGAGAAATCTACCGGTGCAAAGGTCACTGTTGAAATAGTCAGATGTTATAGACCTACCAATGAAGTCCACTGACGAGGAGCTACTGTTACATAGAGTAACAACTACCATTACAAGACATCCACTAACACAAAGTCCACCATTACAAGCCGATAGACAGATAGCCTACCGATGAAGCTCAGTGTTGAATAGTCTACCGATGAAGTCTACAGTTGAATAGACTACCGTTGAAGTCTACCGTGTGACCTGCACCAACTACCAATCTAATGATATTATATTATTTTCATTACCAATTTTATTTATACTATGATAACTTTGATGTATAGGAAAATTAATGCACCTGACATTATTTAATGATATTTGCAAGCACATCAGGAAACAGTACAATGTACAAGGAAGACCACATGTGGTTGAAACATTTTCCCTTGTCTGCCCCAGATGAACCAAATGAAAAAGTTGTATGTATGTATGAGTAGAGAAAGACATCAAAGACAAGTGTGGACATATTGAATATACACACATAAGATAGAAACATACAACATCTGAAGAAGAACACTCAATAAATCATTCAAAGGAACACAGAGATTCACGAAGATCTATTGAAATAACCTTTTTCAAGCTGTAGTGGTGTGCAACAAAGAGCTTTAATCCCAAAAAGCTAATCATCTCTACATCACGAAGTCAGAACCTGGAAGTTGCGACACTCTGTTTTGGATTCTTCTTATAGAGAAGGACCAAAACTTCATTTCCTTCATTCTAATGAGTCCACAGCTGATCTTCCAACACAACAGAGCATTCTAAACATATCGCGACTATCTTTAGCTCTACTGTAAATAAGTATTTAACATTTGTGAGAAGTGTGTCGATGTTAAACACTGACTCTTGTGCTTGAACTGAGGGATACTGAAAATCCCCATACCAAACTCTCGTTACATTTGTTTCCCATGCATAAGAATAACTATGGAAGAAGCCTAATGTGGCTTGGTAGTTTATTTTTCCCATGTATGACAGTGGTAGAGGTTACAAAACGTGGACAGTTTGTGAAAACTGTTGTAAAGCCCGATACAGGAAGTGTATCAATTTTTAATATAATTTCTTGGTGGCAGTTGATCACCATGTGGAGAGGACTATGTCTTTCCATAAGAATGAACCTATTTTTTAAATTTTTGTGTTTATCATTCCATTACTATGTTTTACATTTATCTATTGTGCTTAGACTAGCAAAGCAGAAACCTGTTTTTACATTCACTTTGATAGTTAGTTCTTGTTAGTGAGTATAGGTGATTCGTTTAGTAAACTTGTTTTGAAAGTGGAATTAGTTCTCTTGCTGATTCTACTAAGGAGTAATCAACCTTTGAGAAACCTGTTGAAAAATTAGTCACATATATCTCTACTGCCTTAATTGACTGGGCCATTTTAATTTAGGTGATATAATCCTAAATGTTTTAACTGAAATTTTAATTGGAACTCAATTCACCCACTATTGAGTATCCACTCCGACCAACACTTTCTTATTCCATGATTTTCTCACTCTCCAATTAACTCTATTCCCAAAAATTTGGGTTCCTCTACCTATCCAGAACCGATGCCACCACATCCGGCTAGTCGTACTACCTAGATGCTGCCTTCTGGCTGTCCTTCACCACCGCACGTGGCACCCTTTACCTCGTCGGGAGCCGTGCCCTAAACACACGCTGAAAATCAAACCACCATTTTGCCCCTTCCATGGGCCACTACAACTTCTTTCTAAGACTGAATGATATGCCGATGGAATATTCGCAGTCCTCGGGTCGAGGGACCCCCCATCCATATGTTGCACTCAACACAATATTATCCATCAAGCACACTTAATTATTTGTCGTTGATGAACGCACAAAGAACATGCGAAGAACAAAAGAAAAAGTGGCAAGGTATATTCATGGTATGATGACCATGTTATTTTTTTCATCGTCATTGTGAATCCAAAATATGAGGAATTAACAAATTAATTCAATCATATTTCTAATTAGAACCCCTACATCGATTTCTCGTTGGTGTCGATGTGAGGAAGGAGATGATGTTGATGCCGTCGGCGTTCGTCACTCCCACACCACACTTCTGAATTTTCATCCACGTTTCTCAATTTGGAGAATTAATCATTGTTGTAGAGGTTCTTCATTTGGATGATGCTCTTCCCCGTGCTCCCAGGCTCTCCCAAATCTCCTTTTCCAACGATCTCCTCCAAAAGGGTGAGGAGCCAATATTAATTGAGTTATGTCTATTTACTCAATTAATTATTTGCACATTAATTAAACTAAAGTATTCACATTACATTTATGAGAGAATCAAAGAGTTAAATCACATTAAAAATGGTGTTCAAGGGGGATGAGTGGTCCCCACCACTACACGTACAAATTGGGAAGTTTTAAAAATAAAATAAAAGTTGATATTTATTTTAGTTTTAGTCTTTTAACTCTCTCAAGAAATTCACGAAAACTAACTTTCACCATCAAACTACCGCGGTCAAGGTGAATGTCTCCTTAAGGGAAAATTGGTGTTGTAAGTTCAGCGGTGCACTCAGATTTCAATTCCATGAACCGGTTCAAAAGTATAAAACGCCGCTTGCATGTTTACTAAACGTACCCAAAAAATGTTCGGAAAATTTTTAAAAGTCACCCTTGACCCGCGCCGATCGAGGTTAGGATCTTCTTATGTCAAAAATGACCCAACGAACCCAACTATAATCTCATCTTTCCAATCCGAGTTATCTTTTAAAAGATATAGATTTGACAATAAAATAATTGTCACTTAATTATTTTATTTACAATCAAAAACTAACTTTCACTAGTGGCCCCTGTAGCCAATAGTTAGTATTTGCCTAAGTAAATCATACCCCCATGAGTTCAGCGGTTGTCTCAGATTTTCAATCCATGTTACTGTTTGTGAGTTATAAGAATTTTATAAATAAAATAATTTATTTAATTACTTTATTTACGATTATGTCATTTTTGGGTTTCCTCACAGGAGGCCAGCGCCAACCAATCATAAGTTGTACCTAGGGTAAACCCGCCATTCTGAATGAAATGGTGCCCTCAGATTTCTAATCTAGGAAACAGTTTAAGAGTTATTCCACTTTTTCAGGAAAACTGCTTACGCACGATAATTTAAGCATAACCAAAACATTGATTGAACATTCCGAGCACTCCGGGCCTCAAAATCACACACCGTCATATTTTGTGGTCTCGTAATAATTCCATATATTTAAAAAAATATACAGAATTTCTTAGACATTACATAATTTCTAATAATTATTGGTAATTTTCATTAATTAGTGTCATTTGGTAATAATTAGTATAAATTAGTATAAATTATTAATAATTAGTATTAATTTGTAATAATCAGTCATAAGTTGTAATAATTTGTGGTAAAAATTAATATTTAATAATAATTAATAATTTTTAGTAGTAATTCATAATAATTAGAGGTAATTAGTAATAATTACTGTTTATTAGTAATAATTAGTGTTAATTAGTAATAATCAGTTCTAATTAGTTTTAATTAGTAATAATTATACGAAATCGAAATTATTAAGTGTAAATTAGTAACAATTATTAGTAATTAGGGGCAATTTGTCCCTATTATAAATAATTACTAATAATTAATAATACATAGTAATAATCAGTAACAATAAATGGTATGTAGTAATAATTTGTGGAAATTAGAAATAACATGATATATGTACTGCTAATTAGTAATAATTATTGGTAATTTTAAATTATTGGAAATAATTAGTGGAAGTTAGCAATAATTTCAAAAAAATATAAAAAAATATTACTAATTAACTATAATTAGTAACAAAACGTAATATTTAGTAACAATTGGTAATAATTAGTAATAATTCATTGATATTAGTAATTATTAGCAGTAATTATTAATAATTAGTGGTAATTAATGCTAATTAGTTGTAATTATTGGTATTATGTAATAATTAGTGTTAATCAGAAATAATTAGATATAATTTGAAATAATTAATAATAACTAGTAATAATTAGAAATAACTAGTAATATTCAGTATTAACTAGTAAAAAAGAGTAATAATTTTTAAAATACTATTAATTAAGAAAATCATGTAATAATTAGTTTAAATTATTGATTATTAGTGTTAATTATTATTAATTTGTGATAATTAGTTATAATAATAATTAATTAGTAATAATAGGAGAGATTACTAATTATTAGTATTAATTAGTCATAATTAGTAAATATTAGTAAAAATTTCTTATAATTCGTTGAAAATAGTAGTAATTAGTGGTAATTAGTAATAATTATTAGTTATTAGTATCAATTAGTTGTAATTAGAAATAATTTGAATCAATTAGTAATAATTTGATATAATTTGTGGTAATTTGATATAATTAGTGGTAATTAGTAATAATTATTAGTTATTAGTTTAAACTAGTAAAAAATAGTAAAAATTTGTAACAATTTGTAACAATTACTAATAATTTGATATAATTCACGAGAATTAGTAGTAATTAGTGTTAAACTCAAACGATTAGTAATAATTTGTAATAATTAGTGGCAATCAGTAATAATTAGTTTTAATTAGTAATAATTAGTAGTAATTATACTAATTTTGTAAAACATTTTAATAATTATTGTTAATTTTCAATAATTTCTAATAATTAGTAATAATTACTATGAATTAGTATTAAATATCAATAATTAGTCAAAATTACTAAAATCTTCTTATAATTACTGAAAATTATTAAAAATAGTAATAATTTTTAAAATGGTCTATAATTAGGGGTAATTGTCGTTATTTAGTAAAAATTAGTTCTAAAGGGAAAAAATTGATAATATTTACATGTAAATTTTAATTTTCTAATTTTTTAATTTTTTTATCTACTTTTTATTATATCAAATAAATCAAAAAAAATATTTCATAATTTTTCATATAAATATAGGAAAAGAAATTTTAAAAAATATTTATTATTTTAATGCAATTTCATACAATAGTAAATGAATCCAAATGATTCTGGTATAAATCCTATATATATTGTGGGTTTTGAAGCTTTTTATCATTTGTATTGTCAAAATGATTTTTTTCAGAAGGGACATTTATGTGCCCATGTAATAAATGTGATCGGGGGATGTTTGAAACATTTAACAATGTTGTGGATCACTTATTGAGTTATGGTTTTTTAAAATAATAGGATTTTTTTTCAACATGGAGAACATCGTTTCAGAGAAAATATTAAAAACTTCATTCCAGATCCACCATGGTTTGAACCATTAGTACATGATGTTTATTGTCCATCTTTTAGAAAAACTATAATTCATGATCATATTGATTTCAATCATGATTTAGAACCATATAAATTTATTGATTTTCTAAATTCTATTGAGGATGATTCATATCTTTTTTATAAGATAAGTCAATTTTAAGCGTTGCAAAATTTATGGCTATTAAATTAGATAATGGAATGTCAAATTACTATTTTGATCATATTTACACTTTGGTTTAAGCATTATTATCTAAAGGAAATGTGTTTCCCACAAATATCTACTGGCGTAAGAGGCGGGATTGTAATATGGGTCTTGGTTATCATAAGATTAATTCTAGTTAAAATGATTTCATATTATGCTATGGTTAAAATGATTCATCAGTTAGTTGTCCTACGTAGGGAAAATTAAGGTATGAAGAGGCTCCATTAGATATGTCTTGATTGATTCTTAATAAACAATTGAGGTATTTCCCAATTATACATATATTTTGGAATTTATTTATGTCATAGAACACAATTCCATTGATTACATGGCACATAAAAAATATTTAAAATGGATAATATTAAATCATACCTATAGATGTGATTCATGGAAACATTTTAACTATGTACATTCCTTTTTTTCTTAAGAAGATCGAAACATGTGATTGGGCCTTTCTACTGATGACTACTATATATTTGGTTATTACAGTAGTAAATATTCTTATTGGCCAGTTTTTATAATGTTGTACAAGTTACCTCCTTGGATGTTGATGAATAAGCCACATATCAATTTAACCATTTTAATTTTAGGCCATCCAAACAAGAATATCAATATTTAATTAAATCCATTGGTGGATGTGTATATTTTATTTTTCAGTAATGGTGTGAGTACATATGATGCAGTTGGAAAAAAATTCTAATGAAATTTACAATAATGTAGACAATTTTTCACTTCCCAATGTATGGCATGTTATCTAGGCTGAGTACACATGGTTCCAAATCATGATTGTACCATATGAGTGATAAAAAATCATTTATGACAATCAATGGAAGAAAAAATTATTTTTTCAACAATCATTATAGATTTTTTTCTATTGACCATCCTTTTTGAAGGAACACAAATAATTTCTGAAAAGTTGTAATAAAAGAGTTGGACCTCCAAAAATTGTCTCATGTATTGATTTAAAAATAAATCTCTCGATTACATCCAATTACTGTTGGGTTGAATATAAACCAATGAAAAATTTTTGTGTTTGGGAAACATCAAAATTGCATTAAACATAGTAGTGTTGGGATCTTATATATTGGTTTAATTTTAGGATTCGTCACATGTTGGATCTCACACATATTAATAAGAGCTATTTAGAAAATATTCCTTATATTTTTTTTGACACACCTGTTAAGAACACTGATTGTGTGGAGGCAATATTAGTTATCTCTCGAATTCTTAGGCGACCAGAACATGTGTAGATTGAATGTGACTGATCACATAAGTTAACAAATCCAATGTAGTATACAATATTTCCAAATAAATATAATTATTATTTTTTTCAGTGGATTTTAGATTTGAGACTATCATAGGCTTATATATCCAATTTTTATAGACGTGTAAAAAAGAATCATATTACCATATTAAAAAGTCTTGATTTTAATATTATATTGTAAATACATACACTGATTGGGATTATAGGTTTGTCAAATTCTTCAATATGGGATGAGATAATAGAAATATCTTACTGTTTTTTAGATATCTATGTGGAGACAACAGACTATGATGCACTTAGTAAACTCCAAGAAAATGTTTTTATAATTTTATGTAAATTGGGTTCTTTTATGTCATCTATTATTGATTCAATGGAACATTTTATATTAAATTTTTCTTATGATGAAATATTTTGAGTGATAGTATAGTTTGAATGGATGTATTCATATGAGAGATATATGAATAAACTGATGCAAAAGGTACAAAAATAAGCATTAATTGATGTTTTAATTAAATGTGGTTATTTATTGTAGGAAATTACTTTTTTTCACTCATTATCTCCAACCTAAATATCATTCAATACAAAATTGAATGGGTTATAAAGTTTGAAATATTGAAGATGCATTGAATATTGAATTATCAATTTTTAATCATATTAAAATTAGTGAGTGCAACAGCCACAGATTTTGTGATTTTTTTAATTTTTTTTAAATTTTATTATTTTAATATTATATGATGATCGTATTATGATTAAATTTACATTTATTCCTATAGAATCTTTTAAATAATGTTAGAAACATGATTTTCATTACTAGTTTTATATAATTTCATAGTGAATTGTTTATGATTTAAGATATGAAATCAATTTATTATCTTTTATTTTGTAAATAGTTATCAATTTTTCATGTATCAAAACATGTAAATAGAATTGATCAGGGATTATCTATATTGAGTAACCCACACTACAAAATGGTTAAATCATATAATACATATGTGATTTTTTTATTTAATACATATGCACATGGTGAATAAAAAATGAATATTGGTGTTTTCTATAGAGGATATCTTCATAGAGAATGTGATGTTGATGTTTATGGAAAGTTGGATGAAACCATTGAGCTATGTTATCTAGGATGAAAAAATGTAATGATATTTAAATATCCTTTGTTCGATAATGATAGAGGATTTTTTGTTCATCTTTTCTATAGAATTCAGTGATATAAAAAAACCATCTTACATTAAATGAAAATTTTTAAGTGGTTCATCAAAATCACCAAATATATATTGAAAATTATTATGGTTTTTTAATAGAGTTAATTGATTTTTTGAAAATTATTAAAATGCAATACCATGAGAAATAGTTTATCAAAAGTGAATGCGGTTCTATTAAAGTGCATGGAATTGAATTTTTCACAAGAAAACTCAAAATAAGTCTTTTAAAAAAAGAGAACCAATATCTATGATGAAACCCAAAATTTATGGGTCAATGTTGGTGATGATTTTGAAGATCTAACAAATGAAATTTAATTAACAATTGATGATGAAGCTAAAAATAGTTGTAAATTGATGACACCAAGGAGGAAGATGAATATATTCAATTAATCATATCCAAAGATGAGGAACAAGATAAAGATTGAAACAATTAATTGAAAGTTATGGTCAAAATAAATAAATAAATAATAATATTTTTCGATTATTTAGTAAGATTATTCTTTCTGTGTTTCAATGGATGAGGAGACTTTTGATGATATCTTCTCTATCCCCTAAGAGGATATACTACCTGGTGATGAGCCCGATGCATTATCAACTTTCCATTAGTTTCTCAATGGTTCATTAACAACTAGTAGGGGTCAGGTTCTTGTGATATTGATGGCTCTTGACCCTATTCCTGAGAGAAGTCCACATATTGACTTCGATCCACAAATATAGAGGTATGTTCATTAGTATAATTTAGTTATTTTTCATTAATTTTCATTAATTTATTGATGTTATAATTTTTTAATTATTTTTTCCTAGATATTCTCAAATAGATTATTTGTAGAGAGATTTACATTTTAGACCCTTTTTGAGGCATTATGGATGTGGTATCTGGTTCCCCTTGATGTTTGATAAAAAAAATTGATCATTTGATGATATATAAATAAATAATATTAATTTAAAATTTATTTAATTATAAACATTTTATTATTAAAAATACAGGGTTTATGGTATCTTTTTTATAATAGAATCCTCAGTTCCATCAGCGATATCTTGAAGGTGTGTATGTTGGAGCACTGTCCGGGTTTTTTTCACAATTTGAATTGGACATCCAAGAAGAAGACATGATCCATAGATTTTGATTATTCATATTTCACACATTGACTATATTTCAATTCAAATCGGGTTTGGGATATATTATGTTCATACTGGATATGATCATATTTTTAGAGTAGAATGACATTAGGAAGGCAGAATAGGGTTGGAGGTGATGTATCAGGCATGTAGTCAAATATTTTGTACACATCGATGACATATGGTATGTAATTTTTTTTAATAATTTATATGCTTATAAATAAATATTGTTTATTTTATACTCATATAAGATGTTAAATATCCTGATATTATGGACTTTGAAATTTTTCAGAGATTGAACAACAGTCCAGTTAATGGGGAGATTATAGGTGGCCAACATAATCATATTGTGGTGAATATAATTTTTTTTGAGTTTTAAAATTTACATAATATAATATTTTAAATATTTTAATGTAAAATTTAAATTGATTGAGTCATATAAGGACATGAATTATCAAACACAGGATGAGAGTAATGCTGAGATTGAGAGTTTGGCCACTAGTGTGGAAATATTCAATGATGCAGCATGGATGAAGATGATATAATATGATTTTGAGAAGGTCCGAGTGGTTGGTATCAGTTCTCATCTTATTCCTGTCCGTTTTTATCGTACTACTACATGGATTATGTCTACCTCGAGGGGAGCTCCTAGAGAGTATTCATCATCAGTCTCACAATATCAAGGTAGTTGCGGTCTTAGAGTAAGGTTATTGATGCCTTGCATAGCATGTTGGGTGACTTACATCGATAGTAGCAATAATAGCTAGAGGAGATTCAATGATGGTAGTAGTAGCATAATGAGTGCATTCATTGGCTATTTTAGGATTTAGGTATGGAGTTCCCTCCCCCTCCTATTCCAGATGACCCTCCACTTCCCCACCCCCTCCATTTTGATCAGAAATTATTTAAATATTTATTATTTAAAATTTTAAATGAATATATTTTTTTTAATATTTTTGTTATTTGAGATTTATTAATCTTTATTTATTAAATTCATAAATATTTTTCGATATTTATTATATTTATGATATTTTTCATTTTTAATTTTTAAAAATTTTAAATTTATTTATGATTGTTATGTCACTCATTTAAAATAATTTATTCCAGTGGGTAATATGATCTATTGTAATTAATTAACCAGTTAAAAAATTATTTTCAAAAATATTTTTTATGGGTCATTTGTTAAAGGGTTCTATCAGAAACAACCCTTCACAAATAATCTATTTTCCAGCTGTGTTGGCTTAAATGTAGTTACTAAATACATATTATACACATTTTGTTTTAATGTTGTAAAGAATATGATTCTCACGAATGTAAATTATACACATGTAGATGGAATTTTTTTAGACTTTGTAACACCCAGTGATTTTAGGAAATATTATTTTCCAAATAATAGCTTATGTTACACCCAACATCGAGTATTACTAAACCGTGCTATATTATTAACATTATTATTTAAACAAGACCATTATTACCTAACCATTAAACATGATGTGTTGAATTGAAAAAAATAATTTAAATATAAATAACAATGTGTTTATATAACGAAAAAAATAAATAAAAATGTACATAACTTTTTGTGAAGTCTTTATAGGTTTTGAAAATATTAGTTTCTAAAAAAATGTTTTCGATAATAAAAGTACATTTTTCCAATTTTATAATTTTTTTCTGGAAAAATAAAATTTATTTTTGAACTCTATATGTCCAAATTATTATAAAGTGATTGTTTTATATTTTTTTCAAATGGTAAAATATTTAGAAAATAGTGAATATTACTTGTTTTTATTATGAATTTTCATTTCATTTGAAGCATTTAAAAACATAAATATTGTATTAATATGGTTTTAAAAGTAATCTTTGTTCAGAAATATAATTATTATTCATATTAAGTTCATTTTAATAAATTTCATGTTGAATTCTGTTTACAAAAACTATTTAAACTTATAACGATTTTACCTTTGGAAACCTGCCTTTTCGACCTATCTGGGGGTTTATTTTTAAATTAATATTTCCCAACTACGTTAATGTAATATGGAGAAATGAATTCTTTATTTGGATTCATAATAATTAATATTAACTAATTAGTTTAAATTATTTTTTTACAAAAAAGAATAGTAAAAATATTGAAATGAAAATACCGTAGTTAAGGTTAAAACATGTCTGTCAGGTTTTAGACTAAACATTTAAGGATTAAACTGACAAAAAAACTAGTTCAATAGTCCTTTTATGGACATATATAGACATTATTAACTATAAGGTTAAATTCTGTCCATTTTTAATGATTTTTAAATATAAAAACTGCTGGTACACTTTATTCATAGAAAACATTCAATGTGTGTCCTTCCCCTCACTTGTAAGATACCACAAAATAGATAGTCCTCTTCATAGTTAAACAAAAATTTTAAAGAAAATACCTACCAAAATATATTAACAACATCTCTATATAGATCTTATTGGACGCGTGATGAATAATAAACCCTCCTCTAATGGATTTAAGTATAAAACAAAAGATGTTCTATAAAGAACATGCAAAATTTTAACCCTATATTTTAATATCTTCCTCCTCCTCCTTAAAATTATATTTAATTATAATTAATTGATTAAACAATTATTTCATATATATTTATATATTATTATTCTATTTCAATTACCTATATTTTTATCTTCTTTCAACAAATTGGAAAAAATTGTTGATCATGTGTACGGTGGACTATAACCTCACACATCAGAGATAATTGTTTTACATCACCAGCTATCGCATATGGATATAATTATGAATGTAATTTAAAATATTATGTATATAATATTTTTATATATATATAATTATAATTCCACATCTGAATTTATACCTCCCAACCCATTGTATAAAAATAATTCCACGTGTGTGTACGGTAGACTTCCACCTCACATACCAATGTTAGGTGCTTTCATTATTTTTACTTGGATTGTAATAAGGGAAGATTATATTAATATATATGTATATATATATTATATTTATAACAGAATTATACTTTTGTAATTTTTATATCAAATATAACTTCTTTCATTTTATTCCATTGGGGATATGATAATATCATTCATGTGTACGGTGGACTACCGCCCCAAGAAGTGATGTGATTTGTTTTTCACTAAGGCTTTATATGGGAGGTAAAAATAGAATATTTAGGGGAAATGTGAGATATATATGAAATTTAAAATTCTGGTTAATGGTAATATATTATTCAACATTCTTTCAATTGTATAGTATATGGAAACGTTATTCTTTCAAATCGGCAACATACAATCTCTATGAATGTTGTAATTAAATTTCTATCATTAATTTTAATGGATTACTATAAAAAATATATATAAGGAATATTTATGATTTTTATATGATGTTTAAAATTATTTTTTATTCGAAACCATGATAAAAATGGAAGGACCAAGGATACCAAACAAAAACACACATGAAAAACAAAATAGTTATTATTTAAAACGTTATTTTAAGAAGGAATTATTAATAAACAAGTAATAATAGGTCATAATTAAATAATATACGGTTTGATACATATTATTTTGGTTATTTAATAAATTAATAAAAAAAATTATATTTATTATAAATTAGGTTTGAATGTGTATGAAATAATTTGAGACTTATAATAAGGGATTTCCATCTCACTTATATTCTCGGTAAGAAACATGTTATATTCACCATAGGTTTATTTCATGTGGTGTATATATATAAAAGGAATGTTTTTTTATACTCAGATACATAAATATATATGTATTTACACACACACACAAATATATATAAATATTACAATATCCCTTTCATTTATTATATGGTTCAAAATTAACCAATATGGTACGAGATTTTTGACCAAATTTTATTGATTTGTGACATATGTTGTGTTATTCACATATATAATTCTACGAGGTGTATATAACATCCTGTTTAAATTTCATTCCATTAATCTAATTCAATGAATTATTTTTAATGTTTTATTTTATTTTAATCCTTAATGATGCTTACAATTCAAAAATTGACAAATTGGTAAGGGTTTCATGTTACCATATCATTTTTATCGAGATTATTAATTATTATGAATTTAATTATTAATTATTATGAAATATTTCTCAATAAAATCATTAAAAAATTTAACCTTTAGGTAATTTGAAATAATACATTGTTTCCAGTCTGTTTACTCCCTTGGTGTAATAAAGATTCCAAAATAAATTTTAAATAAAACCAATGTTATTTCTCCCTTCGGTCAATAAACCAATATGTTACTTATCCAATTTTTATAAATTTTATTTTATAAAAATGGTTTCATGTTATAATTTTTTTTAAAATTATTTTTTTTCTTTTTTTAATTTTATTAAAATGTTATAAAATAAATATTCATATAGTTTCCAAAAAAACCCATTTGGATTTTAACAAAAATGTAAAAGGAATCGTTATTATAACTTCTATAGTATTAATGGAGTGTCTAACCATCATGACCACTATATGTTTTCATATATAATTTATATGTTTCAAATAATATTTTCAATGAAATGTATTTCCAAAATATTGTATGTTTGTTTTGTTTTAAAAATTTATTTTCAAAAAATGGTAAATTTTCTTGATAAAAATTTCATGTTATATTAAAAGGTCATTTTTCATATATAATGACTTCCTTTGATGTTAATGACATTTTAATGGGGATATAATACTATTATACAATCCTTATTATTCCCATGTATGGTTTATATTTATGATAATGTTATGATTATGAAACATGTTCATTTTCTACAAGTTATTTAATGATAACATATTTATGAAACCCATTTCATTTCAGGTTGTGGATATGATGATTTTTATGGTATTTTTGAACACACATATATATAATTTACATTATTTTATGGTGAATAAATTAAAATCTAGTATGGTGGTTACATTATAACCATGTTTGGTGGACATGTTACTCTATAAGACAATGGTTAAATTTTTACCAAGGATGGTGGTTAGGTTATAACCAACGAATAATGGGACCTATATCTCTCTTCAATGAATATGGAAATGATACGTTATGTCTGAACCTATCTTCTAGAAAACATGTTTATATGTTTACCTTTTTTCAGGTCAATCAGATTATTCAAGGTCCTTATTTCATGTGCCTAATTAAATAAGTTAACTTTTTACTATTTATACACATTCAAAATGTTATAATTTTATGCGTAAGACACATATAAAATATTATGCTATCATGCATTAGGTAATTTGATTCATAAATTGTTAATATCTTATTAACTTCCATGATTTATTCCATGAATTATGTTTATGATTTTTGATATGCGATGTATGATTTTAATTTTTAATCCCGTGTTTTCATACCCTTATGCTCAAATTATTATTAAGTGATCGATGAGATATCTATTGAGTACCATTAATAATAATTTTTGATCACTAATTATAATTTTGCCCCTGTTTTAAATTTTTTTTTCTTAATGATAAGTCTATGAAGCTGTAAGAACCTGAATCTTCAATTTATTTATGAATCTTGATTTCAAGATGTTTTTTTGGAAAAAAAAGAAGATAGGAGGTTTTTCTAATTACACATCATGTTCTTCTAATTACATGCTCTATACCTAGCATGCCCTGTACTTCCATGTTCATGCTTGGTAATGGTCGAATACATGGCCATGTGGTGACCTGGAAAACCACTTAAATCGGGGGCCAATTAATGCCACTACATAGTGTGTAGTTTTTATGAACACATCATTTACTTTCCTTTTTATTTTTTATAACATACCGAGTTTACGTATTATGTCTGTATGTGTCTTTTTCTTCCCATGGTTCATATAGGAGTGGGACAGAATGGTCGAAGAACTCTGACCCCCACCCAAATTTTCCATCCAAGCTTCGATTGAGACATCGTTCAGTGCATTGGAATCCCACCGGTGAGTTCTCAAATTCATTAGAGCCTTTCTTCTTTGTTCCTACTCTCAATTGAGTTATTCATGTTTGGTAAAATGTTACCAATTTTATATATCTACACCATTTTAGGCGAATTCGAGGGCCGACATTCAATTATATCGAATGTATGACATCGAGGTAGGTGGTTTCTACCTTTCGTTGTTCATATTTGGATTATATATCTAAAAGTTCTGTATAACCCTGAATTGGGTATTTCTTGATTTGAATATTAACCCTATTTATTACCTGATATGTTTATTTTTATTAAAATGTGGTTGTTTCTTATGCATAAGGTTAGATACCTTGTTTATGGGACACCCCATGGGCGTGTTTCCCTTAATTTATAGTTATAGCCATTTGGTCAAGGATTCCTTGAGGCGTACCTTATCTTCAATGCATTGGTTGATTAAGATGGAGTTTGATTGAGTATATGAAAATTCATGTGACATGATTCTGAATGTTTGTCCATGTAGTATTTATAGATTACATTAGCTATTTTGATATGAAAAGCACACTATTTTTTCAATTCACTGTGAGATCATTGGTTTATAGGTTGACCCAGGGGTATTGACTATGAGAGTACCTATGAGTTTTTTTATAATTTACCGATGCTATGTTTTCCAAGGGTTATTGACCATTAGAGATACCTGGGTGGTCATTTGTAATTGTTCTAGTGGATTGTAGAAAAATGGGTATTGAACATGAGATCTACCTTGGTGGTCATTTGTAATTGATATATACTATGTGGAACCAAAGGGGTTATACAATGAGAGATTTCAAGAGGGTCGTTATTTAATAAATTTTTTTATGTTAAATAAAGGGGGTTAGATAGTGAGAGCATCCCAGAGGGTTATTTTAAAATTATTTAATGATTGTGATCAATCTATCATGCCAAAACACAAGCTTGGACTCAGTATTACATGATTATTTAGATGGTCTTCCGAGACTCCTATTTTTTCTATTACATAGGGGGATATAGATCATAGGATATATCCCATGATTAAATGATTCAAATCCTTTAATAAAAAATTTAAATGAATGTAATTGAAAGCTGTATGATTTTTTACTTTTGATTACATCCTAGTTTATTGCTTCATTCCTACATATTATCTGCTATATATGTTCACTGACAATTAGACATAGATATTTAGGTGGTTGCCTACTACGATTCTTCTTACACCCTATTTTGGTCATGTTTTGGACACAAGCATATTATATGATTTTAGGTGTAGATAGGGGCAGGATACCTTCTTCATCAGGTACATGATTGTTGTTAGAGTGGGAGAGAATGGGACCATGTCGAGGCTTTTGAAGCTGTTTGAGTGTACGTTATTTTCTAGAAATTGATTTTTTAATTATATTCCCTACATTTTTACATGATTGGCTGATTTTGTAGACACATGTGACATGAATAATTTATATATATGCTACAGTTGTTTTATTACTATCAATCTTCCACTTTTTTTACTTATGTTGTATGGTATTATTGCTTTTTCTATTTTTTACTATTTACTTTCTACTATGTAAACTCTTCCAATGAGGGCACAGTTCCCCATTATTACACCTTTTCCCTTACTGATAGTCGGTAGCCTCTGGTGTTTTGGGAAATGCGCTTGAGGTTATGTGACCAACTGGGTTTGGGGCACCTTTGGGCGGCACTGGTTTCGAGACATTACAAAGTGGAATCAAAAGAGTTTTCTTTTATACTTTACCTTAATATTTGGAAATAATAGACTAGTATTGTAAGGAATATTTTTTTGTTAATAATATGTTCTCAGGAGTAGCTTACCTGTGTACCGGGAAAATCGAAGATATCTAGAATATTGTAATTTTTCTAGTTTTCTCAATTTTTACAGTTGATTTCATTTCACCATTGGGTGATTTAAGTTTTTGTATTGTTAGGATTGATATAATTGTGGTTCTATTTCTATTTTAACCCGATGATATAATGGTATTTCATCTCATGTATCATATAGTCACCTGCTAGAGATCACATGTCATGCATTCATTTCATGCCATGTAGCATGCGTTAATGATTTCATGATGTTGTGATTGATGTTGTTCTAGATATGCAAGATGTTGTACTAGATGTCATGATTATATACCAACTAATTTTATAGGGTATAGTTATATGTAATTTTTCATTAGATGGACCCCAAGAATTGGTCCATGTGGTGTTATGGTCCCTCTTGGATCTGAATTTGGTGGATCATGTTTGATCTTTAATTGAAATATGTTAATATATGATATAAATAAGGATAAAATCATTTATTAGAGGGATGCATGGGATCTCACTAATTAGAAAATGTAATTCCCTAGAAATGTTTTTTGATTTTGAGGTTTTTGGGGAAGTTTTAGAGGCATACTGTCTAGAAAACCAAGAAAACACAATCTGTGATGTTATAAACACATGCCATGTGTTCTTATGTTCTTGAAAAAATGAATTTTATTAATTACATGTCGGGTACTGTATATACACACCATGTATTTGTTTACCATGTGACTCACTATGTGAGAAGAGACACAGGGTTAGTAAAATTTTGGAAGAACATGTTGTGTACTAAGAGTACACACAATGTTTTTTTTGACCAAGTATCCACCTGGATGACTAATGACTTGGGTGGATGGAATTTCTATTGTACACACCATGTCTATAGTGATAATGAAAAATAGTGTTACACTAGTATGACCAATTATCTCTATCCTTGTAGAAGTACATATGTGGGAGGGAATATTCAAGTACTCGTTCTGTCTCAGGAGGAACATATCATGTGTATGGGGTGCTACATGACTTGGTTGTAAGGGGTACACGCCCATGTGAAGGATTAAGGGAACATTCTGTGTAGTGGTTCTACACACCATGTCACCCACTTTTGTAAAACATGAATTTTTTTCTTTCTCCTGTTCTGTTATTTTAGTTCTAAGTTTTAGTTCTTGATAATCTTGTGTTGAGGTGTGCACATGACCTTGCAGAGTCATTCCACAAAGACGTCCTCCAGTTGTAAGCCAGGTACATGGAGATAATCAAACACCAGAAATTGTAGATCAATCACTACTAGAATATCCTCCTATCAAGCCCATTTGGCTCTAGCGGTTATTCCAGAAGCAGGGGCAGATGAATTGTGCTTTGAAGTCATTATGGGGACGATGAAAACTTTTCAGGGAGCACCACATCCTACTATGACTATGGTAGAGTTGATGTGGGTTTTCCAGTAGAAGCATCCTCTTACTTTTTCAAGGGATGAAGGACCTCAGGTTGCATATTCCTAGTTAGATTACTTGATTTTTATCTTTGATAATCTAGAGACACATCCTAAGAAGTGAGTGATGCTCGCAACATACATGATTTGTGATTCTACCAAGAGACGGTGGGATGTTATCTCAGTGGCGATACATTATCAGGATATGACATTTAATGAGTAACAGAGGACCTTTATGATTACGTCTACCCCAAGACATTGAGGGCTGACTGAGCCGAGGATTTCATGCATTAGAAGAAGTTCTATGATTCAGTGATGGTTTACTCTTATCATTCTACAATGCTCCAGTGCTTCTCAACTCTATCTGGTGGTGATGACTTATCCCTGGCTAGATGATTAGAGGATGATCTTAGGTGTGACATTCAATCACAGGTTATTGTTTTTATCTTTACATTTTTGATTTCTATAGTGATATAGGTGCTGATTACCAAGAATAATTTCAGGGATTTTGGAGTGATGATCAATGATGGTTCAACATCCAGGGCATGTAACACTTTTACTAATAGTAGGATGCGCCGTAGGGAGTCATTGCACTTTGATTCTTGTAGTATGGATGTTTATTTAGGTAGCAATGTGAGGTGATACTAGTGAAGAATGAGAGGTCACACAAGACTGCATAGCCCAAGAGACCCTGTTGAATGCCAATATTTCAGCAATATGGGACATCTTCAACAATTTTTCTAGATGATCTCACCAGCAGCCAGTGAGAGGGGTTGTGTTATGACACCATGTATAGGAGAAAGGACACCGGTTCCACTTTAGTCATTGGAATAGAGTATGTAAGAACGTTCAGGCTGAAGAGGTGGTTATGGCCATCATAGCCACCTGATAGGTTTTGAGTGAAAGTTGGGTGGATCATCTCAAGTTATCCAGGCAGGGTCACAGGACCACAGTACTAGTCAGATTTTTGTGATGGAGAAGACCCAACATGATTAGGATCTCGAACCCTCTATAGTTAGTGGTACAATTCTATTTTCCTTAGTTTTAGCTTCATGTTAGTGTTATATAGATTCTTCCAATGGTTTTATATATATTGTTGTTGTGGAGAGACTTGGGCTCTATATCTTTTTTTATGATGAAGTTATGATGCTAGAAACTCTATTGGTGACTAGGACGACTAGTATGTCACTGCAAGGGGTGAACTCTTAAAGATGGTGGGTGTCACTTCTTATGGGACCCTTATGTCTTTGAGATGAAAGACTTTAATTTCATTCTTATAATGGACTATTTGTTCATCTTTCAGGCCTTTGTTGACTGATATTGTCTTATGGTGAGTTTGATGTCACCAGAGGGTAGATCTTTTCTACACAAGGGTGAACAGGATGTATAGGAAAGTGGAGCTAGACCCAACCATCATGGGTTGGGAGGAATTACAACCTATATTGATAGTATATATTTGAATGACTATGGGACATCACATATTGAATTTACACTAGTTATGGATCATATCAGAGATTTCTTCGAAGCTAAATTTTAAGGTTTACCTATAGAGTGAGAGGAGGATTTCCCTACTGATCTTGTGCCCGGAGCGGCACATGTGTCCATTCATCCTTATAGGATGGATACACCAATGTTTTAGGAGCTCAAGAAGATGTTAGAGGAGTTTCATGTAAAGGGTTGAATCCAACCCAGTGCATCTCCTTGGGGTTTTCCTGTTATTTTTTCAATGAAGTCGTATGTTACCCTTAGACTTCGTATGGATTATTGGAAGCTGATCTACTGAAATATTAAGAACTAATATCCCTTGCTGAAAATTAATGATCTCCTTGACGAGAATCAAGGTGCTTTAGTGTTCTCCAATATTTACTAGAGATTTTATTAAAATTAGTTGCGTGATAGACCCTCAGATGTACTTCTTATTGCCTTTCAGAGAATGTATGTTCTATATGAGTATTTGTATATGTTTTTTTTTCTCATGAAGGTGCCAACAGTTATCATGGAACTAATGAACTGATTTTCCATCCTTACATGGATTATTTTGTGTTTGTCTTCATGGAAGTTTTCATGGTGTACTCTCTCACATGACGTGACCATGCCACCCATCGTGATATCGTATTGAGTACATTGAGATAAAATCAGTTATATTCTATTCTATCAAAGTGCCACTTTTGGATTGATCAGATTCAATTCTTGGGTAATTTCATCTTAGAGAAAAGATTATTAGTAGACCTAGAGAAGGTGATAACAACAGTTTCCAGATAATAGATATAGAACGTGTTTGAGGTATAGAGTTTTATAGGATTGGATAGTTACTACAAACACATTATTGGGGTCTTTTATGCTTAGTAGTTCCCCAAAAATACCTGACTCAGAAGGGTGCGATGTACTTGTAGATATATTCCTATAATTAATCCATTTATAAGGTGAAGGGGAGGTTTACATCAACACCGATAATGATTTTTCTGGAGTCTGGTAAGAGATATATAGTCTATTGTGACACATCAAGAATCAGGATGGCATCCATGCTTATGTCGGGGGAAGGAGTCGTTGCTTATGAGTACTGACAACTAAGGCCACATGAGAATAATTACCCGACACAAGATCTTGGGTTAGATTTAGTTGTGCATGCCTTGCACTGTTAGAGACATTAGCTTTTGGGAGGGAATTTTTTGGTATACATTGACTAAAAAAGCATCAAGTATATCTTACTCAATGAGATCATTATTTGAGATAAAAAAGGTGGGTTGAGAACCTTTAGTCTTTTTACTTTGATCTTTCCTACATGCCTATAAAAGGTAACTATGTGGCTGATGCTTTGAAGAGGAAGACTCATATACATGAAGTTTAAGAGGCCCATAATGAGTGGTAGCTTATGGATCATTTCTCTGAAATTAATTTGGAGCTTCATAGGAGATAGGGGCATATATTTATTTATTTTATAGATATTACTTATACTATACTGGATCGAGTGTGAATGAGGCAACTATCAGATTTAGAATGACTTGTCCAATGGGAGAGTGTGTTAGGAGAGGACCCTTATCCTGGGAGGACCATTGGTGAGGATGAGGTTCTCTGTTTTCATAATCACATATGGGATTCAACATATATATGTGAGTAGTTTATGTGTATTTTTCATTACTCATTATGGGACGTTCAACTTGGTATCACCATGATGTATAGAGATTTACAAATTCAGTATTGGTGGATAGGTATGAAGAAGTATGTCTTTGGTTTTGTTATGAGATGTTCCACCTATCAACTGGTGAAGGATGAGAATCAATGACTGAAAAGTATTTTACAAATATTGTCCATTCCTATGAGGATATGAAATTACATCGTGATGGATTTTTTGAAAGGTTTATTAATATCACCATGCGGGAATGATGTGGTTTGGATTTTTTTTGAATTACTCACAATGGTTGCACAGTTCATTCAAATTATGTAAAAATTTAGTGTTTATGATATTGGAAGGTTTAACATTCATGAGATAATATGTTTTCATGGGGTTCCACACTATTTCATTTCATATAGGGATGCCCGGTTTAATTATCGTGTCTGGTAGGGGCTAGAAAGGGCTTTGGGTACACAGTTACTTCTGAGTACAACTTACCATCCCAAGAAAAATGGCCAGTCCAAGAACACGATTTAGGTATTGGAAGTGATGCTTCGATTATGTGTCCTAGATTTCAGGGTCACTTGGGAGAGACACATATCCCTAGTGTAGATTTCCTAAAATGATATTTTTAGGAAATGATTTAGATAGCACCTTATGTGGATTTTTATGGTAGATCATGTTGATCACCCCTATGTTGGCTGGAGGTAATAGAGGTAGCTATGATGGATCCTAATATTGTTTAGGAGACCACTGAGCCTGTGGAGTTGGTTCAGAAGAGGTTTGCTACTCCAAAGTCACGCCCGAAATCTTATGCTGATTGATGGATACGACCTCTAGAGTTCAAGGTTGGCGATCAAGCTTTCATGTGTGTCACATTGAGATTAGGAAATATGAGGATTATGAGATAGGGGAGAATTTCACTAAGATACACTGGGCCATTTTAGGTTTTGAAGAGATTCGGACCGGTTACCTATCAGTTATAGTTACCTCAGAGGTATCGGGTTATGCATGACGTCTTTCATGTTTCTCACCTATGGTAGTACTTTTCAAACCTGTCAAAAAATTTTTCACCTGAGGAGGTTGAGTTGGAGGTGGTTGAATCCTTGTGGAGAACCCCATTCAGATTGTGGATCGCATCATGAAGGATCTCCATGGCTAGTCTATTCCTCTGGTACATGTGTTATGGCATCACGGGCGAGTGCGGGATGAGGCGTGGGAGGGGGAGACCGATGGGAGATCATAGTGCCTAGATTTGTTTGAAGATTATTCTTCACCACACATGGAAGGGAAATACATGGATTTATTTTTTTAAGGGTGATGTTTGTAAGAACCAAAAACTTCATTATAGTTACAGATCATTATTTTAACTTGTTTTTTAGGAAAAAAAGAATAAGTTGTTCTAATTATACATTGTGTACTCTAGAGTACATGTCATTTACCTATAATTACGTGTACAACTGTGTTATGATCATGTAAAGGATGAATACATAATCGCGTGGTGATCTAGAATACCCCTTGAGTTAGGGTCCGGTTAAGGCCACAACACAGCGTGTAGTTTTAATGAAAATAACATGCACATTTCATTATATTTTATATATCTGAGTGGGGTCACGTCCTATGTCCAGATTTTTCTTCTTCTTCATGTGGTTTCTACAGGAGTGTGACAGAACGACCAACGAACTCTGAACCCATCCTGATTCACTATCTGAGCTCCAATTGAGACCATGTCAGGTGAGTTGGAATCCCACTAGTGAGATCTCAAATCCCCTATATCCTTTCTTACTAATTCCCCATCTCAATTGAGTTATTAAAGGTTGGGAGTCCCCCCCCCCCCCCGTTTAGATATACACCATTTTACGCCGATTCAAGGGCCAACGTTAGAGAATACCGATCGTACGACATCGTGGATGGAGGTTTCTTGACATTTTTTGTTCATATTTGGATTATATATGCTAAATCTACCTCATACCCACAAATGAGGAATTTTTTGATTTGGAATTTTACCATTTTTCAACATGTTATGGTTTATTTTATTAAAAAAGGGGTTGTTTCTTATGCGTAAGGTTAGAAACATTTTTATAGGCATCCCATGTGTGTGTTTCCCTTGATTTATGGTTATGTTCATTGAGTCTAGGTTTCCTTGAGGTGTATCTTTTTTTTGAGTCCTTGGTTGATTATGATGGAGTTTGATTGATTATATGAAATGTATGGGATATACTTGTGAATTTCTAGCCATGTAGTAGTTGTAGATTACATGAGTTGTTTTGAAATTATATTCATGTGGTTTTTACAATATAATTTGAAAGCCTTGGTTTAGAGGTTGACCTTAGGGTATTAACCATGAGAGCTACCTAGGAGGCTGTTTATAATTTACCGATGCTAAGTTTACTAGGGGTATTGACCATGTAATCTATACAGGTGGTCATTTATAACTATTTTAGTGATATGTTGACCATGGGGTGTTGACCATGAGACATTCTTAGGTGGTAGTTTGTACTTGATCTACACTAGGTGAAACAAAAGGGTTTAGACCATGAGATATTTCTTAGATGGTCATTATTTAATACTTTAGTGTAATGTTAAACCAAAGGGGTAAGACTGTGAGAGATTCATGGATGGATATTTATGAATGATTGAATGATTATGAAGAGTCTTCCATGCCAAAGCACAAGATTGGAATCGGTCTTATGTGATTGATTAGATGATATTATGAGGAACATGTTTGTTACTATTAAACATGGGGATATAAATCTTAGGCTATATCCTAAGAAAACATGATCCAAATTATTGAATAATAAATATAAAATAATGTAATTGAAAATTTTAGTATTGTTTACTTTTGATTACTTTTAATTTATTACTTCATTGCTACATATTAAAAGTTATGTATATTCACTGATAGTTAAGCATTGATCTTTTGGAGGTTGGATACTGGGATTTGTCTCACACCTTGTATGGGTCATGTTTTGTACCCACTCATGTTAAATGATTTCAAGTGTAGATAAGGTAACATTCCCTTCTTCATCAGGTACATGATTGATGTTGGAGCTATAGGACATACGACAAAGCTAAGGATTGTGATGCTGTGGGAGTTTAATATATTTTTGGTACTTGGATTTATTAATTGTATTTCTTGTATTGTGACTTTTTTGGATGCTTTCCTAGACATATGTGACATGAATCATTTATATATAAGCTTCAGTTGTTTTATTACTATTAGTCTATTGTTGTTTGCTTATGTTCTATGGAATTATTGCTTCTTCTATTGTTTATTATTTACATTCCGCTCTGCATACTCTATCAATGAGGGAATTGTTTCACTATTATTAAAACATTGTCTCTTGATTCTAGTCGAAAACCTATAGCATTTTGGTAAATACACTTGAGGTTATGTGACCAACCAGGTTCATGGATCCATTGGGCGGCACCCTGATTCGAGATTTAATAGTAGGGTTCCATATATAAAGAGTCTAGTGAAAGAAGATGTAGTTCACCCATGATCTAGTTTTTTATGTTTCATTTTTTAAAATTCTCTAGAAATATATGACTTTAGAATGGATAATTATGTTTGGTAAAGTATATTTTTAAATCATGATGTAAAATTTAAGTATGTTATGGTCCGATCTGTAATGATAGTATCAGAGAAATATTTTGTCAACAATTAGAATCTAGGATGAGAAAACATTACTGAAGAACCTATATAAGGTTTCTATGTATAGGATAATAACCTAATGTTTTGAGTAAGGAAGATATTATCTGTTTTTCCTTGAAATATATCATTACATGGATACAATAAGAATACTAGGCCCATGAATATATGTATATAGGGATAATAAATATGAAAAAACTTGTTTCAGTCTTGAATTGAGTGTTATTAGGTACAAGACAATGACATTGTTATGCTCATTGTTTGTAACTCACATTGGATATACATTGGTTAATTCACATTTTTTCCTGAAACATCATAAAGGATTATATATATGATAATCAGGGATGGACTTGGTTTAACCTAGGTGATCATAATTTTAAATTATGTTGTCTTGATTTGTACATCCTATATGTGATTTTTGTAATTATGTGTTTCCGCATTCTGATTTCTGTTTCTCACACCAGGATTTTGGATTTTAGTCTATGGATGGATCCTTTGGTGCTGGTTTTATTGATGAATATAATGTAAAATAAAGTGATTGTCCTATTGGGAAATCAAATGTTATAGGATTTGGAATGAAAAATCCTGTTTGTATTCTCACATAAACATCTCAAGAAATTAATCATTTTGAATATTAAAATTGGAAAAGGATGGAATAATGTTTTATTGAATGAATAATGATGTAAAATCAATAATCTTTTATTGTTTCCACTAAACTTATAGTTGATGGTAAATTGATTGTTTTCATTCAAATGTTATTTTCTCTTTTCTAGTGTTCGGAACATGATAAAGTCATTTTGGTTTTCTATATAATAAAAGATGATGAGGATCAATGGTGGAATCATAAAAAAATTCAAATGATATAAGATTAATTTTACTCTATGAAGTAGGATTAGTTTAATAACTTCTTTTTTCATAATTACCATCCTTGAATTGTATATCTTAAAATAGTGACATAAATTATTGAGTTGAAGCCGAAGGATAATTAGTCCATTAGTACCTATGAGGAAATTTTTTGAAGACATGTCAAATATGTTTCTAGTATTACTATATAACCTGAATGTAATCTTGATCAATTCTTTAATGGACTAAAAAATTGTATTTTTAGGGAATGATCCATAAAGGAAATTATTAGATATGAATAAATCATACTTTATTATATCAAGGTGGAAATGGATAATGGTATCATGCTCCAGTTTCATTGGTTTGATAAATATGAAATTCAAATAAAAGACTAAAAATCATAGAGATAAAAAGATTACATTTTTTTTATGTTTTATTTGTTGAAGGAAACATGGTTGAAATTGTCTTATGTCGAATAATAAATATTTTTGGTATTTTAAATATGGTAATTGAGAAATTGATTTCTAATGTTATTGGAAGAAGTTAGCTAATAATGTTTGTAGGGTGATATTTTTATTTAATGAAACAAATAGAGTTTAGAGATTTAAATATAAGAAGTAAATATATTATAATATTAAATGACTAAATCTAAGGGATAATGTGGATGATAACTCAGAAAAACATATAAATAAAAAGAAATAATTTCACTATTATTCAATAACAATGGTTGAAGTTAATCATGATAAATAGGGATCACTTTCCCTTAAATCCTTAGATATGAATTTACTATTTGATTTCAGTGACTAGTACACATTAGTTGATTAATAAATTTGATTTTATTTTGAGCATTTATTATCTCCCTCTTTAAAGATTCTAAAATAATTAAATCACATTCGATATTCAATCAGTTCAAGGATTTAACAAAGAATCCAATAAATATTTGTTTACTGAATAAAGGGTGAATTATCCTTTTGAAGCATATATAACTCCATGAAATATTAATATATGATCTATAGAAACCATCAATAGCTTATGAGTTTATTGTTTATCATAAGTTCATAGTCTAAGACACCCTTTTGGGTTTATGATATTGGTGTTTATCCGGATTTAAAATATGTTTCGATACTTTTATAGAAATATAACTATTTTTTTATATTTTTTAGTAGACAAAAATATTTATTCAGTAATACCTTAACATTTTTGTGGAATATGATTATTGTTATCAATTACCTTGAGAGTTTATCATATATTTATTGTTATTGTAATTATGGGTTATTATAATTTCTAAATATTTTTTGGGAACTCTATTAATATTATTTTTTAAAATATATAAACTCTTTACCGGATGAAAAATTGTTTCATCAAGAAATGTCACAGGGCCTGACCCCACATTAGAATGGTGATATGGGAATAGATCTTACCACTATCATATATGAATGAGTATTTCTAATTGGAAAACAAGTTTCCAGATATTTCTAAATATGTATTATAGTTCTTTGTATGTAAACAAGTTATGAAAGTGAGACAAATGTTGAAGGGGATGATATAACAAATATCTATACTAGAATATAAAGGAAAAAACATCTCCATGAATTTTTTCATTGAAATCCTAAAAAATCTTATGGGAATTATGCTACACAGATTGAATTCAATCACATTACAATGTCATGACCCTCTAGCTCTATCAGATAATATTTCTATTTGGATAATCCTTATAACATACAAATCAAAGAAGTGGTAATGTTTCATGGAGTATAACATTATTCTGTTTCTGATCTAGATTTTCTGCTTACCATGATGTTCTATAGAGGTCTTCAGTAGCCCCTAAATGCGAAGTTTTTTTTGTACAACAAATCATCCTCAGATATATTTTCAATCTAAGAGAACAATTCAACACATATATGATATGTTCAGAACATGATATACTTATTTAAATGGTTGTTCAGATCACCTCTTTCCCTTACATGAGTTTTCTTACAACAATAATTTTCACTCGAGCATTAAGATGTCTCCTAATGAAGACCTATATGGAAATTCATTTAATAATAAAATATACCATGATAAATTTTGATAAATAAATCTATTGGTACCTGTGTTAGCTGCAGAAATAGAAACTAAGGTTAGAGAAATTCATAAACACATAAGGGAATAATGATTTTGGCAGAAATGTTAAACTAAAAAACATCATTGTGATATTTAATTTTATGCTAGTGAGAATGTATTTCAATGAGTTTATAAATTTAAGAATGTAAGGAGATTAAAAAATAATTTGAATCTAAGCCATATGAGTATTGAGCCCTTTTAAATTATTAATTATATTGGGATCATAGATTATCACTTAGTGCATCCATCGAACCTCTCTTAGGTACCTGATTTCTTCATGTATCTCTTCTGTGGAAGTACATACATGATATATTACACATACTAACATTAAAGGTTTTACCATGGGAAAATGATCTTTACTATGAATATTTTTTTGTAGATTCTGGATCATTTAGAGAAAGCTATATGAAACAAGACCACTCACCTTGTAATTTTTTCACCAAAACCTCCATCTTGATTAAGCTATGTGGGAACCTGATGATGTAATGATGTAGAAGTATCCTCGATTATTTTTACAAAGTGATGGAATTTGAAGGGAAAATTAAATTGGGGGGTGGTATAAAGTAGTACCTAGAGTTTTTATGAAATATTGATTTCATAAAAAAGTATAATATATTTTTAACTTGTGTTTCATGCAACACTGAGTAATAAAGAACCATAGTATATAATTAATATTATTATTTAGAAATTAAAATTATAAATTATCCATTAAACATGGTGGTATGAATAGGAATAAAAAAATTAAAAATATTTTTTTAATGGATTTATGTAAGGAAATCATATTGATAAAAAAATAATTTATTTTTTAGTAATGTCATTATACATTTTGGAAAAAAAATTCTCAAAAAAGAATATTTTTAAAAAAAAATACATGAAAATAATAAAATAAAAATATTCCTCCTTTTAAAAATTCATTTTAAAAAATTACATTCATTTTCTATGTCTATATGTAAAAATTTGTTTAGATTTATTTGTTTAGAATTTTCAGAAATGACAAAATTTTTAGTTAATAGTGAACAATACTTGTTTCTATTAGGAATTTTTTTTCATTAAATAGTTATAAAGACATAAAAACTATTCTGATCGTATTTTAAAAATAAAATTAGTTTAATTTTATATCTTTTAATCAAATTTATGTCATTGTAATCATTTTCAAGTTGATTTTTGATATAATTTTTTTAAAACTTTGGAATATTTTCTCATTGAGAAACCACATATTATTAATATCTATGGGTTTAATTTTAAAATAAATATTTCTAATTCATTGAACTAAATTTGGAAAAATATATTAAATATTTTTTATCAAAAAAATTTATATTATATAATTATTTAAATTTAATATTTACTATAATTAATATTTAAAATATTAAAATTTAGTTATTGTGGTTATGGATAAAACGAGTTTACTAGGGGTGTATATTAAAACGAGAAATGGTAAAATGACCTATAATCATATCCATAATCCATTTAATGGATATCATTATACCCTATAACGCCAAACATTAAATCATGAACCATTTTATTCCCTTTGTAATGTGAAAAAATTGGGTACACTTTATTTTATTATATAATTATATGTGTGTCCTTTAATCCACTATCAAATAAAAAACCCATACCCTCACCAATTCACACTTTAAAAACCCTTTAATTTATTCAATAAATACCTTAAAGTATTCCTTTAAACCCTATTCCCTTCCTAGAATTCTTGGGTTTATTAGTAAATCATTCTACAATGGCTTTAGGTAAAAACCTAAATAGGTTCTCCAAAGAAGAGTTAAATTTCATAACCCCATGTTTTGGTTTATTCCTTCCTCCAACAACATAACATCATATAAAATTATTCTGATATAAAAAAACCATTACATATTAAATAATTATATGTTATTATGTCAGTGTAATAACTTGTATTTACCACCTCTTCCATCAAATGGGAAAAACAATTGTCATTCATGTGTACAGCGGACTACCGTCTCACGAACCGATATTATTTGTTTTACATCACCCATAACATGGATAGATATAATGATTTTCACACATTATATATACTATATTTATGATATTATTATACCTTTGGAAATATTATTCCATATTTACCATATTACCACTAGCATAGTTGGAAAATAATAACATCCCTCGTGTGTACAGTGGACTACCTCCTTTCGAACCGATGTAATATGTTTTTCAATTATATTTTACATAGATGGTAATAAGGTTGAATTTAATGAATATATATTATATTTTTTGACTTATTATACTTATGTAATAATTATGTCACATATACATTCTTAATTCCCATTATATGGGAGACATGATAACATATTTCGTGTGTACGATGGACTGCCACCTCACGAAGCGATACGATTCGTTTTTCACTATGTGTTTTCATGGAATGTGATAAGTGCACGTTTAATTATTATATGTGATATATATTAAATTTAAATTATTATGGAATTTTAATATAATATTTACCTTTCATTCATCATTCGATAAAATGGAAACCACATTCAAGTGTTTGTACGACATTATATCTCCATAAATAGTGTAATTAATTTTCTAGGTCTAACTAGAATTTATTTCTATAAATTATATTATATAATAATATATATTATATTTATATCATTATTAATAAATTTTTTATTATGTATCCATTGTCTATGTTGAAGGGTCAAAGTTACCAGACAAAAACATAGATGAAAAATAAAACATATATGACTCTAAAGGTGATTTTAATAATGAAGTAACAATAAAAATGTAATAAAATGTTCTTAAATATATCATATATAGCTAGATAAATATTAGTGTGGTTAATTAATATATTTATAATTAAATATACTTCTTATATAATATTTTTTAATGTGTATTAAGTAATTCATAACTTAAGGTAAGGGATTTTCTTCTAACTTTTATTTACATTGGGACCCATGTCATATTCACTATATATTTTTTTTATGTAGTTTATATAATTCACATTAATTCAACTGATGATTCATCTAATGATTTTTTTATTTACATCACCATTTAAGGATATTTTTTTTAATTGTGGTTATAGATCAAAAGTTACCATTACGATAAGTGATTTTCATTCAATTTTCCTTCTTTAAACATATGTTGTGTTATGGAACTATCATCTATTGTATGTTTATATTTTACCCCCATTGAAATTGAATTGTAATTTCATGGGACTATCTGATCCACTACTTTGTCAAAATCCAGTGACTTCTGTATTCTGGTAGGCAATGATAGATCATTTCATGAGTTATCCAAAATTTCATTTTTTTCATCAGTAGCTCAGCATCGGTGACTCAGGGTGTTAGTAGGTCAAGGCATTGATAGGTTATAGAGTCAGTATGTCAGGGAATTGGTATAAGAAATTGTCAGTAGTTCGGGCATTTTTGAGTGGCCTTGGTGACTCTTGTTGGTGACACGTTGTTGGTGTGTCATGTTAGTGAATCGTTTCTGTGAGTTTCTTCTTTGAAACATTTTGGTGAGAAATTCATCAATGACTCATTGTCGGTGACCCATGTTTTTGACTAAGCCATCATTAAGTCATTTCCACCTTTTTTCTAGATTTTCTATCTTTACCCCTCTTATGTTTTATTTGACGTTAGTCGAGTTTAAAACTTATGTTGAGCATTTATAAAGGAATTTCAAATGATATTAATTAAGTCATTAAAATCCTTAATGTCCTGGGACATTGAAATAGTCAATCCTCATAATCTTGATCACGATATGACATTAATGACCCTTGAAACTACTCCCTTCCGTTGATATAGGTTCTGGATAATTTATTCCATGATCATCTATTCCCTGTGTGTTTTATTTTTCTCTTGGAGTGCCGAAATTCATTCTTCCCTCTAGGTTTGTGTGATATATTGTTTCCTCTAGATCCAATTTTCTTTGAGTATTTTATGCTACTAAAGCACTGTGATTATTTTTTCCAAAAGGAGTTGTAGATTGTCCATTTCTCTAGTAAGGGTTCCCATTGTCTTTCTTTATTTTTCTTATCATGTGAGGTGTGGAAGATAATGTCTCTTCGTGTTTATCATTCAATCCCAATGTTATGATGATAATATAACTTTTTATAAAGAGAATTTGGCTTTTTACGATAATGGGTTTTGTTACCATTGTAATAAATTAAGGGTTGGGAAGATGACGATGATGCTTCTGTTGTTTTATCTGTTATCCTTGATCCGTATTGGTTGTTGTATGACTTCTGAAGATCATGACCGTTGGAGGTATTTCTTTCTACACAGGTGACACTTTTCACTTGTTATTTATCCCCTATTGAACTCTGGGATTATGACTCTCACAAACCAGTTATATATAGTAAATTAAATGTATGATCCCGGATCAATGTTATGTGATAACCCCTATTTTATCAAAGTATAACTAATGAATAAATGAGTTAAATCTAAATACCATTTTCCTTGTTTGGTGTGGTTGTGTGATGTTTATGGATCCTTTTTGTCATGTGCTCTATGTGGGATGTGTGGTGTAGTTGTTGAGAGAACAGTGGTGTGTATGTGGATTGATTATAGTCAAATGGAATCTCATGTTGAGAGATTGATTGATTATGGATTGGATGAAATTTTTGAATAGTGGGTTTTCATCTGGGTTGTGTCATGGTTGTTGGGCATGGTTTTTTATGGAGAGGAATGAAATCTTGTTGTGATTTATTGTATTGTGAGATATAATTCCTTTCATGATAAATGGAAACAATTGATGGTTTCAGAGGTATTACTTGTTAGAAGGATGGTGTTACCTCACATCAGCCTTTAACCCTGTGTGTCTCGTGACTTTTGTGAAGTGTGTGTGGGTAACTATGTTACTTTTGGTGTGTTGTGTTTTCTTGTTTCCCTAGTAGGGACGGAATAAATAAATAAATAAATTTTTAATGCATAATGATAATAGGTTAAATGAATTTTCTATGGTTATTAACTATGTTTATGGATGGATATGTGGTTATGATTTAGAGGTGACAACATGGGTAGTTTTGTGCGGGCTGGTTGTTTTTGTTGAAAACCCATAGTTTAGGTTGATTTTTTGGTACTTATATAGACACATGCAATTCCACGTGATTTAATAAACACCCACCCATGTTAAGTACTATGTTCCAAACACCCCCATTGTTATGGATGAGGGTTTCCATTCCCAACATCTCAGTGGGAGGATGAATGGATGGTTATAGGATCTTCTATGCTCCCTCTACTAGTCATTTGTATCCCATGACTCATTGGGTAGGTTGTGGGGTGGTTTTTTGGCCCACGTGTCCATGGGTAGAGTTTTATGGGGTTGTGGCCCGGGTATTTGTAGGCAGGATGTGGTATGTTCCCCAGTGTGTGTGGAATGCTTTGATAGTGGGGCATGTTGAAGTGTGTCATAGCATCAAGACTTCCACTATTATGGATGAGCATTTAACTAGTGGGATGTGGTGTAGGGCACCCAAATATAAAGTTTCTTATTACTATACTTTATTTGACTTGTGTTATTTAGTGATCATGCCTTGGTGAGATTGGGGATGGATAGTATACCTTGTTAGGAAATTTTGGGTTTTGTTGTTCTCTCACGGGGGCATTAGTATACTTATCGACTTGTGCATGAGAGTCTTTGATTTTACCTATTCCATATACTTGTATCCTCACCATACATATATATAACTATTTTTATGTTTCCAGAGATATTATGTGGACCCTTTTAGACCCTACTAGCTCAAGCATAAGGATTGTTGTTGTGTCGCAGCTTAGAATTTATATTTTGGTATTTACATTGGAGATTTTCATTGAATTTCATTCATTTTTCAGTAAACAAGCACGTTGGATGGATTTTTTGATTATTTTATATATATTTCATAGAGTTTTACTGAGTTTGATACATCAGATCTCCTAATCATGGTTATTATAAAAGGGTAGTTCCTCCCATTTTGGTAGATTTCAATACCCATGGTGCTAGTTGCCACACCATAAAATTATAGAGGAAGGAAATGGGGGTCATTAAATATTTTCAACTTGACGAAGGAAGTTTACAACACTTTTACATCCCTTATCTCATCTTGATGATGGATATCCATGAAATAATGGCATCAGAGGTGATTATTGAGATATAGTATGTGTTATGTCCACTAGGTTAGATACCATGAGAGGCGTAGGGGGGGTGAATCAGGGTATGAAAAATTAAAACAACTACCCCTATTGATCTTTTCTTGCTGTTAAGAAAGAATATCATCTAACACTTTCTTGTAGAAATGTATAAACAAAAAATAAATCAGGCACAGGACACAATGATTTTTACTTGGTTCACCCTCATAGGGATATGTCCAAGGAGCCTACACCAGCGATTTGCCGATGTACAAAATCCTCTAAAATAACACTGCCAATAATGTTTAGGCTAGATCACTTCTATGCATAGGCTCCCTGACATTACAATGTTTAGGTTTGCTCAGTGCTTCCCAAGGGTCACTCGATATTTCTCTCTCTCTGCCTCACTTCCGGTAGAAAGGATTACCTTCTTCCTCTTCCTTGGATCACTACACATGGAAGGGATCCACACATAGTTTATAGAACTGTATGTATCATCATTTTCATGAATACATGAATCCTCAAATGTTGACATATGCTTTGTTAAATTCCAACATTCATCCACTGATGAATACCCCTTTACCTCTGAACACTAGGAAATTCTTTTTGGAAATACCTTCACACAACACCGTACTTCGCGAGGCTCCCAATTTTGTGAATCTCAAACAAGACTTCACAAAGCTCCAATATTTTCACGAAGAACTCTCATGAATAACTCTAGTGAATCTCAAGTCGTTTCAGAGCAACTTCCCTAGCATAGCTCATTAAGCCAATTCAGCGCTCTCAACATTCATGGAGCTAGAATAGTCGTCGTGAAGTACCATCCTTTCGCGAAGCACACTACCTTCGCGAACTACCTTAGCGAACTGAGAGAAAAATATTTTCTCTGAAAATTATCTTGTTCCTTGTTCTTCTCATTAAGGGGTCGAGGCCTATTTATAAGCGATTCCACTGACCCATGAATTTTCGGCGCGATGTCAACGGCACATCATCTCAAATCGCGAAGCTCCGAATTTCCCGCCGAAATTCCCTCAAAATCGTGAAGCACCACGGAAATTTTCTGATCGTAGAGCATGATGTAATTGCATAGCATCACCATCAATCCCTTCACACCTTCTCTGCGAAGCTCCCTCACAATGCCCCACACTATCGTGATGCGTTTCAACCTCTGCAGTTCGCGAAGCTTGACGTAATCGCAAAGAATCACCAACCTCATTTTCTGGTCCTCGAAAACTCCAATCCATGTAGCCTATCTTCATGAAACTATGGTCTTTTCCATGTTTAAATATGATCATCAAGGATATCCACTTTTTGTGATGCTCACCAAACTCCAAATTTTGGTCTCCAAAAATTTTGCAAGCACTGGAAAGTGGCGCCACCTTGTACTACTCTTTTTGTACTGTCTCCATATAATTGATTCCTTTTTCATGGTTCTTTGTCAACATGGATTGTCAATAACAATGATTTAACTTGAATATTCACCATGGAAACCTTCTTTTTCAAAAAACACAATTAACCCAAAAATGATGCAATGTAATCTTGAGGAATTTTTTCCCAACAGTATGGATTTTGGAGTTTGAAACAGTGAGGATTGCATAGGATGGTAGGTAATCTGTGATTGGTGATCTTGGATAGTGACATAGGCTTGGTAATACTGGATTGGTCATGGGATTTTAGTCCCACATGTGATATGTTGAATGAAATATTATTTTATCAAAAAACCAAGTGATACAACATCATTTTATGGGTAGAGACCCTATGGAAGGTGCATGGATCATGATGAATTGTGTTCATGTTTGTTTTGTGAATTTTTATGAAATTAATATAAACAAATAGTTTAAATTAATCATAAATAAATTCCATAATACTCAGGATTAGGGCTTCCATTTTTACCTTTCAGCTAAAGAAGCAATTCATCGTCCACGAGTGACCTAGGTAGTGGAGGCTCAGTAGGCCAATTAGACTGATCGATAGATGGTTTATCCATAAGAGTTGGAAAACCAATGTAAGGGAATAAAATTTCCTTTCTACTTATATTCTCTAGGAATGTTTGAGGGAAGTGTGTTAGACATGGAGACAGAGATCTGGCTCAAGGAGCTCCAGATCACCTTCATACTGATTTGAGCTATAATGGAGTATTGAGATCTATTGGTGGTTAGTCAGATGTGCGGTCCTCTATGTTAGGGGAGGAAGATCTACCTATGGGAGAAGAATGAGACAAATTTTCTGGGGGCTGATTTAGAGGAGTTTGGGGCAGAATTTCATTCTTTATCCATGAAGGCTGGGAAGTGATAGGAGATACACTACCTCCAGTATGGTAGTATTTTAGTATAGGATTTGGGGATCAAGTTCAAGGATCTACTTCACCTTGATCTAGATCCCTTTCCAGATGAGAAGTATCAGGTGATATGTTTATAAGAGGCACTCCATCCTTCCCTATACTGAGCAGTTACTCCCTTCACCTTACACACATAACTGGAGGTCTAGAATAAAGAGGAGGTAGTTAAGGGAATTCACTAACAAGGAGTTATACCATGGTAGGGGAGCCAATACAGACCTATGAAGGGAAATGCTTCCAGCACCAGCTCTCATGCCCAAGGGCCTTTGAGGTTTCGACCAATGGGGAGTAGACCACAACATTATCAATTTAAAGCCTCTGGTACTCATGATTTTACCTTAGGCTTGGGACCATAGTTTTTAACTTATGGAGGCCACGAGCACATTAAGAGTCAATTCCAACTTAGAGCATGTTATGAGGGTGGTGGGTAGGTTCAGTGCCCTCCCTACCTGTAGTTTTCGGAAAAGTAGTTTCAGCATTAGGGGTAGCAAGATCCTTCCCCACTAAGGGATTACAAAGAACGAAGAGTCATACCTCAAGGTGTTCCTCATTGACCTTGACCCGGATATGCTCAAGGGTATGGTCGATAGTTGGGGAGAAGAGGATATAGGCATGCTCAGTTGCATGCCTTTGATTAATCAGTTCCAACGGAGCCAAATATCATTCATGGTATGATCTATGTGTTCAGTTCACATTCTTATGCTTTGTTCGATTTATTATCTTTCACAACATTATTGAACTCACTCTAGCCTGTGTTTTAGAACTAGAAAAAGAAAAACCTTATGTTCCCTTGTGGTTTAAGACACAAGTTGGAGTTCGGAACATATTATTTGATATTTTTTTGGGATATAGATTGATGATGGGGCCGCTTCAGTCTAGTGATGATCTATTTCTGATACATTTGCGGAGATATGGTTCCATCCATAGAATATAATGGTTTTTTACGTGTATTATTTGATCGATTTATTTTGAAGGAGAGTCTCGTTTTCAGACATGGATGGCCAACATATTGCTTCCATTGGTGAGTGAAGTTGTCAGGTTGGCAGTTGAGTCTTGGAGCCTGTTTATTATTTATTGGTCGAGCATTCAGTTGAATCATTTAATTTTGAGATAGCGGGGGTTAACAGAGTTTCTGTGGAGTTTATTGATGCTTTTTCTAAGGAGGTTATGAGTATACATCCTTGACGTGATTTTGAGTTTGGGATAGATATGAATCCCGATGCTTCTCTGACTTTGATGGATCCTTGTAGGATGAAACTTTCTGAGTTGCAAGAGCTAAGGATTCAGATTGACGATATGATGAATAAGGTCTTCATCTAAACAATTGTTTCATCTTGGGGTGCGCCATTTTGGTTTTTGAAGAAGTCATATGATTGTCTGAAGTTGTTTATAGACTACTAGATGTTGAATCATGTAATGGTCAAGAATAATTATCCTCTCCTGAGGATAGAAAATATTTTCAACTAGATAAGGTAATCAAGTTGGTTGTCTAAGGTTGATCTGTGATCTGGATATCACCAGTTGAGGGTGCAGGAGGATGATATCCTGACGACTACTTTTAGTTGAAGGTATGGGAACTTCGAGTATGTGGTTATTCAATTAGGTGTTAATAATGTAGTATTTGTGTTCATGGGGTTAATGAACTCTATCCTCAGTGAGTTCATGGACCTGATCATTATCGTACTCCTCGATACCATTTTGATCAACTAAAAGTCAATAGAGGAGAATACCAAGTTTCTCAGGAATTTTCGTGAAGTCCTTAGACATGAACATATCTACAGAACATTTTCCAAGTTTATTTTCTAGAAAGGCGAGGTGCACATCCTTGGACAAGTGGTGTCTTAGTAGGGGATATCAGTTGACCCATCGAAGGTAAGGTAGTTATTTCTTGGGATTCACCCAAGAATGTTGTAGAGGATCATTCTTCTCTCAGTCTGGTAGGCTATTTCTAGATATTTGTACCCAATTTCACTTTAGTAGTATCTTTGTTGGTAGAGTTGACAAGAATGGAGCTGGCCATTGTGGGTAGTGAGTAGCGTTAGGTATGTTTTAGCTACTTGTAGTGGAAGTTTCTTAGTTCTCTGGTGCTCTAGTTTCTGGTGGAAGGGGTGATGTTCAATTTGTTTTGTGATGCCTCCCTTCTATTCATGGGGTCTGTGATGATGTATCAATGACTTTTGACCTCTTATGGATTAAGGAAGTTACGTACCCATGAATATAACTATGCCACCAATGTTTTTTAGCTAGTGGTGGTCATGTTCATAAGGTTGTTTCGGGGACATTACCTCATTGGTGAGTTATTTTTTTGTTCAAAGATCACATGATCTTAGGGTATATCTTTTCCCAGTGATATCTAAACTTGTGGTAATAGTGGTGGGGGGAGTATATTCTATGTTAATATTTTGACATCTCCTACAACTTAGGAAACGGAAATTTTTTGGCTGATGCCATGAGTCAGAAGTCACAGAAGGAAATATTTTATGAATCTATAAATTCATAGAGGAGATGGAGGAGTTTGATGCCTTGCAATTAGTTGTTTAAAAGGTTGATTAATTATTATTTCTATTTCAGATCATGGTGCAGTCATCTCTATGGATGATGGTGGAGGAGTCTCATTTGGGAGACTCGGAGGTAGAGGTGATGCTTTATCGGGATGACCTGGGTGACTCTCATGCGGGGTGGTCATAGGATAGATGGAATTAGATTCTATTTAAGGGAAATATTTTTTCCCATTGGAGATAAATAGGGGAGTTCTACTTGATTTTCACAAATCACCCTTCGTAGTACACCGAGGAGTTTCCAAGATGTTTCGTGACTTGAAGATCTATTTTGGTGGCCTGGGATTAAGTGATCTATGGTAGAGTTTGTGGTGAAGTTCTTGGTGTTAGATCAATTTAAGTCTCATCACCATGTTCTTGGTGGGTTTTTTCATCCCCTAGATGTCTATAGATGAATTTGGGATGATATCTTAATGGATTTAGTCATAGGGTTACGCAAGGCTCAGAGAGGATGCAATGAAATCTAGGTAGTAATGGATCATTTTGAGGAAATCTACTCAATTCATAATGATTAATGAGTTGATAATAGTTTATTCCATAGCACAAAGCTATTTTGGATTAGTTGTTATAGATATATGGGGTTCTCAAGGAAATCTTCTTAGATCAAGAAATTTGTTTTACCTCGTGAATCTGGAGTGGATTGTAGCATTCTTTTGGCACTCAGTTTTTCCTCAATAATACATTACACCCATAGATAGAAGATAAGACATAATAAAAAATCTTGACATTGGAGGACATGTTGTGGGAATGAGTATTGAGTTTTGGTGGATCTTGGGTGTGACAACTGCCCTTGGTAGAGTTTTCTTAAAAAAAAATTCATCACTCTTACTCTGGTATGGCTCTATTTGGCGCCTTGTACAAGAGAATGTGCCATTCACCTTTGTGCAGGATAGAGGTTGGGGAGGCATGTGCTCTTGGTAAGGACGTGGTGTAGAGTACGACTGAGAAGGTTCATCTTGTCTGTGAGAGGATAATGTTGTCACATGACTAAAATAAGTATTATTATAATCATAAGAGGAGGACCATAATGGTTTCCCCTCAATGTGGGTAGAAAAGGTTTGGAAAAGGTAGAAATATTTCTCCATGGTTCATCATACCCTTTGATGTGTTGGGGTGAGTTGGTGTGGTGGCATACCAATTTCCATTACCACCATAGTTGGAGAAGATCCACAAAGTCTTCCAAGTCTCCTAGCTTCTTTGGTGTCTACAAACATTGCTTTTTATAGGGTGTGCACATCCATATTTTTTGTAGGAAGGGAGCACGGTGAATGTTGCCCCACATTCATGCTTTCCAAAGGTGGGTAGCATCTATCGCCTGTTTAGGGACGCTTTCTCCTTGATCTAAACCGGATGATGGGATTTTGATTACTCTGTTTGTGGATTCCTCCATAGAACTCGTTACCTAGTTTGGGTCTCCCTTATAGATTAAGATGTTGTTTATGAAACTCATCCTTGTGCCATGTCATTATGGAAGCATGTTAATTATAGTACTTATTTCAGGACATTCCAAGTGGTCCTGTCAGGGCAGAAAACTTCGGTCGGGGAAGTAGTCACTTAAGACATCACCGGTGTGTCTTGACACTGGAAAAGTAGTGATTCCTGGATTCTTACCCTTATTATAAGGCTTCTAGAGGGTGTGGAATCCCAAGGAATCCAATATATAATGCGGGGAATTATATTTTATATGAATGCATCTGAGGTTTTCCTCAGCTTCCCATGTTTTACACATGGTGTGCGGTGATTTTAACATCTTGCATAGACATATCATACTGATTAGAACACTGACTCGAGTGGATCAGATGGTTGCAACACCTGAAGGTAACACCGATTCTAGGGATAAGATGTGGTTAGTTACCCGAGTGATGCTAAGAGTAGTGAATTCGTGAACTGGCATGATCTCACCAGGATGTGGTAGCCCAGGTAAGAATTAGGATGGATGATTGAGAATTAAATGATGTTGGGGGGGGGAGGAATGAGACGGAACCATCATTAAGGAGACAGTATAATTGGGATTTAGCCTTGAAGATACTTCTTACATATCCATGTGGCAGGGAATCAAAGTACATTTAGTTTGTGGGGCGATGTGAAACCTGAGGAGGCAGCCCGTATGGATGAGACCTAGAAGAAGTGGAAACTCCAGGTTGGGGCATGAAATTACAAAAACACAAAGGCTCAATGGAAAGACTAGGATGAGACAAGGGTGATGGGTTTGATCCCTTGGAAGGCTTTTTACGTACCTTACCATGGCAAGGATAAATGTCCACGTAGTTTAGGATGGGGGCATAAGATCTGGGTGTGCGTAGAGGACATCAACCTGAAGATATATTGGGGTGTACATGTGTTTAGAAGCCTGATGTAGGTCTGATTCCACTAGGGAAGACCATGGATGTGGTTCCCAACAAAGGGACTACAATGACACACCGTTGATTGAAAATTACAACTACTTACTACTAGATGGGGATTACAACTGCTTTCTACTGATTAGTGATGACAACATCTTACCATCGATTGGTGAACAATGGATTACCATCGATTGGGGATCACAATTGATTATCAAAGATTGGGGTTTACAACGGATTACCACTGGATGTGGATCACACCAAATTACTGGTGTATGGGGATCACAACGTCATACTGTCGATTGGGGTTTGATCCTTAACGAGGCTTCTGATGAACCTTTTTGGGAGACAAGGATCAAAACCCAAGAAGTTTGAATGGGTAATGATTAATGTCAAGCGGGGTGAAAAGGGACGTATAGTTTAATGTTATGCGGGGTGAGGGTAAACCAATGGGAAGTGGTCATGATTTTATGGTGAACCAATGTGGAGTGGTTAGGACCAATGGTTGTTGTACTTTATCCTCATGGATACTTCCTACGTACCTTAACTTGGAAGGGATCAATGTCCACGTTGTTTAGAAGAGGTGTTGGGGCTTCCACTCTAGGGAGGCCTCAACAGGATGCCATGGTCAATGCTTACTCTAAGCCCACAATAGTCATGCACGGTGTGAGAAACAGGAGGTAGTAAAGACTTTATGATCACTTCTTGAAAGGTGCCACCGTGGGAAGTGGAGTGGGTCCTACACGTGGTTAGCTTCCCAAAAAGAAAATTGGGGATTCCACTTGGATCAAAGTCTAGGGATAAACAAGGGAATACACATGGTTCAAATCCCATGGAGATAGAGATTAAGACATTCTCCGGGATGGAGGCCTAGGTGGCGACAAGGCCCAATGAGTGATGGATTTGGCATGAAAGAGAGGAGGTTTATGGTTCCCATCCCCCCTAATATTTGGCACTGAATAAGAAATGATGAGTAAGGGTACTACCTCTAGAATGAATTTTACGGTTTTACTCCAAGATGGTTGCCCTTCCCCGTAGATATTCACTTCTTTGGAAAAGAGGATATCATTCCATGTGAGGAAGATCTCACTCCCTTAGAGATGAGCGATCATAGATAATTTCTGAGATGGGGACCCCCACATAGAAGGCACAAGGAAATCCACTGTTTAATGTAATGTGCTGGGGGAAATGGTTCTTGGAAGTTATACTTCATACAACTCAAACGTATAGGGTTCACTCCACACTCCTATGACTTACATAACCAGCATTCTTTAACCCTTGTTAAAGGGAAGTCACCACTAATTTCATGGCGAAGGGTTTCATGGAGTGATCCATTGAGGGTCCCACGTTATTATGGCTTTGAAAAGAAGAAATAGTCATTAGTGTGCCTGGGTGATGCTATGGAGGGGAAATAGTGGATGGGGCTTACACATGGAAGTTTCCCGTAATGTCATCCTCATGTATGTCCCTGAGGGCATCCCAAAAGACTGGTGGGTTGAGTAATATAATTAGGGCCAACACCTATTCACATTTTTTCAAGAGGGAAAATGCCAAGAGCATTGGAATTAGTATGATCAAATGGATATGATTAGTGTGAATCACATGCTTGACATTCAGAATAGGGTGAGGGTGTTGTGATGATGGAGGATAACTATTGACCATGTTCGAAACAAAACATACATGTCGCGTTATCATACAATGGGGAAGAACAGATGAGGGTCGACTATTGATCATGTTAAAAACACAATACCTATCTCAATGTGTCGTCCAAAGTATTTCGGGGTGTTGGCCTAGAATGGTTGGTGAGTCGATGCGACATGGGACCAGGCAGTTAGAGGGCCCATTTAGTCATGAAAGAGGATGAAGATCCGAATTAAGGAAATGATAAGATTGAGGTGGAGTGATGGAATTTTTGAATGGATTCCAACACTCATGAAAATTATGCCACAACGATCATGGCAAGAGGCATCTTATGCTTAGCACATAAAGAATCTCTTATTTAAAACAAGAGGTATCTTATTTCTGAATGATAAGGGATACTATAGTTTACAGTCATGTATAGAGGACTATTGGAATCTTATTCATGGTTCATAGGGAATCTATTGTAAGGAATACTATATGTGTCACATAGAAAGTAAAACAGTTTATAGTCAAATAGATAGGACTATTGGCATCTTATGCTTGTAGAATAAGGCATCTCTTTTTTAGAGCAAGTGTAATCCTATATTTGTCACATAGGGAGTACTATAGTTTAAAGTCATATAGATTCTACTTTTAGTTATATAGTGAAAATCAATGGTTGGTGTTGGTAAATACACAAGGGATACCCTTTCTAGTTGATCCTGACATAGGATTCAGGTGATAGGGTTCAGATGAGTTGCTTAAGAAATGGTTCGACTCATGGTACTCAGGGAATTTAGGATGATAATCTCAACTCATGGCATGGGATAAAAACCAGGACGAATCTATATACTCAAGGTGTTTCATTGAGTACATAGGTGTATTTGAAGTCATGGTATTCAATAGGTGGATATTGAGTGTGCACAAGGCAGAATGAAAAATGATGAAATCCTGAATGTAAAATTTCACAGTGTGACTCTCCATTTTTCATGGGGGATGGTGATAGTAGGGAAGGGACTGAATTAAGGGGCTGGTACTGAAGCATGATAGTGATACCGAGTAGGGGTGAGGGGGTGCAGACCTAGAGGAACGGAGTAGCAGGCCTAAGCCTCTATACTGTTGAACATAATATGGGCTAAACGCATAATGGAATACGCGCAAGATTGGACTACACGACATAGTTTCATGCAAGATTCAACACCATGGTACTGTTTCATGCATGATTGATGTATTTTGTGTAGGATCAGAGGTTTTTAATTCCTGAATGGAATCTTGCGCGCACATGACTATGGTAGAAAAGTGGTTTGGTGAGGTTAAAACCATCATGGGCCCACGTGAAAGCAGGCCCATATGGGACATGTCATGAAAGATCTCATATGGAGGGTTCCATTATTCTGCAGAAGCATGGAGGAGACGGTCTTATGAAAATAAGAGCGGTGACCGTCCTCTTTAGACCTCTCTCGAGGGGTGTGGGGTACTTGAATTTATAGGAGAACTCGGGAGAAGTTGCCCGTAATATTATGGGTGCGGAAGTGATCTGACGTGCTCCCTATGGTGGGTGTGCATGAAAAGGGTCCTTTGACGTCGCATTGTGGGCATTAGAATCTTTCATGCAAATTTTGATATTTCGTGCACATCTAAAAATTTGAGTGCACATTCTATAGATCTTTTTTGGTTGGCCTGGGTGGAAGATGACATCTCATTGGCACGCAAAAGGTTTGTGTGACATATTGCATGAATGATTTTGCTTTTTCATGAATGATTCCATTATTGCATTCAAATCATTCATCATTATGAACACGATTTAAATTAATGCGTTAAAGACCATACATTTTCCCAGAATCGTCTTGGATGGCCATTTCCCACAGCCTTACTTCGAACGACCATAAATTGTGATTCATAACTCCGATTGGGCTCCACGACTAGTCAAATCGAAGAATTCCAAACGATCTCTACTATGAGGTCTTGTTCAAAATAATTTTTTGAAATTACATGGACATGTTTAATAGTGAAAACAAATGACCTCATTAGAATGGGGTCCAATGAGGTTGAGGAGAACAAGGCGGACCACATTCTGAGGAAACTACCAAGGAAAAATCATTCCTTGGGGTCCTCTATATCTTGATCGTATTAAGTAAATAATAAATTATTCCGCTAAGCCCAGGTGATTGAAATTCAGTGTGGGAAACAAGAGACAATAAAAAATCATTCACTTGTACGAGATTGACAAATAGAGGATGATTTTGTAGGATTTGAATGAGGTATCAATCACCATTGGGAGTTCCTAGGATGAGGGAGGTTGTGAATAGATAATAGGGTTCTCAGAATAAATATCTTTCCTTTCCCAACATGCTCAATTATATGAGAAAAGTAATGCCAGGTATGTTAGAATCAATCTGAACATTGGGGAGTGGAATGTCTGAATCATGATACCCAAATTTTGAAACACTGTGGGGGTGGTTTGACAATGAAGGGTAAGTGTTGAACATGTTAAAAACACAGTACCTCTATTGTGTAAGCCTATTATGGGGATAAATAATGATGGCAGACCATTGAACATGTTCGGAACATGGGTACTAACTCCAAATGATATCCATTAGGCATCCAGAACGTTGTCCCAGAATAGTAGGCAATGCATAGGCTGAACATCCATACTTTTAGGGGGTTCTTTTGGAAATAAATCAGTAAGAGGATACAAATAGTGGTCACACAAAATGTGGAGGGTGGGGTGATGGGTTGTTTGAATAGAGTCAAACACTCCTGAAATTATGCCACCGTGGTGAAGACACATTAGGTGGGTGCATCAGTATGATCTGGGATCATACCAACATATGAACAAGACCACTTTGTTAAGGACTTGTAAAACCTTGTAGTTTTAAGTCATACCAATAATTATGATAAACACATTGTTTAAACATCATACGGTGTGGATGGTGCACACTGTTTAAAGGTCATACTGCCTGGACCAAGATTATGGCCATGGGGCTAGAAGGGTTAATGACACTAGGGATGTGGCCAAAACCAATTTCCTGGGCATCGATACATACCCCATGTAATTTAGAATCATGTCAAACGTATTTTTGGGCATAGTTTTGCTGGATCCCAATGCTAGTAGGGAAAATCCTCTCTGGTGAGGTAGCTAACACATCCCCTAGTTATTATGGGGCATCCTGAACTTGATTAGTGTATGGGCCATAGTTTAAAGTCTTGATTCAATGTCATTGATACCCAGAAAAGAATTTTTTGGTGCGGTACATACCCTGATTTGAATGAAGACGAAAAGATTTCACACCACACCACATGCTCTCATGAGAATCCATTGGTTGATGGACTTATGGTTAAGACCTGGTTGGGCCCGAGGAAGTTTTTCAGGGAATTTCGACATACCCCATGATAATAGAAATCAAGACACACGGAGTTCTGAGAGTGAGGATTAATCTCATGTGGGACGTTGAAAGGCATGTGTGGCATGGCTGCGCCTGTACATGTCCTACCAAAACTACTAAGCCCACACGAGTCGTTCTCGATGAGGGAAACTAGGAGTAGTGATGGGGCTTTCATAGTATATTGATGCACACATTAGGGTCAATGAGACTCTAAGTGAATGGAATCCCAATAATATTGACCCACATTCTTAATGTGCATAGATTCATGGAGGTGTAAAACCGAGTGTCTTGGAATTGCACTTGAGCATAAGGGAGTCGAAAGATGTGAATCATTATTCTCTAGATTTGGACCACAATAAAGGTGGAGTGAAGATAGGGGAAATATTTTCACCATGCATGAAATATAGGTTCCATATCACGTTATCCTGGAATGGGGATAGACAAATAGGGCTCAACCACTGACCATGTTCAAAACACGGGACCTGTTGCAAAATGTTATCTGAGGTCCTCAGTGACGTTGGCCCATTATGGTAGGTAATCCAATGTGGCATGAGACTAGGACGTAAAGGGTATCCCTTCCAACGTGGTAGAAAATACGTATCCAAATAATGGGCTCACAAATCTTGGACATGGAATGATGGAATGTCCCTGTGAAAATTCCACAGGTCAGTATCTTTGTCACAATGCATCTGAGTACGACAATATGACATATCAGACAGAGGGAGTCGAGTCCCTTTCCAAGGAAACGGGTCTTGGGGTCCCACGCTTCCAACTGAAGGTCATAGTGTGGACCATTAAGGGGGCACATGATTTAATGGATTCTTTATAGTGTGGAGAAGTATCCAAACCTGATTTGTATTTCACATATGTAGATATTAGTTTAGGGTTATAGAACTCAGAACAGATTAGAAAAAGACAAGGGAGGCACATGGTGTAGCTGTTTCAAAACCTGACGTGAATGAGAAATCGAGAGGTACTCTCCACACCACATATTCCCAAAAGAGTATGGGCCACGGGGCCAAACAGGGGGATGATTTTTGATTCACGGGGCTTGACCCAAATAGAGAATGTATGGGCATTCCTACGTATACCATGAGGATGAGAATCAAGCCATATGTTGTTCTGGGATTATAGTGCAGTTTAACATCTTTTGGAATGGATGCAGAGTGGTCTTAGTTTATGGTAATAGAGCTCAGACCAAAATTGTAAGGAATGAGGGAGAAACATGGTGAGGTAATTATTTTACTTGACGTGAATGGGGATAGTAGGAGTCTGTATCACCAAAATGTGCTCCCCATGAATGTTTTGGGTCGAGGGACCAAAAGTGAAAGTTAGGTTGGGCCCAAGGTAATGTTCCCAGGAATTCCTACATACCCCAGGATAATGGGAATAAAGCCATATGTTGCTCTAGAGATACCATGGTAAGGTACCAGTTCCAGGGATATGTTGTGCGGGTCTGTCCCTCACACCAAAAGCAGCAGTATTTGATAGATCTTGTTTGTCCTTTAGGATAGATGTTAGTTTTTTTGTGAAGTGATGAACCATGGAAGTAGAATCCTGGTATCACTACATCAATGAAGCCATATGTTTTCATTAAATAATGGTATGGTGGATAAACAATACCCAACATGATTTCCCCTGGAGTGAGGATGCTACAATGTAGTGATGTTTTTTTTCATGTGGCCAAGAGGATAATGTCACAGTTTATGGTCATGTGGTTGGACTAAAAATGAAATTTAATGTTGAGAATTAAGGACACAACAGTTTAATGTCAGGTGAGACTGTTGGGTGAATGTGCATGATGTGCTAAATCATACCCGAAATGAATGAGGATGAGGTCCACATCACACCATGCGCAATTTTGATGATGAAATCTCGGCCCGAGAGGCCAACAATGGTTATAAAATATGCGGTTGGACCAGTGACCTAAAATTCCAGGTGTTCCTACATATCCCATGAGGATGGGAATCATGCCACATGTAGTTATAAGAGTGAAGTTTAACATTATGCAGGACGTAATAGTTTAAGGTCATGTAGAACTATATACTATTTAACGTCATGCAGGACGACATAAAATTAAATGTCATGCGGGACATGAGGTAGGAGGGACTGGCTACTAGAAGGGGAGTACATAGTGCGGCTATTGAAAATCTGACGTGAAATAGGAAATAATCCCACACACTCCCCACCGCACAATCCTATTAGAGTAAAGTCCTAAAAGGCTAAACAGAAGAGATAATTAGTGTAACTTGAGCTGGAACCAAAGGCATGATGTCTAGGAATTCCTACGTATCCTATGAGCATGGGAATAAAGATATACATAGTTATAAGGGGAGGACAAATAAGGATATATTATTTTATGGTCTTATAGCTTGAACTGTGAAGAATAAAAACTCTCCCAAACATTCTTAGACCTCAATCAAATCCCTAAGCCCAATCGAGTCAAACTCATTTTTGGAAACATGGGCAGAAGATATCTTTGAAAAGCATGGGATACACATAAAGGGGAAGCTAGTTCAGAGCCACGAATGTTGCATTACCACATTTTTACCCTCCTAACATGAAAATGAGCACTGTGGGATAATAACAAGAGTGTTGAAATTCGACTTGGACATGATGGGTTGGAAAATTATGTGAATTATGCAGCTAACACATGAGGAATGGCAGGGTAGGCATGATGATGGAGGATAACAATTGATCATTTTTAGAACACAATATCCTTATCATGTGACCTAGAATGGGAACAACCAATGAGTGTCAACCGCTAACCATATTCGCAAATCAGGACACATATCAATTTTTTGTTTGAAACCTTTGAGGATGTTGGCCCATAAAGGTAGGAGATCCTTTGGGCCGAATAACCATTCCATTTGGGTGTTCTTTAAGATGTGAAAGATGATGAAATCCCAAATTAAAGGGAACAAATAGCCTGAGAAATGGGTGAAATCATGTCTAGGTATAATCTGACAATCTAGGTTCTGAACCAGAGTATTCCTGGGAACATTGGGGAATCACCGAATAAGGTCGAGGGGCCAGACATAAGAGCATCTGATATGAAAAGATGAGTGTAGGGATTGGGAGAGAGTTTCCCCCAGGTAAGATAGCTATGTGGTGTGGTTTTTGCAAACCCGAGAAGAATAGAGACATAATCCCACACCACATTGCATAGCCCTCCCAGGAAGGATTCAGGGCAAGAGACCAAAATGATAAAGAGGATTCTAAGAGATGGGGATGGACCTAAACACTAGATTTTCGGGTAGTCCTACATATCCTATATGGATGGGAATCATGCCACACATTGTTTTGAGAAAGGATGCAGTGCAGTTTAACGTATTGCAGCCAGGACGCAAATAGAGGCAAGGTAGGAAAACAAGGGATGTGTATGGGATGAAGAGTAGCCTAAGGTGAATGGGAGAATAAGATCATATTGCAACATAAAATCCATAATGAACACTTGGTACTAGGGGAAAAAATTTTGAGGGACTTAAAATGGGAAGTCTCAACCAGTTCACAGTTTAACTTCTTGTAGTGAGGATGATAGTTCTCTTAGTTTAGGGTCTTAGGTCTCAGACCGTAATGCCTGGATTTATGTCATATTCAAGGGACATTTGAGCAGAGAGGTAGAATCATTGTGCCTATGAAAACCCAAAAAATGAAAACAATGATAGGGGATAACTATTGACTAGGGTCCCAACACAGTATTCGTATTTGTGTGACCCAAGTTTGAGGATAGACAATTGAGCGTCGATGGCTGACCACATTCACAACATGAAACTTGTTTCAATTTTTTGATTGAAATCCTTGATGAAATCAACCAGAAATGGTAAGAGAGCCTTTAGGCTGAGCATCCATGTCATTCAGAGGTTCTTTTGGATATGAAAGATGATAGGAAGCCAAATTACAGGGCACACGAAGAATGGTGAGGCCTATTCTTCAATAAAGGATGGTATGTGGAGGGATGTCTCTAGGGGATATTTGCGGCATAAAAAAATTAACCTGGTGTGAATGAGGACGTGGGTCCATTCCACACCACACAATCTAAGATGATAAATTGGGGAAGGGGGCCAAAATATTTAAGGGAAATGAGTCTAGGAGTCCCAGCCAGCTGTAGCCATGTGACCCCTCATGTGGGTATTGCCTTACCATAACTCCTAAGCCCATGTGATCAATGGTCGTTGTGGGAAACAAGGAGTAGGACTAGGCTCTCCCCATCATATAAGGGTCTGATAGCTAATCTCACACTCCTTCCTAAGGCAGACTAAAGCATGATGATACAACGTGGATGAATGAACCACTACACTAGATATTTGGGACATATGGGGGTGGTAAAATAGACAAAGGATGGAAATTGACCAGGTTCGAAACCCAACATCCATATCATGTGACCTGAAATGGGGACAACAAATGAGGGTTGCCCAATGACCATATTCACAATGCATGACTTGTATTAATTTGTCGTTCATGGTCCTTGAGAGCATTGTCCATTAATGATAGGAGAGCCCTTAGGAAAAGTATTTGTACCATTCTGGGGCCCTTTTGGTTGTGAAATATGACAGTTCCAAGTACAAGGAGCATGTAGACCATAAATGTTCCAGTTCAATTTAACATCAAGAAGGATGGATAAAGAGGTGAATATATCCAGAAAAGGGGATATATGGTGAAATTATGAGGAATTCGACATAATGGAGGAAAAAATATAGCACCACACCTTGTTTTCCAACCCAAAGGGAGATTTTGATGTTGGGGCTAGGCCAAAAGAAAAAATTTCCAAGCATTACTACATAGCCCATGAGGATAGGAATCAGGAAATAAATAGTTATTGAATGCCATGCAGTTTAGCATCATGCAGTGAGTATATGGGAGAATAGAAGAATGAGGAGGGGAGCACATGGTGTGATCATCATAATCCTAAAATGTGTGGGGGAAAAGAAGCCTACAATACACCGTGTCAGATCCTCCATGAGAACTATATCCCTCGGGATAGTCCAAGAGGAAACATGGGGCTAGACAGGTAACAAAGTGTCTGAGCATTCCTACATATTCCATGAGTATGGGAATCAATCCATACTTAGTTCTTGCAGTTTAATGTATTCCATGATGACATAAAATTTAATTTCATGCGGTACATAACAATTTAAGGACTCGTGGGACTGAATTATTTTAACATCCTATGGGATGACATACTATTCAATTTAATGTGAGACATTAGGTACATATGTCGCTCACAGTTTAATGTCATGTAGGAAAATTCTTGAATAGATTTAAATCCTTCAGTTCAGATGAACCACACATTCTAATGTCTTGTGGTATGTGTGGAATAGTTTATGGTCATGTAAGACCTCATTTTCTTAGGCAAATTATTGCTTGAGGAACATGGCATTGGAGGGAGGAGTTATACGATCATCATCCACGGTAACAATGGAGTATACAACATTGGGATAAACCTTGTGAATAATGTATGGTATTCCCCAAATGGGATCAAACTTGGGTAGTTTTCGTCTAGGTATCATTGGTGTTCTCAAGGCCAACAACAAGTCACCTTGAAAGAAAGTGAAGAGGTGAACTATTTTTTCTTTAAATCATTAGCTATCTTGTTCTGATGCCTTTACAGACTGTGCATGGTACTCAACCTGTTCTCATCAAGTGCTTCCAATTCATCCAGATGGAGTTTAGTTAATTAATCTGGTGCTTTCTGATCATTGAAAACTGTGCGTAATAAAGGAAACTGAATCTCAATGGGTATGAAGACCTCTGTTTTGTACACCATGGATTATAGGGTCACCTATGTAGAATTATGATTCATCATCCGATTATTCGATAGAGCATTTGAGAGCTTGTCTGGAACACCATTCTTGTTATGACCAACCATTTTCTATAGAATTATAGAGAGGGTATTGTCGAATACCTTGATCTGTCCATTTAATTGCATGTGGTAGCAGGAGGTATGGTTAGAACGGATGTTGGGCTTTCCATAGAATTTCTCCAACTCTACATCCTAGAATATGGTGTTGTTATTAGTGATTACAATGTGAGGGACTAAAAATCAGTAGACAATATTGGATCTCACTAAATAGATGATAAAACCGACCTTGACCTCCACGAGCAGAATCTTTTTTACCATCATGGAAAATAAATCTGTAGCGATCATGATGAACCTACATTGGTGAGATGTCACCGGTGGATATGGTCCCTTGACATCGAGTCCCCAGACTACAAAGGGCCATGAATACTTGGTAGTGTGGAGATTCTCTAGTGGTTGATTCATAAAACTGGCATGAATTTGGAATTCATGTAAGATCTTGGAAAACTCAATGGATCATGTTTCATAGAGGGCCAAAAATATCCTAGCCTCTGGATCTGGTGTGATAGTTTCGGCCCACTCTGAGGATCCTTAAAGGAACCAACATTAACCTTGGGTATGACATGAGGAATCTCAACTCTTTGAATTCAACCGAGGAGAATCCCATCGAACCCGCACATGTAGAGAATATGCTCAAGACCGGGACCACTTTGGAGGGTAAACTATAATGTGCATTGTTAGATTAGATCATGCTCAACTTGTTCTTTTAGAAGATTTAAATTCTAGTGGTATTAAAAAAGGAGGTTATCCAGTCAGGACATACCTTAATCATCGCATCTAGGGTACCTAGATGTCCAGATGTAGAGGTTTCATTGGTAAGGTGGATTACATGCGGGCAGTCATCGTAATCTGGAGTGATGGGAGTGATGAATCTCAGGTGTGCCACATAGATAATCAAATAATCATATGAAGGTTCTGAAAGTGATGTAGCTAGTCAGGATAAGGCGACAACTTGACCATTCTGGGATTAAGGTACAGTAGTAACTTTTGGAAGAGATGAGAACTAAGCCATCAGCTGGAGGGTGCATTCCTACAGTGGTATGAGATACGGATTTCTGACGATATAGTTGATTTTGACCTTATTAATGACTAGTTCGGAGTCCCCATTCACATGCAAGTGGGTAAAATTATTATTGAGGGCCAACTCGAGGCCAGTAATGAGAGTCTGGTATTCTACCTAATTATTGGTGCAGCTTTCTGATAGTAGGAATGAATACAACATAATGGCTTGTTCTAGGGTGATGAAAATGATGCCCATGACAACTTTGTTGAGTCTGTGGTCATTGATCCTTTTACTGGACTGGCTCCAGGAAGCACCATCAATGTTTATTTTCCAACACAGGATGACTTGGTCTACAGAGAGGATTTAACCATCAAGAAAGTCAAGGTCCAAAGACTGGTCCACAGGAGTTGGAAAAGTGAATATGAAAAATACCAATTCTTTCCCATTAATATCCTTATAAGGGAAAAAACTGAGGTCAAACTACTGAAGGATTATGGCCCACCAAGCTAGATGACCTGTCAGCATTGGGCGATTCGGGATATACTTTAGTGGATCCACCGGGACACCAACTTTACCTCATGGTGATGAAAATAATGTTGCAATTTCTATACTACAAATACCATTGAAAGCTAGCTCTTATTGATAGGGGATTATCAAATCTCCATATCATGGAGAATGCAGCTGAGATAGTAGAGACTATTCTCTGTTCCCTTATTGTTCTTCTTGGAGAGAAGGGTGCTGATAGATCGTTCCAGGGCAGTCCACTAAAGTACAATTTTCATTCTGGATACAGGTGGCATTAAGAACAATGGATAGAGATAATAATACTTCATTTCTTCAAAATCAGTCTGACATTCTATATCCCACTCATAGATAGTTCCATTCTTCAAGATCTGGGAAAAGGGATTACACTTGTTGGCCAGATTCATGATGAATCAGAATAAGCAGGATACGTGGCCTTTAAAACCACAAATCTCATAGAGGTTGCATGGGGTAGACAACGAAATAATGGCCTTGATCTTCTCCAGGTCGATCTTAATTCTCATGTATGTAGAAATTAATTCAAGAAACTTTCAAGAGGTGACCATTAAGGCACACTTCAAAGGATTCATCTTCAGGTACCGAGAACGGAGGAAGAAGATCACTTTATTAATGTTTTTGAGATGGTCATGATTCTGGTGAGATTTGACCACCAGATCATCCACATAGAATTCCACTAGTGTTCTGAGGATTGGATAAAATATGAAAAGAAAATCCCACCGATAGGTGGCACCATCATTCTTTAGACTGAAAGGAATGACATGGAAACAAAAAGTACCTTGTGGTTCCCTGAAGGCCATATAATCTTAATCCTTAGGATCTATTTAAAACTAGAAATAACAAGGGTATCCATCCATGAAAGAGAGGGCTTGGAACCCTGTAATAACGTCAATCAACAATTCTGTCATAGGAAGGGGGAAATAATGCATCGAGTAATGACGACTGAGATACTGAAAGTTGATGAAAACTATGTTATGTCCATTCTTATTCATAACAAGCACATTTTTTCCATTCCATTTATAGTACTGGACCTTTTTAACAAAATTGGATTTGATAATCTTATAAACTTTGACTTCAACCATGGCCCCCTAAGTAGGTCGCAAATTTCTAGGAGGCTGATTGAACCCACGATGATTTGCTGGGAGATCGAGGTTGTGGATGACTACCTAAAGATCATGTCCTAGAATCTCATAATAACTCTAGATGAATACATCAAAATGTTTTTTAAATAATTCCAGGTTCTACTACTTCTCTTTGAGGGGCCTCGTGGTAATGATCAATGTGGGTTTCGGGTCCGCCTCACTACCAAGGCTTACTTGTTAAAATTCATCAAATTTGGCAGAGACTCCCTCTTCAAAGATCGGAGAGAATAATATAAATTATCTAATTCACTTATGAAGGAGGGTTCCTAAGTGGTAGTAATTTTCCTCTGAGTCAAAAGATCTTAATGGGAGGCCGGTACTAGCCTGAGCGGCAGTGGACACTACATTTGGGGACTCTTGTGTTGTTGAAACCTTAGCAATGAAGGATGTCAATCCAATCTTATTTAGTCATCGAACCCAGGGGCCACACATGACGATATCAAAGAAATAGTAGTGTGTCAGCTTTAGCATGTTTATCCCAGCTCGAAGAAACAATAAAGTATGACGTATTTTCATCACCATTGGGCAGACACCCCGATACCTCAATGGAGAAGGGAGCTCAGAGATCACCCTAGCCTGATTTGTGCAATAGTATGAGGTGATATTCTGGCATCACGTAGACTTGGGATTGTGCTCCCCCCTCATACTTGAAATGACTATGTATTGTCCCAGGTCTGGGATTGTAGCCTCAAATCGGTGGATTTGAAATATGTAGGCATCATCCAGATCTGTCCATGGGTCAGTCATAACCATAGCATGATGAACCCTGTTAGCCTAAATATTCATGCCCTTGCTATTATAATAGTAATCATCCATATAGAAGGATTCACAAGAGTAAACGGGATATTCCTCACCTTGAAGTATTCTCACATGACTATTAAGGGATTATTTGAGGAACTGGTGATGCGATGAGGGAACTACCACATGCAGGTGGAGCCACGGCCTGACCATCAATGCATTTCATGCAGAGTCCTATAAAACAACCATGAACTCAGTGCTGGAAACTAGGCCACCAAACTGGATCATTCTGTGAATATTGTTGAACGGTGTCTTTTATATCATATCATAACGTTGAATTTTCTAGTAAGAGGGACTTATATCATCCATGGACAAACCCCATTTTTCGTAGTGTCTAAGTTGGGATTATGTTAATCCTGGAGCCTCTATCAACAAGACAGTGACGAACCTCTATTCCATTAAAATGTCTAGTAATTTAGAGTATGAGAATGTCTTAAAGTATGGGAGGGCCTTCATCTTTTCCTGAGAATGAGAAAATGTCCTAGCATTCAGCGTGATCGATTGCCTCAACATGGAAGGCTTCTACTGCTGCTACCTTTGTCTCAAACTGAAGGGGGATCCTTAAAGCCTCGGAAAGGGCTTCACGCATATCTGCATAGAGGAAAATGTCCCCAAGGATGGATAAACTTTCTTAAATTATGGAATGATGTTTCAGACATCATACATCTATGCCAGGCATGAGCTTCAGCTTAGAGAATGTCCCTCTATAATAGGAGGTATGTTGGGCCCTTCCAACTTGATCAGTGACTGACTAGTTCAAGGAATATCACTATGTACACTATTTGAAACCTATGGAGTGTCCACCGGATGAGGGATAGATGACTAGGACCAGTCCATAATAGAGAGCGGCTGATCAGGATGTTGTGGAGGTGGCTCCGCCTAATCAATCAACACAAACGAGGGTAAAGGAGGGCCCGATGACACCAGATGAGATGGTTGCACTTGCTAAGATCTACACTGGGCTTGCTGCCTGGTTTCGGCATCATGCACATCTTGGATGTGAATAATTACAAAGTCAATCAGACGACCTATATTTTTATGGCTCTATCGATGGAGACGACGGCTTGGAACATTTGGAAGATCTTCCAAGCTATCATCACCATCTGAAATCATGTAGCATTTTACAAGCTCTCTGGTGTTCACAGAGGCATACCCTGGAATGTCACATGAAGAATAATCCACTACTAGACGAATCCTTGGAAGAATTTACATCTCTGTGGGCATGATGTTTTCGAGAGTATTAGATGACGATGACATTGGAAGGGGATATTGCTTTTCCTTGTGCCGCAGATGCATGGTTTTTTGGGAAGAGGGCGACTGAGCTATTGACGCTGAGGAACTGGTTGTGGCTGACGCATCATATTATGAAGGTTCAGGTTGATTTAGGCATGAAAACATATTACCATGGGCATGAGATAATTCCTTATGAGCCATCCCGTCATCAAACTTCTTGGAATCTCTCTTAGAAACATTATTCCACTCTCCCTCTCTGTCACTACTGCTATAGGGATTCAAAAATACACTTTCCAAATGTGCCAGAGTAGACCCCAACCTAACTATATTGTTGTTATCCTAGTCATTAAGCCAGTCCTTGAACACATAGCACTGTTTAAAGTCATTCCCTTAGATCCAGTGATAGGGGCAGTAGTTGGGGAGATCCGTGAGATCTGCCTCTTCTGGTCTCCTATATTCAGGTAAACATACAATTATCTTTTATAGGGAAATGTGGAAATAATCGGGGACCTGCGCCTCACTAAATTTGTATGTTAGATTTCTTCTATCATGGAAAGGGGCCCTGGGAGATTAACCATAATGTGGTCCTAGAGGATCCTGTGGAGCAGACAGAGCCAGATTATCTCTCCAAGGTAGTTGTGGAACGTTGCATGGGGGCACCTGCAAGTTCTAAGGTGGTAACTACTTGTCTAGAGGCTATTCCTGAGATGGAGGGCCTATATGAGTCTATGGAGATGGCTCCATTGGTAAAAAATCTAGTATCCTGGGCGCCTCTATTTGGGTCACCACTGTGGGCATAACCTTACTGGCCCTTCTTGTGTGAATCACTGGAGGCAATTAGCGTGCCTGTTTGGCATGCTGTAAGGCTTCCTTTAGGTGTTGGGACTTATCAGAGAAGTCTTGAAATCCCCTAGGGTAATTTTGGGTGATTATATAGGGGACCAATTCTGTCTTCACATTCCACACACACATCATCAGTAGTTTCTCCTAAGTCAGTGGCATGTCAATAGAGTATGAGAGCCCTTTCCATCGAGGGACAAAGTCTGTGACGTGATCATTGGGAATCAAATTGAACTTAATATGGTCCTCATTACTTGTCTTCTGAGTGGTCGAACTGAACTAGTAAATAAATTCCCTATGAAGATCTTCTCACTTGGTTATTAATCCAATGCGTAGCCTCTTGTACCCAATAAACATAGGTCCTTCCCATGCCTATATAAAGCATCGGAGATTTGTAGCCTCCTACTATGTTGGGGTTCCCAACATGGTCCATACATTTAAATGAAGAGGGACATATGCTACAGCGGGTCACTCATCCCATTAATAGGGGTGAAGGTGGGATTTTCGAAACTGGGGGTGCTTCCATATAATCCAACCACACTGGATACAACTTTCCATCAGGTGGGATTGTCAATTGTTGCGTCTCTAATGCCTAGTGGCGGGAAATTAGTGTCATCATGGGAACTTATGGGTGAGGGCTTCTATCATGATGGGTATCCCTAACCACCAGTGCATTGGAAGGTTCTCCAATATGATAAGTAGGCCCAATGACTCATGGAGTTTCTGGTAGGATGACCTACGTAGAAGCTGGGGGATCCTGAGCTAGGTCTCGAGGGTTGTCGTGTCACTCAGCTGGATTTGGTGACACATACCGCACCCTCCTTCCATAATTTCCCACCTCATCCCTATCTTCATGGGCGGGATGGTCAAGATCACCTATAGGCAATTCACCGGGGGGAAGTTGTGCCTACCACTACTACCCCAACTGGGGATCACTGATGTCTGGCAGCCGCTCTGCAGCGCGTTCAACAAGGAGGTCATTAACCGTCTTCTTTTTCTCTATGAGCTATCGATGAAATGTGGATTTTTAAATATCATCCTCCATCTTTTATACTAAACTAGATGGGTTGGAGGGTTTTACAGCTCCAAGGTGCTCCTTACCCTTGTTGAGATTTCGGTTGAGGGGCAATTCCTTGGTTGGTATGAGAAGACCCTGTAGATTTCTCTGCTGGTATGTAACCTTTCCTGATGGGTCCAAAATCTATGGAACTCCCCCAGGGGGGTAAGTTTTAACCAAGGAGTTTTACTTCTTTCTCTTCCTCATATAGATTGGTCATGTTAACCACACCTCTTCAAGGAGGCATATCCTCAATATCACCTGGAAAGTCGGCCCGACATCAGATGGAACTGATGTGGAGGGCCGCGTACTACACCCATCCATCGATCTGCACGTGGGAAGAGGCCACATTAATAAACCTACAATGATCTTTAAATATATAGACACATCCTTGTTAGTGGGTCTGATGGCAGCATGCAGACTCATGTTACTGGGCCATGGGGAGTGCAGCCAGATCCACCAAAAACTTTTTGTCCACTGTCTTTGATGTTCATCGAGATCATCAAGTAGGCCACTAATCTATGAAAAAGATGAAAATGCATCGCCCAAAGGGTCTGGCGAAAGCATCCAACTTCCACCTGGGTGAGAGACTCCAGTGCAATGATGTTTGGTCCTACGACTGGCCAAAACATCTCCCGGAATTTTTCTACTACAACAATGTCCCACAAGATCCTCATTCTCGATTCAGAATATGAACCTTCATTGCACCACTCCTCAATAAGAGGTGGCTGGGTTACCTGTAGTGGCACTGAGTATGATCGCTAAGATGGTAGGATATCTGGTGGATAAAATGGCGAGTGGGCAGAAAAGCCCCCAAATATCGAGATATCCTCTAAATAGTGATGTGACATGGCCACCACATCCTGATAAGACGTTCTTGTGACCTCATTTTATGGCATGGGGACTATAGTTTCTATCAATGGACCATGCTGTTGCTCATTCCCCATCAATACCCATAATAATTCCCTAAGATCTCTGATCGAGTTAGATAATGCTCTTGGGGATGATGGTGGCGATTGCATGGTCGGAACCTAGGGAGTGGCCAAAATTTTGTCCTCCTAGATGTATCTGTGCATGGAGGTAGTGATCCAGTGAACCTCGTATTCTGGAAGTATGAGGCTGATGCGGCTCATTCTTGCCCTAGCCCCTGACATGGAGGATCTAGGTGAGGGTTCCATTGCTGAGTCATATTCCGCATTAGAATATGAGAAGTAGACAACTTTAATCTCATTCTAAATCTTCACGTTATTTATTTTATGGCATCGATGACCTTCCTTCCTTCTTTGAGATGGCTCTTCAGGACATGATAGATTCTTGGTGTGAGGAGGCCCTTCTTCCACACTGGTGCTAGGGCAGAGAGGGCTTCTACATGAGTGAGCCCGGGTGCGTGGAGCACCTGGGAAAAAGACAAAGGGAAAATAAGGAGGACCTTAGTGTCCATTGGCTGACATGTGAAGAAGATCTACATTTGAAGTGCTGGAGTGAGTAGAAGCATGGGTGGTTCCTCCATTCTTATTTTCTTTTGCAGCATCAATGAGATGAGATTACTCTTACTGGTCAAGCTGAACATGGGTAGGACCTCCGTGTTAGGTGAAGATGAAGTCAGGCTAAACATCACTCCTCAAATTGCTGGGGTGAGGAGGACCCTTGTTGGTTAATATACGGACATAGGGAAGGCACCCACAGTAATCATTGATTGGATGTGTGACATCTCCAAGCCAACAGACTGTGGCTGGAGAAATGACTCCATACACAAAGACATTAGTGTGGATGAGGCTTCCATACCGAGTGTCACCACAGTGGGGAGGACCCTCATTCAGATTTATTGTGGTACATGTCAGACATCCAGGATGAGCATGAAAACATGGAGGACCCACATTCTCAATGGTGGTTGTTTGAGGAGGACCTCCATACTGGGTGTCATTGCTGCGGGTTGGTCTGCGTTGGGCATTTCCTGTGCCGAAAACTAGATGTGTCGACCCAGTCTACCCATAGGGTGGTTGGGGCCTCGATCCGAGTCGAGTGTCTACATGACCCTACATAGAATATATATTGAACTAATTGTAAATGATGGTGGTGGAAATAACCATAGTAGATGGTGATGTTGATGCCCCTCGACAGGCGTCCTACTCATCCTGAGCCAGAATCTGGCATTGGGTCAGCTGGACTGCGGATGTTAGTGCATGGTCATAACATACATGCTCCTCAACTCGTGGGGTCATGTGGTGGTGCTAGAGTGGCCTAGTGGGTGCCCCTAGGACAAGAAACTGACCAGTATGTCCAAGAAATCCCACAATTCATGAGCGTAGGGATGGCAGTAAATGAAGCATTCTGGGGAGAGGGTCCTGAAATAGTTGGGCATCAGAGTGGGGAGCTATGGATCCATGCGTGGCCCATGGCAGTGGCAGTGGTGATGAGGAGGATATGCCTCTAAATCCTGGAGGTCTATATCCTAAGTCAGGATTATCCCCTCATCCTCATTTCGTCAGAAGTGGTCATTTATCACCCTTTGTTGAATGAGCTCAAAAGGGGATATGGGGTGTGGGCGCCCAATATTTGTGGATGTGGAGACTGTCATTGAAGTAGTGGACCCACATGATATTGACATGTTGGGGATGCCCCAGCCCCTGCATCAATGGGTGGGTGGAGATATATTATCTCTTATGGAGTATCGGGTCCTGAATGGCAGGGATATTAAACCATTAGAGCTGAAACTAGGAAATCATTTCCCAGTACCCCTGCGCCATTCCATCTTCCATGGCTGGTGTGAAAGATTCACACTGAAAATGTCATAGATCAAGGTGTCCAATTTTTTAACTGCCCTAACTTCTAGTGAGTTTCACGCCAGGCCCATAATTTTCTTGGTGGGACCTGGTGTCAGATACAGGGATCTAGTGACATGCTCATCCACAGGTATCTCGAACGCTACTAATCATCATATTGAGGAGAAGAACCTCATTTCATGTTCACCATATCGGTTTCTGAACATTCATCGGGGTGTGAACATCCTTCTTTTTTGGAGGATGAGGGTGTGCTAACTGTTGTCCCACATTCCCTCATTTGAAAGGATGGTGACATCTGTCGCTTGATCGGGGACGTTTTCTCCATGATCGAAAAGGGATAATGGAATGTAAGTTTCTCCTTCTGTGGATTCCTCCTCAAAACTCATTACCTAGTCTAGGTCTCCCTCATAGATTAAGTCTTTTTTCATGAAACTCTTCCCAGTTCCATGTATTCATGGATACCAGTTAATTACACTACTTCTGGCAGGACATTCCATTGGTTCCAGTCATGGAAAAAACCATCGTTTGGGGGAGTAGTCACGTTGGACATCACTAGTGTGTCTGGACACAGAAACACTGGTTCTCCATGGTCTCTTCCCCTTATTACTGGGCTTCTCGAACAAGTTTTAGCATGAGGCATCCCATGTCGAATGTGGGGAATTATATGACATATGCATGTCTCTACAGTATTTCTCAACTTCCCATTTTTGACAAAAGGTATACTGCGAGTTTAACGTGTAGCGTAGATAGATGATACTGATCAGAAAACTAATAGTAGTGGATCAGATGGGTGAATCCCCTAGAAGGAACATTTATTCTAGGGATAACTCATAGTTAGTTACCCATGTGTTGTTAAGTGTAGTGAAATGGTGAATTTTCATGATCTCATTGGGATGTGGTGGCCGAGGTAAGAATCCAGATGGATGATGGTGGATTGAATAAACTATTTGTGGAATGAGATAGAACTGTGATGATGATGACAATAGTATTGGGCTTAAAAATCAGAGAGTCTTCCTACGTGTCCCTGTGGTAGGGAATCAATGTCTGCATTGTTCGGAAGGGCGATGGAACACCTAAAGAGGTAGCTCGAATGGATGAGACCTAGTGGAAGTCGAACCTCCATGTTGGGGAATGAACTTCCCGAAACACATAAGCTCAAGGGAAAGACTAAGATGGGACAAGGTTGATGAGATTGGGCCCGAGGAAGGATTCCAACATACCTTGCATTGACAAGGATCAATGTCCACATAGTTTAGGGTGTGGGCATATGATCAGGGTGTGCGCAGAGGATATCGACCTGAGGATATACTAAGACTTATACATGGTTAATAGCCCGAGGATGGTCTGATGCCACTGGGATGAACAATGGATGTGGGTCCCAACAAAGAGATGACAATGACTTTCCATAGATTATAGAGTACAATGGATTACCACTGGATTGGGATTACAAAGGCTTACCGCTAATTGGTGTGGACAATGACTTACTGTCAATTGGGGTACAAGAGCTTATCATCAATTGGTGATCACAACGGCTTACCGCTTATTGGGGTTCACAATTGAATACCACTGGATGGGGATCACAATGGATTATGGCTGGATGGGAATTACAACGTTTTACCATTGATTGGGGTTTGAACCTCAAGGAGGCTTCCTACATACCTTTTCTTGGAGACAAGGTTCAAAGCCTACATAGTTAAAATTGGTGCAATTTAATGTATTTCTGAATGAAAGGGGGTGTATATTTTAACGTCTTGTTGGAAGAGGGTAAGTAGAAGTGAAGTGTTTGGGATTTTCTAGTGAACTAATGTCGAGTGGTTAGGACCAAGGGTTGTAGGGTTGAACCATAGGAAGGCTTCCTACATACCTTCCATTGGATAAGATAAAATTCCACATAGTTCAGAAGAGATATGAGGGATTAAACTCTACGGTTTTCTGAAAAGGATGCCATTATCAATTCTTACTCTAATCCCACATGAGTCACACTTAGTGTGAGGATCAAGAGGTATAAAGGACTTGACGATCACATCGTGAAAGGCATCTTAGTGGTATGTGGAGTGGGTCTTACATGTGGTTAGCCACTAAAAAAGGAAACAGGGGAATCCGAGTGGTTCACAGCCCAGGGAGAAATAATGGTTTTCAAGTGGTTCGTAGCCTTGAGAGATTGTGATTGGGACTCAATATAGGATGGAGTCTCAGGTTGTGACAAGGACCAAAGAGAGAGGGATTTGGAATGAAATAGATCAGGGTCATGTTGAATATCCCCACTCTTGTCTTTAGAACTGAAGAAGAAATGAGGAGTATGGGTACTACCTCCTACATGAAATCTAGGGTCTTACACCAAGATGGTTTCCATTCCCAATGGATATGCGCCTCTGTAGAAAAAAGGATATCATTAAATGTGAAGAAGATATCACTCCCATGGAGATGCGCGGGCATTGAGAATGTCTGATATGGCACTCCCCATGTAGAAGGCTTGGGGTGAGGCCACAATTTAATTTCATGTGCTAAGGATGATGGCACTTGGCAGTTTAACCACATGGAGCTCAGATGAAGTGGGTTCACTCTGCACCCCTAGGACATATATAACCAGCATGATTTAACCCAGGGTGCAGGTAAGGCACAAAAAATTCCATGAAAAGGGGGTGTCATGGGGTGATCCATTGAGGGTCCCACATTAGCGTAGCTATGCGAAGAATCAATAGATATTATCATGTTTGGGTGCCACTAAGGAGCGACAACGGTGGATGGGGATTATTAATGGAAGCTAGCTATAATGTATTCCTTATGTATGGCCATGACGGAATCCTAAATACCTAGTGAGTTGAGTAATATAATTGGGTCCAACACCTATGCCCACGTTCACAAGAGGGATAACACCAAGGGCATGGGAATCAGTCCGAAAAAATGGAGATGATAATTTTGAATCATATGCCTGACACTTGGAAAGGGATGGGGGTGGTGTGGCGATGGAGGATAACTATTTACCATGTTTGAAACACCAAAACCATATCATATTTTCCTAAATTGGGCACAAAAAATGAGGGTTGACTGTTGATTATGTTCAAAACACAGGACCTGACACAAATTGTCATCCAAATTCTATTGGGTTGTTGGCCCAGAATGGTTGGTGAGTTGATGCGGGTTGGGACTAGGACATTAGGGGGTCCCCTTAGACCTGAAATAAGATGAAGATCCTAATGTAGGACATTCAAAGCATGAGGTGGAGTTATGGAATGTTTGAAGGGATTCCAATGCTCAAGAAATTACTCCACATTTATCTTGGCATGAGGAATCTTATGCTTAGCACATAAGGAACCTCTTATTTGGAACAAAAGGTATCCTATTATTGAATTATAGGGTATACAATAGATTATAGTCATGTATAATGGACAATTGGCATCTTATGATTGGCTTATAAGGCATCTCTTATGAGGCATCCTATACTTTTCACATAGGGAGTACTACAGTTTATAGTCATATAGATAGGACTATTGGAATCTTATGCTTAGAGCATAAGGAATCTCTTCTTTGGAGCAGGATGCATCCAATATTTTTTCCATAGGGAGTAATACAATATATAGTCATCTAGATATGAATATTAGGCATAAGGTGCCTCGAAATGGTTGGTGTTGGGACTTATGCTAGGGAGGCCCTTTCTAGTGGATCCTGACATAGAAGTTGGGAGAAAGGGTTGGGATGAGTTTCTTGAGGAATTTTACGACTCAAGGTACTCGTGGAATTAATGATAAGAATCTCAACTCATGGAATGGGAAATTAACCAAGAGGAATATTAAAACTCAAATGTGTTTCATGGATAGTGGGAGAGTATCTCAAATCATTGTATTCCATATGTGGAAGGTGGGAACACATAAGGGTGCAATGGAAAATGCCAACATTCCAGATGAAAAATTTCTCCATGAGACACTCCATTTTTCATGGGGTAAGTGACATTAATTAAGGGACCAACATAGAGGGCTGGGACTGTAACCCAACATTGATCACGAGCAGGGGTGCAGGGGAAAATCCCCTACGGTATGGAGCCGCGAGCACATTCTTATAGTGTATTTCACGTAAGATAGGCTACACACAAGATGGGTTGCTTGTAATATTGGACTGTGTGGGATAGGTGGGTTCAAGACTCGATACCTTGGTACTGTTGCGAGAAATATTGATGTCATGAGAGCAAGATTGATTATTTTGTGTGAAAGAATGGAAACTTGCGTGAAATTGAATTAGCAAGAAAAGAGGTTGGGAGAGGATCAAACCACCGTGGGCCCGTAAGAAAGTTGACCCATATGGGACATGTTGTGAAAGATCTAACAGGAAGGGTTCCATTCTTTCACACATGCACAGATGTGGCGTACTTACACACAGTAGAGTGGTGGGCATCCTATTGTGACCTCCCTCATGGGAAGTGGGTGGGGGGGACTTCAATTTATAGTCGAACTCGAGAGTAGTTGCACGTAAGATTTTGGGAGAAAACGTGATATTACATGCACCCTATGGTGGGATTGTGCTCGAAGGGTAATTTGATGTCACATTGGGTGCATAAGATTCTTGATCACAGATTCTAATCTTGTGCACACATCTCAAAACATTCGTTCACCTTCCTTGGATGTTTTTTGGGTGGCCTGGGTGGAAGATGACATCTAATTGGTGCATAAAATTCATGAAAGGAAAGTTGTGCACATGATTTTTTTTGTTGTACGCAAGAGTATATTATTTCACACAAAACATCCATTCTTGCATGCACGATTTTAAATCTTGTGCTCAAAACCACACTTTTCCACAAAATCATCTTGGATGGCCATTTCTAGAATCCTGACATCAAACAACCATAACTTCAGATCTGTAACTGCGTTCTATCTCAACAACTAGTCAAATCAAAACATTCGAAATGATCTATGCTGAGATATCGTGTTTGGAAGCATTTAGTAAAATTACATGGGAACATTTTCTAGTTCCAGTAGTATCTTCATGATGAATCACATGTCGTTGACTGGTGAGAGTTGGATACCAAGGACGACACAAAGTTCGTCGAGTGGATGGTGGAGATTTAGGATCATAAAGATAATGTTATATGTGGGTGGGCCATTCCTTTGGTTCATATTTTTTGGAGGAATGGTTGCCTGGAGGAGAGTACATGGGATCGAGAAATGCATATGTGTTCCCAGTACCCTGAGTTGTTTTGAGTTTTGATTATGTTATTTTCTGATTATGTGACTATCGAACCTTGTTGATATAGATGATAATTCTAATAGAAAAATAAAACACATATATTATATGTTGAGATCTTGATATATGGACTTAAAAGGTGTTTGGGATCAACAACTCTAGTAGCTGTGTTTTCCTTCAACACAAATTTTCACTAGAGTATTAAGATGTCTCTTTATGAAGACCTATATGAAATTAGTTTAAAAATAAAATATACCATGATTAAAATTTATAAAAAATATATTGGGACCTAAGCTAGATAGAGAAATTTAAATGAAGGTTATATCCATTCAGAAACACATAAGGGTATAACAAATCTGGAAAAAATGTTATATTGAAAACCATCAAACCAATCAAGAATTTAAATAGATGAGAAGGTATTTAAATGAGTTTATCCATTGATTAATGTCAGGAGATATAAAAAAAATTGGAAACAATTCCATATTTATATCAACCCCTTTTAAATTATAGATCATATTGGGATCCTAGCTTAACACTTGGTGTATCCACCGAACCTCTCTCATCATTCCAATGTCCTTTTCTATCTCTCATGAGGATGTGCATACATGATACATTACACAAACTAATCTCCATGTTTTTACCATAGATGAATCATCTTTACTATGTGGAATAAACATTGTATTTTCTTCAAAACACAACCACTCACCTTGTCAAATTTGTTTTATCGAAACCACCATCTTGAAGAAGATATGTGGGAACATGACGATGAAATGATGTACAAGTATCCTATATTGTTTTTAAAATGTGTTGGAATTTCATGGGAAATTTTAATTGGGTGGGGGGTGTTAATGTAAGAACTTGATTTTTTATGAAATAAATTTTCCTAAATAAATTAAATTTATTTTATATCTTGCGTTACACGCAACACCACGTTTTATATAACCCTAGTATATAATTAATATTATTATTTAAGAATAACTAATATAACTTAGCCATTAAATATTTTTTGTACGAATATGAATAAAAATTTTTTAAATATTATTTATAATGGATTTATATAATGAAATCATACTTAATAAAAATTATATAGTTTTTTAGTAAAGTCTTAAATGTTTTGAATGTACAATTTTCTAAAAAAAGAAATATTTTTAAAATTTTTTAAGAATATCATAAATAAAACAATTTCCACTGATAAATAATTTATTTTAAAAAATAAAATTCAGTTTATAAGTATAAATGTCTAAATTATCTTAGAGTTATTTTTTATATTTTTTTGGAAATTTTAAATTTTTTATGTAATAATGTATAATACTTTTTTTATTAGGAATTTTCTTTTCATAAAAGAATATAAATAAATAAAAATTGTTCTAATCATATTTTCAAAATATAAATAGTCTAATTATATATCTATTAATTCAATTTATGTCATTTTAATCAATTTCATTTAGAATTTTGATATAATATTTTTAAAACTTCTGAATATTTTTTTATTGAGAAACCGCTTATTCTTCATATCTATGTGTTTCATTTTAAAATATAATTTTCTAGTCAATTGAATTTAATTTGTAAAAATAGATCAACTATTTTTTATCAAAAAAAAATAATTTTATCTAATGATTTAAACATATTTTTTACTATAATTTATAGTTAAAACATTAAAAATTGATTGATGTGGTTATGGATAAAAGGTGTTTACCAGGGGATTAAATTAAAATTATAAATGGAAAATAACCTAGAAGATTATTCATAATCCAATTTATGGATATCGTTAGAAACTATAAACATAAAAAATAATCATGAACCATTTGAATCCTTTTGTAAATTTAATATTTTGGTTACACTTTATTTCATTCAAAAATTCCATGTGTGTCTTCTCGCCCAATTATAAATCAAACCACCCTATCCTCACCTCTATACAATTCCAAAATGATTTTATTTATTCAATAAATACCCAAAAATATTACTTATAACCTAATACACCTTCTAGAATCCTTTGGTTTATTTGGAAATCCATCTATCATGGCGATATGTACAATCCTAAATAGGTTCTCCAAAGAAGAGGCAAGATTTATACCTCATGTTTTGGTTTATTCCCTCCTTCAACAAAATAAAATAATATAAAATTATTTGGATATAATAAAACCATTATATCCCATATAATTAAATGTTATTTTTTTAATTTAATAACCTATATCCATAACCTCTTCCATTAAATGGAAAATAGTAGATTCGATCATGTGTAAAGTGGACTACTTTCTCGCGAACCGATGCTATTCATTTTCCATTACCCATCACATGGAAATATATAATGGTTTAATTATTGTATATATATATTATATTTATGATATTATTATACCTCAATAAATAATATTCAATATCTACATTACTATCACTCAACAAGTTGGAAAACAATAATGTCTCTCCTGTGTTTGACGAACTACCACCTCGCAAAGCTATGTGATTCGTTTTTCCCTAAATATTTTCATGGAAGGTGATAAATATATATTTAATGATTAAATGTGATATATTTTCAAATAAAATTATTATGGAATGTTAATATATTATTTACTATTCTTTTACCCATCGATAAAATTGAAGCAACATTATTACATACTGAAGACATTCTGTCTCCATAAATTGTGTAATTAATTTTAAATATATAACATTAATAGATTTCTATAAATAAATATGTAATAAATATATATTATTTTTATATCATTATTAATATACTTTTTAGGATAGATCCATTATATTAGTGGAAGAATCGATGTTAGTAGACCAAATCACAAATGAAAAAATAACATATATTACACAAAGCATGATTTTAATAATGAATTTTCATTAAAAAGGTAATAAAAGGTAATAAATATATCCTATATGGTATGATAAATATAGTTTTGGTTAATTAAAATATTTATAAAGAAATAGTTTTTTTATAAAAGCTGTTTTAATGTGTAAGAAATATATTAGAACATAAGGTAGGGGGTTTCTGTTTCACGATAATTTTCATTGAGACAAATGTCATATTAACCATATCATTCATTTATGTAGTTTATTTGATTCCCGTTAATTTAACTTATTATTCTTTTATTGAATTTAATTTTTTTAATAACATAATAATTTAAGGATATATCTTTTATTGGGTTTATGGATCAAAAGCTACCATTACGATAAGTGATTTTTTATCAATTTTCCTTCTTTAAAACACATGTTATGTTATGGACCTATATTTTTTTGTGAGGTGTATATTATACCACATTTAAATGTTTTTATATGGTCATGGTCCTCTATGATCCATTACTCTGTCCAAATCCAGTGTTTGAGGTGTTTTGGCCGGCAATGGTAGATCATTTCATGAGTTTTCCAAAATTACATTTTTTCTTCCCTAGATCATCATCAGTAACTCAGGGTGCCCAGAGGTTAGGGTGTTGATAGGTTAGGGCATCGGGGTATCAGGTCATCAGTAGGAAAATGTATTAGTAGGTATGGCGTCAATGAGTGGTGTAAGTGAGTCATGTTAGTGACTCAATATTTGTTGGAAAGAATACAGACTAGTGTCGGTGATTTGTGTCAGTGACTATTATTAGTTAGTCAATAATCAGTGACTCACTGTCGGTTACCCATCTCAGTGACTCACCCATCGATGAGTAATTTATAGACTTTTCCAGTTTTCCTAGTTTCACCCCTCTTATGTTTTAGTTTATGTAAATTGAGTTTTAAATCTTGATTGAGATTTCGTAAAAAAGTTTTAATGGATATTAATTATATATTTGAAATCCATACACTTTGGGGACATTGAAATATTCAAACTAGGTAATCTTGATCACAATTTGATATTAATGGCCCTTGGAACTGCACACTTTAATTGATATAAGATCTAGATCTTCTGAACCGGGATCTTATCTTCCCACTGTGTATTCTTTTTCTCATGGTGTGCACATATACATTCTTCCCTTAAAAGTTATATGTTGTATTGGGTATTTCGGACCTAGTTTTACTTAGAGTATTTACTTCTACTCATGCACCCCTATTTTTGGGAAATAATGAATTATATATCATCTATTTCTTCAGGTTGGATTCCATCAGTCTTTATTTCTTTTGTATCATGTGAGGTGGGTAAGAAAATTTTACATTGTGTTTATGGTTTAATATTAGTTTTATGATTATAATCTTACCTGTTACAATTATAATTGGACTTGTTACGATAACAAGTTTTTTTACCTTAGTAATAAATGAGGGGTTTGTAATAAGATGATGATTATTGCGATGTTTTATCTATTATCCATTATCCATATTATGGGTTGTATTCCATATTAAAATCATGACTGTTGGTGGTCTTTATTTACTAACAAGCAATGCTTTACACTTGATATGTATCCCCTATTGAACTCTGGGATTGGGAATTTTACTAAACATTTATACCTGGTTAAATAAATGAATTCTTATGATAAAACATGTTATGTGATAACACTTAATTTATCAAATATTAATTAAATAATTAATTAGTTAAATCTAAATACCTGTTTTCTTGTTCTATGTAGCTATATGACGTGTGTGAATCCTTTCTGTCTTGTGCTTCATACTGGTTGTGAGGTGCTTCTGTTGAGGGCATGACGGTGTGTGAAGATGGTTTGAGGGTGAAATGGAATCTCAGTTTGATATATTGATTTATTGTGGAATGAATGAATTTGTTAAATAATTGGTTATCATCATGGTTTTTTCAAGGTTTTTGGGCATGGTTTTTTTGTGTAGTGGGAATGAAATTTTGTTGATCTTTTTTTATTTGTGATATATGTTGATTTTAATTTAGTGGGGCTACCGAAGATAGTTTTGGAGGGATAATTTGAAATAATAATGGTGTTACCTGGAATTAGCCTTTCACCTAGAGTTTTCAATGACATTTCTAATTTGTTTCTAGGTTATGATGTAACACGTTGTGCACTATGTTTGGTGTATTCCCAGGTAGATATGGAATTAATAAATAAATAAATTTTTAATGAATAATGATAATTGGTTAAATGAATTAGATGAGGTTATGAATTGAGTCTATGGCTGGATTTTTGGTAATACTTTAGAAGTAGTAAAAAGGGTAGTTTACTATGGGCTGGTTGTTTGTTTTGAAAACCCATAGGTTGGTCAGTGTGTTTGGTCCCTATATTTATATAAATTTAGTTCCTCATGATTTCTATACACACCGAACCCGTGTTGAGAACTATGTTCCAAAACCCTCCATTGTCATAGGGGATGGTGTACTTTCCTAACATCCTGGTGGGAGGATGGATGGATGGTCATAGGATATTCTATACTCCCTCTACTAGGTATTGGTAGCCAAAGACTCATTGGCCAGTTTAGGGTGTAGTTTTGCGGACCATGTGTTTCCAGGCAGTGTGTGATGTGCTAATGGCATAGGTTTTTTTGGGTGGGGTGTAGTATGTGGCATTGGTGTGTGCGGGAAGGCTGTGATAGTGGGGAATTTGAAGGAATGTGGTAGTGTCAATATGATCACCATTATTGATGAGTAGTTAACCCATGGGAAGTGGTGTGGGGTAACCAAATATAGTTGTGATAACTAATTCACTTTACATTACTTGTTTTATTTGGAGAGTGTTCCTTTGTGAGATTTAGAATGGATGGTATACATTTTTAGGTGCTTTTGGGTTTTGATTTTTTCTCATGTGGAATTAGTATGCTTATCCACATGTGCAAGAGAGACATTGGGATTTCCCTACGAAGTATTATTTTATACTCACCCTACATATATAAAACTATTTTAATGTTTCTAGGGAGATTAAATTGAATGTAATGGTCCCTTCTGGCTTAGGCATCTGGATAGTTGTTGTGTCATTTCCCATCCATGTTCCTTTAGTATTTAATTATTTAACTTTCTTTTTATTTCTAGTAGTTTTATTTTAATATGAATGTGATATGGATTCTTTGATTCATTCATATATATATCTTTGAGTTATTTTGATGTTGATATATTTTATCTCCTAAAATTGGTTATTATAAATAGGATAATTCCTCCCATTTTTTGTGATTTTTATACCCTTGTTGATGGTTTCCACCTCCTGGAATACTGGAGGAAGGACATGGGGGTCATTTTCCCTTTTTCACCTTTTAGAAGGAATATCATGTCACTTTAGCATCCCCTCCCTCATCTTGAAGAAGGAGGGTTTTGAATGAATGCTATGAGAGGTGATGGCTGAGAAATAGGTTGATGTTTGGAGTTCAAAATAGTGAGGAATGCATGGGATGGTAGGGAAATACTATTAAGTGATCATGGTGGATGAAATAGGCTTTGGAAGACCGACAATGACATTGTATTTTAGGGCCCCTTGTGATCCGATGTAATGGCTCAGAGATTATCATATGACCAAGTGAGGCTGCACTGTTTTGGGGTAGAGACCCTAAGAATAGTACATGCATCATGATTATTTGTGTTCTTGTTTGTTATGGGAGGTTTTTTGAAGTTAAAATAAATAATAAGTTAAAATGAATCTTAAATAAAATCTATACTAATCAAGCTATGGATTTCCTTGTTTACCTTTCAGTTATAGAAACCAGTCATCATCATTGATTGGACTAGGAAGTGGAGGTTCTGTTGGAAAATATAGCTATTATGTGGGTGGTTGATCCAGAAGAGAAGGAAAAACAGTGGAAGAGAATGTCAAATTCTTTCTTATGACAAACTATGGAAAAGTACAAGGAATGTGTCTTGTAAATGGAAATGTAGAGCTCGATTAAGGAGCTTGAGATCACCTTCAGCCTAATTCGAGCTCTGACATAGTACCCTAAACTTTTGGGGCTTAGAATGACATGGGGTTATGTGTGTCACAGGTATAATCTCTACCTAGGGGATAGGAAATAGACTGATTTGATGTTGATTGATTTTAAGAATATGACTTAGGAATACTTTCATTATTCTGACATGAAGGATGTGAAGCGATTGGAGATACTCTCCCTATAACAGGGTAGATTTTCAGTAAAAGAACATGGGATCGAGTTGGAGGATCACCTTCACATTTATCTAGATGTCCTTCCATATAAGGAGTATTAGGTGAGATGTTTTGAGGGGGAACTTTGTCCTTCCATCCAGTACATAGATTCTCCCTTCACCTTACAGACACACCTAGTGGTCCAGAATAATGCTAAGGTAGTGGAGAGAATGTACTCATTTGGAGGTCTACTATGAGTGGGGAGCCTGTAGGGACCTATGAAGGGAAAGGCATCCAACATTAGGCCTCATGATCTAGATATTTTCATGTTTCATCCAGTAGGGAGTCGACCACACCAGTTTTAATTTCATCCTTTTGGTACTTGTGAGTGTCCCATAGGCTTGGGACCATGTAGTTTCACATGTGGAGGCCACAAGAACCTTCAGAGTCAGTTCCTAGTTTTATCATTATGGTGGAGGTGGTCAGGCTCGGTGCTAGCCTTAGTAGTTATTTTTAGAAAATCCATTTTAGATGGGGGATAACAGGATCCTTCTCCACTGAGGGGAGATTGAGTAGACAGAGTCCAAAAAAAATGTGTCCCTGAGGGTCCTCAACCAAGAAGTGACCGAGAAAGAGGTCAATAGAAAAGGGGCAGAGGAGTTGGGCATGGTCAGTTTCATGTTTTAGAGGAAACAGTTCCATTGGGGCCAAAAATAATTTGAGGTACGATCGGTGTGTTCAGTACTCTTTCTTATTCTTTTATGATCCAAGAAACTCATAATACATCATTTCACCATCTAAGTCCAGTGTTTTGGTACCAAAAATGGATAATCATTCCATTCACATAGTGTTGAGTACCCTAGTAAGAGTTTAGACCAGCTTGTTTTATGGTTTATAGGTATGTATAATTATTTGGTGGTGCTTCAGTTCAGTGGGGATATGATTCTTTCAGAGTTATAGCCATATGATTCCATCCATGGAATCGACCAATTGTTTTCCATGCATGATATTACATAGCACTTCCTGAGGAGTGTCATGTTTTCAGACATGGATAGATTGCATTTATCTTTCATTTTTGAGTAGAGCTATTAGGAAGGTAGTTTGCATAAGGAGCCTCTTTATTCCATGTTGGATGATCTGTTAGTGAAATCAGTTGATAATAAGATGTTAAGTGTTACTAGAGTTGTTGGGGTGTTCATGGATGTTTTCCTGAGGAGTTTGTGACTCTACCCCCTCGACGTGACATTGAGTTACATTTATACATGTAATCTGGGGCTTCCCCAACTTCGATGGATTCTTATCGGATGACACCTTCTAAGATGCGGGAGATAAGGATTCAGATTGATGATATGAGGAATAAGGAATTTATTCGAACCGGTGTTTTGTTGTGGGGTGCTCCATTCATGTTTTTAAAGAAGGTGTATTGTTGTATGAGGCTATGTATTGACTGTTAGAGGTTGAATAAGGTAATTGTAAATAATACTTACCCTCTCCCGAGGATAGAAGATCTTTTTGACCAGCTAAGGGGAGAAAGATGGTTCTATAAGATAGATATGAGGTATGGATATCACCAGTTGAGGGTGGAGGAGGATGGTATCTTGATGACTAATTTCAGGTGAAGGTACGAGAACATGGATTAAGGGATTATTCTATTTAGTGTTACGAACACACCAGCCATGTTCATTGGACTGATGAATGGTATCTTCAGTGAGTTCCTATACTGGTTCATTTTTGTATTCCTCAATGAAATTTTGATCTTATTAAAGTCATAAGAAGAGAATACAGAGCATATCTGGACTATCCTAGATGTCCTTCCACCACATCATCTCGACAGAATTCTATCAATGTGTACGTTTTGGACCGGAGAGGTGCACATACAAGTTCATTTATTGACTCAGCATGGGATATTAATGGTCCTGTTAATGGTCGAAGCAATTTTATATTAGGTTCCACCCAAGAATGTGGTAGAGGATTTCATTTTTCTTAGTCTGGTAGGCTATTAATAGATATTTGTACCCAATTTCACTAGAGTAGTATATCTTTTTATAGCTATAATCATAAAGGACAAATCATTTGTGTAGAGTGAGAGGTGTCATACATATTTTAGAAACATAAAGTGTAATTTGGTAAGTGCTCAAGTGCTCCAGTTTCCATAGGAAGGGGTGATGTTTGATGTTTATTGTGATGATTTGCCTCTAGGATTAGGCTGGGTGCTGATGAAACAATGGGGAGTGACCACGTATTTCTCTAGGACATTATTTCCCTATAAATGTAACTATGCCACCCATGATCTGGAGATATTGGCGGCCATGTTAGTGCCGAAGTTGTGGGGAAATTACCTCATTAGGGAGTGATTTTTCGTGTTCACAGATCACAAGAGCTTGATGTATATCTTTTCCCAACAGGATATAAACATGTGGTAGTAGTGGTTGATGGATTTTATTCAATAATATGATTTTGAGATATCCAACACCCATGGAAATGGGAATTCTATTACCGATACGTTGAGTAGGAAGTCATAGAATGAGGTAGTTCATGAATATAAAACACCTGGAGGGTGGTGGAGGAGTTGGATGCCGTGAACTAAAGTGATGAACTGGATGGTGACATATTACTTTTATTTTTGATGATGGAACAATGATCTCTAATCAGAAGTTGAGGGAGTCTCAGTGGGGAGTCTCGAAGGTAGAGGTGATGCTTTATCGTATTGACTTGGGTGTTGCTCCGGAGGGGTGGTTATAGGATGGATGGAATTGGATGTTGTTCCATGGAAATGTTTCTGTCCTAGTGGTGATGCATGAGGTAGTTATCAGTGAGTTTATAAGATCACCCTTAGCAGTACACCTTCCAGTTTCCAAAATATACCTCAGTTGGAGAGAGCTGTTTTTGTGGCATGGGATAAAGTAGGTTGTGACGATGTTTCTGGCGATGTGCTTGGTGAGCCATCAAGTGAAGGCTTGGAATCATGTTCTCGGTGATTTTTTGCATCCCTTATATGATCCCAAGTGGAAGTGGGATGAAATATCAATTAATTTCATCATAGGATTACCAAGGGATGAAAGAGGATGCGATGGAATCTGGGTAGTACTGGATCGTCTGATGAAATCTACTCAATTCTAAGCAACCATGGAGTCTGGTATAGTGGATGGATTTTCATGAAGTTATGTATTTTAGGTTGTGCGACTACATGGGGTTCTGAGATCCATAGTATCATATAGGGATATTTTTTTACCTCATGAGTCTTGAGGTGATTGTAGCATGCTTTTGCCACTCATTTTTTTCTGAACACTTTTTCCACCCTTAGACAGAAGGGATGATGGAACGGACAATCCAAACAATATAGGACTTGTTATGGGCATCCATCATGGATTTTGGTGGAATATGAACATGAAAAATGCCCTTAGTAGAGTTTTCTAAAAATAATATCCATCATTCTTCTATTGATATGGCTCTGTTTGAGGCCTTGTATGTGAGACTATGTCGTTCAACTATTTTCTAGATAGAAGTTGGGGAGGTATCAGTTCTTGGACCGAGCATGGTGTAGATTAAGATTGAGAAGATGAAACTTTTCTGTGAGAGGATGAAGTATTCCCAAGGCACTAAGAATTTTTATTCTGATCAGAGGAGGAGGAACATGGAGTTCATGGTTGGGGACCATGTTTTCATGATGGTTTCCACATGACATAGGATGTTAAGGATTGGCCGAGTGAGAAATATTTCTCCTAGGTTCATCGTACCCTTCAATGTGTTCGGTGAGTTTGCAGGGTGTGACACACACCTGTCACATGGCATGGGAAAATGAAAAATTTTATGTTGTCCTAGGGAAGTATAGTGGTATATCAATGTCTTATCACATGAGGAGTGTCACAGTTGGTTCAATCAAAAATTATAATTCACCTAATATAATTATTTTTGTTATTTTGAAAAATGTGGAATAATGCAATGTGGAATTTAAATATAAATATATATGTAGAAAAAATGCATATTTTGTAGAAAGGTCTTGGTCCTAGTATTGATAACATAGGTTCATTCATTATTTATTTAATGTTTAAATTATATTTGATATTTTTTTCAAAAACATCATTAAAAAATTACATTCCCTTGATTTATTAGGTGTGTTATTTTAGCATCCAACTGGCACACCAAACCAAACCTCCTCCAGTAGTAATGTAGGGTAACAACTCAACCTAAAATCTTATTCCTAATTATCCGGACTCCACCGTATACAGTTTCATCCCTTATGGCAACCCCAACTACACCATATGACAGTTTTTCCAAAGATAAGGGAGGTAAAATGATGAATCAATGTAAATGAGTCGATTCATAAATAGTGCTGTGGTAGACGAATGCCACACCCATGAAATATACCCATATCCACCAAAAATATATTTATAAACATTTTTAATTTATGTGAAATAAATAATAACACTATAAATCCTCCCCCCAGAGCGAAGCCTCGGGTTAGTCACATGCCATTACGCAGTGAGTATAGATCATGATGGAAAGATGGTTAAGAGAGAGTGAGAGAGTAATAAGATTAGTGGTGGAAGATGGAAATTAAAAAAATCTAATTAAAAATATTAATTCATTAAATGAAAATAAAACTAAAAAAAATATAGAATGTAAAAAATCATATGCATTAGCCCCAGGCTTTCCTCTCTGGTCTAGGCTTCATCGGAATTCATTTACTTTTTTGTGTCGATAAGTACACGACTTGTACTTGGGGTACAAGACTTTTATCCCCATTGAATGGGAAAATATTATTCCATAGTATTCTTGATAGTATTTAGAAATTTAATTTCTTTTATTTCATGAATATTTCATAATATTTACAAATGTTGTCAGATTTTTACGATTTATTTACCGAACACCTCATTTTATTCTAAATGTTTCATAAATTTTCTCATTGATTGAGCCATTCAATTAATTTCATAATGAAGGAATATTAAATTGAAATTTATAATGGGTTCTAGTTTATGAGTTGGATTTAAAAAAAGTGTAATTAATTAATTTGGATACGTGGTTCCTCAGTTATGGCTCCATTAGTGATGTAGGGACGATAATGTTGTCCAGAAATCTGTTTCACTAAGAATGATTTTTTTGGGGCCATAGAATTTCGAATCAAGATCTGATCTATTTGGCAATTAATTATCCACCAAATAAATGTTTCTATAAAAATTTAATCACACAATTTGATTCAAAATTTAAAAATATAATATTGAAATACTAAATTCATGAAAATATGTTAAAATCTAGAATTAGGCCATATTTTCATTTAAGCATTTAATAATTCAAAAAAAAATATGTGATAAATTCTTATTAAATTACACTATGGTGGGTTTAAAATAGTATAATTATCAAATAAAATATGAACATAAATTCTCTCTATCAAATTCCCCCATGTTTAAACAATGCTTGTCCTCAAGCATAAGATCTCAACATGGAATTCATAGGACTCAAATTTTACCAATATTTGAATTTCAACATAGTATAAATGAATCATTTTTTATTGTAAAATTATTTTTTAATATTTCACATAAAGTGTCAATTTATTTATTCATTTTAAATGATATAATCAATTAATGTATTTTACTTCTCCCCTTTGCAAATTGAGGGAACTTCTCCTTTCATTATATCATGTTCCTCAATTCATTATTATTAAACAAGTCAAGTCATGTTTTACAGCACTTTAATATTTTCTCTCATATCTCATGATACAATTCAAGTAGAGTAATTCTCATATCATTAGAACATTCTCCTTATACATAGGCTCGTCAATAAACTAATGTATCTACTTTGTAATGAAAAAAGGCACATAAAATCCTAAGGACTTGAAATAAAGGTTCAAATTACTCTGAGGCTTAATGTTGATAGGATTGGATGTATTAAAAACAAAGACATAAGGAGGAGGATGATCTCTTAATTATAGTGTAGGATATAAAAAGTAAATGTGTAATTTAATTCTACCCTTCAATGCAGAAACACACACTTTCTCAAATATTCAAAGTCAGGTCAGGATCAAATTAATCATAATGAATGATTTGTGCACCCTCTTGATTTTTTTACATTTATAATTTTTTTTATTTTTTTCAAACGTTATTATAAGATAGAACCTCACATTAATTACCTTACCACATACGATTAGAAGACTTCCAGTCTATAAAATGGTGATTTTTGGTTTTCCCAACTCCAAACCCTATTTTTATTTATTTTTTCATTTCATATCTATATTTTTTTTATTCAATAGTAGATAACAATAATGACTACAATGAATTATTCAAATGACCTTTCTCATTACCCCAAAATATCACCCCACACTTTTTCCTTACTATTTAAATCATCCCTTCCACCATGACTCCTTTCACCCTCACAGTGCAACTTTAAAATGTCTTGAAAATACAAAGACTATGGTAAGAATGGATACAAATAGATTGAAACAAGGATAATTCCTATAAAGGTCATTCATGGATACTAAGGGCTAAGAAATTATTAATTTAAATATTATATTAAAGGATACAATATTTTCAAAATATTCCTCAATCATTTTAAATATGTTTTTCCATAGTCATAGCTTCGACAAGTTCCATCACAAGTTCTGGCAGGTGACATGTCCCAATGTCACTCAAGAAATATTCTCTACATAAATAGTAATTTATTGGTCTAGAAAGCCTCTAGGGAATGGGAAATATAGTAAATGATAATCAGTCATGGAATAAATAATAATAAAAAATAACTTCACATGATCTTAAGAAATTCGAAGCATGAATGTTGGTAGGGAAATTTTATTTATATAAATCAACTAATTCATTCAAACCATCAGTCATCATTTCAATATACATGCATCATTATAAAAATTAAATTCTTCATTTTAATCATTCAATATTATTAACATGGAAATCCATAACATGGAATCACTTGATTCCCTTGAAACTGATGTCTCCAAGATAAGTTGAATAAAAAAAGATTTCAAGTGTGAGCATGAAATTTCACTTTAACTCTCAAAACATGTTTCTAGAAAAAAATTAATGTAGTGTAAATGTTTAAATAGTAAAATTGAACTTCCTTTTTAAATGAATCTTAGTACTATTCCTTTTTTAGGCTTACTTCAACTATTACGGTCCTTAAAACTAGAATTACAGAGTTTTTCACAATGATCAGGTCATCAATTCTCAAAAAGACAGAGGGAGTAGGCTTCATTATTGACTAATTCTAAAGGAATGAAATAGAAATAAACATTCCTAGAAATATTTTAATGATAAATCCTGGTATGATCCCCCATGTGGGCCCAGTATTCTTTGACTGCATTAAGATGGTAGTACCAGCTATTATCTGAAGTCTGATTATTGGCAGAGTTTCTTTGACTTGAACCACCACTTGTAGATTTTTCTAGAATCCAATTATTTTTTCTGGTTGTGGATTTATCCCAAGATATAGAACACCAGATCCTTACCCATCACAATTATGTACCACATTCATGGAAAGTGTAGGATGATTTATGGATCATCCTCTTCTTTGGTTTCTACTTGTGAAAAATTAGATTTTTTTCTTGTACTCTCTCTAATGAATATTCAATGTCTTTTGGGAGCCCTAGATTTCCGCCAATAGGTGCATCTTTATTATTTTTAATCATCCTACAGGTCATAATAATATTCAACTAATTCTACAAATTCAATACATTTGAGAGTTATACTCAAATAAGTTTCAATAAAATAAAATGAATTTTAGTTCAAGTATTTTTCATCTCCATGATTTGTTTTGGCTTGAATCTTTTCCTCAGTGTAAAGTTCCTATTGGTGTTTATCTTCACTAGATAGAGGTAGGTAATTCAGCTCCTCTACATCATGTATGGCCTCGATATCTTGGTTTTCATCATTGAAGTTAGAGAAAAATGGAGGCCCTTATTTCTTGGCATAGAATCGTTGCTAGCCATTTTGGAGTTCATCGATCATGGTCATCAAAACATGGGGTGAGATCCATGTCTCTTGTCCTTTTTTTAAACTATTTGAACATTATCATAAGAGCATTAACCCTTTATTGGAGTTCCTTCTTAGTGTAGTATACTTATTCCTTGAGCACATGTGAGTAATTATTTCATTTATAATAATATGATTTTTAAGCCATCATGGAAAATATTTTTTTAAGAATGTTTTTTAAAAGAAAAATAATTTAAAAAATGTGAATTTGGAATAAATGATTGAAATAACTACTCATCTCCCCGAAAACAGTGCCAGTTTTTACGCACACCTTTCATGAGGCATGGAAAAGAAAATTTCAATGTTTTCCTAGTGCAGTATAGTGGCTGATCAAGGTCGTGTCACATGAGGAGTGTCACAGTTAGTTCAATCACAAATTATAATTCTCATAATATAATTCTTTTTTGTGTTTTTTAAAATGTAGAATAATTAAATCGAAAATTCATATCTAAATATAGATGTAGAGAAAATGCAAATTATAATGAAAGTTCATGGTCCTAGCCTTAAAAACACAGTTTCATTCATTATTTATTTATCACATTAATTCAATTTTATAATTTGTTTTATGAAACCTAATTATCAAATTAATTTCCCATGATTTATTGAGTGTGTAATTTTAGCATGAGTCTATCACACCAAACCACACCTCCTCCAGTAGTAAAGTAGTGTAACACCTTAACCGAGATTGTTATTCCTAATTAAATTAGCTCCACAGTATGTCATTTAATCCCTTATAGAAACCCCAACTCCCCAGTATAGTTTTTTTGACTAATACATGAAAGGGAGAATGATTAATTAAAGGAAATGAGTGGAGTTGGAAATAGTTACATGGTGGACGACTGCCACACCCGTGCAATATTCCCTTATCCACCACAAATAGGTTTTAAAATAGTTTTAATGTAATTGAAAAAATGAATAACACTATGAATCTTTCCCCTAGATCCATGCCCCAGGTTTTTCACATACCAATGGGAAGTGAGTAGATATCACTATGGAAATATGAAAGAGAGAGAGAGAGAGTAATTAGATTAGTGGTGGAACATGGAAATGAAAACACTTTAATTTTAAATAATAATGTGATACATGAAAATAAAACAAAAGACACAAAATAAAGAATGTGAAAAATCGTAAGTAGTCTCCCCATGATCTCCTCTCTGTTACAGGCTGCTTAAAAATTCATTTATTTTTTACGTTGATAGGTACATATTGTGTACATGGGTTACACGTCGTGTAGCCCCCATGAATGGTAGAATTGTCTTCTAGATTCTGCAAGAAATTTTTTCCCAATTGAATTCACTATGGACCCTAAAAAGATCAGATCATTTGGAAATGTGGTTATATTTTTATAATTTAATTACCAAACCCCACTTTCTGTGTCCACAAGTTTCCTAAATTTACTATTTGTTTGACCCTTTCAATATATTTATTAATGATTTTTTTAATTTAAAAATTTCATGGGTTTAAATTTCTAATTTGGATTTTTAACACAATTGGAATCAATGAATTTGGACTTGTGGATCCAGAGCCATGGCTCTAATAGTGATGTAGGGTAAAATTTTGTTTAGAAAAACATTACACAAAGAATTATTTTTTAGGGCCCATAGAATTTCGAATCAAGCTATTATCCAGTTGAAATTTATTTATCCAACAAATAAATGTTTCAAAAAAAAAGAAATCATCCTATACGGATCAAAATTGAAACATATATGATAGAAATACTAAAGTCATGAATATATGTTAAAATCCACAATATACCATATTTTCATTTATGATCAAAAAACTTCAAAACCTAAATATGTGATAAATTCCCATTAAATTACACTATGGTGGGTTTAAAACCATTTAATTAAGAGATAAAATATGCTCATAAATTGTCTATGTCTGGGTTGGATACCAATTAGAGTTACCACTATAGTTGGAGAGGATCCACAACATCTTTCATGTCTCCCAGCTTTGTTGGTATCTTCATGAAGAGTCACATGTCATTGACTGGAAAAAAATTTATATCGAGGAGAAAACAGTGTTCATCAAGTTGATTTTAGAGATATAAGATCATTAGGAAAATGTGCTATGTGGGTATACCATTCATTTAAATTGTGTGATGTGGATGAAGGGTGGTCAGGAGGGGAGTACTTTGGATTGAGTAGCGCATATGCATTTTTAGTACCTAGTGTTGTTTAGAGATTTTCTTATGTGAATTTCTTGTGAAGTGATTCTCGAACATTGTTTATGGAATGAGTTGTTATCTTGTTCTATAAATAAGGATAAGGTCCTAAGATGTGAACAGTATGAGACTAGATTCCTAATCAAGACACATTAATTCAGATGCGATTAAACCCATGCGGGTGATTCAATGCCACCCAGAGAAAATATTATCTTGAAATGAAGGGATTAATTCCCTAATTCATGTTTCTGGATATTTGGTGCTTGTGTGGGGTATCTAGTGGGGTTTTATATTAGCCGATGTGGGATTTGGTGTTCTTTGAAGTTGAAGTTTCACTTAAAATTTCAAACAACAAATGGTGTTTTATCATTGAGAGGTATCTAACTTGTTGTTTTCCTAACCCATTTTTCTTTTGGGATTGGTTTTTGGTTTCTATGGGTGAGAATATTTTGAGATATTTATTAAGTAATGGATCAGGCCTTTCCATTCAATTTATTTTTTCAAATCCACTGTTTGGGGTGTATTGGCAGGCAATGGTATCTCATTTAAAGAAATTTCCAAAATTCATATTTTCATATTGGTAGACCAACATTGGTTATACTGGCCAGTATTAGATCAGGGTGCTAGGAGGAAATGGAATTAGTGACACATGGGATTTGTAGGATATGCAATCGGTAGGTTAGGGGATTGGTGACTCAGTGTGTCAGTAGGTTGGGCATCAGTAACTAAAGTGTCAGTGAGTGGCATTAGTGAGTCAGATTAGTGATTTACTGTTGGTGGGTCACATTGGTGACTCGAGACGGTGAGTAAAAATGGTGACTCATGTCATAGAGTTAGGAATTCATGACTCATGTGGATGACTCACCCATCAGTGAGTCATTTCTGGATTTTTCTCATTTTTCATGTTTTTCCCTAACATTTTATTTGACATAAATTGAGTTTAGAATCTTGTTTGAGAATTTATAATTGATTTTAAAAGGATATTAATTATATCATTAAAATTATAACACTCTCTGGAATTTAAAATAATCAAAACATGTAATCTTAATGATGATATGACATTAATAGACCTTGAAACCACTCCCTTCCATTGATATAGTATCAAGCTCTTCTAAATCGGGATCTTCTCTTCCACAAATTTTATTTTTCTCTTGGTGTGCCCCAATCCATTCTACCCAAGAGAGTCGTGTGTTGTGCTATGGAATTCAAATATATTTTTCCATGGAGTCTTTCCTGCTGCTCACCGACCCCCTATTTTCAGCGAAAGAAAGAGTTGCTGATCATCTATTTCACAAGGTAGGAATCCCTAGGTCTTTATTAATTTTGTATCATGAGGGGTCAATAAGATAATGTATCTATGTATTTACTGTTTAATACCTATGTTACGATTATAATATAACCTGTTATAAAGATAATATGACTTGTTATGAAAACATGTTTTGTTTCCTCAGTAAAAAATGAGGGTATGAGAAGATGAGGATGATGCCTATTTTGTTTTATGTGTTATCATTTATACATATTAGTAGTTGTATTCCTTCTAAAAATCATTATATTTGGTGGTCATTGTTTTCTCACAGGTGAGGCTTCACACTTGTTATGTATCCCCTATTGAACTCTGGGATTTGGAATTTCACTAACCACACATAACTAGTTAAATAAATGGATTCCCCAAGATAATACATGTTATATGATACCCCATATTTTATTATTATTGAATTGATGAATGAATATGTTAAACCTGAATATCATTTTCTATGTTTTTTGTGGTTTTGTACTGTGTGTAGATCCTATCTATCATGGTCTCTGAACTAGTTATTTGGTCCTACTTTTAAGAACATGGTAGTGTGTGAAGATGGATTGAGGGTGAAATGGTTTCTATGTTAGAGAGATAGATTTATTATGGAATGGATGAAATTTTTGACCTTCGGGTTATCATATGGTTGTTTATGGGTTTTGATGTCACATGTGCTGTGATTGTTTTGGTAGTTTCTAGGGTAGGGTTGGAATAAATAAATAAATAAATTGTTAATGAAAATTGATAATTATTTAGATGAATTGGTTGGGTAATGAATTAAGTATTTGGAAGGATTCATGGTTATGATTTATAGGTGGCAGCAAGGGAAATTTGGTGTGGCATAGTTGTTTTTTTTGACAACACATAGGTTGGGATGAGTGTTTAGTACATATATATATACATATAGTAATTTGTGATTTCTATACGCAGCCCACCAGTTTTGAGCACTACATTCTGAAAACCCAAATTGTTATAGGGGAGGGTTTCCAATCCCAACATCTCGATTAGAGGATGTATGGCTAGTTATTGGATCTTATCTGAAATTTCTTCTAGGCATTGGTAGCCTAAGACTCCTCAGGTAGGTTGTGTAGTTTTTACGTCCATGTGTCTACGAGTGAGGTGTGCTTAAAATGTGTCTCTAGGATGAGATATGTTGTACTTTCGTATGTGTATTTGGGACGAGGGTGTGGTTTTTTGGACCAGGTGTCCATGAGTGGGGTGTGACATGGTTGTGGCCCTTGTTTTTAGGGGATGGGTGTGGTGTGTGGCCTAGGTGTGTATGGGAACGTTGTGGAAGTGGGGCTTGTGGAAGAGCATGGTAGTGATAAGACATTCACGATTATGGATGAGTAGTTAACCAGTGGAAAGCGGTTTGAGGTACCCTAATATCAATGTGCATACTACTTTACATTGTATGACATGAATTATTTGGTAAGTTTTCCTTGGTGAGATTTGGGATGGATAATATACCTTTTTGGTCATTTCTGGTTTTTTTATTTTCTCATTGGGGAATAATTATACTTCTACACTTGTGAATGAGAGTCTTTGGTTTTTCCATACTAATTACACTTGTATTCTAACCCAATGTATATAAAACTATTTTTAGGATTCTCGGGATATTATGAGAATCATGCTAGACCCTACTCGCTCAGGCATCAGGATAGGTATTGTGTCACTGCTTATCCTTGTATATTTATCTTCTAATTTATAAATGTTTTGATAAACTCAAATATATAATTTTTCTTATTCAGGAGGAAAATACAAATTCTTCAACAAAAGTTTTTGATTTTATTTTCATTTAGCATGCTTCTTCGAAGATAGATATTAATAATATAGTTGTGTTTCATTTATTAGCATCAATGTTTCTATAGATGAATTAATGTATGAATTTTTAAAACTTTTTTATTGATGGTTAAAGTGGTATTTTATAGAATATTTAAGACCATCATAACTCTTACAATGTAAAATGAAGCATTACCTATAATTAACTACATTTTTTGTTACTTAGATAATTCCCTCTAAAATCGTAATTAATGTTGGAATACCATTATTGGTAACAAATTATTAAATGTTTATTTTGTTTTTTAATGAATATAATAACATGAAAATCCAACCAACAAATTTACCAAAAAACTAGCCTCCAATAATGTAAATTTATCAATAGGACATTCAAGTGAGACTTCCATGCCCATATGAGAGATTTGACTCCCCTATTGACATACATAATAAAACAATTGGTGATTGGATGTGTATTGATCAAACTTGTTGGACTGTTCAATAAAGTATAACTTGTGATCATTGGTATTATAACACTTTTAATTTCTCAATTTTGAAATAAAATTGATGTCACACCATTATGAATAAAAATGATTTATCACATGCAACCTAGTTTATATACACAAATTAGTATAATGATCTAATTCACTCAACTAATGTAATATTTATCTATTTCATAAAATAAAATAAAAATTAATAATTCTATGATAAAATTTTTACATCCATGGTTAAAAAATTAATAACCATATTTACTATAAAAAATTATATCACATATAGATACTAATTTTTTTAAATTCCAATCATTGAAATTAAAATCCTAGAAAACCATTATAATGACCCAAAAATTTATAAATTAAGTTCGTTTTGTGATTAAATTAAATGACCTATTATGTAATGTGGATATAAAAACACATGCACTTTTTCAGTTAATTTAGACCATTAAAATTTATATCTTATCAGTTTTAAAAGTCCATTGACCATTAAAACCAGAGATAATTTCCTTGATGTATAGTGATCATTTGATTAGTATGTATTAATGTTTATCGTAATTTACAATTTTTATTGAAAAATGATGGGATGTCCTAGACTAAAAGAATCATACCCTACGAAGACAATTTATAGAAACTTATAAGGGAGATAGTATAACTAGGATTTCCCATTAACCCATCCCAAGTCATGATTTAACAACTAAATCATGTAAAAAATATTTATGTTAGAACATCAAGATCATCCGTACCAAAACCCAAACAATGTATGTGAAACCACACTAATAAAATATCCCCATCGCACACCATACCCTAAAGGCTTTTTATAGTGTAATAAATGGATTTTACTCTACACCATAATTGTATGAATACGTTTAATTTTATAAAATAATGATTTTATTTACCCGTTTATTATTACATTATAATGATTAAAAAATACGTTAAATAAAAATTTTATTTTGTAGAGATAAAATAGAAGTATTATTTTTTGGGAAATATATAGTTTAATCCAAACACCATTTTTGGAAAATTTAAATTTTTTTTAATTAATGATATTTTAATATAATATTTCTATAACATATAAATGATAATATAATTTTACTAAGTCAAAAATAATTTTTATAAGGGTTTAAAATTTATTATTTAAAAAAACATTAAATTACCATTAATGTGGAATTTTTTGAATTAAAATTTATATTTTTCATAATTAAATAATTTTCTAGAAAAAATAAATATTATTTCTGAAATCAGCACATCAAAATTATGCAATATTTATCCTTTCATAATTTTTAGAGACCTGATTTTTTTGTACCAAAATTATGTATGGAATATATATATACCTGATGTATTATGACATCAAAATGACCCAAAAGTGATTTAATATATTCCACTCAAGGTATCCACGGCCAAGTATATATTTCAAATTTAAAATATTGTGATTTTTAGATAAATTTATAATTTACATAAACCCAGAATGAATCCATTAAAACATATGTTATATTTTATGGATTTAAAATCAATTATCTATAAGCATGAATCAATTCCACATCACTTGGGGTATTATTTTGTTGATATATGTTAATAAATATTTAAAATAATGAAAAAAATTCATTTTCAATATAAACCATATTAAAAACAATGCGATGGATTGGGATTTTTATTACATTATCATATAGATTCCAAAGCCCAAGTTTGGACATTAATAAATAATTTTACTCAGTTTATATTTATAAACAGACCCCAACTCTAATTCATATTCACTAAAAACTATTGTGTCATGAAATTAATCTACACTTCCCTCAATTAAGTCTTCCATAGGTTACCTAAGCTCTTATGATACCCCTCCAATCTATATGTAACACCCTCTAAAGGTAAGAGATCCTCTCCTCCAATTTATCAAATAAGCACCTTTATGTTATAGATTTGTTTTCAATTTTTCATGTCAGGGAGTGTTCTAAAAAATAAAAAATAATTATATAGAATTAATTTGTAATTATATACCCCATTAACATTTATTAATCCTGGTAATGAACATATATTTACCCATGTTTTGTTTTTAACATTCATTAATGATTTTTCATGAAGTTTTTTTAGAGTAAATAACCACCCCCATTTATGGTCAAGCAGATTAAACTAGATGTAGATTTTATTCATTGAATAGGGACTTATAATTAATTAGTATATAGTTCTAAATCATGAGATTAAATTTCCTGAAATATTCCCTTCTGTTTAATGATCTATGTGGCACACATGAGAATGTATATTTCATCATGTCCGTACTCAAACTGTTCCCCAATGCATTGAGTATTATTTTAGTATCATGTACCTCATTTATATGATAAGGGTGTAAATAGAATCAATTATGGGACTCTATCCACCATGTGATATTTTCAAGAATGTTTTCCTTAAATTATTTTTATGACCCGATTGATGTTCTTTCCACATTCCAAGGACACCTTTATTCTATTTTGTTATATCATTCCTCAATTTACAAGATTATTTTTCTCACCCATTTTATGTCACCTTGATATATATTTATATATGATAAAATGTTTTTAATTACTGTATTCTATGGTTTTTTGTTACCTTAAATTTATTTATATCTCCCCCTTTTCATATGTACGCCCCGAGGTTATCCGGTGCAACTTTAGAAGAACTAAGGAATTTTATGAGCATGTTTGTGAATTTTTCGTTAATGTTTTTATATCAATAAATAATATTTTTTATATGTACCTAATATAAAAAACAAATTGGAATTCATGATATTTGGGGATGTTTTCTTGTTTATATATTAAAAAATGAAATAAATTGTATTAAAAATATGGTTTGTCTTATTTGGTGTCAAAGCAAAGTATAATTATTTTTTGTATTAGGATTATAGTAGTGTATTGAAATACCTAAGGGTAATACTACATAGATGAAAAATACCAATTTTTTTTTAAGTATATAGTATGTGGTTCCCAAGAAAATACATATTTGTCTGGACAATATATGTTGAAGTAGCTCTATAATAGAGATACCTAGGAGGAAAAACCACATAATGGGTGCATTTAGGTAGAATTGTTCATCACTTAGAGCATAAAAATGGACCTTTATACACACATGGTGTGTAACTCATGGGAAATATTATTTTTAAAATTCACACACTTCTTATGAATGATTATTAATGGAAAAAATTTACCATAGGTTTTCTAGTCATGAAATAGATCAAAGCTAAAAAAAATTATTAACCTTGAAATTTCTAGGCTATTAAAAATATATTTATTTTATGATAGAACCAATTAATATTAATTGTTTACTAATTATATAAACAATTGTTTCAAAAAATTTCAACCCCAATATTCTATTTATTATTTTCAATGGAAGGAAATATGATAAACTTTTTCATCAAACAATGTGATGAGTAATGTGTGGACTAGTGAAATGAGATATACTAAATAATGGGAGATGGAATCATGACTATTGTGAAAATACATTCTCAAATTGACACATATATTAAATTAAATCATCAATCAGGATTGACTGCTAGATTCCACTATGAAACAGAATGTTTCAATTGTGACCTTTATTCAAAAAAAGCCATCGAGATAGAATGGATCTACAGATCCATGAATTGTGGAGAAATATATCCACTCCATTGAAAAGTTCATCTCCATAAATAAATGATTTTTGAAAGATAATTTCCTAGTGGTTGTTTGTTATATAGTGGGAGAATCCAATCATTGGGGGACATTGATAAAGAATGTGAATCCTATATAACAGGAATTTATAGGGAGTGGAAGGAAATCTAGAATTTTTTTTGAAAACTATTTTCCTCACACCCATTGGAATAAAATAGATAAAGAAATGAATCATAATTTAAATAAAGTATTATGAATCCATTGAGGTGTGTGATGAAAAATACATAGGTTTTTCATGGTAATCCTTTTGCTCGGTCATTATCCCCAAAAGTAATGTTGATCATTTCACTGGTGGCCTGAAGAAGATTCTGTGAAAATACCTATCAATTCATAACATTTAAGGCTTTTAATAAATTTTCTGATGTACCCTAAAATTTGAAATAGTAATTCTTAAATTTATATGATATCAAGTGTATAGAAATATATAAATTAAGTTTCATTCTGTTTGTGTGATAGAGAAATATTACAGTGGAAATAAATCCCAACAACTCACTTATCAAATGTGTGGGAGGACAAATCCATAGAATATCATAATGATAATATGAAAATAATTTAAATTTATAATGTACGATATCCTAGCTATATATATTTTATGAGAGAAACTCAAAAATTTAATGGGATATGAGAATTCTCCATTCAAACCTCATCTAATTGTATGGTGTTTCAATTTAATGTTACATGCATATTATAAAAAAATATTCCCAAATCTAATAGAATTCATAGATTATTAATTCCAAAAACTACTAATGAATTAGGGGAGAGCTTATACCATCACAACTGCCATGGAGGATCTCGATAATGAAGTAGTGGTATATAGAGACACATTATCTTCATATATTAATGTAATATTACCTTTACAGAATACTTAAAACATTACACAAACACACCCCAAAGACCCTATTAGTATAGTGCCTTTGGAAATATTGAAAAAACTCTTCTAATTTGGCGAATGATCTTCAACATCTCTCATAAAGATCGTCACCATTAGTTTTCCTACAAAAACTTTTGTTTATATCCTTGGAAAAAATAATAAAATGAGGGGTGACCTTATATGATTTTTATGGGTAAAAAGGGAGATATATAAACATAATCATGAGTATAAGGGTAAGAGAACATTGTCATGAAAATGGAAGATCATACACTAGTTATCAAATATAATAAATATAAATCATTGAATAAATATTTACAATTCATAATACATGAATCATAATGGAATCATGATCAGAAGGCATGGAACAGTAACATTTTAATTAATAATATAATTATGGAAGATACATGATCATATAAAATATGTTTCTATAGTATTCAAGGCACCAATGCTAAAGACATATTAGTAGAATGTGTCCGATCCACATACCATCTTGGTAGTCACGGCTCACTCACATAACCTTATTGGTAGTCATGGTTCACTACCATAACTATCATAATCATCAAGGATCACTCCCACAACGATCTTACTGGACAAGTTACTTTATTTATATCTCAAGAGAAAAAAATCATTACCCAATACATTTATAGAGAGATATAGGTTCCACCCACATCATAATGAAATCATACATATGCATTCCAAAATATCATAAAATTTATTAATAACAAAACCCATGAAAAAACGGGTTTCATAAATATGTAATATTATCCTTACAAGGGGAAAAGAGGAAGGATTTGTAATCATCAATGAAAAACCGATTAATATTAGTGGGGTTCGTAGTCATATGACATTTGAAAGAGAAATGGTTTTCTTGAATTTTATTACATCCAAACATAAACCATTTAGAGAAATAATTTAATGGAACCTAGGATCATATCCCCAATTTGTAAGGAGTAACCCAGACATATGACATCTTATATGGTAAATAATTTTGAGTTATCACTTGAAAATTATTCTTGAGGAAAATATCATTTCTTCATTGAAAAAGAATTTTTAAATTGTAAAAAATATTTTAGACCATTTTGATTGAAAATATCATTTGAAACTTATAAATGAATCATCTAAAACAAATTTTAAAATTCTTGAAATTTGTTTCGTTGAATATTTATAAAATATCATTAAAAACACTTTTAAAATAGTTTTATAAAAGATTGTTTTGAGAGAAAATTGATCTATTAATGATGACAGAATAAAATTACATGAAAATTATAATATAAATAAATTAATGAGATCCACAAAAAAAATCAAGGGATAATATACACACCTCAAAAAATAATATAGGTGAATAGATAACATGTGTCTCATTGAAGGATAATTGGGGAAAAAATACCTTACCGATTTGGTTAATTTTTAACCATAAACAAAATGAAAGAGAGATCTTAAAAAAGATATATTAATACCCATAAATTATATCATACTAATCATATAATATATTTATGGTCATTATATAAAACAGAAATAAGTAATTATTAGTGTTTAATTAGTGTGTCGCATATAAATAAAAGAAATACATAATTACATTACAAATTGAGTAACATTAAAATATTGAACCACATAAAACAATAAAATAAATTAAATATTATAATATAAGTAAATAAAGTAAATTAATGATATATCATGTCATAGGTCTGTATATACACCACAAAAGAAGCAAGTGGTAAATATGGAATTTATCAAACAAAAATAAAAAGTGAGATGAAATTCCCTTACCATAGGTATGATTCCCAATTTATGAGATAGAAACACAAATATTATGGTTTTAAAAATATTATAAACATATAATAGAAACATAATAATATTTATTATATCAAATATGATTCATTTATGACTTTATATTACATGTTTGTTAATAATTCCACTTTAATGTAATGTTTCAGGTAATAGCCACATTGTGTATCATACGTGTCTTTACTTGTTATTGTTAATAATATTAATTATATCATGTTTTAAATACATAAAAATTTTAAAAATTGATTTATATGCAATTTATATTTATTATATATATATGATATATATATATATATATATATGAAAATGAATACATCATTCAGGGAGAAAGTAAACTGTTTGTATCCCTAAACACTGTTTATGTTTTTTATTATACTGAATTGAAGATGATAAATGATATATATATATTATTAAATTATATTTACTATTGATATATTTCATATTTATTCATTATATAAATTTTTATAATCATTTTTTAAATGGTTGGCGTTGAATATGAATGTCATCATGTCGTGGATACGGTAGGTTGTACGTTCAAACAAGCAATGATATCGTTTACTTAGTGTTGATATAGTGAGGAATTATATTGTATATTAATTAATAAGATCCAATATCATGTGTCATTTGTTATTTATATTCATTATATCCATCGTTATAACCATGTAAATAGTTTTGTGATGAACAATAGATTACACCATGTCGTGGTTATGGTAAATCTTACTTAGGCAGATGTTGTTCATTAATTTTTCATAGGATGAATAAAAGGTGGAATATGTTTTTTTAATAATAATAAAAACCCCAAACAATATTTTTTATAGTATATTTCTTAATTTATAATGGAATTAACACATAATGAGTTTTTATAAGGAGAAACAATTTTGAAAGAGTCTATATGGAGATTGCCTCTACTTCGATGATCTCATTCTGGATATCCTATCAGGGATACTAGAGTTTGTATTTTGAGAAGAAAAAAACCTATATAATGTTTCTATGGTAGTTTATAACTGATTGTTTTGGGGTGTGGATGATCTTGAAGGCTTAATGGTATGTAAATATCTGAGGGAGGAGGATCCCTTTCATAATTGAGGTGAGAGGTACTTTTGGAAACTCTAAAAATATTAAATTAATAGAAATTGATTTTCAATTTCGAATATATGAAAAGTGAGTTATTTTGAATATTTGTTGGGGATGGGTAAAAATTATTAAAAAAATTATTTTTAGAATTGTTTAGGTCATAATATTAACTATAAAATTTTCATTTGACACTTAGGTAAAATATTTAACTTTCACCATGACAACTTGAATTTTTACTGTTTAAGGATAATATATTAACTGTAAAATACCAAAAGAACCCCAAATGGATCATTGATGACAAATTTAACCTTATTATAATTATTTGAATGAATTATTTATTTTATTGTTATTTATTTTATTTAATAAAATATTATATATTTCAACGTATCGTTTTTTTCAATTTTTATAATATATAACATTTTCCTTTTAAAAAATATTATATTAACATGAAAAATTGAAACAACACATCTAATATCTCACTATCATGTCAATGATTTAAATTGAAAAATTTTATTTCATTAATTATTTAAAAATTATAATTATTTTATTTTTTAATATCATTTATTTGATATATTCATCAATTAAAAAATGATACCATCATCCTTATACAAGAAATTAATTAAATTATTTCATTGATAAAAATTTTAAAAAAATTATAATTATGAACATAACAAGATAATATTTCAAATAAATATTTACAATCAAATATATATTCTATATTACCATTTTCTAAAATTGATATACTTAATAAAATTATAGATATGTTTTTTTAAATATCATTAATTGAAATATAATAAATGTAATATTTTTACCAAAGATTCATAAAATGGTTATTATTTATTCCTAGGGATTTTTTTCGTCCAAAAACACTCATCCAATGAAATTATGACAAGTGTTAGGATAATTTTATTAAATTATTGATACCTTTAATTACCATATTTACCTTCAACCATGATAAATAAAGATTTACTAAACTTATTATTAATAATATCCAAAAATATAATCCTATTAGAATCTATATAAATTACTATATACAACCATGTTTTTCAATTATTTGAAATTAAATCCACATATGTGGAAAAATAAAGTTTAACTCTCATCCCACAGACACGGCGAGAAGGTGGACAAAAAAACATTCAAAACTTCAATATGTTTTTCTATCTAATTAGAACATAAAAATGATTCTAGTTACCTAAATTGTGTTAATATTTTAATTATTGATATTTGTGACATTAAAAACAAATTTACTATATAATAATTATTTAAATTAAGAAGGTTGTTTTTAACTACACTACAATATTTTTTTACTATTCATGAAAAAATGAAACTTCTCAGAAAAATACTAAAAGTTAACCCTTGGTTAATTTGAGAGTTCAAAATTGAAAGGTGATGTTTATTTTATGAAAACAAATTTCTTCAAGTTTATAATGTTAATATTATTTTTGTTCATAGATGTACTTAGAAAGCATCTCATGTTAGAAAGTAGTATTTTTAATCATATAATGTCTTTACTAAATAAATATGTTTTTCATTATCAATATGTACTATTTATATAAATAAATTATAAATAATATTTTAAAAATATTTATTACTTTTCATATAACTATGTTAAATGGCTAGGTCATAACCAAATTATTTCTATAATTGTATATATATAATGGGGTTTCATGGAGACTAGATATTTCTTGTGAAAAGGACAAGTCACTATTACATGTAACACAAGCATAAGTTGGTGTTGTGTATAGAATAATAAAAACATAGTGCTTTATATAATAAAAAAATATCTATTTAGTGTTGTGTGACGTGAAAATATCAAAAAGAATAAATTAATTCAATAAAATGATAATTCACAAAATCTCGAGGTGTTACATTCTACCCCCTTAAAATGAATTTCTCCCTCAAAATTTGTTGGGTTATAAAAGGATTAATTCATGAATGTTCCATTAATAGAGACCAACATGATAAAATGAATAATGAAAGATAAATTTAAAAATTAATGCTAGAATCATAACCATTACCCAAAGTATCTGAAAATTAGGGTTCCTCATAGAGAAACATAGGTGATGATCTGAGCACAAAGGAAAACAAAAAACAATAATAGAGATTGATAAAGATCATTGGTCATAAGAAAGTGGTTGAACTATAGAATGTTAAAAATCACAAAACCATTAACTATATAAGTATGAAATAGGTCATTGATATCATCAATAATGATTATAATATGACAACATTTTATTTCACGATCATTTTCCTAATGTTGAAGTTTTCTCACAAGTTGATATACTTACTTGATTTCTAGAAAACATCACCTTTTATGTGCCTTGATAAATTTCGAATTCATCTCTGATTCCATGAAATGATATTGATTTTTTCATTCTTGAGGTATTATCTAATCATTAGAGCTATAAATATAATGATTTATTCAACCTATCATAATTTAACAAAAAGGTTAACCCATATTATCAAATATACATAAATCCTCACATGGGGATATAATATTGTAATCTCTAAAAACACATCAAAATTAAAATGTAAATAATTTCATAAATGTTTTCTTTTTTGATCCATCTAAAAGACTAAAAATAAAAATATTTAAATAATTTCACTAAATGTTGATGTATAATTAATCCCAAAAACAACTGAACATAGCTCTTAATTTTCACACACTAAAAATTTTAGAAGTATTACCTTGTATTATCTGAAAACAAGATAATATCCTACATTACATTAGAACCTTAGTGAGGACATACATGCTTTCCAAAATTATATATTTCCTCATATCATAAGTCCAATAATTCTATAAACTCCATCCATGATATCATAGACCATAATTTCATTTAATCTATCCAAATTTCATCAATATTATACCATTTATAATCATTCATATCTTTATCTATATATCCTATCATTATGAAAATATTTAGGTTCTCCGTCCCTTAATCAAAATATCACATCCCTTGAAATCATCTTTCTATACTATAAAAACCATTCAACATATTAATGTAAATCTATATAATAAACATAAACTCGATAATCCTTATATAGTTCATAGTTCATAATTTTAATATTAAAATACTTAAATACTTAAATTATTCCACTTTAATTTTTCTAAATGAATATATCCTTGGTTTGGGACTAAATTCATAGGTCGAGTCATTGAGTTGGGAAATTAAAATGTTTCCATAGATAATTTATTTAACTCCAGGATATTTCGTCACTCTATGAGACATTTTCCCACATAGATTACATCCTCCACTCCATTTTATGTCTTCTTCAATGTTCTTCTTTCATAATTATTTTCATATCGGAATCCAAATATTCGTTCCTCTAGGTTCGATATTGTGTCAACATTTATAAAAGTCAATCTTCCACTTATTAATTGTGTTAAGAGTATCACCAAAGATAAAATTGTTAATCATATATTGTGATAGTAGATTCAACATAATAAAAATTTCTTTATCTCTAGTGATCATCCCATTTTACTTCTTGTCAAATAATTGTCGGTCACTTTCAATATTAACCTAGTACCTTTGGGTTCCCACCATTGACTAAAACCATAAGGTAATGAGTAATAAAAATTACCATAGTATAGAACTACCTAATTATTAAAACCAACTTATAGGATTCCTAAATTATGAAACATTTCTTAATTTATGACACCATAGGTTTATCCTATGTTATTAATAGAAAAATTCTATTTAAATCCATCATAATGGTTCTTGAAGAGTTTTTGAATTCCTAAATCATATCCCAATAGTGTATCAATATAGGTGTGTAGCAAGTCCCATTATTACCTACACGGTTATTCCATTTCAGGACAGACACATATTTACAATGTTGTTACCCCTTAGATAAAACTATTCTAGATACAAATCCTCTTGTAGTATCCATATTGGGAAGCATTTCTAGGAAACCACTAACTATATCCATTAAAAAATTCCAATACATTTACTTTATCCTTAGACATATCTTTAGACATGTATTAGGGTTCTCACTGAGGTTTTATCATCATAGTTTCCATTGGATAACTAAAAATTTTCTTTGATTCCAACTATTGTGACCCTCAATTTTCATACATTAACATTACATTGCTTTTGTCTGATACTTAAAATATTACACAAACACACTCCAAAATTACATATTAATTTAGATACTTTATTATGTTATAACACATTCATTTATTGTCTTGAATGTTCTTAAACATATCCCATAATTTTATTCCCCATTAGTTTTCAAATAAAAAACATTTCCTTCTATCATGGGGAATGGAAACATAAAAATGGGTTGACACATATCGTCAGTACATGTACACAAGAGAGATACGTAAACATAATCATGAGCATAAGGGTATGTGAACTTGGTCATGAAAATAAAAGATCATTACCTACTTATCAAAGATCATTAATATGAATCTTGTCATAAATTTTGGAAATTAAAAAGACATTAATTATAAAGGAATCATGAGTATGATCCAGGAAATAATCACATGAGAATAAAATATAGAAATATTCCATACATAGGATAATATAAAAAATATTACCATAGTAGTCAAGGAATTTATTCCAAGACCAAATTAGTAGTATGGTCTCACACCCCATACTAAAATGGTTGTCGTTTTTTACTCCCATTACCGTCTTGGTAGTCATGGTTCACTCCCATAACCATCTTAGCCATCATGGTTGACTCAGAAGACCATCTTATTAGAAATTTTCTTTTATGTATATCTCATGACATATAAATCATTACCCAATTAATTGGAAGGAGATACAGGTCCCATCCATCTCATAATGAAATCACACATACATGTTCCCAGATATTATAAAAATTATTCATAACACATCCCAAAAAAAGTAATTTGTATCATACAAGTGAAATATTATCCAAACATATGGAAAAGGGGTAGGTCTCATAATAATCATAACATTAAATATGAAATTAAGTGGATTTTTTTCATATAACCCATGAAAGAGAAACATTTTTCATAAATATAATTTCATCATTACATATTCCATTCTGATATTAAATTTATTGTATCCTTAGAAGATATCCCCAATAAAAAATGAGTAACACCAATGGGTCCCTTCTTAGATTGGAAATATTTTTTGGAGATCACTTGAAAATATTTCTTGAGGAAAATATCATTTCTCCTTTACACTTAAATAATAAATCATTTTTAAAACCATTTTCATTGAAAATAAGCTTTATAAAATTTAAATTATTATTTTGAAACTGTTTTAAATATATTTAAAATTCATTTCCTTAAAAATAAATAAAATATCATTTAGAAAACTTTTAATTTTTTTTTGAGAACATTGTTTTATAAAACCCTAATTTATGATCGAAGAGAGAATAACATTACATGAAAATTATATATAATAATTTTAAAATATTACTGACACAACATTTGAAGGTTTAGAATATACAACTCATAAAAAATATAGGTTCATAATTTAACATGTGTCTCAGAGTAATAAAATTTAGACAAAAATTACATTACCGATGGACTAAATTTGAACTATAAATCCCATGAAAGATAGATCATAAAATTGATATATAAATACCTATTAATAAAATTATAATAATAAAAGAATACATTCATTGGTATTATTAACACCAGAAATAATAAATGAGTAGTGTATAAGGCATGTGTCCCACATAAGTAAAAGTTATCCATAAATCCCTTACCATAAGACTAACTATAGAATCGTGAAACCCATAAAATATTAACATCAATTGAAAATTTAGATATCATTAAATTAAGGAAAATAATGATATAACATGTCATATGATATTATATACACCACACAAAATATGAGTGTGCTGAATATAAAATATATCTCACAGAAATTATAAGTGAGATAAAAATCCATTACTATAGGTCTGATTCCCATTGTACAAGATTGACACACTTGAATAGTGGTTTTAAACATATTATTAACTGATAAAATAACCATAATAATATTTATATTTTCATGTATGATTCATTTATAACATCATATTACCTGTTTATTAACAATTCCACATCAATGAAACATTTTGGGTAATAACCACTTTTTTATCTTAAATTTTTTTACCATTTAATCATGATCATATTAATTGGATAATGTTTTAATTAATTAAATAATTTAAAACATGATTAATATGTGAAATATATTTGGTGTATAAATATATATAAAATATAGATATATGAAATGGAATACACCATTCATGGAGATGTTAAGTCACAGGTATGCATTAATGTTATTTTTTTTATTATTATGCTGAATGGAGGAAGGAAAATGAAATATATTAAAATATATTATTAAATTTGAATTATTATTTCATATATTTGATATTTATTAATTATATAAATTTTTATAATCATTCTTGAAATGGATATTATGGAAGATAAATCAGAACACATCAGGGAGACGGTAGGCAATACATATGCATAAGAAAAAATATCATTATATCAATGGTAATTGGTGATGATTTATATGTTATATAAACTATAAATAATAAATATCATTTAATATTTTGTATTTATATATACTATATCCATCATTATACCAATACAAATAATGTATTGAAGAAAAATATATTACACCAGGGTGTGGAGATGGTAAATCGTATGTATTCATGCGTATTAATATCATTTTTTATTGGATGAATAAAATGTGGAATATGGTTATTACATAATCATAATAAAATCTAATAATTATTGTATGCCAAATTTTGTGTGGTTATTCTCCCTCCACCTGATCAGAGGGGGGCGACTCACGATCTTATATACACGAGATGGGAGACTCTTTCTCGCATGTTCTCAAAGCCTGATACACTTCCACTCTTCCCAAAGGTTTCATTGTCCCTGAAAGACCCTGATCTATTATAGGATGCGCCTAAACTCCCTTCATCCTATGTGGATCTTGCTTGAGCCATGGATCTCTACAAGCCCACGCTGGTTGAGAGGTTCCGCCATCATTGACCATCGGTTGACGAATATGATCATTTCATCTCTAGTTCCTGGAAGCTATAAGAGAATGAAGTGGATAGGTTTCATGAGTGGCATCACATTATGATTCGGTTTGGATCAGAAGAGGATCTTGTCATCACCTAGTCTAGGGCAACCCGAAGAATCAACAGAGCATCTTTCCTTTTTTTCCATGGTGTTATGATTTTCATATGCGGCATGATCCATCTACAATCGCAAATTGAGTTAGTCTCCTTGGTCTCCCCCATTTCATCAAAAATCGATCTATCTTGTGTGTTATTTGGAATATTATTGGAAGATATCTCTCTTTTGATCGTAGAACAGAGGTCTTGTGTCATCCCGTTTTTCCAAGAATATTTGATGAAGTGGATGATGCTAGGCCACCCATGAAGTTGGTATGGATAAAAAATGGGAAAGAATTCCGGAGGAAGCGGGTGGTTAACTTCGATTCTTGTATGTGATATTGTGCTAATTACCATCATTTTGGACATCTTGAGTTATTCTATTGAAGTAGGAATAGGATTGGGAATTTACAGGAAGCGAATTTGTGCGCCGATGGCTCTAGCGACAGTGGTCTGAAGTAGTCGGTGGTGGAGGTAAAACCTAGGGTTTCTCTGCTTGGGAAAACTTATGATAGTGAAAATGTGGGGAAGGGACTCTATTAAGAAGTAAAGAAGTTGGATGGAAAGGAGGTTTCTTCTGAGCAGGGAGTGAGAGTGGATGAGCAGATTCATTTAGCTACAAATTGTGAGGTTTTACAGAATGATCTGGAAGGGATCCTACATGTGTAGCTATGATGTAGGAAGTGCAACCTTCTTTGAATCCATCTATCAAGAAACATTTTGATCTTCTGAAATCAGATATTGGGGGCTGGAAGTAGACTTTTCCGGATGTTACTGGAAGTGGCCATTTTTCGTTGGTTTATGTTTCCAATTGTAATCAGTTTGAGGTATTTTTTAATAAGAAGGTTTCTCTTATAAAAGATGTCCCATAAAGGAATGAGTACGGTAATATGATGCTTTGTTCTTTTTCCCATCCTGTAGTGACTAAGGATACACTTGGAATGGAGTCCCATGATTTTCATGGAAATGAGGTTCCCCTTCAATGCCTTAATCCGTTTGATGATAACTAGAAATAACAGTCCGCGAGAAGAGGGTGTTTGACTATATTAGAGGGTAGGTTGATTGGAGGGATTGATGTGTAGAAAAATTCGACTCCGTGAACACCATTGGAAAATGGGGAAATTTCTATGATAGTGACAAAAAAATGATAGGGATGTTGCCAGTCAATCTTACAGTGATATTGATAAAAGTAGAAAAAATAAATTTTCTACAAGTGGAGGTGATAAGACTGCTCCTCCAAGGATAAGGCCAAGAAAAGATTACTCTAAACTATAGAACATAGTATCTACCAAATCATCCTTTAAGAGGGAGAGTTTTTCATGGACTGTCACTAGTTTGAAAAGGGGAATGCAATATTCTAAGGAGTTTCTCTCATTGGAAATGCAGAATCTGAGAACGAAGTATGCTATGGTTTTTAGGCACTATGAAAGCATGTAGTTGGAATAAGCTAATGAAGATGAAACATTCTATCATGAATATGGTGATGGGGATTATTTCTATGATATGTAGTTGTCTTCTTTGGTGTGCTTTACTTGACTATTTACTTTTATTTTATATTAATAAATGGTCAGAGGTTCTCCTCTGACTGAGCTTTCCTGGAAAAATCTAATAATTAATAAGATAATATATATTTTTACATTATAATGTAAACAAAACATTAATGGGAAGTATAATATGAAACAATTTTGAAATAGCTGGTAAGGAGATTACCTCTTCCCCGATGGTCACCCTCTAGATATCTTTTTAGGGACACTAGGGTAGGTATTTTGAGAATACCATCACCTATAATTTTTTTTCTGTGGAATTTATAATTGTAAATGGTCAGGTTAATACCAATATTGAAGTCTTAATGTAATTTTTAGAAGTTACAGAAGAGGTTCCCTTTTATAATTGAAGGGAGGGGAAATTTAGGAAACTCCTAAAATATTGAATTAATATAAATTGATTTTTTATTTCAAATATATCCACATGAACTTATTTATAAGTTACGATGAATTTGGGTCATAATAATATAAACCAATTATTTTTAGACATCATTTTGTCACCAAATTAGCATTAGTATTTGGGTTTGAAATTCTTTTAAACCATTTAATTATTACCAAGACAACTTGGATTTTTACTCTTTTTTGTTAATATAGTAACACTAAAATTCAAAATGAACCCCAAATAGATCAATGACGACATTTTTTTACCATATTATATACAGATAGCATAATTGTTTATTTTTATGAATAATATATCATTTGATAAAATAATATTTATTTTAAATTATCATTTATATTAATTTTGAAAATATATATATTTTTTAAAATATCATATTAACATTATAACAAAGAAAATAGTTACAATATCTCAATAATATTTTAGAGTAATATGTAAAATTCTGTAATTAAACTAATAATTATAAATTATAATTATATTAATAATTTTATAATCATTTATTTTATATTTTCATTAATAAATTGATTATTTTTTCATCATTATGCAAGTAATTAATTAAATTATATATTATCTAAAAAAAATAAATTATCATGATAAAGATAAATTAATTTTATTTTTAATCACTATTTATAATTGAATTTATCTTCTATATAAAAATATATTAAAAATTATTTAAATATTAAAATTATGAGTGTGACACTTTTAAATTATCTTTATATAAAATATAATAAATGTAAAATTCTTACCCAAGTGGGTTAAAATGGTTATAATTTTGGATTAATGTTTATTTTGGTAAAAAATGAATCATATATTGAAATTTGGATTTGTTTTAGGGTCATTATATAATATTATAATATTAATTTTACCTTTAATTACCAGATTTACCCGTTAACCGTGGAAAATTTAATTCATCTAAAGTTACTATTAATAATATCCAAAAAGTATGTTGAAAATATTATACAAAAAATATATTATATAAATAAACCATTCAGTATGTTTTTTTAAAAATTTTTCCACAGTAGTAAAATGACTATGTTTAACGCTAATCCCACCGACGTGGTGAGAATAGGGATAATAATAATGTTAAAAAATCAATAAGTTCTTAATTATAATTTAAATATAAACATGATTCCAATGATTGAAATTTGGATAATAAATTTATAATGGACATATTTTTACAATACATATGAATTTGAAGTAGAATAATTATTTAAACCAAAATGCCAGTTTTTAACAACAATGTAGTATTTTTCACTATTCATTACAAAAATGAAACTTTTAAGAGAAATACTAAAAATTCTTCCTAGTTTAATTTTTATATTACACTTTGAAAATGTATTTTATTAAATGAAATTTCTAATAGTGTATAAAATTAATTTTATTATTTTTCATTTTACAACATAAAAATTAGTTCATTTTAGAAAATATTTTTTTTTTAACATATAAATACTTTAGAATTTTTTTTTTCATTATCAATATTCTCTTATATAAAACCATAATAAAAAATATTTGAAAATTAGTTATTACTACTCATATTACATAGTTTAATTTCTAGGTTATAATATTCTTATTTAAATAATTATTACAATAAAATGATGTTTTATGGAAACTCGATGTTGTGTGTAACCCAAGCTAGGCCAGTGTTTCATGTAATGCAAGAATAACATTGTGTTCCATATCACGTAATACAACCTTTTTTATTTTATATAATATCCAAAAACTATATTCTATGTTGTGTGAAGTGAAAATATCAAAAAGAAATTAACTAATATTGAAAAATAATTGTTCACAAAATATCTAAGTGTCACAGGGTCGGTATTCAAGTTATTCAATAATGATAGAAAAAATACATTTTGATTCTATTTTTATGCATTCTTTCATATCGTACAATATTAGTACATCTCTTAAAATTCCACCAAAAAACATGTATGTCGTGTTTTTGGTGAAGATGGTGAATGGGTCAATTTTTAAATCCCATGCATAAAACTCCTCCCGTGTTAATTTTTTTCAGGTTGAATTTCCTAGAAAATATTGTTATAATTTCATTCAGGAAATTTTTCACAATTCTGAGTATGGAATGGATTTTCATATATAGAATGAAATTTAATATATGATATAAGAAAATAACCCTCTATATCATGAATCATCTTACTACTATATACAATATAAAGGATGGGGATGAATTGTCACGAACCGTCCTCGGGGCCCGTGCCGTGACTACCCCAAGCCCGCCTTCTATAGGCCAGGGGCTGGCGACTAGCACCAAGGCGTAAATCCTGGTAAAAAAGGAAGGCATTGCCTTTGTAAAGTAAACAAGCACCACAGAGTAAGCAAGCGGAAAAGTAAACACTAAGTAAAAAAAGAGTACAACTGAAAGTGCGGAAAAGTAAATGGGCCAGTATACAAACCCAAACTGAAAGTAAAGTACAACTCAAAAGGGAAAATAGAAACTGTAATGTAAAAGCCACTACACCAAGCTGTCCACTGGAAATCCAACCTGAATGGTGGGTACAGATAGCACCACTACTCGTCGGGTCCTGCTGTCCGCTCTGAGCGCGTCCCGCCTAGTGGTCCACCTCCAGGTACCGTCCTGCTCTGCGAGCCTCAACCTCGATCGACGCTGTCCGTCATCTGCAACCAACACAACATAGTGCGGGCATATCCCGTGAAGGGGTGAGTATAAGCTACTCAGTAGGGACCCCGAGACCCCCGAAGGTCTCCCAAAACCCACAAAGGATAAACCACAGAAGAAAGATACAATCACGAAGTAACAACCGACACTGCTTAGGTATATGCCCATACATATACCTAAGTCATCAATCCCAATACACTCCAACCTCCAAGCCCAAGTACAACTCATTCCACATAGGAAAGTATACGTATTCCACACAGGAAAGAAAAACGAAATCCACACAGGATAGCACAACACAATCCACACAGGAAGGTAAACAGGATTCAGCTCACACAGGTATACTTCTTCGAAAGACGATAGAGATGATCACTGATCCATCTAATTCGTCGGACCCACAAATGATCGATTGGTACTAACCCCCGCAAAGACCCACACAGGATCAGACCCACACAGGATCTGTAGGCGCTGGTTCACACAGGACCGCTGAGCGCTTACCCACACTAGATCAGACCCACACAGGATCGGTAGCACTGATCCACACAGGATCGCTGAGTGCTGTAGTCGTTGTCGTCGAATCCACTGAGGATCTCTGCACATTCGTCGTCGCAGTCACAGTAGCAGTCGCAGCCAGCTCTAGGGTTCCCGCACATAGCAAGCTCATTCGGGAGGGTCCGCTCCACGAGCCGAGAGGCTGATACATCAACAGTCACAAAGTCCAGAGATGATGTATCCAAAATTTTTGTATCGTCAACAGACTCTCAACGCAACAAACGGCGCGTCAATCGAACACCCGGTCTGAGAGTTATTGGATTTTCCGTTCCAGGGGCCCGGTTGGTTTTTACGGCAAAACTATCCCGACCGTACTCCACCCGCGTCCAAACCTAGGGCGGAGTATGCCAAAAGATCCGTCTCACTAAGAGGAACTCAAAAAAGCTGACGACACGTCATTCGGACGTCCGTAGCTCGAGATATGAGTGTTTCCGCTCCGAGGGCCCGGTTGGTTTCGTGTACGAACCAACCCAGCCGAACTCAAAGTATTCCGAAACCATAAGTACGATATACCGAAACGACCATCTCGATCCAAGGATCGCATCTCCGCTGACGGCTCATCGTTTGGAGATCCGTAGCTCGAGTTATGGGCATTTGAATCCAAACTTCTCTGTAACGGGGGTTTCGGGCCCGGGCCGTCCCTGCCCGAGACCCCTCGGTTGGCCCGAACCGAGTCGACCCGCCCCGGAAAGGGTCGACCCGCCCTGGCCCGGCCCGTCCCGTCCTGGCCTGGCGGACCGGCCTGCCGCGCCGGTCCGGATCAAGGCAGCGCGCTAGGCGCGATGCCAGCTCGGCCAAAGGCTGAGCTAATTGAAAAACGGGGGGGGGGGGGGGGGCTGCCCCCCTTTGTGAAACCGCGGCCCCCCCCCTCATTATGGTGGGCTGTTTGCTGGCCGGGAGAATTAAATTCCCCCAGTTTTTATCCCTTTCAGCCCGCCCGACCTGGCCGGCCGGTTCTTCCTCAACGGGAGTCGCCGGTCATCATGGTCCGCCGCGGCCCGGAACCCGCCACGACCTTCGTCGTCCAGCGTGGTGCAACGACACCGCGCCCCTCCGCCGCGGCCCCGCTCTTGCCGCGGCGCCTTCGGTTTCCTTCGACGGGGCGCGACAGCATCGCGTCCATGAAATTATTTCCACGGCGCGGCGCTACGGCGCCGCACAATAATTGTCGTGTGATTCCCGCGTGGTGCGACGACACCACGAAATCTCGTTCCATCCGAAAGAAACAATCAAAAACCAAGGAGGGGGGTTTTCCCGTGTTTGTGCGGTACGACCCCCCTCTCGTTAAACGATAACATTTATTCATTTATCTTCGAAGTTCGACATTCTAGAATCAAGAATGGAAATAATTAAACAAAACAACAACAATCCCCTACCTCGGTTAAAAGAGCGGACCACGTCAACAAACCGCGGAAGACAAGCGTCGCGGAGGTCGGTCGTCGCAGAAATCGAACGTCGATTCCCTTGACGTCGAGGTGCGTCCGAAGAGTTACGTCGCTGGAGAAGCTTCGTAAGCTGACGGAGAAAGCCTGAAGAGAAAGCGGAGTCTCCGTTCATTGACACGTGAAGAAGATCGAAAGAAGCGGCGTCATCGATCTTCGGAAACACACCGGCTACGAAGAAGAGATGCGACATTCTTCGTCGGAGCATAAGTTTTCTTTGTGTTCTTCATCAAGGTTTGAAGTAAAAGAAGAAAGCTCCCAAAACCACTCAAGGTGGCAAAGGATACTAACCAATATAAAATAAGCTTAATACTTATTTTATTTACACAACTATACCACTTGAATTTCAAAAGATTGAAACTAAACAACTCAACTCATTTAATAACTCAAGTTTTCAAATTAATAAGAGAGGAGTTATTTGGAAGTTTTAAGGGGATTTGAGGAGTTAGGCTTCATGTGGGCCCCACCACACTTAATACTCTCAAGGGAGGTTAAGTGGATGTGGGTCCCACCTCTAACTCCCTTTGGGAGGATATAACCAACATGGTTAAAAATAAAATGTGTTTCCACATTTTATTTAACATCATTTTAATTCCCCCAAAACTAACACTCAACCCGCATAAAACGCAACCTCGGAAAAGGTCTCCTTAAGCGAATATCGGTGCTTCGAGTTCATCAGTGCCCTCGAAATTTGATTCCAGGCACCGGTTCAAAAGTTAGAAATTCCCGCTCGTTCGTTCACTGAACATACCCGAGCCAAACTCCGGTAATTGATTCCAGGAACACCGGGCCTCGAAATCAGGTGCTGTCAGAAATCGCGCTCTTGTAAAATTACAAAGAAAATTAAGAAAAAATTTCCCTTGAATTTTATGGGTCTTTACATTACTCCCACCTCAGGGCTTTACAGCCCCGTAAAGATACATCAAAACTAGGGAAACAAATTAGGGTACTGAGCATGCATCTGAGCCTCCCGCTCCCAAGTGCTCTCCTAGAGATTCCTGTGCTTCCATCTAATGCGCACTAGAGGAATCGACCATCCATGTAGGACCCGCTCTTGTCGATCATCGATCTCCACCGGGACCTCCGTAAATGTCTCCCCATCGTCAACGTCAAGCTCCCCATGGTTAATGATGTGCGTCAGGTCGTGCACGTATCTCCTCAGCTGAGACACGTGGAAGACGTCGTGCACTCGATGGAACTGAGGTGGTAGATCTAGGAAATAAGCCACCTTGCCAATCCTGCTGAGGACCTGGAAGGGTCCGATGAAGCGCGGAGATAACTGGTCGCCTCGGAGAAATCTCCGTATACCACGTCGAGGTGAGACCCGCAAGAAGACGTGGTCTCCATACTCAAACTCTAGTGGCCTCCGCCTCCTGTCAGCGTATGACTTCTACCAGCTCTGAGCTGTCCTCATCTGCTCCTGGATGACCTGGACCTTCTCTATCGTGGCCTGGACCATCTCCGGTCCCACAAGTGCTGACTCTCCAGGGTCTGTCTAGCACAAAGGAGATCTACAAGGTCGATCGTACAACTCCTCCTACGGTGCCATCCCGATGGTGGAGTGGTAGCTGTTTTTGTACGCAAACTCCACCAAGGGTAGGTGGTCCTCCCAGCTACGACCAAAGTCAAGGACACATGAGTGGAGCATGTCCTCGAGAGTCTGGATGGTCCTCTCCGTCTGACCATCTGTCTGAGGGTGAAAGTATGTGCTCAGACGTTGCTACATCCTGAACGCCTCCTAAAATCCCTTCCAAAGTCGGGAAGTAAAGCGAGCATCTCGATCGGAGATGATAGATGATGGCACACCGTGAAGCCGTACAATCTCCTGAACGTAGAGATGTCCCAAGGTCTCCACTGAGCTCTGCTCTCTGATGGGTAAGAAGTGAGCCGACATGGTGACTCGGTCGACAATCACCCAGATGGAGTGGTGACCTCTGGAAGTGCGTGGAAGTCCAGTCACGAAGTCCATAGATATCCCATCCCACTTCCACTCCGGGACCTCCAAGGGCTGTACCAAGCCTGCTGGTACCTGGTGCTCGGCCTTCACCTGCTGGCAGGTGAGGCATCGAGAAACAAACTCTGCCACAACCTTCTTCATGCCCGGCCACCAGTGCTAACGTCTGAGATCCTGGTACATATTTGCCACTCCAGGATGTACCGTCAAAGGAGAAGTGTGAAACTCTCTCAGCACCTCCTCTCGTATAGAGACTGGTACCACGGTACGTCCTCTGAAAAGGATGTCGTGCTCTACTCCAAAAGAAAATCCATCAGGTGCATGTCCTGATGATATCTGTGCACGCCGCGTCTCACAGTCAGCGTTCTCACGCTGTGCCTCTCTGACCCGCTGTAGAAGTGGAAGAGTGACTGTGAGAGACTGAAGGAAGGCTGCTCCATCTCTATCCAAGAAGGATATCTACAAAGAGGCTAACTGCTCCATCGCCTCCTCAAGTAGCTGAATGCCTATCCTCCTACTGAGGGAATCGGCTACTACGTTCCCCTTACCAGGAGTATAGACTATCTCAAAGTCATAGCCCTGGAAGAACTCGATCCATCGCTGCTATCTCAGATTCAGGTCCTTCTGCGAGAAGATGTACCTGAGACTCTGATGGTCAGAAAATATTGTAAAGTGCTCGCCCATCAGTTAGTGTCGCCATGTCTTCAGAGCGAATACCACTGCTGCTAACTCCAGGTCATGGGTAGCGTAGTTCTTCTCATGCAGCCTCAACTGACGTGATCCATAGGCGATCACTACCCGCTCCTGCATCAGGACACATCTGAGTCCGGTCCCTGATGCATCGCAGTAGACTACATACCCTACTCCCTCCTCAGGCAACCTCATGATAGGTGCGCTGGTCAATCTCTGTCTCAGCTCCTGGAAAATCAGCTGACATCTGTTTGACCACACGAAGGGTTTCCCCTTCTTCTTCAAAGCAGAGAGTGGTGCCGCAACTCTAGAGAAGTCTGGCACGAATCCTTGGTAGTAACTAGCTAGTCCCAAGATACTCCAAACCTCTGTCACGCTCCTGGGTGGCTCCCAAGCTAACACTGCCTCGATCTTCATAGGATCCACTTCAAATCCCACCTCAGAGATGACATGTCCCGAGAAGTGGACCTCACGTATCTTGAACTGGCACTTCGAGAGCTTACCATAAAGCTGGTGCTCTCGGAGTGTCTCTAGTAAAACCCGTAAGTGGTAGGCATGCTCCTCCTCAGTCGTCAAGTAAATCAAAATGTCGTCGATGAAGACCCTGACAAATCGATCGAGGTATGGCTGAAAGATCCTGTTCATGAGGGCCATGAACACTGCTAGAGAATTGGTTATGCCAAAGGGCATAAACAAGAACTCATTGTGGCCATACCGACATCTGAAGGCCGTCTTCTGTACGTCCTCGTCTCTAACTCAGAGCTGATGATAGCCTGACCTGAGGTCTATATTCAAGAACCACTGTGCTCCCTTGAGCTGATCAAAGAGGTCATCAATCCTCGGTAGAGGATACTTGTTCCTCACTATCACCTGGTTCAGGAGACGATAACCAACACAAAGTCGAAAGCTCCTGTCCTCCTTCTTGGAGAACAAAATCGGGGAAGCCCAGGGTGAAACACTGGGTCGGATGAACCCCTTACCCTGCAAGCCCTCCAACTGTACCCGTAGCTCTCGAAGCTCGGCGGGGGCCATCCGATATGCTGGAGTCGATATCGGGGCTATCCCGGGGTACATGTCAATATAAAAGTCTACCTCTCTACGAGGAGGTAACCCTAGAACATCGTCGGGGAAAACGTTCGCAAACTGATCCACCGCTGCAGGAAAACCAGGACTCCGCACGTCAATGGCTCCAAGGATGAGGCTAGCCAACTGATGAGTGATGGGCTGTCCTCTCCTCCGCGGAAGTCCATCCTATGCTGCAAAGGATCCCTTCTCACCGGTGAAGGTGAATCTGCTCCCATCGGTGCGTGCACATCGCACCTTGCGCCTAAAACAGTCAATCTGGGCATGGACCGTAGATAACCAATCCATGCCCAAGATGATGTCGTAAGGCCTCGACGCTGCTACAAGAAGATCCCAGCTGAAGCTCTCGACTCCTAGACTAAGCTCACACTGCCGGCACCAGTGCGTAATCATCGAGTCTGCTCCCGTAGGAGTCTCTAGCCGTAAGGATCGGGCCAACGGCTCTGTCGGAATCTCCGAGCTCCGAACATGGGCAGCGGCTATGAAAGAATGACTCGCTCCTGTGTCTATAAGTACTGCAGCAAGGGTGTAATAGACATAGATAGTACCTCGAATAATCTCCGGCATGCCGTGGTCATAGGCCTCTGCTTCCTGGAGCTGTGACTGTCTCTGCCCGCCAGCTTCCTGTGTTCGGGGTGGACCTCCTGGTGGTGGTGGTGGTAGAGCCTCAAAGCGTCTCCCACCACCTGCTGCTCGGCCAACTCCTCTGCCTCGTCCGCATCCTCCCTACGGACCACCACGGTCGACCCTCTGCCTCTGCCTCAGTGGTCCCCCAAACGTCTGCTTCTCCTCGGTATGGCGGGTCTGGCAGTCACAAGCCATGTGGCCCTGCTCGCCGCACGAGTAGCACTGTCTGCCTCTCGATAGACTGGCTCCGCGCTGTGTGCCCATCACTGCTGAGCCAGTGTCCTGAGGTAGTCTGCCTGAGGGTCTGGTCTTCCTGGACCCCTGAGTCATCCGTCGACTGCCTGCTCCAGAAGACTCTGCTACGTGCCGCCCTGCGATGGGTCTCAGCGCAGGTGTAGAATCAGTAAGAAAGCTCTCGATCAAAAGGGCCCACTCCAGTAGTCCTGTCTGAGTCGGTATGCTGAGGGAGATCAGCGATGCCATGATCTCATGTCTCAAACCCTTCTCAAAGGTCCGGGCCCGGAAGAATGGGTCTCGTACCATGTCTGTCGAGTAGCGCGAGAGATCGGTAAATCTCGCCGAGTACTGTGCGACCGTCATGCTGCCCTGCCGCAGCTGAAGAAGCTCCTGAATGCGCACCGCACGGAGGGTGGCTGGGACGAACTCCGAGCAGAAGAGGCTCTCAAAGTCCGTCCAAAGTAGAGATGCCTCATCATGAACCTGAAGCATCAAGCTCCACCATCATCCTGCTGCTGCGTGCAGTAGGCTCGCAACGAGGATCACCATGAGGTCTGCAGGTGTCCTCACTAGCCTAAAAACTCATACCACTGCCTCCAGCCAGTCCTCGGCTGCCTGGGGGTCTGTCTCTCCACGAAACCTGGGTGGTCGATGGCGCTGAAACTCTTGCAGTGCGCTAAGGCGACGTGCATCGTCAGCGGCTAGTGCTGGAAGTATCGGGGGCTCAGCGGGTAAAGCTACCGCCGGTGCCACTGCAGACAAAGGGCCCTGCACCGCTTCCTCATCGCTCGGTGGGCTGTCATCACGATCGACTCTCGGATCCCTAGCTGGCTGCCATCGTGGGGCCATCTTGAAAAGGAAACAGGGGCACCACAGTCAGAACAATATACCTGGTGAGCTGATATAAAGTAATCACAAAGAAAACTTGAAACACACACACAATCAATGTTTTCGTGCATTATGTCGGAAATCAGAAGTTAGGGTCCTGGTGTACGGATACGTCTGCCGCCGCACCAACACTGGACTCCCTGGACTGATAACCACACTCAATATGCTAAACACTATTGCTTCACATTGAAAAGATCAGAGTTCGCGGTAGAACCGAACTCCTCTGATACCAATTTGTCACGACCCGTCCTCGGGGCCCGTGTCGTGACTACCCCAAGCCCGCCTTCCATAGGCTAGGGGCTAGAGACTAGCACCAAGGCGTAAATCCTAGTAAAAAGGGAAGGCATTTCCGTTGTAAAGTAAACAAGCACCACAGAGTATGCAAGCGGAAAAGTAAACACTAAGTAAAAACAGAGTATAACTGAAAGTGCGGAAAAGTAAATGGGCCAGTATACAAACCCAAACTGAAAGTAAAGTACAAATCGAAAGGGAAAACAACAACTGTAAAGTAAATGCCACTACACCGAGCTGTCCACTGGAAATCCCACCTGAAGGGTTGGTACAGATAGCTCCACTGCTCCTCGTGTCCTGCCGTCCGCTCCGAGCGCGTCCCGCACAGTGGTCCACCTCCAGGTACCGTCCTGCTCTGTGAGCCTCAACCACGATCAATGATGTCTGTCGTCTGTAACCAACACAACATAGTGCAGGCATAGCCTGTGCAGGGGTGAGTATGAGCTACTCAGTAGGGACCCCGAGACCCCCTATGGTCTCCCAAAATCAACAAAGGATAAACCACAGAAGAAAGATACAATCACGAAGTAACAACCGACACTGTTTAGGTATATGCCCATACATATACCTAAGTCATCAATCCCAATACGCTCCAACATCCGAGCCCAAGTACAACTCAGTCCACACAGGAAAGTATACATATTCCACACAGGAAAGCAAAACGAAATCCACATAGGAGAACACAACAAAATCCACACAGGAAGGTAAACAGGATTCAGCTCACACAGGTATACTTCTTCAAAAGACGATAGAGATGATCACTGATCCACCTATGTCGTCGGACCCACAAAGGATCGATAGGTACTAACCCCTGCAAAGACCCACATAGGAATGAACCCACACAGGATCTGTAGGCGCTGGTTCACAGAGGACTGATAAGCGCTGAACCACACAGGATCGGAACCACACAGGATCGGTAGCACTGATCCACACAGGATCGCTGAGTGCTGTAGTCGTCGTCATCGAATCCACTGAGGATCTATGCACAGTCGTCGTCGTAGTCACAGTAGCAGTCGCAGCCAGCTCTAGGGTTCCCGCACACAACAAGCTCGCTCGGGAGGGTCCGATCCACGAGCCAAGAGGCTGATACATCAACTATCACAATGTCCAGAGTTTATGTATCCAAAAGTTCTGTATCGTCAACAGGAACTCAACGCAACAGACGGCTTGTCAATCGGACGCCCGATCTGAGAGTTATTGGCTTTTCCGTTCAGGGGCCCGGTTGGTTTTTAAGGCCATACCAACCCGACTGTACTCCACCTGCAGCCAAACCTCGGGCGGAGTATGCCAATAGATCCGTCTCACTAAGAGTAATGCAAAAAAGCTGACGACACGTCATTCAGACGTCCACAGCTCGAGTTATGAGCGTTTCCGCTCCGAGGGCCCGGTTGGTTTCGTGTAAGAACCAACCCGGCTGAACTCAAAGTATTCCGAAACTTTTAGTGAGATATACCGAAACAACCGTATCGATCCAAGGATCGAATCGCCGCTGACGGAGTGTCGTTTGGAGATCCTTAGCCCGTGTTTTGGGCATTTGAATCCAAACCGCTCGGTAACGGGGGTTTCGGGCCCGGGCCGTCCCGGCCTGAGACCCCCCGGTTGGCCCGAACCGGGTCGACCTGGGCCGGCCCGGCACGGCCCCGCGCGGCCCGTCCCGGCGCGGTGCGGCGCGGCCCGGCCTCGCCTGGCGGACCGGCCAGGCGCGCCGGTCCGGCTCAAGGCAGCGCGCTGGGCACGATGCTAGCTCGGCCTTCGGCCGAGCTAATTGAAAAACGGGGGGGGGGGGGGGGGGGGGCTGCCCCCCTTTGTGAAACCGCGGCCCCCCTCATTATGGGGGGCCGTTTGCTGGAAGGGGGAATTAAATTCCCCCAGTTTTTCTCCCTTTCGTCTGGATCAACCTGGCCGGCCGGTTCTTCCTCAACGGGACCGGCAATAGCCGGTCGCCTTACGGCTTCCGACACCAGCGGCCCGGCTGGCCGCCGGTCATCATCTTCTGACGCGGCCCGGAATCGGCCTTGCTTCATCGTCCGGCGCAGTGCAACGGCACCGCGCCCCTCCGCCGCGGCCCTCCTCCGGTCGCGGCGCCTTCGGTTTCCTTCGACGCGGCGCGACAGCGGCGCGTCCATGAAATTCATTCCACGGCGCGGCGCGACGACGCCGCCCAATAATATCCGTGCGATTACCGCGTGGTGGGATGACACCACGCCATCTCGTTCCATCTGCAAGAAACAATCAATAACAAAGGAGGGGGGTTCGGCCGTGTTTTTGCGGTCCGGCCCCCTCTCATTAAACGATAACATTTATTCATTTATCATCAAAGTTCGACGTTCTAGAATCAAGAATGGAAATAATTAAACAAAACAACAACAATACCTTACCTTGGTTTCAAGAGTGGACCACGTCAACAAACCGCGGAAGACAAGTGTCGCGGAGGTCGGGCGTCGCGGAAATCGAACGTTGATTCCGTTGACGTCAAGGTGCATTTGAAGAGGTACGTCGCTGGAGAAGCTTCGTAAGCTGACGGAGAAAGCCTGAGGAGAAAGTGGCGTCTCCTTTCGTTGAAATGGGAAGAAGATCGAAAGAAGCGGCATCAGTTATCTTTGGAAACACATCGGCTACGAAGAAGAGATGCGACGTTCTTCGTCGGAGCTTATGTGTTCTTCGTGTTCTTCATCATGGTTTGAAGAAGAAGAAGAAAGCTCCCAAAACCTCTCAAGGTGGAAAAGGATACTAACCAAAATAAAATAAGCTTAAAGCTTATTTTATTTACACAACTAAACCACTTGAATTTCAAAAGTTGGAAGCTAAACAACTCAACTCATTTAATAACTCAAGTTGTCAAATTAATAAGAGAGGAGTTATTTGGGAGTTTTATGGGGAGTTGACGAGTTAGGCATCGTGTGGGCCCCACCACACTTAATCATCTCAAGGGAGGTTAAGTGGATGTGGGTCCCACCTCTAACTCCCTTTGGTAGGATATAACCAACATGGTTAAAAATAAAATGTGTTTCCACATTTTATTTAACTTCATTTTAATTCCCCAAAAACTAACTCTCAACCCGCATAAAACGCAACCTCGGAAAAGGTCTCCTTAAGCAAATATCGGCGCTGCGAGTTCATCGGTGCCCTCAAAATTCTATTCCGGGCAACGGTTCAAAAGTTATAAATTCCCGCTTGTTCGTTTACTGAACGTACCCGAGCCAAACTTTGGAAATTGATTCCGGGCACACCGGGCCTCGGAATCAGGTGCCGTCAGAAACCGCACTCTTTTAAAATTCCAATGAAAATTAAGAAAACATTTCCCTTTAATTTTATGGGTCTTTACATGAATCTCATTCTCTATCATCATCTCAAGGAATAATATTTCTTCCCAGTAATAAGCTACAACTTTCTCTGTTGATTCAGACTAATTAAAATATCATCCATGATGACATTCCCATTGTATGTGAGTTTACTAGTGTGTTTGATAAATAATGTACTTGTATTCAACCCAGTTGATATGTTGATTTCTCAATCAAATTCATAAATGATTCTTTTTCAATATCCAAGATTCTATAAAGAATGGGTATTTTGAACTAGAAGGGAAGAAGGAAAAATAGTAGGTGAATCTAGATAAGGTGTTCATATGACAAAGTGTTTCATTAAATGGTTTACCAACCCCTTCATAGTGAAAAATGATGGTTAAATCTCTCGATGCATTGACTACCATGATCTTGAAAGATCAAATAGAAAGCAAGTATCATCTTCCATATAATGATGATTTTTTAGATCATCTATGGGTATCACAATACATCTTTATGTAGGATCTTCTGTTAGTATATTATTAAGAAAATGTGAAGAAGGACAATATCACAATGACTACATTTCATACAATGTACGGGCACTATGTGTTCATAGTGATTCCATTAAATCTTACTAATGATATAGAAACATTCATAGACCTAATAAATACAGTCTTTAGTGATAAAGTTGAAATATTCATTTAATTATGTAGAGACGATATTATCATCTCCTAAAAAATCATGGATGACCATTTGGAGAATTTTAATAATGTTCTAAAGTACCTATTGAAAGATAATATGTATGAAAAGTATAGTAAATTATAATTATAGTAGGAGAAAGTAACATTCTTCAGAGGTGTAATAACTAGGATATATATGTAACTAGATGATTTAAAAATAATGACCACTAATTTATGCCCTCGACTAAACTATATAACATATGTTCATAATTTATTTGTATTCATTGTGTAATATAATATATTTGTGAGATAAATATCACAATTTTTCACCCCACCAACTATGTAAACATTGATGGGAGTCATTTTTTCTAGAATGATGGCTGTGAGGGAATCATCAAATTAAAAAAATAAGTGGTTAATCACTGCACAATGTCACAGATTACCCACAAGTGGAGAATGATTTTTGATCAAAAACGATGTGGAAAAAATATTTTGGGATGTGTAATCATGAAACATGTTAATTTGATATCATATTAAACCCTTTTATTAAATATCCATAATAGAATTTCCCACCATAACATATAGAATTGGTTTCACTAATCCTATCACTAATGATTTGGATACATTCTCTCTACTGGGTGACATATGATGTATATGTAGAAAATAAAAGACTCATGTATATATTCACACAAAAGGAGAAAAATATGATTCAACAGATGTTGTTATAAATGATAATGAATTATGAATGTTGAATCATTTACCATCTATGAAAATAAAACAATGTATAAATTTATCTATGTAGAAAGGATCCTACAAACCAATGCATCATGAGAATTGAAAGGGATATAATATTTTAAGACATAAAAAAGCTGAATATGGAATTCATTAAAGGTAATCCATCCTACCTTTCCAAAAAATTTCATATCATTATATTAAATAGATGATCATGCATACGCATAATAAAAATGAAGTTCTATTGAAAAATGTAGTGAATATCTTGGCTTTCCACATCTCTAAATATGGAGTTATATGGTTTGGAACTCGATTTGTATCCCGCATAAATAAATATATAGGGAACTTTTTAAATTATCATAATGTCATATCCTTATATATTCATCTTCAAAGAACTATGTTGTATAGTGATATGAATAAAAACATTTGGTGACATGACCAGAAGAAATAGATTGTAGATTTTTCATATCAGTACATGGAATGCCAATAAGTCAAGTAATAAAAAAAATGTCTAACGGTATAATGCATACATTTCCCATACCAGTATGGAAATGGGAAAAATAAACAACGATTTCTTCATTCGACTCCCCAAAACAAATATATTATATAACTTCATATTTCTGATAGTTGATCAACTAACGAAGTTAGTGAATTTTATTTTTATCAATGAAAATTTCTCTATGGACCAACTCACTGAAATATACATACGATAAGTGGTTATACATCTTGGAGTTCCATTCTAAATTATATCTGATTGATATCCTAGTATTACCTCAAGGTTATAGAGAATAAATCTATATACATTGGATACATAATTGAGCTTCAAGACTACTTATCACACTTAAAAAGATGGTTATTGTGAGGGATCCATTAAAAATATATGGAAAATATTGTAATATTGTTCACTATATTTCCATGGAGGTTCGAATAAAACCTTTCAGAATTGGGGTTCCAAATAACAAAACTTTCTTTTATAAAATTAAAATGTAAACATGTGAATCTCAATATGGGGAGAGGTGTTAGAATCAAAATGTTGGGATGATTAAGTAGAGTAGAATATAATGGTACCTGGTCTTGTCCTTGTGATGGTAGAAAATTATCAACCCATACAGGGTCATATGATTTTTTTTAAAAGTTTATAGAAAATATATAAAGATAATCGTCAATGATACTTGGAGATTATTTTTAAAGATAATGTGTTACTTCATATATCACCATGGTAGAAATTTAAGGTGTTTTGGAATAATTCAATTATTATTCCAAGATACATCAACCCCTTTAAGGTCACTGAACACATCAATGTGGTGTCTTATTTACATTCACTCTCACCAAACATATATCAATTACATAACATGATCTATGTATCCCTATTAAAAATGTACATACCAGAACCCCCATAAATACTAAATCTGGATGTGGTACCATTAGTTAATGATCATTCATATGATTAGATACCAATGGTGATATTATATCGTATAGAAAAAGTTCTACAAAATATGAAAAATCATCAGGTCTATGTAATGTCATGTAACTCTAAGTTTTAGAAGGTGATTAGGGAACATGAAGAGGTGATGAAATAGATGTACCCTCATATGTTTTGTTGTAAAAATTATAAATTTCAATTGAATGATTTCTAATGAGGGTAATAATGTAGTGAACCAAAATTTATAGATTATATTCTCTTTTTATTTAATAAATTCCCCTGTTTTGTAATTTAGATATAAAACAAAAAACATAGATTAAATTCGTTATTTTAGGAAATTATAAGCTATATCATCATGGATATAAAATTATATTATAGATCATAACCATTAATAATTTAGTAGTAGTACACTAATTGTAGGATTTGTATATATTAAAGGTTGTGATAAAGTCCAATAGATGCAGATGAAGGAAGAGATGCCCTTAGATAAGAGAATTATACCCTATAATTCTCATCCATTAGATCTTACAAGGGTGATGTCTTTAATGAAATTTTCCCTTTTCTAAGTCTAAGTCCAAATTCAATAAAAAAAGCATGAGAGAAACCATTTATAAGGGAATTACATGCTTATTGAGGTCACATTCTAACCCATGTAAGCTAAAATATCCCTAAAAATATAACCATAAAAAACCTCACCCTTAGGGTGTTTGGTGGTTTATGAATGGGCTATGTATATAGACCCTAATAATACAATTTCTTATAATTATATAAAATATTTATTATATTTTAAAATTTATTATTATTTTGTAATGACTAAAATATATGTTTGAGAAAAATTGGATTTGGATACGATGACCAAAACTATATTATTGGGAAATATATAGTTCAATAAAAAATCTATTTTTGATGAATTATAGAATATTTAAATGATAAATATTTTAATAAAATATTATTATTATATGTAAATGATAACCTAATTTTAGGAAGTCAATAATAAATTTTATATGGTTCAAAAAACTTTTATTGTAAATAACAAAAAATTTTCAATAAATTTGGATTTTTATTTAAAATATTATATTCTTATAGATTTTGAATTTTATAGAGTAAAAACAATTTTTTTTCTAAATCATCATATCAAAATTAAACAGTGGATATATTTTAATAATTTTTATAGACGAATATAATTTTTGGGTCAAAATTAAATACAATATAAATATACTCTATGAATTATAGATTCAAAGTTAACAAAATGTTTTGTAATATATTACATAAAATGTATAAAATCTGAAATATATTTTTCACCATTAAAATAAGGTATATTTTCTTTATTTTATTATTTTTATAAACCCTTAATGTACCCTCCAAAACCTAAATAATATTTTATGTTTTAAAATGATTTATTTCTAAAAATGGATCAACTCTACATAACTAAGGGTATTATATTTATGATATATGAAATAAACATGTAAAATAATGAAAACCACAACACGTTTGGTAAAACATTTTGAGAAAACCATGGGAAGGTTTGTGGATTTTATTACATTATCCTATAGAGTACAAAAATTACGTTTGGAAGTCAATAAATAGTTATTCTCTCTTCTTATATATAATCCCAGTGAAATAATTATTACTCATAACATAAAACACATAGATCATGAAATTAATCTACCATTCTCGACCAATATCTTACCAATAAATAGTTATTCTCTCTTCTTCTATATAATCCCAGTGAAATACTTATTACTCTTAACATAAAACACATAGATCATGAAATTAATCTACCATTCCCGACCAATATCTTACCCAGGGATCCGAAAAGGTCTTAATAATCCCCCATATGTTTTAAGAAGCACCCAATCAAGGTAAGGGATACTCTATGTCTCCTCTTTATTCATGTACCTCAAAATTATTTTACGTTAATTTTCAGTTTTTAATATTTTGGTATGTTATCAAAAATCAATCTTACCTCCATTGTGATTTAAAATTAATGGGAGACTCGTTTCCCTTTAATTAATCCCACCCATGAACCAATACGAACCCACAATATACTGCTGTAATTTCATTATGATTTTCATACCAAACTATGGTGTAGTGAATTCTTATAACCATTTCTACTAAATGGTATTAAACAAGACATACCTATCAATAATTGATTGGGGACTTTTGTGTGTGTAACCATAAATATTCTTTATCGGTATTTAATGAGATAAAATATTTCCTTTAATTAAATGATCTATATGGCACACATGAGCATGCACCAATTTTAATGGGTGTTCCCAGATAGCACACTAATGCAATGTGTACTTTTTTTAGTTTCATGAGACATAATGTTAAGGATTAGGGATTAATCATAATTTTTATGGTACACTTTCTTGGACATGATATTCACTTTTAAATTATCCTTGACTCATGTTCATGAAATGAATTATGTTGTGGCCATAATCACATGCTTCCTTTATGATGGAATGTTATATAATGACTCAGTGTTCAAGATTATTATTATTTCCTATCTGATATAAAATTGATATAATATTGGCTATAATTAATTAAATCACATTTTTATATTCATTTTTATCCCATTATAAGGATTTATTAATCAACCCTTTCTTATGAATATCCCTAGGTTATCTCATGCAGTTTAGATGAATGAGGTAATTTTATAAGCTTGATAAAAAGGTGTTCAATAATGTTTTTGTACCCATGAATCATTTTGATGTGTGATGTACCTAATTACATATATACACAAGGATTAATGAACTTTTGGGATATTTTATGTGTACTTTTATGTAATAAATCCTGAAATAAATTTTATTAAAAATATGGGTTTCCATAACCACTTTAAATCTCTAATTATTTTAAGGGAAGAAATATAAATAACTATCATGTATACAGATAAATAAAATCATAGTTTTTGTATTAAATCATGAGATAAATATTACTATTCCGTTTTCCATTAAGCTACCTCTACCTTATCACCATAATTCCCCACTATCCTGGATGATTCATCTGTCAACCGACCCACAACATCGTGACCTTCTCCCAAGGCCACCAGTGCAGATTCTTCAAAATCGATAATATATTAATATTGACCTCAAGGAATTACATCTAGATCACTCTTGCTATAAATTATTATTACCAGTTAGGAAGATACCACCGTAGTGATCATAGATCTGTGGCCGAATCCCCACACCGAGAGAAGCACATTGGGTCAACACTGATCCCCTACCCATTTGAGTGATCATAATTTGAATAATAAATTTATCTATAATATGTATGCACATATATATAGTAAAATATACTTACAATTTCAAGAATATAAGTCAAATATTATATGGGGTAAAACCTTGTCATCTGTTATATTTAAGAACATAACTTTGAAGACACCACCCAAGTATTATATTTCCTCTATGACATAGTTTATTTACAAAAATTACAATAACTAAATATTAGTATCAAAATTTTCAACACAAATTTGGGGAAAAAATTCCATTATTAATCATTTAAAGCTAAATCAAAACATGTAACATAATATTATACAAGACTTGATCAGGAATTGAAGGTTAATAAAAGAATATATAATAAAAAATATCTAAACTAACAAGATTAAGAGTCTCTATATATAAAGTAAAATTAAATGATAAACAATTATACATGAAATATATAATAGTAATTAATGAAATAACATTTTAATATAATAATTATCCCTTTATTTAAATCATATAAAATTTTAAATACACAAACCTGTCCTCCAATGCACAATTTCCATATTATTCCATTGACCATTAGGACTATGTTACACATTATGAACATAAAAATGTATCAAAGGAGATCAATTCTATTCCATGTTTATCATAAAATAAAATATATTAGTAAAATCCAGGGAAATTCAAAATGTACATGGAATGATGTAAATTCTATAATATAAATTTCCCAATTCTATAAGCCCTCACATGATAGTGTTGGGAATTATGGATTATTATAAAAATGTTTCTTAATGAAATATAATTTATATCATAATATAATTTATAGCTATAAATATTTATAAGACAATAATGGTTATTATTATACATTGGGATTCACTAATACGAGAGGAGTTAATCATTGTGTCAACATTATATTTTTATTATATTTATATAGTCCGATAATTTCTAAAAACCTATTAAACCATTTTTATTTAATTGTATAATCACCAATCACACCAATCTAAAAACAAAAACAATTAGAAAATTTAATTACATCACAGCTAAAATATAAAATAAATATAATGCACCAAAAATGTGTAGTTCAAATAAAATCCAATAAGAATATCTAGTTTTTGTGGGATACAATGAATTGGTAATGGTCCTTCCATACCAAGTGCACTACCATTATAATGAATTATTCGAAATCACACCACCTCCCTCAGATCACATCTTTGGACCTCTAATATTTCATTGATTTGTATAATGTATCACTTAGTTTTCGATATGAATTTATCATAAATATTATAAGGAAATTTTCTTTCTTTTGTATCATATATTAAAGAAAAATGATTCTATAATTTTCTATTTGGTCATAATAAAACCCCAATGAAAATAACATATTTGAATTTTTTATAGAAAACTACATCTTCATGTGGTCCTATATAAAAGTCTTTTCACCAAATATTGAACTCATAAATCCCTCACACATGCAACTCCACTCTAAACCACCATCATGTAACTCCTCTACATATATCCTTCTATAAAAAACTTCATGTAAATACTACCACATATTGGCCTCATGAACAGACTTCATGAGACTCCATTCAAAAAATCCAATAGAATTACATATTTACCATACAATGCCTCACATGGATCCTTCATTTTTTGGGATTATGAATTCATAGAACACATACATGTATAGCTTAATCATGAATTATGTCAGTAGAATCCCCCTCTATGATCCTTCTTTCATGTTCAACTCCTTCACGCACCTCATAACTGACCTTCCTACTAAATAATTCCAATAGGGTACTTCCACTGTGAACTGACATTATAGGACCTGACTACATGATCTACTTATTGGGACTTTATTCATAATTGATAATTCCATCAAGGATCTTCTAGTTAAACTGCATAATTTACCATTTGGTTCTACAAGTATTCATAATATTTTAAATAATGGGATCTTTATAAAAACAATTCCACAAAAACATGAGACGTAGCATATTAAATGAATAAATTTAGTGCCAACCATTAAATATTTTGTGCATAGTGAACCACATTCATGAATGATTTTCTTTTGTAGGATACTCGTAATCACAACCTTCTGAACAAGTATAATATTCATTAATGAAAACATCCAATGTAGCCACTTCATTTTGGTCTAGATAACTCAATCTTCTTTTTTTATTGCACAGTACCATCATGAAATAGTATTTCTTGAACACATTATGTGAGAAAAAAATCCTCCATTGTGATTATTATTATTATTACGGAATATCTTTACCTAGAACATGAGAATACTTCTTTTCATTGAAACTTTCACTCATCTTTTTTGAAACCTAAAAACCCCATGAGACATCACACCCAATGTATGTATCAAACACAATGAAGTAGAACCATTTTAGAAAACCATTCAACACCACTTATATTCATTTGTTATCTATAATATATTTTTTAACCATGGAGCGGATTGAAAAAAACTATAGAATCTATAAATCTTCATCTCCAAACACCTTAGATATACAAGTCATGCAAAAAATGAAATATTATAAAATATATTTCATTAGACACGATATTTATATTTTTATATAACACATAGAACTACTAAATACTCATTTATTATGTTCTAATGTATATATATATACATTCCAATGTAAAAAAACTTAATTAATTTTTTAAATTATTATTAACTAAAACAACGAACCTGAAAACTGGTTCGAGTTAATCTATAATATTAAACCAAAAAACACCCTTTTAGTGACATCCTAATCTAGAAATCTCTAGAATAAATCTACAATACCAATAATATAATCAATATAAAATTAGTTATCACCAATTATTTTATTTTTGGTTTTATCCAAATATTTATATTGAATTAAATTTTATATTTATATCCATGTACTTACATTATAAGATACTAAATTATTAAAATTATATACTCAATATAATTAAAATTAAATCTACATTGGCCAAAAAGATATTCGATTATGTAAAAAAATTATCACCAAATATAATTCATCATAAAACTAAATATTTTCACAATTCATCAATCTTGGATAATTAATATCCTTGAGAAAATTGGAATCTATGAATAATCACTTAGTTAATGAATTTATCAGTATATTGGAAGTTATTATTGAGGGTCAAACATGCTTTCATAATTTTCATATATCCTAAAAAATTATATTAATGTTTCCCAAAAAGTCAAAAAAATATTAAATTAGTAACCTAAAAAAATATCTATATACACAAATAGCTTTATAATTTTTTAACAAAGTCTATAATATCGTCTTTAATTGATAACATAGAACACAAACTTCATAAGACTATATGTTTATCCCAGACATATATTATAGTTTTAATCTAACACTGAAGATTATAGTTTGGAGTAGATATTGACAACAAAATGAAATATCTATTATGACATATTAGTGTTAATCCACACATTTTATTCCAAATGGATCATACCAAGGTAGATTACATCAATTTTTCATTTAAAATAATTATTATAATAAGATGTAAGATAATTACAATTATAAAAGCAAAATAAATTATGTAACTATCCAAAAATGATATTTCTTCACATTTATTTTCATCCCAACCATTACTACATAGATTTAAAAACCTATAGAGAAATTATCAATACCTATAGTACGATCATAACCACTATTAAATCATTAAATTATGAAAATATCATTTACCAATAATAGATTTTCCATGACCCAGTCTCCTAGAGCCATGATCCTAGTCAACTAACCCAAAGATCTCAAGAAATAAATTTATTTTATTCACTAAACATCAAATGTTATTATCCACTGGGATTACCTAAAAACTTATTACTGTCCTAATAGTCTAATCCATGTTCTCTGACTGTGATTTTTTACTCAATCAGACACATTTAATTCATAGAGAATAATCCAAATTTAAATTTCACCTCTTTGACATTAAGAAGTAAACTTATGCTAAAATGAGGGACAATTTTAGATTTTATGAAGAATAAAAATAAAATAAAATTCATATAAGTAAAAATTCAAAATATTTATATCACATTTTTGTGTTTCAACTTAATAAGAACTATATTAAAATAACCTAGTATATGTAAGTAATCAATACCTATAATAATTTCATTGAATAAATGAAAATGTCATTATCCAACAAAATAAAATTTCATGGCATGATATTCTTGAGATACGATTATGGTCATTTAACATCATGGGTATCTTTTATTACCTTCAATTATTTAGTAACACACCTCAAAATATTACAAATTGAGGTCACCTATCAAAATAAAGTGTATACCCACATGCCAACACATGTTATTCCTCTTCAATATTTTCCCTACTCTCAAAAACCATGGGAATAATCTTTGGAGGTCATCCATCGTAACACTACTACAACTGATGTTTGTTAAATTGTGGATTAGTAATTAAGTAGGCTATTTAATATTAAGGTAAAACTTATTTACATGAGTTGAAATATTCATTTCTTTATATAATAATTTCTTTGGGGTTTGACATTCTCAATCCCATTAAATAACAACATCTTCATTATGGATCTGACACCTCAAACCCATGAGGAAACAATATACATGTAGGTTAATATTGGATCTAATAAAACTTTTATAACTAGATCCCCTGGTCTATAATTCTATTCGTAAGACCCCATGTGTCTCTGATAATATCATAGTTTCCTAACTGAAACAACACATACAGTGTTCCATGAGGGTTAGATATCATACTAATGATTATCCCAATAGGAAAACACATTTTACATTCAGTATTGTTTTTTAACTTTCCCAAATCTTCGATAGAACCAAATATGGTCACCCATACTATTAATATTCATAAAAAAAACTATTAATTGTCTATTTATAATTAGGATGTCTCTAAAAATTAATGGTGAACCTAGTTTCCATGGGTAGTAATATTTATAGATTTGAGTATCACATTTGTAGGGTTTTTACAATGATGGTCACCCAAAAAAGTATTACACTCCTCTAATTACATAGAATTATGGAGTTATAATGGGATATAGAGAATTAATGAGTATGTGATCACAAACAATTTTTTCAATATGTGAAATTCCTTAAAATTCAACCATTCTAGTTCTAGCCTCAACCAAAAAAGATTAAATATTTATTTTTAATAGGACATGTTGTTCTAATGAAAAGGTGTTATGATTTATGTTTAAATTTTGAAGAATTTTATTTTTAATATTGTTTTTATATAATTTAATTTTTAATGAATAAAGGGATTGAATGAAATTTATTTGTATTAGAAAAAAATTATTTCGTTATTTATAAAATTAAATTGGTCTTAATAAACATTCTTCCTAAGCGGATTATTTCATTGTGAAATGTTTTATGTGATTTGGAAATGAAGTTGGATTTTTAGGGAAATGATTTGGAATCCTCTTTTTATTTATTTTGGATATAAAATTGTGATAGAAATATAAAATTAATCTATTTAGGACATGTGAGTGAGGTAAATTTTTCATAAAATGGAGGATTATTTTTACTGAAGTATTTTAAAATCGATATTAAGGTTCCAACTTTTTGAGAATTATGGAATGTATTTCCATTAATTTGTAAAGTGAAAATAAAATTTTAAAAATGTTGGCATATTTTTAAAATTTTCATTCAATTTATATGGATTTTTTTCCCTTTTTCAATAGGTTTGTTCTTTAAAAGTTTGTCTTAAATAGAGTATTTTTTAGTGATTTGGGATTTTTAAATCTTCAATTTTTTATAAATAAGAATTTTTTATTCGATTATGATATATAAATTGGTTAGTTCTTATATAATTCTTTATATATTATTCCACAAAAAAAGATATTGATATAAATTATAAAATACATCTATATTAATGATTCCTTAGGTGATGTTATGCATAGTTATTAGGAATGATCCATCTTGTTTTTTACTCTTCCAATGATCTTAATAGTATGTTCGAGTTATGGCTTCATGGACTGTTTTACCTTTATCTAAGAGTTATGGATGTTAGTGATTTCATATTTTGGAATAATGGATTTAATGGTTTAGATATTATTGAATCAATTAAGGAAATTCCCTTTTGTTATTACATTTTTGTTATACTATTAATTATTGTTCTAGAAGATGATTGATTGGTATTGTTTATGGTCAGGCCTCATTAATCTCTTTATGCATCTTGAAAATTATTAAAGTATGATGTGATTGAGATATTGTTTTTTTCTGAGGTATAATTTTTGATTGATTGAAAATGGGGACTTCTCAGCCATTTTTATGTAACATGGATATGTGGATTGATGTTAGATAGACCAATGTTTCTTCTAGGTATGTTTATTCTAGTTGGTTCATCGTAGGTCATGTTCCATGAGTAACTTTTTACTTCACCTTCCATGTTAGCATGAGACCTTAGGTTATACCTGTGTGTTCCTTATTGATGATTTTTCCTAATTAGTTCATGTGTTTCATTATTATAGTTTGTTATTATTTTTGTGGATTGTTACATGGTATCTATGGTATACTTTAGGAATCATGTACATTTTATAGATCCTGATTAAATTATTTTGGATAGTTATTTCTGGTTGGTGGTCAATTATCATTTCCTTAGATGAAATGTATAAATGTATATATATAGTGCTATATTTTCCTCATGAATGGTTTTATCATTTATATCTTAATTTTAAATGAATTAAAAATATTGGGGAGATATATGATAGTTCTTTAATTCTTCACTGGTCTTATACCTTGTGTACAAGGTTGTGATGGGATTGGATATTTCATTTGATATATTTGGATTTAATCTATTTATTTTTCATGTTTTTTATGTTTTTTGATTCAATTATGAGGATATATATAGTTAATTACCTTCCTTCCCACATATGTTCAGGAGGTGACATTGTTACCTTTATCCTATTACATTATATTTTATGGAAGAATTTATTGGGGTAAAAATTACCATGATTGGGTGAACTCTGACATATATATGTCAATGATATTATATATATATATATGATGTTACTATCGAATATTTTATTTTTTACGAGTTTCGATTATTTTATAGGACTTTAGAACATTAAAGATTAATATTTAAGGTGCAGCTAACCTCAAAATGGCCTAGAGGGTGCAGTTACATTACAATGGTACCATCATGTTATAGCAACCCATGCCTTTTACAAATATTATTTTATGAATTTTAACATAAACATACATTAATTACATCCCAATGATCATGAGGCCAATTGTATTCTAAATTAAAGGATTGAAATAAATAAAATTCTGAAAGATCATGGAATATAATTTTTAAATATATTATTGTGATCTCTTAAATCCATTTGTTCTCCGAAAACATCATAGAATAACCCTGGGTCTATATAGAATAATGTAGTGACTGAGAAATCCAAATAAATGAATAAAAATAATTATTAATCATAATGTGTGAGTCATATATATAACATTATGTCATAAAGGAGAAGTCATAAGGGTAATCACAGGATATAATAATATATATAGAGTGGTACCATAATATCAGGGTAACATAGAAATATCGCAGAAAAAAATAGCCTATCATAAACATGATTCAAGGCTAACTTCCTCGAAAATATCACATGGTTGAAAAATTACCAAAATAGATTAGGGTTAATCCCTAATCACATATAGGACATCTCATATGACTATAACATTACCTAATGCATTGGAGCACAATTTGGATCACCCATCATAACATGTTCATGATACATGTGTATTACATATCATAATTCAATTATAAATCATAATATAATAATTTAAAATATTTAGAAAATGGGATTCATAATATTGTCTCAAATTATCATCAAGGTAAATTTTAAAATAAAGGAATTTGATAAATGAACATAAGAAATGTATTTATCCATAAATGAAAGAGAGAATAGTCATGGTATACAAGATTGGGAATTATATATAGAATTTATAATATTTCAATAATAGTTTTTTTTACTTTGATGAATAAAAATACGTTTAAAAACATTAAAAACATTCTTGAGGAAAATAATATTTCCACAATGAAAATAACATTTGAAAAACTAAATCCAAAAAAAATTATTGAAATCATTTTCTGAGAAAATATCCATGTAAGCTTATAAGGGAATGTTCAAGGAAAATAATGGTAATAATGGCGACAATACCTTCAATTTCTAAATGTTAAAACAAATATTGCATTCACATTTTGTAAAAAAAAGTTAAAAATTACCTTATTCAGAAAATAATAGAAAGATTAATTTTAATGAATTTATAAGTAAATTAATACATGTTATAAAATTAATATTAAAAATAATTTTACAATATTATAAAAAACATGAAATAATTTTTAGAAAACATAGGTATGGATTAAAAAGGGATTTCATTAGAAGAGACAACAAATGTATAATTTTTTTAAAAAAATTTTATAAAAAATGTTTGGCACCAAAAGGGAGGAAAATAGTATTATTACATGAAATTTTAATGAATAAATTATGTATAATAAAATTAAATGGTCTTATTATGCAACAATCATATAATTTCCTACAGTTGAAATTTAGGCACAAAGAATCCTGAATATAATGACATTGAAATACAAACACTTACCTATTAGGTAAAATATGAATTATAACTCCAAAAGATGAACTAGATTAATTGAAACCTAAAATATCATCTATTTTTATAGATTCATTATATAATTTATAAATGTTATGTCTATAGATCATTAAAGAGTAATTTTCTTCAAAGAAGAACATGTGTCTCAAATAAGGATGTTTTTAGAAAAAACACCTACCTCAACCCCAAATCATTAGGTATGGTTTATATCTATTTGAAAAATATTGAAATGATAATTATATACATGTATTATAATAATATTAATTTTTATTAATAGTTTATTATATTTAACCCCTTGTTTTATTCAATTATATAACCAAATAATTTTACATCATACATTTTAATGATAAACGACATATATTTCCAATATCAATTTATAATGTTCACTAAGCTCAAAGGGATTATTATTTCATAATATAAATAATGTTAATAATGATATAATTATAATTTTACAGATAAACTCTTTTTATAAACTAACTATGATATATAGTTATGATAATTGAACCATACTTCAATATGTATAAGGAAGGTTGTATGTACTCATGGGTTTCATTTCAATTTTTCAACGATCATGAAGGAATGAATAAAATATTTATTTTAACATTCCAGGATGATAAAAATATCATAAATAAGATATTATTTCTTTAAACTACCTTACATGTACCATCCCATTTCCGTGGTCATAAAAACAAAACCAATCACCCCATGAGGCAGTAATCCACTGTACAAACAAATGATGATATCATTAATTATACACATGGTAGGATAGGAAATTATATGATACATTCCATTTCGATAATTATTAATATGTCATAAAGATAATATATAATGATAAAATTAATACTAATCACCATCCATGTAAATATTACGTGAAAAATGAATCTAATTGCTTCAAGATTCGATAGTCTGCTGTACGCACGTGCAACACTATGATATTCACTATGGAATGCAATGAATGAATAATTATGTTATGTTATAAAAGATAATAATATTCTATATCATATATTTTTTATATGAGACAAAAATAAATCATTATATCTTTTCATGAGAAGTGATGATGGAAAATAAATTTCATCAGCTCACGAGGTGGTAGCCCACCGTAAACACAATCAATAGTTGTGTTTATCATTGGAGGGAGTAGGAGATGGTTGTATGTAATTACCATTTCATAAAATCATATTAATATTTGAAATACACTGAGTTTATTATATCATCATGGACTACTAATATTTTAATTAGGTTTAATAATAAATATAATAAAAAACATTGTTAAGGATATTACAACTTCATCAAGAATGTTTTTAGGTTTTGACCAAAATCCTTCGACGGATTGATTTATGATAAAATAATGATTTATATAATTATAGGATGGAATTAATGATTGTATTCGGGAATATCAAGGTTAAAAAAATTACTTATTTAAGTGTGGAATTGTGAGGAGAGGGGTGTCCATTTATAAGTTGGCAAAAGGACACATTTGGAATTAAAAAAAAGAACTACAACCAAATTTTACATATTTTAAAAGGCAAAAAAAGGACCATTTTATATCCTTATAATATATAAGGATTTAATTGTACCATAAACTATTAATTATAAATTTTTTGGTACATTTTTAACTGTATATTTTTAGTTTAACACTCCATTCATCGTATTTATTCCATATATGCGGTAATTAATTTTTACTGTTTCACTATTAATTATGTTTAAAACTTTAGTTTAACTTATTAGATAATGTTAATTAATATTTTTTCAAATATGTAATACATTTTTTCAAATTTTACTCACATATGTGTTATAATTTAATTTACAATTAAACCTATATGCATGTTGAAAAACAAATTTTTAAGGAAATTCATTGTTTTTAAGTATAAGATGATCTTATAAAAATTATAATAAAAGTAATCATAATTAATGTAATTTAAATTTATAATTATAGATATATAATAAATATATTTAATTAAAATAAATCCTCTTTATAGTTTAGTTAAATTCAACCAAATTGTGAATCATTATGAAAATTGAACCATTTTTTATTAAAATATGTTTTTAATCCAAACAATAAAGTTAAAAAAATACTATATAATTATGATTTGATTTTAATTAAAATTATTTAAAATTTATTTCGTTAGTGGGATATCAAGCATGGTTTTCAATATGAAAAATTTAAATTTTTTGAAATCTTTTTATATCCAATATCAATGTGACATTGATTCAATGAAAATAAATATGATTTATTGTTGTATAATTGAACTATTTATACTTTTAATCCAAATTAATATATAATTTAGCTATATAAAGAAGTTATATTAATAGGCAGTTTATAATTATAATTCAGTTTTTTCATTATACACCAATTAATGAATTATTTAAAATAAATCCAAAATATTAACCTTAAGAAAATTTTGACATTATGATTTTTATAATGATGATTACTTTATAAAAATATATATTTAAAATTTTTAGGAATTTAATTTATTATATTTCATATAAGGATATATAATGAAGTTCTTTTGATGAAATAGTATTTTCCAGAAATATAGGATTTACAAAAAAATTATGTATTTCATTATAAATAGGATTTAATTTTATAAAACCATTATAATAAAAAATTATTTATTAGTATTAATCCCAATATTTTTAATTCCTTGGTTATAATATTCACATTTAAATTTATATAATAATAAAATATTGTTTCATATAAACTAAATTCGGCATAAGCTATGTTGGGATTTCATTTAGTGAAAGCATAACTTGATGTAGAATATAACACAAGATTATATTGGAGTTCTGGGAAACAAAAAACATAAAATAAATTTAGGTTATTTAAGAATAGGATCATAACATCTCTAGGTGTTACATTCCAATACCCTTAAGTAGAAATTTTGGCTTGAAATTCTACACTATGATACAAAAAATGAGGATACATCTAACGTCCTAATATTCTCATCTAGAATCCCCTAACTGGTTGTTTCTCCAGAAAACATTTACCATAAGATTGAATTTGTTTCCTTGAAAATTTTCTGTATGATATATAATTTCAACTAGTTCTTCTTCAAATGAAGGTTCATACTCTTTTGTTATGACCCCTATGTTTAGTACATGTGAAGGGTAATGTATGTACTTATTTAAGAGAGATACATGGAGCACATCAAATACATTATATTTGATTGGTGGAAGCACCAATAAAATGGATATCATCCTGAAATGATCAAAAAATTTTAAGGGACGAATATACCTAGGGATTTGTTTCCCTTTCATCTAAAATCTCACAACCTTCTTACATTAAGAAATTATTATATGCACCTTTTCACCAACATCAGATTCTAGATCATGTTTAGGGTGATCAATATATCTTTACGTCCAACATTTATAAGACATGATATGCTGATGAATGGGTCTAAACTTCTCTATCATTTCTTCATCGATTTATGGACCAAATATCTTTATTTATCAAACATCATTAAAAAATTATAGAGATCAACATGTATTTCCTTATAGGTATGTATAAGGAGACATATGAATTATTGAGTGAAATAAGTTTTCATAATAAAATTAAACAGGAGGAAGGTGTCAATCACAACCACCATTTAAATTTAGTAAACAAGATCCAATCATATCCTTTAGGGATTTAACTATTATTTTAGAATGTTCATTCAATTGAGGATGATAACAAGTGATTAAACTCAATTCCATATAAGGGGATTACTAAAGTCATACCTAGAACTCTTAGGTACAACTTGAGTCTCTATTAGATAAAATGGAATGGGGTTCTCCATTAAACCTTACCACTTAAATAACATATATCATAGAATTATGATCCAAAGGTAAGTCATTTCTAATAGTGATGAAATGTTCGGACTTAGTAAGGTGAATGAAAACCACCCATATATAATTACAATATTTAGATGTTTTGTGGAGTCCAATGAAATAAACCATAATGAAATTATCAAATTTCTAATAAGGTATGGGTAATGGATGTAAAATCTTATTAGACTTTTGTCTTTATGGCTAATTATTCTTAAATACCACACAACAAGATACAAGCTCATCGATATCTCCCTGTATGCCTTCATACAAGAAGTATTCTATGAAATATCTATACACATTAATACTTTTAGGATTAATAGATATGAATAACTATGATCTTCCCCTAAAATATCCTTCCACAAATCCAATATGGGCTAAACACATACACCAAAACCTTATTATTTAATCTCAATCAAGGTTAAAATTATAAACATTTCTAACCTTCCTTTTCATCTCTACATATTTCTCTTATGCCTCATTAATCATCACTTGGATGGATGGTTGAACATTAAATTGTGAAAGAAAATAGCCCTCCCAAAATTTACGATTTCTATGTCTATCTTTAAAAAATATCATTATATTAGATCTTTTGTGCTCCTTATCACGAGTAAGAAAAAATGATAATTTCGACTCAAATAATTGTCCACCTATTTCACTTTCCCAATAAGGTAGTGTATTAACCATTCATACTTTTTTTCAAATCTAACCATCTTCTCCTGCACATGTTAAACACCTTCTTCCTGAATATTGAAATAATCTATTATTATTGGGGTATATAGATAAAATTTTTCTCTATAATGATAATTCATCAATAACATAAATACAAAAATTACTGATTCTATTATTGAATCATGATTTGGGTAATTTTTCTCATTAATCTTAAATTGTTTAAATGCCTAATCTATTACCATTTTATTCTTCATAAGAACACACCCCAATCCCATATTGGTTAATCAACTATAGATTAAAAACCATTCTTTAGTACATGGTAATTTAATCATAGATTTACTGACTAACCTTCTCTTATGTTCCTTAAAATTTTCCACACTTCATCTATCCAGAGAAAAGTTTCTCCCATATGAGTTAACATTGTCCTAGGATTATATTTTCATTAGAAATTCTCCACAAACTATTGATAATATCCAGCCAATACAAGAAAACTATAGATCTCAATCAACATTATTGGTCTTCAAAAACTTCCAATACCCTCTTTCATTGATTGATCTAGTTATATACCCTATCTAGAGATTATGTGACCCAAATATGATATCTTTTATACCAAAAATTTGTCATTGAATGTTTTGGATTCAATTAATATTTCTTTAGGGTATTTAGTAAAATTATCAAGTGTTCTTAATGATTTTCCATTATCATTGAATAGGTAAAAATATCATCTACTATGACTACAAAAAATTGATTAAGGTAATATCTGGAGGCAGTATTCATTAAATCCTTGATGATAAAAGGGGAATTAGTAAGACTGAAACGCATAACAATATATACATACCTTAAACCAATTACACCATGTTTGAGCCATTTACCACTAGTTCCATGGGTTGAAACATTAGAAGATTTTTTTTACAATAATGTAAATTTTAATTTATAATGAATGTAATTATATAAACAAGAAATGATAATTCATTGAAAATAATCATTTTATATGACCTGTTTCATATCGAACCCTGATGTATGGGCCTTATCACTATTATATGAAATGAAAATTGAAACTTATAAGGATTTTGAGATTTTTTAAATTTGAAATACTGACACATCTAACTAAACTATGAGATAAATATATAGAAGAGTGAAAAATGATTTTAAACATTTAAATAAAATTTCTACCTGAAAATGGGTATTCCAATTGCATATTAATTAGATATTTCCTATATATATTGAAGTTGAAACTCTATACACTAGAAGCCTAGTGGTTTAATATGAGACCTTGACCTCATCCCAACCTTATGAGTGGGAAGTAGATATTGTCTCTTATGACTTTTTAAGCTATTATCATCACATAGACTACACATTTAGAGTATTATGATAGGTTTGATTCATTTATAAGTAGGTTTTGTCCCTATCCATTCCAGTTATCTTGATCTAATCTATTGTTAAATCTTATTTGAGTAGTGTGTTTGGAAATTAATGATCCATTGTTACACCACATCCTTAGATCATATTCTATAAGGGTGCGGATGACCATGCTCTGAAGGTGGTGAGACCTGATCCACTAGTATTTCCTAATATAGTTCCACTAGATTCACCTCCTTTTATTCGTTCACAAGGAAACGATGATTTGTTTTAAGAGAGATTTTTCTTCTTCAAGAATTCTATATATGGATAATTATAACCTTACCCTTCTATGGTAGAGTTAACATGACAATTTCAATGGAAACATCTTCCCACCTTCTTAGGGGGTGGTCTTAATTAGGCTTAAACTAATAGATAGAGTCCATGCATTCTATATTCAAGCATTTAGAGACACCTCTAGATCATTTGGTCAAAATCACCACCTATATGATTCATGAATCTGCAAATATTTTTGAGATTTCATCTCTTGGGTTGATCGTTATTAGGGTATAGTATGGGTGGACTTCCAGGCAATATTCTATGACAACATAATTCCACATGCACTAAGACTAGAACAAACTAGAGTGTCAATGCAAATAAAGTTGGTTGTGATGTATGATATGTAGTATTTATCTTGTTTCATTATGTATCATCAATTTTCACCAATACTAATGGTCCCATGTTGATTACTATGAAATGATTTAAGGAAGGCATTTCTTACACCATCTGATAATAGGTGAATGATTTTTAGTAACCTACAATTTCTATGGTAGAGAACTGACCCCTAATCACTGAGTATTACCAAATGGAATTCATAAATTCAAGATAGGGAAAATCGGCTTTGATATGGGGAGACAATTCATATAGTTGTAGGAAGAATTTTTTAGTGTCTTCTCGTGGGTGTGTCTCTAGCCAAATTACATGCACCATCTGTATTTTAGTGTGTCACTAGTGTGGTGGGACATAAAATATGAAGTTACAGTATATGAGGGACCCAATTGAGTGCTGATCTTATGAAAGGATGGGTCAACATAATTATTTATGTCGGAGATTCTCTCTTGTGTATTGGGTAAAGGGATCTGTACTGACACTTAATTTAGGTACAAGATCAGTAGAAACATAATATGTTGGGATTTGGACAACTATCCGGTGATCAGGTCAAGGATGTGGTCACTTCAAAAGTAGTTAGACATCATAGTTATATCACAAATAGAGATAACATAATTAGGTTTATCAGGATAAATCCCATGCATTAAAACTTTCCCTTTCATATTATGTGCATAAAACTTTTGAGGAGAAGATTCCATGGTCAATTACATTTCTAGGTACTATTCTGGTAGCGTCTACATTATTTTATACGTAGTTTGATATAGGCGCTTCACACTACTTCTAATCATCATCTATTTTGGAGAATATTTAGTTGGAAATGGGGTAATTTTTTTGTTTCATGACATTAGTTACTCATATGGGATAATTATTAGAGAGATCTCCTAATGTAGGATTTTACCTCTTAAGGTTAGGAGATATCACTTCCTCTAGAATCATTTTTCCTCATGATGAAAAAATTTTATATCATTTTTGGGATGGACCAGTTGGTAACAGACCATGCCCATTTTGTTATTTATTGGTGGATGGTATCTTTTACATAACACTAGAGGATAATTTATGTTCATAAGGTTTAATTGGTTGTACAATCATGTCGAGCTAGACCCATGAATCATGGGATAGGTGGAGTGACATCCCAGATAGCTAGACTCTTTAAGAGTGATCAACAAATTACACATATGGAATTACCACTAGTGGTGGATCATGTTAGTTATTTCTTACCTAATGAAATATATAGAATACCTCATATTAGATAAGTTTAGGTTTTCACTGAGATAGTGTTGGGAGTAGAACCATTTTCAATTACTCCTTATAGGATGACACCGACTGAGCTCCCTAAGATCAAGAATAAATTTTTAGTCATAGAGGAATAGGATTTTACATGAACCAATAATTATCCCTTGGGTTCAAATATCATTTTTTCGAAGAAGTTGGAAGATACCCAGATATTTTGAATGGATTATCAACACTTTTACCAACATATGGTTAAGAATTTATATACAATACCTTGTATAGATGACATCTTTGACTAGATTCAAGGAGGAATTGTTTTCTCCAAGATATATTTGTGGTTAATCTATCATTAGGGTCATGATATAGCATAATCCATACCAGATACAACATATCACAATAAATATAGCTTTTATGATTATTTATTTATGCTATTCTGCCTAATGAATTCACCAAAAATATTCAATTCCCTCATGAATTGGGTTTTGTACCAATATTTGGATTCCTTTGTTGTACAATTATTGGATAATATCTTAATGTTTTCTCATACTCTTCATGAACATATAAAACATATTGAGATCGAACAAAATACATTGACAGGGAACCGTATGTATTTAGAGCTCACCAGAAGTCACTTTTAAATTGTAAAGTTTATCTTCTTGGGTTATATGATCTCATATAAAATTATCTATTGACACAGGGAAGGTGAGAGTCGATGATTCTAATATGTAGAATAAGACTATCTTTGACATACATTGTTTCCTGGGAATAGATATCTATTATTGAAATTTCATTTAGTACATTTCATTCCTAGTAAATACACATAATGTTTTGACTAAAAAGGGTGTTAATTTTTTATTTTCATATTCTTATGAGATACACTTTTTAGAGATAAATGGGAGACTAACTTCAACATTGATTTTAATTAATCCTTAGAAGAGAAGATTCTATAGAGTTTATAGTGATACACCATGAGTCATGCATAGATTTTTTCTTAAGTAGGGATTCTATTATTTTGAATATAGGTCCCTCGACCGAAGGCATCAGAAGCAGAATTACCCTACTAAATACCTTGAGATAGGTGTTACGGTTCATTTTTTATGTTTTTGGAGGCATTATCTATTTGTATAACATTTCATTAATTACATGGACCATAATTGAATTAAAAAAAATTCCACACATCATGATTCAAATCTTAGGTAGTATAGTTTGGTAGTGTACTTAAAGTTGTTTGAATATGATCATGAAAATACTCCAAGAAATGAAAATGCAGTAGTTGATACCCTAATCAAGAAAACTCAAACACATTCCATCTGAGAGGATAAAATTGAGTGTAATTTGATAGAATGATTTTATGCGATTCATCTAGAGGATTATAAATATCATGTGAATCATATTTTGGAAGAATTGAATATGAAATTTTCCTTTATATAATGATTAACGATGTATCAACAATCATATTATGAAGGAATTTTCATGAGGGAGGGTGTATTAGGTGAGGTCCCACAACTAGGTTGGGTAATCAATGAGGACGAGATCCTTTACCTTCACATTCCTATTAGGGTGACTATAGGAAAATATGAATAATTGATGTTGGAATCTCACACCTCCATTTGGGTAGTACACCAAAGGCTTAACAATTTGTAATGGGACAAAAGTACGCTATATTAGTGTTTTGGTATAAAGTGGGGGGATATAAGTTTTATTGAATGGTGTTCCACCTATCATCGGGGAAATGAACATTAATATAAGGCTTCTTGAATTTCATAGAAACTATCCATTCTTGATAAGAAATTGGATGATGTCACTATTGATTTTAAGACTATTTTATAAATACCCCCTTGAGGAAGTTATGTGGTCTATAGGATCAACAATAAGTTGACCAACAATACCTACATTACTCTGATCTGATAATACTTTTCTATAGATGTGAATTGGAGGCTTTACATTTTAGGATTATTAATTTTTAGGTTGTTCCCCATTCCATCTTATTAGAAAGAAATTCCGGGATTACATCACAGTTAGGGAATGAGTTGGAGAAATAATTTGTCACACCCGTGCTTATAATTACATTATTTAACCATCAGACTGACAACCAGTCCAATAGTATACATCATGCACTGTAAGACATGATAGAAAAATTAATCCTTAAATTTTTTTTCTCATGGAAAAAATAATTTCCACTCGTTGAGTTTTTATACAATAATAATTTTCTTTAAACTATTTAGATGGGTCCTACAAGGCCCTATAAAGTACATTTTTTTGTCCACCCATGTGCTAATTAGAGACTGCTTAGGTAGGACTACTAGTACCACATCCCATTTAGGGTAATTCATAATGGGTGTACCTTATTAAAACCCACATAGATATAGCATGGAATAGGAATAAATTATATAGCTTTATCATCGCTGATGAACATTGGTGTCTGAGTTTTGACATCATGTGTTACTTTTATTTCCTCGTAGATTGGCTCATAAAAAGATTCGATGACAGGGACAGATAACTCCACTTAATGTCAAACCATTTGTGATTAGGGAGAGTTTTATACTTCTATCCTATGTTTTCTCCTTTAATATGAGGTAGCTATCCTTGCACAACTTCTTCCATAAAATTTGGTCATGAGGATACCGATTTAAATGTAGTCGTTTCCATTGTGGATAATCCTTTACATATCATTGATTTGAGGGTGATGGCTCTATGAGGATGGTCAGTTCGTCTAGCATGGAATCTATGATAACACACAATTGTTACAGATGACACAGAGGAAAGGGATACAGATGTATAAGATTAGTGGATAATGATTTTCTCAAATGACATTCTACCAGTCTTGAATGAGAAATGTATGGATGAGTTATTTTAAATAGGGGTGGTAGTAACATCTTAATTTTTCATTTTGTTATGAAAATTACAATTTGAAATTTAAATAATTTATTTATCCTTATAAATTTTCATATGAACTAATGATGTTATTGGGAGAATCCAAGTCTTGTTTGGATACCATAGCTCTGAGTTGTAGAGGAAAAGGGTTGGAAAACTATTTCCTCAAACCATAAACCTATGCCCATATATTATGTACAAAATAGGTAGTGTTATATAATGATCAACAAAGGTGAATTCATGGGTACAAAATGTTTGTAAAAATAGTTCCTTCAAACCATGTGAGGCCACAATCTATGAAGAGTAGCTAGTGCATGGTTGGAAAACTATTTGGCTAACCATGAAACTAAATCGTGTTCCCCTTAAAAATTCGATAGAATTGCAGTAATTCCTCATTTAACTTAAAGAAGATAAAACTTTTATTCATGCTTATTTTCATATAGAATGTATTCCCACAGAGACATCTCTTCTAATACTTTCTAGGATATAAATTATATCCTCCATTCATAATATAAATCACTTGTCGTTGGACTTATTAGATTCTCATTGGTAATCTCAATAATGTCCCTAGTGTAGTAGCCTTTATATCTAGATCCCTGATCATTGTCACCAAATTACCACAAAGTATGCCATAGGTCGATGAAAAATAGAGAGGGTATAATATTACATGTGGGGGACTATATCATCATTATCTGAGAAATCTAGAATAGATATAATATGAATAATGGAAATAATGAAACAAAAAACCTGAATCACCAATCCATTTCCCAAAACTTCTTACAATCCCACATGAAAATATTAAAAAGTCTATGTTATTTCATATAGGTCCATGAGTCATGGAAACCTCATAATGAATACTTAATGAAAAATACCACAATCTAGCCACAAATCCATGTCTGGATCCCTCACCAATTCACATCCCACAACCAAGTCAACCATATAGTATAAGTAATTTTCCCTTTTTCCTAATCTGTAACCACGAAGTCTTATTGGGTAACAAATAGTGGCCCAAGAAAAGTGTGAGTACAACTCAGTAGGCCCCCAACAACAGTGTTTACAAAATTTTTATTCTATAAAAAAGTGTGTACATGTAAATGATGAATAACAAGATTATCATCAGATGAATTGGATCCCATTAATAAAAAAGCTTCACTTTATCGACATTCACCATTTATTCCATTTTTTATCCATTTTCATCATGTATACTTCGACAAATTTCAGGCACATAAACTATTAATAATTGGAAAATGAAGTTCCATACACCACAATGGAAAATGTTTCCCTTTAATATACATAACACTTACCTCATATCCTAAGTCCATGTATTCAAATCACATGTATTCATCAGGGGAATATAGCCTCAATACAACTCTCTAACATAAAAATTATATAGGTGGGGATTAAAGCCCCTGTCTAACCAAGCTCATGGGTTTATATCCCCACATCCAATACCCCACACATACCACAGAGCCATATAAAAACCATATTTCACTCAACAGATATACTATTTTCATTCCTTAATGAATTAACAGAATTACTATTTACATGCATTATCCCATTTAACATATTTATTATTTACATACCTTAACACATAAACACATTTACCATTTATATTCCTCAACCCATTAATTCACTCCCATTATACCAAACACCACATTATTCCATGTAAAAAATAGAAATAAACATCTTTAATTCGCAGCCTTTGAGGTGAAAATTTTGTTGGATTTGAGGACTACGTTATTTTGAATCCCTGGATCTTGCTTGGTTATAATTTCAATTTTGAACCTGAAAATTTGGAATTTGTAAAAAAAAATGTCAACCAAAATGTCATGGGAACTATAAAATTAAAATTAAATTTTACCCTTAATAACTCAATTATGTGTTCAAGGAAGTGACACAACCCATGTGAGGCCCACAACCAAGTTTAATCAGCCTCAACACATCCCACGAGGAACATGTGTGGTTCAATTTATTAGTTAAGCAATCAATTCCTCATTTATACCATATAAAACCAAATAGACAGCACAAAAACACAAGAACATAATCATAATCACATAAGATTAATCATGAGACTATAGGATATAACTTGTAGACAAACCATCTTGATTCTATAGATGAACAGTCAATTAACTATGGCCTTTCATTCAGAATAAAACAACCTTGAATTCCCCATATACTAATCTTATAAAAATGTAATTATTAGGGATTCATAATAGGAAGAATGACTCAACAAGATGTAATACCAAAAAATGAAGGAAACAAAGTATTAGACTATCCTAGAGCTTTTATCTACACCTAATAGTTTTCGAAACAAAGTTGAAATTAAGGGGAAACATCCTTGTGCATTTTAGAAGTGTTTTCTTCATCACTCTTGTATTTTAGGAAGATAGTGGAATAAATTATTATTAGAATAATTAAATCCAGAGGTGGTATATGGGTAAATTTACCCTCATATGAAGAATCAATTAGTTTAGATACACAATTTTCCAAACTCTCTACCTACCCTATCCAAGAGGGGGGCGTCATTGCATACCCTGCTAGGGATCCCAAATAGTTTAACGGACATTTTGGTAGCCATGTGTGATGGAATTGTCCATACTCGAATATTTTGGCTCCTCCCCGTGCAAGGTTTTACCCAACGGGCACCAAATCCTCTAAGAATAAATTGTTATATTTTAAAGTTACTAAAAATCATGCATCAACCATGCTACCTGCACTGGATATCCACTTTCTCCTTCTCTCATGTTCCAAACCCCCAAAACACCCGAACGACCCATCATGAACTCTGTAAAAATATCATTTTCCAGTACAATGTAATTTAATCCATATTTTATAAAAAAATAACCTTAACAAATATTCCGGATTTTCCTACCTCCCCATAGTATAATGGTTGTGTATCAAGATTCCCTCCAAGGAATCACTGGGTCTCAAATTAAATATGGATAGGCCACTGGTCCTACATATATATCTCCCTCACCAATGTTTCCTTCATTAAATTAGCATAATACTACAATACAGAGACGTAAGTCACAACCTCACCTCACAAAATGTTCTCAATATGATCGCCAACTCAAACCATGTGCTCATTAAAGGATTCATAATCCTCAAAATAAACATCATCAATATCTATCACATGGTAAGGTTTGTGTTCATACTGCCAAATCAGTGAGACATGAAAGAAATCATAAATTTACTTATAGCATTGTGGAAGATCTAGTTGAAATGACTCCATTCTGATCATCGACACAATATCTAATAGCCCCCATAATTGGGGGCCATCATACCCTATTTCAGAATCTGATGGTGAACTAACCTTGGAGACACCCATTAGAATACCCAATCACCCAACATAAACTCAATAGGTCGATACAATTTACCATTATATGACATCTTCCTAATGTAAGAATCATCCATATGTATCTAAATAAACTAAAATAGTTTTTATGTATCATGCATGAGACTCAACCCCAACAACTATGATTCCTCAGCCTCTATCCAACATAATAGAGATCAACATGACCTACTGTAGATATCCTCATATTATTCTATCTAAATATTCACATTGTAACATTGTTATAGTAAATCTCAACAAGAAATTTTTTTACTCCTTAGATCAATTTATATCATGGTCAAATCCCATCATCATATATTCCAACACCTGAATTGTATGCTCTAGTTTCGTATATACCTCTATATTGAATCATGTGCTAATAAACGCCTAGTTACCAGAAAAATTTTATAACACCTACCAGAAGTGTGATGTAAATCATGGATCACTATCAAAATATATAGTTTGTGGAACCCCATGTAATCTCATTATCTCCCAAATGTAAAGAATGCCAAACCGGTCCACATTAATGGTCTCTCATATTATCATGAAATGCGCCACTATGGTCATCCTATCCACAAAAACACATATCACATTATTCATCATAGGTTTCCTTGAATAACCTACCTTACACAATCCACTATGTTAGAATCCCACATCAATTTCAGATTGGGAAATAGTTGTAACAAACCACATGGTCACTTATGCTTAGACTTAAACTTTTTATAGTTTTAATATTGAGTCATGAAACCTTCATCGTGATTTTTCATCCATGTACACCAATACTATCAATGAATATCATTATACATCTTGGTCAGAATCGGGTGAACCATCCATGTTGAGGCATGAATTTAGTGCATTAATTTTTCCCTATAAAATAAGGAACATAAATATGTCCACAAACATAAATGATATCATCATAATAAATATTCAAATAAGTAGGTTACTCCCCTCCATCAGGATTTTTAATCATGGAAAAATACTTTAAATCCTCACACTACTTCTCCTTAATCTAGCATAGAGTCATGGACACAACGACAACTGATTTTAGGTTCATCTTTAATTTTCATTCTAAATCTTCTCAAGGATTTGAAGAAAACAATGCATGCATCCTCCACCTGACATTGGACTCTTAAAATGAATAATTTTGAGTATGCTGACTCATAGAATCTACAACACTCTTTATATTCCGGGACATTTAGACAAACCCAAAATTAATTGACTATATGTAATTCTACATTCTTCAATACTGAATATTCAAATCACACTAAGAGAATATGTATTAATGTTTTTATGATCAGTTAACAAAATAATCCTTTCATGAAATACATAATTCCACCAAAAATTTAAATCATAAACCACAACCACCAACTAATGATCATTTATATAATAATTTTATTCATGAGGCATAAACTACCATGAATGATACACCATATCACGATCACCTTGCATCAACACTTCCCTATTCCCAACATTGGATGCATCAAAAAATAAGGTATATACACATTACCACACATAGGTATGATGAAACATGGTGTAGTAGTAAATTCATTAATTCATAGATATAATTCTCACATGCCCCAGACCATTAAAAAAAGATTCCATTCTTGAAAATGATTTAAAGAGGTTCTTCTACATGGGAATAGACATCGATAAACCTTTGATAAAATCATGTCAAACCCATAATTCATCAGATATAAAAAAAATTTCTGGGAAAATCTAATGATAAAATTGCCTTCACATTCTCAGTGTCTACAAACACACCATTTTTTGAGATAATGTGAACCAAGAAATTTTCCAAGTCAATCCAGAAATTACACTTAGATACCATGGTTTATAGGTTATTCTATCTTAGTGTACTCAAAATGATTTTAATATGTTTGCCATGATCTTCATGAGTCTTAGAGTACATAAATATGTTATAAAAAACTAAAAACGGATCCATGTATGGGTGTGAGATTCAATTCATTAGGTCCATAAACAGTACTTGCACAATGGTAAAACTAAAGGGATTCACAAAAAATTAAAAAAAAATTATATGATACTAAAATCAGTCTACAATATATTCAATTATATTACACTATGATGATGATACCCTGATGTCATGTTAATTTGATAGAATATATAATCACATATTAGATGATCAAAAATATCATTTTTCTATAGAGGTTATTAGTTATTAACATTCATCTGATTCAACCTCTTATAATTGAATGGAAACCATAATTATCCGTTATTATTGTTAGAAAAACAAATTGGAGATCCCCACAGTTACATAGTTGTATTAATAAACTAATTAATCTCTAATTGAATAACTATGTTTTGTGTTTTTCAATTTCTTATAGTTACCTTTCACATGGTGGAAATGAAATAGGTCATTCACCATAATGAAAATAAATCTTGAAGTCACCAACAATTTTGGAAAGCATCCTTGAGAAGTCCTTAAGAAACATATCATCATACTATTCCACCATAGTAAGAAATATAAGCTACTATAAACCCCCCCACCCATCATCAAGATGAAGAAACACCACAAGGGCTATATCCTCACCCAACTGCTGACAAATAGGCACTACATGACCTTCATTGATATCCCATTCCCCATGATTAACATAATTATCCCCCACATAGGAAGTGAATATTAACCTATTGATGTTATTTCCAATATAGTCCTAATAAATACCATCCAATCCATTCCAAAAACCATATCAAAACCTAAAATTAGAGGCAAAAACAAGTCCCAATGAAAAGCTACCTTCCAAACATAAGAGAACATTCCTTACCTTCCGATAAATTTCATGATCATAATCAAAATTGTGTTTCAAATGAAATAAACTCAAAGATACAAACCAATACTTTACACAATAAATTAAAAATAGAATATATAAAAGAATGTGGGAAAACAATATTAAATAATTCTCTAGAAAGAACATAAGCTACAAGAATCATACCATGAACTATCGATGGTCCGACCTCGAAACCTCTATATGCATGCTGAACTGCATGGAGCTAACTTATCCCTCTACCGTAAGCTCTAGTCTGAGTCCAAAGTGCTATAATAACTTGTTGATAAGAAGTCCTTGTCTAGATGGACCACATATTTTTCCTTGACCTATATAGCTAGTAGAACAAAAACTACCATCCTTTTATGGGATATCCGTCCCCATATATGCACTTTGAATAGACATTGATCCTACATCAGTTACCATATAGTGTGTGTTTATTCATAACCTATATACATGCCTCATCCCACCACACACTCGTCACTCAACTAGTTGTTAGGGTCACTAACCACAATAGTGTCCTGACCCACCACACTATTAGAAGAACATTATATAACCACCTTGAGGGGTAAAAAATCTTCATTGGGTACTCTATCTACCATCAACCTGGTGATAAATCTCAAAACAGAACAAACTACAATTGGAAATCTCACCGCTAGATCAAAAAAAATGTAACGAAATGTCCACTATTAGAGGCATCATTTTGGTTTCATTTTGAAATATACCCCTATACACCACCACATCAAACCTCTTTACACATAAGATAATCACGGAGAACATGATCTCATGTCTAATTAATTCCTGAAAACAGAATTCTGTAGCTATCTTCTCCAAGGATAACAATGGAATAACCCGTTACAAGTTAAGGAAGTATAAAAAATAATCCATCACCATCAAAGTTCATTGGGTAAAAATCATAAACATTTAATCTTTATCATGTCTCAAGTTATATAGACATAAATGTTTCCAAAAGATTTCATATAAATAATTTCATAAAAACCCATCTACCCACTTAGTCTAAAACAATATATCCCACCATCACATTACTTGTCCCTATAATATACATGCATCCAACTTGACTCCCATTTTAGGAGGAGTATTTAATTGGAAACAATCATCATGATATAAGAAATCATGGAATCTAATGCCTTAGGTCCATCCACTCATGAAAACATTTATGGGTGCTACAACTAAAATTCTCTAGTCAGGTAAAACATACTCTACCTACTCATTGTAGGTCATGTTCCATCATCTATATAAAATATGCATTGTTTTCAATGAACTATTCCTCCACTCTAATACCATGGATCAATTGGGTTTTTTTCTCTACTAATATAGTAGAATTATCATAGATATCCTTATATCTCTTACCTAGAACATGTCATATTGGGTTTATCTCTATACAATATAAAACACACATCTCAAAACATATAACAAGTGTATTTCATACATTGCACAAAAGAAGGCTTTATAATAGCCAGAAAATCCCTTTCAACCTGACTATCCCAACAGATATCGTCGCATCTCTAATACTTCCATCACCCATTCCTACCACGGTTTGAGGTAAACATGGGTTTAATTAACTTACCTATTCACAAATCTTTCACTCGACACCCTTTTTACCCATTTCCCTTTTACAATATAAAACATTATCATTTATGAATCTTTTCATATTTCTATCTTATCACAAAAAGATTTGAAACCATTAATGATAATTCATTAGAATACTTTTTAACCATTACATAATGTTATTCCAATTTACACCATTTTATCCTATTTATTATACACCATTTCGTTCAAATTTCAAGGAAAATGAAAATTATTGTATCCCTCACATACGTCATTTGTTACAATTTTGTGCCTACAATAATTCTTGTTAAATATATGCCTAGGTGCCTAAAATTATGCATGTATCTATAACCTCATTCCATTTCATTGATGAGAAAAATCCATAAAATAATCACATCACACATCAAGTGAATGACCCTAGGTGAACTAGCATTAAAATGTAACAACAACCATTAAGAAAAAAATACCAACATAGGTACATGGGTTTCACCTATACATGAGTTAGATAATCCAATGCCTGAGATCATTTCCAAATATTTATGCCTAAATACCAGTCATATATCATTAAAAACAGAAATATAATAGAATAGAATAACCCATGTGATACCACTGTGTAACATCCCTAGATCGGTAGACACTATATCTACTGCCTCAAGCCAGGTCACCACATAACATCAAGCACACCACTCTATTTTACATAGGATTATAAATAGAAGATAATCTATAATAGAACATGTTTTGAGACTATAAAATATTTATCAAAGTAAGACATAAAAGATAAAATACCGAATAAATGAAAAATAAACAACAAAAATATATCACAAAATCATTTCCCAATACTACATATAATCACACAAAAAAAATAGTATATATGAAATGTAATGTCATATATACCCAAGAGGCATGGAAAACAAAAAATAAAGGAAATATTAAAAATCCCAAGAACATTTCTTGATTTCATTTCTGGATCCCTCACCCATGAACATCCCATTACGTAATCAACCATATAATATAGGGGTTTAAACATATCTAAACCAGTAACCATGAATATTTCTTGAGTACCGAATAGAAGGACGATCAGGTTGTGAGTACAACTGGGTTCTCCACCAATAATGGGTTTTACAAAATATCTAGCCTTAATAAATATTTTAAGTAGTTATATGATTAATAATAAGTTAAAAAAATATAAACAAATTTTAATCAATTAAAATGGTTCACTTTATCCTCCTTAACTATTTATTTCATTGGTTAAAAACATTAATTAAATATAAATTGGAAAATATTGGTCATATAAACTGTACATAAGGGTAAAATCATATTCCCAAACCCAATATAGGAAAAATTCCACAAAATAATAAGAATAGAATACTTTTGAGCCGCAGTCCTAGTATTCACATCACATGAATTAGTTAGGGATATAGAGACTCACTCAACTTCCAAACCCATGAATTATGGTGGTATTATGGCATCCCACCATTTTATTACATAAAAATGTCATTACATTTTTCAAAGAAAACGATCGTTTAACATTTAATGTATTGGAAAAAAGGTAAATAATACATGAAACCATAAAAAAACACTTCTAATACACTAAAAATGAATAATAATTTGTGTTTTCGTAAGTACAAAAACTAAATATAAAAACTTAGAAACTTACATCAAGGTAAATAGTGACAATAAGGCCCAATAAGAGAAAATGAGGGAAATATTTTACATGTGATCTTGAGGAAAAATCAATATTAACATGAGGATTATTATAAAGTAATAGGAAAGTGGTATATCATAGTAAAATTACATGATTAATTACATGTAATTATAGCTACAATATTTAAAAAATTATTTCATAACATATTTCCAGGATTTTTCAATGAGGTGTCATAAACATTAACAAGGTTATTCACCAAGGTACCACAAAACTTGTCTTTCTAGAGATAAATTTCTTCACACAATGAAACAGAGCACTATCTGGGAACACTCCTCATATGTCGTAACTGATGTGAGCCATATAGGTCATAAAAAACATTCATAACTAACCCATGGAGAATTAAATTAATGGGTTTCATATAAAAAGAATAGTTTATTAAAAAGATCTTGAAGACAATTTATTTATGTCATTTATAACCAATATAAAGTGAATGCTAGTTTTTTGAATGGTAATCACAATATAAAATAGATAATTCTTACATCATGATGAATATTACTAAAAAATAATGAGTTCTTGGTATCCACGTAATAAAAATAAATGGGAGTTTCTTGAGGAGAATAGTGAAATTTGGAGAAGTTGAATCAACCGAATAATGTGTATAAAACCTAGTTTTATAGATTCATAAAAAGAGAATAGTGGTGTGTATCACCTCAATAATAGAATCTTAATATATTAAATTTATAAAATAAACTATATAGGTGATCTGAATTTGGAAATTTGAATGACATAATACAGAAAGAGGAAACTCGAATGGAAAAGAGAATTAGATATTTCCATTACCCTGAAGAGTTGTTTATAAAGGATGAAGATTGGGATATGTGGCTTCAACAGTCTTTGGGAGGACTCATTTTTTGATGAAAATTTAATAAATTAAGGGTGGATGAATTTAAAGTGAATGAAAATGGAGAAATGGTAATTAATTTATACAAAATATAGGGGATTTTTTTATTAATTTCTGAATAACGGCTTTAGACACCTTTATAGTGGTAAATAAAAAACAATGGGAATTCTATTGGTATTTTCCCTTGGTATTGGAAACATGGGAATTTAATTATTTTATTTTAATCAATAATATTTTAATATCATTTTATATTACTTATAAAGGCATGGAAAATTTAATTTTTCTCAAAAGAACATTTTTAAAGATAATTTTTCTATTTTTGAATATTAAAAAAAATTATTTATTCCCATTGTGAATAAAATAAATTTATAACATCCCAAATAATTATAGAATAAGTCATTTTCATATTTTTTAATATTTATGAATTAAATAGTAACTATAATAAATAGGGGATTTTATGTCCGATAGTGTACCCAACATGTAATAATGTGATTCTCCAAAATCATATGTTGCACACAAGAATGAGTTTTACTGAAAAATAACAATAAATTAATATTATTATTTTGAGTGTTAATAATCACCTATCCATTGCATTGGAGGGATTTATAGAACTAAATATATTACATTTACTAATTTTTATTAATTTTTTTTAATTTCATTCAATAAATCTTATTAGATTAAAATAAGAATAAAACCAATTTTATGCATAAAATCCTATAATATTGTTAAAATGTTGTTTTACCTATTTTAACATCGAATCTATTTTAATTCTAAATTTTTATAATCTTATAATGTTTATTTGAAAAATTAAACGTCTTCTTTCAAAAAATTGTTCCAAAATTAACTTTGGATGAATTTGGGTATTTTTCTTATAAAAATCATTTCTTAATGAATAGTGAAAAATAATATATTTTAATTACAAAATAATTTTTGAATAATATTTTGTATTTTGATGTTATACTTTTAACTAAATTTAATGTTTTTAGTCAATTTTTATATAATTTAATCTAATTTTGGTTGTTGGAATCAATTTCACAATGATATTGAATAGAAAAACGATGTGAACTTTTGAATGTTTTACATTAAAACATGACTTCTTATTCCCATAACATGGTTAGTTTTTAATTAAAATTTTCTAATTATGTGTTTTGAATTTGAAAAAATGGATTCCATATATGGAATCATATATTAAAAATTATGTAAATAGGCACCTTTTATTTTTGGACCTTATGAATAGTAACAATAATAATTATTTTTATTTCCACGGTTAAGGGTAAATCGGAAAATTAATCATTAAAATAGTATTATAAATGTTATAAAACTACTATAACACTTGTAATAATCTTATTGAATTAGTTTTTTTTCTGCCAATACCATCCTTGGGATGAAATTTCGGCTTTCCGAATCCACTGATGTGTGATTATGATGCTTATAACATTTTATTTGGAGTAAAGAGAAAGATGTCATAATCAGGTATCTTATTACTAAAACTATTTTTTAATGGGGTATTATAAGAGATATCTTATAATAAAAATATTACATATAGAGATATAATTATTACATACCTCATGTTAATTTATTTACAATTTTTAGGAAATAAATAATTATTGCTAATAGTGACACAATGATGATGTAGTATTTTACCAATTAGTGAAATGATAAAATAAATGATATTATAAATATTAAAATAAATATACATTGACATAAATTATTCCATAAAAAACATTTATTTTTTAATTTGGTAAGATGGTGATTATTTAAAGTTATTGTTTTGAACTTATCTTATTATTATGATATTTTAAAAAAGTCAACTAATGAATTGTGTCAAAATTTACACCATTTGAATTTTAGAATATAAATTCTATGATATGGGAAAAGTTTGATATAAGTATAAAAATTTCATGGAGGACTCATTAACTGGTCATTTTTCATGTTATGTTAATTATTTTAACCCTAAAATTGTAAATTATATGATGAAACAGTAAGAGTTAAAAGTTTTAAAGAAACATGATAAGGATAAAATAAATATTCAAATTTAACTAATTTCCATTGTATGATTTTATTTCTACAAATAATCATCATATATTTTGAATAAATTGATTTCCCCCATTTTCAATGGAAAATTATTTTATATAAATTTAATACATTTAAAAATTCCATGAGTTCCTCTCCCTCTCTTATAAACGGAAACCCATTCCATTCTATTTTTTACACATACTATTTTTTGGATAGACCAATATCTTCCCAAAATTGTTCCTAGAATACCTACAAACATTATTTAAGAATTATTTTGGTAGAAAATCCTACATAGGGGTGTAAATTTTTTAATAAAGGTAACCATCTAAAGGATATGTAATGTTTTTATTTAAGTGTTCCTATTTTATTTCATCATACACTTTCATAATATATTCATTAAACATGCTGAAATAATCACTATAGTATCCTAAATATACTTATATGTTATTATGTTAATATCATCATCTAAAACCAATTCCACTTCCTGTAAATGTGGTACTAATTAATCTTTTGTGTTTACATGTGAACAATTTCCTCCATGAACTGATTTAATTCATTTTCCATAATTGTATTTCTTGATAGGTTATAATATTGTAATTAATGTTAATATGTGATAATAATTAAATATAACTCATTATAAGAAAATAATATATCAATTACACCCTTACATTCTATGCACATTAATATGATAACATCATTCTTGTGTCTGTGTGAACTATCACCTCCACGAACCGATGTGATACATTTTTATAAAAAAAATAACTTTTATGATATATATATAAATAAATTTAAGTGATTAATATTATATTAATGGTTTTTTTTATCATTATGGGATCATAATATAACAGTTAACTTCATTCTATACTGATTATGAAAAATTTAAAATATTACTAATGCGTATGTACGACCAAGTTTCTATCTCATTATAACGTTGTTTGTTTTTAATAACCGTAATTAATGATTTCATTTAATAGTATAATATAGATATAAAAAAGGGTAATAATTTCATTAAAATTATTATGGATATTATGCACTTAGGGATACAAGGACTATTGACATCAGACCAGGTTTATTTTTGACTCAAATCCGAAATATCGACAAAAAATCTAATATAAACATAAAAAATAATGTAATTATCAAAAAATAGAAATAATTTACATAAATGGAATAATAAAATTTAAAAATGTTCTTAAGAGATTATAAATTATCATATTTCTATTATTCGGGAAGATAAATAGTGAATGCGATAAGTCAGACTCAGGATTGGGGTCTTCATCCTAATATCCTTTCATTGGGGCATATTTTGATGTTATACACCAACTTAATTTATATGGTTCATAATCAACCCATTACACCTTTAATTTCATTCAATTTCTTCCAAAAAGAATATTTTTATGAAAATATTTTTACTTTCATTATAAAATGAATAAAGGATGGTTTTTAACATAAATGGCAACAACAACTTCTCCACCACCAGAACCGTTATTTGATATTTGACTTACGCTAAACCACATTATGTATTTAAAATGAAAAATAAATACATTATTAATTTTTATGGTATTTTTTTATTGAATGTGGTTTTTAAATGGATTTACTTTTTCAATATCTTTAAATAATTTTCTGTCATTTCAAGTTGAATTTTATTAGTGAAATGTTGAAAATTGAAATATTTTATCTGTTATTATTATAAAATGGTACTTGAAAAATTGACGGTTGGTTATGTGATCAACAAAATAATGGTTTATCCAAGATAAAATAAATATTGGTTGTTACATGATAATCCATGTAAGGGTGGTTACATTATATCCTTCAATGCATTTAGAATGGGAATCGTCTATATGGTTATTACATTTGTAAGAATGATATGTGTAGAAGTCGACTGTATGGTTATTCAATTTATGTATGAATATGTCTCATGTTTCCTTGAAATGTTATATAATTCTTATTTGGGTTTCATGGAAATATATTGACTACCAAAAAGGGAATAAATGATATTAAAATCCATGTAAGGTATTTACCACATCTTTAAGGTTAAAAGTATTACATTATGAAAATGTATTCATGATTTACATGTTTTTTTTGAAAGGCTAACAGTTTTACTTTTTTATGTATCAATTACTGATCGTTTTGTGCTCATACCATGTTTTGCAAAAAAATCACAAGATTCAAGGTAGAAGAGTGTTGAGGATGGGATCAAGGAATAGTTCTTATGATTAAACATTGATAGAAACCGTGATTCATTTTGAATAATTTTTTTATGAATGAAATGGATACTGTTAAATGTGATCACTTTGTATTTCTATGGTTCTGTTATGTATGTGTTATGGACTAATTTTTTAAATATCTAAATCTAAAAATATCTTTAATGTGAAATAATCAAGAATTGTTGACTTAACTCAAGATTATGTGATGTTCAACGCGAAGTCCTTGTAGTTAGTATAAGAGAACAGTTTAGATAAATGTTGTGGTTATGATATTGTTATTAGAATATCCATCAATGGTTTTTTACTTTATGGTCAAATTTAAATGATATATTATTTGAATATTATCATGTTTCTTCATCTGTGATATGTCTCATCAGAATAATTTTCCACATAGGAAATATGGTCATTGTATCGAGAAGGCATCCAAACGAAAATAACCTTCCAAATATGCATCTTGATATAGTTAGAATCATAACAAAATAGTTTTTTTCCAGTGATGGATTAGTTTAATTGCGTAATAAATGATGGTAGTTTCCATGTTCGAGATCAACTAGATCAGACCCAAAGGAAGATGTTTGTAGTTGAAAATTTTACTAGGAAACATCCCCTATCATTCAAAGTATTATCTGAACCCGTGATAGTTAATGGGTTGATTAATTCACTGGATAATATTTCTGATGTAATGTGGTATTCAAAAAATCAAATTTTCAGTCTTTATGATTATCATTTTTTAGGTGAAGACGATAACTGGTGGTTAATGCTTAAGAATATTAGATGAAGTGATGAAATTTATTCGATGGAATAAGATGAATTTAAGAATATATTCTTTGAGAAATATTTTATTAAGGATTTTTGAAAAATTATAGAGAAGTAATTCGTAGAATGGCGTCCAAATTAAGATGATTTGGTGGCCACATAAAAAAAATTCACCAGTTTAGAATGGTACATCCCATTATTTATCTGAGATATATATTATAAGATAAATCTGTATTACTCAGGATTGATGTCAAGATATCAAAGTGCATTAACATATTGTGAGTTCAAAAGATATGAGAAAATTTTCAAATGTATGGAGAGGATGAAATGGTGTTTTTCGATGATAACGTGCTCCATGAGAGAATGAATAAGAAGAGTCCATGTTGGATGGAAATGGAAAATAATTCATAAAAAACATTTTGAGGTATGAAAAAAATTTCCATATTACGAGACATATGGTAAAATTAATACTGTTTAATGTCCCTCAATGTATGGTATGTACATCTAATGTGGTAAGACATGTCATATTTCTTAGGACTGTAATAGAGATGATCATATAGAAAAAGAAAGGAAAATAGTAAGATGTTTTATTTCCAATGATTAAGGTAATTATTCCAAAGAATTCCCAATTTTGATTAACTAGTGTCGAAATGAGCACGATCAAAATCAGAATAGTTTGGAAAAATTATTTTCTACTACTACGATTGACATTTTACCATAAAATAAAGTTGTAACAAGTTTGTTACTAGTTTTTTCAAAATATGCCTGTAAATATTTTGACTATGCATCTTCACATTCATTCATTTCGGAGAGATATTCAAGAAAATTGGAAATATTACCTTAGAAATGTGAGATGTAACACTTGGTAAAAACTCCTATTAGATTTATTAAATCAACAATGATTAATAGGTACCTTTTAATTATTATGAGTGTGATTTTTTTCCCTGAAAATCATGTTAAACTTTACATGGTAGAATTCTTTATCATTTTTGGTTTGGATTGGATTTCAATTTATCATGCTAAAATAGATTTAAATATAAGATAGTTATATTTAATTATTTCATAACATTGATAAAAAACAAGAACATGAGATATTGAATAAATATGGAAGGGAATGTTATCTGGTTCATGTTGTTGAATGTAGGTAAACAATTTAATGTAGTTACATTCTAGTAGTGATTGAATTCATAGATGTGTTTCTGATTATTTTCCTCGTCTTGTTCCTGATTGGGAGGTTACAATTTCTATTAATTTAGTGCCTTTTGATTATCCAATTATTCAACCCCCTTATCAAATGGATTAAGTATATTTGGTGAAATTAAAAAAATAGCTGTAATAATTACTTGATAAAGGTTTCATTCGACCTATCCCATCACTATGGGGTGCTCATGTATCACTGGTAAATAAATACGGATAGTTCCATGATATTTTTTATTAATAATAAAACCTTTAGTAACATAACCTTTAAGAACAAGTATTTTTTCGCACATATCCATGATTTTTTTGATCAGTTCAATGGAGTTCGGAATTTTTCAATGATTTATTTGAGGTCTGCATACCATCATCTGATGGTGAAAGTGCATTACATTACAATGAAAATGTTTTTAATGAGATATAGGAATTATGATATTTTATTTATTCCCTTTGGGTTATATAATGAACCTTATATATTTATGAATATCATGAATGGAGCCTATAATAAATTTTTGGATCAGTATTTGTCAGTGTCTATAGAGTATATTCTGATATATTCTAAAATCTAGGAGGAACATAAAATTCTCTTAAGGGTTGTTTTGAAAACAATAAAGTTAAATAAAATATATGGAATTTTTAGTAATATTGAATTTTGGTTGCCAAAAATTTCATTCTTCAGACATATTATTTCTAATGATGGAATAACTATTGATGCTTCTAAACAAAATGTCGAAGAGTGGCAATGAAAAAACAATATCACAAAGATTCATATATTTATTGGATTAGAAGTTATTATTAATGGTTTTTAAAAAACATTACTTGGTTATATAGACTAGTAACTAAATTTCCATTTTATGGAGTTAATTTCATCTATAAAAAATAATGTGACCACCATTTTGAATAATATAAAAAAAGATTGGTAAATTAACAAGTATTTTCCCTGCTTTCTAGGAATATGGAATTTGTTATCTATAATTAAGCTTCATTGAAAGGACATTTTTGTATCCTAATGTATAATGATTAGGTAATTTCTTATGCTTCATTTGACTTGAAACCACATTACTTAAATTACTATACATATGATTTTGATTTACCTATTGTTTTTTTTTGAATTAAAAATTTGGATGAATCATTTCTAATGAATATGTTGTGAAATATTTTTTGGTCATAAAATATTGAAGTATTTATTTAATCATAATTAATTGAAGCAGATATAGAATAGATGACTCAAACTAATCATATGATTAAGATTGCAGGATTCATTAACATCTAGGAAAAAAACATAACATGGCTAACAATTAGAGTCGATAATGTAATGCTAAATTAACCATTATATGTCTTGGATTATGATAATTTGGTTAATGATTTGATATATTTTGGCTTGGTTTTTTTTGGTGCAAGAAATTACTTTGTTTTGTTTTGGGTTTAAGTGCAATCAGCTCTATCAGAAAGAATTATGCAAGCATATGTAGAAGAGAATGAGTATTAGAAAAAGGTATAATTGGTTCAAAAAGGTATGTTAGCTGATTTTAACATTGATAAAGGTTATATTTTTAGTTATGAGAAGAAATTATAATATCATTATGATTCACAATTGTAGAAAGATTTATTATATTTAGTTCATAGTTCTCAGTTTTCAATTCACCACTAAAAACTAAAATGTACAGAGACCTTTGGGAATATTATAGGTGGGATGGAATGAATTTTTTTAGACTTTACTGTTTAGTGTTTGATGTATAAATATGTGAAAGAATAATGATAGTTTCTAATGTGTATCATTCAACCATTTCTAATTCTAAAATGGAAATGGGAAAATATATCCACAAACTTTATTGTGGGGTTAACGAAGACTTATTGATGTAACAACATGATAAGGGTTATTATTGATTTATTTACTAAATCATCTCATTTTATTGTTATTAAAGACAATATATCTCTAGATAAACATTCTCAGTTGTATAATAATGAGGTAGTCATGTTACATGGATTTCCCCTCTCTATTATATATGATCGTGATCCCATGTTCACTTTGAACTTTTTAATGGGAATTCAAAATTTATTGGAACTGAAATAAAATTTTGTACAACCTTTCATCTTCAATCAGATGGGAAATCATAATGAAAAATTAAATCATTGGATGATATCTTATGATCATGATCAATGAATTACTAGAAAAGTTAGGGTCTATATATTTCTTTGGATGAGTTTTCTAATAATAAAATTTTTCATCCAAGCATATATATCAAACCATTTGAGGCATTATATGGATTGTAGTGTCAAAATTCAGCTCTTTTTGGAGGATGTATATGAATGTATGTTGATGGAACCTAAATGGGTAGAGTAGATAGTCGAGAAAGATCAGATGATTCATTGAAACACGAGGATAGCTCAATGAAGGTCGAAAAATTATTAGGATCACCGTAGGAAAGTTATTTATTCTGCGGTGCATGGTTATTTCTTTCTCAAAGTCTCTCTATGGATAAAGTTATGTGTTTTTTATGAAAATGATGCTGTATACAAGGTTCATTAAACCCCTTTAAATCCTTAACTAATTGGATTAGTTTTCTACATTGTAGAATTACATGTATTTTTATCCTTGGTACACAGTGTTTTTCACGTTTCAATGTTAAGAAATCATAGACAACATCCATATCATGTTTTGAGTAAAAAACTAGTTTAGTTGGAATAGAATATTTCTAATGAGGAACAATCAGTATAGATTCACAACCATAGAGAGAGATTCATATGGAATAATGTGATTAATTTGATTATAGTTTAATTTATAAACCATAAATTTGTAGAGGCGACATGAGAATCTGAAAATCATATAAGGGATAAATACCCCCCATTTAATTGATATGTTATTAAAATTGTAATTACACATTTTCAAAAAGGGGGAAGGATGTGACATCCCCGCTAATTAGAGAATAAGTAATTTTCTTATCTATTAATATTTATGAATTAGATGTTGATTTAAATTTAAATTTTATGATATGTCTAATGGCATACTCGACATGCAATAATGGGTTTCTCTATAATCTTATGTTGTTCATAATGATGAGTTATATCGATAATTAATATATTATTAATATTAGTATTTTAAGTGGTAGTAATCACTTAGTAATTTTATTGGAAATTATTAACAGTTCTTACAATATTACATGTACACATGTTTATTAATTTTTTTTACATTATTCCAATAACTATTATGGGATTAAAATAAGTATTAATCCACTTTTAAGCATAAAAAGTTCAAAACTTTTAAAAGGGGTTTTAAATCCTTTTTTGGAGACCCCATTTGAAAAATATTTTTTATTACACTTATAATTTTAATATTACTAATTAATCTTCTTATTTGCAATTATATTTTAAAAATTCACTTTGTTTGAATTTTGGTATTTTTATGATAAAATTCATATTTTAATGAATAGTGAAAAATATTGCGTTTAAATTCCAAACAATTTTTCATCTAAATTCATTGTATTGAAATATTGTAATTTAAATTGTTTTTATATTATTATTAGATTATTTTATTATCATTTATTCGAATTTCGTTCATTTTAATCAATTTTATAAAGAAATTGAATAGAATAACTATGTGATGTATTGAAGGTTTTACCTAAAAACCCATTTTCTTATTCCATCAAAGAGATTTATTTGTAATTAATTTATGAAAATTATGTGATTTTAATTTTGAAAAAAGGATTCTATATTTGTAATCATATGGTTTAAATTATTTAGATAAATCCCTTTTTGTTTTGGACATAATGAATAATGTCGTTAGTAATTATTTTTATTATCATATTTAAGTTTAAATTGTATAATTAGTGGTCAAATGTTTTTAAAAAATATTCAAAAACTATCCTAACATTGTTAATAATATTATTTTAGGTGTTATAGTAGAAAAAAATATTTTTTAGTCAAAAAGTGTGGCCTTTGGGAGAAACTTGGGTGTGATTATGACACTTATACCATTTTATTTAAAGTAAGGACAAAGATTTCATAATAATATCTTGTATTACTAAAAAAATTAATATGAGTTTATATAAGTCATATATTCAACTATAAATATTAATTAGAGAGATAATAATATTATATAGATCATTGTAATTTCTTGTAATTATTAAGAAATATGTAATTAATGTAAATGGCGACATAAAGATGGTGTAGTAATTTCTTAATTAATTAAAGAATCAAATAAATGGTATTATAAATGATAAAATAAATTTAAATTGAAATAATTTATTTCATACAATAATTTTACTGAAGCATTTGACATGTTGGCGATGATTTAATTGAGTTGGTTGAAACTTATATATCTGTTCTGATATTTTTAAAAATCCTAATATGAAATATTGTCAAAATTGATACTATTGGAATTTTAAAATATAAAATGTATTATTAAATGTAATATATATATATATGTATGTATAAATTCAATATTAGGAAAAAAAATTATACAAGTCTAAAAATGTCATTAATAACTCATTAATTGGATTTTTGGCATTCTGTGGTAATTATTTAAAATATCAAAGTGTAAATTACTTAATAAAATGGTAAGATTTCAATGGGTTAAAACAAAAATATAGTATTGGAAAAATATTAAAACGAGTATAATTTCAATTGGATGATTATATATTGACCCATCCACATCTTATATTTTAACTAAATCAATTTGGACATATTTTGAAGAGAAAATGAATTTATGTTAATTTAATACTTTTAATAATTCGATGAGTTCCCCCACCTCATATAAAAGGGAACCAATTCCTCTCTATTCCTAACAAATCAAAAAAATAATTGTTTTTATAATATCATACCAAAATAATTCTAGAATCCATCCCCACATTTATAATATTTCATTAAGGAGAACACACTATTTATAAGTGACAAAATGTTATGAATGGTGGTCATGTGAAGGAGAAATTATGTTTTTTATTTATGTATTTTCATTTTCATTCTACTTCCACTTAATTCAAATATACTTTATCCTTGATGAAATTATAACACTAGTATAAGAAAAATATATAGATATCATTATGTAAACATTATCACCTAAATCCAAATCCACAGTCATTAAATGGGAAATGAAATAATCATTTGTGTGTTTCTATGAATTACCACCTCCACGAACTGATCTAATTCGTTTTCTATAACCGTGTCTCACGACACGGTACAATAATGGAATCAATTTTCATATGTGATATTCCTGAAATATTAATCATTAGTAGATAATAATATATCAATTAAATTCATACTTTAAATGCGTATCAATATGATAATTTCATTTGTGCGTACATGTGAACTTTAACCTCCATGAATCGATGTGATTCATATTTATTAACTAAATCACTTTTATGATATATATATATAAATATATGTATATATAAATGATTAATTTAATATTAATTGTTTTATTATCTTTGTGGAAGGATATAATAATACTTACCTTCTTCCAATAACGATCAATGAAAGATGAAAAATGTCACTCATACGTACGTACGAGCTACCGTATCCTTTATATAACATTGTTAATTTTAAATACCACAAAATTATGGTTTGATTTAAATTTTTAATTTATGAATTAATGTCATAATACTGTCAATAATATTATTCTGGAAATGTTAGACTTATGATCACATTGACTATTGACATCTTACAAAGTTCAATTTCGACTCTAGTACTAAATATTGACAAAACATAGAATATGAACATAAATAATTATATAATTATTATAACTTAAAAATAAAAGATATAAAGTTAATAATAAAATTGAATATTTTTCTCACTAATTTATAACTTATCCTATGGTTTTTATTTATAAAGATAAAGAACGTATGAGGCAAGCCGAATACAAGTTACGTGACATCATCACAATCTCCTTTCATTAAAACATATTTTGATGATATATGCAACCATTTTTTATATGGTTTATAATCAAACCAATTGAATTTTGATTTCATTAAATGGTATTGAAAAATAATCTTTTTATATGAATAATTTCAATTTCATTAAAAAATGTTAAAATTAATTTTGTTTTAATGTATACAATGACAACGACTTCTCAGCTGCAATAACCATTTCATGATATTTGCATTCCTCAATAAGCCTCAATGACATTACAAGGGAAAATAAATATTTTATTCAATTTTTTGGGTATTTTGGTATTGAAAATGTGTTTGAAAATTGATTTACAATTTCAGAATATTAAAATTATTTCTTGTGATTGGAAATGTAATTTTATGTTTGAAATGTTGACAATTGTTGTCTTTTATGTGTTATGATTATATTGTGGTACTTGGAAATTTGATGGGTAGTCATGTGATAAAAGAATTATGAGTGGTTATGTGATAAAGAAAAAATTTGTACTTTCATGATAAACAAAGAATGAGTGGTTATGTTATAACCTCCAATTCATTGGATATGGATGTCAGCTATATGGATATTCCTTTTGTAACAATGATATTTATGGAAGTCAACAATTTTATTATTCAATTTATGTATGATTATGTCCCAAGTTATCATTATAATCTATATGTTCATTATTTAGGTTTTACGGTACTCTTTTATTATAAAAATGTAGTAATTGAGATTGTACTCCAAGGAAATAATTTTATACATCTTTAAGGTGAAAATATTAATTTATGATAGCATATTCATTGTCAAATGTTATTTTTGGGACAAATAGTTTTCCATATTTGTGTATCCCTTACTGAGTTTTTTGTGATAATCCTATGTTTTGAAATTTTTTTCATAGTATTTAAGGGTTAATAGTGTAAATGATGGGTTCATAGAAATGTTATGTTGATTAAAAATGAAAAGAAACCATGATTAATTTTAAAAAGATTTAGTGTTTTGAACAAAATGTCTATTTTTTTAATTTATCACTTTTTATTTATATGGTTTTGTTATGTATGAGTTGTGTCCTAATTCTATAATTCTATAAACATGAAAAGATCCTCAATGTAAAATAATGTAGAATTCTCGACACAACTCAAGATTATGAAATGATTAAGGTTGGGTCATAATTGTATTAGAATAAATGATAATAATAAAATAACACATTTTAAGCATGGATTGTGGTTAATTAGTTATTACATCATTATGGAATAATTATGATGTCATTAAATATACAGAAAAACACATAATATATTTGTACTACTCCTGAAAAAATAATGAATTTTATAAAATTATCTTAAATTAACATTAATAAAATTTGAATTGAAGATTTTAAAAATGATATTTAATTTTCAATAAAATTTCTCTAAATATGATAATTTTAACTTTAAAATATAAAAATACTTATTTATAAAAAATAATAGCAGATTGAAAATGCATAGTAAAATTTTTGGAAGTCGAAAAAATAAAATTCTGTTATCTTTTTCAATATAAGTGTGTCTTAATCATACAATTTCATTAAAATAAAAATTAATCATTATAATTTAGATGTTTAAAATAATTATATATTTTATTAAAAGAAGAGTTTCTTTCCTAAAAATCAATTTATCGATTACATCTCAAATTTATTAAGAAAATCTATTTATAAAAAATAATTGATGGATTAAAAATTTTATTTTTACAATGGAATTACAAGTATATAAGGCCTCAACACATAACCCCTTATAAAACATTAGTATGACCTATGGGTAATGTATTTTATAGTGTTTGATTCATGGGGTTTCTCAGCTTTCATTTCCCCAATGGTAATTTCCCCTAACATGATGTACTCCCATATGCAATTTCATTTAAGAATCATTTGTCGAATCTTATCTTAGGATGGGTCAAAAGAAAATCCCATTTATTCCACCTCCCTACCGTGTTCTAAATAGTGTGCTTTGAATGATATGAATCTTATGGTTGAGTCCATCATTTCTCTCTTCTACATTAATTATCCATTTCCATTTCTACTTATAAACACTAATTATTATGTTAATATTATTATCATGATTATTGTTTCCAATAGTCATTTTTCCATATGGTAATATATCTTTCAAAACCTGATGGTCAAATTTCAAATTATACTAACTTTATTAGTAATGATATATAGTTTTTTTGAGTAAAAAATAATATAAAAGACATTCTTTGGATGAATTTTTCATTGATAAATTTCAGGTCATTATATTTCTTCCCCTTAAGAAATTTCATCCCTAAAATAATTCTCTTGGTTGATAAAATGTGTGGGTACTATATCCTAATTCTATGTTATAATTCCAATTTCAACCCATCATATTTTTGTTTCCTCCACAACACATTGACAAGGTGGGTAGTCTGTTATTCATAGAACCTTGTCTTTACGTTCCAGGATCTCTATCGAATGATCCTCATAATACAGGTCATGTTCCAGTGGTACCACCTTTTGACTCATTACATGTGAAGGATCATGTATGTACTTCATCAAGAAGTATATGTGGAAAATATCAAGAACCTTAAATAGTGTTTTAGGAAATAAAAGCTGATAAGATACGAATCCTATGTGACCAAAAATTTCATAGGGGTTGATGTACTGGGGGCTAAGAAAAGATTGTTATTAAACTACATATATCTCATACAAGGTGTAATTTAAGGAAACATTTTCTCACTGACATAAAACTCTATGTCCCTTTGAGGGGTGTTAGCAAATATATTCTGCTGAGTCTGAGTTGCCTTTATGTGATATTGGATGGTATGAATCTTTTCTTCCATCACTTTTACAAGATATTCTCATGAAAAAATATATCACCAAATTCATCCTAACATGTAGGAGTTCTACAACCCTTCCCATATAGGGATTCATAGGGTTCCATTTAAAAACTATAATGGAATTTGTGGTTGTATGAGAAATCAATGGTTGGGAAATTTTGATCCCATCTAAGTTTATGTTAATTTAAGAATGTTCTCAGCATGTCCTCGAGTGTTTGAATAGCCTTTTTTATTTTCCATTAGATTTTTTGTGATAATTAAAATTGACATTTAATTAAGTATTGAGGAAATATTTAATATATCTCTAGAATATTGCATTGTTCCTTTTATCAAAATCATAAATGATAGAAATTGACACTCCTTGCAACCTCTCCACATACATTACGTAAATATTAGTATTTTGGTCAAGAGATAAGTCTTCCAAAATAGAGATAAAATGGAACTTCTTGGTGTGATGGTCTACAATATCTAATATCACATTATTTTATTTGGATATTCTTAATAGAACATTGACAAAGTCCATAGTGATATTTTCCCACATCTATGTTGGTACGGGCAGTGGTTTTATTTCCCCTATAGAAAGTTTTTTCTTTTCTTTCTTGTTGATAAACCATGAAACTTATAGTGTAGTCAAAATATCTATTTTCATCTTATCCCATCAATAATTATCATGATTGTCATAATATATTTTTGTTCATCTAGGATGTATAGATAATCTAGAGCTCTGAGATTTAACCATTGACTACTTCTTTATTTCTATAATATATAGAACACAGAGCCCAGTATGAAATTTCAGTACACCTTCATGATCAATATTTTACTTATGAAACATTTCTTTCTTCATAGCCTCTATCTTCTTTTGTAAAAAAGGATTTTCACTTTGAAATTTTTTGATCTTATCTAGTAATTATGGGCATGAAATCGTTTTTTTCAGTTTGATGATGTACCTTCCATTATAATTCCCAGGCCCACTTTTTTTAGGTATCTGATCAACAATCTCCTTGAATCCTCATCATTTTTGGAATAGTAGTGTCTTTTCTTCATAATGATTCTAAAACCTTTTTCCCTTTCGAGGTGATAATGAAATTATTAATAATAGTCCTTATGATGTTCTAGAAATATCTTATATCTCATGTTTGATACCCTTTGTGTGAAAATATACCTCAAACATTGGTGGTCTATGTATATATCACATTTCTCCCAATAAAGACAGATCCTCCATATCTTTTCAGAAACAAATAACCATATCCATCAACAGGTCATGTATATGATAATTCTACTTAGGAGGCTTAAACTATCGATATGCATAAGCAATAAACTTGTCATTTTCACGAGGACAAACACAATCTCTTTTAGAGATGAATCTTTAAAAATAAATAATAATTCTATAAAAGAATGTAGAGTTAACAAGGGTGTAGTAACTAAAGTATTACTCACCTCTTGGAAACATTCATGACATGATTTTTTCCATATTTACATAGACCATTTTCATGTTATCATGGTTAGTGGATTATAAATCCATTTTTTTTTCAAAAACTCCCAGAAATACCCCACTAAAATTCGGAAACTATGAATCTAAATTACTGTTTTAGGATGAGGCCACTCCCCCACATCCTTTTTCTTGGCTTGGTAAACTGATATTCCCCCATTAGTTAAAATGATCACCACAAAAGAAACTTATTGTAACCAAAGATCATATTTTATGAACATTCCAAATATCATATCATTCCTCAAAGATCGCAATATAACCCTTAGATGATCCCCATGCTCCTAAAAATTTTACAAAATATTAGAATATCATTAATAAATACTACCACAATGTTATCAAGGTAGTCCTTAAAGACACTATTCAACAAATTCATAAATATAGTAGGGCAAGTTTTTAGGTCGAAGGCCATACCAAACACTCAAAATTCCCATATCTTGATTGATAGGAATTATTTATAAAATCTTATTTATTCACCCTCAATTGATGATAACCATATCAAAGATAAATAATGGATAGGAATTTACCCCCACAAAGGTTTTCAAATAAGTCATTATTCCTGAGAAGAGGGAACATGTTCTTCACTTTCATCCTTTAAAGTTATCTATAATCAATGCATATATTCATTGATCTATCCTTCTTATTCACAAAGATTACATTTTCTCTCTATCAAGACACAGTTGGCAGAATAAACCCCTTCTCCAAAAGATCCAGAATATTATTCTTTGATTCATTTAACTCAATATTTTCTATTCTATACGGGGTCTTTGATATGAACATGGATCATTGGATGAGTTAAATAAAAAACTCTACCTCTCTTTTTAAGGGAGGTCTAGGTAACTCTACAAAGAATTATCTAGGGTATTCCTAAATTACAGAGACATTTTATTATTTATATCATTTCCGTCTTCATCTTCACCGATCATCTCTATAATGAATACTATGATAGGTGCTTCTACATAGATCTTTGGATGAGATATCTATCCAATTAAAATATTAGGGTTTCTATTCAAGAATATTGATATTTCCTTGATTATATAGTTGATCATTGTATAATAATTTTTCATCCAGTCTATATATAGTATAGTGTTGAATTCCCTCGTGGGAATTACTAATAGACTTTCAATGAAATTTTTATCACCATAGTGAATACTGAAGATTTTATACAATGTTTATACTTGGATAATAAATCTGGGGGTCTTTCATGATTATAATATTTCATGATGTTCAGGGATTGTTTATATATTATTTACATACATGGTGTAAATAATGGAATGACTAGGACAAGAATAAAACAAATTACACGCTATTATTGAGAGAACAATGAGAGTGTATGGAACCACAAAATTTAGAGCTTCAACTTCAGATATCTTGATAAAAAAATTCATATATTTATTTCATGTCTTATTCTGAGGTTGATGGTGATTTCCCTTGGTTAAATTTAGATTTAGATTGTTAATGGAAAAGTGTTGACTCATTCCACATCATTGGAGTTTACGCTGGGCGTGCCCCAGATTCCCTCTATTGTTATTGTTGATAACTAGAAGATTCACCTCACTAAAATATTTCTGAGGAATATAACCATCTCTTCCCCACCTATAAAATTCACCTCTACTGGGAATGAAGTCCCCCAAATGGTTCTTCCCATACATGGTAAATTTGTAATTTTGATCATTCTTGCCTCCTATTCCATGATAAAAGTTACTCCCTAATCTTGGATCCTTATAGATTTTCTTTTTATTAGATCTATGAGACCACTATGTCTCTCTAAACTCTGGTTATACTTTCATATCACTTCTTGATAGCTCCTCATAACATTCATAGTTCTGATTACATAGACTCTTCCATAGATTTGTTCTAAGTCCACCGATGAACATCTCAACCATCCCATTAGGATCGATTCTAAATCTAGAGCTGTAGAATGAAATTTTGGATATTTTCATCTCATAGAATCCCAAATATTCATTTTCCATTAACATTATCTCTTTGAATTCATTCTCCATTTTCATTAACACTGAATGAGGGAAATATTTTTTGAAAAAGTAACTCCTGAAATAATTTCACTCCAGAGTATAAAATTCCTTTATTATCTTCATGATTTTCTTTAGCATCAAAAAATTATAAGCATCTACCTCTATGTAGTCTACATCCAAGGAGAATTATCCTTATTCCAAAAAACGTAGTTGAGAAATGATATTTTATAAAGAGCATATCCATTGTATAGCAGTCAATTGGATGGTAGATCCACAAAAATTAGGTGTTAGTTGAATCATAAAGGGCTCAACAGAATGTTTTCCTTTGAGGGGAATCTAGTCATTCAACATGATTCATGTTTCTATTCATAACTCGATTCATATGATTTATAATTCTCCTGAATCTTTCAATTTTGGAGGTTTGTGAGTGCATAGTCCATTGTAGTAAACATTTTTGCAGTTCCTTATATTTTGTTCCATTTTGTAAAAGAGGAAAACCATAGGGAGAAACATGTTTCCTTTAATAATCATATAAATTATAAAAGAATAAATATGTTTTAAAAATTCATTATTATATATGTTATTCTTTAATAGTAATTTCGTTTTCCAAAAATCATTCATATTGATTCTTAAAATCTTATGATTAAACAAAAATATCCCCTAGTAGTTTCAAACCATGTGTTCGATGAGAATCATTATTGTGTAGTAGTTTGAAAAGATTCTATACCAAGACACCTTCTTGTATTTTTTATCCCTAGGTATATTTTTTCAATAACTACAACTATTTCTTTGTATCCAGACATGGATTTCATTATTCCAAATCCACATATATAATATTTAACCGAAATACACATAGTTCTTCCAATATTTAATGTTGTTCCAAGTATTCTTCATTTTTTTAATTCATAATTTATAAAAAAACTAAACCATTATCTGATACTAACTATGGAATCCCACCTTTCTAACACATAAACATTTCATTACATTATACAAAACAGATGATCTTTTAAGGTTTAGGGTCTGGGAAAAAAGGTACATAATTGATAATGACATAAACAAATATTTAAATCCACATGAAAAGATTTATATTTTGTTAATATTATGTTCAAATACTCCATCTCATATCCAAGGAACATATATTAAATGAAAGGGTGACCATAAGTCCCAGTATGGGAAGAAAAGTGAAACAGTATTCATGTGATCCTGAGAAAAAATTAATAAGAACATGAGGATTATAACAAATAAATGAGAAATATGTATATAAAAATAAGTATAACATGAATCTAAATAAAGAAATGTGGATACAATATTTAAATTATTCAATTATAATAATATCACAAATGTTTAACATTTAGGTGACGTAGAAATTACAAATTTAATAACCAAGGTATTATAAAACTTATCATCTCTAGAGACTAGATTAATTACAAAATGAATTATGGAATAATCCTGAAACAACATTCAAAATTTTTAATTTATTTGAGACACATAGATCATAATAAAAAATTTCATAAATATCACATGGATAATTAAAGGAATTTGTTTTATATCGAAATCATTGCATATAAAAACTGCTACATGATATTTATGTCATCTATAATTACCGACACTAGAATGGGGGTTTTATGTTGTAAATACCATAATCTAACAAATAATTATTAGATCTTGGTGAATACCACTATAAAATAATAATGTTTTTATTTTCGCATGAATAAAATAAAAGGTAATTTCCTAAGGAGAAGAGATTAATTTTTAGAAGTAAAATGAGGAACAAAACAGGTATAAAAAATATTTTAAGAAAAGGTGAATGGAGAGGGTAAAGGGGTCTCCCACACATAAAATTATCATAATACATTAAATTTAATAAATTTTTTTGATATAATAACTTAGTATCGAAATTTTATAGGCATACCACATAAATAAGAAACTCAAATGGAATAGAGAAATTTAGATATCCCTTACCTTGAATAATAGTTTTGAATCTTTTGGATCGAGACCTTACTGGTTTTAGGGTACATTGGAAGGAATCCTTGGGAGGTAATACTATTAGATATTTGTTGATGATGAATTGGGAGTCAAAAAAGTTATAAATGGTTGTGAATTTTAACAAAAGTGGGGGGTTCGTTTATTACTATCTATATAATGGCTTTTGACACCTATGTAGTGGAAAATGAAAATCCATTGGATTTATCATGTTATTTTCCCATGTTATTTGACTCATGGGACACCTATTATGTTATTTTAATCCAAAATATTTGACCATCATTTTATATTACTTATTTTTGTAGGGAAAATTAATGGTTTAAAAAAATAACATTTTTAAATTTTAACATTATATTTTATTATCTGAAAAGTAAAATATTTAGTTTTATTGATTAATATATATCATAATTCTCCATATTAATAAATAATGCACTATAATTTGTGTATTAGGTTTAATTATTCCTTACATCATTATCAAATAATTATGGAGTTATTAAACATAATGAAAAACCCAAACAATATTTTTACTATTAATGAAAAAATAATTTTTTTATAAAATTATCATAAATTCACTCCAACCTAATTATGATTTTCTTATTTAATAATATATGTTTATTGATTTCATAATTATTCTATAAATATGACAATTTATCCTTTAAAAATAAATAAACAAAATTATTAAAAATAATTAGAGATTGAAAATTCGTAGTAAAAGTTATAGCATTTGATGAAAATTAAATTATTTTATCATTTATATAAAAATATGAGTGTTTTAATCATACTATTTAATAAAATTAAATCATATTCCTTATTAATTAGTTTATTATAATAATTTTATATTTTCTCAAAAGTTCAATTTCTATTTGGAAAATTGATTTCTAAAATTTTATCTTGATTTTATGATGAAAAATTATTCTAAAAAATAAATTTGTGAACTAAAAATTTCATTTATACAATGTAATTAAATGTGAAAAATGAATTGAAACATAACCCCTTATAACACCTCTAAATGACTTATGGGTTAAGTGTGTGATGTTAAATGATTAATTGGAAAGTTTAGCTAACATTGTATCAGTGGTAATTTCTACTAACTAGTACTTATCTAGTATGCATTTTCATTAATGTTTCGCATGTTAATGATAAAAAAACGATTTCTTAGAGAAAATCATAGTGGAACTACCTCCATCCTAAGTTATAACAAATGGTATTCATATGAAATGACTCCACTATTTGAGGAAATCGTTTCTCCTTTCATCAATAATTTTAATTTTTCATTTCTACATATAAACACTAATTATAACATTAAAATTTCTATCACGTGTACTATTTCCAATGATAATATTGACCAATAGTTATAATGTAATGGTAAAATTTATAATTACACTCACATAATTGTTAATTAGATATAGTTTTGTTTAATAAAAAATAATATAACACGTATTTTAGGAAACGATTTTCATTCAAAAAGTTCAATTCATTATATGTGGGGCTCAGAGCCTCATTCTAACATGACCTATGGGTGTAGATACTAAATTAAAATACCCCTCACTTATCGATAATTTATGTGAATATGCTTTAATAACAATTTGAAACATATTCCATTTACAACCTATAAATCCTCGAACAAGTTTTACCATATACCAATCATTGTTCATTCAACACATATACTACCAAATACGACATTATGAAATGTGAACAACTAGAAATAAACATCCTCAAATCGACTTCATGTCTCATGTATATATGTCAACATAACTGTCATGGTATATGTCCCACAAAAATTCAATACTACACATAACAACTCAATTACATGTTCAATAAAGCATTCACCCCATGGAAATCTACTAACTTGTTCTAATCATACTCAACATATCCAATGGGGATAATGTGGGGATAGATTTATCAATTAACCATTAAATTCATAATTTATACCATTAATACCTAATTAGAAAGTACAAATAAACAATAACACAACCACATATACATAAATTTAAACAAATTACTCTTCGATATAACTTAGAGATTACTTAAAAATATTCAACAGATTAAATTCCGCATAACCTTGTCCTATGATTCAAACTCAAACACCATTTAATGACACAAAATATAATAAATTATATGAATATTTTTTTATTTATTCAGATGAAAAATAATTATTCCACAATCCCTTCTATAAAGAATGGGAGAAAAAGGAGTTTTATACTCACCTGGAGCTTGAATCTCGACCCAAATTTAATCCAAACATCATAGAAAACCAAGTATATTGATCCTTGGGAATTTTTGGAGGGTTCTCATTTCCACTCTTGCTACCAGAGGATTATAGGGGAAGAAATCCAGGTGGGTAGACTTAAATCACAATGGGTTGAAAGTTTAAAATTACCAATCTTTAATGAGATTCATTATTTTTCCACACGATTGAACAAACCGTGTGTCAACCATGTCTCACCCTCATTCCATGAGGGGGGGGGGGGGCAGGTTGCAGGGCCTCCTAGAGAGAAAACATGATTTCAAAAACCATGCTCATTTTATATGGGATGAACCTATCAAAGACCACACAATTTTCCTCCTTCCCATGCAAGTTTAAACAAATTTGAACCACCACTATATGTAATCACAATTAATATTCACAGTTACTACTAACCATGCAATAAATTTTCAACTTTCACTAGATAGAATCATTTTCCCTTGTCTAGTGTCTTGAATAGCTAGAACATCCCTGATCCTCCTCATAATCTCAGGAATAATTTCATTGAAAAGCATAATGGATTTTAATAAAAAATTTAAAGATGAACATGCCTTATTGGACATTTTGAATCATATAATATCTCCACGACTTTAGCTCCATTCATTAATTATATTCCCATCGATGGAGTTCCTTTTGTTAGGGTTAAAATTACCTATTTTCATTTATTTTATCTATTTTAAATATTTCATATATTCTAGCTCAATTAAATTATTATGAATAGATGAATTTTCATCTAAGGACCTAAGGTATATGGTATAGTTCTTTTCCATAAATGTATCATTAAATTAATAATACACTCTTTTTCTACACACAAACTCATATGAATATGCCTCCCTAATATTTTATAAACTAATGTTAATGGTAAAATAATGGTTAATGTAGTCCTTGTTACCCATGAAAAAACTCATACAGTGAACACCCCAAAACGATCCACTCCTAATAGTGTTTGTTCAATAAATTCCTAAGAGATTCATTCCATGTTTTGATTTAAACCACAATTTTAGGTGTGTTAAATAACCACCATAATGAATTAAAATATTTTCTTTCATGGTATGCATTTAATGATATATAATCCTACTACCATTCTTTAATCCAAGTTGTGATATAAAGGCTATACATAAGGACACCTTAGATGGGTTCATAGAGATTTATAAAATATATTACAAAAATCAATGTCATATCTTTAGGAGCGATACATGGATTCTTATATTTAATACCATGTATAGGATCACTGGGTGGATTCTATATATACATTACTCTTAATTAATTCATTGTTACATAGTGGATTACCTAGTTTAGGTTGTGTGGTAAATGTTGTTATAAAATGCCCCATGTGATAACAGGTATACTATGTGTAACACCATGGACCTAAATATAAGGTTATTACTTTAGACTGTGTCCATAGTGATACTTGGGATACACCTATGGATCTCTAGTAATGGACATGTATGGAGATGAATACATATATTTCTCTTCGAGTCATACATGGTTCCTCCTAGAATATTTCCATGGATAGAATCATGATTTATTTTTATTAAGAATTAACAATTCCATTTTCTATGTTTAACATTGGTTATTACATTCCAATGGACATTCTTGTGTTTAGTCCATATTTACACTCGACTTTTTGATTGTTTTGTTTTGATTTCCATACATGAATTTAATGATAATTATTATGTATATACATGTATGTATTAATATATTTACATAAATTTACATACATAATATGTATGTATATTTTGACCATGGTTTACATATATCAGTCTTAGGATGAAGTAGGTAGTGTCGGTCAGGTATCCCATGAGAAACCCTGAATGATATGTTTTATTTAATTGTTACATTACCCAGAACATTACTTGCACACTGCTAATTTTATATGGATGGACTCAATATCAATATAAACTATTTATGGTGGTCTATAGAGTATATCTCACACCTTTTTTGTGTTTCTTATGGTACGCAAACATACATCTTCATTGCTGGGTCTGACAAATGGAAGCTCCCATTTTTCTATGATTTATTTTCAGTACCAAGATGGAGTACGAGAGTGTAGGACGAGACCTATACATGTACTACTAATGAAAATATATTTTGGAATATTTTTTTATAATTTTTTTTAGATATATTCCCCTAGATCTCATTTATTTCTCTTTTTTATAGAACCATAGAATGATCATCATTGTTATATATGACATTGATGTAGCTATTACTTGTTTGTTATCAGAAAGATATTATATTTTTCTACTGGTTTTTTTACTATTTTCACTCATTATCATAATTTTTTTTAGTTGTGAAATAATCTAATAAAGAGGGAATTCTCTCCCCGTAGAAACACCCTAGGACTTTACAGCTATTCAATAGCCTCTGACATAAGTAGAGGCATGCTTGAGGTCATGTCACCAACAAGAATATGGCACCACTTTGTGGCGTCATGGTGGGATGGTACATAACATTGTATTTGATGATCCAAAAAATACACGATAACATAGAAATAAAATTTCTCACATTACATATTTTTATATATTATTATCATTATTTGTATCCAAATTATAAAAATTATTCATTAATAATTAAATAGATTTGAATGGAATAATTTATTCAAATTTTTTTATATTTGTAAATTATTTTATAAAATAAATATGTTGATGGCATAAAGGCTACTATGTTTGTTCTTCCCCAAATAATCTGTCTACTTATATGTATCATTATATTTTTATTCTTTATGGTTATTCTATTTTCAAATATATAGTTTTTCTCAAATATGAGGACAATATTATTTCAAAGATATCAATTTATGAAGTTGTTTTCAATTAACATGACTTATAGAATATATATATATATATATTGTCAAATGATAGAGTTTTTATTATTGGATTAAATAAATCTAATGATTAATTAATGAGTTATTTTATATGAAATGTTTTATGGATAATCAATTATAAATTTTATCGAATATCTAAGACCAACATAAATACAAATTTTATAAAGATATATGAACCATAATTATCCTTTTATCAAGAGATTTTATCTCTAAAAATAATTATTTAATTACTATGACCATTAATAAAAATAAATAATTCCATATATAGTTGGAAAAGTGGTGAATATCCCACATTAAAAATCCATCCAACAAGTTGACTAAACCCCTTGAGTCTAAGAACATAAATTTATGAAGATGTCATTCAAGTGGGACATCCACCCCATATGAGAGATTTTAATTCCCTTTTAATATACAGAAGAAACAAATATGTGGATCTATGTGTGTTGAACAACCATGATTGATAGGAAATGATTTTTTTTATTATGATCATGATAATTATAACACATTACATTTTTTAAGGACTAAATAAAATTAATAATCTTATATAATGAACACCAGTGATTTAAGTTTTTGAATCCCAATAAATGTTCACATTATTGTAATGATAAAATTTATACATATATGATAACATTTTTCAACTACATAATAATATATTATCAATTTATAATTCATAATTTAATATTTTTACATCCCTAATTAAACATTTAAAAATTATATTAAAAATAGCGAAAACATAAAATTAAAATATTATATTCATTAAATTATATACAATAAAATTACTTTAATATAAAACTCTCATTATTTTTGGGGGTGATATTTAGACAATGTTCATGTTTATGTATAATGAAAATCTAATTGTTTGTAGAAACAAATATGAATTGAATCTTCATTATTCATACTAAGAACATAAGAGTAGTCATAATTAGAATAAAAAATTAACTCAAATATATATGAGAAGTTATGTGTAGTCACTTAAAATTATTATTATTATTATTAAAAGATAAATAATGTCTCTAATGGAATGAAACAAAATCATTCATTATAAATATGGAAATAGCTTCGAAGACCCCACACTATGATTATAATTAGTTAAAGCTAAATATTATTCACATTTTTTCAAAGACAAAAAAATAGTGGGTCGCAAAATAAATACATCTAATAATTTCCATTAATAATACTCTACAAAATATTTATTATTTTTTATAAATATTTCAATATTATTTGATCATTCATTAGGATTCCCATAGTAAATTAAATCATGAAATGATCAAGCATAATATGATTTTTAATATATATATATAATTTAAATTGAAATGATTAACCATTATGTATGATATATATAATACAAATTTATTAAAACCACCTATAAAAACATAAATCACACTTTATATCAATAAGAAAAAAATAAATATAAATGAGTCAGTCCTCTAAAAAAACATTTCATATCACAACCCCATGACCACAATAATCATGTTAAACTATATGAAACAAAACATTATCAAATGAGTACCAAACCGTTTCTTATTTATCATAGTATATAATATATTAGTATGTTCAAGGGTAATACATATTTTCTATATAATTATTACAATTTGATTATAATATTTTATTTATTCTGTAAACTCTCTCATATTAGAGCGAGAATTATGTATTATTGAAAATGTTTTTTTAATTTAAAATTATTTAGAAGATAAATTAGATCAAATGGAAATATTTAATAGACATAATAGTTCATTATTATACCATGTGATTCCTTAAGAGGGGTGGAGGGATTCAGGTTTTCAAATATTTATTTTTCATTAAATAAGTATTTTTCAATCATTGGTTGGAACTCCTTAATCATTTTTGATTGAATGCTTAAATTACCAAACACATCAATATTGAAATAGAAGTAGATAGTGAAAAAATTGTTTTTTTTTTCAGTACTATGGTCTAATCCTTGAAGCTTTTTCCGAAAATTCATCTTTCATACAATAATTGATAAGCCTTTTTTAGTTTTGGTGAAAAATAGTGATTCAAAATAATAATTTTAAACAAGGATCAATGCATTTATAATGAATTAATGTACATCATAATTCCTTTATCAAATCACTTATTTCAACCTCCCATTGACCACTTCTTTTGATTTTGTGTCCCACATTATAAATAATTAAAGGTAACTTATATTTTATAAGCAACCATTCATTGTTTTGTATCACTAAAACTGGTAAAATGATTCTTTAATATGGACTTCACTCTCCCAAAAACCCACTAGTAAATAAAATATAATAAATTAGTGTTAAAAATACATTTTTGATGTTATTATGTTTATAAATTTTCACCATGAACTAACCCTGGGAATCTTCCACATGCATTGTTCCTCTATATACTATGTTCATGTGACACATCTGCATATATCCTTCCATGTACATGCTTCGTCATATACACTTCTACATACATGAATGATGATAATAATTCATGTATATCCATTTATAATCTACTATAGAATAATATGTATCATATATTTCTCATAAAATATATCCCTCATGATATATTTTTATAAATTCACATAATGTGATGATGAAAAACAGCTCCATGAATTATTCTTACGGGGCCCCTATGTGAATTATATGTGTGGTTAAAATTATTTCATACAAATACTTGATGAAATATATACCATTAACTGCCAATTAAGTAATTACTTTTTGAAGTAACATAATTATACCTATATTTTTTAATTTCATCTTTGAAATTTGATTTATGATGGAATATGCCTTCAGTGATTTTAACTACCCAAAATTTTTGTTAATATTATATCCCTTATTTTTTTAATGATATCTTAATTATTAATATGGTATAAATAAAATTCCACAAATGATAAAACCATTGAAATATTATTATATTAATTTGAAATGTTCATTTATAGAGTATATAAGGAAATATGTATTGAAAAAACTATAATGGGATAAAAAATAGAAAATAGGGTAACTGAAATATGAAAATTTAGATATAATAGGTCCACTAGAATAACCACATTCAAGAATAACACAACACAAATGAAGTAAAATATTCGTAACGTGATAATAATATAACAAATTTCAATACGCATGTCCTTGATAGGGAATAGAATTAATGATTACTAAATGAAATATGAGATATTAATAGAAGGTATTCAATCAATATGACAATTATAAATTTTACTGTTCGAATAGTATTCTGACTTTTAAGAATAATAACCTGAAAATTAGAACTAATACCTCACACATGAAAGTATCAATTAATATTATTATATTTTATAAAATTATATTATTACCTATTTATATTAGGATAGAAGTAAAAAAATGTTTTGAAAATAATATAGTAAGTGTTATTTATTTTTTTGAAATATAAATATTTTATTTTAATTTTTTTTAAATATAATCCTTTAAAATTATGATTCTATCTATAAAAAATATTATAAATTAATATTAGTTTAAATAATAATAGTAAAATAATTTTATGATTTCATAAATAATTTTTTAAAAGTGTCAAAAAATTGATAATAATATTATGATTTGTATTTTAAAGAAAATATAGATTTTAATTAAAAAAATATTTAACATCTTTAGATCAATATTTTTATAAATTTGATTTCATTTTTGAAATATTCTTACCAGAAACTTTTTAGGGTGACTATTATTTTTGTTCCTGAATAATTGAATTTTTCGAGAGTAGTGAAATAAAGTAAAATAATATATTTATTCGTTAAACAAAAAATTTATTACATATTGTGTGATGGGAGAACCCATTAAATCAATGTCAAATTCACCATTTTGATTATATATTCATATTATTCATCACTATTTGTTTTCTTGAAACCAAGTAATAAACCAATTAATATAATATTCTAAGACACCCCTCTCCTCTACCTATAAATACTTCCTCACCACCCCATAAACTCATGTATTTTAAAAATATTATGTAGAAATTTAACTTCTCAATACTCACCACCACATATATGTAAATATAGTCACACTAAATTAAATTTCAAGTACACTTCAGGGGAATCATTATAAAAGACAAAAAAATGTAAGATTGAAAATCTCAACAAAACCACTTTTAATTTTCTTCTTCTTTTACCACCCACATATTTTATCCATCCACATAATCAATTTGATATTTGTATACTAAATATATTGATATTATAATATTATGGTTTAATAACTACTCTCTATTCATACCTTAATTAATTCTTATATAAAAATAATGCACAAAATATGGTTGGTTCAACGCCTCGATGAATAGTATACGTCATTTTTCCCCACCACTTTCAAGGATATTAATATAAATTTTATAGTTGTTAAATATAATGAAAATATGTTTTACATAAATTATTTTATTACTATTGAATTTATTAGTATAATATTAATTAAATTAAAAAACAAGTTTATGATGGGCTTCCCAACAAAATAAATGAACAAAGTGTATAACATTACATTTTTTAATAATTGAATCCTCTTATGGCAGAAAAAATTTGTGTATTTTTGGAAAATATCAATGTATATAAGAATATTAATATCATTTTATTTCAATTAAATTGTTTTAGTTACTTTTTATTATAACTTTAAAAATTATTGAGATGTTATCCACCCTTTGAACCATGAAATGATAGCCCTCAGAATAGTGAAAATAAAAAATATATCTCACTGCATTGGTTGAAAATGAATATAATATAATTATTTGAAATAATATAAATCTATAAAATGTTATTAATTATATAATTTATGAATATAGTTTTACTCCTTAGCATGTTATGTATAGTAAAAAATGATTCTATAACATAAGTTAAGGGATCTCTTCAAATAATTACATTTTATTTTAGGTTATAATTTGTCACTCTTATATCACATTTTTATATTAATACTCTTATTTAAATATAAAATATTCTATATATGTCCCAAACATATATACCTATATTTACTAATCTTTTCCTAATGTGGATATACATGTTTTAGTGATTCCCTTCATAATTTCATTTGATAAGATGACATTGTTAATGAGAAATTGTCTATTCTTACCCCTTCTCATATACCATTCCATAATGTTTAAAAAAAATTCTAAAATTTCCCATTTTATTATAGAAAATATTATTTATTTTATTTCTTGTTTATTGAAATTTATTATTCTCGTAGAATAATTAATTATTCTCTACTACTATCCCAAAACGCCACTTAAAATTAATATTACCAAAAGTACTTCTCCACTATATTTTAGGTCATCAATTCACATGGAGTTAATTTCTATGACTTGTGAATATTTATTTATATATGATATTCTTGGAATTATTTAATATATTATTTCTTTGATTTTATTATGATTATTAATTTGGGTATTTTATAGGACATGATTACGTTAATCATTTCTTTTTATAGGTAATTATTTTGTTTATACCTTATGATTGATTTCCTTTTGTGGCACACATAAAAATTTACATATTTTAATCAGTGTAACAAGATAGAACTCCATTATATTAGGTATGATTAGGTATCATGAGATGATGTATATTGAATTTATAAGTTAACCTAATTCATGATGGGACAGTGGCAACCATGTGATGTTGTCTTGGATATTAGCCTTGACGTATGTATATGTTATGTTTTATATGGTTTCCAAATTACAATATTTAAATGATATTATTATATCGTATTATTTATAGAAAACATAAACATAATTATCAAGCATATTTCTCTATTATGATATCAAGTTATGCATCTTAATTCATATGATATGCTTCATCTTAATGTTTATTAGCTTATGGTGATTTATAGGTCACCTTTTTCATTATTTATTTTCTAGATTCTTTTAGATAGTTTTATGAACTCCTATGGATTTAGGATATAATTTTTGAGATTAAAATTTAGTTTTTTTATTTTAATCTCATTTTGATATATTATGAATATATTCTTCCTTGTACACTAGGAACCACTATCACGGGGTTGTGTTTATTTTATATTATTGTTTAATATTATGTAATAATAACTGTAAATGTTTTTGTTTTCTATAGTTTGTATTATATCAAGTTTTAGTTATTTTTGGGAATTAAGAAAATAATAGTCTATTAAAAAACTTATGGATAATTCCATGCATAAGAGAATTTGATGTAATATTGTTAAATAATATATGAATTAGTTTATAAGAAGTTACATCCAGGTCTAGATAACAAAAGTGGATATGGTTCGAACACATTGTCACCTTAGCAAAATAATATTGAAAATGGTGGATTATCTATTAACTAAATTTTAAATCAGTTCACAACAAAGAGTTGCTATTGTAAAAATGGTTCTACACTCCTTTGGAAATGATTTTATAAACTCAAAAAATCATTACATACCATTATGAAACACATGAATCGATTATTTTACAACAACCAAATAGGAAAATGTCAATAGATAACCATCATTGACACCCGGAGGCTCATATATCAAGATATTCATTTCATTTGTATGCAATTCTTTCTATTTAAAATTTTTGAATTTTAATATTATTTTTAGTTTAATATTTCTCATAGTTATGTATATTGTAGATTTAGTAAAAGACTATAACCAAAATCAAATAGAGAAAGGTGAAAAAATTATCAAGTATTGAAACAAAAATGTACAAAATGGTTTTATTTATAAATAATAATTCATATCATAAAATATTATGATAAAAATTCAAACAAAAGTACATAACATGGCTTTTCAATTATCTGTGAAAAAAAAAACAGAACTATTATTTATTTAAAATTAGATAAAACCCTCTATCAACATTTGTGGATTGAAAAAATAAAACATAGTATTATCCGAAGTTATGTAGTGTAAATGTTTTGGTACAATTAATTAAAATATCTATTAGTTTGAAGCCTATGTTTTTTGGGGTGCTCAAATGGTTTTCAGGACTAGTTTAAAACATGATGCACTAAAATAGTTGAAAACAGGTTGGGCTGTATTGTTTAATTATATCCCTACTACCCAAGCCGCACAACCATGCATCTCCTGGAGAACTTGGGAAGTGATCTGTGCATAGTTACTCAAACTTTGTGGTATACTATGTGATATGCCCCACTCGAGAAGAGCATGTCGGACGATTGATGCATTGTTTGGCCAACCACACGGATAAACCCAATAACACATACTCTGTGGATAAAATTCAATATTTTTAAGGTTTTATTTATAACTCATATTTCACCATCCTCTCTTTCCCCACATAGGTTTCATGTATCCTCGAACATTATGAATCCCCTCTCCCACATAATTGGGGTTTTGATATTTTTCCATCTATAGTGATCTATTTACTTCACCATCGGATGCTACGAATATTTCTCTATATGGTCCTCCTTCCAAACACTCTTATTTATTGGATCTCTCTCCATATGTTGCATGATATTTTTGGTACAGATGTTTTCCGTATATTGTGTTTTTTATAAATCTATTGGTTTCTTCTGTTTTATGTTAAATCAAAGCTTTATATCGGATATAGGGCGTTCTATTACTATGAGGTAGGTAATCTCTTATTTTTCCTGTCATTCCATCTCTATATCTCCATCAACCCTTTTTTCCACTAGTCTGATATTTCTGAAAAATAGTTATTAAATAATATCAAAAGAATCCTTATGTTTAATCATTCATGTTGTCACTAATTCATATATAGACCCCATTCCATGGCTATTATCCATGCCTTTGGCCACCCAATTGGGTTTTCCAACCCAAATGACCAACATTTCCATTTCCTTTAGTTGAGATTCACTATGAATTACACCATATAATTTTATTAATTAATTAATATGGATAATTAACCATGGTTTGGACTCTTTAGTAAATTCCTAGGATTTATTATTCTAGATATCTCCATGCGTAATTCTTATATCCTTGTCATTCATAGAGATTCAATTAAAATATCATTTTCCTTGTATAAAATTTCTCAAGACACTGTTGATTCATATATGCCATATGTTAATGGATTTTGATAGTTGAATTAATGGATTTCATCTCATTATTTATTCCATTTATTGTTTCATAATACAACCAGTGGTTATTTAAATATGAAACATCCATTTCTTATTGAATTTTTCCATTAGTAAATGTCTAGAATTGGAATGGTGTACTAGGTAAAAAGTGATATATTGGGAAGTATAAATTTCATTGATGAAATTTCTAGTAAGAGGCATGATAATTCCATTTTTATTAGATTTATTTATTTTTGGTAACATGCTATGATTTATTAATTGTGCCCCATACCATGCTTTCCCTTTTTTGGTGTTTAATGCCTTGTTATATGATGTTCCATTATTATTGGATGGATCTTCATGTCTCGATTAAAATGGTAATCATGTGGTATTAAGATGATGAAATATTGGTATGCAATTTTAAATTCATTGTCATGTGATATATATCCGGATTGATATAGATATTTTGACATAGAATGAGAGAAAACATGGATCCCAAATCTAGGATTTCCTTTATAGACTCTCTGTACATAAGTGGTTATGACATGATGTGCCAGGAGTGACAGTTTGGCTTTCCAGGTATGGTCACACCAGTTGGTTTATGATAACTCATGAGTGAGGTTGGTTCCCTATGGGAGAAACCATTGATGGACCTGTTAACAAGATGGTTATATGATTCCTCAGGTGATACCTAGTCCCCTATGTGATATATATAGCATGGACTCAGAGTCACCATACATGAGTGATACAAGGAAATATATAAGGGTTTCCATAGATGAAGTTGCGGAGTTGGATTATATAGGATGTTTCTGTTATGACCATTGGATTTTAGATTATGTTCTTCAATGATGTGCATAGAAGTCCATCTTGGTTTTGATGTATTTTTTTGTATGAATAGATTTTTTCTTTTATTGATTGTTTATTCTTATAAGTAACTTCATTATTATTATTGTTTTATAATTATTATTCCCTTATGATACTACTATTTTTCATATTAGAACACTTGTACGTTGGCATGGAATGTGAGACTCCAAGCCAACGTACTAGCGTGAGGCATTCTTTGTTTAATTGGTTCTTGTATATTAATATATAAATATAGATATTATTCCCTACATAGGTACTCTATTCTTGTATTTAGATTACATTGTGGACGGTGTTATGTGATGGGTTTCCTCTTAGGAACTCAGAACATGGTTTACATGTTTATTTATTTACTACTCTATCAAACTTTTATCCGAACAAACTATTATATGTTTATAGCATGAAATTAAGTGGCCTAAACACTATGTGTTCAATCATAATGAGATTTATATATCACGCCATTTTAGAGAACTATGTTGTACATGAATAGAATATATGGTCATAGGTATCAACAAAAATAACAGTGCCACTTATGATGATTGATTGCATTGCGACACATGATGGATATTTCTAAGAACAGGACTGAGCCTATGCTAGAGATGCTGGGTTTAGTTTTATGTATTGTTATATAGTTTTAGATAAAATGTAGTATATACCTATACTCTTCTTTCTGTGTACTCAAATTTTTCTATAGAATCATTTCATAGAAACCATTTTGTATCTAATGTTGATTATCTTCTTTCATCAGCTATTTGTTTATATTGTTCAAGTTATCTTATTACTTATAATGTTGTCTTCTTGTGATTATACTTATTCTATTTATTATAAATTTTACCACTATTATCTATATAAATATATGAGGGAATATACTCCTCATAGACATAACAGAGGCCATCGCTACAAACCAAAAACCTCTAGTGTTCAGGGAGATGCACATTAGGTCATGTGGTTAACCTGGATTGGGGAATGGTTTAGTGGAACCCTAATCGAGGATGTTATAATGTGGTATCTGAAGGATATTTTGGTTTTTTATTTTTATTTTAGTTATATGGGAGACTAGGACATAGTAATTTGAAATTTACCTTGTTCTTGGATGTAGCCAACCCATGTATAGGAGAATCCAAAATAGTCTGGGATGGGAATTATAGTAATTAATTATGATGCATATCATTTATATGACTACATTGGTGGGTGACACAATTTGTTTTCTATTAACTATATAGGTATGATTGTGAGGGAGATTTATATTATATTTGACAATGTAAATGATGGCAATGCATTAAATGAATCATACATGGAACTATAAGAAAGGAATTGACATGCATAATTCCATGCCGCATTTACATTCATTGTGCATTTTCCTCTTTATGTCTGATTTATTATATTTCTAGTTGTTATATCCTTTAGTTATTTATTTTTTACAAATATTTAATGGTACCAATTTACATTACATGAAAATTTTATAAATTGGTCTAGGTGGGCCTCAAATTTTAATTTATAAGGTGTGTGGGCCCTAATAAATTGGTGTGGTGATCAACCAAATTCATATTTTTTGACATGGATTTAAATGAATAATGAATTAAAGTTACTAACACCTTTTAAAATTAAATACAAATTGTATTCAGTAGAAATAGTTTTGGTTTGGGTGATGTGGACCCCAATTTGAATTCATAAGTTGTATGTGCCCTTATGAATTGGAAGGGTTATCCACCTAACTCTATCAAATTAAAAATGGAATTTTAATGCATATATAGATCAATGTGAAATATCCTTGATAAATGATTATGTGAGACATTTGCATTTAGCATAACCTTGATAATGGGTTGTCATCCATTTGTCTATGTGATCGTTCTGGTGTCATTTCTTTTTGTCTTGACCACGTACTATGAGAAGGATATTGTTGCATTGTTCTTAGTGACAGGTCATGTGTTTGCACTCTTTATTGATTTCCTAATCTGTTTTATACATTCTTTCCTTATTTGTTGTATTTATATCACTGCTATTCATATATGGTGATTTTAGATATATGGCACTGCTAAGTCCTCATGATCTACACATAGAGAGTAGTTATGATCACATCATGGAGGTAGTGGGACCTAAACCACTAGTAGTGACTCTTGTAGTTAATTTTGTGTAAGCTAATACTAATCCCCTTACTAGAACTGACTCTAACTTCCCTGGGAACATTTTCCATTTCATCCAAACTATTCGGGGTGTTCTTAGGACTACCCTATCTCTAGAAGAGATGACTTGGGATTTGCTGCAGCAAAATCCTCCTACCATTCCAACAGATGTCAGTCCTCATTATTTCGTGTCCTGGTTAGAGTATATGGAATCCATCATTGATAATCTAAAGATTCCTCTAGTGAATACAGTCATGATTCCTACCAATATGCTTCTTGAAACCACTAAGCCTTGGTGGGATGTCATTTCACAGTTAGAGCATTTTCGAGATAGGGTTTGGGAAGATTTATTAATTTCATTTTATGATAATTTATTATTTAAGACAATAAGAGAGGATCATCCATGGAGTTATTACATCCTCAGTAGGGCTCCAAGAATGTGATCGAGTGTTTTGTTGATTCACCGAGCTTCAAAATTTTTCTTCATCTCTTACCATCGATGAACTAATGAATACAAGGAATTTTGAGGATAATCTTGACCCTACTATCCAAACATTATTGAATATATTTCAATGTATAACCATTATAGAGATATTGAACCAGACCATATTTTCGGAGAAGACTCTCATAGAGGTTTTTATTGTGTTCCAGGTATGTTTTATTCTACGTCAGGATGATTTTAATTTTTCTAGAATGAAGCTTCTCCTTGAGAGAGCACATGGGGGTAGTTCTAGCTAGGTGACATGATTTTAATCCATAGTTTGTCAACAGTATAAATGGATAATACATAATAACACATTTTCATGAGGAACATAGTATATTACTAATATTGTGGATGGATGGTTCATATCTAGGGCTTCTACCATTAATTTCCTCTACTAACCAATTAGAGAGGATCAACACAAGTACCTATGTTAATAAAAGGATATGTGTCTCCCCATCATACTGGGATTTGGTTTTATACTAGAAATTAGGGCAAAGAAATAGTGTTTATGGAAATGATATATAGACATCAGAGCATTAGTGTGAGAAAGATGAATTTGTTTAGGCTACTCAAGCAGCACCACATGGCCATGGTTTGGACCATGTTTATGTAGTGAAGATAGTGAAAGAGGAGTAGAGTCTAGAGAAATCTTTATTTAGAGGTACCATCCTAGTCACCCATGCATTAATATTTTCTTATTATATGTTTTTCTTGATATAACCCCATTTATGTGGGTATCTGAAATCCTTTTGTTATTTCCTTGTGTTTATTTATGATAATGGAATGAGAGTATTTATGTAGCGGTATTCATTCTTTTGTATGGAATGCAAATGTTATCCTTTAAGACCAGAAATCCTCTTTGGTTGTGATCCATTCTGGGGGTAAATTCTTGGTGGGAACCACTTAATAATTGAATGCATCTGGTCGACGAACCTATGGATACTATAATTTATGGGTCTTTTTCCATTTCCTCGCAGGGTAGTAAGAATATATATGTGAGGTGTTCTTCATTCTATTAAATGATGTATTGACCCATTGAGTTTTTTGTTAATCATTAATCCGATGATAACGACACACCTAAGGTGGGTGTTTCTCATCTATTCTTTGTAGGGTTTTACTTATAGTGGAAGGAACACAACCTAGAAATACATTTCTATTTTGGAATTCCATAAGGATGGTTATCTTTATTCCAACCTCTAATTGATCGACATTATTTCATTTGGTCTTGGAAAGGCCAGTTTGATAACTGTGGGGTACTCCTCCCTCTTTAGGGAGGATGTTTCTAGATCACATAATTGAGATTGATGAATACAATTAGTGTATTATCAGCTTTAAGGTGGCCATGTCCCCTATCTCAGTATCATCTAAATACATTGAGGGAGTCTTGGTATTATGCCACACTAATGTTTTATTGGGATTTTATGGGGTATTTTATATTAGTTTTCTCAAATGAATCATTTTTCAATAGATAACCCATTGATAAAGAGTGATACCAAGGTTTCCATCTTTGAACGCCTCGAATAGACTCATGCACACAAGTTGTTTTCTTGCAGCTTGATCTTCATGAGAATTTCCATTTTGGTTTCAAAATTGTTCTCATTTATGGGAGTTCTGTTTGTACTAATGTATCACTTAATAGATTAACTTATTTTCCCTTGGATGAGATCCATGAATATTTGTTTTCAAATTTGAGGTTACCTGGGACTTATGTACGGCTTGGATGGGGGTTTTAGACCATAACGATCCTACTGTGTTCGATAAATGGTTGTTCCATATTCATGACAAGGAATGATGGTTAAATGGTATTTTGGCTTAATATGCTACAAGGATCTGGTTATGGGAACTAGTGGTAATTCTAAGGGAATTTTTTAATTTGCTGTCATCTAAGGGCATCTGTTTTTCGACTCTAAATTGCATCAGGCACCTAAGATGGATGCCTCGAGGAAAGTACAACAAGGAAGTTTCATCTTAAATTACTCTTTCTCTTATCATGGTCGGTTAGTGGTGAACTACTAGTTGGATCATTTTTGTGTATATAGGCGGAATTAGTGTTGGAAATACAAAAAGGTAAGAGGGTAAAGGCTCCAATATCTAGATTGGTTAGGTTATTCTATCTATGTTTTTCTAAGGCATCTCAAGGACATGAAGTTCCATGGTGGGGATATTAAAACATTTCAAGTTTTTATAAAAGGTAGGGACCAAAATTATTTTTATTTTAATTCAATAAAAATCCTTTTAGTTTGAAACCAAGTTGGTTAGTGAAGGTCCCAAGGGTATGTGGTAATTATTTGAATCCTAGATAATATAAATGAATGAAAACATATTGGACTACATATTTTTACTGAAATCATGGGACATGAGCCGCATGCATGTACAGGTGATACAGAACTTGGGCAGTGAGCAACCAGAAGGTCTGTGCACAATTAGTAAAAAATTTGGTTTAAAATTCAATATTACATAGGGTAACATAACACGATGCACGGTTGGTGCACTATTAATCACATCAGGCATTCAAACTCTATGATGTCTACTATGTGGAAAAAATTATATTTTTATTTTAAGAGTTTGGTTTTGACCCATATTTCTTCCTCATTTATCTCTCTCACTCAAGTTTCACATGTCCTCCTGGAACACGAATCCCCTCACTCTCCATTCATGTGGTTATGGTGATTCTCCAACTACAGTGATCCATTTATGTTATAGTTTGAAGCTATAGACTCCTCTTGGTATGCTCCTCATTCCACACCCTCTAATTTCTTAGATCTCTTGCCATCTGTTTCCTAATATCTGTGTGATGGATATTTTCCCAATTTTTAGTATTATTTCTAAATATATTTGTTTATTATATTTTTGTATAAGTCAAGGGTTTATATATTTTTTAGGGAGTACATCTACTATAAGGTACAAAATCACTTCAGTTTTCCATTGTTTCCTTTCTATTTTGTTGTTGTGTCATTGTTCCACTTTCAAGATCCATCTTATGAATCCTTGTTATATAATATCAAATTAATCCAAATGTTTAATCTTGGAAATTGTGACCATTTCATATAGATGTACCAATTCCTTGGGTGTTAACCATGACTATGGACACCCTATTGGGTGTTCCAACCCAAATGTACTTCTTTTCCAGTTTTTGGAGTTGAGATTCAATTATGATTAGCCCTATAATTTCATTAATGAATTTAATATGGATAATGGACCATTGATTGGGATATATAGTAAATTAATATGCTTGATTATGCTTGATTGGCCATTTTTTATTTCATTATTCCCTTTTCATGCTTGGATTTTTTATTTAAATATCATTTTCCCTATATCAAATTGCTCATGAATGTGTAAATTTATTTTATAAATATTTTAATGTCTTTTTTAAGTTTAATTAATTACATTCATTAATTATTTATTCCATTATTTTTTTTGTTATATGAATTTTTCTTCATGCCCTATGTCACATCCAATTTTTATTACATTGTACCATAAGTAAATGGCTTGAATTAGAATTATATGCTTAGTAAATCTGGATAGCTTGGGATGTAGAAATTTCATTGATGACATGTCTGATAAGAGGAATGGTAATTCCATGTTCCATGGATTTCTTTTTTTGGTAACATTATATTATTTATTTCTTGTGCCTCAAACCTTGCATGGCCTTATTTGGCGGTTAATGCCTTGTTATATGATGTTCCTTTATTTTTGGGTTGAATAGAATGTCTCAATCAAAATTGTGATCACATCGTATTGAGATGAAAATGTGTTGGTATGAAATTATAAATGTATTTTTGGGTGATATATTCCATATTTTTTATGGCTCCCTTTACATGGGCTAGGAGGGAACATTGATCTCAAGTTAAGGATTTCTTAAATGGACTCACCGTGCTCGGGTGGTTATGAATCAATGTAATATGGGAGAGAAATTGTATTTCCAGGTACATGATCTCTGGGAAATTTATGATAACTCTTGAGTGAAGACAATTCACTACGGTAGAAAATAAGGATGAACCAATTGGCCAGATGGTTATACCATGCCTCATGTGAGACCTGATCCCCTATGGGTTATATTTGGCATGGACTCATTGTAACCATCCTTGAGTGATACAAGGGACTCCATATGTTAGATGGACTGAAGATATTGGATTATGTGGCATGTTTCCTTTTTGACCACTGTAATTTAGATTATGATCACCAAGGATGGGTGTAGAACCCCACATGGTTTTGATGGACTGTTTAGATTGAGTTCATTATTTCATTGATTGAACTCTTACAAATATGAAATATTTCATTATTATTATTGATTATCAATGCATGTTCCATTGTGATATTACTACCTTTCTTATTATCACCCTTATACAATGACATGGAATGTCAGACCTAAGGAAAAAGAACTGTCTGAGGTTATTGCTTCATTATTTGGTTATAGTATATTGATATATATATATATATATATATATATTTATATTATTCCCTACCAAGGTACAAAATTTAGTTTTACAACTTATGCTGAAGTAGGTGTAATGGGACTGGTTTCTACTTATGAACCCAAAGCAAGGTTTACATGTTTATTTATTTGTCTATCTTTATTATATTCAGATCATTTTTATCACTTTATATCATGAAATGGAATTATATAGTCATCATGGGTGTCGAACCACTTATATTTATATCTCGCAACCTACTCGACCACCATTAGGTACCTGGTTGAACTTGATGCTCGTAGGTATGGATAAAAGGAAGCATGCTACTTCTGATCCTTGATTCCTTTGCTTCTTAATATAGAGATTTTGGGGTAGAGGACCAAGATTATAATTGATATGCGGGGTAGAATTTTTTAGATTCTTTTTTAATTTTAGATATCATATATTATATTATTGTACCCATATTCTATTATACTCATATTTTTATTATATTCATGTAACAAAAATAATTTTATATATAATGATGTTTATCAACTTCTTCCAGCTATTTTTTTTTCTTATCTATTTACATCAGTTGTAGCCTTCTTGTGATTATGCTTCCACTATTTATTATATTTTTTACTCTTATGGTATACCTAAAACTATGGGGGATTATACTCACCAAGGACACAAATAATATAATAATTTATAGTTTGTAGCCTCTGCCATTCGTGGATATGTGATTTAGTTCTTGCGGAAAGTCAGGATTAGGTCACGATTAAGTGGCACTCATGTCTAGGACATTACAGAAACTCCCAAAAAATATTTTCAAAATTATTTTATTAGAATTTTATTTTGTTTTTGTAAATGATTTTTTGTAATTATATAAATACAACATCAAATTTAGGGAGGGGGGATAACACATCACATTCTGAATCATCCTCAATTTCAAAAAAACTGTAACGAGGTGGTGAACACACTCTGTGATTTTATTCTCATTTCTATATATTATTTCATTTTGAGAATGAATATCATCCTCAAATTAATTAGTCAAATAAGTGAATCATGATTCATGAAATTTCTATTGTAAGTTACTACACCACTGTATTCCCTTAAGTGTTTCTTGATCTTCCTCCCAACCAAGATGTTCACGTCTCAATCAAACTTATATATTGATATTAATGTATATCCAGGACTCAAAATATATAGATCAACATTAATTTGAATAAAATGAATATGTGGAGACAAGATAATATAGAAAATGATTTTATATGATTGTGTGTTTCACTTGGGGGTGTTTCTGTCCACTTCATACAGAAGAATGATAGTTCAATGGGCCTTTGTATTGATTATCATGAACTCATATTGATGATGATTATGAAAAATATCTCTTTCATTTATTGATGACTTTTTTGGTAAACTAAGTTGGATTTGGTATTTCATTAAGGAGGAAATTTTGTTGTTATATCACCAATTAAAGGCGAAGAAGGAAGATATTCCCAAGACTGACCTTCAGACATGGTGTAGAAAATAAGAGTTCTTAGTGATTCACTTCATACTCACTAATGATCCAGTAATATTAGTGTACATAAATAACATATTTTTTAGTAATTTAATCAAACAAATTTGTACTATTCATAGATGACATCCATATATTCTCTAATTGAAACAAGGAACCTCATGATAGATTAGAAACCATTCCAAAGTTTTTGAAAAATGAGAATCATTATGAAAAGTACATTAAATGAAGGTTCTAACTAAATGGAAAATCTTTCATGGGGAAGGTTATCACCAAAAAATGAATATTTTCAAACCCTTCTAAAATAGAGATGTTATAGAAGTGTCCGAGGATCATATATATAATTTAAATATATAGATTCATTGAAATATATTAGTATTACCAATGATTTTTCGGAATTTATTCACAATTGAAAAACCCACTAATCAAGATGACACAGTTGTGAGTAATGATTGTCTATATAAATTAATACAAAGATTGATTTAGGTAATTGAAAAGAGCACTGTCGCTACACTAGTTTTTATGATACTAACAAGTGGTCAAATATTTTGCATATATATTGAAGCTTTAGGGTAGGTAATGGGGTTTTTACTAATATATAATCATAAAGTCATATCCTAGGTATCAATTATTTTTAAATTCCATGAATAAAAAAATCCAGTTCATGATTTGTAGTTGGTTGTAGTGATATTCAATAAAATATTTGAGGCATTATCTCTTTTGGGAGAGGCTTTAAATATATACTGATCATAAGAGCCTCAAATATAAATTCACATAAAAGGAGCTTAAAATATTATTGTGAAGATGTTTTGATCTTATGAATGTGTATCAGTGCTAAATCCACTACCATCCTAGGAAATAATTTTTTTTTGAGGATCTCAGTAGAAAATATATGAAAACCATGTTAATGATAATAATTTATAATGTTCCAATATTAATTTACATTCAAATGATATACATGAGATTCAAAAATAAAGGAACATAATATTTTATTTATCAAATTTTTTCTCAACCATTCCACCTCTAGAAGAAAAAGATGCACAAAGGAGTGTTTGATAAATAAATATGAAGGTAGAAGCTACATGAAAAGGGAAATATTTATATTTAAAAAGTGATGAATAAATTATTTTATGATTTGGGTTATTGAATTTTTACTATAAAAAAATAATACAAATAAGGGGATGTTGAATGACACACATATTTTGACCTTTATCTACCCAAGTAGCTTAATGATATATCAAGATCTCGACAGTTATTTTTTTTGTAGGATAACATATGAAGGATATTATCAAATACACATCAAATTACATGGTATGTAATCATATAAAGGATCAAATGTTAAATTTTAATGGAATTAAGCAACAATTATCCCTACCTACATGGAAATTGAAAAAAAATTCACCATAGGCCTTTTCCTTGTTCTTTTATTGAAACCCATAGGTAATAATTCGACATGGGTTATGGTGGATTATCTTACAATGAATAATACTTTCAGTTAACATTGAGATGAATTATCACTTGATCAATATGTTTGGATATATATTTTAAAAAATTGTTGAGGCTAGAAGGAACATGAGTATCTATTATATCTAATCTAGAATTTTGATTCACATTCTTATTTTGGAAAAGTCCATAACATTCTAGAAACTCTGAGTTGAACAAAAATAAATCATATACGCCAAAAACTAATGGAAAATAAGAGTGTAGTATCTAGCTACCATATGAAATTTTAATATCACACTAGATGAAACTCAATGGAGAATGGGATAAAAAACCTCTTACAGTCGATATCCAATAAAATGATACTTTCCACTCAAGAATCTGAATTTATCTTAATAAATAACTATATGTAAATATATGTATACCACCTATGAGTTGGGTTGAATTTGTTAATCAGAAGATACTAGGACGAGATTTGGTCAAAAAATTGGTAGAAAATATCATGATCATTCAGTAGAACAATAGATATACTCAATCTTTTAAAAATATATTTTATGAAAATCATCGATGTGGACTGTAGATTTATGATTGAGATAATGTGTTTTTATTAAAATATTTATAGAAGAGATTGATGATATTTTTCCAAAGGGTGAAAATGTATCCATGGTACATCAACCCTTTGAGATTGTTGATGATATTAGTTCTACATTCGATAAAATGAAACTCTCGCTGACTTGGTCTTAATTACAAGATGTTTTCAAAAGATTCATATTGATGATGCGTAAACCATATCGCTCACATGTTCAGATTAATGATATGGTAGGGAAAAAAAGATTTATTTTATGAGTAGTAGGTGTGGAAGATATCATACTATAGAGTGAAATTTATATGTGATAGGAAAACTCAGCATGTCGAAGAATTATGGCAGAGCCATATGTATGACTAGGTGGAAAAGAAATCAGATAAGGAAATGAAGTTTAAGTACCATCACCTATTTTAATCTAAATATGTTGAAATATTTATTGTGTAAAAATATTTTAAGGTGGGAATAATTTAAAGACCAATAATTTTAATCAATGGAATTTGTTTTTTATACAATTTTATTATATTTTGTAATGTAGTATAAAGAACATTAAACTCATGGTAAAACCAAAAAAATATTATTATGTTAATTTTAGAATTACATTTATAGAATAAATAAGGGTATAGTATGGAATATATTATTACGGGATAAAAATAGTTTGTGACAACACAAAAATATGAAAATTTAGATTTGATCGATCCGCCGGAATAACCATACACATGAACATCATAGTTGAAATAAATAATTTTCTTAGTAATAAAATATTAAAATTTTAAATGAAAAAATATATATATCATTGATATAAATAAAAAGTTAATTAAAAATGAATGATATGTGAGGTATTTACAGAATGTTGGTAAACCATTAGCAGTTAAAAATATTACTATTAGAGTTGTAATATAACTGTTAGGAATAGTAACATAATGGGTATAATATTATCCACACTTATACAAGTATATATTAATATTTTTTATCTTATAAAATAATAATTGTACACATTTAAATAATTATACAAGTAAATAAAAGTTTAAAAAATGATAAATTAAGTGTCTGTTATTTTATAAGACATAAAGGATTTATTTTGAATTTTTTTTAAAAATATAATGATTTTAAAAATTGTTTACTTTCATAAAATGGGTTTATAAGATAAAATTATTCTTTATTATATTGATAATATAATTTTATGAGACAATGAGTAATTTTAAAAATTATTTGAAAATAGATTATAATATTAAAATTTACATTTTTCAAAGAAATAATGATTTTAGTTTTAGATTTATTTTCTCAAATTTATAAATTAATTTAAATATTGTTTTAAAATCTAAATGTCAAAAAAATTTATGTTGATTTTATTTTGGTAGTATTTTAAATGTGTTCAAATTTTAGTGAATAGAGAAATATGATAAAACATTTTATTTTGAATTACTAGATAAATAAATGATTTATTAAATATTGGATGATGAAATAATGGATTAGTTTAAACTCACATGAAATATTTAAGATATATAGTCGCCAGATTCATCACTATTGGTTATATTGAGATAATATAATAAAATAACAAAATTAGTATTAAAAAAACTCCCCTCCAACCATTATAATGCCACCGATCACCAACACGTGTACTCACATATTCTAAGCCCTGTAGTTTATAGAATTTTTTGCAACTGTATTCCCAATTCTATCTCATAAAACCAAGTGATTTTAGTTCCGATAGATAATATTTTACAGACCCATAGCATGTATCCAATCAGGATATATCCAAAGGTTTCTAAATACTAATAAAAAACCCTTATAATTTTATTATTATTCTACCAATATGATATGATCATCATTTTAAATTTGGTATCATAAATAGAATGATATGTTATTAATATTGTTGAATATCCATCATAAACCATCACATCAACTGATTCTTAATAATATAAATTTTCACACATAATGGTTGGTTCACTAGATCCATGAAAAACATACTTATCTTTTCTTCACATCCTTTTAGGGTGGTTATATAAATACTATTATTATTGAAAATGATTTTAATAAGTATTTTATACAGTGTTTTATTGGGGTTTAATGTATTAATTAACTTTGAAATGAATAAAATAAAAATATCTCACTATAATCAGGATTACAAACTAAATGTTCAAATTGTATATAAATAATGTTTTTACAAATAGAATCACCCCTATATAAGTACACATATGAGTATATGAGACAATTTTCATATTTTTAAAGAACATGAATATCATTAAATTAAATTTAATGATTTTTAGTCCCAAATTACATGAATTTTATTAATTATATGCAATTGATCTGTTCTTGGAACGATAAAACAAATTCACTTAGAACATTTAAATTAAACATTATATCACACTAGAATGGTTAAAAAACACATTACAATTATAGTAAATAAAAATTGATGGAAAATGATTTAAATTAATTAATTAAAAAATATAATTTTGTTATTTTGGATAATATTTTAAAATTAAGAATGATTTTGGAACATAAGTTAAGGTATATCTCTGAACCCCCCTATTATCATTGGGGATATGATTTCATTCAACTACCTCAAATTTTGACTATAATATTCTTATTCAAATATTCTATATTATGTATATATTTCCATATCATATATACATAGATTAATAAATTATTCATAGATGAGGATATACACATTTTAGAGGTTCTATTTTAAATTTCATTCTTGAAGACCACCTGATAAAAGATAAGTACTATGTATCTTACAACTCTTAAAGTACCAGTCTATAAAGTCTATTGAACAATCCATGTTTTTTGAAAAATATAATTTTATTATAGAAAACCATTTTTGTTAATATATTTTTTAATGAAATTTATTATTCCCTTACCAAATTTAATGATTCAGTATACATTTCCAAAAAAATCTTAATATGAATAGTTACAAAATTAGTTCTCCACAAATGGTTTTGTATTTAATTATGTTGTACATAACCTTCCTTTACTATGATTTTTTATTTACCTCTAAAACTATATGAATTACATCATAAATTCTATTATGGAATTCATTTTGATATGGTTTTGGCTATGTTATAAGACAGGATTATGTAACCCACTTCTTTCTATGTGAAATTATTATGTCTATTTATTATGATTGTTTTCTTTTTATTGTACACATAAAAATGTACTAGTTATTATGCATGCACCTAAAGGGAAATCCATTGCATTAGGTAATATTTATGTTTCAGGAGATGATATATATGGTATTATGGAGTAAACCTAATCCACGATGGGACTCATTCCACCATGGGTTGTTGTCTTTGATGTTAGTATTTACATAATCTTAAGCAATAAATTATGTTATTTACAAATTCATTTTTTAAATGTGGCTATGATTCCATATTAATTTAGTCATGATCCAATTTGATTATCCATGAGATTTTTCTTTTATGATATCATCTTATTTATTTTAATTAATAAGTTATACTTCATCAACTTTTTTATTCCCTTATTGGACTCTATAACTCACCTTTTATTATGTATTCCCCATATAACCCCATGCAGTTTTAAGAGGTAAAGGTCATTTTTGAGTCCATCATAAAGAATAAAATATAAATTATTTATTATAATATCAATATAATGAATTATGATAATATTCTTCCAACCACACATGTTCTCTCGACTTTGGGTCTTGTATATTGGATATTTATGATTAAAATTGTGTAATAACATGTCTAAGAATGATGGGTTTCTATATTGATATTCAATTTTATCTTTATAATTTCACTTAATAATTTTCATTGATAAATAATGATATGAATAATGATGTATTTATAGATGAACTTACCCATTAAATCACAATGTTCTAGATTCTACATTATTCTGGCTAAAAACCATTCCATATAAAGTCTAATGTGGAAATCCTTCATAGATGATCCTCCTTTTCTGAAAATTTCAAATAAATTCCTTCTAAATGTATGAAATATTTTTAATCTTAAACTCTATACATATTCCATCCTTTTCATTATGGCCACCACATAATTTGTTTATGGTCACATAATATTTTCTCAAAATAGTCTATCACAAACATGTTATGTGAATCACGAGCTTCCTTTGCAGTCCACATAATTAAAAATTAATTTAAATTCTTACGATGTATAAATCCTTCCACGACTTTGATACTTTTCCACAATTTCAAAAAATAAAACTCAGATGTATCCTAAAAATTCATGCAGAAATAATTTCCAAACACCAGGATGTAACACCATTTTATAAAATTTTTAATTAAATTTTTAGGGTTAATTTTATATTGAAAACTTGATTAACCAAAAAATCATTTTGAAATAAATGAATCATACTTTAAATATTAATCACAGAACTCCTTCATTATAATAATCATGAAATAACAATAATATTGAAATTAAATCCTTCATCGTACACCATATATATATTTTTGTCAAACCCAAGGCATAAAAACATAACCATTTATAATGTGCCCAAGTATTACTATATATATAAATTGTATCCATCCAAAAATAAGGTTGATTTATTTAAAATATTATTTTATTTCCAACAAAGGAAAAGTATATAGTAACTAGATTGTGTTAATCCTTATTCAAAACCCCTAAAGTATCATTTTTTTGATATCAAAATATAAAAAATTCATTTTAATTACTATAGGATACTAAACATATAATAAAACTAATTAACCCATTCATAATGAATGTACAATTTGTTTCATTCTAATATTTATCTATAATTAATGTTATCTTTCATATCCATATAAAAAACACATTGAGATACTAATGTAATAAAATTATATAATTATTATGAATAAAATTACATAAATAAATATATAGAATGTATCTAAAGATGGACTTATAATTATCACCAAATGTGATTCATATTTAATCTCAATATTTCAACATTTTTTCAGATGGGGGACTAATTTATTTAAGGAAATAATAATATATGAATAATCTATTAGTGAATTTATTTCTTACCATCCTAAAAATAATTGATGGGGGTGATATAAGGGCCCATCATTCTCACATAACATGTATAGAATATACTAATCATTCATGAACAATACATATGTGGGTAATCAGATTCGTAAAAATAAACCATTACAATAGATTATTTTCATATTATATCAAATAAACATAGATAATATCCTCTCTAATTTATATCATATCACATAATATTCACCAAACCCACGATTTATCCCTCACTAGGGTTTAGGGTTTTACTGAAAACCAATATTCTATCTCTTGAAATATTTTTATAGAAAAAAATATATCTATTATATCCTGTTAGGGATAACCCAAATTTTTAAATAAAAAATTATCATCTCAAGGTAGATTACTTCACTTCCACATTTATAAGGAATATTATTCTAATATTAGAACTATTTCAAAATTCATAAACTATTAAATTTAATTAATATAATATAATTAACAATCCCAAAAAGATATATCCTCACATGTATATTCATCCCAACCATACCTTCATAGAAACCACTATATATGTGTGGATGTAATTAATATGTAGATTAATATCTATACCTCTATGACATCCGACAAAATATTAAAATACCATTCTCTAGAAAAATAAATTTCATGAATATATCTCCTTGATCGAGGATCATTTTATCTGACCCCAAGGATAAACTATTATACATTGGCTGTATTCCCAATAAATAATTTTATATTACCCAAAAAGATTAAATATCAAACTAATGAACTTACCCGTGTGAAATAATGTGTTATTTTAGTTTGATTTTCACTTCAAATGAAAAATTTTAATTTAGGACAGATTATACTATGGATGATTTTATCACCTCCACATTTATAAGTCATAATATCCCATGATGAGAGATAAATACTACTTTTTAAACTGAAAAATTAAATCAAAAACATGTAATTTAATATCATAAGGTTATATAATCTCATTTTTAGTTTCATCCTTACTATCATTATGATGAAACCACCATTTATTTGGAAATATTAAATATCAATATAAATTTATTGACCCCTATAACATCTGTAAATTATAAAACAATCATTATCCAACCAATTAAATTTCACATCATGATCACCATTATTCATGATAGTGGTCTTTTAACCCCATAGATCTCCTGTAATAAGTTTTTCCTTACTGAAGCAATGCATAATATCACCCATCGCTGTTACATTTTAAGAAAATTGTTGTACCAATATTCTGACACATGTTCCTTCACTATAATTTTATCCTCACCTTCCAAAACAATTGGAAACATCGATGGAGGTAACCATGCTCTCACTACAGAAGGTAATGAATGATAAATTTTAGTGTTCTTATAATATAGGTTTCCAAAAAATGAATTATAATCCTGTTTAAATGGGATGCAATATTTAGTATTTTAATCCATACTTTTCTAGGGGTTTTACAACCTGCACCACATTAATGCACAACATCCTCATTATGGACCCCATACATAAAACTCATGAAACACCAATGAACTTCCATGAAATGTTTTATATAATAAAATTTTCATGACCCAATCACTCTAGGTCATGATTCCTGTTATTTGATCATTTGAGTCTCCATAATTAATTTCGTTCCATTAAAAAAACAAGATATAAGCATCATGGGGATAGATATGACTAATTATTTACCCCATAAGATATTATATGTACTTTTAGTATGCCTTTTACCCAACCATACACACCCTCAAAATCCTCCTAAGAGTTCACCCATCCTAACACTAATTTAGGCCAAGAATACTTAATTATGGAGTTCTAATCGGGTGTGCTCTCACAATGAAAGGTGCACCTTGTTGATATATAAAGTAATAATTTGTCTTTTATGTCTCAATTTTTCAAGTTTGTTACATTGACGTCACTAATGATGGTTTTATACTCACCTAAGAACACATAATTGTATATTTATAAATGTATATGTCTCATTAATTCTTGTCTAATCACAAAAAAGGGTGAAATAGGTGTAATTCCCTAGAGATCACCCATCCTAGTATTAATCTCACCCAAATATGTTGAACTATCAAATTTTAATGGGATTAAAAAATTAATTTCATGAGGTTTTGTATTATGCTTTATTATGTTCAATATTTTCAGTCACATGGGTTTTATAAAACATTCCTCCTATATAATTGTTTTTAAAAAGTATCTCATTTTTAAAGTGATATTTTTTGGTTTTCTAGAAAATCAATTTTCCTTTCAGAAAGAAACTTCCAAAGTGGTTTATATTATTATTAAATTTATGATGTTTTTGGAGATAAAGGTGGACTTTTAAATAAAGGATTTAGAATTCCTTACCGTGGGAGTAAGGACATAATCTTGCGATAGAATAATTAAATGAATCTATATGAGATTTCTAAATGATTTGAAGTGTTTTTTAATATAGAATGAATTTTATCAAAATATTTATAAAGTAATGTTACTGTTCCATAATTTAGTGTTTTATAAAATTTATTTCAATTAATTTATAAAATGAACTATAATTTTTAAAATTTGTATATATTTTATGTTTTCATTTTCATATTGATTTTTCCTACTACTATAAAGAGGCTTCTGTTTACAAAATAATATTTTAATGGGTTTTTTGTTTTAGTGATAATTATATTATAATTTTCCCAAGGATAATATTGTGAACAATTGATTTGATTATAAGGAATGAATGGGTTAGGTTCATGTTTATTTCAATTTTAGTTATATAACCTAGAATGTTATTGATGAAAAGTGGAAAGTATATCTCTAGGATTAATTTTTCTTAATGACCCTTCTTTTATTATTAATATTCTAATGTCTTGAATATTGTTGTAGAGTTATTAATTTTGATATTCTAGGACTTTATCTAAGAAATCTAGATGCAGGTAAATTTTTTCATATCTATGTTAAATGTGTTTTGAGATGATTAAATCAGTGGGAGTGATTCCCATTTTGTGATTCCATGTTTACTTCCCATTTAGTTTCTCTTTTAAAATTTTATTTTTCATTATTTGGTTGGTTGAAGAATTTATGCTCTATTTATGCAACTTGACATTTAAGCATTCAGTATGTTATTAGGACACAGTTTGGTTTTATAGTTCCTTTTTTGATATAATAAACATGTGGAATCCTTGGAAACATTATTGTGTAACTAGAACTAGTAAAATGGATTTAGTTAGAAAAATGTTTTAACCTTGTCCAGTTAGTCAATTAGGTTTATCATGGATTTATTTTCTAAGAGTAAGGTCCCTAGTCACCTTTAAATTTATCTTTTTACACGAGGTCGGATCTATGGTTTTACATATCATATTATTCTCAAGATAATCACATTTCCTTCATTGTTATGTGGTGTGATGGATTTTTTGGCCTAATTTCATGGTATTTAGGGTTCCATTTAAAACATTTTTCCAATAATAGATCCTGATATAGTTATTCAGGATAGTTATTCATAAATGATGTAGAATTTTAATTTTTTAAATACCACATAGAAATTTCAAATTTTGGTGGTATCTTAAATTTTTAGTATTTTTTTTATATACCCATATTTGATGAATTATAAAAATTTGGGAACTTATAATAAGTAATCATTCTTAATAGGCCTTAACAATTGATTTTTTTCCCTTTGGATTAATTATTTATGGTTATTTTTATGGATTTGATCTTTTTTATATAGAGAGTTAGTTTTGTGTGTTGTAATTTTATTCCATAGGTCCTCAATAGTAAATTTCATACCCTCCCACCTCTTATCATTTTTTGTCATTCTATCATTAAATATATAAATTGAAAATTTTATTTTAAAATTTCTATGTGTAGAATGTGTCATAGTGGGGAATTATGAATCCTCTATGCCCCTTTTTTTTATTTTTTAAATGATTAATGAGTTTTTATGTTTTTAAAATTTTTCCCATATTTTCAATTTTTTGAGTATTATAGTGTAGTATTTTTGTATTATTGTACTTCCACACTATATATATTTTTTTTCTACAATTTGGTGGCACATACTTGTAAAGGAGAATTCCACAACATATACGATATTCAATATAGGGACTTGATGTTCTTGAGGAGGGATATTCTCTTTCAATAGTGAAATTACAGAAAGGATTTCTTACAAAACCACTAACCTAGGTACCACATAGTAGAGGTACCTAATGAGGTAGTGTTTCACCATGGTTAATACAATATTGAGTTATTAGTCTAATTTTTTCATTTTCCCAAATTAATTTTTAATTTCACTTTGGTATAATTTTCTCTGCCTCTTATATCATCTAAATCATGGGAGAGATCAAAGGAGTCTCTTTCTCCCTTTTTATCAATCCCAAGATCTATTTAATATATTTTAAATATAGCTGGGTATATGTTCTCCTCTATCTCTAAAATATTTCATTAGCCTTTCATTTTCACTTTTTTAACTCAAAAACTCTAGTGTTCCTACAAAATGAATCTATCATCTAAGATGGTATTAACCTGGCCCATAGTATGTCAAGAGCATTATGTGTTTATATTCTTTCTTAATTATATTTATGTTATTGAACATGATTAGTTTCTTCTTAATACATGTACTTGTTTCTATGAAATTCCATTATTACTTGTATCATTAAGTTCTTGAATATTTCATATGTTATTTCTTTATCATTTTTACCTATATGTGATACCCATGTTAGCATGATAATTGGCATCAAATTATTTTCATACATGGAATATAGTGTATTTTATTCACTTTCAACATTGGATTTCCAATGTAATTTTTTTATGTGTTCCATGAATTTAATTAAATCCCTGAGAAGCAATATTTAATGGATTATATTATATTTTAAATGGGAATTAAACAATGATTTATTTTATAAAAAATAGAAGAAATATAGTATTAATGGATTTTTCTAAAACCTGGTTTTCTTGAAAGTATTAGGGATATTTTCATGGTAGGATTGTATTTTTATTTTTATATTAGCATTTGTTTCCACATGATAGTTTTTGATGTATATTTTTATATGTTTTATTCAATAAAATTAAAATGAGTTGGATTTGTTAATTTTTCTTAATTGTACCTTTTGAATAATATGAAAAACCTATTTTCATGATGTTGATATAACGTAAGTTGTGAGACTTTATTTTTTGTTATATCTTCTATGGAATATTACCTTATAATAATTTATTATGAAATGATTGAATTTATGTGTAAGTGGATGTTTTTATAGAGGGTGTTGTAGGTGAGATGATATTAATTTTGGTTTCAATGTTCATCTTTTGTAAGGAAAATGTTAGTTAATGGTTCCTCAAATATGTTTAATAAATTTAATTGGAATTAATGGGGACAATATATAAACTAAATGAATGATTCAGTATATTATTATTCAAACTGGCAAGGACCCTAGTTTATATTTTTCTCAAGATTGGGAGTTGTGGATTATGGGGTCAGAGGGATCCTATAATAAATTATGTGGGATAACAAGGATTGATTATATGGATTAATCAGTCTAGTTATACTATGGAGTTGATATAATACTTGTTTTAGGTCATCCTTAGGTTCCATGAGTTTATATTGAGAATTATATTACTTGAGTCCTAGTGAGATTCATATAATGTCAAGATTCAATAGAGAAATATTTTGGGGGTCCCATTCTAGGCCTTGTATACATCCCTTATATCTTCATTTTATTATATATATCCTCTTATTTATAGTTTTCATATTATATTATTCTAAAATATTGATGTCTATTAATTTTTCTATCTTAAATTTGTTAAATTTTATTTTAAAACTGATTTGATTATTTTTGAAAGTGTAGTTTCAATTGAAAAGGGTATTATTTATTTAAAATATAAGGTTTTTAAAAATTATTTTAAAAAAATATAAGAAAAAAGTAATAGCATTGTTTTCTTGTATTAAAAGGCACAAATTATATAGTTTTAAAGTTTTCACTCAAAATTGTTGGTTCTATCCTCATTTTATGTAAAAATGGTGAATGTTGTATTAAATGAATAATTTTTGTTATATTTTTTATTCAATCTCTTTCATGTGGAAAAATATTATTTCAAATATTTTTTCAAAATAAAATTTATGGAATATTTTATATAATAATTACACAAAATCAATTTTTTAAATCCTTTTTGGTGTATTTTTTTCACAACATGCAAATAAACAAATTCATGCGAGTGTATGTGACATCCGTGTTTTCTCTAAGGTGATTGGGTATTTCATTTGTTCAATTGATGTTTTTGGGTCTATTAATAGATATATTTGGTTTTTTTGGTAACCATGTGGAATACAATGTTAATATGCCTAATTTTTAGGATTTTTTTTATTTCGGGAATCATGAGCATTTTCAAAGTCGGAAAATTATACCATTATCAGTGATTTATATTAATATAATTTAGGTAATTTTTTATGGTTTATTTTATATAATTTTAATATATTTTGATTTTTTTTTCTCAATGAGAATAGTAATTTTATTATTATTAATTATTGGTATGTTGTTCTATTTATTCCATGGTTTTCATGTTTTTTACGTTCTGGAATGCTTATTTCTATTTCATGTAAGTATAATATATGCATGTACAATGTTAGATATTAATTTAGTTTTTAATTAATTATTTTTTCAATTATGAGAGTATATAAAAAGTCCATTTTTATTCATTATACATAGTAACTATTTTATATATAGTGCATTTAATATTCATTCTTTGAGCATAGTGGGGGATGGGACTGGTTACAATTTTTATGATCCGAAGCCAGATTTTTATTAGAGATATCAAAAAAAATGTCTTATAACAAATTAACATATATTATATAACACAACGATATTGTATATTGGGAAAAGTGGAAGATTAGAAAAATTTAGTAGTAATTTTCCTTTAATAACCCAAAAAATTGAGCGTGATAATTTTGAATGCATGAGTACGGGTTTGTTACATGGGATAAAATTCAAAAACTAATATAAGATAAAACTAAAAACATATAACAAGAAAAATAGGTCCCATAATAATTTTAAGATCATAATAAAATCAATTAAAACATGTTATATATTACTATATTTTACTATGTGTGTATCAAGTAATATATACTTTCTAATTCACAAGGATACAATGTATTTTGATATATATTTATTTAACCCTTGAGAAGATTTACTTGTTTTTTGAATCAAAACTGCCTTTTAAAAAACAATAGGATGAAATAAAAAAAGTGACTAAGACCCAGTATCCTCTCATATAATATCCCATATCATATAAAAATATATGAACTTGGTAAAATTTGACAACTATATAGAAAAATATAAATATACATTCATGATTATCACTCCAAAATAATGAGAAGTGGGATCCAGCATAAATTTTATCCTTATGGAAATTATTTCCATGATCATTTTAATATATGGTAAACTATTAGGTTATAAAAAACCAATTACTTAATATATATATATAATTACTTCATAATGAAAACTAAGGTTTCTATGGATGTTCATGAAATCATAAATAATTATCGACTTTAAATATTCATTTTTAATGTTAAATTTATGGGGAACTAACCATTAAAATGAATTGATATGAATATAAATCTTACCATAAGGTAAATTACTCTATAATTATATAGGATGAATAATGTATTTGAACACAATAAGGTATATTTCATTCTTATAATAATGACACCCAAAATATATATAGTCCTTTTTTCTAGGAAATTAAGTGTTATATGTTATTTAATATTTAAACCCCTAACAAATAATATTTCATATATATGAAAAAATAATCATTTATACTATAGAGATTAAATAAAAATATAAAAAATAATATAGAACATATTTTACACTCATTTATTATTGATTGTTTTCTTTTTAACTAGCCCTCTAACTCATGTTCTTCTATGATTTTGACATCCTAATTCAATCTTGATTAAATCCCATTGGTGTTAATCTAATTATTTTATTCCTCAAGGATTAACACAATGCTAATTCAGTCACTTACCCATTGACATGAAATTTGATTTTAAGATGGGTGCTAATTTTCAATTTGTATCTCATATCAAAAAAATATTTATTATCCACAGTAGAAATATAGTATCCCTTATATTATTAGAATATATGAACATATAGAACTACAAGATTCATAGAAAATATCAACCCACTATCATATTTATTTTTATGGTAATTCATTGACAATTATAAAAAGAAAAACATATTGGAAGTTAATTGAATGATGAAACAAAAAAATTCTCAAGGTTTTAGGAATCCCAAAATTCATATTACTCTTAATGGTTTAATGTAACTTCTGTAGCGTTATAACAAGAACATCCATAAAATTGAATGTAGAATAATCCAACATATAGATATTAGATTGGGGGATGTGCCGAAAAACCCTGATGAATACTAACATCATCCCCTATAATTATGGAATAGAATCCCTGATTTTTATAAAAATGTAACAAACTATTTAATTTAGAAAATACCTTGAGCTTGAAAATTAATTATAATTTCATTCATAAAAAACATCCTACCACATTATAACTTTCAAATAATAAAATTAATTTTTGTTTCACGTTAAATAAATAACATTAACATTGAAATTAATGATGTAATTAAAAATTCCATAGTACAATTAAATTATATTAAAAAAAACTTATAATATCAATTTTATCATTAATAGGCCTTATACAAAGTCTGTATCTCTATGTTTTTACAAATATATAATTTTTCAATGACATATATATTAAATTCAAGAAATATATGGATACTAATTATACATTCCTTCTTATATGATAAAATTATTTATTCTAAAGAATTACATCCTCATAATTAAAAAATTATACTCATATAATCATTTGGTGGATGTGAAATAACGTGATTATCCATGTAATTCATGTATCTCTATAAGATATGATTTTTTTTAAATTCCGAGAAATTATAATTTTTAAGATCAAGGGTTAATAAATGATACAATTATGAAATTTTCCATATTATTATCTATAAATATAAGAATTGAACAGATTGTTCATTTTGTGGTATTGTATATTCTTGATTAGAGTCCACTAATATTATTCTTACAGGAAACAATCTTTGGGTCTCTCAAAGATAATTTTTACTAATGACCCAATCCACTCATCGAAAAGATTATTTTTTCCTCTATCACCTACCCAACAACATCTCAATTTATATTCAATATCTATAACCTATTAACATGTGATATCTATGTGTTCATGATTTAATACATGTTTTCCAAATCCATTATGTTAATGTAATTGAATTTTCATTAAAAAATGATAATTTAATGTATAATTATTCATTATTAATCATATTATTTATATTTAAATTAAACTAATATCTGTATTAAAATTATTTTTGGGGTTTTTATTGGGATTAATGAGCATCTCTTTAATTTTATTGTCTTTTAAGAAAAAATAACTTATTATTTTGGATGTTTCATTCATTCGAATATTATTACAGGCTTTTGTAAATGTTTTTTTATTTTATAATTGATACTTCCAAATTTATTATTCATATCAAAATGATAAATTTTAGGATTCCCATTTTAATATTGATATTTGAATTTGAATATGTTTGACTAATTCTACTTTGAAACCTAATTTAATTACCAGACATTGATATTTTTTACATGATTTTATTTGTTTGTTTATATTAGTAAGATTCATCATTATCGCGGAAGGTAATATTATAAAAACTTCAACATAAGAATCTCTCAACCCAATGTATGTATCATATTTCCTCCATAAATATCAACTCAATTGAAGAATTCATGGAAAAAACATAATATACATAGAGGTAATCTCACAATATGTATCAATCACTTCATTATTAACATAATTCCCTATCCTTGTAATATTTTGTGATTGGGTGCCATTGTGGATTGAAATTTCCATGTTTTAATATGATCCCTCACTAATGCAAATCATGTATTGAATAGTGCAAGTAAAAGGTTTTATTAGTTATTAAAAAAAGTTGATATTTTGAGTGATGTTAAAAGGGGGGTCATTAACTATTATTTATTATCATTGTTAATGGGTTTCTTATAAGAGAACTAAAAAAAGTTTTTGTTACAAAATATGGTAAAAAATTATTTTTTTCATGTACTCATTACCCCTTTATAAGCATTTGCAACCCCATATCTCAGCACTTTCCACTACCCATCTCCCATCATGCACCACACCTCCATTTTAGAGCACTAGAAGGCCACACCGAATAATTTTGGATGCCTAGATTTGATCCGAGGACCTCTATTATTCAAATGAATGTTATTTACCACATTTGCTTGAGTATTTTGTTGTATATTTAATGATTTTTATGTTTTTTTGTATATATTTGTAAAACTGTGATATATATATAAATAGAATTTTATATATTTAAATATAATATTTATTATTATTAATTTATATAAACTAGAATATCAATATATAAATATCTATGTGTGTTCATTGTTACACCTAGATATGTATATATAAATATTTTTTTACATATGAATATATTTTAATAAGGTAAATAAATTGCATAATTTTTTTCATTAATTAAAATTAATAATGTATATTTATTTTAAAAATTTAAAAATAAATTTCTACATAAGCATGTAGATATATGAATTTATACAAATGATTTATTTAAATTAAATTTAAAAAAGTATTAATATATTTAATTATAAATATAACTAGATGATGGAAAACGATAATATTTATAAACAATAATTTCAATATTAATGTAATCCTTGGAAGTAAATTCAGTCCCAACTAAAAAAATAGAAAAAGACCTCTTTAAATGATCTAGAAAATCTATTGAATGATAAAAAATTTGTGTGCCCCAACTACAAAAAAAAGTTTGGAGGACTAATGGGCCTTTTTGATCTTAAAAATGTGATAGAGTTTATTTCTATCATCAAGGGTGTAGAGCTCATCATGGGATTTGTTTTTATATGTGTTAGATCCCAAATGGACAATCGGATCAATGGACATGACCATATGAAGTTTGAGTTATGTTTTCATTTTATTTTAGATATCTTAATAAATTATTGACTGTTTTTATCCTCCAATTGAAATTAAATGAATATTACATGATTAAAATTAGAGAATAATTGATTAAAAATATCTTAAATATTTTTTGTTATACATTTTCATAAAATATATTATATATTATGTGGAAATTCATATTTACCTTATCTACAATATTATATATATATATATATTATATTTATATTATTAAAAATATATCTATATATTAATATATAAATTTTCATTATTATTATTTATAATATACTTTATATTAATGCTTGTATAGAGGACTTGACAAAGGGGGTCTTTATCAGCACATCTAAAAAGCACTGCTAATGACTTCCTTTATCAGTGATTTTTTACAAGTGTTGTTAAAGGACAAATTTATCAATGCTTTATTTAGAGTAATTAATGGCCCTCTTTAATAATGAAAAGAAATGTGTAGTAAAAGGGGTCATTTTTTCAATAAATTTTCAATAATTGGAAAATGGGGTCTTTAACATTGGTTTTAGATAGCATTTTTAAATCCCTAGAACTAGATAATCCCAATTATATAGTAATGCATATTTCAAAATTAGAAAAAAAAAGCAGATAACTGAAGATCATGTTCATGGAAAAACTATGAAATTCGGTGAATAATTTTATGGAAACATAACTGAAGAATTATTGGCCATTGTGTTGTGTCAATATTCTCAAATGATTTCAACAAGATTCAAATGAGGGTGATGATCAACAGTGATTAATTCCATATAGAGACATATTATTTGACCTGATGTGATGACTGTGAGATGTTTTGTTGGGAGTTATTTCATAAATAAATTTAAAATTTGGGGACCTTTGTATTTGAAGGAGGCATTATTAATCAATAAATCTATAAATTAGTATAATTACAAACTAATAGACAAGGTAGACATATATATAAGTTCATGCGGGATTATATGAGTTCCTGAAAAGAGAAGACATCTCTTTACCTTTTCTAATTCTCTTATATTTTAGTTTTTTATTGTACTTATTTCATTATATATTTATCTAAACACTATTGAATGATAAACTATAAATGGGAAATAATATTGTTCCATTTTCCATCATTTTTACATCAATAAAGATCAATTATTTTACCGGGTTGTTATTTATTATGATCTAATGAAATTTTGATATAGATGAATCACTTTTCATTTCACTCTATATTAGTTATTTTATGGGGTTTTAGGCCACTAAATATTCCCATCTATTCTATATTTCCATTTATATATGTATATATTTACATATTTTATGTTGGATACCTCGTTTTTATCTTGTTATGAATAATTGAAAATTGACTTGAAAATTGGATTCCAAATGTTCACCAATCTACAATAATCATTTGTTCACTACTACTACCATTCTTATGTGTCTTACATTTCTACTATATTTTTCATTTTTTTCACTATTTCACACAATAATGTTTATTAAATCCTTACTCATTTATCCTCAAATACGTTTTATTTTAATGTGTTATCAATACATTAGTTTCTTATTGTTTCTTTGAATTTCACACACCATCTTTGTGGGTTTGACCATACATAATAATATTGTTTTTAAGTCATAAAATAAATTTATAATTTGTTATGTCTCCTTGAAACTCATCAATTTTTTTTGTTTCATTACTGCGGAAGGCTTCGTTGGACCAATATAATCTAAAAAAACAACCATCAAATATTTTTTTCAAAAGATAATTTTTTTTCTTTTCTCAGTGTCTCTGAAAATTGTTCTCCACCTGCACACAATATCAATATATATTGTTCTAGAGCCTCATTAACATGAATTTATAAAAAAAATTAGATATAAATAAATTATAGAAAATTAAAATGGATTATTTGGGGAAGAAATATAAAGTCAGTTTCTAATGAACAAAATATTCAACATGATCTCTTACAACAAAACATAGAATAACCTTAGATGAGGGAATATTAAATGTATAAGTTATTATAAATCGGGAATTTTTTTACTGATACTAAGTGCATAGATTTATGAATTTAAACAGTCTTATAATTTATTGTTTCATGTATTCAATGGAATATCCACTGAGGATTATACAATCTTTATTATGGTCTTATAAAATATTGTACAACTTTAAAATTTTCAATGATTCATTTGAAATAAGTTTAAAATTGGAATTTCCATTTTTTTCTAAGATGGAATGATAATAAATTATATTTATCCCTAGATAAAAATATATTGGAAACCTAGGAACAAGTATACAACTCATTTTTAATAAACTGCTAAAATATGATACTTAAGGGATATATTTGGAATAAGAATTTTAATTTTTATAAAAAGAATTGATTAGAGTTTAATGAATCATGAGGTAGTAGTAGGGATGCACTTTAATAATTTACTCAAAAGAAATCCTCACCCATCTCTTCACTAATGCCTTAAATGGTGATTTTTCACCTTCATGATCTAATTTATTAGACAAATATTTTTTGAAATATTTACAATAATTAAATTCATGAAAAACTAATTCAAATTAACAACACTCATTCCATCAATTCCTAACAGAAATATAAATTGAGAATTATATATAAAATTAGATATCCCATCATTTTTTAAGGTAAAAAAATTAATCATATCCTACTATAATGGTAGGCCAACTACAATATACTGTAAACCCAAATATCAAACAAATCTAATAATAAAATTGTGTATCAAGTACATAAATAGTCCCTTAGTGACAAATTCCATCAATGTGGCATGTTTTGAATATATATAATATTCTTTGAAAACATTAAAAATTAAACAGAACAATTATAAAATAAATTTTTTAAAAGGGGTGGTCTTAAGATAAAATATAAAGATGGACCATTTTTCAAAAAACTAAAATTAAGGATAAAAGAATCATCCCAAACATTAATGGAGAGATAAAGTAATGAAATTAAAAACAACATATATATTCCCATAATAATCATATCCAAAATTCAGAAACTAATATGATTATGGAGCCTATAATTATAAAGAATAATTAAGGGGTATGGTCTACCTTCTGTTACAAAATATTGACTCTTAACATGATGAATTTGATTCAAAAAAACCTAAATATAATTCTAATAGTGATGAAATAAATTCTAGAATGTGTAAACTAATGTTTCATATTTTGTAGCATTCTAGGGTTATAAAATCAATAGATAAGGTAATATTTTATATCATGGATGAGTTAATCCCATGGGATAAATTAATGGTGGTCCCAAAATGGAGTATTTTAAAAACTCATTATTATGATGGAAATGTTACTAGGGAAGCCCAAATTAAAATTATACAAGAAACTAAGAGCCAAAATCATGGTAATTTTATGTATATAAATATGTAAAAATATAAATAAACTCATAAGAGACTTGTCATATATCCTTAAAAAAAGAATATTTAAGACATCACAATGTATAAAAAGTAAATAAATATATATATTGTGGATGAATATGTGTGGTTTCTATCAATATTGAATAATGCTTCCTAAGAAATACATTTCATAAAAATATTTAAGAAATAAAACCAATTAGATAATCATCTTATGTTCCGTGATGTTATTATGGACATTCATAACAATATACCCTTCCTTCATGAATTGGTTCAAATCATATCATACCAAAAAATTATAAAAAAATATTTCAAACCTAAATTTGTTGAGTACATTTTCACCTATATCTAGATGGATGACTATAGTATTTTTATTTGTAATTGGATACCATATAACATTAATAATTATTGTAATTATTCCATAATATAAAACTAATTAAATAATGTGAATATTCATTTAATTTGGGATGATAGTGTTATCACAAATATGATCCCTTAATTACTGTTATTAAAACTATTATTGTGTGGAATACTCTTACCAAATAGGTCTTATAGTGGATGAAACCATTATAAAAACATCATAGGAAGATTGGATGACTTAATTATTGGGGTGGGGGGATTTTTCTTCCAACTAACATACTCATAAAAGATATTGAATGGTATAAAGATATTCTTTCAAATTAAGTGTACCATTGTTAGTTATAAGATGTTTTCTCATTGATGTCTCAGAGTGAAAAAATATTTTCAATTTAGATGGCCAAAATAAATAAATTAATATATATTGAAATTACAATGAAACAAATCCCAAAAAATAATCTCATAGTGATGATCAATTTTAATTTAACATAACATTTTTTTGAAGAAAAATTAGACTATTGTTTAGTATTATTGATGAGATTAAAAAAATACGCACCTATATTGGAAAATATAAGTGAATAAATTCAAGTAAATGTAATGAAACATTTAATATATCTGCGGTTTAATTTATAGAATAACATTACGATTTTACTAGAGAAAATATCATAAAAATAGATATGTAGATTGTTAGTAACTGGTTGACTATTCTGGAAAATAGTGAAGAAGTGTCTTTCATTTGTTTTAAATATTTTTTTGGAAACACATAGAAGTTCTGAGTCCACAAATACCCAAGAGCCTCCCTTATTTCCTTGAAACTTTTCAATTAAGGATTAACCTACTCCAATATCATATAAAACACCCATTTCATGGTGAGAATTCCACACTCCCAATTATTATAAATAATGATATAGAGAAACGTAAAGTATAATTTTTTTTGGGAATATTTAAATTATAAAATACTACCTTGGGATATACAATAACATACATTTAATTGATTATACATTCATTATGAAAAAATAAAAAATCAATGGACCTAGATCATAAGCTAAGAGATGAGGTGAAATTGAGTATAATTACTAATTTAAAATAGTTTATTAAAGAATATTTTTTTCAAAATTCATGATTGTTGGATTATCTATACCATTAATAACATTCATTCACCATCCTTGTATAATTGTTTAATAAAAAGTCAGGAGTCACTATTATATCCAATGAAAATAATGATTTTTTTCAGAATATAATGGTTCATAATTTGAGTGTTTCCAATGAAAATATAAATCTTAAACCGTCCACTAGAAAAGACAATTTTTCTATGCCATTTTTTAACCAAACTATTGAGGGGTAGCTGGAAATAGTGTTTTCTATTTTCTTGTTAGTTAATCTTGTAACAACCAGATACGTAAATCACTATAAGATCAAGATAAAACCACACAAACATGAACCATTGTGATATCTTATTAATAGTAAATGACATTTTGATTATTTTCTCCCCTTAACAGTATTTGACAATATTTTCACAAACTCGAGTCCATATATTTATTTGAAATTCGAGATATAATAGAGTTTTTGTATTAGTAGGCATGCCATATTTTTAACATTAAATTGGTATATAATTAAGAGGCCTTGATAATATTAAATTATTCTTTTGTATATAATGAATGGGGTTTAAGGTGGTCGTGAAAGAATTTATTGGGATTATATAAAGTTAATACCATAATAAAAAGAACTACAATGCCACCGATTTGTTGGTACCGATCCACTCATTAGTCAGTGGAATGTCATGTAGCATAGTATGTACTTCTCATAATATTGGAAATTTGGTGGCCCTCTAAACCATATATAAATATGGAAACAATAAAATGTCATCGTATATATCCCACTAATACCTCAATAATGATTTATCCCCCTCACTCTCTAGTACTAGCTACCAACACCATTCTTCCCTTTCATTTTTATTTTTTTGATATCAATCATCCCATGTGTGAATTAACTTTTTCATATAGATTTATTGAACTCAATGTATGGATAAAAATCCAAATTCTTCTTTCCATCTTGTATTTCACAATCAATAAATCCATCTCATGTTTTTTATAATTTTTCCTATTTTGATGTATTTTTTATACTTTAACATTTTGTATTGGTTAAGGATGAAATAGAGGAATATATATGTTGTGTGAGATCTTAGGATGCAAAAATAGGTGGTACCTTCTAATTAACTAACTATCTTGAATATATTCAAGTGATGCATTATTCAATAATTATAAAGTCACTACACATTAAACTTATTTATATTAAATAATTCATCTATGTTTTTTATTATATTTATTCTATATTAAATATTCCTTGAAACCAAATAAAGAGAGAGATTCCATGTGTATTTACTTAGCTTAGTATATAAACTTGAATGTGGTAAAAATTACTCAAATTTATTTCAAAATGGAAATGGAGGTTTTAAAATCATGATTCTTTTTTCAGATAGTAAATGATGTTTTAAATGGTTAATAACAGAGCCTTGTTAGAACAATGATAGTGAAATTGTGTATCACAATAATCATTATTTGATAGAAAAAATTTCCAAAATAATTTTGTAAACTAGTTAAATAATGTTTTGATCTATTATATGGGTGTTTGATTAATAAATTTTATTTGACATATGGAATAAATTGTCATGGTTTTGAATTGAGTGTTAATACATCTAAATTGATTAGGTTTTTATGATATTAAATTTATTCTTGGGAAAATAGATTGTTAGTAATAGTGAATGTAAATGGTTAATGGTGGGGTCCATGGTTGTTGTGTTTCAAAATGAACCATTTTGAATTGATAAAATGTTTTTGATATGAAATAATTGAATGAAATCGTTATTTTTTTAATTATGGAAGTCTTAATTTTTATAGTACTTATATTTATTCTAAATATTGGGTCATTAATGGAAATGGTAAATGTTGTTTGTCTGGTGTTATTTAAATGGAAATAAATTATTTTGAATATTCTCATTGGACAATGGGTGAAACCATCACAAATGTTTTTTTAGCTTTTTTCTATGGATCTAGGGTGAACATGTCCCTTTGGGTGGATTGTTTGGGCCTCAAGGATGGGAATACTACCCTTAGGTGTTGGATGTTTAGTTGTGGATGGGTATATTAACTCAGGTGGTAGATGGGTTGGTATGAACATCACGATGTATATAGAGATACCTTGATAGTAGTCAATGTAGGTATGAAATATTCCTGGGTTTCGTAAAAAATTCCATGTTTGTAATTTTTTAATTTTTATAGGAATATATTTCTCAAGTACCATATTTTCAATTATTAATCTAGAAAACTATTGAATGCACTTCTATTTAAACTAGTTATTTTATAGATGTTGTTGTTCATGTCCTAAATATTTATACTCACACCAAACATAGGATTTCATGTAACATGTGTTTCCCATGTAGATGCTACTTGTTTATAGGTTAGGTTTGAGAAAGGCATGTCCATGATATTTTTATCGCGAGGAATGGGCAAGGGAATTGGGACATTTCTGGGGCTCAGAAATATTTTTGAGATTCTACCTAGTTTTTATCCTTTTTTTCTTGGGATTTATTTTCTTATGACCATCCATTAAGGTAAAAATCACATGTAGTATTCTTTTTTTATTTAAAGACATGTTTTATTTTGGACATTTTTTTTCATTCTAATATGTCATTCTATTTACAACTTTATCTATATTTTATATATGATTACCAGTGAAACATCTATGTATTAATATAAAATGAAGGTATAGTTTCCCCACTATACTACTTTAGACCAATGCTTATAGTTAGTAGACACCAGAATAATGGAAGGAACACCTAAGGTATAGTATTAACTATATTTCTATCCCCTGGTTAGTGGTATTGGGTAGAATAAATTTTCATCGTGGTATTACAATGGGTTTTATTACATTTCTAATTTTTTCTTGTTAAATAGGGGAATATGGGTGTGATGGGAATACATATAGAGCTTGTGTGTGGGACTGGGCTGCCACAATAAAAATAACGTCCATTTCTTCACATATGTGATTGTTATTTATGATATTTATTATTACAATTGATCAAATTTCCCCGTGAGTGTTGAAATAGATTATGAGATTTTTAATTTATGACATTTTTTCTCATGAAATGTAATTAAATGGTAATTCTTGTTCTTTAATCACATTGAGATTGTATAATTAATAATTCATTTTCCGGCATTCCTTTCAATGAATATATATTAATGTGGACTATGGCATAAGTCATTTATTTAATGTGTCTGTGACCATTTATATTCCATTTTCATGAATATGTTTTTCCTAGATTCTTTCATTATTGTTCCCATTTATGGTTAAAATAATTTTGTGGGACCGATTTTATTGATTACTATGTGGTGCTATTAAAATAAAATTTCAATTACAACTTCTAGAGTGTTTTACTTTATAACTGACAATTGAAATCTTATTTTAAAAAGACTCAAATGCAAAATATTTTTGTTTATATAAATGGTCAAAAGTAAAAGATTTTATTATTTTAATTATTTTCACACATCTTTGGCTATATGATATTAAATACATCAATTATAAAACTCATTCCCCTATAACTTATACATAAAATTTAATTTATATAATCTCTTTATTTTAGAAATTATTTTTAATGTAAGTTAAAGGGGTAAAATTTCGAACCACACACAGACATATGTATATATGAGGGTAAACTAGTGAGTGCATGGTGGTTGAAACATTATGTATGTGTTTGGGGGTTGTGAGAGAACCCAGTTTATGTGACATCCATGAGTTTTTTAATTCCATATTTCTGATGGAAAATAATTTTTTATAGGTTTTAGTGTGTATGGATTTATCTTGTAAATTGATAAAATCTCTAGAGAGAGACCCTAGCTTGTGATTCCTTTTTTGGCGTCTCCTAGATTCATTTGACCCTATTGGCTTGTTAACGCCACTCAAATGAGTAAGATATTAATAATTCTAAACTATGGTTGAGTATATATGGTCAGAATTTATCTTTGAGGAATTCATGATAGATTTATATGGTGTTTAGGTTGATCCCTATTATTGTTAATTGTGTGTGGTTGAATCTGTTTTCAATTTAGGAAAACCTAGTGGCCTTATTTTAATGTCACTATAAGATTGGATGACAATGTATTATGACCATTTATGGAAACCCAAGAGAGGAATCAACCAATTTTGTGAGCTCCCATTGTACGTTATATATGGGAAGATGTTTTGACTTATAACATAGGACCACATTGGGTGTTATTAGATTTATGTTTTAGACTCACTATATTCCATTGGTTTTCTTGATAGAAGCACTTATGTTTGGTGTCTTTTAGAATTAAGGTTTATTTCAGGAAAAGGAGGGTCATTAAGTTGTCTTCCTTATTAAATTAGTTGTTTGGGTTTTGGTGGCCGATTGATGGGGATAATTGATGGTAGAGCTATAAAAATGTGGTGCAGCTAAACATTCTGTTTGAAAATAAATCATGGTAGGTGATGGGGAATGTTTTTTAGGTATTTGAGATTATTTCAAAATGTTAGTATATACACCAATTTATTCCCTATAGTTCAATAGTGCTTTGTAAATGTTGGATCTACCTATGGATGCTCGCTTTGGGATACATCTCCCCTCTGTGGAAACCTTCGACATATGTGTTTCCTTTTATTTTAAGCTGCATGATCACATGATTGTAGGGAATCTAGATTCGAGGTACATTTTGATCCAGTTTGCAAATGAGGATGATATCCTATCTACCTTGGATCACTCTCCCCATTTTCAATTAGGTTTCCATTTTTCTCCATTTTTGTGGTCATTGATTTTCATCTACTGCGTGACTCTCCCATTATGAGAATTTTTATTTTTCTTCCTGGTGTCCCTTTTCCTTTTCAAAATTTGGTTGTTCTTCGTTTTATCGGAAATATGGCAGGGCATTTTCTCTGCTCGGAAATTCGTACTCGTGATATGTGTCATCCAATTTCCCTGAGGATTTGTGTTGAAGTGAATGTATCCAAGAACTTTATGGATTATATCTGCAACGTGGATAAAGGGGAATTATGTTGGTACCAAAAGGTATGGTAAGAATTGTGGGTTCCATTCTATTCATTATTCAAGCATGTTCGTCATGATTAATGTATATTCTAGCTTGCTTTGGGAGAGGATCGGTCTTTACGGGTGGCTGTGAAGGATGGTCCTGATAACTTCATCCCTATTATTGCATGTATTTCTCTTTAAGTGGATAATCTGGGTATTGGGGATGTGATATTTCCTACTACCATTTAGAAGGAAAAATTACCAAGGTGTTCAGAGCCGATGGTTGAGGATATTTTTTGTCATCTGAGGCGGGTTTTAGGTATTAACCCTGCACCACAGTTGGTCCAAGGTGGATCAGGGATGTTGAGTGGGTAATTATTGTCCCAAGAAACCCTCCCACACATGTAAGGCCATGAGATCGATTTTCAATTCTACCCAAAATTTTATTGCACTGGGATCACGTAAGGACATTCCATCACATTATCTTGGGGTTCTTGCTGATCAGGGGGCTGGTTTGAGTATAGTTTATAGCCCATGCCATATTAAGATTATAGTGGCAACAGAACAGGTCCTTGGTGAGGGATTTATTCCCCCCTCTCTTGTTCACATAGGTATAGTTGGATTTTTTGGTAGCTTTTAGAACTGTTTTGCAGTGATGAGTGTTGATGATACTCCTCCATTTTATGAAGTGACTCTGCAGGAGGATAGTTATGTAGGGATACATCCATTACAAGGATGGTCAGATGTTATAGTAGAATATAAATATTTTACCTCAGAACTCTATTCCCTAGAGGCCAAGGAAGTGGAAATTGTGGAAGAGTACATTCGGTTCTCTTTAATAAAAGAGAAGAACACCCTTTTGGATTCAGATGGGTTAATCCAACACAGTTGGAGGCTGAAGAGATGAAAGGACTACTCAACCTTACCCAGTACTCCTATTACAAGGACCTTTAGAAAATGTAAGGTCCCATAAAAGTGTTTGTATGTCTCTGCAGACATCCCAAAGACTAAAGAGGACTTTGAATCAGACATCGTCGAGGAGATTCTCATGCATTCTAATTTAGAAATACTAGAAGAATATTTCTTGATCAAGAATTCATAGGGGGATGTACATAGAATGTTCAAAAGACCGTTGCATGTTGATTTGAGTGAAGACCAATCCTCTTGGATTGAAAAATAGAAAAGGATTTTGATACGTGGTTTCAACGAGGGAAAAAAAGTATTGATAATAATGTTTAGTTCTGGGACATGATGGCATCCCACCTCGAGGTTCACATTAATGAAAACCTTGATATAGAGGCCACATTTATCAAATTGAGTCTATTTAAGGTAAAAGATTCTAATCGCTTTAATTCATTATAGAATGACATGTCTATTTCTAATGAAGTTTGACTTTTCATTTATTCTGAACCTGTTGGTTTCCCACTTTTTCTATAAATGTGATTTCTAAAAGAACAAATATTATTTGTCGGACAATACCCATGGAGAGGACCAATATACATCTTATGAAATTACATGATACTATTTAAATGTAAATCACCTAGATTTTGTGTGTTTCAGTATTTAATATGGATTTAGAGGGTATGAACGGTTTATTGGAAGTCTGTTTAGATATAGATACACCTTCAGGAGTATAATGGTAGTGTAAAGGAACCTCAATGGAATTAATGAATAATGCTCAATATTTTTGTGGTTGTGATAATAGGGTTTCACAGAGAAAATCTATTATTTTTGATGTTATTAAGGTTGATTGTTATGCAATATAATTCTATTAATTGGAGGCATGGATAGTGTAATTTTTTCAAATTTCTTGTTTATAAAAAATGTGACTCACTAGGATGGAAGTTAGGTTTTCATTATTGGTTTTCGATTGAGAAAGAAACTGGTGAGATTTCATAGTATCATAGATGAAGGTGTCTGTTGGTGATGAGGTTTTTAACATGTTTTGGTAATTGGTGTTATGAAAACATTTGAAAATTATTATTAAAATAATATGTTCTTGAGTAGAGGATGTGGGTTGATTTTTTTTGTGATGAATGAGTTATAGTAATGGAAACATAAGTATATTCGTTAGAAGTTGTGATTTTCCAATAGGGACAATGTGAATGTAGACTAGACGAGGTGTGGTGGTACGATTTTTATAATCTTGTTACTATTTAGTGTGTCAAATTAAAGTGCATTTGGAAGAGTGAGAGATGTGTTTTTTAGATGGGACCTTTCTAAGACGTGAAAAATGATTGGTATAACTGATTCCATATAACTAGAGGCACACAATGGATTGATTATGAGGTTGAACCTGATTTTAAATATAATTAAAACTAATTTCATGGATAATGTTCTCATTAATATGGTAGGGAGTGGTTTTGGGTCTCTTATATCATCACTCTAGTACGAGTGGGGTAGTCACATATGGTCTTCACATGGAGAGATAGACAAATGGTAGATCATGGAGCTTGGAGTTTTCTATTTACAATATAATAATTACGATACTCATTCGGTGGGGAGTATCATATAATATATGAACATGAGGTTCATTTTAGGATGGATGGAAGTTGCAATCAGACCAGTTGGTGTTGGTGATCATGGTACAATAGGAAAATAGTTATTTTTGTGAAGTATTTAATAAAGAAATTAACCCGGGAGTCAGGTTTAGACAATGGTTTGCGTGGTTGGATGAACATAGGATTCCTCTAGGTCTATGTGAGGTTATATTATTAGGTTTATTGGAAACACATCATCGAGGGTGTCATAGAAATTTTGATACATGTCTTTCAATTATGGCTCTACTTGTGATCTTCTAGGGGTTCGATGAGGTGATTTTACAACCACATCTGGTATTTGATTTCTGATTCAATGGGTTCATTTATGGTATCAATTGAACCATTTAAGGGTTATATACTGTTTTTAATAATGTGAACAAGTTGAATAAGGATTTTAGTTTAGTAGGACACTGAGAATGATGTGTTGGGATCACGTCTAATAGGTTCTTTTTTGGTGTGGTAATTTGCAGGTCCTTCCAAGCATGTCAGGAAGCCTAAAATGAATATTCATTAAGAAATTTAAGACATAGGAGGAACCCTAGATTAGAATTGACCACTATTGGAGTAGCATATAATGGGGAACCCCAGAGGCCAGCTGATCAGTTTGTTAGGGATTGCGCAGGGCCTTAAGGAAAATGGGTACATGTGGGAATCTTATCAATGTTCAGTGGAACTTATAGGATTTAGATTTAGTTTTGTAATGTTGAAGGGAACATTAATGAACTGACTCATATCATTATACACTCACCGTTTATATTTGGAGTCCATTGGAATTAAATTGTATGAATAGATTATGTTTAATGGGGGATTCAATTAGTTCGGTTTTTATAAGGGTTTTTGGATTTTTTTTATTCCACTGGTGGTGGGGTTTCGTGTCTGATTGGATGAAATGATCTGAACTATGCTAAAAGGTATGAAGAATATTTTTTTATTGGGCTAGTATGGAGAGGTTTTCCCTGCCAAATCTTATGGGAGGATGGAGAATCAACATTATGGGATCCAAGTCGTGTGTAGTAAACTTTGTGGCATGTTCTGTTGATCTCATAAAAAATGGTAAATGTTCAGGGTAGGCAATGGTGGTACGTGTATCGACATCACCAACCACCTTATTTTGAGGTGGATGGTTGTGTGTTCATGTGAATATTTATATGGTGGGATACTATAATGTGGGATAAAAGAGAAGCTTGTAATCTCAATTGATGGTAAATTTTTGTTGATAATTGGATTTTTTGATTAGGCTTAAAAACACTTGGGTGTATATCTAGATGATGAGAGTATATAATGTGGGTAGGTTTTGAATCACAATTTTTATATATGTTTTTTAAAATATAAGAATAATTTGCTTTTATATAAATATTCAATCACAATTCTATTATAGTGTTCATGACTAAATTTTATGGCATTGAACACATTAAATTGAAGTCTTTGACCTAAAATTAGTGTTCGAGGTAGTAAAAAATCAATTATAGGGAATGAAAGATGTTAGTGACTATATAAAAACTGAAGATGTACCACTAGTTATCAGGAGAATTTCCACCAGCTAGATAATGAAACTTCTAGTAGCCCAGTAATGGTACCTAGACACACTCTCTAGCCATTGGGGGCTTGGGGACATCTAATGGCCCCTATAACCATTTTTAAATTGAGGAAATATAGTAATTTCAAAGTTTTTACCCACTTATGCCGCACTTGAGATTTTCCCCTTTGCTCATATTTATCATCTTCTAAAACCATTCTTCCCCATTAAATGTGATTTTATAGGACCCCCTTATCCTAGGTCTAAATTAACTTTTATATAAAGACTTTGTGAGATTATGTTTATGATATGTCTTCAAATATATATTTTCACCTGTTCATTCACTATTAATAAACTAGTTTCCCTATTTTTCTAATACACAATTTTTTTTTGATTTTGCCTTCTTCTTTATTTTGTTATGGTTTAGGGTGAACCATAGGCTGACATCAATTATGTGATATCATTATAGGCTGGAGTATATTATCTTATTTTATTGACACAATGAATTTCTTGTTCCTCAAGTGATGTATTAATAAGTTATTAAATCCTTCCAATTTATCAACCAAATTAAATTTAATAAGGAATTAATTTTTTTATTATATAAATTCATTATTTAGAATTTCATGAAACAAAATTTGTAGACTAATTTGATGTTCATTTCATAATATTAGTATATATACTCAAATATAGTACATCTAAATCCAATATTCTTTTGAAATGGTAATGGAAATTGTGTAATAATATTGGTTTTCATAGATTGTTAATTTTTTTCAACTGTTTTTGAATTGATTTATGTTAAATCATTGATTTTGGAATGGAATTTCACAAAAATCAATATTCAGGTCCATAGAATTCCAAATAACGGTGTACTATAATTAAATTTAGTGTCAAATTTATTTATTAATGTTGTCTTGATGAATTTTAATAGACATATGGAATAAATAATCAATGTTAATAACAAAGATATGTGTCCATTAAATGACATAGGATATTTTGATTATAAATTTTTTCTTAGGAAAAATGGATTGATAATAATAGTGGATGGAAATGGATCTTGATGGGGGCCACTGTTAATATGTCACAAAATGATCCCTTACGATTTGATATGATGATTTTTAAAATTAAATAAATAGTGAAATATATATTTTATTTTAACATTATATCTTTTGAATTGAATGACATATATCCTTAATCTTGAGTGTAGGGTTATTGTTAGAAATGGTAAAATTGTTTCAATTGATTTTTTTAATATAATGGAAATAACTATTTTTTCGATTAATAAACCAAAGGTTAAGCTATCCCCCATGTGGATCTATTTTTTCTTAGTTGATTCGAGGTGAACCTAAGAATTTGAACATATCTCCCCAACACACTACCTTAGATGTGCATTTCTTTTAGGATTCCTTTACTGAATATGGTGAAATACCTAAGTAATAATAATTATGGTATTTTGGGGAATTTATTAATGGTTTTGGGAACTGTGGGGCTTCAATCTGTTATTCATATTAATTATACAATATTTAAATTATTATTGAGGTATTAATCAATTATTTTTCAATAATTGGAAACAAATTTTGGGGTTGTCTCATGAAAATCAAAATTTCTTTAGAATTGTGTTCAGAGACCAACCATGTCCTTATTTGAGAGATTTTCCAATTCATGGGAATAAATGGAATTATAATTGAACAAAAGTTTTATAATTGGTGTATAGAGGAAGATAGTTATACGATAAAGGATATTCAAAGGCCTCCTCCTCTTGAAGAAGTTAAGAGTGTTAAATGCTTATTGAGGAATTCCAGTTTCTAATAAAAGTTCTGATATTGTTGTTTTATGATCACATGGTCCCTTTCCCCCTAATTGTCTACAATTCACCAACTTGTTTGTGATAATTCATTATACTTATTTAAATATCTTCATTAAATAAAAAAACATCATCCATCATTATATTCGCTAACTAAAAACACCTATTTTTGATAAAGTATGATTAGAGAAACATTTTTATTAGAAATGTTTTATGTAAAATAAAGGAAATTAGACTAAATATGGTCCATTTACCTAGTATACTGTTAGATTTATTCTGAATGAAGAACACCATAAGTAAGAAAAAATTATTAGAAATGTTTTTTCCTCTTGATAAATTTAGAAAATATTATATCATGTCAATAGTTTAGGTATCCAATGACCATACTATGATAAGGTATAAAATTCCAATGAAATAAAGTAACTATGATTCATTATATTAATCATTTAAATATATGAATTTAATTTAGATTTTATGTATTATAATTATTATCATATGTTTTTTAAGAAATATTTTTTAGACTGTATTGAACAATAAATAATGACTCGATATTGATAAACTTCTTTCTAGATGAAAAATGTATTCTATTATAATGTTTTAAACTTTATAGTATGCATATTTTGATAATTTAATTTCACATTTTGAGTTATATATAAAGATATCATAAGAAATAAATTAAATAATATTATTCTAGACCTTAATTATAACTTTTGGGATGTCCTGTTTTTTATTTAGGATGCACCATGATAGAATCATTAGGAGGAGTGTTCTTGAGGGAGAGATATATTCCATTATCAAAGGTGGCCACTCCCCACTATGAGTTTGAAACCATACGGGAGAGATACCCAAAAAAAGTGCTTCATTACAGATCCAACTATAATACACATTTCAACGAATCTTATAGACTTATAGAGTGTTTTGAAAATTTCCAAATTTTTGATATTATTGTAGAAAGTAGGAGCTTCATCAAAATTAAATTTTTGAAGATGAGATTTTTTATTTTTGGAGGATGAATATTGTTGTACCTTTCCCATATTATAATATAAATGACTATATCTTAGTGGATATTAACCAGGATTCCATGTTGGTTGAGGTTGTGGAGCATTCAAATAATCATGATAACAATTTTATTAAATATTTTTAAAAATAACAATTGTTAAAGATATGGGCTTCCCAAGGAGATAATCACATTGACTGTTACCCATATAAATATCTTCTAGAAAAAAAATATTAATGAAAGAATATGGGGGTGTAAATAATATGGAAACTACACACTATCATCGGTATAGTGGTAAATTTTATGTCACAAATATATAGCTTAACATTTCATGTAAGAAATATTATGCAGATAAAGGAAGGATTTGTCCAAAAACAAAGGTGATGCCTTTTGGGAATACATGACATCCTCTAAAAATCTAAATGAATTTCACCATATAGGTAAGTCTTTATAAAATAATACACTTTAGTTATCAAGGTTTAACACCAATCCTTATGGGCATTGAAAACACTGGACATTGATTTGAGATCTGATGGGATTTAGAGATTGTAGGAGTTCGGGGATGTCAATGAGAATTGAATGGAATCCTATGAAAATTATAGGAGATAACTTGAATTAATATATTATTTTCATGATTATACCATTAAAAATAATTACATTATGGTTATCCATATGGTTCTCCTCCTTAATTCAGGAAATACATTTTTTTTCTTATTAACCATAGGTCCATGTGTTTCACCTATCACTAACATGAAAGTATTGGTTACTACAACTATAAAGATTGTTGGATAACAAAATATACCTTTCTTAGTCAATTAAATGATAAATAATCATTATTATAAAGGACATAACTAGGGAATTAGATTCTATATCATTTTTATAAAATTATTAATATAGTGAGTCTTACTAAGGGCATAAAACTAATATGTCTGTGGGAATAAACCCATGGTCAAAATTTTGGGTTTTTAGAAAAATTTATGTAATTTTTATTTTCTAATTCATAATATCATTCTCTTAGACATTATTTATGTTGAATCTTATTTGAAACTCAATGGAGTATAATTCCATGACTTCTAATGTCAAAATGGAGAATTATCTCAGATAAACCTAGAACACAAGCATTTACACTCCAATCTCAAATGGATTCTACATAAACCAAGAGGAAATAAACCTTTTAAAGATCTTAAAATAGTAAAAAATAATTATTCAGGGGTGTTGTTGCATTAAATTCATTAAAATATTCTAATTAAATTAATTTTCATCCTATTTCATCTTTCTAATTTTTTTACTTTGGTGTTGGTCATATGTATTCTATATTAGTTTATGTACTCCAACGAATGAAAATAAACTTTGGGGTTCCTATAACAACCCAAAAATTTCATACATAAACATTTAATCATTTTAGATCAATATTCATTACATATTTCTATGATCCATGCCAAGCCTATAAATTTTTATTGTCTTTGGATACATGGATACATAAAACATTGTATATAGAATGAATACATCATCTCCTACTAAACTCATTCCCTTTATAGAAAAATCCTAATCCAATCCTTTCTTCATATACCAGGGAACGGAAACATAAGTTGGTGCGGGATTGGTCATTAACCAATGTTCAAAAGAGGATATATCTATAATTGATAATATGTATTAATATAAAGAGAATGTGGGTATGAGATCATGAGTTTATCAATTTAAATTCATACTTATTCATTTATATAATCCTTAGTCATCATATAGATCATTGAAGATCATATGACCTGAATCATAACGGAATAGAAGAACTTGAAACATGAGATCATAAAATTGGCATAGGATAATGTAATTAATGTAATGTAAAAAATATAGAATAATAGTAATCATTGAAATATTATTTCAATGCTACTAATAATACATTAATTATATGTTATTCATTGGATAAAAGCCGGTGTACCTACATTATCCTTTAGATAACATTTGATATACCCTATATTTGGATTGGGATAAACTCATGTGTACCCTGTGTTTGTATTGGGATAACCTCCCATATACTATTTAAGCTCATAAAATATTAATATTTAAAGAATACATTTGATGGATATGATGAAACCAACAATAAAATAATACTAACCCATTAGCATGTATACTAAAAGATCGTAAAAACATTTATCGTTATATATGGTTAAAAATTGAAAAATTGGTGTCATTAATATTTATTTATCATCAAAAAGGACTATCCAAATAAAGAATAAATTTGTTAAAATTGAATAATATTCCCATTAAATAGTAGTAAACATCAAATTATGTCTCTATAGATTAAAAAACCTTTAAAAATCACAAGAAGTTTCCTTCATAAAAATAACCCTTTCATTTTGAGTTAACTAATTTAAATTCTAAAAATTCACAAAATATAGAGGAAAAAATTCATTTTTAATAACCATGTTAAAAATTTAATGTTTTATTAAAAACATATAGAATTCACGATAGTGGGAAAAATATGTTCAGGTAGTGTATATTAAAACAAAAATTCCATTAACATTTTTTGTAAAATTTCTATAGTACCTTATTTGGAAAAAAATAAAGAATATTCACATAAAAATTTCTATAAAATATAAAACATATGTAAAAATTAAGTAATTAAGTATTTGGAGAATATTTAAAATATTCATCAAACCATTTGAATGAAAATAATGGCATTTTAAAAAAAATCCCAAATGAAGAGATAAATAACATCTTTTTACTTGAAAACATTATATCATACACTAATGTACTTATAAATATAATAAATAATATAAAACATGTAATCAATAGAAATAAAATTATCAGAATAAAAAAATATTTTCCTTACATATATCATATAATTTCATTTTAATAAGTTTAATAATAAAAAATATCATTTCAAATGTTATTGTAATTTAAACCCTCACCTTGAGCATGTCTTGATTCATAAATACTTTACACTTATATATACTAAATTAAAACATATTATAATACCATAATAGGACTTTATTAATATTTATAATACCATACATGGTTTACTAATAACAACATATTACTCTTTTAATAACAATATTTCGTTAAAGTAATTATTTTGTGTGTATAACTACATTATTTTTCAGACATATTTTAGTTTTTAATTTATTATACATCCATGTTGATCACGGTTCCTTCATATCAAGAATTTTAATTAGGATATAAATTTCCTATATATTCATTATTATAATTAATTTTCCATTTATAAAAAAAATATCAAAGTGAATGACATCACTACTTGGAGATGATAGTCTATATGTACACATGACTTATCCTTCCATTTTACAGTTGATAGAACTAAATAAATGTATCTAATAACAAACCATTAAAAAATTATTTTTATATCATAAATATAAAATATGCATATACTTAATATATCATAATAACCATCCATGATATATATTAATAGAAGATGTATCATATCTCTTTGTGTATGAGATAGTCCACACTAATGCACAACCAATACATTCAATTTACATTAGCTGGAGAAGTGTGGGGGGTTAGTTTTTAATTAATCATAATAAAATATAATTTTTTATTAAACTGGATTCATCAATTTTTTATTATTGAAATTTGTTTATTTATGATGGAAGAATAAATAAAATCACAAGATCATGGTTAATATTCATACCAATTCTTCGAGAGACATCATTTAGCTTACACTTTACTTCATGAAAGATACTTCATAAGAGAAGAAAATATTCCAAAATAGGAAGCTATGTAATAGAGGAAGGTTTATGTGTAGTTTTTATACAACACAATAGTATAACATTGTGTGAATAAAAGAGAAGAATAGGCACCCTTATATAAGAGAGGGTGGGACATACATGGGATATCTTAAAATATTTCAATTATATATGGCCACACATTAGTTATGGTTGATCCGAATAAAAATGAAATTGAATTATGGATTTATAGGGTTGAAATATCTTTAAATAGTAATAATTTGGCTTTTTATATGTAAATTGTATCCTTATCATTAGGTTTACCCTCCCACCTCTCTTAAACACTTTTTAAACTTAAATGAGGAATCATAATATTTATATCACTAATATTCAATGTGAATAAACTAAATTTAGTCCAATTGAGTTATATTATTTTTTATGATTCAACAATTTTAATTAATTTTAATATATTCAATATAAATCATTGAGGGAATTTAGTTTTAAATTGGGAAGAAACACAATGAATTCTCATTTTAAAATAATTCGTTTTTACCATAAAACTAAATTTTCTTCAACATATTTTCTTGTAAATCCCATAAAATGATTGTGAAAATATATATTTGAAAATATAATATCAAAATTACCCTAAAATAACTAATATGTTGTAATTAATTTATTTCATTAATTTAAAAAACCTTGTAAGAATGAAATGGTTTTATAGGAAAATATGTTTTTACGCCCAATAATTATTTTATACAATAAGTCATGTAAAATGATGATTCCATTGTAATTATTTATACCATATATACTTAAATGTGAATTATTTTACATTATGATCATATTATTAAATCAATGGGAATTTTAAACTAACTGAATTAATGAAATGAAATGACATGTAAGAAAATGTTATTTTCAAACTGTTCACTATAAAATAAATATTTTAAAAAAAATAATAAAAATTTACCAATAGATAATATTAAAATAATTATCTCAAAAATGATATTAATTTACTGAAAAAAATTTAATAAAATAATATAAATTATGTTTAATTTTCATATAGAAAATGGAGTAATTTTTTTATGAAAATATATTTCATAAGTATCAAATGAAACATCTAAAAATTGATTAATTATGTATTTTGAATTAATTGATAAATTTTAATTATTTTAAACATTTATTCATATATTTCATAGTGTATTTATTATAATTCATACATTTCAAATTAACATTTGTGTTATAATAGTATATTATATCATGGTTTATTTAGACTCGGGGTTATGTATTAGGAAATATATATAAGACATCTAGTTTATTTATATGTAAATTAATATAAAATATTATGGTGTCACATTATACCCCATTATAATGAATATTTCCCTTGAAATTCAATCATATTGATATAAAAAATTAATAAATCTCTACTCCATCGCATCCCCGAGATCCCATGCGGATTTGTCGAATTTTTTATTCATCTAATGAACATCTACTAGGTGAGTAGTATTTTTATATTACATTATCATTATGATCCATGATTTATATTTATTTTTATTCATAAAAATACAATTTTACCATAGTAAAATATATGTGATCAGTGCATGTGATGGATCTGGTACATACTCCCTCTATAGTGATACATGTAAGACATAATGTTATAGAGAGATGTTCACTGGAAGTGCCAAGTGATAAGTAAAATTCTATAGTCAATCATGATTATTTAATGGACCAATATATCAAGGGATCAACACTCCCTTAATTTTTAATATCAAAACCATCGTCAATATAGATATTTAAAATAATATATTTTGAATAAATTTAAATTCTAGATCTATCTAATTATTTTCTAAATAACACTTTATTTGTCTCCGTTCTACCATGACAAGATACTATGCAATACACTCAAATTGTATGTAATTTTATTTAAATTAAAAGGGATAATTATGAGACCAAGATATGAGAGGGAACATGATTCCATGTCCAGGAGTGGCCATAATGTATTTTTGAACTATTCTTAATGTATATAAAATAATCATGCGGGTGGGTTTTTCTAACATTCAAAATGGTTCCAGGATAAAAAAATATGAGGGCATTGTTGGACATAGAGAAACAAGATTTTCCTAGTAAAGGCCTAACATCGATTGGGTTGGGTTGAATGAAAAAGATAGTATTCAAGACATTGAGAAGAAAAATAATATATCATAAAAAAAATCATTTCATTATTTTCAATTAATTGATACATAATGACTCATCATCATTGCGGTACAGTGAGGATGAAACAATGAATCCATTAACGAAACTTTTTAATTAATCTATGTGGTGAAGCTGCAATGCATGGTGTATCTTCCATTATTAATTAAATAGGTATTGATGGTTGACAAACAACCCTAGAATTCATCTGATCAATGAAGAATGAAACCTCTCCAACGGCGAATGCTGGAAAATCAGAAAGTGAAAATGAAACCCTTGGATATTGGATTCAAGACCGAAGATCGACAGATGATGTAAAATGATCATCCGCAACCAATATCATTTTCCACACACATCGGTTCAAAGCTATATTATTGTCCCACCCCCCCCCCCCCTTTCATCCCTTCTAATTGAATAACCCAGATATACACACTCAATAGATGATCTGTTAATGATATATTCTTGCAGAATTGGGTAATATTATTTTGTGTTTGATGTAAGAAATTTAATATTTATGATTTGAATTATGCTTCATGATCCCACTAAAAAACAATTTTTGTCCAACACGAACAAAGGATGGTTTGTTCATTGGGTGTTCTCTCTGATCCACTCCCCCTCTCTCCTTATTCATCACTGATGGACTCATGAGGTTGCATCGAATATTTTCTAGGGGATTCCAAATGAGCTCAGACCCCCATAGCAATGTAAAAATTACAAGTATTATGTTATATTGATAGTGGCTCCCCATAAAACCAAGAAACATAGATGAATCAAAAAATGGACCACTAGAGTGAGTCTGATGGCCTATATAGGAGACTGCCAGCATGCCCCAGTGGCGTGCTGAGGTAGCGGAGGCCGCATCTAGCAGGGGTCATGATGGTCCGGGGTGGTGGCGTCGGTCGGTCCCAGCATCAGTTTGAGTGACCCATGGGGAGGGATGTGGCATACTCTTTCATGTGGTCCACATTGGACTACATGCAGGGGGAGGTGGCTGGCCTCAGGTGGCCGCGTGGTTACACGACCCAGATGCTAGTGCTGAATATGTGCTGGACCCAAGCCATCCCTTCAATACAAGTGGGGCCAATGGAGTGAACTGGGCAGCTGGGCAGCCTAGGAAGGTGGAGAACTAGCCTTCCATGTAGGCTGGTCCAGATAGGAAATCGGGCCACAATGTGGATTGCCTCCAGAGAAACTTGTCTTACAAAGTCACACTAGGCCAGATAATGTGAACTGGCTTAATAGGTGACCTAGTCAGATAGACATGTGGCCAAATTAGGCTGGGTCCTGCAAGGGCTAATGGTCCTGGCCACATGGATATGCCATACCAGGTCATCCCAAAACATATTGGGTTGGGTCAACATAATCTGGGAGGGTCATGTGGGAGCCTAGATCGTGTTGGTTTGGGACAGTTCATCCAAGTCGAACTGGGCTCGTACGCAACTGGAACCTATTTACTCAAACATCAATATCATTGAAAATAAGTGTCTGAATGACATGTTGTCGATATCATTGGGAATATTTCTATGAGAATATCCTTTGGGTATTCTATAAGTTAGTTTTTGTGGATGTCGAGATAAATCTGATGGCTTGAGCAGTAGATTCTCTTGGAATCAAGTGCACTGGAGAGCAGGAGTTGTACAACTGGTTTTGACACGAAGGATATGACAAGAGGAATTTTGTGGTCCAGTATCCAAGGGGACTATAGTGTTCAAGTAGACAAGTATGCCTCAGTTTTCTAGTAGTTAAGTGGACCTCGATGGATTAGTAGCACTGCAGACCTCATTGGTCTAGTAGTAGAGTGAACCTCAATGGTCCAGTCACTGAGTAGTCCAAAATGGTCTAGTATCCCAGTGGACCTCAGTGGTCTAGTACCATAGATAACATTAGTGTTCAAATATTGGAGTGGTCCTCAGTGGTCCAATAGGAGAGAAAACCTCAGTGACTCATCAGGGTTGTGTCCCTCAATAGTACAGGATGATTCATCTTTCGTACTGATAGTATTTCTTTCCATACTTTAAGTTATACCTGATGTGATCTATATTTTCATTATGGTATTTCTGTATGGTGTTTCATGGGAGTCTTTCCATTGTCTTTTGGGATCCCTATTGAGTATTTTTTTAATGACCCCAAATCAGGGTTTCTCAAATGTGTAGTGTCGCGTCCAGGTGATTAACGCTTCGACAGAGGCCTTGGTGGTCCTAGACCCGGTGGTGCTGAACACGACGTGATGGATAAGAGTACTTCTATGGAAACTAGCAGTTACCCTTCACCTAACCTTTAGGAAGGGTCTCGAGTAGAAAGACCTTGTATGTTATACATTCCATTTTGGTTTGAGGTTTATATTGAGGCTCTTTTGTACTTTCAGATTGTACTATACTCTCAGTAGTTGTCTTAGTGACAGTTTTGGTTTACTTTATGTATACTTTCCATGGTTCGGTATTTGTGCATGTGTATAGGTTTAAAGGTAATGTATTCCATTTTTTGGGATATGAAAACATAGTGGTAGTATCCATCCATTGGCCTTTGGAAGGAGGTCTTCGAATAGTAATGATAGGGGCCTTGGTGGATGATACATGTCAAAGTGGTATCAAAGGGAGGTTGTTTCTACAAGATAAACTAAGAGTATGTACATTCTTATGGGGAAAAAAGGTTCAGTGTTCCATGTTCAGCTTTTAGGCTTGGGAGTCCGATGTTGGTGTGGTGGCTGATGTATCCATACACGAGGACCCGGAATTCAACTCTCTGACTCAACACATAAACAAAGTAGTGGCATGTGTGTTTTAATGTTTTATCATGATATTTTTTAGTCAGATTCGTCTCACCAGGTATAATCTAAAGAATATGATTCATCATGATTAAATTAAGGATACCTCCATAGTGATAGCCATCCAGGATACCAGTGTGTGACCACAAGGATGGTCTGTATAGTAATGAGACTTTGGTAGAGGTATGGTTTTCTAATATAGTACCTTCGGCTTATCTCCTAATGATACCACTGCCCATTAGTCATTAGTTACAACTGTTATTACCTCTAGAGGATACTCACAGGCTCAGTGACTTACATGTGACCCATAGAGAGAGACCTACAACATTTATGGGAGAGACACATCCTCAGGTCACTGAGGATAGGTCAGAGATGGTGATGTGATTATTTACCTCATTGGGGATGAAACATGACTACATGGATGTTCTAGTAGTGAGCCTTCTGCATGGCTCAGTAGGGAGATGGTGGTGTTAGATGATCCAAACACATGAGGAGGTGACCCTTACATTGTCCGACATCAAGAAACATTTCATAGGGGAGTTCTTCCCCATTAATTTGGGATTAGGGCACATATAATAACTAGTTCACCTATACAAGGGTAGCCTGGAAGTGGCTGAGTACTCTATGAGGTTTATATACCTCTCCCGTTACTCCAAGAATTTGGTACGATACCCTTTCATCAGGGGACTGACCTTTGATAAGGGACTCCAATGGAAGATCACGGCATCAATGATTTCCATCAGCATCCCAATGTATGCTAGGGTGCTAGAATGAGCTCTATTAGTAGAGTGATTCCTCATAGAGAAAGCACTGATGGTGGGAGCTACCATCGGGCGACATGTGGTCCATTCATTCATAGTAGGTAGTCAAATGATGATGCTGAGGCCAGAACAACAATAAAATTTAGATGATGACTATAGGACTAAAGGTTAGCTATATGATGCTCTGAGGTTAGAGGGAGTCATCAGAGAAGCAATGTATTCTACAAATGTGTTGGGTAGGGTCACATGGATCGTGACTGCAAGACTCACCGAACAGAGGACCAACACACATTCATGGGATAGTTGAGGTAGTAATAGAGACAATAATAGTGTTATCAGATAGGTGGTGGACGTGGAAGAGGATAGGAATGAGTGGTTGTAGGTATGAATAGGTATGAGGTACTACCACTATCTACCCTAGGTGGTCCACATCGAACTCTTGGAGTAGGTGGACAGGGGAATGCAGAACATCAGGCAATCAAGGCTTACAGTCCTGATGTTCCAGAGATGATACGAGTTATGATCTATATCCATTATACATTATCTATAGTTCTTATATAAATAGGTTCTAGTCACTCTTTCCTTGCCACAGACCTTGCTTAGAGCTCATATATTCGATTGAGTCGTTGGATCAATCCTTACAATAAATGACTCCTATTAGATGGGATTTTATGATCACACAATTGTTCCAATAATATGAGCATACTCTTGGAGGCGACAGCCTCGACTTAGATCTCATTGTAGTGGCATTGAGGCCATACAACAAAATTCTGGGTATTGAATGGCTATTAGCAGTTCATGCTCAAATTGACTATTTTAGATGCACAATATGGTGTGTTCACGAATATGGGAACAAACTTTCCATTGTCGATGTGAAGGAAAATGGAAAAGAATGGGGTGTAATTGCTTATATTAGGGTTCAACCAATCACTCGTCATTTGACAAGAATGAACCTAGGTTATGTAGATGAGGTATGCCCACAATTTCCTACATTAGTGGACGAGTACGAGGAAATCATTCCAAAGGATATTCTTGGACTTCCTCCTCACAGAGAGGTATACTTGTACAATGTTCAATATCACAAGAAGTCATTGATATCCTCCCTTAAATATATGATGGCCCTCACAGATCTCCATGAGATGAGGGTATATTCGGAGGATGTGCAGTGTAAGGGGTTCATATGTCCCAACATTTCACAATGGGCATCCCAAGTGTTATCTGCCAAAAAAGGTAGACGAAACCCAGAGGTTATGAGTGGAATTTTGGCATCCACCCCAGGTGACATTGAAAAAAAAATCATCTTCTATAGGAGATTGATGATCTCATTGATTAGTCAAATGGAGTTAGATGGTTCTCGAAGATAGACCTAATTTCAGGTTATCATAAGCTTTGAGTACGAGATGAGGAAATCCCAAAGATGTCATTGAGATATTTCTACTACCACTAGAATTATGTAGTTTTGTCATTTGGCGTAATGAACCCCCCCCCCCCCCCCCCCCCAAAGTGGTCATGGGACTCTCGAATAGGATCTCCCATCCATAATTAGACCAGTTCGTAGTAGTCTTCGTTGATAAAATCTTACTGTATTCAGGGTACGAGGTGGAGCATGTGATACACCTGAGAATGGTTATGGACACAATGCATGAGAACCAACATTATGGAAAGCTCATGAATTGTGAGTTTTGGATATGGTAGTCCCACTTCCGTGGAAATGTCATCTTAGAGGATAGAATTATATTGTATCCAATGAAGATCAAGGTAGTGATTTATTGGGAGCCACCCCATATCCTAACCAAGGTGCATAGTTTACTTGGGTAGGATGGGTACTATCAGAGGATTGTACCTAAATTTTACAGAGTGGAATCACACATGACATTATTGAAAAATAATGTAAAACTGTTCATGTGGATTAAATGATTCTTATATAGATTTCAATAGTTGAGGAATATCTTGATGGGTTATCCTATCTCGAGGATACCAGAGTAGGGAATCGAATAAATGGTGTTCGTTGACACCCTATGAACCATGCTTGGTTATGTTGTGATGTCGGGGAATTTAGTGATTCCTTATAGATACTAAAAAGTTTTACCGCATGATATGAAGTATTTGACTCATGACCTTGAGTAGGAAGCGGAAGTATTTAAACTGAAAATGTAGATAAAATACCCTAAGGTTGAATGATTCATCATATATTATGACCAGAAGAGTCTCAAGTATATATTTTCTCACAAGGAAATGAATATGAGATAGTGACATTGGATAGATTTCCTCCAGGATTATGACATAGATTTAGTCTATACTCATGGGAAGGGGAGACTGGTGGTTGATGCTCCAAAGGGGAGAGGGAGTTCATAGATTCTGAAGGAGTCCTCAAAGTTGTTGGCCTCACATCAAATATCCTTCATGGATAGAGAGGAGATAGATTTTATTCATTCTATGGTAGTTTCCCCTCCACCCTTATAGCCAGTCCGGGAGGTGAACACATGGAGATTCTAGATGCAATACTACACATGCCTTTATTTCCACAGAGCATTCCCTTAATGGATATTCAGATGGTGGGGAGAAATTCATACTTATGAGCATGTTCACTATAGTACCTATGGAATTTTGAGAGGAGGTGTTCAGGGAGTTACATACATCCCCCATAGCGGTACATCCAGGTGTGGGGAATATTTAAAAGGACTACTAACATTAGTACTGGTGGTAGGGGAAAATGAAGGAAGTGGTAGAGTGTGTCCTGAGATGCCTCAATTGTTAGCAAGGGATGACTAAGAAATATGTTCTAGTAGGATTTACACAACCCCTCAAATAAATATAGGGAATTTGGGATGGGGTATCATTGGAATTTATGATTGGATAACCACATATGTCCATGAGGAATGATTCTATATAGGTGATCGTAGACTGACTCACCAAGTCACACCACTTCATACCAATTATAGAGTAGGGTTCAAAAGAGATCATGGGATTCCTCTATGTGCATGAGATAGTTTGACACTATCGAGTCCCATCTATGATAGTCTCAAATCCTGATTAATGTTTTATATCTGTATTGTGGAAGGGATTTTAGGGGGCATTTGGGACTCAACAACGCTTGAGCACAGACATTCACCCACATATGAATGGTTAGAAGAAGTAGACCACACAAACCCTGGAGTACATGTTTCATGATTGATTTCATGATTTTGGTTATAATTGGGAGGAACACCTACAACTGGTGGACTTTCCATAAAATAATAGCTACCAATCCACCATCGGTATGGCATTGTTCAAGGAACGATATGGATGACCACATAGGTCATTGTTATTCTTGAAATACCCAGGGGAGTCAGCACTCAAGGGGATAGAGAATCCAAAAAATACCACTAATAAGGTGTACATCATTTGAGAGTTGATGAATACTATAAAAATCTGAAATAATTCCTATAATGATAGTTGAAATAATCCCTTGGAATTCAAGGAGGGGGGTTATGTATTCTTATGAGTTTCTCCACAATAAGGGATATCTCGATTCGGTAGGGGCAGTAAGTTATCTCTAAGGTTCATCAACCCTTTCCTAGTACTTCATAGAGTGGTAGAGGTGGCATACATGTGGCTCAACCAATATAGTTATAGAGGGTGAACTACGTCTTCCACATATCCCAGTTGAGGAGATATGTGCATGACCCTTCTCACATCATCAACCACAGGGAGATGAAGATTGATGATGTGGAAATATTCATGGTGTACCCAGAGGAGAAGGAGGATCAACATAAGATGATATTTCAGGGATAGTCTATTCCTTTGGTGTGTGTTTGTTGGTAGCATTAGAATCTCATGATGATCATGTGGAAGTGGGAGGCTCAGATTTGTGCTCGTTATCTCTATTTGTTTGATTAACCATTGGTTTACTATTAGGGAAAAAAATACCTGAGGTGTGGTGACTTCAATACACTAGAAATCAATGAAATTATTTTTAAAAATTTAAATGGTATTATTTTGAGGTCAGGAATTGTGACGACATGTGATTCCGAGAAATAGAGTGGCCGGAATGCATTTTTGAACTATTTTAATTTTCATTAAATAATCATCCGACCATTTTTTATAACATTTAAACAAATGAATGGATCAAAAATCCGGGGACACAATTGATCTCTATCATTGGGATTCACCAAGGAAGGGCCTAACATTGACTGAAATGGATTGTTTTCAGGACTTTGAAGAGAAAAATAAAATAACTTATAAAAAGTTATTTTATTATTTTCACTTCATTATTACACATTGAATCTTTAGGGAAGTGGTACAGAGATGAGAAAATGTTTAATCCATTAATGAACCTCGTTAATGAATCAATGTGGAGATGATGCAATGTTCATCGCATCTGCTGTCTTTAATTAAATAGTGATCTATGGTTGATAAACAACCCTTGAATTCCTCTGACGAATGACAAAGGAAAACGATCCAGCGATGAAAGCCAATGAATCAAAAAAAGAAAACATGACACCCATAGAGAGAAGATTCAGGGTCAGAGATTGAAGGTTGATGGCATTCGATTATCCTCAAACAATATCATTTTTCTCAAGTAGGGGTTTAAATATGGGTGATTTTCTATCTTCCCTTCATACTTTCTAATCAACGAATGATGATAAACTTAATAAATAGTTAATCTATATATGATTTTTATATGATGGATTTGGAAATATTATTGTGATATAGATATTGGGAATTTAATCATGGTGATTTAATTTATTCTTTGTAATACAACATCTATAAACAATTCCATGCCAATGTGAAAAAATGTCAATTTATTCATTGGGCATTGTCTGTGATCAAATATCTCTCTCTCCTTGTTCTTCACTGATAGACCCATGAGGTCACATTAGATTTTTTCTTGGGGGATTCTAAATGAGTTTGAACACCTAGAGTAATGGAAAAAATTATGAGGAGTACGATGTACTGACAGTGGCGCACTATGAAACTCGAAATCACCGACAGATCAGAAAATGAACCACCAGAGTATGTCTGGTGTACCACTGCGGAGACCAACGGTGCGACCCGGTGGAACACCATTGTGGTAGTGGTAATTAACATTAGGGTCTATATTGGTGCAGTGGGTACTTCCAATTAGGTACCACATCGGTTCGAACGTCCCCCGGGGTGGGTCACAATGTGCACTAGCACCTGGTCCACACTGGACCACGTGCTAACAAGTGGTTGTCGACCCTATTCAGCAGCAAGGATGTGCGAATTGGATTCCAATGCGGCATTTGGGCTAGAGATATATATGCATGCTGATGAGGGCTCGGCCAATGGAGTGAACCAGGGCACTGGGAGGCCCGGTATAGAGGAGAACCGGCCGATAATGCTGGTCAGACCAGATTAGAAACCAGGACGCTGTACAGCTCATCGGGAAGAAGCTCATCAGGCTTAGTCGCACCAAACCATAGAATATGGATTGGGTTGTTGGCTGACCTATTTGGCTGGACCCACGACTAAAACATGCTAGGTATAGAATGACCCAATAGGACTGGCCATAGGTTTTGGCTGGACCAAGTTTGTCCAGAACCAATTGGGTTAGTTCAGGTCATCCGAATCAGGTTAGGGTCATGCAATCCCTCGGGATGGGTTGGTTCGGGTCGTTCCATCCAAGTCCAACCAGGCCCAGACGCAACTAGCCCCTCTTTATTAAAGGGTTAATATATTTCAACCAGTTTTCTGATTGATGTGATGTCTATGGTGTTGGGACCCTTATAATGAGACTGTCCATTGGGTATACTCTGAGTTTGTTTTATTGGATGTCAAGAAATAATCAATTGCTTGAGATATAGATTCTCCCCTAATCAAGCACATTGGAGACCATGAATCCTATTATTTGATGTGACACGATGGATATGATGATCAGACCTCGGTGGTCACATAGCCGAGTAGACCTTAGTGGTACAGTAGCCGACCGAACCATTGTGGCCCAGTAGCTAAGAGGACCTTCGTGGTATAATAACACAGTGGGCTTCAGTGGTCTAGTAGATGATCGGACCACAATGGTAAAGTTACCGAGCGAACATCAGTGATCGAGTGGCATAACAGACCTTAGTGGTTCATTATCCCAGTGTACCTTTGTGGTCTAGTAGATGAGTAGATCATAGTGATCCAGTAGCTAAGCAAACTTATGTGACTCGTCATTGATGATTCCAATTGTTGTACAAGATGATTCAGCTTTACAAATGATAATCTTACTTTCTATACTTTGTTTAATAGTTGGTGTGATCTATCACTGTGGTCATGCTTTTAAGTCATTCCTTTTTGTTTTGGGGTCCCTACTGAGTATTTTGTTAATATCCCCTACTTGGGTTTCACCTACATGTTTCATGTCTCATGCAGGTGATCAATGCTTCGACGGAGTCCTTGGTAGTAGGGGTCTAGGTGGTGATCAGTTATATGGGATATATGGGCGTACATCTACAGCTACATGATGCTACCCTTCACATACCCTTCAGGTAGGGACTCATGTGGACGGAAAGTGGATGTTGTACATTACTTTTTGGTTTTGGTATTGTATTCCGACCCATTTGTACTTTTATTTTTTAATGTAGTCCCGATAGTTTCCTCCGTGAATGTTGTGGTTTACTTTGGGTTTACATTCCATTGTTTGTGCTTTGTTCATGTGTATAGGTTTAATGGAAATTACTTCCAATTTTTTTGGGGTATATTCCTACTCTGTTCTAGTCTCCAATAAGTGGAATATGGATGGCGGGTTTGGGGTAGTCATGACATGGGCCCCAGGGGAGCGGTCATGACATGTTGAGTTACACCTACCTCTTCTAATATTTCCTTAGATAGATCAGGTCTACTAATTATTATTTCTCTAACATCATCCCACCATTTTATAGTTATGTACTTATTTCTAAAAGTATCCATCCAAATGCTTAAGTGAAATATATTATTAAAGGAAACATTTAATAGATGATGGTTTGGATCACAACATCCTTTAAAAATTGATAATTGAATATCAACAAATCCTCTATTATATGAATTATACTCTCAGACCAACCAAAATTATATGGATTTTATGAAGTACTAAAATAGATCTTCTAATCTATATTGTTAAAATGACTTCTATAGAACATCTTGGAAAACCTCATATTTTTATTAGATATAATAAAATGTGGAACATCATGAATCCACACTAGTAACGTAATATATATCATGGAATATTGGTCAAGGGTGAAATATTCATTGATAGTAATAAAGTGTGCTAAAATAATAAGGTAATCACCTAAAAACATTAAATAATTATTTCATTCACATGTTTTGGTGAGTTTGATAAAAAAATATTTGGGGTTATTTTCATATTCTCATATAGGTGTTGGATATGGTTGTAAAATCCCCTTATAATTATTTCCCTTAGCCGTAACTTGTTAACATTAAATGAAGAAATATACATACCCCAAAACATCTCTTTCAGTGATGTGCCACCAGAAATGATATTCCATGACGATATATATCTTCATTATTCCGAGATGAATAGATAATGATTGGAAATTATCTTCTTCCAAATGCTCTTTCTTCTAGTTAGGTATTCATGGGACACATTCTCAGTTCATGAAATTTATCATTCTACCATAATCGAGTTTGATCTCATTAAAAATTATCTCTATATTTTAATCTAAAAATATTCATTCTACAACACTTTATTCTTCACATGTATAGATAGTTATGTTGAGTGGATCCTCATTTATCCCAATATCATATTAGTTTGGATTATTAACCACATCTATGTACTAATAATTTTTTAGTGATTATAGTTTTCCTATGTATCTAGGTTTATTTAATATCTAAAGACATTTTTATCTAATTCATGTTAAAATTTTAAATTTTATATATAAGAAAATTATATTCATCTTTAATTTTTATGTAAAAATAAAAAATAAATTTTTAGATGGCGGAAAATTAACCGAATCTGTATATGTTTCTCAGTGACATTGTAGTTTTCAGCTTAATTCCAACTCTGTATTATGTTGATATTTCATGATATTGTACTCATGCTCATGTGGAACATGTCACTTTAGATAAACTATAATCTTATAATCTAGAAGATATTATTTAATGATTGATTTGTCTGAATAGAATTTCAAACAATATGTTAAAACATTTCAGATACATTATAGTTAATAGATTTTGATGGCTATTATTTTTTATTGATTATATGGGATAAAAATATCATAATTGTAGGAGATATGTTGTGATGGATATCCAAGAGATTTATCATTATTTATATAATATTCATGGAAGGATAAATTGGTTGTTTAAATTTTTATTAAATTAACCAATGTTCTGTGTTGTTTCATCCAAAAATTGTTTTTATATAGATTATAGTTGCTTTTATTTTTAGACATTAACAAGAGTTATGTATGTTTAATTGATGTGATTTCTTGTATATTTAAATTTATCAAAATTAACTAAATATAATCCTTTTGGTAATATTCTTAATTCTATTGTTAATAATGCCCGAATAATCAAAGATGATTTTAATTATAGTCTGTATAGATCTTCAAAATGTTTTTCTCTATACTGATCTCCAAGCATGGTTTCATCCATATTGTGGAATTGGATGGACCATATTTTTATTTTTAAATAAGGTTCATTATCCCTATGTTTTTTTCATTGACCCGTACATTTAATTGAATATGAACCTAATATTTATTCTACCAAAGTGGAGATCCACAATGTTTTATGTTGCGGTGAATTTCCCTGGGTACATTTCAAGATGTCACATAGTTTCTAATTATTGGACAATTAAGAAGATGTTTCACTAAAGGTTGAAATTTATGTATATTAAACTATTACTAAAACATCACATGCTGATAATAGCGTACTCATATGTGTTATTGTATTGGAATGATCAAACTAGTATGGTTTCATATTATAGTTCAAATATAATGTATCATCACACCATCCTTGAAATGAACAGAAAAAAGGAAAATTTTGAACATATTTTCTAGATGGAAAAAATTTCATGGTGTTTTCCAAGCTTGTATGATGTCTTTTATCGGGAACATATGCTCATTAATCTCACCCAGATCTTATTCAGTATGGCTTCCTCACATGAAAATTTAATAGGAATATGGATATGTACAAGAGCATGGGAATGGATAATGTATGCCTCATATTATAGAGGTTGTAACATGAAATGATTATATAATATGAAGGATTTCTAAATAAAATGTAACTTTATGAAGACTCTTCTCGTTGGAACCAAATGAATAATATTAGCATGCATTTGGAACATGTAATCTTTCCTCGATATAGTAGTCATCTTTGGAACTCATGTTTTTTTCATACTATAATTCTCATCACTATAATGTGAATTAGAAGAATCATATCAATATATAGTGAAAACTAAATTGATTAAAGTGTATAGTATGAAATAAAATAATGTACATTGCAATTGATTTAATATAATTTGTACAATATTATCAAGTGTTTTGATTGGTTCAAACAATTCATCTTAGGATACGTTTTATTGGGTTCTCATATCAATATTTGATTATAAATTATCCTTGATTTATTAATAATAATTTACTAGTTAAGTTTGGATCATTATATTCCTGCAACACGTATTAAAAATTATCTATAGACTTCCATTTAGAATGATAAAACTTATGATGATTTTTTCTATATTCTTGTTAATTTAATATTCTACCTTTTTATCTATATTATATCAAAAAGTTTGTCCTTTGGATAATTTATGATTAAATAAAATAATTTTTTTCTATGATATTATTATGATTTTAGTGTAGACTATGAAAAGAAAAATAATATTATTATTTCAAATGACATTATCTAGATAATTCAGATGACTCCATATCTATAAAATCAAAATGTTAGAATTTTCATTTGTATGATTTTTCAGAATTTTAGATATAATTATGAATGGGTTTAAATGATGTCTGAAAATATTTCAAATGATGTATAAATTATTAAATACTTATTTTTTTTTCAAGAATTGATTTTTCAAAATATTCAATTGTTTTGTATTATTATTTATAAATGATTGTTGACATAAGTAATGAGTGAAATTCTTCTATGATTTTCATGGAGATATTTGTAAACAATCTCGACTCTATATAAATTAAATTTATGAAAGAATGGGAACCACTACACCAGCTATATATTTTTAATCTCTTTAAATATTTATGTCATGATAAATAATGGATAGATGGTTAAAAGACATATGAAAATAATGTTTTGAAATTTTTTCATAATATAATTCATTTTTTTAAAGATGAGAAAATATTAATATTTATATTATTATTCAATAATGTTGAAAGGAACAAAATGTCAAGCAAAAATATTTTATTTTGTTACTATATCTAATTTATTTTAGAAGCATATGTGACATTGAAAATTTTAATTACTACTTCATTTTTTGAATTTTTATAGAAATATGTTAATTTCTTTTGTCACTATGTGTCAAATTTATTACAAAATTCAATATATACTATCATTTTATTGATGTGTTGAATATTTTTACCTAGTTATGGTGTAGTGTAAGAATAAAATATTAATGTTATATATAAGGAAACTCAAAGTCCCAAAAAATCAATATTGTATGCTTTCCGTAGGCTCAACATAGTTTTCTAAGTCCTCAAAAAATAACCTTATTTGATAATATCACTATGCTCAAAGAGTGGAATTTTTTGGGTTGAAATAAACATTTTTTTTCTCCAAACCACTATACATCACCATTTCTAGTTCATTTCTATATTTCCAACTGTATTAATTTTCTATAAGTGTGTAGAATATGATAGCTTTATTTCGAGAGGGGAAATTTAAATATATCATTATTTTTGAAATGAAAAAAACAACCCCTATTCTATTATTATCATCACCAACCATCAAGGGGTATTAATTGTTAGGATCTAATGGATATAATTATTTTTTCTCCTTCAATCCATAATAGGCGATCTTGGTAATAAAAATTAACAATGGATGATGTTATAAATGTAATGTATATAAATTTTTCTTCTCGTTTTATTAGTTATAATTATGGTGCCTAGACAACATAGATTAATATTTTTTTGATGAATCATGGAATAATAATTTTCTTGAATGTTTTCAATCCTTATGAATTTCTAAAAAGAGAACTGAATAAGTGGAATGATTCTCATAAAAATAATCATAATAGTAATTCATGAGATATTAATGTATATTTTTTGGAATTAAAAACAAAAAAATTAAATTGAGTTTCCTAGTGTCATAAAACATATCAAGTGAAGAGAAAAACATAATTTACTAATAAAAGAACTGTGAATGTTAAAAAACTATGGTAAAATATTGTTAAATATAAATTTTATACATTCAGGATCCACAAAGATGAAAACATTAATATGATGAATGAGAGACTGATAGAATTCGTAAATGATGTTTCTTCCTTGGGAACCCCAATTCTTGAACTTGATCAGACATCAAATATACATTCAGTTTTACCTTTGAATTAGAATGGGATATATTTTTTTCTTTTTGACAATCCATATCAGTGAAAATTTTAAAATGAAATAACTGATTGGAACGTTTATCATTTATGAACCTGAGAATCATAAGGAAATTAAAAATAATATTTATACCAAAACCAAAAATATTTCATTAAAATCAATAAAGGATAAATTTTCAGATTTAGATTCTAGTTATTCGGGTTTATTTGGTAATCTATCATAACATTCTAAAAAAATTCCTATGATATAAAAAAATTGAATGTGTAAATTCAAGAAGAATAAATTTATAGAAATCATATACATCATATATGATAAAAAGGATATTTTATACCTGACTACCTTTGATTAAACCACAATGGAATGCTGATTAAGAATGAAAAGATAATAATTACATGAAGGCTACTTGGATTTAATCTAAATATTCACCAAATAAATATACTTCAAACTCTATAGATGAACATGAAAAGAAGATAAATTTATGTCTTATTTCACTTTATCATAATGTATAATCCTATTTATCTCAGAGATCTAATTATGAAAATTATTCATTTAAAGATATTAATGATTTTTTATTATTAACCTATAAAACATTGACTCCTTAATGAATGTGAATAGAAAAATAATAAGATATTTTGATTAAATTTTATTAAAAAATAATGATATTTAATATAAATTAGCAATTTAAGTTGTCATTATTCCAAAATAATTATGTTCTCGGGAATATAATATAATAGAGTTATTGGATGAAATTGATTCATTAAAACAAGATACGTGATAATAATGGGGGATAAATATTTGAATAATATTCCTAGAAAGAATATAACCCTTAATGTAAATATGGCCATTTTTATAATTGGAAAATTTTTAAATTATATATAAATTATTTAATTTCCTATTCGTAAAAATAAATAATTTTTATAATTACAATTTTTTTATGGTATTAATGGACATTATGATAGTGAATATTATTTTATAAATATTAAATTTTGTGTTGTTAAGCATACTCATTATTAAAAAACAATATAAGTTTATAAATTATAAATTTCCACTAAAAATACACATATTGGATACCTATGTATTTATTTTATAACACTAATAGACCCAAAAGAATATGGGTTCCAAAAAGAGCATGTTTCTAATATTTTACATCTTTTAAAATTTTTACTTATTTGTTATGTCATTAATTGAAAACATGAATTATACGTAGATTTATTTTATTTTAAAATTATTGAAAAAATTCGAAGTATTTTATTATATAAAATGAATGATACAGGTATGTCTAAATATTTAAAGACAAAAAGTGTTTTATTTTTATTTATATATTTAATATACTATCAATTTTAAATCAGGGCGAAGGAATTAAAATATTTCTATCTATTTCCCTCTACATTTCTCAATTTATATCATTTAAACAGTCTATTATTTTATCTATTCAATTAATTCCTTAATTAATATTATCAGATGATGACCAATATGAATTGTTTTTAAAATTCCATGTTGACATTTTTTAATCAAATAAAATTAATTTTACTCATAATGATGTGTTTTAATGACTTGTTATTTAAATTACCTTACTATCAAAAATTAATTTTTTATTTTTTGTGATAAAATATTAAATTATTAGATATTAATGTTTTAGTCATGAGTATAAGTGAAAAAATAATTATATTAAAATTATAGTAAAGCCTTTTCTTTTAATTCCATGAATATCTTAGATATGCATGTTTGGTATTAGCAGGGGTATCATAATATTATAACCTGTGTATAAAAATTATATCATTATGGAATGATTTAACATTTTTGGTACATATCATAACTCTTTTCATGCCCTATTATATTCATTAAAAAAATTACATGTTTTGGGAACATTTATTATAGAATTTTCTCATTCTGAATGAATTATGAATTAAGGGGGATTAAACAATTTTTTATCTATTGAGAATTTATATTTCATGTTTTTCCAATTCACTCATATTTTTTATCCTTGGGAAGAAGGGAAAGAGAGATTTTGGGTAGGTAGTTTTCTAAAAGTGTAAAAAAATTTAGTGGATCTGAGCCTTTTCTATTCTCATGTTGGTTTTTACAATTAATTCAACCCCTTATTTAACAAATAATTTTTCTTATAGATGTAATAATATTTCTCTCCTTGTTTTTTGTAAATATTTTTATATTTATTGGATGAATATTCCATTATTCCATTATAAGCATAAGAATCACAAATTCATTTGATTAGTTAATGTAAAAAAAGTATATATCAATTGTTTTATATGGGAAGAATTATATTTAAATTTTATAAATTTTTCAACGGAATTATTGTTTTCTATGTTAATGTTACCTCAATATATTACTAATATGTCTATATATATTTCTATAATTCACGTTAAAAATTTCGTTATGGATATAAATAATAATTATGAAAATTTAATTCAACCATAAGTAAGTTGTAAATTATAACATTGTTTCTCTAAAATCTCATTGAATTTGTGGTACAAATTTTAAGACTTTGTACTATATTGACAATTATTGGATACTTTTTCTCAAAGATTACATGATATAAGAATGTATGAATTTTTTAAAACATGGGTTGATGGATTTATAAGATAATTTTCCTGATTTTGATTATTTTACAAGAAATATGAAAAGGTTGTTTTTATGATCAATAGATTTTATGAAGTTATGTGATATTTCTAATGAGATTTAGTTTTTCTTGATAATTCTCAATTATATTTTTCAATAATAGTAAGAGATATGGAATTATGATTATGGTTGTTCGTGATCCATATGTACATTTATGAAATTAACAAAATATAAATCTAATGGTAATATCAATGAATATATTTTAAAGTCATCAAAAAATTAATGAAATTCATAATTGTGGTTAATAAATATAATCAAATATAGAAATCACTATATTAATCCCCATGTAAGGTTCCATATGATAATTTGTATTGTATGAACCATAATTTTAACATGATATTATGGGTTATGATCTATAAATTTTGTGTGTTGACTACTAGATTACATCTAAGTTGAACCTCACATTTCATTGGCCAATGTGAAGCTCAACCTGCTTCATATTACTATGATTTTTTTTGGGAAGATTAAAATTGGGAAATATCTTTTTCATTCCCATATATTATATATGATGTTTAATTATAGTTTAATGTTTATTCCTGATGAACTATAAAATTAAATTATCTTGTATAACATAACCTAATCAAATGTGTTTTGGTTTTAGATTGTTACACGGATAAATGATTTATGATGTAAATCAAATAGACAGTATCATCACAACATCAATATAGTGAAATGGAAGACATAATGTTTTACATTTTTTTCAAGGTAGAAATATTAGAATGGTTTCATCCTTGCATGAAATTCATCGATCATTATAAACATGATCCCATGCATCACACATAGATATAGTTCAATAAATCTTAATTGAATAAATATTTAATAGGTATTCAATGTCATATAGGAAATAGGGAATTCACTGTACATTCCACATATTCTAAAGCAAACAAAACAGACTAATTCCTTGATGTGAATGATGTCCCATTCAACATGAACTCTAATTAGAGTAATCGATTTTGAACTGAATGAATAATATCCAACATGAATTTGGAACATAAAATCATACCCTCATATTGAATTCCTAATTTGAACAAATGCTGGGTTCATACTATAGTGTTATTCACAACTACATTCATTACTAGATTCATTGCCTTCAACAGTTCAATAGAATGTGAAGAATATGTGTTTTATAAAATAGATAATGTGGCATTGGACATCAGGAAATATAAGCTTCACAATATTATTAAGAATTGAGTTTTATTGAAAAAATATCCTAATTATATACTACATTAACCCAGTTTTTATATTTATTTTTTCTATAATCATTTCCATATATTTCTTTATAATTTATCAGTAGTATTTTTTCTATTATATTACAATTATAACAATTTAAATTACTACAATGGGTTTCATTTATAATTACCAAATATTATGATACTATCCTTTTTGATATTCTTGGTATTTTATGTCCTAGTGTTTTTATCTTGATTCTTCCTGGTAGTTTTTTAGGTGGTTAGTTTCTCTTAAAATTAAATGATTTTGGTTGAATATGTTGTCACTTTTTCAGAATTCAAAGCGGAAAATTTCAAATTGTTTTTAATGTTATTTTTTAGATAATTAGGATTACTCCATTTTATTTCATTTCAAATATTTGAACTTACTTATGGTTGTTGTTACAAAATATTAGGAACTGATTTGACTGAGTTGTAAAAATATTTTAATGAATTTAAATGTAATATAAAATTCACTTAAACTAATATTTCACATAAAAATATATCTAATTAAATAATGAAATTCTTTCGAATGCTTCTATTTGAATATTATTTTTCTATATAAAGATTACAATAGTGCTCTTATTTTCATGGAGATAGATATGATATCACTTGAATCAATATATTTTTGAAATTTTGAAAGAATAAGATCTATTAGAACTATTGGATAATTTACTTATCTGTAAATATTTAAATTTCTATTTAATGAAGGAATGGAGAGTTAGAAATCTTACAGAAATAATGTGAGGGGAAATTTTAATATTTTTTTGACATTTGATGAATAGACAATATTTCTTTGTACATAAAAATTTTATCAAGGTTAAAAAATTATAAGTCACAAATAACGCTATTTATTTAATATATATAATTATTTGATTATAGAATCATAAATTATATTGATGATTTTATTTACTTCTTCAGTTTATTAAATATCTTCTACATCATTCATTTTCTATTAAAACTTTGTGTCAAAGAAATTTCAACAGTCTATATCTGATCCTTTTCTAATACAGTGTTGAATACATGTACTCAATCATAGTGAAGTGTTCACATCTTATACTATGAATTTGATATATAGGTTTTATATAAAAGGGAATTATTTAACTATAAAGGGTTCTTCTAATGTTTCAGCATCCTACACATGGTTTTCAATGTCCTCAAAAAATGGAATTCTTTATGAAAATCCCCAAACTTAGAGAAAGAATTTTGGTGTAGTGTACTATGGGATTTTGTCCATACCACTATAAATCATCATTATTGACTATTCAATTTATTTATTTTATACTTCATTACTCAAAATATATAGTTAATGAATATATTAAATTAATTTAAGAAGGAAAATTTAAATTTTGCATGAATTTTAAGGGGACAAAATTCTCCCCCTCCCTCTGTCAATATAGTTTTTGATAACAGGCTGAAAAATAATTTTCGGAATATAATATTTCTCCCCTTACATTAATATTTCATGTTTAATCCATTAAAATTACATAACTATTTTATATTTATGATCCTCATCATAGATAATATATCATGATCCTTTCAACTCAGAGCATTATCCACCACATTTCATTTAAAATGGTTGTAATGTATTATGAAATCATAATCCTTAATTAAATCCATCCATCTTCTCTAGAGAAAATTGAAGTATTTATTTGAAAATATTTACTTATAAATATTATAAATATTATATATGTCACACCTTTCTCTATTAATATAATTCATCTATATCTATAATTCAATGATTACCTCTAAGAACTATATATCACGAGTCAGGTAATATTAATCATGAACCCTAAAATGCATTATCATTGAATCTAGCACAATATTATTCAACATAAGAACAGATCTCATCCCATTAATTTATCCATCATTGTAAAAAATCTCTTCTCCACTATAGGGTAGTGTCATCATAGGTTTACTGTCTAACCTTCACTTTAATTCACTAATTTTGATTCAAATTCACCAATTTAATAGAAATTGACTACCTTCCAGGTTAACATAATTAGTGGATTGTATAATAATCAGATATCCTCAACAAACCATCTATAATATTTGGATAATTAATGAAACTCACAAATCTTTGATGTAGTGGTTTATATGGGAATCTTTCTTATAAATTCAATACTTAATGGATGCATAGATATGCACTCTCTTGATATTATATGGCACAAAAATGAAACAATATGTTTCCAAAATTACGATGTGGTTAATTTCATAAAAACATTATCCTTCTTTATTGCCTTTAGTATAATTCTCAAGTGATTTTAATGCTCTTACTTGATGTTGGAAAATATATGAAGATAACATATAAAAACAACCACAAATTGGTCAAGGTATTTAGTAAAGACTTTATTCATTAAATACATAAATGTTGTAGGATAATCCTTAAGAAAAAAATTTTCAATATAAATTCATAATTTAAATACCTTGAATGAGAGACTGTCTTAGGAAAGTCTTCCATTTTCAACCTCAACTAATTTGATACAGATCAATGATAAGTCATATAATTAAAAATAATTTTATTACAATGGATAAAATAGATAATCAGTTGATATAAATACACACATATCCTTTAATTTTATCATGTTAGGTTACTAATAAATGATATAGTGTTTGATTGATCTGCATTTCCTCATAATAAAAATAAAAGGTTCACCCAATGATAAAGAACATGGATTAATTCTTCCATTATCCAGATACATATGATTTTTCTTGTTTAATTACTCTAGATAAATAATTTTCAATATATATGGTGTCCTTGAAATTGGTGTAACACCAGATATGAGTTATCTAAAAAATGTTACTTCTTGAAAAAAAATATATTATATATCCTAACATTAATAGAAAATCGTTGGTTAGGTGAGATTATAAGGCATTATGTCCCTAAAGAGAAATTGATACGGGGTTTATATAATAGAAATAAATCCATTCCCAAACCACAGAAAATAAACTACATGGATAATAATATGACTTATAGGATGCACATTCTAACAAAATTCAATCAGATGTGATTCATAGACATGAGAATTGATCATCATAATTGTTACATCTTGGTACAATTGTTTAGTACTAATAAACCTATATTTAGATCATGCGTTGGAAGGGTTTCATTTAGGGAATATTTTTGAGAATATTTTGATATTTTGAAGGGATTTGTACTTGTCATAGTTGTAAGAATATTTTCCCAAACCATGTTCCCAGTTTTTGGAATCATGGAAACCCAGGTAGTGATGGTTTTCATGGTAGGTGCATGGCTTGACAAACCATGTAACCACCAAGGATAAACTATGAAACCCATCTAGGAGGGGGATAATACTAGGGAACATGGTTTTTATAGAGACCCCACCCTTTTACATATAACATTACATGATTTTAATCAAAATTATATATCAGAGTACAAGCCATGGATCAAAAATTCTAGTCTCTTGGAAGACTAGGTACAAAATCAAACATTATAGAAACAAATATTTATTTAAAGTTCTTATTGAGCTCTTATATTAAATTTTTCTCATAAATATACATAGGGTTTTCTAGGTTAAACATGAAAAAATGGATGAGAAAATATCCTAGTATGGGAAAAACCATAAGAACACAACATTACCAAATGGGATAGAGGGGTTGACTTGTTGATATAAATGGAACATTACATATGAAATCCTAACATATAAACATGGGATCATTTACACATGGAATCATAGAAATGTGGAAGAAAATATAATACATCAGTTTTGTACAATTCACGTCTCACCACCAAGACTGTTACCCATAGTACCACAATCCAAGGCTAACTGCCAATAACGTTTCACAAAGTAGCACAAGCCAAGGATAGCGGCCAACACCATCACACATAAAATCTCATTAGACTGAACTTTACCTAATGCATTTGAGAACTACCTAGATGAACCCAACTTAAATTTCATGAATATTTTTTCCACACAATTAATCATTCATAATAAACCATACTTAAACATTAAGGTTACCCATAGAATTAATTATGAACCAAAATGATGACATAAATTATAACCAATTGGCGTATCATGAAAGTGTCCATGAAATAATGAAAATAGAACATAAATTTATTTTCATTAAGAAAATTATGAATATTTCATGGAAAGATATGTGAAACAGAGATGAAAACCTATTGGAATTGTATTTGATAAATTTTAAAATTCAAAACATTCTTGTACGGTTTGAAGAAAAATGCTTTAGAGAATTCAATATAGAAAAGGGAAAAATCTATAATATAAAACCAGAAGTGAAGCCATAATATTTTCCTAAATATAGACTGATTTTATAAATAAAATGGTGTATTAAAATAGAGGATACAATTCACTTGAAATGGGGTAAAATGTTTTCAGAATATCCCTTCAAATGAGTTTCCTTATTTGGAAGTATTGAGGAGGGAAACACTTAAAATCATTTATATCCCCGAAATGGAATATAGGATGTATATTGAAACGTGGTTTTATAGTATATAAATATAATTTTTAGGTTTTAGAATAAAATAAAATACAACTTCATTTGGGTAAAAAGAATTATAGAGCATCCAAATTGAAGAAATGTTGTTCAGGTAGAATTTGTTAGGGGTTATCGGCATGGTATTAGGTGTACTTAAGAGAGATTAATGAGAGAGAAAGGGATTTCTCATCACTTATACATCATGAGGCTCATATGATGGATATTATAAATCATTCCTCATGAATAGTTATTACACATAAAATAGGATAACATGGAGGGGATTCTGGAATAAGAGTGAAATGGAGAGAATCTATTACATTAAGTTCGATGGTGCTCTCTACTTGATATTAATGACCAGAATAGTAAAATTATGTTCATTAACTAATAAATCAAGAAAATATTATATATTTAACATATTTTTTATAATGTTATTAGTTCATTTATATCCATTTTCTTTGGTTAAGTGGCTCAATTTCATTGTTCGGGTATGTTTTGGTTTTCTTGGTTTTAATGATCGGTTCATGTTCCGAAAAAACTGTATCATGAAGGTGGTAGTCCATAATTGAAGTTATATTTTATAAAATAAAATCAATTATTATTTAAGGTTAATAACTTAATTTGGTTACTTGAAGAGAATTTTAATCATTATATAAAATAGTAGTGACATCTTTTTGGGTTAATTGGCAGGTTTTAACCACAATGAACGTGTTTTGTTTTTTAAACCCAGAACCATGTGTAAAAAATATTCCATAACGAAAGACGAGTAATAATAGATTTATTATTGTTGTTTTAAACAATGAAAAAAGTATAATGACATGAAATGATGACATAACAGAAGTTGTATACACATTAACCATGAATGTAGTAAACTAACACATCTTGGAGGGTGTCTTCACTATTAAAATAAAATAATAGTAAAAGAGGGATAATAATAACTTATTCTATTATCATAATAAAATTTTGGACGATTTAAGGTACTGGTTTTTTAATAGCATTTGGATGAGGAGAGTTAATGATATAAAAGAAAACAAATGAACTTGATAAGAAAAAGAATGAAATGAAAATAAGAATTTACCTCTTCAATCCAAATTCCTTGATAGCCATAAAAAGGTGAAATGATTTTGTATTTTGAAAATACTATGGGATTTCGTATGTGGGGGAGGAGATTGAGAAGGGATTTGGGTGGAATATTGGCAAGGAATAATACTTGAGATGAGTGTAGAGAAGAGGTAAGGATGGGTGGTATTTATTTTGGAGGGTAAGAGAGTTTTCATAATATTATAATTATTAGTTTATTAAATTTTATAAGAAAACCAATAGTGATGATTCCATGAACATCAATAGTAATACATTCATGTGATTTTGAAGAAATGCCAATTTAAATCTTCTATGTGTCTTTTATGAAGAACAAATTTAGGTTTTATAATTTATTGTGAATTATTATATTTTCTTATTCATTAAAAATTCTAGTATTTTTGAAATTTCCCAAAAATTAACACAATCAATTTTTCAACATGTATAATCTATAAATAAAACACATTTTTCAGAAATATTATTTAAAAAATGATTAATTTTATATTTAATTTAAATCATAAATTACTTTAAAATTTGAGATTTTAAAAAATTTATTTTTGTATTCCATGATATAGGTATATCATACTTCTGCATGAATATTACTTATATATTTATCATAGGTAAGATTAATATTCATTAGGTTATGTAACTATTCATATGTTCATATTAATATTCATAAGGGTATGTTACAATTCCCCAAAAATCATGTTTTTGTTATCGGAATCGAAATGACTTACTGATCACAACCGTGTATGTCAGAATTTTGAAATTCAAATCACATAATTGAAAAGCATATGTTTAAGGGTCACATAGCACTTATTAGTTCATTATGTTGTTATTTATTGTGATTATATAGCTTAATAATATGAAGTAAATTTCCATTGAAAACTTTGGGACGTTACAGTTTGTCTAACCGAATTTCCCTGGCTTATAAATAGGGCACATTATTTTAAATTAATTATGAAATTAATTAAAAAATATTGAAGCCCCATGTTTCCCCTACTTAGTCCTAACTCACTATAACATTATGTCCTAGGTTTTAAGGGTGACAAATAAAAATTTTTGGTTCCTTGAAAACCCTATTAATGTGGATATATGCTTGGTGATGTTTTCTCAATCAATTCGAGATAAGTTTCATATTCTTTTACTTTATCTCATACTCTCTCCTATCTCATCCATAGAGTTTAAAGATATCTCTATTATTTTAGGATCTAAAATATGTTTTTTTATATCTTGAATATAGGTTTTACTATCAAATATTCATTATCTTTGTTCTTTATTGTTGTTTCTCATTATGTTATTTTTAATTTTTATCCCATGATCCCGTGGTTGGCGGTTATTTCTAGGTTTGGCCAAATTTATTTAACCCAAAATGTATTTATTTATATAAAATCTCATTTAATTATGTTGATAAATCATATTTTTATTAAATTTGGGATTTGTATTGGATTTGGTATGAAATTAAGGAAAAAACCTAATTCCATTTATGTGGGGTGTGTTCATAAAAATAGATGGAATATTTGAAAAATAATTTTTGAAATTAAATTTAGGAATCTAAATTGTTGAATTAAAATTTTGAAATTGGTTTTTTAATTTTTTTCCCAATTTTTTCTATGTAGAAATATCCAAAAAAATTATATGATCCCTATGGGTTTTTCTAGGAAATACCATGATTTTACCAACAAACCATTTTTGTTTTTATATCAAAATTGGAAAATTGAAATGGTGAAATGAGTAAAATTATTTTTTGAATAGTTTTAAAATAAATTTCTCAGCACTGAATATTGTTAGTTCACATCCAATATGAGGAAGATTATGAGTTATTCATGACAACACTCTACTGATGATTTCCAACACTAACAATACATATGCACTAGGTCACATCCACGATGGCATGGTGATCAGTTTCTCTTTGACCAGTGTATGAAGGAATTTTTTACAAATATTTTTTTGATAACTATTCAATTTAGAGTGAATCTCGTAATCTAAAATTTCTATTCCTTTTAGAATATGAACATGATTCTAATTATTAATGTTTTGATATATATATATATATATATATTATTTTTATTGTAAACTATTTTATAAATTCCCTGTGAATGTATAAAAAATGATTTATATAATTTTTTTTATTAATCCGTATTTTTTATTTTACTTCCATTAATTGAAATGTGAAGGATGGTTTCATTTAAAAATTATTTGAAAATCCATACATGTTTTTTTCAAATTTAAATATATATTCAATTAATAATCTATGATATCCTCTTATAAAATTCATGGTGGGACCCTATTTTGATTTTAACTCACACCCTACTTGTTTTAAATCTGTTTGTAAATAATATGTTTTCTAAATCTGAGCATGGTTAATGCGCCAGATTGATGTGGTTCGTGTTGTACTTCCTTGTGAGTGTAGATTTGTATCTTATTTGTACATGGGGTTATTATCCTTTTTGGGTGGTATTTTTTTCACCTTTGGGTTTGTAATTCTATTTGAAAAGTATTAAATTTCTTCCTCTCGTGTTTTCTTTTGTGCATACTAACTTGTTTATATTTCATCTATTTTGTTTGAGTCCAATGCACAACCACTTTAATATAGAGTGATGATAGTTTCTGGTTTCTAACCCATGGGGATCAAGAATTTCATTCAATATATGTTAGGACATGACTAATTATTAGGGTACCATGGTTTTTGGTTGGTTCATGATAAATTGGTATCATATGTTCTGGTTAAGAATCTTGCCGTCATCTAAGAATGTAGTTTGAATAATCGTATTGGGACATAAGAGATATCATTGACTAAGTATGCGACCATAAATCAACACAAAAAACCTTAAGACACTATATGTTATTCTGGAGGGACATATTGGGGATTAGTTTTATACTTTTCCATGGTTTTTATTTGAATAGTAAGAAATCAAAATCATGTTTTATTATCTGTTGGGGTTATTTTCCCTTGTATCTCCATTTTACTGTTAATCTAATGTATTTAATATTATATTTTGATGTTGTGAAGCATTATCCCTTTGACAAGACATGTGAGTTAGATCTAGGTGGATGCTTTTGATAAAGTGTAGTGAGAAAATCCCCCCAAGGGATAATATTTGGTCAAAGTTATTTTCCATGATGTCCTACAATTGGAAATATCACATGTACCCATTCTCATTCAAGCTCCAACTTTATAACCCCATAGAGATGACTTTATGATTCATGATCAATATTTTCTTCCCCATAATCCACTAGTATTCCATGTCTCTAATAATTCTGAACTGGTTGAGGATTGGTTAACAATAATCATTCATCAATTTGAGTATATAGAAAAATCCGAAGAGATCACAGTCATGTGAAGAACCATCATGTCAGAGGGACCTAGAAGGATATTGTGGGAAATGATGGTTACCACAAAATATAATGAGGGACTACATTATAAAGGATTCCTTGTATTTTCACCAACTAATTCCGTCTAGAGTCTATGTTATTGAGAATGGATTTAAAGTTTTTAAAATGTGAGTATCAATATAAAAAAATGATTGAATATAAATATCATTTTTATTAACACATGTACTTTACACTAGTGATTGTATTGATTTGGATGATTAAATAATGATGGTGCAATATAGACATTAATATGATATTTTTTCTATGATTATCAAGATGAATTTCACTACTTAAGCGGATGTACTTGGGAGACAAATGATGGTTTAAATGGACCCGGTTGGAATGTTTTGGTTGATAAGAGATCTTAATTGTCTTAGTGGGGTTTTAGTTAATTTATATAAAAGGAATATGAAAGGTTATTATTCTCTTTGTGGTTCTTGACATTAATGTTGTTCATGACCTCCTATAGTTCATGGAAGATAACGTTGTATTTTTCAATAGTGTGGAATGATGGGAAATTCAAAATAGGTTTTCACTAAGGAACCAATGATATGTGGTTCTTTATATGATCATGAATCTTTTATAAGGTCTTCTATTTCAATTCCACTCAACATTGTGGAATGGGGTCATGAACGCCTAATAAAACTGTGGAAAAATCAATTACATCCTGGGAAGCGGGGTTTCATCTATAGACATCTGGATTAAAGGATCTTCATATAGTGCATGTATCCCTAGAGGAATAAGATATAGGTCCATCGACTGTGAGTGGTACCATAACTATAGATTCCTCATTATTGAACAAATTAGTTGTAATTGCTGAATCTCAATTTCTTATTTCATCTCATATTGTGAATCTTTGTAATCATCTGTTGTAGTTTGTATCTACTGTGATTGATATTTCCCAACCCATTCGAACAAAGACAGTGTTGTGTCTCTATATTTCAGATTTTTTTTCTTATTTTCAGATATTAAAACTATTTGGAGTCTTTTGGTTCTTTACATGAAACTACTAGATGTCATTATTTGGATTGATTGGATAATATCAAATAAGTCTTATATTTATTTTTACCTTTGACATTTCTCCATGACTAAAATCAATGAGGTGTGTCATATCATTCAAGTAGAATAGGACCTGAGGTCAATTAGAGATGGAACATCTAATCAAGAGTTATGGATTGTAATATTATTGTACGTTTTTATTTTTAGTGGTAATCCTATGAGCAGTTACCACCCCTAGTCTTTATTGAGATTCTTGATGTGTTCCATTATATATTTTTTGGTTTTCCACCAATAAGGGATGTTTAGTTTTCAATTAACATAGTGCCTAGTAGTCAACAAGTGTTTATCGCTTCTTACTGCATGTCCCCATATGAAATTGAATAGTTTATTTTTGATTAAATGATCTTCTAGAAAAAGGCTTTATACACCCCGAGTGTGAGACCTTTGGTGGTGCTGGTTCTCTATTCAACAAAATACTATGGGCTATTTCTACATATTGGAGATTAACAGAAACTCAATCATGTCACAAAAATGACCATGTATATATTTCAAAAAATTGATGATCTATATTACTAATTATAAGGCTAGATGAAGTTTCCAAATATGGGTATTCGATCTGGTTACCATTAGTTGAGAATAAATGAATCTAATATTATAATAACACCATTTAGAGTATGTAATGTGATTATTATTAATTTTTCATATCGTTTTTTCTAAAAAAATCTCATATATTTTAAATATATTTAATGAACATTATTTTCCATTAGTTTCATAAAACCTTTTTGGTAAACAATGTGGATTAAATCCTTGTTTTCTATTAGAATAAGATGGATATTGTGCATCCTTTTATATGATTTATAGAATTTTTTAGAAGTACCTGACTGTACCCCGTGATTTCCAAATGAGATTTATAGATTCAGGATTGATGTTATTTGGAAAGGTTGTGTTTGAACATGGTATATAAGTTGAAAATAAAATGTTGAGGGAAATTTTGACATTGGAGAAACCACAAACTGTTTTTACAATTTAGAGCTTAATAAGAGTAGATATAAATTATTTCCTGTATGTCATGTCAATTTGAATTTTTTCTTATCCTATGACATCTTTAAATCAAAAGGGATTAAAAATTTCTTGGGAATAAATATTTCAGAGTAATTTTGTTGAGATAAAATTTCTTTTGACTACTGAGCTTATGTTGACTCTTATAATGTATGGGTAAGGATATGTTGTCTTTTTTGATGCTACAGGTGTTGGTCTGAGTTATGTTCTTTCGATGGGTTATTAGTTTTTTTTATATATCATGGTAGCTAAGGCTCTACAATAATAATTACCCAACACATTACATTTAACTCGCATATGTGATGCATTCACATAAGAATTAGAGGAATTGAATTTATATTGAAAGTTTTGACATGTTTTTAGACCACAAATGATTGAGTAATATATTCGCTAAAAAATATTTGAATTTCCACCAATGGGATTGAGTGAAAAACCAATAATCTTTTGATTTTGGGATCACATATAATCTGGTGTAAGGGAATGTTGCAGTGGATGATTCAAGTTGGGATCTTGTGACTGGGTTCATGAAAGAATCATCAAAATAGTGGAACATGATAAATTGTTTTCATAGTTCCATATTTTATTCAATGAATCCGAGTTCGATGTTTCCTTGGATTATTCTCGACTAAAATCCACTATTATCATGAAAATTATTATTGAACAATAGATTTATTATGAATTCCACTACATAAGAGAATCTATTTATGGTTGGGAGGTCATTACAAATTGATCTTTATAAACCAAATTAATTTCATTCTATTAGAATAATTTTTTTGGACCGTTATTGATCTAGATTGTTGTGATGGGGTACTTCCACAATTATCTATGGGATTTTCACTCATGAAATATAAATATTTACTATGACATGAGGTGTAAATTTTGGTGGCCATGTATAAGACATGGAATTTCTGATTTTTTTCTTTTGTTGGGATATGTTCCAATATGTCAAGGTCATGAACCAGAAACTATCGAGTTTTCATCATCCACTTCTAGTCCCAAAATGGATGTGGGATGAAATTTTAATGATGTTTATGGTTGGGTTTCCACAAGCCCAAAGAAAAGATGAATGTGATATGTGTTAGGATTGATTTCCTGACTAAATTGACTCACTTTATACCCATTTGGGATTCAACCAAATTTTAAGAGTTTGGAAATCTCTATATGAAATATATTTTCCATTTTCATGTAGTTCCATGTTTTTTTGTCTCTATTAGAGATCCCTAGATTACTTATCACTATTGGATCATCCTTGAGGAGGCACGAGGATCACAACTTCACTTGAGTACGGTATTCCATCGACATTCGGTTGGCTAGACTAAAAGAGATATATATATTTTTGAGGATATAATTTACACCTTCGTCATTGACATTATTGGATACATGGATGACCACCTTGGATTGGTTTAATTTACTTGTAATAATAGTTCCATTATATAATTAGGAAGGATCCTTTTGAGAACTTTTATGCTCAACCTTACAGATCTCTATTGTGATGGTCGGATATTAGAGAATATTCCTTGGTTAGTTCGATTGTGGATCAAGAGAGGAAATTTTTTTTATCTTTCATAGAATGCTGAAGGGATAGTGCCATTAAAAATTTTATGATTATCATCATCATAGATCATTGTAATTACCAGTTGGTGATCAGGTGTTCTTTAATGATTCACCCCATTTGGGTCATTGATTGATGGGATAGAAAGGGAAACTTTCTCCACATTTTTGAAAACTTTTGATGTCAATGATCCGTTGGGGAATGTTTCTTAACATTTTTAACTAAAACTGAATCCAATGACGATACATAAAATGTTCAATATATTTTATCTATAGAACTATCTTTTTGATCAATCTCATGTTCTGAGTTGAAATGATAATGATAAGGAAACTGATTTATCCATGACTGAGCATCCAATTAGGGTTGTTTATTCCTATAAAATGGTACATTATGGGAGGATATTACTTTTGGTTTTTGTTTTTTGGAATCATTGTTAATATTCTCATGTGATTTGAGAGAGGTTTTCACTGATTATAATATGGAATAATGAAATTTTATTTTGAAGCATATATGTAATTTCACGGTTGGCACATTGTTTTCCCAATCCATTCTCTATACTAGTGAAAACTATTTAGACCCCGATAGTGACGATTTTATGGATGGTACAAAGTTTGGAAGACATACACCCACCATTGAGAAACTATAAAATCCCAACAACATGGGCACATAGACAGGGTACATGGTTTGTCTATCAATACAACCCTAACATGGAAATTGTGCATATAGTTTTTAAATAAAATGAAATTTCATTATAAATTCATGAACCCCTCGTTATGTCCCCTACATTGGCATAACTCTCTATAACTCAATTTACTAGATTGAGAGTGCTCCCAAAATCTATTTTTGGCTCCTCCAAACCAATTCCAATGTGGATCAATGCTATGATATTATTATTTAGTCATTTACGCATAGATTTCCACTTCCCATTTATTATCTACTTCACCCTCCACTATCCTCCCTATGTTTTATTTTATCTCTGTTCCTTTTTAGGATGTAATATATTTTTTTAATATTTAATCCAGGATTGATTAAAAAATCTTCATTGGTGTGATTATTATATGGTGTTCACCATTATTAGATTTGGGATTCATAAACCCTTGATCCTGAGGTAGATAGTTCCATCTATGTTTGGTCAAATTTATTTAACCTTAAATAGCTTGATTTATATTAAATTGATTTCTATTTAATTAACAAAACTTAATATTTTTTAAATTGGTATTTTTAATGGGATTAGATATTAAATTGTGTAAAACTCCCAATTCGATTGTATTTGGGAGTGATTATGAAAATTGATCGAATCGTCGAAATTTAATTTATGAAATTAAATTGTGGTATAAAAATTGTTAGGGTACCAGGAGATCTGGGTGGGTTCATGACAATACCCTTTTTATATTATAATTATAATTCAACATCTAATCATCGATGATATTAATTAACATTTATAGTGAAATTTATTGATATATTGGAACTCATATAACAAATATCAAATAGGGTACTTAAATATTTAAGAATACAGTTACAACCCCAATATCATCATTCTCTCTTAAATCCCATACCTAAACATAATAAGCTAGGTTGACAATAATGAATCTTTATTCGTAGTTATCAATCAAGAAAAATCATTCTTTGGATGTTTATATTTTTATTTTTTATTTTCAATAAAATAATCCATCGGTTTTACCAAGTTTATAAATGGTTATTATCAATTAAAATCATTCATACGGGCATATAATGAATACTCGAACTAACACAAGTATATCCCACATGAGAAACCTACTAGGTGTGAAGTCCTAGGCCCACTCACCTTGTGTTAGTGATAATAAAGTGAATACCTAATCAAACACATTATGAGTTATTTTGTCAAGGTGAATCTATGTCACAACTACATCCACATTCTAGAATCCATGAATTGATGTATTTTATTGGAAAACCAGACACATATATTTACCGAAACATGTGATTTTTGTGATATTTTTTATTTTCCCAAGGATTATACCGATTTTTTTGTCATCATATATTCTAAAATTAACCAAACCGTTCTCTGATACAAACTATAATGAACAATCCTTACAAACCTAAAAACTACATCATTTTAGATGAGTATTCAATAAATATCATTATCATCCATGCCAAAAAACTGTAATTTTTTATTGACACTAGAAACTTAGATACATATATATAGTAAATAAAATAAACCCACCATCTACCACTATATTATTCACATCTAACACCCTTCTTTAACACATAATACCTAAAAAAAACTATACAAATCCTAGTGAAAAGGAAACATAATTATGGTTGTGGTCCAATGATCAATAAGGTTAAAAATTGCTATAATAATTAATGATCATATTTAATCATATCATTAAAATAATGGAATGGGTACAAAACATTACCTTTTAGAATCCATAACCAATAATTTATATAATCATGAGTCATGGTACAATGTTCAGATGTATATAATAAATTTAATCATATCATAATGTATTTCCACTAATGTGTTCTTGGTATTGGTATAAACTCATGTGTTCGATATTTTGGGCATGGTATAACCTCTTTGGTACCTTTTGAGATGATAAAAAATTAATATTTACAATGTTCATTATAAAAAGAAGACATATTCACCCCTCAAATAATAATAGTCCATTCAAATGTATTCCATAAGATCATAAAAATTATTACAATTACAATAAATCATAGACCATGTAAAATAAAATGGGTTTAATAAATATTTCATCCTCATAATTATAAAAAATCCCAAGAAATAATAAAGAATCAATCATTTAATCATATGTTATGAAAATCAAAAGAAACATCAAAGGATGATACAATAAACTGAAATACCTCAAAATATCATTGAAAAATTTCTATAAAAGATACACATATCATATATAAATCACTTATTTAAAATCTAAAACATAAAAATTAGTAAAACATTATCTTTATAATGAATCATCTGAACATGTAAGTAATTTTTCAAATATATGTGAATTCATTATGTTTGTGAAGGTTTTTCATATGATGTCCATTAAAATAAAAAATTCTTTCGTATTTTTAGTAAAAACAAAAAAGTTCCTTATTTAGGAAACAGAAAAATTATTTATTTAAATATTATTTTAATATTAACAAATGGTTGAAAAAGAAATTAATAAATCATTTTACAATTGTACAAGAATTCATGATATCATTTTAACAAACATATAAACATTGAAGAAAATTATTTCTAAATAGAGAGAAAAAAGATGGGTTTCAATAAAAACATTCTTTCTTATATTAAGTACTTATTGAATATAAAATAAGTAAATAATTAATAATCATAAATAAGTACAAAAAATATATTAGTTGGGTTATATAAGTTATTAAATTTCATCATAATAACATTAACAATAAAGAATACGGATAAGATGATATTTGAACATAAAACACTTACATTAAGTCTGTCTATATTTAGAAGTACTCTAAAAACATTATAATATATTAAAATTTAATATAATCATAAAAAATATAAATAAGTTTTCAAGTATAACCATAAATAGTTTAATTATAACATCATATCCCATATTCATTAATAATATGTAATTATCTATATCATTGAAGGTGTTTAACAACATTATTTTTCATGTATGTTTAAGTACGAAATTAATGGGCCTTACAGTTTGGTCATAGTTAATTCATACCCATAATTTTAATCATGATAAAAATATCATATATATTAAAGATTTATTTATTTCACAACATTCATATTATTTGGTTATTAAAAATTAATTGAAATAATACACAGAGATATTAGTCTATAACTACTCAACATTGATATTTCCATTTTTCGATTAATGAAATAAAATAAAGGTAAATAAAAATTAATAATTACGTAATCATTATAAAATTTATTTAAAATATATATTAATTAAAAATATCATAATAAAAAACAATTAATGAATGTGGTATAAAATGAACCATATCAGATCAAGGAGGTTGTAGTCCACTCTTACAGTGTTGTGAGACTTTCCTTTACCATTTGATAGAGAAGAGCAGGGGGGAGATGGGTTTTTTGCCATCATAAAAACAAAATTTTATATTTATGACACAATGGTAATATTTTTTTGATGTGTTAAAAAGGAATATAGAATTTGAGAGAAAAATTAATAATGTAAGATCTAGAATATGATTTAATCCTCTTTTCAAGATACCTCCTTCGACATAAAGTGTAATCCATGAAATATTTGTCTTACGAGAAGTCGAAAAGATCTTGGATTATGATAAGGGATATATTGATATATTTTATGGCACTTGTTTGAGTATTAAGACTAATATTTATTGAATAAGGGAATAGAATATGTTTCCTTTTATCAATGAGGTGAGGTGAACATGAAAAAGTTCTTGAATTATTTCAAAAATATATTATTATATTCGGGTAAATGTGTCCTCAAATGGACATGAATTAATGTGTTGTATAATATAAAGATTAAAAATACTTAAAAATAAAAATTATTAAATAAAAGGTTTCATTCCTATTCATATCCACTTTTTATCCCCTTGAAAACTAGTTTTATCTTTAACTATTATTTAAAAATTTTAATATTATCACTATTCATTATAAAAAAAATTGTGTTCAATCTATTAAATTATATTGATTTTGGATATAAAAAATATGGAATAAATTTATCAAGATTTATTTTTTATGAGGGATATAATTTACATTAATTAATAGCAAAAAGAACAATAAAAATCCACTTTAGAGAAATGAATTTTTAAGCATAAATCAAAATTTTATTTTGTTAATTACTTAGAAAACCGAATAAAATAAATGTTAAAAATAATTATTTCATAAATAAATCAAATATTAAATTAAATGAATTTATAAATAGAGATTAATTAAATTCTATAATATGAAAACCCATTTCATGTACAAAAATAGTTGTAATAATAATGTTTTTAAACCTAAAAATGACCTTATAGAAAAATCAAGTATAATAATTATTCAAATGTAATTGAAAAAAATAATTCAATTTATATGAGATTAATATTACATTGTGATGAAATTTATGATAATTATTTTTCTTACATATTACTTCATTTATTTAATATAATAGAAAATTTTATAAAAAACTATTTTCCACTATTTTCTGATAAATTAATATTTCATTAAAATCCCCCTAAAATAATAGTGAAATTATTTTTTAAAAATTTCTATTCCTTTTAAAAAATAAAATTTTATAAAATTGTATAAATTAATTATAATTTTTTCATATAAATTAAATAAAATAATTTTTGAAGAAAACATATTTTCATTCATTAAATGACTTCACAGAAAATTTAGTACTTATTTATTATTAATTAATCATTAAATTTTCATTATTTAAAATATTTAAACCTCTGTTTTATAATTTTTATATTACTATTCATACATGAACATTTCATAGCTAGGTTATTATGGTATGCTATATCATTTTTTATATAGACTCATGGTTGTATGTATGGATGTTATACAAAAAAACTTGTTCAATTAAAAGTAAATACATTGAAAATATTGGGGTGTTAAAAATCAAAAATTATTTATATTTATTAAAATTTAATTATGTATTTAAAAACATTTCACTTATTATAGACACGAACTATCATTCTACCTTTGTTGAAATTTTTAAATATTTATAAATCATAATTTAAGGAAAAATTAATAAAATTGCATAATTTTTATTGAGTAAAGTCAATTGAAATTGAAAAAACCTGTTTTTTTTACTTCATCACCATCCATGGAAATTATTTGATCTCTTAAAAATGTTATTACGAAATAAAACTATTTTAAATTTTTTCACTCACTTAAAATTTCAATATTTGATATAATGACGGGTTTTAAGTAGGGGGTATGTGTCTTTAAATGCTATAAATTGTACTATATTGACTCTTTTAAATGATATATTAGAATTTTTGTTGTTGTAAAATTTTAATTTATTTTGGGATTAATTGGGGAATTTTTGTAATTATTCTTTTGAAATCTATAGGGATTCAATCTGATAACATCATTTTCATTCCCCTATTAAATACTATATTATTTTCATTAATTTTTGAAGAAAGATTAAAAATCCCCATTGACACTAAACATTTTTATTTTATTTAATATCCAATAGATTTCACTCAAATTGACTATACAATTATCTCTTTATCATGGATGACCTTTTTAATCCTCAGGATATAATTTTTGGAATAGTGAATTTTGATTATTTTCTCAATTATTAATATCACACATCCATTTAGTTGATTTTAATTATTTCATATTTTTAAAATTGTGAGTCTATTCACAATGGTCTAAATGAGATGCTTGGAATGACATTTGAATAGAATGTGATGTACTTTATGTAGTATTAATATATTAAAACACAATCAACATTTGATTAATTATAATTAACCATTTTCCGAATCATTTTCCTTGTAGTGTTTCAATCAACCCAACCTACATGAATGATTACATGGGGAAACACTTTTCAATGTACCCTATCTTTTAAACATGAAAATATTTCAATTTTTATTCTTAATTGATAAAATATTATTCAAATAACATTGTTATTTTTTTAATAATGATTTTTTGTGGTTTTTTATTAAGATATTATAGTTGGTTATTAAAAGTGGTTTATAGATTTTAAAATTTATACTTCCGGATTTAATTTTTTTATATTTTAAATAAACTATTGGAGTATATTATTATAATTTAAACCATCATCATAAACATTATTCATAAAAACTATTCACCCCAGAGTACATAAATCTTCATGGATATTCTAGTATATAAACATCATTCTAATATCCGTAATAATGAACTCCCTCCCAGTATGAATTATATGGGTATATCCATGTTTTTTGTAAGAATGAAATTTCTTTTCATTATAATCAAATCCCAATCTATGTATGTTTCCTTTTCTATGTGAAAATAATTTTTGTAAGAATCATGGAACCAAAATAAAAAATCAAGGTTTGCCTATTTGAAAATTATATAAATGGAGGGAGTTAGTGTAAACATCATCCGTATATATGTTTGATCACCATAAGAAAAATCACCTCATTTTAAACTTTTTTCACACACTAAGGGGGATTTCACAATTTGGTTCCATGATGGATTAAAAATCTCACATCAACCCTTGATCACTATTTAAAATTTTTAAAAATATAGAGAATATAATATCATGTATTATATAAAACTATATAAATCATTGAATCATTATTAGGAATTATAGGAAAATAATCAACAACCCATGTGGGGATGTTATCATTAATAATGAATTCATTTGGATTCATATGAGGAAGATGATGAATTGTGACCAACACCACATGGGGACCTATGATTAGTCATAAGGCACAAATAATGAGTTATGAAGCATTGAGTATCCATGAAGATATATTCAAAGGGGTAAACTATGCAATTTGATAATGAAACACACAAATATGGGTATAGACATTGGGATATGACCAAAATAGAGGGTTGGAAAGACTGAAAGTCAATATTTGTTGCAGAATTATTTCTCCTTGTCAAATATGAATCACATCTACATGTTCAATTCTCTAGAATTTAATAAATTACTTTTTAATGTATATGTTTTTCATAAAATTGTTTCAATTCAAAATTTTATGTGGGAAATTATATTATTCTATTTTAATCATTTTTTTACTTCATTCTTGTAAAATTATTTTACTAGGTTATTGTTTATAATTATTAAATAAAATCATTTTCTTGATGATACCAATTTCATTTCACAATAAAATATTAATTTTAGTGGTTTATATAACACTAATTTCATCTAGTCAATCACTAACTCCACTGATAAAAGGAGATAGTGAAATCCTAAAAGTTAGAGACACAGTTTTTAAAATATTATGAATAATTGAAAATAAAATTAATAACTCTAAATAAAATTTTCCCCTATTTTCCTTAATATATTTTTCACTATGGGTTCCATTATTGTGTGTTCCAATTTTATAGTATAGGTTTCTTTATTTTTATCTATTTCAATCTATCGCTATTTTAAAATTTTCTTTATCAATTTCTCATCAACTTTTTTTCCATAAATGTTGGTTTATTTATATTATATTTTTTTGTTTTTTATAATTTCACTCAACATCCTATTGGTTTTGGCCACACATACTACTACAATAGTTTTAAGAAAAATAAAATAATTTCACTTTTATTAATGACACTCATTACATATAATTTAAAAAAATCATATAATTACAAAAATGTGGATCTTCCTTGAAAAATGATTTATGGGTAAAATACTAGTCCTTCCATAAAGATTCCAAAATGTTTAACTCCAGTCCTATTAAGTGGGAATGAAAACAAAACAAACCATCATCTTACCAACCATTTCCGAAATAAAAATCACATTTAAATAATAAATATATAATTATTTATATTCTCAAATAAATCATAAAATAATATTTTCACATATTAGTGAAATAAAAATTTAATTACCTCCAATATATGAGCGATTTATGAATCACTCCAAAATAAATCTCAATCATTTCGTAGGAATCCATATAACTATATTCTATTTAATTAATGATTACTACCCCCTCCATAATTTTTAAAATAACTTTTTGAGAGAATTATATGTTTATCTAATATATACTCTATTAATTCAGCCAAAATATCAAACTAATCTCAATACTTTTCTTGAGATATGAATATCACCAAGAGAATAAAAAATACATTGTAATTTCCTATTTCAAAACTAGTTTTTTTCTTATTCCAATTAATTATATTCTAATGAAATATATAATAAGTAATTATTTTAATAAGGTTATTAAGGATCATATAGTAAATAATGTTACATAATTAACGTATCAAACTAAAAAAAACTATAAATAAGATATAATTTTAAAATCAATTATAAAAATAGCATTTAATAAAGAACTGTTCATGATTTATAATTTCAATAAAGTACAATAGTTTAGTTAAAAATTAAAAAATGTAATACTTTTCTGTTTATAAAATAAGTAAATTACATTCAAAATATATAATTTTTTAATTTTTTTAGTTATTATAAAATAATTTTTTCATATGAAATTTATTTTTATAGAAATATAAATATATATATTTTTAATGAGTAATTTTTGTAATATAAATGATGGATAATATGGAATAAAATTCATGTGTTTCATAATTATCCCACTATATAAAATATTTGTCTTTCTTCATACATTTAATTCTCTCTATTGGTTTAAAGTCTATAAAAATATATTTTTTCACCACTTTGAAACAGTTGTGTTCTCATATTAGATATTTTTCCTAGTATTTTAAAAGAATTAAAAAATAATAATCCATGAAATACCTATTAAATTCCTACATATTTTTCTAAACTATTCAAAAATATTAAATGATAAATATAGTCTTATTCAATGAGTTTTATAAAAAACATATTCTAAGGAATGATATTTCAGTATGGATTGAGGAAAAATACAATAGGGAAGTAACATAAATTATATAGGTTATATAAGAGAATAAAAAATTATACCCTCAAACAAATGTAAATGGATCTATTTAATGATTACATGTTTTCAATCTATAATTGGAAATAAAATACCATCTTCATAGGTTTTAATTATTTAAAATAAAAAATTCCCATCCAACATGTATTTAATATCATAAATAATTATATATCAAATTTCATGATATATTATATCATGAGAAAATAATATTTTATGTTGAATAAATCAAAATGATATTCTGGGTAATTTATATTCAACATTAGGTGTTTCTTAGGGAATTAAAAAATATAATTGTCTAATATTGTTTGATTTTTTTTAAAAAAACTACTAATATATACAAATAAAAGTAATATTTTTACGAAATACAAGTCAAATTAACATTATATAATTGTAGGATCATCATCTCAGTATAATCATTGATTTTATATATTTTAATTGTTGTATTTTATTTAAAATTTACTAGGAAATTTTTTAGTAATCAAGTTCTTAAATTTATTCCCACATTAAATTTCATGAAAATTCACTAGGAGTTTAGATTTTCATTTTTCTTCATTATGGAGTCCATTGTGATATCAAAGGGTTCTCATACTGAATCTAAAATATTTGGATAATAATTCGGAGAGGATGACTTGGATAGTATATAGAAAAAGGTAATGTGTTTTGGGCATCACTTATTTATATTTGTAAAATATATTTAAATAAAGAACCTTTTTTATATTTTCAAAACCTAATTCATGTATTGATAGAGGAAAAATCTACTAAAATGTATTTCTATTTTTGATAAATATTTTGACAATTAAAATAATTTTTTCATTTTTTCATTTTATTTATTAATTATGAATATTTTTTAAAAATATTATAATGAAACCAAAAGTATATTAATTATCAAGTTTTCATTGTGTGTGAATTAACACGTTATATTTTTCCATTATAAATTATATTCTCATGAAATATAAATAATTTTCATATTTTATTAAAAAATCAAATATATCATACACATTGTGTGAACTATATAAATAGATTAATCGAATTTATTACACTATACTATATAGTTTTTCAATTTTACTAATTGTTAATCAATATATATATATAATATCTATTAGGGTAAAAATTATGGGCCAGAACATTAGTATTATCATACACATGGTCAATACCATATTCAATGAATTTTTTTAAACAATATAGCTTCATATGATAGAATATTAAGAAATTAATTTTTCTTTAAGAGTATTATTTGAGGATTTTATTTACAGGATACTAGATAGATATCAGATAATAGAAATTCCATATAATATTTTGGAAAATTTTTTATAGTTATCATCAACCTTGGGGACATATATATCAAAAAAATCCACCAATAACCCATGAGTATAATTTATATAGGTATCTTCAAATATAATCACTCATCGCAATTGTTAATTTCATTTTGGGACATGTCTATGGATGAAACAAATTGTATTTAGAGTATTATGAGTATTATTATTACCATGTTATGGGTTGATGTATTTGAGAACATGGAACCAATATTGGAATATTTTTATAATTATTTTTAATAAAATTATTCACTCATTGATCATTCATAAATAATATCTACCACATGAGATGCTTTAATTTTGGTTTATATAATTTAAAACATGACTTTTATATAATTCATAACATAAAATCATCACAAAAGGAAAAATTTTAATGAATTTTTTATATAAATAAAATCATAAATTTTTATTTTCCAAGGATATAACATGTCTATTTTTCAACATGAGTGTTTTTACAATAACACGTCTAATAGAAAAAACGACTCTAGGCATGAAACATCATTGAATGATTGATTTATTATAATGTTGAAAAAATCCTTCTAAAATTATCCTTTCATTGTAATTTTACCTCGGGGGTTAATTTTTATTCAATAACATAGTCTCTTAAAATTAATTTATTATTTTGAAAAAAATTCAACTCTACATAATCAATAAATTTTAATAATTTTTCAATTTCGATGTTTTATTTTATATCTCCTTAATAATTTTAATTGATAAATATTTTTATTTATTTATTAACTTAGAGACATATTTAATAATATAACCAATATTTATTACAATATACTAATACATACAAAATTATAGAGTACTTATTTCCTAGTTTAATTCAGTATTCACAGGGTTATTTCATTTCAATTTTCTTGATTATATTTATCCAAAAACATTTTTACATTAGAAAATATTCAAATTTATTGAATGATTTATAAAAATTTGATAAATAATAGACCACCATGGGATTTCAAATTATAAATTATATTATAATGTACTAGAATAACATATTAATTGTTTGTATGGTGGTAATCGTTTAGTTTTACCATTTATATACAATATTATATATAGTATTATCAATGTAATTAATGAATATTGTTAAACATAAATTTACCAACTGTTAAGAATTTCAATTTTGTATAAAAAATAATATAATTATTTAAACATGGAATAATATCTTTATTCTCTACACAAACATCTTATTAAAAATATTATATATTGTGGAAATATAATAAATCATATCGAATTTTATAATAAATTCACTATTGGATGTGGATAATGTAATGAACCTTTTTTAAAATACAAAATGTTCACTATCAATTAATTTTATACTTTTTATACTATAGTTCGAATCATACAAATTTAAATAAATTTCTGATATATATATAATACTCGTTACCCATGTCGGGAATCATAATGATCAATATCTATGTTATACAACATTTTATACCCTTGATGTTTTACTTTATTATATCGTAATTCCATCATATTTAATTATTCTATGTCTTTATGTTGTTTATGAATTATAAATTTAGAGTTATTGTGTATGGTATCACATATCATATATATTATATTTTTGTTTCAAATAAACACAGCTTTCAGCTTTTTAGGTAGAATAATACGCCTATTAAATAGATATTTATATGTCACAATAAACATGTATAGGTAAGAGATAATGAATTTAATGTTATCATACCATATAATCAAATAATTTCATTTTTATTTATCTATATTAAATATCTGGCTAAAAAATTAAATCGATTATGCTTTTAATTCCACAAAAAACTATAAAAAATAATATTTCATTTTATGTTAATGTTTGCAAATATTAAACATGAAATTATAATTGAATATAAACTTCTCAAAATTATAGACATTGTAACACCCGAGACTTTTATGTTATATAAATCATCAAAGGAATCTTTTTCTACACAACAATTGCTTGGCTTTCTTTACACGCAATCGCGACCTTCCTCGATAGCTTGCGTCGTACGCTATACCGAGTTTCACTAAACAACAATATGCTATTAAAACTAGCCGTTATGAATAGTAATAACCACTTTTTGAAATTTTATAAATTTTATTTTTCAAAATGGACTTCATTTTTGGACTCAGAATATCGAAATTAGCCTAGGGTGAAATTTTGGTATTTTTCTGAAAACTTTCAATTTTTGATGAATAGTGAAACCACTAAGTGGTAGGTTAAAAATTGAATTTTTGCATAAAACTTAATTTTACCGCTTCTGTGAATGGAATTTCGAAAATCCGACAGACACGGTTGATATCAGTAAGTAAAATGTGGTTCAATGAGATAAAAATAATTTTTTGGTGAATAGTAAAATTTTTACTTTTTTTACCGCGGTTAATAGTAAATAGGGTAACTAAGGGTAAATATGATATTAATATTACCCTAACACATGTCCTAATTCTATTGGACAAGTTTAATTCGACCAAAAACAAACTGAGGAATAAAATATGACCATTTAGGCCCACTTGGATTAGATTAGGACATTTATTATTAATTTATTTAAATAAGGGTTAAAATAGTTAAAATCAAAGTTTAATAAGTAAATAATTTTTAATATGGGGTTATACATAAGATAAATTCAATTGTAAATATTCATTAGAAAGATAAAAAGATTTCCTACATGATGATATTTTATTTGTAATTTTTAGACATCAAATAATTTAATTCATTTATGACACAAAGATGATGCAGTAATTATCTTATTAATGAAATATTGACATAATTGATAATATAAATACCAAAATAAATGAAATTTAAGACTTTTTATGAATTACACTAATTTTCTAGGTTACTATGATATATTAGTGTTGATTTAATTAACTTGGTTAGAACCTATAATTCTGTTATGACTTTCACAAAAATCATATATCAAATAGTGTCAAAATTGACACAAAATAGTTTTTAAATCAAATATTATATTACTAATTGTTATTTTATTCCTAAAAATCTAAGGTTCGGCCAAATGACTTAGATAAGGATATATATATTAATAATAAACAATTTGGGGTTCGTTTGACATGTTATAGTAAGTGTATTAACCATATAGTGAAAGAAAACAAAAAGACACGGTAAAAGTTAAATTAATTAACTTAGAGTTAAATCTAATTGATAAGGTTAAAATAATACCCTAAACTTGTCTAAATCCTATTGGTTGATAGGATTTCGACCCATACCCACTTTAGCTTCGAAATAAGACCCTTTGGAACCATTATAAACCGATTTTGACTTTAATATAAAATAATATTTTGAGATATTCCTAAGGTGCCCCTCTCCTCCCTTATAAAAGGGCACCTCCTCCCCCTCCTCCTCACACCAATTTGAGCACTCAAGCTCGGCCATCCCCTTCAATTTTCTCCTCTCCACTTCCCTAGAATAATCCTAGAGGTCCTGGTATCTTCCAAACACCAATCTTAGTTCCTTAAGTGGAGGATTCAAAGAGGCGTTCCAAAGAAGAGGTAATATCCATTACCGATCTTTTCAATTTCTTTCTTCTTCAACTTCTTCTTCTTTAGTTGTTTCATGATAAAGTAATAACATCAGTATTAAATACATAATGATATGTTATTATAAATATGAAACAACCCTAATTCACCTTCTATCCATCCTACGGAAAAATGAAATCACCGCGCGTGCGTACGTACGGAATACCGTCTCCACGCCGTGGTGTAATCTATTTTCCACCATCACCTTACAAGGATGGGTATAATGGTGTAATGAGTAACTATATATGATTATTATGAAGTAATATTGATACTGAAATAATATATATATACTCCAATACAATTCCACGATCATAGGAACGATATCATCACTCGTGCGTACGTACGGAATACCGTCTCCACGATGTGATGCGACTCGTTCTACATGATCTTCATTTCATAATGATTATATAAATGAATTTAATGAATTAATATGGTATATAATAAACTAATACCATTCTGTAAATGAATTATCTATAACCTAAAGATAAGAATAAGAATTTATTCGACAAAACACGCATAAGAACAAAAAGTTATAAAGACCCGAGTAACAAGTAACAATGAAATATTACTAACAAGAAGCTAATAATATGACCATATATGATATCATATCAATATGTATGATTCTGAAATAAGTCAATAACATTATTTAAACCATTATACAGGAGCTTCGGTCACGAACAAAGCAAATCGGACCTAAGGTAAGGGAAATATCACAATCTCTTTTTTATCTGAGATTGTTTATTCGTAAGTATTTACTGGGGTGTATTTTATCATCCACATCGATGTTTCATCAAAATGTAATATTATTTCCATCCACCTACAATTGTTTAAATCCATTTTTACCCTTCGGTGAGTTTTTAGTAATATGTATGAATGGAATCTTTTGTCGTACGAGGTACTTTTTGACTTTTCCGACAAAAGTACGAAGAACGTTTTTTTAACTTATACGGCATGAATGGATTTTTTAAAAACATTAAATCCAAGAAGCTTCCTTTAAAAGTTATGAAGTTTATTTTTAATCAACTTCTTTTATTTTAAAGTCGTATGACATGTTATGAAAGGAAAAATGTTTTTGAAGAAGAAATGATATTTTCCTCAAGAATGGAGTTCAAGTGTTTTATCAAAATTATTTTCCATCTAAGATAATAAAGGGTTGTGTTTTTATCCCTATTATTACATTGATTTGATCATGTTGTGATGGAATTATTTTTATGAATTCCTTTATCTTATATGAATTGATTTATGATGTCATGATGTTTCAAGAATCCCATTTATGTTACATGTGTTATGCGATGATATATGATTATGTGGCACACATAAGAAAGGATTCATTATAAGATGGGTGGGACCTATATCTCCCTCCAATGAATTGGGTAAAGATTTTATATCTCATGAGATAGACATGGATGGAACAGAAGGTTATTTCGGTTCAGTGATACATGACTGAAATGAGGAGTGAACTCGGTTCAGAAAGGGACTTTGTCCACTAATATAGTCTTGGAAATGAGTCATGACTAACAAGAAATGATTTTCCATGATTATGTGTGCATGCCACAAAGTTTCAAGTCTTATGTTATGATTATGGGGATCTCATTTTCACTTCTATGATTTATTCCATGATAAGATATTATGATCTCTTTTGCAGGTTTTGATTTTCAAAAAGATATGATATGATTTTTATTTCCTTTATTTTCCCTTGCTGAGCATTTGAGCTCACCCTTTTATGTTTTCTTTTCCCCAGGTCAGGAAGATGGATATTAAGTAGAATATGCTAAAAGGGACCCTAGATATGATGAAATAAATGGGAGACACTGTAGAAGATTTATGAACCAGTTGTTTATGATTCCCAGTTTCAAAAGACACTATACATATACGGTCCTTTGTGGTTTTGTCATATGTTGTAATAAGTGTGCTTTAATTTTGAAGTATTAACAATGTATGTAAAGTATGAGTTGTTATAGTTGGTATCAGAGGAAAGGTATAGTCAACCTTTGAAAACTAGGATGTGAAAGCCTTAGTAAGAACCCTAAGGATAAGTCTAAGCATAGAACACAATCTTAGAAATGGCCATGAATAATCTAGGATATGACCATAAGCATGAAAATTTTATTCTTGAATTATGTGGTTTCCTATTATAATTAGTGTTGCTCACACTATTCTTCTTGGTTTTAGTCAATGGCTGGAACCCGAAGGAACCGTGTTAATGCGGAATGCAACGGGCAATGCAATGATTGTCCCCCTGAGCAACCAAACGATATGGGAGCTGGAATGCAAAATCTTGTAGCCATGCTCACACAACTTTCTCAAGCTATGAATCATGCAGGATTTCCAAACGAGCAAAGGAGGGAGCAACATTCTGTTGAATCCTTCATGAGGCAGCGTCCACCTTCTTTCAGCGGGTCTACTGATCCATTAGTTGCTGAACAATGGATTAGTACTACTAAAAAGATATTTTCAGTTCTTCAATGTTCTGAACATGATAAAGTCATCCTAGCAGTGTATCGTTTGGAAGTAGATGCTGATCAATGGTGGAATCTTGTTAAGAATACGAGGCAAAGGGATGAAATTGAGTCTATGGAATGGGACGAGTTCAAGAACTTATTTTTCAATAAGTACTTCCCTCGTATTCTCCGAACAAAGATGGAGAAAGAGTTTCTTGAACTGAAGCAAAGGTATGATGAATCTGTTGGTACCTATGAAGCAAATTTTACAAGACTTGCAAGGTACACTTCTGGTATTATTATCCAACCTGAGAGTAAGATCGATCGATTCTTTAGTGGCTTAAAACCAAGTCTTCGAAGGGAGTTAGCCATAAGGGACTTCAATAGCTACGAGGAAATCGTTCGATGTGCTCTCAAAGTCGAGATGGAGATTGGAGTAACCCATCAGTCACATGGGTTTGATAAGAAGAGGAAGATGGAATTCAAAGAAAAATCTAAAGAGCACACGGAAAAGAAGATGAGCTTTTCCTTATGCTCAAAGTGTGGAAAGAAACATGGAGGGAGTTGTCTTAAAGGGACAAGTAAATGTTTTAAATGTGGAAAAGAAGGTCATCGGGCATTTGAATGCCGTGATAATGGGAAGAAGATGTCTAATGACGCAAACAAAGGAAGGGATACACAGAATGAACCTACTACACTTCAATGTTTCAAGTGCAAGGAGATGGGGCATTATGCCAATCAATGCCCAAATCCAAGGGTTGATGATGATGGTCGATGTCAACAAACTCTTAAGGCTAAAGACAAAGGAATGTCACATGCAATTTCTATCAGCGATGTGGAGTACGATAACGATGTGTTGAAAGGTACACTTACCATCCACTCTAAAGTAGAAAATGTTTTATTTGATTCTGGATCCACCCACTCTTTTATTTCTGAAGACTTTTCTAAGGGTATCACCATATTACCTCAACAATTAGATGTTGAGTTAGCTGTGACAACACCTAATGGCACATCAATCGCATCAAAAGTTTATAATTCTTCTCCGATCGAAGTTTGTGGGAAAGTGATTCCTGCAAATCTTGTGATCCTTCCTTTAGTGGAATTTGATGTGATTCTTGGAATGGATTGGCTTTCTCTACATGGAGCTCATATCGATTGCCAAAGAAGGGAAGTCACATTTCATATTCCAGATCAATCTACGATCGTCTATCAATGCAAGGATGAACATAACCTTCCAGTGGAAATTTCTTCCATCTTATGAGTATTGATTCCACTAAATGAAGGTTATTTATCTCAAATGGTTGGTGAGAAACTCACGATTAAGAATATTCCCATTGTACGGGAGTTTGATGATGTCTTTCCGGAGGAATTGCCGGGTCTTCCACCAAATCGTGAAGTTGAGTTTTCAATAGAACTCGTACCGGGTGCTTTGCCTATTTCGAAGACACCTTATAGAATGGCCCCAATTGAGTTGCAGGAATTGAAGAAGCGACTCCAAGAGAATCTTGATAAGGGATTCATATGCCCTAGTGCGTCACCTTGGGGAGCACCTGTTCTATTTGTTAAGAAGAAAGATGGATCAATGAGACTCTACATTGATTATCGAGAACTTAACAAGATCAATATCAAGAACAAATATCCTCTCCCACGCATTGATGACTTATTTGACCAACTACGTGGAGCTCAATACTTTTCCAAGATTGATCTTCGTTCAGGGTATCATCAATTAAGGGTCAAAAGGGAGGATATACCAAAGACGGCTTTCCGTACAAGGTATGGACAGTATGAATTTATAGTGATGCCATTTGGTCTTACTAATGCCCCTTCTATCTTCATGGATCTAATGAATAGAGTCTTTAGAGACTATCTTGATCAATTTGTGGTAGTCTTTATAGACGATATTCTTGTCTATTCAAAGAGCAAGGAAGAGCATGAAGATCACTTGAGAATTATATTGAAGACCCTGAGAAAGGAGAAGCTTTATGCCAAATTTACCAAGTGTGAATTTTGGCTTCAAAAAGTTGCATTTTTGGGTCATATAATCTCAAAAGAGGGGATATCTGTGGATCCAGCAAAAACAGAGGTTATCGAAAGATGGTCAAGACCAATAACAGTAACTGAGATCCGAAGTTTTCTTGGTTTGGCTGGATATTATCAACGTTTTGTAAATGATTTTTCACGATTATCTAATCCAATCACCAAGTTGACTCGGAAGGGAGTTAAGTTTGTCTGGACAGAGGAATGTGAAGAGAATTTCAAGGAGTTGAAAAGAAGGTTATCCAGTGCACCTGTGCTCACACTACCTTGTAGTGGAGAAAGGTTTGTGATCTACAGTGATGCATCCAATAAGGGATTGGGGTGTGTTCTTATGCAAAATGATATGGTGATAGCTTATGCCTCACGACAGTTGAAAATCCATGTGCAAAATTACCCAACACATGATTTGGAGTTGGATGCTGTAATCTTTTCATTAAAGATTTGGAGGCATTACCTTTATGGTGAAAGGTGTGATATTTATACTGATCATAAAAGTTTAAAGTATATTTTCACACAAAAGGAGTTGAATATGCGTCAAAGAAGATGGTTGGAGCTGATTAAGGATTATGACTGCTCAATCCATTACCACCCTGGGAAAGCAAACAAGGTGGAAGATGCATTAAGTCGACAAGACCATGCTAGTTTATCCATGATGAGGATCACAAAAGATCCAATAATTATGGATTTACAAAGGATGGATCTTGAAATTATAATGGAAGGGGAAAAATCTTATCTTTCTCAAATGAATGTTCAACCATCTATACATGTGAAGATTAAAGAGGCACATAAAGAAGATGTCGAGTTACAAAATGAGGTGAGAAATGTTCCTGAATTCAACTTTGATTGTGATGGGATAATAAAGTTCAGGAATCGGGTTTGCGTTCCTCCCATCCCCGAATTAAAGAATGAGCTGCTGGATGAGGCTCATAGTTCATCATTCTCTATTCATCCTGGAAGCACGAAGATGTATAGGGACCTGAAAGAGTACTTCTGGTGGGATGGCATGAAAAGAGATGTTGCCGAATATGTCTCTCGATGCTTGGTTTGTCAACAAGTTAAAGCTGAGAGACAGAAGTCTAAGGGGATGTTACAACCATTACCCATACCCGAATGGAGATGGGAAAACATCACTATGGACTTTGTCACAGGACTTCCTAAAACATCCAAAGGCAATAATGCTATATGGGTCATAGTTGATCGTCTTACAAAGTCTGCACACTTCATTGCTATTAGAGAGGATTTCTCTCTAGATCAGCTTGCCAGGATATATGTAAAGGAAGTGGTAAGATTGCATGGAGTAACACTTTCTATTATATCTGATCGAGATCCGAGATTTACCTCGAAGTTCTGGCGAAGTCTTCAGCATACTCTGGATACAAAGTTGAGTTTCAGCACTGCTTATCATCCCCAGACAGACGGTCAGTCTGAGAGAACAATTCAAACCCTAGAAGATATGTTGAGATCTTGCTCTATGGATTTCAAAGGAGGTTGGGATCAACACCTACCTTTGGTGGAATTTTCTTATAATAATAGCTTTCACTCCAGTATTCAGATGGCTCCTTATGAAGCTCTCTATGGAAAGAAATGCAGGACTCCAACTTGCTGGGATGAAGTTGGGGAAAGAAAGCTATTAGGACCTGATCTCGTTGATGAAATGGCAGAAAAGGTCAGATCTATTCAACAACACATAAGAGCAGCTCAGAGTCGACAAAAAAGTTATGCCGACAACCGAAGAAAATACCTAGTGTTTGAAGTGGGTGATAAAGTGTTCTTACGAATATCTCCCTAGAAGAGGGTTATGAGATTTGGAAAGAAGGGGAAGTTGAGCCCTAGATATATCGTTCCTTTTGAAATACTGGATCGTGTTGGGAAGGTAGCTTACCGATTGGCGCTTCCACCGAATCTCTCTCAAGTTCACGATGTGTTCCATGTATCTCTCCTGAGAAAGTACATACCAGATCCTTCACATGTACTCAGCTCAGAAGTTGTACCGCTGGAGCAAGATCTTTCTTATGAAGAACAGCAGATAGAGATTCTGGATCGTAGCGAAAAAGTCCTACGAAACAAGACCACTCGCTTGGTGAAAGTTTTATGGAGGAACCACCAACTTGAAGAAGCTACATGGGAGCTTGAGGATATGATGAGGGAGAAGTATCCTCATCTGTTTGTTACAAAGTGATGAATTTCAAGGGTGAAATTCTTTTAAGGGGGGTAGAATGTAACACCTGAGACTTTTATGTTATATAAATCATCAAAGGAATCTTTTTCTACACAACACTTGCTTGGCTTTCTTTACACGCAATCGTGACCTTCCTCGATAGCTTGCGTCGTACGCAATACCGAGTTCCACTAAACAACAATACGCTATTAAAACTAGCAGTTATGAATAGTAATAACCACTTTTTGAAATTTTATAAATTTTATTTTTCAAAATGGACTTCATTTTTGGACTCAGAATATCGAAATTAGCCTAGGGTGAAATTTTGGTATTTTTCTGAAAACTTTCAATTTTTGATGAATAGTGAAACCACTAAGTGGTAGGTTAAAAACTGAATTTTTGCATAAAACTTAATTTTACCGCTTCTGTGAATGGAATTTCGAAAATCCGACAGACACGGTTGATATCAGTATGTAAAATGTGGTTCAATGAGATAAAAATAATTTTTTGGTGAATAGTAACTTTTTACTTTTTTTACTGCGGTTAATAGTAAATAGGGTAACTAAGGGTAAATATGATATTAATATTACCCTAACACATGTCCTAATTCTATTGGACAAGTGTAATTCGACCAAAAACAAACTTAGGAATAAAATATGACCATTTAGGCCCACTTGGATTAGATTAGGACATTTATTATTAATTTATTTAAAGAAGGGTTAAAATAGTTAAAATCAATGTTTAATAAGTAAATCATTTTTAATATGGGCTTATACATAAGATAAATTCAATTTTAAATATTCATTAGAAATCTAAAAAGATTTCCTACATTATGATATTTTATTTGTAATTTTTAGACATCAAATAATTTAATTCATTTATGACACAAAGATGATGTAGTAATTATCTTATTAATGAAATATTGACATAATTGATAATATAAATACCAAAATAAATGTAATTTAAGACATTTTATGAATTCCACTAATTTTCTAGGTTACTATGATATATTAGTGTTGATTTAATTAACTTGGTTCGAACATATAATTCTGTTATGACTTTCACAAAAATCATATATCAAATAGTGTCAAAATTGAAACAAAATAGTTTTTAAATCAAATATTATATTACTAATTGTTATTTTATTCCTAAAAATCTAAGGTTCGGCCAAATGACATAGATAAGAATATATATATTAATAATAAACAATTTGGGGTTCTTTTGGCAAGTTATTGTAAGGGTATTAACCATATAGTGAAAGAAAACAAAAAGACACGGTAAAAGTTAAATTAATTAACTTAGAGTTAAATCTAATTGATAAGGTTAAAATAATACCCTAAACTTGTCTAAATCCTATTTGTTGATAGGATTTCGACCCATAACCACTTTAGCTTCTAAATAAGACCCTTTGGAACCATTATAAACAGATTTTGACTTTAATATAAAATAATATTTTGAGATATTCCTAAGGTGCCCCTCTCCTCCCTTATAAAAGGGCACCTCCTCCCCCTCCTCCTCACACCAATTTGAGCACTCAAGCTCGGCCAACCCCTGCTATTTTCTCCTCTCCACTTCCCTAGAATAATTCTAGAGGTCCTGGTCTTATCCAAAGACCAATCTTAGTTCCTTAAGTGGAGGATTCAAAGAGGCGTTCCAAAGAAGAGGTAATATCCATTACCGATCTTTTCAATTTCTTTCTTCTTCAACTTATTCTTCTTTAGTTGTTTCATGATAAAGTAATAACATCAGTATTAAATACATACTGATATGTTATTATAAATATGAAACAACCCTAATTCACCTTCTATCCATCCTACGGAAAAATGAAATCACCGCGCGTGCGTATGTACGGAATACCGTCTCCACGCCGTGGTGTAATCTATTTTCCACCATCACCTTACAAGGATGGGTATAATGGTGTAATGAGTAACTATATATGATTATTATGAAGTAATATTGATACTGAAATAATATATATATACTCCAATAAAATTCCACGATCATAGGAACGATATCATCACTCGTGCGTACGTACGGAATACCGTCTCCACGATGTGATGTGACTCGTTCTACATGATATTCATTTCATAATGATTATATAAATGAATTGAATGAATGAATATGGTATATACTACACTAATACCATTCTGTAAATGAATTATCTATAACCTAAAGATAAGAATAAGAATTTATTCGACAAAACACGCATAAGAACACAAAGTTATAAAGACCCGAGTAACAAGTAACAATGAAATATTACTAACAAGAAGCTAATAATATGACCATATATGATATCATATCAATATGTATGATTCTGGAATAAGTCAATAACGTTATTTAAACCATTATACAGGAGCTTCGGTCACGAACAAAGCAAATCGGACCTAAGGTAAGGGAAATATCACAATCTCTTTTTTATCCGAGATTGTTTATTCATAAGTATTTACTGGGGTGTATTTTATCATCCACATCGATGTTTCATCAAAATGTAATATTATTTCCATCCACCTACAATTGTTTAAATCCATTTTTACCCTTCGGTGAGTTTTTAGTAATATGTATGAAAGGAATCTTTTGTCGTACGAGGTACTTTTTGACTTTTCCGACAAAAGTACGAAGAACGTTTTTTTAACTTATACGGCATGAATGGATTTTTTAAAAACATTAAATCCAAGAAGCTTCCTTTAAAAGTTTTCAAGTTTATTTTTAATCAACTTCTTTTATTTTAAAGTCGTATGACATGTTATGAAAGGAAAATGTTTTTGAAGAAGAGAGGATATTTTCCTCAAGAATGGAGTTCAAGTGTTTTATCAAAATTATTTTCCATCTAAGATAATAAAGGGTTATGTTTTTATCCCTATTATTACACTGATTTGATCATGTTGTGATGGAATTATTTTTATGAATTCCTTTATCTTATATGAATTGATTTATGAAGTCATGATGTTTCAAGAATCCCATTTATTTTACATGTGTTATGCGATGATGTATGATTATGTGGCACACATAAGAAAGGATTCATTATAAGATGGGTGGGACCTATATCTCCCTCCAATGAATTGGGTAAAGATTTTATATCTCATGAGATAGACATGGCTGGAACGGAAGGTTATTTCGGTTCAGTGATACAGGACTGAAACGAGGAGTGAACTCGGTTCAGAAAGGGACTTTGTCCACTAAGATAGTCTTGGCAATGAGTCATGACTAACAAGAAATGATTTTACATGATTATGTGTGCATGCCACAAAGTTTCAAGTATTATGTTATGATTATGGGGATCTCATTTTCACTTCTATGATTTATTCCATGATAAGATATTATGATCTCTTTTGCAGGTTTTGATTTTCAAAAAGATATGATATGATTTTTATTTCCTTTATTTGCCCTTGCTGAGCATTTGAGCTCACCTTTTTATGTTTTCTTTTCCCCAGGCCAGGAAGATGGATATTAAGTAGAATATGCTAAAAGGGACCCAAGATATGATGAAATAAATGGGAGACACTGTAGAAGATTTATGAACCAGTTGTTTATGTTTCCCAGTTTCTAAAGACACTATACCTATACGGTCCTTTGTGGTTTTGTCATATGTTGTAATAAGTGTGCTTCAATTTTGAAGTATTAACAATGTATGTAAAGTATGGGTTGTTATAGACATAACTTCCATAATGTTTTAATAGGTCAAGAACTATATTTCATCTAGTCATAACCAATCTTGGAATTTCTCTCCACCTATTTTTATATTCATTAAAATTTATGGTATACTCTATAAGGATCAACGATTAGAATGATTGGTTGATTAAAGTATTCTCTAATTAATTATTATGGATCATTCATAATATGTTCCTTTATATTACTAACATTTAGGGTTACCATTCCAAGTTAAACATAATGTTCATAGTTAGATTGTCATAATTTTATATGTTGTAATATCGGTGTCCTATTAATAACTAAATTTTTCATTAACCTACCAACTCAAAATATCACATACTTGTATGAGTTTTTTACATTTAATTGAATTTTAAAATATTTTATTTATATAAAAATTTTATACCTCCCGCCTTTTTTACACTATTAGTCTTATCTATATCTATTTTTATATCTTATATCTAGATTCATATGAAATCATGTTTCTAGTTAAACATGTTATTTTTGTCAAAAAGTTCTAATGGTTTTTGTAAAATTTTAAGTCATACCATTCCATATTCTAAATACATATCATGTTTGAAAAAATATCAATAATATAATTATCAAATTTGAAATTCTCAAATTAATCCCATGAAATGGGTCCTAAAAATCATTCAATATAGAATCCTCATTTGAGGTACAGAAAATAAATTTTAGGTTTATTATATTTTTATTAAATTTGAGAATGTTATTGTTAGTTTCACGAGTGTTATAGGAAATTAATAGTCAGTACAAAATTTGGATAAATATTAAAAATTGTATGATTTTTGTAAACATTAATACATTGGGGAATTCCTGGGTGGGGTCCAGTTTCCTCCAGAAAATTGAAACATTAATAAAATTACAATGTGAAATTTACTATTGACACACATAAATATAATCTAACTATGAATACATTAGAATGTAACATGTATATAAATATATTAATGAATCACATCTTTATTACTCTTATTTGAACCTTCATTAAATATTAATCATTAATTAATTTTTTGGAGATTTTTTATTATTTCAACCCTTACATAATGATATCATTAATTTGTGTGTTTTTTGAATCTCATATTGAATGTATTTTGATCAAATTTATATTTAAATTATTTAATATTATAATATTTCCCTTCTATGATTCTAAATAATATGATTATTTTTAATGTGGGAATAATTTATTTTATAGATTTTGGAATTCTAATCTGGTATTTTTTGTATCATATAGTGAGTATAAATCATCAAAAAATGATAATTTTTTTCATTAACAAAATTATTTATTGATGGGGTCTTCTATTTTTCAATTATTATACAATTAATATATTATAAAATATGAATTATATTTCAATTAATATAATAGAATATATTTTTATGTAATTTATACATGTTTATGAAATTATTAAAATTAATAGATTTGGTAAATGTGTTGAGTGAGTTTTGTAGAAATTTAGTTGAATTATTTGATTATAAAGGTCGTGTTTACATGTTAATGAATGTGATTTGGGAATTTGACAAAATTATTTTCATTAACAAAATTATTTATGGATGGGGTATTCTATTTTTCAATTATTATACAATTAATATATTATAAAATATGAATTATATTTCAATTAATATAATATAATATATTTTTATTTAATTTATACATGTTTATGAAATTATTAAAATTAATAGATTTGGTAAATGTGTTGAGAATGTTTTGAAGAAATTGAGTTTAATTATTTGATTATAAAGGTCGTGTTTACTTGTTAATGAATGTGATTTGGGAATTTAGTTTATTAAAAAAATTCAGGTGTGAAATAATTGAATAGAAAATCAGGTTTGCATAATTTTATATAGAAATATGGATTTGGGATAAATCATGATAAATAGATTGAAATTTTATTGTGCAAAAACAATTATTATGATTAAGAGTTTGTAGTTTGTTTCTAATTATAAAGGATAACTTAATGATAGGTGTAGTGTTAAAAAAACTATTTTGGGAAAATAAAAAGAAAATGGATTATATTTCTTATATTTCCCTTATGCTTTGTAATGTTATTGTTTATGTGAGTTTATTCCTCTTCCCGAAGGTGTATGTAAAGTATTTAATTGATATTTATTTCAAATATTTATTTGATTTACATGCTGTGATCTTTTTTATTATATTATATCAATTATCAATAATTGAGATAGAAATACAATAACAATAATGTAAATTATTAGTGTCCCAACCAATTGGGATCAAGAAAAGTTTTTAATATACATCAAAATGAGTAACCTTATTTACCAAAAAATGCATAATTTTGTGTGAATATATATTGTTTTATTACAGGTACATGATAATGGTAGGATTACTAAATCACTAGTAATGGACCATATGCAATTTTAATGAACAATGCTGGAAATGGTGCATATTAAATTTTAGTTCTTCCGTGAGGATATTTTAAATACAAATTCATTTTAAACAAATATATCATGTAAATTTCAACCTATATTCTTTTTATAGTGAAATTATTATAATTTATATGAAATAGGTTTATTTGAAATTAATATTTATCTTTAAAAAATTTTAATATTTTAAAATTGCATCATACAATGGTAAATTTTCATTCTTACATCATTGATATATCAATTTAGTTTTTCCTCTATTAGTTATTAAGTATGAAAAAATTATGGACACCTCAATCCAGATATATTCTATGAAGACGTATTGTAAAATATTAATCATATTAAGAGAAAATTTTTCCCCAATATAATATTATAATTCATTATTACATTCTCCTAACCAATATATATCGAGGGTTAATCCTAAGGTTTTGTGATCCAACAACTCATTTCACATTTGATATGACCAATGGGTGAATCTAAGTCATTTTAATTAGTATATTTTTTGTTTTATTGGGAGATTATATTAAATATAGGGTGTTTAAGACTCATAATATATTCAATTAATAAACATAAATTATCTATTACTATACAACCATGAGATGCAACACTTATGGTTAATAAAAATCGTAATTAGACCATTTTTGTTTTTTTGGTCTTATTTATATTTTCTTATATCCCAAATATGGGATTTATCTTCACACATCATTTGGAAGTCATTTATAATAATAGAATCATTAATTCCTGTCCATTTAGAAGTTATTAATTTATTATAATTAAATTATTTTTAAATAAAATTGAAAATTTCGAATATTTTCAAATGAAATTATATCCCATGGGAGTTTTGTAATATATTTATTCTATAATATATTATTATAATGGTGTATTTAGAATGATAAAATGTTATAAAATAATTATTCATGTTATTGTTTTGAATTTTAATTCATATAATAATAAAAAAAATGACCGTAATTTGGATAACTAATTTCTTATAAGTTTTCTAAAAAAATTAAATAGTGGTTAAGTAATGTAATATTTAAAAACACTATATGATTATAAATTTCAGGATTTTAAGGGTCAACATATCAAGTGTTTTTTGAATTAATAATAACGTATGGTTATTGAGGGTTGGATAGATAGTATTAAAACAATTTATGAAAAACAAAATAAGTCATGACCCACAAAAAATGAAATTGTTATAAATATTCTCTTAAAATTTTGATTGGTTATGATTATGAGAAAGGGTAAAAAATATATTTCTAAATATATTTAATGTGTAATGATGTCGTGATACCATGTATATTATATTTTAATGGATGTATTCATAGAATTTATTTTTGTGGTACAAAAATTCACATAGAAACCCATTGAATCACACGACAATATGCATCAATTTCGAATAAATTCATTTTTTATGATAGAATGTCTAGGATATAATAGAAAAGAACATTTGAAAGATCTGAAATAATAGTAAATTCTCTTGATAATTTCTCTTGTGAGAAGTGGCCCTATAAATTATATCTATGAATTACACAATCCATTTTAAGATTAATTAGGTATTTTTAGGGGTAATTTTTTACCAATAAAATAATCCTACACTGTTAATAGTAAGTCAAATTCGATTTCTTTTTTTTTTCTCCACACTCCAAATATAGCAGTTTGAGCCGTAAAAGATAACACAAAACGTATATCACTATAATGAAATAATTATTCCAAGGTGACACGTCATTTAAACATATCTGGGCTATGTTTTTTTATTAATGAAAGTCGTGGTGTCATGATGTTTCTGATCACGACATGAAAGGGTTAACGAATAAAAAATTTACATAATTAACAAATAATAAATTTTATGAATATTATGACACTAAATTTATATATGGGTGGCTCAAAACTAATGACCAACTTTGGATTATTTTCCTATCATATTCAATGAAAATTTATGAACAACAATAATTGAAAACTATTAATTCACTCTAGTTTGAGGAAATATCACTCTCTATATAATGTGAAGTAAGATCATAGATACATATGGTTTCATTTCCATATAATTTATAGAATTAAAAATTTATTTTAGAAGGTGATCATAGATTTTGTATCATTATAAGATCAATGGAATTTGTCATGTAGATGCATGTTGATATAAATAATAATTTATTATTTAAATATATTCATTCTTATTTAATGAAGATATAAGAATTTACTCAGTGAGTAATATTTATAATATAGAGTGATTTATTGTTGATAGTTATATACAATGTGAGTCTTTTAAACTCGAAGCGTCAATGTGTCTACTGTAAATTCTTGAGAAACAAACAGTATAATTTTTGAACATGGTATATCGACACAACTCCTTTTTTTCTCATTATATATTTATCAGTTTTAGTGGATAAAAAATATATTCCTATGTAACTTGATACATGTTTTATTTCTTCATAATAATTATTTATTGGAATAGATTTACCACATTTAGTGACTGTAAAACTAATATCCCAAAGCATGTGACTTATTTTTTATGTTTTCATGAATGTCGGGAATACAATCCCGAAGAGCCAATCAGTTTAGAAATTTTCAAAAACTAGATACATAAATGAAACCCATATTTTAGTGGGAATAGAAAATAAATCATAATATATAACAATTGTAAATGAAATTTATCCATAAACATTAATTAATATATCACTTCATCATATAATGTGGAATGGAAATAAAAAACATGTGAGATGTGATTCCTGATAAGGGTAATGTATTGTAGAAAATTCAATTAATAAAAAAAATGATCAATATAGAATTGTAAATAACAAAAAATTCCGGACATTAAAATTAATTGAATATATAAATAGATATAGAATAATTAGTATGGAATGATAAATAATTGAATACTAATTCCATTTAGTCACTAATATGAGAATGAATTGTATCGATAAATAATATCACTGAGAAAATATAATCAATGATAATAATAATAATTAATGAATTACTAATGAAGTAACTTCTTAATTATTGGATACCATGATCTTAGGCATCATTATACTACTAATACCAAGACATATCACAAGACTATTTAAACTACATGTTGAAACCCATTTAACGATAGATTACATATCGATCACATAATACCTACTGATACATTAAGGGGATATTTAATGTTGGTCCCAAACTATCACTAAATTTCCAAATAATTCCTCCTATATATAATAACTAATTTAATTTATGAACAATTTTTTTTTCATAAAAATATTGTATGGATTAAACAATATGTATCCATAAATATTTCCCCAATTTATCAAATAATTTTTATTATAAACACTATATGTAAAAATGGTATACGGTGTATCAAATTATCATATTAATCATACTATAATATTTATATTTAATAGATATGTAATTTACATCGATAAATGATCATAATAATGTGATTTTTTCAAGGTAAAGTAAATAATCACTAAATAAAGTGTTATTGTACAATAACTTTATAGCGCTTGGTAATCTTCTGGTAAAAAACCCTCGGATGAAATTATAGTAATTGAAACTCTTAATTAAATTAGTTTTGAAGTATTAATGATATTACATTTCAAATTGGGTAGTATTTACAACACAGAAAATTGAATTCATGGATAATAACAAATAATTCTCAATTGAATGTTAATTGAGACGAACTCTCATTCCTCACACTTTTCATTAATTTTACATGATTTATCATTATTTATAATTCTTGGATGAATGTTATTAACTTGTACCCAAACAAAATAAATATTTATAATATCATATATTATCTTTTTATTACATCTTATCATCCTTCCATTAGTCATCATTAATATTTTCATCGTTTTAGTTGTTAATTGCATTACTTTCTTGGGTGCATTTCATTATGAAATTTATTGTGCATATGTATATTATATAGTTCCTAAAAAATAATAATCATGAAATAATTATTATATTTTTGTATAAAATATAATTTTTAAAAATAGTCATGAAATATGATTTTGGTAAATGATGTATGTTATGATCACAGAGAGGTACTTCATACATATTCGAGAGTAAAGTTTACATATTCATTGATAATTATTTAAAAGTTGTATATATCATTTTAAACTTTTATAATAATCATAAAATAATAAAATACAATTTTATTTCCATAAATAAACACACAAAAACATAATTATATATCATACATATGGTGTGTTGATGAAAATAGAGTCGCATCGCTTCGTGAAGGTAGTAGTTCACATGTTCACTAATGATGTCAACATCATTATGTGAGTAGAAATTTAAGATTATGTAAAATATTTATATAATGAAATATTTTATAATTAATATCATAATTATTTAATTTATATAACATATATTTATTAAATTTATCCTTACTACCTTCCATGTAATCTATTATTGAAAAAAACTTTCCTCGCTTTAAGATATGGTAGTCTGTCATGCACACTAAGGATGTTATCGTATCTCATAGAGAGTAGAAAGTAAAAACTTTATATGTGATATAATTAATTGAGAGGTATTATTATGTTATACATACCATATATATTCTTTATATCCATCATAAAACCTATCCACAAGAGGTGGTATTGGAAAAAACGAATGACATCTGTTTGGAAGGAGACAATTCCCCACAGACATGAATAATGATTTTTAACCCATTTTATGGACGTAGGGGTGGTTTGAAGTATTAAAATTTAAAAAATATTTATTTATTTGAGATGCATTTGTTATTATTTAATTATTTTAAGAAAAATTAAGGATGTGTAGGAAGTAATAAAATAATAATCCTTGTTGAAGTACATTTAATTTTCTTTTTGTATCCTCCTTTAGTTTACCAAATAATCCTTCCAAGGATGGTTTTATAACAAAAATAAGGATTATAGTATAATATAAAAGTTTATTTATATTTTTTGTGAAGGTATTTTCTGATAAAAATCGGTTTTATGGTGTGATGAAGATAGAATATGGGGCGTCCTTTCCCAAATGAGGTGAGTAGAACACTTGTAATTATTTGAAAATATTAAATCATAAAAAAACATTTATCAGTACAAAAGCCTCCAAAATGGAACATTATAAAACCTAGATGATTTACTGATGAATATTATACATTTATATAGTGTTTTACTTATTTTGAGTTCATTATTAGCCCTTATCGTTTTACTTTGTCTCCTGGGAAAATCCATTTTTACCTTAACTATGGTAATTAATTTTTACAGTTTTCACTATTATTTTTGGTTAGAAATTAAGTTGAATTTTTTTGATATTATATATTATTAGGATTCATAATATTTTTTAAAATTTATAAATTCTATTTAATAATGTGTAAGCATTTATTGAAAATTTAATCTAACAGATGAGGTGAGAAAATAGCTTTTCAATATCAAAATTGTAAATCTTTTACAATATTTTATATCAAAATTTAAAATTAAAATGTTTCTTATTACTTGAGTTGGATAAATATAAATATAATTGAAATTATTTTACTATAAAACCATTTATAAATATGGTTTAAAATTATAAATAACTTTAATGAAAAGGTTATTTTCTATTAAAATTAAACATCTTTCACTCTTCATAAAAAATGCATCATCTCAGAAAACATCCCAAAAATTACCCAAATATAAATTTTATATTATGATTTAAAATAATAATATTATTCTAAAATTTTAAATTTATAAAAGTAGAAAAAAATAATTTGAAATTATCTTCAAAAAATGCAACAAATCCTACTTTTGTAAAAATATAGATTTTCTGAAATCATTTATTTTTCGTCAAAATCGTCATAGTTTATTCTTATATAGTAGATATTAATTTTACTTTAATTTATTCATTTGTAAAAAATATATGTTTCAAAATTCAGTTGTTACTATTCATACTTACATATTTATTGTTTAGGTTATAACGGAAATGTTTAAATAATAATTTAATATAGTATTTTTTTTTTCTTTTAAACCCATTGTTTTTTTCATTACATGATATCGAATAGATTGAATGTGTATAAAAAATATATACATCATAAAATCCCAAAATTTCATATTCCCTTATAATCATTATGTTTTCTGTCAAACCCTCTATCAAATATGATGATCATATCATAAAATATCATGTTGTAACATTCTACACCCTTAAAACAGTTGTGGCCACACAATTTAATCTTGGTATCAGAAATCAAGGTTATGTAATTTAAAAACACACTTCTTTTAATCCCTCATTGTGAGAAGGGTTAACAAAAAAAAATTATCTTGATAATAAAAAATAGATGTCTGAAACACATCTTGAATATCACATACTAGGATTCCAAAATTGGATAACATCGGTGGGAAGCGAGAACATAGATATTGAAGAGAAATGTAAAACCTAGATAATAATGTAGAGTGATAAATAACATTTAACATATGAAAATGGATAACAAATATATGTTTAATGACTAAAAAGGATTAAACAAAATAGGCATTAAAAATGTCATTGATGACATAAAAAATGATGATAACATGTTAAAATTATAATTCAATATCTGATTCCAAATAATGTGGAATTAATTTTCTACATGGATTTAGAACATTTAAATATGTTCATACATGATATATCTCTATTCTGTAGGAAAAACATCATATTTTTTTGTTCTTCATTAACAGTCTACTTCATTTCATACTATGAAAAATGAATAACCATGGATGAAATATTTTGTGCCGGAAGCCATAAAATTACAATTTAAATTCATAGTATGATCAGTAATATAAAGAAAAGTCAATCTATATATTGATATTTATTATTAAAAATGATTGTTAGTATAGTTTATCATATTTAAATAGACCTCTATATGGGGATTTAATAAACTAATCTCTAAAACCTCATCTAATGTTCAACTTAAACTATTTATTAAATTGTTGTCCTTCTGATCCTTCCAAAATGTTAAGATCCTAAATTATATAATTAGGGTTAATATATTTCAAAAATAACGTGTCATTAATATATTATTAAACATGACTTATATATTAATAATCAGATACCAAACATGTGAATTTCATTTTCATGTATTCCCTTTGAAAAAATTTAGTAACCTAAATTACCATTAAACCATATTGAAATCAGGCATGCTACATTATTCATCGAATAAGACATTGATTATTGGATATATTAATTGAATCCAAATTATTTTTAAAACCATTATATGTAGTATAAAACACTTTATCAAAAAAAAAATTAATCTGTTTCAAGGTATTCATAAAATCCAATTCGATTTATCAACATCAATCGTCTCTTTATCCCAAGATCATTATCTCAACGCGATGAACATATTATGGGATTTATTTATTTAAATATCATGTTTTCCAAGAAGTTATACATTCCATTGATTCATTTTTATTGATCAAAAATTCCATTCCACATATAATAAAAAATTGTTAATGAAAAAGTACAACATTATAGTAATTATATATTTGATGAATATTATAATAGAGATACCAATGATAAAATACTCCTATAAAATATTTTTTGAATTGAAATAAAAATACATTAATCATTCAATATACTCTAAATAATAGCATAATCCTGACCTTGATCTCGTAGAATATTAAAAGGCATATTTCATTGATTCTGTTGGAATTAATTTGATTTGATCCCCTATCCTTAAAATAGAATCATTAAAAATTATAAATTAATTTATTTCCTACGTAATTACAATAATGGTAGAATTTAGCTCTATACACGTAAAATAATCTCATTACCTTCAATCATGTACTAGGGTTTTTGTTTCTAGAATTGTGACATCTTCGAAAATTCTCCTTGCCATTTTTCCATTTATTTTTTTCCCTTACCATCCTCTTTTTCTCTTATTTCCATCAAAATTCATAAGACATTGAAAATTTTCTATCTGTATTTATAATATATAAAACAATTTCATTATATGAAGAACTATTTTGAGATACGAGCCATATTAGGAGAATTTCTCAAAGGACATCATATAGATTGTAAATCACGCACCCAATATTTTTTATGTAATCCATAGAAAATGAATTCGACCTTGTAATGATAAATTCATAATCCAAATCAGTTAATTCTTTCTTTATATTTAATATGATGAACTTTTTCTTTAGCTAATATTTTGTTATAGGGAATATATTTTTTCAATAATTTCTCGTTAAATGATTTTTATTCCAGGTGTTATATTTATCATCATCCTTAGTACATTTAGTCAATGACTGAAATTTATTAGGAAACTCTTTTGAGAAAAAAAAATATAGTGTATTATTTTCCATTTAACCACATACCCGGGCCAAGAATATCTTTTCCATAAACTAAATTAATTTTTCATCTAACATTTGATTAGTAGTACCTCCAAATGATGGGGTTTTCTATCACAAGATGTCATCTAAAATAGAATAATATTACTATGGAACATGTTGATACTCCAAGGAAAGGTTATTTTTTATATCTTCATTATGTATCCCAAATGTAGTCACTGTTTTCTTGTCGCTAATACTTGTTGTATCGGCTTCCTCGGTAGAGAAAAAATTGCATCGACCATGATTACAGATACACATATTCCTTTCAGGTGCCAATTGTTAAACATGTCATATACTAGATTATATTAATAAATTATTAATTTTAAATAATAATTTATAATTATAAATATTTTTTAGAAGGTAACGTAAATTTCAGCATTTATGCATCAAAAACATGGATTATTTGGATACATATTTATTTTCAAATCCATCAAAATTTATTATAATGAAAAAGTAAATTATCTAAAAAATATCCACCAAACGTTAGAGGGCATAGTAAGGCCTATTTTCAATCACCATGATATGATTGGGTCAAGCTCAATTTTCCTTTTTGGGATTTGTTACCCCTCTGTACCTCTATGACAGATCCATGACTACATGCTGTATCCAGATAGGGATTCATATCATGGTTAAACCCCATAATATCCACCTTAATATAAATTTAGTATGTTCTAATATAATTAACCTCAAATTTTATTATAGGTTCATTTTACCTAAACAAGTTTTTCCACAATCTATAGCCTAATATTTCTACTTAACTTCATCTGATACCAACTCTAAAAAACTAGAACCTATAATCATGGTGATGGTGTCTTATTTATTACATAAACATAGATACAGGGTACCAAATCCTGAAGGAATGATCTGTTCTGTAGTTTTGAAAAACAATTACACACCTTATACCCCATTTAAATAGGCAATAGAAAATAAAACATAATATATAGTTATAGAAAATAAAATTCCTCCTTGAAAACACCTTCAATGATCTCTTCATCCTATATTATAGAATGAAAAGAAATTAAGGGTACTATTGGAGGCTTATTATATGTTACATACATTAGAATCTATCATGATTGAATAAATAATAATAAATTTGGAATGGTAAATAAATAGAAACACATACTATTAAAATAACTTTACTACATTAATATACAAGGAATAATGAATATGTTAAGGTAAATAACTAAAAGAAATTCCATTTAATCAAAAATCATAGAATGAAATACATGTAGGGTTAATATCATTATGAAAATATCATGGATAATATTAATAATATCAAAATTATAAATAAAATAAATTATTAATTATTTTACACAATAATATCATGCATTATGATATCAATAAATTCATGTACTTTCAAAAGATAACATAAACAATATATTAAAACCTGATTAATGCTAGCATAATTATTTGTCTCGTGAGACTAACTAATTCCTAGAACCATTATATAATGTTGGGAAAAACCCATCACTATAGATCCAAATAATTCCACATATATCAAATAATAAATATAATTCATCAAAATAGTTCATTATCAACAAATATTTGTATTGAGTAAACAACACAAATTAATCATTATTTCCCCAGTTAATAAAGAACAATAAAATTTAACACCATTTGTAAAAATTATATATGATTTAGGAAATTATCATATATATCATACTAGATTATCAATATTTAATATTGATGTAATTTCAAATCAAAAATTATAACCATAATGTGATTATTACTAGAGAAATAGGACAATCTCAATAGAAAGTGACATTGTACAAAAAACATTTAGCACTTGTTACTTTTCAATTCAAACCCCCTAGATGAAACGATTCAAGTTGAATCACAAAATACCATGAATTATAAATGTTTCATGATATTAATTTTCCAGGGGGGTATTATATACACCACATAAAAATGAATTGGTTTATAATAAGATATAAGAGTCAATGGTATGTAAATTGGGATTAAATACCTTACATCATGCTTTCATTTAGTTGAATGTGGTTTAGAATCTTGTGTAATTTTAATAATAATGTTATTAACATGTAATAAAACCATATTAATATTTATAATATCATATATTAATATTTTATAATATCTTATCACACTTTCTTTAATAATATTTATTTATTTTTGATTTTTTTCTTAGGTTTGTAGACTTGTTTTTTCATGAATGCTTCTTCATTAATGACTCAGTTATTTACTTATTATATAGTTTATCTAAAATATTAACCATTAAAAAATTATAATATTTACACATAAATTATACATTCAAAAACAATATTGAAATACAGTTTTGATTCATGAAGTGCATTTTTATCATGTAGATGGGAGGTCATACGTATGTATGAGTAACGATTTAATTTTTCAATTATCTGCATGGAAAGGAGGTAAGTACTATTTATTCATTATATTATGATCATAATATCATATATACCATACTATATATCTCAATATATTCATCTTATATATGGTGTGACGATGAAAAGAGAGTCAAATTGCATCATGAAGATGGTAGTCCACATGTACATGAATGATGTTATCATATTTGTGTGATTGAAAAGGTTATAAATAAAATAATTAACTAGGTTATTGGAATGATAGAAATTACATTAATATGATAATAATACAATTTATATCACATATATATATTATCTCCATCTTTAATACATTCTATTTATAGCATTATTTAAAAATGAATCTCATTTCCTCGCAATGCGGTAGTCCTCCAAACACATGTGTGATGTTACTATATCTACTTCATAATGGAATTTAAAATTTTATATATAAAATAATTAATCCAAAATTATATATATGTTGTAAATATGATATATATTCTTTCTTTCCATCATAATACCCAAAAATGAGAGGTGGTAATAGAATAATTAAAAATATTAGTTTGTGAGGTGGTTGTTCATCATACACATGAATGGCGATTTTGTAACCCATTTGATTAATGTGGTTGTGGTTTAATATAATTAAAGTAATATACAAAAAACTCATTATATGTAATATATATTTATTTTATTATATCATCATTGTTTAATTATAATTTTTGGAGGTGGAGGATGCAATAAAATAAAGAATGTTCATTGAATGACCGTACATATTCCTCGGCAATCATATATAGGTTCTAACCAGATGCCATCCATGCAAGTATTTATGAAACAAATATGGTCTCATGGGTGTTATTATGGATTTAGGGATGTTATTTGGAATTTTATTGTATGAAATAATTGGGTTTTTTGTGTAATAAGATAGTAGAGGGCATGTCCTTTTATATGTGAGGCTTGTGGAATACTTGTAATGTTTTGGAATGATTGAGTCATACCCAAATTTTCATAATTCCAATTTCCTCAAAATCATCTATTATCTAAAATATAATATATAATGTCTCTGTGGTCACTAAAATGGGGGTTTAACATGATGGTCGGCTATTTTAACCCTTATCTTCTTATTTCAACCACTATTAAATCCATTTTTACCATAATCGTAGCAATTAATTTTTATTGTTTTCACTATTATTTTTTCCAAACAATATGTTAAACTAATTAGATAATATAAATTATTCTAATTCCAAATATGGAATTATTATTTTATAAATTACATTTAATTAAGTGGAATTATTTTATTTAGAATAAACCACACATACGTGATAAGAAAAAGGGCTTTCAAATTTGAAAATGATTATAATTTTTACAATGATTTTATATCAAAATTCAATATGGTAATTAAACCAATGAACTAAAATTGGATAAATTAAAAAAAATATCTCTATTTAATCTTTAAAACAAACATTCTGTTAATTATATCATTAAATACAATTGAAACAAAAATGAATTTTTCAATTATAATTTATTATATTTCACTGTATGTCAAAAAATGAATCATTTTATAAAAATCACAAAACATTAACCCTATGATAATTTTTATATTATGGAATAAATTTTTTAATATTTTAAGAAATTATTTAATTAAAAGTGAAAATATTAATTTTATATTATTTTGGTATAGTGTTACTAACCCTTCTTTTTGAAAAATAATGTTTGTATGAAAATATTTCATTTTCATTAAAGTGGATATAAATTTAACTATAAATAGTAGAAACAAATTTTTCTTATTTTATAAATTTTTAAACAATATATTATTCATGATTTATTTTTTACTATTCATACCCACCAATTTAATAGCTATGTTATAATCGTAATGCTTAAATAATATCTTATTGGTGTAACATGTATATTTTAAACCTAGTGTTGCATGTATTGAAAGATATCGAAGAGATTGTACACATTTTTAAATAAAAATATTTAAATATATAATATTTTTATATTCCCTTATACACATTTTATTTCATGTCATACACTATATCAAATAGAATTTTCTTATTTTAAAATGTTATGGTGTTGTACTAAAACAATGGAGAAAGGTCATTTTTTAGGTTCACATAAATTTATCCGATACAACCATATTCACCTTTAGGTATTTATATTTATAGGACCAATAAATAGGATTAGATCTGGTTTCTCCTGGATAATTATTTCCTTTAATACAATTAATTGATTTTCAATCATAGGATAATTCTAATCTCTAAATGAATTTATTTATTAATCATTGGGCAGAGAAGTTAATACAGCCACCATACACTGGATCTACATAGACATAAAATGTGGTTCATTATCAATATATGATCTAAGGATATTGATATTTAATCAAATGGATTCAATGAATCAATATATTCTTTCCCACAGATCCTTCAAGAATATTTTTTTTAAAATCTTAACACTTGATGTATGAATGTTTTTTCAAAATTTATGATGGCAATTCAAATGTATGTGAGGATATATTATAGGTTATATTGAAAAATTAAGATTACATAACGATACACATGAGTGAATCTATAGATTATTTATTTTATCATATAAAAATTATTTGAAAGGATATACCTAAAATCATAGAAATCCATTATGATATAAAAAAAAGTTGATCCTGGAAACATTTTCACCATAACTAAATAAAAACATCTTAATGCTGGAATATAATGATACTTTTTTTACATTAGATATTCTTCAAAGCATTCTCATTGAATATGAGGTGAGGAAATAAATAATGACTATTTGTTAATAGGGAACACCAAAAATGTGTAATTCAGGAAAATTGAGAAACTAAAATTAGAGGATAATCCCAATTTAAAAGAAGTTACCAAGATTGTTTGACTCATTTCCTCTTCCCTATAAACATGAAAACTAATATTCAATGTAGACCATTCAGTCACTTGTGTTAGATGTGATAATTTTGGCACCAAATTTGGAAATAACCAATGAAGTTTGAATAAAAAAATGATATCAAATAAATCATAATGAAATAATTGACAAATATAATTGTTGAGAGGTATTCATATAAAAAATTATTATTTAAATAAAATTTATTCAAAATAGCATTCTAGAATATAATTTTGGGTGTTGAGAGAAATTTATTTCAACAAGGACATGAAAGATTATGTCCATGAGGATATAATAGAAAACTCAAAACATAAATATAACATTAATTACGATGGAAGAGATAATTGTTGATGAAATTGATGGATATAGTTCCAAAAAATTGTGATCAATGGTGTTTTACATGATTAAAAAAATTATAATCAATTGAATAAAAATTATAAGTGTGAGTTAATGGTTGAAATTTAAAATCTCAAATATGGAATTATCTAAATCTCAAAAATGGATGTTGATCAAAAACAAAGAAATAAATATAATTCCCAAATAATTATCAAATTAAATATTACATAATTGTATAGTGTTAAGTAGATAGATGAACTCAAATAATAAATTTTCTAGTTATGAAAAAACATTTATGATTAGTAAATAACCTTGACTCCCAGAATGATATAATAAAACCAGAATGGTTTGGAAATAGATATGGTGTTGGGAAAATGAAGTGATATAATTTATACATTTATAGATTTCACACAATCACACCATTTCTAAAATAGTGGATAATATTATGTGAAGATAGAAAAATGTAAAATATTTTCGAATATTTATTAAAAAAACATTAATCCATACCACAGTTGAAGATCATGTTTTTTGACTCATAGAAAGATGAAAATATTGTGTATTATTCAATTAAAGTAGAAAAAATACACCAAAATTCTAGTCTTTCTAATTTAGATAGATTTAATACATGTGTTACAATAAAAGGAAACACTCTAAGGAAAAATTATATAAGAATATTATTGAATAAATACTAATATGTCATATGTTATTAGTAGTTATATATTTGGTTTTTAAGGGTGTAGAAAAAGGCCATTAATTTATCATCATTAATGAAAATGAATCCTCCAAAAAACATTAGTGGGTAAATTATGAGTAGATGGAAGCATAATCATGAGGAATGAAAATGAAAAACCAACTTTATGTCTTATAAAATTATGTTTATCTATCAAATCCATATGTGGGGAAACAATATTCACAATAAACGAGATGATATAATTGATGTTGATTATGAATAATATAATTGGTAAGGTGATTAGAAGGGTTATATAGTTGAATATATGGGATTGAGTTTGAATATAGATCATAATGAAAATACAATCTTCTTATATACTGGGAAATAATGATATTTTCATATGCATTATATAAAAAAAAGAATATATAGTTCATTAGGGAAATTATAGTGGATTGAAAATAATGATTTTCATGAAATCCCAAAATAGATTCAAAGGAATGAGGCACACATATACTCTAATTGAAAGGCATTTGACACAATTTTATATGTTTAAGTAATCTATTTGAATCAAGTTACATAATCAATTTCCCCAAGAAGACTTTTAGTGTCGAAGGAAGAAATGGAATAATTATAATCCATTAAAGGAACAAAAATGTATATCTCTAACATATAAGTGGACAGGAGGACATGTTTTTTCTATCCAAAAAATATTATATTATTTTAGGGAAAATAATTCTCAAAAACCTGATCAAAGTCTACATAACAAATTTTTTTGAAGCATTATGAAACACATGGTATAACAATATATAGTTTTCATAATCTCGATACATGATATGTTTTCCGATAAGAAAAAAATCATTCTAAAATATATATAATATGATGGTAAATTTGACCAGATGGATTCTTGATCTAGTTCACATTGATGTTTTCATATCAATATCCTAATCAGTCATCAATTGGATTTTCTCTTCTTTATTTTTATTGATTATTACAAAAGGATTTAACAATTGATGTTGATTACCCAGAATTGTGAAGTATTCAATTACAGTACTCATTTTCAAATATTTTTTGATAATATACATGATGGAAATATTTTAATGCTTCTGGATCTATTTAAATGATTTATAATAGTATTCAAGTGATATATTATATCTATCTACATATTATAAGTCACCGTGTTTCCATGGTAATGTCTCCTCGACAAAATATCCTGTTTCATAAGATAAATCATATCATTTACATATTGGTCTAGAAATATATCATTGAAGAGGATCTACAACAATGTTAATGGATGGAAGTTTATTTTACAATATTATACATTAATAATTAGGTGTTATTATTATTTGAATATGGCATGAGTCTATATAGGATATGGTTTTATAAGAATACAATAGTGAATTAATTTTGAATCATTGAATGAAAATATCTTATTCTCAACATGTATTAATGTCATGATTAGTTTCAAACTCATATCAATTTTGGGATATGTCTTAGATTCCCATACAAATAAGAAACATAGATATTCATAAAAGTTTCATGGAATATAGATGAAAGTTGGTCTATCATTATTATGGTTAATTATAAAATTTCCCAAAGTATTAACAAATTTTGTTAATGAAAAAGATAAAAAAAAATAAAATGATAAATAGAAATAATGAGATACTAAAAATTCTATATGATATTTTAATGATGAAATTTCTAAAGAAATGTCTTTATTAAAAATGAATTTGACACTCATTGACATGATTGCTAAAGAAATCATAATTGGTGGATAGATAAATCTGATACAAACATGATAGGTAATGACTATATAACTAGAATCTTACATATCTCAAGAAAATTTAATGAATAATTATGATTAATAAAATAATGAAAATTAGATAAATTTTATGAATGGGTAGATTTTCTGAATTGAGAAGAAATATCTTGTTAAATTTGTTCTATAGGTAATACAAAAAAATTTCTTCAAGACCATTAATGTTTTTTGGTAAAAACATAATGAAGATGTTATGGTAGTTCGGAATAGGGAACAACTAGTGTACACATGGAATTCAAATATTAATGTTATTTTTACAGATGATATATTTTTTTCATGGCAAGGATAAAGGAAATTTTTATTTTTATTTACATTATAGTGAAAATGGGATTAAAATTGTTCTATTAGACCTCAAATTTCTATTTTCTTAATAGTATACATAATTAATATGTATAAATTGATAATCTAGATGGTTTACATGTTTATGAGGATGAAACCAAATATTTATTATTAAGGAAGAAATGTTATGTGATGAATAAATTACTTATATAATGGTATTCTACATAAGATAAATATCTAAATTGAAAAGTTTTCATTGAGGATGGGAATATCAGAACATCTATATCAATATAGAGAATTAGGAAAATATGTTGATTCCCATTTATGTTATTGACAAAAAAAATCAGGGGATCAAATGGAGAAAAATGGAAGAATTTTGTATAATTCATGAGGTCTTAGTTTGATATATTATATATTAATGAATTAACTGTATGACATGGTTTATATGAGAAAAAATAAATTCATGGAACCCCTATTTTAAACTTTCAATATACTAATTAAATTGTATAATATTTAGAATAGAAGATTACATGGAAATTATAAGACCAGTAGCTACCAATAACATTTTATCAAATGATAATGATGTAAAACATTATAATGTGATAGAATATTGAAAAATAATTTACTATAAATTCTAAATAATAGATACAAGAACCTAAATATTATTTTCCCACTTCTTAATACCCACTATAAAAATGAATTCCAATGTTAATAAACTTGATATCGGTGAATAAAAATATTACAGAATATAAAATGACAAGTGGAAATTGGGTTATTTTACCATTATAGATCACTCTTAAAGTAATTAAATTTATATATTTGGATTGATGAGGTATAATAGATAGTCTAAAGTTGAAATCTTGATAGGGACTTGATCATATAGAAATATATATCATAGATACACAATATGTAATTATCCATTTCGTTAATCGACAAACAAGAAGGGTATATTATTGTTAATCAATAATGTACTCAATAAAAGTGGTTGAATAAGTTCCTATTTAATTTTTTAATTAATATTAATTCATTTATATCAATTAATTATAATATCTATTCTTATATTAATTATAGAAAAAATGAAATCCAAACCTTAATTAAAAAACATCAATAAAACATATCACATAAAAAAAGAATGTTGAAAATGATAATTAATGATGAATTATTTGTTGTAAAAAAATTATGTTACCTGATTCCAAAAAAAGGATGTACCCATAATTTTTTTTGGAAGGCATCATTTTCCTCTAGGAGTCCGACATCTTCTATTCAACATGATATTTTATAAAATGGACCCTAATCCTTTGGGATTTTCTATTTTTAGAATTTTTAGAATATTTTCATGGATTAATTTCTCTAATTCAAATTCTATCTTTTGAACATTACAAAAAGATATATTAGGGTTCATTAGAATACATGGATAGATATTCCACTATTGGGATATTATTGAAATGATTCCCTCTTGCTGAAAATGTGATTTATATTATACTATTATGTTGTATAAAATAGAGAGTTTGTGGATGTTTAGATTGGGGGTATTTGTTCATGATGTTATAGAAATAAGGTTTAGAAAAGTGAGAAAACATTGATATTTATCTGGTTTATTTTTCGTCAAAATTCTCTGACACTAAGTGTTGTGGTTGTATTCTCATCAAGAGCATTTTTACTTCTTATTCCACACACTAAAATTCAATCATGTGATTTTTTGGGTGGATGATTAGAGAACCACTGATTGAGTATATATTTTTATGAGGTTATAGTATATGTGGGTTTATTTGAAATAATGTTCTAGATAATGTTTTTTGATATATTTTCAACAATTAAAATGGAATATAATGTTAGAAAAAATCATCCTGAAGATTCAATAGGTAGTGTTTGTTGAAAATTCTAATAATGACACTACAAAATTGATTCTAGGAGTCCAAAAAAACATGATATCATTATTATTAGAGAAGGATGGAAGTGTATGTAAAATTTATTCATATATGATATAAATTTCACTTCAACACTATGGATCAAATTATTGAATTTTTTACATAAGAATAAAAATCTAAAAGATGAATTTATAGTTACACCACTACAAAAAATACCGTTAACAACAACATCCTTTAAAAGTGCTAAAATATTCATTCAAAAAGGGAACATTTATTAGTGCTAAAAAAGCACAGAGAAATTTTACCTTTCATCTGTTCTTTTTTAGCACTGATAATAGGCACCGTTTATCAATACATTCTTTAGCGTAGATAATGAGTATCCTTTATTAGTGCTTTATTTTTAGTACTGATAAATGGTGATATTTCTTAGTGCTTTATTATTCGCATGGATTAAGGGTACCCATTATCAGTGCTTTATCATTGGGTCTCCTAATGGGACCCTTTATCAACACTTGTTTTGCAATAAAAACTATGAGAATAATATGAAACAAAAAAATAATAAATAATTAAATGTGTTTATAAAAAAAATATTAAAATTTAATTAATTCGTTAATTATATCTAAAAATTAAAAAATTGATTATAGTACAAATTAATTATAAATAATAATAAATAGTATATGTTAAATATATAGTTATATGCAGAATGAAAATTAAACAAAGAAAAATTAAAAATAAGTAAATTGTTAAAAATATTATGCATTTTATTAATTATATAATTATTGGAAACAATTATTAGGTTTATTATAGTATATATAAATTATAAATACTAATTAATAGTATATATTAAATATATATATATATATATTAATAATGAAAATTAAACAAATAGAAAGTAAAAAAAGTAAATTGACCAAAATGTTAAACATTATATTACTTATATTATTATAGCTAATGTTAAGGAATGATATTTATTATGTATAGTATAATTTCATAGAGTAATGAACATAATTGAATGCCATTTTATTTTTCAATTTAATTTTGATCAAATGTTTTTCATATTGATTTCACATAGGCCTAATTAATTCATTTTTTAATAATTCTCAAATAGAAAACTTATACATGTTTTCAATTATACTAAAGTGCACTTAATTTTAATTTATTCGAATTCACTCATTTTTTCATGCATGAAATTATGATTAAAAATTCATTAAAAATGTTAAAAATATATTGATATTCAATATTTATAATAAATATATTTTTAATTTTGCATTTATTATATTTATATATTTATATAATTATATTTATAAATTAATAATTATCATTTTAAAAATAGTATTTATATAATTACAAATAGAAAATTGTATTTATTTATATAACTATTAAATTTATAATAAATTATCTTATATAATGAATACATTTCCTATATTTATATTTTAAATATTTTATGCATATACTTATATTTATATTTATATATTTATATATATATTTATATATATATTTATATAAATATATATAATCATATAAATATAAATTTTCAAAAATATTTTATATAATTAAAAATAGATAATTATAAAATTATAATAAATAAATTTATATATAGAATATATTAACTATCATTATACTTTTATATATTTATTAACTATATATATATACAAATTTGTTTATTTATAATAATAATTAAAATACATTATCCTCGCTTAAATAATAAGCGTAGATAAATGGAATCTCTATCAGCGCAATTACATTAGTGATAATAAAATGTGTCATTATGAGTGCTTTTTTGGAAGTGATGATAAAAGTATACCGACCTATTTAAAAACCCCAAACTAATTACAAACCCTTCACGATATCCAGAACATTCCGCAGAATCCACCTTTTGTCAGGGCTCCTCCTTGGTGTATCGAATCATGATGTAGGGTTAGAACAATTCCATTGATCAAATGCAAGTCTAAAAAACAAGAGTCGATTGATTCAAGGGTTGAATGAATACATGTCTCGAAAATATGACTTTCTCTACATTCTTTCGAATGTAAGACATTCTCCCAAATGGAAGACTTTATCTACATCCTCTTCAAGAAATTGCGGTGTAAAACAGTACTGATTCTAGCTTTAGTGGAGTAATTTTTTTCAAATGATAGTGTGGTGATATATCCATTTTGTAGATTTTTCGATGGAGATAATCCATTTTGATGCATGTAAATTTTATAGTGTGAAATACGTATACTATGAGCCTTTTCGTCTTCGATCTAAGGTTATACATGCATCTCCTCCCTTCTTAATTGTAGCTCTGAGTTAATGTAGTATATTTTGAGCTACTTTTCTAATTATGTGAATATGTAGATTAAAAATTCATTATTTTCATTGGACAAATATTTAAATTAACCATATTGTTGAAATCCCCTCACATTTTACATCATCTATTTAATTTTTTATGCATCAATTTCCATTCTAGTGGTTAGATATCTTATGTAACTACATCAAGTCATATTATTCTGACTATTTTTTTCATATTTTTATAGTAGAGATTTTAGATAGGGAATAGTGTTTTATATATCTATTAATTTTGTGATTCCACATATTTATGAGTTATGTAAGGGTATTACACTAAGAAAATGGGACCTAATATGAGTTGTTCAGTCTTGGTAGATGATACTGAGTATCAGATTGATATTCCAAGGGTTCATGTATTTTATCCCTTATTATACATATATCATATTGATGTGTATTATTTTATTACGAATACTTATTTATTGACCTCCCTAGAATCTTATGGACGGTTAAAAGTGTATTAGATGGCCTCCATAGAATCCTTCCCAATGGTAGATCTCATGTAATGATGTCCCTAGAATCCATGGGATTGGTCTATGTGGTAATATGAAATCCCAATAGTCTTAATATGTTTTAGAATAACTGATGTAACATTTATATTAAATGTAATAATTCCAATTGTTTTTCCAGTAGTTGTTTTATAAAAAATAGAATGAATGTTATAAAATTCTATATATTTTAAATTATTTATAGGTATTCATAATTTTTAGACTGTATGTATTGGTTCCTCCCCTAGTATTCTCTAATTACCATCCATGTATAAGAAATAGATAATTATTTATTTATTTTTTTATGAAGACACCTTTATATATTCTAGTATATTTTTGGAGAATTTATTATTCTGGTTTATCAAATTTGGATTTAATTTTAAGACATAATTTCTTATATTTGATTTTTATTTGTTTAGGGAATTTAAGAAAGACATGATGTGTGTCAAAAAAATTAGTATTGAATTTTTTTTATTTAGATTCATCACCAAATCAATTATTGAAAACATTCATTCTTCATCGTTTAATAAACCAAATATTAATTTCATTTTGATTTTTGACACTCATCTGCCTTATCATTTATATTTCTTATACTAATCTAAAAATTACTCATCCCATGTATTATGATGCCTTAGATTATTTCAATTAACCTAGTTTCATGTATATAAGAGATGAAGGATGTGTGTCAAATAATAAAATAAATTAATAAATATTCGGGAGATGAGATTATGAGCATGAATGTAGTCTAACTATCACCTTTAAATGAATTAATATGAATCACTGACTATAGCGGAGTAATTCACTTCATAAATTCTATAATTCAATATATTCCATTAAATCTTAAATTCATTAAAATAGTCAACTGTTGGGTTTCTATTTTTATATTTTTCTATAAAATTCATCATTGATAATAAATATCTTATGTTCATTTGTGGTTTTATTTTAAAAACTAGTATTTTATGATCCCAATAGGATGGATTTTATTGAGAATGGATACATGCAAATCATTTGAAAATTTTGTATTAATATGGTTATAAGGAATTTGTCATGTTTATAACATATAATTCATATGACCCATCTCAAATACTATTTCCCGGTTTAAATTGTTTTTGTTCCACAAAAAAATTTCCAGAAGAGTATTAGGAACATTTAATTAATCATATAATAGAATCGAGAAATAAATGTTGGACTAACATGAGTAAAAATTGAATGTGCACATCAATTGGAATTATACTATGGATTATGGATCATTTGATATGATTACCATTTTTAATGATGAAAAAGAATGAATGTATGAAATGAAAATGGAAATTGAAGATGATATTATTAATTATCCAATGTTGTTTGAGAAGTATACATGTTGATCCAAAAGACCTTTGTATACTGTTATTAATAAATACACAACATTTTCAGTTGTATTGATGATATATAATATGAATGTTGGAAGTGGATTGAGTGAAACTAGCTATACAGAACTACGTGTTCTTCTAAATGATATTCTACCAGAAGAAAATATAATAACTTGTCAAATATATAACGCTAAAAAATGATTCATTAAATGTGAATGATCCATAAAAAAATACATGATTTTCAAAGTGATTTCATATTGTTTATCATGGACTATGAACCACAAATTAATTTCCCTATGATTGGAGTAGATCGATACAAGTTAAATGAATCAATTACATCAAAATCTATATCTCACTTTCTTATCATTCCACAGTTTATAAGACTATATAGATGTCAGGAAACCAGAATTCTATTTATTTGGCATACTGATTGAACAATTAATTATTTGAAACTACTTCATACAAAAGATTATCCTTAGTGGATGAATATTGATTATGAGTATCCTTAATTTGAAAATCACCTTAGAAACAATCATTTCGCATTATCTGCAGATAGAATAAATCCTTTTCATTTATAGAGTTGTTCTTATAGTACATGGCATGCCATGCTAGAGTATTATATATTTACAACATGTTTATGAATATAGATAAAATATATTATGTTGTCCCAATATATATTTGGATCAATTTAACACAGTAATGATATTTATGTCTATTTGGATCAATTGATTGAAGATCGGAAATTGTTTTGGGATACATGTGTCCAAATGCATGATGATCATAGAATTGAAGAATTCAAATAAGGGGATATAAAATAGGGGATGATAAATGAATTCCCCTCTTATTGAAATTTTTCTGGCTATAACAGTAATGGTTTGTTGGGGAGTCGCATTTTTGAACAACACAGATATTCATTTTGGTTGACACATTTCTCAAAGACTATGTTTTAGGCACCAAACTTTTTTCCTTGTAGGCCTAAATCCAAATCTTGGACGAACTCATTCAATTAGAATATCAAACATTGTTTAACCCCATATCAAATAAAAATTTATCAACATTAAAATAATATAAAACATACATACATTATTTTCAGTAATCCTTTTTTGAAAAACCAAAAAAAATAATATTGTATGAATATATTGATTTTCATTAAATAATCTTATTGTAATTGTTTTTATGTTATAGAATATCATAATTTAATACATGTAGAAAAATATGTATGTGGCAGTGTTATTTGTACATTAAAAACTGTTATTGGAAAATATGAATGATAACATCATGGATATGTTAAAATTTGTTGAAATGAGGATAAGGGAGGCATTGACAACGGTGAAAGGTAAAAAGATAAATCTCTTTTCTCCAACAACATATACTCTCTCTAGACAATAAAATATTAATTTTTTTATTTTTTCTTTAGTAGTGTAAGCATTCCATAGGTGTATTTATCCAATGTAATGAATCTCCTAAAAATGACTATATAGATGTTATAAGGAGTAAATTCACATAACAATAATGTTTGGAAGAATGTTTTGATTCAGGATTCCTTATTTTATATTCTCCCTAGAAATGTATTATATAAATAAATTGAACACCGATGATTTTCAAAATAATGTATAATAAATTTATTGACCATATTATGTATTAGATCATTAATAATGAGGTTTTTATAATATTATACGAATTATATATATTCATCTTTTTGACATTATTTGATATAATGGTCCAACTGATGATTCCCTTGCTTATAGTGATTAAAATATGTGGTATTATCTATTAATGTTTAATATACAAAATTGAACATTATATAATTATTTTGAAGGGTAATGCCATGAATTGAAGTTGTCTATATTGTTGTGTTTCAAAAAATGATATTCTATTGAAGTTGAAATTGACTATTATAATGATTAACTATTTGGTGTTTATAGAATTGGTCTACCAAAGTCTTTCCCAAGTGAACTCAGTATGGGAAAAAGTATTTTCAGAAGTGATGCTGTTACAATCACCTGGACCAAGATGGAGAAATCACATGTTTAATTTTTTACATATTAGAGAAAATGTTGATCCATAAATAGAATAACAATAATAAATTAATAGATATTTGAATCCATTAAGGTATGATGGGTGGTTTTCAAATAAACATAATCAATAATTTAAAAAATGGTTCAAAGATCAAATATTTAAGTAGTTATTTGAAAATCCAAATTCTATAGTTGAATGACTTTATTGGCTATCTAGGTGGCCAAATGAAAATGTTATATGTTGCACTGGTTCAGAAAACAATGGTTAAATGATATATACCAATGAATATGATGAAAACTATTTATGATATACTTGTGGTTGATGAAATGGACATATCTGGTTCAATGGATAGAAATACAATTTATGAATATATGACATATTTTAGAATTATGGAATAGATTTAATAGTTTGAATAAATATCATTTCATGTGTTGATTTTACATCGCTAATGGGTCTACAATATTAGGGACATGAAAGTTAATAAAACGGGCTTCGAGAAAGTGTATTTTAGTGTGGAAGGTTTAAAACATGTGATGTTCATAATGTTATCACATTTAGTGCACGTATTTTATGTATCAGATCCATGAAACATCAATTAGTCGATTATCCTACCTGTGAGTAAAAAAATGTCATGTCAGTTGAAAATTTAATCTAGGATGACCCTTTCATTAAGAGATCACAATCAATTCTTAGAATAAAAAATGTAGACAATTCCTTTTACATTAGAGATGGCCAAAAAAGGGCGATATGGACTCTTGATAGAGGAAAAAAATCTCGAAATCCATTAAAAAAGGAGGACAGTTCAATGGGAAGATAAATGTTTCTTTAATATATTATTTGTTCTCATAATATTATATGTTCTATACAATATTAATATAATATAAATTAAATTTTTAACTACATTGAATACAATACCTTCATAAAATGATGATGTTACCAATTCCTTATAAAATAAAAAAAATAATGAAAGAAAAACATTGGGAAATGTAATGTTAATGTTAAGATTTTCATTCAATATTTTTTTGAATAATTTTTTACTCAAATGTTGATTTAATTTTCATTATTCCATGATGATTTAAATTATTTTATAAGATTTATGGTTATATTTCAATCATTTTCAAGAAAGTCAACAACATTATCTCTAATCAATCATAGAAGTAATACTACTGTTTTCATAATAAATTCCCTATCCATAGAATTAACATATTATTTCATATTTTTGTTTAATTTATTTCTCATTAGTATTACACACATATTAATGGTTTTCATATATATGTATATTATTTTGATAGATTTTCGGTGGTCTATCTATATTTCATGACTTCATAGACCAAAACATCCACATACTTCTTCTACCTCAAAACAATTTAACCCCTTCATTATAGGAATTTATCATCTTCCTTCAAGATCCCCCGACTAATCAATCAAATAGGTAATATTTATGTTTTCACTATGAAATCACATTCCATAGAATAAATTTATTGATATATATTTATTATTAATTTATTTCTTTTTAGTATTACATTATTAATAATTATTTTCTTATATATGTGGATTCTTCTTTTCATGTTTTCGTGGTCTGTTCGAAATTACTCATTCTCAAGAGAGATTGGACATCGAGCATAAAATGAAGATAATGGAAAAAGTAACTACAAAAATAATAAATACATCCATCGTAAAATGGTTAATCCTTACTATTTATTTCATTATTTTTTCATCATTCTATCAAAAATATTAATGTTAATTTCCTTATCATTTTTATGTAAAAATTATTTAGTTTTTCACAGATATTTTATGAAGTTATATTTATTAAATGTTCATATATAAAAACTCATTCTTGTTAAAATACAGTATAGTATTGGATGCTCATGTGGTCCTTGTGGCGACTACTCGTGATATAATTGGTACATGATCTTCGTTTACTCTTCTAGACATTAAAAATGTGATTGGTTTTATTGGCTTAGAGAATTGTGTAAATTTATTTTTTTGTATTCTCAACAAAAAAAAATACAATTTAAATAATTGTATCATTGGAATTTATGATATTTTTGAGCATTTGGGAGGTTTAGGAATCATTCTCCACTTAATAAGACATACATTATGACCATTAGGACTCCATGTGATTATTTTTCTTCAAAATTATCTTGAATTTTTGTAAAAAATCAAATTGAAATACTAAATAACTGATAATACCTATTAATATTGTTTTGATACATTAGAAAAATGATCCATACGTCATTTGATATATTTACGAATCAGTCACGCCTTAATCTGATACATGATGTCCCCATTATGGCTCAATGTGTTTGATATGTATTTAAAATTTATATTTTAGTTAAAAGGAGTTACTCACTAAAAAATAACCCAACATGCATATATTTTCTTAATAATTCTGGGAATTGATTCAAAACAAGTTTTTAATGTGTAAGAATTGTTATCTCATCAATATTGTACATTATGTGATTGGCATGTGTCAAAGTACATGTTTTCAGTTTAAAATTACATTTTAGTAAAAAAGAAAATCAACATACTAAAAATAGAGAAACCAATTAAGAATATTTTTATACATTTTGATAGTGACCCATAAGTCAACTGAATCTCACCTCAATCTGTTGCATGGTGTGACCAGCATGACTCAAAGTGAGTGTTTTTATTTTAAATTAACATCAATTTTTGTAGAATGGAAAACTATCCTACTCAACACTAAGAAAAACATTTGAACTATTATAATAATTTATATAAAAGATCCATATTTCATTTTTTATGAGTATGATTATTTGTGCTTCAATATGATACATGATGTTCCCTATATGACTCAGAGTCTATGTTATTAGTTTAAAATCAATATTTTAGTTCAAAAAAGTGTTACTCATTGAGAACCAATAAAATTTGGTTTTATATTGTTGATAATATATCTAAATTATTAATAAATCATTTTTGATTTTTATTGATAAGTTTCCCGTCAAAATGATATGTGATGTGATCAGTATGAGTCGAAGTGTGTGTTTCCTATTTAAAATGGCATTTTTGTAAAAATAAAAATTGAAATACTCAAAACTGAGAAAAAAATTCAGATGTTTTTTATACATTAGTAAAACTATCTAAAATTAATTTGATATATTTAGGAATAGTCTCCCCAATATCTTATGCATGGTGTGATCAGTATAACTCCATGTTTTTTATATTAATTATATGTTTAGTAAAATGGACATACAATCTACTCAAAACCAAGAAAACACATTCATATATATTTTTTATACAATGGAGATGACCACTATGATAATTTTTACTTGTAGGAATTATCCACACATCAATATGATACACCATGTGCCTATTATGATTCAATGTGTCTGCTATCAATTTAAAATGGATATTTAGTACAAAAAGTCCAACTCACTGAAAACCAATCAAATACACTATTTTTTTGATAATTTTGGAAAAATATTTATATGCTATATTTGATGATTAGGAGTATGTTTCATTTGAAATAGATATAGAATGTGATTGGTATGAGTCAATGTGCATGTTTCTAGTTTAAAATGACATTTTATTAAAAAAAGTGTGATGTAATCCAAAAAATAAAATGAATTTTTATTTTTTTGATACATTATAAAAAATACCTATATGACATTTGAGATGTCCATGAATCATTGGAACCTCAATCCAATGCACGGTGTGACTAGTATGTATGTTTTTATAATTAAAATTGATAAATGTTTTAGTAAAATAGAAAACTAACATACTCAAAATTCAGAAACAATAGTCAAATTATTTTGATAATTTATGACAATCATCGATAAGTCATTTTTATGTGTATGAATTTTCTTCACCTCAATCCTATACATGATGTCTCTGGTATGACTCAATGTTGTCATTATCAGTTTAAAATTGAAATTTTAGTTCAAAAAGTGTCACTCGCTAAAAAACAATCAAAGAACACATGTGCATTCTATAAAATTTAGTCCAACGATTTATAAGTCACTTTTAATGTGAAAGAATTATTCCCACATAAAACTAATATATAATGTGACTATTATCAGTATAATTACATGTAAACTTTTCATAGATCACTCTCATATATCTAATGTATATGTGATTATGATCCATCAATTATTTTTATAATTAATGGTATTTAATTTTTAGGGATTTTCTGAGACTCAAATTATTTAATGTGTGTTCAAATTTAGGACATGTTTTTTGATGAATTTTACAATAATAATCTAGGAAAATTTATTTAAAATAAAAAAATTTAACATAGAGATTGTATACATTATATATACATATATATATCAGGATTATAGGATCATGAATTAGAATAGGTGGAACCTAGTATCATTAATAGAATGATAAAGTGATATAAAAGAAAGATATAAGAGTTTATCTCATCAGAAGATCACAAGGTTTCATTATGTGGATGCTGAAGGTGTTAATTTTTCAATCATTATCAGTTTTTTATCTTAATTTGTTTAAAAATATAAATATGTCTTTTCATATAGGATCAATGAGATTATTGGGTAATTAAAAGTAGTGGGGCTCTTAATTTTAAGGATTTTAACCAAAAAGATTAGTGTGGTCACTCTAAATAATAAATAAAAAACATCATACATAGTAAATTTAGTGAATTTGAACATCATAATTGCATGATACCAGGAAAAATCATAGTAAAGTTGAACATTTTAAAAATTACATATTTATCTCTTTACATACATTATATATTTATATATAGTGTTTGGGATAAAAGTGTTCTAGCTAAAGGGGATCAAGATTAACTATGAGATTAATCTAAATTAAAAAACAATCCAATATTCAACCCCTACTTTATTTACTTTATTTTCGACTAATATAAATAATCTATTCAAAATTTTGATGGAAATGTTAATTTATAGTAATATTTTATTGATCCTTACCATATTACATGAATCCATTTCTTAGGTTAACTTTTAGAAACTGTTTAATATATTATTTAACAATCAACATATTTAGGTAAAAATAAATATTTACTATTTAACCTAAAATATAAGAAACTGTTTATCCTAAATTATGATTCTTATTTCATTAATTTCTCCTGATTTACACCTATTTTGTTTGTGATTAATTCTAATTTGGCATGATAATTTGAATATGGTCTTTAACCTAATATTTAATCTATGGTGGTGATGTTATTAATAGAAAAATACTTCATGGTGGTCAATAAAATAGTGCAACCTATTAAGGATATATTAAGTTACAATATTTAAGGTAGTATGTTCACTCAACGAAGTGTTAGGAGATGTTTTAATATTCAATGGTATCTAATGTGATATGATTTCCTACATGGAATGGGGGTGAAATTTGATCATAAATTCCATAATAATTTCATTCATTTAATTGATATATATGGCATTTATTATCCCAATAGGGTAATGTTTATGAAATTTCATGATTATAACATGTTATCTCTATGGTACAGTGGTAAATACTACCTTATAATAATGTTATAAGTTATCAAAAACAAGTATTAAATGATTAAATTATAAAAAAATAACAATTTCAATATATAAGTCCTAATAAAAAGATTTATTGATTAAAAACATATTTTACAATGACATTCCCAATGAAAATTATTATGTCACAATAGGTTTCCCCTCAATAAGAGAATACAGTTGATACTTGAATGTATTTTTTTTATATTTTTCTATTAATTTTTTAGAAAATTATGTGGGACCATCTACTATAAGAGGTACCTTATAATTTTATACAGAAATTTTGTTTTTCTTTTCCTAGATTATGTAATATTGAAAGAAAGAATACTTATGGGTAATGGATCATTTGGGGATATATGTGTGTGTGTGTGTGTGGGAGATTGTGTGTGTGAGGACATATGTCATAAAAATCCAAACTCCCTTTAGATGTTAGAATATCTATGTTTTAATTATTCATATAAATACATTTAAGATAGGTGATGTGAACTTGTCATAAATATTTATCTATCCTTGTTGTGGTAGTATATTAACTTCTTTGAGAAATATCTATCTACTAAAATCCAATAACCATATATTATTATATTGATATAAATTTATTTCCACCTATCTAATGGGTGAACATTAAAACTTTAATGGGAATATTTGATATTATTACCATATACATTTCTATGTAATTTAATTTTTTTTCATCTATTAGATTTTCATTTAATCTATGTCAAATAAGATGGATATATTGAATTCAATAATGTGATAGGATAACATTTTAATGTTTTATTGAATAGTTCTTTATAATATCTCTAATAAATGTGCTTGATTACAAATGAAATTTAATATTAGAGATATGTCTGATATCTCTTTATTCTTATTAGATGGATCCATGTAATCCAGGAAATTTTAATGATTATTGTGTTTTCATATAGAATATATTATTCATTTTACCAAAAATCATTCTTTAGTCTGCGTTAGTAAAATATTATACGAAAACATATGGTATGTTATGCTTTTGTATCTATTATCAAATAAAAAGTTGACTCACCATAAAAATATATATATAAATCAATGATTTCATAACCTATTATATGAATAGAACTATAAAATAAATATTTAATATGTTGAATGTGATTGGGAAAACCCCATATCATATTGATTAAGGAAGATATTTTTAAATAATGTTATATTTTTTGAGACATCTTTAAATTTTATTTATTTATTTTTTGTTATGAAAATTAGATTGTAAATATATAGTAGATGAATTATATTTTTTATTGTTTTAATGTATATTTTATATTTTACTGGTTGGTGAACTATTAGTTTACTCAAAATCTCATAATAACCATTAGAAAAAAATACAGATCATGTTAACCACATAAATATAATTTTATTACTATGAAAATAATTCAATTGTTACAAATCTTTTTTAGAAGTGATATTTCTCCATAATTTTTTTAAAATAGGAATATTCTACTAACTTAATAAATTGAATACTATAGTTCTATAAGAATAAAAAAACACTTATTAATTGAGTATTAGTCATATTGGCATTATAGGTACTTTCCATTCTTCATGAAATAATTTTCATACATATCCTTTTGAATGATAGTTTCCTCATTAAAATATGTATATTTATATATATTTCCAAATTACTAAAAATATTTTTATGACCTCTTGGCAATGGTAAAATTAAAACACATTCTCCTATACTAAAGATGAAATATATATATTTTTTAAATTGTCTTTCTGGGAATTAATTACATTTATTTAACCACACATTAGAATATGATGTCGTATCTTAAAGGGAATGATTAAAAATAATTAATCAATAGTATTATTCTATAAAAACAAAAAACTTTTAGCCATGGTGTATATGTAGAAATTTCAAAATTGATACATTTTTTAGAGGATTAAATTTTATATAGATCACATAGGATTGATTTATATCTTCTATCTAGGTGATTTTATATTAAAATAGTGTTTTAGGATAAAGTATATTTTAAATATTAACCTTGAATATAATGATCTATCTTAGATAACCTATTAACTGGTCCGAATGACCATGTGAACTTGTGTATGAATCTTGATCCCCTAAAACATGAATATTTTACATGGGATTAATGGAAGGATGTGGGAAATGATTTTCTAACTTTTAGAGTCACACAATGACCATATAGAATTTATCAAAAATTTAACATGAACCATTTTGTAATAATATAATTAGTCATTCATAAATTAAATAAATTAATGTATCATATTACAAAACCAAAGAGGATATGAATTAACTACATGGAATTAAATCCAAATTGGAAAATCCTTAACCCCTTCAACATTAAATTTATTGACATTTTTCAAATAAAACAACCACCACCTTTATTTAATAAATTGAATATGACAAGATTTTGATAAGAGAATATGAAATGTTATGAATAGGTCATGGTGATACAAAGGAACACTTCTTCTGAAAAAAATTACTATATTTATATTAAATAAAAATTAAACGATTATCTTTAAATTAAATAAAAATTCAAAGATTATTTTGAGGCATTATTTTTTAGTCGGAATAAAAAGTCTAAAAAATTACACCACTGTAAATTAAATCTATTGAAAAAAATGTAGTGTATTTAAATTAAATAAAAATTCATATATATTTTATAAATTCATATTCATAAAAAATTCCATAGGAGGTGTTAATTTATAGCTTAAAATGATCCACAAAAATTTGTTCTATATTATATTTTTCAGTGAGGTTAATATAAGGATATTCCACATCACAATTAAAATCATAATGATATATCTAAATCATATTCTTCCATTTATAGAATGGCATTATTTCTTCTCAACTATTTTTAATCATACTGTTGTGATATCATTAATCGAGATAAATTAGTAAGTAAATATTCTTTCTAATGAAAATATATACCATTTATAGATTAGTCCCCTTAATTTATCCACTAGTCCTGAAAGATCAGGGGATATTACATTATTTTCAAAACATGATAGGTGTACTACCTTAATGATTCAACTTTTATGAATTATCTCATGACATAATATTTTCCATATTATTAACCATAATGACCCGTCCATATTATGGGAATCCAAAATATTTAAATTATATCATTTGGGGAAAACATTCATAATAGTAGGAAAATAAAATATAAGAATAATTAAATATAAATAAAAAAGAAAAATAATAATCCATATACACATATTCTACCCATCAGAACAACCATATTGGGAATCATTAATAAGAGACCTATAATGATCCAAAACAAAACAAAACGATATAGATTTAAATTATAGTGTAACATGCATGAAAATGGTAATCAGTGATATCCCATAGACAACATCATTGTTATATATTTATTGGTAAATACAAAATGTAAATCCTAAACCTTATTATGAAATCATAGGAACTTCATTACACTATCACTTTTCTGTTACCTCGATCATGGAAAATATGTTCTATTTAGATAACAAGGGGAAAAGTATCGCGTGCTTACATTATTGTTAGTTGGTGACCACCTCTCATACCCAATATATCAATCACATGACCATGTGTATACAATAATGGAAAATATTAAATTAAATCAAAAAAATATTATATAAATTAATAATAATGTAAAAAAGTAATCTGTTTAATAATTTATTTTTATTAGATTCCATGTTAGTATATTGAAATTTCCCTTCTGAATATAAATGTCTATAATAATAGGTAGTATAGATTATAATAAAAATAATAACCTTATCCTTATTTGTGAACATATTATGTCACATTTTGGAAAAAAATATAACTTATGGAATTAATTTAATATATATGTTTATTTCATGCTAAAAAATGAATTTTCAAAAAAAAATATTTTATTGCATTTTAAGCCCTTTTACCTAATAAAATTTCTATCACTCATATGAAATTAATATGGTAAAATTAATTTAATTATTATATTCATCATATATAAATTATGTAAGGAATCATATTTTCTAATTTTCTAAATTTGTTAATTTTTAATGTAAATTGGGGAAATTACTATTTTTTATGAATTTTAATTTTTTAAAAATATTATAATATAATATTGGCATATAAATTATTAAAACATTGAAATAAAATTGAATCATAAAAGTAATTAATTTTAAAATAGTATTTTGAACCTTCAAAACATATGCTTACTATTTTGGAATATAAATAATTATAACTTTTAATGAAAAACTATTTGTGAATCATCTTTAAATTAAAAGTTATTTCTAATAAAAATCAAGTATATTTTTCCAGAAGAATATATAGAAAATTATTTATTTTATTATATACCAATGTTTTCATAAAAATTAAACCATTAATAATCTTAATGATTACATTATTAATTTTAATAAAATTTTTCAAAATTGGAATTTTTCATGTTTTTTTCTTAATACTAAATGTAGTTTATCTAAACCTAAAAAATCATATCTAATATAAGATATTTTTTATTTTAAATCAACATGTTCATTTATAAAAAAATTCTATTACAAATAGTGGTAATTAGAATTAGTTAAATTTCATTAAAATAGATTTTTATGGTAAGGATAAATTTTAGTGCAAAGGGGTTTGACCAAGTGTAAATGGCTATGAAATGTTTAAAATATCTTTTATAAAATGTGGTGGATAAGGTTTGCATAACTTCCCATCACTTGTAAATTATTGAACATTCTTAGAGCCTTTATCCTAGAATAATGTAAAGAGATAATTCAAAATTCAATAGTTTTTACAAAAAAAACCTACTCTCTTTACATATCAAAGGATATGACCTCCTCTCTATTTACCCACCAATTAAAATGATATAGAGAACCCAAAAATATTCCATATTCTACCCAAAACTCCCTTCCCCCATTCAATATTCCATTTTTATCTAAAAAGAGAAAGCTAAATATTATTATGGAATCCCCCAAATGAGAACATGGAGTTTTTTTATTTTGGTGTATGTCCCACCAATATAAAATTTTTTTAACCACAAATAGATTCTAATGAACAGTAATTACTTTATAGTGACCCCTCAGTGTCATTTATAGTTTAAATGAAATAATGACACATTTCATTCCATAATGAATCCTTATTTATTTCAAAACTCATCACATATTTAGTTATATTTGATTCTTACTTCCCTTGGATCATTTTCACACATATCCTTATATTTGAAAATTAATTTTAAAGAACTATATTCCTTTATTAAAATAGGAAAATGGAAAAAATTTCATTCTATTTTACTGAAAATAGTCATTATTTATCCTTTAGTTATTCTTTAAGATAATATTATTACACCCATATCTTTCGTAAGAGGTTTATTATGCATCTGGTTTATGTATGAATTATTTTTCACTTATAGAACTCATATGCATGTTAATATTACTATTTTAACCATTTTATGGGTGGGAAAAAATTATATTTCCCTCTAATTCACTAGGAAAATCTTTTCATCTCATACGATACTATGTGTGGTGCACTATCTCTTAGCCAATGTGTATTATGTTATGTGATGGGTGGGACTAGATTTATATGTCCCTAAAATTCATTTAGATGATATTTATAACTAAGGAGATTGTATGAATGGGATTAATGGGTGTATATTTTACACTATAGTACTATTTTCACTATATGATGATGGTATTTGGAGTGATCTTTGACATATACATATGATTCCATACATTATGTTCACTCTAAATATTTATTTCATCGTGATCTTATGATATAATTTATTTATTCCTTGTTCCCAAGATTATGGAATTTCCCTTTTAAGGATATTCTATTATGCCCTTTATCTCAAATGTTATGACTCATTATTAGGTTTACACTCTAATTGGGACATCTATCTCTCCATATTTTTTCATATATATAATACTTTTGTGTATCCTATGATATTTTATAAGTCTTATGGGTGTTAACATCCCTATATTGATTTTAATATAAGTATAATGAAATTTATGTTTATTATGATGTATTTATTTGTATAATCCCTCATGACACAAGAATGCCTAATCAATAGTTTCAATTTTTTTGGAAAACTATGTTAAATTAAAGAAATAATATATACGCTTATGTCTTGAATAATTATATTTTTTATTGGTGGATGGTCTAGTAAATTTGGGGATGAGGACTAGGCAACATTAGTGATAATCATATAGTTAATTATATGATTAAGATAACATCCTAAATTTTTATCCATGTTTGTGTATGTAGATTTTCTATAAATGAAATATATCTATGAAATGTAAAATTGGATATAGTATCTGGATAATTTTAACCTAGTGCTAAAAAACATAAAAATTGTGGATTAGGTATTAACTTAATCGTCAACTAGTGCAAGAATAAAAGGTTTGACAAAACACTATGTGTGACACTCCTAGGAAATATGCAATTGATAAATCATATTCCCTTTCAATTTAATTATGAATAATGTTAAAATATTTCATGGTTAGATAACATAATTAGAGATACACCATAGATAACATATATTAAGTCATTAAAATTTATAAATAATGTATATACTCTATTTATATGATATTCATTCTATTCTCATAGATACATTTTTTATTATATCAATCCTAAAATTATTTTATTTTATAAAATGAAATAAAATAATTGGAAACAATCCAAAAACTTCTATGATGGGATATTTAAATATATACCCAATGAAATGTAAATAATGATGTGACTCGAAGTTGAAATATCATGTTATTATAGTAATGGCTAACTTATATTATGTATAATAATATGAATGATAAGAAACACACATCAAGAGATCGTGGTCAAGCTTATCCTTTATATTATTGAAATATAAACCATTTAGATTAACTTTTTGTCCCATACACTCCAAAGAATGGATTAACCCCATTGAAAATATATTATATGTCATTTAATTATTATGAGTAATTGAAGATTTTACAGTTTAATAATCATCTTGATAAAGAAGATGATCAAAAGTCTTCAGAGATCAAGAATTCTAAGCCTATGATGGAAATTTAGTTTATAGAGTGGGATGAATTTCAGATGAAATTTATTGATAAATATTTTCCTCACACTTTACATCTTAAAATGTAGTGGAAAATCCACTCACATAAGATAAAGGAATATGAATCAATTGGGTCTTATGAGGTGAACATCCCAAATATTCAATGTCATGACTATATATTGTTCATTTAATGTGAAATTAATATTTATTAATTATTTAATGTGCTAAAGTTGAGTCTACATATAAATTTATTTTTATTTGGAATTCAATAGTTATAATGAAGTTCAATGATTTATCCTCAATGTTGAGATGGAAATCGGTGATTTCCATTGGCATTGAAGGACTAGATATAAGAAGAAGTCTTATAAAATTAATAAGAAATCTTCACTAAATAAATATCATGTATAAAAGAAGACCCAATTGACCTGAGGTAAAAAATGTGGGATTTGGCATCTTAGGAACTATATTATCATGAGTAGATAATTTATCTAAGGTGTAAAGGTGTGAAATAATTCAAATAAATATAGATATGAGAAGAAGAAGAATTCAGGTTGGATGGAATAAAAGATGCTAAAGATCAATCCATAACCTATGGCCAAACTTTTCAACTATGTAAATCATGGTCATGATGAAAACCAGTGCACTAATCTAACGATTAACAAAAAATATTGAAAACTGTCTCCAATTATATGAGATAATGGGAGGGATTATGCTATAGCTATTGCTAAGTTATGGCCTATGTGTGGTGCAGTCTTTACTACATCTAGTGTGAATCAAGTTTAAATTTATAATTTTCCCCAAACACTCACCAACTATTAAGATGTCGTGTAGTTGGAGTACAGGGTCAAATCTAAAGGGACACTGCTATTAATTATCGATAGGTTATTGTTTCTAAACTTATAATGGATTCATTTCTTTAATTATTTTTTTTGGATGTTTGTTATATGTTTTATTTTGGGATGACATTAAATGATAAATGTGGGGTTGATATCATGTCAAGTATCTGAGTGAAGGATTTACATTTATTATAACCTTTTAAAGTTCTTATTTCATAGTCTGTGAAGAAAATATGGGTCACTTGTGGACATTGGTCTTAGCCATCTCATCCTACCTAGTAAGTATATAATTTTTGGTTTAGTGATAGCGAAAACCTAAGTGAATTAATATTGTATTATTAAGGCAGGAATGTTTCTAACCTAGTGGTCATAGCTCAGTCTACTCCCTTTTGGATAGGTTCATTTGGTTGATTTTCTTTTGTTCACAGACCATCGCACAAATAGGGTAGTCATTGAATTAATAACCTAGTTACTATTTAATTACGCTTTCCACATTTATACTTAAAGGTTTATTTAATTATGCAGATACATCGAGCTTGATCCATACCCCTAATAAATTTATCTACTAATTAGGGATATTGGTAAAATTATATACACTAGATAAATCTCTCTTAATAGAAATATAAAAAAGGAAGTTCTAGTATGAGAAAGAGAAAGCATGCATAATATAATTATGAGTTAAACTAAATTACATGAGATAGAGATCAAAATGAATTTTTTTATGTACGAAATGGGGAAAAGAAGGTGTTAAATAAAGTAGGATCCACGTCACATGAATCGAAAAAGGTTAAAACTATGATAAAATTGGGTTACAAAAGGGAAAAGACTAATAATAGATAACAGGTGGGTGAGAGGGGGGAAAGAAGATATCTTCTCGCTGTTCCCAATTACTCTACCGCTCCACAGATTATATAGGCATTTTTTCAAGATGTGTACCCTCGATCTACATAATTTTTCTTCAGATATGCTACATGGCATGTTTTTCTCACATATAAGGATGTTTTACAAGGTACATGAAGTGTAGATGTGGTTCACGATGTGTAATCTTCATCTGGATGGATTTTTTGTGGAATCTATGCCACTTTCCCACTAACTGGTTTGACTGGTGCCACGATGATTCATGAATGGAAACGATTTGTAATAGAATTTTTTCCATCTAGCATTGTGGTATGGTCATGACATGGCTTCATGGCTTGGGTAAGGTTGTGATCCTCAAGTACATGACGTGAGAAACATCATCATGATGTTTTATTGGCTGATTTTTCTTTTATTTCTTCATTTTCGTTGTTGAAAACCATTTCAGATTTTATTCCTACAAAATTAGACACATACCACATGCTTTATCGAATAATTAAATGAAATACTATTAATAAATGAAAACAAAGTATACATACAAATTAGTCATATCAAATCCCCCCACAAGACCAATTACCGTTTCTCAAGAAAAAATATCTCAACAAATATTTCATGAATGATATGAAATTTGTAAAGAAAAAAATATTCATTTTGTCCATGCAATAAAAATTAGTTATTGGCTGAAAATTTTAAATTTCATGAAATACAACTGCATAAAAAGTTAGTCATGTCTCATAGTATATATTTCAAAACAATTTCTGCTCTTTTAATAATAACATCTTATATTTTCAATAAGTTATGTGTCCAATTTTAATCTACCTCTCCATTCATTTCACTCATCACTTAGGGTGGAAAATATAAGTTGAGGTATGCTCTTATCTTGAGTATAATTTCTTAAACATATGATCACACTAGTTCTATTATCTCCATTTTTGTAAAGAAAATAATAAGATTAATATTGATGGATTTAAGAAAATGAGTTCTGATGAATCCATGGATGTGGGTAGGTATGTAGAATGTGAATCATCAATCTCAAAAAGGAGGGTATTCTCTATAGTAAAATGGAGAAAGTGAAAGAAATTTTTTTATAAACTTCCTCCTTCTGGCCATTAAAATCTCTACTCCATCAGCTTAGGTTGGATCTATATTCATATCAAGTATGTATAACAAATGATTCTATTCCTTTCCGTTTTCAATATATTTTTCATTTGTATTTAGAAATTTATTCATAAGGTATACCTCACATCCATCACTAAACCACATATGATCCGTTGAGGGATTCATCTGTCTAGAAAGTAGTGATTTTTTACCCTCATAGCTCACTATCAAAATCAAAATTTACATTACATTTAATTTTTGAAAAGGAACATAATAAAAATGAGTTACAACCAATGTTATGTAAATCAAAACCTCAAAGTTAGTTGAGTGCACCGTATATTTATGGAATTGGAATCATCCCATGTTTTCTAAATGTATCCCCTACACTTGGTCAAATATATCCATAAGCTTTGTACAAGAAGCAGGGTAAGAAGGTATATAGGAATGGAATAAATTCATTCTGACATGACATTCATGGATATAATGGGTTGAATGAGGGATATATGTAAGGTGGGTCTTAGGGGAAATTTGATGACAAATAGTGCCTCAATAATATTAGTTTTATACTTGTTCAGTCATCATTTTGTTAAGATCTAAGTTTATGTTCAAGTCGGTTTGTATGGCCCGTGTATCTCTCAAGAAATATACTAAGACAAGAATATTCTATCATAGCCTAAAAGTCATCATGGGTAATTATAATAGAAAAAAAACTGGAAATCAAAAATGGAATAAATCGTAATTAATTTGTTAATTAGTCATTCACTTGAATATTTTGAATTTGAATTAATTACCTAAACTCAGAAAAATTTTGGAACAAATATAATGAGTGAAACAAAGTGATAAAAAATTTTGCACATAAATTTTTATTTAATTAAAGTTTCATAATGATTCATTGGTTTGGATTATGCTTATTATTCAAAAAAATTTCTCCTTGAATAGTGAGAGTAATAAAAAAACTCATGTACATCACAAATGAAACTGTGAGACCCCCCCCCCACACACTTAAAATTAGATGGTGTCCCTATATTCAATTAAATATATATAGGTGTGTCATGGAAATGATTTTTAAATATTTTTAAATGTCAAATTAAATAAAATGAAAAAAGAGGGAATTGAGATCTTCTAAGGAAAAGTGGTATGCCATGGGGGTGTTTGGGCTGCCGTAACATTAAAAACCATTGAACATAAAAATGTGTTAGAGATAGAAATAGTTCACTAGATAAAAATATTAGAGCATAGGTATAAACACGTGTAATACCAGAGAAAACAAGAGGGAACATAGAGGGGGGAAGTGGGGTATCCATTTTATTCAAATGATGATAGTTTTACAATGTAGCTCAATGAAAGTCAAAAAAATGAAGAAAGAAAAGGAAATGAAAAGGACAAGGACATAAAATTGTGAAAATATAAGAAATGAGCTATATGTTTCCACCCATTAAGTGAAAAATAAAAGTTTTCATCTAGATGACTGTATAAATATTTTTTTCAAAAGGACCATTGGTTTAGTTTTTCTTATGTCTTTTACACCCTCTAGAGTTGGTGTATGCAAGCTTGCGTGGTCACTTCGGTCAGTTAAGTTCCTCCCCCACAACTTTGTGAGCCTGAATGAGGTGTGGTAAGAATGGAATCTTTAGTCATGGTGGCTGATTCTGGTGGTTAACTGTGTTTGACATCTCATGAATTTTTCGATAAATGTCTACGACTTGCTTGAGCACTCGTTGTTCAAATACCACTAGTGGAACTAGACCATCAATGATAGAAGATGATTTTTAAGATATTTTCATGGTAAAGAAAAGAAAATAAAGTCAAAACAGAATAGAATGTAAAAAAAATCACACACACACACACACACATATTTATATATATTATAGAAATTCCATACAAGGTTTGGATTGAAAATTTTTGACAATACAACCTGCAGAAGTACATGGAAAGGTACCAAAAATCCCAAAAGATAGATCAATGTATGAAAAGAGATATGTTCCAAAAATCTCCTTGCGGGTCATCCCACTACCCAATGTCTCAAGAAACTATCTGAGAATATCCACATATATAGCCGATACAGTGTAGGATGGAGGGGTAGCGACAGTGGGTGGAGTGGCAATAGAGGTATGTATATGGGATGGGGTGGGGGGTGAAGTACTAATCCATACCAGGATTGTGGGCGAGGTTTCTGTATAAATTAATTGTACCTCAGGGATGTCCTCAATGGAAACTCCCTTGAGCCTCTGGTTATTCTCCTCCAAGAACTCCTACTGGTCAGCAAGGTTAGTGAGATTGGGAGGGAGGATCGATTGGGTGGAAGGGGGGGTAGATTTTTGGTGAATGAAGGACTGGATTTGTGGTAGAGGGTGAAGTTTAAAATGAAGTGTGATCAATGAATGGGAGTTGGAGGTGTACCGATATTTGGTGAAAATTCTCCAAAATGCATTGGAGATCAGCCTGGAGCTTGGTGAGGGTGTGAAAGGTTACCGGTCGTATGGTCAAAAGGGTGGCAGTGGAGTTTGTGGTGGGTATAATTGTACTAGGTGTGGCTTTCTGAGGAGGTTGGGGTGGATTTGGTTCTACTACTCTGGATTGTTGCTCTTCATGTGCAGCCTCCAGGATTCCTAGTGCTGAGAAATATAAGTCACCCTCCATGACTAACATCTTCATCTTGTGCAAGAGAACATGATCAATCATGTCCAGTTGTCCAACAATGGTGAGGGACTGCGAAGAATAAAAAATTCCCATGTACCTAGCCTGGTGGGTGATGAAAGATCCACCCATGAGTGGGACTCAAATCCACTATTCCAGGTTCTTATAGTTCTGAGTGAACTTGGAAGCCATGATGATGGGTGGGCTTCCCATGGATACTGCATGAATTTGCACATCCACCTATATGATGATATCATGACTCTCACTCTGGAAAAACCATCCATGTACGAAGGCTCTATGAAAAATGCACAATTCTATGCACTACAATTGATTGTATTTGTTGATGAGTGGGTCATGATGTTACTAAGTGTCACATGCTATAATAGGCCATTACTATGTAGTTATGTCATGAGGTTGTTGTATCTAAAGTGTCATATTAATATCCAAAATGATAAACTCCATGGTGTAGGTTCCACAAAATACCCCAAACTCAGCAAAATAAAACTCATGTGGGCAGCCACCTAGGTGGAAAAAGATTCTAATAATGATGATCTCAAAGGTGGACAACAACTCAAGAAATAATTCAATTTATGTCTTGTCATGGACCACAACAATGGTTCCAATGTGAAGAGACTCGAGGAGGTTGGTGGTAAAATTTTCAATATTCAACTTGGTAAGGATCCTTATGAATAAGGCCTTCTTTGATCACATGGGATTTTCTTGTAATCTAATAATATTTACACGGTGAATTGGGTTGGAGAAACATAACATGGGGTGTAGGTGTAGGTCCTCATCACTAGAATTCTTGGTGGTGTCAGACCGCACCTAAGGGGATGGTTCCATGAAAGCATTTTCTAGTATAAAAGTTTCATCTATGGTGGTCTGCAGATGTTGGTATGTGGGTCATTCCTAGAATGGTGAGGATGAGGAGGAGGAAGATGAAGTGGAGGTAGTTTTTGGTCAACTGTTGCATTCCATTATTACAGGAGGGATTGGGGGATGCGATGGTGAGGGAGATAGAGTCGGTTGGGTTGTGCGATATTGAGGGAGAGGGGGAGGGAGGGGTTTCACATTGGTGAGGGGGTGGAGTGGGGAGACGAGGCATATGGGGAAGAAGGTACTGGTAATGACATTATGGGTCACGAAATGCAATTTTTAAAAACCGAACTAAATGGGTTCACAATGTGTAATACATGGCCATGTCATGAATTGGAGTAATTTTTATTTTTTATGATCTAAAAAGATACAAGTTTTTGACATTAGGTACACTATGTGTAGATAGCTATGGTTTTCCAATTTCAATGTTTCTTCTGTACTTCATCATCCTTCAAACTATAGACATGTCTCTAAAGATCCTAATCTATCATCCCTAAATAGATCCTATCATTGGATGCCTCCCATTCAGTTATTCCATTAATGTTGGGAGATTGACTCCTTTTATATATTGTGGAACATGAGGCTGGGGACAGAGCCTTCAAAGAATGGTTCCTAAATGATATTCCACATTGAAAATTTAATTGGAATGATGGTTCTCCATCGAATTGAATTTTAATTTTTCAATGATGAAAAATTTGGGCAACCTCAAATTTACCATACCATCGTGACATCAACTTCACTAGGAATTGTTTTAATCAATAATTAAATTGTAAAATTGTGTTCCCTGGAATAATGGTATGTCTTGCAATTCATTGGTCATGCCATTTTTTGTTTTATCCTTATAAATCCTTGCATTTCTATATACATGTTTCTTTATTTATTCACATGTAGTTAATTTAAATAACCTCTCATGTCCAACATCTTCTAAATCAAAATTCAACTTTTTAATTTCCTAGAATGAACGTTGTTCCAATTCCACTAGAAGATGAAATGGATTGTCATAAACCATTATAAATGTGGTGGTGCCTATGGGTGATTTGTATACAGTTTGGTATACCCATAAAGAAGCTTCCTATTTAAGGCTCCAATCACTTCTACTAGTGTTGATATTCTATTATAATATCTATTTCACCTCCCTATATGACAATTAAACTTTTTCACTTGTTTTTGGATGATATGGTTTTTCGTGTTGTAGTGAATGCCATATTTGTTAAGAATTTTTCTTAATGGCTATTTTGAGAAATCTACTTCAGGATCACTAATGAGTATCCATGGAAATAAAAAATGTTTAAATACATTCTTTTTACAAAAATTTATGAATAATTTTGTTCTTTCATGTGATGTGGCTTCAGCTTTTCCCCACAAGGAAATAAAATCTACAACAAATGGAATGTAATTCTTTCCATGTGATGAGTGGAATGGTCCCATAAACTCAATACCCCAGACATCAAAAATATCAAATTCCAGAATGGGGTTTTGTGGATTCCCAATTATTTTACCAATGTTACATGTTCATTGAAATCTACTACATTAATAATAGAATCACCTAGAATCATGATGCAATGGGAGCTAGAATGATCTTCTTTGTAGGATCTTTTCCGCAGTGTGTTGTGGTCCATGATGTCCATCAGTTCGCGATGTTTTCATATTTCAATAACATTTTTTATATCATCCTTCATTATGTAGCATTTTAAAATTCCATCATCAAAACACTTGAATAGAAATGATTTTTTCAAAAAGTATTGTTTGGAATTATATAGAAACTTACTATGTTTCTTGTTTGAGAGTTCATGATAGAGATATATTGTGGCAAGATTGTTGTCTATGTTTGAGAACCAAGGCAGGGTTTTGACTCTAAAAAATGTATCATCAAGAAAAAAGACATCAATATTAGTCTTTCAATATTCTTTAATGGCAGTTAGGGGTAATAATGAGAGTTGGTCAACAATGTAATTTTCTATCCCCTCGGTGTGCTTCATTACAGCGTATAATTCTTGCAGCAAATGAATCTAGTGTATCAATCTTGGTTTTTCATATTTATGTTAATTAGGTATCAAATGATGGAGTGGTCTATATGGAACAGTACATTAGATATAATTATGTATGAATGAATCGTTTCAAAGGCATATGTGATGGCTAGGAGATCCTTCTTTGTAGTAATATAATTGATTTAATATTGATTCAATATGTGCCTGGAATAATAGATTGGACATAAGTGTTTTCAATTTATTTTCTGAGAAAATATCCAACATCAAGGTTACTAGCATCTTACATAAGCACAAACTCATTTTCCTAGTTCGGTGCAATGATAACAAGAGATACGACCAGAGTTTTTATCAATGATTCCATATATTGTATGTTGTTATCATTTAATTCAAATGGAATTTCCTTTTACAACAAGTGTGTCAATTGATGTGAATATTTAGCTCAATCCATTACGAAGCATATATAGAATCAATCATGACAAATGAATCTTATGATCCATTTTACGGTTGATGGTTTATGTAGATCCTTGATAACCTTGACCTTTACAGGATAACTCCATGCCTTCTTTTTAAATTTTGTTTCCCAACACAATTCAACCCTATACCATGAAGTGGCATTTTTAAAAATTCATCACTAAAAATTTCTCCTCACTTCATTAGAGAACAAATCCTTTATTTATGACACTAATATAAATTGATCTTCTATATATGGATAAATAATCCATGAAAATTTCAAGATATTATCTGTCCATATTATGAATGTTTTGTGTCATGAATCTTCGGAATGTTGCTAGAGCATTACACATACTGAATGACATGCGTCTGTACACAAATGTACTGAAGGGGTAATGAAGGTAGTTTTGGGCCAGTCAGCTGGGTCAACAGAAATTTGATTGTATTCTAAATATCCATCAATGAAATAGTAGAAATCAGGTCTTTCTAGCCTCCCAAGCATTTGTTCCATAAAAGGCATGGGAAAATGATCATTCCTTATTGATGCATTCACACCTCTTTAATCCACACAAAATCATCATCCTATAATAGGGCATGTTGAAATGCGTTCATTATGGGATGTATTTACTATATTGATTCCTCCCTTTTTGGGAATGACATGGAGGGGACTCACCCATTAACTATTTATGGTATGAAATATTATTATGAAATCCATAAGCTTCAACACATATTTCTTGACAACCTCCTTGATTGGTGACATGAGACGTATTTGAAGTTGTCTGTTTGGGTTTTCATCATAATCATGTAAACTCTGGTGGTTTCACTCAGAAGGATTGATTTTCATAACATCTACCTCCCCTATGAAATTGATTTCATGTGTATTTTTAGGGAACCGACCCATTTTTCTTCCTGAGCTTGATATAGTTCGGCATTGATAATTATGGGTAAGTGGAATTGCTCACCTACCTATGAGTACATCAACAAACTGTGTGGATGAATGATGAATGGTATAAATGGTGGTGCGGTGTCATTGGAAAGTGGATTAATAATGTTTACATTCTTAAATTCATGTTTTTTCCCTTTTTTGAACCTGAATCATCAATATCTTGCTCAATAGCCAAGTACTTCCCTCCTTGTTGAGTGAGATAAATGGAGTGATAGTCAATCGTTTCATTGGAATGTTGTAAAGAATTTATTAGGATAAACACTACATGTTCTCCTCTAAATCTAAAGATGATACGTCCTCAATTAACATCAGTCACGGACTTTCCTATTTCTAGGAAGGGTTTTATGAGAATGATCAGGGAATCTCCTTCTACTTTTATTTATAAAACTATAAAGTATTCCTGAAAAATTAATTTTCCAACATTAACTATAATATATTAAAGAATTACACATGGGTTCATAACATAATTATAAGCTAACTGCAATTATACTCTATTTTCCCTGGGATTTTGGAGTCAATGTTTGTGGAAAACACTATTCGACACCGGGATAATGTTGTCTATATGATCATAGAGTGATCTTCTGAATTTTCACTCTTCTATTTCACATTAAATTGAAATAGATTCTAGGAAGCTCATATTTGGTGAGATTTTCTTCCATAAAATAATATTAAATTATTCATAAAATTAAATGACTCTTAGATCATCTATTGTTCCCTTGTTTGATTGTAAATATTTGAGAAATTTAGCTTACATATGATTTTGGGAGATTACAATAGAAAAAGGAATATTGATGTACAATTGTTTGAAATTTCAAGGAAATGCTTGTACTGAGCATCCTTTATACCATGCATTTCTCATTCTGAAAAGGAATAAGGTGTCTTGTATAGAGTTGGGGATACATAAATGATTTTCTTATATTTTTATTTTCCTTTATCTTTATTAGGTGGAACTGCTTCTACATTTTCTGGTTGTTTCTTGGGCTCTTCCTATGGCCTTATTTCCTTTGATTGTTATAGATATAATACTTTTCCACTCTTCATCACAACATATTTATCTTCCAATCATGGGTATGTCTCTGTATTACAGGGTAGAGTAACTGGTAATATTTCATATTAGGTTTTAGATATCTCCCCCATTTTCATCTCCATGTATCTTAATACTGCTAGTTGATTTTAAATTTCAATCTTCAGTGTCGCCATCCATTGATCTGTATTTTGAATGAAGTATGTTAGGAGGATATCCAAGTTACATTGAAGTCGTGAATGTGGATCTTTTGGTCTTGGATGGAGGGGTGGAAATTTATGTTGTTGGGGCCTTAGAAAGTGTTTCTACAGATATGTCAGTAGTTGTGGTCTCAGGATAGGGTTCATTTGTTGATACAGTGGTGGGAACTAGTTGTGGAATTGAGACTAGAAACTATGCTACTAAAAATATTATTGATTTTTTTGAGGCTGTTGCTGACCAGACCTCTACTGAAAGAATGGTTTTTCTTGCTACTGCTGAAATGGTATACTTTTTCTATTTTAATTAACATAATTAAATTCTTTTAGTTCTCCATATCATGCATTGCATTCTTGATACTAGTGTGGTTCACAACATATTTTACATCACTGGATCACCATGAATGGGTTAGGAGGGGGTTGTGTGGTTGGTATTTGAAATGACTCAGGAATCATGGTTAGCACTTATACATTCATTAATAATAGGGTAGTCTCATAAACTTGGTGGATTCCACAACATGGTGGTCCATAATCACATTTCCACCGACTGGAATTGTGGGATAATTCATCCAAAATAGCACTTCTTCCATCAAGTGTTTTGACCAAGAGACCTCCATCAGCGGTAGCATTAACAACCATTCGTGTTGCTAGCTGGAGTCTTTGATAAAAGGTTTTCATTTTAATCCATGTGTCATGTCCAAGATGTGGAAATTTACTCATGAGTTCTTTGATTCAATCCCATGCTTCCAAATCATATTTTTTATCTACTTGTAAAATGTTATGAATGTCAGTCTAGATTTTGTAGGTTTGGATAAGTATAATGCATTTATCGAGAAACTTTTTCTCGAGCTCATCCCATGTCATGGTTCACTCAGGATCTTGGCTTTTGCGCCAATATTTAGCTCTATATCTTAATGAAAATGTAAAAGAAACAAAGTCTTATCACATTATAAGTAAATACCTAGTTGTGAAAGGTATAAAAATCCTCCATTAATTGGAAAAATATTTATATTGGTCTTATCTCTGAAGACCACTGAATTTTCCCTTTTTTTGGATCATATGGATTAGTTTAGGATTAATTTTAATGGTTTATGCTTGAATTGGTGGGAGAATGATGAATGGAGTCACAACATGGATTGATGGAAAGGCATAGTTCATGATGGGTTTCTCAAGGTCCATCAGGTGTTCTCATGGTATGATTTGATGATTTGGTGGTTTGGGTTCTACATTGTGATGTTTCTCAACTATTTTTGATTGGAAAAGTTAAAGAAGGTGCCCTTTAATCTCAGGATCGAAGGCCAATGGTTCTTGTTCTTCATGGTTTCTTTATTGGGTCAAGGGACCTTGGTATATTCACAAAATATGAAGTTGTAGATTCAAGGTAGACAATAAACAAAAGAGATAAAAATGGATAAGGAAAGGCAATCCTATGTCTTATAAAAACCATAGTTATTCTATGAAATGTCGTTTCCTCCATAGAAACAGTGCCATAAATTTGATGCCCTATGAATGGTGGTGTTGATAAATCCTCTAACATGATTCAAAGTTAAATATATAAATTATCATAAACATTAAACAACTACTAAGCTGTTGGTTAGTGGAAGTATGGGGTCGAATCTTTTGGAAGACTACTATTAATGTTTGAGAGGATTAGGTTTATAAAACCTATAAGAGAGTCCTTCCTAGATGTATTTTGTTTGGGAGTTTAGTGTATGATTTATTTTTTGTGGAATTTAAATTATAATAGAGGGTAGGGATCGTGTCGATTATCTGGTTTAAGGATTTACTTTAATTCTAACCATGTAATGTTCATATGTCTTAGTCTATGAAGAAAATAGTGGTCACTAGTAGACTTTGGTCTTTTGTTTCTAGTCTTACCTAGGATGTTGCTATTTTGTGGTCGGGAGATAGTGACAACCTATCTGCATTAATTTTTTCTACTTTAGGGATGATATCATCAACATATAGTTGTAGTAGCTTATTCTACTCCAGTTATGATTGGATTGATTGGTTGGTTGTCCCATGGTTAGGTATGTTCACACAAATAGGGTAGACCTTGAATTAATATCTTAGATACTACCTCAATTGGAATTTCTACTTTTATAATTAAATGTTTTTTTAATTATGCATATACATCGAGCTTGTTCCCTACCGCTATGAAACATAGATACTCATTTGGGATAGTGGAACAATTAAAAAATCTATATAAATTAATCATAATAGAATTATATAAAAAGGATATTCTAGGATAACAAGGAGAAAAAGTCATACGATAATTATCAATTAAACTAAATTACATAGTTGAGACCGAAATTAGAATTGAATTTTAAACGTGGAACGCAGAAACAATGGTGGTGAATAATGTAACTCTAGATCTATTGAATAGAAACAAATGTGAAAATAATGATGAAATTGGGATTCAAAAGGGAAATGATTATGAATATATCATAGGGTATTGAGAGTGGAGAAGGAAGAACTATTCTTACTATTCTCAAATTCTATTCCTTTCAACTGCTTATATAAGAGTTTTTTGTCACAATATGTACCCTCAGCCCATGTCCTTTTCAATCAGATCTCTAGATTGGAACACGGTTTACATAAATAAGGTTGTTTGACAAGGTACATGATGGTGTTAAGTGGTTCCTAATATGTACTCCTTTTATTGATGACTTTTTATGGAATCCCCATTGATTTCACATTAACCGGTTAAACTAGGGTCCGGATGTGGCCGAGATGGACCCGATGTGTTGTAGTTTTTTTCTTTATGTATTTTTATCATGGACACGACTCGGCTTTACAGCTTGGGATAGGCTGGGATCCTTTGGTACACAATGTGACCTTAATTATCCCAATGTTCACATGGATGATTTTGAATTTGTTCTACCATTTCATTCTTGAAAACTTGTAAATATTTTACTCCTGTAAAATTATACACATTAATCATGCAGTATTGAATAATTAAATGAATAACTTCAAATAAATTACAGCAATGTATATATACAAATTAGACTTATCACTGAGGTTAGTCAAGAACAAAAATGTATTAACATTTAATCTAGTTATTAATTTAATAAAGCATTTTATTATTTCTCTAATCATTTATTTACATCATTCATATTTATTTGAACTATTAAAATGCCATCATATGTCATAGAAGTTGAAGTATAAATGAATATGGAAAATTGATAAATTGTTTCCTCTAACTTATTCAAATCCTATATAATAAATGAGTGTGATATTATCCTTCTAGGAAACCTTGTTATAATTTCTATTGAATAATTTCATGTTATACATGTAATGTCTCAATATCATTTTATAAATCCTACATCAAAAGTAGGGAGAAAACAATCACTTTATATATCACATATAATCCTCTAATTCCATAAAATATTCAAGAGGATGATGAATATTCTTTTGGAATCTTCACAAAAATCATTTAAATTGTTTCCGTATAATAAGTAATATAATGATAAATTGATTGAATGAATTCGGTGGACAACACTTGACGACATTCCCAATCCAAGGATGTATTCGAATATGTTCCCCAAATAGATGCTCAGTCTTCCACCTTTTTAATGTTGAGTTATCATTCAAATTTATACCTGTATATATAACAATATCCAAGACTCCCTCTCACAACCCCCTTCCCACAATGTGTACCCCTCTTGGTCCAGTAATGTGATAAGGGAGATAGTGACCCCCTGAGTCCATCCTCCATTAGGCCCCTGGTTGGTGACTAGCACTGAGGGTATAATAAACACAGAAAAAGGAGGCATTACCCTCTAAGAGAATACATGCAGAAGAGATAGATAAGATAGACAACAACCAACTCCATCTTATAATAAAATATAAATGAAATCCCAAGTACAAATATGTAATGTCATTCAAACTACTTCAACTAAAAGAGGAAAAAACTATAAATACCCAAAAGAATGTAAAAAAAACATCAACCAAAATTTCGAACAGCTCCTGCAACCCCAAGCTATAATAAATTATCTTGATCTCCAACATGCTCTATGGTACCTGAAAAAAAATTTATATATACATAGGGTGAGTGAACCAGTATACTCAGTAGGATCCTCCCTGAATACTCTCATGAAAATTTAACGAAAGCATGCTAATTCATAGTATAGAACAAGTGAAACTAACTCATCTCCTAAACATGTATACTACATTCCATGCCTGACCACGGATACTCTAACCAAGTAATACATACAAGAGTATATAATATAATAAAGAATATCAAGGGTACCCCACTACTTCTTTCCAAATTGTTTTCTGCATTTACCCAATATCACACTTCTTAAGCATATCACTCCAAAAGGCTCACCCACGTACACCTGGGCGATGTACCACAATATGCACCTCATGCAACCAAACACCATGTCCATGTAAGAAATTAACCTGGTGGTTTCTGGGATCCACAATAGCACGTATAACAAGTATCATACGTCAGATATTATACTTGAAGCCATTAAATCCAACACACCAAGAAAGGATCATCAAGCCATCACAACCTATACATGTTACACCTATAGTAGTCCATATGATACGATATCCAGAATATATGTGTGTGAATAACCACAAGACATTATAGCCCTCTACACACATATATGGGGAAAACTAACCATTGTGCCTACTGGCATAGGTTTCTACCAGGTGAAGAGGGAGGGGCCAAAGGGGGTAGTCAGCCATAAATCCTCTCACTAGAATGTTGGGGAAAAAACCCCCACCCCCCATGGATCAGAATCCCCGGGTTGTAATTTTCCTTAACTAACAGGGTGGAGTAGCGTATAGAAATAGAAAAAGAATAGAGTATACTAAATCACACAACCAAACTATGGGAATAACCTATGCAAATAATCACCTAAAGATAACATCTCTCATACTCCTGACTTCCACTTTTATTACAAGGAATCCTATAAGAAACCAACAATTTATAGAGCTTTATTACATTACATCATTCCATTTATATCAATTCAACATTACGTTAATTAATTATTTAATCATTAATTAACCATAAATAATTCACCATTAAATTTTTTTAGTATCACACCCAAAGTCCATTGTCCTTTTAAAATGTAACCTCTACATTGCTTCCCAGTAAGCACCAACCCCTTGGGTTAACATCATTTAATAAATTATTTTCATAAAAACATTATTTATTTCCCATTTTCCCAGGAATTATAGAAAAAAATTATAAGCTAATAAACATAAGGGGGCTCAACATAGTGTTTAGATGAACTACCCATAGAGTCTTTGCAGCCTATATCAAGAGCATAGACCCATCCACCCTTTGATAATTTAAACACATAACACACATGGAAACCTCGTGCGTCTTCACCCCTTTCATGAGAAGGGTAAGTAAGACCATGTGACTTGAGTAGTGGGGAATGTAATGCAGAGAATCAACCAATAAAAATACATAATAATCTTATCATTCACATAAAACCCATTCTATCATCCATGGTGTCCTCCCCGACACACACATGCATAACTCGATGCAACTCTCCACTCTAGGCATCAAATGCATACAGAAAAAATAGGCCTACATGCCCCCACATATCACAACAGCCATCCACGCTCACATCACAACAAAAGAATTAGGAAAACAAACATTATATCAATTGAACTCTTGGCCCATAAACAATCAATTGGGTAACTCAAAACCCTACATGGAATTTTCATTTATCAAAAAAATTGTTCTTAAATCCATCTTAAATTAACCATTTTATTATTCGAAGGTTTCGAATTCATAAAACCTAACCTGTAAGATATCACAAATAATTAAACATGCTTACTGCACCAATTTGATTAACATCAAATTACAACAAGAAGAACCATATTTATTAACATACCTCTCTATTTTTATCCAAACAATTTTCAATTAATTATGGCACTACGTTCTTGAACAATTTCCATCATGAATGAAAGGCTAAATAAAGAAAGCATAGATATCACACTATCTAGAAAAACAAGATTTAATAACATATGATCTATATCAATTTATTTATCCAGTTAAAATATTTATTATGTCAATTCCATTTTCATCCAGTGGGATAGAACATACAAATATACATTTTCATGAAAATAAAAGTCATGAAATGAATCCCCAACCTCAAACGGTTCTTGAAGTTCTGTATACGAGAACGAACCACACAACAGGTTATAATCTCTTCCCCCATGACAATTGTAACCACCCGAGGTTGCAGACACACCCCCACACCAGTCAACACCCAGGAAAATCCCATTAAGAACATGGAGATAGCATTCCATAAAAGGGAGAGGTACAATAGAATGAAATGAACCAAAAAATGATGATAGATCATACCTTATATTGGAGATCAATCGACACTGCTTGGTTACATCAAAAAAGAGAGGGGAACCAATCCAAGGAGGTAAGTTTGATTGAAAAAATCCTACTCGATAGAATGAAATGATCGAGCATCTCATACATGAGAATAATGTGGGATAACAAATGTGCATGATATATCGTCCTGTTAGAAGATTTAACAGAGTCGTGGATTATGATACAGTAGATTTTCCATTAAAAGAGGATCACATTAAACCACATGGTATGACCATGTAAAAGAATCCTGAGCCTTAGGGAAATTAATATAGGAGTAATGGCCTTTGAATCAGACATATAATCCATAGAACAAAGCATTAAATTCATTTTACATCAATTTAATCGTCAAAGGGGTGAGTGTAAGAAGTTGGAAACACCATTCAGGAACTCGAAATATGGAAAAGGAAATAGAGGTTACCGATGGACCTCACCATTCTGGAAGCATTGTTCACGAACACAAAATTTGGCAAAGGATATAGGGGTTACCAAATGGAACCTCGCCTTTCTAGAACACTATTCATGAACTCAAAATTTGGACTGGGAAAGAGTTTACTATTGGAACATCACCGTTGTGGAAACACTATTCAAGAACATAAAATTTGTCAAAGGAATGAGGTCATGGTTCGAACCTCAACATTCTAGAAACACTATTCATGAAATCAAAAAAAATTAGAAAAGAAGTCACCATTCGAGCCTCAACATGCTGGAAACACTATTCATGAACAAAAAATTTGGCAAAGGAAAGAGGTCATCATTCGAACCTAACTGTTCTAGAAACACAGTTCATGCACTCAAAAATAACTCATAAGGGAGAAAACTATTTATGGATAAATGAATGTGAAGATATATTTATTTAACTAATAATGAGGATTACCACTACACCTACACCTAGGATACCCTTAAATTGGAAAATATTTTTAATTTCTAATGATTCTTAAAATATGGTTTCTGGATGTTTACTCATGTTGGATAATAATTTTATAGCTTATTCCATAAGGAACATGAAATTACATGAGAAAATTAAACTGAATCGTGAATTAGTATGTGTTGAAATTATCTTCATGTAGATGATTTGGAGGAATTCTCACTAAATAGATAATTATAATATATATATACAGACAAAAATATTGTAATATATATTAACATAGAAGGATTTAAATATATATTATATAATATGGTTAAAGATGATCCATATTAATGAATACACATTCTACTACAATATAGGGAATGATAGTAATGTTACAGACTCTCTGTATAGAAATGATCATGAATTCTTATCTATGATGAGAAATAAAAAGGATCCCATAATCATAAATATGAAAAAGATGGAAATGGAAATTATTAAGGATGGAATATCATCATATATTTCTTGGAATGTTCTACAATAATATATTATAGTGATAATGATGAAATATAAAATCAATGATGTAGAGATGTATAAGAAGTGTGATTTAGTAGGAGTGGGAAAATCGTCAAGGAGTAACATTGATAATCAATAATATTTAGACAAAACTATGTGTTAAAATAAATAATGAGATAAATATGGAGATTCTAAATGATTCCCATTTAGTAATTGTCATGGATATTCTACTAGTCAAATAATCACATTCAATATCAATAAGAACTTTCATAATGATGGAATACATAATTCCAGACTATCATAAACACATAGTCAAGGCCTTGTGCCAAGACTACAAATAATATTTTTTCAAGGCCTGGTTCAAAGACACTAGTTTGTCTCATGAGACCTACCAATTAATCTAGGATCTATAGCGGGCTCCACCTGTCACTTACTATGTCCAATTCATTCCTCCTATGAAAAGGTTTAAACATAACATAAACATTCGTATAAAAACTATCATATTAAATGTCAATACTTTATCCATAAAACATGAATGGTATAAAAATAACACATACACAGTCAAAAATATCACAAAACCTTCAATACTATATGGATGTTTTGTATCACAATAAATCAATATCAAATATGCTTAAAATACATCAAATGATGTTGACACAGATGTAATCAAAACTATTTGAGATAAATATCTCTTTTTTTAAATCATTTGAAAGTCACATAATTATAAAATAAAACATTTAATTTGAAAATATCCTTATATGCTTGTAATGGAAGCTTTAATGATTTTATAATGGTGGAAAATATCTGCACTTGATGTATAAGTTAAAAAAAGACATTCTTACCTTAATTTTGTCGAAAAGGTTAAAAAGGACCATTGTTTGGAAAACAATGGAATGATTCCTTTATAAACATATTATAAAAATTCATACAAGGGTATAAATGAATTTAAACAATAGTATATAAAATATTAATAATGTTTTGAAATAAATTTTTTAGAAACAATAATGTGGATGATAAAGAGGTCCCAGTAGATAAGTACGTATAAACAATCATAGATAATGAAGAAACTGTGAAATAAACCCTTACCTTATACTTTTCAATGGTAGAGGGTAGGTTAGCCTCTTTTTTAATAGTTAAATTGTTGTTATTAAATTATAAAATAATAATATACATAAATTTTATATCATATATGATCTTTTAATATTTCTTTGTTAATAATATTTTAGTATTATTATCATTTTGGGTGTTAACTGATTCATTTTCCTTTATATGCTTTGTTATGTAGACGATTTTTGTTATGGATATGTTGCATATTATTAATATCTAGAATGATATCAAGTCCTTAAACATTACTTTTAATCATCAAATGAGAATTAGTCTTGAATGGATATGATGGGAAAATGAATCTCATCGCATTCGTGGAGACGGTAATCCGTACGTACGCACAAACGCTACTTCCATTTCATTTTTCATTTTAAAAGAAATAAAAATAAAATGATACCTTTGTATATTATTATTAAAGTATAATATAATATCTTATATATGTAACTTATTTTTCTTAACGCCATCCTTTATACGTTCCATGCACGGTATGAACGAGTCATATCACTTTGAGGGGGCGGTAGTCCGCACTTCCTCAAATGAAATTAACGTATATATATATAAATTGAAATGAATAATGGAATAATATAAAATGGAATTACAAAAGATTATATAAAAATTAAATATTATTATTATCACATTTAATTATAGTTCCACCATAATGGCCAACATGAGAGGTGGTAGGAGATAATTGAACAATCATTGTTTCGTGAGGCGTTTGGTTTCCATCCACAGAAACATTATTTTTTTCACCCATTAGATGGTGGTGTATGTTAGTGTAGTTAGATTATTTCTCATAAAAATATCCTAGAATATTGAGTATACTAGTGTTGTTACAATAGAAAATAATCAGAAGAGTTTAGGGGTTGGATAAGTAAAATAAAAAATAGAAGCTAAGATAAATCGTTACCTTTAATTTGGGTAACTCCCTTTCGGTTGAACCAAAAGGACCCTTGAAGACCTTTTTTCCTAATGTAAGTCTTATTGAATGAGGATAGGGATGTAGGGAGATTAATCAGTCAGAGTATGGAAGAGCTAAATGTCTTTAGAGGTGTGAGTAATGGGTTAGAGGTGGTGTCATTTTATAAGGGGGAGGAGGGGCTCTTTAGGAAAGATTGAAAATATTATTTTATTATATTATGATATTAGGTTTATATATGTCCAAAAAAAATTAATGTTGATGATACAATCACCCATGATAGAAATAAATTTATCCAATAATAATTGGATAGGGTTTGGGTATTATTTTAGTCTTTGTAGTCTTATTTATTTAAATTATTTATTAATGAGGTAAACACTACATCATTATTGTGTCACTAATAATTTAGTTTATTAGATGTCTAAAAATTATTAAAAAATACCATGATGTAATAAATATTTTTAGATTTCTAATGAATATTTATAGTCGAAAATATAACATATATTACTGTATTTAACAAATGTTTTTCTAAACGATATATGCTTTTGTCATTTTTGTATTTACTTTGACTTAATTAATATAAAGTGTCATTGTCACTTTCAAGTGGCTCCATGGGGTCCCAAAAATGACCCAATGATGGCCATGGTCAGACATCAACCAATAGGTTTAGGACACGTTTTAGGGTAATTTAGTATTATTATAATATTAGTCTTTACCCTTATTTACCGGATTTACCCTTTAACCATGTTAAATAAAATATTTACCAAGTAATTATTCAAAATGTCTAAAAATAAAAGTTACCTATTTACAAAATTTAGATCCTGTGATTATAAATATGGAATCAAGTTTTCTAAATTCAAAATACAGAAGTGGGAGAAATTAATTTAAAATTTATTTTTTTTGTGGAAACAAAAGCGTGTTTTTAACAAATAATAACTATCAAAAGATTGACACTTTCTTATTTCGAGTTTAAATATGAAATTATGTCCAATGAATAACATTAGATTAAATGGTAATATAAAAATCTTATCATACTTCAAAATCACTCAAATACAAAATTTATCACCACTAATTATTTCGATAAAAAAGTTGTTTTTAATTAAAATTTAGTAATTTTCACTATTCATCAAAATATGAAAGTTATCAGAAAAGTACCAAATTTTCACCCTAAGCTAATTTAGATTTTCCAAATCCAAAAATTAAGTCCATTTTACCAAATTAAAAACATAAAAGTTGAATTTATTCATATAAAATTAATTCCCGCTATCTAAACAAAAAGGCGTATTTCTAAGAAATAATAACTATCAAAAGTTTGACACTTGTTTATGTCCAATTTCAAAGTAACATAACTAACAATTACCTTAATTGGATAAATGGTAAAAATATAATCTATTTTTACTTCAAAACTACTAAAATTTATAATTTAACCATATAAATTATTTTCATTAAAAAAAATTAGTTAAAATGTAGTAATTTTCACTATTCACCCAAATATGAAAGTTATCAGAAAAAACAAAAAAAATTTATTTAAACTAAATTATTATGTATATATTCTAAATAAGATGTTTAATTTGTCAAATTGAATATATAAAAGTTTCAAATGTTGGATTTAAAAATGCTTCGCCATTAAAAGGTTGTAAAATTGCATTTTTTTTAAAATACTTCGTTTATCTAATAAATGTATTTGTTCTTAAATTATGTCTAAGAAACTCATAATATTTATTCTAAAATTATAAGGATTACATAATGTTCAAAATTCATTTAATACTATTCATAACCGCTTTTGAACGGCTTGTTTGGTAAGTCATGTTGCGCTAGAACTCGGTGTTGCGTGTAGTGCAAGTTATTGAATTACTTTGAAGAAATAGCGTTCTATGAAATCATGGAGGGTCAAATTATTCACTCCATCAAAAAATTCCTTCCTCACAATTTGAAATTATTTTTTGAATATAAATGTTGGAAAATAGAAAATACCTTTGGGAAAACCAAAATCGGAAATTAGGTTAATAAAATTTAGTCTTAATAAGAGGAAAAGGGAAATGAAACGGTTACCACCAAATTATGATCTAGATTAAAAGAAAATTGGTGGAAATTACAGAAATATAATTAGAGGAAAAACATAAATATTTATAGGTAGTGATTGAGGTCATCAATCACAAAAAATTTTAAAATTGAGTGCCTTAAATTCATCAATCTATGATGATTTAAAATACCATCGGTTCAACAAAACCTATGGTATTAGGGTAACAAATTATGTGTTTTATTATCCCTTCCTTAATGTATAAGAATTAATTTCATCATAGAATAAGAGAGGAAGAAAAATATATACTTTACAATTAGATTACCATCCTTTAAAAAATTTCTACCACAAACTCATATTTCACCTTAAAAGATAATAGATCTTAAAAATAATATTTTATTTATCCTTTTCATATAGGTTTAAAAAAATTGAATTTATAATTCATCTACCAGATTTTTTTAAAAAATACTACATTATTCAATCTAAGACATCACGTGGGCCAGTGGTAGGGGATACATCCTTGTCACCCTTCGGTTGTGGGTTCTAGTCTCGCGTCCTTGCCGGACACGACGGGTTGTCGCCTGACCTCTCGGTTATCCTTTTTTGGAAATCCAAAAAATAATCTTAAACTAGAATTATCCAAAATACATCTATCAAAACTCACAGCACAAAATTTAAAATGAAGGTAAACACAATGAAGATCCTTTTTTCCACGTAATAACATGTGAACACCTTCATCATATATTCTTTTAAAACACTACAACATCCTGAATTACAACAAAACCTTATTGATTACATTCATGATCCCTTATTACTTATAGAATACTGGATATACTCCTTCTACCGAAAAATGTTGTAAACTCAAACAATGATGGAATATACAAATCATTAATCAGTTTCAAGGTAGTCAAGAATATCCAATATAATCTATCCAAATCAATCATGTATTATTCCGAAATCACTACCTCAGTATCAGTACCATACTATGGTTTCTCTTTCTCTCAACCATAAACATTCCAAAATATGACCTGCTATTTATTCTCTTTTCATGGTTTCAAAAAACCTCAATTCCTTAATTAAATAGTACTATATTACAATCCTATATACTCCCTAATTATTATGACATGTATATTGTTGATAGAACACTCAAATGACATAATTCAGTAATAACAACAAAAGAACCCTAATCATTCCTTCTCATCTGTGGTAGTATCATAACATGATTATTATCCAATAGCATCCTTTGGGGCATACTCTAATGATTTTGGCATTGGTTCGTGTAGTGTCCCAACTCCTTGCAAATGAAGCATTGTACATTTGAAACCTTTTTCTTACCCTTTCAGTCACGTACATTGTGTCCTTTTTCCACACTTATAACAAACTCCCATTCCATTCAGGCAAGTTCTATTGTGTTTCTTCCCACAGTTATCACATATGAAAAAATTAGTTTTTTCCCTCTTCCATTTATCCATCTCTCTCTCTTCCATCCTTTTCTTCTCTTGTTTCCCTTCAAAGCCATAAGACTCGGATAATTCTTTACATACCTTATTATCACATGATACTATTCCATCATATGTTGAGAATACATGGGAGACTATTTCCTCTTTGAATATTGTCTTAATACCATGAATGATATGATCCTTCTTACTGTTTGGATCATACATATTGTTGGAGTTCACATTCCTTCTACTGGGTGCTATCTCTATACAATAGCATAAACTAGCTCAGTTTATGAATTGCAATTAATAATTCTAAACTTGTTAAATACCTAACATAAATTTAACGGTTTATGGATATAATCCATAATCATAATGATGTTTTCATTGAGGAATTATATACTAATAAACACTTTATAATGATTTGTAATGAAAATGAGAATTATCCTAATCATATCCCACAGTAGTGTCGTAACCAAGAGTTTAGCAAGGCTCGTTGTTGTGCACGAGTTCCCGTTCGAGTCTAGCTCAAAGAAACGCTTTTGGGTTTTACCCCTAGGTACATCTATGCCAGAGCCGCCTCTACCTACTCGTCTCCAGACTAGGATGTATTTCTCAGAAAAGTCACAAAATCTCAACAATACCAAAATACTAGGAAGTTCTTCTATACTACTGTTCAAAGTCCATCATGGGTATATGTGCTCTAATAAGAGTTTATCTAAATCTATCTTCCAAGGTCTATACTAAAATTTATCTGATACCAACTATTATTCCCATACCGCAGTTACCCAGAGTCGGTGCATTGTTACATAACATTGGTATGATCACAAAATATCAAGTCTTGAATGACCGGTTAGTTTAGTAGCCTTGGAATCACTATATACATTCATATGTCTTACATTAGATGAAAAAATGAGAAACTACACTAACATATTGTCTCCATATACCACACTAATATCGCCTCACACTATCCCTACAGTTAATTCATAAAATACTTCCTCACATCTTGGAAAAAATAAATCATTGCAAGGGGTGAGCTCAGATACCCAGTAAGGATAAAAATATTGCAGAAACATTCATAAATAAGAATAAACATTTAAGGCAATGTATAACAAAAAAATCCTTTTAAACTTGAACTTACACATAATATGGAAAAAATAAAATGAAATAATTCAATTTACTTATTCACAAGGAAATTTTACTAGTTGAATAATCACATGCAATAACAATAACCACTTTCATAATGATGGAACGCATAATGATAGACTATCATAACCACATAGTGAAGGACTTGTGCCAAGACTACAAATAATATTTTGTCAAGGCATTGTGTCAAGAAACTAGTTTGTATCATGAGACCTACCAATTCATTGAGGAGCAATAGTGGGCTCCATCCGTCACTTACTAATTCCACTGCATTCCTCATATGAAAAGGTTTAAACATAACATAATCATTCGTATTAAAAATAGAATACGAAATGTCAATACATTATCTATAAACCATGAATGCTATAAAAATAACACATCCATAGTCAAACATATCACAAATCATTCAATACTATATGGAAGTTTTTTATCATAACAAATCCACATCAAATGTGCTTAAAATCCATCAATGGATGTTAACATAGATGAAATCATAACTATTTGAGAGAAATATTGATTTTTTAAAATCATTTAAAAGTCACATAATTATAAAATAAAACATTTACATTGATAATATTCTTATATTCTTGTGAGATAATCTTCAAGGATTTTATAATGGTGGAAAATATCTGTACCCACCGTATAAGTTAAAAAAAGACATTCTTACCTTAATTTTGTTGAAAAGGTTAAAAAGGACCTTTGTTTGGAAAACGACATAAATATTCCTTTATAAACATATTATAAAAATTCAAACAAGGGTATAAATGAATTTAAACCATAATCTATAAAATATTAAAAATATTTTGGAATACATTTTTATGAAACATGGATATGTATGATAATGAGGTCCGAGTAGATAATTACGTATGAACAATCTCAGATAATGAAGAGATTGTGAAATAAACCCTTACCTTGTAATTTTCCATGGTAGAGGGTAGGTTAACCTCTTGTATAATAGTTAAATGATTTTTATTAAATTATACAAGAATAATACACATAAATATGATATCATATATGATCTTTTAATATTACTTTGTTAATAATATTTTAGTATTATCGTCGTTTAGGGTGTTAATTGGTTCATTTTTCATTATATGCTTTGTTACGTAAGCCGTTTTTGTTTTGGATAGGTTGTATATTATTCATGTCCAGAATGTTTTCATGTCGTTAAAAATTACTTTTAATCATCAAATGTGAATTATTCTTGAATGCATAAGATGGGGAAATGAATCTCATTGCGTTCGTGGAGACGGTAATCCGTACGTACGCACAAACACTACTTCCATTTAATTTTTCATTTTAAAAAGAATAAAAAAAAATGATACATAGGTATATTATTGTTACATTATAATATAATATCTTATATATTTTACTTAATTTTAATAAAACCATCCTTTATACGTTCCATGTATGGTATGAATGAGTCATATCACTTTGAAGGGGCGGTAGTCCACACTTCCTCAAATGAAATTATCTTATATATATATAAAATATAAAGAATAATGGTATGATATAAAATGGAATTAATGAAGCTTATATATAAAATAAATATCATAAATATCATATTTAATTATAATTCCATCATATATTCCACTATGAGAGGAGGTAGGAGATAATTGAACAATCATCGTTTCGTGGGGCCTTTGGTTTCCATCAACGTAAACATTATGTTCTTTACCCAATATATGGGGGTGTGTGTAAGTGTAGTTCTAATACTTCTCATAAATATATCCTAGTTTATTGAGTATACTGTTTTTGTTACACATGAAAATCATAAGAAGTGTTTAGGGTTGGAGAAGTAAAATAAAAGAAAAGAAGCTAATAGAAATCGTTACCTTTAGTTTGGGTAACTCCAATTGAAGGACACTTGAATTGCATTATGCCTATGGTGATGCTTCCCTAGGGAGGAAAGAGATGTAGGGATATTAATTGGGTAGAGTTTGGATGAGCCAAAAGGCTTGAGAGGTGTGAGGAATGTGTTATGAGTGGTGTCCTTTTATAAGGGGGAGGATGGGCTCTTTAATAAAGATTGAAAATATTATTGTATTATATTAATATATTCGGTTATTAAAGGTCCAAAACTCATTGCAATTTCAGATAAGATGACTCATGATATAAACAAAATCAACCCATAATAATTGGACAGGTTTTGTGTATGATTTTAGACTTTGTAATCTTATTTATTTAAATGATTTATTAATGAGGTAAACACTACAACATTATTGTGTCATATATAATTTGGTTTATTAAATGTATAAATAATATAAAAAAAATACTATTATGTAGGAAATATGTTTAAATTTCAAATGAATATTTATAGTCGAAAAGATAACATATATAACCCAATGTTACAAATGTTTTTCTAAAATATATATGCTTCTGTCATTTTTGTATTTACTTTAACTTAATTAATATAAAGTGTCATTATCACTTACATGTGGCTCCATGGGTTCCTAAAATCGAGCCAAAGATGTCCATTGTCGGACATGTATCATTAAATAGGGTTAGGAGACGTTTTAGAGTAATTTAATTTTATTATATTATTATTTTTTACCTTTATTTACCGGATTTACCCTTTAATTATGGTAAATAAAATATTTATAGAAGTAATTATTCAAAATGTATAAAAATAAAAGATAACTATTTACACACTTTGTAACTCCCAATTGTAAATATGGAATAAATATTTCTATATTCAAAACACAGAAGTGGTAGAAAATAATTTAAAATTAATTCCCGTTGTCGAAACTAAAAGCGTGTTTTTAACAAATAATCACTATCAAAAGATTGACACTTTTTATGTCCAGTTTTAATATGAAATTATGTAAAATGACCAAAATTGGTTGAAAAGGTAAAATTTTAATCTAATTATACTTTAAAATCACTCAAATTAATAATTTATCACTATTAATTATTTCGATTAAAAATTTTGTTTTTATTAAAAATTTGTAATTTTCACTATTCATCAAAATATGAACGTTATCAGAAAAGTACCAAAATTTCACCCTAAGCTAATTTAGATATTATAAATCCCAAAATTAAGACTATTTTACAAAATTCACAACATAAAAGTTGCATTTATTAATTTATAATTAATTTCCACTATCAAAACAAAAAGGCGTATTTTTAAGAAATAAAAAGTATCAAAAGTTTGACACTTCTTTTAGTCCAATTTTAATGTAAAATTACCTACAATGACCATAATTGGATTAAATGGTAAAAATATAATCTATTTATACTTCCAAACCATTAAAATTTATAATTAAACAATATAAATTTTTATTATTGTTAAAGTTGTTTTTCGTTAAAATATAGTATTTTTCGTTATTCACCCAAATATGAAAGTTATCAGAAAAAACACCAAAACATTATTCAAAATAAATTCTTATTTCCGATTCTAAAGAAGTAGTTTATTTTTTCAAATTGAATATATGAAAGTTTAAAATATTGGATTTAGAAATTCTTCACCATTAAAAGGCGGTAAACTTGCATTTTTTGAAAAATAATTCATTTATCTGAAAAAATTTATTTGTTCATTAATTATATCAAAGAAACACATAATATGGATTCTAAATTTATAAAGATTATATAATGATCAAAAATCAGTTAATACTATTCATAACAGCTTTGGAACGACTTGTTTGGTATGTCATGGTGCGCTAGAACTCGGTGTTGCTGGTAGTGCAAGTTATTGAATTACTTTGAAGAAATAACGTACTATGAAATCTTGGGGTGTTACATGTTTAATACTCCTCTGTGATTTTCCATTTTATACGATTCCATGTTTAATAGATACTATTCTTATTATTTCTCACCATTTACCAAATCCATATAATGTTTTCAACCATAATTTTCTTAAAAAACCCTAATAACATTATGAAGAATAAAAATGGTCGAATTACTGTTAACAGGTAATACTAATCTTTTTCATTCCTTATAGAACCTTTCATAAATTTAAATATTATCATTTTTTCAGTTAAATTTTATTATTATGTCTCCATGATCATGTTCATGTATTTACCTATATTGGAACCCAGTGTTCAATGACCTATGTACAATTATTGAAATATTATAATCCAAAAGGATCAAATCCCCTATTATGGGATTCATAAGGATATATCCTTTGGTTGTGCTATAAGAAAACATTATGAAACCCATATATTCCCCATCTACTATTTTATTCTTATTCATTATGTTGGTATTTTTTCCTCATGTACCCCCATATGCATGTAGATATTGTGATTTTCACAATTTTATGAGTGGTTCCAGAATTATGTTTACCTATAATACATAGTCTAATGTTTTAATCTTATAATACACCATGTATGATTCACATGAAGTTATCCAAATCACACTTTATTATGTGATGTGTGTGCAAAAAATTATATACTTCTTCAATTTATTATGTAAATGATTATATCCCATGAGATACAATGTATGGGATTTTTTGTGGATATTATTCACTATAAATATTTTACTACTATGTGATGATGGTATTTGCAGTCAACCTTTGTCTATTATTATGTTTTCATGTTTTATGTTAATTCCACATATTTATCATACCATGATATTCTAAGGTCATTTCTATATTCTATGTTTACATGATTACATACATTTAATTTTTATTATATCATGTTATGCATCGAGTCTTATATTTCACTCATCATTATCAGGATTACACCATTATTGGTATTTCTATATAAAACATTTTTATTTTATTTTCCTCAATATATCCAATAATGTTTTAGAATACCTTTGGGATATAATATTTCAGGATGATGTTTTAAATAATTATGATGTAAATTGTTTTTTAATTATTTTTTTATGTTTATAATCACAACAAAAATCATACATCATGATCATTAGATTATATTTTTTGGGAAACTATGAAAAAAATAAATAATATGTCTTTTAAGAGTGAGACTTTAAAACTATATATTTAAATTCTATAACTAAATAGCGAAGATAGGGGAATAAAATATTCTTAAACCCATATAATATAACATAATTATTATCTCACTACACTAAAGAAAAATTGAAATCATGTGATATAATTCATAGTTATTAATAAATAAGACCAAATATGAGCTCCTTATAAAACATTACAAAAATATGAAAATGAGAAAATGTATTTTTGAATCCAAAAAAATGGTAATTGAGTATTTGATACAATCTAAATTATTATCAAGAATGTTATATATGAAATGGTTTTCGTTTATTAGCCTCATTGAATAAAGGCTCATGAGGAATCCTCATGAATATCTAGGTCAAAAAATGAGATGAAATACACTTTGAAATATGGTAAATATATGTGTGTGAGCATAGTACCATGGGGTTTTCCTCTCAATATTATAAAGGCCCCAATAAAAGGGTTAATTTTTTTTACAATTTACATTTTATAACTCTATAAATAAAACCCATGATTCTTTGTAACAACATGTTAGGGAATACTATACACACTTTGAGAAACTAGATACATGGTGTGAAAAGATTGGATACCTATTATCAAAACTGAATGAATGGAAACCCATGCTAAATAATGTCCTGTACCTATTACTAGGCCACTATGTATGTGGTTCTTATTCTGATCCTTAAATCATTTTCATTTTTAATTCAAATAACATTAATATAATATAAAAACCACATAAATCAAAATTTGATAAAATAAATGATATATATCCAACATTAAAATATAATAACTAACATTAAATTATAGGGGTCATCAGAAACTACCTGTCATGGGGCCTTTATTTCTTTTAAAACACCCCTGATATCCCTGAGAGGAAAAAGTAATGTCATTAAATCTTGACCACTACCTCTCCATCACAATATTCGTTTTGAAGTATTTTATAATACCATTATAATCATACCAATGAAATGAAAATATCATATTGAAATATATCATTATTTTCAATGATAAAAGGATGTCATTTTATATAATAAACAAGAAAGAGTTTTTATATAATAATGAAATGAATATTTTATCTCATTTTGTGATTTTTTTTAATATTCTCAATTAATTAAAATATTTTAATGAACCAAGGTGTTAGTGATGTAACGACCTAATGTTTTTCAATGGAAATTCCCCTATCATAAGTATTTCATAAAATCACATGAAAACACAACATAATGAACTACTATGTACAAAGTAACCTTTAAATATAATTTTGTCACTTCTGTGTTTGGAATTTCCAAAATACATCATACACGGTTGTAATCAGTATGTTATTTGGAGTCCAAAAAGAAAAACATAATTTTTGGAGAATATTAACCTTCCATAATGAATAGTAACATACCATAATGAATAGTAACATCACCTATGATAGTAAAAAAATAATATTCATGTTGGAAGTACAATATACATATATTTTAGAATAAGTTAATGAATGCTTTAAAACTGTTTTTCACACTAAATAGTTATTTTAATTAAATATTAAAATAATCATTTTTAGATAATTATTTTTGAAAAATGTACTAAATTTTTGGATTCTACATGTCGAAAAATGGTTAGGTTGAATTTTTTATATTTTTCTGAAATACATGATTTTTTGATGAATAGTAAAATATGGTAATATACTGTATATATACATTATAAGCTAAATAGACTATTACTTGCATCATGGATGATGTCACCACCCATGGTTCGAATTAATATGAATCAATTACTATTCTTGGTCATGGAATACTAACTATTCCTTGTCTTGGGATGAAATAATAAATTAATGATTATAATCTTATGAAATCTCTCCTCTCCTCCACTATAAAACCCCCCTTTCACTCCCTCTTCTCCCCACTCCACTGAAGCCCTGTGCCTTTTCATTATTCTTCCAAAATATCTCCACAAGGTCCTCCTACACGTCCAGAATCTCTCAGCCTCCTCAAAATATAAAAGCCTCTCCCCTTAAGAGGTTCTCAAAGAAGGAAGTCTCAAGAGATAAATTCCTCTTCCCAATTTCTTTTTTTATTTTAAGTTCTTTACTTTTTTATTTCATTCCTCACCTCCCTTCACCATAATAATATGATAATATCCAGTAAAATACATGTAATGGAATTCATTCATGCTATTCTTATATATCATTATCTTCTCTCCATTCCACACCTTTTTATTAGAAAGAAACAAAAGCACCGTTTGAGTTGTGCTAATTTAGCACATTCAAGGACAATGGTTTATAAATTTCTATTATTATCATTAATTATGGTCATGAAACCATTTATGTTATGGTTGAACCAGATTATTATATATGTAATATATCCTATTTTTTGTTCTTTAATCCCTTTGTAAAAATTCAATTAATTTATAATGCAAAACACATTATTTGAAATCAAATCCTCCGATTAACAAAAACTGTTATCACTATGGTCATATATATAATAATTCTACTTCACTAGAAGTAACCTATTTAAAATTAATACAATGTAATCTCCTGGATATTAACTAAAGAATTTAAAATCAATTCTGGACAACCACTTTCATCTTGCATATAATCCAAACATGAATATAAGTGAATAGATATTTTAAAGCCAAGTAAACAAACCAGCACGAACAATTAAATTCAACATTGTAACTAATCAAAAAGGATTTTAATGAACTAAATACAGTTATAAAAAATAAATTGAATATAGAAGAGGTTCTGGACATACTAATTAATTAGCCTAATTTTTTTATTCAGGTCATTAATAACAAGTCGACAACACCAACAAATTTAAGTTAACAGATCCCATCCTTTTCGCTCTCAATAAAGTTTGTTCTATATTCTATGACTTTTTGTGTAATACCAAGTGATTGGGATTAATTTATCACCTACCCCATACTGACCTAATGTTTTATAATTGATGATAAACCCGTTATCTCTCTCATCAAGCCCTCTTAGTTACACCTGATACCATGCCGATAAACCATAAGGGATTCTACCCGAAATTCCTTTACTTCTTCGGGATGCTCTATCATTCCTTTTACCAAAATGTAGTTGTATTTTATTTTTATGTATAACTATAACATTCTATTTATATACTCCAAACTCAGGTTCCAAGATCCATCTCTCATTTTCTTTGGGATATATACATGCTTTTAAGAGAATCTCTCTTCGATACTTTCCAATAAGCACACTCGTTTTAAAGGAACTTCCCAAACATTTACCCAATTTCAAGTGAAATATATCTTCTGTTATAAGACACCATTATCTTTTTAAATTATGTATTATTATTATAAAAAAATTCTTGGTTCAATTCTTGTTTTATATAAAATAATTTCTTCTTTACTATTTTGAATGATCTATAGTATTTTCCTTAAAACCGCACAAAAATGTTTTAATGATACTGTTTCTAACATACATTTCTCATATGATGTCACTTATTTTTGACACCACATACCATGTTATATGCCTCTTTTACCCTATGAACATCCATGTGTTTTCTAATTCTTTCTTTACATGGACACTTTCATGATACGCCCATTGGTTTTGATTTATGTCATGATTGTGGTACCCATTTCCTTCCATGGGTTTCCTTATGTTTTTGTATGGTTGATTTTGTACTATTATATATGTGGTAAGAATATTTATGTAAAAGTATCGGGTCGCTATAGTTGGTATCAGATGACGGTCTAGTTATTTTTGGATATTAGGAATAGAGCACCTTAATTAGAACCTTAATAATGAGACTATGTATAAGAAAATAATTATAAATTTGGGTGAGTATATAGTAAGTTGTTTATCAAGAAAATAAATCCCTATCTAGATACGATCAGGAAGAGGCAGCTTTGTCATAGATGTATCTAGGTGTAATACCCTAAAACACCACTTTGAGCTAGAATCGAATGAGAATTTGTGCATGACAACAATCATTGGTGCACTCTTGGTTATGACACTCCCGAGGGATATGCTTTGGTAGATTCACGAGCATAGTACAAACCATTATTAAGGGAAAAAAATCCCATAAGAATATAAGTTACGAAATAGATCGATATAACCTAGATATAAAACTATGGTATCAAAAGACAGGATATAATTCTTCTTTATAAGTTCATACTTTTATCTTTAATGATTCTTTTTATAGTCAATAACTATGTATTAAAGACCTCTAATTATATGTTAATTTCCTTAGTTAATGGCGGGAAATTAAAGAACACGATCCAACAACCAATGTGATAGGCAATGTGATGATTTCCCTAATGAAATTCCGGTTGTGACAGAATCAGGAGCTCCAAACGTCATGTTTGTAGTTGGTTATCTGGCTCGAGTTATGAATAATAACTTGAATTAGGTGGAACATCCTCCTCCTCCAAGTAAAGATCAAGTTGTCATAGAATCCTTCATGGGGAAAAGGCCTCCCATGTTTAGCGGGTCTTCTGATCCCCTCCTCGTAGAAAAATGGATTAACTCCATATAAAATATTTTCTCTATCCTCTTGTTCTTGGAAGAAGATAAAGTTGTATAGTGAGCATATCATTTTTATGGGGAAGCTGATTATTGGTTGACACTGATCAAGAATAAAAATCCCCAATAGGAAATTGATTCCATATAATGGGAGGAATTCAAAAGGATGTTTTTCAACAAATATTTTCCTTGAACCCTCCATCTCAAGATGGAAAGAAAGTTCCGTTGAATCAAGTAGAAGGAAGATGAGTCCATCAGGGCGTTTGAATCGAACATGACAAGGCATGTAGGGTACTCAAATGGCTTTTTCATGAACAACTAAAGAAAGGTGGATAGCTTCTTTAGTGGACTAATTCTGAGTCAATGAAATTTGTTGGTGATTCAAGACTTCAATAGCTATGAGGAGATTTTCCATCGTGGCCTCAAGGTTGAAATGGAGATTGGAGACTCTCAGTGGTCTCATGGGCCTAGTGACAAGAAATTGAAAAAAGATAAAAACATGGGTGGTTCATCAAACAAATCCCATGATGGAAAGAAGCCTCACATTCCACTTTTAAAAAATTGTGGGAAAAATCATCTTGGTGACAATCTCAAAGGAACCAATAATTACTTCAAATGAAGAATGTTCGGTCATCTGGACATGATCTTCTGAAGGGATATGAAAAATATCACTAATGTTGGAGAAGAAAGGATGGTTCAGATCAACACTCAGCCTGTAGTATAGTGTTATGACTTTATGGAGCTTGGGCATTATGCGAACAATTTCCCTATTCCAAGGGTTGTTGGAGGCAATTAGCAACAACCTCCAAGTCAACAAGGAAGGGATTATGCTATCACTACTACTGAGATGGAGCCCACAAATGATGTGGTGATAGATATGCTTGTTATTCATTCAAGAATAGTGAACGTACTATTTGATTCTGGTTCTACACATTCTATCATATCATGCAAGTTTAGTAGAACTATTTAAAAACCACCTCAATATTTGGAGGAAAAGTTATCAGTGCGAACAGCGAATGGGGTAATTATTTCATCCATGGTTCATAATTCATACCTGATTAATGTTTTTGGACTGAACCTCCCAGAAAATCATTCCATACTACTTTTAGTGGTGTTCGACACTATCTTGGGGTTAGATTGGATACCTTTGTACAAGGACAACATCAATTATCAGGAAATGGAGATCACTTTTCACATCCTGTAGTATCATTTGATTCATTACAAGTGTACGGAAGAAGATGATTCTCCTTTAGAATCTCCATCTCAAGTTTGGATACTGCTTCTTTGTGAGAAAGCATATCTAGCTCAAATGATTGGGAAAAAGGATAGAATCATTCTTGAAGACCTGACCACCATGAGAGATTATAATGATGTATTCTTCGAAGAGTTTCTTAGTCTCCCATTTGACCGACAGGTTGAGTTCTCAATTGAACATATCCTTGGATCTCTACCAATCTCAAATACACCTTTAAAAATGGCTATCGTAGAGCTAGAAGAGCTGATGAAGAAGTTAAAGGAGAATATGGAGAAGGGTTTTATACGCCCGAATGCTTCACCATGGGGTTATCTAGTCCTCTTCTTCAAGAAGAAGGATGGATCAATGTGCTCATCATTGATTATCATGAGCTCAACAAAATCACTATAAAGAACAAGTATCCCCATCCACAGATAGATTACTTGTTTGATCAGCTTCATGGGGCAAGTTATTTTTTTAAGGTGGACCTTTGGTCGGGATATCACCAACTAAAGGTGAGGAAGGAAGATATTCCCAAGACAGCCTTTCAAACGAGGTATGGACACTATGAGTTCATAGTGATGCCCTTTGGACTCAATAATTCTCTAGAAATTTTCATGTATTTAATGAATAGAGTCATTAGATATTACCTTGAAAAATTTGTGGTGGTCTTTATTGATGATATTCTGATATACTCCAAGAGCAAGGAAGAACAGGAAGAGCATATGGAAACTATGACAAAGACTTTGTGAACATAATAATTGTATGAAAATTATAGTAAATGTGAATTTTGAATGGAGGAAGTATCATTCTAGTGGAATGTTATCACCTGGAAAGGGATATCTATGGACCCTTCTAAGACAAATGCAATTGAAGAGTCGCCAAGGCTAACTTCTAAAACAGAGATCCGCATCTTTTTGGGACTAGCTGGGTATTATCGACAATTTGTGAAGAACTTTTAACGATTGTCAGACCCAATGACCAAGCTGACATGGAAGGGAGTATTGTTTTTCTGTACACAGGAATGTGAAGATTGTTTCAAGTAGTATAAAAAGAGGCTTATCACTACACTGGTACTCACACTCCCTTCAAGTGGAGAACACATTGTGGTGTATAGTGATGCTTCTATGAAGTCTTAGGTAGTTAGATAATTCTAAATGATAAATTGATAGCCTATACCTCATGTCATCTATAAATACATGAGAACAACTATCCAACACATGATCTGGAGTTAGCGGCTGTGATCTTTGCGTTAAAGATCTGATGACATTATCTCTATGTGGAAAATGTGAGATATATACTGACCATAAGAGTCTCAAATATATATTCACATAGAAAGAGATTAATATGTTCTAGTTAAGATAGATAGATCTCATAAAGGATTATGACTGCTCAATCCACTACCATCCCGGCAATGTAAAAAAGGTGGCAGATTCTCTAATTAGAAAGGATCATTCATCTTTATCTATGATGATAATTGAAAAGGATATGATCTTCTTATATTTATAATGGATGGACATGGGAATCATTAAGGGAGGTACATTATCAATCCTTTCTCAAATGATTGCGCAAACATCCCTATTGGAAAAAATAATGGATACTCAATTAAAGGATGTGGAAATTCAGAAAAGGTTGGAAGATGATAAAAATGGGAAATCCTCTGATTTTAAAATTAATGTGGAAGGAGTTGTAAGATTTAAGACATGATTATTTGTACCATCTGATCTAGATATAAATAAGGATCTATTGAATGATTCACATAGCTCGACCTTCTCTATGCACCCAGGAAGCACAAATATGTATCGAGACCTCTGAGAAAACATTTGGTGGGGCAATATGAAAAGGGATATTTCTGAGTATACATCAATGTTCCTCATATGTTAGAATGTGAAGGTTGAGAGACAAAAGTCTATGGGGATGATGAAACAACTACCCATACCAGCATGGATGTGGTACAACCTTAACATGGACATTGTCACTGGACTTCCAAAGACTTCTAGAGAAAAAAAATATATGGGTCATTGTGGATCGTCTTACGAAGACAACTCACTTTATCGCGGTTCGAGATGACTTCGCATTGGTTCAACTTGCACGAATTTACATAAAAGTAGTAGTAAGGCAGCATAAAGTACCACTATCTATTTTATCTGATCGTGATCTGAGATTCACCTGGAGGTTCTAGAAATGTCTACAACATGCTCTGAGCACTGATCTGAACTTCAGTACAGCCTATCATCCCCAAACTAATGGTTAATCTGAGCGAACTATTCAGACATTGGAAAAGATGTTAAGAGCGAGTTCAATGAAATTCCAAGGAGAATGGGACCAACATCTTCCACTCGATGAATTCTCCTACAAAAATAGTTTCCACTCGAGCATTAAAATGGAACCAATGAAATCCCTTTATGGGAAAAGGTGAAGAACACTGTCATGTTAAGATGTAGTCGGTGAGCATAATCTACTAAGACCTGAAATGGTCAATGAAATAGTGGAGATGGTGAAAACCATTCAGCAGCATATCAGGGTAGCCCAAAGTCGACAGAAGAGTTATGCAGAAAACCATCGACGAGACCTTGAGTTCAAAGTTGGAGACATGATATTTCTACGTATATCCCTATTGAAGAATGTCATGAGGTTTGGGAAGAAAGGAAAGTAATGTCCTAGGTACATCGGCCCCTTCGAGATCCTTGATCGAGTCGGAGTTGTAACCTATCGACGGGCACATCCACCTACCATGTCGAAGTTACATGATTTCATTCATGTATACCTCTTAATGATGTGCATACCAGACCCTTCACATGTACTCTCTTTAGAGGTGGTACAGTTGGAGGATGATCTCTCTTATGAGGAGCATCCAATGAAGATCTTGGATCATAGAGAAAATGTTTTACGCAACAAGACTACTCATCTGGTCATGGTACTGTGGAGAAACCATAAGTACGAAGACACAACATGGATATTAGAGGAGGTAATGAAGGAAAAGTACTCACACCAGTTTTTGGATTAGAATGTAAAAGGAAATTTTGAGGGAGAAATTTCTTATGGGGGCAACAATGTAACGACCCAATGCTTTTCAATGGAAATTCCCTTCTCATAAGTATGTCATAAAATCACATGATAAGACAACATAATGAACTACGAAGTGCAATGTGACCTTTAAATATAATTTTTTCACTTCTGTGTTTGGAATTTTGAAAATCCAGCATACGCGGTTGTAATTAGTAAGTTATTTGGAGTCCAATAAGGAAAATATAATTTTTAGTGAATAGTTACTTTCCCTAACAAATAGTAAGATACCCTTTTGAATAGTGATATACCCTAATGAATATTAACATAACCTGTGATAGTATAAAATTAATATTCACGTTGGAAGTACAATATAACTTTATTTTTGAATAATTTAATTAATGTTTTAATACTGGTTTTCTTACTAAATTATAATTTTAATTAATTATTAATATAATCATATTTAAAAATTATTTTTGAAAAATGGACTACATTTTTGGATTCCACATGTTGAAAAATAGTTAGGATGAATTTTTGATATTTTTCTAAAATACTTGATTCTTTTATGAGTAGTAAAATACAGTAATTTACCGTATATATACATTATAAGCTAAATAGAATATTCCATGAAACATGGATGATGTCACCACCCATGGTTCAAATTCACATCATTCATTTACTATTAATGTTCATTGAAAACTAATTATTCCTTTTCATGGGAAGAAATTTTAAATTAATGAATATAATATTAAGAAATCTCTCATCTCCTCCACTATATAAACCCCCTTCACTCCCTCTTCTCTCTAGTCCTCTCACGCCTTGTGCCATGTAATTATTCTACCCAAATCTCTCTCCAAGGTCCCCCCCATGTCGAAAATATCTCAGCCTCCTCAAAATACCAAAACCTCTCCCATTAAGAGGTTCACAAATGAGGAAGTCTCAATAGGTAAATTCCTCTTCCCAATTTCTTCTTTTCTTTTAAGTTCTTTTCTTTATTATTTGTTTCCTCAACACCCTTAACCATAATAGTATGATAAAATCAAGTAACATACATGTACTGGAATGTCTTCATGCTAGTGGTATTTTTCATTATATTCTCTTCATTCCCCAACCTTTTATTTGAAAGAAATGAAAGCACCGTTTGAAATGTGCTAATTTAGCACATTCAAGGACAACCGTTTATCAAATCTTATTATTATCATTAATTCTGTTCATGAAACCATTTGTATTATAGTTGAACCAGATTATTATATATGTAATATATCATATTTTTGGTTTTTTAATCCTTTGGTACAAATAGAATTAATTTATAATGAGAAACACATTCTTTGTAATGAAATCCACAGATTAACAAAAATGGTTATCACTATGGTTATTTATATATATATATATAATAATTAGACTTCAATATAAGTAACCTAATTAAAATTAAAACCATGTAATCTCCTAGTTATAAACTAAAGAATATAAATTCAATTCTGGATAGCCACTTTCATTCTGCATATAATCCAAACTTGAATATAAGTGAACCGATCATTTAAGGCCAAGTAAACAAACGATCCCAAACAATTAAATTGAACCTTGTAACAAATAAAAAAGGCATTGAATGAACTAAAATGTGTTATAATAAATAAACTGAATGTTTAAGAGCTTCTAGAATTATTAATTAATAATCCTAATTTGTTTATTCAGTTGGTTAATAAAAAGTGGATAACACCAATAGATTTAAGGTAAGGGATCCTCTCCTTTTCTCTCTTAATCATTATTGTTCGCTATGATATGCCTTTTTGTGTAATACATAGTGATGGAGTATGTTTTCTCATCTCCCCCATACTGCCCTAATATTTTATAAGTTATGAGAAACCCCTTATCTCTCTCATCAATCACTCTTAGTTACAACTGATACCATGCCGATAAACCATAATGGATTCTACCCGAACTTCCTTTACTCTATTGGGTTTTTGTATCTTTCTTTTTACCAAAATGTAGTTTTATTTTTATTTTATGTAGAACTAAAACATTCTGTTTATATGATCAATACTCATGTTCCATGATCCATCTCTCATTCTCTTTCAGGGATATACATGCTTTTAAGAGAATCTCTCTTCGATACTTCACAATAAGCACACTCATTTTTAAGGAACTTCCCGAACTTTTACTCAGTATAAAGTGCACTATATCTTCTATATGAAGACACCATTATCTTTTTAAATTATGTATTTTTATTATGAAAACATTATTGGTTCAAATTTGGTTTTATATAAAAGAATACCATCTTTACTATTTTAAAAGATCTATTGTATTTTCCTTACAAACCGCACATAAATGTTTTAACGGTAATGTTTCTAAAATACATTTCACATATGATGTCACTTATGTTTGACCCCACTTACCATGTTATATGACTATTTTACCCTATGAACGTCCATCTATTATCCAATTCTTTCCAAACATTGAAATATTCATGATACGTCAATTGGTTATGATTCATGTCATGATTGTGGTACCCAATTCATTCCATTGGTACCCTTATGTTTGTATAAGGTTGATTATGTATGATTGTATATGTGGTAAGAATATTAATGTGGCAAGAATATTCCAGAAAATGTTGATATGGGAGTGCCCTAATAGTTCTCCAATGCATTGGGTAAGGATAAGTCTCATGAGATGCGATGTGAAACAGGACTTTCGGTTAGCCATGACCTGTACTAAAATGGGAAACGGGATTCGCAGTTAGCCTTGACCAATACTAATGATATGATTTATGATTATGCCACATTTATATAATTCCATTTTTATATGATCCCATTCTTATATTAAATGATTTTATAAGTTTCATGCTTTGGTTATCTTTATGTCATGCCTCCTAACTCATGTGCTTGAGATGTATCCTTACGTTCATTCCCTTATTGGGTGTTTTCCCTCATCCCTTTGTTCATGTGTTCCCTAGGGTAACCAATGTAGATGTAAGTGGTCAAAGGAATATAAAACCTCTTTATGGAGATTAAATAATGATGTTTTTTTAGCCCCACATTTTCTGTTATATGTACCTTGTCTTCCAAGACACTAAACATAACGATCCTTGGTTTGTACTCTGATGATTTATTATACTTAAAATCATGAAATATTTTATGTAAAAGGCTCGGGTTGCTATAAGTGACCCATAATTTCCATACATTAGCGACCAAATTTTGGAGAAATTGATCAAATATATGATCTCTTACATAGAATTCGATTTTTAATGATTAAAAAACATATGTTTTGCAGGAATCCAATTTTTATTAATTATTTTAAAACAATTCTTAGTTTCTTGTTTATCTATTTCACTATACATGGTAAAATTGAGGAATCTTCACTAGTATACTTCTAGAAAATTATATAACTACAGGTACTATCATATTAATATTTTAATGGATTTACAATATAAAATCAAACATTTTATTATGAATTTTTGTTTTATAAGAAACATTTCATTCTTTTTAATGAATTAAACACCTTTAATAAAATAACTCATATAATAAGTTAATTAAATTAACAACAATTAACTCACACATAATTCAATAAAAGGAAAAAACATTTCACCAAAAAAATAATACATATTGTAGATGATTTCATTCCACAGTGATGTATTATATAAAACCAAACAATTATTACAAAATAGTATAGTTTTTATAATTAATAAATCACCTATATTTACTTCATTCGTGAGTGTAATTATCAATAAAACCACCTCAATATTGAGAAAAAACAAGAACGGATAAAGCAATGAGATTCAATATTTGAGAAGTTGTAAAAGGATAAATTTAAATAATGTAAGGGTTTAATTTTTCACATATATAAAAATTTTAAATTTTATATAGCCTTTATGAATATTAAATTTAAATATATATCACATTTTGAATTACGAATATATAGTTAATTTATACAAATTACATTTCTATATATAAAATATATATTTCCCTTATAATTTTCATTATAAAAAATAATAGAATAAAATGATACTAATACATCTGTGATGATATCTTTTACTCTATTCAAATTACAATTATAAATTACTATTTTTAATTAATTTAAAATATTTCAATATAAATAATTTATAAAATTCCTGGAATTATTATGAAAAAAATAACATTCATTATATATTTAATGAATTTTATGTAGTAAAAATTTAATTAATAATCGTAGAAATAATTTTTATTTAAATTTTGTTTATTTAATATTAATATCTGTTTTTATATGGAAGTTAAATTTAACAAATATAAATTAAATACATTAAAAATAAATATTTTTTATTTATAATAAAATGATTTAATTTTTATCAAATGGCTCATAATTAGTTATAAATAAGATTAAAACAATTTAATGTTAAATATATTATTTTACTAAAAAGTTTTTCTATTTTCCTTTCATTTTTCTTTTTAGTTTACTTTTTGCATATTTTAGTTTCTTGAATTTAATAAAATATATTTCAAATTTGTAATAAAATATAAAAATTATATAATTGGGTAAATTTTAATTTTTTATAAAAGAAAAATACTAACATAAAAAATTAGCAATGATGGTAAATGGTAAAATTATCTAAATAGTATAAAATCAGGAATTGAGTAATAAAATATCCTTCCATTATATATATAATTTTTTTGGATGTGGTAATTAATGGAGTATCCTCATCCATTTCCTACATTGGAGTTATTTTCCTTTGAAAATTACATTCATTATACATTAAGTAATGGATATTTGAGTGTATTCCAATTAAACACATTTTAAAAAGAACTCATCCTTTACACATCCCAAACCAAACCATTTAATTTGTTTACTAACCAATATCTTCCTTAATTATATCCCTAACAAATGTATCCCATGTTTTTAATACAATAGGGTCATGATGGATCATTAAATCCATTAATTTTAAATATTATTTCTAAATGATATATTGTTTCCACATACGCATTAGAAAATATTCAATCATCCAATAATCCAAGGTAATAATATTATCATATAAATTAAAATTATTTAATTTTTCTTTCGAAAAATTCAAATTTTTTCCCTTTACAAGACATACATACCATCCTAGCTACATGTTTTATCAATTGAATCAAAAAAATAAAACATTATTTCAAGGTACATCATTACATAGATTTGGGTATATAAATTTTAATACTCATAAGGGTTTTCATAAATAATGATTCTTTTTAACTATATTAACCATTAATAATTGAATATGTTATTTTATAATAGATATTATTCAAAAAAATTATACTCATATTGTATATTCTCATAATATATTTTGAAATTTCATTTTCATTTGAAAATAATATTTTTGATTGATTCTTACTATATAAAAATAAAACATTATAGTGTTTGGTTTTCATCATAATAATTGTAATTTATCTTTCCTCTTGATACAAATTCCTACCATAAAAATTATTTTCGTTGTTTGAATGTTATATATGTATTTTTCTAGTGGTCAGGATTTTCATCAATCCTTTATGTTTCATTTATGAATATTTAGGGTGTTATAAATATGTATAAATATGAATGGTTGAGTTTTGTATTGTAAAATGCCAATATAGGCATGTTATGAACCATAATATTATATTTAGTGAATGATTTAGTTATGTAATGATGTCATATTGGTTTGGTCATCACACATTATTTTTTAGGATTTTGGAATCAATTATGCCATTGTAGCATAACCTCATTAAATTCTCCACCCAAGGTTTTATGGTGCTAGTAAGTTATACGATACTCATTCCATATTGTAACATTTCCTAGTAACTCTCTAGTAATGAATTGTAATATGAATAGAGTTAATGTGTTGAAGTTTATAAAAGGTTCATGACAATATTTCCAATGTTATAGGCACTAAACCAAACTATAATTTTCTAGATTTTATTTTAATATCATCATTATTTCATGTTTTTTTTAATTTACAACCATTTTCAATCCAAAAAATTGGAGTCAGAGGATCGCTATTGGTATCATATGATGCCCTTTTTATATGTGATATTATGCCTCATTCTTTTGGATGTTTTAGACACTTTCTTTTGGAATTTTGGCATCTCAGTTTGGAAAGAGTGATATGGATTTTTTGGAGTCAATTATATATTCTTGGTATATGGAACAAGTAATTATTAAATGAAATAACATTAATTTTCACCTACTATAAATAAAAAAATATTTTATTTATTTTTAAATTAAAATATTTTATTGGTATGTCTTCCCAGTAATTCTTACATTAAAAATATTCTTGTTTATAGAAATTACCTACATTAATCTAATATATTCTTTCAATATATTACATATTCCTATAGTATTAGTAATATCCATAAAATGTAAATTGTCTTTTATAACTTGTTTTATAAATTTTCTACTTTATCACCTACTAACTATCAGTGTTTCAATTTTTTTCAACACCTTCATAAAAAATTATTATTAATTATAAACACTATTTCCTAATTATCAAATTTTTCTTTTATTATTGACCATCCCCCAACATTTGAGTATCTTTCATTTTTACTGGGTTCTTCATAATTAATATATTAATAGAATTTTTTTCTTCTTCCAATATATTATTTCATTTTCATTCGTTATAAAATCACCATTTTTATCTATACACCCATGAAATTTTACTAATGTTGGGTGAGGTCATTTCAGATAATCTTCTCTATAATATTTTTTTGTAATCTTTTGATGTTATTTTTAATTTTTTAACCGTCTCTTCCACATCTTCCTTAATATTATTTTTTTCAATGATTAACTCCTCCATTTTATAAATTTCCATTAAAAAATGTCATTTATTATCAACATAGGAAGAATATATATCTTTAGATATTTAGGATCCCATCGTTATCATATTATTTTATTTCTACAACTATGAAATAGATAAATAACACACCATAAACTCTCACTATAGTAAAGAATACATATGTGTTTAATGTTTTTTTATCACTATCATCATTATCACTAGTGAACTCATAATAATTTATATTAATGATCAATAAAATTACTTCAACAACACTTGATTTTTCGGCCCCATCATTGTTTTTGTTATTTCCTTCATCATCTGTTATAAACAAGGTGTTTATAATTTGAAATTTGTTGAAAATTATACATTTTCCATTAAATGGAAACTTCTTCTTTTGGAATTTTAATTTTTTTCTTCCTTTATGAGAACCTTAATGACACATCATCAACATAACATTCTATTTCATTTAGTTTTAGATAATAGTCAATTATTTATCCAATATCGTTATATTTGAATCATTGTAGTGGTATTTTTCCCTAGTATTTGATTATACCCTTTCAAACACTACAAAATATGAATGGCATAAATTGATAAAACATCATCTATACATCTTATTTATCATCGTAATTCACTTATTCATCCTAGAATCCATTTTGAATCATCACATTTTTCATATTTGTAAGTGATATTTTATTTTCGACCATTATCATCTTATTAAGAGAAAAAAAATTATATTTTTCAATGATAACCAATATGGAAGGATAATCATACAATGAAAGTGTCATAGAATATGTTTCATTATTATATGATACATGTACATGCAATTTTTTTATAATTATATCATGTATTTTTTACAACCCTTAAATACTCAAATTTCTGATCAAAACCATTAACTATGATAATCAATTCATTAACTATATTAAATATTTCATGAAAAAATAAAATACCATCATAAATTAAATAAAAAATTTATATTTTAAAATCTTTTGTGTTCAAATTTTCTTAAAATATATTCTCCAACTAATGTCATTTCCATTCACTCTCTAATTAACATTATCTTTAATAAATTCTCTTTATTAAATATTTGAATGAATTTCATTCGTGACTCTACCAACATTCACAATGTCCATTCAATAAATAATAAAATCTTAAATTTTTCATATTGACCGACACACTAATTAGTAGATACTTTAAGAATATCCAAAAAAATAGGTAGTACACATAAAACATTTATATCATTATATATTCCATAGTTCTTAACCTAAAAGAAATATATCCCTTTTATATTAAATAAATTATTATGATCCATTGAGAACAAATAATTCAAAATCAACCGACAATCATAAATGATGAAATAACACAATTTAAAATATCAATAACCATTCACACTTTAAAGAAAAAATTAATTAATCCATAGAAAGTAATTTTTTTAATCCTATAAATAGATATGTATTGGTATCTACAAAAAATTACTAAGGGGGTGAATAATTGATTCATTTATTTCTATGTTCCAAGAATAAAAAACCTTCAACCCCGATTAATGTGCTTACCTTGATTATCCTTCTAAATTCTCATAAATGTCAAAAAACAAAAACATAGGGGGTATAATGAATTTACATGGTTCAATACTAAACAAATGTTATATCCACCATAATATTTGAAAACCCATATATCATATGATCCACTTATCTTTTTGGTTACAATGAGTAGTGAATTTACTTGAAAACATATTAAAAAATATATTCTTTGAGACTATTGAATAATTATCCAACATAATAATACAGAATTGATTCATTTTTACAAGGAAAAGAATCTTTAACAAAAAATTAATGGCTCTTTATTAATTTAGTTATTTTCCAACTGATCTTCTCTACTTCAAAAACTGATCTTGTTATAAAAAATAGTGATAAAAATACTTGTTAAATGAAAACCATTTTAATTCATTATATAGTAATATTTATAAATGATATAACTATAAATTTAATTCAATAAGGGTGATAACATAGAATCACAGTATAAATAAAATCAATTATTTTCTTTATCAAGAATAGCGTGAATGTTATAATCTATTAATTTCTACAATTATAATTTTATATATAATGATTCTCTAAATTTTTTCAATGTATTACAATTATTTTTCTTTTAAAAATTTATCCTTATTTATGTAATACCCCTCAACACATTTATCCTTGTCTCTTTTCCTTTTCAGAGTCTCGAAAAACCCACATTTAATTAAAGCATGAATATCAATTTCAAATCCATTCTACAAAATATAATCATTAGTTCTTAAACATTAATTAAAACATTTAGAGAAATCATGGAATTATAATAACTCTTTAAGTGTTACACAAAAACTAGTTTATGAGTATGAGTAGGAATTGAATCACTCCTAATGACACAATATCATGACACCTAAAAATGCAATCTTGTACCAGTCATTTCGGGACCACATAAATTGAGGCCTAAAAAGTTTCATTAGGTATTATTTAAGAGATTCACCATGTGGTTTTCTCTAACTCCATACATAAATATTCATAACCTCTAGAGCATTGTGTCATGACCTATTTCCATTTTATTATGACCTCTTTGATCTCCAAATGTTGAGAATCCCAAAGTGTTTATAGCCATAAACCACATGGCATGATATTATACTCCACTAAGCAAAAAGAACCAAAAAAACTTATTATTCATGCCTTATTGATATTGTTTGAATGTAAAATACCTTGATATAACAATTTTATTATGATATCTATGTCACAAAGGATCAATTTAAAAATGGTATGTTTAAAAATTTTATAATTAGATATATGCGTGGTAGAGTGATATGCATATACATAACCTAAAATTTAATCATTCGTAGATTCATTTTTTATGAGGACAACCATTATGATGTAATTTATTCTTGATATTCATGAATCCAATAAAACATCACCACACCCAACCAATCTTCTTCTAAATATTCCTGTATTTTTCCCCTCATCTTATTCATTTATATTTAATTATTATTTATTTTAATTCATTTGATTTAATGTTTTATTGACTTATTAATAAGAAAATACAACAACAACAACAAACATTGAATCCACTTCAGTTATATTCACTTCATTAATCTCCCACATTAGAAAAAAACTATATCTTGGGGTAACCATAAACCTCAATCAACTAAAATCTAACAACATTGTGTCAATTCATTATAAAAATTTATTTTAATTTATGGTTATTTACTAGGTTATCAATTCCATCATTGGATAAATTTTACATATCATAAAATTTATTCATAAACCATATTATTTAAATAACATAATAATTACTTAATTTTAATTATTATATGATTGATTTCTTGAGGATGAAATATATCATCATATATAATTTTGTGATGAGATGTTTTATAAATTGATATCTCCCCAATGACATGGGTAAATAATTTTTTAATAAGATGTTTTGATGGGGTGTGTGTAGTTGTACCAAATAAGTAATTTTATGAGACATGGGTAGTGATTGCAAATTCACTACATTAGGGACATGGATGGCTTCATAAATCCATTATATTATGGGGCATAGATGGTTATCCTTGTTTACTATGATGTGGATGTATTGGTGGACAATAATGATATATTAATTTTATATCATATTATTATGTTTATAAATATTCATATTCCATGAAACATTTCATTTTTATAAACTGATTGTTCTGTATTTTTTTATATGAATCATAATTTTTTTCACCGTATATACAATGTTTTATTGGCCGTACATATGAATTATAATCAATATAAATGGTTTTTGTAATCATGTCTCATGATCACTTCTACTAATTAAATGACCATATTTGATTAATCATGTCATTTAACTCATGTTTATATTCTCACAATATTATTATTTATTAATAAATACATTAATTTTCATTGATTGTTTTAACCCTTAGATTTAATTCGATATCACTCCTTTCATATGATTCCCCATTTCCCAATGAATATATAAACAAAGATATTTCTAAAATGGATGCATTTGTGTATAATTTTTTAATTTTTTGATGACATTTAATTGAATAAAAATATAAATTTCTATTTAATCATCAATAACATTCAACATTTGTGTTTTATATGTCTGATAAATTTATAAATTAATTAATATAAATATCACAAATCTGTAAAAAAAAATATATGTGTTATGTTTCTATTGATTCATATATTAATTAAAAACTAATATCTATTATTTTTTTAATACCCTACTGAGGAAAAGAGATCATCCCCTAAGTTGAAAAAGTAAAAAAGAAATTATAATTAAATATCATAAAAATTTCAAGTTATCTTCTTATATTGGATATTGGGATAATGCAGAGAACATTTGATTTTTTTTTAACATGTACTATGGTACTATTACAATCCATTCCAAAATTTATAGGTGATGCTCTGACATAGATTGGTAATGAATATTGACTAAAAAATATAAATATTTATTTTCCCCTAACTATAAAATTTTCTAATATCAAATATTGATCAACATTTTATAATTGAAAAAATAATAAGTCAAGTGTTTTATGAAGGCCAAAAAAATAAGGTTCTTTTTATAGTGTTCTGAATTTTAACCTGAAATCTCTCATGATCTTATCCTATATTAATACATGAATATTGAGTGGTTTTAATCTATTTTTGTGCCACTTTTGCACTAATTTTACATTTTTAAAAGTAAATTTTCTAAAAATATCCATTTATCCCTTATTTTATATTTGGACATCTGAATTTTCTTTGAATATCATTATATGTGTTCAACAAATATTGGTGAAATTTCCTCCAAGAAAAATAATTTTACTTCGTGACCCATTACATCATACTGTTGGGACCAAAAATACATAAATACACAATGACTAATGAATTAAAATCCCAAACCTGTTGTTTGTGTATATACCACATATTTATTATATCTTGAATAATTATCAAATTATATTCATAAATCAATGTTCCTTATCATATTGGAAATGGTTTTGGAAAGCTCATTATTATATAAAATCAATAAAATATTATCCTAAATTGTTTTATTGACTCTCATCTATTAAAGGAAATAATGTTTTTCTATATTAATATTCATTACCTTATAATTTAAACAATGAAACTGATTTAATTTTCTTCCATGTATCCCATACAAGGTTCATAGAAGAGTAACAAATCAAATGATTTAATGTATTCAAACTAATATAACAACTAATAATTTATATCCCATAGGGATTGTATATTCATAAAAATTTTATGATCAAATTATAATATATCTAATATGTTAATGTATCTAATAATTTAGGGTATACAAAATAGTGAAAAATTCGTTGTTATGGGTCAATATATATATTTTCATGTGTTAAGTCATTCTTAGAGACATAATCTACCACATGGGGATCATATATATATATAAATAACCATTTCTATTTTATATTTCATCACAATCAACCATCAATTTTGCACCTATGAATGTAAAATACTAAAAAGGGTAGTGCTAATCCTCTTATTTAGCATAGGGGATGATAAAACCTGAACAATATGTCACATTATTCAACCCCTTGTAAATTAAAACAATTGATTTCAAAGTTAAACAGAGAATTTATCCTACAAAAAGATCTATATGAGCAAATGGTAGTATCTTTAAAGTATATAAGAACTCCTAATATCAATTTTGTTGGTGGATTCCTTCTAAAACATGATCAAATCTATTTTTTCACATTATATTGGAATTTTTTCATTAAAAACTTATTCCTATGAAAATTCACCTAAAAATATAAATGAAATCATTTGAAAATATTAGTATAATTTTTATTCTCTTTTAATGACTCTAATATTATTTATATGTAATTAACTTTTTCCCCATATCTAATGTATATAATAATTAAATTAAAAAAACAAAATAGAGTCCCTAAATGGATTAAATATCGAGTTTATTAAATTTATAAGTGATAGAGATTCATTTTCATAAAAAATGAAATTAATTATTACTAAAATGCGACTACACATTAATTAGAATCCCTTATTTAGAATTTACTATTTCATATATGGAATTTTATCTTCTTTAGTCAAATGATTGTAAGTCATGGTTATTATTCTAATATATGAAAAGTAGTGCACATATCCTAGACCTCTATGGATATAAGAATTATTGTCTTTAATTTTATACCTTCATACCTTTTATTATATGCTTTAAGAAATTTTATTTAATGACATTGATCCTCTAGGACATCATTTTAGGACAGGGTTCCATGTCAACCAGGTTAAAAGAGGGATTATGTAGATAATTAAAACAATAATGGATATCTTTCAAGTGACTATACTATAGGTAAATATTTAAATTCATAGAGACTATTTCAGTTGATGAAATACATAATCAATTAAAGGTAATTATTATGGATTATTTACTATCACTTGATTTATTCATTAATATTCCGCACATAATTGTATACATAAATAACCTTTACCATTCACTTTGATCAGTTAAAACCTTAAAATTTAGGGGAAAAATATTTGTAAAATCCAATGTTGTAACTCAATTAATAAATCCACGTCTCAGTTAATAAGAAATATAAAATGAATATCTTTGGAGAAACATCTTGTAATATATCTACCAGAAGATGTATGATAATTTATTCCTTTTCATTTAGTTTCATAAGTATCAATGATACCATTTAATTATTGATTTCATCCATATTAAACTTATCTAGTCATGTTTGACATTATTGGAAGTCATACTCTGTATTATTTGTATACAAAATACCATTTTTGGTGAATAATGAAACCAATAGTTGGTATTAACTAATATTTAATTAATAGTATATTAATATTTCAATACCAATGATTACACCATTTTTCTTCATGTAGATGTTATAAAATCACAAATATCCCCATATGTTCTTAAAAAATAAAATATAATACAGACTTTTTACACAAAACCACACATATTCTTTAGGGTGTGTCAATTAAAATTGATCACATCGTGATTCAAAATTTTACCTGACCCAAATAAAAATATTTTAAAATAGTTTTTAATTAAAAATTAAAAATATGATAATCAATTTAACTCCATATTTAATTAAATTAGGCAATGACAAATATTATTATCAAATAAAATATTTCACATCATTTAATGATTTCATCATAGGTGTATATGATCTTGAGATTCCATGATAATGTTGATAGAAATTGGCCCAAATTTCATGGAATAAAAAGAACACATTTCCATTGTTTGTAATATTGTAAAACTTACTTCTATTAAATATCTATAATTATTTTTGAATAAAACAATAACTATGTTTAGTAAAAAAATATATACTAAACCTACTCTCAATTCCTCTTATTTGGCTCCAAAATTAAGTGACCTCTTTATAAATAAAAAATTTCAGGAAGTCAAGTACTCAACATGTTATTTTGATAATATTATCCTCAATAAAAATTAAATCACTACCAAATTTTGTAATTATACATAAAAGAGTATGGTAAATATCTCTATAGTTTTATTTGATTTTAGATATATAACTTTATAGGGCATAAACAATGATATATGTGTAATGGGAATTTTTTTTAAAAACACATCTTCACATGACCTATTAAAACATATATTTTTTTTCTCATCGGGTAGTTTTATTATTGTTAGGGTTTTCCATTTTATATATATTTAGGGTTCTTATCATTATATTGGACTTTCTAGAGATCTATATCCTTTTTGGGATATTCAAAATAGAAAATGTGATCTAATTCAGCCTTAAGCTCTTATAAATGGAAAAAAATTATTGGTGATCATTTCAAGGGAGAAATGAACACATCTAGAGAGTTACATCACAAAAATTTACTATTTTTTTGTAGATACTTTCCTAATATAGTTAGGACTATTATGATCTTTATTTTTTGTCACTTGATTCTTTCTTCATGTTTTTTTTATTTATCATTAATTTTTATCATATGTTTCTCATTTAATATGTTTTTTCTGTTATATTGTTATTTTTTACATTTTCTCTATTATTTTCAAGAATAAACATGATAAATTCCTGTTTTATTATTAATTTTATTGAATATTCATACCTGATTTCCATATTTTATAATTTTTTTATCATTTTATGAAATTTATTTCACCAATATCTTGTGGGTATGAGAATGGATTTCATATTAATGGTTTATTTTATTAAAATTAGTTGATCAAAATTATATAAATTGTCATTTGTTTTCCATGCCTCGAAGATATTGATAATATCTATGTGACTTTTCTATAGAGAATTGACTCATTTAATAACATTACATATTATTTCACACTCGGAAAATTGAATTGTTCTAAAAAAATTAATATAGGTTTATATCATAATAGTGTTATTCGGATTTCAAAAAATACATTAAAAAATCATTTCACATTTTACCACTTTCATTATAGTATCATATTCACCTAGTGTTGAGACATAATGTTTTTATTACTAATAAATAGATTAAACATCATTTGAATGTTAAATATTTATGAATGAGTGATTATATTCTTTCTCAATTTTATAAAATGTTACATTAATAGGTTTTTAAATATTAAGGTTTCTGGTTGTGATCACAACTTGATATAATATTCTATTCGAATACCAATCCTTTATTTTAATTTTATTTATATTTTACTTAAAATAAAATTATTAATTTAATATATAATTATATGTAAATAATTAATCATATATTCTATTAAAAATATAAATTTCACCTTTTTGATGTTTTCATCATAGGTGGAGGTGATTTGGAGAGATTAATATGATGTTGAATAAAATGGTCCAAACTAAAAGGAATCCCAATAAGACATGTGTAATGATTTTCCCATGAAAAAAATATATCTATCAAATTAAAATTTAATGATTTTTGTGGACCCATATCTATATATGATAAAAAAATTAAAAACTCTAAACAAAATTCATCTATATGGCTTCCAAAATTATCTGTTAAATTCAAAATACTAAAACATATAGATGTAAATATTCAAAAAAAAATTAGACAATATCTTCCATTTTAGATCACATATAGATGAAGACGTTTTCAAGGATACATTTAATTGGGAATGAAAAAATAAAATTGTTTTTTCAAAATCACAATATGTCTATTTGATATCCTTAAGAAATACAAAATTTATATTGGTAAATCAATGTTCCAAAACCACCACCTCTCTCTGCCTATAAATATAAACCTCGGGAATATCATTTGAAAGATTATCGAGGTGATTTTTTTAATATTTTATATAAATTTTTTGTTATTAAATTCATATTGTTTTTTTTCATAACTCTATCTTCACAGAGAGTGGAAAAACAAAGAACGAATTCCATATGAGCTTCCTCCTCCTTTCGATATAGAGCTAAATTGCGGGGGATCATTGCAAGGGAGATAAAATCATTTCTAGGGATTTATAATAGAGAAATTTTCTTCCTATTTAGTTTAATGTGGTTTCCAAAAAAACATTATTAGGCTATATAATAATTTTATCCTTATTATAATACCTTTCCTTGATTTGAATAAATGAAATTATATTTTTTCTAACCAATTAGTAAGAAATGATGAAAATTTCATTATTTAATATAAAAACAAATATAATACAAACTGATATATTGATAAAATTAATTAAAAAAGTTTTATACTCAATTTAATTAAAAATAGTAACAATTTTTTTATCTATGTATAATATGGAAGTTTCCAATATTATTGATAAATTGATTATCTTTATATCAAATTTTAATTCAACTATAATGATTTTTCTGCTAAAATCCTAATATAGAAGATGGTAAAACTGATTATAAACTTGGAAATATCACATAACTCATCAAAAATTTATATCTATATGTGGTATATATCCCCTTTAAACTACCAATAAGACATAACAAGAAATAACAAAGTCTAATTTTTCCACTAAACAATGATATTCTTATAATTATTTTAAAAAATCCTTTAAAAATTCATTTATGGCCAAATAAATAAAAATTATTTTATTAAATTTTATATATATTACAAGAGTTCACTACGAAATTAAAATTATGATAATACACTATAGGTATCCAAAATATTATAATAGGTGGATGGATTTCACTCTAACAAACTGAAATGATTAATCCCAACTCATTTATTTTTGTAGACTTGTTATTAGAACACCCATCATCTATGGATCATCCTGGATATTTACCCCCAAATCCTAATCCTCCTAAATAAATTATATTATTAATTATTAATCATTTGTATAAACCATTAGATGGTGGAATGATTGAACAATGTCTAATAATTATATAATTCTCATTTAATCCCATCCCAAAATATTATTGTATTTATTATGAATCCCTATGAGAGGTAACGATTTCATTATATCTTTGTGAATTAATTGATTGATTTATTTTTAGATAGTTTTTTGGATTAATGAAAAATTATATTCTATTTTTTTAATATATAATAAAATTTTGACATTTGTTAATTTAGTTGATTTCTTTAATTTCATGAATAAAATTAATGGAAAAATATTGATTGTACATTGTATTTTTTATTTTAAAGGTGAAGAATAATTTGGTTGAATAAGAGAAGAATTTTTTTTAATATCTATATTTCAACGTTCCCAACTAAGATAAATAAGTTTTACCACCTAATACATAAGATTTCACTATTGGGAGATGTAATGGTCTTTGAATTACACTTATGGGATTTCACGATAATAGTGAAAAAATATAAAACCTAATAAGGGGATATGTATGATCCCCATGGTATATATATAAGATACCCCTATGAAATACATAAGGTTCCACTGTGAATAAAATGATATATATTATGGAATTTTTCTTTTCATATTTATTTCATTATTTGAGATTCTCTAATATATAAAATAATTTTATTTTCATAAATAGTGGTTTCTATACATAAAAAGACATACATAATGGTATAAATGTCACAATGGAGATATATAATGTGGAATATGCCATATATAAATTTATATAAGTGTATTTCTTCATGAATAATTAATATATAATGGTCACCTCAATTTATAAGGTGGTACATAAAGGTTTTATCCTTTAATAAATAATTCTAATTGAATTTAATGTGGGAATTAAATATTTTTAAAACACCCCATGAAACTAATATAGTATATAGAAACTATATCTTCTATGATGACCATATAATCTAATGTTATCATTCAAATATTCCAATGAAACTAAAAACTAGAAGGAAATATTTAAAATTTTCATTGTGGAGATCTTGAAAATATGGAAATATACCTCACAAAAACTAAACCACAGAACGAATGGATACGATATTTATGAATATTGATAGCCTCAAAGAATAAATAGGGTGACATGGTGATTCTGTTGAAAAAAAACATTGAACTATAATTATTTTTTCAACATTCTACATAATATTTCATAATATTTTTGAGGAATCGTCGACACAATTTTCAATGAAACTCCACATTATGGTATCCACTGAACCGGTGCTCCGAGTCAGAGCACCAAATTCAGTTATACATTCCAGCGTGTAAACCAAAGGCTCTCAACTAATGTAAATGGCATATGAGGTTACTGTATGGAGATTATTCCCTCATGTTGGAGTAAAAAGTAGATGAAATAATAGTACACTTAATAACCATACTATATAAAATAACCTTGAATGATTGGACATTTCAAGTGTTAAAAACCAAAAGTATTAAAATTACTCAAAATATTAACAATTTCTTTCCATCCCTAACTAATAGACTATCGGAATATCATATAAAAAATAATCAAAAAATAAAAATATAACTAAACTCATCTACAAACAGGTGCCTATCCCTTCCGAGTCCTATAATCGACATTCCATTCTATCTATTTCAATCCAAAGTAATCCAAAAATATTTTGTTAATCCCTAAACCTATTTGATAAATATAGATAGTCGTATTCTAATGTTTTAATTTTCATAAAATCCTAAGCAAGGTGATAGTGAAACACATTATGCCACCACTAAATATATCCCTAATATATCCATATTGGAATAATATCCATTATGGAGTGCTATAAGTATCCATTTACATATATAACCAAACTTATGGGTAATATTTAATTTTTTTTAACTAAAACAGAAATAAATTAAATAACCACTAATTTTGGAGCTATGTTGTACACCATGTGCATGTTTATACTTTCTTCGACCTATGATTGTGATTTTCGGATCAAGGTATATATCATGGTACTACTACATCCAATGTATGTTACTAAGGAAACCACAGTCATAAAAACTAATGGAAACTCATGTGGATTTATTGGGATTTCCTTCACTAAAATACCCATATGATTTCGAGGGAGGGATAACCCTCGTCATTCTTCTAATTTAATTGACAATCTAATCTCAACAAAACAACCTTGATATTTATAAACCCATGATTATCGCAATGTCCATATTATTCATGAATCATTTCACTAAATATATACAATCTTAATTTTAAGAGTTTATCCCATATCATTCCAAGAGGTAACACACATGAATCAATGAAATTAATCATTTTCATCCAATAATATAATAACTACCTATGTCTAAGGGGGAGTCCCCCTAAGGAATTCAAAATAATGAATTTAGTAGAATTCAATGGGATAATCAATTCAATAAATGGAAATGGATCCTCATGAATCTAAGAGAGTCATAAAAGTATAAAAATTATATGAGTCCCTATTGGAATACAGTTCTTTCACATGACATGCAACACAATTATATGTCTATATAGATCCTGAGGAATCCCCCCATGTCATTACAACCCATCATCAAATCAAGATAAATTAATTACCAATCCTATATATATGTATAAAAAACACCCTTCAAAAATAAGGAAATACATTTAACTAGAAAAACTATGTCATCCCCTTTATGGACCATTCAACTCAATTATCAACAAATAATAAAATTAAACAATAAACCACAAGTGAACTCAAAAAAAATTAATAATTAACAACGGTATCTTTTAATATCAAATTATGTGGTACAATTAAAACTCACATCCCATTTAATTAATAGACAATTCATTTTCACAAACAATTAGTCATATGAAATTCACATTTCGATTTTACCATATCTATGTTTGTGAAATCCCATTTCACGAAAATAAAATTATTTCACAGATATCTTTTTTACTATTTGGAATAAAGATTTCCCTTTAAAAATTCGAAATTAATCTATACGATTATAATTTCCAAATAATTTTCATGGTCCATTATAGGGAACTCTCCTCCTAAGGGTGACAGAATGATAAAAGGTCATTTAATATTAGTGAACTATAATGCATTGAAATTATACATTTCTATGAAATTTAGCATGATAGCACAGCATATGAACTAAAATAAAGATTTGAGACTATTGAATAATTTAAAGGGAACACCTACATCATTCCATGGAGATTCTATATGTCAATTATCAATAAATAGTTACAGTTTAATGTGATGAAAAATCAAAACAAGAAAATGACCTAAAATAGTTAATATAGTCCCAATCAAATGAAATAAATTTTTACAGTGAAGGAAGGCCAAAATAGTGGGAAGATGAGAGGTTGAATATACAAGAGATCATTATTGAAATTAATGATAACTATAACAACCATGAAATAATTAGTATCTACCCATGGGAAGAGGAGAATAAATGGAGTCACATGGGAGGTAGCTACTGGCTGAAGGGGAGGGGAAAATGTGTTAAATCGAAAAAAATGAGAGATGATTTTTTTATACTTTCACCACATTTAAAGAGGATCACAGTTTATCCACATAGTTATGAATACCGTCTAGCCAAACTATATAGTCAAAACATCCATGATACCCCCAACTCGCATGGTTGGTCAGTTTATCTTGCAAACTATGTTCCAACCCTTTGAAACAACTAGGGAACCCTACATGAATATTCCTAGACTTCACCTGTAATAATGTATATACAATAAAAATAGTATCAAGTCTAGGTAACATTACACTTTTTCCTTTAATATTTGTATGGTTTACCCTAAACCATGCACTAACCCAATAAATCAATCTTTTTCTACTGATTTCAAACTAAAAACCTTCCCATGCAAGGGTAATTACATAGTTTATTCCAAACTAATTGTCTAAATCCATGAAACATACGATGAGTCCACAAACTCTTACAAAACATAACATAAATCTACTATGTCTTAATCAACAAACATATATGAAACTTAGGATTCAATACTTATCCATAAATTACCCATTAACACATTCCACATATCATTTTATTGACATGACCCATAGTTTTAAAAACATTCATTCCACATAACTCAAAATTTAAATTCCTACTAAAAACATCATACCCCTGAAAAATAAACTACATTATAAACAACCCCAATATAAATCATATTATCTATGATAAGCCCTTGGTTTTTTCCTTTAATAATTTCTAAACAACATCGATTGACAAATAATCATTCCTTAACTATGTTCAATCATTTAATGGTCAAATATCCCCTAAAAATATCACCCAAAATTAAATTCAAAGTCATTTCAACTTGACAAAATGATTTCAATTTTCACTGAATATTATAATGATTGTCCAAATAATTTGTCTATCATTAGAATGAATTGATTCATTGTTCATCTTATTAACCAACCAATGATTCTACTGTCCATATGATTTACATCATGAGTACCATTTAGCGCATTGGGGACTTCCACCATCATAATTGGACATCGGTACCCATTAATTTTGGTCAAATGAAAAAACCACCATCATTTATGACTCACCATAAATCAATATGAATGATTGAACCATTAAACAATTGTAATAACTATTACTTTAAATTAATAAATGCAAAATTTATGGGCTTCTAAATAGTAAAAAATCCAATATTTTTAATCAAAAAACCTAACAAACATAATATGTTTTTTCAGGTTTAAAACAACAAGCATGATGCGGCATCCAAATCACTACATAAAAAACACACAAGATCAATAGTCTAATCTTATCAAGAAAAACTATATCAAGTACGCTCAAAACACCCCCACTAATGCATCTATCAAAAATCCCACTAATGGTTCCTTTATCCGTATAAGTATTGTATAGTTGTCTTAATGAAACATGGACTTATAACCCCCACCATTCAGTGCAATTCTTGGATGAACACAAAATACTGACACGATTCATCATACATTCATCAGAGTATTTGGGTTCTACCAAACCAAAACACACTTGTTTTATAGTATTTCATTTGGAACAAATATACCACCCAAAATTCAAAAACATCACTTAGGAACATAATTATATGTTCCCCAATGAATATATATTACATTGAAATAGAAATTTCACTAGAATTTATTGTTTTCATGACTACTCAATAACTAATACTAAAAACCAACAACCATTTTATCATAGGGGTCATAAACCCACACTAATATAACCTTCACAAAATTTGCATTGAAATATAATACAATGTAATAAAATAGTGGGGTGAATTGTATTTAAAAAAATAAACTAACCAAAAAAAATACTTACTCATTACATAATAATAATAATCAAACAAAAGGTTCCTTGATTATCAAAGTATTGGAATTGGAATAACAGATGATCCATTTATATTAGTATATTCTTATATCAATATAACTAACATACTGATTAGAGGTTTTTTAAAAAATATATGTATGGAGAATAATATTTTGTTATATGTACAGTGAAAAAATAGATCTTCTAGAAAGAAAAACACAATTCATTTAAATTTAATAATGACATATAAGCTATATGAAACTAAATTTCTCATTTAACCTTAAAAACAAGGTATTCAGAAAACCTAACTAATGGTATCCATATTTTTATACATACTATAAATTATATCTCTCTGTATTTGGAAATCCTTTGACATAATGATTACAAAAAGCTCTATCGTACTATCCTGGAAATACTCAATTTAATGATCAAAATATGTCTTCATATCCCTAGATGACCAAGATCTAATGGATCAGATTCACATATGCCTATTGATCCTCAGAATCGATCAATCGGTACAATTATAAAAAATTATTTCAAAACAAAAATTTATAAAGGAAATGGCATTGATAAAGATTCATTAGAATTAAAACACTCTAATGAATTACAATGTCTAATAATGAGACGATCATGATATAAAATACTTATAAGACTTGAGTTACAAAATCTATTATCACCCAAAACATCAAATGACCATCTATTAAATATACAATATCCCAATTTTCATATTTTAATATTAGTTTCAACGACCTTGGGCTGCTTTCACATGAATGCACATATGTAATTGAATTCCCAAAATCATTTTTATCATCACTATTACAATAAAAAAAATTATTCTTTAAAATGGAAATAATGTCTATATATTTTAATTATAAACATGTTATACCCAGTTAGAAATCTTTGAAAATTTTCATTATGATAAACAATATAAGTATTATTCTTATGTATGGGTAACATTATTAGTAATATAGTTACAACTTATATCATTACGGTAGATAATAAAAAATTCTAACCACTAGTTAGAATAATGGCCGGTCGGATGAATCGGTCTCACAAATGATCTGATGGATCATATTTAAGAATTATAAGATCATATTCATAATACATTGAATTATTTCTATTTAAGGTAAAATTTAATTTTTTCAAAAAACGCATTCTAAAACACTTTGTAAATATAAAGATAGAGAAATTGATTTGTGAGAATTTTTTTGATTCCCAAACTAATGAAATGTAAAATTAATAAGGGAAAATTTTTACTCAACAATATCTCTATTTTAAAAATCCAAATCACAATACATAAATGAAAATATATGACATGAATAAAATAATAACCCATTTTACTTTTAATAATATTGAATATATTCTTTATAAAGTCCCTTGATTTTTTAAGTACTTCATGATATCTAGGAAAGTATTAAAACATATAGCCCTTAAAAAATACTCCTCCCCCTAAAAGTAATCTTCTTCCCATTTTGATAGTATCTAAACATTTTACAAAAATACCTCTTAAGAGAATGTTCAAAAATAATCCCCCATTATGATCATAAAAATAATGAGAAAGTAATCATATTTTAAGGAAATTTTGAACGTATAATAATATATGAAACCCCTATTTTTGAACTAAATAATATTCCATGTAATAATAGAAATAACATTAATCAAATAAGAATTTCAAAAAAAACTCAAATCAAATGTATTGGATGATGATTCATTTAATAATAATAACAATTAAAATGTTTGAAAATATACACTGAGTGTCAAAAATGAAATGGCTCCCATTATTTCCTCATTAGTTTCTTCACAAAAAGAATTATAATTATGAAATAATATCAATCCTCATCAAACTTGTGATCTTTTATTCCATTACTCATTTTTTTCAAACATCAATATTCAATCTTTCTATCTCAATAGAAAACTTCTTATTATCATTTTTCATAAGGATCAATTCACCGATAAAATATGTCAGCCTACTATTCTCCAACTATAAATCACAAACCATGTCTCTCAAAACATTTAATTACTCTATATAATTAAATATGTCATAATATATCATGATAAAGAACTGTTATATTTTTTGGAAAGTTTCATCACTTCAAAAAATTAATTTTCATGTTCCAAAATATCACATTTCTATTTAGTAGACCACATCTCCATCTAAATGTTTGAGCTTTTCAGATTATAGTATTTTTATAGGGAGGATATCTTGTCATACCCAATTCAAATAACTAACTCATTAATGACATTCAACAACTCAAAATTTTTTTTGAGGCTATTCAGAATAAGATTACATAGTGGTTATAACTTGTTAAATTATTAAATTGTATTTTGTAATATTCTCAATGATTGAAATATGAAATAAAGTATTTTAAATAAATAGTTTCCTCTGTGTTTGATGATCCTAATGATTGTTTGGGGGATTTTGGTCTTGAGGGTCTGGAATAATGATTTTTCTTTAACACTATCATCTCATTTTGTTGGAAAATTCTTATCATTATAAATATAAACAATATTAAAATTATAAAACAATTTATTTTATAATTTTGACCTTGTTCTTATATTTTTTATGAGTATGGTTTTTCTTCCAATTTCATCAAAATAATTTCTTCAATTGATAATGATGATGAATTCTCTTCTTAAGAACAAATAATTTTGGTATCCTTCTCAAAATGTGTATATAATGGATATGATGATGAATCAAAAAATTTTCTTTTCTATTGAGACTCCATTGGTCTATGTCTTATCATCATCATCATCTTCTTCCACTTCTTATTCAATTAATCTTATACATCTTCTTCTACATCTTCTTATACATCTTCTTATACTTCTTCTTTCTCTTATCCATTAACTTGTTATTCCTCTTCTTAATATTATAATTTATCTCGTTTTTATTATTCTCCTTAAATTTTCCATCTTCCTCATGTTCTATTTCTAATTGTATTTCTATCCTGAGGACACTCTTAAAAATCATACATGGCATCAATTAGTTTTCATTGTCAACGAGATCAGGGATCGATTAGTATGTAACAATATTTCATTTTCCATAATATCTAAAATACAAGAAAACTATGGGTACAACTTATGTTTCAAAAATCTATATATCTGGGTCCACAATAAAGAAATTGGTTTTAGAAGTTGTAATGATTTAATCTTTAGAATCCTTTTCAACATCCTTTAAATCCATTGAAATATATTTACTTCTTATAATTGTTTTTTTTATACATGATTTCTTCAACACTTATTCAGTTTTTAATTTCAAGGAAATGACCTCATTATGATTATCTCTATATTCTGGGTCTTTAGATTTCATATTTCCCTTACGTTAGTTCAACATTTTTAACTGTTCACCAAAAAATATTTTTTCCATATGTTTTTCTTCATCTAAGGGGAATAATCACCTTTTATTTTTTTTCAACAATCCATACATTTCTTAAGGTTGTTCCTCTGATGTAACAATGTAATTGTTCTCAACAAAATCATTGACTATTTATTAATTATCATTATCATTCTGGAAATTTTATCTTTTATATTGAAAAAACTATATTATCTCACTCCTTTAGAATTACTCTAAATGTTAAAAAGATCCAAAAATTTCACAAGTAACATATTTATGAAGGATGGAACCATAATGACTTTCAATGTAATTGATTCAATCTTGATAACCTTTGTAGTAATAAAAAAAATTCACAATTTTTATTTTCATAAAACTCATCAAAATTTCAAGCATAGAAATCACTAAAACCATAATGGTATCTTATTCACTCTTCCTTGGTATCAAATAAACCAATATAAAAAGTTACACAACCAATTAATCTAGTGTTAAATGAGAAAAATTCCTCACTTTATCATTGTTTGGAAGAATTTATTCTTGTTCAATATTTTTCTCAAAAGAACCATATTTGTTAGGATGTTTGTGTGACGATAGATATGTTTCACCTCCAATCTACATGCCCACCTCATCAGCTTCACATTTATAAGATATCGTATATTTCACTGCAATCATATAAAAACAAACTAATTCATTACCTTCATCTTTAAATAAGAAAAAATGGCATGAAACTATATTTAAAACTATATATAATATATTTAAAAATATATATCTGGTTTCTCAACACATATACTTCCACAAAATTTTAAATATATTACCCATTTATATATATAACAATACTTATCATCCCAAATTATCCTCAAAAGTCATATCTGGAAAAACTTTTTTTCTGTGTATTATTATTTTGTTTCTATAATAATAATAAAAGAACCAATGATCTGATAAAAAGAAAAATAATCTAAATAGTGGATTTGAGGAGACTGAGAGTTTGGGAGAAACACCCTAAGAACCTATATTAGAAAAAAGGGTGACCCATGTTTATATTGGAACTCAGGAGCGATGGTTCATATTCAAATTACTTGAAATATGTAAGATAAAATTGATAATAGATATTACGGTCATGATTTAATTGATGTTGTTTTTAAAATTAATATTTCAAATCCCAAAATGTTTAGAAAAACATATTATCTTAATATAAAATATATTTCTTAAAAACATTTTTATTTTGAAAAAAACTATTGAAACAAAAAAGAATAATTATAACAACAATTGTTAAATAAATTAATTAATAATGAATAAAATAATAGAATAAATCCTTTTTGTGGAGAAAGCTTCATCTGTATGAATAACCTAGTCTTTTTTGTTTTTGAAAAATAATTAATTATGATAGTTTATAATTAAAATTTTATTAAAACACCTTTATAATGAAAATTAATTATTAAATATTTATAATGAAATATGATTAAAAAAAATTAGTCTAATAAAATTTTCACTCAGAAATTATTTTTGCAGCTAAATAACTGTCCATAAAACATTCTTAAAAATGTTGAGTCCATAAAATTCATTACTATAAATCTTTATAAAAAACTAGAGAGAAAATATTTTAAGAAAACTCAAAATATTTCAAAAAATATATAATCAACTGACCCTATGAAATAGAGTATATTATATTTATGATATTTTTAAAAATTATGTATATTTTAATAATCACTTAACATTGATCATTTATAACTTCTATTTAATGTATTCAAATCTATCAGAACTAGGGGGTTTTAAAATTTATCAGCAAGATGTTCTTTCATCTTGATGAATTGTAAAATTATATATTCATTAATGGGGTGATTCAGAGGTAAATGGTGTCATATATCAATGAGTCTAAAACATGAGTGTTATGCTTGGTTTTTACACAATTAAATGGAACTTTTGTTATCACACAACATGAGTTTTATTAATACTCACTCCATATTCTATGAGTGTGTTTTTCATCAATAAAACTTGAGAACAACAACATCCAGCTACCACGTATTCTTATTAGGAAATGGAATGCTCTATTGAGTGTTGTTTTTTACAGGAGAAAGAAACTAAAGAGTCCCCTAAGAAATAAAATCTTATTAATTAACTTTTCTATTCCATTCTACTACAACAGATGGCAGCATCTGAAAAAACAATTGTTCAAAATAATTTCCATAAGAATATAATTATCCAAAATCTATAGTTCCTATAAGATAATGACCAATTAGTTTGAAAGGTTTAATATAGGTTCATTTTATATTTACATGATATCTAGTTGATAAAAATACAAAAAAAAATTAATCTAAATGACTACATATTATGTATAGTAGGCTTTCATTCATACATCTTATTGTTTTCTAATCAAATGGTTTCTGATCCACATAATGATGTAATGTATTTCATGTACCAATTAAAGTACTAATGCTTTCATTATTTTTAATAAGAAAATTTATTATGTAATTCCATCATAATGTTATTTATGGACATATAATTACCTTATAGTATTTCTTATATTTTAAAACAATGAAAATTTATTAACTCACCCATCATACTAATTTCATAATCAGATTTTAGAACATCCACAAAGGAATATGTTATGGATTATTTTAGTTGAATAAAATGTAATTCCATCAATATAAATTTTAATTATCATATTTGTTATATAAATACTTTATAAAAATGTTTGGATTAACTACTCCCTTAACAAAAATATTTTTCAACCAAAATATGGATAATATATAATACTAATCTTGTATGGACTATTTTTGTTTATAAAGATCCTTGGTATGTTTAAAAAGAAGGTAAGAATATTTTTTATTTTCCAAAACCATGTGTTTTTTATTCATAAACATTCTCCAAATGATATCCGTTAAGTAAATAACACTTCATGTCCATTTCATATTTGTTAAAAATAAATAGTTCAAAAAAGGTGAGATGTATTCAAATATCATCAAGTCTTTCTACTAGGGTATTATTTTCTTAATAGTTTATTTCCTTTTGTTTATTTTTACCTTTAGAGATATTTTAATGTTTATTTCTAGTTATTAATATTTTTTTGACATATTTTTACCAAAAAAACATTTTACTCCAATTATAGGATTTTCTTTATATCATTCAACTAAAATTTATAATTTGTTCCCTCCAACCTCATTGAGTTCATATTTAATTAATTTTATTCAATACTAATAACCAAATTCCTGATTTTTATTATTACATACAGAATTAGATTAATGATATAGATGTAAATTTTCATTTTTCAATGAAATTATAGTCCTAACTAGATGATCCATCTCACTAATGATATTATAACTATGACTATTATGAAGATACCACTATGTGATTGGTATTTAAAAATATTGTTCTTAAAAAAAGATCAAAATATTCTATGGGATTATATTTAGAAACATATTATTTAGTTAATTCATTATGAGGAGAAATTTCTATAATACGTTGAAAATTAGTTTATGAAATGAAATATGAGGAAGTAGGTTGGGGTTATTTGAAAACGAAGCAACCATTTTCATCATACCTACCATCAACTATTTCCTAAGTAGTAAAATATTTTTATTTAATTATCAATAAGAGTTAATAGTTGTGGAATAAGTTAAAAATATTCCTTCACCACATTTTGAATAAAATTTATACAAGTTATATTTAGTATTTCAGATGAAATCATTTCATCTAACTACTTTGATGTAACAAATTTTTGTTTTCATCCTCTCCAAAACTCATGAGGTGTTTTGTAAAATAAATGTAAAATTAAAACTCAATTTATCGTATAATATAATGTACTAACCTCTTCCTAACAAAATTGTTTTGCAAGTAATTATACACTTAATATTATTATAGTAATTACCTGACGAACTCTATTTATTATTTCAACTTCACCATTTTGTTTTTTGGGTTCTAGATGCCAAAAAAGTTATGTTCAATGCCATTATTTCTAAAAAAGATTCAAAATAAGAAATTTAATATTCACCACCATGATCACAATTTTTTTTTATCAAGGATAGGTTTTTAAAATTGTAAATTCTGGATATAAATATTTCAAAATAACTAATGACTTTGGATTTATTTGTCTGAAAATTGACCCATCTATACATAATTTATTAAATAAAGTCCTATATAAAGTATTTTCTTACAATAGATTAAATTTTTTAGGAAAAAATATGTCCTCGTTCACTAATGTTAATTTATCATATGTTGAAACTTCACAAACATATTTAAAACATGGATTTTGTTTTTTACCATGTTGAAAAGAATTACAAAATGTCGATGTATCAAAGATAAGTTCTGGTAGATCCTTAATATGTCATTTAGTAGTCCATATAGCTATGATTCTAAAGATATTGTTTCCTAACATTCTACGCCATAACTAAGATTTATCTTTATCACCACTATAAAATTATATATATTCTCTTTTATGGACCTATATGTTTAGTTTGTATAAATTATCATGTTGATTAATAGAATTAATAAATTAAATTTTTTTACAATGTATTTTTCAATTATCATTCCTAAATCCCACAGGATCAATGTCTTCAAACAATTGACTTTTTATATAAGGTTATTCTTACATCCTACAACAAATAAATTATTTTTACAACAATTCTATTCAAAGAAGGAAAACGTTACTTGTATTGGAAATTTTTCCTTTAGAAAAATCATTATAAGTTACTTTTCCACCATTCAACTTGTTAATCCTCTTAATGAAATTTTTCTTCTAGTAATATCTCTTGATAAACTACAATCCATGTACCAAAATTATTAATGTTCACATGGTATTTGTTTTCATGAAACCAAAGAAAATTGTTTTTTAGAAACCAATCTTTCTTGGGATTAGTATTGTTTGGAATTAATATTCTAGGAACCCACATATGACCAACATTACTTTGATGTGTAAATTTATTATCCTTATAAAAAAATAATTCTGAAAAACAAGATAATGAACTAAATTCAAATAAAAAAATCCATCCAATAAACACCGAATTGGTATTTTTTTCAAAATGGGTCACTTTTCGGAACAATATAATTAAAAAAAATATGTATCATTAAAAAAATATGTTTCACCATGATATATAGATTGATATAATATATACTTTTATAAATTGGTTTTTACTGAATCTTCCTTTGAAATTTTATATTTGAAATTATCATTTTGTAAAAAAATTTAGAATTTTCAATTTATATAAATTTTAAAAACCATGAAAATTCATCATAACTAAGTAATGTAATATATTAGCCTATGTAATATTCTTCAACATAATATGTAGAGTTTTTCTCATCCTTAGGATTGTTTTCATTTAAACTATTATTTGATGGCGACTATATTTTTTACCATATCCATTATAATTTTTTTATGGTACATATAGAAAAATCCTAGTATTCATTTTTCCGGAATTATTATTGTCCAAAGAACTATCCATAGAGCTATCTCTAGTAATGGATCTCTATGTCTCAGAACCATAACAAATTGTGTTGTTCATATATTTTTAATAATTCATTTAATTTATTTCATAATTATCCTTATTCCTTTTATTTCTCTTCAAATAATGTTAATTATTTCTAATATGTCATGTCTTTTTACATTAATAGAAAAATAAATTAGTATATACCTTTTAATTATTTCCTTTATTACCTTTATTATATATATATTGAAAATCATTATTCACCCAAAAAATTATTATCTATATATCAATATTAACCAACACATTTTCAGAATGTTTTTATACAGTAGAATCGGACAGAAAAATTACGTTTGTTTTAATTAATGTTTTCTCCGTTTTTTAACTGACGGAATATTATAATAAATTGTAGAAGTAGTTGAAAATTATACACACCATTATTTGTAATCTCCTTTTTAATATTCTATTTCATTTTACCACATATTACATGAGGGTACCAATAATATCATACAATGTTATATTTTTTATGTTACTAGTTTCATCTAAATTAGTTTATTTGGTTTGCCACTCATAATGAATTGTCTCTAAAATATTTTTAGCTATGATATTATCTAAATGATCCTTTTCACAATAGTAATTGTTTTTTTTTCACAATTATCAAAAATATTAGAAACAACTTTTCAACAGGTTCTATAGGCACAAAATCAAAGGCATGCAACTTTACTCTCAGAATATCCCCTAGTCACAATAACATTAGAATTACCAAAGTGTGTGGCTTATACTATTTTCCATATTCTATTATCATATTAATAAGAGGAAATTTGGAAATATATATTCCTTGTAATTAAACATAATATAGTATTCCTTACTCTAAAATTTAAATAATTATATTTTATTCATGATGTCTAAATGAAGTTACTTCCTTATCATTAATCTTGTCTTATCTAGTAGTCATTAAAAAATTCTCAACTCCAGTGTTGATAACAAAATTTCACACCATATCTTATGATTATTCATAATTAGCCCCATAAAAGACATGTGGTCAACTTGAATTTATGATTTATAATGTTCCAAAATTTGTATCTTGAATCTTAAAAAATTATAAACACTTTTTATACAATAACATTAGTGTATAAAAATTTAAATAAAAATACATTATAACAAAACCTAAAGTTACATTTGATATTTGAATTAAATATTCATTATGCATAGAAAATATAACCTACTCTAATAAAAACTTTTGTATATAATGAATTTATAGTTAAACGCATGAGGGGGTGAATTACATATAAAAAAGTTAACTAAACACAAATCACAATACATATTAATGTCAAAAAATGATTAGACACAAGGTCGTTAGATTTTTAGTGTATAAGAATCATAATCACAGATGATCTGATTATATCAAATAATGATTTTATTAGATTCATAGATATAATAATAAATGGTTTTTTCAAATTATAATTATAAATACTAACTATATATTATATACTCAGAAGAATAAACATCACATAAAAATAAAATATTTACATACTGTAAAATTTAGAATGAAAATGAATCTATAATAAAAGAAATTAAAATTATAACATTAATAGTAATTTTAGTTAAAACCCATGATTAATTGTTACCACATTTTTATAATTAATATAATTTCTATATTTCCTTACAATAAAATCCATCGATATAATGATCAAAATAATATATATATTACTATTATCATAATCCCTCTATATGATGATTGGTGTCTCTCTTCCGATACATTAAATATATCTATATGATGGTTTTGTATCCCATATGTCCTCATATCCCTAGAATACCTTGATTGGTATAATGATAATATGCATAATACTAAAATAATGCTTTCCAAATGTAACATCCATGGTAAGGATTCTGTAGAAAGGAAACTCTCTAAATTATTACAATGACTAAGTATGGGAAGTTTAGGCTATGAAATATTTATAACTATTGAGTTTCAAAATGTATCAGAATCTAAATCGTCAATTGAGAAGATATTTATATAAATATCCCAATAGTAATCTTCTGAACATAGTTATAATGTCCAGAAACATCATTCACTTGAATTCTCATCTGTAACTGAATTCCAAATTTCATTTGATTTCAAAACATTCTATTGATAAATTGAATTTTTTTATGATAGAAATTTTTTTATATATTTTGATTATAATATTTTGATACCTTGGGTGAATTTATTATCATTTTTCAATATGATTAACCTTATAAGGTTCCATCCTATATATCGGTAAAATTAACAGTTTGATTGTCATATATTTTTCGTTAATGATAGTGAAAACAAAATTCTAACCACTGGTATAAATAATTATTAGTCTAATGAATCAAACTCATACATTATCGAATGGATCATATTAAAGAATGAAAATTTTATATTCATAATAAATTAGAAAAATTTCAGTGTTTGTAAAAATTTAATGTTTTTAAGAAAACATACTAAAAATCGAGGACATAAAAAATTAGTAAACGTCATTTTAATTGGGTGCCTATGATTTCCAAAACTATAGGATTTAAATTGAATTAAGTAATACTTATAACTCAACAAGAACCATAAAAGATTCATATTTGTAATTCCATTGGGTAAAAACTCCAATATTATAGCTGATACCTCATATTTTTTCAAACATGATGTGATAATGTATAATAATATTCTTATATTGAAGTGCCATTACAACCATCGAAAACAAAATGATTCTATCTAAAAGAAACTATCAACAGTACTTTAAAAGTATTCTCAAAAGAGAGGTTCACAATATCTATAGTGTATTTTGGACTCCCCCGCCATAAAAATGTCCCCATAACACTACATAAGAACCTATCCATATAGGTTTATTCCATTACCATATGTTTTCCACTCCTATTCAACCATGTACACCATTAAGTCAAATCCTGACCCTGAGAGATCCCATATTTTGATCATGTTAGAGAAATTTAATCTATATTGACACCCCCATATCAGTTAATATTCTTATCAAGTTCCCCCAATCACTAGAAGGCTATATCCTTTACACCTTCTCCTGGTCATCAAACCATGGGCTGGAAATATTTTTTTCCTTAACAGAAAACATTTTTGTAACCATTTTTTCTAGTATTCAAACCTTATTCCACCCAAAAATTTGGTGTAGTATTTTATATTCAACTTGAACACAATCCCAAACTTACAATCCCAAGATTTATGTCACTTAAAAACTACGATCGCATGCCTAAACCACTGACCATGATCACGTACATGTTAAACATATATGACCATGAGTAACCTCAACACTAATCTTCATAATTGATAACATTATTTGTGTTTTGTTACAACCCATGGCCAGAAGTAGTCTAACATCCATCTAAAATTGAATACTTCTAACCCTTCTCAGATAAGTATGAGGGAATCATACCTTGAACTCAATAGGTAATGTTACTCAATTTTCCCTTCACTAAACACCATCATTGATACCAAGAAATAAAGGTCAAATTGATTTTTATAATTATAAAATCCATGGAATCACATCTCATGCACTGCCCACTTGGTCTCACATCATTTACACATATCAATTATCAAATAACCACCTCAATTATATCCAATGACATGTATTCACACTCACTATATATGATCTCACGAATTCCCAAGGGTCACACTATCAACCATGACTAGTTTCTAAAACCCAACTCACCATCATGTGATTCCAGAGTCACTAATCTAAGTCTAACACACATAATCATTAAATAGATCATACACCATTCATGTCACCTCTACTAACTAGAGGAATCCAAGATTCCTTCTTACAAGGGTAATGAAACCTCCCATATGTAACCACTAAGTACAAAACCACCTATCATACTAAGCATCATTTTTAAAACCCATGTCACTTTCCTACACATCCATAACAAACCAAAACACATCCATAGATATACGTCTATAAGTCAAATTATTCATTCCCTTCTAAACCTACCTCTATATAATTAATCATCAAGATATCATTCAACACCTATCATATTTTACCCTCATGTTTAAAATGCATGAAGTCAGTAATCATTTGTTTCCATCAAGAAAAACAAGGTTCTATTAAAAATCCCATATATAAAGCCTCATAAAATCCATACATGAGAAAAAACTCCTTCCTTTCTAAAGGCCCCATGGTATATTGTTTTCTAAAAATCCATATTATGGTTTTTATAAAATAGGATCTCTTTCTATATCCCCTCATATACTAACAACGGTTAATACAAAAACACCAGGAATCTATATCAACTTATATTGTTTAGGTTCCAAATATTACATAGATACATATTCTAGTATATAAAATTTTACAATTCTCAAAAATAAACAATGGAAAAATAGATTTTAATCTATAAGATACTGAGGAATAATATTTATATGTTTCTTTATTGACATTTTATTTAACCCAACCACCATTTCTTGTGAAAATCACACATTCCCAGGGATTTTTAAAATCTACAATGTCCACATTCTAATTGGTCTCATCATATTTCATGAAAGGATTTACACATAGAGTTTTAATAGTTTTCAGGATTTCTATAGCACTTATGGTTTTGTTAAATAGGGTTAAATTCATAATATATTTAGGGATACACATTATAGGTTTCTTATTGTTATTATATTTAACAAGAAATTTCATTTGAAAATTATATTTCATTTGTTTAGAAATTACATTATTGATTCCATCAAAACACTAACATGAGTTATAATATATGAGGCTTGATTATATAAATTTTCATTCAAATTTTTTCTTGGTAAAAATCATAGGATTATTACTAGAACAAGATTTTATCATTAAACTTCTAATATAATTATATATTCATATATGTAAAATATCATCTCTGAGATTTTTATGTAAAATGTCACCATATCCATTTCCAGAAATTATAAAATAAAAAACTTATTTATATATTGACACCGTAGTTACAAATATAATATTTACCATTTACTGTTATTAATGAAGTTGATGAAATCATAAAAAAATAATAGGAAACCATAAACCAAAAGAAACATGAAACACAAAACTACCACTTGTCACTATAATAATGCATGTAATATGAATCCCTACATTCCAAAAATGATTAATTTCCACAACCACAACCTCCTACTATAGTGTTCCATGTTTAGTAGTCTTATAAATCATATCAATACATACCATGTTCCACATGGTAGGTGAAATTAATATAGACCTGTTACAAATGAAATTTATAGACAATAAGTACCAGTTTTAAAAGTCCCTAAATAACTACAATATTGAAAATTCTTGTAATATGAAAAACTATATGCTTTTCATAACCAACCCCATATTGGTAGATGACGTACAAAAAATAATAATAATTGAAAAAACTAATCCCCAAACTCATCCCAAGTCTTTCTTTTCCATTCATCTAGACCTCAAGAATCCATTAAAAACCAAATAAATAAAATTCCATTATTACACACCCAAATGTTTCCCTGAAAAGTGGGTTGTCATGTACTAATGTACCAATGTTCCAGGGATGCAATTTTTTTGTGAGAGAAAGTAAGTAGGCCTCCACCAACAATGTTAATAAAATATTTAGAACATAATAATGTGAATTTTGAAGAACAATAATATAAAAATATATAATTTTCATATATATATATTTGAACCATTTAGATTAATATTGAATATATAACATAAAAATCCACTCTCAAAGCTTATATGTATTGTTTCTTTGAAATATAGAAATATAAAAACTAGTGCATAAGTGAACTACATCATCTCCCACTATTGTCATCATAACTAGCACCTTTATTACATATATCAAACTTGATACAATTATTCATAACCTATGGAAAAGTAAACCAATGAGAGGGTGATCATGGATGATCAGTATGTTTAAATAATATAGATTTCAATGATAACTTAGTGAAAACAATTTTATTAGGGTATGAGAATATAATATTAACATTTTAAAACCATACCACATATATTAAAGATTATAATATTGAGTCATGGAATAAATAATGATATTTTATCAGACATGGATTGTGATACAATAAAATACATAATCATTGAAATAATAACATTTGAAAAAATTCATGGCTTTGTGGGATATGTAAAATAATATAACTTTATTAACAAGTATAAATAGAAACATGATCAATCATTATTTTAAGGACATGAAATCAGGACCTCAAATAAATTTATGAAAATAAAACTACGTCCATAAATCATATTATGTAAATTAAATCCTAGTCCATTTATACAGTTATGGACATGAAAACTAGGTCATCGCATAATCTTATGTACTTGAAAGTGATGTACACACATAAACTTCAGAAAATGAAATCCAAAACTATGTTTAATTTTCAAAACATGAAATCCATGTCTATGGAAAAACATTTGAACATGAAAATAGGTTGTTGGATAACATATTTATAACATGAGTTCACCATTATTTCCAATTGCATTGGATTGACTTAACAGATCCAAATTTCATATAAAAATAATTCATTAATACCGACTCTATATAATCATAAATAATTACTTTATAACCTAACCCATCGAAAATAAATGGGTTTCTTAAAAATTATCATCATTGTCATCATTAAATACCGGTAAAAATATATGTATAGTATCTTTGTATAATATCATTGTTAAATAATAATTAATTTCAATGGATGTTATCATCGATGAAAATTTATTTTAAATGATCCCTAGAAATGTCCTTGAGGAAAATATCGTTTTATCATTGAAATTATATTTTTTAAATATAAAATTTACCAAATTTTTATGAAATATTATCACTAAAAATATACTTGGAAACATGTAATGGAAGGATAAGATAATGTTTTTATCATTATGGGATAAAATTATGTTCATACTATATATATGAAAATAAAATATTCCGTTCACATTTTTATAAATGATTTTGAAAGGTACAACTTTAAAAAATTGAAAAGAAGATTAATTTTAATCCATTTAAAAAAAATTAAAATGGTTTAAAATGAATTTTAACAATTATAGAATAATATTCTAAAACAGAACTTTAAAACATATTTAAAAAACATGAATATAGAAAAATATGTTTTTTTACTGAAGAGAGATATTAAGTCAATTTTCCTTAATGAAATATTTATGGTATCATCAGTAATTAAAGTGAAGGAAATGTAAATAAAATATTTATTATTAGAAATTAACTACATGATAAGAAAATTCCTGATTTTATTGATAGTTAAATCATCATATATCGTCATTAATAACATAATAAAAAATAATATCAATAAAAAATTAGATTATAATATAAAACCCTCACCACTTTGGAAACATTTGAATCATAAGACACATGAAAGAATATATTAAAATGAAAATTTAAATATCATGAACATGAGGATAAAAATTATATGAAATTTTATATTTAATTATATAATCCTTATAAAATAATATAGTTGAATAACATAATATATATCTAAAAGAAAAAAAGTTTGAGCTGATAAACTCTTACCTAGAGATCCACTTACATCAAAAGCCCCATAAGATTATATATATAAAATTTAGATTTATTATATTTGTATCCAAAATTCATTTACATACTTATAATATCATATAAAACTCTTTCATAATATTTAACCCACACTTATCAATGATACCTTATAAAACCCGTCATTTCTGGATGTGAAGTATATTTTTTCAGGGGATTTTCAATTATATTTTTCTCCACCTTATACCATTATCAGGGTTAAATCATAGAAATGATTTTAAAATTTATATGAAAATGATATATATTAATTATATATATATATATATATTAGATATAGAAATTTGAATTACACCATTTATAGAGATGATAAGTCGTACAAGAACTTAAACATTGTTTTCAAATGAGAATATGTTGAATGAAAGAAAGGTAAAATAAAATTCACCTTAATATAATCCTTATTATATTATATAAATATGTTATATTAATTAATCTTATCGTTATTACAATCCATGTAAATAGAAATGAAAAAAAATCACATCACTTTGTGGAGGAAGTAGCATACATGTACCCAAGAGAGGTGTTATTGTATTCCAATAGTTGAGAAGGTAGAGGGTATATGTGATATTATAGATCTAGATGTATAATTATTTATAATTATCATATATAATTATTTAACTCATCATAATAACAATCCACAATATATTTCAATGGACAATGAATAGTATCTCTATGTTGAGAAAGTATGTCATATGTTTTCACGTGGATTACTTTTACATACCATGTGATGGGAAATATGGGGTAAAATGGTGATTTATTAATCATAATAAAAATAAAATTGATTTTTGTCACACAATTTATTATTTTTGGCTATTTAAGAATGATTTAGAGGAGTTAAAGAAGAGGTAAAAAGAAGTGACCATTTAATGAGATTTCCTCTTCTTTTGAAGAACCACTTTAGATATACTTTTAATGACACTAGTGTTAGTATATTGAGAAGGAAATAGCATATAAAATGTGGAAAATTATGTTTATAAGGGATTATTACTTGGTGTAATTAATCTACATTGTTCAATGTTTTGGGAAGAAGACAAAGGAGGGGTGCCTTTTTTAATTGAGGGGAGGTGAAATTCTAGAATTTCCTAAAAGATTAAATTACAATAAAGTAATTATCATTAAAAATGATTCCAAATGACTACATATTTGAATATAAGGAAGTACTGGGTTTTAGTAACATCATCCAATGAAATTTTGGGAGGTATAGGGGCCATCATAAACTATATATTTTTTAATAACATTTTAGTTAACCAATTTCACCCCAAATTGTAGTGACCAATATTTTTCTATTATATGGTTATAACATTACTTATGTGGTAAAAATAGTTCATAAATGAAAATTAAATACTAATTTTCACCATATATTATCAACTATTTAATATTTAATAATTTTAAAATATTTAAATAATTTAATGAAATATTATATTATTATGATATCCATATTGTCAATTTTGAAACTACTCACTTAATTAGAAATAACATACAAAAAGAAAATATTTTAATTACTATATTATAATTTTAATACTAAATAAAATTATAAATTAATCTAAAAATATCTTGTAAGACTATAAATATTTCAAATTATATTACTTTTATTTTTTAAAATCATTTATTTAATTTCAATTTTAATTTAATAAATATGCTATTATCATTGTACACAAATTTATGATAATTATTTTATTATTAGTAATTATAAATAAATTTTTATCTTTAGGATAATATGTAATGATAAAAAATAAAAATTTATTTTTAGCCATGGAATTATTTTTTTTCGATGTGGACACATAGTAGATATTTAAATCTAAGGGAGTGACACTTTATAACCTTCATTGATTTAAATATTATATAGGTTATTTTCATGGAAATTTATCAATTAAATATATAAAAATATATCCTGAGGTGGTAAGGGTATAATTACCATCATACACTATTAATTATAATGATCCATTATGGATTTATCACTTATTTTTTAAATAGATTAACCTGATTCACCCTTTATCATAGTGATAAATTTTACCACCATTAAAACTCGTAATGCCTAAAATCAAAAGGGATATATTCCAAATTTAATCATCCTGATTCAAAATATTTGATCCATTATATAAAACTCAATACTAATAAGTTTTATAAAATAATTTCAAAAAACATTTAAAATCCATTGATTTTTTTAAAAAAATTACATTTCCTTAGCATAGAACATTGTTTATTCTTATAATCTGCCTAAAAATATAAAATGACTGTTAAAATTATTTTATTGAATATAATTTATATAAATTTCATTAAAAAAATTCACTAATATTGATAACTTAATTCATTATTATGAAAATTCAAAACCACATTATAATATATTTTAAAAAATATCTTTTTATTTTTTTCAAAGGACTTTTGTCTTCATTTCTAACTAATTGATAACTAATGAACTTATTTTATACAAATTTAACAATAACTATTTGATAGTATTGTTAGTGTTATTCATACCCAGCATTCCAATGGTATGGCAATAGATGATATGTTAAATAATTATATTTTAATAGTATATTAAGGTTTGTTTAAACTCATGATAGGGTGCACCCTAGGCTGTCAATGAAATAAAATTATTCAAATCGAAATATATTCTAACATCACATTGTATTATTGTAAAATAACTGGTAAATATAAAATAAATAATTTTAATATTGAATATATTCTTTAATTGTGTAATAATATTATTCATAAATACAATACATTATTCTTAAAAAGGAATGGTTTTATCAAACTCATTTCATGTAATATTTTATAGAAACTATATTTTTAAATTATAAAATTTTTATATTCAGAAAAGGATTTTATTTCTAAATTCATCATTTTATAATTATCCTATGACGAATAATTATATTTTCACAAAAATATTGATTATTTTAGGAATAGTGAAATATATTTCTTTTTATTGAAAACTGTAATTTATATTTAAAAAATTACAAGATAAAATTATTATTTTTATTAGTTTTAAATAATATTTTATTTAGTTTGAATGATAATAATAGAATTATATTTTTTAATATAGATTTTATAAATTAATTTAGTATAAATTATATTATTATTAAAAAATGACTAAATCTAAAAAACTATTTTCCATTGCTTGACTCGAGTTAAAGTTTTATTTTAAATTTATAAATATTGTGTTTTGAATTTTGTATAATTTATTCCATACTTGTAATTAGTGTCTATAATATTATCTAATAGGTTCCTTTTATTTTTGGACCAGATGCATAGTAACCATAGAAATGTATACTAAAATGGTAAAGGGTAAATCGAGTCATTTAGGATAAAAAGAAAATGATAAAAACTTTGAAATCAAAAAATAACATACCTAAATATAATTTCATGATTATATATCAACCTTAATCAACAATGGGAAGAATTTATGGCCTTTTGGGTCAATATAAAATACATAATGACCATTATAGTATTGTATTTAATGAAATGCCAAACATATCATAGTCTATTTCTTAATAAGATTAATATATTTAATATTTTGTTATCATGAAAATATTTTAAAATATTAATATTATTTTTAGATATAAAATAATTATATTCATATATAAAATTTATTTTAAAATTTTAGTGAAGATATAATTACACTAAATGATTCAACCACGCGAATGTCATAATTATTTAATTACTATAAAAATAAAATAAAAGATATTAGAACTATTAAAATGAAATATAATTTGAGATAATGAATTTTATAAAATAATAATTAACATTAATAAGTAATTTTAGGTATATTTGAAAATAAGCTAATTATCAGTATTATATTGATTTTGTTAATGATAAAATAATAAAATTTCTAAAAATTTACATCATTGATATTTTATAGTTAATAATATTTTATTTAATGAAATAAATTTCATAAAAACATATAAATTCATAAACGTTGTCAAGATAAGGTTAAAAAATATTCTTGGTCTATTTATGGGTCATTTGATTCATTTTATATAAATTTCATTTACTCTCAATGATTTGAAAATACGTGGTATTAAGGTAACAGTTAAAGAGGTTAAATATGCATTAGAACCATAATATTAGTGTATAAATATTGTCAACACATGTCTAATTTTTATTTGATTAGTTTATTTCAACCCATAATTACATTATCTTCATAATAATTCACTTTTTTCCATTTGGAACTTAATTTTCATTTATATTATTTAATATTTTTTAAAATTTCAAGAGTACGCCTCCCCACTCTTATATAAGGGTACATCTTCTCGTCATATGTTCATGTATATAAACCCAAATTTATTACCCATAACCTTAAAATATTCCTCCCTAGAATATCTTACCTTTGTATAGATTTATTTTATTATGCATAATAATATTCATATAGTTCTTAAGTTGTTACGCGAAGGAGGTTTTCCAATGAAGTGGTATAGTTATTATCTGCTGGTTTAATTTTGTTTCTTCATCCAAGAAAATAAAACCTAATATAATCTATGGTAAAATATATAATATTGAATAATAAATGTAATTAGAAGTTATTATGATATTCTAATGACCTATATAGGGTGACATGATGATTCTTTTGAAAAAAACATTAGACTATGATTATTTGTTCAACATTCTGCATAATATTTCATAATATTTTTAAGGAATCGTCGACACAATATTCATTGAAAATCTCAATTATGGTATCTGTTGAATTGGTGATCTGAGTCAGTGCACCAAATTATGTTATACATGCCTACGTGTAATCCAAATGCTCTCAACTAATCGAGAGGGCCTATGAGGATACTGTATAGAGATTATTTCCTCATGTTGGAGTAAACAATAGATGAAATAATAGTAATCTTAATAACTATACTATATAAAATAACCATCATTGATGGGACATGCCAAGTGTTGAAAACGCAAAGTATTAAAATTACTCAAAATATTAATAATTTCCTACCATCCATAACTAATATACTATGGGAAGATCACATAAACAAATAATTAAAAAATAAACATATAATTAAACTCATCCACAGACTGGTCCTTATCCCTTCCCAATCCAATAATCAACATTCAATGGTATATATTTCAAACCAAAGTAATCCAAAAATATTAGGTTAATCACTAAACCTATCTCGGAAATATATATAGTCATCTTCTTAGGTTTTAATTTTCATAAAATCCTAAGCATGGTGTTAGTGAAACACATTATTCCACAACTAAATATGTCCTAAATATATCCATATCATAATAATGTTCATTATGGAGGGATTGAAGTATCAATTTACATATATAATCAAACATTAAGCTAATAATTAACTATTTGTTAATTAAAATAGAAATATATTAAATTACCACTGATTTTGGAGCTATGCTGTAGACCATGTGCATGTTTATAATTTCTACGACTGATGATTGTGAGTTTCTGATCAAGGTATATATATTGGTACTACTATATCCAATCTATGTTACTAAGAAAACCATAGTCATAAAAACTAATGGAAACCCATGTGGCTTTATTGGGAATTCCTTCACTACAAAACCCATATGATTCCGAGGGAGGGATAACCCTCAGCATTCTGCTAATCTAAATTGTCAATCTAATCTCAACAAAACAACCTAGAAATTTAGAATCCCATGATTATCAGAATTTCCTTATTTTTCATGAGTCATTTCACTAAATATATGCAATCTCTATTTTTAGAGTGTATCCCATATCATTCAAAAAGGTACCACACATGAATCAATGAAATTAATCATTGTCATCTAATAATATATTAACTACCTATGTCCATGGGGGAGTCACCCCAAGGAATTAAAAATTACGAATCTAGTAGAATTTAGTGGGATACTCAATTCATTACATGGCATTGGATCCTCATGAATATAAGAGGGTCATAAAACTATGGAAATTATATGACTCCCTATTGGAATACAATGCTTTCACATGACATGCAACACAATTATATCTCTATATAGATCCTGAGGAATCGTCCCATGTCATTCCAACCCATCATCAAATCAAGAAACATTAATTACCAATCCTATATATATATATATCAAAAAATCACCCTTCGATACTAAATAAATTCATTAAACTAGAAAAACCATGTGGTCCCCTTTATAGACCATTAAACTCAATTATCAACAAAAAAGAATGGTAAAAAATAAACCACAAGTCAATTAAAAACAATTTTTTAATAATTAAACAAATGTATCAATTAATATCACATTCTGCGGTACAATTAAAACCCAAATTAAATTTCATTAATGTACAATTCTTTTACATATATAATTAGTCATTTGAAATTCACATTTCGATTTTACTATATCTGAGTCTGTGAAATCCCATTTCACGAAAATAATATTTCACAAATATCATTTTTTCTATTTGGAAAAAATATTACCCTTTAAAATTACAAATTAATCCATACAATTATAATTTAATTATAATTTTCATAGTCAATTATTAGTAACTCCCCTCATAAGGTTTCCAGAATGACAAAAGGTCATTTAATGTTAGTGAACTATAATGCATTGAAATTTTAAATTTCTATGAAATTTAGCATGATAGAACAACCTATGAACTAAAATAAAAGTTTGATACTATTTGGTAATTTAAAGGGAACACCTACATCATTCCATGGATATTATACATTTCAATTATCCACAATTAGTTATAGTAGAATGTGAAGAAAAATCAAAACAAGAAAATGACCTAAAAATAGGTAATATAGTCCCAAACAAATGAAATAATTTTTTACAATAAAGGAATGCCAAAATAGTGGGAAGAGGAGAGGTTGAATATACAAGATATCATTATTGAAATTAATGATAACACTAACAACCATGAAATAATCATTATCTACCCATTGGAAGAGGAGAATAAAGGGAGGCACATGGAGGTAGCTACTGGTTGAAGGGGTGGGATAGAGGGGTTTAATTGTAAAAGATAAGATATGATTTTTTTGTACTTTATCCACTTTTAAATAGGATTACAGTTCATCCACATAGTTATGAAAACCATCTATCCAAACCATATAGTCAAAACAGCCCTGATACTTCCAACTGGCATGCTTGGCCAGTTTAGTTTACAAACTATGTTCCAACCCTTTGAAAAAACTAGGGAACCATATTTGAATATTATTAGACTTCATCTGTAATAATGTACATACAATAAAAATAGTATCAAGTCTTGGACACATAACACTTTTTCCTTTAATATCTGTATGGTTTACCCTACACCATGCACTAACCCAATAAATCTATCTTGTTCTATTGAGTTCAAACTAAACACCTTCCCATATAAGGGTAATTAAATAGTTTATTCCAAACTATTTCTCTGAAACCATGAATCATAGGACAAGTCCACCAACACCTCCAAAACATATCCTAAATCTACTAAGTCATAATCAACAACCAGACATGACACTTAGGAATAAATGCATATCAATAAATTCCCCATTAACACATTCGACATATCATTTTTTAGATATGACCCATAGTTTTAAAAACATCCATTCCACATAACTCAATATTTAAATTCCTACACAAAACATCATATCCCAAAAAAATAAAATACATTATAAAAACCCCAATATAATTCATATCATCCATGAGAAGACCATGTTTTTTCCTTTCATAATTTGTAAACAACATCGATTGAAAAATAATAATACTTTAACTATGTTCAATCATTTAACGGTCAAAAATCCCATTAAATTACTCCCAAAATTAAATTCAAAATCATTTCATCCTGAACCAATGATTTCCATTTTAAATGAATATTATAATGATTGTCCAAATCTTTCATCTATAATTAGAATGAATTGTTTCGTATTTCATCATATTAACCAACCAATGATTCTACAGTCCATATGACTTACATCATGAGTACCATTTAGTGTATTGGTGACTTCCACCATCATAATTGGACATTGATACCCATTCATTTTTGTCCACAGAAAAAACCATCATTTTTTTATGACTCACCATAACTCAATATGAATGAGGGAGCCATTCAATACTAGTAATAACTACCACCAACAATTAATAAATCAAAAATTATTGGGCTTCTATACATTAAAAAAATTCAATATTTTTAATCAGAAAACCTAACAAACAAAATATGTGTTTTTTCAGGTGTAAAACAAAAATCATGATGTGGCTTCTAAATCACCACATCCAAAAATACACAAGATCAATAGTCTGATCTTCCCCAGAAAAACTATATCAAGTACGCTCAAAACACCCCCACCAATGCATCTATCAAAAATACCACTAATTGTTCCTTTATCCCCATAGGTATCATATGGTTTTCTTTATGACACATAGACTTATAACCCCCACCGTTCAGTGAAATTATTGGATGAACACAAAACACTGACACAATTCATCATACATTCATCGGAGTGTTGGTGTTTTTCCAGACCAGAACACACTGGTTTTATAATATTTCATTTGGAACTAAACAAAACACTAAAAATTCAAAAACATCACTTAGGAACGTAATTATATGTTCCCCAATGAATATATATTATATTGAAATAGAAATTTAACTAGAATTTAGTGTTGTCATGACTACTCAATAACTCATATTAAAAACCAACAACCATTGTATCCCAAGGGTCATAAACCAACACTAATATAACCTTCCCCAATTTTTAATTGAAATATAAAACAATGTAATAAATTAGTGAGGTGGATTGTATTTAAAAAAATAACCTAAACACAAAACATACTTACTCATTACATAAGAATAATAATCAAACAAAAGGTTCCTCGATTATCAAAGTATAGGAATTGGAAGAACATATGATCCATTTATATTAGAAAATGTTTATATTAATTTAACTAACATACATATTTTAGGTTTTTTATAAATATATATATAGAGAATAATATTTTGTTATATGTAGAGTGAAAAAATAGATCTTCTGGAAACAAAAAAAATACATTGTATTTAAATGTATTAATGACATAAAAGCTATATAAAATTAAATTACTCATTTAACCGTTACAAAAAATGTATTAAAAATCCCCAACTAATGGTATCCATTGTTTAATACTTACTATAAATTATATCTTTCCATATTTGGAAATACCTCGACCTAATGATTAGAAGAAGCTTTATCTTCCTATCCTTGAAATACTCAATTTAATGATCAAAATCTGTCTTCATATCCCAAGATGACCTAGATCCAATGGATCAGATTCACTTATGTCTATTGATCCACGGAATCCATCAATCAGTAAAATTATCAAAAAAAAATAAAAAACAAAATTATATAAAGGAAATGACATTGATAAAGATTCATTAGAATGAAAACTCTCTAATGTATTATAATGAATAATAATGAGATGCTCATGATATCAAATCCTTATAAGACTTGAGTGAAAAAATGTATCAGCACCCAAATCATCATATGACGATATATTAATATTACAATCTCCCAGTTGTTATATTTTAATGTTAGTTGCAACGACCTCAGGCCTCTTTCACAAGAATTCAAATATGATATTGAATTCCCAAAATCATTTTTATTATCAATATTACAATCAGAAATTGTATAATTTACAATTGTAACAAATTCTATATATTTTAATTATAGAAATATTATATCCAGATAGAATTATTTATAATTTTTCAATATGAAAAAAATATAAGGATTATTCTTATGTATCGGTACCATTTTTAGTTATATAGTTACAAATTCTATCATTAAGGTAGATAATAAAAAATTCTAACCACTACTTAGAATAATGGTCAGCCTGATGAATCGGTCTCATAAATAATCAGATGGATTGTATTTAAGAATTATATGTTCATATTCATAATACATTGAAATATTTCTATTTTAGTAAAAAGTAAATTTTTAAAAAAAATGTATTCTAAAACACTTTTTACATATATAGATAGAAAAATAGATTTATGAGAATGTTTTCTATTCCCAAACTAATGAAATAGAAACGTAAGAAGTTAAACTTTTTACTCAACAATATCTCTATTTTAAAAATCCAAAACACAATACATAAATGAAAAAATATGACATCAAAAAAATAATAACCAATTTTAATTTTAATAATATTGAATTTATTCTTTATAAAGTCCCTTGAGTTTTTAAATACATCATGATATCTAGGAAAGTATTAAAACATATCCCTCTTAAATAATACTTCTCCCCAAAAAGTAATATTCTTCCCATTTGGATAGAATCAAAACTTTTTACAAAAATACCCTTTAATAGAATGTTCTAAATTAATCCCCCATTATGAACATAAAAATAATGATAAAGTAATCATATTTTAATGAAATGTTAAATGCATAATAATATAAGAAACCTATATTTTTAAACTAAATAATATTCCATGTAATAATAGAAAGAACATTAATCCATTAATAATTTCAAAAAAACTCAATTCAAAAGTATTGGATGAAGATTCATTTAATAAAAATAACAATTAAAATATTTGAAAATATATACTGAGTGTTAAAAATGAAATGGCTCTCATTCTTTCCTCATTAGTTTCTTCAAAAAAGACATAATCATTTGGAACTACTGTCGATCCTCCTTATACTCGTGATCTTTTATTCCAATACTCTTTGTTTTCGACCATCAATATTCAATCATTAAATCTCACAAAAAAACTTATTATTCTCATTTTTAGTAAGGATCAATTCCCCTTTAAAATATATCAGCCTACTATTCTCCAACTCATAATCACAAAGCATAACTTTCAAAACATTTAATTCCTCTATCTAATTAGATACTGTTGACCTCACCTATTTTGATAATCCCAATTATGCTTTCATATACTTTGGTAATCTCAATATAATGTTTTTCTATATATTAATTCTTTCAATATGTGATCAAGATGATAATAATATTAAAATAGTCTTTGAAATATGTTAATCAATTTTTATATTTGTTTATATAAATTATGAAGTTCTTCTAACCCATTTGGATATGTTTGGCATAAAACAGAAATTTATTAAGTCATTAGTCTGCGTATAGATACTAGTATAGAGCTACCGGTACTCAGTCTAGCGATAAAATTAGTCTACCGATACACAGAGTCACCGATATGCTAAGGTTATCGATATGTACAGAGCTACCAATAGAAACCGAGCTACCGATAGAACAAGTCTACCGATATGAAAAAGTCCACCGGTAAGAAAGTCTACCAACAGATTCAGTCTACCGATACAGAAGACTAAGAGCTACTGATACGAGCTACCAACCGGCCTACTGATACACAGACTGGAGACTGATATGAACCGACTGACAGTCTACCGATACAAGTATAGAGCTACTGATAGAACCAGTTTATCGAACTACCAATAGAATAATTCTACCGATAGAAGGAGTTACTGATACCTAGATATACTAATACCAATAAGATACATATGCAACTTCAAAGATCTACCGATGGAAGGACTGCTACACAAAATCCATTGTACATGTCTACCAACATGAGCTACTATTTGACCAACCGGTCAAACTCTATACTCTCAATACTATTTATTTATTTATCTAACAGTTATATTTGATGGTTTTAATACAGTTATTGTTATTTAATGGTCCATTTTTTCATGTCAGGGGAGCTGTACCTAATACCCATGCCAAATGTAATCATTCCCATTTGCTGGAGCTGAAAACTATAATAGGGAATATAATGACCTAGCTGAAAAAAAAGGAGGGAAATAGAGAACACTGGGTGTGCATACGACAATCATTGAGGAACTATGAAGGCACACGGGTGAAAAAGAAAAGAGATGAACATCATTCAAAAGTGGTGAATTTGTGAAAGGATAAATACATACACAAAGAACACTGGACATACATGAAGCAACTCATTTTCAAGGAGAAAACAAGCATCACCTTGAGTGAAGAACTACATCAAACATTTCATGCACTCATGCTGCTAAGCTGCACCAAGAACCAAAGAAGAAAACGACTCTATGTTTTCTGAGCAGAAACCAGAGAAGGACTCAAATGTTTTTTTGACCAACCAAACGAGTCTAGAGATGCACTGCCAATAAATAAACTCTTTCTCACTATCATTAGTGATTCTATATTTATATTTCGAGCAGTGTGTGTAACCTATTTATTTTACACACACACTATCTACTGAGCTAAACTAGAGGATTCTTAATTATTCACTCAAACTCCATAACTCTTTGTTTCTCACTGTGAAGAGTGGTATAGGTCGAGCAAGACCTGGACAGCTGTGCGCTGTTGTTTTTTTCCCATGTAGAACTGTGTTAGAGGACTTTCTACCTGAACAATGTGTTCAATGTTGTTTTCCCCGATCCAGGGTGTGGATCAATTTATATAAATTGTTGAGAGGACTAAGCCTCGGCTTGAGACTAAACCTCTTGGTTACATCTGCTGTGCATTTTAGTTTAAGTCATATGCTTACTATATATATGTTTCATATTCCGCTTCTATTAATTTGAAATACAAAACTATTTTAAAGATACTTTGATAGTTAAATTACAATGTGTTTATACTTATTTTAAACCAATAAGTTAGTTTAAATAGTATATTTAATCTTCAGATTAAGTCAATAGAGACCTAATCAATCTTTGAGAAACTGATTGAACATTTACACTGTATATAGATTCACAATATTTTAACATTGTTTTTAATTTGAGGGATTTAAAGAGAAATATTTTTAATAGAAATTTTTATTGGTACTCAATTCACCCCCCTCTTGAGTATCCCCTCCGACCAAAATTTGGTATCAGAGGAATTGTTTCTTTTCAAAGATTAAAAAACAATCTGTTTTTCAACTGTGATTTTAGTTTCATCTTTAAAGATCTTGAATTTATATTAGTTCTAAATTTTATCTCTTTAAAATCGATTTTCTAAAATCTAGTTATGGGCAATAGAAAAGTGGGTGCTGCTACTAACCGACCACCCTTCTTCAATGGCACCAACTATGCCTAGTGGAAAATGAAAATGAATATTCATTTAGAAAGTATGGGTTTTGATATCTGGACTACTATAGTGTGTGAATATAAAATTCCAAAAACTGAATGAACAAATTGGGATGAACCTACAAAGACTAATTAAAATAATAATTGTAAATCTTTGAATTCCATGTACTGTTCTTTAGGAGATGAAGAGTTTAATAGAATTTATGATTGCAAAACTGCTTATGAAATATGGGATTGAATACTTATACTATTAAAAAGGACAATTTTAAAATGAATACTGATAAACCTATTTCTGAAATGTATCTCAGGTTTAATCAGATAGTCAATAAAATGAGTTCACCTGGAAATGCTATTCCAACTAAGGAAAAAATTATGATGATCTTGAGATGTCTACCAGAAAGATAGAGGGGAACTTCTGTTTCAATCAGAGAATCATGTGACATTGGAGCCCTGACTGTAAAAGAGCTTACTGGTAAATTAATGATGTATGAAGAAGAACTTAAGATAAATAAAGAAGAATATGATGAACCCAAAAGAAAATCCGTATCATTCAAGTCTACTGCTTCAATGAGAAAATACAAGGAGAAAATCCATGCACCTACTGAAAGTACAACTAGTGAAGATTATGATTCAGACAGTTATGCTGAACTAGCTCAAATAGCCAGGAGATTCAAGTTCTATAGGAAGAAGAAATTATTCATAAAATCTAACTACAAAGGAATGTATGAAAACAAGGGACATTAGAATAAGTATTTGATGAAATCTGACAATGAGGATGATATAATATGCTATGAGTGCAAAAGGAAAGGACACATCAAGGCTGACTGTCCAAAATTGAAATTCAAAAAGAAATATGATTATAAGGACAAGAATTACAAGAAACCTATGAATGCTACATGGAGTGCTTCAGAAAATAGTACAAGTGAACCTGAAGTTTCTGATTCTGAGAAGAATCATGCCAACATGTGTTTCATGACCAACACATCTGAGTTAACTTTATATACTCTTATTTTAAATTCCTATTATTCTAGAGATAATGTAGATTTTAATCTTGATTCTGAATATATTTCTAAGGTAGACTTGTTTGAATACTGCAATATACTGGAAGAAAAATGTAATGAACTTAAGGACAAATATAACTCACTAAAGAAACAGCATGCTCAGACTTCCAATGTTAAATATTTATTTGATATAGAAAAGTAAAAGAATGCTCAACTGTTAAAGGAAAATACTGAATTAAAAATGTCTAATGAGAAACTTAGAAAGCACATAGAAAAGTTCACAAATGGAAATGATACACTTACACAAATGTTAGGAAAGCAAGTTTCACATAAATACACTACTGGTTTGGGATACCAACCTAGACAGAGAATGTTCACTAAAACTCGATTTATTCCTAAGTCTGGACAAAATACTTCTTATTCCAGTTCTAGAAATTTGTATGCTTCAACTATTTATTCAAATGGTTATAGATCAAATAAATAATATCCTTCAAAATCAATTGATTCTGTAAATTGTATGAGACCCATAAGGAAAATTTGGGTACCTAAGGCTTTGATTGCTAACCTATATGGACCCAAGAAGATCTAGGTACCAAAATCATTTCGTATCTAAACTTGTTTTGTAAGAAACATTATTGATGAGTTCTCACAAGAAAGTATGGTACATGGACAGTGGATGTTCAATACATATTTCTAGAGATTATTCAAGATTCAAGAGCATAATAATGGTTGATGGAGTCCATGTGACCTTTGGTGATAATTCTATATGAAAAATCATCGGCATAGGCCAAATTGGTAACACCGATTCAGTTTTAATTTCTAAAGTTTTATTTGATGATGGAATTAAGTATAATCTTTTACTTATTTCTCAATTATGTGATGATGGATTTAATGTTAAATTTTAAAATTATTCCTGTAAAGTTTTTAATTATAAAAATGTTTTAGTATTCTCTGTCTTGAGAAATGAAAATGTTTATGTTGTTGATTTAAATTCTTTAGCTATGAAAAATTTTACTTGCTTAAATGGTTTTCATAAAGAGTATTGGTTATGGAATAGAAGATTAGGACAGTACAACATATATTCACTTAGAAACATGACTTGGTAGAACATTGTTAGAGACCTACCTAAACTTGAATTCCCAAATGAGAAAGTTTGTAATACCTGTCAAAAGGGAATGCAACATAATGTTTCTTCTAAATTTAGGAATGAAGTATCATCTTCTCAACCTCTTGAGTTGGTTCACATGGACTTATTTGGACCTTCCATAGTTTCTAGTTTAAATGGGAAGCACTATGTCTATGTTCTAGTAGATGACTTTTGTAGATATACTTGGGTATACTTCTTAGCTCACAAAAGTGAAGCTTGTTCTTACTTTATCAAATAATCTAAATCTGTAGAAAACCTTAGTGGACAGAAGATTAAAACCCTGATAAATGATCATGGTCATGAGTTTGAAAATCATGAGTTTGAATCTTATTACTCACACAATGGCTATAGTCACAACTTTTCTACTCCTAGGACACCTTAGTAGAATGGTGTAGTAGAAATAAGGAATAAAACCCTTCATGAAATAGCTAGAACCATGCTTAATGATTATGACCTGCCTATTTACTTTTGGGATGAATCTATGAATATAGCTTGTTATATTTTTAATAGAGTCTTAATTAGAGCAGTTCTTAAGAAGATCCGATATGATTTGTGGAATAATAGAAAACTTAATGTTAGTTACATTAGAGTCTTTGGCTATAATGTTTTTATTCCAAATACAAAGGATAATCTGGACAAGTTTTCTTCTAAAAGTGATGAAGGAATTTTTTTGTTTATTCTTTAACTATAAAAGCTTATAGATTCTTTAATTAAAGAACCAAATGTGTGGAAGAATCTGTTCACATGAATTTTGTTGAAACTAATCCACATGAGCCTAAAGCGTCTCTTGAAAATCTTGAAGAAGATTTGATTTTTCTGGACCTTAATGATAAATCTAAAGAACCTGCTATAAAAATATCCAGTTCTAGGCATATTTCAGAATCTTCTTCTGTTGACCCCGAACAAATAGATTTACCTGAAATTTTTATTCCTACCTTTACTAGATCAACAAGGATTCTAAAGAGTCATCGTTTGGATTCTGTTGTTGGTAATCCTGATAGAGGGACACATACTAGAGCTTCTCTAAGAAACCAGGTTGAACATCAAGACTTTATTTCATAGCTGGAATCGAAATATATCAATGATGCTATCAATGATGAGTTTTGGGTAATGGCTATGCAAGAAGAGTTAAATCAATTTGAAAGAAACAAAGTCTGGGAATTAATTGACGGACCTAATGACACTTTGACAATATGAACTAAATGGGTTTTTAGAAAAAAAGTTGATGAATCCAGAGACATAGTTAGAAACAGAGCTAGACTATTTGCACAAGGATATAATAAAGAGGAAGGTATAGATTATGAGGAAACCTTTGCACCCGTAGCTAGATTAAAATCTATTAGGATATCACTTTCCTATGCAGCTCAACTAAATTCAAGTTATATCAAATGTATGTCAAAATTGATTTTCTAAATGGTTTTATAATTGAAGATGTTTTTTTGAACAACAACCCGGATTTACTAATCCTCATTTTCGAAATCATTTTTTTAAACTTTCTAAAGATTTATATGGTTAAAAACAAGCTCCAAGATCTGGGTATGATAGACTTAGTAATTTTCTTATTTCAAAAAGTTTTAATAAAGATATTGCTGATCCAACTCTTTTTATCAAAATAATTTCTAATGCTGTTTTAATAGTTCAAATCTATGTTGATTATATTATTTTTGGATCTCCCAAACACTCTTTATGTACTGATTTTTCAAAGAGTATGCCAAATGAGTTTGAAATGATCTTAATGGGAGAACTTATATATTTTCTAGGATTTCATGTTTTTCAAAATGAAAATGGTATTATTTTTAATCAAAGTAAATATAAAAATTATCTTTTTAAACGTTTTGGTTTGGATAGTATTAAAAAAAGTGATACTCCTATGAGTACTTTTTGTAAATTGGATGCAGATGAAACTGGGAAACCAGTAGATCAAACCAATTACAGAGGTATGATTGGATGCTTAATTTACCTTACTAATGGTCCACCACATATTATGTTTACTGTGTGTATGCAAGAAATATTTCAAGCTATTCCAAAATAATATCATTTACTTGATGTTAAAAGAATTTTTAAGAGACTTAAACACACTGTAACATAGGTTAGTTTTACCCAAATGGACAATCCATTGAATTGATGAGTTATTCAGATGCTGACTATGCTAGTTGCAAGTTGGATAGAAAAAGCACTTCAGGAACATGTCATCTTTTGGGAAAATCCTTAGTATCTTGGTGTAGTAAAAATAAGAATTCTGTAGAGTTTTCCACTGCCGAAGCAGAGTACATAGATGCTAGCAGTTGCTGTGCACAAATTATGTGGATGAAATACACTCTTTTGGACTATGGATATGACTTTAAAAACATTTTAATCAACTGTGACAACACTAGTGCAATAAACATCTCAATGAACCATGTGTCTCACTCTATAACCAAACCCATTGATATAAGGCACCATTTCATGAGAGATCATTACCAAAAGTGTGATATTTTTCTTGAGTATATAGGTACTGAACATCAATTAGATGATGTTTTCACCATACCTTTGATTTCGGAGAGTTTAAGTTACATTAGACATGAGTTAGGTATGATTAACCTAGATTGGTAGCTAAACTCACCGATGTGAAATTATCACCGATTTAAAATTCTCACGGATGTAAAATTCTAACCGATGTGAAATTCTCGCCGATGTGAAATTTTCACCGATGTAAACTTCTCACCGATGTAACCTCACTGATAGGAATTCTCGCTGATTGACCCAACCGATGAGTGAGAAATTTTAAACTTCTATCTTCCACCAGAATCTGAATTGTTTTTTCATTATTTCATTTTATTTATTTATTTTATTATTCCTAAATGATAAAACTAATGTCTGAGATACTTCTCAATCCACCGAGCCTCAATTATTTACCCTCAAAGATTAGCTCATGAATCTCTTGAGAACACTAAATCCCTGAACCTGGGATGTAAAAAACCAAACTTCCTACCGTCAGAGATGACACTATAGAGCCTAATGCAAAGAAGATGAAGTCTGAGAAAGAAGCAAGTGGTAGTGCTGATAGAACAAGAACAGGAAGATGACCAGTACATCCTCATCTGCAAAATCATGTTATTATGATTGAAAAGGAGTTGTGTGTGTAGAATGGATGATGCCTAGCATGCCCTTAGTGCTCGAATTACTTGAACATCAAAATGGGTAGAGTGCTTTTTGAATAAAAATGGTCCCTACTTTCCAAAATTAGTGAAAACATTTTATGAGTATGTGAGATTTGAGAAATCTGAGAATGGAAATCGAGTAACCTCTTTTGTGAATGGAAATGAGATATAGTTTTCATCTATTTAATGGGATGATTGTTTAAACATTCCAAATGAAGGTGTATCTGGATATGTATAGAGAGCCATGCCACCTACTAGTGATATTTTCGAATATGGGACTATTCTGGAAGAGCTGACTGGTGATGGAAGTCAAAGACAATTAGTTCCTGCAGAAATGGATGGAGAGAACAAATTGTTTTCAAATTTTTTCAACATGTCTTGATATCGAGGAGAGGAGACTTTTCCAATTTGAGATATCAGGATATCTATCTCCTACATCACTTAAGACATTGTGTAAAAGTTAATCTGTGTAGACTGTTGATAATCCAAATAGAAGACATGACAAGGCCAAAATCAAAGACAAATGACCTATTCTTTGCTAAATTTTTCTCTGTGATGATTAAAGTAAAAGGGGTAGATGAGTCTCAATGTGAGATAGTGGTAGTGAAGATTAACTTTTGTATCACATCCACAGTGTGGAAATACATGAGGATAAATTAGAACCCTTGGAGAGGAGAATCTTTCAATGATGACCAGAAGGTATGTGACAAATTTAATCTTTTGGATCATCCTTCCAGACCAAAGGATGTGAGGGATCTAGCTCTGGGACATGATGAAGAGGATCCAGAATACATTGATGATTCAAATGAGGAAGAGTCATCTGCTGATGAAGGAGGAGACCCTGAATTACCTCCTATCCCAACTCCTGAAGATCAAGATCAACATTAATCATATAAGGAAGAAGCTGCTGTAGAGGATGTTGAAGTGGCTGCGGTAGAAAATGAAGAAGATGTTCATGAAAGTGAAGCCTCTCTGTCAGTTGATTTGAGCCTGATTCCAGTGATTGGACACTTCATAGTCCATACTGAGGATGCAGTAGGAGAAGTAGAGGAAGTTGTACCTAATTCAGAGGACCCTCCTACCATTGTAGAGAAATAATTGATAGTTGAAGAATCTCCTGAAAAAGAAAGACCTGCTGAGGATGATGCAAAAAATGCTCCTTTTTTACATGAGGATGCACCAGTTGAGGGGGAGCATCAAACCAATCTTGTAAGTCTTACAATGGCTGTTAATATTGAGGAAAGAGAAGAAGAAGAAGGTTTTTTTGTTTGTGGTTTAGACTACCATGATTCTGACAATTAAGCGTCTCTCAATAGACCAAAAATCATTTATGATGTTGATACTAAGTTGCTACCTAATGATGTCATCAGAATGCATGACCTAGATACATTAAAGAAAAATATTAAGGGCAGTTTTGTGGAAGAGTTTAAGAGGATGGAAGTTTCTCTGGTCTCTTCAGTTCAATCGATCATGACTGACTCAGTGGTCAGTTTAGCATCTGAAAGAGTACCCACTACAGTTGCACTAGCTGATATGATCACCAGGGCTGATCTGGAATCCTTGAAGGATGAGCTGAAAGAATCTTTTAATGCAAAGTTACTGAGATGAATCTTTTTTTTGCTGAAGAAATGAGGATGTTGGAAAGATCATTTGAACTCTCTCTAGGTTGTAATTTTTCAACCTTTAAGGCAGAAATAGTGGAAGAAGTTAAACACTTCCAGGCTCAAGTTTCTAGACTTGAAGCAGATCTTGAAGCTCTAAAGGAATCTATTGTTTCTTTAGACTCTTACATGTGCTTAAAAATTCCAAGCAGATAAGGACGTAGCTTATGTCAAGAGTGTGGTAAGTCAGATGGTTTCATTGTTTGAACGTTTTAAAACTTCAATCAATGATCATGTTAAAACCCAGGATTCTCAAGTTCAAAACCTTATCAGTGGGTTGACCAATAACTTCAATGAAACAGTAACCTTCCCTATTAGTTCTATTGCATCTAAACCCTTAGTTGATCTAAATCAAATTCGAGCTGTGATGAAGGAGGAGCTTGGTCAAGCTTCAACCAGTGGCTCTATGGACTCATCAAAACTAAGCAATGTTGTGCTTGGAACTCGAGTTTTAGCTAGAGAGATAATCAAGATAGTCCATGACTGTATGAGATAATCATCTGCCTCTCAAAAAGAAGTGAAAGATAAGGTGGAATCCTATTTATCTATGCTTTTAACGAAGAATAAACTCAACAATCATTTCAAACCTCTGGTGGAAAATATGAAGATTCCTCCTGTCAATCAAGCATTCAGAAAACAAGTTATCAAGCTAAGGGATTTGCCTCCATCATTTGGAAAATTAATGGAGAACAAGGATGACTTCATAGCTAATATGGAGAGAGGAGGAGGAATAATTATGGATTTCAGAAATCTGTTGCTTCCTTTTCTGCATGTTGATGCTAGAACGGTAATTGTACCTCCTGGTTTGCCTACCTCTGCTGCTTCTCCAGTTCAGATGACACCAACTCAAGCTATTCGAAGCCTCACACCTATGATCACACAAAGGACTCCTCAGTACAGACAAGGAATAGTATATGTGGCTCAGCCTCCTATGATCATTTACAGAATTCTTAATCCTTCACCTGCTTCCACTTCACCTGAATCCTATTCTAGACCAGAAGTCAAATCTCACATTGAGGATGTGGATTGATCAAGTGACTACAATGTTTGATATGAATCCCTTGTATTTTTTGTTTTTACGATGTACCCTTTTTCAATATTTAATACAAGTGGCTTTCTTATAATTTCTCATTTTTTTCATCTTCTCTTTTGTTTCCCACTTTTTGATTATCACAAAGGGGGAGAAATATTTTTCCAAGCTTTTACAAAGGGGGATAAGTATTAAAGGAAGAATAAATAATGGTGAGAAATTTTTATCTGAGGAAAAACTATCTTGATTTCTCCCTCTAATACTGTTACATTTAGTTCTCTAATAACATTTCGTTTAACTTTCTGATGCTAGTAAATTTTACTTTTGATATCATTGCAGTTAATTATATCTCAGTTACTATCACATTGTCTTCCACCTCTGATCCCTTATGTTCGATAACATACTATTTCTCTGAGATAATTGCAGTTAATGATATATCATCTAATAAAATTGCTCACTATTTTAATATGATAATATCATAATTTTTGATTATCAAAAATGGGGACATTGTTGAACTCACATATTTTGATAATCCTAATTATGCTTTCATATACTTTTATAATCACAATCTTATGTTTTCTATATATTAATTCATTCAATTTGTGATCAAGAAGATAATAATATTAAAATAGTCTTTGAAATATGTTAATCAATGTTTGTTTTTGTTTATATAAATTCTAAAGTTCTTCTAACCCATTCGAATATATTTTCCATAAAACAGACAAGTATTAAGTCACTGGCCTTCATATAGCTACTGATATAGAGCTACCAGTACTCAGTCTATCGATAGACTTAGTCTACTAATAGACAGAATCACCGATAAGCTAAGGCTACTGATATGTACAGAGCTACCGAAAAAAACCGAGCTACCGATAGAATAGCTCTACAAATATGAAAAAGTACACCGGTAAGTAAGTCTACCGATAGATTCAGTCTACCGATACCGAACACTAAGAGCTACCGATATGAGCTACCGACTGGCCTACTGATACAGAGACTTGTGACTGATATGAACCAACTGATAATCTATCGATACATGTATAGATCTACTGATAAAACCAGTCTACCGAGCTACTGATAGAAGGAGTTACAGATAGTTAGAGCTACTGATACCAACAAGCTACCGATGCAAGTTCAAAGAGCTACCGATGGCAGGACTGCTACACAAAATCCACCGTACACGTCTACCAACACGAGCTACTAATTGACCCACCAGTCAAACTCTATACTCTAAATACTATTTATTTATTTACCTGGTGGTTACATTTGTTGGTTTTAAAGAAGTTAATTTTATTTGATGATCTCTCTTTCCATGTTAGGGAACCGTACCTAGTACCCATGCAAAAGGTAATCATTCCCAATTGCCGGAGCTGAAAGCTATAAAAGGGAATATAATGACCTAGCTGAAAAAAGGAGAGAAGTAGGGAACACTGGGTGTGCATACGACAAGCATCAAGGAACTAAGAAGGCACACATGTGAAAAAGAAAAGAGCTGAACATCATTCAAATGTGGTGGATTCATTTAAGGCTAAATCCATACTCCAAGAACACTAGACATACACGAAGCTACTCATTTTCTAAGAGAACACATGCTTCACATTGAGTGAAGAACTTCAACAAACACTTCATGGACTCAGGCTACTAAGCTGCACCAAGAAACAAAGAAGAACATGACTCTCTATTTTCTGAGCAGAAACCAAATAAGGACTCAGATGTTTTTTTGACCAACCAAACGAGTCTAGAGATGTACTGCCAATCACTAATTCTCTTCTAAACTCTTTCTCACTGTCTTTAGTGATTCTATCTTTACATTTCGAGCAGGGTGTGTACCCTGTTTATTTTACACACACACTATATCTTGAGCTAAACTGGAGGAATCTTAAATACTCAGTCAAACTCTATAACTCTTTGTTTCCCACTGTGAAGAGTGGTAGAGGTCGAGTAAGACCTAAGAAGTTGTGAGCTATTGTTTGTTTTCCCAGTTAGAACTGTGGTAGAGCTATTTGTACTTGAATAGTGTGTTCACTGTTGTTTTCCCCGATCCAAGGTGTGGATCAATTTATATAAATTGTTGAGAGGACTAAGTCTCGGCTTGAGACTGAACCTCTTGGTTACATATTCTGTGCATGTTAATTTAACTCATAAGCTTACTATACATATGTTTCATATTCCGCTTCTATTACATTGAAATGCAAAACTATTTTAAAGATACTTTGATAGTTAAATTAGCAAGTGTTTATACTTATTGTAAACCAGTAAGTTAGTTTCAAAAGTTAATTTAATAGTCAAATTAAGTCAACTGAGACCAAATCAATCTTTCAGAAACTAATTAATCATTTACACTTTGTATAGATTCACTATAGTTTAACATTTTTTTATTTGGGGGATTTTAAGAGAAATACTTTTAACAGAAATTTTTATTGGTAATCAATTCACACCGCTCTTGAGTATCCACTCCAACCAACATATACGTCAGAATATATCATGCTAAAAAAGTTTGATTTTTTAAGAAAGATTCATCACATCAAAAAAATTAATTTTCATGTTCCAAAATATCACATTTTTATTTATTAGACCACATATCCATCTAAATGTTTGAGCTTCTCAGATTATAGGATTTTTATAGGGAGGATATCCTGTCACACTCCATTCAAATTACCAACTCATTAATGACATTCAACAACTCACATTTTTCATTGAGGCTATTCTGAATAATATGACATTGTAGTTATAACATGTTAAAATATTTAATTGTATTTTTTAATATTCTCAACAATTGAAATATGAAATAAAGTATTTTTAATAAATAGTTTCGTCTGTGTTCGATGATCCTGATGATGGTTTGGGGGATTTTGGTCCTGATGATCTGGAATAATGTTTTATCCTTAACATTATCTTATGATTTCATGGAAACGATCTTATCATTCTAAACATAGACAATATTAAAATTATAATCTAAATTAGATTTTTAAAAAATAATTTATTTTATAATGTTTACCTTGTTCTTATATTTATTATGAGTATGGTTTTTCTTCCAATTTCTTCAGAATAATTTCTTCAATTGATAATGATGATGAATTTTGTTCTTCAGAACATATAATATTGGTATCCTTCTAAAACAATGTAGCTAAAGGATATGACGATGAATCAAAATATTTTCTTTTCTATAAAGACTCTATTATTCTATTTCTTATTATCATCATCTTCTTCTTTCACTTCTTATTCTAATTCTTCTTCTACTTCTTCTTGTACTTATTCTAATACATCTTCTTATAATTCTTTACACTCTTATCCTTTAACTTTTTATTCATATTCTTAATATTATTATTTATCTCATTTTTATTATTCTCCTTCATTTTTCCATCTTCCCCATGTTATATTTCTAATTGTATTTCTATCCTGAGGACACTCTAAGAAACCCTACTAGGAATCAATTAGTTTTCATTTTCAACAAGACCAGGGAACGATTAGTATGTAACAATATTTTCTTTTCCCTAAACTCTAACATACAAGATTACTATGGGTACAACTTATGTTTCAATAATCTATATATCTGGGTCCATAATAAATATATCGGTTTGAGAAGTTGTAATGATTTAATTTTTAGAAGACTTGTCAACATCCTTTAAATCCATTGAAATATATTCACTTCTTATAAATTTTTTGTTTTCATACATGATTTCTTCAACACTTCTTCAGTTATTAATTTTAAGGAAAGGACCTCATCATGATGATCCCTATATTCTGGGTCGTTAGATTTCATATTTCCCTTATGTTAATTCAACATTTTTAAATGTCCATCGAAAATTATTTGTTCCTTATTTTTTTCTTCTTATAAGTGGAATAATCAACTATTATTTTTTCAACAATCCATAAATTTCTTAAAGTTGTTCCTCTAATGTATCAATGTAATCGTTCTCAAAAAACATCATTGAAATTGTATCAAATATCAATTTCATTCTTTAAATTTTATCTTCTCTAATGACAAAAATATTTTCTCAAACTCGTTAAGAATTACTATAAATCTCAAAAAGATCCATAAATTTGACAAGTAACATATTTATAAAGATGGAACCATACTAACTTTCAATTTAATTGATTAACTCTTGATAACCTCTATAGTATAAAAAAATTTCACTATGCTTATTTTCATAATACTCATCAAAACATCAAGAATAGATATCACTAAAACCATAATGGTATCTTATTCACTCTTCCTTGGTATAAAAAAAACCAATATAAAAAGTTACAAAACAATTTAATCTAGTGTTAAATGAGTAAAATTCATCACTTTATCATAGTTTTGGAACATTTATGCTTGTTCCACAACATTCTCAAAAGAACCATATTTTTCAGAATGATTGTGGGATGATAGATATGTTTCACCTCTAATCCGCACACCCACCTCATCAGCTTCACATTTATAATATATCTTATATTTTACTCCAATCCTATAAAAACAATATATTTCATTACCTTAATCATTAACTAAGAAAACAAAGGTATGAAACTATATGAAAAACTATGGATAATATATTTAAAAATATATATCAGTTTTCTCAACAAATATACATCCACAACCTCTTAAAGTTATTACCCATTTAAAAATATAATAATACTTATCATCCCACATTATGTTCAAAAGGCATTTTTGGGAAAAAATTTTGTCTTTGTATTTTTATTTTTTTTCCTTCATAATAAGATAAGAACCAAAGATCCGATAAAATGTAAAATAATCTAAATATTGGATTTGAGGAGAGAGAGAGTTTGGGAGAAAACACCTTAAGAACTTATATTAGAATAAAGAGTGACCCATGCTTATATAGTCACTCGGGGGAGATGGTTTATATTCAAAATAGTTTCAATAAATAAGATAAAATAGATAATAGATATGATGGTCATGATTTAAAAGATGCTATTTTCAAAATTAATATTTCAAATCTCAAAACGTTTAGAAAAACCTTTTATCATTATATATAATATATTTTTTAGAAACATTTTTATTTTGAAAACAAAAAAAATATTGAATCATAAAAAAATAATTAGAACAAAAATTATTAAATAAATTAATTAATAAATGAAAAAAATTAAAGAATAAATCCTTTTGGTGTAGAAAGTTTCATCTGTATGAATAACCTATTATTTTTTGTTTTTGAAAAAGAAATTAATTATCATAGTTTATAAATAATATTTTATTATAATAATTTTATAATGAAAATTAATTATGAAATATTTATAATGAAATATTAATAAAAATATTGAGTCCAGAAACATTTTCACACAGAAATTATTTTTACTGTTAAATAACTGTCCATAAAATATTATTAAAAATTTTGAGTCCATAAAAGTCATTAATATAAATTTTTATAAAAAACCAGATAGAAACTATTTTAGGAAAACAAATTTTTTTTTAAAAAAAATATATTATCTACAAAACCTATGAAAGAGATTTTATTAGATTTATGATATTTGTAAAAATTATGTATATATGAATAATCAGTTAACATTGATCATTCCTAACATCTATTTAATGTATTCAAATATATCATAACTAGGGGATTTTAAAAAATATCAACATGATGTTATTTCATCTTGATTAATTATAAAATTATATCTTCATTAATGGTGTGAACTATAGGGAAATGGTGTCATATATCAATGTGTTTAAAACATGAGTGTTATGCTTGGTTTTTACACAATTCAATGGAACTTGTGTTATCACACAACATGAGTTTTATTAAAGATCACCCCATATTCTTTTAGGGTGTTTTTCATTGATAACGCTTGAGATCAACAACATCCAGCTACCATGTATTCTTACTAAGAAATGGAATCCTCTATTGAGTGTTGATTCGTACAAGAGAATGAAACTAAAGAGTCCCCTAAGAAATAAAATCATCTGAATTAACTTTTCCAATCTATTCTACTACCACAAATGGCATCATCCGAAAAAAAAAATTATCAAAATAATTTCCATAAGAATATAATTAGCCTAAATATATAGTTCCTATAAGATAATGACCAATTAGTTTTTCAGGTTTAATAAAGGTTTATTTTATATTCACATGATATATAGTACATAATAATACAAAAATCATTTAATCTAAATGACTATATATTATGTATAGTAGGCTTCCATTCATGCATCTTATTGTTTTTTAATCAAACAGTTTCTGATCAACATAATTATGTAATGTATTTCATGTACCAATTAAAGTACTAATACATTAATTATTTTGAATTACCGAATTTATTATGTACTTCCATCATATTGCTATTTTTTGATATATAATTACCTTATAGTATTTTTTATATTTTAATACAATGAAAATATATAAACTCACCCATCATACTAATTTCAAAATCAGATTTCATAACATCCACAAAGGAATATATTAGTGATTATTTTAGTTTAATCAAATGTAATTACATCATTATAAATTTTAACTACCATATTGTTTTATATAATTACTTTATAAAAATGGTTGGATTAACTAATCCCTTAAAAAAATATTTTGCAACCAAAATCTAGATAACATATAATACTAATTTCGTATGGACTATTTTTGTTTATAAAGAGCCTTGGTATGGTTAAAAATAAGAATATAATAATTTTTATTTTATAAAACCATGTGTTTTTTATTCATAAACATCCTCGAAAAGATATCCATTAAGTAGAGAACACTTAATGTCCATTTCAGATTGGTTAAAAATAAATACTTCTAAAAAGGATAGATGTATTCAAATATCATCAAGTCATTCTACTAGGGTATTGATTTCTTAATAGTTTATTCCCTTTTGTTTATTATTACCCTTATAGGTAATTCAATTATTATTTCTAATTATTAATCTATTTTTAAAATATTTTTTCCAAAAAAAAAATTTACTCCAATTATAGGATTTTCATTATATCATTCAACTAAAATTCAGAATTGGTTCTCTCTAAACTCATTGAGTTCATATATAATTACTTTTATTCAATACTAATAACCAAATTCCTCATTGTGATAATTGAATACATAATTAGATTAAAAATATAGATGTTAAATTTCATTTCTCAAAGAAATTATAGTCCTAACTAGATGATCTAGCTCAATAATGATATTATGACTAGGACTATTATAAAGATACCACTATGTGATTCGTATTTAAAAGGTTGGTTCTTAAGAAAAGATGAAAATTTTCTATGCGATTATATTTAGAAAAATATTATTTAGTTAATTCATTATGAGGATAAATTTCTATAATACGTTGCAAATTAGTTTATGAAATGAAATATGAGGAAGTAGGTTGGGGTTATTTGAAAACAAAGAAATAATCTTCATCAAACCTATCATCTACTATTTCCTATGTAGTACAATATTTTTTATTTAATTATCAATAAAATTTAATAGTTGTGGAATAAGTTAAAAATATTCATTGAACACATTTTTAATAAAATTTATATAATTTATATTTATTATTCCAGATGAAAACATTTCATCTTAATACTTTGATGTGACAAATTTTTGTTTTCTTCCTCTCCGAAACTCATAAGGTGTTTTGTAAATTAAAGGTAGAATTAAAACTCAATTAATCGTATAATAGAATATACTAACCTCTTCCTAAAAAAATATTTTTGCAAGTAAGTATACACTTAATATTATTATAGTCATTACCTGATGCACTCTATTTATTATTTCAACTTCACCATTTTGTTTTTTGTGTTCTAGATGCCAAAAAAGTTATGTACAAAGCCATTATTTCTCAAACAAAATTCATAATAAAAAATTTAAAATTCACCACCATGATCACAACAAATATTTATCATGGATAGGTTTTTATACTTGTAATTTTTGTATATAAGTATTTCAAAATAACTAATGACTTTGGATTTATTTGTCTGAAAATTGACCCATATATACCTAATGTATTCAATAAAGACCTATACAATGTATTTTCTTACAATACTTTCAATTTTCTAGGAAAAAATAGGTCCATGTTCACTAAAGTTAACTTATCATATGTTGAAACGTCACTAACATATTTAAAACATGGATTATGTTTTTTACCATATTGAAAAGAATTGCAAAATGTCGATGAATCAAAGATAAACTCTGGTAGATCCTTAATAAGTAATTTTGTAGTCTATATTTTTATGATTCTAAGGATATTGTTTGCAAAAATTCTACACCATATATATGATTTATCTTTATCACCACTTTAAAATTATAGATATTTTCTCTTATGGAACTATATGTTTATTTTGTATAAATTATCATGTTGATTAATAGAATGAATAAATTAAAATTTTGAAAAATGTATTTTTCAATTGTCATTCCTAAAACCCACAGGATAAATTTCTTCAAGAAATTGACTTTTTAGATAAGGTTATTCTTACGTACTACTACAAATAAATTATTTTTAACACAATTCCTTTCAATGAATGAAAATGTTACTTGTACCAAAACATTCTCCTTCAGAAAAATCAGTATAAGTTATTTTTCCACCATTCAACTTGTTAATCCTCTTAATGAAATATTTTTTTTCCAGTAATATCGCTTTATAAACTAATAACAATGTAGAAAAAATTATTAATGTTGGCATGGTATTTGTTTTCATGAAACCAAAGAAAATTGTTTTTGAGAAACTAATCATTCTTGGGTTATTATTATTATGAATTAATAATCTAGGAAGCCACATATAACCAAAATTACTTTGATGTGTAAATTTATTATCCTTATAAAAATAATCATTATGAAAACCAAGATATTGAACTCAATTCAATGAAAAAAATTCATCCAATGAACAGCTCTTTGATGTTTTTTCAAAATGGGTCACTTTGGGGAAAAATATAGTTAATATAAAAAATAGGGTTTTGATTTGTATAACCTATTCCAGAATTATTACGATGGGTTCTATTTTTTTTAACATTTTATAAATTTTTCATTTACCAATGGTAAGTAAATATAGAAGTTTATTTAAACTAGATATTTCATATATTAGTTTTACAACTATTTGTTTCGTATTTATAAATAGAAATTGAACTAATTTTATCAAAATCATTTTTTAAATAATTGTACATATGAAATTATATTGTAAATATCTTTTTGAAATGTATCATTAAAAAAAATTCCCCATGATACATAGAATGGTATAATATTTAATTTCATAAAGTAGTTTTTATTGAATCTTCCTTTGTAATTTCATATTTGGAATTATTATTTTGTAAAAAAATATACAATTTTAAATTTATATAAATTTTAAAAACCATGATAATTCATCATAACTAAGTAATGTAATATATAATCATAAGGAATATTATTCACCATAAGATGTAATGTTTTTCTCATCATTAGGATAGTCTTTATTTAAATGATGATTTGATGGAGATTATATTTTTACCATATCCATTATAATTTTTTTATTTATGGTACTTATAGAAAAATACTAGTATTCATTTTTCCAGAATTATTATAATCCAAAGAACTATCCAAAGAGCTATATCCAGTATTGGAAATCTATGTCTCAGAACCATACCAAATTTTCTTGTTCATATATTTTTAATAATTATTTTAATTTATATCATAATTTGCCTCTATCCTTTCATTTCACTTCAAATAATGTCAATGATTTCTAATGTGTCTTGTATTTTAACATTAATAGAAAAACAAATTAGTTTATAGCATTAAATTATTTCCTTTATCACCTTTCTTATATTTATATTGAAAATCATTCTTTACCAAAAATATTATTATCTATATGTCAATATTATATAAAACATTTTAATAATGTTTTTATACACTGGAGTCATCTAGAACAATTATGTTGGTTTTATTTAATGTTCTCACCATTTTTTCAACTGACTGAACATTATAATAAATTGTAGAAGTAGTTGAAAATGCTACGCCACCATTATTTGTAATATCCTTTTTAATATTCTCTTCCATTTTACCTCATATTACATGAGGATACCAATAATATCATCCAATGTTATATTTTTTATCTTACTAGTTTCATTTAAATTAGTTCATTTGGATTGCCACTCATAATGAATCATCTCTAAAATATTTTTAGGTAGGATATTACCTAAATAATACTTTTCACAATAGTAATTAATTTTTTTCACAATTATCATAAATATTGGAAACAACTTTTCAACAGATTCACTAGGCATAAATTAAAAGGCATGAGGGTGTACTCTCAGAATATCCCCTAGTCACGATAACATTAGAATTATCGATGTTTGTGGATTCTACTATTTTCCATATTATATTCGCATATTATTAAGAATATATTTGGAAATATATATTCCTTTTAATTAAAAATAATAGAGTATTACATACACTAAAATTTAAATAATTATATTTTATTCATGATGTTTAAATAATGTTACTTCCTTATCAAGAATCTTGTATTATCTAGTAGTCATTAATAAATTCTCATCCCCGGTGTTGATAACAACATTTCTACTCGTATCTCATGATTACTCATAATTATCTCCATAAAATACATGTGGTCAACTTGGAATTATGATTTATAATGTTCTTGAATTTGTATATTTCATCTTAGAAAATTAAAAAAAATTATACACTCACATTAGTGTGTAATAATTTATTAAAAAAATACTTTATAACAAAACCAAAAGTTAGAGTTGATATTTGAATTAAATATTCATTATGCATAATAAATATAGCCTACTATAATAAAAACATTTAGATCATTATAATTAAACACATTGGGGCATAATTGCAAATAAAAAAATAAACTAAATAAAAATCAAAATACATATTAATGTCAAAAAATGATCAGACAGAAGGTCGTCGGATTTTCAGAGTATAAGAATCATAATCAAAGATGATCTGATTATATCAAATAAATATTTTATTGGATTCATAGATGTAATGATAAAAGGTTTTTCCAAAATTAATAATTAGGAATAAAAACTATATATTTTATGCTCAGAAGTAAAATACATCTCATAAAAATAAAATATATATATATTGAAAAATTAAGAATGAAATAGAATTTATAATAAATGAAATCACCCTTCTCTCCTTAAGAGTAATTTTAGTGAAAACCCATGATTAATTTTTTCCACAGTTCTATACTTACTATAAGGTCTATATTTCCTTACCATAAAATCCATCTATATAATGATTAAAATATTATATATATATATATATATATTACTATCCTCAGAATCCCTCTATATGATGATTGGTTTCTCTCTTCATATACATGAACTATATCAATATGATGGGTCTGTATCACCTATGTATTCATATCCCTAGAATCCCTTGATTGGTATAATGATAATACGCATAATAAAAAAATAATGCTTTCCAAAAGAAACATCCATGGTAAGGATGTTATAGAAAGGAAACTCTCTAAATTATTATAATTACTAAGTATTGGAAGTTTAGGTTAAGAAATATTTATAACTATTGAGTCTCAAAATGTATAAAAATATAAATTGTCAATTGAGAAGATATTTATATAAATATCCCAACAATAATATTTGGAATTTAGTTACAATGTCCACAAACATCTTTCACTTGAAATCTCATATGTAACTGAATTCCCAATTTCATTAGGTTTCGAACCATTCTATTGATAAATTGAATTTTTTATGATAGAATTTTTTTATATATTATGATTATAATATTTTGATACCCTGTGGGAATTAATTATCATTTTTCTATATGATTAACCTTATAAGGTTCCATCCTATGTGTGGTTAACAGTAATAGTTTTATTGTAATCTATTTTTCCTTAATGATAGAGAAGACAAAAGTCTAACCACTGGTAAGAATAATTGTCAGTCTAATGAAACAAACTCAAACATTATTGAATGGATCATATTAAAGAAAGAAAATTTTATATTCATAATAAATTAGAAAAATTTCAATGTTTGTTAATATTTAATGTTTTTAAGAAATCATACTAAAACCCGGGGACATAAAAATTCAGTAAATGCCATTTTAATCGTGTGTCTGTGATTTCCAAAACTAAAGGAATTAAATTGTAATAAGTAAATCTTATAATTCAACAAACACTATTGAAGTTTCATATTTCTAATTCCATTGGATAAACACTCCAATATTATAGCAGATACCTCATATTTTTTCAAACATAATGTGATAATGTAGAAAAAGTTTCTTATACGGAAGTTCCATTATATCCATCGAAAAAAAATGCTTCTATCTACAAGAAACCATCCATGATACTTTAAAATTATTCTCAAAAGAGAGGTTCACAATCTCTATAGCATATTTTGGACTCCCCCACCATAAAAATGTCACCATAACTCTACCCAAGAACCCATACCTATAGGTTTCTTCCATTACCATATGTTTTCCCCTGCCATTGAGCCATGCACACCATTAAGTCAAAACCTGATGATGAGAGAATCCATAGTTTGATCATGTCAGTGAAATTTAATCTATATTGACACCCCCATATCAGCTAACATTCTTATCAATTTCCACCCAATACTTAGAAGTCTATTTCCCTAACACCTTCTCATGGTCATCAAACCAAGAACAAGACATGTTTTTTCCCTAACACAAAACATTTTTGTAACCATTTTTTCTAGTATTTTATCCATATTCCACCAAAAAATTAGGAGTAGTCTTTTTTATTCCACTGGAATACAATCCCTAACAAACTATCCCAAGATTTTTGTCACATACAAACTAGGATCGCATGCCTAAACCATTGACCATGATCACGTACATGTTAACCTTATATGACTTTGATTATCCTCATCACTAATATTCATAATTGATAACATTACTTGTGTCTTGGTACAACCCATGGCCAAAACTAGTCTAACATCCTTCTAAAATTGAATGCTTCTAACCCTTCTCAGATAAGTCTGAGGGAATCATACAATGAACTAAATAGGAAAATTTACTCAACTTGCCATGCACTAAACCCCATCATTTATACCAAGCAATGAAACTCCGAGTGATTTTTATAATTATACCATCCATGGAATCACATTTCATGCACTACCCACTTGGTCTCACATCATTTCCACATATCAATTATCAAATAACCACCTCATTTATATCTAAATAAATATACTCACACTCACTATATCTGATCTCATGAATTCCCAAGGGTCACACTATCAACCATTACAAGTTCCTAAAACCCAACTCACCATCATGTGATTTAAGAGTCACTAATACAAGTCATACACACATAATCATGAAATAGATCACAGACTATTCATGTCACCTCTACTAACTAGAGGAATCCATGATTCCTTCTTATAATGGTCATGAAACATCACATTTGTAACCACTAAGTACAAAACCACCAATCATACTGAGAATCATTTTTAAAACCCATGTCACTTTCCTACACCACCATAACCCACCAAAACTCATCCCTTGATATGGGTCTATAGGAAAAATTGTTAATTTCCTTCTAAACCTACCTCGATATAATTCATTATAAAAAAATCATTCAACACCTATCATATTTTACCCTAATATTTACAATGCATAAACTTAGTAATCATTTATTTACATCATGAAAAACTAGGTTCTCTTAAAAATCTCATATGAAAAGACTCACAAAATCCTTACATGAGATAAAAATCTTACCTGTCTAAAGGTCACATGGTATATTGTTCTCTAAAATTCTGTCTCAGTGTTTTCTTAAAATATGATCTTTGTCTATATACCCTCATATACTAACCACGGTTAATACAAAAACACCAGGAATCTATATCAACTTATCATGTTTAGGTTCAAAATATTGCATAGATACATTATCTAGTCTATAAAATTTTACAATTCTCAAAAATAAAAATAGGTTAAATAGATTTTAATCAATAAGATACTGAGGAATATTATTTATATGTTTCTATATTAAAATTTTATGTAACCCAACTACCATTTCTTGAAAAAATCGCACATTACCTAGGGATTTTCAAAATCTAATAGGTCCACATTCTAACTGGTCTCATCATATTTCATGCAAGGATTAACACATAGAGGTTTAATAGTTTTCTTGATTTCAATATTCCTTATGCTGGTGTTAAATATCATTAAATTCATAATATATTTAAGGATACACATTATAGGATTCTTATTGTTATTATATTGAACAAGCACTTTTATTTGAAAATTATATTTCATTTTTTTATAAATTACATTATTGATTCCATCAAAACACTATCATGAGTTATAATTTATGAGGCTTGATTATAGAAATTGTCATTCAAATTATATGTTGGTAAAAATTTTAGGATTATTGCTGGATCATGATTTTATAATGAAAATTCCAATATAATTATATATTAAAATATGTAAAATATCATCTCAGAGATTTTTAAGTAAAATGACACTATATCCTTTTGTAGAAATTATAAAATAAAAAACATATTTATGTATTGACACCCTAGTTATAAATAAAATATTTACCATATACTGATATTAATGAAATTGATGAAATCTCAAAAAATATAACAGGACAACGTAAACCAAATGAAAGATGAAACACACAACTACCCCATCTCACTAGAATAATGCATGTAATATGAATCCCTAAATTCCAAAAATGATTAATTTATACAACCACACCCTCCTACTATACTGTTCCATGTTTAAATGTCTTATAAATCATAACAAAACAAACCATGTTCCACATTGTAGGTAAAATTCATATAGAACTATTACATATGAAATTTATATACAATAAGTACCATTTTTGAAAACATTTTTCCACCCATACAAAAGTTTATATCTCCCTAAAAATGATCATTTATGAGTTTTAACACAATCCTATTCTCCTTTATTCTATGCCCAAATAATAATGAAAAATAATAACCATAAAGATAACATTTAATAAATCTTTGTACCAGAATCCATTGAACTGGTGTTGCATGTTAGCAAGGAACATGTCCTTAAGAAATCCACCCCACACACTAGAGGTTTCTAAATAATGGTGAAGACCTACGACCTTTCCATGGGATGATTATGTGCTCATGTTAAATTACCAAAATAAAGTCAATAAAAACATAATAACTAATCAAGGTCAGATAACCATGATAGGTAAGAGAGGGAAATTCCAAAAATATCTATAATATTGAAACTTCTTATAATATGAAAAACTCAATGATTTTCATAACCAATCCCATATTGGTAGATGACGTACAAAAAATAATAATAATTTAAAAAACTTATCCCCAAACATATCCAAATTCTTTCCTTGTCCGTTCATCTAGACCTAAAGAATCCATTAGGAAAAAAATAAATAACAACCCATTATAACACACACATGTGTTTCCCTGAAATGTGGGTATTCATATTCTAATGTACCAATGTTCTATGGATGCCATTTTTTTGTGAGAGAATGTATGTAGGCCTCCACCAGCAGTTTTCCTAAAATATTTATAACATAATAAAGCACATTTTGAAGAACCATAATATAAAAATATATAATTTTCATAGATATATATTCAAACCATTTATATTAATATTCAATATATAACATAAAAATCCATTCCCGAAGATTATATGTATTGTTTATTTGAAATATAGATACATAAAATACTTGTGCATAAGTGAACCACATCATCTCCCACTATTTTCATCATTACTAGAACCCTAATTACACATATCAAACTTGATACAATTATTCATAACCTATGGAAAAGGAATCCTATGAGAGGGTGATCATGGATGATCAGTATATTAATATAATAGATATTTCAATGATCACTTAGAGAAATCAATTGTATAAGGGTATGAGAATATAATATTAACATTTTAAAACCACTCCTCGTATATTAAAGATCATAATATTGAGTCACAGAATAAATCATGATATTTTATTACACATTGATCGTGATTTAATAAAATACATAATGGTTGAAATAATAACATTTGAAAAATTCATGGCTTTGTGGGATATGAAAAATTGTATAACTTTATTAACAAGTATAAATAGAAACATGATCAATCATTATGCTATGGACATGAAATCAGGACCTCGAATAAATTTATGAAAACAAAACTACATCCATGAATCATATTATATAAATTGAATCCTAGTCCATTTATATAGTTATGGACATGAAAAATAGGTCATCACATAATCTTATGTACTTGAAAGTGAGGTACATACATAAACATCAGTAAATGAAAACCATAACTATGTTTAATTTTAAAAACATGAAATCCACGTACATGGAAAAACATTTCAACCTGAAAATAGGTTGATGGATAACATATTTATAACATGAGTTCACCATAATTAACCACTGCATTGGATTGATTTAACAGATCCAAATGTCATATAAAAATAATTCATTAATACAGATTCCATATAATCATAAATAATTACCTTATTACCTAACCCGTAAAAATAAATGGGTTTCTTAAAATATATCATAATTGTCATCATAAAACACCCGTAAAAATATATGTATGGTATCTTTTTATAATATCATTATTAAAAAATAATTAATATCAATTGATGTTATCATCGATGAAAATTTCTTTTAAAGGATCCGAAGAAAAGTTTTTGAGGAAAATTTCCTTTTATCATTGAAATCAACTTTTTTAATATACATTTTCCCAAATTTTTATGAAATATTATCACTAAAAATATAATTGTTAACATGTAATGGATGGATAATATCATTTTTTGATCATTATGGGATAAAATTATGTCCATACCATATATATTAAAATAAAATATACATTTCACATTTTTATAGATGAATTTAAAAGGTACAAATTTTAAAAAATGAAAAGAAGATTAATTTATATCCATTTTGAAAAAAAATTAAAAATGTTTAAAATGAATTTCAACAATTATATAATAATATTCAAAAATAAATCATTAAAATATATTTAAATATCCTGGATATAAAAAAAATAATATTTTTTGACTGATGAGATAAATTAATTTAGTTTTCCTTAATGAAATATTTACAGTATCATCATTAATTAAAGTGAAGGAAATGTAAATAAAATATGTATTATTAGAAAATAATTAGATGAAAAGAAAATTCCAGAGTTTATTGATATTTAAATCATCATATATTGTCATTAATAACATAAAAAAATCTCAATAAAAATGAGATTGTAATATAAAATCCTCACGGCTTTGGAAACATTTGAATCATAAGCCACATGAAAGAATATATTAAAATGAAAATTTAAATATCATGAACATGAGGATAAAAATTATATTAAATTTAAAAGGTAATTATATAATCCTTATAAAATAATATATTTGAATAACATAATATATGTCTAAAAGAAAAAAAGTTTGAGATGATAAACTCTTACCTAGAGTTCCACTAACATCAAAAGCACCATAAGATTATATATATTAAATTTAGATTTGTTATATTTATATCCAAAACTCATTTACATGCTTATAATACCATATAAAACTCCTTCATAATATTTAAACACACATTTATCAGTGATTCCTTATAAAACCCATCATTTCTAGGTGTAAACTATATTTTTTCATGGGATTTTCAATTATGTATTTCTCCACCATATAAATTTATCATGCTTAAATCATCCACATGATTTTAAAATTTATACAAAAATTATATATATTAATTATATATATATATATATTTCCATATATTTTAGAGATATAATTTGAATTACAACATTTATAGAGATGATAAGTCGTACAAACACTTAAACATAGTTTTCAAATGTCAACATGTTGAAAGAAAGAAAGCTCAAATACAATTCACCTTAATATAATCCTTATTATATGATATAAATCTGGTATATTAATTAATTTTATCATTATTACAATACATGAAAATCGAAATGAAATAAATTACATCGATTTGTGGAGGGGGTAGCATACATGCACCCAAGAGCGTTGTTATTGTATTCCAATAGTTGAGAAGGTATAGGGTATATGTGATATTATAGATCTAGATGTATAATTATTTAATAATTACAATATATAATCATTTAAATCATCATAATAATAATCCACAATATATTTCAGTGGAAAATGAATAGTATCTCTATGTTGAGAATGTATGTCATTTGTTTTCACGAGGGATATTTTTACATACCATTTTATGGTAAATAGGTGTTAAAATGGTGATTTAGTAATCATAAAAGAATTAAAATTGATTTTTGTCACATAATTTATTATTTTTTGATATTTAAAAATGATTTAGTGGAGTTAATGAAGAGGTAAAAAGAAGTGACCATTTAATGTGATTTCCTCTTCTTTTGAAGAACCCCTTTAGATATAATTTTAACGGCCCTAGGGTTAGTATATTGAAAAGTAAATAACAACTAAAATATGGAAAATTATGTTTATAAGGTATTATTACTAGGTATCATCAATCTATATTGTTCAATGTTGTGTGAAGAAGGCATAGGAGGGGAGCCTTTTTAAATGAGGGGAGGTGATCTTTTGGAATTTCTAAAAATCTTAAATTACAATAAAGTTATTATCATGAAATTTTTTAACAAATGACTGACTATTTGAATACGAGGAAGTATTAAATTTCAGTAACATCATCCAATGATATTTTGGGGGGTTTCGGTGTATTCTTAAACTATTTATTTTTTAATAACATTTTAGTTAACCAATTTCACCCCAAATTGTAGTAACCAATTTTTTTCTATAATATGGTTATAACATTACTTATGTGGTAAAAATAGTTCATAAATGATAAATAAATACTATGTTTCACCATATATTATCAAATATTTATTATTTGACTAATTTTAATATATATAAATAATTTAATGAAATATTATATTGTTAAGATATCCATATTGTCAATTTTGAAACTACTCACTTAAGTAGACATAAAATACAAAAAAATAGTTTAATTACAATATAATAATTTTAATCATAAATAAAATTTTAAGTTAATCTAAATATCTCTCGTAGGACTATAAATATTTCAAATAATATTAATTTAATTTTTTAAAATCATTTATTTTATTTCAATGTTAATTTAATAAATGTGTTATTATAATTGTACAAAAATTTAAGATAATTATATTATTATTAATAATTATACATAAATTTCCATCATTTGGATAATATGTAATGAAAAAATGAAATATTTATTTTTAGTTATAACATTCTTTTTTCTCTATGTGGACAAATAGTAGATATTTAAAACTAAGGGAGTGACACATTGTAACCTTCTATGATTTAAATATTATATAGGTCATCTTCATGGAAATCTATCAATTAAATATATAAAATTATATCCTAAGGTGGTAAGGGTATAATTACTATCATAAAATATTAATTTTAATGAACCATTATTTATTTGTCACTTATTTGTTACCTAGATTGATCTGATTCACCCTTTACCATAGTGATAAATTTTACCACCATTAAAATTCATAATGCCTAAAATCCAAAGGGTTATATTCAAAATTTAATCATCTTGATTCAAAATAGTGGATCCATTTTATAAAATTCATTACTAATAAGTGTTATAGAATAATTTTATAAAACATGTAAAATGCATTGAATTTTTTTAAAAAAATTCATTTTCTTAGCATAGAACTTTTTTTATTCTTATAACATGCCTAAAAATATAAAAAGAGTGTTAAAATTAATTTATTGAATATAAAATATATATATGTCATTAAAAACATTCACTAATACTGACAACGTAATTCATTACGATGAAAATTAAAAACAACATTAAAATAGCTTTTAAAAAATATATTTTTTATTATTTTCAAATGATTTTTCTTTTAAATTTATAATTAATTGATAACTAAGGAACATATATTATAAAAATTTAACCATAACTACATAATAATTTAGTTAGTGTTATTCATACACACCATCTCATTGGTATGGCGATAGCTGATATGTTAAATAAAAATATTTTATCTGTATATTAAGGTTTGTTTAAACACGTGATTGGGTGTACCCTATGCTGTCAATGAAATAAAATTATTTAAATAGAAATATATTCTAACATCACATTATATTAATTTCAAATAACTGGTAATAATAAAATAAATAATTTCAATATTTATCATATTCTTTAATTGTCTAATAATATTAATTATAAATACAATACATAATTTTTAAAAAGGAATGGTTTTATTAAACTCATTTCATGCAATATTTTATACAAAGTATATTTTTAAATTATAATATATTATTTTTCAAAAAATAATTTTATTTCTGAATTCATCATAGTATAATTATCTTATGATTAATTATTAATATGTTCAAAAAAATATAGATTATTTGAGGAATAATGAAATATATTTCTTTTTATCGAAAACTGTAATTTATTTTTAAAAATTTACAAGATAAAATTAATTTTTTATTAGTTTTATATAATAATTTATTTACCTTAAATTAAAATAATTCATTGATATTTTTTAATATAGATTTTATAAATTAATTTAGTATAAATTATATTATTATTGAAAAAGTAATTAATTTAAAAAACTATTTTTCATTGCGTGATTCAAGTTAATTTTTTATTTAATTTTTTAAATATTATGTTTGGAATTGTGAATAATTTATTCCATACTAGTAATTAGTGTCTATTATATTATCTAATAGGTTCCTTTAATTTTTGGACTAGATGAATATTAACCAAAGAAATGTATACTATAATGGTAAAGGGTAAATCGGGTCATTTAGGATAAAAATAAAATGATAAAAACTATTAAATCAACCAATAACATACCTAAATATTATTTCATGAGTATATATCAACCTTAATCGACCATGGGTCAAATTTATGGCCTTTTTGGGCAACATAAAATACATAATGACCATTATAATTTTGTATTTAATGAAAGGCCAAACATGTTGATGTCTATTTTTTAATAACTGTAATATATTTAATATTTTTTCATCATGAGAATATTTTAAAATATTAATATTATTTTTAGATATAAAATATTTATATTCATATATAAAATTTATTTTAAAATTTTTGTGAAGATATTGTTACCTTAAATGATTCAACCACGTGAATGTCGTAATTATTTAATTACTGGAAAAATAATAAAAAGATATTAGAACTATTAAATGAAATCTAATTTGAGATAAATAATTTAATAAAAGTATAATTAACATTTCTATGTCTTTTTAGGGATATTTGAAAAAAATATAATTATCACTATTATATAGATATTGTTAATGTTAAAATAATAAAAATTACTAAAAATTGACATCATTGATATTTTATAGTTAATAATATTTTATTTAATTAGATAAATTTCATAAGAACATATAAATTCATAAATGTTATCAAGATAAGGTTAAAAAACATTCCTAGTCCATTTATGGTTCATTTGATTCATTTAATATAAATTTTTTTTACTCTTAATGTGTTGAAAATCCCTGTTATTAAGGTAACAATTAAAGATGTTAAATATGAATTAGAACCATAATATTAGTGTATAAATATTGTCAGAACATGTCTATTTATTATTTCATTGGTTTATTTCAACCCATAATCACATTATCTTCATAATAATTAACATTTTTCCCTTTGGAACAGAATTTTAATTTAATTTTATTTAATATTTATTCAAATTTCAAGAGTGCGCCTCCCCACTCTTATAAAAGGGTACATCTTATCGTCATTTTTTCATGTATATAAACCCAAATTTATTACCCATAACCTTCAAATATTCCTCCTTAGAATATATAACTTTAGTATAGATTTATTTTATTACACATAACACTATTCATATAGTTCTTATGGTGTTACGCGAAGGAGGTTTTGCAATGACGAGGTATAGTTATTATCTGCAGGTTTTAGTTTTGTTTCTTGATCCACATCAATAAAACCTAATATAATACATGATAAAATATATAATATATAATTTTAAATGTAATTAGCTGTTATTATGTTATTTTAATTACCTATATCTATCTCATCTTCCATCAAATTGGAAATTAAATCATTATAAATGTGTCTAGAAGACAATCTGTTCCTGAACTTCTGTAATTCATTTTCCACAACCATATATTAATGAATGATGTGATAATTAAATTAATGTTTATATATTATATTAATGAAATATTTATCATTATTAATAGGTAATATACCATTTTATTTCTATAATATTCATGTATTGGAAAATGATAACATCGGTCATGCGTACATATAGACTACCACCTCTATGAATCGATATGAAACATTTTTCATCACAATATCACATGGATGATATATATAATTTATCTAAAAAAATAGTAAAATATCTGAGATATTATAGAAAAAATAGAAATATAAAATAATACTTAATGTCATTCCATAGTGATCAATTAAAAATGTAAATGTTACACAAATACATTTAAGACCTATTGTCTCCATGAATGTAATGTAGTTCTTTGTTCATAATCTTATTTAATTTATCGATTTAAAAGTATAATTAATGTATAGAAATGATAATTATTTTATCGTTATTATTCTTTATATGGAACAATAATTTTCTCTTTGACTATATTAAACTTATCAATTTCACTTTGGATTTATGATAAATATCTTGAAAATGACCAACATGAACTTAAGTGAATACGTAACTGAATATAACATGGATATAGATGATATAAAAGGAGTAATAAACTATAAAATCATTCTCAAGAATATAAATTATTAAACTGTGTTTATTATTATAGATCATAATGAACGTATATGATGATTCCAAATCAAGGTAAGGGATTTTCCCTTAAGATTTACCATTTTAATGTTTCCCTCAAAACACCCTTTTTAATTCATTATCTTTTTATAAAATTGTTTAAAAATTGTTTTAAATACAACAATTATTTTTTAAATATATATTTAAAATGTTTTACATTTTAAAAAGTAGGTTTATAGGAATCAATTTTTTAGATTCCAAACATGATAATTTATTAATCTTTTTACAAAAATATGAATGAAGTGTTTTTTACTTATACGGCATGAGCATCTTTTCCCATCATCAAGATCCATCAATGATGTGATGTTTCCTTCATATGATTTTATAGTTTTCTAAAGAGAAATATTTTATTTATTATTTCAGATTCTTTTCTATTTAAAATATTAATTTTGAAAATAAATGATTATGTCAATTTCCAAATGTGTTTTTATTTATAGTGTTTTTAAAAGGGTATTACAATGAAATAATACATGTAATTTTTTTTAAATTATTATATTGTACAAGAGAATTATTTGAAAAATGGGTGAGCTTGAAATATCTTATTTAGTGATTTCATCCCCATTATAGATCATGAGTGAGATTGATATAACTTACATAAAGTGTTCTAAACCGTTATAGGATAAGAAAAATGGATGCAGTTGATATAGATTATATGAATGGTAATCCCCTTTATAGCTCAAAAATGTATTAGGTAATGAATATGTTTTCTTGAGAATTTTATTCGAAGTTGCTTTCATGGTTATTCAGGTTGCTAGGGTTTTGAAATAATTTTATGCATATGATCCTCTACTTTGAGAAATAGTGTATTTATTTTATTTGCTTCTAATTTTAAAATTTTTATTGGATAAGAAATTATCTATATTTTTCATGAGTAAATTTATTATTTTATAATCTCAATGAAATATCTTGAAAATGGTAAGCATTATAAGGGTTTTCTTGATTTTCATTAGAATTACAAATTTTCATTTTTTAATTTACCTAACTATTCTTTTTATACTAAATTAATATTTATAAAGTGTTATTAAAAGTTTCTACGGATTAGTAAGTAAACATATGAGGACAAGATGAATCTTTTAGAGTCGTTTAATGAAAATTAATTATGTTTATATTTAATATATTTGATTGGTTGGAAAACTCGGTACCATGTATAAATGTCCACTTCTAATGTATGGGTTTACTAGGTAAAAGGTTTTCCTAATTAAATAAAATTATAAAAAAATGATCCTCTATATTTTATGAATGTGAATTTTATATCCAAGATAGTAGAATATGAAATGATTTTTTTGGAACATTATAGTCAGTGTTAGAGGAGAGATTACAAAACATTGAAGACTTGGATATTTTCTTAAGACAGTTTCTTAAGAGTTATATATATTTTCGTGGGTTTATAATTTTTAGGTTAGTCATAATTTCAATGTCATAGAAACACCTTTTTTGGAATTATGTTATTCAATTTTAATGAGAATAATAATTTTTTTGGAGACATATATTTTTTAGGGGATTATGTTTTATTATATTTTGGGATGAAAATTGAAATATATGAGATAAACATTTAGGTTAAAATATATATTTGATGTTGAATATATTATGAATTTTTTATATTTTAATTTATTTTCTAGTAATATTATAATAATTATAATAATTTATTTTTGAAAAAAATTCAGTTCATATGTCGGATGAAAATTCATCACTTCCAGCAACACTACAAGGTTTGTGCCCACAGCAGAACAGAGGAAAGGGTGCATCTCTTACCACTATCCTATGTGAATTTCTCGATTAGAATGAAAATTTTATTATTTGGTAAATGATTTTATGGATCAATAGTAATTTTATATTGGGATCATATGATTTATCATATAGAAAATCATTATGATTCTAAAATGATAAGTTAGTTATGTGATTAATTTATATAGGAATAGGTTCACCGTAATTTTTGGAAAACATTATAGTATTAAGGTCAATAGATTATTTTGGTATTTTATTTAAGGAGTAAATGTTGACTTATATTTTAGAATAATATATTATCATTTTGTGGAATTATTGTGATTTAGGTTTTTTAATTAAATAATTTTCATATCCTATAAATCATCTGATTTGGAAAATTAAATTTTTTATGAAACATTAGGAGTTATTGTTTTTATTTTGAGAAAAATATTAAATATATTTTGGAAGACTATATGATAAAATAATTTTGATTTTTTATTTCCAATATTAGTCTAGAACTGTATTTTGTAAATTTAAGGAATGTTATTTATTGAATGACCAATGTTGAACATTGGATATTACCATTGAATTTTGGAGATTAATGTTGATGTATTCATATGAGTATTTATTATAGTGGGGAAGTTATGATATCTTGTACTAAAATCTTTTTCAGATAATCCATTAACATATGAAGACTAGATTTTTATCTTTCATGGAATATTTTATCCATATATATTGATTCTTATTATTTGGAATGAATAATACATTGTCCGTTTTCGTTATTTAGGGAAAATGTAATATTGAGGTGGAATTTGATTAAATGTTGAAATTCTAAAAGTGAAGTAATCATATTTCCTTATTTTCCTTGTCTAGACTGTGATAGAATGAAAAAACTCTAGGAAAATGATCTTGAAACAAAAATATTATCCATGTACTTTTATTATTGATTATCCAAAATCCTTTTAACCTATTACATAATTATAATTGTGAGTAAGATAGCATTCTCAAAACCATGTTCTCTATCACTCTCTGTTAGTCCATAAGTGTTATCTTTTCTCTTTGATATAAATCAGTCCAATTACAAATTATGATCTACTACTAGGAAATCATGTATGTTCTATTCAAGACTTACATCACCATTCTCATCCTCTATTTTTAAGTGGTTTTTTCATTGATTATTTTTTTCATGTGGCTTTTCAAAAACATTATTTGGAAAATTTATATAGCGGTTACTATGAATAAGTTCAAAATTCAGAGAAAATGATTTATAAAATGCGTGTAGAATTTAATAACATGGATAATGATAGAATATGTGATTTTAATATTTATTAGTATTCCTAAATTATGTAGATGTATTCATTATAAATATAATAATTAATTATAAGAATAAAAAAATGGTTTCATTAAACTCATTTATTATATGATTCTATTTAAAATTTTAGTTTTAAAATTATTGAATATTAATTTCAAAAAATTAATTTCATTTTTTAATACAACATGTCAATATTATCATCGGTTGTTTTTTTTGATATATACTTGAAAATACAAAATTTTTCATGGAATAGTGAAAATAGAAATTTTAATTGAAAACTATCATTTATTTTAAAGTGTTTACATGGGAAAATAAGGTTTTGTATTACTTTTATTTATTATTTATATATTTTTTAAATATAATTCAATTATTGTTTTTAAATATATTTTATAATTTAAATTACTATAAAAATTATATTTAAGTGGGTATTTTATGAAAAAACAAATTTTCAAAGCATTTGTAATGTTTAAATTTAAATTGTATTTTAAAAATTCAATGATTTAGGTGTTGAAAATTTGATTTCATATATTGGATTTGTGGGTATAACATTTTTAAATAAGCCCATTCTATTTTTCTACAATATAAATAGTTACCATAGTAATTTCTATTACCATGGTAAAGAGTAAATCATGTAATTTAGGTTATAAATAAAATAATAAGACCTTTTAAAAAAGTACACCACTATAATAAATATTATTTTATCATTATATTGTGTCCATAATAATTTATTAGTTGACGTTATGAATTTCATGGGACACTTGGATGATAATATTACCTTTTTAGTATTTTATTTAATGACTTGTCAAACATGTAACACTCTAGGTTATAATTTGTGCCATATTTTTACTATGTTTTTATATAGAACATATTCTCAACTACAAATAGTAATTCTAATGATAAAATAATAATATTCATTTTGATAAAAAAAATTAATATTATTAATTATATAATTATCTTAAATTCATTCACAATGATGATGCAATAAATATTTCATTAATGAAACATATAAAATAAATGATATTAGATATATTAAAAGAAATATAATATTATATAATTCATGGAATTCATGAAATTTTATAGATTAATGTGACATTATAGGGTTACTATAAGATATGTTTTTACAATTATAAGTGTAAACATGATATTATAACATTCAATGTAATAAATAGTTCCCAAACATGACAATATAGATGTTTTTTTGAAAATAATATTTTATTAAATGGTATAAAATTTATAAAAATATAAAATAAGTTCAGGTGAATTGGATAATGATTAAAATATCATTTGTTCTATATTTAATATAATTTTGTAATGATATTGTAATTATATGAAAACTAAATGTGTAAAAAATCTAAGTTACAATGAGAAGCATTAAAGGGGTAAATAAGGGCTAAAACAAAAGGAAATGTTATAAATATAGTCCAAACATGTCAATTATTCTTTATATTATGTAATTTAGACACATATTAATAATATATTATAAATAAATCACATTTTATCAATTTATAATTGAATATTAATTTATATTAATTTATATTAATTTACTATTTTGGGAAATACATGGGGTTCTTATCCCCTCTCTTATAAAAGGGAACATCTTCTTCTCATTTCTTCATAGGTAAAAATATTTCTACTTTGTAAAATACCTTCCAAAACACCTTCCAACATTAACTAATTACATTATAGTTGTATTTTTTATGGAATAACACAAATTATAGAGGTATTAAGGTGTTATTTAAAATAGGTTCTCTAAAGAAGAGGTATAGTTTTTTCTGAATGTATTAGTTTTTCTTCTTTTTCAACATTCATCAACCCCATTTAAACCAATGTAAAATATAAAAAATAATCATATATATTATAATATGTTATTATTATTGTTTAATGATGTATATTAATATCATATTCCATTAAATAGGGAATGAATTCTTCATTCGTGTGTACGACAGACTACCGACTCATGAAATGATGTAATTCATTTTCCGACACCATCTCTAAAGATAATTTATAATGATGGAATTAATTTTCCTATACAATATTAATGAAACTATAATCATTTTTAACATAAAATATATCATTTTCATTCATTCCCATCCATGAACTAAAAATGATAACATTGTTCATGCATGTGTGTGGACTATAACCACCATGAAGTGATGTAAATCATTTTTCATCCCAACATCATATGAAAGATATATATAACTATATTTAATTAAATATTATGATATATGTTATATTATGCAATTTATGGACTTTGGAAATAATATTTACCTTCTTTAGACTGTGGTCAGTAAGAAATTGAAATGCTTTTCATGTGTACGTATGGCCTATTATGTCAATGATAATAATGTTTTCCAAATATCATATCCATACTTAATGAATGGATTTAAAAGTTTAAATGATGTACTTAAATGATAATTATTTCATTATTTTTATTCTGGATATGATTTAATAATGACCTATTTGACTATAATGAATATTCTGATGTTATTCTTGACTTATGACTGAATATCATCCAAAAGTAGAACATGAACATAAGTGAATAAATGAATTTATATCACATGTAAATAAGATATATTAATTGAATAATAAAATTCAAAAAGGTCCTTCCAAAAGTAGATAATAAAACTATGTTTATTATTTAGGAATATAAATAAGATATTTGATGAGTCAGACTCAAGGTAATGAAAATTATTTTAAAAATTATCTTATAATTGTTTCCCTTAAATATCTCATTTTCTTCTCTGACAATGTTTTCTAAAATAAATTTAATATTATTAAATAATCTTATTATGTTCCTAAATACATTTGTTCTATGTTTTTCTTTTTAAAAAAATAATTTTACAGATTTTTTTTCCTTTTCCAAAAAAGGTACTTTGTGAGTTATCCAAAAAAATAAACAATGAATGAATTTTTTACATGTAATAGAAGATATTATTTTAATGTTGTCCTAAATCTTAAATTATTTAGAAATTAATTTATACATTTTTATTTTTAAAAAAAAAATTCATTATGATGTGTGCAGTTCATCAATTCTACATTCTGATTTTTAAAATAAAAGGTTACTTTAATATCCAGATTTTGTTTTTATTTAATATAGTTTTCAAAAAGTTTTTATAATGAAAAATTGTATTCATACAAAGTTTTAATAATGATTTGGTAATTGGGAATTATAAGAAAAATTGGTAATCCTGAAACAACTTATACAATGGGTTGAACCCCATTCTAGCTCACTAGTGATCTTTATATAGCTTATACAAAGGGTTGAGCCCTACTATATATCATAAACAATTAGTGTGACCGATATATCCTATATGAAGGATGATCCCCACTATAGTTATCTAATGTATTGGGTAGATATTATATTCTTTGTAGAAATTTATTGGAAGATGGATTTTTGGAAATCCTAATTACAATGTTTTTGAAATGGTTTTATGAACACGACCCATTTAGTTTTGAAAAAAAATTGTTTTTTTGGGTTTTATTAGTTTTATTTGTGAAGAAATACTTTTTTATTATATTCCAAACACTTTTTGGAAAAATGAGAAATCCAATGTCACTTTCATGTCCACAAAACACATCCAAAGACAAACAAGGAAACAAAAACCCAAAGCAACCAATAAAAACATAAAACCATAATATTTATACCTCTCATCACAACCAACACATGAGCCCTCCTACGCGGTTTTTGTTCCCCATTCAGAAGCTGAATTTAAATGCCTCATGAAATCACCATTATAGTACCACCTCACATCATCCAAATTGATTCACCGAAATCCTTCTTTCTTGCACATGATTCCTTTCTTAAAATCCAGGGTCACACCATGATCCCACATAAAGGAGGCTCTGGTGCAAAATGGTTGAGGCAGAAAGGATTAATGATTCATACCTTTTCTTTTTCGAGTAGAAGATATCACTCCTCCATCCTCAGTCTTAGTTCTATCTCCCCCTTTCACTATATAACTAAAGGAGCGATTGACCATACCACCTCTATTCTCCTTGTCGCACCTAAGAAGCATCCCCTTCATCCCAAGAATGCTATCCGAGGATTATTCCATGCCCTCCACATATCTTCCACTCCTCTGATCAAGCATGTTGTAGTCAATCCTATATATTTAATTTCATGCGATTCCATCATCCTTAAATGATCCTTTTCCATTCCCCTCAAAAAAAAATTTCCCACGTTGGTAGATTTTCACTGCTGATAAATGTTATTCACCGTTGTGGATTCCTCTAAAACATTATAGAAATCCTCACGGTTTGCTTCTCCTACCACGAAATCCCGCATAGTGATCTCTAAAGATTCATCCTGCTCTGCTGAAACAGAATTCAATCCCACCTTTGTAAGTCCTTGGAACCTATTACTCAAAGGAAATAAAGGCATAGATGAAAAACCTATCCCCCCTTTATCATGGCTTATCCACTTCCTACCCAATTCCACTACTGAGGCAACTTTATCGATTCCCTCCCTCTGCTCCCTCATCTTTATAGCATCATCCAGATGATGATCCCCCAAATTCTCCTCGACATATGGGTCTCCATTCATCTGAGAGATCTGATTATTAAAATTCTATTGTCTTTGTCTCTTTCCTGCATCAGGCACCTCTGGATTGCACTGAGTAAAATCCTTGGCAACCCCTTCTGCTAGTTGATGGAATAAAGGACCCAATGACTGGGAACCCCCATTTACCCCCTCGACATCAGTTGTCCTCAACTCCCGACCCACCAACGACTAGGGCACAGTGGTAATCCCCAGTGCATCCTCCCTCGTAACTAAGGCTTAGTAATCCAGACTCCAAGGTTTCAGCACCTGTATTGATGAATCTCTTCGACATCTCTCCGGAAGATATCCAAAACAATTACAAGTCAAGAAAAAATCCTACCATTTCTCATAAATAACCCGATTTTTACAAGTGTATTCCTTTCCAATTGTAATCCAAACAAATTCAAATGGCGCCCTAGAAGCATCCACCTCAACACATACATGAGGGTTAATCGGATGACACACCTCTTTAGTGTGGATATCCGCACAAAGAAATCTACACACAAGATTACACAATAATCATATAACAGAGTTTTTTTGGAAAAGGTATGGGAATATTAGGAAAACTGACCCAAATCGCTGACGAAGGTGAATCCTGTTTCATAAGAAAATCAAAAGACCAACGAAGAAGGAAAAACCAAATACCATTGAAACTGCGAGGAGCTCTTGATCAGGCTTGGATGAGGTCCGCTTTCTACTCAGAAATAATCATAATATGTAGTCTATCCAGTAACCTTATGGTCACCCTTTCTTGAAGATCCCAAGTGGAGAAAACAAACCTGTCAAATACCTCTACGGAAGGTCTCCTCTGTCTGAACCGAGAAACTAGAGTTAGATTCAACAGCGAGGAGGATTCTGTGAACTCAAGAGGTCTCCTCAGTCGAACTCCCTTTCATAAATATTTGTATTTCATTTGGAAATGTTTTATTTCATATACTCAATGATATATAAGGGAAAAGGTAAAATTAAGTGATAATTCTTATGTTTCACTAGAGTAGCATATATCATTATTTAATTTCCCTTTCAGATTTTTTTTAATCTTCCATCATTTTTAAAATGTATTTCCTTGGTTTTAAGGATTAATAAGTTTACAAACAATTTCAAGACGAAAATTTTCAAAAAAATTCAAAAAAAATCATGTTTCCTTATATTTGATTTGTTTGGGGGCGTCGAATAATGGGTATAAGTGTCCCATGTTAATTTAAGGTTATACTATTTAATTTTTTTTCCAAATTAAATAAAATGCTATATTATATTGATAATCTAGAGGATAATAATGTGAGTTTTAGAAAACAATTTACAATAATATGTAATGATGAAGGTATTTATTTATTGTTACATTATATAACATTTAATAAATTACATCCTGCAATTTCAAAACACATTCAATAATCAGGGTTTTGATATTTGAACAATATTTTTTAAAACCCTCGTCTTAAAAAAAATTTAATGAAACATCTCCTTTACAATAGGGAAGGGGAAATAAATAATTTATGTAGAATACCAAATATCTTGGTTTCTGGAGAGGAAAACATTATCAGGATGAGGAAATATGAATATTGAAGTAATTATTTTCATTCAATGATGGAGATTCACAAATAAACATGACCAAAAGAAAATTAATGATTATTACAATGTTAATGGGCAAAATCAATAAATGTGGGAGGTGTGAAGAGAGACCATAAATTCATCAAAACGGAAGGTATAAGGATAAAATTTTGGTTTCAAGATCCTTTTTAATATATTTTAGGTATTTTGTTAAAATTTGGACTACTAACATATGATAATATACTTAATTGGATGATATAATTTATTCCACTAATAATTTCCAACCAGAATCACATATATATCTCCAAACAATGTCAATTCATGAAGACTTTTTAATGCATGAATACGGAAAAGTAATCATAATTGAATTATAAGATTCATATTATATTCCTTCTACCACAAAATATTTTCAAAAACCAAAATTGACAGAATATGTTATCAAATATAGATAAATATAATACTTTAATACCTACAATATCATTAATAACACCAAATATCAACTTAATACATTCCATAAATTGTATTCCTTATTGCTCAACCAAAATATGCCAGTAGGAAATTGGAACCCAATGATAATAATGAATTGATCTCGTATCCTTTCATGATAGAATTTATAGTTATCTTGAACTATTTTAAATATATCATAAAAAATGTATTCACACTAATAATTTAAAAAAATAATGTCATAATAAAATCATATATGATTCCAAAATAAAAGTCAACAAATAATAAATAAATATACTCTTATATTAACCATTAGTATTTCTATTCAATTCAACCTTTAACTGATAGATGATCATAGTATTATTTTACAATGTAAAATTTGTTTTCCTTATTCCATAGATTTATTTGGGATCTCTATAGAGAGGTCCATTCAGTAACCAGAATAAAAAATTATAATAGGATATGGTTTTCATAGGGATTTTTCATACAATTTTAAACATTGAATCACAAACACTATATTGGATAATAATTGTTCCCTAACTATAATGACTCACTTCAACTATTGTGATTTCATAGGCTTTCCCTTTTTTATTTGACATTAATGGATGTTGTGTATTATTATCTTCATTGTCCTGTGGATTAGGGTAGTGATTTCTATAATTACAATAATCCTTGCATCTATATCACTTATTTGTGAGAGGTGTCTTGAATTATCTTCTCTCTATATTCATTTCATTTATTTTCAAAGTCATGTCTCTTCAACATTCCTTTTTTGTGTTGGCTATTCAGTCCACATTTGAAGAACAATAGTATTCTTTTAATGAAGTCACTTTTGTGTTCCTCCCCATATTTTAAGAATGTATGGGGTTGAAAATCATTCACCCCTCTATGTGAGATACCTCTATATCTACCATGAAGAACAATATTCCATTTCTTGTCACAATAAACATTGTGGTTTATGACTTCTATTTCAAATTTATGTTCACATCGAACAATTTGTACAAATCTTCTAAAATCCATTATAGAGAATACATTTCAAATACTTGGTTTCAAACCAATAATGAATAGATAAATTCTTATTTCAGGGATGATAATTACTGAAGAATCATACATTGAATTTGAGGTAAAATATTCCTCATATAGACCAATTGATTCACCTTCAATTTACTTATTATGAAATATTTCAAACTACTTTTTTATATAGAATAAGAGAGAAGTTCATACTAGAATTATCCACATAAAATAAAACCATTTTATAGTTTCAATTTCATTCAATTTACATTTATTCTTAATAAGATTCCAATATTTATTTTCATAACTTTAAAAATGAGTTATGACTAGGAAAAGGATTCCATAGTCATTAAACTATTGAATAGAAAATATTTTTCCTTCCCAGTGATCCATTTCTCAGAAAATATTTAATCAAAATACCCATAAAAGGATTTAAATTGTCACATTTAATATTTAATTGAATGTTTCAACAATAATATTACATTAAGAAGTTAAAAGTTTCCATGAAACCACTAATATCAAAAGTCTGTTGAGTGACTGTAGACATTAGATATATTCACCAAGATCATAATCTATTTCGTAACTTGTGTGGATAGCCATTGCATTGGCTATCCCATTTTATGGTCATAGGATTCCTTTTGGTTCAGTGCATTGAAAACAAACCAAAAATAATGTTTAAGAATCATGCTATAAAAAATATAGTGAATCATCATATATTAAGGAATATCATTCTGAGGATTCCATAAATTATAACAGATAAGTCATTCATTGTAATTATTTATTAAAAACAATCTTAATGGGTCCTAAATAAATTAAGATTTAACCCAAGAATATCCCCCATGGATTTCAAAATAAGACCTTAATAAGGGAACACCCACCATGTACCTGAATGATGGTCATGATATACTCTACCAACCGTTTTCTGAGTTAATACACTTAGTTGACTCTACACCACAACCATGTTCACGTACAATATATAGAATGAGATTTAATACTAGGAAAACCACATAATCCCTTTAACACCATGAAATTATGATTATATCATATATATACTTATCCCCATGGTTCATACTAGAGTTTTCTCATCATTGTATCTAATAGGTAATTAAACCTGAACCTAATACCAACCATAATGACCCATTCATTTCATATATATATATCATCCATTTCAATGAACCTTAAATATATAACAAGATGGTCCATGTCAGAGACATATAGGTCTAGTTCCGTTCGAAACGTATATACCTAAAAAATATGAATAAGTGAACTATATCATCTTTAAATATGCTCTTTATAGATATCATTATCATAAACATATCATAAATATTACCTTTATTTATAAACTGATTAAAAACATCATAAAGGAAGATCTCAGATAATGTGTATGGGTAAAAATGGGAGATATCAATGATCACTTTGATAATACATGATCTTAAGGTTATGAAAACATGATAATAACATTTTAAAACTATACCCTGCATATCAATGAACATAATACTACGTCATGGAATAAAGCATTGTAGTTCATAAGACATGAATCATGACTTAATCAAAAAACATAATCCATTAAAAAATAGAATTGTCATAAAACATGAGGTTTTGGAATAAAAATACGACTATTACATTTTAAACCATTATAAATCGAAATTTATTCCCTCAATAGGTTAAGGACATAAAATTAGGCCCTCTCAAAAACTTATGGACTTAAAATTAGGTCTATATATAATATTATGAATGTGAACTCCATATCCATGCATTAAATTATGTAATTTATTTCTATTTCCATGCATAATCTTATAGACATGAATTTTAGGTCCAAATGTTATCTTCTAGACATTAAAGCAACATCTACGCATAATCTTACGTACATGAAATTAAGGTAGATGCAAAAAATTCTGAACATAAAATATTGTTCACACCTAAAAATTTACCTCATAGGTTATCATTATTTACAATATTAATTAGAGGAAATTAATAGGCTCCATAGTCACATAATACTAATTAATTAATATAAATTTCATAATATCATTAATCATATCATTATATCATAATCCATGAAAAATAAATAACATTCATAAATATCTCATCATAATATTCATTAACCACCCAGAGAAAGAATATGGATGTTTTCATTTTATCATATCCCTAATAACACAAAACCAGAATAATTTTTGATTTTATTAACTAAAATACAGATTATAAGTCTACAAAAATAAACTAATGGGGATCTGAAATAATGTAGCCCAAGAGAATCATGCTAAACTAATATAAAACCCTCTAGGGGTAAGGACACAAGACTAGATGAAAGGTCTTGATCCTGTTGGTATTGTCTAGAATAAAGAAACACAAACACTACATTTCCCACTAATGAATAAGTAATATTAAAAGATATTATCAATATTGAAAAATTCCTTGATCACTACTAAATTTCATGATGAATATTTTCTTATCACATTGAAAAAACATTTAAGAAAAACAATTTCATTGAAAATAACAATGTAATTTCATAATAGAAACCTAAAACAACATATCGATCATGGTCGAGGGAAATTCCAATCAAGAAATATACATTTAAATAATACATTCAATTCACAGTTTAAGAAAGTAAAAAATAACATAGATCAGAAAACGAAAAAAAGATTCCATTTAATGAATTTTTTAAATATTACGACATTGGTAAAAATAAATTTTTAAAATCATAATTGAACGGAAAGAATAATTCTTTAGAATGTATTTAGAAAATATTGATATGGTATAATATGTTTTCTCAACTGAAGTGATAAATAATGTTAATTTTCTTAAAAAAGGTATTTTGTGTCTATTGATTTCATAAGGTTGGGATAATGAAATTATAACATGTATTCTTATAAAATAACCTGATAAGAATACATCTAATTATTCTATTCATAGGTAAATAATAATATTATATAATTTGAAATAAAATCATAAAGAACCCAAATTATCAATGAGGTTGTAACATAAAACTCTTATTGATTTGGTAGCATTTAAATCATAATCCCCATGAATAAATAACATAAAATAAACCATTAAATATCATAAAGAAGATAATAATTATAATATAAAATTTTAAATAGATTTATAAACACCACATAAAATATTATAAGTGAATAACATAATATTTATCCCAATGAAGACAATTTGAGAGGATAAACCCTTACCTCGAGTTTCACTTGATTCAAAATCACTCTTACCACCTCTATAATAAATTTAAAATTATTATAATTCTATAGAATAATACATTTTCATACATATAAATTCATATATATCCCCTTTATAACAATAAAACAACCATTTATCAATGGTTTCTTATAAAAATATTCCTTTATTAGGGTAAAATATTTTTCAGATAATTTTAGTTCGGTATATATTGTCCTTGTACATTGATTATGGATCCATCATCTCAAAAATGTAAATAATGATATAAATACCATATATATCAAATATATATATAGTCATCCATAATTTTAATATATATTTATATATCACAGCTTAATTTATTACTATTCAATTTCATAATATAATGATCCATTCCATGATTATATAAGTATTGTGTCATTTGAAGCATGGACATTTAAAAATAATTTCATAAAAGATCTAAATTGACTCCAACAGATTTCATCATATCTATAACCCTTATTAGTAATATCATACATAGTAAATTACATAATATCTTGGGTAAATGAAACATAATAATGGGTGATAGTAGATGCTCAGTATGGGTAAACAAGGGGGATATATAGGATAAGCTGAGAATAACATGAACATAATGGTATGAGAACATAATAATAAAATTTTACAATATATAATTCATATTATATATATTTATATTGAGTAATGGAATATAACATGGATGTTTATAAGATATGAATATTAAAGAAATCAAATAACATGATCCATGATAGCATGAAATTGGCATAAGACCACAGTTTTTGGCATACACATAAGAATAGAAAATCATTTTATTCTTAGTAAAGGATCAATACTAGGGCTACCATATTTGAATGAGATCACTCCAAAAACTATCTTAGTAGTCAAGGTTCACTCTCATCACTATCATATTTGATAACATCCCTTAATAAAGTATTTTCACTCACCATTTCAATCTTATTTATCTCATGAGATATAAATAATTTACCAAGGAATTACAATGGATATAGATCCCACCAATCCTTGGATAAAACATGAACAAAAACCTTTGTTATAACAAAACAACCTTCCTTAGTTATAACATAACCACCATCCTTAGTTACATCATACCCATCATCACATAATAATTACCATATATATATTCAATAATATTATAATTCATTCATCAAAATATCACATCATAACCCTTGAAAAGAAAATGGGTTTCAAAAATATTTCTTCACTTCACCATATCATAACACATGGAATATAAATGTGTTTCATAAAAATATTATCTATATAGACATAAAACTCCATAGAAATATTTATATTTGTATTAATGGATAATATCCCTAGATAATCATAATTAACAACAAATGATGTTATCAAAACTAAAAATTCCTTTAAAATATCCCAAAATTATTTCATGAGTAAAATCAACATTATATTTTAAAAATCACATTTAAATTAATAATATATCTAAACAATTATGAAAAAATGATCTTTATAAATAAACTTTGAAAATTCATAATTAATTAATAAACCATTATTTCATCAAAATGGTGGTAAATTAAGTTTATTCGATATAATTCAAAAGAAAAAAATTCCATTCACATTTTTTTGTAAAAATTTAAATGTATATTGTTTAGAAAATGAAATGATGATTCCTTTAATAAAATTTCATAAATAGAAAACAATGTGTAAAAATTAATATAAAAAATCATATGATAATAATAAAAAAGTAGAACATTTTTTATAAAACATGTATATTCAAAATAATTGATTGAAGAGTCAAATAATGTTGCTTTTCCTTAAAAACATATTTATGGTATTTCAAGTACAAAAGGTTAGGGAAATTAATAAAAAACAATAATTTTAATGGTATAACTAGAATAGGGTATTTTATTTTTTCTTGATAGATTTTTCACAATATTTCATAATGGAAAATATAATAATAAGTAATCCGGATAAGAAATGATATTGTATCATAAAACACTTACCACATTGGTATCATTGAATTACAATCTCCCTGAATGAAAGAAACCTTTATGGATATTTATATCCCATAATTTTCATTAAAATAAACATAAAAATCATTCAGCAATAGTATATAAGAAATAAAATAAAGAAAAAAGGGGTGTATAAGGCATGTGTCCCATAAAATATTTATAGAGAATAAAATCCAATACCTTAGGTATAACTTCCTTTTTACATGTTAGAACCTCCACTTATTTGAAATAACACCTTCAGATTTCCTCTTATAGTATATTTTTTTAGTCTTTTTAGTAGACAATTACATCTTGAATGTGTTTAGAGGTGTGGATAAGAGAATTTGGAAGAATTTGGTAGATCTATAAGTATTAATTTATAGTGAAGAAGAGAAAGTAGGGGTTCCATTTTATAGTTTATTGGAGGGAAACTCTTATAATTTTAAAAAATATTAAATTAATATATAATAATTTTGATATATCTATGGCAAAAAATTGATAAAATTCAAATAAAAGATAAGGATAACAAGAAATAAACACTTATAATAATATTAAATATGCTTGTATCAAAATTTTACCCTTTTCTTTTTGTTTTAACCAGTCATTAAACCCTTTTACAGTTTCAATAAAATTAATTTTTTCTTCCATTAATTGGTTAATAATATTACTATAAAATTAAAAAGTAACCATAAATGGAGAATGTATGTTTTTTAAAAACATTTTCTTTTAATTTGGTATTAAATAGTTTTTGTTTTTAATTTAATATCATTTAATATTTTATTATTTATTATAAAATATAATTATATCAATTTTAACACTATAAATTTAATTCGAATTTTAATACATCAAAATAAGATATTTTGAATCAAATTCTATAAAATCTCCCTAATATGTCATAAATATCTATATAAACTTTGGGATATATTAATTAATTAAAATTAAATTAAATTATTTATTTTAAAATTCATTTTTTTTATTTTTTTGTTCAGGTAATAAATATTATATTAGAGTTTCACAATAATTTAAGGTAATTATATAATTTATAAAAAATTTAAATAAATTATTTTCAAAAAAATATATTTATTATTCTCAAATATTCATTTATATTTGTTTATAACATAATTTTTCATACGTTTACATATAAGTGATACTTCAAAGAAAGAGAGTAACAATTTATTACTTTCATTTTATTAAATACTATATAAGATCTTGCCATGAATTATTGGAGGATACCGACTTATTATAGAGATTAATCAAGCACATTTACAGGTAATATTTTTCCTTATGTTGAGTAATTTTTGTTTGGGTTATTATTTGGTGAGTATTCAGTGTTAAAATTTTACTTTTGAAAGTAGTGTAAAAGTGCATAGTTGGCACACTATTTTCCAACACCATGTTCCCTAGCCTAAAAAATAAGGAACATGATAGAAGAGTGGATTTAAATGACTATTATATGGTTTGTAAAACCATTTACCCTTATAGGAGAAATTGTGAACCCCCTCCCCCCTCCAAGTGGTGGTCCATGATTCAGGCGATCAGATAAGTGAAATTGTGCACCTCTGCCCAACAAACTGTTCGTAGGATTTCATTAACCTTAATAGGTGTACTTAAAACATTATATCCCCAATAATAAACATTAATAATCCCTAGTTCATCCCTAAGATATCTTTCTTGACAATAGAGGTTCCTAGACAGATTCAAATCCTTCTTAACTACATTTTTCTTAGAAAATAAATGGGTGGATTGAAGATCTACACCTCTATGGGTTTCTGGTTTCTCCTCAATTGTTCTCTCTATATACCACTCCCTCCCCTATTAAGAGAGTGATTTTTATCCAATTTTTGTTATAGATATAGATATAGTGGTATTATATCTTGATCTATTTAATTATGTATTTAGGATTCAGGTCTAAATCTTATTCTGTGAAGCATTCTTGATTGATTACATTAAATTTGGGGATATTCATTGGTAAGAGGTCTCTATCAATATTGACGTAGGTGGTATATATTTTAAACCACAAAGTCCTAACTATAATTATGTGTCTGAAATTCTATAAAATCTATTATATTTTTAAAATTTTCATTATTCATTTAATTAATTAATTAGGTTAATTAGTTATTTATATTAAATATATAAATTAGGGATATCGGGATTATAGATTTTCTTTAATTAATTTTTGAAATAATTATGTGATATTGTGATTTAATTAGTTATTTAATAGTTGAATTGATTATTAGATTTTGAATATTGATTTGGGGATAATTAATTTTCGGGTTTATTATAAGAATATCAAATAGATTAAGTAGGGACAATTAATTGATTAATTGGTTGGGGACATTGAATTTATTGAGATTGGACAATTATTTAATGAATTAATTGGGGATATTTAATTTATTGAGATTTAAAAATAAATTAAAGAATTAATTATTATATATAAATGATTGAGATGGATAAATTAATTAATGAATTAATTACAGATTTTTAATGGATTGATTTAGAACTATTAATTGTTGAATTTATTGTGTTTATTGAATTGATTGAGTTAGAAAAATTAATTAATTATTTAAATTTTATATTCAATTTATTGAGTTGGAATAATTATTTGATGAACTAATTGGTATATTAAATTTATTGATTTAGAACAAAAAAATTATGAATTAATTGGGTATATTGAGATGATTTAGATGAGAGAATTAATTGATGTTTTAGTTGGTGATATTGAATTGATTTAGATGGAAAAAATAATAGAGGAATTAATTTTGGATATAGAATTCAGTGAATAATTAATTGAGTTGGAATAATTATCTAATGAATTAATTGGGCATACTATTTCATAAAACAAAATCATATACACATTTATTTTTATTATTTTCTATGTATATTGTCATTTGAATGATGTTTTGGTTTGGGACCCAGTTCAAAATTTTGATGTTTGGAATTTATGGTGAGTTTTAGGCTAGTGAACGGGTACTACACGGTTAGTAGAAACTGTGTAGTTACCCCCGGTACATGTGTGGATGCCTCTGCAATGGAAATAATCTACCACACAGTTTCCACATAGTTGCTTAAAGCATGAGGGGTGACCATGAACTTACCTTGCATTGGGGATAAAAAAATTAATGAAAGAAGTAAAATTAAATACAAATGAATTACAAAGGAAATGATTTTATAATGATAATAACAATAATAACATTAAAAATATAATTATTATAATTATATTTAAAATTAGTAATATATTTAATAGTTATTAATATTATTATAAATATTATTATTATTATTAGGAAAATAATATTTTTTGTTGTTTTTATTATTTTATTATTATTATTAAAATTATTATTATTTCTATTAAGTTTGTTATATTATTATGTTTATTATTTTATTGAAATGATAATTAGGATTCACCCTTCCCCTGCCCTTTCACTTTGTAACCCCCCTCCCTATTACCCCTCCTATGTGACCCCCCCCACCCATGCACTCTCCTCCATCTTTCATGAGCCCTCTTAGGTCGACCTCCCTAGAACATAACCCTCCTTTTGCTGAGCTCCCTAGTTTGAGGCCCTCCTCCGACCGACCTCCCCAGTTTGTGGGCCACCTTAGTCTAACCTCTATGAAGCTCTCATACTCTTTGGTGTGACTCCTATAAGTGGTGGAACCTTCAACTATGAGTTTCCTCCCTCATTGTGCAACCAACCTCCCCTCCTTCCTCTTCAGTATGTTTTCCCTAGTTTCTAGGGGTTTTGATACAGGGTGTCTTTTTTGTATAAACCCTAGTGTTTGGTGTTTTTTATTTTTGTGTTTTTCATGAATTATAGGGGGTTCAGTTTAATTATTAGGGTGTTTTATCCCTTTTCTGGTAGTTTTGTTTCATTCCCACCCCTATAAGGTAGGTGATTCCATGCCTTTCATTTCAGATGTAAACTAATTAATTAATGAGTGTTTCAATAATTGTTTTATGTGACGGTCGCATTAGTATGATATTTTCTTAATTTATTATAATGTTTTTGTGGTAGTTTATATTTCTAAAAATATTCTCTCGGTCTATTCCCTCTTTATACCTATTTGTTTTCACAACAATTGATTCTTCAACAATATAAATAAAATGATAAACATGTTATAAAACCCTATGGTGTATTTTTTAGCCTATAATAGTGAATTAGTATCGGTGAAAACTATTAAAATTATTTTTTAGAATCATTCCTCAGTTATTCATGTGTTTGGGTGCCTTAAATGTATTTGATTAAATGATAGTTTAGAATTATTTGTTTAATTGGATGTTTTGGGTAGTACATTCCCTTTGAAAATATGTAATAAATTGGATGGCTGATAAATTGAGCATTCTATGTAGAACATGGTGGTTTTTGTTTTGTGGTTGGTATGTTTTTTAAAAGAGTTTATTGACATTTTAAATTTTTTTTTCACCAATGTAATCATTATAAAAATAGGTTTGAGATTTTTTTGAAGGAAAGCAACTTTTTGGAAATGAAAATGGTTTCGGTTGTATTCATGTAAATGTAGAGGGATTCATTTTTTAGTGTCACACCCATTGGTGCAAAAAGTTCACACATGGGAGTGTAATCAAATTAATATGGCATCATAATGTGTTGGTTACATTGTAACATGTTTTTTTCAAATTGTGTGTTGGTTTCATTAGGTGGTTTAAAAAATGGATTCATGATTTATTTCAAAAGTGATGACATGTTTGGTGTTGTATAAGGAATGAATGGTTTTTTATATGATAAGGAATCCTGTTCAGAATCATTAATTGCATTGTTTATTTTCATCTTGTTTTGAAATAAAAGAGTGATTTGGAAGGATTAAAGGCCTTTTTGGTAATTGAGATTTGTTTTCGAGGTGAGTTTGGATCTTCAGGGCTTATTTTAAATTTGAATTTTAAATGAGATTATTGATTTATGTTTGTAAATTTTTGACAAAATATTATTTTTAACATGTAAAATAAAGGCCTGTTGGGAGACTTTCATGTTTTTTGAAGAAATGATTCCATAATATACGTGATATGACATTTCGTTGGGATATTTGGATGAAGTGATGTATATATTTTTATATGCATATAGTTTCACCCCTATCTAGAATTCCCCTTTAAGTTTTATCATGTTGATGATGTCCATGATGTGGGTAGGCAAGTGCGGTGGTGGTAGGTAAGTTGATTCATGCATGTGAGAGCCTCCAACTTACACACATTACTATTACCATGGGTTATTGGTCATATTTTAGAGGATCGAGTGAAGGTTGTTGACCATGCTTGTTTTTATGGTTTGATACCCCATGTATCGTTGATAGGCCTGGTGGGATGTTTGACTACATTGGCTAGTTGAGGGAGGCTAGTTTGTTATGTACATAGGGGATTCTCTATATGACAGCAGGTAGTTCTGAATCAATTATGTCTTGGGGTCATCAAGGGATGTTTATAGTCTCCCACGGTTACTTTCTATTTCAACTTATTTATTTTAATTCTTATGAACATATTTTTCCTTAGTACAACGATTGGTTATTTATTTTTAATCATAGATTTCAATACATTGGATTGGAATGTGTTTTTAACTTGGAATGGTAATCTTTTAAAAATGGATGTTTAGCATGTGTTGGATTTTAAATTGTAAATATGGGATTGTTTTATTAAATGTGAAAAAAAATTATTATTGTATTATCAAACTAGCATTAATTTCCTATTTTTGGGAAAGGAAAATACTAGAATTATGTGGAAATCATTGGTATTAATAATGACCATCTTGTTCCTCACACCTAATATATTTTTCAACGTCAGGTTTCTCTAGTTTAGATCTATCTTCGAGAGAGTGTGGTTTTATGTTATGTGGTGACCCATGATGTCACTTGAGGCATTTTTTTCTACAAAATTTATTTTTTTATTCCCATCCTGAGTTTGTTTTGTTTTTTAATTTATCTATATTTTCTTGGCTAAACTATTCCCAACTAGTTTATTTTGATTCTTGACACTACTTTCTATCTTATAAGGATTGGGAAAGCCCTTTGGGCCTTGCCGCGGGCTATCTTGGGTGACCGGTTTAGGGTTTACTTGGGATGGTTAGTGAAAAAAATATTATCATAGTAGTCCCCTGTTATTTTCGGTTTCCATTAGTTTGAGATTAAGATTTTCAGAAATTGAGAGGTAGGTACGAGAAGGATTTCATGAACCCTTTCTTGTTACAAAAATTTGGTTTCTATAAGTAGTCCTTGAATTGAGTCATTTTTCATTGTTTTTTATTGATGTATGACAATGAAGGAGATTTAGTTTCACATTGTGATCCCACATGGAGTAGTGACCCATGTGGAGTCCAAGTGAAATATTCTAGTTCCTCATAGTGTTTTGAAGTACTTGGGTCATGGAACACTATAACATTGCTAAGATTGGCATATATGATAGTCACTCCTTCTGATAGTTTTTTTTATGCTCTACATTGCCTTTGTTTTTTATTGTGTCAGGGCGCTTTTGAATATGAAAATGGATTTAAAATGGAAATTATTCATCCTTTTAGGTTTAAGTTTGTATAGTGTGATATTAAATTGAAAGCACATAGATTTGATAATTTCGGGTTTGTTTTTAATTTGTATGTAAATGTCTTGGTGCGACCCATGGTGATCTTTATGAATGTTTTCACATGTTTATGTATGTGTGTGGAAAGTGCATAGTGGAAAGTGTGGATGGAAATGGATGGGCACACATGTGACGATTAATGGGATACATTGGGGGTCAATTTAAAACCAATGGCAAGGACTGGTTTTTCTAAAAGATGATATTGGAAAGGGGAAACGATTTTTTAAATTGAAATTTGGTTTAAAAAGGGGTTTGCATTGGAATTTTGAAAGGTGGCCTTAAAATAAGTCATTTATGAAATTTTAATTAATAGTGGTGGATTTTGAGATAAATATTTTTGGTTGTGTTAGTGTTTGATTGTTTTTGAGATAGGTGTTTTGGCTCTAGTTGTTTCATTTCATTGTACATTGATTCTAAGATGGTGTTGGTTTGTGTTCTCATTACTGTTCCAAAAATTTCACCCATAAAGGCTTTCATGACCTCCAAGGAGTCATGCCTGGTTTATTCTTATTCTCAAATGTTTCTTGTCCTTCGCATTGATAAAGGTCTATTAGAAGTAGTGGAGTCGGATGAAGAGGCCGAGTTTTTCCACAAGGAATTGGGAACTCCTGACGTTGTTATAGTGAAATCACTATTGGTTATATTAAATGGTATATATTTGAAAAAAATGATTTTATTTTCCCTATATTAATTACAAGTCTGGATGACATGGGATTTTTTATATCTATCTTAATCTGATGGTTCATACCTAAGGCAGTGAAGATGAAGAAAAGAGAATAGCTTTTTGGTATTCAACAAAGATATCAGTCATTGAAGACCTATACTGACTACATTAAGGAAAAAGTTTTATTTTCTCTCTAGGTAGCATCACATGATTACATGAATACTTATCTCTTCATTGGGGTTCTTTGTCCAGAAAAGATGGAGGGGGTCCTCTCATCTAAGGACCATCATTTCGAGAATTTGGTAAATTTAGTGTTCCTAGAATATATGGTCTTTGGAGCATTGGAGGTTGAGAATCTAGTGTATCATGCTACTCATGGAGGATCCCTATATAGAGAGAAGTATAAACTAATTGAACCTAATTATAAGGAGTCTCCTTCAATTGTTCTAGTTTCCAATTCATCACATCATCATCATGTGTGACACCGGTGTGTCTTGTTCGGTCACTCAAAGCTATCATATTGCATCCCACTGATGATGTTACATCATTTCATCATTCTTGGTCACATGGAGATGTTTTACATCAAGAGATTGAAAAATAATATGTCCTTAATAAATGATTCTAGTGCAAGACTGTGAGGAAAGGGATATTTTATCCATCAGATCCCCAGCCACATGTCTCGGAGTGAAGCCGGCGCATAGTAAGGAGTTACCAGGGGTATTAAGCCTTACAATGGTTATGGTGTTCCATGTGGGGATGGGGTTATTTATAGTCTTTTCATTTATTTTTTTCCAGTTAAAGTCTTAATTTCATTGTAATCTCACCATTTTGTTGTGAAATTCTGATAGACATGATCTATTGTAAATCAAGTATACATATTTTCTGAATGAGAATTTTAGAATCATTTATATTCTTTGAGTGTGTTTAACACTCATGTTGGTTAAAATCAGTTTATCTATACTCATTTTGAGATTTTTTTGTTTGATGAAATTGAGTGGCGATGTTTCTAATATATTTTTTGTGTTATTTTCCTCTCATTTATTTTCCTAGTGTTGGAGGTTTTTGGCTTGCATCAAGAGTTCTAGTTTTTTGAGGAGGTGTTATCTCACTCGTGCTGAGGAAGATGAATGCATTTCAGTTTGGATTTGATGATTTTAATTTAAACTTCTTTCTTCTAGAGGTGTTGTTATATGGAGTTCCTTCATCCTGGTGCCCTGCTGTGTCGAGTTGCCTTGTAATGGGATTTTTTTATGTCTTGGAAGTGTGTTAGGTTTCTCAAGACTCAGGGTTAGTCATGTTCTTGTGGCGAGGAGAACACTCTTATAATATCCCCAAATTATATGACATGGTTTCTTTTTTATCGATTGGGTGTGACTTGTGGTGTGAAATGTCACTTTGGGGTCATTACCTCTCTTGTTTTTTATTGGGCATGGACTTGAGTATTTTATCCATTGGATTGGTGAATTTATGGGGGCTCAATGTGTCTGTGGTAGGTAGAATTGTCACATCATGACCTTTGATAATATTTTATTTTAATTAAGTTCATTTTCCCTTTTTTTGAGGTTTGTTTTGGGGTATGGTTTGAATTTTTGAATTTTTGGTGAGTTTTAGGCCTCTGCACGAGCACCGCACGATTATCGGAAACCATCCGGTCATCCCCAATACTTATGAGACCACCTCTAGTATGGATATAAGCTTCTGTAGATAACTTGAACTATGGAGGGTGACCGTGTAGTTTCCTAACATTATAGAAAAATAAATTTAATAAAACAAATAAAAAGGAATGGTGTTTATAATGATAACATTGAAAAAAAAATTATTTTCATTGTTATTACACTTAATATTATTGAAAATATTACTATTATTAAAATTTATTTATACTGTTATAAATAGTAATATTATTTTTATTATTTTTATCATTATCATTATTATTAAGTTTGATATATTATTATTTTTATTAATTTTTTTTATTTTTGAAATCGTAATGGCGGTTTCTCCCATCCCCTTATCTTCCATGGAATAGACCCCTCCCATACCCCTCATGTGAGACCCACCCCCAGGTCCCCCCATCTCTAGAGAGCCCACATTCAACCGAAATCCTTGGTGTGCAGCCCTCCACCATCCGAGATACAAAGTGCACGACTGTCCTCCTGTAATCCTCCCTAGCATTCCTCCCTCCTCCAGATGACCTCTCTGGTGCCCTCCACATCTCCGACACAAATCCCCTTGGGTAGTTCGACCCCCATCGGTGCCCCCCACCCGTCATGTTATGGCCAGCCTCCCCTCTTCCATTTCTAGTTTTTTTTCCATCATCTCTAGGGTTTTTGGTGAGGGGTTTCCTTTTTGTAAAAACCATAATGTTTAGGGATTATGATTTATGTGTTTTTTATGTATACCATGAGGTGAAATTTGTTATTCATGGTGTTATCTCCCTTCTCTAAGACATTTTTGTCCTTCAGACACCAATAAAAAAGGGATTACTTATTTTTTCATTATGATATAATATAATTAATTATTGAGGGTTTCGATAATTTTTTTATATATGTGGTGCACCTTGGTAGGACTTGTTATTAATTTATTGTCGTGTTTTCATGGAAGTATAAATTGTTAAAAATAGGTTTTGAGGTTATTTTCTATTTATGAAAATGTTTTTTCACACTAATTGACTCTTGACCATTTTTAATAAATTGATAAACATGTTCCTCACACCAATAGTGTATTTTTAATGCTATCATAGTTCGTTGGTGTTGCAAAAAATTGTTAAAATTGGTTTTTTGAAACATTGATCAATTATTCTTTTGAGTAGGTGATTTAAAAGTATTTTATAAAATTCCAAATTAGTATTAAAATGTAAATTTGGGTGATTTTTATTAATATTTTCAATTTTATGTAAATTGGTTGAGTTTTAATTTGAGTATTTGTTATGGAACATGGTGATTTTTGTCATGTGGGTGATAAGTTGTTTAGAAAGGATACATTGAAATTTTAAAATATTTTTCTTCACCTTTTTAATAATTTTGAAACTATGTTGGATTTTATTTTAAAGGAATATAATGTTTTGGAAATGAAAATTGTTTTAATTGTATGTCTGGTCATTTATAGGGTGTCGTTAAATGGATATAACAACCCTACTCTTTGATACAAACATTAACTTGATTTATTACACAAAATTTCACTTAAGTAAACTCAAAGGATCGATAAGTATAGTGTCTCTGGAAATTAGGAATGTTACATTACAAAAAAACATAAAACACATCATCATTATTAAAAAATTATTTTACATGACCACTACATTACATGTACATAGCATTTCTTCGGATAACATGAGGACATGCATATGAAAAGGGTGATCTATAAATCTTAGTAAGGGAGTAAATAGGGTTTAAAATTAATAATTCAATACCTTTTAGGAAATTGGCATATTAATTGAGAATAAGAGAATGATGAACATAAAGGAATGATATAGCATGATTATCATAACAAGGAAGTGTGGAAACAAACATTAACATGATATTAGAAAGAGCCAAGGCTCATTGCACATGGAGCATGAGTAAATCCTAATTCCACATAATTTAGCATGAGTAAATCCTTATTTAACTTGAATTATAATGATTAAACCCACATTACACATTAGGTTTCATGATACTAATCATCACCCAATGAATTGAAGCACTATCAGGGTGAAGCCGTCATAATCATTTCATTTCATTGATAAGTGTGGCACAAAGAAAATAACACATGGATTCATTAAACATCATAATTTATTCCACAAATAATAGATTGTTAGTACCTAAATTTATGTACTCAATCAATAAGTACATTTTTATAATGTTGAATACCCTTCATAGAGAAATGGTTAAGGTAATCACTTACAAGTTGATTTTGGCATGTAAATATTTGTGTAACTTTAGATGCATAATGACAAAAAATGGAAATCATAAAATGGGTTTATGAGAGGGAAATAGGTCTATAATCACATATAAATGAATTTGACATTAAGGGTCATGGAACATAATATCACAACACAATTAATGAAAATTATTTGCATAATATAAAATTATTTCATGAATGAAATTGAGAAGAGTGGATTTCGTTATAGAATCTCAGCATGGTAGTAGGGGTACACATGAAGAATTGATGATATGAAAATAAGAATATAATCATTAAAACATATGTATGGAAGTGTGGGGTAGAACAGAAATCATATCCAAAAATTTTTCATTGAATATAAAATGGTATAACGACATAAATAAATTTAGGAAAAAATTGAAAAAACAAGAAATCCCTTACATGGAAGTGTGATCCCATTTGCTAAGGAGGGGATTGATATAGGATTATTAGGAGGTTGGGTTGCCTAGGTAAGATTATGGAGATAGTAGGAAATATATGGTACATGATATAAGGGTTTTGAGTGAAGATATGTGGGATTTTGATTTGGTATATATCAAAAAATGGGAATTATTTGTTATTTCGGTTTTGGACACTACACATTAAACAAAAAAGCAATCCCAGGTTTTTTGCCCATGGATTTTGATAACGTGGATTGGAACACATTATATTATAATTACAATGAACTAAAATATTAAAATATTAGGCTTTCTTATGTGGAGGTGAGTAACACTCTCATGGAAGTCGTTTTAAAAAGATAATATATTTTGTAATTCATGGAGGTTCCACTAAGGAAAAAAAATAAAAAATAATAAAATCACATTATTTTATAGTTAAAATATATTTTAGAAGAAAATAAATTTTATATTATTTTATTACATAACTATTGGGTCATTAGGATTTCATAAAATACGTTATATATTTAAACAATATTTAATTTTTACCTAAATATTTGATTGTCTGAGAAAATTATGAAAAATTCACCATTGCTTAATTTTGATGAATTAACTCCAAAAATAATATTCATTTTATCTACATAATTTTATAAATATGTTCATTTTATCTATTAAAATAATAACAGCCAATTATTGAAAATTCATAGGTTTTGACAAAAAGAGTTTTCAGACCATAATTAAAATTACAATTGTATTCATTAAAATTATACAATCATTTATATTTATTAAAAATTAATTTAGTAATAATATTTTATTAAAATATTATTTAATTAAAAAATTCAATAATTCATCAAAATAGATTTCTCAATTTATTTTGAATAGTAACTAAAAATAATATTTCATCTTTAATAATGACATACAACGTATAAATGATAAAATGAATGTATATTCACTATAAAAAATAATGCACATAATCATAGTGCAAGGGTATTGTTACATAACCCATTATAACACCTGCATACGACCTAAGTTGAAGGTGTGCGATGGTGACAAACTCTTGTGGAGGCTCAAATAACATCACACTGGTGGTAATCTCTATTAACATCCATTTCTCCTGTAGTGAGTTCCATTCAATATTAACATGTTGAATCTCTGAATTGGATTGGCGAAGAGTGATGCCCAGTGATGCTACCGCCTTTTTGAGCTCTGATAAATTGTATTTTTATGGAGTAATTCTACTGGATGAGGCAATCATTTTCTTTGACATTGTAAATTGTATTTGTTAAAGCCGTATATTGATACTAATCATGTGATCATTGTTCAATGGATTTATTATCAATAGTATCAATATATAATGGCATTTTAAAATAAAAAAACATAAAACCAAGAAGGCGTGTATGTTTTATTGAACTATTTTACATAATAAGGCATATAATTAGATCAATAGTAATTTTCATTAATAAAAGTTTGGGTCATTATAGTATTCCCCCGTTAATAAATTTTTCCCTCAAAATTTCAATTTTCAACACAAAAACAGAAGACGGTAACCCTTATAAATCACTTCCTCTGCTTCCCATGTTTCATCTTCAAACATGTAGTTTTACCACAACACCTTGATGAGGGTCATGATCTTATTTCATAGAACTATTTTCATAAGATATGAGATCTTCACCAGCTTCTCTTCATATGAGAGGTCCTTCTAAAATTATACCGTATCTATATTTAGTACATGCAATGGGTCAGGTATGTCTTTACTCAAGAGTGATACATGGAGTACATCATGTAATTGAGATAAGATCATTCGGCGTGCTTTTCGATAAACTAATAATCTAATGCGATGAAGGATCTCATAAGGGTCGATGTACCTTGGACTAAGATTTACCATATACAAAAATCCCATAACTCTTTTCCATGGAGATACGAATATGAATATCACATCCCCAAAGTCAAACTCTGTGTCTCATAAATGATTATCATCATAGATCTTTTTTCGACTCTGTGAATATTTAGTGTGTTGTTGGATGGTCTTAACCTTCTCTACAATTTCTTCATCCATTTTTTGACCCTTGGGTTTTCATTCCTAAACATCATCCCAGCATGTTGGTGTTCTTAACCTCTTCCATAAAGGGCTTAATAAGTATCAATTTGGATTATTGACTGTAAAATGTTACTTTAAGAGAACTCAACTAGTGGAAGATGTTGATCCTAGCCTCCTTTGAAGTTCATTGAGAATGCTCACAACATTTCATCATTTTATTAGATATTCCCCTTAGATTGGTCTTCATTTTAATGATGATAAGAAGTAGTGAAGTTCAGCTCAATATATAGAGCGTGTTGGAGACTCTCCCAGAACATAGAGGTGAATTATGGATCTTTTTTGGATAATATTGTTAGTGGTACTCCATGAAACCATACCACTTCTCTGTTGTAAATCCTTCCTAGTTGATCCAATGAGAAATCCACCCAAATTTCAAGGAAGTGTACAGAGTTGGTAAGGCGATCCACAACAACCCATATAGCATTGTTTCCATTTTGATGTTCTCAAATGTTGAGTGACAATGTCCCTGGTGATTTTTCCCATTTTTATATTTGTATGGGTAATGGTAGCATCATCCCCATAGACTTATTCTTATCATCCTTCACTTTCATATATACCAGTAACTTTTATGTATACTCTGTGATATCCTTCTTCTTGTTATACAACCACAAATTCACTCAGAGATATTGACACATATTTCTATTTCCTAGTTGATATGGTAAATTTAAACTACATGCATCTCCCAAAAGATCATTCTTTTACTTCATACTTGGTGGAATATATAGTCCTGACTGAAATCTTACAATTCATACTTCATTAAAATTGAACTATGAGGACTTCCCTTTTTTGATAGTTTCTGCATTGTTTTGAATTCACACATCATCCTTTTTAAAATATTATTACCATTACAAAAGGTATGGTTGATAAATTATTTTTGAATGGATTGATGATTTTCCCCTTTTTATGATTACTATGCCCATATTTATCAAATCTAAGAAGATTGGATCCATTTCCATTATCAACAATGATATAATTGATGGGTTATTTCTATATAGAGAATATTCCACCTTTTTCGCTTTCCCAAGGTGCTAATGGATTGAGTAGTCATAGTCTTTGATCAGATCAAACCATATTCATTGGGGTATATTCAATAATATCTATGTGAATATATACCTGAGGATTTTTTGATCCATGTATATTCCAAAATTATCCTTAAAGTGGTAATGTTGCCATTTTTTAAAGGGAATATAAATAAAACCAAGAATAGATCATTTTTTGGATTGTTCTTCTCATTGACATTAAATTTCCTTGAAGCATAGGCAATGACGTTGTCATTTTTTCATCAACACACAGCCCAGGGACTTCTTCGAAGCATCACTAAATACCACAAAAAGCTATCCACTTGTAGGTAGTGTATGAATAAGTGTAGTTACAGGCCCCCTTTTCAACTACTTGAATCAATATTTACATTCATCACTCCAAGAAAACATGATTCCCAACTGGGTTATCTTAGTAAGAGGGTTGGACAATCGTCAGATATTTCTCACATATTAGCGATAATATCCAGCTAACCCTGGGAAGCTATAGATATCCGTCACTGATGTTGTCCACAACCATCAATCAATCACATATATAATTGTGGGATCCATAGATATACCATTTTTGGTGTTGATATGACCCATGAATGAGACATCCTTCAACTAGAACTTACACTGGTTGTTCTTTTCAAAGAGCTCCTCCTTTCACAAGGTGTATTGTACAGTTCTTAGATTCTCCTAATTCTACTGCTTGTTTTTAGAGAATATTAGAATATCTTCTATAAATACTACCGCAAATTAGTCAAGGTAATCTCTAAAGACTCTATCCATCATGCCCATGAATATTCCTAGAGAATTTGTGAGTCATAAATTCATTACCTATATATTCACAGTGCACGTACCATGTAAAAAATGCAGTCTTAAAGATATACACTATACCCCCCTTACATTTTAATATCTCAACCAAAAATCCCCATTAGAGAAGTATTGATATCCATGTAGCTTATTTAACAAGTCATCAATTCATGTAAGATGATATATTTTCATTATCATGATTTTTTTGAGCAAACAATAACCAATGAAAAGGTGAATTAACCCATCCTTCTTTTGGACGAAGATGACTGGTGCACCCCATGGTGAAGCAATTGGGAGTATAATCCATTTATCTATATTCTCAAGTAATTGTCTCTTCACTTAATCATGCTCCACTATAACCATTCTATATAGAGTCTTGGATATTGTCAACACCCTAGGTATAAGATCAATTGAAAATTCAAAATCTCTTCCAGGAGAAAGACCATGAAATACCTCGGAAGCACTTCAACTAATTATCTCACAATAGGCATATCATAAAGGAAGGGTTTTTCCAAGAATAAATCATCTGATGAAGATACATGTGAAAATAGGGATGTAATATCTATGCTTTAGATGATGGTTCCAAGAAGGATTCATCATCATCTTTAAACTTGTACAGAATCGGGGGTCGACTGCCCATATGGAGAGTTATTTCCTTCTCACGATGATTTATGTAGGCTCTATATAAGAAAATACAATCCATGCCACAAATTTCTTCAAATTAATCCCGACATAGTATAAAAATTTTAAATGGGAAGTTAACTCTAAAAATTGTGATAGTGGTGGATTTATATACATGGGATGCAATGATTGCCCCATTTTCCATTCTCACAGACATATTTACTTCAATGATTTGTGGTGGTGTTGGGATTGTTCTACTAATCATTCAAGATATAAAAGAATTCGTTGAAACAGAATAAAAAATTATGTTCACTATTCATAAATGAATAATTAGCATACATGTCACCACTTATTTGTTGTGGTTTTCTTTGGTAGTAGCGATGGAAAAATCACTCCCTTTCCACCTTTAAAGTTAGTTGTTGCCTCCAAAAACAGTTGTTTTGGGGAGTTAGTTTGCAACGTGCCCTGGTTAATTATAGTTGACGCAATAAATAATGAATTGAGGGTCAAATAGATCATTCTTCTCCTTTGTAGTAGTAGTAGGTTTTTCTTGTCGACATTTAATAGCCAAGTGCCCTTATCTTTTGGAACTAAACAATTTCCTTTTCCCCTTTAGAAAATTTCTATTGTGCTTCATTCAACTCCTTTGGCAAGTGGGGTTTTGGAATTTAATAGCATCATTGTATTTATACATTGGACCACCATATATAATGTCTAATATCTTCTTATTATCCTCATGATTCACCAGAGATTCACCAATATCCATTCCGACATTGAGGGAACATTGGAAGATTTCCTCAAAGTAATCAATGTTTTGAATCACCAGTGCTTTCAGTAGGCTATGTTTTAGCCCTCCAAAGAAGCCATCAACCTTTCATTCAATGGTAATGACAAAGCCATAGGCATATCATGCAATACTTGTAAATTTTTTGTCTTACAAATCGATGGATTCATCATCTATTTGCTTGAGAGAAAGGAAATCCCTTTCAATATTAAGTTGGAGGGTGCATGGAAAATATTTGTCAAAAAATATTTTCTAGATGTCCTTCCATTATAACACCTAGATATCTTCCTCATGCATCATATTTTTGATCAATTTCCACTATTTATCATCCTCACCCACTATAAAACAATCATCCATAAGAATATTTTATTGTTATGAACCTATAATGATGCATAAGATCTTTTTATTGGAGTTGATCCATTTTTAGGAAATTTATGGATTAGATAATCAATTAAAAGTAGGAGGTCTTTGCCTTATTAATCTCTCAATTGTGGCTTGTTCATTCTTGGGGGGGGGGGGTTGGTCAATCCTATTGACCCATGATTCTATTGAAAACATGAGCTAACTGATAGAGTATTGTGACAATCATTCTAATTCACACTCCCATTTAATTTGGCATGTCATCAGAACAATCATCACATTGATCATCACATTAGTTGTTAGACCTAATCAACTTATTACAGGCCATTGGATGGAATAAAAAGAATTTTTGGTTTAACCCACAATGGGAAATCAATATAATAGAAGGGGAATCTAAAAAATTACATTTAGTTCATTAATAGATCAATTTATAGGCTTCAATCTATGTTATCCATGATTTACTTCCCTAATTATTTTATTAAGGGTTTTTTTAATTTATTTAAAAATGGTTCATAATAATCTTTTGAATTTACCAAAACATATCTCTTAGTAGTTTCTTAATGAAGAGTGATGCATGGACCATTTTTCTACAATAGTTCATGTTCGAGTCCATATAAAAGCGGTGTTTTCTGGTTTTACCCCTAGATACAACTATACTAGAGGAAACTCTACATATTTGATTCCAGAGAGGGATGTATGTTCATGTCATACCAGTTACTCTATACTCACAAAAAATTGAGGACTTTATTATTATGCTTTGTTTTATTCCTAATGAATTCACTATAGATTTCTAATCCATATTAAAACAAAACAAAATCTATCCTCTGTTACCAACTATAACAACATTTCTCTTTATTACACACTTTAACATTATTTATTACATAAAATTGCACTTAAGAAAAATCTAAGGATTAAGAGGTCTAGTGTCTTGGGAAAATAAGAACATTATATAATAACTAAGAACATAAAATATAACATCTTTTTTGAAAACATCTTTTACATGACCCTATCATTCATTCATACTTAGAATTGAAAGGGATACCCTAAGGATATGAATAAGAAAACGGTGAGATATAAAGCCCAATAATGGAGTAAACAAGGAATAAATTTAAGAATACAATAAATGTTATGAAACAGTAATATCAATAGATAATAAGAGAGACATTAACATAAAGGCATCATATAGCATGATTAGGACAACATGGAAGTTTGGAAACAACATTTTCCAAGATATTATCGTTAGCCAAGGCTCATTGCAGATAGAGAATGAGTAAAACCTCATTTCAATTTATTTAGAATTATTAAATGCTAATTTCTATTGAATTTAAATTAGTAAACCCTCATTTCACTAGATGTATCATGATACTAACCGTTACCCATTGCATTGGAGTGCTATCAGGGCACACCCTTTATAAACATTTCATTTCATGTATCAGTGTTCCCGATAGATCATCACACATGGATTCATTAAAAATTTAAATTTATTCCATGAATAATAGATTTGGAATACATAAATTTATGTCTCCAATCCATAGGTACATTTTCATAATGGTGAATACCATTGATAGATAATTTTTTGTGGAATTCACTTAAATTATGATTTTTTAAACGGAAATTTTGGTGTAACTTCGGCTACATAACATTTTCAAATGAAAATCATAGAAGGAGTTGATGAGAGAGAAAGTGGAATCTAATCACATATACATGAAATAGAGATTAAGGGGTTTTAGAACATAATATCCCAACATATTTAATTTAATTTATATGCATAATATAAAATATTTGTTTGAATATAAATGAGAAGAGAGAAATTCCTTACAAAATTGCATCATGGTAACAGATGTTCATGGGAGTAATTAATAAGAGGGAAATCTATCTATCATACATAAAAAATATGTAGGGTTGTATAGGGTAGGTGATAAATAACACCCATTCATTTCACATTGAAAATAAATGTTTATATCAACATTAAGAAATTTTGATAGAAATGAGAAAGGAAGGAATCCCTTACACGGAAGTGTGACCCCAAAGGCTTGGGATGGGATTTAGAGAGGATTTTTGGGAGTTTGGGGTGACTTGGGAGGATTATAGAGAGATTAGGAAAGGTTACAGACGTTATAAAAGAGTTTTATGTGCAGATAACTGGGATATTGAGGGGGATTATATAAGAAAAGTGAGGGAATTCCTTATTATTTAGGTTTTGGACACTACTAATTAAACTAATCAAAACGAAAAACAATATTGTGCTTTTTGTCCATGATTTTTTCTAATGTGTAGTTTAAAACATTATTTTACAATGCAATGGTCTAAATTATTTAAATATTTTTCTTGATTATGTGGAGGTCATTCACACACTCAAGGAAATTATTTTAAAAAGATAAAATATTTTCTATCTCTTGGAGGTCCAATTAAAAAAATATAAACAAATCAAACAAAATATAACATTATTTTAAATTTAAAACATATATTGGACGAATATAACTTATATTGAATTTTATTACATCACAATTGGGTCATTATGATGTCACAAAACACATTATATATATAAATGTTCTTTAATTTTTACCCTAACATTCGACTGTCTTTGAAAATTAGGAAGAATTCACAGTTTGATAATTTAGACACCCTGATTCAAAAAATAATATTAATTTTATCTTAATAGTGTTCTAAATATATTAATTTTTTCTTTTCCAATAAAAACGTACATTTATTGAATGTTCTTGGTTTTGACAATGGCGGTTTTTAATCCTTACTAAAAATTAAAATAGTATTCATAAAAATTATACAATAAATTTTATTAAATAAAATTTAAAATTGTAATAATAATTTTTTTAAAATTTTATTTAATTAAAGAATCGATTAATTGATTTAAATATATTTTCAATTGAATTTCAATATTAACTAAAATTACTATTTTTTCATTAAAATACACATACAATGTAACAATGATAAAATGAATGTATATTCACTATTAAAAAATAATACACATAATCATAGTGCCAGGGACATGTTACATAACCCCTTATAACACATGCATAAGCTCTAAGGTTAAGGTGTGCGATGTGGACATACTCTTGGGGTGGCTCAGATAACAACCCTCATGTGGCAATCTCTCTTAACTTCCACTTCTCCCATAGGTTATTCTACTCAAGCTTACTATGTTGAAGCTATGCTAGGGTTTGTTCAAGAGGGAATCCTAGTGACACTACCTCCGTTCTATTCTCTAAAAAATTGTCCATTTTTCAGAAATTATACTGTATGCGACCATTGCTTCCTTTGCGTGAGTAAATTTTATTTGTTCTACCCCTATATTTATACTAATCATACGATGACTATTCGATGACTATATTTTCAATTGTAACAATTCTTAATGATATTTTAAAATCTAAATAACTTAATTCCAAGGCTATTTGAAAGTTTTATATAACCATTTTATATAATATGACATTTAATTATATCATGAGAACTTTCACTAATAAAAGTTTGTATCATTACAATGGTGGAATACCCATGGGTACACAAAGCGAATACATTTTTGTGTAACCAAATGAAGATGTAATCTTAATGTGTTGGTTACATTGTACCTTGGTTTCTAAAATGGTGTGTTGGTTCCATTTGGTGCTTTCTAAACATATTTTCATGTGTGATTTCAAAAGAGATGACTCATTTTTTAATTCATAAAGAACAATTGGTTTTTAAATGGAATGGATGCCTATTTATCATCATTAAGGGTATAGTGTATTTTCATCATTTTTTGAAATAAAAGTTGGATTTGGAAAGAGTAAAGGCATTTTTTCAAAATGAGATGTGTTTTGTGTGGGTGTATAGAACTTAAGGCCTTGCTTGGAATTTAAAATGTAAAAGTATTTTTTGATGTGTGTTGGTAAAGGTTTTTTTAATGTTTTTGGAAAAATGATTTTGGATGTGATAGATAAATCCACATATGTGATGTCTATGTTTGGGGTAGGCAAGTGCAGTGGTGGAAGGTAAGGTGAGTCATGCATGTGAGGGCCTCCCACATACATATTTTATTATTACAATGGGTTCCTAAGCGTGTTATCGGGGATCGAGTTACAATTGATAACCAACCACGATTAGATGAGTTATTATCCCCTGGATTATTGATATGATAGGTGGGATGTGCCACTCGATTAGCTAGTTGAGGGTGGCTAGTTACATATAGAATTAGGGGCTTCACCATAAACTGACAAGTGGTTATGAACCAAGTATGTCTAGGGGTATTCTAGGGACGTTTAGGATCACCCATGTTTACCTTCTATTTCTAGTTGATTTTTTTGTGTTCTTATGCCCTTAGTTTTCCATGCACCTATTTTTGCGCATTTATTTTTTAGTATACCACTATATAATTTGGTTTGGAATATGTTTTTAAAATGGGAATATAATATTATGAAAATGGATTTTTTTTGTATGTTCATTTCTAAAAATTAAAAGTTGAGTTTGTTTTATAATATTAGAAAAACATTTTTTTGTAATTGTATTTTTAAACTATCGTTAATGGGAGGTTTTAATGAATAGAAAATACATGGATTCTTTGGTTATATTTGGTATTCCCTCAAAGAATATTACTGATCATGCATACACTATTTTTTAGTTTCAAGGACCGTATTTTGGATCACTCTTCGAGGGAGTGTGGTTTTATGTTCCGTGGTGACCCATGACATCACTTGAGATATCTTTCACTGCTTAGTTAATTTTTTAATTCGTACTTATAGTTTTTTCAGATTATTTAATTTTTTATCTATTTATTTGGGATAAAATGTTCCCAACATCTTTATTTTCTCCCCATACAATAGTTTCTAGATTTTAGGGATTGGGAATTCCCTTCAGGGAATGCTGCAGATTGGATCGGTTGACAGGTTCAGGGTTGACCCAGGTTGATTCATGGCATATTGGATTGATTGATTTGGAGTAATTAATTGATGAATTAATTAGGGTATATTTAATTGATTTAGATGGACCAAATAATTAATTAATTAATTGTGATATTTAATTGATTTATTTGGAATATTTTATATGATGAATTAATTATTTGAATTTATATCATTTAGAATTTTATTATTAAATTATGGAATTAAATAATAAAATTTATGTGAATAATTAATTGGAAAATTAATTGAAGTATTACAATGTCAATAAATAATTTTCAAATTATTTAATGATTACATGAATAATTAATTGGTTAATTAATTGAAGGAATTTAATGTGATTAATTAATTGATTTAATTGATTAATTGAATTGATGCTAACAATTTATTATGGAATTAATTAATAGAATTGAAAGTAATAATTAATTTCTGATGTAATTGATGTGATTAAAGGTTATTGATAAATTGTGGAATTGATTAATACACATGATTTGGATTTATCAAATAGAGAAAAAATTAATGGATGTGATGTAATAATTTTTTAGTCGGATTAATTAATTAGTGAATTAATTAATTGGGATTGTTCTGGTGATGATATTGAATGAGTTAGATTAATGAATTTGTGAATTTATTAAAGTGTAATGTTGATTTGATATGGTTTAATGTGGATAATATAATTTGTGAATTAATAAATGTTGTTGATGTGATTAGTTAATTTTTTTAATTAAGAAAACTTATTGACTTGATTATTTATTTGTTAAATTTCCTAATTTAATTTATTTTCTTAATCAATTTTAAAATTAATTAATGTAATTTATGTGATTAGTTAATTATTGAATAAAATATTGGATTTGATGTTATTAATTAATTTTAGAAGAAATTAATTTTTGATTTAATGTGATTAATTAATTGTTGAATTATTTAATTTTATTGATATGGTTAGTTAAATGTCCAATTAATTAATTTAATTTCAATAATTAGTGAATTGTTGAATTAAATATAGAAATTGATGTGATTCATTAATTTTTTAATTAATATATTTTATTTATGTGATTAATTAATTATTAAATTCATTAATATTATCGATGTGGTCATTTTATAGTAGAATTAACTAATATAATTGAAGAGGATAATTAAATTTTTAAATAATTATGTGTGGATGAATAGTAAAATTGCCTTTCAAATTTGATGTTATGAATGGTAACATGATGATTTAGTTTTGAAATATGTAATGGGAACATGGTCATTTAATTGTATAAAGTATGAATGGTAACATGGGCATTCATATATGAATAAAATAATAGGAATGCATACATTATAATTTCTAAGATATAAAGGGTAACATGGGAGTTCAATTTTGAATTAAATAATGGTAAAAATGACATTATATGATTTTATAAACCTCGATCATAAATCGGTCTCTGACATGAGCTGAAGTAGGTATTGAGGTACAGGATCCAACTGGAACCCATGAGGTTATGTGGTGAAATAAAGAATATTTGATAATGTGACAACTGTTGATTTATGAAATTTTATTTATTCTTTATACAACTGCATACACTATTATTTTACTAGATATTATTTTAGACGACATTGGTGGTGGCCTACTATTTTGTCATCACATCGCCGCTCAGGTTTCCTAAATAGGATCCAAATTGATTACATGATTGCTAGAAACGTTAAGGGAAACTCCATGTGTTATACGACCTAATTGGGATGGATGATAGTTGAGGGAACTATACGTGGTTTGGGAGTATCTTGGTAGTTTTTAGTGTCACTACTTTTGAGTTTCATTTTGACAGTAGCCACGTACATTTCCATGGTATATCAACTATACAATATGGATATTGTACTTCCATTTTAGTCACATTGTTTTACTGGTTTGGTTATGTAATTAGTTATATCTTTTTTTTATTCTTATTTATCTCCACTATTTTTATAATTTTTTAATGAGGGTATATTCCCCCATGATCAATAATAGAACCTCGCTATTAGTCCACACCTTCTAACAGACGGGGAGGCATTCTTAAAGTCCTGTCACTGACTATCTCTGGGCCTCAACATGTGGAACCAAAATAGGGATGTTAAAAAGTGGTATCAAATGTGTTTTTATATTGATTTTATTTTGTCTTTTTATTTTGGAAGGATACATAGGAGACAATGAAGAGTTAGGCCTTGGTTATGAGCTCATTCATCGTAGTAGTTAACCCTTGTACATGGGAGAACATATGATACCCAAGGAAGAAATCGTTGTTGTTGTTGTTTTGAATTATATTAGAAAATTATTTCACCAAGAGTGGCACACTTATGGTGTGATGTGATTTTGTTTTTTGATATTTTATTATAATTTAATCATTACCATTTATGGCATGAGGTTTGAGTTTCCATGCATCATTCTAGGAACTATAGATTATTTTAACATGCATCATTTTATCAACATACGTGAAAACAGGTTTTGGGTAAGTTGTTGAATATGAATTTTTTTCTTTATTGTGAAATAGAATTTAAGGTGTTCCAATAATAATGATTCTAAAGTGAAACCTGATGAGAATAAAAGGGTTTTTTAAGAGAAACATGAATCTGGGATTTTTTTACCCCTATTAACCCAAACCAATGTTTATAATGGTTAAGGTTAGAGATAACATCTAAGTTTTGATCATGGTGTAGGGTTTGGGATAAGTGATGCCCAAGGTGGGGGTGGTCACTTGGTTGAGATTTTGGTAAAAGAGGCTAGTATTATTCGATCACAATTTGGGTTTACTTCATACATTATAAGATCATTCCCAATATTTAGAAATCATATTGGGTGTAGAAAGAGAGAATTGGTTATACTCCAAGATACATAATGATTTTTTGTGGGGTAAAGGGCATTATGGAAGGTTATTCCATTAGAGAATGTTAAAGGTGAAACAATGTGGTGGATGTTGAACTGATGGAAGTATCATGTTGAGGTTTGTAAAGAGTTTTCATGTGTATAAATTCTAAGGGTTCAATTCGTGGAATCTAAGACTGGGTGATGGGTAATGTTTTGGGTAATATGATTGACTGAGGATGAGATGTCTGTTCCCACTTCATGGGCTCTATAAGGGAGGGGCTGTGATCCTCGGTAGTATATAATTTATTGAGGAATGAGATGAAAAAACACAATTAATGTATTGATATATGTGTTAGTATAAGATTCTTGAATAAATACCTTAGATTAGAAGTGGTGTCATAAAAATTTCGATGAGGAACCTGTAAGGTGAATGTTTGAATTCCTTAGGGAAAAGCTAGGTGGGCCTTGGAGGTGGTTGATGTATGTACTTTATAAGTGGTATTTATGGAATGGATATGTTCTAATTATGGATAGAGTATTTGTGGTTATTTGGAATGGAATTTTGAGAAACATGTCTATAATGTTGTGGATGTTGATCTGGAGATACATTTATCCTTTTAGGGGATTCTAATATATGTGTTGGATCATTGGAAGAAAGATTTTTGGGGAATGATTGTGCTAATAATTCATGTATTATAGAAGCAAGTATGCATTCTGGAGAAATCATGGGATAAAGAATAATATATGAGGATATAGTGGGCTAATAGTTTTTACTCAGAATCTTGGATATTCTTGGTAGTAATGCTCCATGGTGAGTTGTTATAAGGTGGGGATATTGTAAGATCCTGAATATTTATAGATATATCATGGGAATGTCTATAGGTTATAATTTCCCTTGTGTTGATTAAAAATTTTTTGTTATTAATTAGGGGGTTTGGGTGAAAATTTGAATATTGGAAGGAAGTGGGAAAGTGCACATTTGCCACATGATTTTCCCAAACTCTGCTTCCAGCCTCGCAAACTATGTCAACCCATGTATAGGGGATTCACATGACTATAATATAGCTTTTCCAAAAAGTTAAAAGAAAAAAGAAGAAACTATACACCCCCTAGAGGAAGCACAATGATAAGGTGCATGGTTAGGAAAACTATCTGCCTCTTCCTAGAAATTCATGAATGGGATTTAATTAACATGAAAATTAGTTTTTAAAGCTCTTGAACAAACCATACTAACCCCTAATTGGTTCTAGTTTATCCATATGCTATATTTCATTATTTTGTGCACTTTTAGATATATTCCAAATCTTTCTATCTTCCACTCATTGTGAATCAACGAGATGATTGAACCTATGCACCTCCATGAGTATGTCGTTTCTCCCTGATTGTTCTCCCTCTCCAATTATATCTCTACATCTCATCCTCCATGATAAATGATGTATTTTTATCTTTTGATGGTTATAGATATAGATCTAGGTGTATTATATCATTATTTATTTAATAGTGGATTTAGGATTTGTAAATACATCTAGTTCTTCGATGCATACTTTATTGATTAATTTCAATTGGGGGATGTCTATTATTGAGTGTTCTTCATCTATTTTGAGGTAGAATGTTTATAATTCAAATCCTATAGTAATAAGATAAATTTTTTATATTTAGTTGAATAATTTCTATTAATTGTTTAGAAATTTCATGCATGGTAAAATTAATTAATTTAGTGAAATAGTTAATTGAAGGTAATATTCAAGTTGTTGATATTGGGATTATATATTTTCAATAACTTATTATTGAAACAATTATGAGATATTATGATTGAATTAGATAATTAATTGTCTAATTAGTTAAGAGATATTGAATTTATATTTTGGGAAAATTAATTTTTTTATTAATTATCATAATATTTAATTGATAGAGTTGTAACAATTAATTGAAGAATTAATTAGGGATATTGAATTAATTTAGTTTGAACAAATAGTTGATTAATTAATTGGGGATATTGAATTATTTTTGTATGTAAAAATAATTTTTTAATTAATTTGGGATATTGTTTTGATTGTGGTGGAACATATTGATGAATTAGTTAGGGATGTTGAATTAATTGAGTTGGAAGACTTAACTAAATAATTAATTGGGTATATTGAATCAATTGATTTGGAATAATTAATCGATGAATTAATTTTGGATTTTGAAATGATTGAGTTGTAAAAATTAATTAATGAATTAATTAGGTATATTTATTCGATGGAGTTCGAACAATTAATAGATTAGTTAATTTGGAATATTGAATTGATTGGGTTGTATCGATTAATTAATGTATTAATTTGTGATATTGAATTTATTTAGACGGAATGAATAATTGATAAATTAATTTGGGGTATGGACTTCATAGTTTTGTATCAATTAATTGATGAATTATTTTGTGAAAATGAATTGATTGAGTTGGAAATATTAATTGACGAATTAATTGGGTATATTGAATTGATTGAGTTGGAATAATAAATTCATTAATTAATTGAGGATATGGAATTGATTGAGATATAACAATTAGTTGACTAATTAATTTGATATATAATTAATTTATTTAGAATAAATAATTGAATAATTAATTATGGGAATCTTCTTATAGTTAATTTTATTAATTAATTATTGAATTAATTAGTGCAATTGATGTGAATAATTTATTGGAGAATTAATTAAAGGAATTAAATGTGATTAATAAATTGAGAAATTAATTAATGCAATTGACATGAAAAATTAAGAAGTGAACTAATTAAAAGAATTTATTGTGATTTATTTACTTATTGAAATAATTAATGGAATTAACATGAAAAATTAATTAGTGGTTTAATTTATGTGATTTAATATAATTAATTAATTGGTTAATTAATTAATGGATGTAATGTAATGTAATGATTTTTTAGTTGGAATAAATAATTTTTTATTTAATTTAGGGGGATTTTTTTTTGAAAAATTAAATAAGATAGAATAATTAGTGAATTAATTAAATAATGAGTATTTTTTGTTTATATAATTGAAAATTGATTAATTATCTATTTAACAAATTAATGTTTTTTATGTGATTAGTTACTTGTTGATTTAAATAATTTTTTTGATGTGACTCATAAATTTTTAAAATAACTAATGGAATTGACGTACTTAATTAATTATATAATTAATTAATATATTTAATTTAATTAATTAATCATTGTTAACTAATGTAATTAAGGTCTGTAATAAATTGCTGAATTAATTAATGTTATTTATGTGATAAGTTAATTATTCAATTAACAAATTGAATTGATGTGATTAATTAATTATGGAATTAATTGATATTATTGATGTGAAAAATTAATTTTTGTATTAATTAAAAGTATTGATGTGATTAGATAATTGTATTATTAAAAAATTGATTTCGTTAATTAATTTTAGAATTAATTAATGTTTATTGATGTAATTAATTAATTGTTGAATTAATTAATGTTATTAAAGTGATTAATTTATTTTGTTTTTATCTAATGGAATTGACGTGGATAATTATTTTTTGAATTAATTATATATTGATGAACGATAAAATTGTTATTCAATTGTAATGTTATAAATGGTAACACGGTCATTTAGTTGTAAACTAAAAAATGGGAACACGAGCTTTCAATTGTATAAAGTATGAATGGTAACATCGGTATTAAAGTGTAAAAAAATAGTCGGAACAAGGTCATACAATTGTGTGAAGTGTTAATGATATCATGGAAAATCATGTATGAATTAAAGAATGGTAATAATGACATTTTGAGATATGATAACCATCAAACAAACTTCGGGCTCTCACATGAGATGAAGCAAGTATCAAGGTATGACTCTTTATGGGAACCTGGTGGTTTTGTGGTGAAATAAAGTATAGTAATTATTATGATATCTGATTATTTATGTATTTTGATTTATTCATTACAAAAGTATATACACTATTATTAGACTGGATATTTTTTTGATGTCGTTTGGGGTATCCTACTGAGTTGTACTCAAACCCTACTGGGGCATCCTGATCAGTGCCCGATTAGATTACATGATTGCAAAACAGGCTAATGGAAATGGCCCTCTAATAGATATCTGAGTTGGTATGAAACACAGATGAGGTAAATGGATGTGGATTAGGGCTTTCCTGGGATTTTCTAGTTTCTTTACTTTTGAGTTAAAATTTGACACAATGAATATACATTAGCATGGCATATCTATTTTTTAGTTATGATATTGTATTTCAGTTTTGGTAACCTTTTGGTACATGTTAGGTATTTTTATTAGCTCATTCATTTTGTGGATATAATTTATTTTTGGGGTTTTTATAGATTCAAAAAGAGGGTATTGTCTCCCCATGATCAACAATAGTCTACGGTTTCATGTTAACAACCTCTAGTATATGGGGATGAATTCTTGAGTTCATGTTACAGACCATCTCAGGGAACCGGCTTGTGGATCCTAGGCTAGGATGTAATTATTAGTCTCTATAAAATACAATTGGAGCCTATTGAGATAAGGTCATAATTCTGTTCATCTATTAATAATTGGGATGAAAAATTATGGCCATAAAACATAGTTTTAACCCCAATTAACCTGATTTACCCATTACCGATGTGATAAATTTTACCGCGTTATAATTGATATTAAAAAAATTAAAAGGGGTATATTTCAAAAATGTGAAACTCATGATTACATGTATTAAATCCATTTTATTAAATATTACACCAATTAATGGAATAAGTTAATTTTTAGATAAGTGTATAAAACATGATACAAAATACTTTTTTAAAAATATAGTTTTTAAACATAAAACTATATTTATTCCAATCCAAATCCTAGAAAAAATGTTACTTAAATGATAATGAATTTTATTTAACATATTATTTTTTAATTTCATTAATATAATTTTCTATTAGTTTTAAATATTATTTTATTAATATGAAAATAAATTGGGTACATAAAAATTGTTTTTAAAGAAATTCATTTATACTTATAAAAATATTTGCCTAAAATTTTAAAAAATATAAGTGAATAAAATGGAAAAATTTATTTTATTTAAAATATAAGAGAACTTAATTTTCTTTGAAAACATTTTAAAACAAAATAGAAATTTATACATGCATAAATAAAAAAGGGTTTTCAATAAAAATCTTTATTTTTTAATATTCACTAAAAATATATATCTTTGAAAAATTATAATAATTTAAACATAAGATAATTTTAGTATTTTGATTTCAAATATTATGTTATATTTTTAAAATTTATAAAACGTATAGATATTACTTAAAATATTTTCACAAAAAAATCAATAAAAATCCTTTTCAATGAAAACACATTTTTGAAGAATAAAATACCATTATTAAAATAAGATTGATTATTACTAATTATTTATCAATAAATTTATATATATTTAAAAAATTAGTTATTCCAATTAATAGACACTAATTTAACATCTATCTTATATTGGTCAAATAAAAATAATTTCATAATATAACGTGTTTTTTTAACTCAGTGTCGCATGTAAAACAAGCTTTTAAAGAAAATATATATATTTGACAAATATATATTTCATTAAATATCAAGGTTTCATATTCTACCAACCTTAAATAAATTACTCTTAAATTAATCGCAGTATTACAGAAAAACTACGATTTATTTGATTTATTACATCCTCGGTTTTCAAGGGAGCTTCTTCAAATATTTGATTTCCATAGAGAACATTCATCAGAAGAGTGGTCTTGTCCAATAAATCATTATCTCTTGGATCCAAGATTTATTTTGGGTTTTCCTCATAATAAATATCATATTCTAGTTTCACTACCCCTAATTTTAGTACGTTTTATTTTCCAATTATATACTTTTTTAGGATAGATACATGAACCCCTCATGATATGGCGAGAGTTTCTTTGGAAAAACCAAGTGATAAGATACCATCCATACAAAATTAATAATCTAGAAAGGGATGATATACCTTGGTGTCATCCATCCATTATTTTCAAATATAATAACCTCCTTCCATGTAGAAAATCATAGGAAAAATTCCACACAATGTTGAAATTATAAACCACACTATTGATTGTCATCATAACATTTCTACATACCTTGAGCTATCCTAATGTTCTATGGATTGGATCTAACATTCTCTATATTTTACACAACTATAACATATCCCAATATATTTATCCTCAAATATTTTCCATTATTTAATCATTTATTAACTTCTACAAATTCTCTTACTCCATGAAATGAATTTTCAAAATTAATTTTTTCATTCCCATATAAATAAAATTAACATTTCATGAATCATTAGATCCGTGATTCATTCATTCTGCCTCTAAATATTTACCAAAAACAAAAAGGTAATTAAACTATATCCAAAAAATGGTAAACCTTATCCATTCAACAAATAGATACCTAGGAATCTCCTTCAAAATTTGACTGACCAAAATATAATCCCTATGACTAGAATTATTATATATCATACCCTTCCTTTATCAACATAAATATCATATTGAAATAATTATAATCACTCCAAAATTATAATAAAAAAATTAATATTAAAAAATAAATTCCAATGATGATGTCACAATTTAATAATATATACTTCCAAAATATAATTCACCTTTATTTTCTTAAATAATCTCCTTTCATAACCAAAAACATTTTTTCGGAGTCACAGTTAATCTATAAACTAATAGATGATCATAAGATTATTTGGAATATGAAATGTGATTTCTTTATAATAGAATATATGTACGGGGAGATAATAAATTATCATAATTATAAAATCAGTAAAGTATTAAAAATAATATTTTCATATGGAGCACTCATACAAACAGCATCAGGAAATCTCCATCACTAGAGTGAAGGAAAAATATACCTGAAATATCTTGATTCACTTCAACTATTGTGATTTAATAATGTACTCGTTATCCTTTGATAGTGGAGTATTTTTGTCTTATTACCCTTATTATCCAATATATTAGTTAATTGATTCACATAATTCCTAAACTATATTTATTTATAAAACTATATTGTGGGTGGTACATTTTGTGGATCTTTCTCTCTATTTAAAACATTATCATACTACCTCCCTTCAAATTATAATTAGATTTACTAATTAATTTCATTTCCTCAATTTAAAAATTCATTAGATACCTTAAGATATTTTCCCCAATGTTTTCCCCAAACTTTTAGTATAAACGAATTATTAACTAATACTCTTGTAATTGTTTTACAATTTCCATTGAATTAAATCCTTCTATTCATATTGAAGCCTTGTTATTTATGTGTAACTCTAATTTACACCTCAACATTGTTGGAAAATTGAATCTTTTCATCATATACTTCAAACTATGATATAGATAGTTCCATTAATAGACATCTTTTATTCCGCTGATGAATTGATAAACCATACATTAATGTTGGATGATAATACAAAAATCATTCCATAAAATTCTAGAAATTTTACCTCATAGGTAATTATAGATTCATCATCCTTTGTATTTATATATCAAAATTCTATATCCATATCCATTAAAATTATATGAGGATTTTGATTATTAAAATATATTTTCTTAAACTCATCCCACTTTATGTTATAAATTTCATCATGTTGACTGATGTTCTTGATAAGAGTACTATATTTATTTGTTTCTCCTTCAAAATGATGTCCATTTCAAATTACCATTTCATGTTCCAAACATTAGAGGATGAAAAATAACTTTTTATTTGTATGGATCCATTTCTAAACAACTACTCGATCAAAGGAACCTCAAATAGATGGTATGTGTTACCTTATAAAGGAGTCAACCAAATTTTTTTCTATCTCAGTCTCATTTGGATGTTCATCATGATTCATGACATGTGAATTCAGTTTGAGAAAAAAAAGATTTCTCTTCCAATATCTAATTATATTTCATTTCTCAAGAATTAAATAATTTTTTTTCAATTACATTCATCAATATCATGATTTCTTTAGTTTCTATCCCTTGAAAAAAACCAAAAGGCTTAGTGTGATAGACAATAATCATTATGGAAGACAACATAATCCTGATAAATCATTACATTCATATCTAAATCGAGGATCTTTCATTTATCATACAAAATTTGTAACCAATATTATTTATGATCATAACAAAAAATTTATTTTGTCCTATACATATTCTTATCCCTTGTATTCTCACTAAAGTTATCTCATCCATGTTTCTAATGGAAAACTAACATTTCTATGATGTGAACTATAGTGACTGAAAATATTCATACACATATATCACTTATTAATTTATTAAAATTTATTACAAAAAATAATGATCAATTCCATCATTTTATTTGTCCAGTTCTTTTGTAAATAAGGAGATATAAACAAATAGTTTATAATTGATCTACATTATCTCCCACAATGTTCATAATGACTATGACCATTATAAAACATGTCAAACATAAAAAAATCATAATCTATAGAAAGAAAACATAAGAAAGGATTACCTCATATGCTCAGTTAGTGTATATAATGTTAGTATTATTGATCCCTTGATAAAAACATAAACATAAGGTTATGAAAAAATGAACAAGGAATTTGAAAATCATATAGTTTATATTATTGCTCATAATCTTGTGTCACAGAATAAAATAGGGATGTTGATAAGACTTGGATATTAATGGAATCAATGAACATGATAAATGAGATCATAACATTATAATATACCTAAGCATATGGAATACACATTAGAATAGAAAATCTATTCCATGGTAGTCAAGGATAATATCCAAGGAAGACATAGTGGAATAGGTTCACTCCGAAAACTTTCATAATGGAAAACTCCATTATTCAAAATAAGTTTATTCCATATTTTAGTCTTGTTTATCTCATGATATGTAATTAATTAACTATAATATTGGTGGGAGATACAATCCCCACCAGTCCATAATATAAACATGACCGTCGTCCTTTTTAATAATGTAACCACCATTTATGGTTATTAATTTAACATATTTCTTAATTTCAATATAACCAACATTACATAATAAATCAATACATATGATTGTCATGGGATCATAAAACATACCTCATACAATCACATCATAACCCATGATAATAAAATTGCATATATAAACATTGCATATATTCAATATAGTATAAAAAATTGAATATAAATGGGTTTAATCAAAATATCAACATAAACATTAATCATCTAGGTAATGAGTAAGAATTGAATCAATGGTTCATATCCCTATTTCAGAGTACTACACACGGAAATATGTTTTAATATATGAAAATTTCTTTGAAATATCATATAATTATTTAATTAAGAAAATAACCTTCATATTTTAAAATATATTTTTTAAAAATAAAAATTCATCCAAAATATTGATGAAAATGATTTCGTTGAAAATAACCATAGGTAATTTTAATCTAATATTCAAAAATTCAGCTATCATCAGGGTTGTAAATTTCATTTATTTTTATAAATTAAAAGTAAACATTCCATTAAATTTTTTGGAAATATGTCCATAAAATACATTATTCCGAAAATGATAAGAATATTCCTTTTAATCCAATTTTTAAGAAATAATAAATGTGACCATATAAATTTAATAATAATAGAAAATACCTTCTTCAAAAAAAATTAGAAAATAATGATATATAATAAATATTAATTTTAGTCGAAGAGGGAAATATAGTCATTTTTCTTATAAAATATATTTCTGGAATTTTGAGTACTTTTAGTGAGAAATGAATAGAAAAAATGATATTTCAAGAAATAACCTATTTGGAATAAAAATAATGTGCTTCATGAGAGTTTTATCAAAATATTTCAATATTACAAATATATTCATAAATAATACAAAAATGAAATCTGATTGTAACATAATACCATTACCACTTTGGTAACATTTGAATGTTAGGCCCCATTAATGAAATAACCTTTTATGGATATGTATATCACTTATGTTTCATGATATGAATCATAAATTGAATTCATGGGCATTATATACACCACAAAAAAAATTTGTTGGGCATAAGGCATGTGTCCATTAGAAATAAATGTGACATTAAAATCCCTTACCTTAGGCCTGACTTTTTTCCTACAAGTTGGAACCTGGTCGTATTTGAAATATATCCTTTAGATGTCTTGTTAATGGGTATAGGGTTGGTATTTTGTTTATAAAATAAACTCTATAATATTTATTGGGGTGTGAAGAAGAGAATTGTATAATATTGCGTTAAGCTAGAAGGCTTAATCTACTACAAAGAAGAGAAAGGAGGGGAGAACATTCAAAATTGAGGGGAGGGTCCCTCTTGTATTTGCTTAAAATATAAAATTAATATAAATTAATTTTTATTACCAAGTGTATTAAAATTGAAGACATTATAATTGACGATGAGTATTATTTGAAATCCACAGAGCCAACAAATTTTAGAAAATTTGGATTCACAATTTTATGCTTATTGTTTTAAAACTTTGGTTAACCCATTTCAAAATTACATCAAAATAAACTTCTTATGCATTGTAAGGGTTAAAAGAAATCACTATAAAATCACATAAGATTCATAAATGGAACATGAATGATTCATATAACCATATATTTTTCATTTTTCTGACTTTAATATTTTATAAATTTTATATCATTTAATCACATATTATTAATTATAAAAAATCATTATTTTATATATTCAAACTATTCATTTAATTAGATATTAAACACATCTAGACAAAAGGGTATATAGAAAATAATTCATTAAAATCACCCTAATATGTCATATATATCTTTAAAAAATTTCATATGAAACATTTTTTAATTATATTAATTTTATTATTTTTAAATAAAAGTTATTTTATTTTTTGTTAATTCAATATGTTATGTATTACTGTTGCACAAGCATTTAATAAAACAATATTATTTAAAAAAATGAAAATAAATTTATATCAATAAAATAACTCAATTAATCTATAAATGGAATTTTATATTCATTCATAATTTACTTCTATCCATATATGGATATTAAATAGATATTAAAATCTATGAGGGTTCCATATTGTGACATTCTTTTCTAACAAAAGATTATTGGTCACCTTCATGGATATGATTCTATGAAACAATTAATTTTGAATACAAATGTTTTAAGGGTCTAATTGCAGTCTTTTAATAAATATAGTTATGAACAATTACCATTTTATAACATAGTTTTAACCTATAATAACCTAATTTACCCTTTACTAAGGTGATAAATAATACTGATGTAACTATTCATATTTACCAAAAATTAAAATCTCTATATCTAGGAAATTTTATCATAATAATTCCATATATTGAATTTATTTTATAAAATTAAATAAAAAAACTTTTAGGAAATTCATTTTAAAATTGTTTTAAAATTACTGCAAAAACCTCTTTTAGAAAAAGTCACCTTTAATGTATAAATTTAGATTTATTATTATCTCATTTCTAAAAAATATTCAATTACTTTTTAATTTTTTTTATTAATATATAATATATATATATCTCATTAAAATCATTCACCCTTAGTGATTACTTTAAATTATGAAAATATAATTACATTGTTTTCAGAAAGTGTTTTTCATAAAATTACTTTTTAAGTATAACAATGTTTTTATTCCAAATAAAAAAATTGATTCTAATGAACATAATTAGATTATATAAAATATAGTAAATATAATATAACATTTAATATATTTCAAAAAATAAATTTTTTTACATGTGTCAGATAGAAATATTGTTTTAAATAAAAAGTTGTGTTTTTCAATATTCACTGGGAAATATTTTTTTCAAAAAAATTATAAATAACACACCCTGGAATATTTTTAACATGATTATTTATAATTTTATATTAATTTACAAAAATTTAAAAAGGATTTATAAATTATTCATAACATTTGTCACAAAATCAAAAAAAAATTATTTTTGGAGAAAATATATTTTTTAAAAATAAAAAAAAACATTTCTGAAAATTGAGAAATTTTTAAATAAAATTTATAAATATATTTTTATATATTTCATAAATAATATAATCCTATTCATACCTTCAAATTTAATATTAAAGAAATAAAGGTCGCATAATAATATTTTTGTTATATATCGTTGTTCGTTTTGACCAAGTGTTATGTGTAACACAAGCTCTCATGGAAATTAAATGTATTTAAAAAAAGTACATAAAATATCATGATTTTACAATATATATTTTTTCAACCTTAACTTTTTGAGATAGAAAAATGAATTATGTCGTTCATTAATATAGTAGGTTTATTTGCACATGAAAGATGTTTTCACTTTTCGAGGCTTGGAATAAAAAAATGTAAATAATAATTCGCATTTCAATAATCATTATAATATCATCTACATCATTTATTTTAATTAAATATATCATTCTTACAATCCAAGTAAAATTTAAATGAATAATAAATCACATCAAGGATAAGGTTGTCCATATATATGTATGAGAAACATTATTGTTTTCTATTGAATTGGAAGGTAATAATGTAGAAGTTATATTATAACTATAGAATTATATTTAATTCATTATTAACATATATAAACAATTTTCTAATCATAATAAATATATAGGAATTATGGTGGTATAAAATAAATTTTTTCACTACGTGGGAACAATACTCCATATAGATGAATTAACGATTCTTTCACTTCCCATTTTATAATAATGAGGGGGCATGATGTTGATTTCCTAATCATGACAATATTTAATAATATTGAGGATATAATATTTATCATTTTATTATAAACACTGAAAATTTAGTATAGGTAAAGAAGAGTTAAAAAATCTGTAAATGTGATTACCTCTTCAGTGAAATAATTCGATCAGATCTCCTCTTATAAGCCATAGGGTTGGTATTTTTGGAAGACCAGAACATATATAATGCAAATAATGATGTGTATAATTGATTGTTATTCTTATGGTTGATATATATATATATATATCTTAAAGTGCTGTGAATATGTGATAGGATGTTCCCCTTTTAAAAATGAGGGGAGGGGATATTGGAATTTTCATAAAATATTTAATTATAATAAAGTCATTGTCTAATGAAATGCTTCCAAATACCCTTGTATTTTAAGAAAAAAATTATTTTTTTCCATCCAATTAACCTGTAAAATTTGGATATGTTTTATTTCATTTTAATCCATATTTGTTTGATTAACCACTTAGTTGACCAATTTTATCCTTACCTATGTTAAGGTATTTTTTAATATTAAAGTGTTAAAATTTTACTTATTAGGTAAAAATTGTTTTATTAATGGAAAATCGATAAACATTTAGACCATATATTGTCCACTTTTTCCCCAATCAATTTTCTTTATAAATAATTTGATTAAATTTAATTATTATTAAATTCATTTAATGTAAATTTTGGTACTATTTATTTAATTTGACTAAAAAGATTGAAATAAACAGTTTTAATTTCAATTTAATCCCTTTAAATATAAATAATATTTTATATTTATCTAGAAATATTATTTGTAGCTAAAACTCACTCAAATTATATTACATTTAATATTTCTTAAATAATTTATTTCATTTTATATTAACTAAATAAATAATATATTAGTATTGCATTAGAATTTAATGTAATTATTAAATTTATAAAAATTATAAATAAATTAACATCATTAATATAATTTCTTTATAAAAAATATACTTTTACTTTCATTCATAACGTTCATCCGTCCTTATCTTGACACATAATATATATTTAAATATAAGAGGGTGACACTTTGTAAAAAAAATCATTTAATAATATTTTGGTCATTTTCAAGTACAATTGTCCATTATTAAAATATATTCTAATCTCAATGTGGAAATGTTCTAATAAAATTCATATAATAAGAATTGTGTTCAAAACATGTCAACGTATCAATTATTTTTTACCCAGATTAACATGATTTACCCTTTACTATGGTGATAAATATTTCCACTATTACAATTCAAATTGCTTAAAAATAAAGGGTGAAAATTTAAAAAATTTGAACCCCATGATTGCAAATATGGGATAAGTTTTATGAAATTCAATACATATACATGGTAGGAATAATTTTAAAAAACAACATGACAAAATTATATAAAATAATATTTCCATAAAAACACATGTTTAAGAATAAAACATCATTAATTATTATCCTATGCCTAAAAATATTAAGTGAATATAAAATCATTTTTTTGAATTTATAATTTTTAAAATTCAATTAAAAACATCACTAATAGTGATGAGTTTAATTTATTATAATAAAAGTGTAGCACATGCATAAAAACATTTTTCAAAAAACTTCTCTTTTTTCTAATGATTTTGACTTTTATTTTATTCTAAATGAAATCTAATGAATTCAATATATACATATGTAATCATAATTTTTCATAATTTGGTTATTCATATTAACACCCACCAATCCAACAAAAAGGCAATAAATTTTATACTAAATTATAATATTTTAAAATTATATCAAAATTCCATTAATCTTAGTGTTGTGTGAACTTAATGTAATCAAAGATATAATATTAATTAAAGTGACAAATGTTATTAAATATCACAGTGTTATAAATAAATAATTATTTACATAGATAAAAAATTATTAGTATATAAATTAGGATTAAAACTATTCATATAAAAAATAAAACATCTAATGCTGGAACTCTATAATAACACCTGACACCAGTTTATACATTCTATAGGCATAGATGATGATTTTTTATTCCAGGGATATATCCTGTTGATAATGGTTCCACTTTTTTTTATAATGAAACATCATTCATAAAAACTAGAGGTATCCCATAAGGATCTACCAGAAATTCCCTCCCTACAAAACCTATATCGAATCCAAGTAAGGGGAAACACTTTCCATTCAACTAATCTAAACTACCAGTAATAACTCAAGGTACTATACATGATGTTAATGTTCAGAACGTGACATGAATCACAATTTTATTCCCATGTAATTCCGCTCAACATAACCAAGACGAATCTTGTTCTCTCATTCTGGGGAATTCACGAAATTACCTCACAAGAATCTGTGGCATTAGTTTAAGGAATTAAAAAATACTGAAATTACCAAAATCAAATGGGATGTTACCCCAAGGAATCAGTAATAATGAATCTAGATGTATGAAATGGATTTATTCAAGCATTACATAGTCTTTTACCACATTTAATCTAATTGTTTCATCACACAAATGAAATCATGCGGTTCCCTTGGTGTAAAAAAATGCTTTATCATGACATTAAACTCAATTCTAGGTCCATGATATTCTTGATAAATCCTCTTATGGAATTCCATCCCAACATTACATCAAGAAAAAATAATTTAAATATCTTGTATATACATAAAAAAATAATTCAACAATAAAGAATTATCTTAAAATGGAAGAAATGTTATTCTTCCGCTTATATACAATCATACTCAATTATCAACAAATAACCTATACAAACAAATAAACCCTTGTTATTATAAAAATACCATTATCTTTTTTCAACAAAATTACTTCATCTCCCAATACCATATGAAAATTTCTTTTAAAACCCACTTCACATTTCTTTATAGTTCAATCCTATTACCAATACAATTATACATAATAAATAGACATTTACATGTTACCACATAAATTGTAATGTCCCGGTTCTGGAAGCCACCTAGAGGCACCCCGTACCTGGTTGGTCACATAGCCTCAAGCACAATTCCCTGAATGCTAGAGGATACCGACTAGCAGCGAGGGCCTTAGTGTGATAATGGGGAAAATATGCCCTCATTAGTACAGTAAACAGAAGAAGAAAAAAATATACCCAAGTGGATGTATTAACAATACCATAAAAATATAAATAGGAGGAGACTTATAGAATAAAATAGAGCACACACACAAATATATATAAATGAGGCATGATATATAGGTCTAGAAAACAGCTAAATAGATCACAATTCTGGAATAAAAATAGTAATAAACCAAAACACAAAAGAAGATAGATTAACAAACCCACAAAATCGCATGACTTAGCTTAGTACCATGCTCTCCTGCTCAACAGAAAATCAAGGACCTGATGTAGAAGGTTGCTTTACCTTATCTATACTTGCAACAATATAATTTGTTTGGGCCCAAAAGCATGGCCCAAAAAAGGTGTGTGACAAAATCCCAGTAGGAAACCACCAAAAGATATTTGCCTAATAGTCAGTGAATATGTGTTAGGCAGTACGTAAATAAATGTAGTAAACAAGAAAGTACTCCAAAGTAATAATCCATAATTTCAGAGAATTCAAACCACTATAAGACATGCAACAGCTAAACAAAGAAGATAAGCACAACAGGTAACCCTCTGGGAAGTACCCACAATTTATCCCCTTTGGTCCTACCTATCAACACAATCATGTAGCTAAAGAAAAATAGTAACCCTCTTGGAAGTACTCACAGTTTATCTCCTCTTGTACTACCTATCAAGTACAAGCAACCCTCTGTGGAGTACACTAAGTCTAACCCCTCTGGTTCAGCATAAAAATAGTCTCTATGAAGAAGCACTTACCGTCAATTCCTCTTATAGTATCATATTAGTTACTAAAGGTTATCTAGGAAATCACATAGGTCACATATCCTCTATGGACCACATCAAGGAACTATAGACACTCTGTGGAATCACTCAACATTAATTCCCCCTGGGGTCTCACATCACAAGTAAAATAGACACTTTGGAAACTCCTTCAATGTCCATTCTCTCAATGGTCTATACACTAGGTTATCACAACCTTGTGTATATCAAGGAAGTGTATCAGTGCTTATTGGCCTATTTAAACCTCACAAACTACTTGGATAGAAGTCTACAGCCTATCATCATAACAGAACAATAGTCACACCATCCTATAATAATAGGCATGGGAATGTAAATAGCATCCTAACAGGAAAACCAGACCCAACGGTCAAATTAGGAAAAACATTCATGGGAGAACACATCCAAATCACATAAATTAACCCAATTCACATTCAATTAACCTCTACTCAATTATACAAGCATAGTCGAAAAACAATAGGGATGAACGGTAAATCCACAACACCCAGTCCATGGTTCTTAGAGAAGATTGAACATATAACTCAATGAATCTCAACGAAAAGGCACAAACCACCTACCTATGTGTCCGAAGATCAATATACATGAGTATGAGGTCTTGAATCACCTTATAGCACCGAAAAATATTCAAAATCATCTAAAGCGTTCAATTGAGGATAACTTGAGAAGGAATAGGAATTTGAAAATGGAGCTCAAGCAGAAGAGAAAAATTACCAAGTCAATCCCAACATAATCGATGGTGGTCAAATCAGTGATCAGATGATTGGTCAAGGTCTCTGAGGAATATCGCGGTCATACGATATCTCTATGCTGAACAAGTCCTAGAAAAAGATCATTCTAGATATTAGATGTGACCCCAATATTTTTAATGAAAAACAATATACTTGGTGTGTACTTATGAAGAACACGGAATGTACTTTCCTTGTTTTACTCAAATTTAGGTGGCCTACAGGTCACCCCACACAGCTGTGTGCATGGCGGCAACATGTCTGGCACACGACAACCAGTGGTAATCGAGTACACGATGTGTACTCAGAAAGAACATGATTTCTACATTGAAAATTTCTAGAAATTCCACTTTTTCTAAAAAATGACCAGAAAAAAGAAAACATAGTTGAAACAAAGGTTTGGATTCATGGAAACTTCCCCCCATAAATAAAATAATCCCTGAATATCCATTTTGAGGTGGCATAGAAGAAGGAACCCAGAAAAACATCGGCCACTATGATCGTACAACGTCCTCCCTCTCCCAAGTCTCATCCTATACTCGCCCGGGCTACTATAGCACTCGTACAGAGGAAAAAATCGAGCATGGAGAACCTTCATACTATGATTGAAAATATGTATAGGATGATTCTCAAACAACACATCTAATTCTAAATCAACCTCCATGGGTTGCAAGACATGAGACGAGCCAGAAAAGTATCATCAGAGCTGAGAAACAAGAAAAACGCAATTCATAGCCCGGTACCTCTATGGTATCTGCAACCGGTAGGAATCCAGCCCAACTCTCTCCAACACCTCAAATGGCCTGAGTTACCTTGGCGAAAGCTTACCTAGTCTCCTAATTCTCCTATGTCCCAACTGTTGTGTAACGCACATGAAAAGTTGATCCTCGACCTCGAACTCCAGAGGTCATCTCTGCTGATCAGCATAAGACTTCAATCAAGACTACATAGTAGCCATACTCTTCCGAATCATCTCTATATACTCTGTGTTCACCTGAACAAGATGTGTTCCCAGCAAATCTTCATCTCTTGCCTCCATCCAACATAAGGTTGATCAGCATGGCCGACTTTACGAAGCCTCATAAGGTTCCATTTGAATAGTCACTAGAAAACTATTATTGTAGGAAAAATACTCAAGAGGTGTGTGCTTCTCCAAATAACCTCCACAATCCATGATTCATGCTTTGAGGATGTCCTCAGGTACCTAAATCGTATGCTCAGACTGGCCATCTGTCAGGGGGTGATATGTTATAGTCAAAAGTACCTATGTAACAAACACCTTCTGAAGCCCCTTCCAGACCCAAGAAGTAAAACGAGCATCACTGTATGAATAAATATAGTGTAGAACTCCATGCATTTGTACAATATCATGGATGTACAACCATCCCATATCAGAAACATTAAATTTCTCTTTGATTGGTATGAAGTGAGAAACCTTCGTGAGTCTATCAATGACAACCCAAAATACATCACTCTTTCAAGGCGACTTCGGTAAACCTATCATAAAATCCATCACAAGATCATTTTTCTTCCACATGGGAATGGGTAACTATTTTAAATGTCACGATCCGTCCTCAAGGCATGTGTCGTGACTACCCCAAGCCCTCCATCCATAGGCTAGGGGCTGGTGACTAGAACCAAAGGAATAATCCCGATAAACGGGAAGGAATTCACTTTATCCTATAGCACACAAATAGTCTGAACACAAGTAGTAGAGGAAACAACTGAAAATAAGAACTATGTAAAATTGTATACAAACGTAATTGCTGAAGGGAAAGGGGATAGAAATATAAGCCCAACAGTAATGTTCAACTTCAGAAAAGTAAACAGCAACTACTGAGTTTTCCTCTAGATATCCCACCTGAAGGGTGGGTACAGACGGGCTCCTCAACACCTCAGGTCCATCCGTCCACTTTGTGTACGTCTCACCAAGTGATCCACCTCCTGGTACCATCAAGATCCACAACACTCTACCTCGATCAATGTTTTCGGTCATCTACAATTAACACAATGTAGTGCGGGTATTTCCCATGAAATGGTGAGTATAACGATACTCAGTAGGGACCCCGAGACCCCCGAAGGACTCCTAGTTTCCACGAAAGATAAACCAAAAAAGGAGAGATAGAATCACGAAGTATCAAACAACCCTATTTAGGTATATGCCCAAAAAATACATAAGTTATCAATCTCAGTTCGGCTCAACTCTCAAGCCCACGCACAACCCAGTCCACAAAGGAAGTAAATTCAATCACATCGATGATAATGATTGAATGTCAAGACTTAGATCACATAGGTATACATATTTCGTATAGCGATTGAGTTGATCAGATGTAGTCACTGATTTATCTAAGATGTCAAACCTACAAAGGATACAAGACCAGCTAAGCTGTCAGACCCACACAAGATAAAAGACCAGCTACTCTGTCAGACCCATACAGGATACAAGTACATAGGTCAAACTATAGGACCCACATAAGATACAAGAACAATAGTCATCGCTGTCAAACCCACAGAGGATTCCGGTACATTTTCCATCATCGTCGAACCCACGAAGGATACTAGTATGGTAGCCATCGCTGTCAAACCCACAGAGAATCCCAGTACGGTAGACATCGCAGTCGCAACTATCTCTAGGGTTCCCACACACAACACACTAAATTCCAGGAGGGTCTGCTCCTTGAAAAAATGGATCGATACATCAACTATCAATAAGTCTAGAGTTGATGTATTCTGAAGTTCCGTCTCATAAAAATAAACCCTAACGCGACAGACGGTGCGTCAATCGGACACCTGGTCTGAGAGATATTTGCTTTTATGTTCCAGAGGCCCTGTTGGAATTATGCTCGTTCGAAACATGGACGTTTTCAAAAGTTTTCCAAAACTCACATAGAGTATCGCAAAATGACCTCCTTTTCATGAGGATCACATTCCATAGATGCTGCATCGATCGGACACGCGGTCTAGAAGTTATTCGCGTTTAAGTGAAACGGGCCCGACCTGTAAAGCCCAGTGGGCTGGCAGGTTGGCCTGACCTAGTTTGGCAGGTCCAACCCGGCCGATGGGTCGTCCCGGCCCAGTGGGGCGTGACCCAGCTCGACGGCTATGTCCAGGCCCGCGTGAGGGCATCCCAGATCCCATGAGGCCGGCCTGGACCTCACGAGGGCTGCCTAGGCCGCGCGGTAGGTGGCACCCCGTTTTCTTGAAACGGCGGTCCCGAGCGGCGCCTCCTCTCTCGCCCGACAGGCTGAAGCCGGCCGGATTTTCCAGCACGAGCGGCCCCCATAGTAGGCCGCTTTCTTCAAACATCATGACACCCACCTGGCGACACGGTCTTCCCAAAGTGCATCGCCCACTTGGAACCATGGTCTCCTGCCCGGCCTACTGTAGCTAGCCGGTTTGTCGAGCATGCGGGCCGCGGGTGTGGGGCGCACCTTCTACGTGCGGCACTTGCAGGTGCCGCGGTTCACCAGCCCGGCCATCTATCACCGGCCAGTTCGGTTCATCCGAGCGGCTCACATATGTGGGTCACGATTCTTCTCCACGTGGTCGGCACACTGCCACAGCTTCTTCTGTCTGGCACGAGCCGCATGACTGCGACCCCTTCCATCCTCTGGTGCAGTGCGACGACACAGCAACCTACCGATTCTGCCACCATCATCAACTCAAGAAAATCAACTAAGGGTTGTTGGGACATGTTTGTTTGGCCTGTTCCCTCTACATATTTTTTTATCAAAAGGCCAATGACGAACCTTATAAAGACGAGGAACAATGATTTAATTTAAACAAGACAAACCCCTACCTTGAATCATGGTTTGTTTGTCATTATCACGGAAAAAGGAATTGCGAAAGATGGTGCCATTTTTTCAACATCATAGGAAGAGACATTGGCGATGTTCTTCGCGGGAGATGTCTTCTTCATTGGAAATGAGGATGAAGAAATAAGATGGGCATTCTTTGTGGTGTCGCCTTATTTCTAGCCCCGGTTTAATAAGTGGAGAAGATTCTTCACGTCATTCGAGTCATGGAGCGTTCATCATCGAGAGAGTATTTTGTTCTTCATGGAAAGACTCTCCCTTTCCAATTCTCCCAAAAAACTCCCAACAAAACAAGAGCGAACCCAAAATAATAGCTTAGGATATTATTTTATCCGTACATGATTTTCAAATTATTTCAAAAATTATAGGAGAAAAAATTAATTGTTTATTAATTGAAAGTGTGTTGGCACATTCATGAGAGGGTGTGGATTGTGGAGAGTTTAAAATAAAAGAGTAGAAGTCGAGAGTTTAGGAGTTAATAGGGGTGTTCAAGGATTTCAAAGGAATTTGTAGGGTTAGATGTACGTGTGGGCCCCGCCACATATTATCCTCCCATGGTAGGTTATGTGGGTGTGGTCCCCACATCCAACCTCCCTTTGGAGATAATAACAACCAAAAAAATAAAATTGTGTAACACAACAATTTTTTTAAATTTATTATGAATCCACACAATATAACTTATACTCTGGACTAAATGCAACTATGGTAAAGGTCCCCTTAAGAAAATATCGTCGTTGAGAGTTCATCGGTGTTCTCGGATTTCAATTATGAGCATCAGTTAAAAAGATAGAAAACCCTGCACGTACGTTTACTGAAGGTACCCAAACATAAATTCAGAAATTGAATCCGGGCACACCAGGCAATGGAATCAGGCACCGTTAGAAACTACAGACTAATAAAATTCCAATTAATTTAAGAAACAAATTACCATGAAATATCGGGTTATTTACATTACCACCACATCAGGGATTTACATCCCCATAAAGCTACAACACACACTTGGGAAACAAATGGGGTACTGAGAATGCATCTGAGCCTCCCGCTCCCAAGTTCTCTCTTGGAGGTTCTCGTTCTTCCAGTGAATGTGCACCCAAGGAATCTACCGTCCATGTAGGACCCTTTCCTATCGATCCACGATCTCCACTGGGACCTCCATGAATGTCGCCCCATCATCGATGCCCAGCTCCCCATGGTCGATGATGTGTGATGGTTCGTGCATGTATCTCCTCGGCTGAGATATGTTAACGATGTCATGCACTCAGTGCAACTGAGGTTGAAGGGCCAGGGGCAAGCCACCTTGGCTACCATATTGAGGACCTGGAACGGTCTGATGAAACGTGGGGATAACTTGCCGCCCCAGCCAAACCTCCATAGATCTCTTCAAGGTGAGACCTATAGGAATATTTGGTCGCCATCCTTGAACTCCAATGGTCTCCATTTCCAATCAGCAATGGACTTATATCTGCTCTCTGCAGTCTTTATACGCTCTTGGATTATCTGCACTTTCTTTGTCATAGCATGCAACATCTCTGGTCCTACAAGTGCTGACTCCCCTGGGTTAGTCTAGCAGATAGGTGATCTCCAAGGTCGGTCGTACAGTGACTTGTAAGGTTCTATCCCGATGGTGGAGTGGTTGTTGTTGTTGAACTCAAACTCCACCAAGGGTAAGTGATCCTCCCAACTGCGACCAAAGTCAAGGAAACATGCACAGAGCATGTTCTCAATAGTTTTAATGGTCCTCTCAGTCTGACCGTCTATCTGATGATGGAAGGTGTTACTCAAGTGATTCTGCATGCCAAAAGCCTCTTATAACCCCTTCCATAGCAGGGAAGTGAAACGAGCATCTCGATCGGAGATGATAGTCGATGGCACACCATGAAGCCGTACGATCTCCGGAACGTAGAGGCATCCCAAGCTCTATATTGTGCCCTACTCCCTGATCGGTAGGAAGTGGGCCGACATGGTGTGTCAGTCGACAATACCCCAGATAGAGTCAGGCCCTCTAGATGTACGTGGAAGCCCAATCATGAAATCAATGGATATCTCATCCCAATTCTAATATGGAGCCTCTAAGGTCCAAACAATGTCTACTTGAACCTGGTGCTCCACCTTCACTTGCTGACAAGTGAGGCATCAAGAGACAAACTCTACTACTGATTTCATCATACCTGACAACTAATACTGTCGTCTGAGGTTCTGATACATCGTCCCCACTCCTATATGTACCGCAAAAGGGGAAGCGTGGAACTCCCTCAACACCTCCTCTTATAATGCAACGGGTACCATGGTTCATCCTCTAAAGAGGATGATGTGCTCCCCACCTTTATAAAACCCATCAAGTGCCTTCCCTAAGGATATCTTAGCACGTCGTGTCTCACGATCAATGTCTTCATGCTATGCCTCCTTGACTTGCTGATGGAGTAGAGGAATGACCATGACAAACTGCATAAAGGTTGCTCCATCTCTATCCACAAAGGATATCTACAACGTGGCCAACTGCTCTATCTCCTCTCCTAGCAGATGAATGCTCGATCATCTACTGAGAGCATCTTCTACAACGTTCCACATCCCAAGAGTATATACTATCTCGAAGTCATATTCCTGGAGAAACTTGATCCATTGTCATTGTCTCAGGTTCATATCCTTCTGTGAGAAGATGTACCTAAGACTCTGGTGGTCAGAGTAGACTGTAAAACGCTCCCCCAATAGATAGTTTTTCCACATCATCAAAGAGAAGACCATTGTTTCTCACTCCAGGACATGGGTAACATAGTTATGTTCACGTTGTCTCAACTGTTGTGAACTATAGGCGATCACTGCTCACTCCTGCATCAGGACACACCTAAGTCCGGTCCCTGATGCATCATAGTAAACTGTGTACCCTAATCCCACCTCTAGTAGCCTCAAGATGGGTGCAATGGTTAATATCTGCCTTAGCTCTTGAAAGCTCTTGTCGCATCTCTCTGACCGCACATAGGGTTTCCCCTTCTTCCTCAATGTTGATAGCGGTGCAGAAAATCTGGAGAAGTCTGGAACAAATCATTGATAGTATCCAGCTAGACCTAGGAAACGTCGTACCTCTGTCACACTCATGGGTGGATCCCAAGAAAGTACTGCCTCGATCTTCACTGGATCCACTATAACATCAGCCTCCAAGATGATATTTCCCAAGAAGTGAACCTCTCGAATCTAGAACTGGCACTTCGAGTGATTACAATAAATCTGGTTCTCTTAGAGTGTTTCCAGTACTACCCACAAATGGTAGGCATGTTCCTCCTCAATAGTCGAGTAAATTAGTATGGCGTCGATGAAGACTATGACCAATCGATCGAGGTAAGGCTGAATGATCCTATTCAAGAGACTCATGAACACTTATGGAGCGTTAGTTACACCAAATGGCTTAACCATGAACTCGTAGTGGACATACCAACACCTGATGGTCAGCTTATGCACATCCTCGTCTCGAACTCTAAACTGGTGATAGCTTGACCTAAGGTCTATCTTCGAGAACCATCGTTCTCCCTTAAGCTAATCGAAGAGGTCGTCCATCCTCGAGAGTGGGTACTAGTTCTTCACGGTCACTTGATTCAAGCAATGGTAGTCGACACAAAGTCGGATGGTCCCATCCGACTTCTTGGCAAACAGAATCAGAGATGCCTGAGTGAAACACTATGACGGATAAATCATATTCCCAGCAATCCCCCTAGTTATACCCACAGCTCACAAAGCTCGGTGGGAGCCATTCGATATACTGGAGTAGATATTAGTGTTTTCCCTAGGAATAGGTTAAAGTATAAGTCTACCTCTCTACGAGGATGCAATACTCTAATGTCGTTAGGGAAAACATTCATGTATCGATCCACAACAATTGGAAAACACGGACTCCGCACATCAACCACACTAAGAATGAGACTATCCAACTGTTGTGTGATCGGCTTCCCCCTCCTCTGCATAAGTCCATCCTACGCTACAAAGGCTCCCTTCTCACCAGTGAAGGTGAACCTGGTCCCATCCGGGGAGATACACCACACTATGCACCTAATATAGTCAATCTAATCATGAACTATGGATAACCAGTCCATACCCAAGATGACGTCATCAGGCCTCGACGCCGCTACACGAAGATCCCAGCCAAAGCTCTCGCCTCCTAGAGTAAGATTAAACTACCGGCACCAGTGCGTAATCATCGAGTCTACTCCCGTAAGAGTCTCTAGCCAAGAGGATTGAGCCAATGGCTCCTTCGGAATCTCGGAGCTCTGAAGAAGGGCAGAGAAAATAAAATAATGACCCATACCTATGTATATAAGTACTGCAGCAAGGGCGGAGTAGAAAAAGATAGTACCTCGAATCTTATCAGGTGAACCATGGTTGTAGGCCTCTACTTTTGGGAGTTGAACCCACCTATTTCACCCATCTCCCTATGGTTGGTTTGGACCTTTTTGTAGTTGTGGTGGTATCCCCTCGAAACATCATCCACCACCCACTTCTCGGCCAGCTTTTATGCCACGTCTGTCTGCTCCTGACGGACCCCCATGGTCGAACCTCTACCTATCCCTAGGGGGTCCCTCTACTATCTTATGCTCGTCTTCATGGTGGGTCGGGCAGTCACGAGCCATGTGGCCCTGCCCACCGCATTCATAGCACTGCCTGCTCCTCGTAAGGCTAGATCTGTTTCGTGTGCCCCACACAACTGAACCTGTATCCTGAGATTTCCCACATAATGGTCGAGTCTTCTTGGACCTCTGTGACATTTGTCTACTATCGGTTGTAGAAGACTCCGCGACGTGTCGCACTTTGGTGGGTCTATCCACTTGTGACTACTCAACGGGAAAACTCTCCACTAGATGTTCTCGCCCCAGAATCCCCGCCTACGTCGGGATGCTGAGGGGAATCGTCGAAGTCCTTATCTCAAGTCTGAGTCCCTGTTCGAATGTTCGGGCCCTGATGAATGGGCCCCAGACCATATCCGTGGTGTAGCGTGAGATGTTGGTGAAACATGCTGAGTACTCGTGTACTATCATACCGCCCTGCTGTAGATGTAGTAACTCCTGAATTCGCACCACATGTGGGGTGGCTGGAAAAATCTCCATGCAGAAGAAACTCTTGAAGTCTGTCCAAAGTAAAAAATGTCTCGACATTCACCTGGAGCATCAGGCTCCACCATCTTCCTACCGTTGCATGTAGGAGGCTCATGGAAAGGATCACCATGAAGTCGGCTGGTGTACCTACCAATCTGAAATCTCTCAGGACAGCCTCTAGCCAATCCTTAGCTACATGTGTGTATGTCTCTCCCCGGAACCTGGGCGGTATTTGGTGCTAGAACTCGTTCAACACATTCAGGCTATGTGCACTCTCTACTGTTGGAGCTGTTGGTATCAGGGGCCTAGTGGGTAGTGGTACCACTAGTGGAACTACTGTGATGGGGCCCTGCACTGAGGCCTCGTTGCTCGTTGAGGTACCATATCATACGTAACTCAGCACCCTAATTGAATGCCTTCGTGGGGCCATCCTGAAAATAAAATGGTGTTCCACGGTTAAAATAGTATACCTGGTGAGCTGACACAAATTAATCACCATGAAAACTTCTTCAAAGGAAACACACACGCAATTAGTGTTTTCATGCACTGAGTCGGAAATTAGAGGTCAGTGTCCTGGTGTATGGATACGTCAGCCGCTGCACCATCACTAGACTCCCTGTACTGAAAACCACACTCAAAACTCGTAACACTACAACTTCACAAAAATGAATCAGAGTCTATGTTATGTGGTAGAACTGACTCCTCTGATACCAATTTGTCATGACCTGTCCTCGGGGATTGTGTCATTACTACCCCAAGCCCGCCTTCCAAAGGCTAGGGGGCTGGGGACTACCACCAAAGGAATAATCCCTATAAAAGGGAAGGAATTTCCATTATCATGTTACACACACACAGTTTGAACACAAGCAGAAGAGGAAACAACTGAAAATAATCACTAAGTAAAACTAAATACAAAAGTAAGTGATTAAAGGAAATTGGATGGAAATACAATCCCAATAGTAAAGTACAACTGTAGAAAAGTAAATAGCAACTACTGAGTCATCCTCCAAAAATCCCTCCTGAAGGATGGGTACAGATGGCCTCCTCAGCGCCATAGGTCCCTCTGTCTGATCTGTGTACGTCTCCCCAAGTGATCCACCTCTAGGTTCCATCCAGTTCCACAACACTCTGCCTCGATCAGTGTAGTCCATCGCCTGCAACCAACAAAATGAATTGTGGGCATTTCCCATGTAGGGGTGATTATAACGATACTTAGTAGGGACCCCGAGACCCCTGAAGGTCTCCCTGAATCCACGAAGGATAAACCATAAAAGGAATGATACAATCATGATGTCTCAAAAAACCATACTTAGGTATATGCCCATACATATACTTAAGTTATCAATCTCAGTTCGGCTCGAACTCTAAAGCTCATGCACAACCCAGTCCACACCAGAAGTAATGTCAATCACAAAGATGATAATGATTGAAATTCAAGACTCAGATACACAGGTATACATTTTTCCTATGGCGATTGAGATGATCTGATGTAGTCACTGATTCATCTAACCTATCAGACCCACATAGGATACAAGACCAACTAAGCTGTCGGACCCACATAGGATACTAGACTAGCTACTCTGTCGGACCCACACAAGATACATGTTCAGAGGTCAAACTTCTAGACCCACATAGGATAGAAGAACAATAGTCATCGTTGTCGAACCGACAGAAGATTCCGGTACATTTTCCATCGTCGTTGATCCCACGGAGGATCCGAGTACGGTAGTCAACATTATTGAACGAACGAAGAATCCCAGTATGGTAGACGTTGCAGTTTCAGCCAGCTCTAGGGTTCCCTCACACAACACGCCCGATTTTGGGAGGGTTCACTACTCAAGAAAATGGTTTGATACATCAACTATCATAAAGACCAAGGATTATGTATTTCAATGTTTTGTCTCATCAAAAGAAACTCAAAGCGACTGATGGTGTGTCAATCGGACACCCGGTCTGAGAGTTGTTAACTTTTCCGTTCTAGGGGCCCAGTTGGAATTATGCTCATTCCAAACCTGGCCATTTTCCAGATTTTTCCAAAATTCACATAGAGTATCATGAAAGTACTACCTTGTCGTGAGGATCCAAATGCTCCAGATGGAGCATCGATCGAACATGCGGTCTAGATGTTATTCGTGTTTAAGTGAAACGGGCCCGACCCGGTTTGACAGGTCCAACCCAGCTGGGGGTCGGCTCGGCCTCGTGGGGTGTGGACCATCCTGGTGTCTGTGGCCTAGCCCGTGTGAGGGAAACACAGCCCCAAAAGGGTGGATATGCCCGCGCGGCAGGCGGCCCGACCCGCGCAAGGGTGCCCTAGATCGTAGCTGGTCGAGCGGAGTAGGGGGCGCAGCCCCCCAGTTTCTTGAAATAGTGGCGCAGAGAGGCACCACCTATCCTTCCTAGTCGGCTGAAGCTAGTCTACTTTTCTGGCACTAGCCACCCGCACAATGGGCCGCATTCTTCCTGCAGCGTAGCACCAACCTGGCACCACGGTCTCCTGCCCGGCTGGCTGTAGCCGGCCAGTTTGTCAAGCATGCGGCCTGCAGGTGCGGGCTGCACCTCCTCCGCATGGCACCTTCAGGTGCAGCAGTTCACTAGCCCAGTCTATAGTGACCCGGACTTTTCTTACATTACTATTACATCATTTCAAAGATAAAAAACATAATAGTATTACACATGGAGGATCTAAAGGTTTAGTGTCTTGGGAAAACTAGGACCATACATAACAAATACAACATCAACCATAAACATTTATTTAATTTCTTCTTCACTAGCTTCTTAGTGACACAGTTCCTCTAATTAGTACAAGTATCCAACTAAGGATATACAACAAAAGGGGTGAGCTAGAAGCCCAGTAAGAGGATAGATAAGAAGAATATAGCATGGAGTAAGCATAATAATGATGTAGGCAGAATATCATGAACATGAGAGGAGCATAAACAATAAATTTGAAATGTGGAAATGCATAAAAATGAAACATCATGTCTTAGTGGTTATCTAGCACACATACTTAGGAACAAATCTAGAATCATTTTCACACATCATTTCACATTTACTCATGAGATTCATCACTTTACCCAATGCATTGGAGTGCTATATAATTCCGGGCACACCTGTCACATCATAACATTATCATTATCATTATTGCAACATAGAACACATATCAAACATGTACATAAATAACCCATGGAAAGGAATGGGTTTCATCTCATATTAATACATTCATAATCATTGGGTTCTTGAAAGAAAGAGGGAACAACATACATGATACAAGAACCATCAACCCTGAATGAGAGTTAAAAGGTGAGTTCTTGAAATTAGAGTTCTTTTGGAAAACATTTTGATAGAAATAAAAACCAGTGACATACATATATATACCAGAAAAGAAAATTTAATGATGAAAAAAATGATCTTTGAGGATTAACCATATCAAAAATGGAGTGAAAGAGGGAGAACCCGATGGAGGAAAATTTGGTTCGAGATTTCCCCTTACCTTGTACTCGAATGCATCCATCTCTTTAATGTCCTGTATAATGACATTAAATTCATTAATTAGAAATTAAATAACCTTTTATACATTAATAGGCTTCATTATGGTTTCATTATTTCATATTATGTTCCTTTGGATGACTTATAGAGTTTAAAAACATTGATCATGTATGTTCGTTTTCCTGCTTTTCCGGAACGGCCCACTTGTATTCTTAAATTGATGTTTGGGTAGATCATGGGTAAACATACAGATTTGATATTACATGTTATTAATAATATTACATAATATTTAATGATTTTACAATGATTTATATTAGATCCATGTGGATGACTCAGTAGATAAGAATTAAATGAAGATTATTTGGGTTAATTCGAGCGGTTTTTGGATCACAATGAACTCGTTTTAACATTTAACTTAGTAATATGGCCATAGGTTATTTCCATAACATAAAATAGAACATAATACATATTATAAATTCTGGTTCAACCATAAAAATGGTTTCATGACTGGATTTGAAGGTAGAAATGGAAGAAGAGAACATGTTGTTTTGGAAGGTGATAAATTTAACACCTCATGAACAACATTCTCTTTAATAAAATAAAAGGAAGAGGGAAAGGCTGTGGGGTGATATAATATACCATTAGAGTCATAATATTACATTATATGTAGAATTATGGAGTTAAAAAACAATTAGGATGAATATTTGTGGGGAGAGATGAAGAAATGAACTTGAACTAGAAAGGAAAAATTAAAGGAGAAGAGGGAGGGAAATTACCTCTAGAATCTTCCTCTTGAGAACCTCCTTAAGAAAGCTAGGATTGGACTTTTGATGTGTCCAGAAGAATTTGGACGTGGGGGATGATCTAGGGAAGGTTTTTGGGAAGTGTTTAGAGAAGTCTTGGAGCTTGAGAGGTGTGAGGAAAAGAGGGAGTGAAGGGTGGCTTTTATAGTGGAGGGGAGAGGGGTTTCCTTAATATAAAATTGATTAGTTTATTAATTTCACCTAAGACAAGGAATAGTGAGTCTTGAACCCACAATAATAGTAATTGTATAATTTAATCCCGAACCAAGTGAGATTACATCAGCAGAACATCATTGGTGACTCAATTAATACATTATTTAGCATTTATTGTGAATTATCAGATTCCACTATTCATCAAAAATTCAAGTATCTCAGAAAATTCCCAAAAATTTACCCCAACCATTTTTCGACATGTATAATCCAAAAAATGAATTCCATTTTTCAAAGATAATTTTCTAAATATTATTAATTTAATATTTAATTAAAATCATAATTCACTTAAAAAAAGTTTTAAGATTAAAACTGATTTTATAGTTCTTTCAAAAATTAAGTTGGATCTTATAAAATTATCTAAAAACTATTATAAATTTATTCAATAATTTATGAATACATTTTAGGGAATAAATATTCTTTTAAATTAATTAATTAATTATAATTATTTATTTATTTATGACTTATAAAATACCAATTTTTTTACTAAGGTCAAATTACCACTTTCTATGATGTCTAAATTTTATTTTATTATTCATAGATAATGTTCCTCTTATATACTATTCATAAGGGTCATGTTACTATTCATAAGAGTAGGTTTACTATTCATAAGGGTAGGTTACTATTCACCAAAAAAATTTATTTCATTAGACTCCAAAAACCATCTTGAACACAACCGTGTATGTATGATTTTTAAAATTCCAAACATAGGGGTGACAAAATAATGTTTAAAGGTCACTTATCACTTAGTAGTTCATTATTTTGTGTTTTTATGACATAAATATAAGAAGGAAATTTTCCATTGAAAAACTTTGGGTTGTTACATTCTTCTCCCCTTAAGAAATTTCACCCCTGAAATTTCACTTTACACAAACAGGTGAGGGTACTTCTCCTTTATTGAATCTTCTGGTTCCCAAGTTGCTTCCTCAAAGATATGGTTCCTCCAAAACACTTTGACAAGGCAAGTTGCGTTGTTGCATAGAACCTTATCACTTCGGTCAAAAAATTTTACCGGATGCTCCTCATAGGAGAGATCATCTTCCAGCTACACCACCTCTAAGTTTAGTACATGTGAGAGGTCTGGTATGTAATTCCTCAGCAGTGATACATGAAACACATCATGAACTTGGGACATATTCGGTGGAAGTGCCAGACGATAGGACATGGCTCCTATGCGGTCAAGGATCTCAAATGGGCCAATGTACCTTGGTCTTAGCTTCCCTTTCTTCCCGAATCACATGACTCTCTTCCATGGAGATATTCGAATGAAGACTTTATCTCCAACGTCGAAATCCAAGTCCCTTCGACGATTGTCAGCATAGTTCTCTTGCCGACATTGAGCAGCTTTGAGGTGTTTCTGGATGACTTGAACCTTCTCTGTCATCTCTTGAAAAAGATCGGGACTAAGTACCTTTCGTTCTCCAACCTCATCCCAACAGGTTGGAGTTCTACATCGCTTCCCATAAAGAGCTTCATATGGGGCCATCTGAACACTCGAGTGGAAGCTATTGTTGTTTAAGAACTCAACAAATGTGAGGTGCTAATCCCATCCACCATTGAATTCTAGAGAGCATGCTCTTAGCATATCTTCGAGCGTCTGAATAGTCCTTTCAGACTGGCCGTCGGTTTGGGGGTGATAGGCCGTGCTGAAATTTAATTCAGTACTAAAAGCATGTTGAAGGCTCCTCCATAACATAGATGTGAACCTTGGATCGTGGTCAGAGACAATTGAGAGTGGAACACCATGCAATCTTACTACTTCCTTCACATATATCTTTTCAAGTCGTTCAAGTGAGAGGTCTTCTCAAATAGCGATAAAATGGGCAGTCCTGGTGAGTCGATCAACTACAACCCATATCGCATTATTTCCCTTTGACGTCTTTGGGATACCCGTGACAAAGTCCATAGTAACATTTTTCCATTTCCACATGGGTGTAGGCAATGGTTGCATCATACCTTTTGACTTTTTCCACTCAGCATTAACTTGCTGACATACCAAGCACCTTGATATATATTCCGCAATCTCCACTTCATGTTATCCCACTAGAAGTGCTCTCGGAGATCACGATACATCTTGGTACTTCCTGGATGGATAGAGAAATTTGAGATATATGCATTATCCAATAGCTCCTTCTTTATCCCGGGTGATGAAGGCACACAAAGCCGCGTTCCAAACCGAATCCCACCATCATCATTGATATGGAAATCTTGAAGCTTCCCTTCCATTACTGCATTCACCCTCTTTGGTATCTCCACATCATCCCTTTTTTTCTTCTTTAATCTTCTCTTGGATGTATTCTTGTGCAATCATTTGGTCATGGTAGTATGTTTCCCCTTCCATTAATATTCCCAAATCCATCCTTTTCATATCCAAGAAGATAGGGTTTTTCTCAATCCTCAACATGGATAGAGTAGTAGGTTATTTTCTACTTAGAGCATCAGCTACCTTGTTCGCCTTCCCAGGATGATAGTGAATAGAGAAATAGTAATCCTTGATTAGATCTAACCATTTCCTTTGACGCATGTTGAGCTCCTTTTGTGTGAATATATACTTTAGGCTCTTGTGGTCGGTGTATATGTCAAACTTCTCACCATAAAGGTAGTGCCGCCAGATTTTCAAGGCAAAAATCACGGCTGCCAGCTCTAGATCATGCGTTTGGTAGTTCTACTCATGGATCTTCAACTGTCATGAGGCGTAGTCTATCACATTATCATTTTGCATGAGTACAAACCCAAACCATTGTTTGAAGCATCACTATATATCACAAAACTTTCTCCAATTTTCGGTAGTGTGAGTACAGGTGCAGTGATCAACCTTCTCTTTAGCTCCCTGAAGCTTCCCTCACATTCATCCGTCCAAACATAGTTTACCCCTTTCCCTGTTAACTTACTTAGCGGGCTTGACAATCATGAGAAATTTCTCACAAAACGTCGATAGTACCCAGCTAATCCATGAAAACTACGAATTTCTGTGACACTAGAGGGCCTAGGCCATTCCTCAACCTCCTTTGTCTTTGAAGGTTCCAGAAAAATTCCCTCGCTTGTGATCTAATATCGCAAGAACGTGACCTGATTCATCCAAAAGTCACACTTGCTGAACTTGGCGTACAACTTCTCCTTTCTCAATGTCACCAACACATGTCTTAGATGTTCTTCATGTTCCTCCTTTCTCTTGGAGTATATGAGAATATCATGGATAAACACTACCAGAAATTTGTCGAGGTAATGTCTAAAGACTCTATTCATAAAATCCATGAAGATTACAGGGGCATTAGTAAGTCCAAAGGGCATCACCAAAAACTCATAGTGCCCAAACCTTGTACGGAAGGCGGTCTTTTGAATATCTTCCTTCTTCACCTTTACCTGATGATATCCAGAATAAAGATCCAACTTTGAGAAGTTTTGATCTCCTCTTAACTGATCGAACAAGTCATCAATCCTTGGTAGAGGATACTTGTTCTTTATGGTCATCTTGTTGAGTTTCCGATAATCGATACACATCCGCAAGGTTCCATCCTTCTTTTTCACAAAGAGAACTGGTGCACCCCAAGGTGATGCACAAGGGCGTATGAACCCTTTGTCGAGATTCTCTTTCAGCTGCTTCTTTAACTCCTCCAGTTCAATAGGAGCCATCCTATAGGGTCACTTCGAGATAGGAGTAGCTTCGAGTATGAGTTCAATTTAGAACTATACCTCACGATCCGGGGGAATTCCGGGTAACTCTTCGGGAAATACATCATTGTATTCCCTTACGATGGGAATTTCCTCAAGGTTGGAACTTTCCTTCGACTCAACCATTTGGGCGAGGTATGATTCTTCATAGGTAATCAACACCAAAACCATTGAACGATTTCTCAAAGGAGATTCATTATCTTCCTTTCATTTGTAGAGGTGCACGGGATGGTTCGGAATATGAAAATATATTTCCTTTTCCAAATAGTTGATATGTGCTCTATATAACGAGAGCCAATCCATTCCCATTATAGCGTCTAATTCCACCAAGGGAAGTATTATGAGATTTTTCGGAAGAATCTTCCCACATATGTCAACAGGAAAAGAGTCAAATACTTGGGTTGCAATAATTTCACCTCTTGGTGTTTTTACAGATATCTCTACTTCAAGGTTTCGGGGCTTCGATTCTATAGTTCTAGAAAACGTTCAAGATATAAAGGAATGCGTAGAACCAGAATCAAACAAGACATTTTCCATTCTTGAGTGAATAGGAAGTGTACCTTGTATGACTTCATTATCATGATCCACCTCCGCAGTAGTGATGACATAATCCTTCCCTTGTTCCATTGTCTTTGGTGGTTGCTGACTCTGATTATCCTTGAGAGTTTGAGGTTTAGTGCACTAGTTTGAATAGTGCCCTAGCTCCCTACAGTTGTAGCAATGAACCACGAGTGTGTCTCTCCTTTCATCGGCTACATTATCCTTCCTTTTCATGTCTTTTCGACACTCTTGAGAAAGGTTTCCTTCTTTCCCACACTTGAAGCATTTCCCCGTCCCTTTGAGGTAGTTCCCGTGGTGCAGCTTCCCACATTTTTGGCATGTGGGTCATTGTGTTGTCTTCCCACCTTTGTCTTTAGATCCACCGGCTTGAAACTCCATCTTTCTTTTCTTATCACCATAGCCATGGGACCATTCTCCAAACTCCATCTCCACTTTGAGAGCACACCGAATAACTTCTTCATAACTCCCAAAATCTCGAATTGCAATATCCTTTTGAAGATGTGGTTTTAATCCACTAACGAATCTATCAATTTTTCTATCATTGTTGATAACAAACATCGATGCATACCATACAATCCTTGTGAAATTTTCTTCATAGGTTGTGACAAATTCTCCTTCTTTTGGCTTGAGATCTATGAATTCTCTCTCCATCTTCATGTGCAGAGTTCGTGGGAAGTACTAATTAAGAAACATTATCTTAAAGTATTCCCATTACATCTCTTCAGTATCCTCCCTTGGCTTGTTGTTCTTAATCAAATCCCACCATTGATATGCTTCTCCATCTAGACGATAAACGGCTAGAGTCACCTTCTCTGTCTCGGAACAGTGAAGAACAGAAAATCCCTTTTCCAGGGAGTTGACCCACTGTTCCGCAACTAGTGGATAAGAAGATCCACAAAAATTCGGTGGTTTTTGCCGCATAAAACATTCTATTGCTAGTTGCTCACTCTATGGTGAAGGAGGAAGTTCCCCATTATTATGGTTATTATTCATAACCTGAGATAATTGGGTAATAATCTCCATGACGTTTTGAACTGCACCTCCCAAATCATTGGGGATGTTGTTCGGGAAATTGTTGTGTTGGCCCTCGCAAGAGTTGTTGGCCTGATCTCTCATGGTTCCCACCATTTTCTAAAATAGAAAAGGTTAGAACAAACATAAGTAAAAAATTCATGAATAACTTATTCATTTAAACAATTATACCAAAAACATAACATATGGGATCCCTAGGTAAATATTCTTGTGTATGTGTTTGTACTTTTTCTTATGCTAGAGATTTTCTCTAGGGTTTACTAATCCTAATTCCCAAATTAACTAATCCATTCCTCTGATACCAACTATAGCGAACCGGCCTTTTCTTACATTACTATTACATCATTTCAATGATAAACAACATAATAGTTTTACACATGTAGGATCCAAAGGTTTAGTGTCATGGGAAAACTAGGACCATACATAACAAATACAACATCAACCATAAACATTTATCTAATTTCTTCATCACTAGCTTCAAAGTGGCACTTGTCCTCTCCTTAGAAAACATATGCACCTGAGGATATACATAAAAAGGGTTGAGATAGAAGCCCAATAAGAGGATATATAAGAACAATATATCCTGGAGTGAGCATAATCATGATATAGGCAAAAGATCATGAACATTAGAGGAGCGTAAACAATAAACATGAATTGTGGAAATGCATACAAATAAAACATCATGTATTAGTGGTTAACTACCACACATACTTGTGAACAAAGCTATAATCTTGTTTAAACATAATTTAATATTTACTCATGATATTCATCACTTTACCCAATGCATTGGGGCACTATATAATTCCGGGTGCACCCGCCACATTTAAACATTCATATTGCGACATATAATTCCGGGCGCACCCGTCACATCATAACATTATCATTATCATGATTTCCACATAGAAAACATATCAATATTTTACATAAATAACCCATGGAATGGAATTGGTTTCATCTCATAATAACACATTCATAATCTTTGGGTTCCCAAAAGAAAGAGGGAACAACATACTTGATACAAGAACCATCAACCTTGAATGAGAGGTAAAAGGTGAGTTCTTGAAAGAAGAGTTATTTTGGAAAAAATTTTGATGGAAATAAAAAACAGTGACATACATTTATATCCTAGAAAATAAAATTCAATGATGAACAAATTACCTTTGAGGAGTAACCATATCAAAAATGGAGTGAAAGTGGGAGAACCTGATGGAAGAAAATTGGGTTCGAGATATCCCCTTACCTTGTACTCGAATGCCTCCTTATCTTTAATGTACTGTATAATGACATTATATTCATTAAATAGAAACTCTATAAAGTTTTATACATTAATATGGTTCATTCTGGTTTCATTATTTCATATTATGTTCCTTTGGATGACTTATAGTGTTTAAAAACATTGATCAGGGATGTTCGTTTTCATGGTTTTCTTGAACGGTCCACTTGTATTCTTAAATTGATGTTTGGGTAGATCATGGGTAAACATCTAGAACTGATATTACATGTTATTAATGATATTACAGAAGCTTTAATGACTTTATAATGAGTTATATTAGATCCATGTGGACGAATCATTAGATAAGAATTAAATGAAGATTATTTGGGTTAATTTGAGCAGTTTTTTGATCACAACGAACTCGTTTTAACTTTTCACTTAGAAAAATAGCCATAGGTTATTTCCTGAACTTAAAATAGAACATAATAAATATTAAATATTCTGGTTCAAACATAAAAATGGTTTCATGGCCAGATTTGAAGGTAGAAATGGAAGAAGAGAACATGTTGTTTTGGAAGGTGATACATTTAACACCTCATGAACATCGTTCTCCTTAATAAAATAAAAGGAAGAGGGAAAGGGTGTGGGGTGATATATTATACTATTAGAATCATAAGATTACAGTATATTTAGAATTCTGGAGTTACAAAACAATTTTGATGAATATAGGTGGGGAGAGATCAATAAGGGAACTTGAACTTGAAAGGAAAAATTAAAGGAGAAGAGGGAGGGAAATTACCTCTAGAATCATCCTCTTGAGAACCTCCTTAAGGAAGCTAGGATTGGTCTTTTGATGAGACGATCTGCTTTTGGACGTGGGGGATGATCTAGGGAAGGTGTTTGGGCATAGTTTAGAGAAGTCTTGGAGCTTGAGAGGTGTGAGGAAAAGAGGGAGTGAAGGGTGGATTTTATAGTGGAGGGGAGAGGGGTTCCCTTAATATAAAATTGATTAGTTTATTAATTTCACCTAATACAAGGAATAGTGAGTCTTGAACGACCAATAATAGTAATTGTATAATGTAATCCCGAACCAAGTGGGCTTACATCAGCAGAACATCATCTATGACTCAATTAATACATTATTTAGCATTTATTGTGAATTATCGGATTCCACTATTCATCAAAAATTCAAGTATCTCAGAAAATTCCCAAAACTTTACCCCAAATTTTTTTCGACGTGTAGAATCCAAAAATTAATTCCATTTTTCAAAAATAATTTTCTAAATATTAATAATTTAATATTTTATTAAAATCATAATTTACTTAAAAAAACACTTTTAAGATTAAAACTGATTTTATAGTTCATTCAAAAATTATGTTAGGTCTTATAAAATTATCTAAAAACTATTTGACATTGATTCAATAATTTATGAATAAATTTTAGAAAATAAATATTCTTTTAAAATAATTAATTAATTATAATTAATTATTTATGACTTATAAAATACCAAAAAAACGTTTACTAAGGTAAAATTACCACTTTCTATGATGTCTAAATTTTATTTTATTATTCATAGTTAATGTTCCTCTTATTTACTATTCATAAGGGTTATGTTACTATTCATAAGGGTAGGTTACTATTCATAAGGGTAGGTTACTATTCATAAGGGTAGGTTACTATGCACCAAAAATTATTATTTTTCATTAGACTCCAAAAACCATCTTGAACACAACCGTGTATGTCACATTTTTAAAATTCCAAACATAGGGGTGACAAAATTATGTTTAAAGGTCACTTAACACTTAGTAGTTCATTATTTTTTGTTTTCATGACATAAATATAAGAATGGAATTTTCCATTGAAAAACTTTGGGTCGTTACATAGTCAGGTACGACCAGTCCTTTCATTTCGTTCGAGTGTCCCGTGGATGCGGGCCGCAGTTCTTCTCTACGCGGTCGGTGCATGGTCGCCGCTTCTTTCGTCTATTGTGACCCCTTCCTTCCTCTGGCGCGGTGCGATGGCACCGCACCCTACCGATTATTCCACCATCATCAACTCAAGAGAATCAATGGTGGGTTGTAGGGCCATTTTTGTTCAGCCCACACCCTCAGCATAAGGTGGAGATACCAAAATAAATAGTTTGGCTAATCCTATGGATAGTATCAAGGAAGTTATGTTTGATTGGGTATTATTTTTGTAGTGTGATTTGATACTCGTAGTACCCATCATGTTGTTTAAGGGTATATCTAACTATTTGAGTTCAATGTGAATCATTTATTCATAAATTATTTTTCATTTAATTCATTTCATCTAAATAGTAAAGTGACTTGGTCATTATAAATAAACCTGGCTCATCCCAATGTTCATGAACTTGTTTTCAATAGGATCGGGAGTTTTCACATGTTTTTTAGTTTTTCGGCTTTTAAACCTCATTCCATGATGTGAATTTGAGGTTAACCATGCATCAATTAGTGCAGACCTAAACCAAGGGTTATTTTAATCATATTGTTCCTTTCTCTTTGTTTTAACACTTTTAAATGTCAAACCATATAAAAACGAGGAATGATGATTTAATTTAAACAAGACAAACTCCTACCTAAAATCAAGGTTCGTTCGTCGTTGTCACGAAAGATGGAATCGTGGAAGATGGTCTAGTTTCATCAATGTTGGAGGAAGAGACGTTGGAGATGTTCTTCGCGGGCGACGTCTTCTCCCTTGGCACAGAGGAAGAAGAAATAATATGGGTGTTCTTTGTGGCATTTCCTTCTTTCTTGCCTTGGTTGAAGAAGTGGAGAAGTATCTTCACATCCTTAACGTTGTGAAGCAGTCTTCGCGTTCTTCACCAAGAGAGTATGTAGTTCTTCAGGGGAAGAACTCTCCCTTTCAAATTCTTCAAAAACTCTTCCAACAGAACAAGAGAAAACCCATAAAAATAGCTTATTCTATTATTTTACACTCACATTATTTTCAAATTATTTAAAAAATTAGAGGATCCAACATTAATTGCTCAATAATAGAAAGTGTGTTAGCACATTCATGACAGGGGGTGGACTATGGGGAGACGAAAAAAAAGGATAGGTGGAGAGTTAAGAAGTTAATTGGTGAGTTTCATGGAGTTTAAAGGAAGTTTTACAGGTTAAATGCATGTGTGGGGACCACAACATATTATCCTTCCATGGGAGGTTATTTGGGTGTGGGCCCCACCACCAACCTCCCTTTGGAGATAATAACCACCAACAAAATAAAATTGTGTAACACAAGAATTTTTTTAAAATTTATTATGAATCCCCAAAATATAACTTTTACTCTCGACCAAATGCAACTATGGTAAAGGTCCCTTTAAGAGAATATTGGTGTTGTGAGTTCATTAGTGTCCTCATTTTTCAATTCCGAGCGCTGGTTCAAAAGATAGAAAACACGCACGTACGTTTACTGAACGTACCCGAACAAAACATTAGAAATTGATTCCGGGCCTACCGGGCCTCAGAATCAGGCGCTGTTTGAAATTGGGGACTCGTAAAATTAAAAATAATTTAAGGAATGAATTTCCATGAAATTTATCAGTGTTTACAATAAAATCCATACTGGTTGTTGATTCTCCACCTTCACCTATTAACAGGTGGAACATCTCATGACGAAACTAGAAACTTCTCTCTTCATACATGGCCCCCAATACTGACGGTGTAGATCACGATACTTCTTTGTGACACCAGGATAAACTGCCCAAACTAAGGAATGAAAGTTCTCCATCATCTCCATGTGTATGTCTGCTGGCGCACATATTATCTCCGGGAAATGCAAGATCTCATCCTTTCCTATTGTCCATCCAGGACTAGGGTCCTATCCTGACACACTCTCCCATAAGACTAGGCCTTCTGAATCTGATAGCTTCCTTATTCGCTCTCGATCAAGAAGAGCAGTGCTAACAACCACAGAAGAAAGAAAAGTCTTCCCTTGTCTTTCGTGCACCTCCAAATGCATTTCCGGGAACAGTGCCATAATCTTCCACTCACTGCTGACCTCGAGAACTTCATGTATCTGAGTCCTCATGCTCAATGCATCAGCCACTGCATTACCTTTGCCAGGTGCATAGGAAAGCTCGAAATCATAATATTTAAGGTACTCAACCTACCGTCACTCTCTCAAATTCAAGTCATGCTGAGTGAATATGTACTTGAGACTCTAGTGGTTGGTGAAAAATAAGAAATGATCTTCATGTAGATGGTGTCTCCAGCGGTGAAAGGCATGGAAACTGCATCCAACTCAGGATCGTGCGTGAGGTAATTCCTCTCATGTGGCCTCAACTACTGAGTCCCGTACGCTACGACTCTTTCCCCTTGAATAAGTACAGCTCCAAGCACAATACCTGATGAGTTATAATACAAAGTATAGCTCTTTCCAGGATCTATCAGGACTAGTATCGGTGCTGAAGTCAACCTCCCTTTCAGCTCCTGAAAGGATGACTCACATTAATATGTCCATAAGAACATTGCACCCTTCTTAGTCAGACCTGTATGTGGTGCTACTATGCATGAGAAGTATTTTATGAAGCATATTTAGTATCCATCCATCCCTATAAAACATCATACCTAAAAGAATTTCATCGTCTGCTCCCAGGAACCTACTGCTCTCACATTCTATGGGTCTACTAACACTCCTATCTCCGAGATAACAAGAACCAAGAAGTTAATATGATCAATCCAAAAGTTGAAATTAGAGAGCTTATCATATAACTGATGTGCTCTCATTGTACTCAGAACAATCTCAAGATGTGTGGAATGGTCGTGTCAATTTTGAGAGTACACCTTGATATCATCTACGAAAACAACCACAAATTAATCCATGTAGGTATGGTTCATCAGTTCCATAAAACCTGCAGGTGCGTTCATTATACCGAACTGAATAACCATATACTCTTATACACCATACCTGCTTCAAAAGGCAATAAGAGGTATATCAGATGGTATAACATGAAACTGATGATAAACAGACATCATGTCAATCTACATGAACACCCAGGCTCCCTAAAGCTGATCAAATAAATCATCAATCCTTAGAAAGGGATATCGGTTCTTGACCATCAACTGGTTAAGCTTCTGATAATCCATGCAATTCATGAGGGTACCATCTACCTTCTTCAAAAATATGATAGGTGAACCCCATGGAGATGTACTGGGTCAGATGAAACCCTTTTCCTGCAACTTCTCCAACTACTTCTTGTGATCTTGCAACACATGTGTAGCCATCCTATGAGGAGGAATGGACACCAGTCCTGCTCCTGTCACATGATTAATAGAAAATTCTACCTCACGCTCCAGATGAAAACATGAAAAGACTTCTAGTAAGACATCTTTGAAATGATCCACCAATGGAGGAAAGTCTAAATGTAAATTCACATGTTTCAAAAATAGAAGAAGATAAAGTTGAGGCTACTAAGATCATACCTCGAATGGTAGATGTACTTGGATCCTGCTCCCATTGGGTCTGCTCCACTGTAAATGTCTGACCACCTTAAGCAGATCCACCCTATAGCCACTGAAATACCAAGGACTGACAACCACATCCACAACCTCCACCTTAGCCCGAATGGCCAGAAGAACTCCAGTTCCCAGACCGATGTGAAACTGGTGGTGCTACTTCTGAACGATTATTCATAGATGAACCCCTATAACGAGCTTCTGGTGAGAAGATCTGACAAAAACATTGAAGGTGACCCATCTTTCCACAAGATCATCACTCCACTGGGTCTCTCAAGAAATTCATCCTCGTATGCCTGCTCTTCCCACCCTAGTAGAACACTACCTGTATACCAGATGAGGTGTCTCACCTCCTTGGATCAATGCTCAAAGACTCCATGCGGTGCTTTCTGATGTCAGTAGGACAAACAATAACTCTATATGTTGAGCCAACCTAGATCACAGCTCCCGAATCACTCGGATTATGCTCTATGATCAGTGACTAGTTGATGATAGAAGTGATATAAGTCAACCTTAAGATGTTCACCTGTGATCGGATGTCATGCCTCAAACCATCCTCGAACTTCCTTGCCATGAATAACATATCACTTCATGAAAAAGGAGTGAAATTCTACTGCTCGGTAAAATGAGTGGAATAATCCATCACATATAGAGGACCATGTTCCAGAATCACGAACTCTCGGGCTCAGTTGACCCTCAAGGACTCTAGATAGATGTAATCAAAGAAGATGCACTAAAACGCATCCCAGGCTTTGACTTGCTGGCGTCCTGCCAGTGAGATCACATCCCACCATCTCTTGGAAGAACCTCGACGAATATACATAACGATCTTGACCCTCAACTTTGGAGGCATCTCTAGATGCTCAAAGACCATCATCCTGTATTCTATCCATGACTCGAAGGCCTGGGGTCCTCCATCCCCAGAGAATGTTGGAAGATTATACTGCTGAAATACCCACATCCAACATGCCATCGACGGGGCTGCAGATAGTACTGCCAGAAAATTGTACACAATACTCATAAATCCCTCCATGAACTATGCATCAGCAGCTGTGTCAGGTAAAACCGCTGGTTCCAAAACTGGCATGATAAGAGGACCTTCTACAAGTCCCTGATCACCCATATCCAGTGTCTGATCACTACCTGGAAATGGGTGTACAAATGGAGGAGGTCTCGATGGCATGAATACGCAAGTGCAAGAACACACCGTAGATCAATATTATCAAGGACTAAAAACTGGATGTATAGGAAGGGATCAACAGAAATAAATCATTCAATTTTTACAAAACATGACTATACGAAGTGTACAATTGCTACACAACAGGGTCCCTTAAGCCATTCACATGGGCGTGTACTTATGCCGAAACTGGTCGTGTAACAGCCAAACCACACGGCGTGTTGTCTTATCACAAGGCATGTACTTGAAACATCTTTCCCTGCCTAAGTATTTCTAAATCGATAAGCCACACGACTCTCCTAAGATAAGACTACACGGCATGTTAAAAATAGGCACGGTGTGTACTAGACAAGGATCACCTAGACTGTGTATTTAGTGACACGACCTAACACACGACTCATACTACATGGCATGTTCCAGACAGACACGACATGTACGGGGAAGCATAACATCATCCCATGTTGTTTGTGACATGGTCGGGTACCTGAGTTTGACTAAATAGCATGTTCAAGGCTAACATAGTGTGTATAGTTAAAGGTTTATCGATCTGTGTTTTTAGTCAAATGGACAGTCACAAGATCAACACTTCACGGCATGCACAACTGGTACACAGTGTGTTGCCACTAGAATTTCCCTAACGTGTGTATCTTCTCACACATCCTATGACATGGTTAGAGACTACAAAGTGTGTAATTAAAGTACACAGTGCGTACTTATGAAAAACAGTTTCTTCCCGAAAAGAAGACCACATGGCATGTACTTAACATTACACACCATGTATTATGGGTTTTTTCAAATAGTAAGCCTCAGAAACAACTCTGGAACCCAAAAAAACACTAAGATGAACATTGAAAGTGCCAAATTCGGATATGTGGGGTCCCATACTCCCTACAAAATAGAGTTTGGAATTTTTACTTGCTATAATAAGGCAACAAGGCAATGATCTGTCAAATTATGGTCTATGGGGGCCCATAAAACATCAAGATCCAATGTTTGGAGTTCATTTAAACAAATCCATACACAAACAACACCCTATCAAGCAGCATGTATTTTATCACGGCATCTATCACAACAACAAGCATATTCTACACAATATCTGTCACAAAAACATGCAATCGCTAATGAATCCTATATGGAATGGAAAGAATTCATGACATGTGATTCTATAAAATGCCTATATGATGCATGAGATGGCATATCCTCATCTCATCAGGTTGAGAAAGGAATACAATCTCAAAAACGTCAACGGTAACAACAAAAAACATGTGAGTCACCCATTGGTGAAAATCATATCATCCATTGAATTGCCAGACCAGAAAACATACAATATACAAGGTAAATTGTATTTTCCCTATACACAGGTTAGCTACTCCCGAGAAAAACTTATTACCAAGTACCTATTCCTTCATATCCTCGGATAAGGCACCAAATAGTAATCCAAAAAAATTAATCCCTCTAATACTACTTTGTAACGTATCGGTTCCGAAATCCACCCAGATGCACCCCATACCCCATTGGTCATAAGGCCTCAAGCGCATTTCCCAGAACGCAAGATACTGGTCACTTGTGGCGAGAACCATGGTGTGATTGAGGGGAAACTATGCCCTTATTTTCAAAGTACATAGCGGAAGAAAATAATATACACAAGAGGAAGCAGTTACAATGCCATTCAAAAAATAAACAACATAAGACTGATAGAATAAACTGATGTGCACAGATATATATACAATTTATGCATGATATGTATGTCTCGGAAAGTAGCCAAATAGATCAAAATGCTAGAATAGAAATAGTACTAAACCAAAGAACAAAAGAAAACATATTAATAGCTCCATAGCATCGCAAGCCTCATCTTGGTCCCATGATCTCCAGATCCAATGAAAATCAAGTACCAGGAGTATAAGGGTGCTTGCCCATATCTGTTCCTGCAACAATATAATCTGTTTGGGCCAAAAAGCATGGCCCAAATAGGGTGTGAGACTATATCCCAGTAGGCAACCACCATAAGATTTGTGCCTAACGGTCAGTGAATATATAGAAGGAAGTAATTAAATAAATGCAGTAAACAAGGAACTAATCAACAGTAACATTCCAAAGTTTCATATCTTTCAAACCACTATATGACATGAAAAAGCTAAACAATGCAGATAACCACAACAGGTAATACTCTAGGAAGTACCCACAGCCTATCCCCTCTGGTCCTCCCTAGCAAAAAAAGCACATAGCTAATTCACAAAGGTAAACCTCTTGGAATTACTCATAGCCTATCCCATCTGGTCCTACCAAACTTGTACATGCAACCCTTTGGGAAGTACACTCAGTCTAACCTCTCTGCTTCAGCTTAGGCATAGACTCTCTGAGGTATCAGTCACCGTCATTTCCTCCTATAGTCTCATATTGGTAACTAAAGGAGCTCTAGGGAAGATCTTACATCACATTCCGTATGTGGCCTGTGTCTAGGAAATATAGACACTTTGAGGAAGCACTCAATATCAATTCCGATTATGGACTCACATCGTAAGTAAAACAGACAATCTAGAGAAGACCTCAACATCCATTCTTCCTATGGTATATACACAAGGTTCTCATGACCCTTTGTAAGTTAAACTATTATAGTAGTGTTTATCGACCCATGTAAACCTCAAGAAAAAAGGGATAGCATTCTATAACATATCATCATAACAGAACAATAGTTACACCATCCTACAATACTAGGAATGGGAAAGTAAATAGTAGCCTAATAGGAAAACCAGACCCAATGGTCAAAATTAGAAAAACATGCCTGGGAAAACACATCCAAATCACATCATTTAACCCAATTCATATTCAATGAACCTATAATCAAGCATACAATCATACCAGGAAAACAATAAGGCTAAACGGTAAATGCACAATACCCAGTTCGTAGGTATTGGGAAAAATTGCACATATAACTCAATGACTCTCAATAAAAAAGCACAAACCACCAACCTCAGTGCTGCAAGATCAATATACTTCAATATCATGGCTTGAATCACCTTAGAACACTTAATATCGAAAAAATATCTAAACCGTTCAATAGAGGATAACTTGATAAAAAATAGGAATTGTGAAACATAGCTGAAGCAGAAGAGAGAACTTACTGATGCGATCCCAACGCAATATGCGGCGGTCGAATCATAGATTTGATGCTCGGTTGGGGGCTCATAGGAAGATCACAACCGTACTGGGACTCTTGTCAGAATGAGACCAAGAAGAATGTCATTCTGGTGATTAGACGCAACCCAAGTACGTTTAATGGGAAAAAATACACGGCGGGCACTTTTGAAGTACATAGCGTGTACTTGCCTTTTCCTTAATCCTCTTTAGGCAGCCATTAGGTCACCCCACACAGCCATGTCCATGGATACTACATGGCCACCACATGGCTACCTATTGTGACCTAGTACACTACGTGTACATAGAAAGTACATGACGTGTACTTCGAAAATTTCTAGAAATTCCTCTATTTCTCAAAAACGACCAAGAAATGAAAACATACCTGAAAATATGGTCTGGGTTCTTACATAAATAGTTGTCAAATCCTACTCAAAAAACATTGAGTAGTTTATGAAATCCCATTTTAACCATTCCAAAAATGGGATCCCCTTTAGTTGAATGCCAATTAGACTATCCAATAGAAATGTCAAACTTATCTATAATTTATTTTACTATAAACTAACCTCTTAATGTTTCAAGCATTATAAATAGGGATTTTATTATTACTAAAACACATTATAATATTTTATACTAATATATGGTCTTTTACAGGATTGTTCAGAAGAGTTCACTATATTAGAAATCCAATAAAATTTCAAGTGAATGCATTTATATATTGATACCACCAACATCATGTATAAGAGATTCCACACATCCATTATCAACCAATAATTTAACCTGAATTGGGAAAAAATGAAAATCCATAAACACAACCTACATATAAGTAATATTAGCCTAAACTAATGGAATACCTTTTAATAGTGATGGAAGTCGAAAATAGATGTAAGAAAACATGATGTCATACAAATCTATCATGATCTAAATGATGGTGCCTCCAGAAGCTAAACAATAAGGGAGATCCACCCTTAGGAATACGAGAAGGGAAGATGGAATGCGTGAGTGAGATACTGGATTAAGGGGGTGGTAAAAACAATTTAAAAACATAAAATATGAGAGGGTAGTTTCATAATCATGAAACCTTAAAATAATTGTAGGTTCTGGGGAAATGATTTTCCAAAACATGTTCCAACTACATTTTTATAATTTCATTGAATCCCCCAAATTTTGTAGTTGTAAAAAAATGTTTACAAACTATGTTCCAACCTTGTGAAATATATATGGACCCATGTAAAATAATTTTTCTGTTTTTTCTACCTATGTTTCCAAATTGTGTGCCTAGTCCTGGGTCAAGGGAGCCTCACATTGTGTCCCCTAAACTATGAATGGCTACCCTTAAAACAAAAACATAAAGATGAAGTTAAATAGTGTTTTTCAGATTTTGAATTGAATTCCCTCCTTCTTAAGGGTAATAATATGGGTTTCTCTAATCCTGGGGACACAAACTATGCAACCTATGAGGAGTTCTCAATAAAATCCTATACTCAACCAATATCTACATAGATATACTTGAAAAGACAAGATACTTATCAGTCCTAACAATATATCTGAAAAAATTCCATTCAGATGTTCCAACTATCACATTCTTGATCTAATCAACGTATTTTAGAACATAATGGCTGATAAATTGAAAATTTGGATTCTTTCTCAGAACAATGATTTCCTGAATAGACACATAGTATTACAATCTTTTTTATTTGTTACAATACATTATAATACATTACTATAATCTCTTGTAATTACAATGAATATTATATAACCCTATTATATTCCTTGGGTGGGGTTATCTTTGTGTTGTCAAATCCTATCTCTTCTTTTCATAATGTTTATTTTCTATTTGTAATGAGGGAGATGGGAGTGCATTAGGTTGGTGTAGGGATTACCCACATTTTTATTTAATAATACATGATCTCATTTTATTCCTTAAATATATGTTTTCCCACCATTAACATTGGTATCTCATCATCTTGATTAGTTGTTTTTGGTTTAAATAAGAGATGACATATGATGGAGTTGAGTTATGGAAGGTGTCACATACTTGATTGAGGTGTGTTCACCATTCGTGAATATTATAGGAGGTGAGATTCGGTGTGCTGAAGCAATTTGGTAGGAATTAAATGTATCACACATAATTTAGAGTATGTTAGTATATATATGATCATATGATATATTAAATATAATTAATACATCAAAAATAGATAACTATGAATGTAGAGTATCTATCACGGGAACCCAAAACATTTCTGGTGAAAATTATGTTGGTTTTTACCTCATTAATATTTATTCATTCATTTTAATCAAATAATACAATAAAAATACTTTTACTTGTTTAAATAATTAAAAAAAACTATGAATATAATAAAATTAATTAAATTAGTATGTAATCAATAAATTTTTTCATGATAGATGACTCAGATCCACCATTGTTATACACAAGATGAAAGTGAATATTATTTTATAAAATCACATGATATGTCTGTCAATATTTGGAATTATTACCAAGGTTATGAGTCTGTAAATCATTATTAACATTCAATAAATAAATATTTTACTTCAGTCAAAATTTAAAAATTTTCTAAAAAATAAAATCTGTTTATTACTCACCCAAACCTTTGTATAATATTATTGTATATCTTTTTTTTACAATTTAGGGTAGTTCAAATATCATCTTACATAGTGGATGTGTTCAAAGAGGTCATGAAGGACCTTAAGGAGGCACTCAGGTTCCAAATAGTGGAACCATTTTCCCATAAATTATCTATGATCTTATTAAAAATCATAGATTTCCATTAGAAATTGGATAAAGAATAATTGGTGAATCTCATGTTCTCTCTATTTTTTAGAATAAATAAACGTGGTTGAAGAAAATAATGAAGTAACCAACATAAATAATAATAATTTCACACCCAAAGTAACTCAATTAAGAAAAAGATGATCAAACTAAATTTTTAATATTTGATGATTTAAATTTATATTTAACAGTAGTTACCTTCTCTCACAATTATTTGGAAACTAACATTACTCTTTTAACAATACACATTTAGTATTTTTTTATTATATTCTACAATAAGGTTGAATTTTCCAAATTAATAAGTTGTATAATTTCCAATTGGGCTATGAAGCTGTTAAGTTAGTGTGAGAATATTTAGGATATGTGAGTTACATCCATGTTGAATGGAAAATATAATATTTATTAATATTCATGGAGAACATGGTGGAACACATTCAGTATAGAATCTCCATTAAATAATATGAATAATATAGGTTCTCTTCAAGGATTTATTTAAAATGTGATGAAGTGGAGTGACTTTTAATTGAGTTACTGTGAATGAAGGTTGTCAAATACTGATAACCCAATCATGTAGGATAAATCTAAAATGTTATTTACTATAGAAAAGTATATTCTTTTAATGATGTTCAAAGATGTCTTGAAAAAATGTTAAAATCTCTCAAAGTGATCAAGACATAATCTTTTATCATTTAAATATAATATAATATTTATTCCTAATTTTAAATTTTCATTATGGACTATGTATGAGTTAATTTTATCTACCTAAAAATTATTATAATGGGTGTATTATTCATTACGAGAACAATGTATGAGTGATGGGAGGTTATGTAAGTGTTATTTGCACATATTTTAAAGGTCCTGATTGAGCTATTTGGTGACAAATCTAGGACTTTTAAAGGTAATTATAGGATGGATGTAAGTGTCCTAGACATTATAAAACATACGTAAGGTATATTTTAATGACATGTTTATAGACCAACATGATGATATCGATGTAAAGGTTATCACTAAAGGCCCACATAAACATGATGATTTATATGAATGAAGGCACATAGGGCAGATGTGATAATGATTAGATCATATAAGTGTGATCTAGTGAGGAAAATACCATAACGATTTTTTTATCATTAGGTCTATTCTGAAATCTTTTCTATGTGTTAAAACCATTTTATTCATATTATGATTTTGAGTTTCATAAATATGAAATGTTTTAAGATTAAAATTATTCCATTCCCACACAAATATCTATTTACTAAAACATCAAAAAAATTGATTCAACCAACATGATTAGGTTATGATATAAATTTCTTAATGAATAAACCAATAGATGTGAACAATTATTTTTGGATTTATGCACTAAGTTGGATCAGTATTTTTTATCAAATTACAATAAATAAATATTTAGAGTTAATGTGATGACATTGTACTAGTGTATAGTTAACAAAATAACATGAAAATAATGTATAAGATATTCTTATTTAGTAATAATTTTTTTATTAGTTCATACTATTATGTTTTCATTATGTTTTCTATTTAAATATGTTGTGTAATTCTGTAGGTTAGAGATGATGATTTTTATTCTTGTTCCATCAAGAGGAGAAAAAAATATTCTTGAATTTATAAATTCATTATTTATAAATTATTTTCATAAATATAGGCTAATGATTATTTCCCCTTAATGTAATTATAATTTTTTTTGAGAAGGATGAAATAAAATAATGTTATGGAAATTCATTAGTTATTAATTTAAATGAGAATGAGAATATTCTAGTTTGTGGGAACCATACAATGTGATCCTCTAATTGTGTGAACATGTAGTGGATCTGATGTACCATTATTTATAATCCCTTATAATATTGAGAAATAAATTGTTTTAGGGGTGATTTATATTTCTAGAATTATGAGTTTCTTGAATAGTGGGAGTAGTTGAGTGTGAGCTTATTTTCATGGTAATTATAATCATATATATCTCCATAAAAGTATAAGAAGGAAATATAATGAGATAAATAATGTAATGAAATAGAAATAAATAAATCAGATATTAGATCTAGGGATCCCATGAAATGGATATGAGAAGGATTTTACTATCTGGTATACTCACATAGCTAAGAAAGAACTTCACACATTTCTATATCAATGAGAGAAAAATATTTCTAAAATGAGATCCATATCAAAACGAAGAGATATGTGTGCCTATATATATGAGTGATAGGGGAAGATTCATATCATTTAATATCATGATAAGTTAAGAAATAATAGTTGGCCTCATAATACGGATTGGCTTTTAATGTTCTTAATAAAGGGTCAAGTACTGATCTATTAATAATGGAGGATTGAGGTGGACATTCATTATCTTTTTCTATAGTGGAAACTAGGAGATTAGTGAATATCATTATTGTTATAACAAAAAATCCTTTTGTAGTGAGATAAGTGAAGAAATAATCTTTTTTTCGTTTCTTGAGAAATATCATAGTGGGAGGTTCCTTGGCATATGTAGTATATCATTCTAGTCAAATAATGTAGATCTTTTATGTGATGTTCCAACATTAATTGTGTTTCTTATGTTGTTAGGATGATCTAGTAAATTAATACTAGAATTTCAAGTATATTGGATGGGGAATTTATGATGGAAAAATGTTGCATTGAAAATAGATCATGGTGATGGACTATATGTGGTGGATGTAGTATTCTATAGTAAGAATTAAATATATTCAATGGAATTCAAAATCCTTCACAAATACTGTTGGTGTGGTTTCCCATCGCCCAACCTGAATATTATTCATGTTGAGAATTTTTGACAAACTTCATATTCCATTGAAAATTCACTTTGAGTTGAGATAATTTACGGTGGAATTCAACGCCCCTTGTAAATAGTTTTTGACTAAAAAACTTTTTGAGACGAAATTAATTCCCTCACAATTACATCATCACAAAAAAATTTTCCCTTTAATAGCACATGATCCTCTTTTATTCTACCTCCCTTCTCTCCTCCCCTCTCCCAAATCACTACATGATGGAACCCTTTTAGCTTCCACAGTTTATGAAACCACAGAATGTCCGTTTCTTCTTAATTTTTGGTTATTTCACATCAGATCTGCAAGGTATGTTCTTTAAAGATACCTTTAGACAACTTTTTTTTTTGCATATTCATGTTTGATGTTATATATTCTTGTTTTAAAAAAACATATATTTTGAAATTTACCCTATTTTGATAGTTTATTTGTCATGTGTAATTAATATTAATTAATTATTGTAGATTTGAGTGTCTTGGTAATGAAAAAGTTATTTTAATTTGACTTATATATTTCTCACATTTTTTGATATTTAGTCTTAATATATGTTATTTTTGGTATTTAGGGTTGATGAAACTTTATTATTTCATATTATTATTTGAAACAAGATTATTATCAAAATATGCTTGAAGTATGTATTTGTTTGTGAAAATGTTGGCTTAATTAACACTAATGTTTATATTCATTTTCATTGTGTTTTAGGGTTACTAGACGTTTATTGTAATTTTAACCATTCTTTGATAATAATTGTTTTTGTTTTGGTATTCATTTTATTTGTGTTCGTATTACAATTTTTTCTCTCATGCATGTCTGTATGTCTAAATATATATTATGTTAATTTATTTATAATTGTGAAATGATAAATTTTATGTTAATTGATTTGATTATGAAATTTTTTATTATATATATATATACAAAACTGAAATAAATAACATGATTAGTTCCTAATAATGATGAGAAAATAAATTACAATAAAAAATTTCAATAAAATATTATTTATATGATTTTGTTTATAAAAAACATTTAGAAATTAGATTAAGGACGAATAATTAAAATTTAAAAAATTTAAAATTTATTAAAAACATAGTTAATTACAATTTGGATAATTTTTTTGTAATAGTTTGTAAAAAATATTACAAATTCGATGAATTATTATAAATTTGTAAAAAAATATCGATTATTAAAATTTTAGTATAAATTTATATAATTAGTAAAAATTTATAAATAATTTATAATATGTAATAATTAATGAGAAAATAATATTAATAAATTTTAAATATTAGTGATAATTATAAAATAATAATAATTTGAAAAAATTATAAAAAAATTATAAAAATATATAAAAATATTTTCAAATCCATAATAATCCTAAAAAATGTTGTGTTAATTAAAATAATTAGTAATTATATTTTTCATAAATGTTTTAAAAACACCAAAATCAAGCAACAATTTTAATTCATCCATGATAAAAAAATTAATTCAATAATTATTAATTGAAAATAAGTTTGATTTGTAATTAATGATTATTTAAAAATTAAGAACAAAAATTCATTTATAAATTATTTATATTAGTTATAAATTATAATAAATCATATCTACTTATAATAAAATTTAGCCATATGTAAAAATATTTATAATATATATTATATATATATATATATATTTGATATTTTTATATTTTATTGAAAATTAGATGGAATATATTTGATATATTAATATTAATTAAGAAATTATGATATATGTTTATAATTACTATTTTAATTTTTATATAACTCAAATAAATTAATAATAATAATAATATTATTTATATTAATTTAAATAAATTGAAAAATTGAAATAATAATAATTACATAATAAAATTATTTTAATAAAATTGAAATAATAATTTAAGATATTTAAATATATATATATATATACATACAATCAGTAAAAAATTTATAACATTTTATGTAATTAATAATAATCATTACATAATAATGATTTCAAAATATATAATAATTTATAATAACTAATAATAATCATTACATAATTTATTATTTTCATTATATAAATTATAATAAAATGTGATATATATATTGTAGCTATTATTTTTTTAATATTTATTTTCTAGAAATGTTTAGTTAATTAAAATGATCCATATTAATAATTTATATAAATAGTGTTATATATATTTATATACATAAATAAAAAATTACTTAAATAATATTAATAAAATATTAAAAATGATAACATCGTGTGCAATGTAACGAAACACTCGTTTGTAAAAAATTTTAAGTTGTGACAATGGTAAAACCCACATCCTAGACCCAATTAGGTTCTTTGATATTTCATATGTCAAAAATTTTGGGAGATACTAGAAATTTTAATAATATATGATAATAAAAATAATAACTGAATTTCCGACACATGCAATCTAACGAAACACTCGACACTCACAAGTGTTATATTCTGTCTAGGGTAAAACTCACATCTAAGACCCAATGGTGGTCTCCTATTTTATATGATAAATATTTGGGAGATTAATTAAATTTTAATAAAAATTTAATAAAAATATTAAATGAAACAATATCCCTTGTAATGTTATACATTCACAAATGTTATATTGTGCCTAGGCTAAACCCCGCATCTCGGACCCAAAGGCAGTCTATAATTTCTCATGTGGGACACCATTCAAGAGATATTATATTATTTAAAAAAATGTTTCATATATAATATATGAAATACTTTTATTATATATGTAATAAGCCTCTATGGCCCTTGTAATCCAGTCCAAACAAATCATCTCACATTGATTATAGTTTATATAAAATATCAAGGTTTTAAAATAGAATAATAATTTTAACCTAGTCAAAATTATGGGTAATAATAATAATTATTATTTTTTGTTTTATTAGATAACCATAGACTCGGGATGTAGACATTAATTTCTATTATTAGGTCGTGATTGGATAAATCATCAAAAAATCCATATGGATATGGTATAAATCCTATCTATATTGAAGGTGTAGAATCAATTATATCATTTTAATTATCAAATTCTAATTTTATTTATGAAGGAACAATTAAATTTACTTGTGTGAAATATTATCTTAGGATATTCAAAAAAAATTAAATGTTAGACATCATATTTTATGTATTAGATTTTGAGAATATTATATTTTTCGGTATCAATATGGAGAAAATAATTCAGTTGAAAATCCAAATGTTTTGGTTTTAAATACAACATTTCAGAATTTAGTATATGAGGTTACTGGTCTGTTTATTCCTCAATCAATAACCTAGATTGATATTCCAATTCCATAATAAGAACATCATAAATTTTATAACTTTTTGAAATATACTAAGGAGGCATTATATCTAGGATTCCATGGAAGAAATCATGAAGCATTTACAAATTTTATGGTTATTAAATAATATATTATAATTTTAAAGAGTTGTTTAGATATGATTTTATCATTGGTTAAATAATTTTTTTGACAGAAATACATTACCTGTATGTTTTTATTAAACTAATAGGATGGTTAAATATTTGGGTCTTATAAATCAGAAAATTCATGCATGTTCAAATGAGTTCATCTTATATTATGGTGATTACGAATCATCTGTCAATTATACATCATGTGGAGAATTAATGTATAAAGAGGCACAATAGGGAAAGTCCAGAGTTTTAATAAAATATTTTAGTTATTTTCCAATTACACTCATTTATATTTTTTATCTATGTCCCACAACATAGGTAGATTAATGACATAGAATTAATTAAATATTTCCATCAGAAAAACATTAAATAACATTTGTGATGTGATTTATGAAAAAAAATTGATCTGATGCATCTTTATTTTTCGTCAGAAACTCATAATATATGGATATGCCTGTCCACAAATGGTTTTTTCCCTTTAGTGCATAAATCAGTTAATATTCTTGTTGTACTATTTTCATTACTTCTTACAAAATAACACTTTTTATGTTGATGAATTAACTATATATATATATATATATATTTATATTTGGGGTTATTAATTCCAGGACATCCAAAGGAAAATATTTAGGTTTATTTGAGTCCACAAATTGATGAAGTAATTTTATTAGGGAATAATGGTGGGACCACATTTGATATAGTTGCATATCATAATTTTATTATTATTACTGCATTATTATGGATGATCGGTGGATTTTTGGAATATAGTATGTTATCTGGATGGAGAATATATAGTCTAATATCATGTTCCTACAGTATGGTTGAGAACAAAGTGTGTATGCTTTGTAATGAGATAAAGGATAAATAAATTGAATGTTATTAGAAATTTCTTCATATGTATAAAACTTTTCGAAGGAATAACTATAATTTTACCAAAGGTAAAATTAAAATAGACGAACCTCTTGTAGCCCATTCAGGTAATCAAGAAAATATATTGTCTCTGCATTACCTCCTATTACATTTGGGCCAACCATAAATTAATAAGAAATAAATGGTTTTGGGAAAGAAAGTAATTGGATTACGCTATGTATTTTATTGGATATTCCATATTAGTCTGATTTTTTAGTACTTCACTTGTTAGATGTAATGAATATTAAGAATAATGTTTTTAATAACATAGTTTATACCATGTTGGACATACCTTGTAAGAAAAATGATAATACAACGGTATAGTTAGATCTTGGGCCAATTGGAAGATGTCCTGAACATTAATTATTTGAATATGAATGTTCCCAGAAATTAATGAAGCCAATAATGGCATTCGTTCTTACTAAATAAAACTATTTATTATTCAATCAATGTATTAGAGATTTGAGATTACCACTTGCTTATTCTTGTGATTTTTATCATTAAATCCGAAATGTTCATATTGGTTGGTTAAAAAGCAATGAATGTATTTTTATAATTGAAATATTACTACATATTGGTCTTTGAGGGAAATTGAAATCATCAATCTGGGATGTGTTGACTGAAATATCATATTTTTCTGAGATATTTGTACGAAAACATCTTATTATGATGCATTGAGTCATCTATAAATATTTTTTGTGTTAATTTTATATAAATTAGAGAAAATATTCTTACTTATATTCTTTTATTCCACAAAATTACTTATTTTTTATTATAATGTTTAATATTTATAAAGGATTATTTTATTTACAATAAATGTTTTGTATTATATATGACGACTATATAAAAAGTAGGTATGTTACATCTGCAACTCTTAATGAACATCATCATCAAAGGATAATATATTGGCTTCAATGACTTGTATGTTATGTTGCATTCTATAGAATAAGAAATAAATTTTTTCAATGATATCTATTATTAATAATTTTTACAATTTAGAGGAAAAAGAACATGAAAATAAAATTGATATTCGATTATGTGTGCTAAAAAACATCCATCAAAATTTGGAAAATAATATAATTTGTATATGGTTAATGTATTTTGATTTCAAACACACATATATGATGACTCAATGAAATAAATGAATAGTGATGTTTTTGTAAAATGATACCATCATAAGGAAAGTAATGTCCGATTTTATGGTATGTTGGAAGAAATAATTGTGTTATGTAATATGGGAACAAATTTTGTAACAATGCATACGTGTATTTATTTCGATACATATCAATGGTTATGATTTTATCCACACCATGGAGTCGTTGATATTAAATATAAAAGTCATCTTGAATCAAATAAACCATTTATTTTTGGGACATCAAGAAAATAATGTTTATTATGAAATTTTCTATATTTTTTCAAGAGACATGAAAGAATGGAAGAGTGTGAAAAAAATTAAATCACATGGTTAATAATTTATATAAAATAATGGTTATGTGGTTGTGAAAAATGATTATATTTTTCATGAAACTGCCCAAAATATATCTCTAATCCAAATAAATATAAATATCGAAGATGAAACCTCATATTTAAGGCCTCATGATAGATATATTGCTGATGAAGTAATATGTGATAATGAAATTGAATGTCATATAGAAGATGATGATGTAGAATATGAGGATGAAGACATTTATCTCGATGAATATTATGAAGAATATGATGAACGATGTATTATATTCATGCCTTTAGTAAATGGTTATTATTATATTATGATCTTTAATAGTTTTTTATATTTTATTTTTTTATTAACAATATATTATAGGTGTGATTATTATATTATTGTATTTATATGTTTTTCTATATGATATCTGTATTAATAATTTCTTACACATAAGTGTAAAGTCCTGGAAATTCCATGAATGTTTTTTTTGAAATTATTTAAGATTATTTGAAGCCTGTAGAAATTGATGGTGCATGATTCTGAGACTCGGTGTGCCCGGAATGAATTTTCAATCTTTTTAATAGTATGTTAAGAAAACATATGAGTGAAATTTCAATCATTTGAACTGGTTCTTGGAGTTGAAATCTTAGGACACCATTGAATCTGCAGTGCTATGATTCTCTTAAGGGAAGCTTCACTATAACCATAGTAGATCAGGGGAAAATGTTGATTTTGGACATTACCAAAATATAATTAAATAACATGATAGGTTACTTTATTTCTCTTTTTTTTAATGGTTGGCTGATGAGGTGGGACTACAGGTTTAAATAAGCCATTCAAGGGCATGACCCATGGGTTACATAACATCGACATTGGAACATTAAATGTAGTTCATAAATGAACCACACTAATGTTGTGCAACACAGTTTGTTTTCTCCACCTATTTAAGTTAGGTTTGGTTTAGAGTTTTGACATACATTCATCTAGAGAGGAACCTATGATGATGTGATGTGGCATCATCCATTGACACGGAATGGAAGCTTGGACATCATTAGAGGGATCTAACTAGGAGCAATGAATGTCAACGGCTTCATCAAAGTGCAGATTCTCCTTCCAAATCCGTGACACCTCCAATGGTTCCAGAGGTAGGGGTATATGATTGGAATGGGAATCATCATTAATTAAAGTTGATTTATAAATTAATATCTCATCTTATGATATTAACAAGGAGGGAGTGGGCCAAACGAACAAGGCCCAAACCCTCTACTGGTTGGTTTCTTGATGGGTTCTTTATGGGATGATTTTCTAACTCAATGGAAAGCATAAACCAGGTGGAAAAAAATGAAAGACGCATCGCAAGAGGGTCTTCGTTGTTTTTAGAAGGAAGAAAGAACCAACAGAGCTCATATGGTTGCCTGCGGAAGATCTGCCAGTGTGGCGGCACTGGTGACCGGTGGCAACATCATAGGCGGTGACCCGTGCTCACCGACCATCGAGAAGGGCAGCGCTGTGGCAGTCGGATAGGTGGCCAGAAATTGCCGATCATTGAGAAGGGAGACGGCATGCTGCCACACAACGAAGTGAAACAGGATGTAGCTCGAAGTCGTGTCAAAGGCAGCGACCTGCTCCCTGTGGGTCCTGCCAGTGATGATGTGGCACCACATGACACTCCCAATTAAATGGGACATATGGACATTTGAGCCGATCAGGATCGAGAGGATCCACAACATGATTTCATGGTAGAGGAAGAAGGGGACCCGCTCCTAGTGGGTCTAGTGGATAGGCAGACGATGCCACCTGGCATCGCCAATCAAGGAGATGAATGAGTCTTTTGTGCAATTCAATTAGCGGACTATGTGACCCCCATGCGTGTCACGCCAGCTAGTGGGCCGAGCATCCCTGGCCATGCCCAACTGGTCCTCTGTGTTCCGGGCTAGGTCAGACCTGAACCTAGTTTGTTTGGCCCCAACCGGGTCAGGTGAGGTCAGTCCGACAAGTTTAGGCAGGGTCTAGGCGCATTTTTTCACATTTTTTCCTAAATAATCATATCAGGTGATCTAGATGATCATTTCAAAAACAGTCTATGGTGCTAGGATCTTTGAAGCAAGACAATCTTTTTGGGATACTCCACTTGAGTAATGGAGAATCTTGTGGTATGGCTAGGTTGGATCCACCCGGAATCCAACCAGGACCTCAACACTGAAATTACTATAAATTATAGACCGTGTATTAGGTTGACACACCGTCTTTTTTTAGGACCCTTATATCGTGACAGAACATTGGATAACTTCTACATGGATCTTTGTGCTAGTATAAAAATATATGATGTCTTGGGGAGCTTTTAATCCACGAATCAAGAATGTTTTGAGCGGGAATCCAGTGGCTGGCTGAGAGATGGTGGTTGGGTACAATCATACATAGGTTAATACCAAGTAATCTTGTGTGGGTCATCACCTAGTGATCTAGTGTGTCTAAGCTCCTATAGATCATGTGTGGATCATCACCTAGTGATCCTATGTGGATCAGCACCTAGTAAGCCTATGTGAATCTGTATTCAAGGGAAAATGTGTGGATCAGAATTCTAGCGACCCTGTGTGGATCAATATTCTAGTGACCCTGTGTGGTTCAACTGTGTGTGAATCAATGAGGAACCTCCTTAGAGCGGCCTATCATGGATCATCAGCATACCGATCATGTGTTGGTCTGATCTTGTGTGGGTCTTGCAGGGGTTAGTACCTAACGATCCTGGGTGGGTCGGATCCAATATGGGTCAGTGGGTGTTAGTACCTATCGATCCTGGGTAGGAAAGATCTTGTGTGGGTCAGCGGGGGTCAGTACGTATCGATCCAATGTGGGTCAGACTATGTATGGTCAGAAGTAGTGCCTCTTGATAGAATAAAATGATCAAGATTTTGGACTAATCATATGTACTTATGTACTATAGTTATACTGGGTTATCGAGCTGTGTCTTTTTATTTGTGCTTTGTGTTTGAGATCATTCTTTTTTGTTTTACATTGTGGAATTATTAGAGGCCTTTTGGGCTCTCGGGGTCCATACAATGTATTGTTATACTCACCCATACATGTTCCTCGCCCGCACCTTATTGTTTCTTGTGCAGATAATGTACAGACTTGACTGAGACTCGGGAAGCTAGGACCTGATGGTGGATGGCAGGTATAGTTGACCCGGAGAGCTGTGGAGACGAGTTGTGCCTACCCTTCAGGTAGGATCCCCAGTGGACGATCTCATGAGTTGTTTTCTATTTTCATTTTTAGTTCTGTTTTTTGGTTATCCTTGTATTCTTCCCCCTTCCTTTTTGTAAATGCTTTTACATAAAAAGTTTTACTTCATGGTTTCATCTTCTTACATTCTATTCTATGTGTTTGTAAAGGATTAAATGTAATCCCTTTTCATTTTAGAGATAGGCCTTTTCGGTGCTAGTCATCAACCCATGTCCTATGGAAGGCGGGCATAGGGTAGTCAAGAAAAAGGCCCCAGGGGACGGGTCATGAAAAAGTGGTCTTAGGGGAGTCATTTATTCTGATGAACTAGGACTATAATATTTTTAATTGAGAAATAGTGTTATGTGTTTTGAGTGTGTTTTTTAGCTGGGGGATTCTAGTGTTGGTATGGTGGTAGGCGTATCCACACACTAGGACCTTCAATTCTGATTTCTGACTCGGTTCATGAAAATATTGATTTTGTGTGTCTTTTTGAAATATTTTACATTTGAACTCTTTTGAGTCAGCTCACCAGTTACAACTTATTGACCATGGATCACCTATTTCTTTTCAATATGCGGAGAAAGACTGCCAAGATTTTTGAGAGAGTACATGATGATGGCCCACTGAGTGATGGGGCATTGGTTCATGGACCTCTTACCATGTCAGGACCTTCGAGTAGTGCACCAGTAGCACCAAGACCCATTGGGCAGCAGATTCCACCAGACCCACTAAAGGTTGGTGCATTCTGACTGAGTGTGTATCATGACTTCCAGCTATAGAGTCCTTTGAGGTTTCGAGGTGAGAAAGATCCCCAGGAAGCAGAGGACTAGCTGGAGGCTATGGAATGAATTTTCAGCCTTGTTGGGACGCCAGAAGAGTAGATTTTGATTATAGTATTTTCATTTGCACGACAAGAAGACGGTGTAGCCTGACTATCCAGTTACATGATGAGTAAAAAATCACCTAGACATGCTTGGAATTCCTCTTCATGGTGGATTTAATCCTAGAAACACTACTCATTATGCGTATTCAGGAGCTTCTACACATACAACAGGGTGACTAATCAGTCACTCAATACTTGGATAGATTCACCGACCTCTCTCCCTACTCCACCGATATGGTAAGAGAACCATTCTTTCGGGCCTGGACATTTGAACTAGCTCTCTGGTGAGAGTTCATGGCATCAATGATATCACTGAATATCCCGACATAGGCTAGAGTTCTTGACCGAGCATTTTTTGTGGATAGATTATTAGATGAGCATGAAAAGAAGGTGAGAGCCACCACCTGATGATAGGTAGATGAGTCATCTACAAGAGATAGTAGGCTGATGACATAGAGGTCTAAGTGGGCCTGACCCTTTAGTGCATGATCCCGGGATGCAGGGTCAGAGGTGTAGAGCTCGCGAGGTAGAGGAGGTCACTGGGGAGGTAGAGTGTGCTTATCATGCATTAGGTAGGGCCACATGTCTCACGACTTCCCGACCATTCATAAATATGATTATTAGACGGTCAAGGTACCATCAAGGTAGAGGTAGAAATTCAAGCGAGGAGGTCCGCAGGGTAGTGGATGTGGCAGAGGAGTAGGTCATGCAGTAGGCGGTTGGTGACGATTTTAGGTTCTTTGACAAACACTACCAGGTCCACCCTGACCATAGGGAGCTGGAGGAAAGGGGCAAGCCCAACTACAGGAAACAAAAACCTATGACCATGGTGATTTGGAGATTATTAGATGTATGACATATGTTTATTCCACCCATGATGTAGTAATTAAATGCACAGGTTCTAGCTAAAATTTCTTTTCCAAGACACCTGTTTGGATCTTGGTTATTCTGATAGAGTTGTTGGCTTGATACTTGCGAATAAGGACTCCTACAGGAGAAGAATTGATGATTACACAGTGGAGCTGGTAAATAGATCTCAATCTAAGAGGAGAAGTCTTTTTCTGGATCCCCATGTAGCTGCATTGATGCCGTACGACGTCATCTTGGGTATACACTAGATATCTGTAGTCATTGATCAGATCCACTGTATTAGGTGTAATGTACAGTGTCTCTGCAAGGATGGGATCAGGTTTACATTCACCTGTGAGGAGGAAACCATTGCTTCACATTATGGACTATCTCAGAGGAGGGTTCAGCTGATTACTCATCAGTTGTCTAGCCTCACCCTAGGAGCAGTTAACATGAGGAATTCGAGTAATCCTATAGTGGTGGACCAATATGATGATGTCTACCATGACGATGTTCCATGACTACCTCCTCACATAGAGGCAGGATTTCACATATACATCTACCCCCGAACGATAATTATATCTACACCAGCATATTTGATGTCTCCAATGGAGCTTTGTGAGTGACATGTGCATCTAGAGGACTTGAAGAGATAGTGGTTTATGAGGCCCAATATTTCACCAATGGAATACCCGATTTTGTTCTCCAAGAATAAGGATTAGTGATTGAGGCATTGTGTTGACAATCAGATCCTGAAACAGGTTACTGTGAAGAACAAGTATCCTCTATCGTGGATCGATGATCTCTTTGACCATTTGAAGGTAGATCAATGGTTTTCAATGGTAAACCTCATATCATGTTATCATTAGCTCAGGTTATAGGATGGGGACATACTGAAGAAATCATTCAAATATCGGTATGGTCATTACAAGTTCTTCGTGATGCCTTTCCGCACGACCAACACTCCAGAAGTGTTCATGGGGATCATGTAAAGGATCTTTCAGAAATTCCTCGAACACTTTTTGGTATTATTTATTGAATACAACCTGATATACTCAGCGTTAAAGGAGGAGCATGCCACACACCTGCAGATTGTTTGGGATACACTCTCAGAGCACCAACTTTATTGAAATCTCTAAAAGCACCAATTCTAGATATGTTAAGTCCACATCTTGGGGAATGTTATTGTGGAGTATATATTTTTTGTGGATCTAGCGAAGATAGATGCAGTACTTGATAGGGATCCAAACAGGAGTGTGATATAAGTATGAAGTTTTCTTGGATTGGCTGGGTACTACTGGAGATTTGTACCTAACTTCTCCTTGGTAGTGGCACCCTTGTCAGTATTGAAGAAGAAGTTGAAACCACTCTTGTGGATGGAGAAGTTCCAAAAAATATTTCAGGAGATGAGGAAGAGGGTGATGGGTGCCCCCATATTGAAGCTACCTGAAGAGGGAATTGGGTTTTTAGTATAGTGCGACATATCTGGGACTAGACTAGGTTATTTCTTGATGGAGGAGAAAGCGGTGATCGCCTACGGCTCATGTCACTTGAGACAGCACTAACTAATCTAACAATTACCTTGAGTTAGCATTAGTGGTCTTCGCAGTTAATATGCGGTGGCAATACTTTATGGGTGAAAACATTATAGAATACTCATATCACAATAGTCTCAATAAGATCTTCTCATAGAAGGACTAGAATATGAGACATCTGCGACAGCTGGATTTCCTCTAGGACAATGACTTTGAGATATTCTACACTCCTAGGAAAGGAATGGTAGAAGAAGACATACTCAATAGTATGCCTGGTCTATAGATTCTGAGTGAAGTAACAATTCAGATTACCTCATTTAAGATATCCTTTATGGATTGAGATTAAATAGCTTACCTCCAGTCTAAGATTGTCACTCCCCTACTTCTTCAGCGAGTTTGTGAGGCTCAGCTTGGGGACACAGACTGCGAGGCCTGATGTGCTTATATATCCTCAGGAGAAGATTCTAAAGGAAGTTATGTTGGTGGGGAGAACTTTTTTCTCTTTAGATGGCACCCCATGGTATCAGTGATGCTACGATAGAAGATGTTGAGGGAGTTCCATTAATCCCCTTTTGCGGTACATCCTGTAGAGGAAAATATGTTCCAGGAACTCTGGCGTTAGGACTGGTGGCCATGGATGAAGAATGTAGTGGAAAAGTTTGTATCCCAATGCCTCACTTATCTACAATTGATGGGTGATCATCAGGTACTCGTAGGCTTATCTTAGTGACACAAGTTATGAGAGTGGAAGTGGGATGGTATATCCATGGTCATTGTGACAGAGTTGCCGAATACATCTAGGGGCTACGATTCCATCTGGGTTATAATTGACCGACTCACCACGTTGGCCCACTTTCTACCCATCCATGAGAAGGGATTACTATAGGACTTGTGACACCTCTACATGCAAGAGATTGTGAAAAATCACGGGTTTCCATCAATGATCATCTTAGTTCACGATGAAAAATTGAAATCCCTCTATTAGAAGGGATTTTAGGAGGCATTCGGGACTCGACAATGTTATGCACCTCCTTCAATCCTCTAGTAGATGGTCAAATGGAGCAGACCATACAAATACTCGAGGATGTGTATCATGCTTGTGACCAAGAATTTGGAAGTAGTTGGGAGGACCACATGCCCCTTTTGGTGTTATCATACAACAACAGTTGTCACTCCATCATCAGTGTGGCCCTGTTTGAGTCCTTGAATGGATTAACATGATGATCATCTCTTCGAATGATTGACCCAGCCAAGTCAGCACTTATGGGTCCAGAGTTGGTACATGCAACCACATAGATGGTTCAGATCATCAAAGAGTGGATGAAGGCTGCAAAGTCCTGGAAGAAGTCTTATGCTGATAGGAGACAGAGACCCTTGGGGTTGAGAAGGGAGACCATTTATTCATATGGGTCTCACCCCGTAGAGGATTATAGAGGTTTGGCCAGGGTGGAAAGCTCTCTTCAAGGTTCATCAGACCATTACAGATCCTCAGTAAGTAGGTGAGGTAGTGAACCATCTATCTCATCCACGACAGATGCAGTAGGTGTATAATTTATTTCATTAGTCGCAGATGAGAAGATACATGCATGATACATCACACATTATCGACTAGGGAGAGCTAAACATTGATGATGGGGTGAAATTTTCAGAGTTCCTAGTTGATATAGAGGATCGACCAGAGCAGTTCCTTCATGGGTGGTTTATTTCTATGGGGCGAGTTTGTTGGAAGCATGGGAATCTCTAGGGGAGCGCATTGGAGAGGGTGGCTCAGATACAAGATCAGTAACCAAATTTATTTCCTTAGTCTTTTTATAGATTTCAGTGATGGAAATCCCTAAGGTTGAGAGAATGTATAGACCATGAAATTCCAAATAAATTTAATTTAAATTGGTTTGGATTATTACAAGTATATGAAAAATGAAAGTGCATGATTTCGAGGCCTGGTGTGCCCGGAATGAAATTTTGGACTATTTTTTTAGCACATTCAATAAATGTATGTGCGGTGTTTTTTATATTTTGAACTGGTGCATGGAATTGAAATCTGAGGACACCTTTGAATCCGCAGCGCTGAGATTCTCTTTAGGGAAGTTTCACTTCAATTGTAGTATGTTGAGGGAAAACGATAGATTTTGAAATTTACAAAAAAATAAGAAAATAACTTAACAAGTTATTTTATTTCATTTTTTTCTATAACTGTTGGGAAATAAGGTGGTACCTCAAGATTTAATGACCCATTCAAGGGAATGACCCATGGGTTGCATAACCTCGATGTTGGAACATTAAATGTGGTTCTTAAATGAACCACATTAATGTAGTAAAACACTATTGGTTCATCTGCCTATATAAGTAAGGCTCAGGTATGAGTTTTGACATGGCTTCATCAAGTGATGAACCTATGATGACGTGACCCGACGTCCTGCACTAACGAGGAACGGAAGCATGGGCATTGTTGGAGGGATCAAACCGGGAGCGACGAACACCGACAACGTCATCAAAGCTCGGAAAATCCTTTCACAACTGTCACACCTCCAACAGTTTTAGAGGTATGGGTTTATATTTGGAATGGGGTTTAAATTTTTTTAAATGTGATGTATATATTACTCCCACCGGTTAGGATATTAACATGAAGGGTACGGGCTAAACAAACAAGGCGTGAACCCTCTTATATTTTGATTCATGATGCGTTCTTTGTGGGATGCTTTTCAAATCAATGGGAAGCAGAAACTAGGTTGTATGAAATGATGGTGGAATCCCACGAGGGATGTAGGCACATTCAAAAGGAAGAACTGACCACCAGAGCTCACCTGGTGGCCTGGGTAAGATCAATCGGTGCGGTGGCACCAGATACGTGCATCGTTCGGCACTGCATAGGTCAGACAGGCAGCCAACAACAGCCAGTCGTAGAGATGGGAGGCGGCCCACCATCACGCACAATGGTGAGATAGGTCATGGTTCAAAGCTACGACGAAGGCAAGGACTCAATCCATTTGAAACCGGTGTGTGACGTGGTGACCCCCCATGGGACCACCAATTAAAAGGGCCCAATGGATCATTGAGGATTTTGAAATCGAGGAGGGTTGCAAAATGATGATGCGGAGGCAGCCGAAGGGGACCTACATCTAGTAGGGCCTATGGATAGGCAGGCGGCGCCACCTGGCGCCGCCAAACAAGGTGTCGAACGGCTCTTTTGAGGCGTTCAACAGGAAGATCATGTGACCCCTGCGTGGGTCATTCGAGCTGGCGAGATGAGCCCCCTCGACTCAGCCCAACCAGTCTATAACCAAACAGGCTGCTCCAATTGTGGTTGAGCCCCACATGGCTGGCCCAGGCTAGTTTGGGTCGGTCCGAATGGGACAGACCAGACTCAGACCCATTCAGTTCCAGTTTTGCATAAAGATTTGTATCGTTTGATCCATATGTATGTTTGATGAACCGTTTGTGGCACTGGGATCCTTGGAGAAAGACGTTCCTTTTGAAATACTCCACTGGATTTTTGGAGAATGTTGGAGTATAGCTGGATTGGATCGACCCCAAATCTAACCGGTACCTTGGCACTAAAATTCCAATAACTTACAGACCGGGCATCTGGTTGATGCACCATCTATTACATTATAAAACATATATTGTGAAATAAGATCAGCAAAATTGTTTATGGGTCTTTGTGGAGGTTGAAAAATGACTGAGGGCATGAAGAGTAGTTTCTCCTAAAATCATGTTTTTTTGAGCCGAAATACAGTGGCTGGTGAGAGATGGAGGTTGGGGACAGAACATATGGAGGTTAGTACTTAGAGATCTTCTGTGGGTCAACACCTAGCGATCATTCATGGCTCAACACCTAGTGATCCTATGTGGATCAGAACATTGCGATCCTCTATGGATCATCACCTATCAAACCTGTGGGGATTCATATTCTAGAAACCCTGTGTGGATAAGAATTCTTGTGATCCTATTTGGATCAACATTCATGCAACCCTGTGTAGATCAGCAGTGCATGACCCATTGAGGACCAGCATTAGAGAGGCCCATCATTGATCAGCAACATAACGATCCGATGTGGGTCTTGCGGGGGATATTCCATATCTATCCTTGGTGAGTCAGATCCTTTGTGGGTCCGCGAGGGTTAGTACCTGTAGATCCTAGGCGGGTTGAATCTTATGTTGGTCAGTGGGGGTTAGTACCTATTTTCCTGTGTGGGTAAGAATTTGTATTCTCAGTAGCTATGCCTCTTGAAAAGAAAATCAATTTTCATGACTAACCATTTGTACTTTTTACATTAGTTATACCCAATTTTTGAGATCTCACCTTTTCTTTGTGCTTTGTGTTTGAGATCTTGATTAGTGGTTTTTCTTTGTGAAATTATGTGATACCTTCTGGGGTCTCAGGGTTCCTACTAGGTATTGTTATTGTCAACCATGCATTGGATTTTCCTTCAACTTCTTCTGTCTTGTGTAGATGATGAGCCTCTATGAATGAGACTCTAGGAGTATGGACCTGATGGTAGATGACAGTGACAACTGGCATAGAGAGTTGTGGAGACGAGCTATAAATACCCTTTAAGTTGGATCCCCGGTGGACAATCATAGGAGTGGTTTTCTACTTTTTTTAGTTGTATCATTTCAGTTGGTCTTGTATTTAGACCCCTTTATTTCAGTTCACACATTTACTAAAATAGTTTAACTTTGTTCTTACACCTTGTTTCATTCTATTTCGTGTTTTTGTATAGGTTTAAAGGAAATGCCTTCCCAATTTAGGGATGCGCCTTTCCAGTGCTAGTTGCCAACCCCTGGCCCGTGGAAGGTGGTTTTTTTAGTCATGACACGAGCCCTGGGGGACGAGTAATGATAGTAAGAATAAATGTTTTAGATGATTGGAGATCATCTTGATTATCTATTTTGTTCCTTCACTGATGTCGGAATTCTTGCGGATGAGCCTGATTTGGCTGAACCTTTGGATTATATACCTATTAAGAGGGGCTGAAATCTTCTCTGATTAATGATTCCAGATCATATTTCAAATAGAAGACCATCTATTTATTTTTATCCCCATTTACAGATGTATGTTTATTTTTTTATAATATTAGTTTTATATTTTCTTTGTGTATTAATTTTGATAATATTTTTATGAATATATATTTTTATTTGTATAGTTTCTCACATTAAAATATTTGTTAGGCTGGTGAGATTCTGATAGATTATTTTCCCGAGCCATGGGTGTCATGGGATCGAGTTCCCATTGCTGTTTGTCAACAGATGTTCAACCACTAAATTATATGTTATTAAATAACATATAAATTTTAAAATTTAATTAATTACTGTCATATTGTTCTCAATTGTATTTCGAAATTTATTTTATCTTATTCCTTGTAGTAAGAGTGGTCTTATTAGAGAGGTATAGGATATTTGTATACATAAGTGACTTCATTAGATCATATATAACCTTAAAACGAGAGATATGGATAAGGCTTGTGCCATTGTTTTTTAACCAGTATTGAGTCTCTCATCGACCTGACAATATCTTATCTCACGTATGGGATGGATTGTGCTCCTTATTTCTAGGATAGACTTTTAGGATCAGGTTATATTCTATAGATCATATTTGGGGGAGGCAAGAGGTAACACATAAGGTTAAAAGTCCTAAATTTGGCATACATCAACGACATATCATAAGATATATAATTTATTAATATATATATATATTTACTATAAAATGTTTTTATATTATACCTTTCTCTACTAACCCATATATTAAAAATATTGATGTGTACAAAAGGGGTGTACTAATCCCTAGATAGTATAAATTTCAAGAGACAAGCTGCGCCATATTTTGGTTAGTGAAATTATAAAAAAAATCCTCGATATTAATTGATCATTAATAGAATTTTTCATTATATTTAAAAGAAACATATGAGACTATTACTTCTTAATCACGTGAGATTCATGGAGATAGAGAACAATATGTCCCTATTAATTTACATTTTGATACGGGCCAGGATATATGTTACTTTTCAAAGAATCGAGAATGGTCGAGTGATTGGTATATATTCGTAACTGACTCTTAAGAGTTATTATGGTACTTCTACAATCACAACGATGAGAACTAAAGGAGATCATAGAGTTCCATCGTCAATGACATCATCCTAGAAGAGAGGTTGAGATATCTAGATGACAGGATAAAGAAGATGCATAAAGGGAGGGAAGAGGATCATGAGCAGCAACGCTAGAGAGATGAGATGTTGGAGATTATGCAACAACTTGTGCATGGTGTCAGCATGAAGTTCTCCCCTAATTCTTCGAGTTATCCACCCATAGTTATTCAAGAGATCTTCCTCCACTAGACAACAATTGTTGAATTATGATGTTTTTTATGTGTTATATAATTTTTTATGATAAGGAAATCATTTCTAAATGATGTATTACTATTATATCTATTTTATTTTTTTTAATTTTTTTAAAATTTTTTAGTTTATTTAATGATTTTTATATATTTGTTCATTTAATAATTAATTTTAAATATTTTTAATTTTCTAATTAATTTTAATTTAATTAGTTATTTTTAAATAAATATATTTTGAAAATTATTTTATTTATTTTAATATATATTTAATTTTTTAAAATTATTATGACTTTTTAAATTAATTAAATTATTTTAATTTTTTTAATGTATATTTATTTTTTACATAATTTTATTTTTTTAATAATATCATAATTATTTTTAAAATAATTTTTTTTAAAAATGTTTGTAATCAATCTTCTTTGATTTTGAATTTTTAAATTTATTTTAAATTTTAATTTTTTTTTTGAAAATCTAATTTTGTTATGAATTAACCATCCATCACATATAATTAATAATGATGGTATATTATAATTATTTATTTAGAATTTTTAGGATATTTATTTATAATGGATGGACCATCTGTTGCAAATAATTACTTCTTGCGACAAACCTTCATGAATAACTGCAATTGTGATGCCATTTTTTGAGACAGAGTATTCGTGAAGTACTCCTATCATAAATGAATTTTTCCGACAAGAATAAGTTGTAATACTCCAAAAAAAATCAAAAATATAGTAGTGAAATTTGAGAGTATCAATAATTTTGATGGTTACAAATATTATTTAAAAAATAAATAATTGTAAAAGTGCACACTAATTCACCTCCTCCCAAACCCTAGTTTTATTATATAATGTGGAGACATTAATTGGTATCATAGAGACTCTATTGTCCCACTGAATGATCCTTGTAGGTGATCAATATATAGAATTTAAATTATGATAAAAGTCATCGTTTATTTATATTATATGGAATGAAATATTGATAATTTTTAAATATGATTCTTCCAATCATCTTATCACATGTCTTAGAATTGAGAGATTATACATGAGTAGGATTTATATCCATTGATGAGGATGCTCTTATATATTTTTTGTAAATTAATACATTTAAGATAATGTGAAATCATAAAATATCATTTTGATATATCATTCAAAATGATTTTAAACGTAGTTCATGTGATATAAAACGATCAAGTGTAGTTGATTTGGAATAAATTTGTTAAAAAAATTTATGATGAAAAATTTTACTGCATATTATATAGGATTCAATGATATTTTTATAAATTTCCATGTGATTGGTGAGAATATGGATGATATTATTATTGTTAAATAAATAATGATGGACTATCCATGAATTTTAAACCTCATGATTCTAGATTTGGAGGATAGATAAGATATTTCCTTAGATGAACTACATTATAATCTCATTATTAATGGAATGATTAATATTCCATTTATCAGAGATAATGAAAAAAATATGAGATATACATTGATGTTTTGGGAAAGAAAAATATCTATGAAATTTTTGTTTTAGAATAATGTTATTCTGATTATCTGGAAGATGATAAAAATTTCATTTGGATAAATGACCCTATTCTAAAAATGTTCCATAGGCGAAATTGAAATGGAATATTGATGAAACCATATGGTAATTATAATATCATCACCATGGATATTTTTATATAAATTTACTAACGAATAACGTGAGAAGTTATAAATAAGACAAAAGTGATAATAAAATCAATGGATGAAATTATATATCAGAAATAGAATTAATTTAATGATAAAAAATCGTAAGTCTACTAATCAAGGATATAATTAGATGATAATTTTAATTTTATGGATAATTTTGAGAATGATTTTGATATCTCAAGTAGTGATGATGATGTGGGAGAACAAATGGATCATGAATACATTAAAATGAATGATATAGAGTATATTCTTAATAAAAATACACTACTTAATGTATAAAATAAAAAACTAATAAAATAAACTAAAAATAAGGTAGATTTTGTAGTGGTGTATGTCATGAAAAAAGATTCATAAATTCATGTGATCATGAAATTTAGTTTGAAGGTGGATAATAAACAGAGTACACTAATATACGTTGAAGTTAAATGATTTAGGAAGATAGAAGGGTAGCCAAAAAATAATTTTTATTTCAGGTATCCAACAATATGTTTAAGAATATCAAAGTAAAGACTAAAATGTTAGTTCTGATTAAGGGTGAATTAACCCAAGATAATGATAATAATGGTATATAAAAACAGATTGATTCTATTCTAAATAAACCTGAATGTTATTCTATAATTATTAAATGTTAACAGATCAAAAAAATTCTAAACCACTTTAGTCCTTGAATTGAATTGAAATTACCCATTATAAAATAAAGGGAGATATGAATATATCATGAACACCACTATCCCATAAAAAACAATAAGCTCCGTTTTTAGGAGGATATATAGGCTATTTCTCTATAGAGATTGATAATAAATGTGTAAGATCAATTATTTGAGGTTTCTACTACTGTTATTGAATGCATGGATAGAAATTCTAATCTTACTTATATAAAAATTCATGTCCATAGAAGATTTGTTATTCATGGAAGATATTTGGTTACTATATGACAAAAGAAATATCAAATAATGAATTATTTCACCAATAATTCATCAAATCTATCCACCGAAATAAATATTTGTGTTCAAAAGAATAATGTGACGAATTTTTGATGGAATTTCATAGATATGAGGAATGTGTAAAAATCCTACCAAGAGTAGTTCCCTATAGTTGGAAAGGGATTAACACATAAAAAACTAAGGAAATTAATTGTGTACTAACACCACTATGATATCATGTAAAAGAAAAGTGAATTGTTTGAACACAAAGAGTTAATTTTTGATATATTGTCCAGATCCACATAATGTTTCTAGAAAAGTGTAAAAATATAAAATAGATATTGTATAAAAGTTTATATATGTTATCTTTGATAAAAGGATGAATTTTATGAGAATCCATACATAGGTAGTGACATGAAAATTTAAGAAAAACTATGCAAAATTTATAGATGGACATGAAATGTAATGGAATACTACATTTAATTCTAACTATTCTTAGATGAATTGATGAGAAAATTTACAAATGTAAATATAATTGAAGTTGACTTGTTAAATGAAGTCAATAAAAATATTCTACAGATGTAGGATGTTCAAGAAAAAAATTAGTATGAAACCTATTTGACATATAATATATAAATGTATATTTGAAAACCAGATCATGTTGTGATTAGATGGAATGAGAATATAATAAAAAGATAAAACTCTCAAACATGTTTTCACTACTGATAAATTAAGAGGTCTCTCTATGTTCCATTTGATTTGTTTATGTACTCAAATGTCGGTATTTGAAGGATCTAATTAAAAGTGGATTTGGTGAGTGTGGTATACATTGAAGAGTTATGAATTTGTTGTTCATGGAATTTTCAAGATACAAAAATGAAGAAAACAGTTGGTGCATCCCATTAGGGGAGAAAATATGAGTGGGATTTGTCAAAATGACATGATGTAGTGAATCTACAATTTTAGTTTAGCATTAAAAATTTGGAGGACGACGTATGAATACCAAAAATTCCCCCCTTATTTTTGAATTTATCAAAAATATTTATAATGTGGGAAGTATTGGATAATTATAATAATTTGAAAATAGGGGCATGACATATCTTGAATAGGATATTTTTCCATTGTTGTTTTCAAATATTTGAAGATTATTTATTCTTATAATTATTCAATTTAAATAAGACCCTTAAATTTTTATTATTCATGTTTTATATCACATGATCCTTTTCATATATACATTTGTGATCATATATATTTTTGAAGCTCGTTTTCCACACAAGATTTTTACATATGTTCTCAATGTTTAATAACTAATAGTTTATTTCTATGATAACTTATGATATCATCACCCTCTATAAAAATGAAATTGTGGATTTTTTAATAAACATTTGGTAATTTGATGATTTATTTAATGAACATGTGATGAGAAGATCATTTCACATGCTTTTCATTTATTTTCACAGAGGATGATACTAATTAGTTTGAATTTATTTATGATAAATGATTAATTGAAAGGGGTATTTCACATCAATATAATGTGGAATATTGAAGTTCCTATAGAAATGAGTTGTATTTGTTGTTAAAAATTCTATAATGAAGGTATGAAAATGTGATCATATTGTGACATAGACATTACACACATATATATATATTAAATATTAATAGATAAATACTCATTACATAACATAAGAACCCATTCCAAAATTTTATATAATATTATCTTTGGAAACTAGGGAATATTAATAATTGGTTTATAAAATAATATCAGCATCTCCTACTATGTTTTTTATATCACGAAAACTTCTTAGATATATCAGACATTGTATTTTTCATCATAATTTTGGGAAAGAAAAAAATAAGAAATTAAGAGAACAGATTCCTTATAAGGGTGAATAATCGAGATATTAGTGATCAAATGAGCATAAAATGAACATAATATAATTATACAATTAGTACAAAATTTTAAAATCCAGTCATTCATATCATAATTCATAATCTAGAGTCAGGAAATAAAACATGTATGTTCATAAGAAATGATTCCTAAAAGAGTCAAAGATCATTATCCATGAGGGAATAGAATCAGAATAAGAAAAATGTTTTTGGAATTCAAGTAAGTATATGAAGTCATTTTCATTGTATTCACTGATAATTTTCAAGGATATCATAGTGGAATGGGTTTACTCCCCCAAACCATCATTATATTAGAGGTTCACTACCAAAACTATCATAGTGGTTAAATTCCAATACTAAACTTTGTTTACTCCCCATTTTAGTCTTATATATCTAATGAGAGATCAATATTTACCGAATGAGTTGGACTGAGATAATGTTATAACTCATTATTGGCTATGACATGAACACCAACCCTTGTTATAACATAACCACCATCCTTTGATATGACATAGCCATCATCCTAGATTTTAATGTAATCACCCTCATATATTAAAAACCATATATATATTATATATAATATCATAAAAAATTCATTAAACCAATATATCATAATCTATGCAATGAAAATAGTTTTGATAATCATTTCATCAATTCACTACAGCACAACCCATGGAATTAAAATGGGGTTCAACAACATCTCATGAGAAAGAACATTAAGAAATCGGGGAAAGAATTTGACATTTATCAAGGTATCATATACTTATTAGAGAATAATTATTATCCAAGGTTTTTATCATATTTTAAAATTCCCTGAATAAATAACTAAAATATTTCTTGAGGAATATAACCCTTCCATTTAGAAAATTAATTTTAAAATGAAAATATTTCCAAAATATTATGAAAAACATTTTCATTTGAAAATTAACATTAAAAATTATAATGTACTATTCAAAATATTATTTATTCAATATAGTGGGAAATATCTTTCATTTCATATAAGTTAAAAGAAAGCATCACTTCCACATTTTTGGTAAATTTCAAAAAAAGTGCATTATTACGAAAATGACAGGAATATTAATTTTAAAAAATATTGTGAAAAAATGAATATGAAAAAAATTTCATTAAAATTATTATTATTATAGTGAAAACTTTATTTGAAACATTTTTACAAAAAATGGATATGGAAGAAAATTATTTTTCACCTAAAGAGATAAATAATATCGATTTTCCAATAATTTGTTTTTTATTTTTTGAACTTATTGTGAAGAAATAGAATAAAAAACATATTAAGAGTCTATAAGATAATAAAATTAATGAGTTTTTTATGATTTATATCATCATATATTATCATCATAAAATTAATCATAAATAATCCTAATAAGTAATGATATTGGAACATAAAACTCATACCACTTTGGTAACTTCTGAATCAAATTCACCATGAATCAATGAACTGTATTTTGATATTTATATTTATTAAATATCATGATAATAATCCTACAATTAATTCATTGGTATTATATTCAGAAAAATAGAAAAAATGAGTGATTTATAAGTCATTCATCCCATAAAAATGAAAGTGAGAAGAAAATCTCTTACCTTATGTCTATCTTCCTTTGTACACAATAGAACATCCAATATGATAGATATAGATTTATTATAAATATAATATAGAACAATGATAATATATATCATAACATATAGGATTTATATAACACCTTTTATCACCTAGATTTTAAAACTTCTTTATTAAAATCTACGTTTCTTGTGATATCCTCTTCATTTTTCATGTTTTTTCTAGTTCGGTAGTTTGGGTCCTTATATTTTCATCATGGTTATGTCACCTATATAATTTTAATAATTATATAAATAATATATATATATATATACAATAACATCTTATATTCATTTCTAAAAGATATATATTTAAATATGAATTACATCATTCATGAATATTGTTGGCGGTGGGTACCGATGAACGTTGTTTTCATTTTTTGACAGATTGAAAAAATAAATGTAACTGATAAAATAAATTATTGATAAATTATTATATTATATTTTTCATTTATATTCATTATATCCAACCATATTACAATCAAGGTAAAATATAAATGAAAAATGAATCATGTTACTTCAGGGGTGTGCTACCCCACCAATACACAAGGTCCACAATATCATCGTCTAATGGTTAGAAAAGTATGAAGGTATAAATAATAATATAAATATATTAATATAAATATTTCATGCATACAATATATAATCCTTATACCCATCATTTTACATATCAATAAAATTTTGTGACAATTAATAAATTGTATCCTTACATGGAGATGGCATGTTGTACGTTTGCATGAGTGATATTTTCACTTCTCATTGAAGGGAAATTGGGTGAATAAAGGTGGATTCATAATAATAAAATACGTATTATATTTATGATAGTTAATTTATTATAATATTTATAATATAACAATTCTATAGTATGTGAACTAATAATTAAAAAAATGTAATCAGTTAAGGAATTATCCCATATCTCATGTAACTCCCTTAGATATCCTATTAAGGGAATTAATTTTGTTCTATTGGGTGTACCATAACCTATATAATGTTTCTACATAATTTTAGAATATAATTTACTAGATTTTGGTCACTATATATTTCTTAATGTTGTGTGAATAATATAATCGAGGGGTGTCCTTTAATATTCAAGGGAGGGGAGCTCTTTGATTTTCATAAAATATTAAATTAATAAAAATTCAATTTTGGGACAAAATAAATCAAAATTGAAAATATTAGATGATAATATGATAATGAGTTTCAACCGTATCATCTAATAAAATATTGACAATTTTTTATCAAATTTTTACCCTTATCCTTTTCTCAAACTCTTCATTACCCATTATAATCAATATAGTAATATTAATGTTTTATACCTTTTATGTGTCATCAAAATTACTATGAAATGAAAAAACCACCATTAATTCACCATGTAAGGTATTTAAAATTATATACCATTCATTTGGATAACTATAATATTTTAGTCAACTTTATATCATTTAATAAAATAATATTTAAAATAAACTACCATTAATGATATTTTTAACATGATTCACATGATTTGACATTAAATAAATAAAAAATGGTAAATTCAAATATAATGAATTAAAAAAAGTAAAATTTTATATAAACCTATAAAATTCATGGTAGATATTAACTTGTTGTAATTATATTACCTTACATATATTTTACATAATTTATTTTATTATCATATAAAATGAATAAATATTATATCAGATATTCACTATATAATAAGATAATAAAATAATTTATAAAAATTTGAAATAAATTTATAACATTAAAATAATTTACATTAAAAATATAAATTTATCTTCCTTTATAACTAGTCTTTAACCCATTGTGGATGTATAATAAATTTTTAAAACTAGGAGAGTGACATCTTCTAACATTCATTTTTTAAGTATCATATATGAAATATTCATGGGTATCTACCCATTAATTTTTTTTAAATAGTGATAAATGTATAATTTATTTTATTAAATATTTATTAAGAAGAAAAATTATTTCCTAATATCATTTTTTTATATAGATTAAATCAATTTACCTTATACTGTGCAGATAAACATTACCATGATTACTATTTTTAGGAACCATAAATATAAATGAATATTTACAAAATTTGAACATCATAATAATGAATATCGAGTCAATTTTATCACATTTAACAAATAAATTTTGGAAAATTTTATTTTTAATGATGTTTACAAAACGTTGTGAAAATAACTTCTAGAACAATATAGATTTTAAGAATAAAATCGAATTTATACTTGTCCCCTTACTAGAAAAATATATTTACGTTAAAAATATAATTTAATATATAATATATAATTTTTATTAAGATCATTCTCCTATAGTTGTTAATATTTATTATTAAGAAAAAAATACATTGTGAGAATAAAAATAGTTTTATAGAAAAATTTTTTTTAGGTATAAAAATATTTTTACAATAAATTCTAAAAATTTGACTATAATTAACATAATTGGTCTATTAAAAATATAATTAAAATTATTATTCATTGAAAAAATTTAAAAAATAATATTTTTTACAAGAATGAAAAAATAACATTTCCACTGAAGAATTGTATGTTTCAATATTCATCAGAAGTTCGATATTTTAATAAAATTCTCAAAAAATATTCCTAAAAACATTTATATTAAAATTTTAAAAAATATTTTTTAATTTTATAAAAATTCATTCAACTATAGAAATTAATCAAAACAATTTTTTCATAAAAGGAATAAAATTGGTTTTTCAGTGAAAAGTATTTTTAATGAATGAGATGAGTTTACTAGAAAGAGTGTGATTATTAAATAGGAATTTATCAATTACTTTTTATATATTTAATATTTTTTTTCGTATTATTCATAGCCTATAATTAAGTAATAGGTATAGTGGTAACATAATAATATTCTGATAATTTATCATATATTTTTAACTCAATTTCTTCCGTAACACATGCTATCAAAGAAATTTAATTTATTAGAAAAAAAATAAATATTTCATAAAATATTTGAGTGTCGCATTCTACCCCATTAAAATTAGTTTCACCATTTAAATTCATCACTTTGATATAAAAAATGAAGAAAATGTTGTTTCATTGCATCATATGGTTACCATGTAGCTTCTTTAAATTTTTTATTTTTCTAAAGAACATTATCTCGGTGATTAATCTTCTTTCGATGAACTTTATCTCCATGATAAAATATTTATAACGGTCATTCCATATAAGAAGTATCATGTTCCATTTTTAAAGCCTTTGAGTTTGTTACATCTAATGTATCAGGTTTATACTTAATCATTATAGGTACATGGAAAAAATCATGACCCAAAGAGAGGTTCGGTGGACGTGCCAAAAAATAAGCTACCATCTCTAATCAATCGTGAATATAAAAAAGAAAAATATACCTAGGTATTTTCTTTTCATTTTTTCCAAATCTCATTACATTTTTCCATAGGAAAATTCATAGAAAAACCTTATCATAGAATTCATATTCTAGTTCACACCGATTAATATTAGCATTACATATCTATAGAATCTAATACATCCTAATATGACGTTGAATGGCTCTAAATTTAATATTTATTTACTCATCTAGATCAGTTAAAAATTGATTTTTTCTCTAATATCTTCCTTTGGTTATTCTTGGATACATTTCAACCCAATATATTATTAAAATAAATTAATATTCACTTTTAATTTTAAATGTTAGAAACACTAAAATTAAATTTTTTACAATAATAAGGCCATAACTTTTTCCTTTTTCCTCTATGAGTTCATTAAAACCAAAATGGACAGTACAAGTTATACAATTACATATAAATATAATCATAATACATTCCACAAATATTTTACCATAAGTCTCCATCAAACTACAAATTACCAAAATTGAGTAATAGAGAGTGGAAATATTTGATCCCATATCCTTGATCAAAGTAAAAATTAACTTGAAATACTTTAAATCACACATAATATCACATCCCAAAATTTATAAACCCTATTAATTTCCCAAATTTATGTCATAATAAAAAAAATATTATTCCAAAAATACGTTTTACCTTAAACTACTTAAATAATATCCATTCATTACCAAAAAAATCTATTTGATATCTAAATTAATCCTTGATACAATAGATGATCATAATTTGTTTTGGATTATCAAATGTTTTATCTTAATTCTAGAATCTACATATTAATATCTAATAAAATCCCAAAACACTTATAATTTTATTAAATATTTATCTATAATATTTTCATATGGAATATTCATACAAAAGTCATCATTAAATCCCAATCCTTGGAGTGGAGGGTTAATGTTCTCTAATTATCACTATTCACTTCAAGTGTTGTGAAATCGTAATACATCAAATTTTCCTTTAACATCATTAATATTTGTAGATTAATATCCACATTATCAGTAGGATAGGGTAATTTACTCAAATTATTCCCAAACCCCTTATATATATTGTACTGGGATGTGAGTGGTTAATTTTTCAATGATTTCTTTCTATTTACATCATTAGCTATCTTCTTCTCTTCACTTTGGTATTCAATTATCAGAAGAATACCCTTTTACAATTGATAAATTTAATGGTTCCATTTTTTACATTTTTCTTCATTTTTATTTCCACACATTTATCTCAAAGGAATAATTATATTCTTCTCTCAATGGTTTTTATAATTTATATTAAATTTCATTATTCATTTCATTTCAGAACTATTGGATTTAAAGATAATTCTAATTTCCATCTCTAAATTTGAAGAACATCGAATGAAATATTCAAACCTTTTGAATTTACATAGGGATAATGACCTTCATAGAAATTCTTATGCTACTAAATAATAGATTAACCATACATTTAGTTTCGATGATAATTTAAGAATTACACCTCACAAGTCTTGAAAAATTTGTATCTTGGGTACCAAAAGATTCATCATCATTATGATTTATATCATTGAATCCAATCTTCATTTTTATTTCAAGAGTTTAAGGAACATACAAATTAATGAATATTATCTTATACTCATACCACCCAATGAATTCAATTTATTCCTATTGTCGTTTATTCGTCAAATGATTCAACCATGGATCTCCTTCACCATTTAAATTATCGACACCTAAACTGAATATTTCATGTTTCAAAACACCAGATAATAGAAAATACATTTTCAACAGGGCTAATACTTTTCTCATAAACAATTGTAATAGTGTAACTACTAAAATATTGTTGTTGTTTCATCAGGAATAAATCAAAAGGACATTGTTCCTTCCCTTACTCATTTAAAATTTTATCATGGTTCATAGCTTTAGAAAGTTGTGAAATTAAAACAATGAGATTTTCCATCCAAACTACAATTACATTTGGTTTATCCTTACGAAAATCATTAAATTTCCCACTCATTCATGATTAAAAGGATTCTATCTATTTATATCAACTAAATAAAACCAAAATTCATAGTTTTTTGTAATAATATTCATTGTGTAAAACCATATATTCATTAGAAATAATTTATAGAATGTGTAAATCCTAAATCCTTCTTCTATGAAAAATTATGTATATACTATGTCATTTTTGATCATTACCAAAACATGTAAATTGTATTATATACATAGAGTTATCCCCATGATTCTAACTAATGTTATCTTATTATAGTTTCTAATAGTTAACAATAAATTTCTATGATATCAACTATAGAAAGACATTCAATATATACACAGATATCACATCTTAATAGAATAATATTAATGATATAAAATAATGAATCATTCCATAATTTTATAACTATAGTTCATTTTAAAAGTGGTACACTAAAAACTACTTCATAAAGATATATATCATCTTCCACTAAGTTCATCAAAACTAAAACCGTTCTTTGTTATATCATTTTTAGTACTTTTCTTCATAATCTGTGGAAATTATGCATTTGAAAAGGTGAGCTCAGATGCTTAGTAATGGTAAACAAGGTAAATATCAGTTATCACATGGGTATTATATTACCATAATGGTATGATAACACAAGTATAAATTTAAAAATAATACCTTGCACACCATTAGATAGGATGTTGTGTGATGGAATAAAATATGGTAGTTAATTTAACATGAATTGTTATAGAACCAAAGATCATGAGCCATGTGGGAATAAAATTGGAATAAATTATAAAATTTTTCAATTCACATAAAAATTAAATTATCATTTCCTTAGTATTCAAGGATTTTTCCAAAGAAATAATAGTGGAATGGGTTCACTCCCCAAAAAATCATAGTATTCATGGTTCACTCCCAATACTATCAGAGTGATGAATTCCATTATGAATAGGGTTCACTCCGCATTTCATTCATATATATCTAATGAGCTATCAATATGTACCCAATTGCATAGAGGGAGATATTGGCCCTACCCATCCTTGATTTTAGCATGAACACTATCTTCAATTATAACCTAACCACCACCCAATGTTATAAAATAATTACCATCCATGGTTATAATATAAAAACCATTCTTGCTTATAATGTTTCAAAATTTACAAAATGAAAACTATATGTATGTGTTAAAAAATATCATAAATCATTCATCATATCATATCCCATTCAATGAAAACTTTTGTCGTAAAAATTTCATCAATTTACTATAGCATATCCCATATAAAACAAATGGGATTCATAAAAATCTCATCAACATAAAAATTAACCATCTATATAAATATTATTAATATTAAAAATGGATCATATACCTAGTAAAACATAATTAAAATCAAATGATTCTATCTTATATGAGACTTTTATTAACAGATTGTAGAAATATTTCTTCTCGAAAACAAACATTAAATTTTAAAAATATCTTTTAAAATTATAATTTTCTAATAATATAACGGGAAACATATTATTGAAAATAAAATTATAAAATTTTATATTAATCTTAAAAACATTGAGTTTTCATGATGGTGGTAAATTCCTTTCATGTCATATAATTTAAAATAAAACATTCCATTCACTTTTGTGGAAAAAATTGAAAATGTAAAATATTTTTAAAACAAGAAGATTCCATTCAAAAAAATTTAAATTTTAAAAATTGGAAAAAATTCATAAAATAATCATAGTATAATATCATGATGCTTTTATCAAACATTTTTAGAAAACATTATTATGGAAATAGATGTTCCTTGACCCAAAAACGAAATGAAATCATTTTTCATTTAAAAAATATTTTCATTCTTTTGAGTACATAATATGACAAAAATGAATTGAAAAATGAATTATCAATAAATAAAAAGTTTATAAAAAATTACTGGGTTTATTTATTGTTATATAAAATATTTCATCACCAAAAACATAATAATAAATAATAATGATAAGTAACGAAATTATAACATAAAACTCTTACCAAGTCTGTTGCTTTTGAATCAAAAAATTCAAGAAAAAAATTAGATTATATAGATATTTTTTTCTAAAAATTTTTATGATAAGATTCATAAAATTCATTCAATTAATGATTATACACCACATAAAATAAACAAGTGTTGTATATGGATTATTAAACAATATTCTTATTATTGAATGATCTTCAACATCTCTAATAATTATCTTCCTCTATTTTTAATCTTCATATACATACACTACCTAAAACCTTTCTTCATATAGATGAGATCATATGCTCAGTATGGGTAATCATAGGGGATATTATTCTATGGTCATATGGATGAATAATATAATAATGGAGATATTACACCATGAAAATAACTTGAAAAGTTCATAATAAACCTCACATAGTGTATAAACATGTGTCCTATCAAAAATAAATATAATTACAAGAAACACGATTAATAAGTGTGTTCAGTCGTCCTAATACATGCACCATAGGCTCAATGCATAAATGTTTTCACCATACTAGGTATATAAATAACTTCAATTTTCAAGGTTAACTTCTATTACCCTCAAACAAAGTGGAATACCCTTCATAACCTCTTTCCCAAAACCATTATTATGTTTCCCATTGAGGATCAATCTAATCATCATATTTTCTATTATGTATCAATCTCATCGACTAGTTTCTCATTATATTCTCATGAAATATAATGTTTTATCCAATACATTGGATGGTGGTATAGGTTCCAGCCAAATAATAATAATCATACATATGTGTTACATAAAATTGTAGAATATTCATCAAATCCGAACCCATAAAAATAAATGAGATTTATAAAACATTAAAAAAATCCATGATAATAAATGAGTTTCATAAATATTTTCATCATATAATTACCCATAGAAAGAAACTGGGTTTCATATCTTTTCATAATAAACATTGACCTCCAAAGGAAGAATAAAGATAATATCACTAGATCATATCTATATTAAGGAATAATTGACATCAAAGGATTTCATCATAATGGGAAAATTATTTTGAACTAAAAATCACATGAAACATTTTTTATTTAAAATATCAATTCTTCAAAAAAAACTTTTTTTATAAATTAATAACATATAATGGAAATAATTTTTATTGAATGTAAATTCATAAATTTAAATAATTTTCATGATGGCTGGAAATCCTAATTCACGTCATTAGTGTTAAAATAATGATTCCATTAACATATTTGGTAAAATTAAAATGTTTCATGTTATGAAAATATATGGAAGATTCATTCTGAAAACATTTCGAAAAATTCAAACATCTATAAAAAATCATTAATAAATACTTTGCAAAAATTTATCGTTATTTTGAAATTATTTTTATAAAACATAAATATGGAAGAAAAATGGGTTTCAACTGAAGAGGTAAATAATAACAATTTTTCTTAAAAAATTCATTTTGTATCTTCAATAAATTAATAGAGGAAAATTAAGGTAAAACATGTATCTTATATAAATAATCATAGTGTAATAAAATATATTACTTTATTGAGAGGTTTATCATAATATCTCAACATTTTAAACATTATCATACACAATCATTATAAACAATGAGACTTTAATATTAACCCCTTATCACTATGGTTTTTTTAATTATAATCACCTTTAAAGAATAAAAAATAAAAAATTAAAAATACATAACAAATGGTATTAATTATATTACAAGTATAAATATTATTATATACTCTTTATAATATTACATAGGTTCATAACATAACTTCTATCTGGAAAAAAACTTTCAGACAAAAATCCTCAACCATGATTCATGACTTATTGCACAAGTAGTCCAGAATCCTATATATTAAATATAGTGTTATTATAAATCAATTATATAACTATAATAATATGTATTATACAATATATTATTTACATATGACCATTTGTTATTTTTTACTAACAATTCCTTATTAAAATGATGGTTCATGTAATAAGTGCATCATTTGTCATATACGTTTTTGTTTGGAGTCATCGGTACATTAAATTATACCATTCATAAAATCATATAGATAATTTCATAATTTATATAAATATAATATATATTAATAATATATTTATTTACAGTAGACTAATAATGTTACAGATAAAAAATGAATTACCCAATTCATAGAGATGATATGCTTTACATATGAATAAATGTTGTTTCCATTTTCTTAATGGATGAAAAATATTAAATAATAATAATAATTTACCACAAATATAATAATTTTTATATTATATTTATCCCATATAATAATTAAATTTACCCTTATTACATTCCATTCAACGTTTTGGTGATAAAAAAATCACATCGTTTCACGATGCATTATTCCATCATACACGTGAATGAAAATATTATACCCCTTACTCATTGAAATGTAAGAATGTATATATGATATAATAATTAAAAAAAGTATTTTCATGTTATAATTATAGTATATATTCATTTAATAAAACCTTCTCACTTTCCATTTAAAACAAAAATCAGAAGACATCACATCAATTTTGGAGGCGGTAGTCCACTCTACACACGAGCGACCTTATTGCATTCCATAGTGTTTGGAGGTAAGAATTTAGATGTGGTATTGAAATAAAATAGGTATTATAAGATCATAAATATCATATATAAACATTATATCCAACATTTTATCAATTTGTGAGAGTAGGTGATGGAAGGAAAATAACATCGATTCGTGAGGATGTAGTTCGTCGACACACGATAGAGTATTTCATTTCCCATTTAATGGAAGAGGATATGGAATTAAGTTATATCATTAACATAAAACATTATAAGTATATTTTGGATACTTTTGTTATAATATCATCATTATTCAATAATATTCGATGGAGGATGAAGAATAAATAAATAAAAAACTCATGTTTAATAATTTTACCTCTTCTTCGAAGAGACTTTTTAAATTTATTGAAAAATATTACTTAGGATATATTTGTAATATAAATACAACTGTGCTGGTGTGGGGATGTAATGATGGAAACTATATTTTAAATAATTGTCCAATCTAAAATGTTTTATAAGTGTGAGATGGAGATAATAGTGGGTGGCCTTTTAGAGGTGAGGATGAGAACAAACATGGAAGTTCATAAATGAAAAAAGGTTACCATGTTTTTTACATTAAGAAATGATAAAAAATGGTTTCCTATCTAATATTATAGGTAATAAGGAATAAATGGCTTTAAAATTATAGCCTTTTAATTTTATAGATAATTTTACACTTTGTCTTGTTAGTTTAAGCCCTTGTAATCACGTTTTAACCTTAATAATAGTAATTAATTTTTCAGGTATTTACAATTTATTTTGACCAAATATTAAATCTATATTATTATATAATATCAATTATTTTTATTTGAAATATGTAATAAATAATTAAAAATTCCATTCATAGAATGTGATAATTTTAATAATAAAATAAACCCAAAGGCATGACTAAAAAGTTGTTTTCCAAAGAGTATAGTCTCAGATTTTTTAAGAATTGTTATATCAAAATCCAATATAGAATTTTTATTCAATAAACATTATGGGGTTAATAATATGATTATTTATATTATTTTAATTTTTAAAACATTTTAAATAAAAATTTAACATTAAAAATTCTTTAAATAAAAATGTGTTTTCCAATAAAATCCATATATTTTCACTATTTATCAAAATATAATATTTTTACAATAATCCCAAAAATTTATAAGAAGATATGTCTTACATGATGATTACAAAAAATGAAGTTAATGTTTTAAAATTAATTTTCTAAAAGTTTTATTTTTTTCACAAAAATTAATTCAAATAATTTTTAGATGAAAAACGTACTTTCCGTAGCATATAATAAAATTAAAAATTATATAATTTTTGTATCAATATGTTTTATTTATTTAAATCCATTTTATATTTTTTTTAAATATTATTCTGTTTCAAACCACTATGTTTAATGACTAATTTGTAATTATTTTTTCCATATTATTATTAATAATATATAATTTTTTGTTAAAAAACTGTGTGTTTTGTGTAATATAAAATATCAAAAAAATTAAATTAATTGGATAAAATATATTTTTTTTGAAATCTCAAGGTGTTATATTTTACCCCCTGAAAATTAATTTCACCCTTAAAATTCCACCATGTTGTTAAGACAACTAATAATAATTATGTCTCATTACAACTTCAGATTCTCTTGTTTATTCCACAAGATTGTTGTTTCCCCATAATTACTTTAAGCAATAGATTGGTTTTGTTTTTGTAGTAATTTTTGTATATGATCCAGAATATTCAATGATTTTTTCCATAATAAATTTTACACTTCAAATGTTGGACATTTAATTTTATTATAGTTGATGTATCAGTTATATACTTCTATAGGATAGATAAATGAAGCACAACATGAACTTGTGAGAAGTATAGTGGACACACGAATCAATAATTTACCATCCAAATACAATCACTAATTTCAAAGAGAACGATATACCTAGGAATTGTTTTCCATTTATTTTGGAATCCCATAACCTTATTCCATAATGAAATTCATAGATATACATTTTTTAAAATTTTAAATTCTTGATAATGTTAGTCATTATCAGCACGTCTTTTCTGCCAATTTTTTTTACCCTTATGTGTTATTGAATTGATCTAACCTTCTCAAATTTTCATCAAATAGATTATGTATCAATAGAAATATTTCTAAAACTAAATTCTAATACATTGGGTTTCAAAACGTTTTTACAAATAGGGCTTCACAAATAGTTATCAAAATTCTCACGTTAATTTTGTGGTTATTAAAAGACTTAACTAGAGGAATATTTTGGTCCCAATCACCATTTAAATCCATAGAATAATGTATGAATATAAATTATATGATCATAATTGTTCCTATAGATCATCCATCTATTTGAGGATGAAACAAAATGCGAAAACTCAACTCAGCATCATGATCCCTCTAATGAATTTTTATAAATAGAAAGGAAAATTCTGAATCCTGATCAGATACAATATTGTGTGGTACCCCATGAAATTGAAACACATCCATATTGTATATTTTGGTATTCTAGTCACTGAATAATTCATATATGATATAGATTAAATGTGTTAATATTATTTAAACATCCATGCCATGTCAATGTAATTAGTGAGAGGGTAGGTGGAATCAGTTATATCTTTTCCTTTTCTATTATCTTTCTTATATAACAGCCTTCACCCTTATTAATTATATATCACTTAGATGAATCCAATCATTCAAAAATTCACTGGAATAAAATTATTTTTATGGTTCTCTACTCAATAAGACTATCTAGTTGTTATCATGGATTGGAAATAATCTAATACAACCTAATCCACTAGAAAACAATCTTTTTGATGTATATACAAAAATTCAGAAAAAACATTACACCTGTATAGAAAAATGATATATAAAATTATTCATGTTATTTTTTTAACACAAAATATGTATACCTAATATTGTAACAGGGCTAGATAACATTCTCAATAGTTTTAGAACATTTTCACAGTGCTTCTACATTATATTTTTGTATTGATATATGATAAAACAGCTCTTGATTCCTTTCCCAGTGTTTAGTAAGAACTTCTTCAATGCAATTATTACAACATGATGCTTGATTATCCATTATATTTTACATGGTCCAATACTTATTTTTGGAATACAATTTTGATTCCTTGTCTAGATAAAACTTATTCCCTTCTATATTTTTTTTCAAAATATTTTATTCTGATTTGATTAATTTTGATAATCACATATCAATTATCTTCTTGATTCAAGAAACCTATTCGAACAAGAAATATCCATAGTATTTTCTTTCAAACATGTTTATAGTCATGAAAATATATGTTTGAATTCAACCACATTATATTGGATTTCAAAAAAATAAAAGTGTGGGACCCGAAAATATTCTTCTTGCATTATAAAATTCACATATCTAAATTAATGTTAAACTTCAAACATCATTTTGAAAATTAAAAGTATTTTAAACTCTTCTAGAAACTTATTTAAAATTATTATATCTTCATAAATCTTCATAGATTAAAATAAATAGTTATAATTTTATAAATGAATGTATGTATGATCGATTTTCACCATCCGATGACATATTAGTGTTAGACCTCATCTGATGAGTCTTTCCCCAAATTAAAGAATTCATCACTCATGCTCTTGATCCATTGAAAGTAGAAAAAAATTCATAACTCCAATGCAATGATCTAATTCAAAACATCGAGCTAAATTTTTGTAACTTATAAATATATAAGTTTCCTCCAACCACATATGTAAAAACATTATCATGTCTCACATTTACAAACACATTAATTATATGTTCAATAACTCCATGGTCTGAGGAAATTAATAATATTATTTTTTATTGATGCCAAAATAATTTTGAGCTGGATCATTGTTTTCTTTTCCCCTGATATATAAATTTCAGTATCTATTCAAATTAACAAGTGTAAATAAATCTTCTCACAAGAAATAACTCTGGTCAATCTAATAAAATGTGCATAATCTTATGTGTTGCATCTGATAGAACTCAATAATTGATGGATTTTTACATTATAAGGGTTATTTATTCATATTTATCTTCATATCAGAACTCTTATAAATCTATGACTATAATATAAAAACTCCATTATTCGAACAAATTCTACTTCTGAAATACTACTCAATCTAACGGTCTAACCGCAAAACAATTCAACATCAACGAAAGATCAGAAATTCATATATCTGTTTTTTTCTACAAACTCATGGTTATATCTCTACTTCTTCATGATGATTATAATATAGATATAATTATTTTGTTGTATCATTTTAAACACTATAAAAATTATTATTTCATAACATGCAAGCTTCATCCACATTCCAACATCTAATATTCAGATCACCTATTCATTCATAAAGCATTGATCACATGTTTTCTGATGACTTATGATGTTAAGATCCTTCACAGCTGTAGGGAATCATAATTTGTTTGTCGAATATATCATTCAAAATTCAATTTCAAATACAAGTTCCTAGTCCGATCCAAAAATCTATATTACAAAAAGATGAGGCTAATAACAAGTTCCCCTGAAAAAAAAATTGTATAAAAAAACATCAATTGATGGAATTTCATAATAGATTTGTATCTGATCATCTCGGTCCAAGACCCTATGTTGCATGACCAGATTATAAAATTTGAGATGATTTTTTGTTATAAAAAAAACTATCCACAAACAACGTATTCTAGAAATCCAAAAAAAATTATAACCATTTATAATATGAAAAACAACTTCCACCCAACTTGATCTAAACAATACCCACATCAGATTTTATTTTCAACCATGATTTATAAATCAATAGAACATTTTATATCATGATATGGATCCCAATTCAAAAATTATAATCCTTGGTGAGAATAGATAGTGTAGGAAATAAGAATCACTGAAGAACACAACCTTGATGTCCATAGTAAGTGACTTAAAAAACTAATTCTTGAACATCTAACTCTTTATCTCTACAAAACAACATACTACACTTTCCTATAATTAATAGTTTCCAATAATCACTTCAATAATCTATATAAACAGTTTAGAAATTTACATGATAATATCCTAGCTTAACCCTTTTAACAACTTCCCCTAAATATGTTCTTCCTTAAATGGTTTATCACGTAACAATGTATTGTCATATGAAACCTCATTTTTCATCCCTAAAAACACTATCCATGGAAAATATGAGTTAAAGGAAAAAACATACATCACCTATAAATAAGATGATGTTGTAAACACGTGTCCAGCTTCAATTTATAGGAGGATTCCCAGAGTAAAGGTTTTTTTAAAATAACATGAACTTGTTATGTTATAACCATATATTCCAAAATCATTTTATTTTTGTCCACAAAATCTTTGATGAAGTAATATTTAATTTAAATATGTTTTGAATGGGATTTTTTTGCTATATTTTTAGGGATATTGATAGAAATATGATTATCTCAACCGATGATAAGGGGTTTCCTCACATAAAAAAAATCAACAAACTAAGTCTTCATCAACAGATGTTGTGTTAGAAATTTTGAAGTGGAAGATTATTCAACTTTAGAAATTATATTAATTAAAAAATTATTCTTTTTAGTATACGAACTAACACAGAATTCACCTAGAATGAAAACTCCACTAGATGTGGATCTTCTCTATTCCACACTTCCTGAACAATTAGAATCTGTATAAAAAACTAATTAATTCATCCTATGATAGAATAATTTATAGTAAAATGTTTTGTGATTTTAATATATCAAATATTTATTTTTCATAGTGAGATTTAATATTCTTTTCTAGATCTTTAAATCATTCACTTAGGGGAACAACATAAAAAAACATCCTATATTGAATAATTTATATACAAAAAACATCCAATTAGTTTCACAAATTCAAAAGGATCCACTTATTTCCCTTATCAATCTTTATAAAATTTGGTTTCCATAGAAATTTTTGTGGAACTTAGTTTTGACTCTTCAATACAAAAAATCATAAGAAATTCCATAGTATAAATTTCTAGAGATTGAAAAATATAATTCATCTTTTATGAAATTTTTAAGCCAATAAAAATTTTCATTTCACCAAGAAAGGAATTTTAAAAAACCTTATTCTCTTATTCAGAAAAATTCTCAAAATTTCTTTCATCATTCCCAATACCGAAAATATTATAAACATTAAAAAATGAAATTACAAAGATATATTGATTTTATTTGATGAGGAAATTAATTTAAACTCTAAATTTCTTAAAATTCAACTTCCTTAAGTTGGTATCCAATTTTGAATACCATGATCTTAGAACTTTATTTAAAAAATACAATTAATTATTCAGATTGACAACAAAGATTTTATTTTTTTTAATTAAAAAACCACACTTTTTTAATTAAAATATATTCATAAAGTTATCTATTCAAAAATGTTGACATAAAATCCAATTGAAAAGTATTGTAATCATTTTGTGAAATAATAGAAATAATTATTCTAACTGTTTCTATTCTTATTGATAGAGGAAAACTCACCTCAAAATAAATTCCTTAAAATTTTGAATGGAAATTTCAACCCAATTGTACTTTTTCCTTATCACTTCACTATCTCATTAAACTTTTTTCTAAACACTAATACTGTACCAATAACAATTTTAATATTTGGTTTATGTACAAGTTCCCAAGTATAATTATTCTCAATCTAATAAAAATATTTATTCAGGGCATGAATTCACTTCAAATACCCAAAATATTCATTAATATATATTGGATAAAATTTTGAATATATATGAGTATGTGAATTGAACTTTTATGTTCTTCTCATTTGGACTTTAAATTGTTGCTCACCAATGATGTTTTGAACTTTCACCTATTTCCTCATCCTTTCATGATATGTATGGAGTTCTCCCTCATCACTAGAAATATCTATGTATATTTAGTTAATATTTTCTCCATCATCATTATTGTATGTTTTTTTCATGTTGTTCAACAACATCCATTTCCACTTCACCATCTTCATTATATTGATGTGTTTGTGAAACATCTTAATTTTTTTCAAGATAATTTACATCATATAAACCATATAATCTCCATGGTTATTTTGTTTGAGTGTCTATAAACTATAACATTATGAGAATAGAAAATAAATATTATATCCTCTAATCTTTGATCAAATATTTCAATACTTTGACCTTTTATTTTTATAATTGAAGGACCTCAAAAAACCTCTTATGTGTTTAAATCATGGAATTGTATCATAGAATATGTTTTAAGGACTCATATTATAACATGGTCTATAGAAACATTGATTAAGATTATAAACTATTTTAATCATCACATAACAATAAAATAAGTTATAAACACCAAGGTGGGTCAACATTGTATGTCCTATATGCGCAAAACTTCTCTTCGTTATTATGAAAACACTATTTTGATTTGTTGTGTACAATGAATTTAACTCATAATTAATTCCCCATTTTCAAAGATAAAATATTAATTTTTCATATTTTATTCACTTCCATTATCAGTTTGTAACATCATCATAGAATATGCATATTCTTTTAGTCCTCTTCTCTCCAAACACTTAAAAATGTTCTGAGCATCTTATTTATGATTCAAATACATAATCCATGAAATGCTTGTAAATCATCAATGAATAAAATTATGTACTTATTTGTGGAAGTTGAATACTTAATCGTCGTCCGAAAAATATTAGAATGAAACCAATCAATCAGATGAGTTGAATGAATTCCAAATTTCTTGTTAACAGCCGCTGTAATTTCCCCTTTTTTAAAAAATACGAAAACATCAATATCATTTTTTGATATAAGAAATATCAATAAAATTACCTCTCTTTTTCAAATTTCTTATATTCCACTAACACATACACCCCATCCTTTAATTCCATAAGTAATTTTATTCCATCATGGTTGGATAACATGAATTTTTTACATCCCCAACTTGAAATAAGATCTCTTTTGTACGTTGGACTATCATTAAAACTTTTCCATCATGTGATTTTTATAATAAAGAACCATATTTTATGAAACCAACATTATTACTCTCATCAAACAGTTTTGAAACACTTAACAAGTTGTGTTTCATCTCATCAACAGTTAAGGGATTTCTAGATTTTAGATTTTTTTCAACCAAATATATTTGATCTAAATCCATTGATTATGAGGGATTACTTATTTCGAAATGTCACTATACGTAATTAAAAATCATTCACATTCATCAAAATCAAAAAAAAATATTTTCAAATATAAAGAACACCCAATATCCAAAATCTAGGTTCATTAAACTATTATAGCTTTTAGGTTAGTTTCTACAACATTAGCTTTAATATTTCCTTTAAATTTCTTGGAAACCATAATTTTAGATTTTTTATAAACATGTTTCTTTACTGGTAACTAAATAAGCCATCTTTTTTCTAGATGTAATGTTTTTTTAACATAATTCAAAAATATTTTCCAAATGTTGGAATCTCTTTAAAATAATCATAAAAACATTACCAGGATTCATTATATAAGTGGATTAAATACCAATAAAACATTTATTCTAGTAGAAGATTGGATAATTTTTATGTTTTTGATTTAAAAAATTGATATATTTTTTATTGAAAACCCCACCAAAATATTTTAAATTACCATAGAGAGAATATTTTCTTCGGTAACTTCTGTAATTCCTAGAAATGTAAAATTATTTTTCATCAATATGATTAATCTCCACTTTAAGACATTTATGAGCCTTAAAATTTCTTCTATCATCCAAACTATTCTTCTTTAACATGTATTTGTTTACATCATTAAAAGAATCACCATTTGGAACAACATTTGATTCGAATTTTGAAGTTTTGAAACATCTGTATTTTTTATTTTATTAGTTTGGAAACATAAACAATTTTCCAATATTTTTTAACCCTATGAACATTTGAATTATTATTTTTATATTTTATAGATAAATTTTATTAATCCTTCTCATGTCACACTTCTTAGAATATTTACTAAATTCAAAAATAGATATTCTAAAATAGGTAACTCCCTGCACAATTATTGAGTACAATTATTGAATATGTTATAACAATTAACCCATTAATTTTATCTTCCACCAGTGTTTTTTATTCAAATTATAATATTTTGGAAGATATTTTTTCTAGTGATAAATCTCTTCCAATAATATATATTTCTCTTCAATAAAATATTCTTATTTTTTTCTAGAGAACCATACTTTTTCAGAATCATGGTTTCTATTAAAATTCCTACAATCATATTAATAAATTCATTCAACACTATATTCAAATAAAATTGTGATTAAGTATCTTTATATTTGGAACTACAATGTTCGTTACTAGAAAACTGTCAGCATTTACATTATCAAAAAATATTCTATGATATATTTTGTGTGTTTCTCAACTTCAACTTCAGTGTCATGATATTCATTATAGTTATACAATAAACAACTCCTTTGGAACATTGATAAATTTTTAATATTGTCCATTAAGATAATATTTTTATTTGTAAAAATGTTTTTTCCAGGATATTCTTGACCTTCTATCATGTTAATCACATTCATCTTTATCCATTATTTGTGGTAAATTTTCAGAAACATTCCTTATAGACCCACAGTGAAAATATTTTTGTAGAACTCCCATTTATACATTCATACATCACTTTTAAAAATTTTAGAATACAAGGATAGAATTTTATAAATATAATTACTAAAATCATCATTAGAGTCGGATTCATCAGCTTCTTTATCTTCAAGAATCTTATTTGATTTTCTTTTCTTGGACTATTTAAAGTAAATCTCTCAAGATTCCTTTTCATTTCATTTTATAGATTACTATATTACTATTTAATATTTAATAAGAGTACTATGAATTTCATCCAAAGACAATGTTTTAGGATATATATATTCAAAATATGAACCCTTAACATCAAAATTATCTGAAAGAATTCATATGATCTTTTCAAAAATGGTAGAATCCTCCATATTTTCAACAAGACATGTCATTGTGTTTCCAATATTATTAACCATTGTAAAAAATATCCAATGGATTAATATTCACCAATTTTGATGTCATCATATTTTTTCCTTCATACTTGTAATATTTCATTTTTCAAGTTTTTTATATCCTTTATAGATATTACTAAACTTTTTCCAAATACTGTTGGTAATTCTAACTCCCTTACTCTAAAAAATTCACTTTTAGATAGTGACATCAGTAAAACATTCTCATCATTGTAATCATTCTCTATCATTTTCTTACTAGTAGTTGTAAGAGGTGTATTATCATCATGAATAAGAAATCAATCAATCTTAGACTCCGTAACTTCTTATACAAGATAAATTACATATATAAACAATATATCATTCCTAATATGATATTTCCTTCCATTAAAAAATATAATTCCATTAAAATTCAAACAATTCAGATTATCCATAAACAAATCTCTTAAAACTCCATCAAAGAGTAAAAAAATGTAACCTTTCACTCTAAATCCATTTAAAAAGTCTCACATATAATCTATTAAACCACTAAGAGGGAGAGGGTGAATTAGTTTTACAGTTTTCTTTTTTGTTAAATTTATTATATAATAACCTTCACCAACTTTAAAAATATTTGTCACTTTTATAAAACAATGAATTCACAAATCCATAGGAACACGTGTATTTTCATGGTTCACTACCCAATAAGAGTATATTTTTATTAACATGGTTTGTAAATAATCTTATACCACTCAATATAGTAGAATATAACACTTTTGATATGGATATAAAATGTAAGCAGTTCTCGTACACAAGTATAGTACTATGATCAATACAACAGTGTCTGTTCTTCTTCTAACAGAATATTCATAATCTTGATTTTCTAACGTGTTTAGGAAAAAATTTCAAAAGGTTTAGAGCATTTTCATTGTGTAACTTCAACAAAATAACATTGTATTATTATTTAAAAATATTTATTCTTTCTCATAATAAATATTAACTAATAACTTATTCTTTGAAATTTTAACAATACTGAATATGATTCCCTAGTACTATTCCGGTAGTATAAATATTCTCTATAGAAAACAACTCTGATCCCCAATTTTGAAAAAAAAATTCATTTCATCATTTTTAATCTTAAAATTTATTTTATTCTGTTTGATTAGTTATATGAGATCAATAATCTCCATCACTTATCTGATAAATTATTCAATCCAAAAACATTTTCCAAACAATAATCTGTAATTCTATTTATTGTGAATATGAATGCTTGTAAGAATGTACATTTTACTTCCACTCTATTGTATATATGGACTAGAAACAAATAGGGTAGAAAGACACGATAATTTTCCACCCAAAAAAATTCATAGATTAGAAGTAATTATTGAAATTTAAATTTAATTTTGACTATGTGAACTCTAATCAACATTATTGCAAAAGTCTTGATTATTTACCAGTCTTCTAAGATTCAAAAACATCAGTTATAATTTGATAACCTAAATATTGTTCGATTGATTATCTATATTTGATGACATAAAATTGTCACACCTTATATGATGAGTCTTACGCGAAATGGTAGAATTCAACACTACTCCTCTTGATCCATTGAAAAAACAACGTTAGATTTAAAATTGATACTATGACCTAAAGGAAAATGGTGGAATAAATTTTTGAAACCTATAAAGAATTAAGTATTCTGGAAAAACTTCAGCAGAAACATTAACATGTAACTCATTTAAAAAACACTCATATTTTTATTCAATAGCTTATTGGTCTAGTGAAATGGAATCTGATGAAATTCAACAACCAATGTTTTATATTAGTTAAATATAATTTATAATAGATCTATGATTACTTTTACTCTAATATATTAGTGTTTTCATCTATTTATATTGATTATCATTAAGGACTCATATCACAAGACAAACTATAATCCATCAGATACAATATGGATGGTTTGATGTGATGCATCAGATGGAACAAAACATTTAATGGATCGATTCATCTAATTGATTAGTTGGCCATATAGATTATTCTAGAAAAACTCTTTAATATCTATGAAATCCAAAAAAAACTAACCTCCAACATTTGAACAATTTTTTCATCAACAAAACTTATCAATCTGATGGTATGAACCTAGAACACTTAACTTCAGAAAACATCAGAAATTATTATATCTTATTTATTCTAAAAAATACTTACTCTACCATGATTTCATAATGATTTTTATAATATTGAGAAAATCATAATATCGTACTATTTTATACTATATCAAATTTTCTGTTTCATAACATTTGGGATTTAACAACTTTCCAACTTCTCAACAATACATCACCTTTTATACTATTAATCTAGGATCACAATTTTCCATGCAATTTATGTTGTTGATAACAATCATAATAGGAATACATCATCATATTTTAGTTTCAAATAACTATTTTGACATTATTTATATTATTTATCATCCATGTATGGTCTAAAATTCCCCATTCCAGAATGATTTTTCTTATTACATGTCCACCAAGAAAACATATTTCGAATAGAAAGCATAATCGAATGGAATTTATTAAAAATTATATTTCTGATCATATATGTTAGATACATTGTGTCTGACCATAATATTTTTAAATGGGTGGTGAATTTTCATAATGGAAAAAAAATACAAATCAATTAGGAAAAAACTTCTTACAACAGTCCTAAAAACAACTTCTATCCATTTTGAAACTAAAAAAACTTCAATACACCATGGCCCAAATAAATTGTAATTTGATTGAATTCAAACCATATATAATAATACCCATTACAAATTTTTATGTGTACAATGATAAAATACAATGTTATATTTTTTCCATTTAAATTCATGTAAGGATACTGGTTGTAAAATTAACTTATACATTTTTCTCTCGGCCATAACTTGATGAAAAAACATGTACCAATAAAAACACTCAAAAATATATCCCTTTATGTTTTCAAACTTGAAAAACACATTCACATAGGGTAGTGGTGGGTGATATACACTTTACATCCTTCTATTTAGGGTTTAATCCCTGCATACTCTCTGAATTTTATAGGTTTTCATTTGACCAGTGGGTTATACATTTTTTAAATTTATGATTAATAATTCCTAAAAATTAAAAAATTAAAATAATATATAACTACCTAAAAATAAATGTTATGATAAACAATAAATATTTTTTTACCTTTATTTATATGTCCATGAAATACCTTCCTACTTTAATAACTTTTTCAATAAAAATTATATGAAACCAATGGAGATTATTTCCATTAAAATCCCTCAAAATATCCTTAATCTTGATAAACTCCCTTAAAAACTAAAAGAGGGTTTCTATGAAATTGAACTTATGATAAAACTTAAACGCATAAACCCCGGATGGTATCTCTATTATTAATATAACCATTCATGGAGACATTTATTCTTCAAAGTGATAATTCACCTTTTATTCCTTAAAAACAATAATATTGGAATCATGGGTGCATCCTTGAACCGATAGAATATAAAATATGATTTTTCATTCCCTAATGCATATAGGGGTGATAATCATTACTGAAAATCACATAAAAGTTCAATAAAATTTTCATAGGTCTCACTCAATCAAAATCAAACATGAAATTCCCAACTAAGTAGAGGATAATTGTGCCCTAATTATCATAATTCACAACAACGGTTGTTATTACATAGTTTATTCCTTTTTTTCATTTTTCCTCAATGTTTTTTGTGTCATAAAATAATCATTATCCCTTGTATTGGGACATTTATTATCATTATTTCAATACTCCTTAAATTTGAATCAATAAAGTGTGTTTGCTCCATTATATAGACATTTATCACTAATCACATAATTATCTAAATTATTCCCATCACATTGAAAATTAACATTTTGATGACCTTTTATATGACATATAAAAGTTTATTAATCATATTATGATAATATCTTCTATCGTTCCATTCAAAATTAAATCTTGATGTCAAACTGATCTACCTCTCTCCATGGATTATTGAATTTTTTTAACTACAAATTTATTTTCTTATAAAAACTATGATATTGATTTCTAATTACAATCACTATTTCTACTATTATAGTAAAAAAGAATGATTTACTATATAGATATTGATCTTCCTTAGTGAAACTGGCCTTTTAAGTCTTGGTTTTAATCCACTAATGAATAAATCAACAATATATTATTATTGGATGAGGATACTAGAAATGTACGTCAAAGGTCTTGTAGAAACCACCTTACAGGCATGGACATATTTATCATCCATGTGATTTAACGACAAAAATCCCTTCTCTATTATAAAACTAATAATACAATTTATATACTTATTAAAAATTATTCTCTTAAACTCATTCAACTATTTGGATTCAATTTCATGTATTTCCTTGTGTTCATTGTAAGAGTCCACCACTGATCTTATTTTCCTTCCAAATGTAATAAATCCAAAATTTATTTTTCTGGTTCCAAAAACTGATAATGAAAAATACATTTTCAGTGGAATTGGTCCACTTCCAAATAACTAATTGATCAGAAGATACACTATAATAAGGTGGATGTTACCTTATAATGGTCTAAATAGAACCATGTATCCTCCTTTTATCATCAGGAAGGATAACATGATTCATAAGCCTAGAAATTCGTGAGAGCATAATAGTGTAACTTTTCATGATATCTCCCATAATATTTGTTATCTCAATTGGAAAATAATTACATGGTCAATTGCATTCAGAATGACAATGGTTCATTCAAGTTATATCCATCGACTAAAACCAAAAAAAATCAGATTATAAAACACAATAATCCTAATCCGGAAAAATAATTTATAGGATCCATAAAGAATAACACATTCCATTACATCTAGAAATCCTTGGGCTTATCCTCAATAATTCATGGTTATTATTAAATTCTTTTGTGATGTTTTATAAATTGAGTATTAATTAACCAAATCATATCACTTGACAGTATCAAATTAGGTGTGTTCTAAGGCTTGTTTTTATGTACCATGTAATGCACAAGTCAAGCATATCATGTATTTTTTAGAGTCATTACTCCTATGTATATCTATTTGAGAACTATTTCCACCTTTCATATCCATATAGGGATATATTTTTAGTTAAACAACATTTTTTATTCTATAAAAAACATTATGATGTTATCCCATACATTAGATCACCCTAGTGGTTCTCAATAACAATTTCGCCTCAAATTTCTCAATTGATTACCAAATATTCCTCTAATGGAAAGTATAATTAACTAGGATTTTTATACATAAATATCACATTTTTTATAATTTTATTTATTACATTTCACCAATATATTCTTATGGACAGTAATTGTTAAGTGTCTGTGAATAATAAGTACAAAATCAGCTTATTTTATGAATGATCATCAATATATCTGATAATGATATTACCGTTTTATACTCTTCCTAAAAATTTCAAACATAAAACCTTTCCTCATAACCTGAGGACATGATACATAAGAAATGATGATATTTCATGGTCAGTTAGAATAAAGAAAGAAGATGTCAATATATTATAATATAAAATTGTAGGATATCAATAAGGATGTTATATCATGAACAAAACATAAAAATATTATTCCCAAGCTAAAATAGACTATACAAAGGATTCATGTAACAATGCATTAAAATTTAAAAGTACATCATTTAAAAGAGTGTGAAATCCTCATAATTTAGGAACCATAATCTTATTTCATAATGGTGTGGCCCCAAAATAGATATGGAAAACATTTAATTTTTTGAGGTTAACTACAAAGACCGTAAAATATAGTTTATCAGGCCCTGTCACATGTTTCCCAATGATGATTAAGCCCATCGACTTGTTTCTAATTGTCGATAATTCTTATTAGCTTCTTTCTCATTATGGATCAAACATGTTGAACTGTTTTCCACTATTATCTCATAAGATATATATATCTATCTAATATGATGGAGGGATATATACGATCCACCCATAATATAATTAAAATAATTCATAAGTTTCCAATAAAATCATTAAACAATCATTATATCACAATCAATTAAATGAAATAGGCTGTAAAAACACTCATCCTATCAGAATTCTTGAATAAAAATGGGATTCATAAAACATTTCATCAGAGCATAACCATTGGAAAAAATTGGTTTTATAGTAATCCATTTATCATAACATAAATCATCCATAAAAAGAAGAATTATGGGGTCATTGAATCATATCCCAAATAAAACTTATATAATATAAAAGGATTTCTTCTTAAATAGAAAATGATTTCGGAAAAATTAATATGAAATAATTATTTAGTAGATTAACTATTCATTAAAAATAAAAACATTACAGTTAGTAATTTATAAAATATTGTGTAATTCCTATTATTATAAAATAAATTTGAAAATTTTTTAAGAAAGAATCAATTAAAATAATGTTCATGATTTTGGTTAATTTTCATTCTTGTCGTACATGTTAAAACAATGATTCATTTCACCTTTTTAGAAAAAATCCAGATAGTCCATGTTTATAAAATAACTTGATGATTCCTTTTAAAACAATTTTATGAATTTCTATAATGGGTATTAATTTATTTAATAAACCCTTTTTATATGTATAAAACATTAATTAAAAAACATTTAAAATCATGAATCTTTAGGATAACATTTATTCGACCAAAGAGAGCAATAAATATAATTATTCTTACAAATATTATTATGTTGTATTTAATCATTTAATAGTTAAAAATTAATTGAAAACATGTATCCTCTTGATATAAAAAATTGAGAATAAAATACATTGGTTTATTTTGTGTTAGATTATAATATTTCATTATTGTAAACATGATTATAAACAACCCTCATAAACAATGAGATTGTAACATTATACTTTTTTCACTTCGGTATATTTTAAATCGTATGCCCAATTAAAGAATAAAATAAAATAAAACATTAAATATCATTAAAGTATGTATATTCATGATATAACATGGAAAAAGGTTACTCTATGCACATCATAAAAGAGTATATGTTTCTAACAAAACATTTTTCCCAAGGAAGGAAATTTAATACAAAAAATTATTACCTTGGGTATCGATATCATCATGACCTGTAAAATAATCCAATATAATTAATATAGTTTTATTAGAAATCTAATATTGAACAATACTCATATATATCAAAACATATATGATTTTCAAATGAAATTTTATTAACCATTTTGTTGCAATTCCTTGTAAAATTAAATTTTATGTAATAATGATATCTTGTTTCATTGATATTTTGGTTATTGTATCTTTAGTACTATCATTTTTATCATGGATAAATCATAACAAGAGAGATAAAAATAATATAAATATCTTAAATATTCACTATATAATTTTTTTAATCCATTAATTTTTGAGTTATAAAATGAATTACATTATTATTTGAGATGGAAGGTTATATGTACCCTTGAACATTATTATAATTTTCTTAATGGATCAAACATAAGAATTATTAATAATTTATTAACTTTAAATAATAATTTTTTATCATATATATAACATATATTGACTATATTTTACCTTCATCACTTCTATAGAAAATGTCAGCAAAAAATGAATCACATCGTTTTACGAGACGATAGTCCACCATATACACGAATAACAATATTGTATCCCCCAATGAATAAAAATTACTAATTTATATGTGATATAATTGTTATTGAAGCATAATTATGATAAAATATTGAAATTATTTATTTACTATATCCTTATTACCTCCCGAGTAAAATAGATAATAAAAACACATCGTATTTGGTTTGTGAGACGATAGTCCACCATGCTCATGGGAGGCTTTATTGATTTCCAATTGGTTGGGAGGTAAGTTGGTAGATGTGGTGTTATATTTATAAAAGTATAATAATATCTTAAAAATAATATATAAAAAATAAAATACCTCATTATATCCATCCTTGAGATGAGATGATGGAAATAAATAAAAATGGTTCGTGAGGTAATAGTGCGTTATACACATGATCATCTGTTTCAATTCCCAAAGGATTGAAGAGAAGATATATATAATGTATTGAATTATGTCACAATATAAGAAGGTTGAGCATCAGGAATCATGCATATCATGGTCCATAGTAAGACTTTAAGGTAATTACCAATCCTTAAGGGTTGGTATAAGTTCCAAAGTACCATAAATAAATGTTTTGGAATGATTTAACTATGTTAAGAAATAAAAAACAAAAAACAATAATAAACAAAAAGAATATAAATTTTTACTCCAAACAAGTCTTAAAAAATTGTGAATTGAATGAAATAATTTTTAAGAAACCCAAGAGGGATAGAATGAAGAAGTGTCATAAATTATAACTTAATAAACAACAACACAGTAAGGGGGCATTTCCCCCAATCAATTCCCACAACACCGCACCAAAAAGGATGCCAACCAGTCGAACATCCATCTCAAATGACCTGGCCCTTACTTGTGTCAAAAATTAAAAATCTAAATACACCAAAAGGTGTAAGAATGTTGTGATCCTAAGTCAAATATAATTGCACCCATGAAAAGATTCCAATCTATAAACCTTATGATACAAAAATCATGTAATTTTTTAAAAACAAGAAAATTAAGTATGAATTTTAAATGGATGAAACTTTAAATAAAAGCATTTTTGATAGGAATATTTACAAAATAAACATTTTTAATGAAAAAACACATTTTTCTGAAATAACCAACCAAAAAACCCATATTCTCATGGTAAGTACAATATAACCAATGAGAACAAGTGATGGGAACTACTCCTAGGAACTAGCTAATAATGGGTCACTAGGTACATCATATCACCGTGAAATGTGTCATATATACCACAACAAACAACATTCTCATGAATAATCCACTAGTAGATAACACACCAATAAATGAGTGGTATCCAATAAATCATCACAATTTAGTTAGTGTCATTATCATCGATCTTGTTATGTGATGTTTGTACAAGGCCACATCCAAATCACTAGTATACTAGTCCTAGTCCTTCCACCTAGATAAATGGGATTCCTATAAGTGCTCAATCACGTTCAACATTTTATAAAATAACATTTTTATAAAAAAAATACATTTCTAAATCATAAAGACACAAAACAGTACCCCAAACATGTTCTACACCCTCAATATACTTCATTAAACCCAATAAAAATTTTATAGATCTACTTAAAAAGGTGTTACAAGGATTTTCAAACAAAATTTTTCAAAAATTATATATTCAGTCCAAACTCTAAAAAATAACACACCAAACCTCAAATGTAATCCATAACACCATTTAATAAATCATTTTAAAGAATCATAATATAACCACAAATGATTCAACATGGAATACACATGAAAAAGACCCAATTCCATGTCAAAATGTAACATTAAAATTAAACACTTACTCAATCCTACAAAAAATGGTTTTTTCTCCACACACAATAGATCATAAACATTCCAAATTGGTTAATCAACCAAGATATATTCTTAATATAATGTTTACACATGTAACCACCTACATTTACTTTCAAAAACCCCAAAAATTTGTGTGAAGCATCATCCACACCACAACAGCCCCACAAGCGAGTGAAAACGAACATTAATCAAGAAGGATAAACCAATAAACTCAATATTGAACCCAAGAGATGAGACCCTATTTTCATGAATAATATAAATTCAAGAATGAGGTATGAAACCCAAAAAGATATTGAATAAAGCAAAGAATGACTCACTTAGATGAAGAATCTTGATGTTTTCATACAGAAAACACCTTCAAAAAATGGGTTATATGGGAGCTTGAGGGAGCGTGGAAGCCCTATATAGCTGAAATTGTCAAATGTTGGAAGAATGGGGTATATTAGGTTTCATTAAAAAAGGGGAAATGGGAATAAATTATTTTTACCTATTCTCTTTGCAGAGGTTGTGTGTACGGTTTATTAAATTCTGTGGTCGAACCGCCTTCCCAGTTATATCAACCCATAAATTTAAAATTCACTTCAAAATTGGTGGGCGCCTAGAAGTAATATATATTACAAGAATAGAATAGAAAATAAAAGAATATAAGGATTCATATGTGACAATTATCACCACCATGGAGAATTTACACCCCAAAAATTCAACTCGTATCTTGATTAGAAAACAATAATTGGTACTCTTTATCAACCCATGAAATCCACTCCAAAGTCTCACTCACATCATTCCCATTCTTCCAAAGGACCCAGACCAGTGGAATATGATTTCCTCGAAGAACATTATCTTGGAAACCACAATTCACACAGGCCATACATGAACTGGTAAATCGAGATCTATCTTCAACTCTTCCAAAATCAACTTGTGGGACAGATCTGTATTATACATATTCAATTTGGAGACAACAAATTTGTGAGGAATAGATTTCCATTGAAAATGAAAAGCTAAGATATATTCCACCTTTCCAATCAACTCAGAGATATCATATTTTATAATATACCTCAACATTAGCTTCTATTGCCTTCCTAAATGATGATATCCCAAATGAGGGCCACCTTCAAGAATACCTGATCACCCACAAAGAACTCTGGATCTGGACACCTCTAATAATCAAAAGGATTAAAGTGTATCTTATCTATAAATAACCATTATCTAATCAACTTGAACTTTTCAGATGTATCTTTCACAAGGCTCAACCCCACTAGTTATTTCCCACTAACCTCACCCCAATATAAGGGGGACAGATAATGCTGAAAAAAGAGCGCATCAAAATGAGACATTCAAATAGAGGATTTATAACTATTATTATAAGAAAATATGACCAAAACCAAATGTATATACCATGATCCTCTAAAAATAAAACACATGCACAAAGAATGTCCTCTAGAATTTGATTTTCTCACTCTATCTCCACTTCCATTTGAGGACGGTATGGCGTTCTCATCTTAATCTACTACCTTAATTCCTTCTAATGGACTTCCCAAAGTCAAGAGGTAAAATGGGTGTATCTATATGAGACAACTGATAAAGGAACACCTTGAAGCCTTATCACCTCCATAATATACAATCGGCCTAGCTCATCCACATTAGTTATATCTTTGATCATAATGAAGTGGGATGATTGGGTCAGATGATCAATGACTACCCAAATAATGTTCTGAACCAATGTTCTACAAGGTAATCATACAATTAAATTGATGGTGACCTCGTCCAACTTCTATTTCATATTGGGTAATGGCTGATGAAATCTAGAGGGCCTTCGATTCTCTACTTTTACCTAGTTACATGTACAAAGTATCAACAAGAAATAAGCTATGTATCCTCTCAAACCTAGACACCAAAACTACAGATATATGATATACTATATTTGTGTATCTCCGGGGTGAACAACACATAGATAATGGTTTCTATCCTACATCACCAACTTTCTTAAAGATAACAACACCACCTAACAACCCATAAAGCACAAGATTCCATAGAAATATGTATACCAATCAAATTATTTCTCCCCACCATGAAGAAACAACATAGACAACTAACATAGCTCATCATTAGGCTTGTCCCACAAAATAAAATCAAAACGAGTGGAATTCAACTAAGAACGAACTATGAACACACCTCTATTGTGATCCTTGGTCTCTACATGCATCTGAACGAAGATCCCCATCAGAGTCCACACATCACTGAACTTCCTCAAAGCCTACACTTGTACTTTTCTTCTCAAGGAATCAGCCACCACATTACTCATTCCTTGGGTATATATGATATCAAAGTCAAAACCCTATAAATAATTAATCCAATGGAACCACCTCAGATTAATATAATTTTTTGAGATTATGTAACCTATACTCATAAGATCCAACTAGACCAAAAAATTATCTCTAAAGAGCTAGTGATTCCACGTCTTCAAATAATGAATGAATGTTTCTAAATCGAAGTTAGTGGTAGGGTATTTCCTTTCATGTAGTCAGAGATGGTAAGAAACATATTCCAAAATGTGGTAACCTTGTATAAGCACAAACCTGGTGACAATACCTAAAGAATCATAATACACCAAATACATCTTTCAGATTCTATAAAGATAAAATACAGGGGGGGGGGGTGATAGTCAACCACTTCATCAAATCCTTGAAGGAGGTTTAACGTTATGGTCCCTATTATAATTTTTCCCCTTTTTAGTTGAGTGAGTTCATGGGGGAAGAGTTCTGATTGAAATCTCAAAAAAAAACTTCCTGTAATAACCTGTAATACAGTGGAAACTCTTGATATCGAACAAATTCTTTGGCTACTCCCAAGACATAACTGAATTAATCTTCTAAGGGTCCACTAAAATATCATGTTCCAAGATGAAATGACCCAAAAACATCACTTCACTAATCATAAAAGTTAATTTTTACAACATTGCATATAAGTGATGATTCCATTGAGTTCCCAACATGATCTAAAAATGTTTCTCATGATCAACCTCAGATCTAGAGTAAACTATTATTTCATCCATGAATACTAGGATGAAAGAGTCATGTTACTAGTGGAACACCCTATTCATGAGCTCCCTAAAAAACATTATGGCATTGGTCAATGAAATATGCATCACCATGTACTCAAAAAGGTTATACCTTCTTTAGAAAGATATCTTCGGGATGTCTGCATCTCTTATCCTAACATGATGATAACCAGAACATAAATCTATTTTGTAAATCCACTTTTCCACCTTCATGTGATTAATCAAATCATCAATTCTGAGAAATGATGTTTTTCCTTGATGTCTACCTTATTAATCTTAGGGAAATCGATGCACAACTAGAGGGATCCTTGAGCCTTCTATCCAAAAAGGATAGAAGGGGCCAAAGGAGAGACACATGGGTGAAACAATCCTTTGGAGTCCCAAATCTCCAGCATTAAATTTAATTTCGACAGCCTGTTGGGTTCGATAAGATGTGAGGGAAGCGATATCAGTTGTGTTCTCAGAATCAAATCTATGAACAACTCTATGTCCCCCTATGGGTAAAATCCAGAAAGATAATCTAGAAATCCTTATAGAAACTCATCCACCACATGAGGTAATCCGCCATTAGAAGAAATAAAATCTTCCACTATTATGAGCGACAATAATAGTAGGAAAATACTTCCCAACTATGGAAGTGGGGTTCCTGAATGACCCAACCGATGATCTCATTCCCCAAATAGATACCTCCGGACTCCTATCATGTTTCAATGAAAATCACTTTCCACACATAGAAATTAGTATAATTTTGAATGTCCACTAGAAATTCCATGCTAATGATTACAACGAAGAGGTCCATATCAAAGACCAAGATATCCTATTCCATGTCAACCCCTGACATGGAATGTACACATTTTGGGCACCTGAGACCTTTCCTTGTATTCTTACCTTAAGACGTCACCAACTCCATCACAAAAGAAAACAACTCAGATGAAAAATATAGAATATTCACAAGATGTGTAGAGATAAAATAAAATAAATCCCCAATATGAAAAAAGGATAGTTACAATAGAAGACGAAATAAAAATGGTACCTCAAACTATTGAAGACCCTGCATCTGATCTCACTGGTGTCTGGTCCACAGGATGAAGATGCCTCATATCTTCCTGAGAATGATCACTCACCTATGAATCAGCCCTGAACTGGATTATCCTTGATGATTATACAATCCTACCATCATGACAATCAAACTGAGATCCCACTGTCCTAATCTTCTCTAAATATATAGACACTCCCCAGAAATCCAAAGATCATACCCAACTCTATTATCGACATATCACTCTGCAAAAGCGTTGAATTTTACCCATAAATCTACATCAATAACAAGGTTGAAGAGGGTAGGTACATTCAATCTAGATGTAACCTACCTTCCCACACTGATAGAACATCATAGAACTCATGTTAAGAGTAATTGATTAAGATTACATGGAAGGATGGCCTGAACTCCCACCTTACTTCTTCCCCTGGTCATCTTGATTCCTCTTTTTTTTCTGAGGATTTTCTAGTTCCCACAATAGTCTCCACTACAAAAAACATAGACAAAAAAATTATAATCAATAAAAACAATGAAAAAAAATCAAACACCTTAGCATAGGTTCCACTCTAAAACAAGAATACCTCAGAGTAATTTTCAGGTTGCATCCTCTTTTCAATATTTCAAGCATTCATAGATTAATTAAAAATAATCTTAGGCACATACCACAATAGAATAGAAAATCAGTTATAATATTCCATTACTGACTGATCTCCCTAGGAAAGATCCATGAACTCCTAGGATCAGGTAAAGGCCATGAGATCGGGATAGTGCGTCTCATTGAAGATGGTCTTGAAATCCTTCCATCCCATCTGCTCATGCTTCCCACCTTGAAGAACAAATTCCCACCACCTGTGACTGGGTCCCTATTGTTGAATTGAAACATATTTCATCCTGAACTATTCAGGTGTGTAATGAAACTTGAAAATCTTATCTATATTTTCTATCCAATCTTTTGGTTCATGCGGCACAACATTGCTCCGAAAAGGAGGAGGATTTCTCTTGAGAAACTTTTAATCTTTTTCATTCTAAGGACAAGACTCGTTTTCTCTATATTTATTAGGGGTATTACTTGATTCCTACCCCGGAGCCCATGTAACCCAAACCATATCTTCTACCAACCTTATATCAAGTGGTGATAGAGAACTCTCCACGGCTACCTCCCATGGTTTCATGGGAGCCTTCCGAGAAGGCTAGTTTCTACAAAAAATAAACAGTCACAAAAAATTCATTGTTAAAATAATTTATAAAAATTTTTCTAATAAAATAAAATATAAATAAATAAAATTCATCTCAATGGTGAAATAAATAAATAATTTACCCGTAATCAATGCCCATGTGATGTTGGTAGCCATCACATACCACCTATAACATAAGTCAAATAATAATCGCAATATCCCATGGTGACTCGAGGTTTGTTACGAGAGGTGCATTCCAAGAACCCAAATCGCATACATAACATTGAGCCCTGATAGTACTAGTCCTTATATAACTGGGCACAACCCAAATAAAATGATCCAAATTACATAACCATGATCTGATAACATTTTATTATGAACTAAACTAGATCGCCATTCAAACTGGCATCCATCCCATTCCATAGAAAGGATCTAAGGGTTTTTCATATCCCCATCGGCAGGATCTAGTTCATTTTTATCATATGTAACGTATCCGGAATTAATTAGATGAGCTTATAAACATTAAACAACCAATAATAATAAATAGACCAAACCAGAAAATTTATACCATACAATACTTAACAAAAAATTATAATTGATTTACATGGTTTAAAACAATACCCAAGATGGATGCAACTAGGATAGAGCATCAAGTATAAGTCAAAAGAAACAAATGGCAATGGGACATCTCCCTCAATCCATCTCCATAACACCACACCATGGAATGAATCTAACAACTCAAACCACTCTCTCCAAAGTCCTTACCATTACCTATGTCAAACATTACCATATCTACTTAAACCCAAAACTGTAATTAATGTGTGCTCATAATCCTAATAGGTTTCTATAAAGGAAAATATCCCATGCTATGAACATTTTTAGGGAAAAATTAATCACATTTTTATAAACAAGAAATTCTAGTAACAATTTATAAGGGATGCAATTTTTAAAAAAAAATTGTTTTCAAGAGAGAAAATTTAAAGAAGGTGCAAATTAAAAAAACACATTTTTATGAAATTTACAACCACATAGATGATATGGCAATAGTAAATACAATATAACTAATGACCACAAGTCATGGGAACTACACCTATTCAATAGAAAACAATGGGTCACTAGGTACATTGTATCTTAGTAGAATGTGACACTGTAACAAGAATTAACAATTTTCTCTTATATGAGCCACTTGTAGGACACACACCCATAATATAGTTGTCTATAATAAATCATAATTATTTTGTAATTGTTTTTATCATTGGCCTTGCTATGAGAAACCAGGAGAATACCACTTCTAAATCACTAGAATACTACTTATAGTCCACCAACCTAGATACTTGGGCTTTCCATTTGTTCCCAATCAAGTTCCACTTATTATAAAATATATTTTTCATAGAAAAACTTAATTTCTAAATCATAAACACAAATAAGTACCCCAATCATATTCCCCACCCTTAATATAGTTCATTAAATGTAAAAAAGTTTATAGAACGTCTTAAAGAGGTCTTACAAGACATTCCACCCATATTTCATTAAAAAATTTCCTTTAAGGAAAAACTGCCAAAAATGACATTCCAAACTATAAATGGAAGCCCTAACACTATTTAATAAATTAATTTAAATTATAATGAAATAAACCCAAATTATACAACATGGAATACACAAAAAACAACCCAATTCTATGTCAAAATGAATCATTAAAATTAACCTCTTACTCAGTGATACAATATAATGTTTTTTCAGCAAACACAATGGACAAGAATAATTCTAAATAGGATAATAAAGCATGATTAATTCATCAAATCTTGATTACACATGGACCAACCAACCATGATTGTCCAAAACCTCAAAAATTGGTTTGAAACATCACCTGCACTAGAACATCAGCACAAGCAAGTGAAAATGAATCTTAATCAAAATGATTGAACAATGAAATTAAATATTAAACCCCAGGGAAGAAACCCTAGATTCGTGAATTTGAGATAACCAAGAAGCTAGGAAGAAACTATTGTGAGAAATAAACAAATGGCTCACTTATGCGATGAATTTTTATGTTTCGCCACCAAAAACCCATTAAAAATAGGTTCAAAGGGTGATTGATAGTTTTTGGAAGCCTTCTATTGTTGAAATGGTAGAATCGATTATAAAATTGCGAATTAGGATTAATTTCAGAAGAAAAAATCGGAATAATTTTTTTTACTTTGAAATTATTCACTGTTTGTCCGCACAGTTTAGTATACCATGCAGCCGAACATTCCACCCAGTTTTTTCCACTAAAATATTGTCATTTCTCTCCAAAATTCAAGGGGGAATAGGGGTAAAAGATATTCCCAGAATAGAAGATGAAACTCATGAAAATAAGTACAAATATGTAAAAATTAACATATAAAATATCATTATATGTGGGATACATTTTTTACTATATCATCCTGATTGAAGAATATTTTAAGGAGGCACAATATGAAATAAGAAAAATAGAATTTTATGAATTTTGACTCTACTTTGTATATCCCCTTTGGATTATAACTAAATACTTCTTAGGAAGGATTGAAAATCAAACTATTTCAAATGGGATTTTTTTTATGGAATTAAGGATGATATTTGGGTAGCTATTGGCTAAACCAATAGTTTTTAGATGTGTTAATATGAGAGGAGTGGATGTGGACTTTTATATGAGGGTGAGAGGACACAACATGAATTGTTTTAAAAGAAAACATGTACCCATGTTTTTCACATTCTCAATGGATAAAAAATATATCATTCTCGAATATTATATGAAATAATGTTAAAATATTGACATAAAGTGGGATTTTTTGAATTATATATATATATTACCCCTTATCATTCTATTTTAACCCCATGGTAAACCCGTTTTAACAATAACCACAGTAATTAATTTTTATAATATTTCTATTCAATTTGAAAAAAACTATGATGAAATTATTATATAATATTACATACATTTTTAGAAAACTTAAATACAATTTTCCAAATTCCATTCAAAGAAGTGTAAAAATATAATTTAAAATTAAATCCATGGACGTGATTAAAAACAAGTTTTCCAATGAGATTATTTTCAAAAGTTTAAAAATTATTTATATCAATGATAAATAAGAAATCGATTAAAATAAACTAAATTATATTATTTATAATATAATTTATTTAGTGTTACATTTTCAATAATTTTAAAATAGTAGTTAATATTATTTATTCATGAAACAAAATATAGTTTCTAATAAAAACCAATATTTTTCACAATTTATTGAAATAATTATATTTTTAGAAAAATACAAACAATTCACCCTAATAAAATTTTGAAATATTTATTTTAAAAAATATGATCATTTTTTAAAATTAATTTTCAAAAACTCATAGAAATTAATATTCTTATTTTAAAAAAAATTCAAATAATTTTTTTTTAAAAATAATATCTATTTCAATGTGTATAAATACTTTAACATCAATTAATATCATAACAGTATGTTTTATTTACAAAATACCATTATAATTTATTTTTAAAAAGTTTTTATTAATATTTATACATCCAAATTTATTTTGTAGTTCCTAAACATTCCTCTTTAAATAATAATATTTATAATATATCATGGTGTGTTAAATCAAACATTGTGTTGCGTGTAACACAAGCTATCAAAGAAATTCAAATATTTCGAAAAAAATATAATTTCATAAAATATCCTAGAGTAACACAACCTCCCATTCCTCTTTACTAAAAACATTAAATCATGATGTTACCCCACCCTTACCTCTATATGCCTTTCACATGGATCACCCAAGATATTAAAAAATACTTCCACTCAATAGTATTCACATAGTTGCACCTAAACAACATTTATTGGGGACTTCCATATATGTAACCCAACCCTAATAATTTTATGGTTAACATTTATCAAATATTTTCTTATGTTGTATGGTCTATGTGGGTCACTTTTTTATATACACCATATGAATGTGGAATGTGGGACCAAAATTATATATCCCTCCAAAATTTTTGGTAATTCTTTTATCTAATGAGATACCATTTTTGTTTCCGGGAATTTGTCCTATGAAAACTATGTTATGATTTATTGGAAGCTATCCTTAAATTGGGTTTATATTTGCATGTTTGATGTTGTTTCCATATTGTTACATTTCTTTCATGTTATCATATGATATCATTATTTTATTTTAATGTATGAAAATCTCATCACTGTTATGTACTGTTGATATTCCAATCGACTCAATTGTATAAAAAAAATTCATCATATAATTTGATTGATTCCATACTATGATTTATATCTCAACCCTTTATTATGTATGTACCTAGGTTATCCAATGATTATTAGAAGATACAAGTAATTTAATGGTATGTTTTAGAGATTTTAAATAATTATGTTGCACTCGTGTTTTAGGTTCTTATTTAATGTACCAATTTTTTCAAAACACTCTATGCATCATTATCTTATATAGTATTATTAATTATAAATTTATGTAATAAGTTATAAAATAATGTTTATTAAATATATGGGTTTTTATAGTTGGTAGTATAGGAAAGTATAGTTATATTTGGGGATTATTAATAGATCAAACATTTGAAATCGTTATGGATAATACAAAATATTGGAAAATGTGCCAAATATTTTTTATTTTATAGAGTATGTGGTTTACAATAAAATTCATAGATTTCAAGGTGCTACATGTTGATGTGGCTCCGTAATAGTTTCACCTATTATTAATCACCAAAAAAGTGGATCACTGAGATGGAAAATATTATCACTTTGTTCATGACAAAAGGAATTTCTATAAAACTGTTTTGACACTCCCAGGATACATGATTTTGTAAATTCATAGGATCTTTATTGACAATTATAATATAATTGAATGAAAATAATATTTTATATTAAAAAATTGATCATGGATAATTTAGGTTCAAAACTAGAAATTATATGGTTAAGGAATGTGTATCATTTATGGATTTTACATTATTTATTAATAGTATCTATTTTATATATTAAATTGATTAGATGTTATCATCCATATGTCTATTTTGGATGCATTAAATAATTAGAAGTAGAATAAAATAGTGAATTCGCTGATTACTATCTATTCATGAAATTATAATATCCAAGTTTCCATGATTCTATGAATTATTTAATTGAACATATGTTTAGTTACACTATTCAAACCCCGCCTCAAAACATGGAAGCTGAGTTATTAGTAAAAATGATAAAAGGGTAAATTATTTAATATAAAGAATATAAATCATCCCCTATCCAAATTTTATAACTAAGAATTATAGAAAACCTTATGATACTCACTTTAGTGGATTTCGATTCTATTATCAGTAAGGATTTTCATCCAATATATAGAGTGAACAATTTTTTTAGAATGAAATCACCATCCTTATCACAAATCACCAGCATATTCCATTCACTTTCAAGGGGGAGGGTGAATATTCTTAGGTATCTTCTTCTCAAGAATATATATTATTTACTTTTGATTAATTGTATCTAGATCATTTTATTAATACTACAAAAAAGATCTTCCGTGAAGAGATGACCATATTGAGTGATTTTTAAAACATCTTTCCTAAATAACTATTTGGTCTTCCGTGTAGATAATATTTTGAATTATAAATAAAAAATATACCCTAACCATTCCAATATCTAAGGATGTATATAGAGTAGTCACTATTTAACACTAGTATCTAAATAATAAACTAAAAGAAATATCAATAAAATGTTTGTACACACAATTGATTCCCTTTTGGGTGTAATTTCCCAATTTATCTAGAAGAAGTATGCATCAATATGACATTAAATTTATTATCACGAGATCAACAAGATGTCCATATTCAAAAACTATCCATGGCCACAGATTGATGACTTGTCCGATCCGATACATGGAGAATAATACTTTTCCAAGGTGGATCTTCATTTGGGATGTAATCAAGTAATGGTAAATAATGATGATACCCTAAGGCTGGTTTTTGGTATAAGTTATAGAAACTATAAATTCATAAAAATTCTCTTTGAACCCAAAAATGATCAAATAGTCATTATGGACTTGATGATTACAGTATTTAGGTACTAACATGAAAAATAAGTTATGGTATTTATAGATTATGTTATTATATACTATAATATAAAGAAGGAACATTTAGATAATTTAAATCTGGCACTGAAGACATTATCATAGGAAATTTTGTTTTCAACGTATAGTAAATATGGCTTCTAGATGGATAAAGTAAATTTTTAGTTATATATTATAACCAAAAAAGGATATATTTTGATCCATTTAAAAATGAGGTAATTAAATAGTGGAAAGGACTAATGTCATTGAAACAAATCCATAGTATTCTTATATTAACTAGGAACTATTTTCAATTATTTAGAAACATCTCATGATTTTCAAAACCATTGACATAGATAATATATATGGGTGTCATGTTTTTCTAGGATGATAAAGCTATAGAGAGATTTAAATAGTTTAATAAAATGTTAATCACTACACTATTCTTGCACTACCCACTAGTGGGGAGGTATTTCTGATCAATAGTGATACAAACAGAAAGGGCTTGGTTTTTGTACTCATGCAAGAAGAAAATGTTATTGCATATTCCTCCTACTAATTAATGATTAATTGGAAAATTTTCACAAAAAATTTCTAGAATTGGTTTATGTGATATTGATATAAATGATTTGGGGAAATTATATCTATAAGGAGATGTGTGAGAAGTATTCTAAAAATAAAATAATTAAATATACATTAAAACAAAAGGTTTTCAAGATGCACCAATGGAGTTCATTAGAGATGCTAAATGAATTTAGTTGTTTAATTAATTATCATCATGGAAAAGTAAAACCAGATGATGATTTGATTAGAAATGATCCTGAAACCCTATATGTGATGAGGATTCCAAGGGATCTAATTTTCATGGACATTAAATGGATAGAGAAGGGGATAATAAAAGGATTATAATATTACCTTGATCAATTATATACTCAACCATCCATTATTGAGAGCATCAAGGAGGATAATAAAGATGATGAGGTGTTATAGTAAAGGGTAGTTATTATTATAATGTACATATGTATTAAAGATAGAGTTATATATTTTTGAATCAAGATATGTGTCCTTTTAAAACTATAACTGAATAGGGAAATTTTGGATAATAAACATATCTTATCTTGATAAATTAATATAGGAATCATTTAGCTATATAATAATTTGAGGTAAAACTTATAGTGTGATAACATTTATAGGAAGATTATTGGGTTTGTGTTATGATTCTTGGTAGGATGACATGATAGGTAGGAATGATAGAAATCTATGGATTTGATAAAACCATTGAAAATAACAATCTGTAAATGGGAAGAACATGACCATGGATTTCATTACTGGACTTCCTAATACCCATAAATTAAATAAAATCATCTAATGGGTAGTAAATTACCTTAAATAGTCAGCACATTACTTTACTATCATATAATATTTATCTCTTGAAAAAATCAGTGACATATACATAGGTAAGTGGTATGATAATAAAGAGTGACAATATATATTGTATTAGATTTAGAACGATGGTTTAACATAAGGCTCTGGACAATCCTTCAACATGAATTGGATATGGTGTTGAGTTTTAGTTTTACTTATCATCCCCATATGGATGCTTCTTCATATGAGAGGACCATTCCAACAATATCAGTTATGAAAATATAGTATTCATCGGATTTATAATGATATTGGTATTAGAAACATCCCATTGTGGAATTATTGTATAAAAATACCATCCATTTTATAATTAAAATGGAGCCATATGAGTCATTGTATGGGAATAGGTGTCAAATTATAACATTATTTGATAAATTTGGAGAGTGGAATTTTATGATACATAATCGTTTCCAAGAGATGATAGAGATGGTTCAAACCATTCAATAGTATATGAAATCCACATAAAGTTGACAGATAAGCTATGTTGACAATATTCAATGACACATGGGGATTGTGGTTAGATATAATGTGGTACTCCATTAATTATAATGAAATAATTTCATGAGTTTTGTAAATAAGGGAATTCTTAGTCTATGATATAGTATCCCCATTGATATCCTTAGTGTTATTAGAGTTTTAACCTATCGATAATCACTCAGTCCTATTCTATCTCAAGTATGTGATTTGTTCAGTTTATTCTTATTCATAATATACATACAAGACACCTCATACGTATTGAATTTAGAGGTGGTACCACTGGAGAATAAAATTTCATATGGGTAACATTTGGTGAAGATCATTGATTATAGGGATATGGTTCTATGAGAATAGAAAAATCACTAGGCCAAAGTGTTATGATAGAACAACAAGTTTGAGGAAGCGACATGGGAACTAATAGTGGAAATGAATCATGATTAACCTCATATATTTTATTGTATGAAATTAATATTTTTCGTGTGAAATTTCTAAAGTGTGAATAATGTAATGACCCAAACATTAATAAATGACGTTCCCTTTTTCAATGAGTGAATTCAATATTATGTAATGTAATTATAAAAAATAAATGTATTGATTTGGTGATTTTTTAATGTTATATGGGTTTTAGTTTTTTAAAATGTTATTAATCATATGAATTGATAATATTACTATTGAGAAAAGATTAGTATATATTAAGGGCTATGATAAATCTAATATACACATACAACGGGGATGATGGTCTCAACATGTAGGATGGTTGTAACATCATAGGTAATTAATGATTATGAAATTTTCAATTCAATTAAAATTTTTAATAAGATTTTAATTTTAGGTTAATGGGGATGCTTTTTTCCTATAGCATAATCAACACACAATAATGGGTTTCTCCAAAATCTTATGTTGCACAAAACAATAAGTTATACAAAAAATAATTCATTATTAATATTACTATTTTTAATGGAATTAAATCCATTTCATTTTATGGGAATGAATGAATAGAACAAACTATATTTTGTTTACACATGTTTGTAAATTTTTCTTACTATAATCTAACAAATTACATATGATTAAAATGAGAATAAATCCCATTTTAAGAATAAAATACGCTAATATTTTTAAATGAATGTTTTACCACATTTTCATGAAGAACCATTTTAAAATATAGATTTTTATAATTTTATAAGTTATATTTATCAAAATAAACCACTTCATTTGAATAAAGAAATAAAAATTTACTTTGGATGAACTTTTTGTATTTTTTCATAAAAATAATATATTTACGAATAGTGAAAAATACAACATTTTAATTCAAAACATCCTTTTAATATAATTTATTTATATTGTTAGATTGTACATTTAGTTTTTTTATGGTGTTATTGGATTAAATATTTATAATTTAATCCAATTTTAGTCATTGGAGGAAATCGTTCATTGAAATTTTATATAAACTCATGTCAATATTTTGATGGTTTTTACTTTTAAAACACATTTTTTCTCATTTTGAAAACTGGAATTAAATATAAATCAAGGATTAAAACATAAGTTTTTCTAATTTTTAAATATGGATTCCATATTTATAATCATAATATCTAAATTATATAAATTTCTCTCTTTTATTTTTGGACAAGATTAATCGTAACATTAGTACTTTTTTTATTTACTAGGGTTATGGGTAAATCAGGTAATTAAAGGTAACAATAATATTATACTAACATAAAACTACCCTAACACTTTTCATTGTAACACCCTGATCCTAGTTACCCAGAGTTGGTGCATTATTACATAACATTGGCATGATTACATGGAATAAAGTCCTCAAGGACCGATCAGTTTAGCAGTCTGGGAAATACTAGATACATTCATAAAGTTTACATTACATCATAAAATGAAAACATCAACAACATAGTCTCCATATTCCACACTCCTACTATCCCTGGAGGTCATTCATAAATATCTTTTTCAAATCCTGGGAAAAATAAAACATAGAAAGGGGTGAGCTCAGATGCTCAGTAAGGATAACAATAAAGTGGAATCCTTCATAAATAAACATAAACATTTAAGGCACTGTATAACTAAAACAAAAGCCTTTTAAAATTAAAATTCAGCATAATATGGCATAGATAAAAACAAAGAATGCCATTTACTTATTCACATTGATATTCTACTAGTCGAATAATCACATGCAAAATCAATAACCACTTTCATAATGACGGAATGCATAATGTCAGACTATCATCACCACGTAGCCGAGGCCTCATGCCAAGACTACAAATATGATTTTTGTCAAGGCCCCGTTCCAAGACACTAGGTTGTCTCATGAGACCTACCGATGCATCGAGGAGCTATAGTGGGCTCCACCTGTCACTTACTAAGACCAATGCATTCCTCATATGAAAAGGTCTAAACATAATATAAAAATTCTTATTAAAACTAGCATACGAAATGTCCACACTTTACCCATAAACCATGAATGGTATAAAAATAACACATCCACAGTAAAAAATATCATAAAACCTTCAACACAATATGGAATATTTCTATCATGATAAATCTACATCAAAAAAAGGTTAAAATCCGTTAAAGGATTTTGACGTTGATGAAAATGATTTATAAAACACTTTGAGAGAAATACCCATTTTCATGAAAACATTTAAATGTCACACAATTTGGAAAAGAATTTATTTAAAGGCATTTTTAATCAAAGTTTCATGTACCACATTGAATATTTTGAATGGAATTAATATTTTAAAAAACTGTCATGTCCATATAAATAAATCCTTAAGCCCCATTTTGAAGACATGGAAATTAATGAGAACGATTTAGAAGAATAAATATTTTAAACATTTGAAATGATGTTTTAGTAAAAATTAACTTAAAATAATAACTTTTTAAAACTCTTCTAGAAAACATGGACATGGATAATAAATACTTCCCAGTAGATATTTACGTAAAAACAACCTCGGATAATAAAGAGATTGTGAAATTAACACTTACCAATTGGGTAACTTACGAAACATACACCCCATGAAAGATTTATCATAAAATGAATATGTAAATACACTTACATAAAAGTTTATTACACAATGAATACAATTTTTCTCAGTACATACACAACACAAAAGGTAAGTGTGGAAATATGTCATGAATCTCACGGAAATAAGGAGTGAGATGAAAACCCCTTACCTTGTACATTTCTATGGTAGAGGGCAGGATAACATCAGGTATAATAGTTAAATCATTGTTATTAAATTATACAAGAATCATATACATAAACATGATATCATATACAAACTTTTAATATTTCATTGTTAATAATATTTTATTATTATCGTCATTTCAGGTGTTAACTGATTCGTTTTCCTTTATATGCTTCATTACGTAAGATGTGCTTGTTTTGGATAGGATGTATCTTATTTATATCCATAATGATATCATGTCCTTATAAATTAATTTTATTCATCAAACGATAATTATTCTTTAATGGATATGATGGGAAAATGAATCTCATCGCGTTCGTGAAGACGGTAATCTGTACGTACGCACGAACGCTACTTCCATTTTATTTTTCATTTTAAAAAGAATCAAAACCAAATAATACATAGATATATAATTATTCCCATATAATATAATATTTTATATTTTTTACTTAAGTTCATTAACACCATTTTTTATACGTTAAATGTATGATATGAACGATTCATAGCACTTTGAGGGGGCGGTAGTCCGCACTTTCTCAAATGAAATTATCGTATATATATACAACATGAAAAAAATAATGGTATGATATAAAATGGAATTAAAGAAGCATTTATATAGAATAAATATCATAAATATCATATTTAATTATAGTTCCATCATAATGGCCACCATGAGAGGTGGTAGGAGATAATTGAACAATAATCGCTTTGTGAGGCGTTTGGTTGCCATCCACAGAAACATTATGTTCTTCACACATTATATGGATGTGTGTGTAAGTTTAGTTATAATAATTCTATTAAAAATATTATAGTATATTTAGGATACTGTTTTTTTTACAAAATAAAATAAAATGTAGAGTTTAGGGGTTGGAGAAGTAAAATAAAAGAAAATAATCTAAGAGAAATCGTTACCCTTAATTTGGGTAACTCCTTTTGGTTTGAACCAAAAAGGACTCTTGAAGTGCGTTCTACCTATGTTAAGGCTTCTAAGAGGAGTAGAGGGATGTATGGAGCTTAATTGGGAAGATTTTTGACAAGCCAAAAGGCTTGAGAGGTGTGTGGAATTGGTTAGAAGTGGTGTATTTTTATAAGGGGGAGGAGGGGCTCTTTAGGAAAATCTAGAAATATTATTTTATAATAAATTAATATTCGGTTTCAAATAGCTCCAAAGTGTATTATTTAAATTTTGTGGTGGGTATGGGTCTAAACACACTAAAACTATTTAATTTAGACAGGCTTGGGTCATTATAGTAAACTTATATTTTAGTTTTTACTCTTAGTTAATTAGTTTGACACTTACCATGTCACTTTGTATTTTTATATTATATAGTTAATAAAAATACCATATACCTCCAAGAGACCCCAAACTGGGCCATTAATAATACACCTATCATGGTATAAGTATCATGGATGAACCTTATATTTTTAAGAATATAATATAAATTAATAATATAATATTTGTTTTAAAAACGCATTTATGTCAATTTTGACACTACTCAATAATTGATTTTTGTTAAAGTCTTAACAACTTTATTAATTCGAACCATATTCATTTAAGAATTAACAACATGTCATATTAACCAATAATTTTCGTGTATGTCATCAAAACATTCAAATTATATTTATTTTATCATTTATAATATCAATTATTTGATTCTTTCATTAATAAGGAAAATACTGCATCATTATTCTGTCATATATATTTTTACATTTTAAATGTCTAAAAATTATAAATAAAATACAATTATGTATTAAATATTTTTATCATTCTAATGAATATTTATAGTCTAAAATATAACATATATAACCCTATGTAACATTTGTTTTGGTAAAAGATATATGCTTATGTCATTTTTGTATTTATTTTAACTTAATTAATATAATGTGTCATTTTCACTTACAAGTGGATCAATGGGGTCAAAAAATAGACCCAAGGATGCCCATGGTTGGAAATGTATCAACCAATAAGTTTAGGACACGTTTTAGGGTAATTTAGTATTATTATAATATTATATTTTTACCCTTATTTACAGGATTTACCCTTTAACCATGGTAAATAAAATATTTACCGAAGTAATTATTCAAAATGTCTAAAAATAAAAATTACCTATTTAAGAAATTTGGACATCCTGATTACAAATATGGAGTCCATTTTTCCAAATTCAAAACATAGAAGTGGAATAAATTAATTTAATATTAATTCCCACTGTCAAATAAAAAAACGTGTTTTTAAGAGATAATAACTATCAAAATATTGACACTTGTTTATGTCCGGTTTAAATGCGAAATTATGTGAAATGACCAAAATTTTATTAAATAGTAAATATATATTCCAAATATACTTTAAAACCACTCAAATTCATAATTTATCACTATTAATTATTTCTATTAAAAAAGTTGTTTTTAATAAAAATTTGGTAATTCTCACTATTCATCAAAATATAAAAGTTATCCAAAAAGTTCCAAAATTTAACCCTAGGATAAATTCGATATTCAGAATCAAAAAATGATGTCCATTTTGAGAGATAAAATTTATAAAATTTCATAATGCAGATATTACTATTCATAACGGCTAGTTCGATTTGTTGTGGTGCGTGTTAGAACTCGAAGTTGCGTACAACACACAATACTATATTATTCAAAGAGAAGCGTAACGAGGAAGCACGGGGTGTGACATTGTAAATTTTTGATGTCCCCATTCTAAAGAATAAATTAATTTAGTCAAATTGAATATATAAAGGTTTAAAAATATTGGATTCAAAAAGGGTTCACTAGTAAAAGTCAGTAAAAGTGCATTTTTTGAACAATACTTCTTTTATCTGAAAAAATGAATTTGTTCTTACATTATGTCTAAGAAACTCATATTATGGATTCTAAAATTATAATTATTATATAATGTTCAAAATTCAGTTAATACTATTCATAACCTCTTTTGAACGGCTAATTTGGTAAGTCATGGTGCGCTTGATCTCGGTGTTGCGTGTAGTGCAAGTTATTGAATTATTTTGAAGAAATAACGCACTATTAGATCATGAGGTGTTACATTCTACCCTCCTTCAAAAAATTGTGGCCTCACAATTTGAAATTATTCTTCAAAAATAAACGGTTGAAAATAAAAAATATCTTTGTGGGAAAACCCACATCAGAAATTTGGTTAATAAAATTTAGTCTTAATATGAGGAAAAGGGAAATGAAAGGGTCACCATAAAATTATGATCTCGATTCGGAGAACATTGGTGTCAATTAGAGACATATAATTGGTGGAAAAACGTAAATATATATAGGTAGTGATTGAGGTCATCAATCACAAACAAGTGTATAATTGAGGGCCTGAAATTTATCAATCTATGATGATTTAAAATACAATTAGTTCAATAAAACATATTTTATTAGGATAACACATTTTTTTGGTTTTAAGATCCCTTCACTAAAGTATAAGAATTAAATTCATCATCGAATAAGAGAAGAATTAAAATATATACTTGACAAGTAGAGTCTCATCCTTTAACTAAGTTCTACCACAAACTCATCTTTCACTCAAAAAGATATTAGAACTTAAAAATAATATTCTATTTATCCTATTCGTATAGTGTTAAAAAAATTAATTTATAATTCATCTAGAAAAACTATTAAAAAAATGACATTATTCAATCTAGGACTCACGTGGGTCAGTGGTAGGTGATACACCCTTGTTGCCCTTCGGTTGTGGGTTCAAGTCTCACAGCCTTTCCAGACACAACGGGTTGCCGCCAAACCTCCGGGTTGTCATTTTATAAAAATCCAAAAATAAACTTTCAAACTAAATCCCATCCAACCTTTATACTTATACAAAATACTTCTGTAAACTCCCAGTGCAAAATTTATATGAATGGTAAACATAATGTAGATCCTTTTTTTCCCGTAATAGCATGTGAATACCTTCATCATGTATTCTTTTAAAAAAACTGAAACATCCTGAATTACCATAAAACATTATTGATTAAATTCATGATCCCTTATTCCTTATGGAATAATAGATATACTCCTTCTATCCAAAAATGTTGTAATCTCCAACAATGATGGGAATAGAAATCATTAATCAGTTTCAATGTTGTCAATAATATCCAATATAATTTATTCAAATCATCCATCTCTTATTCCAAAATCACTACCTCATTATCAGAACCATATTATGTTTTATCTTTCTTTCAACCATATATTTTCAAAAAATATAACATACTATTGAGCCACTTTTCTTGGTTCCACACAATCTCAAGTCCTTAATGAAATAGTACTACAGTACAATCCTTATATACTCCATAATTATTATAACTAGTACATTGTTGATACAACACTCAAATGAAATAATTCTATAATAACAACATAAGAACTCGAGTCATTCCTCCTCATCTGTGGTAGTATCATAACATGATTATTATCCAACGGCATCATTTGGGGCATACTATGATGATTTGGACATTGGTTCACATAGTTCCCCAACTCCTTCCAGATGATGCATTGTACATTTGAAACCTTTTTATTACCCATACTGTCACGTACATGGTGTCCTTTTTATCCACACTTATAACAAACTCTCATTCTTTTAAGGAAAGTTCTAGAGTGTTTCTCCCCATAGTTATCACATATGGGAAAATTCTTCTTTTCCCTCTTCCCTTTATCCATCTTTCTATCTTCCATCCTTTTATTCTCTTTCTTCCCTTCAAAGCCATAGGACTCAGTAAACTCTTTACTTATCTTATAAACCAATGATACAATTTCTTCATATGATGATAATACGTGGGAGAATATTTCCCTTTTAAATGACAACTTAATACCATGAAAGATATGATCCTTCTTATTCTTTGGATCATACATATTACTGGAGTTCACATTCCTTCTACTGGGCGCCATTTATATACAATAGCATAAACTAGTCCTGTTTATGAATTGAAATGAATAATTCCAAACTTCTAAAATACCTAACACATATTGAACAGTTTATGGATATAATCCATAATCATAAAAATGTTTTCTTTGAGTATTTATATACTCATGAGCCCTTTATAATGGTGTGTAAAGAAAATGATAATTTTCCTAAGCATATACCGTGGGAGTGTCGTAACCAAGAGTGTAGCAAGGCCCATTGTCGTGCACTAGTTCTCATTTGAGTCTATCTCAAAATGGTGTTTTCGGATTTTACCCCTAGGTACATCTGTTCCAGTGCCGCCTCTACCTGCTCATATCCAGACAGAGATGTATTTCTCGGAAAACTCACAAAATCTCTACAATACCAAAATTTTAAGAAGTTCTTATATATTAATCCTCAATGTCCATCTTAGGTCTATGTGCTCTAATCAGAGTTTATCTAATTCTGGCTTCCAAGGTTTTTACTATACTTACTCTGATACCAACTGTAATGCTCCTACCCTAGTTACCCAGAGTAGGTGCATTATTACATAACATTGGCATGATTACAAGGAACTGCGTCCCGAAGGACCGATTAGTTTAGCAGTCTTAGAAACACTAGATACATTCATAAAGATTACATTACATCGTTAAATGAAAACTTCAACAACATAGTCTCCATAGTCCCCAGTCATACTGTCCCTGCAGGTCATTCATAAATTACTTCTTCACATCCAAGGAAAAATAAAACATAGAAAGGGGTGAACTCAGATGCTCATTAAGGATAATAATATAGAGGAATATTTTATAAATAAACATAAACATTTAAAGAAATGTATAACTAAAACAAAAGCCTTTTAAACATCATCTTCAGCATAATATGGCATAGATAAAATGAAATAATTCCATTTACATATTCACATGGATATTCTTCTTGTCGAATAATCACATGCAATATCAATAACCACTTTCATAATGACGGAATGGATAATTCCATACAATCATCACCACGTAGCCAAGGAATCATGCCAAGACTATAAATAAGATTTTTTTCAAGTCCTAGTGTCATGCCACTAGTTTGTCTCATGAGACCTACAGATTCATTGAGGAGCAATAGCGGGCTCCACCCGTCACTTACTAAGTCCAATGCATTCTTCATATGAAATGGTCTGAACATAACATAAACATTCGTCTTAAAACTAGCATAAAAAATGTCAATACATTACCCAAAAACCATGAATGGTATAAAAATAAAACATCCACATTAAAACATGTCACAAAACCTTCAACACAATATGGAAGATTTGTATCATGATACATCGACTTCAAAACAAGTTTAAAATCCATTAAAGGATTTTGATGTTGATTAAAATGATTTATAAAACTCTTTGAGAGAAATATACCTTTTTCATGAAAGCCTTTAAAAGTCACAAAATTTTGAAAAGAAGTCATTTAAATACATTTTTGATTCAATGTGTCCCATACCAATTTCAATCTTTTGAAGGGAATTAACATTTTAAAAAACATTCATGTCCGTATAAATAAATCCTTAAATACCATTTTGAAGACATAGACATTAATGAGAAGGATTTAGAAGAATAAATATTTAAAACATTAGAAATGATGTTTTAGTAAAAAGTCCCTTAAAATAATCCCTTTGAAAACTCATTCATAAAACATGGACATGGATAATAATTATGTCCCAAGAGATACTTACGTAAAAACAACCTCGGATAATAAAGAGATTGTGAAATTAACCCTTACAAATTTGGTAACTTACGAAACATTCACCCCATGAAAGTGATATCATATAGTGAATATGTAAATACACATACATTAATGTGTATTACACAAAGAATACAATTATGGGCAGTACATACACTAAACAAAAGGTAATTGTGGGAATATGGCATGAATCTCATGGGAATAAGGAGTGAGATGAAAACCCCTTACCTTGTACATTTCTTTGGTTGTGGGTTGGTTAAAATCATGTATAATAGTTACATAATTGTTATTAAATTATAAAATAATCATATACATAAATATGATATCATATATGATCTTTTAATATTGCTTTGTTAATAATATTTTAGTATTATTTTCGTTTCGGGTGTTAACTGATTCATTTTCCTTTATATTCTTCGTTACGTTAGTTGTGTTTTTTATGGATAGGTTGTATCTTATTCATATCCAGAATGATATAAAGTCCTTAAAAATTACTTTTAATCATCAAATGATAATTATTATTTAATGGATATGATGGGGAAATGAATCGCATCGCGTTCGTGGAGACGGTAATCCGTACGTACGCACGAACGCTACTTCCATTTCATTTTTAATTTTAAAAGGAATAAAAACCTAATGAAACATAGGTATATAATTATTCATTTATAATATAATATCTTATATGTGTTACTTATGTTCATTAACACCATCCTTTATACGTTCCATTTATGGTATGAATGAGTCATATCACTTTGAGGGGGCTGTAGTCCGCACTTTCTCAAATGAAATTATCATATATATATATATAACATGAAATGAATAATGGTATGATATAAAATTGAATTAAATAAGATTATATATAAAATAAATGTCATTAATATCATATTTAATTATAGTGTCATCATAATGGCCACCATGAGAGGTGGTAGGATATAATTGAACAATCCTCGCTTCGTTAGGTGTTTGGTTTCCATCCACAAAAACATTATGTTCTTCACCCATTAGATGGATGTGTTTGTATGATTAGTTCTAATACTCTTAATAAAAATATACTAGAATATTTAGGATACTTTTTTTGTTAGAAAAGTAATAATAAGAAGAGTTCAGGGTATGGAGAATTAAAAAAAGATAAGAAGCTAAAAGAAATTGTTACATTTAATTTGGGTAAGTCCATATTGTTTGAACCAAAAATGACTCTTGAAGTGACTTCTGCCTAATGTAAGGCTTCTAAAAGGAGGAGAGGGATGTAGGGAGATTAATTGGGCAGATTTTAGATGATCCAAAAGGATTTAGAGGAGTGTGGAATTTGTTTGAGGTGGTGTCCTTTTATAAGGGGAGGTGGGGCTCTTTAGGAGAATCTAGAAATATTATTTTATAATAAATTAATATTAGGTTTCTAATGGATCAAAAGTGTATTATTTAAAGTTTAAGGTTGACATGGGTCTAAAAACACTCAACCAATAGAATTTAGATAGGTTTGGGTCATTATATTAACCTTATCTTTGAGTTTTACCTCTTAGTTAATTAGTTTGACACTTACCATGTCACTTTGTATTTTTATATAATATACTTAATGAACTTACTATATTCCTCAAAGAGACACCCAAGTGCTCCATTAATGATAAAAATATCATGATATAAGTCTCTTGTCCGATCCTTATATTTTTAGGAATAGATTATTAATTAATAATATAATATTTGTTTTAAAAACTCATTTATGTCAATTTTGACCCTACTCAATAATTGATTTTTTTAAAGTCTTAAAAACTTTAGTAATTCGAAAAATATTCATTTAATAAATCCTAACATGTAATATTAACCAATAAAATTCATCTATGTTATGAAAACCTTCAAATTATATTTATTTTAACAATTATAATATCAATTATTTGATTCTTTCATTATTAAGGAAAATACTGCATCAATATTGTGTCATATATAGTATTACATTTTCAATGTCTAAAAATTATAAACAAAATACTATTATGTAGGAAATATTTTTATATTTTTGAAGAATATTTATAATCGAAAATATAACATATATAACCCAATGTAAAAATTGTTTTACTAAAAGATATAGGCTCATGTCATTTTTTTTATTTACTTTAACATAATTAATATAAAGTGTCATTATCACTTACAAGTGGATCCATGGTGTCCCAAAATCGACCCAAACATTCCCATCATCGGAAATATATCAACCAATAAGGTTAAGACACGTTTTTGGGTAATTTATTATTATTATGTTATTATTTTTTAACCTTATTTACCAGATTTACCCTTTAACCATGGTAAATAAAATATTTACCGAAGTAATTATTCAAAATGTCTAAAAATAAAATTTACCTATTTACACAATTTGGACATCCTGATTAAAAATTTGGAGTCCATTTTTCCAAATTCAAAACATAGAAGAGGCAGAAATTATTTTAAAATTATTTCCCTTGTCAAAACAAAAAGCATGTTTTTAAGAGATAATAACAATCAAAAGATTGACACTTGTTTATGTTCGGTTTAAATGTGAAATTATGTCCAATAACCAAAATTTTATTAAATGGTAAAAATATATTCTAAATATACATTAAAACCACTCAAATTCATAATTTATCACTATTAATTATTTCGATTAAAAAGTTGTTCTTAATAAATATTTAGTAATTTTCACTATTCATCAAAATATAAAAGTTCTCCGAAAAGTACCAAAATTTCACCCTAGGCTAAATTTGATATTCCAAATCCAAAAATGAAGTCAATTTAGAGATAAAATTTATAAAATTTTAAAATGTAGGTATTAGTATTCATAATGGCTAGTTCGATTTATTGTGTGGTGTGTTAGAACTCGAACTTGCGTACAACACATACTACTGTATTATTCAAAGAGATGCGTACTGAGGAATCTTAGGGTGTTAAATTGTAAATTTTTGATGTCCCCATTCTAAAGAATAAATTTATTTAGTCAAATTGAATATATAAATGTTTTAAAATATTGTATTTAAAAAAGGTTCACCATTAAAAGTCGGTAAATGTGGAATTTTTTAAAAATACTTCTTTTTTCTGCAAAAAATGAATTTTTTCTTACATTATGTCTAATAAACTCATAATATGGATTCTAAAATTATACAGATTATATAATGTTCAAAATTCAGTTAATAATATTCATAACCTCTTTTGAACGGCTAGTTTTTTAAGTCATGGTGTGCTTGAACTCGGTGTTGCGTGTAGTGCAAGTAATTGAATTATTTTGAAGAAATAACGCACTATGAAATCTTGGGGTGTTAGATTCATGGTACTATTGGATGAATTGTGGGAAACCAATAAGACCCTAGGAATGAAAAAATATCCTTTATATGCCACTTGGGTGTGATTAAGACTTATAACTATTAATTTAAAGTAAAGGAAAATATTTTACAAACATATATCATTATAATAAAATGATTTTAATATGGATTTATATAACTAATATCTTCTAATATAAATAGTCAATAGAAATATAAAACTATTTAATACATCATGGTATTTTATTTTTACATTTTTGACAATAATTTAATTTAATTTAATTCTAATTTAATGAAGATGAAGTGATTACTTTATTAATGAAAGAATTTAATAAATGATATTCAAAATAGTAAAATATACAGTATTTGACATAAATTATTTAATACGTTATTTTTAATAAAAAATATGATATGTTAGAAGACTATTAAAAGTTTTTTTCTAAGTTATCTCTTTATTTAGATTATATTTAAATTCAATAAAATGACAATTTTAAAAATTGACTTAGTTGATGTTTTAAAAAATAGTAATCTATAAATTTATTTTTGAACCCAAAAAATCATTAAAACTTAAAAATATACTATAATATGGTCTAAATGTATATTAATAATTAATTTAAGGTAAATTAGACAAATCTAATTAAAATTAACTGACTCTTAATTATTAAAAATTTGTCACCACAACATAAATTAAAATGGAATCATTATGGGTAAAATGGAATGATATGTTTTAAAATAAAATCGATACATTTATAATAATTATTGGAATAGTGGATTTCAACATAAACTCCTCATATCATCTAAATAAATGAGTTTTTCACCATTCAGAATTTATATTGATTTTATATTAATATAATACTTTTAATAATTCCAAAGGTTCTCGTCCCCTCTCATATAAAAATCCACTCATTCCTCTCAATTATTCACAATTTTAAATCCTTTTATTTCATCAAATATTATAAAAAAATCATCCTATAGTTCCTATACAAATTCTAGAATCCTCCCTTATGGTACAAATCCTCCCAAGGAAGCATTTTGGTATAAATAAAATGAAGTTACCCAATTAAGAGATAACACCCTTTCTCATGATTTTTAGTAGCATTTCAATTATCCACATCCGAAAATATTCTTAATCTATGATTACATAATATAAATACTATCTGAAATATACTAGTATGATTTTATGATAAGGATATTGTCTACACTTACACACACCTCTATTTAATGGGTAACAAATATAATGTTTCTTTTTATGGCGAACTACTACCTCATGAAATGAGGATTGTTCAATTTTCCCAACCACCTCTCATGGTGTACATTATGATCGACAATATTTTTACAATTTATATTAATTATATTTATATTTTATCCATTATTATTTAATTTTTATTTAGAACATTACTTTATTATTTCCATGTTGTGTAAATATTATTATATCATTTGAGAAAGTGTGGACTAATGCCCCATAAAAACGATATAAATCTTTCCCTCTATATATAGAACACATAAAGGATGGTTTTACTAAACATTTGATACATATATGAAATTAATATAATAATGGACTTATAATATACACTTTTATCAATTAATTATTATTCTTTTAGTATGAAGATGAAATTATAGTAGCGTTCATGAATATGTACGACCTACAGTCTACCTGAATAGTGCATTTTATTTTTTTATCTCCAAATATTATTGATTATTATAAATAAAAATATACTACATATATAGAATATTTTAATAATTAATACTATTCAATAGATGATGGTATTTTTACTATGTGGATTATTTACATCAAAACAATTTCATTTTTTACTCGAGTATCAAAGATCAACAAAACAGCTGATGTGAACTTAAATTGTTATGTAATTTTTATAACTTGGTAAATAGTGATATAAAAGAAATAACAAAATTCCAAAAGGTTATCATGAATGTATAAGTTAAACAAAATTTCATTATTTAGGAAAATAAAGAGCGTAAAAGAAAAATCAGACTCAAGGGAAGAGACAATATCTCAATCACCATTCATTGAGACATATTTGGATAAAATACACCTCCTTCATTTATACTACATATAATCAACCTTTTGTTTTTTATTTTCCTTAATTGATTTTATAAAATGAAAATTTTTCATATGAATCATTTCACTAAACTACAAAAGGAATGTTTTTAACATATGCAGAAACAATTACTTCTCTGTCACTGTAACTGTTATTTGATATTTGGATTGCTCTATAATCCTTAATGTTTATCAATGGAAAAACTAAATCCATTATTACCTTTTTGGTTATTTTGGTATTAAAAATTTTATTGAAGGTGTATTGACTATTTCAATATCTAGAAGTGATTTTTTGTAACTATAAATGAAATTTTATGAGTGAAATGTTGATAATTTCAAACTTTTGTGTGATATGATTATCTAATGGTACATTGACATTTGAAAAGTGGTTACTTGATAAAACAAATATATGTGGTTATGTGTTAATAAAGTGATAGGTGGTTATGTGATAAACCAAGGATGAGTGGTTATGTTATAACCATTAATGCACTGTTTATGGAAGTCATCCTTATGGATATTCAATTTAGAAATACGTCTGGAAGTCAAATTTATGGTAATTCCATTTCAGTATATTTATGTCCACAGTTACCATTATTAGTTATATGTTATTTATAAGGGTTTTATAAAAATATATTGGTTACAGAAATGGTAAGGAATGATCTTATATTCATAAAAGAGTATTTACTACTTCATATAGGTGAAAATTATTACATTATGATGAAGTATTCATGGTTTACATGTTTTCCCAAGGCTAACAGTTATCCTTATTTATGTATCCCATACTAATATTTTTTTGATCATCCCATTTAGGAAATTATTTTCCTAGGATTTAATTGTTAATACTGGAAATGATGGGATCAAGGAAAAGTTATGTTGTTTAAACATTAAATGAAACCATGTTTCCTTTCATGATTTTTTGTTTTATGAAAAAAAAATTATTATAGGCTCGTCTAAAGTGAAATATTTGAGATGTTATGTGATATTTATGGCCTAAATATCTAAAAATATATACCTAAAAATATCCTCAATGTGAATTAATTTCAAATTATTCACTTATCTAAAGATAATGTACAGTTTCAGGTCAGGGCCTTATAATTGGTATCAGAGGTCTGTTTAGATAACTTTATGGGTTATGATATTTTTAATAGAATATCTATATATTATTTTATTGGTATAATTGAAATTATATATAATTTTGTGATTATTATGTTTCTATATCTAAGATATGCCTATTCATAATTTTTTTACCTAGAGGAAACATTCCAACTATTCTTATAAAGTGGAAATCAACATTCAAAATTAGCATCATATGGTAGAAGATATTGGAATTGAATAGTTTTTTATTGTGATGGTTAAGTTGACTTATTAGATATGTGGTGGTGGTGTTCATGAATGGGATCAACCAGATCAACCAAAATAGAATATGTTATTAGTGGGGGCATTTCATGAGTCAATTTCCCCCGTCATTTAGGGGATTATCTGACCCTATGTGAGATGAAGTATGGATTAAAGACAAAATTTATTTTTTTGTAAAGGGGTGTTCACGAAATCAAAAGATCATTCATGTTGTCTATTGTATTGATGGTGAAGCTGATTAGTGGTAGTAAACAGTTAAAAATATCTAAACAAGTAAAGATATTGACACCATGGAATGGGATGAATTTAAGAACAACTTCTTTTAGAAATATATTCAATAGGATATTCGACATAGGAGGGAAAAGGAATTCATGGAATAGAGAAAAAAGAAGGAATATTTTTTGTCTAATGAGGAATAATATTTCATATATTTTCAAAGGTTCATCCCAAATTTTATCTGGGATATTGATAGTAAGATGAATTGGTTTTATTTATGATTGAAGCCAACATATCATAGGGATTTAGTTTCTTGTGAGTTTAAAAGATATCAAAAACCTTTTTGATGTGATAAGAAGATATAAATGGATATTTCTAATGATCATGTACTCCATGGGAGAAAAAAAGAAGCCATCAAGTTTGTTGGAAATGAGAAGGAATTTATCAAAAAATTCTATAGGTAATAAAACTAAATTTCCAAATTTTGGTAAGTATGGTAAAAGGAATCCTGTATAATGTCTCTCAATGTGTAGGAATCACTTATGATGTGCTAATATTGGTCATATTTCTCGTAACTATTAGGAATATGATGAGGCATGAAATGAAGATCAAATGGTAAGATTTTTTATAGGTAATGATTAATTGAATTATTCCAATGTGTGTCCAAAGTCTATTACTGATGGTGGAAACAAGATATTTAGAAAGAATAAGGGAATGTAAAATTCATTTTCTCCAACTACGGTTGATGTGGGACCATCAAATGATATGGGGATAGGTTTTTTTAAAGGTTCCTTCAAATAATTTCAGTACACGTTTTTACTCTGGATGATCACATTCATTCATTTTAGAGATCATTACAAGTAAATTAGAAATGTCACCCCATGAATGTGATATTGAACTATTGGTAAAAAATCCAGGTGTAAGTATTAAAGAAACCATGATTTATAGGATTCCTCATATTATCATTATTAGGATAGTATTTCCTCAAAATATTAATGAAAATCCCATAGTGGCATTTGATTACATTTTGTGTATAGATTGGATTTTAGTTTATCATGGAAAAATATATTTTCAATGCTAGTAAAGTATTATTAAATGATTTCATGCCTTTGATAACATTCCAATAATCTTAGAGATTGATTAAATAAGCCTATGAAGGTTATATACCACAAGTTTTTGAAATGAAATAAATAGTTTTGATTAGTGGCATTCTAGTGGTGAATGAATTCCTATATGTTTTTTCTGATGAATTTCCTTGTATTATTTCTAATCAAGAGGTTGAATTTACTATTGATTTAGTTCTTGATGTTATGTCTATTTCTAAACACCCTTATATAATGGCTCAAATAGAATAGGTTGAATTGAAAAATATGGTGCAAGAATTGATGGATAAATGATTCATTTGACCTAGAACATTAGTATGGTGTTATCCTATATTATTTGTGAAAAAGAAAGACAGTTTTTTGAGACTTTTTATTGATTACAGATACATGATGAACATCACAATTAAGAACATGTATCATTTTCCTCATATCAATGATTTGTTTGATTAGATGTAGGGTGAACTGTATTTTTAGAATATTGATTTGAGTTTTGGGTATCATTAACTGATAGTGAAGTAGGATGACATTCCAAAGACTGTGTTCCAAATGAGATATGGGAATTATTATATTTTTAGATATACACTTTGGGTTATCTAATTCCCCTCGCTGTATTTAGGAATCTCATGAATGGAGTCTTTCATCTGTTTTTGGATTAGTTAGTGGTTTGGTTTATATATGATAATTTGTTATATTATATAACCCATAAGGATCATGAATGTCACATATGGATTGTTTTTCAAACCTAAAAACGAAAAATAATAAATTTTTTTGTAATAGAGAATTTCTGTTGAATTAATTTCATTAAATAGTTATATTGTAACTAAAGATGAAATAATTGTGGACCCTTATAAAAATTTTGTTGAAGAGTGGACCAGAAGTACCAATATCTCTGAGATTATTAGTTTTATTTGATTATCATGTTATAATAGATGGTTCTTTTAATTCTTTTATAGGTTACATATCCTAATATCTAACATAATATTTAAGTGTGTTAAGTTAATTTAGACAAAACAATATGATGATTGTTTTGAAAAAATGAATAGAAGATTATTAAATTCTCTTGTTTTGGCCATACCTTATAAAGATAGTGAATTTATTATCTAAATTGATTCTTAATTGAAAGTAATGTTTTGTGACCTAAGGAAAAAATGATCAAGTAATTTATTATGCATTACATCAGATGAATATTCATGACCTAAATTACCCTACAAATTATTTGGAATGAGATTCTGTTGTTTTTCCATTAAAATTTTGGTGACATCATTTGTTTGGTGTATAGTGTGATATATATATTGATCAAAAAGAATTTGAACTATATATTCAATCATGCAATTATTGAACATGAGATAGAAAAGATGGAAGGAATTAATCAAGGATTATGATTGCACGATTCAATAACATTTAGGAAAAAAATAAACTGTTTGTGGGTTTGAGTTGAAACAGTATTGCTATAATAACACTGAAATATTTGGAATGATATCCTTTTGTTAATTATTTGATGAATTTTTTCCTGGAAGTTGTTGGTACACGTAATTTCTCTATTTTTTAGGTTTTATTGAAATCATCTATATCATAGAAAATTAATCAAGCACAAAATAAAGAATGTGAGTTGCAGAAAATGATAGAATTCATTCATAGGGGTATGTTTCATGAATATACATTTCATAAAGATTTTGTTTTGAGGTTTTAATGACATTGTATGTGCCTTATGATTCACAATAGAAGGAAGAGTTAATATTTCAAACTCATAGTTCTCTGTTTTCAGCTCATCCTGTTAGTACCATGATTCACAGTGATCTTCGAGAGCATTACTTGTAGGATAGAATGAGAAGAGATCTGATTTTTCTGTGAAGTGTATGAATTTTTATCAGGTGAAAGAAAAGTGAATGATATCGAAAGGGATTCTTCGACATTTTCTAGTGATAGGGTGTAAATGGAAAAATATATCTATGGATTTCATAGTTAGATTACGAATGAATTTTCGAGGTAATCGTGTGATCTATGTTAGTATTGATTGATTGACTAAATCTTTTCATTTTCATCCAATTCAAGATACTCTACCTCCCATTAGACATTCTCAACTTAATATTAATGAGATAGTAAGTTTACATGGATTTAAACTCTCTATTGTATCAAATCATGATCCCAGGTTCACTTCTTACTTTTGGAATTTCCATGATAAGTCATTTGGTATTGAATTAAATTCCATTACATCTTTTCGTCCTCAAACATATGGGTAGACAGAATGAAAAAATTAGAACATGGAGGATATTTTATTAAATGGATTTCCATGGAATTTGGGATTAGTTTCATTATATGGTTATGTTTTCTTTTTATAATAATTTTCATTCCAATATTCATATAGAACCATTTGAGAGATTATATGGAATGTAGAATCAAACACCATCTTTTTAGGATAAAGTTGGTGAATGGAAGTTGATGGGACTAAAATTGGTAGGATAGATAGTAAGAAAAGTTCAGTTGATTCAAAGACACATTACAGTAGCACTGAATAGGCCGAAGAGTTTTGTGGATAACAGAAGGAATGATCTTTCATTTGAGGAAGGTGATCATGTCTTTCTCAATATTTCACTATAGAAATTTCTAATGCGGTAAGAAGTATATGTTGAGTCCATGATTCATTAGAACCTATATAATCTAGGAGAAAGGTGGATCAGATTCCTACCGAGTGGCTTTACTACTGAGTTTATCTTAGGTACACATTTGTTTTATTTCAATGTTACAAATGTATATTCCAGATCTATCTCATATTTTGATTCCATAATTAGTTCAGTTGTAAGATACTCATTCTTGTGAGGAACTACCAGTCCTGATTCTTGATCGAATAGTGAATGTGTTGTGGAAAAAAGATATTTTTAGGTAATGTTATTATAAAAAATCATGTGGTTGAGGATGCAACATGTGAATTTAAAAATAAAATTAATGAGAAATACTCCCACTTATTTGATAAGGGATTAAAATTGTGGGGCCACAATTTCCTAAAGGGGGATTGATGTAACATTCTATGAAATTTTATAATAATAAATTTTCGTATCTATTAATATTTATAAATATGATATTAATTTTACATTAAATGGGACACTTTGTTCGATAGCATACTTGAAATGCAATAAAGGGTTTCTCCAAAATCTTATGTAGCACACAATATAGAGTTATACAGAAAAATAATAATTTATTTATATTATTATTTTAAATGTTATTTAACACCTAGAGATTGTATTAGAGGGAATAAAAAACTATATTATGTTTATACATGTTTTTTAATGTTTTTACATTCATCCCATAAATTTTAGAGGCTTAAAATGAGAATAAATCCAATTTTAAGCATGAAATACTGTAATATTATTAAAATGTAGCTTTACCGCCTTTTAATGGAGAACCCTATCTATATATATATTTAAAAAAATTGATAATTAATATATGAAATTAGAAATTTTTTATTTGTAAGTGAGGCAAAAGAATTTAATTTGTTGTAAATTCTTGGTATTTTTCTGAAAACAAAATTATATTTTAATGAATAGAAAAAAAAATAACACAATTTAATTCAGAACTGACTTTTCATCTAGTTTATTTATATTGTTATGGAGTCCATATAATTTTTTAAATTTTAATTGGACTATATTTTAATCATTTAATCCAATTTTGGTCCTTTTAGGCAATTTTACATTTATATCTGATATAAACACATTTCAATCATTTGATGGTTTTAACCATTAAAAAACCTATTTTCTCATTTTTGACAGTGAGATTAAATTTTAAATTAAATACTAAGTCTAATTTGTTTTGAATTTGTAAAAATTGATTCCAAATTTTTAATAATAAGGTCCAAATTATTTTAATGAGCTTTTTTTTATTTTTGAACAAGGAGAATAGTAGCTTTAATAAATAATTTTTTTAACACGGTTAAGGGTAGATCAGGTAATTAAAGGTAAAAATAATATTATAAAAATATAAAACATCACCCAAACATGTCCTAATCCTATAGTGTGAGATATGGAAGACCTATGAAACCCTTGGGATTAAATATTTCCTTTTGATGCCACATTGGTGTGATTATGACACTTATAGTGTTAAATTTAAAGCAAAGGATAATATGTTCTAAACAAACATATACTTAATAAAATTATTTTAATATGGTCTAATATATGTGAAATATTCAAATATAAATAATCATTATGATGATAAAAATATTTACTATGCCATGGTATTTTATTTTTTATGTTTAGACATTAATTAATTTAATTATGTTTTGACACAATGATGATGCAATGATTTGTTTTTTAATTAAGGAATCAATTAAATGATTTTATAAAATGTAAAATAATTATTTCATGACATAATTTAGGTAATTAATGATTTAAATAGGATAATTTTTCATTTTATAAGTCTATTAAATCAATTTCTTCAAATCTATCTCTCTATTTTGATTTTATTTGAATTAAATAGAATGAATAGTGTAAAATTGAAATGACTAATGTTTTATAAAAATAGTAATTTATTAAATTATTTAAAAATACTATAAATTTTTTAAAATAACAATGTGACTATTATATGGACTAATATTTCATTGAGTTTCTAATTATGGAAAATTTACCCCATAAATGAATTATTAATAGCCTCTTAATAATAAAAATGTTATTACTACAATTCAAACTAAAAGGGAATAATTTAGGGTATACCGAAATGATAAGGTTTAATATTAAATAAAAATATTAATAAAATTTTTTTATGATATTATTTTTAACGATCAACATCTTATATTCCAAATAAATGAGTTTTTGACCATTTATAATTGAAATTTAGTTTATATTAATTGAATAATTTTATTAATTGCAAGGGTACCCCTCCCCACTCCTATAAAAAGGCAACTATTCGTCTCTATTACAAATAATTCTAAAGACTTTTGGATCATCCATTCTCTACCCAAAACCATTTCAATAATCCTTCCCCTCATCCTAGAAGCCTCAGATAAGAAATAAATAATCCCAAGGAAGAATTTTCCTATAATGAAAAACAATTTACCCAATTAAGTGGGAACACCTTTCTCGTGCTTTTTAGTTTCATTTCCATTCTCCACTCCCTAAAATATTCTTATTCTATGATTACATACCAAAACCAATATCCTAAATATGTTGGATTTTTTATTTAATTTTTTTTATCTTCACATACACACACCACCATTTAATGGGTAATAAACAAATTTATTCTATGTACGGAAAACTAATGTGTCATGAAAAGATCGTTGTTCAATTTATCCTACCACCTCTCATGGTGGCCATTATAATATAAACTATTTTTAAATATGAAATATATCATATTTATATTCTCTCTATTCTTATTTAATTCTTATATAAAACATATCTATATGCATTCAATGTGGTGTAAATATGATAATTTTGATTGAGAAAGTGTGGTCCACCACCCCTAAAAGAGATATGACTCGTTCCTGTTGTATATGGAACATATAAAAGATTGATTTATTAATCCTATGATACATATATGAGACTAATATAATACTATAATTATAATATACATTTATATAGTTTAATTATTATTATTTTAATATGAAAAATAAATGAAAATAGAGTTTAATCGTATGTTCGACCTACTGTCTCCATAAACGAGGCATTACATTTATTATCTCCAAAAATTATGGTTTATTATAAATATATATGTACTATATATATGATTTTTAAATCATTAATACTATTCATTAGAAGATTTAATTTTGACCACGTGGATGATTTCCATCAAAACAATTTCATTTTTTACTCAAGTACCAAATATCAACAAAACTACTGATATAAATGTAAATAGTTATGATATTTTTATAACATGGTAATAAGTGATATATATGGAATAGTAAAGTTAAAATTTGATCCCACGAAATTGTAAATTAACCAAATTTTTTTGTTTAGTAAAATAATTATTGTATGGGACAAGTCAGACTCAATGTAAGGATCATCATCTCCATCAACTTTAATTGAGGTATACATTCATAATATACACCTCCAATTATTATATAACTTAAAATCAACCCTTTGACTTTTAATTTCATTCAATTTATTTCAAAAGGTAAGCTGTTTTATATTAATTTTTTTAATAAAAGACAATATACTTTTTTTAACATATATGGAAACAATGACCTCTCCAGCACCGTAATCATTATTTTATAATTGGATTACTCTATAAGCATGAATGCTTTTAAAATTAAAAAAATCACTTATGCCATTTTTGGGTATTTTGGTACTGAAAATGGTTTTTAATGTTGAATGATTATAAAATATCTTGAAATGATTTCATGTGATTTCAAGATATATTTTATGAGTGAAATAATGACAATTGAAATCATTTATGTGATCTGAATATATAATGGTACATAGACATTTGGTGGGAGGATACTGGAAAAACCAATGATTGGTGGTTACAGGATAAACCAATGATCAGTGGTTCCGTGATAAACCAGCGATGGGTGGTTGCATTATAACCTCCGAGGCATTGGGTATGGAAGTTGTACATATGGTTATTCATATTTTGTGATATGTGTGTAAGTTGACCTTATGGTTATTCCATTTTTAATTATTTTTATATATCATGATATGTTTATAAGATATATGTGATTTCTATGGGTTTTATGGTAATCTTTTGGTTACAAAATGGGTATGCAATATGTTTATACTCAGCAAAGATTATTTACAATTTCATAATGGTGAAAAAGTAATAGATTATGATAAATTATTCATGGTTTCATGTTTTCCCAAGGCTAGAAGTTTTTTTAATTGTGTATCACATATATAGATTTTTATTCTCATCCCATTTTTTTAATGTTTTCATAGGATGTAAAGGTGAATAGAGTCAAGGATGTGATATTGGAAAATTTAAGTTTTTTAAACTTGAAATGAAACCATGTCTCATTTCTAAGGTTTTTGTTTTATGAAAACAATGGATAGAGTGTAGAACTATATTCATGTAATATTTTGAGTTGTAATTTAATATTTATGTCATAAATCTATAAAACTCTTAACTTGAAGGGATCATAGATTTGAAGAAAATTCAAATTATTGACTTATCACGAGATTATTTTCTATTCAAGGTTAGGGCCTTATAATTTTACCCTATGAATCCCATTTAATATAGATTTTTAGGGATTTATAATCACAGTGATTTTATCTTGATCAATTCCCAAATAATATTCAATAACTAAAGAATAATAAAATCCATTAATATGAGTACTCCACTCTCATTTATGTCATGGCCAAAACTATGTTCACCGAACAACCCCAATAAAATCTCACTACCACACACCTTACTATAAAGTAAATCATTTGAATAATAATGGAATATGTATCTATAACCTAATGGTGTAAATAGGAATATTTTCTATTAAAATAATGATTTTATTTCTCTTTTCTTATTTTATAATGATTAAAAAAATATGTTTGATAAAAATTATATTTTGATGTGATGAAACAAAAATTATATTCCTAGAAAATATATAATTTCAGTTAAGACACACTTTTTAATGAATTAATTAATGTTTTGAATAAATTATATAAAAATAATTTATTATTATTAAATAATATTTATTTATGTTAAATGATAATATAATTTAACAATGTCCATTGTCATTATTATGAAGATATAAAAATCTATTATTTTCTAAATATAATCATTTATCAATAAATGGTATTTTTTTATTTAAAATATTATGATCAATTATTTAGATAATTATTTTATTGAAATATATATTAGTTTTAAATAAACACATAACTATTATACCAATTTTAATTTTTCGTAATTCTTTGACTGAGTATAACTTTTTAGTGACATTTTAATATGGAATAAATATAATGTTTGTATTATGAAATAATAAAATCCTATAAGTGATTTAATGAGTACAATAAATAGTATCCCAAACCAAAATTATATTCCCCTTTAAATATTTTGTTTTTTTTATTTTATTAGTTTTAAAAATACTTAAAAAATCCTCCAAAACTTATTTTATATTTTAAGGTTTTAAAAACAAATATTTATAAAAATGACTCACTTCCACCACATCAAGGGTATTGTTTTAAGGAGTTATGTTCTAAGATATATAAAATAAATAATTCCACCCCTATTTAGTAGATAAAATGAGTTAAAATAATGGGATTAATTTTCATTAGACTAATATATCATATCGATTCCAAAAACAAATATTTGAAGTTAGTACAGAATTATCCTCCAATTTTCTATACAAGACCACCAAACCTCCCATTAATATTTAGGGAAACCCTTAGATTATGAATTTATTCTTCCCTTCAATCTGTAAGGACCTCCCATTGTAGCATAAAGCTCTTAATAAGATCTTATAGAGAATTTAGAAGTTCCCTCTCATGGTAAGGGATCCTATACTTCTCCTCTTTATTCAAGAACCTTCTTTATATAATACCACTTTATTCAGAAAATTCCATGTTGGGGTATGTTTTTTTGCACATTCCTATTACATTACATATTTTTAAAAGTGTTGAGAGACCCATTTTAGTCTCATGAAACCCTTTTATGAATCTTTTCGTACCCCAGTTATGATGTCAAAATTATCCTACAATATTTTATGCCAAACATTTTTGTAGTGAATACTGCACCCCATTTTCATTCATGGGTGATCATCTAGATTTATAAATACCTAATTTATTTAGTATATCTATTTGCGTAACCTAAACTCCTTAATAATAGGGTCAAATGTGATAAAATATGTTCTATTTTGTTTGAACTATGAAGAACACTAATGAATGTACATTATATAAATGTTACAGGTTCACCATAAATTATATAGCCTTCTAATACATTGGATAATATTTTTATCTCATGAGATTCCATGTATGATTCATGGGAGTTTATCCTATTCACACTGTCTAATGATGTCTTGGAATTTATACCAGACATATGTTTATAATTTCTTGTTAAATGATGTTTCCATATTCTTGTGTTTCTTTCATGTTATCATCATATATCATGATTTGATGTTAATTTTTATGATTATCATGCTTTTTTAATCTTTTTAATTTTCCAGTAGACTCGCATATATTAAATTTATATTGATATTATTTATATATTCCCTTAATGGTCATTATTGGTCAGAATTTTATTATATATGTCCCCAAGTTATCACATGTAGTTTCAAAATATATAATTAATATATGTTCATGTTTTAGAATTTTTTAAAACTTATGTTGTATTAATATTTTCGGTTATTTATTTATGTAAATAATTTTATAATTACACTATAACTCATTATTATTTAGGGTTTTATTAAGTGTAACATTATATAATAAATCAAAAAAATAAAGTGTGTCAATGATATTGGTTTTTATACCAATTGACTTGGGTATATAAACAGAGTTAAAAGGAATGTGGTGATCATTAAAGACTTTATAATGTGTGTACATAAAGACACAAATAAAAGTACCCATAGGTTTTTCTTAAGGAAAATGATCTTCAGTATGAAATTTATGTGGGATGATCTTTTTCTTCACATTAATATTATTTGAAGTTAAATGATATTGAATTATTAAAATAATTATGTTATAATTATTTATTAGTTTCTAATATAGTGGTCCAAGACATGGGGGATAAAAAAATTTGATAGAAGAAGTGGAAAATGAAGAAAAAATGAAATATTTTTTGTTCTATAGTGAGATATATAGGGATGTTGGCATGAAAAATAGAGAAAATAAGTGAACAAGCTAATAGAATAAAAAATACACAAAAACCACTTCTCATGATATTTAAAGTAAACCCATGGGATTGTACAACTCCTAAAATATACTTTTAATAGGCCCTCTACATTCTTATGTCACCTTTTGTTGGTGACATAGATTAAAAGGGGTGGGGGTGGAAATGAAACATAAATAATATGGTGGAAAATAATTAAGAAATTGATGGGATGATATATAATTTAAATAATGTTGTTGTTTAAATAAAAAACTACATTATATGTCATATTTATATTGACCGAATAACCGACTTGATATAGATAGAAATGACATGGAATCCACTTCAGACATGTTCTATGATTCTTCTCTATTCCCTCTTCAATTTGTTTATTTATCTTAAATAAATATCTTATGATATTTTTATTTTCTATTTTATATTTAAAATATCCAAATGGGTAGAATATATGTTCAGAACTCTAAGATTACATTAGGAGAATAATCATGTAAAATATTTTCATAATTATGTTTTAATGATTGTTAATCTGTGGTGTAATTTACTAATATTATAGGCAGGTATCAGATAAGAGTGTGTGTGTCTGTGTGAAGGGGGTCATCTATTTTAGATAGGAGGAGCCCAATATTCATTGAAAAGGAGGCTAGAGCTCACAATGCCTTATAATTTATTAATTAACAGACATATTCAGTAGGTGAATAATGTTTTCAATTATCATTGTTGAAAATATCATTTAACATTATTCATGATAATGACTGAGAGGGTTTCAAAATTAATAGAAATGTAATGGATGGAATTCATAACCATAATAGAAGGAACACCATACTATATTTCCTTAATGATTTTTCAATTATCTATTCATTATATTATTAAGGAATATAAAAGGGAAGATGTTGAGATATAGAAGAAGAAGGACGGTATATGAAAGTAGAAATCTTCATAGTAAATTGTTGATAAAATAAGGATTTGTGACATTTGGATCACAAATATGTGTATCTTCATACCCTGAGATAAATATATATTTTTTGATTTATTCTCATACCACAATATTCTCTATACACGCAGGGAGTAAAAGGATTTATATATTTCTTTGATATAATAGTTGGAGAAAAATTATGATGATGGAGACTGGGGAATATACATCAAAGTGTAATGTATGTCAATATGTGAATGAAAAATTGAAAAATCCCAAGGGGATGATGCAACCATAACCCATATATTCATGGAAACGGGATAACATCAGTATATAATTTTTCAAGAATGATTTGATGAAAAAACGGAACAATTACATATTTTTTATGGTAGAAAATATTATAAATTATATTAAATTAATTTCTAATCAATAGGACTTATAACTTGAAAAACATGTAAAAATAAAATTATAGAAGTTTTGAGTCTATATGGAACCCCACTACCAATTTTAGGTGAATGATATTTTAGATTCACATTAAATTTTTAGAAAAGTATCCAATATTCTCTAAATATATTTTTGAACTTCAATTTGATCAATCACACATAGACGGACGTCCAATCTGAGTAGACAATCTAGAACCATGTGGATATGTTGAGAGATTTCTAAATATACATCAATAGAGGTTGGGATCATCATATTACATTTATTAAGATATTAAACAATAATATATTTTGCTCAATAATCCAAAACGATCCATATGAATCCATTAATTGGAATAAATTCTTAACTCCATCATTTTGGGATAATGTTAGATGATAGATTCTATTAAGACATTGGTTAGTGAAATAAATGACGGAGAATGTCTTAACCATTCAATAACACATACGAGAATCTTAATTTTGATAAAATATTTTTTTTGAAAACCATTCATGAGACCTAGAGTTTGAGGATATAGATAAATATTTCCTTCATATATTTTTTTTGTAAGATTTTAGTGAGGTTTTGGAATAAGGGAATGTTATGTCTAAGATATATTGGTACCTTTTGGATTTATGATCACATCAGAGTTGTGAAATATCTAATAGCACTCCCACAAAATATATCTGAATTATGTGCAATATTCCATGAATCTCTTTTTAGGTTGTTCATTCTATTTACCACATATGTAATAAATCGTTAAGTGATATAGTTGAAGAATGAACGTTCTTATACAGAGAAACTAGGGAAGATAGTACACAGTAGAGAAACAAATTATGGATTAGGAAAACCCACATGGTAAAAGTTCATTACTATAACCATATGTATTATAAAAAACCTAGAGACCTAAATAATTTATGAGTTATAAGTACCGACAATATTTTTCACCTTAGTGTTTGAAATGAAGTTTTTAAAGAAAAATATATTAATAGGGGAAAATATAATGAGTATAAATTTCTAAGAGAATATTGACTAATAAATATATATAAATATTAAATTTTTAATAATATAGTTTAATATAAATCTCATGCAACACATAATAAAAATAATATCACTTATTTTTATTAATGGACAGTGTAAAAATACCTAATAACTAAACCTAATTAAATCTATTTAATTAAAATTGAGAAATAAACAAAAAAATATAGCATAAAATTAATAATAATATTTGGAATATTTCAATCACCTTGAGTTACCATTTCCATGAATAACACTATTAAAAAGAAAAAAAAATATTAAACTAATAGACGTTTTGAAAAAATGAATATAATACATAAGATGAATTGAAGTTAATGATTAGTTAAGGAATAATAATGTATTTATAAGAAGTAATACTACCATTTTAATAGTAATAATACAAAATAAAATAGTAAAATACCAGTACAAAAGTAAATTAGAATATAATAAATAAAATATTTATCTTTTAAATAAAAATATATTATATTATAGTAGAATTATAATTCATTAAAATTAATAAATAATTTGTATTATTTTAAAAAATATATCATTTTATATTTGAATTGTTATTTTTTTAAATAATTATTTTTAAAACTTTAGAATATATTTTGATAAAAATATAATATTATAAATTTGAATGTTGAAATTATAGGGTTAATTTTTTGAAAATTTTCCAAAAAAATACTTCATTTTTTATAGATAGTAGAAAATTATTTTTCCCACATCCCAAACATTTTATGAAAACATAAATATGCAATGATGATGTAATAATTAATATATGGGAATCCTCAGTCAAATTTGTTTTATTCATATAATTTAGTTTAATAATCCAAAATGATTTTTCTATCCTATAAATAGTTTTCCATACTCATAATTGGAATGTAAGGTTTTGAAAAAATATTTTCTGGAAAAATTATTTTCCCACATTTGGATTTCAGATCTCTAATGTATAGAACTCAATGACCATGCTTAAAATTTCAAAACTACAAGCTAAAACCCTGGGAAATATAAATGTTATTTATTTTTAACCACTTAAATTTATCAATACTCTATTTTGAAATTAATAAAACAATTCCCCACATTATTAATAAATACAACCCTCCCCACCCCATTTCATTTACTCTAAAGTTAATTATAATGTCCCAACCTCTCCTAGCCTCTAATTAATATTTTTTATGAATCCCCCAACCCCTCATGGAATCACCCCTCAAATCTTGTAATGTGACATTTATTGTAAATGATTCTCTCACTCGTTTTTACATTAAATAACCTACTATATAATAATCTATTTGATTCTAGATTGATCATGTTATCTTTTTTATGAACATTCCATTACATTCCAAATGATTTATAAATAATGAGAGACTATTTTCCTCTCTCATAAATACATTTTATAAACTTTTACATACACTCATTATATTTTTGAAATTACCTCTTCATATTCTATAACAACCCTAATCTTTATTTCATATTTAAACATGATTCAATACATAAAAATTCACTTCATACAAAAAAGAAGATAAATATTTATATTTTAATTGGGGATTTGGAACATTATCTAACAACTAATAACATGAAATAAACCATCTTTATTTAATGATTCTTTTACATGACCATAATATTCCTTCTTACTTAATACTGCAAGGGACAACTAGAGGATATACTAAAGAATGTGTGTAGCTATAAATCCCAACAAGGGAGTAAAAAGGAATAACATGAAAAATAAAATTCATGTTTGTAAATAATCATATAAATGGTGAATAAGAGAAACATGAACATAAATGCATGATATAGAATTATTATCATAACATGGAAATGTGGAAAAAACATAAAACAATTCATCAAAAACATAATGTAATTTGGTAACCCCCATAAAAACATTGTGGAAAAATGTCCTAAATTGAATCAGGTTAACTCGTGTCACAACATGAAATATCATTATACTAAACATTACGCAATGCATTAGAGCACAATATAATTTCAGACGCACTGTCACTTTTACTACATTCTCATGCTTATGTGTTCCACATGGATCATTAAAGAATGATTCATTTTGTTGTCATAATTTATTAAAAATTCAAGGTGTTTGGAATATATAATTTTATATCCTAAATAATAAAGGTATATTTGAATAAAATTTAATACCTTTTAGAGAGGAATTGGAATTGTATACACTACATGATGATTTCGGCATGGAAAATCATGGTGTAATTTCAACAGCATAACGGTGTGACATAAAAATTCATGACAAGAGATCTTAAGAGAAAATGGGGTATCTAACAATATATACATGAAATGGTAAGTAATATGTTCATATAAAAACATTTTAAAAGATATTTAATCTGTAAATATAAGGTGTAACATAATAATTAAACATGATGAAATAGAAGGAATGAAATAACTCTAACGAAATTTCTCCATGGTAGTGGATGTACATGGGATGGATTAATGAGAGGTAAATGTGTATATCATCATTCAAACCTAATAAGGTAGGTATGAGGGAGGTTATAAAAAATACACCAACTTTTTTAAGTGTAATTAAAATGGTGTAACAATATAAAGAATATTTCACAAAAGTTGTGAATGGAAAAAACCCTTACTTGACTATGTGACTTCAAAAGAATGAAGAGGGGATTCATGATACCATGGGGTGCCTTGGGAAATTTATAGAGAGGGGAGAAAATAGTACCTATGTGATCCAAGGATTTATAGAGAAGATAAGTGGGCTATTTGGTGGTTTTATATTGGAAATGACAAGGTAATTCTTTAATATTTCACAAACATAGGTTTTTGAATATATATAATTAAATATTCTAAAGCACAAACAATCCCATAGGTTTTGCCCTTGGTTTTTTCTGAATAATGGTGGAAATTAAATTATATTATAAATACATGGTATGAATATATAAAAGTATTATCATTTCTTTTTTAGATTTGAGTCACATTTTTAAATAAATGGACATAAAATCATAAAATATGTTATACATATTGGAGGATTCACTAAGGAATTATATATAAAGTAAAATAAATCAAAAATCACATTATTCTAAATATAAAACATAAATTAGGTTGAATATACCTTTTATGGTATTTATTACTTCATTATTGGGTGATTATTATGTCACATATAAGACAATATATTTATATATTATTTAATTTTTAACCAAGAAATTTGATTGTCTTGAAAAATTATAAGAAATTCCAAATTTGATAACTTCGAAGTCCGGATTCTAAAAATCATATTTTTTTATCTAAATTATTTTATAAATATTTGAAATTTCATTTATAAAATTGAAAGTGACATTTATTGAAAATTTATGGGCTTCAAAAAAATAGTTTTCAGAACATAATAAAAAATTACATTTGACATATGATCGCATTGTCAAGCACATCAAATTAGTTTCTAATTTTTTCTAGATTTTTTATAGTTTAGAAGAAACCCTAGGACTTCCCTCAACATATCCTTATATCATTAACCTAAAAATAGGGGTTTTATTATGAAAATTAAATGATAATGATATTTGGTAAAATAAGGGGTTGATGAGTAAAGAAGACAATAGAAAATGAAAGAAATTAAAATATTATAAACGAACAATACTAATTAAACATGATCAAACCATGGAAGTATCGTGATGTTAATCCATCATCACTTCAAGAGAAAGTGCATACATCTTTTATTCCCATTTTTTTGAAAACTAGATCCAAATTGTTACTGAGTTTTTTCATTGATAACTTCTATGTTTCAGTCGAATATACAGAATGATTCAATATGCACCATCGATGATTGGGTGATTTTTATTCAACATCATAATTGAAACATAAAAGGAAACACGAAAATAACTTGATATGATGTCCAGGTTTGTATGTTTTTCCTTTATTATACCATGATAAAAATTTACATGGCCTTGATAGTTCTTATTTGAGTTAAATTGACCAATATTAACCACACAAACTCTAAAATTGAATAAGTGAAGAAAAATGGATTAATGTTTTGTGAAACATCACATGAAAGGGTACCCCAAAAATGATCATTTGTGTTTGAGTATAAGATACTCGTATATAACTTAATTAAATTAAAATATAAGTTGAATAAAAACAACATAAAACCTAGAATTAAAAAGATCATTAAAAATAATACAAATATGAAGCTCGTGATTACATAATGTTCCTCCCTAGGTGGTCACCAGATTTTTAGAAATCAGTGGTAGGGGAGGAAGAGGGAGATTTTGATGTAGCACATCTCATATAATCAAGAACATATTGGTATTATGAGAATTCTCATTTTTGACTCCAAAATGGATGCACCTTTCCCCCCGGTCCATTAACAAAATAGGGTGCCCATGGTTCCAATTTATAGGTAATGTGGGAAGTGGTTTTGGGAAAAGTGATTTCGAGAATCTATTTGGTCCTTAGTTTTGCCCAGTCAGATTGTCTTAAATAACTTTGTAAAAACCTAAATAATTGTTTCCTACCATCTTATATACATCTATGGAAAATTTGGAGTCTATATCTAGTATATAATTAAAGATATTACCAAAATACAGAGGTAATGTTTTGGCCTTGTGCAGAATCATTTTGATGAAATGAATAATTTGTATGCATATCCTAATGGATGAATTTGGATTCTGTTCCATAATATGAATTGTATATCATTATATATTGGACCATCCCACAAATTTTTCTATAATTTGGATGCATGGTGTTGTATCAATATGCATTTTAGTCCACTACTGTGCTTGGATCCTGTGCAGATTGACCCATTTTTCATTAACATCACCATGGGTCTTCCAAATCATGTCCACCTACAATGTAATTATAAAAAAAATTAATATTTCATTTTTTAAAAGTTTTAACCACAAAATATTTTAATCAAACATGATTTTAAACTTGTTTTTATACTTATAAGTTTTCAAACAGCTATATTTTAATAAATTGGTAAAAGGGTGCCATAAAACAGTGAATCATGGTACGATCAAACCCCCACACCTAAACATTTTCACTCCTGGGAATGGTATTATATCCTAAACATTTAATATTCCAAAATAAAACGTGTGAAAACATATAAGATTAATTTTAAATGAAATTAATCATGTCTCATTTATGTAATCAATTTTCTTATCCATTTTCTTTTCTCAAATTCGAATTTGTTCAACATAATTTTTCACCCATGGAACATGTCACAAACTATCTCACCTAAAAATTTTCCCTCTTCACTCAAGGAATATATGAATGTGGATTTATTCTTTTTTTCCTATATTTCATGTTATCATTACATATTCTTTCCCAGATTAACTTTTCACTACTGGAAGAAACTAGTCTACTACTCAAGAGGACATCCAGCCAGTTATTCTAAGGGTCAATGGTAGGTCGAATTTAATGTTCAAAAATATGAGGCGGAATAAAAGTGTTTAATCTCATATGCACAAAACATGTCAAAAATTATCAACATTTCAAAATGAATGCAATCACTAAACCCCTCACAAAGTGTAGCTCCTCCAACTCAATCTTCTCATTATCCATCTCTATGGGTCACAACCAAGTAGTGAATAATAATGAGTAAACATCCTATTTTCTCCATTATTTTTTCTTTTTTTCGATTTTTTTTCAATGTACAGAACTGTATTTTTTTAGTGTATGGATTTTTTTGGAGATAAAGATGGAAGAATATGTTAAATAATGATGTAATATGGATTGTGAACCCGCTGTCCATGGAAAATTTTGTAACCCATTATATCAACACAAAATAATGTTTCTCTCAAAATAATTCACATGAAGAAACCCTCCCACCCACACTTGCTGAAAATATACATGAATATACACTAACGATGAGTAGGTACAAATAAATTGGCTTTTAATGGGGCTTACTAATAAGCATTTATAGTTTCTATGTCTTAAAAAAGAAAATATGTAAAGGTGGCCATAAATAGTGGATAATTGTACAAATGGATTTTAAATGAATGATTACCACTACCTTGAATGTAGCATACTTTAATCATATAGAATCAAACAAAATCAATGCATGTTATTGTTTCTCAAAAAGAAACAAGACTCTCAATAAAGTGACTAAAAGGATTAATATGCAGCAAATGGCTTGGAATGTCTACCTGGTAAGGGGATGAAATATTGGTCAGTGTTAATAATCCATGAGATTCAAAAATCCATTAAACACATAATATTGATTTGAAAATAAAAATTACAGAAAAATATTCCATATCAACATTCATTTGAATATTTTATTAAAAAGTAATTTAATTATTTTTCACAATTGAATTAACCAGGAATAATGATTTTGGATATTCTTTTTAATATCAATTTATATCTATAAACACAAAATAAAGAAAACAAAATAAAAATTGAAAACACATTTTTCATTTCAATTTTATTATTTCATTTAATCCTAACTATGACATGTCACCCTCGTAGCACATAAATGATATATTTTCTTCAAAGAAAGTATTTCAAAAATAGAACAATATATAAATGAAGGGAGAAGGGACAACCTAATAAGTGGTGTCATATGTGGAATTTATTAGTTGGATTTCCTCCACGAGATGTGTTGGAAAATCCTTATATAAGTATTTGAGTCTCTTCCCATTGACATTAATCATATGTCCACTCTTCTCATTAAAAACCTGTATAACACCAAAAGGGTAAGCCTTAGTAACAATATAAGGACCGAGCCATCGAGAACGAAGCTTATATGGTTGGAGATTTATCATACAAATGAACATGAGGATCTTCTCACCACTATTGAACTTCCATTTATGATTCATTCAATCATTTATAGCCTTTGTCTTCCCTATATAGATCTAGGAGTTATCATATAAATCACATTGAATTTATTTCAACTCGTGAATCTGTAGCTTCCAATTCTCGCCTATATCTGAAAGATTCATAATAAATTGTTTAACATCCCAATATGCATGGTGTTCTACCTCCACTTGTAGGTAAAAATCCATTCCAAACACAATCCTTTATGGTGACATTTTGATTGGGGTTTTAAAAGCAGTATGGTTGTTTCTTCTAGAAATGGTGATGAACTTGTTTGTTAAAGGTTGAAACTTTCCAATCAGTTTCTAATGGGTTTATTCATTGAACTGGAAACATCCAATGATTCTATATTCATTTGGACCTACTTTCCAAAGGTAGGTGCTCAGTAGTTGTGGACCAATGGGGCTTACGAATTTTAATTGGTCGAGAGGATGGGATGTCAAGCTCATCACAACTTTTTAGGGGGAATTATTGCCTACTACGGGACACTCATGTAGTTTATGTTTTGTTCAAGAATTCTTATTAATTCAGAAAGCATGAAAATGAGTATTCCTTTAGATTTGGAAATCAATGATTAATATAGAATCATATATATGTATTAGAGATTCTTAGTCAATGGTAACCTTCAATATATTATATTTAAATCTCTTGGTCACTATGATGACCATACTGGTTTTAAAGCCACTCAGTGGTGCACTCTGTGGGTCACTATGTGGGGCCTACGTATGTATGATGACCCAGGTAAATGAAGACCAAGACATTGGAAAGAAGCCCATGAGTAGGGTCCATAAAGGTATTTGTACTTTATGGATATTTGGAATTTTAACCTGGGACTTACTGCTAAAAAGGAAGCCCAAATTAAGATGGACTTATGATTGGGTTTTATTCTTGATATGGAAGCCCAAATTAAAGGAAATTAAGATTGGGGCTTACTCCTGAGAAGGAGGCCCAATGTTAAAGGAAATTATGACTGGGACTTACTTCTGAAAAGGAGTCCCAGGTTAAAGGGGTTTGAGACTTGGGGCCTACTCCTAAGAAGGAGGCCCAGGTTAAAGGAAATTATGACTGGGGATTACTCTTGAGAAGGAGGCCCAAACCAAGATATCTTCACATCTCAAAGGATGATGTTATATAGAAAACCCCTAACCATGGTGATATAAAGCATGTATGTCTCAAGGATTTAGGAGAGGTTCTAACAGAATTCATTTCAGATAAGGAAACCAACAAAGGAACCATGACATAAATGGATTTAAGGAGGGTTTTGAAGGGTATATCTTGAAGAGGAGAGGTGGATTTAAGGAAAATAGGTGACTAGGAATGAGGATCACAAGTATTGATCTGTCATGCAAGTCCTGGTCGAGCAAGTATACTTGCGCAGTGTGATTCACCTAGGGCGATGAATAATTTTTAGGGTAATACATGGGAAAATATGAACTCAAGCCCTTATTATCATCTCTAGAGGCTTCCAATAGGGTGGCGTGCAAGTTCCCTTGAGAGTGAAATGCGGCATGCAAGTGTCTTCATTTCCCGTAAGGGTTGGACACTTAGGCATGCAAGTATTGTTGAGTTCTTACACTTAGGCCTTATTATATCTCTTTAGAGCCTTCCTTGTAGGTAAAGAGTTACCTTAGAAGTTTTCGGAAGACGTCAGACAATGACTTGGGGGACAAGAGCTTCAATATGAAATTTGGAAAATTAGTCCTTTAAATGGGGGGCCCACATGGGCTATTTATTGGCCACTGGGCACCTTGGGTGAAAAAATGAATATGGCGTGCAAGTGACTTGTGTGACCCATATGTTGTGCTTAAGTGACTTACGTGGTGATTATAAAACTTGTGCATCTCCTTCTTAATGGGTTCCTTGTTCATTCCATCGTCTATTTTTTTATGATCATAAAATGATGAATCTGTTTGTGCTTAAGGTATTCCCCTTTTCCATTTGTTGGACTCTATGACAGAAAGGAGAGTCAAAAATGTTCCCCCTCAAAGTTGGAACCAAAAATGAAAAGTGGATTTGACTCTGAGGAAAATGATAAACCAGGGTTCAGTGCCATAAATGATTTAGGCAGGCAGGTTGCGGCGTGCAGGTTGCGGTGCATACGGTTGCGGGATCGCCTATATATATTGGTGTCACTTCACGTAAACCATCCTACGTTCAAAGCTTTTGAGCTGTCGTCACACAAATGTGCTCCTTTCCTCGGTCGATCACTATTCTTTGTGTCGCACTTCTCTAGTAAGGATTTTAAAATGCGTGGCAATGCTTGCATGGAAGAAATTGTGCACCGACACTTGTGTGGAAGAACATGCACTTCTTAATGCCTTATCCATTTTTTTTTGTTTTTCATCACAAATATTTCTAAAAAATAGACTTTATTAAAATTTAACTATTTGATGATTTCACAGATTCAATGGATCCCAAAATAATTGAATCGGCTGATGTGTTGGCCAGCAACAGAATAGATGATATGATGAAAATCATCCTCCTTGAATATTATGATATTTGCGATAACAATCTCCCAGAATTGGATATGTACTTGAAGAAATATCATGCTACTTTCCCACAGATTCATTTACATTACTTTATATGGCCTCGGTCATCTACAACGAGTCAATGTTCCAGAGGCAAAGATTTATGTTACTCATTCCAGGTTTCAAACTTACACCAATTCCTCTTCTATAAATCTCTTAGTTGTAGGATCATTTGTCAATGCTGGAATAGTAGAGAAGGCATACAAAATGCATCATAGACCATGTGCTCTAGATTTGATGCCTCACAAGCCTGAGCTGTAGCCTCATTGTTATCCATCTGTTTTCCGAAATTCTCAGGTGGATCAATATAAAGGATGGATGAAGAGTTAGGATTTCCATCCTGGAGGAGGTGTGAAGACAACATTGATGTGGCAATATTGGGTGCGAAAAACCTATGTAGAGTTTGTCGTGGATTTGAAGGGAGCTGCAATATATGAAGCTGTCTGGGCTGGGAAGACATACGTCTACAGGAATGAAGATTTTGTGCCAGAGTTAATCATAGGATGGAGCCCATAAACCAATTCATTCCATCTGACTCATGGAGAAGTATGAATCATCTTGTGGGATGCCTAACAGATCTCGGGGGCTCCAATTCTGGGAGATATGTATGATTAATTCATCTCCCCTAGAAGGTGAGCTGGAATGATTTGGAGAAGACTCCGGTTTTGGCAAGAGAATTATTGAAACTTTTTCCACAATCTCAAGAATTAAATGTCCACCAAAACTCCTTCTAGAAATGATATTAATCCAAAGGAGTGGATGGATATGTTTTTTTATCAAGAATAAGTAGAATGGGACCACCTGTACTCGTCCTACTAACTGCCCTAGATTAGAGAATTGGGGTTCTCTTGGAACATTCTCACCAACACTGGAAGTTAGAGAGTTTGAAAAGTGGGTTTATGAAGTGGATCAATGAATCCTAGAGAAGACTCATTCAGTGGGATTCTTAGCCTTGTGGATCAGTTTTTATCTTCTAGCATTTAGGGATTCGAAGGGAGGTATCAGGCAAGGGACCTTTGTTGTTGCAGCCATATTGGCTGAGAGAAAAATGGTTGGGTTGGCCACCCCGGTTTTGGTGAAGATTCACAGGATCTTACTCCATTTATATATGGTTTAGTCTTCTTTGAGAATAGTGGGACCAATTCATGTTTTTTGGGGATGGATCGCCACTCAATTCAAGAAATACGCTGTACAGAGCAGAGTATAGGTCCCTGGATGTTCTTTTAGGACATCAGTGCAGGCATTTTCCGGAATTTCTCCATTGTCCCTTAATCCTTTTGATCTGATGGTGATGCTGAGCATGTTCAAGTAATTTCATTTCTTTCCATATGGAAACCCACCAATCGGATGGTCTGTTGATGATGGAACAACTATCCTGGAATTTTTTTCATATATGCTGGTTTACAGAGATGCGATATTGGCCACCAGGATTGACAAAGAGATTATATGTGAGGCTCATGCTCCATATAGATTTTCACTTCAATTCAAGTGTTTTGAGTTGATTGTTTTATCCCCTCTCATACATGTCATGTCAGATCAGCATCCAATGGTTGCTCGACATCTATGGTTTCTGACAGCTATGGAGAATACCTGGGTAGTGTTTGATCTACGAGTTGCTTGAGCGGTGAGTCAATTGACTACATGGAATTCTAAGAACTGGGTAGCATCATACCTGGCAGGGGTATTGAATCTTCCTGTATACTAGTTGGGGAGTAAAAAGAGAAGTGTCGGGAAAGAAAATATTCATATTGAAGGAGAATCTTCCTCACCCGAAGCTGATTCACTGGGTTCATCACCTGATTCTCAAGATGGGGATGATGAGGCTCAACATGCTTCAAAACGGCCTTATTCCAGAAATAATCATCATGCCAGATTGAAGATACCTACCCCATCGAGTCAAGGTGAGTTATATCATTGAAGCAATTTAGTATCCATTATTTTATATAGAAAAAAGTTTCATTTTATTATCCTTTATCTGTTATTGCTGTATATAGGAAGAAATTGAAGTCCCAGATTGTAGGGCCTTGCTCACGTCCTTCTAGTGCGCATTCTGAATATTTATGACTAGAGGATGTCTAGACATGATGGAGTTTATATTGTGATACTGAAACCGCCTTGATGGAATAATGAAAATGGATACATATCCCCAGAGTGGGGGATCTCTGGGCTTCTACTGATATATGCTTAGTGGATAACCCTGATAAAGTGTGGGTTTTCATCAGAGAGCTGGAAATGCTCATATATTCCACATATGATTTCATTCCTATCACTAAGTGGGTAAAGGAAATGATGAATCATGGCACCACTAAGGGGATTGGTTCTTTAGTAGATAAGGAGTGGCACGATTACGTGGCTCTGGAAGATGTATGTTTCTTTCCTTATTTTCATTGGAACTATATTTTTTTCAATGCTTTGTTACTCAAGGAAATTACTTTTTTCATCATGTATCTTGTTAAGGAAGGATCTAATGAGGTCCCTTCATTGCGGTATAGCCTTGGTGGCACCTCTCCTGGAGCCGCTGAATATCCTCGCGTGCTGGGCGATGTATATCAAGTCCAACAAGCCATGGATGAGGAGGTAAACAGGGCTTTTCACTCTCCAATACCGATATTTGGAGGTGACGATGTAAAAACACCCAAAATGTCTAAGGAGAAAAAGAATAGAAGGAAGAAGACCACTACCAAATGCTTCTTCATAAGTGGTAAGTTCTTTGGATTGTCATGAATCCTAACTCATGAAAAGGTTTCTCAAACTTCTTGGTATTACAGGGGCTTCTTTGACATCCCCTTTGAGGGAGACGATTGACCCTCCTTTGAGGATAATGGATCGTACTGGTGAATAGTCACTAATTCATGCTGACTTGGCTACTTCTGAAGAAAAGAGGAGAGAAGAAGAGCCGGCGTCTATTCCCAGTACTTCTCATGTTGCTGCTACAGGGATAGAGTATCCTGTTTCTGGTAAATAAACAATACTTCATAGAATGTTGAATGAAAACATCAACTGAATTCAATTTTGTGATGCTTTAGGTTCAACACCTACCCCAGAACATTTGGCGACCACTTCAACTGACTCTGCAATTTTCTTTGAGGAAACTATCTGGGGTCAGAGGTCGCAGGAGGAGGGTCTCCAAGAAGACAGGTCAAATGCTCCCACTGGTGAGAATAATGAGGAATCTGCGATATCACTGGTTGAAATGATGAAACATGGTGCTTCTTTGGAAGAAATATTAGATGATGTTAAATTACAATGTGATTTAGAAGATTTTGGACGTCTGTGTTATCTTTTGTCATGTTGAAAACTTTTATTGCATCTTTGACCATGATTGGTTGAAATGTGCAGTTTCGTCTGAGCAATCTTCCGATCTACCATTACCTGAAGGCTTTAGAGACAACCCTATAATTATAGAGACGCTAGCTCATGTCGAGCTTAACCCATCAGAGCTTCATGAAACTTTTCATGAAAATCCTTTTGATGCAAGGAAAGATGGGGAGGAGCCTTTTCATTCTACTAATCTACCATTAGGTAAAAGATGATACTATTTGTACTTTTACTTAATTTTCAAGACATCTAATCAACTATTATTATCCTTTGAAACTAACCAATGATACTAAAGGACTATGCAGGGCCATCAACTTTAGTGGCTAGATCCGGAGGTGAATCCTTTTCCTCAATCCCAACAGGACTAAAAAGTGAAGCACCAAGGGTCAGGGGGAAGGAGCAGAATAGGGCACTTCCTTAAGTGAATTAATCCCGACCAATATTCCCCCCTGTGATAGTGATGCTGAATCAGACCAAAAGGTGAAAAAGGAACTCCAATTATCATGTTGCAAGGCATGGAAAAAATATGGAAGATGATATATGAGGTGACTCTTGAAGAGATGTCATTGAAGATTCCATGACTGTCATCATTGTTCGTCATGTTGGGACTCGACGGTATAGGATATCAAGAGATCCATACTGTCGAGAAACAAGTAATCTTAAGGAGGGAACAGGAGAAAATGTGCCATCAAGATCTAACAAGAGCAAGGCTTCTCACCAATATTGGTGAATTCGAGGCTATATTGTCCCGATATGTGGTTGATCATGCTACAAATATGAAGGATCTATAGCATAAAATCAAAGGTAAAGATGTCTAGCAGATGCACCTTCGGTAATAGATAGATGTCATTACTAGGGAACTTGACCATCTTAGAAATTCATTGGATGTATTCCAAAAGGATTGTTTGAAATCCATCATAGATTCCAAGAAAGAACTCCATCAATATGAAAAGAGTGAATGATCTTCATGTGGCTGCTGATGAAACTTGAGATGCTATAAATCAAATGAAAAGTTATGTTAAAATTCTCTTGTAATTATTTAAAAAGATAAGATACTCCAATATATAGATGTTCTTTTAATCATGTGCATCAATGAAAAATACATTTCATCATCAATTATTTGTACTTGCATTATTTTTATAACTACATAAAAGTTTTACCTAAGACACTGGGCCTAGTAAGAAAAGTTTTATTTTTTCTAGGATTATACAAATAATCCCACAAACTTTTCATCTTTTTGTTGCTCAATATTTTCTAAATCATACAAAATGTATGTTTAGTGAGATTAGACTCAAATTTTGTTCAGATTTCCTTTTACGTATTCCCAATTGAATGAGCACCCTATCTCTTGTTGGCAGTTTAGAGTTATGCATGTCAGAGTGGAATACCCTTCATACAGATGAGATCATATGCTCAGTATGGGTAATCATAGGGGATATTATTCTATGGTCATATGGACAAATAATATAATAATGGAGATATTAAACCATGAAAATAACTTGAAAAGTTCATAATAAACCTCACATAGTGTATAAACAGGTGTCCTATCAAAAATAAAAATAATTACAAGAGACATGATTCATAAGTGTGTTCAGTCGTCCTAATACATGCGCCATAGGCTCAATGCATAAATATTTTCACCATACTAGGTATATAAATAACTTCAATTTTCAAGGTTAACTTCTATTACCCCCAAACAAAGTGGAATACCCTTCATAACCTCTTTCCCAAAACCACTATTATGTTTCCCATTGAGGATCTATCTAATCATCTTATTTTCTATTATGTATCAATCTCATCGACTAGTTTCTCATTATATTCTCATGAAATATAATGTTTTACCCAATACATTGGATGGTGGTATATGTTCCAGCCAAATAATAATAATCATACATATGTGTTACATAAAATTTTAGAATATTTGTCAAATCTGAACCCATAAAAATAAATGAGATTTATAAAACATTAAAAAAATCCATTATAATAAATGAGTTTCATAGATATTTTCATCATAGAATTTCCCATAGAAAGAAACTGGGTTTCATATCTTTTCATAATAAACATTGACCATCCAAAGGAAGAATAAAGATAACATCACTAGATCATATCTATATTAAGGATTAATTGAAATCAAAGGATTTCATCTTAATGGGAAAATTATTTTGAAATAAAAATCACATGAAACATTTTTTATTTAAAATATCATTTCGTCAAAAATAAAGTTTTTTTATAAATTAATAACATATAATGGAAATAATTTTTATTGAATATAAATTCATAAATTTAAAGAATTTTCATGATGGCTGGAAATCCTAATTCACGGCATTAGTGTTAAAATAATGATTCCATTAACATATTTGGTGAAATTAAAATGTTTCATGTTATGAAAATATAAAGAAGATTCCTTCTGAAAACATTTCAAAATATTCAAACATCTATAAAAATCATTAATAAATACTTTGCAAAAATTTATCGTTATTTTGAAATTATTTTTAGAAAACATAAATATGGATGAAAAATGGGTTTCAACTGAAGAGGTAAATAACAACAATTTTTCTTAAAAAATTAATTTTGTCTCTTCAATCAATTAATAGAGGAAAATGAAGATAAAACATGTAAATTATATAAATAATCATAGTGTAATAAAATATATTACTTTATTGAGGGGTTTATCATAATATCTCAACATTTTAAACATTATCATACACAATCATTATAAACAATGCGACTTTAATATTAAACCCTTATCACTATGGTTTTTTTAGTTATAATCACCTTTAAAGAATAAAAAATTAAAAATTAAAAATACATAACAAATGGTATTAATTATATTACAAGTAAAAATATTATTATATACTCTTTATAATATTACATAGGTTCATAACATAACTTCTATCTGGAAAAAAAACTTTCACACAAAAATCCTCAACAATGATTCATGACTTGTTGCACAAATAGTCCAGAATCCTATATATTAAATATAGTGTTATTATAAATCAATTATATAACTATAATAATATGTATTATACAATATAATATTTACTTATGACCATTTGTTATTTTTTATAAAAAATTCCTTATTAAAATGATGGTTCATGTAATAAGTGTATCATTTGTCATATACGTTTTTGTTTGGAGTCATCGGTACATTACATTATATCATTCATAAAATCCTATAGATAATGACATAATTTATATAAATATAATATATATTAATAATATATTTATTTACAGTAGACTAATAATGTTACAGATAAAAAATTAATTACACAATTCATAGAGATCATATGATTTACATATGCATAAATGTTGTTTCCATTTTCTTAATGGATGAAAAAAATGAAATAATAATAATAATTTACCACAAATATAATAATTTTTATATTATATTTATCCCATATAATCATTTAATTTACCCTTATTACATTCCATTCAACATGTTGGCGATAAAAAAATCACATCGTTCCACGATGCATTATTCCATCGTACACGTGAATTAAAATATTATACCCCTTACTCATTGAAATGTAAGAATGTATATATGATATAATAATTAAAAAAAAGTAGATTCATGTTATAATTATAGTATATATTCATTTAATAAAACCTTCTCACTATCCATTTAAAAAAATTCAGAAGACATCACATCAATTTTGGAGGTGGTAGTCCACTGTACACACGAGCGACCTTATTGCTTTCCATAGTGTTTGGAGGTAATAATTTAGATGTGGTATTAAAATAAAATAGGTATTAAAAGATCATAAATATCATATATAAACATTATATCCAACATTTTATCAATTTGTGAGAGTAGGTGGTGGAAGGAAAATAACATCGATTCGTGAGGCTGTAGTTCGTTGACACACGATAGAGTATTTCATTTCTCATTTAATGGAAGAGGATATGGAATTAGGTTATATCATTAACATAAAACATTATAAGTATATTTTGGATAATTTTGTTATAATATCATCATTATTCAATAATATTCGATGGAGGATGAAGAATAAATAAATAAAAAACACATGTTTAATAATTTTACCTCTTCTTCGAAGAGACTTTTTATATTTATTGAAAAATATTACTTACGAGATATTTGTAATATAAATACAACTATGCTGGTGTGGGGATGTAATGATGGAAGCTATATTTTAAATAATTTTCCTATCTAAAATGTTTTATAAGTCTGAGATGGAGATAATAGTGGGTGGCCTTTTAGAGGTGAGGAAGAGAACAAACATGGAAGTTCAGAAATGAAAAAATTTTACCCATGTTTTTTACATTAAAAAATGATAAAAAAGGGTTGCCTATCTAATATTATAGGTAATAAGGATTAAATGGCTTTAAAATTATATCCTTTTAATTTTATAGATCATTTTACACTTTATCTTGTTAGTTTAAGCCCTTGTAATCACGTTTTAACCTTAACAATAGTAATTAATTTTTCAAGTATTTACAATTCATTTTGACCATATATTAAATCTATATTATTATATAATATCAATTATTGTTATTTGAAATATGAAATAAATAATTAAAAATTCCATTCATAGAATGTGATAATTTTAATAATAAAATAAACCCAAAGGCATGACTAAAAAGTTGTTTTCCAAAGAGTATAGTCTCAGATTTTTTAAGAATTGTTATATCAAAATCCAATATAGCATTTTTATTCAATAAACATTATGGGGTTAACAATATGATTATTTATATTATTTTAAATTTTAAAACATTTTAATAAAATTTTAACATTAAAAATTCTTTAAATAAAAATGTGTTTTCCAATAAAATCTATATATTTTCACTATTTATCAAAATATAATATTTTTACAATAATCAAAAAAATTTACAAGAAGATATGTATTACATGATGATTACAAAAAATGAAGTTAATTTTTTAAAATTAATTTTCTAAAAGTTTATTTTTTTTCACAAAAATTATTTCAAATAATTTTTAGATGAAAAACGTACTTTCCGTAGCATATAATAACATTAAAAATTATATAATTTTTGTATCACTATGTTTTATTTATTTAAATCCATTTTAAATTTTTTTAAATATTATTCTGATTCAAACCACTACGTTTAATGACTAATTTGTAATTATTTTTTCCATATTATTATTAATAATATATAATTTTTCGTTAAAAAACTATGTGTTGTGTGTAATATAAAATATCAAAAAAATTAAATTAATTGGATAAAATGTATATATTTTTGAAATCCCATGGTGTTATATTTTACCCCCTGAAAATTAATTTCACCCTTAAAATTCCATCAGGTTGTTAAGACAACTAATAATAATTATGTCTCATTACGACTTCAGATTCTCTTGTTTATTCCCCAAGATGGTTGTTTCCCCATAATTACTTTAACCAATAGATTGGTTTTGTTTTTGTAGTAATTTTTGTATATGATCCAGAATATTCAATGATTTTTTCCATAATAAATTTTACACTTCAAATGTAGGACATTTAATTTTATTATAGTTGATGTATCAGTTATATACTTCTATAGGATAGATAAATGAAGCACAACATGAACTTGTGAGAAGTATAGTGGACACACGAATCAATAATTTACCACCCAAATACAATCACTAATTTCAAAGAGAACGATATACCTAGGAATTGTTTTCCATTTATTTTGGAATCCCATAACCTTATTCCATAATGAAATTCATAGATATACATTTTTTAAAATTTTAAATTCTTGATAATGTTAGTCATTATCAGCACGTCTTCTCTGCCAATTTTTTTTACCCTTATGTGTTATTGAATTGATCAAACCTTCTCAAATTTTCATCAAATAGATTATGTATCAATAGAAATATTTCTAAAACTAAATTCTAATACATTGGGTTTCAAAACGTTTTTACAAATAGGGCTTCACAAATAGTTATCATAATTCTCACGTTAATTTTTTTGTTATTAAAAGACATAACTCGAGGAATATTTTGATCCCAATCACCATTTAAATCCATAGAATAATGTATGAACATAAAATATATGATCATTATTGTTCCTATAGATCATCCATCTATTTAAGGATGATACACAATGCGAAAACTCAACTCAGCATCATGATCCTTCTAATGAATTTTTATAAATAGCAAGGTAAATGCTCAATCCTGATCAGATACAATATTGTGTGGTACCCCATGAAATTGAAACACATCCATATTGTATATTTTGGTATTATAGTCACTGAATAATTCTTATATGATATAGATGAAATGTGTTAATATTATTAAAACATCCATGCCATGTCAATGTAATTAGTGAGAGGGTAGGTGGAATCAGTGATATCTTTTCCTTTTCTATTATCATTCTTATATAACAGCCTTCACCCTTATTAATTATATATCACTTAGATGAATCCAATCATTCACAAATTCACTGGAATAAAATTATTTTTATGGGTCTCTACTCAATAAGAGTATCTAGTCGTTATCATGGATTGGAAATAATCTAATACAACCTAATCCACTAGAAAACAATCTTTTTGATGTACATACAAAAATTCAGAAAAAAACATTACACTTTAATAGAACAATGATATATAAAATTCTTCATGTTATTTTTTTAACACAAAATATGTATACCTAATATTGTAACAGGGCTAGATAACATTCTCAATAGTTTTAGAACATTTTCACAGTGCTTCTACATTATATTTCTGTATTGATATTTGATAAAACAGCTCTTGATTCCTTTCCCAGTGTTTAGTAAGAACTTATTCAACGCAATTATTATAACATGATGCTTTATTATCCATTATATTTTACATGGTCCAATACTTATTTTTGGAATACAATTTTGATTCCTTGTCTAGATAAAATTTATTCTCTTCTATATTTTTTTTCAAAATATTTTATTCTGATTTGATTATTTTTGATAATCACATATCAATTATCTTCTTGATTCAAGAAACCTATTTGAACAAGAAATATCCATACTATTTTATTTCACACTTGTTTATAGTCATGAAAATATATGTTTTAATTCAACCACTTTATATTGGATTTCAAAAAAATAAAAGTGTGGGACTCGAAAATATTCTTCTTGCATTATAAAATTCACATATCTAAATTAATGTTAAACTTCAAACATCATTTTGAAAATTAAAAGTATTTAAAACTCTTCTAGAAACTCAATTAAAATTATTATGTCTTCATAACTCTTCTTAGATTCAAATAAATAGTTATGATTTTATAAATGAGTGTATGTATGATCGATTTTCACCATCTGATGACATATTAGTGTTAGACCTCATCTGATGAGTCTTTCCCTAAATTAAAGAATTCATCACTCATGCTCTTGATCCATTGAAAGTAGAAAAAAATTCATCGCTCTAATGCAATGATCTAATTCAAAACTTCGAGCTAAATTTTTGTAACTTATAAATTTATATGTTTCCTCCAACCACATCTGTAAAAACATTATCATGTCTCACATTTACAAACACATTAATTATATGTTCAATAGATCCATGGTCTGAGGAAATTAATCATATTATTTTATATTGATGCCAAAATAATTTTGAGTTGGATCATTGTTTTCTTTTCCACTGATATATAAATTTCAGTATCTATTCAAATTAACAAGTGTAAATAAATCTTCACTCAAGAAATAACTCTGGTCAATCTAATAAAATGTGCATAATCTTATGTGTTACATCTAATAGAACTCAATAATTGATGGATTTTTACATTATAGGGGTTAGTTATTCATATTGATCTTCATATCAGAACTCTTAAAAATCTATGACTATAATATAAAAACTTCATTATTCGAACAAATTCTACTTCTGAAATACTACTCAATTTAACGGTCTAACCGCAAAACAATTCAACATCAACGAAATATCAGAAATTCATATATCTGTTTTATTCTACAAACTCATGGTTATATCTCTACTTCTTCTTGATGATTATAATATAGATATAATTATTTTGTTGTCTCATTTTAAACACTATAAAAATTATTATTTCATAACATTCAAGCTTCATCCACATTCCAACATCTAATATTCAGATCACCTATTCATTCATAAAGCATTGATCACATGTTTTCTGATGACTTATGATGTTACGATCCTTCACAGCCGTAGGGAATCATAATTTTTTTTTCGAATATATCTTTCAAAATTCAATTTCAAATACAAGTTCCTAGTCCGATCCAAAAATCTATATTACAAAAAGATGAGGCTGATAACAAGTTCCCTTGAAAAAAATGTATAATAAAAAACATCAATTGATGGAATTTCTTAATACATTTGTGTCTAATCATCTTGGTCCAAGACCCTATGTTGCATGACCAGATTATAAAATCTAAGGTGATTTTTTGTTATAAAAAAACTATCCACAAACAACGTATTCTAGAAATCCAAAAAAAATTATAACCATTTATCATATGAAAAACAACATCCATCCAACTTGATCTAAACAATACCCACATCAAATTTTATTTTCAACCATGATTTATAAATCAATAGAACATTTTATATCATGATATGGATCCCAATTCAAAAATTATAATCCTTGGTGATAATAGATAGTGTAGGAAATATGAATCACTAAAGAACACAACCTTGATGTCCATACTAAGTGACTTAAAAATATTATTCTTGAACATCTAACTCTTCATATCTATAAAACAACTTACTAAACTTGCCTATAATTAATAGTTTCCAATAATCACTTCATCAATCTATATAAATAGTTTAGAAATTTACATGATAATATCCTATCTTAACCCTTTTAACAGCTTCCCCTAAATAAGTTCTTCCTTAAATGGTTAATCACGTAACAATGTATTGTCATATGAAACCTCAATTTTCATCCCTAAAAACACTATCCATGGAAAATATGAGTTAAAGGAAAAAACATACATCACCTATAAATAGGATGATGTTGTACACACGTGTCTAGCTTCAATTTATAAGAGGATTCCCAGAGTAAAGGTTTTTTTAAAATAACATGAACTTGTTATGTTATAACCATATATTCCAAAATCATTTTATTTTTATCCACAAACTCTTTGATTAAGTGATATTTAATTTAAATATGTTTTGAATGGGATTTTTTCACTATATTTTTAGTGATATTGATAGAAATATGATTATCTCAACCGATGATAAGGGGTTTCTTCACATAAAAAAATCAACAAACTAAGTCTTCATCAATAGATGTTGTGTTAGAAATTTTGAAGTGGAAGATTATTCAACTTTAGAAATTATATTAATTAAAAATTTATTCTTTTTAGTATACCAACTAACACAGAATTCACCTAGAATGAAAACTCCACTAGATGTGGATCTCCTCTCATCCACACTTCTTGAACAATTAGAATCTGTATAAAAAACTAATTAATTCATCCTATGATAGAATAATTGATAGTAAAATGTTTTGTGATTTTAATATATCAAATATTTATTTTTCATAGTGAGATATAATATTCTTTATTAGATCTTTTAAATCTTTCACTTAGGGGATCAACATAAAACAATATCCTATATTGAATATTTTATATACAAAAAACATCCAATCAGTTTCACAAATTCAAAAGGATCCACTTATTTCCCTTATCTATATTTATAAAATTTGGTTTCCATATAAATTTTTGTGGAAATTAGTTTTGACTCATCAATCCAAAAAATCACAAGAAATTCCATAGTATAAATTTCTAGAGATTGAAAAATATAATTCATCTTTTGTGAAACTTTTAAGCCAATAAAAATTTTCATTTCACCAAGCAAGCAATTTTAAAAAACCTTATTCACTTATTCGGAAAAATTTTCAAAATTTCATTCATCATTCCCAATACCGAAAATATTATAAACATAAAAAAATGAAATTACAATGATATATTTATTTTATTTGATGAGGAAATTAATTTAAACTCTACATTTCTTAAAATTCAACTTCCTTAAGTTGGTATCCAATTTTGAATACCATGATCTTAGAACATTATTTAAAAAATAAAATTAATTATTCAGATTTACAACAATGATTTTATTTTTTATAATTAAAAAACCAGACTTTTTTAATTAAAATATATTCGTAAAGTTATCTATTCAAAAATGTAGACATAAAATCCATTTGAAAAATATTGTAATCATTTTGTGAAATAATAGAAATAATTATTCTAACTCTTTCTATTCTTATTGATAGAGTAAAACTCACATCAAAATAAATTCCTTAATATTTTGAATGGAAATTTCAACCCAATTGTACTTTTTCCTTATCACTTCACTATATCATTAAACATTGTTCTAAACTCTAATATTGTACCAATAACAATTTTAATATTTTTTTTATGTACAAGTTCCCAAGTATAATTATTCTCAATCTAATAAAAATATTTATTCAGGGCATGAATTCACTTCAAATACCCAAAATATTCATTAATATATATGGGATAAAAATTTGAATATATATGAGTATGTGAATTGATCTTTTATGTTCTTCTCATTTGGACTTTAAATTGTTGCTCAAAAATGATTTTTTGAACTTTCACCTGTTTCCTCATCCTTGCATGATATGTATGGAGTTCTCCCTCATCACTAGATATATCTATGTATAATTAATTAATATTTTCTCCATCATCATTATTGTATGTTTTTTTCATGTTGTTCAACAACATCCATTTCCACTTCACCATCTTCATTATATTGATGTGTTTGTGAAACATCTTAATTTTTTTTCAAGATAATTTACATCATATAAACCATATAATCTCCATGGTTATTTTTTTTTTGAGTGTCTATAAACTATAACATTATGAGAATAGAAAATAAAAATTATATCCTCTAATATTTGATCAAATATTTCAATATTTTGACCTTTTCTTTTTATAATTGAAGGACCTCAAAAAACCTCTTATGTGTTTAAATCATGGAATTGTATCATAGAATATGTTTTAAGGACTCATATTATAACATGTTCTATAGAAACATTGATTAAAATTATAAACTATTTTACTCATCACATAACAATAAAATAAGTTATAAATACCAAGGATGGTGAACATTGTATGTCCCATATGCACAAAACTTCTCCTCATTATTATAAAAAACTATTTTGATTTGTTGAGTACAATTCATTTAACTCATAATTAATTCCCCATTTTCCAAGATAAAATATTAATTTTTCATTTTTTATTCACTTCCATTATCAGTTTGTAACATCATCATAGAATATGCATATTCTTTTAGTCCTCTTCTCTCCAAACACTTAAACATGTTATGAGCATATTATTTATGATTCAAATACATAATACATGAAATACGTGTAAATCATCAATGAATTAAATTATGTACTTATGTGTGGAAGTTGAATACTTAATCGTCGTCTGAAAAATATTAGAATGAAACCAATCAATCAGATGAGTTGAATGATTTCCAAATTTCTTGTTAATAGCCGCTGTAATTTCCCCTTTTAAAAAAATAAGAAAACACCAATATCATTTTTTGATATAAGAAATATCAATAAAATTACATCACTTTTTCAAATTTCTTATATTCCACTAACAAATACACCCTATCCTTTAATTCCATATGTAATTTTATTCCATCATGGTTGGATAACATTAATTTTTTACATCCCCAACTTGAAATAAGATCTCTTTTGTACGTTGGACTATCATTAAAACTTTTCCATCATGTGATTTTTATAATAAAGAACCATATTTTATGAAACCAACATTATTACTCTCATCAAACAGTTTTGAAACACTTAACAAGTTGTGTTTCATCTCATCAACAGTTAAGGGATTTCTGGATTTTAGAATTTTTTTCAACCAAATATATTTGATTTAAATCCATTGATTATGAGGGATTACTTATTTCGAAATGTCACTATACGTAATTAAAAATCATTCATATTCCTCAAAATAAAAAAAATATATTTTCAAATATAAAGAACACCCAATATCCAAAATCTAGGTTCATTAAACTATTGTAGCTTTTAGGATAGTTTCTACAACATTAGCTTTAATATTTCCTTTAAATTTCTTGGAAACCATAATTTGAGATTTTTTATAAACATGTTTCTTTACTGGTAACTAAATAAGCCATATTTTTTCTAGATTTAATGTTTTTTTAACATAATTCAAAAATATTTTCCAAAAGTTCGAATCTCTTTAAAATCATCATAAAAACATTACCAGGATTCGTTATATAAGTGGATAAAATACCGATAAAACATTTCTTCTAGTAGACCATTGGATAATTTTTATGTTTTTGATTTAAAAAATTTATATATTTTGTATTGAAAACCACATCAAAATATTTTAAATTACCATAGAGAGAATATTTTCTTCGGTAACTTCTATACTTCCTAGAAATGTAAAATTATTTTTCAACAATATGATTAATCTCCACATTAAGACATTTATGAGCCTTAAAATTTCTTCTATCATCCAAACTATTCTTCTTAAACATGTATTTGTTTACATCATTAATAGAATCACCATTTGGAAAAACATTTGATTCGAATTTTGAATTTTTGAAACATCTGAATTTTTTATTTTATTAGTTTGGAAACATAAACAATTTTCCAATATTTTGTAAACCTATGAACATATGAATTATTATTTTTATATTTTATAGATAAATTTTGTTAATCCTTCTCAAGTCACACTTCTTATAATATTTACTAAATTCAAAAATAGATATTCTAAAATAGGTAACTCCCTGCACAATTTTTGATTACAATTATTGAATATGTTATAACAATTCACCCATTAATTTTATCTTCCACAAATTGTTTTATTCAAATTATAATATTTTGGAAGATATTTTTTCTAGTGATCAATCTCTTCCAATAATATATATTTCTCTTCAATAAAATATTCTTATTTTTTCTATAGAACCATACTTTTTCAGCATCATGGTTTATATTTAGATTCCAACAATCATATTAATAAATTCATTCAACTCTATATTCAAATAAAATTGTGATTAAGTATCTTTATATTTGGAACTACAATGTTCATTACTAGAAAACTGTCAGCATTTACATTATCAAAAAAAATTCTATGATATATTTTGTGTGTTTCTCAACTTCAACATCAGTGTCATGATATTCATTATAGTTATACAATAAACAACTCCTTTGGAACATTGATAAATTTTTAATATTGTCCATTAAGATAATATTTTAATTTGTCAAAATGTTTTTTCCAGGATATTCTTGACCTTCTATCATGTTAATCACATTCATCTTTAACCAGTATCTGAGGTAAATTTTCAGAAACATTCCTTATAGACCCACAGTGAAAATATTTTTGTTGAACTACCATTTATACATTCATATATCACTTTTAAAAATTTTAGAATACAAGGATAGAATTTAATAAATATAAATACTAAAATCATCATTAGAGTCGGATTCATCAGCTTCTCTATCTTCAAGAATCTTATTTGATTTTCTTTTCTTGGACTATTTAAAGTAAATCTCTGAAGATTCCTTTTCATTTAATTTTATAGATTACTATATTACTATTTAATATGTAATAAGAGTACTATGAATTACATCCCAAGACAATGTTTTAGGATATATATATTCAAAATATGAACCCTTAAAATCAAAATTGTCTGAAAGAATTCATATAATCTTTTCAAAAATGGCTGAATCCTCCATATTTTCAACAAGACATGTCACGATGTTTCCAATATTATTAAACATTGTAAAAAATATCCAATGGATTAATATTCACCCATTTTGAGGTCATCATATTTTTTCCTTGATACTTGTAATATTTCATTCTTCACATTTTTATATCCTTTATAGATATTACTAAACTTTTTCCAAATACTGTTGGTAATTCTAACTCCCTTACTCTAAAAAATTCACTTTTAGATAGTGACATCAGTAAAACATTCTCATCCTTGTAATAATTCTCTATCATTTTCTTACTAGTAGTTCTAAGAGGTGTATTATCATCATGAATAAGAAATCAATCAATCTTAGACTCCGTAACTTCTTATACAAGATAAATTACATATATAAACAATATATCATTCCTAATATGATATTTCCTTCCATTAAAAAATATAATTCCATTAAAATTCAAAAAATTCAGATTATCCATAACAAATTCTCTTAAAACTCCATCAATGAGTAAAAAAATATAACCATTCACTCTAACTGCATTTAAAAAGACTCACATATAATCTATTAAACCACTAATAGGGGGAGGGTGAATCAGTTTTATAGTTTTCCTTTTTTTTAAATTTATTATATAATAACCTTCACCAACTTTAAAAATATTTGTCACTTTTATAAAACAATGAATTCACAAATCCATAGGAACACGTGTATTTGCATGGTTCACTACCAAATAAGAGTATATTTTCATTAACATGGTTTGTAAATAATCTTATACCACACAATATAGTATAATATAACACTTTTGATATGGATATAAAATGTAAGCAGTTCTCATACACAAGTATAGTACTATGATCAATACAACAGTGTATGTTCTTCTTCTAACAGAATAGTCATAAACTTGATTTTCTAATGTGTTTAGGAAAAATTTCCAAAAGTTTTAGAGCATTTTAATTGTGTAACTTCAACAAAATAACATTGTATTATTATTTAAAAATATTTATTCTTTCTCATAATAAATATTAACTAATAACTTATTCATTGAAATTTTAACAATACTGAATATGATTCCCCAGTACTATTCCTGTAGTCTAAATATTCTGTATTGAAAACAACTCTGATCCCCAATTTTGAAAAAATTTCATTTCATCATTTTTAATCGTAAAATTTATTTTATTCTGTTTTATTAGTTATATGAGATCAATAATCTCCATCACTTATCTGATAAATTATTCAATCCAAAAACATTTTCCAAACAATACTCTATAATTTTATTTATTGTGAATATGAATGCTTGTAAGAATGTACATTTTACTTCCACTCTATTATATAGATGGACTAGAAACAGAAAGGGTAGAAAGACACGATAATTTTCCTCCCAAAAAAATTCATAGATTAGAAGTAATTATTGAAATTTAAATTTAATTTTGACTATGTGAACTCTAATCAACAGTATTGCAAAGGTCTTAATTATTTACCAGTCTTCTAAGATTCAAAAACATTAGTTATAATTTGATAACCTAAAGATTGTTCGATTTATTTTCTATATTTGATGACATATAAGTTTCACACCTTATATGACGAGTCTTACATGAAATGGTAGAATTCAACACTACTCCTCTTGATCTATTGAAAAAACAACGTTAGATTTAAAATTGATACTATGACCTAAAGGAAATTGGTGGAATAAATTTTTGAAACCTATAATGAATTAAGTATTCTAGAAACACTTCAGAAGAAACATTAACATGTAACTCATTTAAAAAAAACCCATTTTTTTATTCAATAGCTCATTTGTCTAGTGAAATGGAATCTGATGAAATTCAACGACCAATGATTTATATTAGTTAAATATAATTTATAATGGATCTATGATTACTTTTACTCTAATATATTATTGTTTTCATCTATTTGTATTGATTATCATTAAGGACTCATATCACAAGACATACTATAATCCATCAGATACAATATGGACGGTCTGATGTGATGCATCAGATGGAACAAAACATTTAATGGATCAATTCATATGATTGATTAGTTGGCCATATAGATTATTCTAGCAAAACTCTTTAATATCTATGAAATCCAAAAAATACTAAGCTCCAACATTTGAACAATTTTTTCATCAAAAAAACTTATCAATCTGATGGTATGAACCTAGAACACTTCACTTTAGAAAACATCAGAAATTAATATATCTTATTTCTTCTAAAATATACTTCTTCTACCATGAATTCATAATGATTTTTATAATATTGAGACAATCAAAACATCGTCCTATTTTATACTATATCAAATTTTCTGTTTCATAACATTTGGGATTTAACAACTTTCCAACTTCTCAACAATACATCACCTTTTATACTATTAATCTGGGATCACAATTTTCCATGCAATTTATGTTGTTGATAACATTCATAATAGAAATACATCATCATATTTTAGTTTCAAATAACTATTTTGACATTATTTATATTATTTATCATCCATGTATGGTCTGAAATTCCCCATTCCAGAATGATTTTTCTTATTACATGTTCACCAAGAAAACATATTTCGAATAGAAAACATAATCGAATGGAATTTATTAAAAATTATATTTTTGATCATATATGTTAGATACATTGTATCTGACCATAATAATTTTAAATGCATGGTGAATTTTCATAATGGCAAAAAAATAAAAATCAATTAGGAAAAAACTTCTTACAACAGTCCTAAAAACAACTTCTATCAATTTTGAAACTAAAAAAACTTCCATACACCTTGGCCCAAATAAATTGTAATTTGATTGAATTAAAACCGTATATAATAATACCCATTACAAATTTTTATGTGTACAATGATAATATAAAATGTGATATTTTTTCCATTTAAATTCATGTAAAGATACTGGTTGTAAAATTAACTTATACATTTTTCTCTCGGCCATAACATGATGAAAAAACATGTACCAAATAAAAATACTCAAAAATATATCCCTTTAAGTTTTCACACTTGAAAAACACATTCACATAGGGTAGTGGTGGGTGATATACACTTTACATCATTCTATTTTGGGTTTAATCCCTACATAATCTATGAATTTTATAGGTTTTCATTTGACCAGTGGGTTATACATTTTTTAAAAGTATGATTAATAATTCCTAAAAATTAAGAAATTCAAATAATATATAACTACATAAAAATAAATGTTATGATATTCAATAAATATTTTTTTACCTTTATTTATATGTCCATGAAATACCTTCCTACTTTAATAACTTTTTCAATAAAAAATATATGAAACCAATGGAGATTATTTCCATTAAAATCCCTCAAAATATCCTTAATCCTGATATACTCCCTTAAAAACAAAAAGAGGGTTTCTATGACATTAAACTTATGATAAAACTTAAACGCATAAACCCCTGATGGTATCCCTAATATTAATATAACAATTCAAGGAGAAATTTATTCTTCAAAGTGATAATTCACCTTTTATTCCTTAAAAACAATAATATTGGAAGCATGGGAGCATCCTTGAACCGATAGAATATCAAATGTGATTTTTCATTCCCTAATGCATGTAGGGGTGATAATCATTACTGAAAATCACATAAAATTTCAATAATATTTTCATAGGTCTCACTCAATCAAAATCAAACATGAAATTCCCAACTATGTAGAGGATAATTGTGCCCTAATTATCATAATTCACTACAATGGTTGTTATTACAAAGTTTATTCCTTTTTTTCATTTTTCCTCAATGTTTTTTGTGTCATAAAATCATCATTATCCCTTGTATTGGGACATTTATTATCATGATTTCAATACTCTTTAAATTTGAATCAATAAAGTTTGGTTTCTCCATTATATAGATATTTATCACTAATCACATAATTATCTAACTTATTCCCATCACATTGAAAATTAACATTTTGATGACCTTTCATATGACATAAAAAAGTTTATTAATCATATTATGATAATATCTTCTATCATTCCATTCAAAATTAAAGCTTGATGTCAACCTGATCTACCTCTCTCCATGGATTATTGATTTTTTTAACTACAAATTAATTTTCTTATAAAAACTATGATATTGATTTCTAATTACAATCACTATTTCTACTGTTATAGTAAAAAATAATGATTTCCTTATAGATATTGATCATCCTTAGTGAAACTGGCCTTTTAAGTCTTGGTTTTAATCCACTAATGAATAAATCAACAATATATTATTATTGGATGAGGATACTAGAAATGTACGTCAAAGGTCTTGTAGAAACCACCTTATAGGTATGGACATATTTATCATCCATCTGATTTAACTCCCAAAATACCTTCTCTATTATAAAACTAATAATACAATTTATGTACTTATTAAAAATTATTCTCTTAAACTCATTCAACTATTTGGATTCAATTTCATATATTTCCTTGTGTTCATTGTAAGATTCCACCACTGATCTTATTTTCCTTCCAAATGTAATAAATCCAAAATTTATTTTCCTGGTTCCAAACACTGATAATGAAAAATAAATTTTCAGTGGAATTGGTCCATTTCCAAATAACTAATCGATCAGAAGATCCACTACAATAAGGTGGATGTTACATTATAATGGTCTAAATAGAACCATGTATCCTCCTTTTATCACCAGGAAGGATAACATGATTCATAACCCTAGAAATTCGTGAGAGCATAATAGTGTAATTTTTCATGATATCTCCCATAATATTTGTTTTCTCAAATGGAAAATAATTACGTGGTCAATTGCATTCAGAATGACAATGGTTAATTCAAGTTATATCCATCTACTAAAACCAAAAAAGTCAGATTATAAAACACAATAATCCTAATCCGGAAAAATAATTTATAGGATCCATAAAGAATAACACATTCCATTACATCTAGAAAAACTTGGCTTTATCCTCAATAATTCATGGTTATTATTAAATTAGTTTGTGATGTTTTATAAATTGGGTATTAATTAACCAAATCATATCACTTAATAGTATCGAATTAGGTGTGTTCTAAGGCTTGTTTTTATGTTCCATGAAATGCTCAAGTCAAGCCTATCATGCATTTTTTTAGAGTCATTACTCCTATGTATATCAATTTGAGAACTATTTCCACCATTCGTATCCATATAGGGATTTATTTATAGTTAAACAAAATTTTTTATTCCATAAAGAACATTATGATGTTATCCCATACATTAGATCACCCTAGTGGTTCTCAATAACAATTTCACCTCAAATTTCTCAAATGTTTACCAAATATTCCTCTAATGGAAACTATAATTAACTAGGATTTTTATACATAAATATCAAATTTTTTATAATTTTATTTATTAAATTTCACTAATATATTCTTATGGACAGTAATTGTTAAGTGTTTGTGAATAATAAGTACAAAATCAGCTTATTTTATGAATGATCATCAATATATCTGATGATGATATTACCGTTTTATACTCTTCCTAAAAATTTCAAACATAAAACCTTTCCTCATAACCTGTGGACATGATACATAAGAAATGATGATATTTGATGGTCAGTTAGAATAAAGAAAGAAGATGTCAATATATTATAATATAAAATTATAGGATATCAATAAGGATGTTATATCATGAACAAAACATAAAAATTTTACTCCCAAGCTAAAATAGACTATACAAAGGATTCATGTAACAATGCATTAAAATTTAAAAGTACATGATTTATAAGAGTGTGAAATCCTCATAATTTAGGAACCATGTTCTTATTTCATAAAGGTGTGGCCCCAAAATAGATATGGAAAACATTTAATATTTTGAGGTTAACTACAAAGACTGTAAAACATAGTTTATCAGGCCCTATCACATGTTTCCCAATGTTGATTAAGCCCATCGACTTGTTTCTAATTGTCGATAATGCTTATTAGCTTATTTCTCATTATGGATCAAACATGTTGATCTGTTTTCCACTATTATCTCATAAGATATAAATATTTATCTAATATGTTGGAGGGATATATACGATCCACCCATAATATAATTAAAATAATTCATAAGTTTCAAATAGGATCATTAAACAATCATTATATCTCAATCAATTAAATGAAATAGGCTGTAAAAACACTCATCTTATCCGAATCCATGAATAAAAATCGGTTTCATAAAACATTTCATCAGTGCATAACCATTGGAAAAAATTGGTTTTATAGTAATCCATTTATCATAACATAAATCATCCATAAAAAGAAGAATTATGGGGACATTGAATCATATCCCAAATAAAACTTATATAATATAAAAGGATTTCATCTTAAATAGAAAATGATTTTGGAAAAATTAATATGAAATAATTATTTATTAAATTAACTATTCATTAAAAATAAAAACATTACAGTTAGTAATTTAGAAAATATTGTGTAATTCCTTTTATTATAAAATAAATTTGAAAAATTTTAAAGAAGGAATCAATTAAAATAATGTTCATGATTTTGGTTAATTTTCATTCTTATCGTACATGTTAAAACAACGATTCATTTCACCTTTTTAGAAAAAATCAAGATAGGCCATGTTTATAAAAGATCCTAATGATTCCTTTTAAAACAATTTTATGAATTTCTATAATGGGTATTAATTTATTTAATAAACCCTTTGTATATGTATAAAACATTACTTAAAAACATTTAAAATCATGAATCTTTATGAGAACATTTATTCGACCAAAGAGAGCAATAAATATAATTATTCTTACAAATATTATTATGTTGTATTTAATCATTTAATTGTTAAAAATGAATAGAAAACATGTATCCTCTTGATATAAAAAATTGAGAATAAAATACATTGGTTTATGTTGTGTTAGATTATAATATTTCATCATTGTAAACATGATTATAAACAACCCTCATAAACAATGAGATTGTAACATTATACTTTTTTCACTTTGGTATATTTAAAATCATATTCCCAATTAAAGAATAAAATAAAATAAAACATTAAATATCATTAAAGTATGTATATTCATGATATAACATGGAAAAAGGTTACTCTATGCACATCATAAAAGAATATATGTGTCTAACAAAACTTTTTTCCCATGGAAGGAAATTTAATACAAAAATTTATTACCTTGGGTATCGATATCATCTTGACCTATAAAATAATCCAATATAATTAATATAGTTTTATTAGAAATCTATTATTGAACAATAATCATATATATCAAAACATATATGATTTTCAAATGAAATTTTATTAACCATTTTGTTGTAATTCCTTGTAAAATTCAAATTTTATGAAATAATGATATCTTGTTTCATTGATATTTTGGTTTTTGTATCTTCAGTACTATCATTTTTTTCAGGGATAAATCATAACAAGAGAGATAAAAATAATATAAATATCTTAAATATTCACTATATAATTTTTTTAATCCATTAATTTTTGAGTTATAAAATGAATTACATTATTATTTGAGATGGAAGGTTATATGTACGCTTGAACATTATTATAATTTTCTTAATCGATCAAACATAAGAATTATTAATAATTTAATAACTTTAAAGAATAATTTTCTATCATATATATCACATATATTGACTATATTTTACCTTAATCACTTCTATAGAAAATTTTAGCAAAAAATGAATCACATCGTTTTGCGAGACGATAGTCCACCATATACACGAATAACAATATTGTATCCCCCAATGAATAAAAAGTACTAATTTATATGTGATATAATTGTTATTGAAGCATAATTATGATAAAATAATGAAATTATTTATTTACTATGTCCTTATTACCTCCCGAGTAAAATAGATAATAAAAACACATCGTATTTGGTTTGTGAGACGATAGTCCACCATGCTCATGGGAGGCTTTATTGATTTCCAACAGGTTGGGAAGTAAGTTGGTAGATGTGGTGTTATATTTATAAAAGTATAATAATATCTTAAAAATAATATATAAAAAATAAAATACCTCATTATATCTATCCTTGAGATGGGATGATGGAAATAAATAAAAATGGTTCGTGAGGTAATAGTGCGTCATAAACATGATCATCTGTTTCGATTCCCAAAGGATTGAAGATAAGATAGATATAATTTATTGAATTATGTCACAATATAATAAGGTTGAGCATCTGAAATCATGCATATCATGGTCCATAGTAAGACTTTAAGGTAATTCCCAATCCTTAAGGGTTGGTATAAGTGCCAAAGTACCATAAATAATGGTTTTGGAATGATTAACCTGAGTTAAGAAACAAAAAAAACAATAATAAATATACAGAATATAAATTTTTACTCCAAACAAGTCTTAAAAAATTATGAATTGAATGAAATAATTTTAAAGAAACCCAAGAGGGATAGAATGAAGAAGTGTCATAAATTATAACTTAATAAACGACAACATAGTAAGGGGCATTTCCCTCAATCAATTCCCATAACACCGCACCAAAAAGGATGCCAACAACTCGAACATCCATCTCAAATGACCTGGCCCTTACTTGTGTCAAACATTAAAAAATCTAATTACACCAAAAGGTGTAATAATTTTGTGATCCTAAGTCAAATATAATTCCAGCCATGAAAAGATTCCAATCTATAAACTTTATGATACAAAAATCATGTATGTTTTTAAAAACAAGAAAATATAGTATGAATTTTAAAGGGATGAAACTTTAAATAAAAGCATTTTTGAGAGTAATATTTACAAAATAAAAATTTTTAAAGAAAAAAACATATTTTTCTGAAATAACCAACCAAAAACACCATATTCTCATGGTAAGTACAATATAACCAATGAGAACAAGTGATGGGAACTACTCCTAGGCACTAGCTAATAATGGGTCACTAGGTACATCATATCACCGTGAAATGTGTCATATATACCACAACAAACAACATTCTCATGAATAATCCACTAGTAGATAACACACCAATAAATGAGTGGTATCTAATCAATCATCACAATTTAGTTAGTGTCATTATCATCGATCTTGTTATTTGATGTTTGTACAAGGCCACATCAAAATCACTAGTATACTACATTTTTATATAAAAAATACATTTCTAAATCATAAAGACACAAAAAAGTTCCCCAAAAATGTTCTACACCCGCAATATACTTCATTAAACCCAATAAAAATTTTATAGATCTACTTAAAGAGGTGTTACAAGGATTTTCAAACAAAATTTTTCAAAAATTATATTTTCAGTCCAAACTATAAAAAATAACACACCAAACCTCAAATGTAATCCATAACACCATTTAATAAATCATTTTAAAGAATCATAATATAACAGAAAATGATACAACATGGAATACACATGAAAAAGACCCAATTCCATGTCAAAATGTAACATTAAAATTAAACACTTACTCAATCCTATAAAAAATGGTTTTTTCTCCACACACAATAGATCATAAACATTCCAAATTGGTTAATCAACCATGATATATTCTTAATATAATGTTTACACATGTAACCACCTACATTTACTTTTAAAAACCCCAAAAATTTGTGTGAAGCATCATCCACACCACAACAGCCCCACAAGCAAGTGAAAACGAACATTAATCAAGAAGGATAAACCAATAAACTCAATATTGAACCCAAGAGATGAGACCCTATTTTCATGAATAATATAAATTCAATAATGTGGGATGAAACCCTAAAAGATATGGAATAAATCAAATAATGAATCACTTACATGATAAATCATGATGTTTTCATACAGAAAACCCCTTCAAAAATGGGTTATATGGGAGCTTGAGGGAGCGTGGAAGCCCTATATAGCTGAAATTGTCAAATGTTGTAAGAATGGGGTATATTAGGTTTCATTACAAAATGGGAAATGGGAATAATTTTTTTTACCTATACTCTATGCACAGGTTGTGTGTACGGTTTATTAAATTCTATGGCCAAACCGTCTCCCCAGTTCTATCAATCCATAAATTTAAAATTCTCTTCAAAATTGGTGGGCGCCTAGAAGTAATATATATTACAAGAATAGAATAGAAAATAAAAGAATATAAGGATTCATATGTGACAATTATCACCACCATGGAGAATTTACACCCCAAAAATTAAACTTGTATCTTGATTAGAAAACAAGAATTGGTACTCTTTATCAACCCATGACATCCACTCCAAAGTCTCACTCACATCATTCCCATGCTTACAAAGGACCCAGACCAGTGGACTATGATTTCCTCGAAGCACATTATCTTGGAAACCACAATTCACACAGGCCATACAAGCACAGGTAAATCGAGATCTATCTTCAACTCTTCCAAAATCAACTTGTGGGACAGATCTGTATTGTACTTATTCAATTTGGAGACAACAAGTTTGTCAGGAATAGATTTCCATTGAAAATGAAAATCTAAGCTATATTCCACCTTTCCAATCAACTCAGTGATATCATATGTTATGATATACCTCCACATTAGCTTCTATTGCCTTCCTAAATGATGATATCCCAAATGAGGGGCCACCTTCAAGAATACCTTATCACCCACAAAGAACTCTGGATCTGGACACCTCTGATAATCAAAAGGTTTAAGGTGTATCTTATCTATCAATAACCATTATCTAATCAACTTGAACTTTTCAGATGTCTCTTGCACAAGGCTCCACCCCACAAGTGATTTCCCACTAACCTCACCCCAGTATAAGGGGGACAGATAATGCTGAAAAAAGAGCGCATCAAAATGAGACATTAAAATAGAGGATTTATAACTATTATTATAAGAAAATATGACCAAAACCAAATGTATATCCCATGATCCTCTAAAATATAAAACACATGCATAAAGAATGTCCTCTAGAATTTGATTTTCTCACTCTATCTCCCCTTCTATTTGAGGACGGTATGGCGTTCTCATCTTAATCAACTACCTTAATTCCTTCTAATGGACTTCCCAATGTCAAGAGGTAAAATGGGGGTATCTATATGAGACAACTAATAAAGGAACACCTTGAAGCCTTATCACCTCCATAATATAAAATCGGCCTAGCTCTTCCACATTAGTTGTATCTTTGATCAGAATGAAGTGGGATGATTGGGTCAGATGATCAATGACTACCCAAATAATGTTCTGAACCAAAGTTCTACAAGGTAATCCTACAATTAAATTGATGGTGACCTCGTCCAACTTCTATGTCATATTGGGTAATGGCTGATGAAATCTAGAGGGCCTTCGATTCTCTACTTTTACCTAGTTACATGTACAAAGTCTCAACAAGAAATAAGCTGTGTATCCTCTCAAACCTAGACACTAAAACTGCAGATGTATGATATACTATATTTGTGTAGCTCCGGGGTGAACAACACATAGATAATGGTGTCTATCCTACATCACCAACTTTTTTAAAGATAACAACACCACCTAACAACCCATAAATCACAAGATTCCATAGAAAGATGAATACCAATCAAATGATTTCTCCCCACTATGAAGAAACAATATAGACAACTAACATAGCTCGTCCTTAGGATTGTCCCACAAAATAAAATCTAAAAGAGTGGAATTCAACTAAGAACGCACCATGAACACACCTCTATTGTGATCCTTGGTCTCTACATGCATCTGAACGAAGATCCCCATCAGAGTCCACACATCACTGAAATTCCTCAAAGCCTACACTTGTACTTTTCTACTCAAGGAATCAGCCACCACAGGACTCATTCCTTGGGTATATATGATATCAAAGTCAAAACCCTATAAATAATCAATCCAATGGAACCACCTCAGATTAAGATAATTCTTTGAGATTATGTAAGCAATACTCATAAGATCCAACTAGACCAAAAAATTATCTCTAAAGAGCTAGTGATTCCACGTCTTCAAATAATGAATGAAAGCTTCTAAATCCAAGTTAGTGGTAGGGTATTTCCTTTCATGTAGTCAGATATGGTAAGAAACATATTCCAAAATGTGGTAACCTTTTATAAGTACACACCTGGTATGTAACAGCCCGAGATTTTATGAAAAAATATTCTTTTTATTTTATTAATGTCTTGTGTTATACGCTACACCAAAAGGAGCTTGCACAACACGCATCCTTGACTTACCTTGCATTACACGCAATCGCAACCTTCCTCGATAGCGTGTGTGATACGTAATCCTGATTTTCACGAAACAATGATATGCTATTAAAATATTATTAAAACTAGCCGTTATGAATAGTAATAACCACTTTTTTAAATTTTAGAAATTTTAACTCTCAAAATGGACTTCATTTTTGGATTCGGAGTATCGAATTTAGCCTAAGGTGAAATTTTGGTACTTTTCGGATAACTTTCATATTCTGATGAATAGTGAAAATTACCAAATTATAATTAAAAACAACTTTTTTAATCGAAATAATTAATAGTGATAAATCATTAATTTGAGTGGTTTTAAAGTATATTTAGAATATATTTTTACAATTTAATACAATGTTGGTCATTGGATGTAATTTCACATTTAAACTAGACATAAACAAGTGTCAATCTTTTGATAGATTTTGTTTCTTAAAAACACGCTATTTGTTTTAACAGCGGGATTTAATTATAAAATTAATTAATGCAACTTATATGTTGGGAATTTTGTAAAATAGAAATCATTTTTGAATTCGGAATATCAATTATAGCTTAGGGTGAAATTTTGGCATTTTTCTGAAAAACTTCAATTTTTTATGAATAGTGAAACCACTAAGTGGTAGGTTAAAAACTGAATTTTGCATAAAACTTAATTTTACCGCTTCTGTGAATGGAATTTCTAAAATCCGAGAGACACGGTTAATATCAAGGACTAAAATGTGGTTCAATGAGATGAAAATAATTTTTGGTGAATAGTAACTTTTTACTTTTTTTTACCGCAGTTAATAGTAAATAGGGTAACTAAGGGTAAATATGATATTAATATTACCCTAACACATGTCCTAATTCTATTGGACAAGTTTAATTCGACCAAAAACAAACTTAGGAATAAAATATGACCATTTAGGCCCACTTGGATTAGATTAGGACTTTTATTATTAATTTATTTAAAGAAGGGTTAAAATAGTTAAAATCAAAGTTTAATAAGTAAATCATTTTTAATATGGGGTTATACATAAGATAAATTCTACTATAAATATTCATTAGAAAGATAAAAAGATTTCCTACATTATGGTATTTTATTTTTAATTTTTAGACATCAAATAATTTAATTTATTTATGACACAACGATGATGCAGTAATTATCTTATTAATGAAATATTGACATAATTGATGTTATAAACACCAAAATAAATGTAATTTGAGACTTTTTATGAATTCCACTAATTTTCTAGGTTACTATGATATATTAGTGTTGATTTAATAAACTTGGTTCGAACATATAATTTTGTTATGACTTTCACAAAAATCATATATCAAATAGTGTCAAAATTGACACAAAATAGTTTTTAAATCAAATATTATATTATTAATTGTTATTTTATTCCTAAAAATCTAAGGTTCGGCCAAATGACTTAGATAATGATATATGTATTAATAATATACAATTTGGGGTTCGTTTTTCATGTTATAGTAAGTTTATTAACCATATAGTGAAAGAAAACAAAAAGACACGGTAAAAGTTAAAATATTTAACTTAGAGTTAAATCTAATTGATAAGGTTAAAATAATACCCTAAACTTGTCTAAATCCTATTGGTTGATATTATTTCGACCCATCCCCACTTTAGCTTCGAAATAAGACCCTTTGGAACCATTATAATCCGATTTTGACTTTAATATAAAATAATATTTTGAGATATTCCTAAGGTGCCCCTCTCCTCCCCTATAAAAGGACACCTCCTCCCCCTCCTCCTCACACCAATTTGAGCACTCAAGCTCGGCCAACCCCTACCAAAATCTTTTCTCCACTTCCCTAGAAACATCCTAGAGGTTCTGGGCTTCCTAAAAGACCAATTCTAGTGCCCTAAGAGGAGGTCTCAAAGAGGCACTTCAAAGAAGAGGTAATTACCGTTACCAATTCTTTCATCTTTATTTCTTCTTCCACTTCTTCTTCTTAGGTTGTTTCATTATGAAGTTATAAAATCAGTATCACTCCTATACTGATATGTTATTATAAGTATGAAACAACCCTATTTCACCATCTATCCATCCTACGGAAAAAGAAATCACCGCGCGTGCGTACGTACGGAATACCGTCTCCACGCCGTGGTGTAATCTATTTTCCACCACCACCTTACATGGATGGGTATAATGGTGTAAAGAATAACTATACATAGTTATTAAAACATCATATTGATTCTGATATATTGTATAATCCACTCCAATTCAATTCAATATTTATAGAAATGATATCATCGCTCGTGCGTACGTACGGACTACCGTCTCCACGACGCGATGAGATTCATTCTCCATGTTAACCATTTAGAATGATTATAATGTATATATAAGAAATAATAATGAAATATATGACATTATAAAGCTACTGGATTTATGTATATATATACATATGTATGTCATCTACTTACTTCCATTTCAAGACAATAAGGAAAGAAAAACAGCGTTCATGCGTACGTACGGACTACCGTCTCCATGAACGGTGTTTTTCATTTTATTTATCTATCTATTATATATATATATATACTGAATATATATGATATATAAATCATATTTTATATTCTGGAAGTAAGTAAATCATGATATAAGTAATAATGATGTCAAGAACAACAAGTCAAAACACCTACGATAAATGAAACGATTTTACCCAAAACGCTTCTTTAACATGGAATTTACAAAAGAACGGGTAATATAATGTCATAAGTGAACCATATATGATATCATAACAATGAATATGATTCTGTAATAAGTCAATGACATTATTTAAATCATTATACAGGAGGTTCGGACACATATGAAGCAAATTGGACCTAAGGTAAGGGAATATCACAATCTCATTTTTATCCGAGATTGTTTATTCGTAAGTATTTACTGGGGTGTATTTTATCATCCACATCCATGTTTCCTCAATATGTAATATTATTTCCATCCATCTACAATGTTTTAAATCCAATTTTACCCTTTGGTGAGTTTTAGTAAAAGATATGAAAGGAATCTTTTGTTGTTTTTCGTACGAGGTACATTTTGACTTTTTCGACAAAAGTAAAAAAAGAATGTTTTTTTTAACTTATACGGCACGAACGGATTTCTACTGTTTTATGAAGCCTTATTTTCATGAAGCTTCCTCTAAAAGATTTCATGACTATTTTCTGTAAAATATCTTTCTTTTAAAATTGCATGATGCTTTGTGAAAAGAAATTGATTTTGAAAAAGAAAGGATATTTTCCTCAAGAATTCAATTCAAGTGTTTTATCAAAATTATTTTCCATCTAAGATAATAAAGGGTTCTGTTTTTATCCCTTTAATTACATTGATTTGATTATGTTGTGAGGGGATTATTTTTATGAAGTCATTTGCCTTATAAGATTTATTTTATGATGTCATGATGTTTCAAGAATCCCATTTTTGTTACATGTGTTATGCGATGATGTATGATTTATGATTATGTGGCACACAAAAGAAAGGATTCATTATAAGATGGGTGGGACCTATATCTCCCTACAATGCATTGGGTAAAGATTTTATATCTCATGAGATAGACATGGCTGGAATGGTAGGTTATACCGGTTCAGTGAAACAGGACTGAAACGAGGGTTACTCGATTCAGAAAGGGACTTTGTCCACTAAGATAGTCTTGGCAATGAGTCATGACTAACAAGAAATGATTTTCCATGATTATGTGTGCATGCCACAAAGTTTCAAGTTTCATGTTATGATTATGGTGATCTTATTTTCACTTCTATGATTTGTTCCATGTTAAGATATTATGATCTCTTTTGCAGGTTACGATTTTCAAAAAGTTATGATATGATTTTTATTTCTTTTGTATACCCTTACTGAGCATTTGAGCTCACCCTTTTATGTTTTCTTTTCCCCAGGATATAATGAAAGGTTTTAGGTAAAAAAGGGGATGACCTTTATGGGAGATATTGAAGAACTTTCACCACGATTAGAAGATTACGTTCCGAGTTTCCAAAGACACTAAACTATTACGATCCTTGTGTGTGTGTGTTTTTGTTATGTACTAAGTATTCCGCAAATGTAATGTAATGTCCATGTACGTCAGGCTACGGGTCTCTACAGTTGGTATCAGAGGAAAGGTTTAGTCAACCTTTGGAAACTAGGATGCGAAAACGTTAGTGAGATCCCTAGAGATATTTCTAAGGTATGTCTAGGGATGTCTCTAAGGTTAAGTATACGTATAGGTTATAGTCCTAGAATTGCGCTAACGATCTTCGAATTTAACCTAAGATGTTAGATATTGAGGGTACTAACCCTTTATTATGTTTTTTTCCTTAGCATGATTTTTTCCTCTCACAAAATTCTTTTGGGGTTTCAGACGATGGCTGGAACCCGAAGGAACCGTGTTAATGCGGAATGTGATGGGCAATGCAATGATTGTACCCCTGAGCAACCAAACGATATGGGAGATGGAATGCAAAATCTTGTAGCCATGCTCACACAAATTTCTCAAGCTATGAATCATGCAGGACATCCAAACGAGCAAAGGAAGGAGCAACATTCTGTTGAATCCTTCATGAGGCAGCGTCCAACTTCTTTCAGTGGGTCTACTGATCCATTAGTTGCTGAACAATGGATTAGTACTACTGAAAAGATATTTTCAGTTCTTCAATGTTCTGAACATGATAAAGTCATCCTAGCAGTGTATCGTTTGGAAGGAGATGCTGATCAATGGTGGAATCTTATTAAGAATACAAGGCAAAGGGATGAAATTGAGTCTATGGAATGGGACGAGTTCAAGAACTTATTTTTCAATAAGTACTTCCCTCGTATTCTTCGAACAAAGATGGAGAAAGAGTTTCTTGAACTGAAGCAAAGGGACGATGAATCTGTTGGTACCTATGAAGCAAATTTTACAAGACTTGCAAGGTATGCTTCTGGAATTATCATCCAACCTGAAAGTAAAGTTGATCGATTTTTCAGTGGCTTAAAACCAAGTCTTCGAAGGGCATTAGCTATAAGAGACTTCAGTAGCTATGAAGAAATTGTGCGTTGTGCTATCAAGGTAGAAATGGAAGTTGGTGTTACATATCCATCTCATGGTTTTGACAAGAAACGAAAGATGGAGTTCAAGGAGAAATCTCAGAATAATGGTGAAAAGAAGATGAATGTTTCCTTATGCACAAAGTGTGGAAAGAAGCATGGTGGAGATTGTCTAAAAGGGACTAGAAAATGTTTTAAGTGTGGAAAAGAAGGTCATCGAGCAGCTGAGTGTCGAAGTAATGGAAAAAGGGTTTCTAATGATGTGAATAAAGCAAACACTGTAGAGAACGCACTGCCAACACTTCAATGCTTCAAGTGCAAGGAAATGGGGCATTATGCTAATAATTGCCCTAATCCAAGGGTTAGTGATGATCAACATGAGCAACCACTGAAGGCAAAGGACAAAGGGAAATCACATGCGATCACTATTGGCAATGTTGAATATGACAACGATGTGGTGGAATGATTAAGTGTTTATGTAATGGGATTCCAAAATAATGTTGTATCATTGAGTATTGCAATATTTATTGATGTGGTATTCAAAGTGATTGAGATATTTTTTGTAAATAACATGATATGCGCATAATGAAGATGAGAAAATGAAATGTTTAATAGTATTCATGAGCTCATGATTGATATAAGGACTAAGTGATATCATGGTTTGAGTATATAGAATTTTGAGGATTTTGGTATGTGGAAAGTGTTAACTTTTAACTGCACTCATGTTTTCACTAAGGTATTCAAGAGAATACATGATTAAGGACTTTAAATGTTTGGATATCTTATGATATGTGGGGATCAACGACAGTATTAAATCTCCAGTAATCGTTGTCACTATATTATGAGAGTGGACTGCAGTATTATGTATAAGCCTAAAGATTAGACTGGATTATGTTGGACATAAGTTAGTATTGTTTAAGGATATAAGATTTTCGATATTATTGATGGGATGTTATAGTAACGTAGTTTTAGAAAAAAGGACAACCTGCAGGACGGGCGACTGCCCATCGCTTCGGACAAGGCTGTAGGAATCGAACCCACAACCGAAGTGCGACTGGCCTTTATCGCCTACCACTGACCTACAGGAAGTCCCTGTTTAGTAGAAACTAGTTTTATTATATTAAGCAGTATGATATATGAATTATAAGTCCATTTTAGAAACCATATGTGATTAATCTCACTATAGATCGACTTATGTATATAATTTTGCTAACCTTTTGTTTGAAACAGATGGAATGACCCGTCATTCTATCACATGATCTGCTAGCACTTCACGAATAACAAATTCAACTTCATTTATTTAAGAGATGAAGTGGAAATTGTTAAAGGCACGAACAACAGTGAGATTGTACTGAAATAAAGTAAGTATTTATTCTAATTCAAATTCTTTAACTTTAGGGAAATGATCTTGAAAACCAAAAATGTTGTCCTAGTTCTCTTATACCTGATGAATCAGATGGTACCTTAGATCGTCACAAATTTATGGATTTGTGATTACTGGCTTTTCCATAGCCATGTTCTCTACCACTCTCCATCAGAACATGATGGTTAGATTTCTCTTCCATATCCATATTTTCACCTATGTGGAAACCCAGTGATTAGTTTATTTGGGTAATCGTTACATTTCATACTTTAGTTTTTAAAAGCCAAGTTTTGGTATTCCCTTTTACGATGTGGGTTTCTATTAAAGAAACTTTCAAATAGTAAACCATTTATAACCCCGACGAATTTCGAGGGCGAAATTCATTTTAAGGGGGGTAGAATGTAACAGCCCGAGATTTTATGAAAAAATATTCTTTTTATTTTATTAATGTCTTGTGTTATACGCTACACCAAAAGGAGCTTGCACAACACGCATCCTTGACTTACCTTGCATTACACGCAATCGCAACCTTCCTCGATAGCGTGTGTGATACGTAATCCTGATTTTCACGAAACAATGATATGCTATTAAAATATTATTAAAACTAGCCGTTATGAATAGTAATAACCACTTTTTTAAATTTTAGAAATTTTAACTCTCAAAATGGACTTCATTTTTGGATTCGGAGTATCGAATTTAGCCTAAGGTGAAATTTTGGTACTTTTCGGATAACTTTCATATTCTGATGAATAGTGAAAATTACCAAATTATAATTAAAAACAACTTTTTTAATCGAAATAATTAATAGTGATAAATCATTAATTTGAGTGGTTTTAAAGTATATTTAGAATATATTTTTACAATTTAATACAATGTTGGTCATTGGATGTAATTTCACATTTAAACTAGACATAAACAAGTGTCAATCTTTTGATAGATTTTGTTTCTTAAAAACACGCTATTTGTTTTAACAGCGGGATTTAATTATAAAATTAATTAATGCAACTTATATGTTGGGAATTTTGTAAAATAGAAATCATTTTTGAATTCGGAATATCAATTATAGCTTAGGGTGAAATTTTGGCATTTTTCTGAAAAACTTCAATTTTTGATGAATAGTGAAACCACTAAGTGGTAGGTTAAAAACTGAATTTTGCATAAACCTTAATTTTACCGCTTCTGTGAATGGAATTTCGAAAATCCGAGAGACACGGTTAATATCAAGGACTAAAATGTGGTTCAATGAGATGAAAATAATTTTTGGTGAATAGTAACTTTTTACTTTTTTTTACCGCGGTTAATAGTAAATAGGGTAACTAAGGGTAAATATGATATTAATATTACCCTAACACATGTCATAATTCTATTGGACAAGTTTAATTCGACCAAAAACAAACTTAGGAATAAAATATGACCATTTAGGCCCACTTGGATTAGATTAGGACTTTTATTATTAATTTATTTAAAGAAGGGTTAAAATAGTTAAAATCAAAGTTTAATAAGTAAATCATTTTTAATATGGGGTTATACATAAGATAAATTCGACTATAAATATTCATTAGAAAGATAAAAAGATTTCCTACATTATGGTATTTTATTTTTAATTTTTAGACATCAAATAATTTAATTTATTTATGACACAACGATGATGCAGTAATTATCTTATTAATGAAATATTGACATAATTGATGTTATAAACACCAAAATAAATGTAATTTGAGACTTTTTATGAATTCCACTAATTTTCTAGGTTACTATGATATATTAGTGTTGATTTAATAAACTTGGTTCGAACATATAATTTTGTTATGACTTTCACAAAAATCATATATCAAATAGTGTCAAAATTGACACAAAATAGTTTTTAAATCAAATATTATATTATTAATTGTTATTTTATTCTTAAAAATCTAAGGTTCGGCCAAATGACTTAGATAATGATATATGTATTAATAATATACAATTTGGGGTTCGTTTTTCATGTTATAGTAAGTTTATTAACCATATAGTGAAAGAAAACAAAAAGACACGGTAAAAGTTAAAATATTTAACTTAGAGTTAAATCTAATTGATAAGGTTAAAATAATACCCTAAACTTGTCTAAATCCTATTGGTTGATAGTATTTCGACCCATCCCCACTTTAGCTTCGAAATAAGACCCTTTGGAACCATTATAATCCGATTTTGACTTTAATATAAAATAATATTTTGAGATATTCCTAAGGTGCCCCTCTCCTCCCCTATAAAAGGACACCTCCTCCCCCTCCTCCTCACACCAATTTGAGCACTCAAGCTCGGCCAACCCCTACCAAAATCTCTTCTCCACTTCCCTAGAAACATCCTAGAGGTTCTGGTCTTCCTAAAATACCAATTCTAGTGCCCTAAGAGGAGGTCTCAAAGAGGCACTTCAAAGAAGAGGTAATTACCGTTACCAATTCTTTCATCTTTATTTCTTCTTCCACTTCTTCTTCTTAGGTTGTTTCATTATGAAGTAATAACATCAGTATCACTCATATACTGATATGTTATTATAAGTATGAAACAACCCTATTTCACCATCTATCCATCCTACGGAAAAAGAAATCACCGCGCGTGCGTACGTACGGAATACCGTCTCCACGCCGTGGTGTAATCTATTTTCCACCACCACCTTACATGGATGGGTATAATGGTGTAAAGAATAACTATACATAGTTATTACAACATCATATTGATTCTGATATATTGTATAATCCACTCCAATTCAATTCAATATTTATAGAAATGATATCATCGCTCGTGCGTACGTACGGACTACCGTCTCCACGACGCGATGAGATTCATTCTCCATGTTAACCATTTAGGAATGATTATAATGTATATATAAGAAATAATAATGAAATATATGAAATTATAAAGCTACTGGATTTATGTATATATATACATATGTATGTCATCTACTTACTTCCATTTCAAGACAATAAGGAAAGAAAAACAACGTTCATGCGTACGTACGGACTACCGTCTCCATGAACGGTGTTTTTCATTTTATTTATCTATCTATTATATATATATATATACTGAATATATATGATATATAAATCATATTTTATATTCTGGAAGTAAGTAAATCATGATATAAGTAATAATGATGTCAAGAACAACAAGTCAAAACACCTACGATAAATGAAACGATTTTACCCAAAACGCTTCTTTAACATGGAATTTACAAAAGAACGGGTAATATAATGTCATAAGTGAACCATATATGATATCATAACAATGAATATGATTCTTTAATAAGTCAATGACATTATTTAAATCATTATACAGGAGGTTCGGACACATACGAAGCAAATTGGACCTAAGGTAAGGGAATATCACAATCTCATTTTTATCCGAGATTGTTTATTCGTAAGTATTTACTGGGGTGTATTTTATCATCCACATCCATGTTTCCTCAATATATAATATTATTTCCATCCATCTACAATGTTTTAAATCCAATTTTACCCTTTGGTGAGTTTTAGTAAAAGATATGAAAGGAATCTTTTGTTGTTTTTCGTACGAGGTACATTTTGACTTTTTCGACAAAAGTAAAAAAAGAATGTTTTTTTTAACTTATACGGCACGAACGGATTTCTACTGTTTTATGAAGCCTTATTTTCATGAAGCTTCCTCTAAAAGATTTCATGACTATTTTCAGTAAAATATCTTTCTTTTAAAATTGCATGATGTTTTGTGAAAAGAAATTGATTTTGAAAAAGAAAGGATATTTTCCTCAAGAATTCAATTCAAGTGTTTTATCAAAATTATTTTCCATCTAAGATAATAAAGGGTTCTGTTTTTATCCCTTTAATTACATTGATTTGATTATGTTGTGAGGGGATTATTTTTATGAAGTCATTTGCCTTATAAGATTTATTTTATGATGTCATGATGTTTCAAGAATCCCATTTTTGTTACATGTGTTATGCGATGATGTATGATTTATGATTATGTGGCACACATAAGAAAGGATTCATTATAAGATGGGTGGGACCTATATCTCCCTCCAATGCATTGGGTAAAGATTTTATATCTCATGAGATAGACATGGCTGGAATGGTAGGTTATACCGGTTCAGTGAAACAGGACTGAAACGAGGGTTACTCGATTCAGAAAGGGACTTTGTCCACTAAGATAGTCTTGGAAATGAGTCATGACTAACAAGAAATGATTTTCCATGATTATGTGTGCATGCCACAAAGTTTCAAGTTTCATGTTATGATTATGGTGATCTTATTTTCACTTCTATGATTTGTTCCATGTTAAGATATTATGATCTCTTTTGCAGGTTATGATTTTCAAAAAGTTATGATATGATTTTTATTTCTTTTGTATACCCTTACTGAGCATTTGAGCTCACCCTTTTATGTTTTCTTTTCCCCAGGATATAATGAAAGGTTTTAGGTAAAAAAAGGGATGACCTTTATGGGAGATATTGAAGAACTTTCACCACGATTAGAAGATTACGTTCCGAGTTTCCAAAGACACTAAACTATTACGATCCTTGTGTGTGTGTGTTTTTGTTATGTACTAAGTATTCCGCAAATGTAATGTAATGTCCATGTACGTCAGGCTACGGGTCTCTACATGGTAACAATACCTAAAGAATCAAAATACACCAAATACATCTTTTAGATTCTGTAAAGATAAATACGGGGGGGGGGGGGGTGATAGTCAACCACTTCATCAAATCCTTGATGAATGTTTAACGTTATGGTCCCCATTAAAATTTTTCCCCATTCTAGTTGAGTGAGGTCATGGGAGATGAATTCTGATTGAAATATCAAAAAAAAACTTCGTGTAATAACCTTTAATACAGTGGAAACACTTGATATCGAACAAATTCTTTGGCTACTCCCAAGAAAAAACTGAATTAATCTTCTAAGGGTCCACTAAAATATCATGTTCCAAGACGAAATGACCCAAAAACATCACTTCCCTAATCATAAAAGTTCATTTTTACAACATTTCATATAGGTGATGATTCCATTGAGTTCCCAACATGATCTAAAAATGTTTCTCATGATCAACCTCAGATCTAGAGTAAACTATTATTTCATCCATGAATACTATGATGAAAGAATAAAGTTACTAGTGGAACACCCTATTCATTAGATCCCTAAAAAATATTATGGAATTGGTCCATGAAATATGCATCACCATACACACAAAGAGGTCATACCTTCTTTAGAAAGATATCTTCGAGATGTCTGCATCTCTTATCCTAACATGATGATAACCAGAACACAAATCTTTTTTGGAAATCCACTTTTCCACCTTCATGTGATTAAACAAATCATCAATTCTGAGAAATGATGTTTTTCCTTGATGTTTACCTTATTGATCTTAGGGAAATCGATGCACAACTAGAGGGATCCTTGAGCCTTCTATCCAAAAAGGATAGAAGGGGCCAAAGGAGAGACACATGGGCGAAACAATCCTTTGGAGTCCCAATTGTCCAGCATTAAATTTAATTCCGAAAGCTTTTTGGGTTCGATAAGATGTGAGGGAAGTGATATCAGTTGTGTTCTCAGCATCAAATCTATAAAGAACTCTATGTCCCCCTCTGGGGAAAATCCAGAAAGATAATCTAGAAATACTTATAGAAACTCATCCACCACATGAGGTAATCTGCCATTAGAAGCAATAAAATCTTCCAGTATTATGAGCGATAATAATAGAAGGAAAATACTTCCCAACTATGGAAATGGGGTTCCCGAATGACCCAACCGATGATCTCATTCCTCAATTAGATACCTCCGGACTCCTATCATGTTTCAATGAAATTCACTTTCCACACATAGAAATTAGTATAATTTTGAATGTCCACTAGAAAATCCACGCTAATGATTACATCGAAGAGGTCCATATCAAAGACCAAGATATCCTATTCCATGTCAACCCCTGACATGGAATGTACACATTTTGGGCACCTGAGACCTTTCATTGTATTCTTACCTAGAGACGTCACCAACTCCAACACAAAAGAAAACAACTCAGATGAAAAATATAGCAAATTCACAAGATGTATAGAGATAAAATAAAATAAATCCCCAATATGAAAAAAGGATAGTTACAATAGAAGACGAAATCAAAATTGTACCTCAAACTATTGAAGACCCTGCATCTTATCTCACTGGTGTCTGGTCCACAACATGAAGATGCCTCATATCTTTCTGAGAATGATCACTCACCTATGAATCAGCCCTGAACTGGATTTTCCTTGATGATTATCCAATCCTACCATCATGACCATCAAACTGAGATCCCAATGTCCTAATCTTCTCTAAATATATAGACAGTCCCCCGAAATACAAAGATCATACCCAACTCTATTATCGACATATCACTCTACAAAAGCGTTGAATGTTACCCCTAAATCCACAACAATAACAAGGTTGAAGAGGGTAGGTACATTCAATCCAGATGTAACCTACCTTCCCACACTGATAGAACACCATAGAACTCATGTTAAGAGTAATTGATTAAGATTACATGGAAGGATGGCCTGAACTACCACCTTACTTCTTCCCCTGGTCATCTTGATTCCTCTTTTTTCTGAGGATTTTCTAGTTCCCACAATAGTCTCCACTACAATAAACATAGACAAAAAATTATAATCAATAAAAACAATGCAAAAAAATCAAACACCTCAGCATAGGTTCCACTCTAAAACAAGAATACCTCAGAGTAATTTTCAGGTTGCATCCTCTTTTCAATATTTCAAGCATTCATAGATTCATTAAAAATAATATTAGGCACATACCACACTAGCATAGAAAATCAGTTAGAATATTTTTTTACTGGCTGATCTCCCTAGGAAAGATCCATGAACTCCTAGGATCTGGTAAAGGCCATGAGATCGGGATAGTGCATCTCATTGAAGATAGTCTTGAAATCCTTCCATCCCATCTGCTCATGCTTCCCACCTTGAAGAACAGATTCCCACCACCAGTGACTGGGTCCCTATTGTTGAATTGAATCATATTTCATCATGAACTATTCAGGTGTGTCAAGAAACTCTAAAATCCTCTCTATATTTTCTATACAATCTTTTCCTTCATGCGACACAACATTTCTCCGAAAAGGAGGAGGATTTCTCTTGAGAATCTGTTAAGCTTTTTCCTTCTAAGGACAAGACTCGTTTTCTCTATATTGATTAGGGGTATTACTTGAATCCTACCCCGGAGCCCATGTAACCCAAACCATATCTTCTACCAACCTTATATCATGTGGTGATAGAGAACTCTCCCCGGCTACCTCCCATGGTTGCATGGGAGCCTTCCGAGAAGGCAAGTTTCTACAAAAAATAAACAGTCACAAAAAAATCATTAATAAAATAATTTATAAAAATTTTACCAATAAAATATAATATAAATAAATATAATTAATCTCAACGGTGAAATAAATAAATAATTTACCCGTAATCAATGTCCATGTGAAGTCGGTAGCCATCACATACCACCTATAACATAAGTCAAATAATAATTCCAATATCCCCTGGTGACTCGAGGTATGTTACAAGAGGTGCATTCCAAGAACCCAAATCGCATACATAACATTGATCCCTGATAGTACTAGTCCTTATATAACTGGGAACAACCCAAATAAAATGATCCAAATTGCATAACCATGATCTGATAACATTTTATTAAGAACTAAACTAGATCGCCATTCAAACTGGCGTCCAGCCCATTCCATAGAAAGGATCTAAGGGTTTTTCATATCCCCATCAGTAGGAACTAGTGCATGTTTATCATATGTAACGTATCGGGAATTAATTAGATGAGTTTAGAAACATTAAACAACCAATAAAAATAAATAGTCCAAACCAGAAAATTTATACCATACAATACATAACAAAAAATTATAATTGATTTACATGGTTTAAAACAATATGCAAGATGGAGGCAACTAGGTTGGAGCATCAAGTATAAGTCAAAAGAAACAAATGGCAATGCGACATCTCCCTCAATCCATCTCCAAAACACCACACCATGGAATGAATCTAACAACTCAAACCACTCTCTCCAAAGTCCTTACCATTACCTATGTCAAACATTACCATATCTACTTAAACCCAAAACTATAATTAATGTGTGCTCATAATCCTAATAGGTTGCTATAAAGGAAAATATCCCATGCTATGGAAATTATGATGGAAAAATTAAGCACATTTTTATAAACAAGAAATTCTAGTAACAAATTTTAAGGGATGCAATTTTAAATAAAAATTGTTTTCAAGAGAGAAAATTTAAATAAGGTGCAATTAAAAAAACAAATTTTTATGAAATTTACAACCACATAGATGATATGGAAATAGTAAATACAATATAACTAATGACCACAAGTCATGGGAACTACACCTATTCAATAGCAAACAATGGGTCACTAGGTACACTGTATCTTAGTAGAATGTGACACTATAACAAGAATAAACAATTTTCTCTTATATGAGTCACTTGTAGGACACACACCCATAATATAGTTGTCTATAATAAATCATAATTATTTAGTAATTGTTTTTATCATTGGCCTTGCTATGAGAAACTAGGATAATACCACTTCTAAATCACTAGCATACTACTTCTAGTCCACCAACCTAGATACTTGTGCTTTCCATTTGTTCCCAATCAAGTTCTACTTATTATAAAATATATTTTTCATTGAAAAACTGAATTTCTAAATCATAAACACAAAAAGTACCCCAATCATATTCCCCACCCTCAGTATAGTTTATTAAACGTAAAAAAAATTTATAGATCGTCTTAAAGAGGACTTACAAGACATTCCACCCATATTTCATTAAAACATTTGCTTTAAGGAAAAACCACCAAAAATGACATACCAAACTATAAATGGAAGCCCTAACACTATTTAATAAATTAATTTAAATTATAATGAAATAACCCCAAATTATACAACATGGAATACACAAAAAACCACCCAATTCTATGTCAAAATGAATCATTAAAATTAACCTCTTACTCAGTGATACAATATAATGTTTTTTCACCAAACACAATGGACGAGAATCATTCTAAATAGGATTATCAAGCATGATTAATTCATCAAATCATGATTACACATGGACCAACCAACCATGATTGTCCAAAACCTCAAAAATTTGTTTGAAACATCACCTGCACTAGAACATCAGCACAAGCGAGTGAAAATGAATCTTAATCAAAATGATTGAACCATGAAATTAAATATTAAACCCCAGGGAAGAAACCCTAGATTCGAGAATTTTAGATAACCAAGAAGCTGGGAAGAAACTATTGTGAGAACTAAAAATGGCTCACTTATGTGATGAATTTTTATGTTTCGCCACCAAAAACCCATTAAAAAATAGGTTCAAAGGGTGATTGATAGTGTTTGGAAGCCTTCTATTGTTGAAATGGTAGAATCGATAATAAAATTGCGAATTAGGATTAATTTCAGAAAGAAAAAATCGGAATAATTTTTTTTTACTTTGAAATTGTTCACTGTTTGTCCGCACAGTTTAGTATACCATGCAGCCGAACATTCCACCGAGTTTTGTCCACTAAAATATTGTCATTTCTCTCCAAAATTCAAGGGGTAATAGGGGTAAAAGATATTCCCAGAATAGAAGATGAAACTCATGAAAATAAGTACAAATATGTAAAAATTAACATATAAAATATCATTATATGTGGGATACATTTTTTATTATATCATCCTGATTGAAGAATATTTTAAGGAGGCACAATATGAAATAAAACAAAAATAGAAGTTTATGAATTTTAACTCTACTTTGTATATCCCCTTTGGATTATAACAAAATACTTCTCAGGAAGGATTCAAAATCAAACTATTTCAAATGGGATTTTTTTATGGAATTAAGGATGATATTTGGGTAGCTAGTGGATAAACCAATAGTTTTTAGATGTGTTAATATGAGAGGAGTGGATGTGGACTTTTATATGAGGGGGAGAGGACACAGCATGAATTTTTTTAAAATAAAACATGTACCCATGTTTTTCACATTCTCAATGGATCAAAAATATATCATTCTCGAATATTATATGAAATAATGTTAAAATATTGACATATAGTGGGATTTTTTGAATTATATATATACATTACCCCTTATCATTCTAGTTTAACCCCATGGTCAACCCGTTTTAACAATAACCACAGTAATTATTTTTTATTATATTTCTATTCAATTTGAAAAAAAAACTATGATGAAATTATTATATAATATTACATACATTTTCAGAAAAATTAAATACAATTTTCCAAATTCCATTCAAATAAGTGTAAAAATATAATTTAAAATTAAATCCATGGACGAGATTAAAAACAAGTTGTCCAATGAGATTATTTTCAAAAGTTTAAAAATTATTTATATCAATGATAAATAAGAAATCGATTAAAATACACTAAATTATATTATTTATAATATAATGTATTTAGTGTTACATTTTCAATAATTTCAAAATAGTAGTTAATATTATTTATTCATGAAACAAAATATATTTTCTAATAAAAACCAATATTTTTCACAATTTATTGAAAAAATTATATTTTTATAAAAATAAAAACAATTCACCCTAATAAAATTTTGAAAAGTTAATTTTGAAAAATATGATCATTTTTTAAAATTAATTTTCAAAAACTCCCAGAAATTAATATTCTTATTTTAAAAAAAATTCAAATAATTTTTTTACAAAATAATATCTATTTCAATGTGTATAAATACATTAAAATCAATTAATTTCAAAACAATATCTTTTATTTACAAAATACCATTATAATTTATATTTAAAAAGTTTTTATTAATATTTATACATCCAAATATATTTTCAGTTCATAAACATTCCTCTTTAAATAATAATATTTATAATATATCATGGTGTGTTAAATCAAACATTGTGTTGTGTGTAACACAAGCTATCAAATAAATTCAAATATTTCGAAAAAAATATAATTTCATAAAATATCCTAGAGTTACACAACCCCTCATTCCTCTTTACTAAAAACATTAAATCATGATGTTACCCAACCCTTAACTCTATATTCCTTTCCCATGGATCACCCAAGATATTAAAAAATACTTCCACTCAATAGTATTCACATAGATGCACCTAAACAACATTTATTGGGGACTTCCATGTATGTAACCCAACACTAATAATTTTATGTTTAAAATTTATGAAATATTTTCTTATGTTGTATGGTCTATGTGTGTCACTTTTTTATATACATCATAGGAATGTGGAATGTGGGACCAAAATTATATATCCCTCTAAAATTCTTGGTAATTCCTTTATCTAATGAGATACCATTTTTGATTCCTGGAATTTGTTCTATGAAAACTATGTTATGATTTATTGGAAGTTATCCTTAACTAGGGTTTATATTTGCATGTTTGATGTTGTCTCCATATTGTAACATTTCTTTCATGTTATCATCTGATATCATGATTTTATTTTCATGTATGAAAATATCAGCACTGTTATGTACTGTTGATATTCCAATCAACTCAATTGTATAAAAAAAATTCATCATATACTTTGATTGATTCTATACTGTGATTTATATCTCAACCCTTTCTTATGTATGTCCCCAGGTTATCCAATGATTAATAGAAGATACATGGAATATAAAGGTATGTTTTAGAGATTTTAAATAATTATGTTGCACTCGTGTTTTAGGTTCTTATTTAATGTACCAATTTTTTCCAAACACTCTAGGCCTCATTATCTTATATAGTATTATTAATTATGAATTTATGTAACAAGTCATAAAATAATGTTTATTAAATATATGGGTTTTTATAGTTGGTAGTATAGGAATGTATAGTTATATTTGGGGATTATTAATAGATCAAACATTTGAAATCGTTATGGAAACACTAGATACATTCATAAAGTTTACATTACATCATAAAATGAAAACTTCAACAACATAGTCTCCATATTCCACACTCCTACTATCCCTGCAGGTCATTCATAAATTACTTCTTCACATCCTGGGAAAAATAAAACATAGAAAGGGGTGAGCTCAGATGCTCAGTAAGGATAACAATAAAGAGGAATCATTCATAAATAAACATAAACATTTAAGGCACTATATAACTAAAACAAAAACCTTTTAAAATTAAAATTCAGCATAATATGGCATAGATAAAAAGAAATAATTCCATTTAATTATTCACATGGATATTCTACTAGTCGAATAATCACATGCAAATTCAATAACCACTTTCATAATGACGGAATGCATAATGTCAGACTATCATCACCACGTAGCCAAGGCCTCGTGCCAAGACTACAAATATGATTTTCCTCAAGGCCTCATGCCAAGACACTAGGTTGTCTCATGAGACCTACCGATGCATCGAGGAGCTATAGTGGCCTCCACCTGTCACTTACTAAGACCAATTCATTCCTCATATGAAAAGGTCTAAACATATTATAAAAATTCTTATTAAAACTAGCATACGAAATGTCAACACTTTACCCATAAACCATGAATGGTATAAAAATAACACATCCACAGTAAAACATATCACAAAACCTTAAACACAATATGGAAGATTTCTATCATGATAAATCAACATCAAAACAAGTTTAAAATCCAATAAAGGATTTTAACGTTGATGAAAATGATTTATAAAACACTTTGAGAGAAATACCCATTTTTCATGAAAACTTTTAAATGTCACACAACTTGGAAAAGAATTCGTTTAAAGACAATTTTAATCAAAGTGTCTTGTACCACTATGAATATTTTGAATGGAATTAATATTTTAAAAATCAGTCATGTCCATATAAATAAATCCTTAAACCCCATTTTGAAGACATGGACATTAATGAGAACGATTTAGAAGAATAAATATTTTAAACATTTGAAATGATTTTTTAGTAAAAATGCCCTTAAAATAATCTCTTTTTAAAACTCATCTAGAAAACATGGACATGGATAATAAATATGTCCCAGTAGATATTTACGTAAAAATAATCTCGGATAATAAAGAGATTGTGAAATTAACCCTTACCAATTGGGTAACTTACGAAACATAAACCCCATGAAAGATTTATCATACAATGAATATGTAAATACACATACATAAAATTGTATTACACAAAGAATAAAATTATGCTCAGTACATACACAACACAAATGGTAGGTGTGGAAATATGGCATGAATCTCACGGAAATAAGGAGTGAGATGAAAACCCCTTACCTTGTACATTTCTATGGTCGAGGGCAGGATAACATCAGGTATAATAGTTAAATAATTGTTATTAAATTATACAAGAATCATATACATAAACATGATATCATATACAATCTTTTAATATTTCTTTGTTAATAATATTTTATTATTATCGTCATTTCAGGTGTTAACTGATTCGTTTTCCTTTATATGCTTCATTACGTAAGCTGTGATTATTTTGGATAGGATGTATCTTATTTATATCCATAATTATATCAATTCCATATACATTAATTTTAATCATAAAACGATAATTATTCTTGAATGGATATGATGGGGAAATGAATCTCATCGCGTTCGTGGAGACGGTAATCTGTACGTACGCACGATAGCTACTTCCATTTTATTTTTCATTTTAAAAAGAATCAAAACCAAATAATACATAGATATATAATTATTCCCATATAATATAATATTTTATATTTTTTACTTAAGTTCATTAACACCATTTTTTATAAGTTAAATGTATGGTATGAACGATTCATAGCACTTTGAGGGGGCGGTAGTCCGCACTTTCTCAAATGAAATTATCGTATATATATATATAAAACATGAAAAAAAATAATGGTATGATATAAAATGGAATTAAAGAAGCTTTTATATAAAATAAATATCATAAATGTCATATTTAATTATAGTTCCATCATAATGTCCAGCATGAGAGGTGGTATGAGATAATTGAACAATAATCGCTTTGTGAGGCGTTTGGTTGCCATCCACAGAAACATTATGTTCTTCACACATTATATGGATGTGGGTGTAAGTTTAGTTCTAATAATTATATTAAAAATATTCTAGTATATTTAGGATACTGGTTTTTTACAAAATAAAATAATATGTAGAGTTTAGGGGTTGGAGAAGTAAAATAAAGGAAAATAATTTTAGAGAAATCGTTACCCTTAATTTGGGTAACTCCCTTTGGTTTGAACCAAAAAGGACTCTTGAAGTGCGTTCTACCTATGTTATGGCTTCTAAGAGGAGTAGAGGGATGTATGGAGCTTAATTGGGCAGATTTTGGATGAGCCAAAAGGCTTGAGAGGTGTGTGTAATTGGTAAGAAGTGGTGTCTTTTTATAAGGGGGAGGAGGGGCTCTTTAGGAAAATCTAGAAATATTATTTTATAATAAATTAATAATCGGTTTCAAATAGCTCCAAAGTGGATTATTTAAAGTTTATGGTGGGTATGGGTCTAAAAACACTAAAACAATATAATTTAGACAGGTTTGGGTCATTATAGTAAACTTATATTTTAGTTTTAACTCTTAGTTAATTAGTTTGACACTTACCATGTCACTTTGTATTTTTATATTATATAGTTAATAAACATACCATATACCTCCAAGAGACCCCCAACTAGTCCATTAATAATAAACCTATCATGGTATAAGTATCTTGACTGAACCTTATATTTTTAAGAATATAATATAAATTAATAATATAATATTTGTTTTAAAAACGCATTTATGTCAATTTTGACACTACTCAATAATTGATTTTTGTTAAATTCTTAACAACTTTATTAATTCGAACCATATTCATTTAAGAAATAAAAACATGTCATAGTAACCAATAATTTTCGTGTATGTCATCAAAACATTAAAATTATATTTATTTTATCATTTATAATATCAATTATTTGATTCTTTCATTAATAAGGAAAATACTGCATCATTATTCTATCATATATATTTTTACATTTTAAATGTCTAAAAATTATAAATAAAATACAATTATGTATTAAATATTTTTATCATTCTAATGAATATTTATAATCAAAAATATAACATATATAACCGTATGTAACAATTGTTTTGCTAAAACATATATGCTTATGTCATTTTTGTATTTACATTAACTTAATTAATATAATGTGTCATTATCACTTACAAGTTGATCAATGGGGTCCAAAAATCGACCTAAGGATTCCCATGGTTGGAAATGTATCATCAAATAAGTTTATGACACGTTTTAGGGTAATTTAGTATTATTATAATATTATATTTTTACCCTTATTTACAGGATTTACCCTTTAACCATGGTAAATAAAATATTTACCGAAGTAATTATTCAAAATGTCTAAAAATAAAAATTACCTATTTAAAAAATATGGACATCCTGATTCCAAATATGGAGTCCATTTTTTCTAATTCAAAACATAGAAGTGGAAGAAATTAATTTAATATTAATTCCCGCTGTAAAAAAAACGTGTTTTTAAGAGATAAAAACTATCAAAATATTGACACTTGTTTATTTCCGGTTTAAATGAGAAATTATGTGAAATGACCAAAATTTTATTAAATAGTAAAAATATATTCCAAATATACTTTAAAACCACTCAAATTCATTATTTATCACTATTAATTATTTCTATTAAAAAGTTGTTTTTATTAAAAATTTGGTAATTCTCACTATTCATCAAAATCTAAAAGTTATCCTAAAAGTTCCAAAATTTCACCCTAGGATAAATTCGATATTCAGAATCCAAAAATGATGTCCATTTTGAGAGATATAATTTATAAAATTTCATAATGCAGATATTACTATTCATAACAGCTAGTTCGATTTGTTGTGGTGTGTGTTAGAACTCGAAGTTGCGTACAACACACGCTACTATATTATTCAAAGAGAAGTGTTCTGAGGAAGAACGGGGTGTTAAATTGTAAATTTTTTATGTCCAAATTCTAACTAATAAATTTATTTAGTCAAATTGAATATATAAAAGTTTTAAAATATTGGATTTAAAAAGGGTTCACTATTAAAAGTCAGTAAAAGTGCATTTTTTGAAAATTACTTCTTTTATCTAAAAAAATGAATTTGTTCTTACATTATGTCCAAGAAACTCATAATATGGATTCTAAAATTATAAGTATTATATAATGTTCAAAATTCAGTTAATACTATTCATAACCTCTTTTGAACGGCTAGTTTGGTAAGTCATGGTGCCCTTGAACTCAGTGTTGCGTGTAGTGCAAGTTATTGACTTATTTTGAAGAAATAACGCACTATTAGATCATGAGGTGTTACATTCAACCCTCCTACAAAAAAATGCGGCCTCACAATTTGAAATTGTTCTTAGAAAATAAATGGTTGAAAATAGAAAATATCTTTGTGGGAAAACCCACATCAGAAATTTGGTAAATAAAATTTAGTCTTAATATGAGGAAAAGGGAAATGAAAGGATCACCATAAAATTATGATCTCTATTAGGAGAACATTGGTGTCAATTAGAGACATATAATTTGAGGAAAAACGTAAATATTTATAGGTTGTGATTGAGGTCATCAATCACAACCAAGTGTATAATTGAGGGCCTGAAATTCATCAATCTATGATGATTTAAAATACCATTAGTTCAATAAAACATATTTTATTAGGATAACACATTTTTATTGTTTTAATATCCCTTCAATAAAGTATAAAGAATTAAATTCATCATCGAATAAGAGAAGAATTAGAATATATACTTGACAAGTAGAGTCTCATCCTTAAACTATGTTCTACCACAAGCTCATCTTTCACTCAAAAAGATATTAGAACATAAAAATAATATTCTATTTATCCTATTCGTATAGGGTTAAAAAAAATTAATTTATAATTCATCTAGAAAAACTATTAAAAAATGACATTATTCAATCTAGGACTCACGTGGATCAGTGGTAGGTGATACACCATTGTTGCCCTTCGGTTGTGGGTTCAAGTCTCGCGGCCTTTCCAGACACGACGGGTTACCACCAAACCTCTAGGTTGTCATTTTATAAAAATCCAAAAATAAACTTTCAAACTAAATCCCATCCAACCTTTATACTTATAAAAAATACTTCTGTAAACTCGCAGTCCAAAATTTATATGAATGGTAAACATAATGTAGATCCTTTTTACCCCGTAATAGCATGTGAATACCTTCATCATGTATTCTTTTAAAAAAACTGAAACATCCTGAATTACCATAAAAAATTATTGATTAAATTCATGATCCCTTATTCCTTATGGAATAATATATATACTCCTTCTATCCAAAAATGTTGTAAACTCCATCATTTATGGGAATAGAAATCATTAATCAGTTTCAATGTTGTCAATAATATCCAATATAATTTATTCAAATCAATCATCTCTTATTCCAAAATCACTGCCTCATTATCAGAACCATATTATCTTTTATCTTTCTCTCAACCATATATTTTCAAAAAATATAACATACTATTGAGCAACTTTTCTTGGTTCCACACAATCTCAAGTCCTTAATGAAATAGTACTGTATTACAATCCTTATATACTCCATAATTATTATAACCAATACATTGTTGATACTACAATCAATTGAAATAATTCTCTAATAACAACATAAGAACTCTAGTCATTCCTCCTCATCTGTGGTAGTATCATAACATGATTATTTTCCAACAGCATCATTTGGGGCATACTATGAATATTTGGACATTGGTTCACGTAGTTCCCCAACTCCTTCCAGATGATGCATTGTACATTTGAAACCTTTTTGTTACCCATACTGTCACGTACATGGTGTCCTTTTTCTCCACACTTATAACAAACTCTCATTCTTTTAAGGAATGTTCTAGAGTGTTTCTCCCCACAGTTATCACATATGGGAAAATTCTTCTTTTCCCTCTTCCCTTAATCCATCTTTCTATCTTCCATCCTTTTCTTCTCTTTCTTCCCTTCAAATCCATAGGACTCAGTTAACTCTTTACATATCATATCAACACATGATAAAATTTCTTCATATGATGATAATATGTGGGAGACTATTTCTCCTTTAAATGACAACTTAATACCATGAAATATATGATCCTTCTTATTCTTTGGATCATACATATTACTGGAGTTCACAATCCTTATATTGGGCACCATTTATATACAATAGCATAAATTAGTCCTGTTTATGAATTGAAATGAATAATTCCAAACTTCTAAAATACCTAACACAAATTGAACAGTTTATGGATATAATCCATAATCATAAAAATGTTTTCTTTGAGTATTTATTTACTCATGAGCCCTTTATAATGGTGTGTAAATAAAATGAGAATTTTCCTAATCATATCCCATGGGAGTGTCGTAACCAAGAGTGTAGCAAGGCTCATTGTCGTGCACTAGTTCTCATTTGAGTCTATCTCAAAAATGGTGTTTTCGGGTTTTACCCCTAGGTACATCTGTTCCAGTGCCGCCTCTACCTGCTCATATCCAGACAGAGATGTATTTCTCGGAAAACTCACAAAATCTCTACAATACCAAAATTCTAAGAAGTTCTTATATATTAATCCTCAAAGTCCATCTTAGGTCTATGTGCTCTAATCAGAGTTTATCTAATTCTGGCTTCCATGGTTTTTACTATACTTACTCTGATACCAATTGTAACGCTCCTACCCTAGTTACCCAGAGTAGGTGCATTATTACATAACATTGGCATGATTACAAGGAACCGCGTCCCGAAGGACCGATTAGTTTAGCAGTCTTAGAAACACTAGATACATTCATAACGTTTACATTACATCATAAAATGAAAACTTCAACAACATAGACTCCATAGTCCCCACTCATACTGTCCCTGCAAGTCATTTATAAATTACTTCTTCACATACTAGGAAAAATAAAACATAGAAAGGGGTGAACTCAGATGCTCATTAAGGATAATAATATAGAGGAATATTTTATAAATAAACATAAACATTTAAAGAAATGTATAACGAAAACATAAGCCTTTTAAACATCATCTTCAGAATAATATGGCATAGATAAAATGAAATAATTCCATTTACTTATTCACATGGATATTCTTCTTTTCGAATAATCACATGCAATATCAATAACCACTTTCATAATAACGGAATGGATAATTCCATACTATCATCACCATGTAGCCAAGGAATCATGCCAAGACTATAAATATGATTTTTTTCAAGTCCTCGTGCCATGACACTAGTTTATCTCATGAGACGTACAGATTCATTGAGGAGCTATAGCAGGCTCCACCAGTCACTTACTAAGTCCAATGCATTCTTCATATGAAAAGGTCTGAACATAACAAAAACATTCGTATTAAAACTAGCATACAAAATGTGAATTCATTACCCAAAAACCATGAATGGTATAAAAATAAAACATCCACAGTAAAACATATCACAAAACCTTCAACACAATATGGAAGATTTGTATTATGATAAATCGACTTCAAAACAAGTTTAAAATCCATTATAGGATTTTGATGTTGATTAAAATGATTTATAAAACTCTTTGAGAGAAATATACCTTTTTCATGAAAGCCTTTAAAAGTCACACAATTTGGAAAAGAAGTCATTTAATACATTTTTGATTCAAAGTGTCCCATACCAATTTCATTCTTTTGAAGGGAATTAACATATTAAAAAACATTCATGTCCATATAAATAAATCCTTAAAACCCATTTTGAAGACATAGACATTAATGAGAAAGATTTATAAGAATAAATATTTAAAACATTAGAAATGATGTTTTAGTAAAAAGTCCCTTAAAATAATCCCTTTGAAAACTCTTTCATAAAACATGTACATGGATAATAATTATGTCACAGTAGATACTTACGTAAAAACAACCGCGAATAATAACGAGATTGTGAAATTATTCCTTACCAATTTGGTAACTTACGAAAAATTCACCCCATGAAAGAGATGACATATAGTGAATATGTAAATACACATACATTAATTTTTATTACACAATGAATACAATTATGGGATGTACATACAGTAAACAAAAGGTAATTGTGGGAATATGGCATGAATCTCACGGGAATAAGGAGTGAGATGAAAACCCCTTACCTTGTACTTTTATTTGGTTGTGGGTTTGTTAAAATCATGTATAATAGTTAAATAATTGTTATTAAATAATAAAATAATCATATACATAAATATTATATCATATATGATCTTTTAATATTTCTTTGTTAATAATATTTTAGTATTATTGTCGTTTCGGGTGTTAACTGATTCATTTTCCATTGTATTCTTCGTTACGTTAGTTGTGTTTTTTATGGATAGGTTGTATCTTATTAATATCCAAAATGATATAATGTCCGTAAAAATTACTTTTAATCATCAAATGATAATTATTATTGAATGGATATGATGGGGAAATGAATCTCATCGCGTTCGTGGAGACGGTAATCCGTACGTACGCACGAACGCTACTTCCATTTCATTTTTAATTTTAAAAGGAATAAAAACCTAATGACACATAGGTATATAATTATTCAATTATAATATAATATCTTATATTTGATACTTGTGTTCATTAACATCATCCTTTATACGTTCCATTTATGGTATGAATGAGTCATATCACTTTGAGGGGGCGGTAGTCCGCACTTTCCCAATGAAATTATCGTATATATATAAAACATGAAATGAATAATGGTATGATATAAAATTGAATTACATAAGCTTATATATAAAATAAATGTCATTAATATCATATTTAATTATAGTGTCATCATAATGGCCACCATGAGAGGTGGTAGGAGATAATTGAACAATCCTCGCATCGTTAGGTGTTTGGTTTCTATCCACAGAAACATTATGTTCTTCACCCATTTTATGGATGTGTTTGTATGTTTAGTTCTAATAATCATAACAAAAATATTCTAGAATATTTAGGATACTGGTTTTGTTAGAAAAATAATAATAATAAGAGTTCAGGGGTTGGAGAAGTAAAAAAAATATAAGAAGCTAAGAGAAATTCTTACATTTAATTTGGGTAAATCCCTATTGTTTGAACCAAAAAAGACTCTTGAAGTTCATTATGCCTAATTTAAGGCTTCTAAGAGGGGGAGAGGGATGTAGGGAGCTTAATTAGTCAGATTTTAGATGAGACAAAAGGCTTTAGAGGTGTGTGTAATTGGTTTGAGGTGGTGTCCTTTTATAAGGGGAGGTGGGGCTCTTTAGGAGAATCTAGAAATATTGTTTTATAATAAATTAATATTCGGTTTCTAATGGATCCAAAGTGTATTTTTTAATGTTTAAGGTGGGAATGGGTCTCAAAACACTCAACCAACAGAATTTAGACAGGTTTGGGTCATTATATTAACTTTATCTTTGAGTTTTAACTCTTAGTTAATTAGTTTGACACTTACCATGTCACTTTGTATTTTTATATAATATACTTAATAATCTTACTATATTCCTCAAAGAGACACCCAAGTGGTCCATTAATGATAAAAATATCATGATATAAGTCTCTTGTCCGATCCTTATATTTTTAAGAATAGAATATAAATTAATAATATAATATTTGTTTTAAAAACTCATTTATGTCAATTTTGACCCTACTCAATAATTGATTTTTTTAAAGTCTTAAAATCTTTAGTAATTCGAACCATATTCATTTAATAAAACCTAACATGTAATATTAACCAATAAAATTCGTCTATGTTATCAAAAGCATCAAATTATATTTATTTTAACCTTTATAATATCAATTATTTGATTCTTTCATTAATAAGGAAAATACTGCATCATTATTGTGTCATATATAGTTTTACATTTTCAATGTCTAAAAATTATAAATAAAATACTATTATGTAGGAAATATTTTAAGAATTTTTATGAATATTTATAATCGAATATATAACATATATAAACCTATGTAAAAATTGTTTTACTAAAAGATATAGGCTCATGTCATTTTTTTATTTACTTTAACATAATTAATATAAAGTATCATTATCACTTACAAGTGGATCCATGGTGTCCCAAAATCGACCCAAAGAATCCCATCATTGGAACTATATCAACAAATAAGGTTAAGACATGTTTTTGGGTAATTTATTATTATTATAATATTATTTTTTTAACCTTATTTACCAGATTTATCCTTTAACCATGGTAAATAAAATATTTACCGAAGTAATTATTCAAAATGTCTAAAAATAAAATTTACCTATTTACAAAATTTGGACATCCTGATTAAAAATTTGGAGTCCATTTTTCCCAATTCAAAACACAGAAGAGGCAGAAATTATTTTAAAATTATTTCCCTTGATAAAACAAAAAGCATGTTTTTAAGAGATAATAACAATCAAAAGATTGATACTTGTTTATGTTCGGTTTAAATGTGAAATTATGTCCAATGACCAAAATTTTATTAATTGGTAAAATTATATTATAAATATACATTAAAACCACTAAAATTAACAATTTATCACTATTAATTATTTCGATTAAAATGTTTTTTAATAAATATTTAGTAATTTTCACTATTCATCAAAATATAAAAGTTATCCGAAAAGACCAAAATTTCACCCTAGGCTAAATTTGATATTTAGAATCCAAAAATGAAGTAAATTTAGAGCTAAAATTTATAAAATTTTACAAATTAGGTATTAGTATTCATAACGGCTAGTATGATTTGTTGTGTGGTGTGTTAGAACTCGAACTTGCGTACAACACATGCTACTGTATTATTCAAAGAGAAGCGTACTGAGGAATCTTAGGGTGTTACATTCTAAATTTTTGATGTTCCCATTCTAAAGAATAAATTTATTTAGTCAAATTGAATATATAAAAGTTTTAAAATATTGGATTTAAAAAAGGTTCACCATTAAATGTCGGTAAAAGTGCATTTTTTGAAAAATACTAATTTTTTTTGAAAAAAATGAATTTGTTCTTATATTATTTCTACTAAACTCATAATATGGATTCTAAAATTATAAGGATTATATAATGTTAAAAATTCAGTTAATACTATTCATAACCTCTTTTGAACGGCTAGTTTGTTAAGTCATGGTGTGCTTGAACTCGGTGTTGCGTGTAGTGCAAGTTATTGAATTATTTTGAAGAAATAACGCACTATGAAATCTTGGGGTGTTAGATTCATGGTACTATTGGATGAATTTTGGGAAACCAATAAGACCCTAGGAATGAAAAAATATCCTTTATATGCCACTTGGGTGTGATTAATACTTATAACTATTAATTTAAAGTAAAGGAAAATATGTTACAAACATATATCATACTAATAAAATGATTTTAATATGTATTTATATAACTAATATCTTCTAATATAAATAGTCAATAGAAATATAAAACTATTTACTACATCATGGTATTTTATTTTTACATTTTTTACATTAATTTAATTTAATTTAATTCTAATATAATGATGATGAAGTGATTACTTTATTAATGAAAGAATTTAATAAATGATATTCAAAAAAGTAAAATATACAGTATTTGACATAATTTATTTAATAAATTATTTTTGATAATAAATATGATATGTTAGAAGAATATTAAAAGTTTTTTTCTAAGTTATCTCTTTATTTAGATTATATTTAAATTCAATAAAATGAATATTTTAAAAATTTACATAGCTAATGTTTTACAAATATAGTAATTTATTAATTTATTTTTGAACCCTAAAAATCATTAAAACATAAAAAGATACTATAATATGGTCTAAATGTATATTAATAATTAATCTAAGGTAAATTACACAAATCTAATTAAAATTAACTGACTCTTAATTATTAAAAATTTTTCACCACAACATAAATTAAAATGGAATCATTAAGGGTAAAATGGAAAGATATGTTTTAAAATAAAATCAATACATTTATAATAATTATTGGAATAGCGGATTTCAACATAAAATCCTCATATCATCTAAATAAATGAGTTTTGGACCATTCAGAATTTATATTGATTTTATATTAATTTAATACTTTTAATAATTCCAAATGTTCTCGTCCCCTCTCATATAAAAATCCACTCATTCCTCTCAATTATTCAAAATTTTAAATCCTTTTATTTCATCAAATATTATAAAAAAATCATCCTATAGTTCCTATCCAAATTATATAATCCTCCCTTATGGTACAAATCCTCCCAAGGAAGCATTTTGGTATAAAAAATGAAGTTACCCAATTAAGAGATAGCACCCTTTCTCATGATTTTTAGTAGCATTTCAATTATCCACATCCGAAAATCATCCTAATCTATGATTACATAATATAAATACTATCTAAAATATACTAGTATGATTTTATGATAAGGATACTGTCTACACTTACACACACCTCCATTTAATTGGTGACAAATATAATGTTTCTTTTTATGGAGAATTAATACCTCATGAAATGAGGATTGTTCAATTTTTCCAACCACATATCATGGTGTACTTTATGATCGACAATATTTTTACAATTTATATTAATTATATTTATATTTTATCCATTATTATTTAATTTTTATTTAGAACATTAATTTATTATTTCAATGTTGTGTAAATATTATTATATCATTTGAGAAAGTGTGGACTAATGCCCCATAAAAACGATATGAATCTTTCCCTCCATATATGGAACATATAAAGGATGGTTTTACTAAACATTTGATAAATATATGAAATTAATATAATAACGGACTTATAATATACACTTTTATGAATTAATTATTATTCTTTTAGTATGAAGATGAAATTATAGTAGCGTTCAGGAATATGTACGACCTACAGTCTACCTGAAAGGTGAATTTTATTTTGTTATCTCCAAATATTATGGATTATTATAAATAAAAATATACTACATATATAGAATATTTTAATAAATAATACTATTCAATAGATGATGGTATTTTTACTATGTCGATTATTTACATCAAAACAATTTCATTTTTTACTCGAGTATCAAAGATCAACAAAACAGGTGATGTGAACTTAAATTGTTATGTAATTTTTATAACTTTTTAAATAGTGATATAAAAGAAATAACAAAATTCCAAAAGGTTCTCATGAATGTATATGTTAAACAAAATTTCATTATTTAGGAAAATAAAGAGCGTACAACAAAAATCAGACTCAAGGGAAGAGACAATATCTCAATCACTATTCATTGAGACATATTTGGATAAAATACACCTCCTTCATTTATACTACATATAATCAACCTTTTGATTTTTATTTTCCTTAAATTATTTTAAAAATTGAAAATTTTTCATATGAATCATTTCACTAAACTACAAAAGGAATGTTTTTAACATATGCAGAAACAATTACTTCTCTGTCACTGTAACTGTTATTTGATAATTGGATTGCTCTATAATCCTTAATGTTTATCAATGGAAAAACTAAATCCATTATTACCTTTTTGGTTATTTTGGTATTAAAAATTTTATTGAAGGTGAATTGACTATTTCAATATCTAGAAGTGATTTTTTGTAACTATAAATGAAATTTTATGAGTGAAATGTTGATAATTTCAAACTTTTGAGTGATATGATTATCTAATGGTACATTGACATTTGAAAAGTGGTTACTTGATAAAACAAATATATGTGGTTATGTGATAATAAAGTGATAGGTGGTTATGTGATAAACCATGGATGAGTGGTTATGTTATTACCATTAATGCACTGTTTATGGAAGTCATCCTTAGGGCTATTCCATTTAGAAATATGTCTGGAAGTCAAATTTATGGTTATTCCATTTCAGTATATTTATGTCCACAGTTACCATTATTAGTTATATGTTATTTATAAGGGTTTTATGAAAATATATTGGTTACAGAAATGGTAATGAATGATCTTATAATCATAAAATAGTATTTACTACTTCATATAGGTGAAAATTATTACATTATGATGAAGTATTCATGGTTTACATGTTTTCCCAAGGCTAACAGTTATCCTTATTTATGTATCCCATACTAATCCTTTTATGATCATCCCATTTAGGAAATTATTTTCCTAGGATTTAATCGTAAATACTGGAAATAATGGGATCAAGGAAAAGTTATGTTGTTTATACATTAAATGAAACCATGTTTCCTTTCATGATTTTTTGTTTTATGAAAAAAATTATTATAGGCTCGTCTAAAGTGAAATATTTGAGATGTTATGTGATATTTATGGCCTAAATATCTAAAAATATATACCTAAAAATATCCACAATGTGAATTAATATCAAATTATTCACTTATCTAAAGATAATGTACAGTTTCAGGTCAGGGCCTTATAATTGGTATCAGAGGTCAGTTTAGATAACTTTAGGGGTTATGATATTTTTAATAGAATATATATAAATTATTTTATTGGTATAATTAAAATAATAGATAATTTGGTGATTATTATGTTTCTATATCTATGATATGCCTATTCATAATTTTTTTACATAGAGGAAACATGCCAACTATGCTTATAAAGTGGAAATCAACATTCAAAATCAGCATCATATGGTAGAACAAATTGGAATTGAATAGTTTTTTATTGTGATGGTTTAGTTGACTTATTAGATATGTGGTGGTGGTTTTCATGAATGACATCAACCAGATCAACCAAAATAGAATATGTTGTTAGTGGGGGCATTTCATGAGTCAATTTCCCCCGTCATTTAGAGGATTATCTGACCCTATGTGAGATGAAGGATCGATTAAAGACATAATTTATTTTTATGTAAAGGGGTGTTCACGAAATCAAATGATCATTCATGTTGTCTATTATATTGATGGTGAAGCTGATTAGTGGTAGTCAATAGTTAAAAATATCTAAACAAGTGAAGATATTAACACCATGGAATGGGATGAATTTAAGAACAACTTCTTTTAGAAATATATTCCATAGGATATTCGACATAGGAGGGAAAAGGAATTCATGGAATAGAGAAAAAATAAGGAATATTGTTTTTCTAATGAGGAAGAATATTTCATATATTTTCAAAGTTTCATCCCAAATTTTATCTGTGATATTGATAGTAAGATGAATTGGTTTTTTTTATGATTGAAGCCAACATATCATAGTGATTTAGCTTCTTGTGAGTTTAAATGATATCAAAAACATTTTTTATGTGCTAAGAAGATATAAATGGAGATTTCTAATGATCATGTATTCCATGGGAGAAAAAAATGAATCCATCAAGTTGGTTGGAAATGGGAAGGAATTTATCAAAGAATTATATAGGTAAGAAAACTAAATTTTCAAATTTTGGTAAGTATTGTAAAAGGAATCTTGTATAATGTATCTCAATGTGTAGGAATCACTTATGATGTGGTAATATTGGTCATATTTCTCGTAACTATTAGGAATATGATGAGGCATGAAATGAAGATTAAATGGTAATATTTTTTATTGGTAATTATTAATTGAATTATTCCAACGTGTGTCCAAAGTCTATTACCGATGGTGAAAACAAGATATTTAGAAAGAATAATGGAATGTAAAATTCATTTTCTCCAACTACGGTTGATGTGGGACCATCAAATGATATGGGGATAGGTTTTTTAAAGGTTCCTTCAAATAATTTCAGTACACGTTTTGACTCTAGATCATCACATTCATTCATTTTAGAGATCATTACAAGTAAATTGGAAATGTCACCCCATGAATGTGATATTGAACTATTGGTAAAAAATCCAGGTGTAAGTATTAAAGAAACCATGATTTATAGGATTCCTCATATTATCATTATTAAGATAGTATTTCCTACAAATATTAATGGAAATTCCATAGTGGCATTTGATTACATTTTGTGGATAGATTGGATTTTATTTTATCATGGAAAAATAGATTTGCAATGCTAGTAAAGTATTATTAAATGAATTCATGCCTTTGAGAACATTTCAATAATCTGAGAGATTGATTAAATAATCCAATGAAGGTTATATACCACATGTTTTTGAAATGAAATTAATAGTTTTGATTAGTGGCATTCTAGTAGTGAATGAATTCATGTATGTTTTTTCTGATGAATTTCCTGGTATTATTTCTAATCAAGAGGTTGAATTTACTATTGATTTAGTGCTTGATACTATGTCTATTTCTAAACACCCTTATATAATGGCTCAAATAGAATTGGTAGAATTGAAAAATATGGTGCAAGAATTGATGGATAAATGATTCATTTGACCTAGAACATCAGTAGGGGTTATCCTATATTATTTGTGAAAAAGAAAGACAGTTTTTTGATACTTTTTATTGATTACAGATACATGATGAACATCACAATTAAGAACAAGTATCATTTTCATCATATCAATGATTTGTTTGATTAGATGTAGGGTGAAATGTATTTTCAGAATATTGATTTGAGTTTTGGGTATCATTAACTGATAGTGAAGTAGGATGACATTCCAAATACTGTGTTCCAAATGAGATATGGGAATTATTATATTTTTTGATATACACTTTGGGTTATCTAATTCCCCCCGCTGTATTTAGGAATCTCATGAGTGGATTCTTTCATCTGTTTTTGGATTAGTTAGTGGTTTGGTTTATATATGATATTTTGTTATATTATATAACCCATAAGGATCATGAATGTCACATATGGATTTTTTTTCAAACTTAAAAACGAAAAATAATAATATTTTTCGTAATAGTGAATTTCTGTTGAAGTAATTTCATTAAATAGTTATATTGTAACTAAAGATGAAATAATTGTGGACCCTTATAAAAATTTTGTTGAATAGTGGACCAGAAGTACCAATATCTCTGAGATTATTAGTTTTATTTGATTATCATGTTATAATAGATGGTTTGTTTAATGCTTTTATAGGTTACATATCCCAATATCTAATATAATATTTAAGGGTGTTAAGTTAATTTAGACAAAACAATATGATTATTGTTTTGAAAAAGATGAATATAATATTGATAAATTCTCTTGTTTTGGCCATACCTTCTAGAGATAGTGAATTTATTATCTACATTGATTATTAATTGAAAGGAATGTTTTGTGACCTAAGGAAAAATGATCAAGTAATTTATTATGCATTACATCAGTTGGATATTCATGACCTAAATTACCCTACAAATTATTTGGAATGAGATTCCGTTGTTTTTCCATTAAAATTTTGGTGACATCATTTGTATGGTGTATAGTGTGAAATATATATTGATCAAAAAAAATTTGAAGTATATATTCAATCATGAAATTATTGAAAATAAGACAGAAAAGATGGAAGGAATTAATCAAGGATTATGATTGCACGATTCAATAACATTTAGGAAAAAAATAAACTGTTTGTGGGTTTGAGTTGAAATAGTATTGCTATAATAACCCTGAAATATTTGGAATGAGATCCTTTTGTTAATGATTTGTTGAATTTTTTCATGGAAGTTATTGGTACACGTAATTTCTCTATTTTTTTAGGTTTTATTGAAATCATCCATTTCATAGAAAATTAATCAAGCACAAAATAAAGAATGTGACTTGCAGAAAATGATAAAATTCATTCATAGGGGTATGTTTCTTGAATATACCTTTCATAAAGATTTTTTTTTGAGGTTTGTAATGACATTGTATGTGCCTTATGATTCACAATATAAGGAAGAGTTAATATTTGAAACTTATAGTTCTCTGTTTTCAGCTCATCCTGTTAGTACTAAGATTCTCAGTGATCTTCGAGAGAATTACTAGTAGGATGGAATGAGAAGAGATCTGATTTTTCTGTGAAGTGTATGAATTTTTATCAGGTGAAAGAAAAGTGAATGATATCGAAAGGGATTCTTCGACCTTTTCTAGTGATAGGGTGTAAATGGAAAAATATATCTATGGATTTCATAGTTAGATTACGAATGAATTTTCGAGGTAATCATGTGATCTATGTTAGTATTGATTGATTGAGTAAATCTTTTTATTTTCATCCAATTCAAGATACTCTACCTCCCATTAGACATTCTCAACTTAATATTAATGAGATAGTTAGTTTACATGGATTTACACTCTCTATTGTATCAAATCATGATCACAGGTTCACTTCTTACTTTTGGAATTTCCATGATAAGTCATTTGGTATTGAATTAAATTCCATTACATCTTTTCATCCAAAAACATATGGGTAGATAGAATGAAAAAATTAGAACATGGAGGATATTTTATTAAATGTATTTCCTTGGAATTTTGGATTATTTTCATTATATGGTTATGTTTTCTTATTATAATAATTTTCATTCCAATATAAATATAGAACCATTTGAGAGATTATATGGAATGTAGCATCAAACACCATCTTTTTAGGATAAAGTTGGTGAAAGGAAGTTGATGGGACCAAAATTGGTAGGATAGATAGTAAAAAACGTTCAGTTGATTCAAAGACACATTATAGTAGCACTGAATAGTCCTAAGAGTTTTGTGGATAACAGAATGAAGGATCTTTCATTTGAGGTAGGTGATCATGTCTTTCTCAACATTTCTCTATAGAAATTTCTAATGCGGTAAGAAGTATATGCTGAGTCCATGATTCATTATAACCTATATAATCTAGGAGAAAGGTGGATCAGCTTCCTACCAAGTGGCTTTACTACTGAGTTTATCTTAGGTACACATTTTTTTAATTTCAATGTTACAAATTTTTATTCCAGATCTATCTCATATTTTGATTCCATAAGTAGTTCAGTTGTAAGACACTCATTCTTATGAGGAACAACCAGTCCTGATTCTTGATCGAATAGAGAATGTGTTTTGGAAAAAAGATATTTTTAGGTAATGTTATTATAAAAAATTATGTGGTTGAGGATGCAACATGTCAATTTAAAAATAAAATTAATGAGAAATACTCCCACTTATTTGATAAGTGATTAAAATTGTGGGGACACAATTTCCTAAAGGGGGATTGATGTAACATTCTAGGAAATTTTAGAATAATAAAATTTCATATCTATTAATATTTATGAATATGATATTAATTTTACATTAAATGGGACACTTTGTTCGATAGCATACTTGAAATGCAATAAAGGGTTTCTCCAAAATGTTATGTAGCACACAATATAGAGTTATATAGAAAAATAATAATTTATTTATATAATTATTTTAAGTGGTATTTAACACCTAGAGATTGTATTAGAAGGAATAAAAAAACTATATTATGTTTATACATGTTTTTTAATGTTTTTACATTCATCCCATAAATTTTAGAGGCTTAAAATGAGAATAAATCCAATTTTAAGCATAAAATACTGTAATATTTTTAAAATGTAGCTTTACCGCCTTTTAATGGAGAACCCCCTCTATATATATATTTAAAAAAATTGATAATTAATATTTGATATTAGAAATTTTTTATTTGTAAGTGAGGCATAAGAATTTAATTTTTTGTAAATTCTTGGTATTTTTCTGAAAACAAAATTATATTTTAATGAATAGAAAAAAATAACACAATTTAATTCAAAACTGACTTTTCATCTAGTTTATTTATATAGTTATAGAGTCCATATAATTTTTTAAATTTTAAATGGACTATATTTTAATCATTTAATCCATTTTTGGTCCTTTTAGGAAATTTTACGTCTATATTTGATATAAACACATGTCAATCATTTGATGGTTTTAACCTTTAAAAAACCTATTTTCTCATTTTTGACAGTGAGATTAAATTATAAATTAAATACTAAATCTAATTTGTTTTGAATTTGTAAAAATGGATTCCAAATTTTTAATAATAAGGTCCAAATTATTTTAATAAGCTTTTTTTATTTTTGAACAAGGAGAATTGTAGCTTTAATAATTAATTTTTTTAACATGGTTAAGGGTAGATCAGGTAATTAAAGGTAAAAATAATATTATAACAATTTAAAACATCACCCAAACATGTCCTAATCTTATAGCGTGAGATATGTAAGACCTATGAAACCTTTGGGATTAAATATTTCATTTTGATGCCACATTGGTGTGATTATGACATTTATAGTGTTTAATTTAAAGCAAAGGATAATATGTTCTAAACAAAAATATACTTAATAAAATGATTTTAATATGGTTTAATATATGTGAAATATTCAAATATAAATAATCATTATGATGATAAAAATATTTACTATTCCATGGTATTTTATTTCTTATTTTTAAACATTAATTAATTTAATTATGTTTTGACACAATGATGATGCAGTGATTTGTTTTTTAAATAAGGAATCAATTAAATTATTTTATAAATTGTAAAATAATTATTTCATGACATAATTTAGGTAATTAATGATTTAAATAGGAGAATTTTTCATTTTATAAGTCTATTAAATCAATTTCTTCAAATCTATCTCTCTATTTAGATATTATTTGAATTAAATAAAATGAATAGTGTAAAACTGAAATGACTAATGTTTTATAAAAATAGTAATTTATTAAATTATTTAAAAATACTATAAATCTTTTAAAATCACAATGTGACTATTATAAGGACTAATATTTCATTGAGTTTCTAATTATGGAAAATTTACCCCATAAATGAATTATTAATAGCCTCTTAATAATAAAAATGTTATTACTATAATTCAAACTAAAAGGGAATAATTAAGGGTATACCTAAATGATAAGGTTTAATATTAAATAAAAATATTAATAAAAATTATTTTATGATATTATTTTTAACAATCAACATCTTATATTCCAAATAAATGAGTTTTTGACCATTTATAATTGAAATTTAGTTTATATTAATTGAATAATTTTATTAATTGCAAGGGTACCCCTCCCCACTCCTATAAAAAGGCACCCATTCCTCTCTATTAAAAATAATTCTAAAGACATTTGGATCAGCCATTCTCTACCCAAAACTATTTCAATAATCCTTCCCCTCATCCTAGAAGCCTCAGTTAAGTAACAAATAATCCCAAGGAAGAATTTTCCTATATTGAAAAATTATTTACCCAATTAAGTGGCAACACCTTTCTCGTGCTTTTTAGTTTCATTTCCATTCTAAACTCCCTAAAATATTCTTATTCTATGATTACATACCAAAAACAATATCCTAAATATATTGGATTTTTTATTTAATTTTTTTTATCTTCATATACACACACCACCATTTAATGGGTAATAAACAAATTTATTCTATGTACTGAAAACTAATGCGTTATGAAAAGATCATTGTTCAATTTATCCTACCACCTCTCCTGGTGGCAATTATAATGGAAAATATTTTTAAATATGAAATATATTATATTTATATTGTCTCCATTATTATTTAATTCTTATATAAAACATATCTATATGCATTCAATGTGGTGTAAATATGATAATTTTGATTGAGAAAGTGTGGACTACCACCCCTAAAAGAGATATGACTCATTCCTGTTGTATATGGAACATATAAAAGATTGTTTTATTAAACCTACGATACATATATGAAACAAATATAATACTATAATTATAATATACATTTATATAGTTTAATTATTATTCTTTTAATATGAAAAATAAATAAAAATAGAGTTTAATCGTAAGTATGACCTACAGTCTCCATAAACGAGGCATTACATTTTTTATCTCCAAAAATTATGGTTTATTCTAAATATATATGTACTATATATATGATATTTAAATCATGAATACTATTCTTTCGAAGATTTAATTTTGACCACGTGGATGATTTCCATCAAAACAATTTCATTTTTTACTCAGGTACCAAATATCAAAAAAACTTCTGATATGAATGTAAATAGTTATGATATTTTTATAACATGGTAATAAGTGATATATATGGAATAGTAAAGTTAATATTTGATCCCATGAAATTGTAAATTAACCAAATGTTTTTGTTTTGTAAAATAATGATTGTATGAGACAAGTCAGACTCAATGTAAGGATCATTATCTCCGTCAACTTTCATTGAGGTACACTTTCATAATATACACCTCCATTTGTTATATAACTTAAAATCATCGCTTTGACTTTTAATTTAATTCAATTTCTTTCAAAAGGGAATTTTTTTATGTTAATTTTTTTAATAAATGACAATATAAGTTTTTTTAACATATATGGAAACAATGACCTCTCCTGCACCGTAATCATTATTTTATAATTGGATTACTCTATAAGCATGAATTCTTTTAAAATTAAAAAAAATAGCTTATTCCATTTTTGGGTATTTTTGTACTGAAAATGGTTTTTAATGTTGATTGATTATAAAATATCTTGAAATGATTTCATGTGATTTCAAGTTATATTTCATGAGTGAAATAATGATAATTGAAATCATTTATGTGATCTGAATATATAATGGTACATAGACATTTGATGGGATGTTACTAGAAAAACCAATGATTGGTGGTTACAGGATGAACCAATGATCAGTGGTTCTGTGATAAACCAGCGATGGGTGGTTGCATTATAACCTCCAAGGCATTGGGTATGGAAGTTGTACATATGGTTATTCATATTTAGTTATATGTGTAGAAATTGACCTTATAGTTATTCCATTTTTAAGTATTTTTATATATCATGATATGTTTATAAGATATATGTGATTTCTATGGGTTTTATGGTAATCTTTTGGTTACAAAATTGGTATGCAATATGTTTATACTCAGCAAAGAGTATTTACAATTTCATAATGGTTAAAAAGTAATAGATTTTGATAAATTATTCATGGTTTCATGTTTTCCCAAGGCTAGAAGTTTTTTTAATTGTGTATCACATATATATATTTTTATTCTCATCCAATTTTTGTAATGTTTTCATAGGATGTAAAGGTGAATAGATTCAAGGATGTGATATTTGAAAATTTAAGTTGTTTAAACTTGGAATGAAACCATGTCTCATTTCTAAGGTTTTTGTTTTATGAAAACAATGGATAGAGTGTAGAACTATATTCATGTAATATTTTGAGTTGTAATTTAATATTTATGTCATAAATCTATAAAACTCTTAACTTGAAAGGATCATAGATTTGAATAAAATTCAAATTATTGACATATCACGAGATTATTTTCTATTCAAGGTTAGGGCCTTATAATTTTACCCTATGAATCCCATTTACTATATATTTTTAGGGATTTATAATCATAGTGATTTTATCTTGATCAATTCCCAAATAATATTCAATGACTAAAGAATAATAAAATCCATTAATATGAGTACTCCACTCTCATTTATGTCATGGACAAAACTATGTTCACCGAACAACCCCAATAAAATCTCACTACCACACACCTTACTATAAAGTAAATCATTTGAATAATAATGGAATATGTATCTATAACCTAATGGTGTAAATAGGAATATTTTCTATTAAAATAATGATTTTATTTACCTTTTCTTATTTTATAATGATTAAAAAATATGATTGATAAAAATTATATTTTGATGTGATGAAACAAAAATTATATTCCTAGAAAATATATAATTTCAGTTAAGACACACTTTTTAATGAATTAATTAATGTTTTGAATAAATTATATAAAAATAATTTATTATTATTAAATAATAATTATTTATGTTAAATGATAATATAATTTAACAATGTCCATTGTCATTATTATGAAGATATAAAAATATATTATTTTCTAAATACAAAAATTTATCAATAAATGGTATTTTTTTATTTAAAATATTAAGATCATGTATTTAGATAATTATTTTATTGAAATATATATTAGTTTTAAATAAACACATAACTATTATACCAAATTTAATTATTCATAATTCTTTGACTGAGTATAAATTTTGAGTGACATTTTAATATGGAATAAATATAATGTTTGTATTATGAAATAATAAAATCCTATAAGTGATTTAATGAGTACTATAAAAAGTATCCCTAACCAAAATTATATTCCCCTTGAAATATTTGTTTTTCTTATTTTATTAGTTTTAAAAATACTTAAAAAACCCTCCAAAACTTATTTTATATTTTAAGGTTTTAAAAACAAATATTTATAAAAATTACTCACTTCCACCACATCAAGGGTATTGTTTTACGGAGTTATGTTCTAAGATATATAAAATAAATAATTCCACCCCTATTTAGTAGATAAAATGAGTTCAAATAATGTGATTATTTTTCATTAGACTAATATATCATATTGATTTCAAAAACAAATATTTGAAGTTAGTACAGAATTATCCTCCAATTTTCTATACAAGACCACCAAACCTCCCATTAATATTTAGGGAAACCCTTGGATTGTGAATGTATTCTTCCCTTCAATCTGTAAGGACCTCCCATTGTACCATAAAGCTCTTAATAAGCTCTTATAGAGAATTAAGAAGTTCCCTCTCATGGTAAGGGATCCTATAATTCTCCTCTTTATTTAAGAACCTTCTTTATATAATACAACTTTATTCAGAAAATTCCATGTTGGGGTATGTTTTTTGCACATTCCTACTACATTACATATTTTTAAAAGTGTTTAGAGACCCATTTTAGTCTCATGAAACCCTTTTATGAATCTTTTCGTACCCCAGTTATGATGTCAAAATTATCCTACAATTTTTTATGCCAAACATTTTTGTAGTGAATACTCCACCCCATTTTCATTCATGGGTGATCATCTAGATTTATAAATACCTAATTTAATTATTATATCTATTTGCGTAACCTAAACTCCTTAATAATAGGGTCAAATGTGATAAAATGTGTTCTATGTTGTTTGAACTATGAAGAACACTAATGAATGTACATTATATAAATGTTACAGGTGCACCCTAAATTATATAGCCTTCTAATACATTAGATAATATTTTTATCTCATGAGATTCCATGTATGATTCATGGGAGTTTATCGTATTCACATTGTCTAATGATGTCTTGGAATTTATACCAGACATATGTTTATAATTTCTTGTTAAATGTTGTTTCCATATTCTTGTGTTTCCTTCATGTTATCATCATATATCATGATTTGATGTTAATTTTTATGATTATCATGATTTTTATTTCTTTTTAATTTTCTAGTAGAGTCGCATATATTAAATTTATATTGATATTATTTATATATTCCCTTAATGGTCATTATTGGTCATAATTTTATTATATATGTCCCCAAGTTATCACAGGTAGTTTCAAAATATATAATTAATATATTTTCATGTTTCATATTTTTTTAAAACTTATGTTGTATTAATATTTTCGGTTATTTATTTATGTAAATAATTTTATAATTACACTATAACTCATTATTATTTAGGGTTTTATTAAGTGTAACATTATATAATAAATCAAAAAAATAATGTGTGTCAATGATATTGGTTTTTATACCAATTGACTTGGGTATATAAACAGATTTAAAAGGAATGTGGTGATCATTAAAGACTTTATAAAGTGTGTACATAAAGACACATAGAAAAGTACCCATAGGATTTTCTTAAGGAAAATGATCTTCAGTATGAAATTTATGTGGGAGGATATTTTTCTTCAAATTAATTTTATTTGAAGTTAAATGATATTGAATTATAAAAATAATTATGTTATAATTATTTATTAGTTTCTAATATAGTGGTCCAAGACATGGGGGATAAAAAAGTTACATAGAAGAAGTGGAAAATGAAGAAAAAATGAAATATTTATTGTTCTATAGTGAGATATAGAGGGATGTTGGCATGAAATATAGAGAAAATATGTGAACAAGATACTAGAATAAAAAATACACACAAACCACTTCTCATGATATTTAAAGTAAACCCATGGGATTGTACAACTCCTAAAATATACTTTTAATAGGCCCTCTACATTCTTATGTCACCTTTGGTTAGTGACATAGATTAAAAGGGGTGGTTGTGGAAATGAAACATAAATAATATGGCGGAAAATAAAGAAGAAATTGATGGGATGATATATAATGTAAATAATGTTGTAGTTTAAATAAAAAAACTACATTATATGTCATATTTATATTGACCGAATAACTAACTTGATATAGATAGAAATCACATGGAATCCACTTTAGACATGTTCTATGATTCTTCTATATTCCCTCTTCAATTTTTTATTTATCTTAAATAAATATCTTATGATATTTTTATTTTCTATTTTATATTTAAAATATCCAAATGGGTAGAATATATGTTCAGAACTCTAGGATTACATTAGGAGAATAATCATGTCAAATATTTTCATAATTATGTTTTAATGATTATTAATCTGTGGTGTAATTTACTAATATTATAGGCAGCTATCAGATAAGAGTGTCTGTGTCTGTGTGAAGGGGGTCATATATTTTAGATAGGAGGAGCTCAATATGCATTGAAAATGAGGCTAGAGATCATAATGCCTTATAATTTATTAATTAACAGACATATTCAGTAGGTGAATATTGTTTTCAATTATCATTGTTGAAAATATCATTTAACATTATTCATGATAATGACTGAGAGGGTTCCAACATTAATAGAAATGTAATGGATAGAATTCATAACCACAATAGAAGGAACACCATACTATCTTTCCCTAATGATTTTTCAATTATCTATTCATTATATTATTATGGAATATAAAAGAGAAGATGTTGAGATATAGAAGAAGAAGGATGGTATATGAATGTAGAAATCTTCATAGTAAATCGTCGATAAAATAAGGATTTGTGAGATTTGGATCACAAATATGTGTATCTTCATAACCTGAGATAAATATATATTTTTTGATTTATTCTCATACCAAAATATTCTCTATACACGCAGGGAGTAAAAAGATTTATATATTTCTTTGATATAACAGTTGGTGGAAAATTATGATGATGGAGATTGGGGAATATACATCAAAGTGTTATGTATGTCAATATGTGAATGAAAAATTGAAAAATCCCAAGGGGATGATGCAAACATAACCCATATATTCATGGAAATGGGATAACATAAGCATATAATTTTTCAAGAATGATTTGATGAAAAAACGGAACAATTAAATATTTTTTATGGTAGAACATATTATAAATTATACTAATTTAATTTCTAATCAATAGGACTTATAACGTGAAAAACATTTAAAAATAAAATTATAGAAGTTTTGAGTCTATATAGAACCCCACTACCAATTTTATGGGAATGATATTTTAGATTCACATTAAAATTTTTGAAAAGTATCCAATATTCTCTAAATATATTTTTGAACTTCAATTTGATCAATCACACATAGACGGACGTCCAATCTGAGTAGACAACCTAGACACATGTGGATATGTTGAGAGATTTCCAAATATACATCAATAGAGGTTGGGATCATCATATTACATTTATTGAGATATTAAACAATAATAAATTTTTCTCAATAATCCAAAACGATCCATATGAATCCATTAATTGGAATAAATTCTTAACTCCATCATTTTGGGATAATGTTAGATGATAGATTCTATTAAGACATTGGTTAGTGAAATAAATGACGGAGAATGTATTAACCATTAAATAACACATACGAGAATCTTAATTTTGATAAAATATTTTTTTTGAAAACCATTCGTGAGACCTAGAGTTTGAGGATATAGATAAATATTTCCTTCATATATTTTTTTTGTTATATTTTAGTGAGGTTTTAGAATAAGGGAATGTTAAGTCTAAGATATATTGGAACCTTTTGGATTTATGATCACATCAGAGTTGTGAAATATCTAATAGCACTCCCACAAAATATATCTGAATTATGTGCAATATTCCATGAATCTCTTTTTAGGTTGTTCATATTATTTAACACATATGTAGTAAATCGTTAAGTGATATAGTTGAAGAATGAACATTCTTATACAGAGAAACTAGGGAAGATATTATATAGTAGAGAAACAAATTATTCATCAAAAAAACCCACATGGTAAAAGTTCATTACTATAACCATATGTATTATAAAAAACCGAGAGACCTAAATAATTGATGAGTGATAAGTACCCACAATATTTTTCACCATAGTGTTTGAAATGAAGTTTTTACAGAAAAATATATTAATGGGGGAGAATATAATGATTATAAATTTATAACAGAATATTGATATATAATTATATATAAATATTAAATTTTTAATAATATAGTTTAATATAAAACAAATGCAACACATAATAAAAATAATATCACTTATTTTTATTAATGGACAGTGTAAAAATATGTAATAACTAATCCTAATTAAATCTATTTAATTAAAATTGAGAAATAAACAAAAAAATATAGCATAACATTAATAATAATATTTGGAATATTTCAATCACCTTGAGTTACCATTTCCATGAATAACACTATTAAAAAGAAAAAATATATTAAAATAATAGACGTTTTGAAAAAATGAATATAATACATAAGATGAATTGAAGTTAATGATTAGTTAAGGAATAACAATGTATTTATAAGAAGTAATACTACCATTTTAATAGTAATATTAAAAAATAAAATAGTAAAATACCAGTACAAATGTAAATTAGAATATAATACATAAAATATTTATCTTTTAAATAAAACTATATTATATTATAGTTGAATTATAATTCATTAAAATTAATAAATAATTTGTATTATTTAAAAAAATATATCATTTTAAATTTGAATTGTAATTTTTCTAAATAATTATTTTTAAAACTTTAGAATATATTTTGTTAAAAATATTATATTTTAAATTTGAATGTTGAAATTATAGGGTTAATTTTTTGAAAATTTTCCAAAAAAATACTTCATTTTTTATAGATAGTAGAAAATTATTTTTTCCCACATCCCAAACATTTTATGAGAACTTAAATATGAAATGATGATGTAATAATTAATATATGTGAATCCTCAGTCAAATTTTTTTATTCATACAATTTAGTTTAATAATCCAAAATGATTTTTCTATCCTATAAATAGTTTTCCAAACTCTTAATTGGAAAGTAAGGTTTTGAAAAAATATTTTCTGCAAAAATTATTTTCCCACATTTGGATTTCAGATCTCTAATGTATAGAAGTCAATGACCATGCTTAAAAATTCAAAACTACATTCTAAAACCCTATGAAATCTAATTGTTTTTTATTTTTAACCACTTAAATTTATCAATACTATATTTTGAAATTAATAAAACAATTCCCCACATTATTAATAAATACAACCCTCCCCACCCCATTTCATTTACTCCAATGTTAATTATAATGTACCAACCTCTCCTAGCCTCTAATTAATATTTTTTATGAATCCCCCAACCCCACATGGAATCACCCCTCAAATCTTGTAATGTGACATTTAATGTAAATGATTCTCTCACTCATTTTTTCATTCAAGAACCTACTATATAATAATCTCTTTGATTGTAGATTTATCATGTTATCTTTTTTATGAAAATTCCATTACATTCATAATGATTAATAAATAATGAGAGACTATTTTCCTCTCTCATAAATACCTTTTATAAACTTTTATATACACTCATTATATTTTTGAAATTACCTATTCATATTCTATAACAACCCTAATATTTATTTCATATTTAAACATGATTCAATACATAAACATTCACTTCATACAACAAAGAAGATAAATATTTATTTTTTAATTGGGGATTTGGAACATTATCTAACAACTAATAACATGAAATAAACCATCTTTATTTAAAGATTCTTTTACATGGCCATAATATTCCTTCTTACTTAATACTACAAGGGACAACTATAGGATATACTAAAGAATGTGTGTAGCTGTAAATCCCAATAAGGGAGTAAAAAGGAATAAAATGAAAAATAAAATTCACGTTTGGAAATAATCATATAAATGCAGAATAAGAGAAACATGAACATAAATGCATGATATATAATTATTATCATAACATGGAAATGTGGAAAAAACATAAAACAATTCATCAAAAACATAATGTAATTTGGTAACCCCCATACAAACATTGTGGAAAAATGTCCTAAATTGAATCAGGTTAACTTGTGTCACAACATGAAATATCATTATACTAAAGATTACGCAATTCATTAGAGCACAATATAATTTCAGACGTACTGTCACTTTTACTTCATTCTCATGCTTATGTGTGCCACATGGATCATAAAATAATGATTCATTTTGTTGTCATAATTTATTAAAAATTCAAGGTGTTTGGAATATATAATTGTATTTCCTAAATAATAAAGGTATATTTGCATAAAATTTAATACCTTTTAAATAGGAATTGGTATTGTATACACTACATGATGATTTTGGCATGGAAAATCATGGCGTAATTTCAACAGCATAATGGTGTGACATAAAAATTCATGACAAGAGATCTTAAGAGAAAAGGGGGTATCTAATAATATATACATGAAATGGTAAGTAATATGTTCAAATAAAAACATTTTAAAAGATATTTAATCTGAAAATATAAGGTTTAACATAATAATTAAACATGATGAAATAGAAGGAATGAAATAACTCTAACGAAATTTCTCCATGGTAGTGGTTGTACATGGGATGGATTAATGAGAGGTAAAGGTGTATATCATCATTCAAACATAATAAGGTAGGTATGAGGGAGGTTCTAAAAAATACACCAACTTTTTTAAGTGTAATTAAAATGGTGTAACAATATAAAGAATATTTCACAAAATTTGTGAATGGAAAAAAAACCTTACTTGACTGTGTGACTTCAAAAGAATGAAGAGGGGATTCATGATAACATGGGGTGCCTTGGGAAATTTATAGAGAGGGGAGAAAATAATAGGTATGTGATCCAAGGATTTATATAGAAGATAAGCGGGAAATTTGGTGGTTTTATATTGGAAATGACAAGGTAATTCTTTAATATTTCACAAACATAGGTTTTTGAATATATATAATTAAATATTCTAAAGCACAAACAATCCCATAGTTTTTACCCTGGGTTTTTTTTAAATAATGGTGGAAATTAAATTATATAATAAATACATGGTCTGAATATATAAAAATATTATCATTTCTTTTTTAGATTTGAGTCACATTTTTAAATAAATGAACATAAAATCATAAAATATGTTATACATTTTGGAGGATTCACTAAGGCATTATAAATTAAGTAAAATAAATCAAAAATCACATTATTCTAAATATAAAACATAAATTAGGTTTAATATACCTTTTATGTTATTTATTACTTCATTATTGGGTAATTATTATGTCACATATAAGACAATATATTTATATATCATTTAATTTTTTCCTAAGAAATTTGATTGTCTTGAAAAATTATAAGAAATTCCCAATTTGATAACTTCGAAGTCCGGATTATAAAAATTATATTTTTTTTATCTAAATTATTTTATAAATATTTGAAATTTCACTTATAAAATTGAAAGTGACATTTATTGATAATTGATGGGCTTCAAAAAAAATAGTTTTCAAAACATAATAAAAAATTATATTTGGCATCTGATCACATTGTCAAGCACATCAAATTAGTTTCTATTTTTCTAGAATTTTTTTAGATTAGAAGAAACCCTAGGTATTCCCTCAACATATTCTTATATCATTAACCTAAAAATAGGGGTTTTATTATGAAAATTAAATGATAATGATATTTGGGAGAACAAGGGGTTGATGAGTAAAGAAGAGAATAGAAAATGAACGAAATTAAAAAATTATAAACGACCAATACTAATTAAACGTGATGAAAACATGGAAGTATCGTGATGTTAATCCCTCATCACTTCAAGAGAAAGTGCATACATCCTTTATTCCCATGTTTTTGAAAACTATATCCAGATTTTTACTGAGTTTTTTCTTTGATAACTTCTATGGTTCAGTCAAATATACAGAATGATTCAACATGCACCGTCGATGATTGGGTGATTTGTATTCAAAATCATAATTGAAACACAAAAGGAAACACGGAAATAACTTGATATGATGTCCAGGTTTGTATGTTTTTTCTTTATTATACCATGATATAAATTTAAATGGCCTTGACAGTTCTTATTTGAGTTAAATTGACCAATATTAACCACACAAACTCTAAAATTGAATAAGTGAAGAAAAATGGATTAATGTTGTGTGAAACATCACATGAAAGGGTACCCCAAAAATGATCATTTGTGTTTGAGTATAAGATACTCGTATATAACTAAATCAAATTAAAATATAAGGTGAATAAAAACAACATAAAACCTAGAATTAAAAATATCATTCAAAATAATACAAACATGAAGCTCGTGATTACATAATGTTCCTCCCTAGGTGATCACAAGATTTTTAGAAATCAGTGGTAGGGGAGGAAGAGGAAGATTTTGATGTAGCACATCTCATATACTCAAGAACATATATGGATTATGGGAATTATAATTTTTGACTCCAAAATGGATGCACCTTTCCCCCCGGTCCATTAACAAAATAGGGTGCCCAAGGTTCCAATTTATAGGTAATGTGGGAAGTGGTTTTGGGAAAAGTGATTTCGAGAATCTATTTGGTCCTTAGTTTTGTCTAGTCATATTTTCTTAAATAACTTTATAAAAACCTAAATAATTGTTTCCTACCACCTTATATACCTCTATGGAAAATTTTGAGTCCATATCTAGTATATAATTAAAGATATTTCCAAAATATAGAGGTACGGTTTTGGCCTTGTGCAGAATCGTTTAGTTGAAATGAATAATTTGTATGCATATCCTAATGGACGAATTTGGATTCTGTTCCATAATATGAAATGAATATCATTATATATTGGTCCATCCCACAATGTTTCCTATAATTTGGATGCATGGTGTAGTATCAATATGCATTTTAGTCCACTACTGTGCTTGGATCCTGTGCAGATTGACCCATTTTTCATTAACATCACCATGGGTCTTCCAAATCATGTCCACCTACAATGTAATTATAAAAAAAATGTAATATTTAATTTTTTAAAAGTTTTAAACACAAAATAATTTAATCAAACAAGTTGTGAAACGTTTTTTTATACTTATAAGTTTCCAAACAACAATATTTTAATAAATTGGTAAAAGGGTGCAATAAAACAGTGAATCATGGTACGATCAAACCCCCACACCTAAACATTTTTACTCCTAGGAATGGTATTATATCCTAACCATTTAATATTCCAAAATAAAACGTGTGAAAACATATAAGATTAATTTTAAATGAAATTCATCATGTCTCATTTATGTATTCAATTTTCTTATCCATTTTCTTTTCTCAAATTCGAATTTGTTCAACATCATTTTTTCACCCATGGAACATGTCACAAACTATCTCACCTAAAAATTTTCCCTCTTCACTCAAGGAATATATGAATGTGGATTTATTCTTTTTTCCTATATTTCATGTTATCTTTACATATTCTTGCCCAGATTAACTTCTCACTACTGGAAGAAACTAGTCTACTACTCAAGAGGACATCCAGCTGGTTATTCTAAGGGACAATGGTAAGTCGAATTTAATGTTTAAAAATATGAGGCGGAATAGAATTGTTTAATCTCATATGCACAAAACATGTCAAAAATTATCAACATTTCACAATGAATGCACTCACTAAACCCCTCACAAAGTGTATCTCCTCCAACTCAATCTTCCCATTATCCATCTCTATGGGTCACAACCAAGTAGTGAATAATAATGAGTAAACATCCTCTTTTCTCAATTATTTTTTCTTTTTTTCAATTTTTATTCAATGTACAGAACTGTATTTTTTTAGTGTATGGATTTTTTTTGGAGATAAAGATGGAAACATATGTAAAATAATGATGTAATATGGATTGTGAACCCACTGTCCATGGAAAATTTTGTAACCCATTATATCAACACAAAACAATGGTTCTCTCAAAATAATTCACATGAAGAAACCCTCCCACCCACACTTGATGAATATAAACATGAATATACACTAACGATGAGTACGTACAAATAAATTGGCTTTTAATGGGGCTTACTAATAAGAATTTATAGTTTCTATGTCTTAAAAAGGAAAATATGTAAAGGTGGCCATAAATAATGGATAATTGTACAAATGGATTTAAAATGAATGATTACCACTGCCTTGAATGTAGCATAATTTATTCATATAGAATTAAATAAAATCAATGCATGTTATTTTTTCTCTAAATGAAACAAGACTCTCAAGAAAGTGATTAAAAGGATTAATATACAGCAAATGGCATGGAATGTCTACCTGGTAAGGGGATGAAATATTGGTTAGTGTTAATAATCCATGAGATTCAAAAATCCATTAAACACATAATATTTATTTGAAAATAAAAATTACAGAAAAATATTCTATATCAACATTCATTTGAAATTTTTTTCCAAAAGTAATTTAATTATTTTTCACAATCGAATCAACCAGGAATAATGATTTTGGATATTCTTTTTAAGATCAATTTATATCTATTAACACAAAATCAAGAAAACAAAATCAAAATTGAAAACACATATTTCATTTCAATTTTTTTATTTCATTTAATCCTAACTATGACATGTCACCCTAGCAGCACATAAATGTTATATTTTCTTCAAAGAAAGTATTTCAAAAATAGACAAGTAAATAAATGAAGGGATAAGGGACAACCTAATAAGTGGTGTCATATGTGGAATTTATTAGTTGGATTTCCTCCATGAGATGTGTTGGAAAATCCTTATATAAGTATTTGAGTCTCTTCCCATTGACATTAATCATATGTCCACTCTTCACATTAAAAACCTGTATAACACCAAAAGGGTAAGCCTTAGTAATAGTATAAGGACCGAGCCATCGAGAACGAAGATTATATGGGTGGATCTTTATCCTACAAATGAACATGAGGATCTTCTAACCACTATTGAACTTCAATTGATGATTTATTCAATCATGTATATCCTTTGTCTTCCCTATATAGATCTAGGAGTTATCATATAAATCACATTGAATTTCTTTCAACTCATGAATCTGTAGCTTCCTACACTCACCAATATCTGAAAGATTCATAATACATTGTTTCACATCCCAATATGCATGGTGTTCTACCTCCACTAGTAGGTAAAAATCCATTCCAAACACAATACTTTATGGTGACATTATGATTGGGGTTTTAAAAGCAGTATGGTTGTTTCTTCTAGAAATGGTGATGAACATGTTTGTTAAAGGTTGAAACTTTCCAATCAGTTTCTAATGGGTTTATTCATTGAACTAGAAACATCCAATGATTCTATATTCATTTGGACCTAATTTCCAAAGGTAGGTGCTCGGTAGTTGTGGACCAATGGGGCTTAAGAATTTGAATTGGTCGAGAGGATGGGAGGTCAGGCTCATCACAACTTTTTATGGGGAATTATTGCCTACTACGGGACACTCTTGTAGTTTATGTTTTGTTCAAGAATTCTTATTAATTCAGAAAGCATGAAAATGAGTATTCTTTTAGATTTGGAAATCAATGATTAATAGAGAATCATATATATGTATTGGAGATTATTAGTCAATGGTAACCTTCAATATATTATATTTAAATCTCTTGGTCACTATGATGACCATACTAGTTTTAAAGCCACTCAGTGGGGCACTCAGTGGGTCACTATGTGGGGCCTACGTATGTATGACGACCCAGGTAAATGAAGACCAAGACATTGGAAAGAATCCCAAGAGTAGGGTCCATAAAGGTATTTGTACTTTATGGATATTTGGAATTTTAACCTGGGACTTACTGCTGAAAAGGAATCCCAAATTAAGATGGACTTATGATTGGGTTTTATTCTTGATATGGAAGCCCAAATTAAAGGAAATTAAGATTGGGGCTTACTCCTGAGAAGGAGGCCCAATGTTAAAGGAAATTATGACTGGGACTTACTTCTGAAAAGGAGGCCCAGGTTAAAGGGGTTTGAGACTTGGGGCTTACTCCTAAGAAGGAGGCCCAGGTTAAAGGAAATTATTACTGGGGATTACTCCTGAGAAGGAGGCCCAAACCAAGATATCTTCACATCTCAAAGGATGATGTTATATAGAATACCCCTAACCATGGTGATATAAAGCATGTAAGTCTCGAGGATTTAGGAGAGGTTCTAACAGAATTCATTTCAGATAAGGAAACCAACAAAGGAACCATGACATAAATGGATTTAAAGAGGGTTTTGAAGGGTATATCTTGAAGAGGAGAGGTGGATTTGAGGAAAAGAGGTGACTAGGAAGGAGGATCACAAGTATTGTTCTGTCATGCAAGTCCTGGTCGAGCAAGTATACTTGCGCGGTGTGATTCACCTTGGGCGGTGAATAATTTTTAGGGTAATACATGGGCAAATTTGAACTCAAGCCCTTATTATCATCTCTAGAGGCTTCCAAAAGGGTGGCGTGCAAGTTCCCTTGAGAGTGAAATGTGGCATGCAAGTGTCTTCATTTCCCGTAAGGGTTGTACACTTAGGCATGCAAGTATTGTTGAGTTCTTACACTTAGGCCTTATTATTTCTCTTTAGAGCCTTCCTTGTAGGTAAAGAATTACCTTAGAAGTTTTCGGAAGACATCAGACAATGACTTGGGGGACAAGAGCTTCAATATGAATTTTGGAAAATTAGTCCTTTAAATGGGGGGCCCACATGGGCTATTTATTGGCCACTAGGAACCTTGGGAGAAAAAAATGAATATGGTGTGCAAGTGACTTGTGAGACCCATATGTTGTGCTTAAGTGACTTGCGTGGGGATGGGAAAACTTGTGCAGCTCTTTCTTAATGGGTTCCTTGTTCATGCCATCGTCTATTTTTTTATGATCATAAAAGGATGAATCTCTTTGTGCTTAAGGTATTCCCCTTTTCCATTTGTTGGACTCTACTACAGAAAGGAGAGTCAACAAAAGTCCCCCTCAAAGTTGGATCCGAAAATGAAAAGTGGATTTGACTCTGAGGATAACGAGAAACCAGGGTTCGGTGGCATACATGATTTAGGCACGCAGGTTGCGGCATGCCGGTTGCGGTGAATAGGGTTGTGGGATCGCCTATATATATGGGTGTCACTTAATGTAAACCATCCTACGTTCAAAGCTTTTGAGCTCTCGTCACACAAATGTGCTCCTTTCCTCGGTCGATCACTATTCTTTGTGTCGCACTTCTCTAGTAAGGATTTTAAAATGCGTGGCAATGCTTGCATGGAAGAACTTGTGCACCGACACTTGTGTGGATGAACATGCACTTCTTAATGCCTTGTCCTTTTTTTTTTGTTTTTCATCACAAATATTTCTAAAAAATATACTTTCTTAAAAGTTAACTATTTGATCTTTGCACAGATTCAATGGATCCCAAAATAATTGAATCAGCTGATGTGTTGGCCAGCAACAGAATAGATGATATGATGAAAATCATCCTCCTTGAATATTATCATATCTGCAATAACAATCTCCCATATTTGGATATGTACTTGAAGAAATATCATGCTAATTTCCCATAGATTCATTTACTTTCCTTTATATGGCCTCCGTCATCTACAACGAGTCAATGTTCCAGAGGAAAAGATTTATGTTACTCATTCCAGGTTTCAAACATACACCAATTACTCTGCTGTAAATGTCTTAGTTTCAGGATCATTTGTCAATGCTGGAACAGTGGAGAAGGCATACAAAATGCATCATAGACCATGTGCTCTAGATTTGATGCCTCACAAGCCTGAGCTGTAGCCGCATTGTTATCCCTCTATTTTCCGAAATTCTCAGATGGATCAATATAAAGGATGGATGAAGAGTTAGGATTTCCATCCTGGAGGAGGTGTGAAGACAACATTGGTGTGGAAATATTGGGTGCTAAAAACTTATGCAAAGTTTGTCGTGGATTTGATGGGAGCTGCAATATATGAAGGTGTCTCGGCTGGGAAGACATACATCTACAAGAATGAAGATTTTGTGCCGGATTTAATCATTGGATGGAGCCCAGAAACCAATTCTTTCCATCTGACTCATGGAGAAGTAGGAAACAGCTTCTGGGATGCCTACCAGATCTCGGGGGCACCAATTCTGGGAGATATGTATGATAAATTCATCTCCCCTAGAAGGTGAGATGGAATGATTTGGAGAAGATTCCGGTTTTGTCTAGAAAATTATTGAAACTTTTCCCACAATATCAAGAATTAAATTTCCACCAAAACTCCTTCTAGAAATTATATTAATCCAAAGGAGTGGATGGATATGTTTTTTATCAAGAATAAGTAGAATGGGACCACCTGTACTCGTCCTACTAACTGCCCTAGATTAGAGAATCGGGGTGCTCTTGGAACATTTTCGCCAACACTGGAAGTTGGAGAGTTTGAAAAGTGGGTTTATGAAGTGGATCGATGAATCCCAGAGAAGACACATTCAGTGGGATTCTTAGCCTTATGGCTCAGTTTTTATCTTCTAGCAGTTAGGGATTCGAAGGGAGGTATCAGGCAAAGGACCTTTGTTGTTGCAGCCATGTTGGCTGAGAGAAAAATGGTTGGGTTGGCCACCCCAGTTTTGGTGAAGATTCACAGGATCTTACTCCATGTATATATGGTTTAGTCACCTTTGAGAATAGTTGGACCATTTCATGTTTTTTGGGGATGGATCGCCACTCAATTCAAGACATACGCTGTACAGAGCATAGTACAGGTTCCTGGATGTTCTTTTAGGCCATCAGTGCAGGCATTTTCCGGAATTTCTCCATTGTCCCTTAATCCTTATGATCTGATGGTGAGGCTGATCATGTTCAAGGAATTTCATTTCCTTCCATATGGAAACCCACCAACCGGATGGTCTGTTGATAATGGAACAACTATCCTGGAATTTTTGTCATATATGCTGGCTTGCAGAGATGGGGTATTGGCCACCAGGATTGACAGAGAGATTATATGCGAGGCCCATGCTCCATATAGATTTTCACTTGAATTCAAGTGTTTTGAGTTGATTGTTTTATCCCCTCTCATACATGTCATATCAGATCAGCATCCAATGGTTTCTCGACATCTATGGTTTCTGACAGCTAGGGAGAAGACCTGGGTAGTGTTTGATCTACGAGTTGCTTGAGTGGTGAGTCAATTGACTACATGGAATGCTAAGAACTGGGTAGCATCATACCTGGCAGGGGTATTGAATCTTCCTGTCTACCAATTGGGTAGTAAAAAGAGAAGTGTCGGGAAAGAAAATATTCATCTTGAAGGTGAATCTTCCTCACCCGAAGCTGATTCACTGGGTTCGTCACCTGATTCTCATGATGGGGATGATGAGGCTCCACATGCTTCAAAACAGCCTTATTCCAGAAATAATCATCCTGCCAGATTGAAGATACCTACCCCATCGAATCAAGGCGAGTTATATCATTGAAGCAATTTAGTATCCATTATTTTGTAGATAAAAAAGTTTCATTTTATTATCCTTTATCTTTTATTGCTGAAGATAGGAAGAAGTTGAAGTCCCAGATTGTAGGGCCTTGCTCACGTCCTTCTAGTGCGCATTCTGAATATTTATGACTAGAGGATGTCTAGACATGATGGAGTTTATATTGTGATACTGAAACCACGTTGATGGAATTATGAAAAGGGATACAAATCCCCAGAGTGGGGGATCACTGGGCTTCTACTGATATCTGCTTAGTGGATAACCCTGATGAAGTGTGGGTTTGCATCAGAGAGCTGGAAATGCTCAAATATTCCACAGATGATTCCATTCCTATCACCAAGTGGGTAAAGGAAATGATGAATCATGGCACCACTGAGGGGATTGGTTCTTTAGTAGATAAGGAGTGGCATGATTACGTGGCTCTGGAAGATGTATGTTTCTTTCCGTATTTTCATTGGAACTATATTTTTTTCAATGCTTTGTTTCTCATGGAAATTAATTTCTTCATCATGCATCTTGTTAAGGAAGGATCTACTGTGGTCCCTTCACTGCGGTATAGCTTGGTGGCACCTCTCCTAGAGCCGCTGAATATCCTCACGTGCTGGGCGAGGTATATCAAGGCCAAGACGCCATGGACGAGGAGTTAAGCATGGATTTTCACTCTCCAATACCTATATTTGGAGGTGACGATGTAAAAACACCCAAAAAGTCCAAGGAGAAAAAGAATAGAAGGAATAAGACCACTACCAAATGATTCTTCATAAGTGGTAAGTTCTTTAGATTGTCATGAATCTTAACTCATGAAAATGTTTCTCAAACTTCTTGGTATTACAGGGTCTTCATTGACTTCCCCTTTGAGGGAGAGGATTGACCCTCCTTTGAGGACAATGGAGGGTGTTGGTGAACAGTCACTAATTCATGCTGACATGGCTACTTCTGAAGAAAAGAAGAGAGAAGAAGAGCCAGCGTCTATTCCCAGTACTTCTCATGTTGCTGCTACAGGGATAGAGTATCCTATTTCTGGTAAATAAACAATACTTTATAGAATGTTTACTGAAAACATCAACTGAATTCAATTTTGTGATGCTTTAGGTTCAACACCTATCCCAGAACATTTGGAGACCACTTCAACTGACTCTGCAATTTTCTTTGAGGAAACTATCTGGGGTCAGAGGTCGTAGGAGGAGGGTCGCCAAGAAGACAGGTCAAATGCTCCCACTAGTGAGAATAACGATGAATCTGCGATATCACTGGTTGAAATGATGAAACATGGTTCTTCTTTGGAAGAAATATTAGATGATGTTAAATTACAATGTGATTTAGAAGATTTTGGATGCCTGTGTTATCTTTTGTCATGTTGAAAACTTTTATTGCATCTTTGACCATGATTGGTTGAAATGTGCAGTTTCATCTGAGCAGTCTCCCGATCTACCATTACCGGAAGGGTTTAGAGACAACCCTATAATTGTAGAGATGTTATCTCAAGTCGAGCTTAACCCATCAGAGCTTCATGAAGCTTTTCATGAAAATCCTTTTGAAGCAAGTAATGATGGGGAGGAGCCTTTTCATGCTACTAATCTACCATTAGGTAAAAGATGATAATATTTGTACTTGTACTTAATTTTCAAGACAGCTAATCAACTATTATTATCCTTTGAAACTAACCAATGATACTAAAGGACTATGCAGGGCCATCAACTTTAGTGGCTTGATCGGAGGTGAATCCTTTGCCTCAATCCCAACGGGACTAAAAAGTAAAGCACCAAGGGTCAGGGGGGAAGGAGCAGAATAGGGCACTTCCTTAAGTGCATTAATCTTGACCAATATTCCCCCATGTGATAGTGATGCTGAATTAGACCAAAAGGTGAAAAAGGCACTCCAATTATCATGTTGCAAGGCATGGAAAAAAATATGGAAGATCATATATGAGGTGACTCTTGAAGAGATTTCTTTGAAGATTCCATGACTGTCATCCTTGTTCGTCATGTTGGGACTCGACGGTATAGGATATCAAGAGATCCCTACTGTCGAGAAACAAGTCATCTTAATACGGGAATAGGAGAAAATGTGCCATCAAGATCTAACCAGAGCAAGGCTTCTCACCAATATTGGTGAATTCGAGGCTACAGTGTCCCGATATGAGGTTGATCATGCTACAAAGATGATGGATCTAAAGCATAAAATCAAAGGTAAAGATGTCCAGGAGATGCACCTTCAGCAATAGATAGATGTCATTACTAAGGAACATGACCGTCATAGCAATTCATTGGATGGATTCCAAAAGGATTGTTTGAAATCCATCGTAGATGCTAAGAAAGAACTCCATCAATCTGAAAAGAGTGAATGATCTTCATGTGGCTGCTGATGAAACTTGAGATGCTATAAATCAAATGAAAAGTTATGTTAAAATTATCTTGTAATTATTTAAAAAGAGAAGATAATCCAATCTGTAGATGTTATTTTAATCATGTGCATTAATGAAAAATACATTTCATCTTCAATTATTTGTACTTGCATTATTTTTCTAACTACATAAAATTTTTACCTAAGACACTGCGCCTAGTAAGAAAAGTTTGATTTTGTCTAGGATTATACAAACAATCCCACAAACTTTTCATCTTTTTGTTGCTCAATATTTTCTAAATCATAAAAAATGTATGTTTAGTGATATGAGACTCAAATTTTGTTCATATTTCCTTTTACGGATTCCCAATTAAATGAGAACCCTGTCTCTTGTTGGCAGTTTAGAGTCATTCATGTCAGAAATAAAAAGGATAATGTTTAAGGTATAATAGCTTTGACCGAATGGATTAAAATTGACACAATTCCTTGATAATTTGTTTGAAATCATATTACCATATTCAAGTATGGGGTAAAACATGTAAACAATGTCTTAAGAAATTTTTAATCTGAGGGATGATATGAAACAAGGGATAAAAGTCATTAGCGGAAATATTTCCAAAGAGTGAAATTACCACTATTTGACAAACACATTAGGGGGTGAATTATGAAGGGCCACCTAAGGGAATTGGCTGCATAGTCAAATAATAGCATCTTTTGGATGACATGTCCATTATGTAGACTATTTATGCAAGGCCGCTTAAGGGCACGTACTGCATGATTAGGAAAAATAATTCCTAGGTATCATACATTTTGTGGCTAGAAGTCAATAAAAGGATTATGGATTTCTGGAAATATATAATGTTAGGATAATGACAAATAAAAAATGGGTATTGTTCACTTCATGAAGGAGATACATAGACTAATGCTGACCATAATCATGTTGTGGCTGGGTCTTGAATTGAGATGCTGGATCTCACTACATATCTCATTAGCCTGAGAATCAAGCCAAACGTAGTTATTGAGATACAGTTTAACATCATGTGGGACGATATTATCGGATATCTTAGTTAAGGTTCGTTGATCTCAGACCAAAATGAGGGAGACACTTTTTGTATTTATTGTAATACCTGATGTAATGAAAGACCAGGGTTTTCATACCACATTCATGTGCTCGTAGGGGGAATTTTTAGCCAAGGTATTGAAAGTGGAGTTTGGGGATAGGCCCAAAGACTTGTGGATGGATTTGAGGGATGCTTGAACATTCCTACATATCCCATAAGGATGGGACTCAAGCCATACAGAGTTCTTGAAATATCCTCTGTAAAAATTTAGTCTGTACATGTGAAGGGTGAAAGGGGAGTTTAGTGAAATGATGGTTAGAACCAATATTAAAGGTTCGGGCATTTCCATGTATGCACGTAGTCCTTGGAATATGACATTATTGGAGATCAATATCAATAATGATTCCTTATCAGGTCAGGGTGTCAAAGACTGTTGTAGTTTATTTTCATACAGGACAAAAGTGTGAATAGTTTAAGGTCATATGCACTGACTGGTGCTACACAGTTTAGCATCATGTAGCCAGGACATATTGTTATGTAGTTTAATTTCTTGCAGTGTGGACAATGGGGGACTGTATAGTTTAACATCATATTGCAAGGATGATACTGATGCATAGTTTTGTGTCATGTAGCAAGGACGAAAGGGACATACATAGTTTAACGTCAAGTAGGAAAATGGTGAAACAATGTGAAAATATTGGTTTCAGGGGGGATTCACAGATCAACATCTTATGAGAGGGAGGTGAACCAATGTGAAGATATTGGTTTTGGGATTTAACCTCAGGAGGTTTCCTACGTACCCAGCCTAGAATGAAAGGATCAATGTCCGCATAGTTCGATTGAGAATTAATTGGTTATCAGGTTGTACATGAAGATAACGACCCAAATATGATGTTGGGACCTATGCATGGGTAGTGGCCCAGAGAGGGTGTTATAGTTGAATCTTACTCTAATCATATGTGATCCATGCTCGATGTGAGAAACAATAGGTAGCAGCAACCCTAACGATGTACATTTTAACGTCATGTAGGACATATTAAGGGATTTTTTTCACTTTTTAAACATCATGTAGGACAAACATGTACATTTTAACATCATATCGGATGTATATGGGACTTTTTATAGTTTAACATCATGCAGGATGAAAAAGTGGGGACACAGTTTAACTGCATGTTGGACGATAGAGGGAGCTATGCAGTTTAATTCCTTGCAGCAAGGCCAATAGGGATCATGCAGTTTAAAGTCATACAATGATGACTAAATGGTGTATTTTTGTTTCAAAAAATACTTCTTCATGAATCTGGAATTGGTTAGAGTTGTAACGAGTTCTCTATCCATTGAGATTAAATAATAAACTCCAATGGATTAGACCCTATGTATTGAGTAAGGCCCTTCCCACATTGGCTCGTGCTTTGGAGGTTTTTTTCCTGGTATCATTCGAGTTCTAAGGACCAATACCAATTCTTATTGAATGAATGAATGATGATGGACTTTTTTTGATATCCCATGCTATTCGATTCTGATATACTTCCATGTGGTGTAGGGTGCAAAATGTTTTTTCATCTAATCGTTCCAATTCATCAAATTGCTTCTATGATTTCTCATCTGTGGATGACTAATCACAAATGGATACTCTGAGCTAAGGTAGTTGAACCTCAATGGGTAATACTACTTCTGTTCCATATATAAATTAATATGGAGCTGATCATGTAGCAGTGTGGGTGGTGGTCCGATAAACCCATAAAGCAAGAAAAAGATTATCAGGCCAAGATTTTTTATCTTTATCCACCATCTTTTTCAGTATGTTTGAAAGAGTCTTATTAGAGCCCTCTATTTGGCCATTGTCCACTGCATGATACTGAGACGAATGGTTGGATTTGATGTTTTATTCTTGATACAAATTTCTCACCTCAGATGAACATAAGTTGGTACCATTTCCCATAAATACAGTATGAGGGATACCAAATCTGGTAATGATGTTAGACTTGACAAAGCTAAAAATTCATTTACAACTATCTTCTTTGATAGGTATTACCTCTTCCCATTTGGAAAAGAATTTATTAGTAGTAAGAATATACATAAACTATTTTTATGAAGCCGGAGGATATTTTCCTACTACATCCATTCCTCATGTGGCAAGTGGACATGAGTATTTAGATACATGAAGAAAATCTAGTGATTGTTGAATGAAGTTGGCCCATAATTGGCATGATTGTCACTTCATAGTGAAATAAACACAGTCTTGCACCATTGAAGGCCATAAGTATCCAATCCTTCGAATTTGACCAGAAATTCTATGTCTGGACTGGTGAGCACAACAAACTCCTACATGAACTTCACTCATGACAACCATTGTCTCTTCACCATCAATACATCTGAAGATAATTCCATAAAAACCTTTCTTGTAGATAATTTTTTGGTGATCTAGGCTATCATAAAGTGTAAAATTAACCACACATCGCTAGACTTTTTCGTTCCCGGATCTATCAGGTGGGAGTGTTCCATTTTGCAGGTATTCCCTGATAGGTGTCATCCATACTGTAGTATGACCATATGGTTCAAAAAATGGGACTAATTTTATTGATTCACTCTGTTCTAATTTGAAAAAAAGGTGAAACTACACGACGGTGGGAAATACTGATGGTTTTTTCCTCCCGATTTGGATCTTCCATGGATGTGGCTACATTAGCTAGTGCATCAGCTTAGGCATTTTGTGATCTCGGGACATTAGAAAATGTCGGTTCCAAAAAAATTCTGCCATTAACTCTCTGACGTAATCATAAAAAGGGATTGAATCTTCCTTTCTGATGGCATAATCCCCATTGATTTGTTTGATTACCAAATATGAATCACCATTTACTTTCAAGTGATTCACCTGTGCCTGAAGCGCCAATTCCAAGCCTATGATGAGAGCTTGATATTCTTCTTCGTTGTTTGTACCACCTTCCAACAATAAGAAGGAATATGGTAGCACTTCATTTTCTGAGGAAATAAGCATGATTCCTAACCCATCATTATTGAATTTAGGATCTTCTATTTTCTTCCCTATTGGACTTCTCGAGGCACCATCAATGTACATTTCCCATGTTTGCAGACTATCTTGAATAGAAAAGACTTCCGCAACTGGAAATTCAATATTTAAAGATGTATCTTATACCGATGGGTTTTCAGTAAGGAAATTGGCCAGAGAATGTCCCTTTATTGCCTTTTGATACGCATAATGGATATCAAACAGCTGCAAAATAATTGCCCACCTTGGAAGATATCCTGTAAGCTTTGGACAACTAAGGATAAATTTCAGCGGGTTATTCATAGATACCAATTGGACCTCATGATGTTGCAAGTAGTGTCTCAATTTTGGAACTACATAGATTAATTCTAGGAAACACTTTTCAATACTTGAATATCGATTTTCTACCTCATGCATAGTCTGACTAAGATAGTAAAGGCTATTTTCATTCCCAATATCATTTTTTTGGGTATGGAAGGCACCCAATGATCGCTCTAAAGCTATCACATAGAGAATAAGTGTCTTCCATAAATATTTGGAATTAATAACAGTGGATTCAAGAAATATTTCTTAAGGGTATAAAATTCCTCTTTGAATTCTTTGGTCCACTAGTAGGTGACTGCCTTCTTCATTAATTTGGTGAAGGGTATACATTCTTCAGCCAAATAGGATATGAGATGCCAAATATAGGCCATGTGTCCTAGAATTTGTCATAATTATTTCAAATTTAGAGGAGGTTACATACCATGGATTGATTTTTCCTTCTCAAGATCAAATTCAACTCCATGATGGCATACAACAAAGCCATGAAATTTTCACGAAGTTTCCCCAAAAGCACATTTCAGGGGGATCATCTTCAAATTGAGTTGTAGTAGTTTGTTGAATATGAACTATAGATCGGCCAAATGATTAGATTGTTGTCTGGATATGACCACCAAATCAGCCACATAAAATTAAACAAATTTCCCTAAAAAGATTTTGAAGATATGGTGCATGGTACATTGATACGTTGCACCCGCATTCTTCAGGAAAAAAGGGCATTACCATATAGAAAGACACACCTTGAGGTGCTATGAAGGATGTAGATTCTTCATCTTCCAGATCCATTCTAATATGATTATACCCATAATATCCATCCATGAAGGAAAGTTCTTCGAAACTAGTTTTTTCATCCATTAAGAGTTCTCTGATCGGAACTGGAAAATCATCCATGGGACAATGCCGGGTATGATCTTTGATGTCAATGTAAACTCTAATTTGTCAATTATTCTTTTTCATAGGGACAATATTAGCTTCCCATTTGGGATATTGAACTTATTTGATGAAGTTATCCCTGATAATCATATTAACATCAACATCAATTTTGGAGGCATAAATGGGTTGTGTTCTTCTTGCATCTTGCTTGAATCCTCGATGTTCTTCTGGAAAACCAAAATGATGAGTGGCAACATCGGGATCAAGACCTGACTTTTCTGTATAATTCAAGAAAATAAATCTCGATTTTACATTAAAAATGAAGTGTAAAGTTCTTGATCTTCAAGTGTTACGGCCCCACTAATTAATGTGGGGTGTGGATATTCTTTTGTACCCAGATTTATTTCTCTGAGTTCATCCACAGTGGGAGAGATACCCTCTTCATATACTGGAGGAGCATCTCTAGGATCTTCCTCTTCTTCATCAATATGTGTTACATACTTTTTTACTACATGAATAGTAAATAAAAAAGCATAACTTCTATGGTCAGGGGAGATGTTAAAATATGAACATCTTGATGATGAGGCTTCCATTTCTGACCCTATTGATGATGAAGGGTCTTTCTGGGGTGATAAAGAGAAGATGATCGATTGAGAGTCGGCCTCATTATTTTCCTCTGGTATTTCTCTAAATTATTCTAATATGGTTGATAAAGTATAGTGTTTTTGGATTTCAGCGGATGAAATGAAGACATCTCCATCTAATATTTAATCATTTCTTTGTGAACCAAAATTTATCCCATGTTGTCTGGATCGATTGTTGTAACTAACCTTATGGATGTTTCCATAGGAGTGTTTGGATTTAGGTCTATCCTGTCAATTTGACTGATAGGTGAAACATAATATACACTCACATGTATGAATGGGTTTACTAGAATCTTTTCTAAACCACAAGGAGCATTAATTTTTATAACCTTCTTTGATGTGGATTTTTCCTTTCCCTCCATGTGATAAAACTCTGCATTAATGTATTGAGATTCACATGTTTTGAATGTGGATTTGTCACCATACAATGTTCCAATTTGACCATTGAGACAATATTTGAGACATTTATGTTATGATGAAGGTATGGCCACATGTTGATGTAGCCACGATCTTCCAAGAAAAATGTTGAAGGTCGTGTCCTGATGAACAACCATGAAATCTGAATTAGATACAAGGTATCCAAACTGAATTCTGAGTGTAATCTCGCCTAGAGGTTCTTGTTAATTCTTATCATATCCTCGCAAAATCAATGTAGAAGGAGATAAATCATATTCGGTGAGGCACAATTGACGAAGTGTATGAATTGAAATGAGATTGACTCCGGAGCCATTATCAATGAAAGCTCGTCGGACGTCTATATCATTGACTTTTTCAGATAGTTACAATGTTCTGATATGTCCATGTATAACTTCATCTTCATCTTCATCTATAAAATATATCATTGCATGGAATTATGCAGGATCGTTCTCTGTATATTAGACTTCAGTCGCAACAATTTCAGTTTCAAATTCTTGAGGACTTGACAAAGCCTCAATAAGTGCGTCTCGAAGATCTTTTGATAGATTCAAGGCATCCAGAATTGATAACACGGCCGGTACTTGGGTCAAATGTTTCTAGACATCATACTATTGGTATAATGGTCTATGTTTCCCATCATGAAAATGTGGTTTTTCAGGTTCCTTGGTATTTGATGCATTGGCAGTAGATGCATCTCGTATCAGGGTAGGAGTTTGAAACAATCCTGGCTTTTATAAATTAGACGGACTAGGTCTATCTATTTTCTGAGAGGAAGAAGGTGTGACCTCTAACCGGTCATCTAAAATAACTGCATTAGGACCGAATCTACCATGTGTGGAAGAACTTTCTTGTTACTTTTGAGCTCGTTGAAGGTCTTTTCCATGGGTTTGTTCCGCATATACAGTTCTAGAAAGGGTAGGATTGAAATAGTGGCTTCTGGAACATCTATGTCATCCCCTATATCCTAATCCTCTATCTCTTCCACTAATTCCTCTGTTAGATACATGGAACATAGGCTCATCATAATCGAAACTATCATTGACATAAGGATCATCTAAATGAATCATGTTACAAAACAAATGATCAATTCTTCATCTGATGAAGAGTCTTCCGGATTATCTGTTTCAGGATGTGCCATTTGGTGGGTTGGTGCCCGTAGTTTTGAATCAGATGGTATAAAGTCTTCCAGAGTCAAAGAAAACGTAGGCTTTGATAGGAGCTCGTCTTCTTCTAACTTCTCTTCTTTCTTCAAATTACACCTCTTTTTGAGGATTTTACTTTTGATGAATGGTGTTTTTCTATGGAATTCAAAGAAGAAGACATAATTGGTTGATTCAATTGTGTTCTTAAAATGGAATGATTTTGGTTGATCATTTTCAAGACCAGCCTATCATCATATTTCTATGTGTTTTCACTTTTGACTTCATGCCACGTGCTATATTCCTCTGGATCAGTAGCAGTAACACATGCTTCCTAGGCTGAAGAAACGTTCAGTTTTACCTTTCCAGAGTCAACCATCCTTTGCAGAAAGTCTTTGAAGACAAAACAAATCCTAAATGGGATACCCCAACATTTGATGAAACATGAAATATTTAGGGAGGCCTTCATATACTTCCTTGTTTGGCCTTTTGGCCCTAGTAAACTGAACCATTTTTTTTCAGGAGCTGAGATGAAGTATCCATAAAATTGTTCATTCTAGAATGAATAAACCTTGTTCTTCTAATCTTAAAATTGATTCCGCCTTTGATCACTTTGATCACCTTGATGAGGAAGCCATTTTTGTTGATGCGCATGAGGTGGAGCCCTTCGATACGATGGAGGTTTTGAAGTTGAGTCATGTACAGGTGCTTGTTTAAGTGTAACTATAATAGTCTCTTCTTTCCCTATTCTCCTTCCTAGAACTGATGGAATTACACATGTTTTAGCCTTAGTCTTTGTAAGAGAGTCTTCTATCTACCGAGCCATCGATGTAAGGCCTAAAATCCCTCCTGTGTATTTCACAGGGATCAACGGTGTGTGTAATTCATAACGCAGATTTTCCACACAGATTGGAAACAATTCTTCTTGAAGGAGTGCTAAATATAAGGAATACGTTAATTCTTTATAGTGAGAAATGGAATCTGAAACTCATTCATTTTACCTTTTCTTACAATTGGTAAGATCAAAAACTGTTTTCTTTTTCAATGTTGAGATAAATTGAAGAAGAAATCATTGACGGAGATATTCCCACCCAGTAATTGATCGAGATTGAAAACTTGTATACTAGATAAAAGAAGGTCCTTGTAATTACTGTACAAAACAACTGAGCTTAACTGCATATTTTTATTGAGGAGTTCCAATCATAATATCACAATGAGAAATTAAATTTGTTATGTGTGGTTGTTGATCTCCCTAACCATTAAAAATTAGGAATGTAGTATTCTAAAAATTTGATTGGGGAGATATTTCATCCACCCATTCAGGGTAAGCTCTCTTTTTTGGTTGAGCTTGTGCATGGTTTCCTTACATAGATTCTAACCGACCTGTTAACGACTCAATGGTTGTCATTAATTTTTGAGAAAAATCTGGTTGGTCTTGGACCTAAGAAGGTGCAATAACTGGAGTCTGGACGGGTGTGGCGACCGGTACTGCCACTGATGGTTGTATTGCTAGTTATTGTCGCATATAACCCATGGGATTGGACCTGTGAGGGTGTACATGTAAAGGGGTATATTCATTATACATACTATTAGCTACAAAAAATTCCCTTGATTGATTAACTCCAGCATTCGTAGGAGGAAGACTAACTTGAAGTAGTTCTTCATTTAACCTCCTTAATTCCTTCCTTTCATCTTCTTGATGTGTGAACCTTTCCATTAATGAGAGTGATTGGAATTATCTAGAGGTAGGGTGGAATGTAACCTTACTTTTACTCTTTTACTTGGCATGTGGGTTTTCAGAGTATGGAAGGGCATTACCAAAAGGAATGTATTTCCCCTGGGCAACCCTCTGTCTTCTTGTACGCACACCTCTTTCATTCATTTCTGTGTGTACATCTCCTTGAACAAGAACTTCTTCATCTGATTCCTCATGGTTAGCCTCATGTTCTGGGGGATTAGTGATAGTGGCATTAATGACATTTATCAATTTATAATGCATTGAAACCCTTCTGTCAATGCTTCTGCGATATTGTCTTCTTCCATGTCCTTGATGATACATTGACTTTTGTTTTTTTGATACCATAGGAACTTATTCATGAACTGTAATTTGGAACGAATCTCCTGATAAGTTGGACATGCATTCCTCTTGTGGATTCTTCCATAATCAAGATAGGACTGTCTTTCACTGAGGAAGAGATTGAGAATTTAAAAATGTCCCCAATCTGGTGGACTGGGGTTGTTCTTGTTTTTTCTGTTCAGCTCCTTGAATCCTATCTGTTGATCCCGAGGGTAGGATTAAAAGAGTCCCCAGTTTGGCAAGCTGAGGAGGCTCTTGAGATGCTACATCTAAAACATTCTTAAAATTTCTCCTGATTTTGTGGACTTTAGTCCGAAAATTGGATGGATGTATCGTCCAAAATCCACTCAAGTCACCTAGCTCAAATGACTGTTGGATTATTTCTGACACTTATGTCACATGATGATGTGCATTACCTATTGATAATCCAGTTTGATATTCTCATTTTATTGATGAAAGAATAGTTCGACAAATTCTTCTTTATATGCCTAACTTTTGGGAAGAACTAGTTGAGTCATGTTCTTTGGAAGGCCTTTGATTACGCACAAAACCAGTTAAATTTGGCCATCCATTAGTAATAACGTTGCATGAGACCACTTTTGGTGGGCTTTTTTTACTAGAGAGAACAGTGAAATGAAATTCTCCATGAACACCCCATCCCCTAATTTGAATACCAGATGGGTCATTGGTAATTAATTAGTGAAACCTTTTCAATGCGCCGAGGAATAAACTATAAAGGCATATCTGCTTCATTTCACCATTCGGGTGTCGGGAAACTGAGCGATATTCCAATTCAATTTAGCGTTGCAACCCTTCTATTATCTTAACATGATTTTGATATTCAACATAAGATAATATTTTCCCTTTTAATTGAGAAAGATTTTTCCATGTGTTGAGAAGAAAATCGTGAATACAATATTCTGTCAATGATTCTAGAATATCATAATGAGATTCATCCAAATGCCAAAACATGACTGGTATTTCTCATTTCTCTAGTTGTTTTCTCTTATTCAGCACTTCCTCTTTTTCATTTGATAAATACTCTTCTACCTGATTGGTACAAAGGTGGTGATTATTTGTTTCTTCATCAAATTCAACATGATTGGTAGAGAATTCATTTTTCAAATTAGAAGATGAATGACTCGGGGGTGGTTCAATGAATGACCTACACCCCAGGCTATTTCTGATTGAGAAAGTATTTCACATGCTAGAGGTAAGGAATCAGATATTACTGGATTCGCATTTTCAAGTGCCTCAAGATAAGTGGTCTTTCTCATTACTGTATTATCCATTGAAGAATTTTATATGCAATGTGAATTACTTCAATAGAGAGGAATTTCACAGATAAATTCATCATCATGGGGAGTACCACCATAGTGGGTTATAACAAAAGGTGAATCATCTTTCTCCCTGGTCTTCTGGCCACACATAGGGTTATCGTGGCTCTCAACTGAAGATGATACTTCAAGATTGACCAAACTTTCATGAGGAAAGCCTTTATGAAGATGTGTCTAATGAAGACCTTCAAAATTATTTTTGATACATCTGGAATCTGGAAATGGGACAGTAGAATCTTGAGTTGCAACAGACCACTGTCTGAGGGATTCAAGAAATCTAGCATTGAGCAAGGCCTTATTACAGATTCGCTCTTGATTTTTAAACATTTCTAAATGGGTGATTTTCTTGTATGCCTTTTTAGTCACTTTGAAAACCACTTGTTGACTAAAGTGGTTATCATGGGCATGTATATGTGCCTCATCAGGTTAAATGGTCAGGTTAGGCTGATTATCTCCATTTAAATTGGGTGTATGTTATCGACTTGATTGTCTGTATGACATGGAGGAGTATGCCCCACAACCCTCCTGGACTAGAATAGAAGTTTCTATCTTCTCCTGAGTGACATGTGGAAGATTCAGTCCACTAATAGGGATAGATTTATGATTCTTTCCGTGTGATGCTGTAGAAGATATTAAAATATTCTGATAGGTATCCAGAATATGGGAAGTCATTTGCTTCTGATTTTTCACCATTATCAGTATGTGCTTCGTGAATTTAGTTGTAGGAATGGGAATATATGTCCATTTCCTATTTGCAGTAGGTGTGTGTTCCTTCCCCTGTCCTCCTTTTCCTATCAGTGAATAATAAGGGTACTCAAGTGTGGGTGCATGAAGATGTGTCTGCCTATTTTTTGTCATTGGAGCTCTCCAATTGACATCTCTGGGTGATACCAAATGAGACTTTTGGTTATCCTGATAATTCACAGGTGTATGTGCCTACGAATTTCTCTAAACCATATATGATTGATGAACTTATTTCAAGACTAGCAGATGAGACTGCTGGCTGAATTGATGAGTGTAAGCAGGTGTATGTTCAGGTTTACAGGTGGTCACCACATTTGATTGGCGGGCTCCTTTGGATGCAGTCAGACAAGCCTGATGACTTGATGATGAATTGTAAATTGGTGAATGTACCTGCCTATAGTACTCAGCCAGAATTTCCTAGTGGGATTGGTGTGTTACTGCCAGACGAGTCTGCTAGGCAGTGAAATCAGGACGGACGGGTGTATATTCCCAATCGTTTCATGTCATCACGGTAGGTTTATGGACTTCTCCAGAGGGGGAAGAGGTAAGAACCTACTCCCTATTGGTTGAATTTCTCCTCTGATGATTCATCTTGTGTGCTCATGTCTGAGGGACCTGATCCGAACATCTGGAGGTCATACCCTCATCATATTGAGGGTGCACTATCACTTGAGTCTGGTGGCGATTGTTGGTGGTATTCTTCAGAAAGGACTCTTGTATTCTTTAATTTAAGCCTTGAGTGACCTCTTCATTCACCTCCCTATAATTTGGGAGGGACTGGTTGTTGTGTTCCAGGGATAATGACCTGAAATAGTTGGAAATGGTGGTTGGCACCACCTTCTTTTTAACCACTGGTCGTCGCTATCCGGACAACTAGGGTGAGTTGTCCACTTGGAGGGCTTGTTGAGCGGCCTCCAATGTCGGGATGGTACCATGTTGATGGTATTCCCTCACCAATGCATTCGATACCCAACTTTGAAGATGTTGGGTATGTGATGTCGTCCTCAGAGTAGATGAGGATCTAGCAGGAGTAGTGGCCAAGGCATTCATAGGTTTGAACATTAAAGAAGCCATTCTATGTTGTAGAGAGATCTTGGAAAAGTGTGACTATTTGATATGGTAGACATAATCAATAAAGGATTGGTCGTACTACATCTTTTGGATGAACACATATGTGTTTTATTGATTTTTTGTCCCTCATATTGAGTTTAATAGGGGCATAACAATACGTAAAACATCATTTAACCTGGTTAAGGATTCACGTAGGGTTCACCATTTTTTTCTTCATGAAATGGGGATGACCTTGTTTGTTTAAGGTTCAATCATTCCAATCGGTTTATAATGGGTTTATTCGTAGAACCGGAAACATCCAATGATTCTATATCAATTTTTACCTACTTTCCATAGGTAGGTGATCATTAGTTTTAGAGCGATGAGGATTAAGAATTTTCATTGGTCGAAAGGATGGGAGGTCAGGGTCATCACACCTTTGTGTGGGGAATTATTTCCTACTCCAGGGCTCTCTTATAGATTTATGTTATTTTCATGAATCCTTATTAATTCACCAACATGAAAATTAGTTTTCCTTTAGATTTGGAAATCAATGATTGACAGAGAATCATCTATATGTATTAGAGATTCATAGTCAATGGTATTCTTCAATATATTATATAGAAATATCTTGGTCACTATGATGACCATACTGGTTTTAAATCCACTCAGTGGGGAATGTGAAGTTTATTGTTGTTCAGGAAGACACAGATTATTTCAAAGTTGGGATCGTACCCGCAGATGGGATACCTACGTATCCTTGTTAAAAAGGAATCAGATCCCACGTATTTCGATAATAAGGATATAGATTCGCGTCATGTGGGATGAAAAAGAATTAATAAAAGATGGCCTTTAACCTTATAAATTCTTCCTATGTACTCTACATTTAAGGCATAGAACAAAGTCCACGTAGTTCGGGGAATGAAATATGGGGTTTATACATAGTTAATGACGCAAAAAATGATTTTTTGATTACTTTAACACTCTAAACCCATGTGATTCAAACTTGGTGTGAGAAACAAGAGGTATCAGTAAAAATGATAATGGTTCCATGAAAGATGCAGTCATGAGAAATGATGTGGGGATTATGTATGTATGATAGCCTAAGTAAATGAAGACCGGGTCATAGGAAAGAATCCCAAGAGCTATGTCCATAAAGGTATTTGTACTTTATAGAGATTTGGAATTTTAACCCAGGACTTACTCTTGAAAAGGAAGTGCAAATTAAGAGGGACTTGTGATTGGGTTTTATTCCTGATAAGGAATCCCAAATTAAAAGAAATTAATATTTTGTCATAGTCATAAGAAGGAGGTCCAATGTTGAAGGAAATTAAGACTAGGTCATTCTCTTGAGAATGAGGCCTAGGTTAATGGGGCTTGAGACTTGGGGCTTACTCCTAAAAAGGAGGCACGGGTTAAAGGAAATTTTGACTGGGGTTACTCTGGAGAAGAGTCCATGGTTAAAGGGGCTTGAGACTTAGACCATACTCCTGAGAAGGTGGCCCAAACCCAGAGATGTTCTCATCTCAAAGGATGAGGTTATATAGGAAACCCCAAACTGGGGTGACATAATGCTAGTAGGTCACAATTTTATAAGAGAGGATCTCATAGAATTCATTTCAGATAAGGAAACCAGCGAGGGATCCATGCCATAAATGGCATTGAAGAGGGTTTTGAATGCTATATCATGAAGAGGAGAGATGGATTTGGGGAAAGGAGGTGAATAGGAAGGAGGCGCGCAAGTATTGTTCTGGAATGCAAGTCCTGGTCACGCAGGTATACCTGTATGACATAAGTCACCTTGGGTGATGAATAATATGCAGGGTAATAATTGGGCGACTTTGAACTCAAGCCCTTAGTATCGTCCCTAGAGGCTTCCAAAATGGTGGCACGCAAGTTCCCTTGGGAGGGAAAGGTAGCGCGCAAGTGTATTCATTTCCCATAAGGGGTGGACATTTAGGCATGCATGTATTGATGATTTCTAATACTTAGGCCTTGTTATTCCTCATTAGATATTCGCATTTCTATGTAAATAAATACCATAAAAGTGTTCGGAAGACGTCAGACAAAGAATTGGGTGACCAGAGCTTGAATATGATTTTTTGAAAATTCGTCCTTTAAATGGTGGTCTGACAGGGGCCATTTATAGGCCACTAGGAACCTTGGGCGAAAAAATGAATAGGGCACACAAGTGACTTGCGTGACCGATATGTGGCGTGCAAGTGACATTCACATCGAGAAGAAAACTAGCGCGGCTCCTTCTAAATGGGTTCCTTGTTCATTCCTTTGTCAATATTTTTATGTTCTTCAAAGGATGACTCTCTTTGTGCTTAAGGTATTCCACATTTCTATTCATTGGACACTGTGATGAAAATATGCATCAACAATGGTACGCTCAAAGTTCATTATCCAAGAACAAACTCTAATATTTATTTTGGGTTGTATCGTTTTTTCCGAGATTCTATTAACGTCACGATTTGAGATTTTTTCTTGTCCTTTACTTTGGTGTGATTAGAAGTAGTGAATTTATGATCAAACACATACTTACGAAGAAAAATTTTCATGTTCTAATTGCAAAAAAGTGAACCTTGATCACTAATGATTAATCTCGACAAACCCAACCTAATAAAGATTTGTGACCATAAAAAATCTAGAGTAACTCAAGATCCATTAGTCCCAGTAGCTTTTTCTTCCACCCATTTAGATACACAGTAAATAGATAACAATATGTATGTCTTTCAAATTGAATTTAGAAAAGGCCCCACGAAATCAATGCCCCATGCATTAGTGTTTTCATATAATAACAAGGGATTTTGGGTAATTTCATTCCACATGGAGATATTCTCTGTGAATTGCTAATTAAATCATGACTTGAAAAATATATGGTCATCCATATAAAATGATAGCCAATAAATCCCTCAGTTAAGGACATTTAGATCTGTATGTTGAGAGCCAATGTGACCCACACAAATTGATGTGTGGAAGAAGGTGAAAATTAAGAACTCATGGTCAGGGACACAATGATAAACACCTTGTCCACTACAAATTATCCACATGTATGGGTCATCCATAATGTACCATCTAGAATCAGGATTAAGTATCTAGTATTAGGATGTTCTGAAATAATGGGTACCCTATATTTTGTTTGAAATACAAAAATTTACACATATTATAGGGTAAGGTCCACAGTATCACAAAGGTTCGCATGAGGGAAGAATTCTCCAATGGGGAGGGGTGAGTCATCATGATGGTCAAATGGTGGGGAAATCCTTCTAATGTGGTCAGCTAAAAAAGTTTCCACTCCACTCTTATCTCTAATCTCAAGGTCATGCTCCTAGAGGATGAGCATCCACTGAATGAGGTTGTGATAAGCTTCGGTTTTTAAGGGAAAATAAAGGGTGACATGATCATAAAAGACAATGATTTATACCCAATAAGATATGAACAGATATTTTTAGGAAAACACAATAGATAGAAGTTCTTTTTCAATTTTTGTGTTGTTTTACTGGGTCGGTCAAGGGTACATTAGGAATACACAATTAAATGAGTATCCTTCTCAACCCCTTTTGATAAAACTACACAAACTGCAAAGTTAGAGGCATCGCACATAACATCAAAATAGAGATCACACCATGTTTGTTGGATGAAGGGAGGTGATGTGAGACTCCTTTATAGTGAATTGAATCCATCGTCACAATTTTTGTGAAACACAAACTCAGAGAATTTTTCTATCAATTAGGACAAGGGAAGTCTGATCATACTGTATTCTTTAATGAATCAGAAGTAAAAACTATCATGACCTATGAAATATCACAACTCATGTACAAATATGGTATTTTGAAGCAATAAAAATAATTCAATTTCATATTTATCCACTTTAATTCCCTATTTTGGAATAAAATTCCCAATAACTATCCCACATTAAACCATGAAATGTCCTTTATCATAATTTAATAAAATATCCTTTTCAATGTAATGGTGGAGGATAGAACCTAGGTGTTATAAAAAGTCACCAAAGGTTTTTCCATCAATGGTAAAAATAATCCAAAAAACATCCATGGAATTCTCAAGGTACTTTGAAAAAATACTCAACATACAATACTGAAAAGTACAGAGAGCATTACAATGACCAAAAGGAATCATTTTGTATTAAAATTCTATAAATGGACTGGTAAATGTTGTCTTTTCTTGATCTTTAGAGAGTATACGAATTTGAAAATAACCCGAATATCCATTAAGGAAAAATTAATGGGACTTACCAGCCAATCGTTCTAACATTTGGTCAATGAAAGGTAGATGAATGTGGTCCTTCCACGTGGCTTGACTCAATATACGGTAGTCAATATAGACTTTAACTATTTTTCACACTTCTAGGAACCAATTCATTACATTCATTTAACACAACTGCTATTCCAATTCTTTATGCTCAATTTTCACTAGGCTAACCCATTTACTATCAGATATAGGATAAATTATCCCCACATCTTTTAATTTAATTACATTCAATTTTACCACTTCTAGGAGAGTTGTATTTAACCGACATTGAGACTGTATTAAGGTTTTATCCACATCCACCAAAATTATTTGGTTCATACAAAAATATTGGATAATCATTGAAATATCATCCAATGTCCATACTATATCATTTTATAACTCTCTCAAAAGTTTGAGTAGTTTTGATTCCTATTGTGGAGAGAGGTTATTGGAAATATTGACTGTAATGACCCAAACATTCTTTAATTTAAATTCTTCATGATCTAATTAAATGTTTATTATGGTGATATAAAATGTGAATTTAATTGGTTTAAGGATTATTTATTTTAAAATACTTTTATGAATTTTAAACATTTCTAATACAATCATTTAATAGTGATCACATGATTAGTATAAATACAGGGCTTTAAGACACCGAATTTACTCAGACAAAGGAAGCGATGGCCTCATTCGGTATACTTGACCTATACGAAGCCCATTTTTCGAAGCCTGAAAATGAGGTGGTGACATTGCGATTCTTTCTTGACCAAGACCAAGTCTAGCTTCAACACATTAATCTTGAGCGGAATTGACTACTGGAGAATTGGAAGTTAATAGAGATTACAACCTGAGCGATGTTATCTAAGCCACCCAAATAGTCTGTTACCATCATTAACCATACACATAGGTCTTATAAGAGTGTTATAAGGGGTTATTTAACAAGACACTATCACTATTAATTTGTACATTATTTTTCTATAAAGAATGTGTATTCATTTTATTACTGTTACTTTGTAAATTGTTTTTAAAGCACAAATAGTATTTTCAGTTAATATTCAACTAAGAAATTTATTTTGATGAATTAATGGATTTTTTAATTAAATAATATTTTAATAAAATTTTATTATAATTTAATTTCTATTTATTTAATATAAATTATCATATTTTTTTATGAATGAAATTGTAATTTTTATTAAGGTTTGAATGTTCTTTTGGTCAAAACCCATGTATTTTTGGTAAATATCGGTTATTATTTTAAAAGTAAAAATTCACATATTTATAAAATTATTTAGATAAAATGAATATTATTTTTGGAATCAGGATGTCAAAATTATCCAATGGTGAATTTTCTATAATTTTCTATGATAATTGAATTTTTGGGTAAAAATATAATACCGTTTAAATATATAATGTGTTTTATGACATCAAAATGAACCAATAGTGATGTAATAAAATAATATAAACATTATGTTTGGCAAATATATGTTTTACAATTAAAATAATGTGATTTTGGGTTTTTTTTATTTATTTTACAATTCTTTAGTGGACCATTCAAGGATTATAATTTTTTTTTGTCATTTTAAATTTATTTCTGTGAGAGTGTGACTCACCTCCACAAAAGAAACCAATTTATTTTAAAAAGTTTGACCATTGGCCATATAAAATACTTCTGTCCACTCCCCTTTGGAAAAATCCATGGGAGAAAACAACGAGTGGGTTTGTGGTTTTGATTTGTTTAATTTGAGGTGTCCCAATCTGAAATAATAAAGAATTCACATTCCTTTCCAATATAAACCCAACCAATATCTCAATTCCTCTTCACTAAAAGGATTTGGAGTTCGACCAAACCCTGCCCACATCTCTCTATAATACTCCCACGATTCCCCAATCTCCCATGAAGCCTCCCCCAAGCCTCTCCCAAGCCTTTGGGATCACACTTCCAAGTAAGGGGTTTGTTCAATTCTTATTATTTTAATGTTATTTAAGTTTTTATGCTCGTTGTATTCAGTTAAAAATGTTGGGGTATGACTTAGAACCTCATCCATACTGTCCTATTTATTTTTTCATGATGGGAGACCCCTTTCTCTCTCATTAATTCCTCCCATGTACACCTGTTACCATGCCAAAATTTGTTTAGGGATTTCTCTCTCCTCTTTTACATCCAAGTAATTCATTTGTATAATGCATATAAATTCCATTACATTTGTTTGGGAATGTATCTATATAACCCCTTACTTTCTATTTAAGGTATATATTATGGGACACCACTTTCTCTTCCATCATCCATTTTCATGAATCCTTATGTCACACCGTGATGCTGCCGAAATTGCACTGCGTTTTTCCAATCCAAGATCATTGTGTTGTGAATACCATACCCAAATCTCTATCAAGGGTATTCAACATTAAACACAAACACATATTTAATGGTACATTAATGAATTTATTCCACATTAAATAATGTTGTAATAACTTATGATGATGATTGATTCCATTATCTATGTGGTTCACTTATGCATGAAATGACATGTTTAAGAAGGGTTTGCCTTGATAGTGCTCCAATGCATTGGGTAAAGTTTTATATCATGATACATCATGTGAAATGAGTGTTGACTCATTATAATTCATGTTCAAATAGTATTTACTAATTCTTCATGTGAAATGAGTGTTTACTCATTCTCAATGTGCAACGAGCCTTGGCTCAATCTAATTCCATGTTAAGTGTTGTTGCCACATTTCTATGATATTATTATCATGATTTATCAAGCCTTTATGGTCATGTTCCTCTTGTGCTCCATTGATATGCCTAATGTCTAACATGTTTTATATTCCTCATTTTTTTCATTTTAATTCCCTTACTTGGATTTATATCTCACCATTTTCTTATGCATGTCCTCCTTTTATCCCATGCAATGATAAGTACGAGGGAATGTAGTGGTCACATAAAGTATTTTTTCAATAAAGATGTTGTATTTCATGCTTTAAGTTGTTATGTAATGATACTAATCCTCGAAGGCACTATCACTCTCGATCATCCATGTTGTATCAAGTGAAAAGTTTATGTAATAAATCATTTTTATGATTGTAATAAAAGCAGGGTTGATATAGTTTGTATTAGAGGATAGGTTTATTTATTTTGGGGATTAGGATTAGAAAACCCTAATGAATACATAGAGACGAGAATAAGTATAATAATAACATCCATAAGTATTATTGAGTATTGAGTAAGTGGTTTATCATGAAAATACATCCCTATCTTGATACGAGTAGGTAGAGGTGGATCTGCTACAGATTTATCCTAAGAATAAAACCAAAAAACACCACATTGAGCTATAATCAAATGGGAACTGGTGCACGAAAATGGGCCTTGCTTTATTCTTGTTTACAACACTCCAATGGGTTATTCTTTGTTAAATTCACAAGATTAGTATGAACCCTTATTAACGGAATTAAAAAAAATTCCCCTATGAATATATATTAGAAAGTGGATCATGAATAGAATAGATTGAACCCTATGGATTCATAAGTTAAGGGAATAAATGTTATTTATAAGTCATCAGTTTTGTCTTTGGATTAACCTTTATGTGTTATCTGTAACATTATTTTAATTCCAACCATTGAATTATAACAGGAGGACTCGGGCTAACAACTGATGTGAAGATCAATGTGATGAATGTGCTATTGAGATTCCCAATCTGATGGGAGTGGGAATCACAAATGTTGTCACACCTCTCTCTCAGTTGACTCAATATTTGAATAGTTATGTGGGCCAAGTGAAAATTTCAACCCCACTAAGCAAGAACAGGTTGCTATCGAGAGCTTCATGAGACAAAGGACTCCCACTTTTAATGGATCATCAAATCCCTCAATCACCAAACAATGGATCAACGCCATTGAATAGATCGCCTCCATGTCTTAATGTTATGAATAAGAGAAGGTTATCAAAACTTCTTATTGTATGGAGTGTGAAGCTGATCAATGGTGGACATTGATCAAAAATATGATGCATGTGGAGGGGATCGAGGCATTGGATTGGAAGGATTTCCAGAATATGTTTTTTGATAAATATTTTTTGCGCATCATTTAGAATAAGATGGAAAGGGACTTACTTTTCCTCAAGAAAAATGATGAAAAATCTGTCGGATCATATGATACATGCTTCACAAGTCTTTCACGATACACCTCTCGCTTTGTCGTTGCCCCAAAATGCAAGGATGACTGATTCTTTGGTGGGATGAAACCTAGCTTATGGAAAGCACTACTGATATATGACTTTGATAGCTGTGATGAAATTATCCAATGTTCCCTCAAGGTAAAAATGGAGATTGGATAATCTTAGGGGTATCATGGGGATAAGAATAGTAAGGTGGACTTCAATGCTGGAGGTCTGATGGATAAATCCAACGGTGCTAGGAAGATCTAGAACCCCACTAGCCAAAGGTGTGGAATGAAGCACCATGAAAATTGTACGAAGGGGAAAGAGAAATGATTTAGGTGTGGAATAGAAGGGAACATATCTTTTAAATACCGATAATAAAAACATGTAGCTACAATAGAGGAGAGGAACACTCTATTCAAACCTCAATGCATTGTTCATTGCTACAACTGCAAAGAACCTGGGCATCTTGCATATCAGTTCTCTAAGCCAAGTGTTCTCAGAGGAAACCAACAACCTATAAGGGTAAAAGGGAGAGATTTTCCCATCACTACTACCGAAGTGAACCCTGAAAATGAATTTCTAACAAGTACACTAGTTATTCAATAAAAATTAGCAAACATACATTTTGATTCAGGTTCTACACATTCATTTACATCCCAAAAGTTTAGTAAAACCATCCCAGCACCACCACAAATAATGGAAGTAAAGATGTCGGTGAGTATAGAAAATGGGGAAATCATTGCATCCTAGGAATATAACTCCCCCCCTATCATAATATATGGATTTAATTTCCCAACGAACCTAGTAATACTACCTTTGGGGGAATTTTATGCTATTCTTAGAATGTATTGGCTTTCCTTATATAGATCCAACATAAATTTCATTGAGGGTAAATCACTTTCCATGGGAGAATCAACACCGGGTTTTATTCAAGTGGATGGATAAAGATTTATCTTTTTTAGGACCATCATCTCATGCATGGATATTGCTGCACTATGAGCATGCATATCTGGATCAGATTATTGAGTCTAAGGAGGAAACTATTCTCGAAGACATGCCTATTGTGAGGAAATTAGCTAAAGTGCATCCCAAGGAAGTTCCCAATATTTCTCCTAGAAGAGATGTTGAATTCTCAACTAATTTTATTCCTGTGGTGTTTCCAATATTCAAGACAACATAAGGAATGACTGTTGTAGAGCTTGAGGAGTTGAAGAAAAAACTATAGGATAAGCTAGATAAATGTTGTATACGCACATGTTCTTCACCTTGGGGTGCACCAGTCCTCTTTATGAAAAAGAATGATGGGTCAGTGCACCTTTTCATTGAGTATTGTGAGCTTAACAAAATCACAACAAGGAAGAAGTATCCTCTCCCACGAATCAATGACTTGTTCGATCAGCTGCGTGGAGCACAATAATTTGACAATGTGGATTTGCGTTTGAGATATTATCAAGTACGGGTGAAGAATGATGACATCTCCGTGACTGCTTCTTGTACAATATACGAGCACTATAAATTCATAGTAATTCCTTTAGGACTCACTAATTATCTAGAAATCTTTAGGGACATGATGAATATAGTCTTTAGAGATTATATTTAAAAAAAAATTAGTCTTTATAGATGATATTCAGATATACTCCAAAACCAAGGAGGCTAATGAGGAGCATCTATGAACTGTACTAGATACCTTGCGGAAGGAAAATCTCTATGCAAAGAAAAGAAAGTGCGAGTTATCATTGAAATATGTCTCATTATTAGGCCATATCATCACAAGCAATGGGATACCTACAGATACCTCTGAATTAGATTCAATTGAGGTGTGGCCTAGGATAACATCCTTAAAGTATCTTCTTGAGGTTAATTTGATTTTATCGATGACTTATGAAAAATTTCTCACAATTTTCTTACCCTCTTGCCAAGATAAATCAGAAGGGAGTAAAGTTTTCATAGAGTGAAGAATGTGAAGAATGATTCAAGGAGTTAAAAAATAGTCTTATCACTGTTCTCGTCCTCACTTTACCCACAAGTAGAGAACCTTTTTTGGTATTCTGTTATTCTTTGAAGAAGGGCATGGGCTGTGTGTTCATGCAAAATGACAAAGTCATTTCCAATGATTCAATGTAATTTAAAGTTCATGAGCATAATTATCCAACAAATTATTTGGATTTGGCTGTAGTGATATTCACATTAAAAATTTGGTGGTATTATCTCTTTGGGTAGAATTATGAAATATATGGAGACCACAAAATCCTCAGGTATATATTCACACAGAAAGATTTGAACATGTTCCAATGAACATGGTTAGAGCTGATCAATGACTATGACTACTCAATCCATTACCACCATGGGAAAGAGAACAAGGTGTTATATGCTCTACGTAGAAAGGACCCAATGTTTCTATCATTGATTAGAATTTAGAATGATCCAATCATCTTAGACATGATGAAGATGAAAAAGGTAATCACAAAGAAGAGAACGTCATTAATCCTTTCAAAAATGATTACTCAACCGTCTCTTTTGGAAAGGTTAAAGGATGATCCAAATGATTATGTCGGAATTTAGAAAAATGTGGAAGCTATCAGAAAAAGGAAATCCAAAGATTTAAATGGTAATAAATATGGAATTTTGAGATTTGGGAAAATACTATGACTTCTGTCAAGTCCAGTGTTGAAGAAGGAACTTTTGGATGATGGATGTAGTTCAAATTCATCTCTTCACCCAAGAAACAAAAATATGTATCAAGATCTCTGGGAGAATTATTGGTCCCATAATATGAAGATGGAGATCGATGAGTATACATCAAAGTGCCTGGTGTTTCTACAAGTGAAGTAAGAGATAAAGAAGTCTTAGGGGATGATTCAACCACTGCCCATACCACCATGGAAATGGGATAACATCACTATGGACTTTTTCACCAGACTTATGAAGTCATATAAATGCAATAATGAATTCTAGGTAGTTGTGGATCGTTTTACATAGTCTGCAAAATTTATTGCATTTTGGGATTATTTCTCATTGAATATACTGAAACAAATATATATTAGGGAAGTTCTAAGGCTACATGGAGTAAAACTATCTACTATATCTGACTGAGATCCAAGATTCACCTCAATGTTTCGAAAGAGTCTTCAACAAGCTCTGGATACAAAAATGTACTTCAGTACGGCTTATCATCCTAAAAGTGAAATCCAATCTGATAAATCTTTTCAAACACCGGAGGATATGTTATGATCATTTTATTCAGACATGAAAGGATGGTGGTACCAATATCTTCCACTGGTGGAATTCTCCACCAATAAAAGTTTCCACTAGAGCATCCGGATGGCACCTTATAAAGACCTATAATAGAAGAGGTGTAGAACACCGACATGTTGGGTTGAAGTCGTAGAATGTATGCTTCTAGGACCAAAATGGTTGAAGGAATGGTGGAGAATGTGAAAACCATTTAGTTTCATATCAAGGCAGCCTAGAGTCGACAGAAGAGTTATGCAGATAATTACGGATGAGACATTGATTTTAAAGTTGGATCTATCGTATTTCTACGTATATCTCCATGGAATATGTTCATGAGGTTTTGAAAGAAAGGGAAGTTAAGCCCTTAGTACATCAGCCCCTTCGAGATTCTTGATCATGTTGTGGCATTGGCATATCGACTGGAACTTACACCTACCATGGCCAAAGTACAAGATGAGTTTCATGTATCTCTTTTGAGGAAGTACGTACCAGACCCTCCACAGGTACTCTCTTCAGAGGTACTATAGCTAGAGGATGATATTTCTTACACGGAGAAACCAATGAAGATATTATATTGTAGAAAAAAATTATATGAAATAAGACAATTCCTCTCATTAAGGTGTTCTGGAGAAACCACAAGTTTGAAGAAGCGAAATAGGAATCAGAGGAATTATTGAAGCAGATTTACCCGCATTTGTTTTAGAGTGGGAAAAAGAATTTTTGAGGTCGAAATTTGTTAAGGGGGGAAGACTGTAATGACCCAAACTATCATTAATGGAAATTCCTCTTGATCTAATTAAATGTTTTCTATGGTTATATAAAATGTGTCTATCACTGGTTTTATGTTTCTGGATTTTAATATACCATTATGAATTGTTACTGTTGATAATATTGTTCTTGAACAGTGTTCACAAGATTTGTATAAATATAGGGCTTTAACAAATCCAATTTACTTAGAAAAAGGAAGTGAAGACCTCATCCAGTAGACATTCCCCATACAAAGCCCATTTTTTGGACCTCAGAAAGGAGGTGGTGTCATTGGGCTTCACTCTTGACCCAGTCCAATCTGAGCTTGAACACGTTAATCTTGAGAGGAACTGACTATGGGAGAAGTGTAAGTCAATAGAGATTACCCCCCGAGCGATGTTATCTGAGCCACCCCAAGAGTCTTTCACCATCACACACCATACCCTTCGGTCGTATGTAGGTGTTATTAGGGGTTATGTAACAAGACCGTATCACTATGACTATGTACATTATTTTTTGTATAAAGAATCTGAATTTATTTAATTATTATTACATTTTAAATAGTTTTAAAAGCACAAAATGTTTTTTTAGTTAATATTCAACTAAGAAATCTATTTTGATGAAGTAATGGATTTTTGAATTAAATAATATTTTAATAAAAATTATTATAATTAAATTAATTTTTATAAAATATATATTATCATATAATTTTATGAATGAAATTATAATTTTTAATAAGGTTTGAAAGTTGTTTTTGTCAAAATCAAGGAATTTTTGGTAAATGTCGGTTTTTATTTTAAAAGTAAAATTCAAATATTTATAAAATTATTTTGATAAAATGAATATTATTTTTGGAATCATGATGTCAAATTATCCAATGGTGAATCTTTCATACTTTTCTGAGACAATCAATGTTTAAGGTAAAAATTAAATACCGTTTAAATATATAATGTGTTTTGTGACATCATAATGACCCAATAGTGATTTAATAAAATAATATATACATTATGTGTGGAAAATATATGTTATAACAATAAAATAATTTATTTTGGGTTTTTTATTTAATTTACAAATCTTTAGTGGACCCTTTAAGGATTATAAAACATTTTGCCTTTCTAAATTGTTTTCCTTGAGAGTGTGACTCACCTCCACATAAGCATACTGATTATTTTAAAAAGATTGACCATTGGAATTATAATATATTGTATTACACTGCCCATTGGAAAAAACTAGGAGAAAAAAGCATGGGCTGGTTTGTGGTTTTGATTACTTTAATGTGAGGTGTCCCAATCCTAAATAATAAAGAATTCCATGTCCTTTCCTATATAAACTCACACAAGATCCCACTTCCTCTTTACTCAAAACCTTTATAGTTCTACCAACCCCTACCCTCCTCTCTTAAGAATCCTTGAAAGGTGCGCCAAGTTCCCTAAAAGCTTCTCTCAAACCTCTCCCAAGCCTTTGGGATCAGACATCCAAGTAAGTGATTTCTTCATTTCTCATTTTATCCTAATTTTCTTTAAGTTGTTATGCACTTTTTTCAATTACAAATTATGGGGTATGATTTTTCACCTCCACCGTACTATCCTTTTTTTATTAGGATGATGGGAGACCCCTTTCTCTCTCATTAATTCCTCCAATGTACACCTGTTGCCTTGCTGATATTCTTTGAGGGATTTCACTCTCCTCTTTTACACCCAAGTAATTATTTTGTAGTATGAATCTAAATTACATTAAATTTTTTGGGACATGTACATATATGTCCCATTACAGTCCATTTCTTGTATATATGATGATATGCCCTTTTTTCTCTAATCAACCATTTTCATGAATCCTTATGTCACTCCGTTATGAGGTCGAAATGGTGCTGCGTTTTTCCAAGCCAAGATCATTGTGTAGTGAATACCATACCGAGGTCTCTATCAAGTGTATTCACCTCTATAAACATATACATATTGAGAGGTACATTAGTGTATTTTTTCCACATTACATAATGGTGGAATAACTTATGATGTTGATTGATTAAATGATCCATGTAGCACACTTATGCATGAAATGAAATTTTTAAGAAGGGTGTGCGTTGATAGCGCTCAAATGCATTGGGTAATGTATTGTATCATGATATGTCATGGGCAAGTGGTGTTGACCCATGATAATTCAAGTGAAATGAGTTTTTACATGTGTTTCATTTGAAATTAGTTTTTACTCATGCTCCACGTGCAATGACCCTTGGCACATACTAATTCCATGTTTTGTGATGTTGACACATTTCCATGTTATGATTATCATGTTTTATCATGACTTTATGTTCATGTTTCTCTTGTGCTTCATTGATTTGTCTAATTTCTAACATGTATTGTATTCCTTATTTTATTCCATGTTTATTCCTTTACTAGGCTTTATAGATCACCCTTTTCTTATGCATTTCTTCAGGTTATCCCATGCAATGCTAAGTATGAGGGAATGTAGTGGCCATATAATGGAATTTTTCAATAAAGATGTTGTATTTCATGTTTCAAGTTGTTATATAATGATCCTAAGCCCCAAAGACACTATACCTCTCAATCATTAATGTTTTATAAAGTGATAAGTTTATGTAATAAATCATCCTTACGTTTGTAATAAAAGTAGGGTTGTTATAGTGATGGCCAATTGGTCAATACCCCCATGATACATATATTTTAAATTTGAAGAAAGTGTTTTATGTTCCAACAACGGGGGTTTTTGGATTGAGGGAGGGTATCTAGGGGGAGTGAGGTCTAGGAAAATGTCTATCTGCACATGTTTATTCTCTATGGATAGAGAATCTATTGAAATGATATTTTCAAAATAAAATATGGTCATTGGTAACTTAGATTGAGCACAATAATCAATTAAATAACAAAATTTAAAATTTTCAGAACCCACACAAAAATCAAAAAATGAATCAAACTGAAATCATACAACGGTGAAGAAGATGAAAATGAAATAGAGAATGGTTTGAGGATGGAATTTTGTGTGTGTGATTCATTTGATAGAACATCCATTGAAAAGATATGAATAGTGGAGTGCTCTTCAATAGGGTGTTTCAATGCCTCATGGATATTGAAACTTACCATTTATCCACCAAACTCGATGGACAGTGTACCATTGTGAATGATGATGATCATCTTTGAAATTTTCAGGAATGTACTCCCATGCATGAGAGGGGTATGTCCTTAGTTTAGGTATCCTGCATCTCAATAATATAGAATTCCACAGGGAATATGGGATTCTTCACTTTTACTGGGACATCATCGACCACTCTTGATGGGTACATTGTGCTCTCGTTGGAAGGTTTCACTACGATTCCTATCTGTTGAATCTCTCTAAAATTCAAGGAAGTGTACACAGAGTAAGGCATTTCATTAATTAAAGCACCAATATATAGCATATCATATGAAAAGAATGTCTCCACAATGGTTCATGGTTTTGTAAAACTTCCTCGATCCTAGCACATGGTTGACATTGCTATTTGAATCAAGTCTGAGACATTCCATCCCATGTTGACTCTCTCATTACCCTTCTATCTCCTTCTATGGGTGAAAATATCTTTAAGAAATTTTTTATAATGAGGAATTTGTTTAACTACATCCAACAAAGGATTGTTAACTTTCACCTTATTAAATATATCAATTATTTCTTGATCAATTACATTATCAAAATTATTCATAGATTTACAGCATATTAGGTGAAAATAATAGGAATGGATTGTTCATGGGAATCCATAATGATAATTATATAAATTTTTTTGTTTTTTTCATCACTTTAATTATTTATGGTTGGAGAATGTGTTTTTTCAAGAGGGGGACATACATGTTTTGTAGAATAAGTAGAAGGAGAAAATTATTTACCACTATAATGTGTAATTGCACAGACATTACCTTTGTCATTTGGATTATCAATGGGTTGGGATGGTAGTTGTCTAGAACCTTACATCATGATCTAACAGATAGTTTTTTCAAATTGTTAAACTTGAGATTGAAGGTCTTGAATAACTGATTTTGCGGTCTGTTGGAATAAGAGGTTTTGGGATGCAATTTGGTTCAACATGTACATGAGGCTATGTTATTATTTAGGGAGGAGGAGGATTAATCAGAGATGTTGAGGGATAAGAAGATGGCCTACCTTGGCCTTGTTGATATCAATTTTTCTTCGGCAAGCTCAGGTTTCATCCTTTTTGGTGATGTGGTTGTTATTTCCACCCATGTATGGGATTTGGCCAAAATAGTTCTTGCATTAAGGGTGGTTCTTGTTGAAATGGAAGCCCTAGGAATAATGATGAAGACAACTTAGATTAATCCTAATGTTTTGGGCACTGGTCAATAAAATGATTCTTATGAGAACAAATACATCAATGTAATGGAATAGAAGTAGAGTGTGAGTTACATTGTGCTTGATCGATTTTCCTTATAAGGGTATGCATCTCATAAATTTTATTATCTACCTTTTGTTCTTGTGCTAAATAACATACCTCATGAACTCCTCAGGTTTGTGCAATTGCTTTTGTACGAAATCGTTGTGAATTTTGAGTCATATTAGCTACTATGTCATGAGTGGTGGAAGGAGATTTATCAACTAAGACACCACCAGTTTCTCTACCAATCATTCCATGATCCCTGGGTTCATGTCCCTCATTGAATGTTGGATTAATAGTTGTTTACTTATCTGGTGGTGGGAGAATCTTGAGAAAGGTCATTCGAATCTCTCCCAGTATTCACGGACGGTCTCACCTTTTGATGGCATAATGCGACAAATTTCATTCCTAATTGATAATGTTTGGGATTCAGGGATGAAATTCTCTAAAAATAGTCTTTTCAGGTCATTCCAGCCCCAAATTTTGGTAGGGAAATAGGGTAACTAGTATTTGGAAACACTATCAAGGGAGAAAGGGAATTCCCTAACATAATTAAGGCCTCAGAAATATTTTGTGTTTTCATAGTGGAGAAAACACTGTGAAACTCATTATGGTGTATAAGAGTTTCCTCACTGGGAAGACCATTGAATTTAGGAATAATGTGTATGAGTCATGATCTCATCTCAATGTTGGTTTCTTCCTTAGGATATTGGATGCACGCAGGTTGGTACTCCACATCCGAGGTGGTCAATTCTTTTATGTTTCGATAATTGTCAGCCATGTTTTCTTGTGTTTGATTAAGATAAATTTTGGATTGGATTAGGACCAATTGGGGTTCCACAAGGAGTTCCTAATTGCTACTTGATTGACATTCTCTATATTCCTTGATTTTTGAGTGAAGTGTCTTTTCAATTTCATGGTCAAATTCAAGCAATTTTTCTTCTTCTGATTGGGTCATGAAAATAAGTTGTGATTTTTTTTTTACTGAATATGGATAAAATAACTTATGAATTGTTGAAAGTAGAATATAATGTTATTCTGTAGAATTAAATAGAGGTATCTTGAGCTGAATAAGAGAGAGAGATAGAGAGGAAGAACAAAAAAACAAAAATAGGAACAAAACAAAACAAAAAAACAATCAAAGGGTGGGGGATATTGAAACTAGTAATAATTAAGAAGATTAAAAATAAATAATAAGACATAAAATAGAATAAAATTATATTGGATCCCTATAAATGGCTCCAAAATTTGATCACTTTGTCGATCACATCAAATTAGTTGTTTATTTTTTACTAGAATTTCAGCAATTTAGGAGCAGCCCTAGTCCATCACTTGATGGATCCTTAGATCATTAACATAAAAATATTGTTTTTATTATGAAAATAGAAGGAGAATGATATTTTTTAAAACATGTGTTTTATTATTAAAGATGAAAATTGAAAATGAAAGTGATAAAACAATGTAGAACTGAATAAGATTAATTAAACGTGATCAACCCCGCGAAGTGTCGTGATACTCATCCTTCATCGCTTCAAGATAAAGGGAATTGTTGTTTGAATATAAGGCTTGTAAAAACTAGTGACATATTTCTACTGAGTTTTTTCTTGGATAACATCTAGGGTTAATTAAAAAACACACAACGATTCCCTAGGCACCACCGATGATTTGGTGATTTGTGATGGACTTCACAACTGAAACTCAACAAGGCAATACAAAAAGAACTTGATGTGCTGTCTAGGATTGTATGTTATTTATTTTTTAGACCATCGATAATATTTACATGGCCTTGATAGTTCTTATGTGAGTTCAATTGACCAATATGAACCACCCAACCATCGCAATTGAAAAGGGGAATTAAAAGGGATGAACAATGTGTGAAACATCACGTGAAAGGGTACCCCAAAACATGATCATTTGAGTTTTAGTATTACATAAAATTATATAAATCAATTAAATTAAAATATAGGATGAAGAAAAACACCGTAAAACCTATAATTAAAAAGATTGTTCAGAATAATACAAACATGAAACTCGGGATTACATCACGTAACTCCACGGGTGATCACAAGGGGTTTAGAAATACATTAGAGGGGAGGAAGAAGAAGATGTTGACGCAGAAATTCCAATAGCCTCCATAGAATCTAAGGATGATGAGAAGACTCCTTTTAGACACAAAAAATTCATCACCTTACCTCCAGGTCCAACTCCAAAATTGGGTACCCAAGGTGCCAATTTATAAGAAAAGTGGGACGTTGTTTTGAGGACCCTTATTTTGATAATCTTCTTGGTCCATAAATTTTGGCGATCATATACTATTAAATAACTTAGGAAAAAATTATATAGTTTTAGGGAGACACCTTTTAGATATTCGTGTATATTTTGGTGAACAGATCTGGTACAAAATAAGAGATATTTTTAAATTATAGAGGTAATGTTTTGACCCCATACAGATTCATTTTTTTTGGACAAATCAGTCAATGTGGGCATCGTAGTGGACGAATTGCGTTTTGGATCCTTCAGATTAAATGTACCTCATCATATTTTTGACCATACCACAAAGTGGTCACCCATTTTGAGGTACTATTTAGTATCAGTATGATTTTTAGTACACTGGTGTTTTTGGATTCAGTTCAGATTGGCCCATTTTTCATTGACTTCATCATGGGTCCTCCAAGTCACCTCCACCTACAATTTAATTATCAAAATATGAAACATTTCCATTTTTAACAGTGTTAAACAAAAAATAATTGAATCAAACATGTGGGACAAATGTTTATTATACTTTTAATTTTCAATAAAACCCACATTTAATGCATTGGTATAATGGTGATATAAAATTGTGAATCGTGGTACATTTAACATCATAAAAATTATATACTCCTTTATTATTAATAAAAGTAATTTTATAGTAATATTTTATCATTAATTCATTTAAACAAATTCATTAAAAATACACATTCTATTTTATCGTATAAAATATAACTCTTATCAAATTGATTACCTAATCATTATAGATAAGGAATTGATGTAATTATCATTTATAAAAATTGTTTTTATAATAATATTAATTAATAATATTTTAAAATAATAATGAATATATTTCAAAAAATTCCCTTTTTTACTTAAAGATCAATTTATTAAATTCAGCAATTTTTAAGAAATACTATTCCCTTGAAATAATTCATGGATTAATGATTTGGATTATAGAAATTGATTACATAATAAGCAACTATAACTTCTCACATAAACACTTATAACACCCAAATAATACCTCAAGGAATGGTGTGAGATGGTAATAGTCTATTGTGGTGGATCAGATAACATCATCTATGTGGAAATCTCTATTAACTTCAACTTCTCCTGTATAATATTTTTTTCAAGCTTAATGAGTTGAAGCTTGGATTGGGCTTGGTCAAGGGTGAAGCCTACAGACGCTACCTCCTTTACGAGCACTGTCAAATGAGATATGTGATGCCTGAGTCTACCGGATGAGGCCATCATATCCTTTTTCTGCATTGAAAAGATTTATTTAAACCTTATATTTATATTCGTTGTGTGATCACTGTTCAATGGCTATATTACCAATGGTAATGCAACTAAAAGGCCATTTAAACCTGATAATAACAAAAAATGGAGTTCCTTTTTTTTATATCCATAAGACATAAAATGAAAGCTAATTTTTTCATAAATTATTGGGTCATCACAACAATCCCCCATTAAGAAATTTTTATCTCAAAAATAGATATTCCTAATCTAAAATAGATGAGAGTAACTCTGACCTACCACTTCCTCTAGTTTCCTTGTTTCTTCTTCAAACATGTTTTTTCTCCACCACACTTTGATTATGGGAATTATATTATTTTGTAGAATTTTTTCCTATGATCTAAGATATTCACCAGTTTCCCTTAATATCATAGCACATTTTACAATGGTACCACCTCTCGGATAATTAAATGTGATGGGTCTAGTGTGTACCTCTTTATGAGTGATAAATAGAACACCTCATGTAATTGATACAGGTTCGGTGAGAGTGCTAATCAATATTCCAATTCTCCAATGTGATCAATGATCTCAAAAGACCTGATTTAACTTGGACTAAGTTTTCCCTTCCTCCCAAATCTCATTACTCTCATCCATGGTGATATGCGAAGGAAAACCATATTTAAGACATCAAACACTATGTCTCATCGACAGTTCATAGAATATGTCCTCTATCAACTCTGATCAATTTTGATGTCTTTCTGGAACTTCTTAACCATATCCACCATTTATTCAACCATTTTTGGTCCTAGAATTCTTCTCTCCCTAACTTCTTCCCAACATTCCAATGATCTTCACCTCTTCCCATAAAGGGATTCCTAAGGATCTATTTGGATGCTTGAGTTGAAACTGTTATTGTAAGAGATCAAAACTAGTGGAATATGTGGATATGATATTCCTTTGAAGTCCATTGAGCATGCTCTCAACATGTCCTCAAGTTTTTGGATAGTCTGCTAAGATTGGACATCTATTTGAGGATGATAAGTCATACTGTTGTTCAGCTCAGTATTCAATGTCTGTTGGAGTGTCATCCAGAACATAGATGTAGATCCTAGATCTCAGTCAGAGACTATCAATATTTGTACAACATAGATCCTTTTCACTTCTCTGATGTATATATGTGACAAATTACCCAAAGAGAAATCATCTCGAATTGTAATGAAGTGTGATGTTTTTTTAAGATGATGCAACACAACTGGGATAGAATTGTTTCCATTGGATGTATTTAGAAGTCCAGTTACAATGTCCATGGTGATGTTCTCCCATTTTCATAATAATATGGGTAATGGTTGTTTCATCCCCTTAGACTTCTTCCTAGTATGAATCACTTTCTGACATACTGGGAAGTTTGATGTATATTTTGTGATCTAATTCTTCATGTTATCCCACCCATAATTCTCACGGAGATCCTGACACATCTCCATGTTTACTGGGTGAATGGAGAAATTCGAACTATGTTCATCATCCAAATTTTTTATCATTACCTTAGGATTTTTTGGAACACATAGTCCTAACCCAAAAGTGATAATTCCTTCTTCATTAACATTGAACTCTAAGGATTTACCATTTTTTATTGCATTTAATTTATTTTGAATTCCCGCATCATGTTTTTGAGCATCCATTAACATTTCCAAAAGAGATAGTTGACAAATAATTTGTGAAAGGATTGATGATGTACCCTTCATTATGATTCACATGTCCATCTTCAATAAATCTAAGAAGATTGAATCCTTTTCAGTTCTCATAAATGATATAATCACTAGTTCCTTTCCACATAAATAATTTTCCACCTTGTTCAAATCCCCATAGATGTAATGGATTGAGTAGTTGTAATCCTTTATGAGCTCTAACAATAATCTTTGGTGCATGTTCATCTCTTTTTGACTGAATATATATTGGGGGATTTTTTGATCCATATATATTTCACACATTTCCCAAAAGAGATCATTCTCCCATTTCATCAACATAATTATAGTCTTTTCCATCTCAATATAATGTTTGTGATACTTTTGCACATATATTTTCAATAACCTTATGGCACATGAAATGACTTTTTCATTCTGCATCAACAAAAAACCCATGACCTTCTTTGAACCATTACTGATGATTACAAAAAACACCCCACTTCTGGGTAGTGTGACTGTAGGGGAATCTATAAGCCTATTTTCAACCCCTTGAATCAATCTTCATATTAATTATTTCATAAAAACATGATGTCATTCCATGTTAACATTGATATAGTGATTGTAAATCAAGATAAATTTCTCACAAATCAGCGATAATATCCGACTAACCCCATGAAGCTATGGATATCCATCACATATGTTGGAATCATCCCTCCCAAAATCAATTTGGTTTTGGAATGATCTATATATATATATATATCCCATAAACTGTGATGATATTCCCCATTAATGTGACTTCAATCAACTAGAACTCACACTTGATATACTTTTCAAAGAGATTATCCAATCGCATGGTATCTAGTATAGTTATTAAATGCTCCAGATGCTCCTCCTTGGTGTTGGACTAAATTATAATATATTCAATAATGAATACCAAAAAATTTCATAGGTAATCTATGAAGACTCTATTCATCATTTCCAGGAATATTTTAGGAGCATTAGTGAGTCTAAAAGGCATCGCTATGAATTCACGATGCTTGCACCTTGTACGTAAAGTTGTCTTCAGGATATACTTAATCTTCAAACATAAATTTTAATATCTCATGCACATATCCACAATGGATAAGTATTTTTCTCCACATAATTTATCAAACTAGTAATCAATTCATGGAAAATGATACTTTTTCTTTATCCAGATTCTGTTGAGCTCATGATAATCAACACAAAGGTGAATTGACCCATCCATATTCTTGATGAGGAGGGCTTGGGAACCCCATGTTGAAGCACTTGGGAGTATACACACTTTATCAAGATTATCTTATAGTTTTTTCATTAGTTTACCGAGCTTCAAAAATTCTATTTTATATAGAGTCTTGGATATTGGCAACACCCAAGGTATAAGATTAATCGATAATTGAAAATATCTTCTAGGTGGAAGACTATAAATTATTTTTTGGAAACATATCATTGAATTACCTCACAATAAACATGTCTTTGAGGATGGTTCCTTCCTTATACTCAATCATAAAAGAAATATTTATACACACTTTATCAAGATTATCTTATAGTTTTTTCATTAGTTTACCGAGCTTCAAAAATTCTATTTTATATGGATTCTTGGATATTGGCAACGCCCAAGGTATAAGATCAATCGATAATTGAAAATATCTTCTAGGAGGAAGACTATGACTTATTTTCGGAAACATATCATTGAATTCCCTCACAATAAACATGTCTTTAAGGATGGTTCCTTCCTTATTCTCAATCATAAAAGAAATATTTATGTGGTCATAGCGATGCAATATCCATTTGTGAGATAATGGCGCTAATGAAGAATCATCTTTCTACTTGACTTATACAAAATAGGGTTTGATTCACCATATGGATAATGATTTTCTTCTCACAAAAATTTAGGTTTGCTCTATATAGTCAAATCAAATCCATGTAAATAATTTCATCCAATCACACCAAGAGAATTATTATAATTTTTGTCGGGAAGTTTAATCCACAAATTGTGACAGGGGAGGATTTATATTCATGGGATGCAATAATTTCCCTATTTTTTGGGTTCACCAATATTTATACTTCTATAATTTGTTGTGATATATTGATTGAAATACTAAATTTTTGGGATATAAAACAATGCATAGAACGTGAATCAAAAATAAATTCACTATTCATGAATGAATAACCAGAGTACCTATCACCACTTCATTGTTAGGATTATCTTTAGCAGTAGTGATAGAATAAGCTCACCCTTGCTTCCTTGGAGTTTGTTGGTTTCATCAGAAAACTATTTTCTTAATAAAATAGTGCACAAATTTGGCTAGTTCTTTTTTGTTGATGAAATGAATAATGCGTTGATGATCGAATGTAGCATTCCTTTCCTCTATTGAAGTATCAGGATTTTCTTAGTAGAAATATCTATCTAGGTTTCCTTCCTTCAGAAAACTAAGTCATTTATTCATCCTCTTATAGCAGTTTATACGGTTCTTCTTTCAACTCCTATAGCATGTGGGATTCTATAATTTCATATCACCGTTATATTTATCCTTCAGACTGTAAGAATTAATGTCTACTTTCTTCTTATTAACCCCATGATACCCCTAAGATTCACATCTCTCTATATATACCTTGAGGGAAGATCGGAAAATATCTTCATATCTTTAAATGTCACAAATATCTAGGGATTTCTATAGGCTAGGTTTTATCCCACCAAAGAATCATTCAACCTTGCAATCGAGTGTAACAACAAAACCAGTTGTGTATCCTATAATTCTGGTGATGTTTTCCTTGTACACCCCAACAGACTCATTTCTATTTTACTTGAGTGAAAGGAAATATATTTCTATATTAATATAGAGGGTGAGGGAAAAAAGGGTTCATGGAAATATTAATTGAAAAACATTTCACATAAATCCTTTCATCCCTTAAACTCGATCTCGTGTTAATGTTTCATATTTTTTATCAATGTCAACCATTGATCAGCTTCACCCACTATACAACAAGATTATAGAAGATCTTTCTATTATTCAAATAATTAAAAAATGGATGATATCTTATCAATGGATGTTATCCAATATTCAGAAATTGATGTATCATATGATCTACAAAATGTAGGAGGGTTTTGTCTTAAGAAACTCTCGATTAGAACTTGTTATTGGGGGGTGAAAGTTCCTCTTGATCCACTTTTCTATTCAAAAGTTGATTTTACATAGATAGTTTCATGATAAAGATTTTTATTCCCACTCCCATCAGATTATGTATCTTATTATAACAGTCATCATATTGATCATTACATCGGTTGTTAGCCCAAGTCCACATATTACCGGCCATTGGCCAGAATAAATGGAAAATTATCATTATTTATTTTAAACTGTTAATCAACTAATGGATAATCCAATGAAAAAATGGATAGAATATAATTTACATTTTATTTATTTAACATGGAAATTTATAGGCTTCAATATATGTTTTCCATGACCTATTTCGTAACGTATATTTTTATAGGATTTTTTCTCCCATAATAGTGGTTCATAATAATTTTATGAATTTAAAATTGCATATACCCTAGTAGTGTCCAACCAATATTGTATAATTTCCATTTTCATTCAACATTTCTTGGTTGATTTTAGCTTGAAGCGGTGTTTTTGGATTTCACCCATGGATTCATATGTCCCAGAGACACATCTTCTTATTTGTATCCAACTAGGGAAATATTTTATTGATAAACTACTTAATATATAATCAACAAAATTTTGGGTTGTTTTTCTTATACTTAGTTTTATCCCTATGTCTTTCACAAGGGGTATCTAATACTAATACCAAAAATAACTAAATCTCCCTCTGATACCAACTATAACAACCAATCTCTTTATTTCATATTTAATCATGACTTATTATATAAACATGCACATAATATAACTCATAAAATCGATAGGTATTGTTTATAATCTGATTTGGAACATTACATATCAACTTAATACATTAAATACAACACCTTTATTTAAAACATCTTTTACATGACCACAACATTCCATCATACTTAACACTGCATGGGATTACCTGAGGATGCACACAAGAAAGGGTGAGATATATATCCAAATAAGGGTGTAAACAAGCAATAACATGAGTAATATAATACATGTTAGTAAATAGGAATATAAATGAATCATAAGGGAAACATGAACATAATTTCATGATTTAGAATGATTATTATAACATAGAGATGTAGAAACAACATAAAACATTACATCATAAAAATAACAGAATCAAGTAACCCTTGTCCTATCATGGTGGAAAAATGTCCTAAAAGGAATTTGGTAAACCCCTATCCTAACATTATGTATCTTGAAACTAAAAATTGCCCAATAAATTAGAGTGTTATATATTTCCAGGTTCACCCATCACTTTCACTTCATTCTCATGCTTAACTGTGCCATATAGATCATAAAACATGGATTCATTCTTAATCATTATTAATTCCATGATCAAGGAGTGAAGAATACATACTTGAAAGTCCTGAATAAAATGGTATATATTCATAAAGGATAATACACATGATAGAGGAATGGGTATGGTATTTACTACACAACAATATTGTCTTGGAAAATCATGGTAAATTTTTTTCAACATAATGACATGACATTAAAATTCATAAAAAAACCTTGATGAAAGAAAAAGGGACTCTAGTCATATATACGTGAAATTGAATGTAAAGGGTCATATAAATACATGTTCCAAGATAATTAATTTGTAAATATAAGGTGAAACATAATAACGAAACTCAAAGAAATAGGAGGAATGAAATAAATCTTACGAAATTTTGTCATGGTAACAGGTGTACGTGAGAGGGTTTAATTAGAGAGAATGTGGTCTCTAATCATTCACAAATAATATGGTATGTATGGGGGAAATGATAAATCATAACAAATTATTTTTAATTTAAAAAAATGGTTTAACTATATAAGGAAACTTGGATAAAAATGGTAATAGAAGGAAACCCTTATATCTGTGTGTGAATTCAAAAGATTGATAATGGGTTCCTGAGAGATTGGGGTACATTTGGACAATTCTAGAGAGGGGATGAAAGAGTAGGGATGTGATCCAAAGATTTTTAGTGATGATATGTCAGTGCATGGGTGGGTTTATATAGGAAATGAGAGGGGAGTTCTTTAATTTTTCACAAACATATGTTTAGGAATATATATAATTAAATATTAAAAACCACAAACCACAACCTATTTTTTCCCATGGTTTTTACCAATGAGGAGTGGAAAACACTATTTTAAAAGGCCACGAGACAATGATATTAAATTATCAGTCTTGTTTATGTGGTGGCGAGTAACATTATTAATGAAATGAACATAAAATCATAAAAAATTTCATTTGATTTCATAAAAAATTATATGAAAATTTTTTATTAATAAAATTAATTCTATAATAATATTTTATCGTTAATTCCTTAAAATGAATTCTTTAAAAATACTCTATCTCTTTTATCATATTAAATATAACTTTTATCAAACTGATTATCTAATCATTTATAGATAAGGAAATCATATAATCATCATTTATAATATTTGTTTTTCTAATATTATTAATAAAAACATAGTTTAATATAATAGGGAATATATTTATCAAATGTACAATTTTCATAGGAAAAATAAAATTATAAAATTCTTCATGATTTTAGGAAATAATATTCCCATAAAATAATTGATGGAAGAAGACTTTAATTGATAAAAAGAGATGAAAAGATAATTAACTAATTACTTGTGGAATTACCCCTTATAACAACCGCATAATATTTAAGGGTAAGGAGTGGGATGGTGACCGACTCTTTGGGTGGATCTGTTAACATCGCCCCAAGTGATAATCTCTATTAACTAGAACTTCTCCTTTAGGTAATTCCATTCAAGATTAATGTGTTGTGGCTCAACTTAGGCTTCATCAACAACAAGGCCTAGTGACACTAGTTCTTTTTTATGCACTGAAAAATGAATTTCGTATGGACCGAGTTTTCAGGATGAGTCCATCATCTCCTTTGTCTATATCTATTTTTTTAAACCATATATATATATTTCTTGTGATATTACTATTCAAAAGCTACATTATCAATGGAAATGATACATAATGGTCATTTAGACCCAATAATAATAATAATAACAGTGAATCAGTATTCTATATCCATAAGAAATTGTATGAAATGGAATTTTTTTCATAAATGATCAGGTTGTTACATATTCCATGACACAAAACATGATTTATAAATACCCAACAATATATAAATTCATTTAATTCTCCATGTTATAAGTATCATTTATTTATTTGGTCTCTCTATGTATGAAATCCACATTACATGTATGACTAAAATGATGAAATATGTTCTTATGTTATGAAATCGATGTGTAACATGTAAAGTGAGACATATGAAGGGTGAGTGTAAAGACCTGGAATTTCTATGGAATTTTTTTAAAATACATTGTAATTTTTAGAGTCTACAAAAAATTACGGTGCTTGATTCTGAGGCTCGATGTGCCCGGAATCAATTTATGATGTTTTCTTCGGGTATGTTCAATAAATATACGAGCGGGTTTAAATTACTTTTGAACCGGTGCTCAGAATTGAAATATGAGTGCATAGTTGAACTTGTAGTGCTGGTATTCACTTAAGAAGACTTTCACCTTGATGATAGTTGGTTGAAAATAAAAGTTAGTTTTTCGCTTTTTAAAAAAAAAATAAAATCAAGTGTGAAAAAAATTTATTTTATTTGAGCTGACTTCTTGTGTGTGGAGGTTAAAACCTCCAAGAGGCGGTCGGTGGTGGGGACACCACACCTTAACCTCCCATGAGAGGTTATGGTTGTGGGGCCCACCCAAACTCAACCTACCATGAGAGAAAAAATGTGGTGGGGACCACTCGACATTTAACCCCTTGAAACTATTCATTAAGTGGGGAGAACCTTTGAACTCCCCACTTAATGGTGCCACAACCATTGGAGCCTTTCCACCTTCCCATTTAATTAAATTTAGCCAAACCCTTTAATTAAATGGATCCCACCCCCTTCAAGTAATATTCCAACCTCTCGTGGATTAATTGGAGGAGCCTACATAATTTCATTCACCTTTTTGAAATATGTTCCAACGATTAAAATAATAGACAAACTATTATTTTGGTCACTTTCTTTTGGTGAAGCTTGGGAGGAGAGAGAATTATCTCCAACGAAGAACGCTCTCCAATGAAGAATTCTATCAAATGACGAACTCACTCCCGATGAAGAATGTCGATGAGGGATGTCTTAGACTACAAAGAAGGACCCCGTCTGACCTTCTTCCTCAGACCACTTCGACGTGGGACATGTTTTTCTACCACGGATCCCCAGCCATCATTCCGCGATGTCATTGAATGACGGCCGGTGAATAAAAGGTAGGGGTTTAGTTTCTTTTAAGCATCATGTTCTTCCCTTCTTTTAAAAATGTATAACGATGATATTTATCTTTTACGGGTGCAATATTGTGCTTCATTATTGAGAACCAACTGTTACCACCCTAAAGACGGTGGGTGCGGTCCAAACCAACATGGCCCGACCGCTCCGCCGATCTTATTTTGATTGAACTTAATCTTGTCGATTATGTGACAATGACAAAGGAGGAATTGATGAAGGTCACGCTACCCGCAGCCTCCATGGATCGCGCCGCCCCCGCGGCGAACCAGTGCTCCTCACCGAACACTGCCGACGGCGCGACGCCCCGGCCGAACCTGCGGTCTGCCCCGCAGCCATCCCGGCCCCACCGACGCCCTTCATGGTGCCCCCAGACCCTTCCCGTGCACTCGCACCCAACCTCAAGCGCTGCCCGGTGCCCCCCACCCTGCTCGGTGCCCCCCGGTGGCCACCCCATTGCCCCAACGCCCTGCCCGGCGCCCCCCTGTGCCATGTTGTGCCCTACCCGGCACCCTGACACCCTACAGCGCCATGCCCGGCGCCATGCCGATGCCCCCATGGCCAGCCTGGCCCAGGCCACAGCCTATCCGACAACCTTTTTCCCTATGCAGCGCCCTGTCGGGGGCTATCCGGCCCATGTCGCGGCTTTCCCGGCGCCCCTACGCCATGAACGACGCCCCTACACTGACCCGGATCCCTCGCGGCCACCCGGACGGGCCGGTGTCCCAGCCCCCCTCACAGTGCCCCGGCCAAATTGGCCTAGTCATGCCCTCCAAGCCTAGCCATGTTGGGTCGCGCCCTGGCAACGCTCTTGGCCAAACTGGCCCTGATCCCTGGCTGAACTGCCCTCACAGTCCGCTGGGCTGGGCTGAGCGGACCAAGGAAAATCATAGGGGGATGACCAGTCCAACGGGCCAGGTCAGACCCAACGAGTCTGATCAGGTCAACCAATACTGGGTCGGCCCAGAATGGGTTGGGCCGAGTCAGTCGAACCAGGTCGGACTGGACCTGGGCCCATTACTGACCCATTAACTTCTTTGGCCATATCCTTGACACCAGACATTTGTTTGACAAACTGTCAGTGGCGCTGGTATTCTTGGAATGAAGACGTCCCTTTAAGAATACACCACCGGAGTCTGGGGTATATTTGAGTTATTATCCGGTTGGATCGTACCCGAATTCAACTGGGCCCCTGGGACTAAAAGGCTAATAACTGACAGACCGAGCGTCCGATTGATGTGTTTTTTGTTGCATTGAGACCCCTATGATGTGGGGGACCTTTCTGATACTTCTTCATGGCACTTCGGGGAAGTTGGAGTATTTCCTAGTAGCACATGGAGAGGATCCTTCCAATGATAAGCATACAGAGTGCATGGACCTAGTAGTAGGCAGACCTGATGACTGCTTGACCGATTCAACTCGGAGTGATTCGACTAGCCCAGTGGGTAGCGCCTGGTAGTTGGCAGCAGACCCACGGTGGTGGAGCACCAGGAAGTTTGTAGCAAACCTGTGCTACTCAACAGGAGATGTACCTCTGCAGGCTATTAGGGGGATCACCTAGTAGTTGGCGGCATACACACATCAGAGGAGCGCCTAGTAATGGGCAGCAGACCTACGGTACTCGACAGGAGGAGTACCTCAGTAGTCCAAGGATAGTGCGAAGTGCCTCGGTGTCATGACAGGCCCACTATACTCGACAAAGGAGGAGTTCTAAAGTATCTTAGGTTTTTATAATAAATATACTTGTTTGAGCTGATTCAATGACTTTTGTGTTATCCTCATGATTGAGATGGGTTACAAGATAACTTAGGTATATGTATGGGCATATACCTAAGTAATGGTTATCCGTTGATTTCATACTTTGTGGTTTACCTTTGTTATATATTGTGACACCATGAGGGTCTTGGGGTCCCTAATGAGCATCGTTATACTCACCCCTACACCGGCTATGCCCGTACCTCATTGTGTTGGTTTCAGACGATGGATAGTGCTGACTGAGGCAGATAGTAGTAGGACAGGACAATACATGGAGGTGGAATAAATGGCGTGATGGTACACGAAGGAGACGGATGGACAAGAGTGATGAGGAGTCCATTAGTACCAACACTTCAGGTAGGAACCTTAGAGGACGACCCAATAAATTCTTTACATTTCTTCAGTTGTACTTTTTTCCCATGTTCTTTCAGTTTCCTTGTACATTACGGTTGGGATTTTATTTCCAGACCCTTTTACTTTCCATCAGTTCTTTTGTATACTGTTTTAATTAGTGTTTTGCTTCTAGTTGTGTACTCTGATGTGTTTGTTTATAGTTATAAAGGTAAAGCCTTCCCAGTTTATGGACTTACGTATTTTTTGCTAGTCTTCGTCCCCTGGCCTAGGGAAGGAAGGTTTGGGGTACTCATGATACATTCCCCAGGAGATGGGTCATGAAAAATTAGTATCAGATGAGTTGGTTCTACCACATAACATTGAACACTGATATTTATTTTTTATGAAGCAATAATGTTAAGGGTACTAAGTGAGGTTTTGAGTTCAGGTAGTCCAGTGTTTGTCCGGGCGGCCGATGTATCCATACACCAGGACCCTGACTACTAATATCTAACTTACTGCATGAAAACACTAATTATGTGCGTGTTTCCAAAAGTTTTCTTTTAGTTAGCACAACCAGGTAAACTCACTAGGTATAATCTTTTGACCGTGTCACATCTATTTCTTTCAGGATGCCTCCTCGTGGATGACTAGATAGAGCCCTGAGAGTCATACATACTGACAGCCCACCGAGTGATGAGGTCTCAGTAAAGGGCCCTTTACCAGTGGAGCACCAGTGGTACTACTACCCATTGGGCCACCGAATCCACCAGCCCCAGCAGAAAATGATGCACGCCGCTTGAGCATGTTTCACGAGTTCTAGCTCCAGAGGCCACCCAGGTTCAGGGGAGAGATGGACCCATAGGTGGCTGAGGACAGGCTAGATACTATGGTGAGAGTCTTTAGACTAGTAGGGACACCAGCCGACATCATGGTGATCTTTTCCGTGAGACTCCTTTAGATAGAAGTAGGCATATGGCAGAGCCTGATGCTCTAAGTGCGTGACGAGGTGACACTACTATGGATAGACTTTGAGATCCTGTTTTTGGTGGAGTTTTTCCCAGCCACCCTTCGAGCGGTGAAGAAATAGGAGATACTACATCTACAACAATGTAGCATGATAATAGCATAGTACTCAGTGAGGTTCACTAACCTCTCACGCTACTCCACAGATATGGTACGAGACCCATTATTCAAGGGTCATACTTTCAGGTAGGGGATCAGACGGGAGATCAGAGTATCGATGATCTCACTCAGCATCCCGACGTAGGTGGGGGTGTTAGAGAGAGCCTTCCTAGTGGAGAGTTTCCTTGCGGAGTAGTCTCCAGTAGTGAGACCCACCACTAGTCGACATGCAGTGGAGTATTCTGCAGTTGGAAGTAGACAGATGACGCAGAGGTCCAAGAGGACCTGACCCACTATTGGATGACCACAGGACTCAAGATCTTTTATACGGGGCACCTGGGGTAGAGACACGCATGCCAGGAGCAAGCAGTGATACTCAAGTGGAAGGCATGGTCACATGGATCTTGACAGTCCTACCAGCCATTCATATGATTAGCAAACATTTAAGGGACCTCACAGGAATAGGTAGAGGTTCGAACAAGGTGGCCCACAGGGAGTAGGAGGACGTGGAAGATGAGCTGGACGTGCAGTGGCCAATGGATGAGATTATGAGGTGTTACCACCACCACCACCCAGAGGACCACCCCGACCGCAGGGAGTAGGTGGACAGGGGAGATCGCAGCTCCAGGCAGTTAATGCCTACAATCACGGAGCTCTAGAGATGATTCTAGGTACGATCTATGTCTACTCCATCTTAGCTTCAGTTATTATAGACACAGGTGCCATACACTCTTTCATTACCACATACCTCGTTTGGAGATTGAAGATTCCGAAGGAGCCGTTAGTTCGATCCTTACATCTAGAGACTCCAATGGGAGCTGATTCGATGATTATGCCCTAGTACCGGTAGTGCGGGCTTACCCTAGGAGGTGAGAGCATAGGCTGGGACCTCCTTGTAGCAGCATCGAGGCCATACGAAGTCATCTTGGGTATGGACTGGTTATCTACGGTCCATGCTTAGATTGACTGTATTTGGCACAAAACTGCGGTGTGTCCATACAGATGGGACAAGGTTTAACTTCATTGGCGAGAAGGTAGCATTTTCTACGCTGGATGAACTTACTTGGAGGAGGGTGCAACCGATTACTCACCAGTTGGATTTACATACCCTCAGAGAACTTGATGTTGAGAGTTCGAATTATCCATTAGTGGTGGACTAGTACGTCGATGTTTTCTATGATGATGTTCCAGGGTTACCTCCTCGCATAGAGGTGTACTTCTACATTGACATGTACCTCAGTAAAACACTGATATCTCCTCCAGCATATCAGATGGCTCCCACTGAGCTTCGCATGCTAGGGGTACAACTAGAGGACTTGCAGGGGAAGGGGTTCATCCGGCCCAGTGTTTCCCCCTGGGCGTCCCAGATTTTTTTCACCAAAAAGGTGGATAAAAGCATGAGGCTATGTGTTGACTACCATCGCCTGAAGTAGGTGACCGTGAAGAACAACTACCCACATACGAGGATTGATGACCTCTTTGACCAGCTAAAGGGAGCACCATGGTTCTCGAAGACAGACCTCAGATCAGGCAATCACCAGCTAAGAGTTTAAGATGAGGATGTTAGAAGACTGATATCTGGTGTCGTTATGGCCACTATTATTTCTTGTTAATGCATTTCAGTGTAACCAATTCTCAAGAAGAGTTTATAGTACTTATGAATCGGATCTTCTAGCCTTTCCTCGATTTCTTTGTCGTAGTCTTTATTGAAGACATTATGATCATTTTGAATACTGAGGAGGAGCATGAATTTAATTTGCAGGTAGTACTGAACACACTCCGAGAGCACGAGCTTTATGGTATGCTCTTGAAGTGCCAGTTTAGGATTCGAGATGTTCACTTCGTGGGACACGTCATCTCAGAGGATGGAGTTTCAGTGGATCCAGTGAATATCAAGGAGGTACTTGATTGGTATCCACCCATGAGTGTGACAGAGGTACAAAGTTTCTTGGGTTTGGCTGGATACTACCAGAGATTCATTCCAGACTTCTCCAGAGTTGCAGCAAAACATTCATCCATGATGAGGAAGTGGTATCCCTTTGTGTAGTCAGAGAGATGCCAACAAATCTTTATGTAGCTCAGGCAGAGGCTGACTAATTTCCCCATCTTGAGGCTTCCAGAGTAAGTCGTAGGGTACATATCTTACTACGACCCATTAGGGACCAGAAATGGGTGTGTCCTGATGTAGGAGCGAGCAGTGAATGGTTATGGTTATCGGTAGCTGAGACAGAATGAGCAGAACAATGCTACCCAAGACCTGGAGTTAGCAGCAGTGGTCTTTTCCTTGAAGATGAGGAGACATTATCTGATGGCCGAACATTTTATCATGCACTCTGATCACTAGAGTCTCAAGTATATCTTCTCTCAGAAGGAACTGAACCTGAGACAATGGTGTTGTCTTTAGTTCTTCCAGAACTATGACTTTGATAGAGTCTATAACCCGGGGAAGGGGAACATTGTGGTGGATGCGCTTAGCAGTTGGACTGGTATACAGCTACAACGAGAGGAGACATAGTAGCTGGAAAACTTACAGATATCCTTTGTGGATAGAGATGAAGCTGCCTATCTACAGTCTCTTACAGTCACTCCCCCACTTCTTTAGTGTGTCAAGGAGGTGCATCATGGGGGCGATGACTGCGAGACACGATGTGCTCAGATATCCAAAGGGCAGGCACCTTATGGATTTTCTAAAGGTGCGGAGCATGTCATCCTTTTCAGAGGACGTACCTTGGTACCAGTGGAACTTCAGGAGTAAGTTTTGAGGGAGTTCCACACACCCTCTCAAGCGGTATATCCAGGAGTGGTGAAGACGTACCTGGACCTTCAACGACATCACTTGTGGCCAGGTATGAAGAATGCAGTAGCAGAGTTTGTCTCATAGTGCCTCACTTGTCAGAAAAGGTAGAGCACCAGGTGCCAACAGGCTTGGTTCAGCCTTTAGAGGAACCAGATTGGAAGCGGGATTGTATATCCATAGAATTCGTGATGGGTATTCCACATATATCTTGGGGTCAGGACTCGATTTGGGTGATCGTAGACTGACTCACCAAGTCATCCCACTTTCTACCAATCATAGATCAGGGTTCGGTAGAGATCTTGGGATGCCTTTATGTGAAGGAGATTGTCCGTTTACATGGATTAACTTCTTCTATTGTCTCCTACCATGACACACAGTTTACTTCCTGGCTATGGAAGGGGTTTTAGGAGGATTTCGAGACACACTATTTCTTGAGCACCGCCTTCCATCCTCAGATAAATGGTCTGACTGAGCTAGCCATTCATACCCTCGAGGACATGCTACATGCATGTGTCCTCGACTTGGGTCACATCTGGGAGGATCACTTGCCTTTGGTGTAGTTTTCTTATAACAACAGTCATCACTCCACCATAGGGATGGCACCTTTCGACGCATTGTACGAGTAACCTTGAAGATCACCCTTGTGCTGGACTGGCACTAGGGAGTCTACACTAGTGGGACCAGAGATGGTACGAGCTACTACGGAGGTGGTGTAGATCATCTATGAGCGGATGAAGACATCATAGAGTAGGCAGATTTCGTATGCTCATTGGAGATAGAGACCTCTGGAGTTTGAGGATGGAGACCACATCTTTCTATGGGTCTCACATCGACGAGGTCTACAGAGATTTTTCTATGGAGTCAAGTTATCTCCAATATTCATCGGACCTTTCTAGGTCCTCCACAGAGTAGGAGAGGTGTCTTATCTCTTAGCTCTTCCACCTCAGTTGCACCATTTGCACGATGTCTTCCATGTATCTCATTTGAGGGGATACGTGCAGGACCCTTCCCATATCATCGACCATGGAGAGATGGGCGTCGACGATGGGGTGACCTTTACAGAGGTCCCAGTGGAGATCTAGGATCAATAGGAGCGGGTGCTACATGGACGATCAATACCTATGGTGCATGTTCGCTGACAGCACGGGAACCTCCAGGAGAGCACATGGGAGCGGGAGACCTAGATGCATGCTTAATACCACCATTTGTTCCCATAGTTTGAGCTATAGATTACGGGGATGTAAATCCCTGAAGTGTGGAGAATTCAAAGACCCGGAATTTCCATGGATTTTTTTATATACAAGGGAATTTTATAATTCTGTGAAAATTTACGTCGATTGATTCTGAGGCCCGGTGTGCCCAAAATCAATTTATTAAGTTTTGTTCATGTACGTTTAGTAAATGTATGAGCGGGTTTTTATAACTTTTGAATCATTGCTCAAAATTGAAATCTGAGGGCACCGTTAAACTCGCAACACCAATATTCGATTAATAATACTTCACCTCGATGACAGTTGGTGAAGAATAATAGTTAGTTTTTTGATTTTTATAAAAATAAAATAAAATAAAGTGTCCAAAAACTTTATTTTATATGAGCTGCCTTTTTGTGTGTGGAGGTAAAATCCTCTAAGAGGAGGTTGGAGGTGGGGGCCACCACACCTTAATCTCCCATGAGAGTTTATGGTGGTGGGGCCCACCCTAACTCAACATCCTATGGGAGGATAAATGAGGTGGGGGTCACCCATATTTTAAGCCCTTGAAACTCTTCATTATGTGGGGAGAACCCTTGATCTCCCCACATAATGGTGCCACCACCCTTGGAGCCTTTCCACCTTCTCATTCAATGAAATGGAGGCAACACCTTTAATTAAATGGACCATCCCCACATCAATTAATATGACAACCTCTCGTTGATTAATTGGAGGATCCTATGTAATTTATTTCACCTTTTTGAAAGTTGTGCTAATGATTGAAATAATAGAAAAACTATTATATGGGGCACTTTATTTGGGTGAAGATTGGGAGAAGAGAGAATTTATTCCAACGAAGAACGCTCTCCAACAAAGAACGCTCTCCAATGAAGAATTCTTCCCAACGAAGAGAGCCGAAGTGGGACGCCTTCGACTGCGAAGAAAGACCCCCCTCTGACCTTTTTCCTTGGACCCCGTGGATGTGGGACATGTTCGTCTACCATGTATTGTTAGCCATCATTCCGAAACATCAACGGACGACGACCCACAAATCAAAGGTATGGGTTTAGTTTCTTTTAAGTGTCATGTTCTTCCTTTCTTTTAAAAATGATGAATGATTATGTTTACCTTTTACTGGTGGAATATTGTGCTTCGTTCATGAGAACCAATTGTTACCACTCTAAATGTGGAGGGTGAGGGCCAAACCAACATGGCCCGACCCCTCTGCCGATCTTGTTTTGATTGAACATTGGCTTGCCGATGAAGCGACGACGATGAAGGCATCAACAATGAAGGTCACGCTACCTGCGGCCTCCGTGAATCGTGCTTCCCCTGTGGCACACCGGTGCTCTTGTCCAAAAACCACCGACCGAGAGGTGCCCTGGCCAAACCCGCAGCCTGCCCTGCTTGGCCAGTGCCCTACCTGGCACCCCCATGCCCTGCCCTGCACAACGTCCCACTCCCTGTGCCCTGCCTGCCCCCCCCCCCCACGCCCTGTTGCGCCCTGCCCAGTGCCCCAGCGACCTACTGCACCCTTCCAGGTGCCCCTTTGTGCCTTTCTACGGGCTGCCGCACCCTGCCTGATGCCCCCGCGGCCTGCTCGGCCCCTACCGCGGCATACCCGGTGCCCCACGCCATGCCCAGCGCCCTTCCTGACACCTTTCCATGACCCGCCCGGCCCTTGCCATGGCCTTCTTGGTGCCCCTGTGTCCTACCTGGTGCCCCCACGACCTTCCAGGCTCCCCCAAGCCCTGTGTGACGCCCCCGCGACGTCCCGAATCCCTCAGGGCCACCCAGCCGAGCCGGTGTCCCGACCCCCTCGTGGTGCACTAGCCAAACCAGGGTAGTCGCTCCCTCCAGGCCGAGCCATTCTTGTCCGTGCCCTCACAATGCTCTGAACCGAACTGTCCCTACAGCCGGGCCAAACCGCCCTTACAGTATGCTGGGCTGCGTCCAGTGGACCGAACCAATACTAAGCGGGCTGACCAGCCTAATGGGCCAGGTCAGACCTGCTAAGTATGACTGAGTCAGTCCAGACTGGTTTGGGCTTAGTCGCTCCGATTGGGTTGGACTGGACCCGGGCCCATTACAGACCCATTACCTTCTTGGGCCATATCATTGGCACCAGATGTCCATTTTAAAAGCCATCAGCTTCTCCAGTAATCTTTGAATGAAGCCGTCTCTTTTAGAATACCCCCTGGAATTTGGGATATATTTTAGTTATGGTCAGTTTGGATCATACACGAATCCAACTAGGCCCTTGGGACTAGAAGGATAATAACTAACAGATCGGCCGTTAATTGATGTGATGTCTGTTGCTTTGAGACCCCATGACATTGTGGACCTTTGAGATACTTCTTCGTGGCACTCCATGACAGTTTTATTATTGCCTAGTAGCTCATGGATTGGATCCTTATAGTGATGAGTAGACCGAGTGTAGAGACCTACTAGCTGACAGACCTTAAAAATACTTGACTGATTCCACTAAGAGTTATTTGACTAGCCCAATGGGATCTCCTGGTAGTTAGCGGTAGACCTACAACGGAGGAGCTCCTGCTAGTTGGCGGCAGACCCGCGGTACTCGACCTGAGGATTACCTCTGCAAGCTATTAGGGGGAGCGCCTGGTAGTTGGCGGCAGACCCACAGCGTAGGAGCACCTGGTAGTTAGCAGAAGACCCACGATACTCGACAAGAGGAGTGCCTCAGTAGTCCAAGGATAGTGAGAAGCGTCTTAGTGTCACGATAAGCCCACTGTACTCGATAGAAGAGGAGTTCTCCAGTAGTTCTGGTTTCGATAATGAAAATCCTGGTTTGAGATGAGTCAATGAATTTTGTTTTTTCCTCATGATTGAGATGGGTTACTAGATAACTTTGGTATATGTATCTCCATATACCCAAGTAATGGTTATCCAATGATTTCATACATTGTGGTTTATCCTTTTTGGATTTTGTGAGACCTTGATGGTCTCGGGGACCCTAATCATTATCGTTATACTCACCCCTACACGGGCTCTGCCTACACCTCATTGTGTTGGTTGCAGAAGATGGGAAAATTTGACTGAGGTAGAGAGTAGCATGACCAGATGGTACCCAGAGGTGGACTACACAGCATGAAGGTAAACAGAGGAGACGGACATATGGGAATGCTGAGGAGACCATCTGTAACTACCCTTCAACTAGGAACCCCATAGGATGGACCAATAGCTGGTTTACTTTACATTAGTTGAATTTTTTTCCTTGTACTTTCAGTTTCCTTGTACTTTACAGTTGGGAATGTATTTACGGCCTCTTTTAAATTCCATCATTTATTTTGTATAACGTTTTACTTAGTGTTTTGCTTCTGGTTGTGTACATTGATGTGTTTTTTTACAGTTATAAAGGAAATACCTACCCATTTTTGGGATTTACTCCTTTGGAGCTATTCTCCATCCCCTGTCCTATGGAAGGTGGGCTTGGGGTAGTCACGATACAGGCACCTAGGGACGGGTAGTGACATTGAGCCCTAATAGAACTCTAATGCATTTGACAATGTATTTATATAATAAGATACCATGAATGGTACATGACCTGTTAGCCTATGAGAACTATAATTTCATGGTGGTTTTCCTTGACATATACTTATGATGTCACATTTTATATTGTTTCCACAATCCACTAATACGGGGATTTTAAAATACCTTTTTTTCATATCATCTCTCTATGGGATTATGTATGAATCTTGCTTATTTATTGTATAATGACATGCCCCATGACACATATGTATTATTTATCATCATGTAATGATTTGAATATTCACTTATAGGTCTTTATATCTATATCATGTCTATAGTATGCCCCAATGTTATCTGGTGCAATTCTATGAGTTCTAAATAAAATATGAGAACATTATAAAGTTTTAAACAATAATATCAAACTTTATATTTTGTTATTGGTTTCTTTGTCAAATATTCAAAAGAAACTAAGCCTATTGATAATTTAGGATAGTATTATATGGATATTTATGTTAAAAATATTAAATAAATGCATTATAAATATAATTTGGTATACTAATACATCTGGGAACTACTTCTATTCAAAATTATATAGGAGTAAAAAAAGGATAAATTCATGAGAAGGGATACATATTTGGGGAGAACTATAAGGGGTTGTAATGGAAAACAAATAATGTCTCAGTTAAAGTGATATCCTTAATTATTAATTATATATACTTTTTTAACAACTGAAAAACATCATAATCCATACAGAGTACCCAGTTTGTGACCACCAATTACAAGTGATCTAGTTAGTACTAGGTGAAACGTTATTGAGTTCACATTATATGATCAAAGGGTTTTCCTACCCCCATTATATACCACGATGTACTATTACAAGGCCCTCGAGTACCATGTTCCACTTTAAACCCAATTTCATTTTTCATTTTCTCCCTTCCAATCGATATCACTTCCAGGCATCCAAATCATTAAAATTATAAGTTAAAGAAGTAAAAAATTAAAATATAAATAATATTTCTAACCTGGATGGATATGGGATATTAAATTTATCTTTCTTATAAATTTTTTTGAGGTAATATGTTAAATAATTCATTGAATTTTTAATATTATCTTAAATTGAAAAATAATTCACAAAGACCATGTCATCTAATTAGTATTCTTATAAAAATATAATTTTACGCTTCAAAATATTGTTATCAGATATTTATATTGATAAAAGTGATCATCTTTACCTTAGAGGTTCATTTCGAGGACACTCAATTGCCATGTTAACAGTTCATTACACTGCAGGAATCTATAAATGGTGGGGAAACCACAAATATATATAATAAGTGTTGCATTTAATTTTATACTTCAAAAATAATATGTTTATTACAACCCCCGAAAGAGAATATTTTAAAGATAATTCATAATTTATTTTTTTATAAAATATAGTGGTAAAGATATATAATGATATTGAAAAAAATATTTAGGCTCTATGAATGATGAAAATGATTATATAATATGTCATATAATTCCTTATATATTAGAAAATAGTTCTTTAGATCAACACCAAATGGAATATTCAATACATATCCTATTATAATAAATAAATTTGATAAATTTTAATGGATATCATTTTTAGTTTCAAAAAAAATCTCAAAACAAAAAATTCATTTAGTTGATCATTATTGGGACCATAAAATCAATAAATTTTATATGAATTTAGAATGTCGATTATATCAACGGATTCAGAAATAATATTTTATTTGTTGTTTATGTTAGAAGGTGTTCAATTGTATATTTTTAAATAGATATAAAATATGCACATACTTAAATGGTTAGAGCGGTAAAGAATATTTTTTAAATATTAGAGGATGATATAAGAGTCTATTTTGAAAAATTTTTAATATTCATTAGAGGAACGTGTCTCCTTGGTTTATTACATATAAAAAATCTATTATCAAGACACAATATACATGGTTCCCATTTAATGAATTTATAGTAGAACATGTATATTTTCCCTCTTTAGGGAAGACATATTTGAAGAATATTTCGTCTATCTCAGACTCATGGAAGAAAATATATTCAATACCTTGAGGTAATGAATATATTTTTTTCATTAGGGAATAAATAAATCTTGTTGTGGTTGTTTTTTATGTTCATTGGAACATTTTGGGTGTGATGATTTCTCTTTTCTAGGTGATACCATATTTTGTAAAAGATATTCTTGTTAAAAGTTAAAAATATAACTAAACAATATGCGGTATTTTTATCTTAATTATTATGTTTTAAATGTTCAATACCATTATGATTTAACTCTCTAATTCAGTTCCATTAAAAAAATTTCCAAAATTTCTTAGTTAAAAAGTTCAAGGAAAACTCAAATCATGTCATCTATTATTATAAGTTCAGTCTTGATTTTAGTATAACCAGTATTTTCAATCCACATAATATCATTAATTAGTAGAATAAAATATTAAATAATCATTATTGAAGCCTGATATACATGTATTTCTTTCATAGTTTCATTCAAGAATTACCATCGAAGTGAGAGACTTCTATGTGTTATAAATTGCCTGAAATTTTAGTCAACAATATTTTTTTCAACATTGTACAAAAATCAGTTTAAAATATATTTTGGATAAATAGTTCCCATATTTGAGGTATGTAGAATAATTTTAAGAATTTATTAGTGTTTTTTTAAAGAGAATATTTTTGGATTTTTTGGGAAAATTTAGGGAATTTATATATGGGTAGTGGTTTTAAAATACCAATCATGGGGAATAAATTCCATAAATTATTAGGTATTTTGATACATTAGAAATACACAAGTGGTGCCCAATATTAAAATAATCCATGATTTATATATAATATTATATATATACGAATATAAAATTGAGTATAATCATTCCTAAAAACTCCGAGTTCTTTAAATTATACCGTGAAAAAAATTGTTTTTGTTAAAAACAACTATAATAGTTCTATAAATTCAACCCCAACCCATGATTATAATATTTGAGGTGTGTTTTGGGGGGTTTTCGAATACATCTCTATGTTCATATATTTTACTCAAGGGTTATATATTTTTGAATTAATGTTATGTTATTATACATTATCTCTTCATTATCCCCCCATATATTTTCTCACTTTTGAGTACCTAAATAATAATATTGTTATTTCAATGATATAAATTTCAGTGATTATTTAGGTAACGATCATCTTGGATTTGGTGAGTAATGGATAAATGATAGATCTTTGTCTACCAATATTGGTGTTTATTTAGTGAAGTGTTTGTTTTAGGTGGATTCTAATACTCATTGAAATTATGATTAATTTTATTTATATTTTTTTTTTGAATTTGTGATAAATTATGATAATGGGTTTTTTAAAAATATAAAAATGGATAATTTAAAATTATATGTATAGTATGTGGCGTGAATATTTGTTATATATAAATTATAATGTAGTTATATTATTATATTAATTGATTATTATTACTTCAGGAAGAAATTTATATTGGATTGTTTTGTTAAAAAATATTTGATGTGGTTTTTGTATCTTATAGTGAGACTAGATTTGATATTTTGAAGTAAAAATATGGTCGACGATAGAGGCATTAGAAATGGAATCTCATTTTAGTGCCGTAAAACCATATTTGATATGAAAAGTCAATTATTTTTTTATACCCCTAAATGGTGACTCATGGTTGGGGAGGTAGTATTATACTCTTGGGGGGTGTACCTGAGAGAAAAACATCAATATTTATTAGTGTGAGCCTTGTAATTATGAAATATTAATGGAGGTGTATGGTGGTAACTCTAAAAGAAGGTCATTAGGATATGTTATGTTGCTATTTTAAGTAATATAATATTTCATTTGTACATTATTTATATTTATTGATCATGTTATATCAATTATTATGGGATTGGAATATTTTATTATAAAATTACAAAACCATTCTTGTTTTTCCCATACTTTGGTATCATGGGAAGTAGTTTTAGAGAAAAGATACTAGACATCATTATCACCCATACATGTGTACCCAAATGTAAACTTACACTATTTTTTAATGATATAGGTAAAGGAAAGGCTCCCAAATTCTATATTTTTTGACCAACGATACCTTAGATTTATTATAAAGGTCATTGATAGTGTAAATCTATTATTTTTTCATAATAATTTTTAGATCATTAAATATGATGGAATTTCCTTCCTATTTTTATATATATGAAATGAAGACATCAGCCTCAGTATTTAGGACTATGTAATTATTTTAATTTACTAATGTTTTGTTATTTTCTTAACCTAGTATTTGACTTACATGTTTTTAAACTTATAAAATGAATCAAATAGAGGTAAATATTTATATTTCTATTATGGTCCTTTATAATGATACTCTTGTGTACTTTTTGGTCACTTTTAAGTAGAAATTTATGAATGGCCATGATAAATTTTAAATATATACTTGATATAATGGGGGAAAACCACATGGAGGGAATCTTTTCTTGCAAAATTTTATTCTATTATCTTAAACCATGCTAAATGGTATTTTTTTATTTAGGTAAATTCCTTTGGAACTATAATTTAGTAACGTGAGACAGAGGATTGTGATCATTAGGTTACATTGAAATATTTAATCACATTTAATTTAATTGAAACAATAATAAATTCATGCCAAAGTCCAAGAAAATTATTGATTTATAGTTATAAAACAATCATTAATATATATTTATAAAAATCCCATGTTCACGAAAATTTTTATATGAACCCCAAATATTGATATTTACTTCAATTAAGTTATAATGTTCTCACTATTAAATCCAAAATTTAGATGAACATAATAAAAAAATTACTATTGAATTAATTAACCTGAACTTTCATTTGTAATGATTGATATTGATTAATATTTAATACTAATAAAACTCATTTGACATTGCATGGTAGAAATTTTGTACAAACGTATATACTTATATGTTAAATAATTATATATGAAACTTCATCCTAGATAAAATCACTATAAAATACATGGTTAATTTTTAAAATCAATGGGAAACTCATCATTTTTCTAATGGGATTGTTCATAAAAAGACTTATTCTAAAATTGACTATAAAAATGATAACATTCAATATTTTATACTCACCACATATTCATTAATATGGATATTTCATACCATATAGACATTCAACAATTATTTGTTCATTATGAATATATTATATAATGATAAGTTCTAAAATTACTGACTAACATATTTTTAAAAATGAACATAACATAAAGTAATTAGGTCATATTTTTATTAATATTAAATGATAAAAGTTAATAAAATTGATTCAAAAAATAAAATATCTTTTTTACTTTTTGAGGAAAATAAAAATTTATATTTACTATTTAAAAAAAAATAATAGTAATAAAATAAAATTATTAATGTTATTTATATAATTTAATCATCAGGTAACACTATTATTGTTCAATATAATAATATATATATATATATATTAATTGGAACTTATATAAGTATTATATATATAATAGTAATGAAATGAAGATATATTTAATCATGTTAGGACACAATATCATTTATAATTAATAGAAAAAAATATCATACCATATACTGTTATCTAATTTTATAAAATATTCTTTTGATCATAAAATTAAGTGATGTAGTAAAATCCTATGTTACCATGCAACTATCATGTATTTCAGTTGGAACCATTGATTAATTCGATATTCCATTCATTCAAATAATACTGTTACTACATTATTTTAAATAAATAATAGTTATTCCCTATATTGTTCATAATTACAATTTCTGGATTCATATATAAAAAAAATTATTTTCGATAGTTGAAATAAATATAAATATATCCATCATAAACTATGAAAAAAATTATATAACATCTATAAAAAAGTAAATACATACAGAATAAAGGGAAAAGTAGTGACAACAATTACTACTTCTCTAAATATCATAAGCTCCAACTAGAGTACCTAAGAATCCTTGAGTATCCACTAATTTATTGAATAATTTTCTGTTTACATAAATCCAACTGAAATATTATATTTGATACCTTGAATTATTAATTATCCTTCAATGTAAAATAATGAAGGAATAACAACAAATCATTGTCTTAGGGAGTTTATAAATGATTTTAAGTTTACAATTATTGAGTATATGACATCATTATATAAAATCATTTATATTTATAACTTATGATAAATATCATTGACTTATAGCATTATATCACAATGGATTATACCCTCATATATTCAGATTTAATTAAATAAAATTAACATTATTATATAATTCAACAATAACCATTTAACTCCCACTATCATTTTGTCAATATATGATAACTTTAATGTTTTTAGAATACTAATAATATTTCTCAAATATATCATATTACATATGATATTTTCACCATAGTATGTATCAAATTATTTAATATATAACATATATATGAATATTTAATTAGGGTTTCAATGAAAATATTTTAACAAGTATGCTTCAAAAAATAATGAATTATAAATTAATTAAATTTTAACAAAATCACTAATTTTTGTGTAGAAAAAAATTTCATAAATGTTTATTAAATATTTTCTGAAATTGGATTATTAAATGATAATTGAACATTCATAAATAAATATACACTAACTTAACAACATCAAATTCTTATACATTATCATTAGAAATATAAAAAAACAATTATCCAAAGGGTATTCCAAACACATCTACAAGGGTTTAGAAAAGGTTTATAGTGATAAATCTATACCTGAAGAGAATTAAAATGTGACCGGAAGAATCCATAAAAGTGGAATGATCTTCCAATATATTATGATAACTTATTATGTTTTTTCATGGTTGTGATTTTAAATAATAACCTAACAAAGGCAAACCTCAAACACGATCACTACTCACTTCAGTATTGTTCTCATACATAATGATGAAAACTAGTGCTGACTGTAATAAATAGTAATTAATGAGTGGCTTCCCACATTATAAGAAACATATATAAAAATTAAAATAATAAATCATAATGATATATTTAAGGGTTTATAAAATAAAATTTATATAATTTTACATTAATTTAAAATTACCAATATTTAATTCCCTGATAACAAAAAATCATTGAAGGGTATAATTGGGATCAATAATTGAGTCCAAATTTTTTTTCTTATTTTAGTTAAATAATATATAAAATCTATTTTAATGTAGATAGGTATATAATTTAAACCATAATAAAAAATTATAACTTTCTAAAAATAAATAATTATAAGGAATTTACACATGACCTAACATAAATACCCATTTATATTTTTTATTATATATCCATCACACTACTTGATTGTTTGAATGATATTCTACAATATTATTGTCCATTCATGAACATTTACTGAAAGATAAGGAAAATAAATCAATAAAATATATAAATGGTGTGTATGAGTATAACTGAAATTAATAACATTAAATTATTTCCCCAAATTTCCCCTGATTTATCTTTGATTGTGTTTATCATGTATAATTGTTCTCATATAATGGGTTTGGTGTAATAGAATCTCCCAATTCATTGAAATCAATAAAATTAAAATATCAATGAAAAAACATGTTCTCCTATAAAATATAATGTATAATCTTATACTACTAAATAGTTTCATTTATACCATTCCCATTGATCTATTTGTGATCCATATTGTGAAATATCATTCCCTAATATAGATCGCTACCAAAAAAATATTATCTCTCTTTCTCATTTCATTCTCACATAAACTAGTATAAATGGAAGAGAACTAAAAATAATTCAAATAAATAACAAATATTTTATAGAATAAATAGGATTTCTTCTTAACATAAGTACCTTAGGGTAAGGTATCCATGTAATATCCCGTTAATTCCCATCAAGGAAAAAAAATCAGTTTACTAATCAATAAATTTATTGAGAATGGAGAATCACATAGTGACTACATGACATGATCTTGTAAAGATGTTAAATAAAATAAATTATTCTTTCTACCTATAAAATATCATAGTAGAGATCATAATTATATATCAATATTAAAAAAATTAATAGGTTTAACAACTTTATTTATTAAATGAAGTCTTGTCATAATATATTTTATGATTACTACAACAATTAATTGAAAAATAATTAAAAATAATAATAAGAAAAAAGGCATATCTCTCAACAATATAATTCAATCCCGACAATCATAATACCTTGTTTTTTTGTGTGTGAGAGTGATTTTTTAGGAATATATATATACTCCAATAATTATAAATGGTATACATAATATCTCAAATTTTCCACTACAAAATAAATCTTGTAATAAAATTGTGGCTAAAAATTTACAAGCCCTTTATCATAAATATATAGTAGTAATTTTTGTCTTCATTTTTAAACTGTATATAATTGTTTTCAATAAGTATAAGAATGAATGAAATAATCCAAAATAAAATAAAATATCATAATTTTTTTAAAAATATCATAATATTACTAAAGAGGATAAATGTAAAGGACTTCGAATCCACCTTACATCACAATTTTAAAAGATTCGTAAATAATGATGGGTTTGACTTAATATTTATTTATTACATGATTAAATGAAGACTAAGTGGGTTGATTCTGAATTTAAAATATATTTATGTTCTCTTAAACAAACATTTATGGAATATATTGGACAGTATAATTTATAATTATTGAATAAAAAAATTATAGAATAATTGATTTTGTTTTAGTATTATTTCTCAACATGATGTGAATAAAAAACTATATAAATAATTTCTATATGAAAAATATAAAACATTAATTATTTACCCTATATTGATAAAATCAATTTAATAATAAAAACTAATAATTCATAATCCTTAAAAAAATAATTCCATTGTGTTTCTTCATAACCATAACATATAAGGGATAAAGCAATAACTGATGATTTAAACTGAGAATAAATATAAATGAAAAAATGTGAAGTTTTTCTTAAATATAATGTCCTGATCATTTTATTAGTTATTTATGTTTTAACATTTGGTGTATATGCCAAAACACTATGACGAATTTCATGGAAATCAAGAATGTTTTTCTATTTCCTGTTAAAACATTTTCATTTTAATCTCTATGTAATATAATGATACTGTGGACATGTATAATACTTGCTTTGGAATTTTTTTATATTTATAATATTATGAGAGATCCTTGTGGAAAACACTAAAACACATTAATATCAACAATACAATAATTTTACTAAAAACAAAATATTCAATTAGACAATAAAAGTAATCACAAAACAATAAATATCATACTCATATATATACTATATATATAATCAAATAATTTCTAGATAGTAATATTATTTTATCAAACATATCACCAAGAATATTATAATAAAATAAAAAACCAAACAATATGAATCATATTTATTATAATAATTATCATTTACATCTTATCTCAACCCATAATTATTCAGAAAATATATCAATCATCTCATAAAAACCAATACTTCATTTATGACACACTAAAATAACTGAAATAATGTTTCACAAGACTATAATTTATTTATATAAAATTATTTTTACCTCATTACCATTTTATAAAAAAATCCCGTATAAAAACTTTTATAATATTTATATGAACAATTTATTGATCATTTCATATAAAATAATGTTAAATTTAGAAATTTTATCCATGTATTTATATCTAATTGATAGAGAGTTTTCTAATAGTATGAATAGAGAAAATCTTTAGAGTATTCCCAATCACAATTTGAAAGGCCTATCATTGAAATATTGGAGTACCACATCTATTATGTATAGTTGTTAGATAATGTAATAGATCATAATTGATATGGAATTATGATTTGTGTGTGGGTTTAAAGAAATATTTTTTTTCTGTTGGGATTGGAATTTTTGAGTGTTCACACATAATAGATAATGGTATTTATTTTATAACATAAAAAAATCTAGTATGGCTAGAAATTTATTTCAAATTAACACCTAATATTTTATTATAATTGAATTTATTATTATATTAAAATTATACACTAATTTTCTATTTTATATATTCGGAACAACACATGAAATTTGGATTTAGAATAATACAATATATAAAATCCTTTTGATCTATAATCAATTTATTTCTAATTACATCAAATATTTCTTAATGTTTTCATTTAAATTTTGGAATCAAAACCATCCCAGTAGGACTATTTCACTTCTTTCCCACAAAAGATCCCTAGAGAACGTTGAAGAAAAACCATAATAAAATTTTATATAAATAATCCAAACTAACTATAATTGTGGATTATTCCTAAAACAAGATTAAATTAATTGATATATCTAATAATACAATTTTTAATGAAACTTATTAAATGACCAAAAATGTAAATTTCACTATAAGACCACAAAAATTCCAAAAACATTCAAAATATTAAAAGGGTTTTTATTTTATTTTATCACAAGAATCAAGAAAAATATTAAATTACAAATACATTTAAAATAAGAGAAATTTTAAAAAATAAATGGAAGAATATATGAGGTATAATAGGTGTTCAATGGAGGATTTATAATGATTAATGGGGAGGAAAATATGAAAATTATTTTTACCAAAATATAAATAAAATATAAATAATTTTAAAATTTGAAAAAATAATAAATTAAACCAAAAAGGCTTAATTACCCCCAAAAATTTCTCAATGCACAACATGATATCTAATAGTATCATGCCCTTAATTTTTAATTTTGTTACTAACTAGATTCATAGAGGGTCTCTATAACATGGTTGGAGGATTCTTCTTTATTTTACATGATCTATTCTCCCAACTAATTTTCTATCACATAATACTTTAATAAACTATGTTTTAAAAATATACTCCTAATTTCATCCTAATTTTCCCTATATTATAGTTTCATTATTTTCCCAATGTCATTCTATCAAAACCATTTCCATATTTCTCTATGATAACTTTTGTAAAAAAACACTAACATTTAGTTATCACCTTACAAATGTTATAATAATTTTCATAATTAAAATACCTAAGAATTCCTTTATTAACTCCACACTCTATTATATATTAAACATAATTATACTAAAAATAAAAAAACTTATTTCTATAAATTAAATTTCATTCAATAATTTTATTTTATTTATATATATATTAAATAATTTATAAAAATTGGGGATAATATAATGACACAAATAATGCTTTTTCATCCTAAAAATAGAAGTCATATAGAAAAAAATATCCATTATATTTATCACATGATGACATTCTACGGACCCCTCCATGAGTTACATGTATTTCCAAAATAAATATAACCATGATATTTATGAATTTTATATTCAAATCTATAACTATTTTTATCTTCCCTATAATATACTCATTATTTCATAATTCAAAGATATTTTATTAGACCATGTGAGGAACGAAATCCGTGTTCTTCCATGATAATAATGCCCAATGAATATAATACACCTATATATGCTATAATAAAAAATAAATTATATAGTAAGGATATCAAACATATAACATTATATGTTAATACACATAACCCTTAACAATTCTATCATTCTTGATTATGCACTAGCACTGAACATTTTTCAATATATACTTCCTTTCTTATTTTACCCATCTCTCATAATCATGAAATATTTTACTCTAAAATTTTAAATGTATTAATTGTATAAAAATTTATATATTAAATTTCTTCAATCCACACAATCTCATAATAATACCATTTCCTATGTACTAGTGTTTCTATATGGTTTTATATGATATAATAATGTGTAAATTATTATAGGAATATATTATTCCAAGGGTAAGAGAAAAACCATTTCATTAACTAAGTTTTTTTATTTGGATCACACATATTTAAAATAGACAATAAATTTCCTATAACATGTTAAAGATACATTTTTCATTTATCATTTTATTTATTAATAAAAATTGAGTCAAAATACTGTGTCAAATAATGCACGAATAATTGATCGATACCATAGACGGTATTCATGAGTTAATCTAATGACATTGAATTTTTGGATCCAATATTCCCATCATTGTGTGAAAAATGATTATAGTAGTGTACTATGATATATTAGACTAAGAGTATACACTTCATTAAAAGATAAAAATAATTAAATCGCATTAAAATTCTCAGAAACACTAGAAAAAACATATAATGCTCTAGTTTTGGGATAAGTAAGAAAATTTTGGCTTTTGTAATGTAAAAGTGTTTATAGAAATCATTAGAGATGGTAATAAATATTATTTATTCTAATGTCATGTGTTAAAACATTCTTGAAATATTAGTGAATTTTGTATATATTTGGGTTTTTTAGGGGGGGTTGACTATATGAGAGGTGAAACATGTTGTTTGAAAACAAATGAATTGTTTAAAATATATTTTCAGTAACCATGAAATTCAGACATGAATTATCAATAAAGAGAAGTATGATATTCAAGAACCAATTAATTATTTTCCAGACCATGAATTCAAGTAATTCATTATTTAAAAATCTCTCAATTTTTTTTTTGTAACACAATCCTACAATGTGATTTCTAACATCATGTTAAAGACGAATCTTTTAGAGTATTCTCATATGAATAATTTTATATTTCATCTCTATAATTAATATGGATATCAAATAAGACCATCTTAAATTATTTTTCATATACGTTATAGTTTTCTCTCATGTCATTGGTTGAATATAAGATTTGGTTTTGTGGGTTTCTATGGGTTATCATGAAACCCCATAGATTACTAGATATTTTCTCCATAAGGAATAAAGGAATCCATGGTTGGTGGATTTTTGATTTTTGGTGGTGAAATTCACTTTTAAAAATGGAATAATAATAAAAAAATTATTCCCCACAATGTTTGAATTTCCAATTTTTGGTTATAGATTACTATTTGGTATTTTATTAATAAGAGTGAAGGAAGAATATATCTTCGTAGGGTAAGGTATATATTATTGTAGAATAATGTTTGAGGTATGTAAATTGGTATTCAAAATGTTAAATGAAAAATAATGTTACCTTATTTTTTTCTAAATGATAAATCTTATAATTTTGTTTAAAATGTTTTTATAGATGTTTTTTAATATTATTTATTACGTGTTCTTGTAAAGACCCAATGTTTTACGTACATGGACAACACATTACTTTTGCGGAATACTTAATACATACCAAAATTCAAAACTCAAGGACCGTAATAGTTTAGTGTCTTTGGAAACTTGGAACATAATATTTTAATCACGGTGAAAGATCTTCAACATCTCCCATAAAGATATTCCCCTTATGTTTTCTTACCTAAAACCTTTCTTTATACCCTAGGGAAAATAAATCATATAACGGGTGAGCTCAAATTCTCAGTAAGGGTAAGCATGGATAAAATAAAACAAACCATATACATTTAAACTTAAAAACATGAACACAATGTTTAAACATCAAGATCTTGAGCAATGAAATAAAACATGGAAATATGTAAGGAATAGATCATAAAGAAACATTAATCCTGATAAAATAGCATGGGAATAAAACTTTTAAATGTAGAAATAATTAAGCACATGATATGATTTCCATAGTAGCCAAGGCATTGCTGCAAAGACCATCTTAGTGGACAATGTCCCTTTCTGAATCGAGTTCACTCCTCGTTCTAATCCTATATTATTGAACCGGTTTAACTTTCCATTCCAGCCATGTCTATCTAATGATATATAAATCTTTACCCAATGCATTGGATGGAGATATAGGTCCCACCCATCTCATAATGAAATCATTAATACTTGTGCCACAAAATAAACTTGAAACATTCATCATAACCCAATGAATAAAATGGGTTTCATAAATATCTTCCCATCATCACATAATCCATATAAAACAAATGGATATATCAACATACGAAAAGTGAAACCATTTAAATCATAGGGACATTATACTTGATACATACACATATAAAATAATTTCGTCTTAGATGGAAAAATGGTTTTGACAAAACACTTCAAATGAATTCTTGAGGAAAATATCCTTTCCTCTTCAAAATAAATTTCTTTTCACAAAACGTCATGAAATTTTAAAAGAAAAAGATTTTTTTCTGAAAATAGTCATGAAATATTTTTGAGGAAGTTTCATGAATATAAGGCTTTATAAAACCGTAAAAACCCTTTCATTTCGTATACATTAAAAAAACATTCTTCTCGTACTTTTGTCGGAAAAGTTAAAAAGTACCTTGTAGGGTAAATAAAAGAAATATTCCTTCCATACCATGGGGTAAAAGTCAGAATGTGAAAAAAGGAATTTATACATACATGAATAAAATTTTATAAAACATGGACATGGATGATAGCAATAACCCCAGTAAATACTTACGAATAAACAATCTCAGATAAAAATGAGATTTGAAAAATTATCCCTTACCTTAGGTCCTATATGCTTTGTATATATCCAAAACTCATGTATAATCATTTAAATAATGTCATTGACTTATTAAAGAATCATATTCATTATTATGATAATATATATGGTTCACTTATGACTTTATATTACCTATTCTTTTATAAATTAATGTAAAAGTAGCGTTTTGGGTAAAATCATCTTATTTATCGTACGTGTTTGGACTTTTTGTTCTTGATTTTATTATTAATTATATCATGATTTACTTACTTCCAAAATGTAAATCATGATTTATATATCATATAAATTCATTATATATCCAGCATATACATTAATTTATAATAGTACATAACATATGGTGGTAAGAAATGAAACACACCGTTCATGGAGACGGTAAGCCGTACGTACGCATGAACGCTACTTTAATTTCTATTTCTTATTTTAATGGAATTAAAACATAATGATACATAGTTATATTATAATTACAGTATAATATCATATATAATATCACTAACCACATCCTTTATACATCCCACATAAGGTATTAATGAATGACATCACTTTGAGGGGGTGGTAGTCCGCACTTCCTCAAATGAGATTATCGTATTTACCGACTATGGAAACCGCAAATGCATGATATAATTGGGAAGTAACGAAGAATAAGGAAATAATAAACATAATATATAATATATATAAATAAATTTCCAACATAATGGCCACCATGAGAGGCGGTAGGATAGAATCGAACAATCATCGTTTTGTGAGGCGTTAGTTTTCCATCATAGAAACATTTTGTTCTTCATCCATTAGATGGAGGTGTGTGTAAGTGTAGTTAAAATAATTCTTATAAAAACATCCCAGTATATTTATTATATTGGTTTTGTAACAAAATAAAGGATTAAAAAGATTTTATGTGTTGGAGATGTAGAATAAAAGAAAACAACTTAAGAGAAACTGTTACCTTTAATTTTGGTAACTTCCTTGGGTTTGAACCAAAAGGACTTCTTGGAGAGTCTTCTTCCTAATGTAAGGCTTCATAGAGGAGTATAGTCATGTAGGGAGATTAGTGGGGTAGAGTTTGGAGGATCCAAAAGGCTTGAGAGGTGTGAGGAATTGCATAGAAATGGTATCCTTTTATAAGGGAGAGGAGGGGATCATTAGGAAAGTGTGAAAACAATATTTTATTATAAACACATCTTTGGTTTCCAGAGGTCCAAAACACATTAATTTCAAATATAAGATGACTCATATTCGAAATAAAATCATCCAATTGGAATTGAACAGGTTTGGGATGATATTTAAATCATTATAATCTTATTTATTTAAATCATTTATTAATGAGGTAAACACTACATCATTATTGTGTCATAAATAACTTAATAAATTTGATGTCTAAAAATTATGAAATAAATACCATGATGTAGGAAATATTTTTAGCTTTCCAAATAATATTTATAGTCGCTAATATAACTTATATAACCCCTTATAAAAATTAATTACTAAAAGATTTTTGTTAAAGTCAATTTTGTCTTTACATTAAATTAATTAATCCAAATTGTCATTTTCACTACCAAGTGGCTCATTTGGGTCCCAAAATCGTCCTAATTATGCCCATGGTCAGCCACTACTCATAAAATAAGGTTAGGACAGGTGTAAAGGTAATTTTTAATTATTATAATATTTTTTTAACCTTGAATTACCCTATTTTCCTTTAACCGTGGTAAATAAAAATTACCATAGTTACTATTAATAATGCCCAAACAAAAATTAGATTATTGACATAATTTGGACCAACTGATTCCAAATATGGAATCCATTTTTCCAAATTCAATACAAAAAAGTTTCATAAATTATATTAAAATTAATCTCGTTGTCGAAAGAAAATGAGTTTTTGTTTAAAACATTGAAAAAGATTGAATTTATTTAACCTACGAATTCAAGGTAAAATAAACGATAATGACATAAATTATATTTAATGGTAAAACTATATTCAATTTATACTTTAAAACCATTAATTATTATAATGTATCCACATAAATTATTATTATGAAAAAGTTGTTTATATTTAAAATATAGCGTGTTTTTACTATTCATTAAAATATGAATGTTATCAGAAAAATATAAAAACTTTATCCAATGTAAATTTTTATATCATTATTGAGAAGAAGAAGTTTATTTTTTAAAATTTAACTTATAAACTTCCCAAAAATTATATTTAAATTGGGTGCACCATCAAAAGGCGGCAAAACTGCATTTTTTGAAAAATACTTATTTTACCCAAAAAAAATTATTTTGTTCTCATACCATGTTCTAGAAAATGTGTAAGATGAATAATAATTTTATAAAATTAAAAATGTTGTTAATAATATTCATAACGGTTAGTTTATAATAATATTATATCCATATATCGTTGTTTTGTGAAACCCGGTATTGCGTACAACACACACTATCGAAAAAGGTCTCAATTGCGTCTAATGCAAGCCAAGTCAGGGTTGCGTATAGTGCAAGACTCATTTGTTGTTGCGTATAACAAAATAAAACCATATTTAATTTATAAATAATATATATATACACTCAATATTGCGTAGAATAACTAATATCAAACAGACTTGAAATTTTGTATAACACGATCCATGATTAGTGTTCTGTATACTGCCAGCTAATTCGGTGTTGCATATAGCGCAAGATAATCTTCGTGTATCGTACAACAGAAGATATAAATGAAATTAAAAAGAATATGTCTTATAAATTCTCGGGTTGTTTCATTCTACCCCCCTTAAAATTAATTTCTCCCTCGAAATTCGTCGGGGTTATAAATCGTTTACTATTTTTAGAAACCCACATCGTAAAAAGGAATACTAAAACTTAATTTTAAAAACTAAAGTATGAAACGTAATGATTACCAAAAGTAACTCATCACTGGGTTTCCATATAAGAGAACATTGGTGAAAATATATATATGTAAGAAAAATCTAACCATCATGTTTTAATGGAGAGTGGTAGAGAACATGGATATGAAAAATCCATCAATCACAAAGCCATAAATTTGTGATGATCTAAGGTACCAACTGATTCATCAGATATAAGAACACTAGGACAGAATTTTTGGTTTTCAAGATCATTTCCCTAAAGTTGATGAATTAAAATAAATACTTACATGATTTTGGTACAATCTCACTATTGTTTGTGAATTGAACAATTTCCAATTCATCTCTTAAAGAAATGAGGTTGAATTTGTTGTTCATGAAGTGTTAGCAGATCATGTGATAGAATGATGGGTGAATCCATCTATTTCAAACAAAATGTTATCAGAAGTTATCAAATATACATAAGTCCATCTATGGTGTGGTTAATCATATATGATTCCAAAAATGAACTTATACTTCATATATCATACCGCTTAATAAAATAAATCTAGTTTCTACTAACCAAGGACTTCATGTAGGCCAGTGGTAGGCGATAAAGGCATGTAGCACTTCAGTTGTGGGTTCGATTCCCACAGCCTTGTCTGACGCGATGGGTTGTTGCCCATCCTAGAGTTTGTCCTTTTTGTAAAACTACATTACTATAACATCCCATCATTAATATCAAAAAAAAATTCTATCCTTAAACAATAATAACTTATGTCCGACATAATCCATTCCAATCTTTAGGCTTACCTAAAATACTTCGGTCCAAGCTATAGTATAAAGGAAATGATTACTTGAAATGTCACATAACAATCACGTGAATGCCATAATTTATCCCCCATATATCATAAGATATATCTTTTTCGTCAAATTACAAACATTTGGAGTCCTTAATCATGTATTCTCTTCAAGAATGAATACCCATTGAACCTTAGTGAAAACATTAATGTAGTTAAAAGTTAACACCTTCCACATAACAAAATCCTCAAAATTCTATATACTCAAACCATGATATCACTTAGTCCTTATATCAATCATGAGCTCATGAATACAATCAAACGTCTCATTATCTTCTTATCCCTTCATCATGCACATATCATCTGCTTTCCAAAATATTTGAATCACTTATCATGGTTACCTGCACCATATAATTATTGAAAATGACAATAAACCATTATATAGATATTACAATGTTCCACAATACTATAAATGAGATTCACAACATTATTTTGGAATCCCTTTACATAAACACATAATCATTCCATCACATCATTTTCATACTCATCATTGCTGATAGTGATGGTATGTGACTTCCCTTTGTCATTTTCCTTAAGATGTTGATCATGTTGATCATCATTAATCCTTGGATTAGGGCATTGATTTGCATAATGCCCCATTTCCTTGCACATGAAGTATTGAAGTGTTGGTGGAGCATTCTATGAAGTCTTTTCACTATTCATGTCATTTGAAACCTTTTTCCCATTACTTCGGCACTCAGCTGCTCGATGACCTTCTTTTCCATAGTTGAAACATTTTATAGTACCTTTTAGACAATCTCCACCATTCTTCTTCCCACACTTTGAGCATAAAGAAACATTCACCTTTTTTCACCATTGTTCTGAGATTTTTCCTTGAACTCCATCTTTCGTTTCTTGTCAAAACCATATGATGGATGCATAACACCAACTTTCAATTCTACCTTGATAGCACAACACACAATTTCGTCATAGCTATTGATGCCTTTTATAGTTAATTCCCTTCGAAGACTTGGTTTTAAGCCACTAAAAAATCGATCAACATTACTTTCAGGTTGGATGATAATGCCAGATGCATACCTTACAAGTCTTGTAAAATTCAGTTTGTATATACCTACAGATTCATCATCTTTCTTCCTAAGCTCAAGAAATTCCTTTTCCATCTTTGTTCGAAGAATAAGAGGGAAGTACTTACTGAAAAACAAGTTCTTGAACTCGTCCCATTCCATGGAATCAATTTAATCTCTTTGCCTTGTATTCCTGATAAGATTCCACCATTGATCAACATCACCTTCCAAACGATATACTGCTAAGATGAATTTATAATGCTCAGAACATTGTAGAACTGAAAATATCTTTTCAGTAGTACCGATCCATTGTTCAGCCACTAAGGGATCAGAAGACCCGCTGAATGAAGGTGGACGCTGCCTCATTAAGGATTCAACATAATGTTTCTCCTTTGACTGCTCATTTTGAAGTCCAGAATGATTCATAGCATGTGTAAGTATAGACATAAGACTGTGCACTCCATCTCCCATGACATTGGATTGGTCAAGAGGACAATCATTGCATTTTCCATTACATTGATCAACACGGTTCCTTTGGGTTCCAGCCATCGTCTAAAACCCAAAAATAATAGTGTGAGAAGAAAATACCATTCTATAGAAAACAACATTATAAAGGGGGATTACCTTCAATATCTAACATCATAGGTAAAATTATAAGATCATTATTGTAGTTATAGGACTATATCCTATACGTATACTTATCCTTAGGGAAATCCCTAAATATACCATAGAAATATCCCTAAGGATCTCACTAACGTTTTTTCATCCTAGTTTCCAAAGGTTGACTAAACCTTTCCTCTGATACCAACCGTAGAGACCCAATTCTTGACATACATGGACAACACATTACTTTTGCAGAATACTTAATACATAACAAAATTCAAAACTCAAGGACCGTAATTGTTTAGTATCTTTTGAAACTCAGAACTTAATCTTCTAATCGTGGTGAAAGATCTTCAACATCTCCCATAAAGATCTTCACCTTATGTTTTCTTACCTAAAACCTTTCTTTATATCCTAGGGAAAAGAAAACATATAAACAGTGAGCTAAAATTCTCAGTAAGGGTAAGCATTGATAAAATAAAACAAACCATATACATTTGAACTTAAAAACATGAACACAATGTTTAAACATCAAGATCTTGATCAATGAAATAAAACATGGCAATACGTAAGGCATATATCATAAGGAAACATTAATCCTGATAAAATAGCATTGGAATAAAACTTTTAATTGGGGAAACCATTAATCACATGATATGATTTCCATAGTAGCCAAGGCATTGCTGCCAAGACCATCATAGTGGACTAAGTCCCTTTCTGAATCGAGTTCACTCCTCGTTCTAGTCCTGTATTACTGAACCGGTTTAACTTGTCATTCCAAAAATGTCTATCTCATGAGATATAAATCTTTACCCAATTCATTGGAGGGAGATATAGGTCCCACCCATCTCATAATGAAATCATTCTTACTTGTGGCACAAAATAAACTAGAAACATTCATCATAACCCAAAGAATAAAATGGGTTTCATAAACATCATCCCATCATCACATAATCCATATAAAACAAATGGATATATCAACATAAGAAAAGTAAAACCATGTAAATAATAGGGAAAATATACTTGAAACAGACACATATAAAATAATTTCATCTTAGATGGAAAAATGGTTTTGATAAAACACTTGAAATGAATTATTGAGGAAAATATCCTTTCTTCTTCAAAATCAATTTCTTTTCACAAAATGACATGCAATTTTAAAAGAAATAAATTTTTTCTAAAAAATAGTCATGAAATCTTTTAGAGTAAGCTTCATGAAAATAAGTCTTTATATAACCGTAAATATCCTTTCATGCCATATATGTTAAAAAAACATTCTTCTCTTACTTTTTTCGGAAAATTCAAAAAGTACCTTGTAGGCTAAATAAAAGAAAGATTTTGTCCATACCATGGGGTAAACGTCAGAATGGGTAAAAATAAATTTAAACATACATGAATAAACTTTTATAAAACATGGACATGGATGATAGCAATAACCCCAGTAAATACTTATGAATAAGCAATCTCAGATAAAAATGAGATTTGCAAAATTATCCCTTACCTTAGTTCCGATATGGTTTGTACGTATCCAATCCTCCTGTATAATGATTTAAATAATGTCATTTACTTATTACAGATTAATATTCATTGTTATGATATCATATATGGTTCAATTATGACTTTATATTACCCATTATTTTTTAAATTAAAGTTAAAGTAGTGTTTTGGGTAAAATCATCTTATTTATCGTACGTGTTTGGACTTATTGTTCTTCATGTTATTATTAATTAAATCATGATTTACGTACTTAAAAAATGTAAATAATGATTTATATATCATGTAAATTCATTATATATCCAGCATATCAATAATTTAAAATAGAACATAACATATGGAGGTAAGAAATGAAACGCACCGTTCATGGAGATGGTAAGCCTTACGTACGCATGAACGCTACATTCATTTATATTTCTTATTTTAATGGAATTAAAACATAATGATACTTAGGTATATTATAATTCCAGTATTATATCATATGTAATATCATTAACCACATCCTTTATACATCCCACATAATGTATTAACGAATCACATCACTTTGAGGGGGCGGTAGTCCGCACTTCCTCAAATGAGATTATCGTATTTACCGACTATGGAAACCGTAAAGGTTGATATAATTTGAAAGTAAAGAATCATAAGGAAATCATTATCATAATATATATTCTATATAATTATAGTTCCATCATAATGGACACCATGAGAGGCGGTAGGAGAAAATCAAACAATCATCGTTTCGTGAGGTGTTAGTTTGCCATCACAGAAACATTATGTTCTTCATCCATTAGATGGAGGTGTATGTAACGGTAGTTTGAATAATTCTCATAAAAACATCCTAGTATATTTAGGATATTTTTTTTGATTCAAAATAATGTATTAAAAAGAGTTTAGGGGTTGGAGAAGTAGAAAAAAAGAAAACAACTTAAGAGAAACTGTTACCATTAATTTCGGTAACTTCCTTTGGTTTAAACAAAAAGGTCTTATTGGAGAGTATTATGCCTAATATAAGGCTTCAAGGGGGAGGAGAGGGATGTAGGGACCTTATTTGGGCAGATTTGGGACGAGCCAAAAGGCTTGATAGGTGTGAGGAATTGCATAGAAGTGGTCTCCTTTTATAAGGGAGAGGAGGGGATGTTTAAGAAAGTGTGAAAACATTATTTTATTATAAAATTATCTTGGGTTTCAAGAGGTTAAAAACACATTAATATTGAAAATAAGATGACTCATATTCGAAATAATATCATCCAATTGTAATTGGACAGGTTTTGGATGATATTTTAATCATTATAATCTTATTTATTTAAATCATTTATTAATGAGGTAAACACTACATCATTATTGTGTCATTAATAATTTAATTCATTTGATGTCTAAAAATTTGGAACAAAATACCATGATTTAGGGAATATTTTTATCTTTTCAAATAATATTTATAGTCAAAAACACAACTTCTATAACCCCTAATAAAAATTAATTACTAAAATATGTTTGTTAAAGTCAATTTTGTTTTTACATTAAATTAATTAATCCAAATTGTCATTTTCACTACCAAGTGGCTCATTGGGGTCCCCAAATCGTCCCAAGGATGCCCATGGTCGGCCACTACTCATCCAATAAGGTTAGGATAAATGTCAAGGTAATTTTGAATTATTATAATATTCTTTTAACCTTGAATTACCCTATTTACCTTTAATCGCAGTAAATAAAAATTATCGTAGGTACTATTTATAATGTCCAAAAATAAAAAGTAGCTTATTAACTTAATTAGGACCCAATGATTCCAAATATGGAATCCATTTTTTCAAATTCAATACACAAAAGTTGCATAAATTAAATTAAAATTAATCATGTTGTCGAAAGAAAATGGGTTTTTGTTTAAAACATTGAAAAAGATTGAATTCATTTAAACTACGAATTCAAGGTAAAATAAATGATAATGACATAAATTATATTAAATGGTATAAATATATTCTATTTATACTTTAATAACATTCAATATTATAATTTAACCACATTAATTATTATGAGGAAAAAAGTTGTTTTTAATTAAAATATAGCATGTTTTTACTATTCATTAAAATATGAATGTTATCAGAAAAATATCAAAACTTTATCCAATGTAAATTTTTATATAATGATTCAAAGGAAGAAGTTTATTTTCTAAAATTTAACTTATAAACTTCTCAAAAATTATATTTAAAATGGGTGCGCCATCAAAAGGCGGCAAAACTGCATTTTTTAAAAAATACTTATTTTACACGAAAAAATTTATTTTGTTCTCATACCATGTTCTAGAAAATGTGTAAGATGAATAATAATGTTATAAAATTAAAAATTTCATTAATAATATTCATAATGTCTAGTTTATAATAATATTATAACCATATATCGTTGTTTAGTGAAACCCGATATTGCGTACAACACACGCTATCAAAGAAGGTCGTGATTGCGTGTAATACAAGCCAATTCAGGGTTGCGTATAGTGCCAGACTCCTTTGTTGTTGCATATAAAAAAAATAAAACCATATTTAATTTATAAATATAATATTATTAATATATATATATTCACTCAATGTTGCGTATAATAACTAATATCAAACATACTTGAAATTGTGTGTAACACAATCCAAGATTAGTGTTGTGTATTCTGCAAGCTAATACGGTGTTGCGTACAGCGCAAGATAATTTTGGTGTATCATACAAAAGGAGATATGAATGAAATTAAAAATAATGTATCTTATAAAATCTCAGGTTGTTGGATTTGTTTCATAAATTAATTTCATAGGGAACAAATATGTATTTTTATTCTCTATATATTTTTTGGAAATTTTTAATTTATTGAAATTTTTAATAGTCAAATGATATTTTTTTAAAAATTTTATAAAAAATCATGATATTTACTTTTTGTTGAGTGATATACATTTTTTGGTTTGTTTTATTGGTTTCTTTTGAATCAATTTTTATGGTTCATAAACATGTGAGGGGTAGTGGGAATATTAATGGGTTGGTTAAGGATAAATATGGGTATTATTTTCCCCATGATTATGTAATGGTCATAGAGATGCCTCAACCTTGATTTATAAAGGAGTTTTTGAGTTTTTTCAAATGGAATTAATGGTGTTATGTTTTTTTGGTTTCTTATGGAAATCTAATTGTGTTGATTATAATATTTTTACAATAATTTAATTACATAATTTATCATGGTTATGGTTTTTTTTAAAATTCCTTTGATTAACATTGTTTCTCTATAGATGGGGTTCATTATATGTCATCCAAATAATCATATTCATTAGTACTCAACCCTTATTTATGCATCATTGTGAACATGTAGATTATGTTTGACATCAGTTATGGTTTATGAGGATTATTCTATCATTATATTAGATGTTGTATATAGTGTTTCATAGTATACACTATCGGAGGGTACACCAATGATGATGTCATTCCATTTTGAATACCTTTTATTATATTTTTTTGTATTTGTTTATAGGGTATTTTATTTATACCTTTATATATAAATTGTTTCATTATAACGTAATTTATGAAGAGATAATTAGTGTGTGATTCGTATTAAAATATTTTTTTGTATAGATATGTATCATATATTTTAAATATATTTTTGATCCTTTAGTACCTATGGGATCATACATGGGTCTAATTAACATTTCAATTTGTCTTATGTATGTGTTTTTTGGTGGGGTCAGGTCGAGATGTTACACAGGGTGTAATTTTTGGTTTTTATAAGTTCCAAAAGGAAGTGAGATAATATCTATTTTGAATCTGACGGTAAAATATAAAATTATTTAATCAAAATCTTTATATTAAAATCCAAGTAGAAACAAATATTTTTTCCCATTATCACTTCAAAATAACATATAGATAATCACTAGAGTCCGGTGTTGGGACGGTATTTGATTCCTTGGCCTGATGAGCCCGATGGTGACATTAGAACAATATTAAAAATATTAATATCACATGAATGTGTTTTTCTGAAAAAGTTAAATAATACTGGAATTGTGGTTTGTATTGGGAATAAGAGGGAAAATTTGAGTTCTGATTGTGGGTTTTCCCTAGTCATGACATAATCTTTGACAACATTAGGTTTTTTAGTAAAGTGATACTGCGGGTTCCACTAATAAAATAAAAAATATATTTAATTTAATTTTTTATGATGGGAAAATGACTTATCTTACTTTATAAATATTAGGTTATTTTGAGGTCTAACTTTAATCCACATGACTCTAGATATCTTGAGGACAATTGTATGATATCATTCTTGGTGTACAATATTAGATCAGATCAAGATCGAGGATCATTGTTCCATAACAGTATTTGGATCTCGCCAATGATGGATATACATGAACAGCCATAATCAGTGATCATTCCAATCCCTATATATGATTTTTTCTTTTTATGTAATTCAATCCCATAATTTGGTCCTAGTAAAATGTAGATCAATTCTAAGAACACGAATTCATCCATGCATCAATGTTGGATTAATTTAGGATAGTTTTTTTAATTCATTATTCCCTCTTCATTCATATAATTATTTTTAAAAATATAAAGGCTGACTGAACAAAGATCAAGGTAAATTACTTATATGTATGTTTTATATTTTTCTTCTTCATTTATTCAAAATTTCAATGTTGGTATTTCATTTGGAAAATGGTTCCACAAATATTTGTTATATGATCATTGTTTGGTCATTGTACCACACAACAGTTCAATACTGTAGGTGTGGTTCTGGATTAAGGGTGTGATCAAGGTGTGCTAATTAAGGAGGATGATCAAATATATTTATGGTTTTCATTCTTCCTATTTTGACGTGTAACCATGATGGAATGGCATAATGGTGTCATTTTATAATTGGATTCAAAGAATAGATTTATATCTCTGTTGATGAGATGCTCAGAAAACCTCAAATATGTAAATCCAAACTAGAATCCTGAAAAATGTGGCATATTTGGTTTTGTGGAGAAGGAAATTCATGTTCTAGAAATTTCTAGGTTACAAGGATTGTCATATGGGATAAAAAGATATGTGGTTCCACAGTTGTGGAGCTATAGATTCCAAAACAAAGAAAATATCACACGTAGTGTGAGCCATGCAAGTGGATTTTCATTTATCTCATAGGATAAATCAGCATGGTATGGTGGGGTATAGGGATAAGTTTATAGTGAACAAACATAGTCTTATACTCGTACATGACTAGGTGTACAAAATGTGGGGCAGGTATACATGAGTTGGTACAAGGGATGGTCAAAATTTCATGAGCATGGAAATAAAGAATAGGAAGAGTTATTTTAGACATACATACACCATTTATCATCACTAACAGATTTTGTATGTAGTAATATACATGGTTTGTGAGATGGAACCACACATGAAGACCATGGGTTGATAAGAAACATCGTGTAGCACTAATAATCACTGTGTACTCTATTTGATACTATTTATATCCATTAATTTTTTTATTTTGTAACATTATTGGTTTACTCTATTACCTTACTCCATCTCACAGATTGTATAGTGCATCATTACATCCACATATGAAGATTTTGATCTCGTCTAGTGGATGAGTCTCAGATAGTGTTTTTTGTTTCCCACAGTGAGCCAAGAGTGTGATCCTTTATAATTCCTTCTTCTAAAAAAGTTTGGGTTAGTGGAATTGGTGTAGCCTCCATGAAAATGGAATTTATCCACCATCTGGGAGGATTTTCTAGTAGGTTTGATCGTATCATTTCCATATTATCCCATATACCTAGTTGATCGAGATTGGTTTTATGGTGTCACCCACCAGTCTTAGGTGTGATCCCCTATCTGAGTTTCGAGATTTTCAAAGTCTACTGATGTTTCATGGGTTTGGACCAATGAACATGACCTATTGGATGACTGTCTCTGATGATTACAAGTATCATTGATTCATTTCTCCAACAATTATAATTTTCATGAAATTTTGAGCAGAATACTATGGCTGGCAGTTTGGTTGAGACCGGTTGGAGGTGCGATGTCCTTCCCAAGTTTATCTTGTTTTTTTTTGATAATTTCTGTATGTTTATTATGAGTATTAAAAGTATGATTTTTTTAGTGTTTTGGGGTTCATTAATAGGTATTTTCATACTCATATATTCATGGGATCATCACACACATGTCGTGTCTTATACATATGATGATCTTATTAGAGATGCCCTGGGAGGAGAGGGAGATGGTGGAGCATATTTTGTGCTAGATATACCCATGTGTTTTATTGGTGTATTAATTTGATAGTAGTCCACTCCTTCAATATAGGTTGGACTCTTGTATTTAACCCTCTTATAAATTTTATTATATATTTATCATACTCCTATTTTGTAATAGTATATGTATAAATGTATTGGTATCAGTCATTTTACATTTCAGTATTTAATAGATATGATGATGTGGGTGAGGGAAGAGGACAATTTGGATAATTCCTCCTATGTGTGGGATATGCCTACACGATGTTGATGACTAGTCTCTGTCTTTTTTGGAGGAAGGCATGAGGTAGTTTTTGCTTAGGACTTAGTCGGTTAGATTGTGAAATAGCTATATCAAGGTAGGTTGGTTTTACTATGGGACCAGAGTTAGTTATATTTGTTTTATATTTTTGTAAATACTTTTTAATGATTTTTGTGTAGGGATTTCGTGCCAGGGAACATAGTATTCATGCAATATCTAATATATCCATTCACTAGGACACTGACAACGTGCTTGTTGACATGGTACACGTAGATAATTGTTAGATGGAATCATTGGTACATACTTTTAATACGAATGAGTTGAGGTTTCTATTCTCCCCATGAGTAATCTCCCAAGATGTACTATTTAACAATGGTAAATATTTGTTATTTATTAATTCCTGTGTGAAGATAGCAAGTTAGGATTCCACTATATGATCTGGATGATGATCTAGTGGGTGACAATTATTTAGTACTAGTGAATATAAAAGAGATAGTACTTCTTGTAGGTACACCAACTCTACCACCACATGTTGAAAATTAGTTAGTACTAGAAGTACCAGTTGTGGATGCACACAGGTTGAGTGGATTGGATGTTTTCCAAATGTAGTAACCAACTATGTTTCAAGTTTTGTCTGACCCCGAAGTGGATGCGGACTAAGTAGAGGTAGCCACACATGTTTATTTCCTTGTGAGGAAATATTTTGATCATATCATACCCCGCACTATGAGTCTTATTTATTAATAAACTATATAATATTTGATTTTAGTGACTTAGTCACATGACAAGACAAACTCTCTCCTACATATACTCTGACAATCTCTTCTAGGAGGAGTTTTATCCGAACACATTGTAATCAGTGAGCATCCAGGACCTTCTTCATTTATAGTATGATATATTTATCATGTAATAGTATTCTTCGAGCTTTACTAATCTATCATGGTACTCCATGGTTATAGTTTTATATATGTTCATCAGATCATGGACCTTTGATCAGGGATTACATTTTGATATCAGGGATTCAGGGATTTTTCTATGAATTACCATATATGTTGAAGTTGTAGAGGGGGAATTATTAGTGGAGAGATTCCTTGTAGTGAATACCTAGATTGTGGGTTCTGGTTGTTGAAAATACTGATCCATGAACTCACCTTTATGTAGCTGATGACAGTCATAGTGATCTGGGTATGCCAGATGTTTCTGGAGATGATATCATAACATGGGATTGGTTGTTAAAGGATCCTATAATGGATTATGTTATCAAAGGGATAAGTGGTCTGTCTCCTGTGGTGATAGGGGAAATTATTCATTGGATTTTCCAACCAATCGTGCAGTTGATGGGAATTCAGTCAACGGAACACATTGGAAGAGATATAAGAAAGGGAGAGGAGGTTTGTATGGCGGCCGACATTGAAAAGCATTAGGTAATGTGGTAGGATGTGGTCAAAAGTTTCAACTATTACCACCACAACTCCCATGTGGTCCATTCCAGGTTTAGGGAGATAGTGTTCCTAGATGTGGATGGAAACTATTTATAGATTCATTTGACCCTAAATCTATATGGATTAAACACGGTGTAATATTTTAGTTTTCAATATTAGATGCGGTATTGAAAAACACAGTCGTGAGTCATTCATTTCACACCACTTCCCTGGTTCGAGACATAATGATTCTGGTTGAGCATTTGGCTTAACCATTTCTCATGGGTATTTGGAAAGGTGGTGACTCAACAATTTATCAATTTTACCAATAGTTTGATTTGATTTTTGATGGTTAAAGAATCATATGGGATATATTTGTAGTAGAGATGAGGTATTAGGATTTTGTCTTAGGTATGGAAGGTTTATCAATATTTAAGGACCATGTTGACTATTTTAGGGGGATGATACAATGATTCTACAGTGATGAAATTATGATTTTCTTTGCGGGTGAAAAGAAAACCCTAAAATACTATGATGATCTTAGGAATAGTACAGTGTAGATTATTACCTAATAGTTTTCAAGAATGACCCTTATAATAATAGATATTATGGTATACTAGTTTCCTATTGTGATGGCATAGTAGAATGAAGTCTTTTCAAAGGATGTTATAGGCTTACCTCCCTATAGTGATGTGGTCTTCTACCTTGAATTACCCCCTGATATAGCCCAAATATCTTCCCCGACATATTTGATGGATATTGGAAAGCTTCATGAGATAAGGTTATAGTGTAAGGACTTTTAGAAGAATGTATTTATGAGACCCAGTGACTCCCCTGTGGTAGCCCAAATTGTAATGGCCTAGACCCTCATGGTTCCTTACATTGTATATTTTGGAGCTCAGCATGATCTGAATTCCATAGGTGAGTCAGGAAGGTGTTGTCATAAGGGTTTCACCAAGGTTTTTCATATCGATGCCACCGATCAGTCTCACCGATTGGTGCCACACCCAATCGTTTCCATCGTCGCGTGTCTAGGTTTCATTCCACAGTTTTCCCGTAACACCACTTTTTTAAGTATTCAAACCTATTTTAAAGTGGTTTTAGGATGTTTAATCCCATAAATGGTATCGTAAATCCTATAATAGTGGAGTGACCTTGTGTCACACATTTTCAATTTTTCTAGCTTATCCCTCATACATATTTAAATTTGTTTTAAGGATATAGATTAAATTGCAGTAGTTATATCCACAATCATCAAGGATAATTATTAAATCCCAATAAATTCTAACATGTGAGACCTCCAAGATGCGTGGTTAAACAACGATCCATTTTTCGTGCACTTTGGGATAAAACATTCTCTATCTCTAGGATCCAATCTTTTATCACCCGAGGACTTCTTCTTCCTTGGTCTCTTTCATTTCCTTGGTGCATTTGGTGTCCTTGGATTATTCTTTTTCAAGTCATTTATCCCTAGTTCATTGTGTGGGGGGAAAAATTGATCCTTGATCATCAAGGTATGGTATTTTCTTATCCCCCATTACATAGTATCATGCAAGGTGGGTAATAAAATGTATCCTCTGGGCATGGATGATACAAAACCTTAATAAAGATAATAAATGGATTTTAAATAATGAAGGTGTGTTTTTGATGATTATGTTAATGTACTCTTTTGTCTCCTTTTATATGTTGTAAATTTTATGGGATTACTCCCCCTAAAAATCGTATTAGTTGGTGTCCCTTCCTTACAAACTAATGAACCACTGTTTTCTTGATAATTGTGTGCTTCAATGGTTGTAACATGGAAACATTTTAGTCATGTAAACTTGGTTGATTAAATGGATTCAAAATGAATAATAATCCTTGTGTGATCACTCTGGTTAACCAATGTTATAAAGGAACATAATGAATAGTGTGGTAATATCTGGATACTACATTGTCCTATTTTGTTAATATGCATTGTTACTCTCGTGGATTCCTGTGGGGTTGTGTGGATGGGGATGTGATCTTCAATTGATCGGTTGTCGGATTTTGGATATGTTCACATATTTTGGTGCTTTGTTTGGTTTAATTACATTGAGGGATCTCTAGATCCCTTTTGTTGTTGTGACTATACAAGGGAAATAGGTGGGAATTCTTAAATTGTTATTTGGTTGTTTTATTCTTCAGTCTAGTGTTGATTCGAATTGTGGATGTGCCAATTAGTTTCTCAGAAGTGGATAATTATTTTCTAACAAAATCTCTTGAACCTGATAATAAAAATGTGGTGTTATCTAGTTGTGGATGTTGAAAATTTGTGCATATATGAATAGTAATTAGGGTGTTGGTGTATAGGCTAGTTTCAGAACCCTCAGGTTGGGATGAGTTCTTATTCAACTATACATATAATTTAGTTTCTGTGTTTCTTTATTCACCCCACCCATGTTGTGCACTTTGTGCCGAACACCCTCATTTTTGTGGGGAGGGTGTTTTTTCTAACATTCATATGAGAGGATGGTTATTAACTTCTTTTTTCTCCTTCTCCAAGTATCCTAATACTCTTCAGGATGGCTATGACAGCCTGAGGTCCATTATAGCCCTAGATACATTAGGCAGGTTGCATTGTGGTGGTTGGCCCTGGTGTGTGCGGGCAGGTTTGTATCCCATGTGTCTTTGGGATGAGGCTCTGGTGTCTTCGGGTTGGGTATTTGTTGTTCTAATGTGTTGGATGTATTCAATAACTAGTGGGAATGTTGTGCGAGTTACCCAGATATTGATGTGATATTACTATTCCTTTACCTAAATTTCATTATTTCGGGAGTGTGTTTCGGTGAGGTCGGGTGGCTGGTTTCCTTAGATAGGTATTTTTGCTCTAAGTTTTTTCTCACGGGGTATTAGAATACCTCCACACTTGTTCACGAGAGATTTTGGTTTCACATACTGAGTATACCTGTATACTCAACCTATGTATATAAATTTGCTTTTAGGTTTCTTGAGGACTTCATGGACCATGTGAGACTGTATTAGCTTGGATTATGGGAAAATTGATGTTATTTTTTCATTTATTTCGGTACATCCCTCTATAATTTTCATGCACCTTATAGCACTTTATTTTGATAATGCATGTGTAAAAGGGGGTTTCGTTATACTTTAACTATATGTATTTGCAGTTGTTTGAGATTAAACATCTTATTTACCAATCATTTTTCTAAAGAGGTTACTTTCTTCCATATTACCTATGATTCTATACCCTTGGTGATATTCTCTAATATGAGGCCTATTGAATGCGGGACATGGGTTTCATTTTCTTTTTTCAACTTGAAGAAGGAAGGGTATGGAAGTCTGTTGTCCCTTCCCTCATCTTGGTGAAGGTGGGTCATGCCAGAATGGTATTAGAGGTGATGGTTGAGAGATAGGATGGAGTTTAGAGTTAGGCACATTGATGATTTTATGGTATGGTAAGGCAATAGTGTTTGGGAGTGTTTGTGTAAGAAATAGTATAGGGAATACTGGATAGGAAATGGGATTTTAGGGCCCCCATGATCCAATACAAGGACTGCGGACCGACCGAAAAACCACGTGAGGCTATAATGATTGTAGGGTAGAGGCACAAGGAAAGGTACATGCATCATAATGACTCATTTTCTTCTAGTTCTTTGGTGTTTTGGTAATTTATAATAATCTAAAATGTTTTTTAAAAATTAAAATATAATCTTTTACACTACTCAGGCAATGGAATTCCTTGATTTCCTGGAAGATACAACACTCGGAAGACATCGAAAAGTTGTGAATGTGATCAATGACAAGGATGATGATCTGTCCAATAAATGTGGGATTGAATTAGAGGAAGAGTATGCCTAGTGTAATAAGACACTTCATGCCTTTCAATGGAAGAACATTGGGATGTACGGTGGTATCATCTCAAACATGGAGATGAAGGGATGGCTTAGGGAGCTGGTGACATCTTTCAAAATATTATGTGCTCTGACAGAGTACTGGGTTCCTTTCGCAGTAAACCAAATGTGGGGAGTGGTGCATCAGTGGGGGAAGCTCTATCTTGGGGAGAATATGTAGGCTGATGTTTTGTGGGATGACTTCGAGTGGGATTTCCGGGTGGAATTCCTCTCTTCCACAATAAAAAATATGAAGAGGAAATAATTAATCTCCTATCAGAATGGGATTATTTTAGTTTCGAAATTGGGGGTCAAGGTTGTTGATATCCATCCTTTTTCTCCGTACCACTTTCCGGATGGGGAGTCCTAGGAGATACGTCTAGAGGAGGCACTCCAACCCTCTCTTCAGTATGTTGTTACTCCCTTCACTCTACCAACATACTTGGAGGATTAGAAGAAGTCTGGAGTGGTGTAAATGAGGAATGTGCTAGGAGGTGTTCTGTATGAAGGGATCAAGTTGAACTTGTCGAAGGGGAAGTCCATTAGAAGCAGGCCTCCAGCTTCAGGGCCTTCCAAGTATTGGTAGATTAGGAGAAGGACTCATTAGTTCCAGTTTATATCTCTGGGTCCTCACCATTTCTCCATGATCCAAGAGCCAAGGTGTTTTATATGTGTTAGTCGAGGGAATCTTAAGAATCAATTCGTAGACCAAGTTGAGTATAGTGGAAGGGGGTAAGTTTAGTGCCCCCCTCAACAACAACAGTTTCAATCTAGGATTTCCAATAGACACTTCAAGGACAGTGAGATCCTGATACTCTATGTGAAGACATTGTATGAGGAGGCTGACCATTGGGTACTCCTCAAGGACCTTGACCAATGTATGGTCGATGTGGCGGCTGACAGCCATATGGATGAAGAGGCAGTTGTGGGTAGTTGGACACCGTAGAGACAGTAGTTTTAGTAGGTCCAGAGGTTGTTCAATGTATGATAATCTTATTTATTACACTTCATTTTTCCTTGTTTGATTCAAAAGATTTGCACTCCATTTTTTCACCCTGTCTAGACCATGTTATGGGTCTAGATGTAGAGAGACTTCTCGTTCCCTTGGTGTTGGGAATGCAATTCGGAGGATAGAGCAGATTGTTATACGTTTTCCGGGGATTCAGAGTGATGTTGGGGACACATCAATCTAGTGGGGCCCTTATTTTTATATATATGAAGCCATATTGTGTCATTTTAGGAATAAATTGGTTGTCCTCTATGTATACCATTATTGAATGCTTTCAAATAATGGATATGTTGATATGGGTGGCCAGCATGTAGCATTCATTTGAGAGAGGGGTTTCTAGGTGGGTAGCCGGCATGTGGAGCCATTTCATTCCTTATTTACTGAGATGTTAGTGTAATTGATAGACATAGATATGGTGGAAGTTCCCGGAGTCATCAGAGAGTTCGTGGATGTATTCTCTTGGGGGGTTGTGACTCTACCCCCTCGACATGATGTTGAGTTCGGGATAGACTTACAAACTGGTGCTCATCCGATTTTGATAGATCCTTATCTGATGGAGCCTCTTGAGTTTTAGGAGTTAATGATTCAGATATAAAAACTGATGAAGAAGATTTTTACTGGCCAAGAGTTTCATTGCGGGGTGCTCCAATATTGTTTAAGAATAATGCATATGGTAGTCTCAGGCTTCACATAGACAACTGGAGACAGAATGAAGTAACATTCAAGAATAGTTACCCTCCCCCATGGATAGAAAATCTCTTTTACCAGTATAGGGGAGAAGGTTGGTTCTCTATGATAGACCTATGGTCTGGGTTTCACCAAATAAGGGTAAAAATGGTGATATCCCAAATACTTCTTTTAGATGAAAGTATTGGCACATGAGTTCGTGGTCATGTCATTTGACATTAGGAACACACCTATTGTGTTCATGGGGCCCATGAAATCTATTTTCCCAAAGTTCCTAGAAAACATCATCATTTTTTTATTCATGACATCTTGATCAACTCAAGATTAGAGGAAGATCACGTAGAGAATCTGATGATGGTTTTGGATGTCCTCTAACACTACCAGCTCTGTGGGAAGTTGTCGAAGTGCATGTTCGGGACAGAAGCAGTGCGCTATTTTTGACATGTTGTGTCCCAAAAAGTGGTTTAGGTTGATATGTCAAAAGTTGAAGAGGATTTTTATTGGGAAGAACCCTAGAATGTGGCATGGGGGTATAGTTTCCTGGGTCTAGTAGGTTATTATAAGAGGATCATACCTGACTTATCTCGAGTTACATCTCTTTTGACAGTTTTTACCAAAAAGGACTAGGCTTCCGTGTGGATTGAGTAGTGTCCGGAAGCCATTATCTAACTGAATTATAGGTTGGTTGATGCTCTTTTCCTCAGGTTTATAGAGGAATGGGTGTTGTTTTAGTTGTTTTGTGATGCTTATGGTCTGGTCCTAGGGTTTGTGTTAATGCATCATTGGGGAGTGATCGCTTATGGGTATAGGTATTTACCTTCTCATGAGCGTAACAATTCCACCCTTTACTTGGAGATTTCATAAGTAGTGTTCTCATTGTTGTTTTTTGTGGTATTACCTCATGAGGGAGAACTTTTTGGTCTTCAAAAATCACAATAGTTTGAGAAATATGTTTACCTAGTGGGAGCTAAACATGTCATAGTGAAGGTTGATGAAGTATCTTCATGACTATTAATTAGATATATCTTACACAAAAGTATAGGGAAATGTGGTGGCTGATGACTTGAGAAGGAAGTCACAGAAGGATACAGTTTTAGAGTTAGTTGATGTTTATAATGAAATGGAGGAATTGGATGCCTAACTCTAGAAGGAAAGTGTGGATAATGTTGGAGGATGTATGTTTCATATGATGGTATATTCTTCCTTATTAAAGAAGGTGGAGGAGTATCATTGGGAAACCATAGAGGCTGAAGTGATGCACGATCATGTTATCCAATGAAATGATCTGAAAGGATGGTTGAATGATAGTTAGAATTAGATTCTATTTCTTGGGAAGCTGTTTGTCCTGGTGGAAAAGTGAAAGAGAGTTCTAATTGAGTTCAAAATATCACCCCTGGAGGTACGCCCAAGAGCATCAATTATCTTCTCGGGCATTGGGGATCAGTTTCGTTGGCCAGAGGTGAAGCAGGTAGTTGTAGAATTTGTGGAAAAGTGCCCCATGTGTTAGAAGGTGAAGGCAAAAAATCACATCCAATGTGGTTTGTTGGAGCCTTTAGATGTACCTGGTAGGAATTGGGATGACATCTCGACATATTTTTTCATGGGACTACCCAGGTTTCAGGGAGGCGGTAATGTTTTCTAGGTAGTGGTGGACCAGATGATGAAATCAGCTCACTTCCTAGAGATCAAGGAGTCAAGTACATTGGATGCCTTGGCACAAAGGTATATGGATAAGGTGGTGCAGTTTCATGGAGTTCTGAGGTCCATAGTCTCATGTCTAGATCATGGTTTACCTCGCGAGTCAGGAGGGGATTGAATCATGCATTTGAAACCCAGCTACTACATTTCACCACTTTCCACCCCCAGACAGATGGGCAGATAGAGTAGACCATCTAGACATTGGATTATATGTCATGAGCATGTGTTCTGGAATATGGGGGATCATGGTTATGAAACATTTATCTTGTGGAGTTTTCCAACAACAATAGCTGTAAATCTACCGTTTTCATGTATCCATTTGAATCATTTTACAGAATACCGTGTTGTTCACCTATGTGCCAGACAGAGGTTGGGGAAGCCGGATTTCCTGGCCCAGAGGTAGTGCAGAGCACGAAGGAAATGGATGAGCTTGTGCATGAGAGGATGATGGTGGCTCGGGACCAGTATAAATCATATGCCGGTTATAGGAGGACACTATTGGAGTTCAAGGTTAGGGGGCACATTTTCTAAAGGTAACCCCTAAGTGTAGGCCTTGGAGGTTCAGCATGGGGTCAATCTTTCTCCAAGGTATGTCGGACCCTTGGAGGTGTTGTGGAAAGTCTGAAAAGCATCATATCAGCCGGCTCTACCACCTCTGTTATTGAGAGTCCATGACGTTATACATGGTTCATAGCTCTGTTAGTATCTACACAATGACTCGCACATCCTCAACTGGAGAGAGCTGGATATTGAGGACGATGCAACGTTTGTAGAGTGACCAGTGAGGATTGAGTGTCGCAAGAGGAACATGCTTTATGGAAAAACCATTCCCTTGGTTCGAGTGTTATAGAGGCATGGTGGCCTCGAGGAGAGTACCTAAGAATGGGTTTCACAGATGAGTGCCATGTAGCTAGATCTATTTTGATTTTCGTTCTATGTTGTATTGTACTTGACTATGATGTAGTTCTTTATCTTGTTAACAATGAGATTGATTATTTATTCTTTTGTTGCTTGATTGTGGGTGAAGAGTCCTGACAGTGGGGAGGGGGGAACATGACCTCTAATCAAGTGGAATTAAAGTGGATTCAATTAAAACTATGCGAGCGAGTCGGTGTTTCCCAAAAATGGTAGTATCTTGATAAGGAGAAGGAACTCCCAAATCAATGTATCTAGATGGTCTTTATTTTGTGTTTGTCTGGTGTCATAGTGTTTCAACAGTTGTTCATGAGATGGATGAGAGAGATACTCCTAGATGTTATGGTTTTTTCTGAATTACGACCAACTCTAGGGTGGTTTTGTCCTTGAGTTGTATCTTATGAGGTGGTTGTTCGGATACCTTTATTTTCATTGTGTTTACTCATGGATTCTAAAGGATGAGAATAGTTTGAGAGGTTTATGATGTAATGGAACAGACCCTCATGTTCCATTATATTGTTGATTCGGGTGCTTGATGTGACTTGGACACCATGGGCGGATCAAGAGGGAATCTGTGTCGGTAGAGGGGTGTCACCATGGTGTCACCTATCGGTCTCACCGATCAGTGATGCACCAGAACGGTGCCACCATGGCATGTCGGTGTTTCATTCCCCATTTCTCTTATAAAAAATCTTTTTTAAGTATTATCACCACTTTTAATGTGTTTTAAGGAAATTTATACCCATAATTGTTCTCTTAAATTTTTTAATGGTAGTGAAACCCCATGTCACACTTTTTTCGTGTTTCTAGTTTATCCCTTATTAGTTTTTTGCTCCGTTTAATGGATATCCATTAACTAAAAACTGTTATCTCCACCATCTCTAAAGATAATTATTAAATTCCAATAAATTATAACATGTGAAACCACTCAACCACATGGTTAAACCACAATCCATTTTTTTGAACATTGAGATTGCACATCTCGTAACTCTTGGATCAAACCTTTTATCACCCGAGATCTTCTTCTTCCATGGTATCTTTCATTTCCTTGGTGTGTTTGGAGTCTTTGGAGTTCTTCTTCTACAATTCGTGCATCCCTTATTCTTTGAGCGAGAAGAAATAAATCAATCCTTCATCATCTAGGTTGGGTTTCCCTTTATATCCCTTTATTGTGTATCATGCGGTGTGGGAATGAATATGTTTCATCAGGGCATGGATGAAACCAATCCTTATCAATGATAATAAATGGATTTTAAAGAATGAATGGGTGTGTTTTATGATGAATATTATTTTATCTTTTGTCTTTGTTTATATTTAGTGAATTTTATGGACTTATGCTCACTAAAAATCATGGCCCTTTGTGGTGTTTATTTTAACCCTAATGACCCTCCATTTTCCTGATAATATTTTTATTGATTGAATGAAATATGTAAACTAGAAAATCGAATAAACTTGGTTGATTTAATGTAATACCAATAAATAATATTCCTTGATTGATCACCTTGATTAACCAAACAGTAGAAAGAAACCTAAGGAATTGTGTGCAAAAATATGGAAACATCCTTAATATGTTCTGGTAATATGTGTAGTTTCTATCGTTGATGCATATGGTGTGGTGTGGATGGAGAAGGGATCCCCTATTGTTTGGTTGTTTCCTTGTTTACCTGTGTCTGTATGTTGGGGCTTGGTTTGGTTTTAGCACTTTGATGGATCTCACAGATCCCTTCTGTTGTTGTGAATATAGGAGAGAACTGTGTGTGAATGATTAAATTGGAATTTGGCTATTTTCTTCTTTATTCAATAGTGGTTTTGAATTTTCTATGATCCTTTTATTTTCCTTGTAGTGAAGAATTATTTTCTAACAAAATCCCTTGAACAATATTACAAAAATTGGTGGTGATCTGGTTCTGGCTGTAGTGAATTTCGGTATATATGAATAGTAACGAGGGTGTATGTTTATAGGCTATTTTCACAACCATCTAGTTTGGATGTGGTGTTGTTCAAATATATTTATAACTTAGTTCATGTATTTAACATTCTCACCCCACCCAAGTTGATTACTTTATGCTAAACACCCCCCATTTCTGGGGGAGGGTGTTTTCCAAACATTCCTATGAGTGGATTGTTATTATCTCATTTTTTCTCACTCACTATAGTATCCCAAGACTCTTCGGGTAGGATGGGATGGGATGAGGTCCATTGTATCCCAATATTATTCAGACAGGGTACATTATGTTGTTTGGATTAGGTGTGTGCGGGACGGTTTGTTTCAAAAATGTCTTCAGGATGAGGCCCATGTGTCTTCGGGCGTGGTGGTGGTTGTTCTGTGAAAGGTGTCTACGGGTGTGGTTATGTATGGTTGTGGCAGCCCATGATTCAGTGGGCATCATATGTGGTTGTGGTGTCCTAGGTTTTGGTGATCAAGATGCTTGGTTTCGGTGGCCTAAGATGGTTTTTTTGGTGTGGGAGTGGTACTGAAATGAAAGTGGTGGGGGAGGCCTGACGCGTAGGATGTCTTCATTAACCTGTGGGAACGTGGTGCGGGGTACCCAAATATCTATTTTCTTTTACTATTACATTAATATACTGGCATTATTTGGGGAGGGTTCCATAGTGAGGTAGGGTGGGTTGGTTCTTTTTCTAGGTGTTTTGGGTATCTCTTTTTTCTCATAGGGAATTAGAATTCCTACCCACTTTTGGATGAGATATTTTGGATTTCCAAACATATTGTAAATGTACACTCACCCTACTTATATAAAAATTCTTTCAGGATTCCAGGAGGGCTTCTTAAACCATGCCGGACCATATTACCTCAGAAATTGGGATAATTTATATTGTTGTTTTCTTTTCCTTTTATACTTCCCTCAGGAATATTCTTATATCATGTAGCAATTTATTTTTAGAATTCATGTGGAAAAGGTGTTTGATTTTACTTTATTTACTATATTAGGAGTTTTTTTTTTCTATTTACCATTTTATCTCGCAATAATTTTCTTTAAATAGAATAATTCCATCCATATTATGTGTGATTCATTACCCTTGGTGCTGGTCACCACTCTAGGAGTTATTTATGGTGGGACTCGGGGGGTCATTATTTTCCGTCAACTTGAAGAAGGAAGGTTCTAGCAGTTTGTTGTCCATTCCATAATATTGGTGAAGGAGAGTTATGACACCAATATAATTCACCATAAAGGCGGGTGATAGCTTGTGTTAATGTTTGGGTTTCTCGCTCATGAACCTGGTTACCATGAATAATAAATATTCACTACTAAGGATTGATGTTCTATTTGATCACTTTATAGGGGTGTAATTGTTCTCATGGATTGAACTCATATTAGGCTATCAGTATTTATGATTATGGGTCAAGGATATACCAAATAAGAAAATTCTGATGACTATGGTGAGTATGAGTTTTTTTATTCCCTTTGTTATGACGAATTTTCTAATAGTGTTCATGGGAATTAAAAACAAGATATTTCATCATTTCATAGACCGTTTTTTGGTTGTATTCATCAACTATATCCTAGTGTACATGGCGTATAAGGAGGATCACATGGTATACTTATTTATGGTCTTTAACACACTATGAGTAAACCATATTTAGGGTTATCTCTCAATGTTTCAATTTTGGGTTTGAGAGTACCAATTCCAAGGAAAAAACATCTCAATGGATGGAGTGGTAGTTGTTCCATTTAAGGATTAGGCCGTTCTATCATGGGATCCAATATAAAGTGTTACTGAGGTGTGGAGTTTCCTGGTGTTAGCAAGGTACTATAGGAGGTTTGTAGAAGATTTATCTATAGTTACAACACCTTTGTCATCTTTGACCTGGAAGTGGTATTGTAGAAACCACACACTAGAAATTTTTGTGCCATAATCTACTACCATTACATTTCGATGATTACGAGGAATCAAATGTATAATGGTCAAAGAGTTTTGTTGTTTTGGTAAACCAGATACATATGTCTTTTACTACAAATGAATACACTAATTACAAATTTATTTTTTCAATCATTGATAATATATTTATTCCAGCTATAAAATCCAGGCATATATTTCTTCGTACACTTATTAGATTATTAGGGAAAGAAAACAAAATAATGGTGATCTCAAATTATAATAAAGGGTTAATAATAGACGAATAAATAATGAATCAATTATAGTAGTCAATGTGGAAGGGTAATAACTAATCACACATTCTATATACTTAAAAAATTAAATTGATAAAAAATATGAAAAGATAATAATTGAAAATACATACCACTAAAATAACTAGATAATTTATAATTAACCTGGAATGGAAACTATCAAAATCCAATTCAATTAAATCAATGAATTGATAATGAAATTAATCTGTATATATGTTGATATAAAATCTCATGGATAAATAATAAATGATTATAAACGATGGAAATTTTTAATTATTGGATACCATGCTTCCAAGGTACATGGTACTATTATCATCAATACCATTCACAAGTCATTTTATACCATGTTGGGTAAAAACCCATCTAAGGATATCCAAATGACTCATCCCATGAGACTATTGATGTATCGAGGGGCTATTTATTACCAGCTCCAACCTATGTCATACCTTTTAAAACAATTCCACGTATATAAAACAATCTAGTTAATTATGTCCCATATCAAACATTTATATGGAGTAGTACAAATGGATTTATAAATTTTTCTCTAAATAATAAATTAACATTCAATGTAAACATCATATGGAAAATTTTATATGGTTTTGGAAGTGAACATGTCAATTATAAATGATATGGATAATTAGGGTAAATTTAATGTTCAATGATCATTGGAAATTTAATATATCAAGGGGAATAATAAAGGAATATTGTATGTGAATTCCAATACATTCCTTTGTCCAATAAATCATTGACTATAAATTGAAGGAATAAGGATCTTATCAATACAAAATATCCCCTTTGGAGTAAGGATAAATGGCCATTTTGATTGATGAATGGAAATACTGTAATTTTTTTTTAAAAAAACATTCTTGAGGAAAATATCCATTCATTATGAAAATAATTTTGAAAAATATATTCTTTGAAAATAAATTTTGAAAGAAATTATTTAAAAATAAACCTATTAAATATGAAATTGAAACACTAAATAAGTGACAGTGGTAAAATCCATTCATGTTAAACAATATAAAAATACAATTCATTTTTCACGGTAAAAAGGATATTAAGAATATTTGTTTGGAAATATATAAAAAGATTTATTTTACAACCTTTGTAAAAGAAAAATAAGGATAAAAACTAATTTAATAAATCAAACTTTATAGCTTAAATATATTTTTGAAAACATGTTTATTAATTATTGATTTTAGAAGAATATTGGTTCGTTTTCAAATAAGGAAATGGTGTACGGTTTTCATAAAAAACACATTCTAAAACATTATGAGTAAAGAAGAGTGGGAAATTATACCATTATGTGAGAAACGTTTCAGAATAACCCTAGGATTATAATATTAATGGTTTTATAGAATATTGACCCAATGATTTCCTCTGATGTAAATTCATGTACACATAATCCTAAACAAAATGAGATTGTGAAGTAAAACATTTTGTGTGACCATAACGTTGAAGTGAGACTCAAACAGTGAATAGATTATATGAAAAAAATTTATACTTGTATAAAATTTTAAAATAAAATAACATATAGTAATATGTGATTACACACACAATATTTTAGTATTAATTATAATGAGTATGAAATATAACTTAATGAAAATGAATCATGTTCTAAAATTCATTATCCATTGGTAGATTTTTACTCAAATACACATATAAGAAATAATTAAAATTTTAAAAAATACAATGAAGGTAAAATAATTCGTGATGTAATATATTAATATTGTTAGTAGATACACCTTACAAAAGAAGTAAGTGTTGAATATTTTGTAACGCCCCGACCCTAGTTGCCTAGAGTCGGTGCATTATTACATAACATTGGCATGATCACAAGAAAGATCAAATCTCGAAAGACCGATTGGTTTAGTAGCCTTGGAAACACTAGATATATTCATAAGTTTTACATTACATCATAAAATGAAAAACTACTACAACAACATAATGTCTCCATAATCCACACTATTATCCCCTCATAATATCCCTGCAGGTCATTCATAATTTACTTCTTCACATCCTGGGGAAAAATAAAACATAGAAAAGGGGTGAGCTCAAATGCCCAGTAAGGATAACAATATAGTGGAACATTCATAATAAGAATAAACATTTAAGGCAATGAATTACTAAAACAAAAACCTTTTAAAATTGAACTTCAACATAGTATGGCAAAAATAAAAATGAAATAATGCCATTTACTTATTCACATGGATATTCTACTAATCGAATAATCACATGCAATATCAATAACCACTTTCATAATGTTGGAATGCATAATGCCAGACTATCATAACCACATAGCCAAGGCCTCGTGCCAAGACTACAAATAAGATTTTGTCAAGGCCTTGTGCCAAGACACTAGTTTGTCTCATGAGACCTACCGATGCATCGAGGAGCTATAGCGGGCTCCACCCGTCACTTATTAAGTCCAATGCATTCCCATATGAAAAGGTTTAAACATAACATAAACATTCGTATTAAAACTAGCATACGAAATGTCAATACTTTCACAATAAACTATGAATGGTATAAAAATAGCACATCCACAGTCAAACATATCACAAAACCTTCAATACAATATAGAAGTTTTGTATCATAATAAATCAACTTCAAATAATCTTAAAATCCATCAAAGGATGTTGACATAGATGAAATCAAAATTCTTTTTAAAGAAATATCTCCTTTTATTTTGAAATCATTTAAGATCCATATAAAATAAAACATTTTCTTTGAAAATATTCTTATAAGCTTGTAAGTAAAGCTTTGACGATTTTATAACGGCGGAAAATAACCGCACCCGCCGTATAAGTTAAAAAAAAATTCTTATCGTAATTCTGTCGAAAAGGTTAAAAAGGACCTTGTTTTGAAAACGACGGAAAGATTCCTTTATAAACCTCTTATAAAAAGTCAAACAAGGGTATAAATGACTTAAACCCATATTCTTGTAAATAGTAAAAATGTTTTGAAATACATTTTTATGAAACATGGATGTGGATGATAAAGAGATCCCAGTAGATTATTACGTATAAACAACCTCGGATAATGAAGAGATTGTGAAATAACCCTTACCTTGTACTTTTCCTTGGTTGGGGTAGGTTAACCTCCTGTATAATGGTGAAATAATTGTTATTAAATTATACAAGAATCATATATATTAATATGATATCATATATGATCTTTTAACATTGATTTGTTAATAATATCTTAGAATTATCGTCGTTTCGGGTGTTAACTTACTCATTTTCTTTATATGTTTTGTTACATAAGACATGTTTGTAAAGGATAGGTTGTATATTATTCATATCCAGAATGATATCAAGTCGTTAAACATCATTTTTAAATCATAAAATGATAATTACGCTTTAATGGTTACGATGGAGAATGAATCTCATCGCGTTCGTGGAGACGGTAGTCCGTACGTACGCACGAGCGAAAATATCATTCTTTTGATATTAAAATAATATATAAATGGATGGTATATCATATATACAGAATCATTAACATGTTATATTTATTATTTACATGAGTTACACATCATTATTATACCCATCCAAATAATATTATATTGAATAACAATTACACCACGACGTGGAGACGGTAAGCCGTACGTACGCACGTATGGTGACATGTTATTCAAAGGGTGGATAGAATACTGAATATGATTGTACCATATTTATAATAACATCACAGTATATGTGAGATACTGGAGTTATTATTTCAGAATGGTAAGAACAAAGGAAGAAGAAGTGGAAGAAGAAATGAACTTAGAAAAGGGTGGTGAAATCATTACCTCTTCTTCGGGTTCTTCCTTTTGATTTGATCAAAAGGGCTCCTTAGGTTGGCTTTCTGATCAAACTAAGGCCTCTAGGTTGTATTGAGGGATGTTGGGAGAGTATTTGGGCAGAGTTTGGCCGAGCCAAAAGTCTTTAGAGGTGTGAAGAAATGAGAAGGAGGAGTGCCCTTTTATAAGAGGGGTGAGGGGCACCTTTGGAAAAGCTAGAAATATTAATTTATAATAAATTCATATTCGGTTTCTAAAGGCTCCAAAGTTGACTATTCAAAGGATGAGGTGGGGATAGGTCGAAAACAACTCATCCAATAGAATTTAGACAGGTTTGGGTACTTATATTAACCTTATCTTTAAGTATTAACTCTAAGTTAATTAGTTTCACTTTTACAATGTCTCTTTGTATTTTTATATAATATGGTTAATAAACTTACTATATACATCCAAGCGACCCCCAAGTGGTCCATTAAAGATTAACCTATCATAATATAAGTCTCTTGGCCGAGCCTTAGATCTTTAGGAATTTAATATCAATTAATAATATAATATTTGTTTTAAGAACTCTTTTATGTCAATTTTGACACTATTCAATAGTTGATTTTTGTGAAACTCATAACAGATTGATTACTTCGAACAAATTCCATTAAATCAATCCTAATATATCATATTATCCTAGAAAATTAGTTTAATTCATTAAAAGTTTCATATTATATTTATTTGGGTATTTATAATATCAATTATGTTAATTTTTTACTATTATAGTAATTACTGCATCATCATTGTGTCATAAATAAAATAAATTATTTAATGTCTAAAAATTATAAGTAAAATATCATTATGTAGGAAATCGTTTTAGCTTTCTAATGAATATTTACAATCGAAAATCCCACATGTATAACCCTATGTAAAAATTCTTCTTCTAAAAGATATATGCTTGTGTCATTTTTGTATTCATTTTAACTTAATTAAAATAAAGTGTCATTATCACTTACAAGTGGATCCATGGGGTCCCAAAATTGACACAAAGATGCCCATGGTCGACCATGTATCAACCAATAGGGTTAAGACACGTTTTAGGGTAATTTTGTATTATTATAATATTATTTGTTTAACTCTTATTTACCGGATTTACCCTTTAACCATGGTAAATAAAATATTTACCGCAGTAATTATTCAAAATGTGTAAAAATAAAAGTTACCTATATACACAATTTGAACATCCTGATTCCAAATATGGAATCCATTTTCCTAAATTCAAAACACAGAAGTGGCAGAAATTAATTTAAAATTAATTCCCGCTGTCAAAACAAAAAGCGTGTTTTTAAGAGATAATAACTATCAAAAGATTGACACTTGTTTATGTTCGGTTTAATTGTAAAATTATGTCCAATGATAAACATTAAATTGAATGGTAAAAATATATTCTAAATATACTTTAAAACCACTCAAATTAATAATTTATCACTATTAATTATTTTGATTAAAAAAGTTGTTTTTAATTAAAATTTAGAAATTTTCACTATTCATCAAAATATGAAAGTTATCCGAAATGTACCAAAATTTCACCCTAGGCTAATTTTGATATTCCGAATCCAAAAATGAAGTCCATTTTGAAATATAGAATATATATGATTTCAAAAATTAGGTATTACTATTCACAACGGCTAGTTTAATTAGTTGTGGTGTGTGTTAGAACTCGAGGTTGCGTACAACACACGCTATCGCATTATTCAAAGGGAAACGTACCGTAGAAGCTTGGGGTGTTACATTCTCCCCTCCTTCAAATAATTGCGTCCTCGCAATTTCTAGGGTATTACTGCATAAAAAGACTCGGGTGGTTCTTCATCATAAGTTCCTCGGGTTCCCACGTTGCCTCTTCCATCTTATGATTCCTCCACAAAACTTTTACCAGACGCGTCGTCCGGTTTCTCAGCACTTGTTCTCTCGTATCAAGAATCTTGATGGGCTCTTCGCAATAGGAAAGATCGGGTTCCAGTTCTAATTCATTATAGGTGAGTACATGCGTTGGGTCAGGCATGTATTTCCTCAACAGAGATACGTGGAACACATCGTGAACTTTGGAGAGACTTGGCGGCATTGCCAATCGGTAAGCCACAGCCCCAATTCGTTCTAGAATTTCGAAAGGTCCGATGTACCTGGGACTCAATTTACCTTTCTTACCAAAACGTATGACTCCCTTCCACGGAGATACCTTCAGGAAAACATGATCACCGACTTGAAATTCCAAATCCTTCCTTCGATTATCGGCATAGCTCTTCTGCCTACATTGAGCTGCTTTAATGTGATTTTGGATTACCTTCACCTTTTCCACCGTTTCCTCCACCAGTTCTGGGCCTACAAGTTTTCTTTCACCAACGTCATCCCAACAGGTTGGTGTACGACATCTCTTTCCATATAACGCTTCATATGGTGCCATCTGTATACTCGAATGGAAGCTATTGTTATAGGAAAATTCTACCGGAGGTAAATATTGATCCCACATACCCTGAAAATCAAGTGAGCAAGATCTCAACATGTCTTCTAAGGTTTGAATAGTCCGTTCTGATTGTCCGTCTGTCTGAGGGTGGTAAGCAGTGCTCAAATGAAGTTCAGTATCTAGGGATTTCTGAAGACTTTTCCAAAATCTTGAAGTAAAACGGGGATCACGATCAGAAACAATCGATTGGGGTACTCCATGAAGTCTCACAACTTCATTAATATATAGTCTTGCTAGACGTTCCAGGGGTAGATCTTCTCTTATAGCAAGAAAATGTGCTGACTTGGTAAGACGATCAACAATAACCCATATTGCATCGTTCCTTCTAGGAGTCTTTGGTAGCCCCATGACAAAGTCCATCGTAATATTGTCCCATTTCCACTCCGGTATGGGAAGAGGTTGCATGACTCCTCCAGGCTGTTGCCTTCCAGCTTTCACTTGTTGACAAACCATACATCTTGACACAAAATCAGCAATCTCCCTCTTCATGTTGTCCCACCAAAAATGTTCCTTCAAATCTCTATACATTTTGGTGCTCCCAGGGTGTATAGAGAAATTGGAACTATGAGCATCATCCAGCAATTCCCTTTTTAGATCAGGTATATTGGGAACACAAAGTCTCTTCCCGAATTTCAAAATTCCACCTTCATACGCAAAGTCTCTCAATCTCCCATCATTCACAGCTTTAATCTTCTTCTGAAATTCTTCATCATCGGTCTGAGAACTCTTAATCCTTTCTAGTAAAGATGGTTTGGCAACCATTTGAAAAAGCATTGATGTTTCACCTTCCCTGGTTATTCCCATGTCCATCTTCACTAGATCCATGAAAATTGGATCCCTTTCAATTCTCATCATGTTCAGAACTCCATGGTCTTTTCTGCTCAAAGCATCTGCCACCTTGTTTGCCTTCCCCGGGTGGTAGTGTATCGTACAATCATAATCCTTGAGTAATTCAAGCCATCTCCTTTGCCTCATGTTGAGTTCTTTTTGTGAGAAAATATACATCAAACTCTTGTGATCAGTATAAATCTCACATTTTTCACCATAGAGGTAGTGCCTCCATATCTTCAAAGCAAAGATCACAGCTGTTAACTCAAGATCATGAGTAGGATAGTTTTGTTCATGAATTTTCAACTGTCGTGATGCATAGGCAATAACTCTATCATTTTGCATAAGGACACAGCCAAGTCCTTTCTTCGATGCATCACTATAAATAACGAACCCATCATTCCCCGATGGTAGAGTCAATATAGGAGCATTGACTAATCTTCTCTTCAGTTCTTCGAAACATTCTTCACACTCTTTTGTCCAAACAAATTTAACCCCTTTACGTGTGAGCTTTGTTAATGGGTTAGCCAATCGGGCAAAATTCTGGACGAAACGTTGATAATAACCTGCCAAACCAATAAAACTACGTACCTCAGTTATACTCGTAGGTGCTGGCCATTCTTGGATTGCCTTGGTCTTAGAAGGATCAACAGAGATTCCATCTTTAGAGACAATATGGCCAAGAAAAGAAATCTCCTGAAGCCAGAATTCACACTTGCTAAACTTTCCATATAATTCATGCCTCCTCAGAGTCTTCAAGATAATGCGCAAGTGATTTTCATGATCTTCGTAGGTTTTGGAGTATACCAAGATATCATCAATAAATACCACCACAAATTCATCGAGATACTCCTTGAAAACTCTATTCATCAGATCCATGAATACAGAGGGTGCATTAGTCAATCCAAACGGCATTACAGTAAACTCGTAATGCCCGTACCTGGTTCGAAATGCTGTCTTCGGAATGTCTTCCTTCTTTACACACAACTGATGGTATCCAGATCGAAGGTCAATCTTTGAAAAGTATTGAGCTCCATGCAGTTGGTCAAATAAATCATCAATACGAGGTAGGGGATACTTGTTCTTTATCGTTATAGCATTGATCTCCCTGTAGTCGATACATAACCTCATAGATCCATCTTTCTTTTTAACAAAAAGAACAGGGGCTCCCCATGGAGAAACACTAGGGCGAATAAATCCCTTATTACTCAATTCCTCTAGTTGTTTCTTTAGTTCGACTAACTCTACAGTGGCCATTCTATAAGGGGTCTTCGATATAGGCCTTGATCCAGGAATCAAATCAATAGAAAACTCAACTTCTCGTTCTGGAGGATGTCCAGGTAAATCTTCCGGAAATACATCTACAAATTCTTTCACAACAGGTACATCCTCTATTTGAACATTCCTTTCCTCACCGACAGTTATTTCATTCTCTTCCTCCCCAATAATTGAATTAAGTTGAGCTACTGGGGGTGGGTCTAAATAAGAATTAGGTGGTGACGATTCTGCTCTAAAAATAAGGTGTTCCTTATCATTATCATCAAGAATCGTAACCTCTTTCTTCTTACAATAAATCTTCGCATCATAGTCCGAAAGCCAGTCCATACCGAGGATTATATCAAACTCAATCATAGGTATGACGATGAAATCAGCAGATAAAGAAAATTTATGTGCTCTAATGGGGACTGATTCACAAAACATTGTTGCAACGATACTTCCCTTAGGAGTTTTAACTGACAACTCCCTTATTAAATCAAATTGGAAATATCTAATTTTCGTAGCAAACTGGGAAGATATGAAACAATGCGATGATCCAGAATCAAATAATGCATTTGCTAAACTTGAGGAAACCATTAAATTACCTGCCACCACGTCTTTCGGAGCTTCTACCTCAGCAGTAGTGATAGCATAAGCCTGGCCTTGATCCCTTGGCCTTTTCTGAGGTAAGTTCTCCTGACGCTTAGGACATGCATTTGCATAATGCCCCATCTCCCTGCAATTGTAGCACTGAACGTTGGTAGCTTCCTTCTTCCCCTTGCAATCATGAGCTTGGTGGCCTTTTTCACCACACTTGTAACAGACATCCATTCCCTTCAGGCAAGCACCGGGGTGTTTCTTCCCGCACTTACCACAAGATGGATATTCAACCTTTCCCTTCTTCCCCTTATTTCCATTCCCAGATTGATCAGCAGGTCTCTTCTTCTCTTGCTTTGCTTTAAAGTCATAAGACTTAGAGAATTCCTTTTCGGTCTTGATAGCACATGAGACAATGTCTTCGTACGATGAAAAGGATTGTGAGACTAATGCTCGACGAAGAAATGGTTTTAACCCATCAAAGAAACGATCAATCTTACTTCTTGGGTTGCGAATATAATCACCAGCGTACCTTGCTAACCTTGTAAAGTTAGCCTCATACTTTGTGACATTCTCATCCTCCTTTTGTATCAGACTCAGAAATTGCCTTTCCATATCTGCTCGATGGTCGCGAGGAAAGTATTTTTCTAAAAAGAGATCTTTGAACTCCCTCCATTCCATGTTTGATACTTCATCATCTTCTTTCATGTTTTGAATCAATGACCACCATTGATCAGCATCTCCAGTGAGGCGGTAAACTGCCATGGTAACTTTTTCCCTTTCACTACTCCCCAAAGCCTGAAATATTTTCTCTAGGGAAAATATCCATTGCTCAGCTACTAAGGGATTTGTACTCCCATTGAACGTTGGTGGTTGTTGTCTCATGAATCGATCTAACATTGATCCTCCACGCCGCGGATCAGGGTGCTCCATACGGGTAAGGTTATTATTCATAACCTGAGTAAGTTGTCCCAGTATGGTGATTAGCTGATCGGCACCAGTTGCATCACCAGCCCCACTATAATTATCTTGAGCAGGAGGGCAATCCCTACATGGAGTGCGCGCATTGATACGGTTTCCATTTCTTCCACTAGGCGCCATTTCTAAACAATGGCATAAACTAGACCAGTTTATGAATCAAAATACATAATCCCATACTTATAAAACACTTAACATAAATTGAACTATTTATGGATATAATCCATAATCATAAAAATGTTTTTCTTTGAGGAAGTATATACTCATAAACCCTTCATAATGATTTGTAAAGATAATGAGAGTTATCCTAAGCATATCCCCCGGGAGTGTCGTAACCAAGAGTGCAGCAAGGCCCGTTGTCGTGCACCAGTTCCCGTTCGAGTCTAGCTCAAAGCGGTGTTTTCGGGTTTTACCCCTAGGTACATCTGTGCCAGAGCCGCCTCTACCTGCTCGTATCCAGACAGGGATGTATTGCTCGGAAAACTCACAAAATCTCTACAATACCAAAATTCTAGGAAGTTCTTCTATACTAATCCTCAAAGTTCATCTTAGGTCTACGTGCTCTAATCAGAGTTTATCTAAATCTAGCTTCCAAGGTTTGTACTAAACTTCCTCTGATACCAACTGTAATGCCCCGACCCTAGTTGCCTAGAGTCGGTGCATTATTACATAACATTGGCATGATCACAAGAAAGATCAAATCTCGAAAGACCGATTGGTTTAGTAGCCTTGGAAACACTAGATATATTCATAAGTTTTACATTACATCTTAAAAGGAAAAACTACTACAACAACATAATGTCTCCATAATCCACACTATTATCCCCTCATAATATCCCTGCAGGTCATTCATAATTTACTTCTTCACATCCTGGGGAAAAATAAAACATAGAAAAGGGGTGAGCTCAAATGCCCAGTAAGGATAACAATATAGTGGAACATTCATAAAAAGAATAAACATTTAAGGCAATGAATTACTAAAACAAAAACCTTTTAAAATTGAACTTCAACATAGTATGGCAAAAATAAAAATGATATAATGCCATTTACTTATTCACATGGATATTCTACTAATCGAATAATCACATGCAATATCAATAACCACTTTCATAATGTTGGAATGCATAATGCCAGACTATCATAACCACATAGCCAAGGCCTCGTGCCAAGACTACAAATAAGATTTTGTCAAGGCCTTGTGCCAAGACACTAGTTTGTCTCATGAGACCTACCGATGCATCGAGGAGCTATAGCGGGCTCCACCCGTCACTTATTAAGTCCAATGCATTCCCATATGAAAATGTTTAAACATAACATAAACATTCGTATTAAAACTAGCATACGAAATGTCAATACTTTCACAATAAACTATGAATGGTATAAAAATAGCACATCCACAGTCAAACATATCACAAAACCTTCAATACAATATAGAAGTTTTGTATCATAATAAATCAACTTCAAATAATCTTAAAATACATCAAAGGATGTTGACATAGATGAAATCAAAATTCTTTTTAAAGAAATATCTCCTTTTATTTTGAAATCATTTAAGATCCATATAAAATAAAACATTTTCTTTGAAAATATTCTTATAAGCTTGTAAGTAAAGCTTTGACGATTTTATAACGGCGGAAAATAACCGCACCCGCCGTATAAGTTAAAAAAAAAATTCTTATCGTAATTCTGTCGAAAAGGTTAAAAAGGACCTTGTTTTGAAAACGACGGAAAGATTCCTTTATAAACCTCTTATAAAAAGTCAAACAAGGGTATAAATGACTTAAACCCATATTCTTGTAAATAGTAAAAATGTTTTGAAATACATTTTTATGAAACATGGATGTGGATGATAAAGAGATCCCAGTAGATTATTACGTATAAACAACCTCGGATAATGAAGAGATTGTGAAATAACCCTTACCTTGTACTTTTCCTTGGTTGGGGTAGGTTAACCTCCTGTATAATGGTGAAATAATTGTTATTAAATTATACAAGAATCATATATATTAATATGATATCATATATGATCTTTTAACATTGATTTGTTAATAATATCTTAGAATTATCGTCGTTTCGGGTGTTAACTTACTCATTTTCTTTATATGTTTTGTTACATAAGACATGTTTGTAAAGGATAGGTTGTATATTATTCATATCCAGAATGATATCAAGTCGTTAAACATCATTTTTAAATCATAAAATGATAATTACGCTTTAATGGTTACGATGGAGAATGAATCTCATCGCGTTCGTGGAGACGGTAGTCCGTACGTACGCACGAGCGAAAATATCATTCTTTTGATATTAAAATAATATATAAATGGATGGTATATCATATATACAGAATCATTAACATGTTATATTTATTATTTACATGAGTTACACATCATTATTATACCCATCCAAATAATATTATATTGAATAACAATTACACCACGACGTGGAGACGGTAAGCCGTACGTACGCACGTATGGTGACATGTTATTCAAAGGGTGGATAGAATACTGAATATGATTGTACCATATTTATAATAACATCACAGTATATGTGAGATACTGGAGTTATTATTTCAGAATGGTAAGAACAAAGGAAGAAGAAGTGGAAGAAGAAATGAACTTAGAAAAGGGTGGTGAAATCATTACCTCTTCTTCGGGTTCTTCCTTTTGATTTGATCAAAAGGGCTCCTTAGGTTGGCTTTCTGATCAAACTAAGGCCTCTAGGTTGTATTGAGGGATGTTGGGAGAGTATTTGGGCAGAGTTTGGCCGAGCCAAAAGGCTTTAGAGGTGTGAAGAAATGAGAAGGAGGAGTGCCCTTTTATAAGAGGGGTGAGGGGCACCTTTGGAAAAGCTAGAAATATTAATTTATAATAAATTCATATTCGGTTTCTAAAGGCTCCAAAGTTGACTATTAAAAGGATGAGGTGGGGATAGGTCTAAAACAACTCATCCAATAGAATTTAGACAGGTTTGGGTACTTATATTAACCTTATCTTTAAGTATTAACTCTAAGTTAATTAGTTTCACTTTTACAATGTCTCTTTGTATTTTTATATAATATGGTTAATAAACTTACTATATACATCAAAGCGACCCCCAAGTGGTCCATTAATGATTAACCTATCATAATATAAGTCTCTTGGCCGAGCCTTAGATCTTTAGGAATTTAATATCAATTAATAATATAATATTTGTTTTAAGAACTCTTTTATGTCAATTTTGACACTATTCAATAGTTGATTTTTGTGAAACTCATAACAGATTTATTACTTCGAACAAAGTCCATTAAATCAATCCTAATATATCATATTATCCTAGAAAATTAGTTTAATTCATTAAAAGTTTCATATTATATTTATTTGGGTATTTATAATATCAATTATGTTAATTTTTTACTATTATAGTAATTACTGCATCATCATTGTGTCATAAATAAAATAAATTATTTAATGTCTAAAAATTATAAGTAAAATATCATTATGTATGAAATCTTTTTAGCTTTCTAATGAATATTTACAATCGAAAATCCAACATGTATAACCCTATGTAAAAATTGTTCTTCTAAAAGATATATGCTTGTGTCATTTTTGTATTCATTTTACTTAATTAAAATAAAGTGTCATTATCACTTACAAGTGGATCCATGGGGTCCCAAAATTGACACAAAGATGCCCATGGTCGACCATGTATCAACCAATTGGGTTAAGACACGTTTTAGGGTAATTTTGTATTATTATAATATTATTTTTTTAACTCTTATTTACCGGATTTACCCTTTAACCATGGTAAATAAAATATTTACCGCAGTAATTATTCAAAATGTGTAAAAATAAAAGTTACCTATTTACACAATTTGAACATCCTGATTCCAAATATGGAATCAATTTTCCTAAATTCAAAACACAGAAGTGGCAGAAATTAATTTAAAATTAATTCCCGATGTCAAAACAAAAAGCGTGTTTTTAAGAGATAATAACTATCAAAAGATTGACACTTGTTTATGTTCGGTTTAATTGTAAAATTATGTCCAATGATAAACATTAAATTGAATGGTAAAACTATATTCTAAATATACTTTAAAACCACTCAAATTCAAAATTTATCACTATTAATTATTTTGATTAAAAAAGTTGTTTTTAATTAAAATTTAGAAATTTTCACTATTCATCAAAATATGAAAGTTATCCGAAATGTACCAAAATTTCACCCTAGGCTAATTTTGATATTCCGAATCCAAAAATGAAGTCCATTTTGAAATATAGAATATATATGATTTCAAAAATTAGGTATTACTATTCACAACGGCTAGTTTAATTAGTTGTGGTGTGTGTTAGAACTCGAGGTTGCGTACAACACACGCTATCGCATTATTCAAAGGGAAACGTACCGTAGAGGCTTGGGGTGTTACATATTTCATTTATCTCATAGATGTAAAAAGTGAGATGAAAATCTCTTACCTTGTGTTTTGGGGAATGTCATTTAACATGAAATATAATGGGCTTAAACATGCTAATATGTTTTTAAATTAACATATAAATATTTATTATATCATATGTTAACTTCTTAAAATATCTTATTACTCATTTGTTAACGACATTTCATTATTTTCACTATTTTGAGTGTTAATTTCCTAGTTTCTCAAGTATGTTTTGACGTGTTAATTTTTTTGTATTAAGTAGATCCTAATATCATAATATAAAAAATGAAAAACATGATTTATTTATCATATATATTCATCATATATGAATTTTCAGGAATCCTTTATGTTTTCAGATTAGAAATGATGTGCACCGTTTATGGTAATGGTTAGTCGTACGTAAACATGAACGCTACCTTCATTTATTTTTCATATTATAATAATGAAAAATAAATGATATATACAGATATTATAATTAAATTATTATATTTAAGTCATATATGTCATATAGGTTTAACAAAACAATCATTTATATGTTCTATTTATAGTGTTAACGAATCACATTTCTTTGAGGAGGAGGTAGTCCACACATCCACAAACGACATTATCATATTCCCTCAAAAATGGAATCATAAAGTTATGTGTCTTATAAAAATAAAATAAGCATAAATATAGTATAAATATAAAATAAATAATATATAATTAGTTTTTCTATCATAATTCCCTACCATGAGAGGTAGTAATGTAAAAAAACAAACAACATCTTTTTCTGAGGTGGTAGTTCACCTTACAAAAAAAATAGAAAGTTTATTATCCATTATATGGAATTGTTTGTAAGTAAAGGAATAAAAATTAGATTTATAACATATCATTATATTTATGATAATTAAATTTTATGTAATAAAGTAATATGGAGAATTGAGGGTTTGATGAATAAAAATAAAATATTTGGGCAACAGGAAGGATATTAACCCTTATTCGGGTAACTCATTTTGGTTTTCACAAAAGGGAATCCTTGATGGATTTCATCCCAATGTAGTGATTATATTATCATGGTAGGTATTTTGATGACATATTGGGTATATATTGGTTGATATAATTAGTCTTTATAGTTCTGAGGATGTGGGAGAGATGAGTTCCATTTTATAGTGGAGGGAAAGGACACACATGGTATTATTGAAACAAATTGTGTGTTCCCCATATATTACATGTTCCCAATGTTACCAAATGGACCATTCTATAATTATGGAGGTTTATTGACTGAAATATGGTCATAAAATAGGTTTTGGACAAGTTTATAGGTGAATTTCACGTTATGATTATGGTGCAGTCCCATGGTAAGCATAATTTTACGTTAATCGATGTAATTAATTTTAATTACATTCACTAATATTTTTATAAAAACTAATTTTTCCTTAGTATAAATCATAAATTATTCTGATTCCAAATATGGAATCAATTTTTCCAAATTACAAAAATAGAAGTGGAAAAATGAATTTAAATTTAATCGTGCGGACTGAACGACAATGTGGGTTTTTGATGTAAAAATTTATATAATTAATTTCAAAGTTAAATTGATCAAAAATATCTATATTGGATAAATTAATTAAAAATTAATCTAATTCAAAATTTTAAAAAATAAAAATATACTTTTTCATTATTTAAAATTTATATGAAAATTCACTTTTGAACTACAATTTAGTATTTTTCAATATTCATCAAAAATTGAATCATTACAAAAAAATAAAAAATAATTATCCTACTAAAAAAGTGATGTTTTGATTTAAAAGATGATGGTTATTATGAAAAATAACATCTATAAAAGTTCAATAATTTGGATTAAAAATTGGTTTTCAATTAAAAGGCAGTGAAAGTGCCTCTTAAAAAATATTGACTTTTTGGGTAATATTGGGTTTTTTATTATCTTATAACTCTCAAATATATTAGTAGAAATTGATTTTTTTTGATAAAATATATAAAATATATATTAATTAATATTACTCAGAAAATGAAATCAATCTAACATTTTATGATAAAAAAACATTGGGGGATTAAAAATAGTTTTTTATAGAAAAATCATTTTATATTCCTTTGGTTGCTTTATTAATTTTTCATTAATTTATAACCAATTAATTAATTATATAATTTTTTAACCATAGATTTTACTAATTTAGTTTATACTATTTATAACTATTAATTTAATTTCTAGGTTATATTTTATTATATTTACTAATAATGTTTTATTAATGTATTTTTGTTCCATAAAACATGGTCTTATGTGTAACACAAGTCATCAAAAAAACTCTTATTGTGTATGAAAAAATATAATTCGGTTTTAATTGCATTGTAAGATATAGAATATATTAATTTTATATTAAATTGTAATTATACTGTAATGTATGAGGATATTATACTCCCTTAAGAAATTGTTTTTGGTTTTCATAAACGCTATCGAATAAACTATTCTTACATTAAAATTATGTTATGTTATATTCTCCCTACCATATATAAATTTTTCTCTTGAAATTTAAACTCAGTCATGGTAATTTATTATATGATAATTTCAATATCAAAATCCCATATCTTCATATAGTTTCATAAAACTTCCACTAGAAAAAGAGAGAAAGGGATGAAAATTTTTTCATTTAGACTAACATATTAATATGTCTTTAAATAGAAGAAAATTAATTGAAATTGGAGAGACATACATGTAGAAGAAGTGTAAATACCACTTGGGAATGATTATTGTCAACAATTTTTGGGAAGTGAATGATCAGTGTGATTTTTAAGGTCTCAAAGCCATAAGTGTTTCATGATTAAAAAGGTTACGGGTTCAACAATGATAAAGGTATTAAGAGGACAATTTATGAAGATACATTTACTAATGATTAGGAACACTTGAATAGACCAAAAATATAAGGAAAAAACTTATTTAATGTATTAATTTAAACTAAAATTCATCCTTTGGTTATGATTTGATCAATTTCCAATTTATTAATTACTTTAGGAAATGTATATCTAAAAGTAAACATTGATTCCAAATTCACTAAAATGCACTTTTAGTTCATCATAATGCCTATAAAAGAGTAAACATTCATTACTTTTTTGTATAAATATTTTCCAAAAAAAATTACATTAATCACAAAACATAAAATGTGATTCTAATATTTTATCATTAATATTTATCCATTAAAATTTTCAACTAGAAAAAATGACATATTAAAAATGACATCACGGAGGTCTGGGGTTGGCATTAACCCCTTATTGTCCTTTGGTTATGGGTTCATGTTCAGCTTCCTTAGTGGGCTTGATTAATTTTTCACCTAATATATAGGTCGTACTATTCTAAAACAATATTATAATAAATCTTATATCATTTTTAATAGTATGATTTAAATACTTGCATTTTATCATTAAAATAATTTTTACTATGATTTTCAATAAAACCATAATACATAAATACATCATCCATTTATATCCACATATGTATACCCTTGGTTTATGATTAACAATGGTTATTAATTTTTATTATCTACTAAAATACATTATAATGGTTTGTAATGAAAATGTGAATTATCCTAAGAATATCCTCTACAATTGTCAAACCAGGTGCACAAAAGTGCCCATTTTCATGTTCCATGTTACACCGATTCAGGTCTGACATGCATTTTCAGAGTTATTTCCACTAGGTACATCTTTTCTAGAACCACATCCATTTTTTATATCCAGGAAGGGATGTATTTCTAGGAACACCCACATAATATCTACCTTATAAATATAATAGTATGGTATTATATCATTATCCTCAAAATCTTTCTTAGATCTATTTTCCCAAATCTATGTTTTCTGAAATCTAGTTCCCAAGGGATCAACAAAAATTCCAATGATACCAACTTTAGCTACCTGGACATAGAAATCCTGGAGCAGGTGTCTACTACCATTACATTGGCATGTTTAGAATTAATCAAATCCTTAATTATTGAAGATTTTAGCAGTCTCAGTAAACCAGATACATAAGTCATGTATTATTAATGAATACCCTATTTGAAATAAAAAAAATTTCCATTTTAGGATAATAAATTTATCCCACCAATCATAAAATTGTATAATATTCTTTATACACTTCTTGGATCCTTGGGGAAAGGAAATTAAAAAGGGTGAGATCAAATTCACATCAAGTGTCAAGAATAGAAGAAGCTGTTATGTATCAGACTTTCTATATATTATTTTTCGATATTATATTAATTATTTTCAAGACAATGTGATGAGCGAATGTGCAATTCTGATGTCTGGTGTGATGGAAATAGATGTCTTAAATATATTAAATTACACACACTCATACTATTTCTATAAAAATTGGAATAAAATATATACAATTTCTCATATTAGAAATATATGGGAACCATTGATTTCAGAATATCAGTTTTACCCTAGGAGTGACATAACATTAGTTGGTGCGGGTCATTTTTCAAAAATTCGTAATGGTTGTAAAATGAATGAAATAATTTAAATAAATTGTTTTATTTCGTTCTTTACATAATTATTAGTGGATAATTTAATTGATTATTAGTTTAGAATTATAGGGTTAGCTGCATGACCCATGAGCTTTAAGAGGATCATTGGAGAGAGCCCTAGCGAATCCTCTATAGTGAACGATGATAGAATTGGGGATATAAGACTGATGAACCTTGAATATCATGAATCTTTCTATTGATAATGACACAATGATCTTTCTTCATCAATTTTCGATCCAAATTGAGGTAGGGTTTGTTTTATTTGGATTTCTTCCCCATTCCTGAATTCTACGATGAGCACATACTAATAAATGAATACATCTATCCATGGTTTGATGGACATAAATGATGGGTTATATTTCAAATATTATTGGGATATTATCATTGAGATTTTATTATTTTATTATCATTATACTAGTAATGAAATTAGATATACATGAACATTTATTGAGATCCATTAATCATGTTTTATTCTATTCTCCCCCTTGAATTGAATGTTCATTACAACGTTCTTTATATAAACATGGTTAGTAATTTGATCAATCAATCGATCATTGTGTATTTGATTCATGGTGAAGTGATCTGATATCATAGATCTTGGATTGATTCCATGCAATTGAGGTGCGTCGGTGGTTACAGTGGTGGATCAGAGGACAGTTGATGCCTGATTTCACATTCTACGATGTGTAATGAAGAACATCAGCCATCTTATTTTTTTTGAGAATATCAATATCCTGAGCCTTATTGATTCTATGATTTCACTAGTATAATAGGATGGATCTTGAGTTTTTTGGTATTGTTGTTTAGGGATTGCTGTCCATAGGATCAACTAAGGCGAGCATGAAGAAGAATAAGGATTTCTGGAAAAACCCAAAACACACAGTGTGTATCCCTTGGCTATAAGACATGTATACCCATTTTAATTACTAATATGGTTCTTTAATAAGTACACAAACCTGGGGTGTACTACAAGTGTTTCCTACACGGTGTGTACTCACCCACACGATAAGGATGGGATCACATGCACGGGCTACCCCGTGTATAGGTGCATGGGCATGGGTTTACTATCTAACATCATGTTCAGCTACACGACAAGAGTACATGGATATTACTCAATATACAGGGACATGGTGTATGAACCATCTATATGTTTTGTACCCTCATTTTACGAAAACATTTTTTGATGACATGGCTTACACGGGCAGGACCCAGGACCAAGTGAGGTAGTGTTTGAACCCAACTACATGTCATGTAATATTTTTGTACATGGATTTTATAACTTGTCATCCATATCGTGGACATGTTTTGTTACGGATCATTCCCCTTATAATTTCATTGATCTTAGGTATATTATCATTTTCTACACCTAAGAATATGATCCATTGAGCAGGAATTCCTAGATAGAGTTGTTGGAATCCACTTGAGAGGTTGGGAGTGGGATCCTTTATTCATCTTCGTGACCTAGGTGGAGTTATAGTTATCTAGGTAAATAAAAATACCTGGACAACAATCCTCTACATATCAGGGTTAATATAGAATGAGTTATTGGATTCATCTGGTGGCATGGGCTATGTTCCTCAACAACCTATCATATTCTCTTTGGACTATTAGTGTATTTTTTTCTCATGATGAGACATCATGATCAGTACCACTACAAAAAACATCATTAACGATTTTCAAACTCATGACTCTATTCTCTCAAATGAGTAATTTTTGGAATATTTTATCTTGAATCATTGTGTTTTTATACTAAAGTTGTGACTTAACTCTAGAATATTTGTCTTTGTTTAATATATATTGATATTATTTTTATATGTGTTGTAGACACATACCTATGTATAGAAGACTATAATTTCATTTATTGTGTACTTTTTCATTTTATGTTTTCCTTTTAAGGATTGTTATACTCAAAATATGATGGTTTTTTCCCACAGGTATCATGTCTTGTCAAGATGACTTACCTTTTGATGGAGTACTTGGTGAAGTAGGACCAGATGGTGATTTGGGAGACTAGACTGGCTGAGGTTTGTTCCTGCTTCTTTCAGAAAAGAGTCCTAGTACTTTTATGTTCATGTTGGACTTGTGATATAGATTTATTTGTGGAGGGATTATATTTGGACATGTTTAGTTTGTTTACATCTTTCCATACTCTTGTTGTACGATATAGATGTATGCACACATTGATTGTTTAGTTGTAGTTACATTATTGCATTTGGTGGGATTGGAGATGTGTATGTGTTTATATGTTCTTGTGAAATGCCTCCCACATTAGTGATATGTCTACTCAATGCCAGTCTCCAGCCCCTAGCCTTTTGTAAGTAGGCTTAGGGAGTTGAGGCGCAGATCCCACTTAGATGGTTCATGACAGACTAGTATTATATGTGGTCAGTTCAACCTTAGAATTTAGGGATTCAGATATTGGTTTTCGGAAAACAGAGTTACGTGTTTGGATTATAGCTTTCTATTTAGGTAATATAGGATTGGTGTGGTGGCCAAAGTAACTATACACTACGTCTCTGATCACCTACATTTCAACTCCATACATGGGAAAATTGAATGCAGGAAAAAATGGTACATGCATCATATAGAAATGTCATTTGTTTCCATTTACTTATTGAGTCATATATCTTCGTATACTAATCGACAGTGGCACATATTGTTTACATTCGGGATTCATTTGAGTTTTATAACAACTATGATTAAACAGTATGGTTAAAATGATGATCCCCTCAGTGATGAGTCGTTGTTTCAGGGGCCAGTTCCTGAGATGTTACCTCCACGTTTTTCACCAGACATACCACCGCCTATAGAATAGAACATCATACTTGTGGTACCAGAAGATGATGAGCTCATTTTTAGAATACTTCATGAGTTTTGAAAATAAATACCACTTGAGGTTTAAGGAATTATCAATGCATATGAGGTAGAAGACTAGCTTTTGGTAGTGACATAATTATTCCACCATGTTAGGAAACCAGAAGATCAGACGGTGGTCATGACAGAGATCCATTTTCATGTATTAGTAGGGAGATAGTGGAGATTAGTTACACTATATTATAATTAGGTGACTCTTTCATGTATTGAGTTTGATAATATTTTCATAGATGTGTTATCACCAGCTATATTGAGGGATCTACGTATCCATGAACTTCTATAACTCCAACAGGGAAGCATGATAGTGGTTATGTATTCATCGAGGTTTACAAACCTCTCTAGGTACTCAATGTATATGGTTTGTGAACTTTTCATCATGTCTTATACCTTCTATTTAGGTATACGTTGAGACATCTGAGCAAACATTATACATTAGGTCATTCCGACCTTTGCTGGGGTATTAGCGCAATAATTGGTTGTGAAAATTTTTTAGGAAGAGAAGATACAATATAAGGTTGTCAGCAGTGGGAAAGCATGAATAGGGACCTCAGTAGCTGTTAGTCGACGTCAGTACCAGGGACCTAGATGTGTAGATGTTTTAGGGGGATGTTTTAGGATATATGATCAACCACACATGGATCACAGGATGACTCCACTTATCATAGATAGTGGTGGTGGTACTCATGCGACAATAGGGGAAATATCTTCTCAGATTGTCTGAAATGCTGTATAGGTGATAGATAAACCATAGATGGTCAACAGATTCAGAGATAGTGGAAAGAACAGGTAGGTATACAGGGCAACAAACATCAAATAGGATTTGGTAGAGAAATTAGAGTTGCTTGAATTTTTGACATGTGACCACCACTACACCTAGGTGGTCCACATCAGGCTTAGAGAGATAGAGGATATGGGATGGGACTGACTCAGGCATTTTAGGGTTAGAATCCAGGAGCTCTAGGGGATATTCAACATAAATCTATATCTTCTATACTTTATCTACAATAATGACAGGAATAAGTGATAATCATTCCTTTCTTCCCACATATGTTGTTCTAGAATTACACATTCTGGTTGAATTGTTGACTCTAATATTACTCATGGAGACACATACGGAATAAGACACAATGATCACAAAGATACACTGATAGTGTGACCTAACTCTTGGGGTGAGAGTTTCGATTGGAAACTATTAGTATATGCATTGAGGCCTTATGAAGTAATTCTTAGTATGGAATGGTTAACCAAAATTCAAGCTCATATTGAAAATTTAAGGAAAATCGTGTGGTGTGTATGTAGTTATTGAACCGGGATTTCCATTGTTGGTAAAAACGAATCATTGGCAATGAAATATGGAATCATGAATAAGAGAGCATAGCTAATTACTCATAAGTGGATAACCTAACATTTAGTGAAGGGGAAGTTATGAGTTTCTAGTTTCCTATTTTAGAAGAGGAGTATGAGGACATAATCACTGATGATTTTATATGTTTAAGTCCCCATTGAATGATATACTTCTACCTTGAACTACACACTAGTATGACACCGATATCTATGCCAGCATATTGGGTTGCTCCTGCTGAGCTTCGTGAGATGTGGTTACAGCTAGAGGACTTATACAATAATGGATTCATGAGACCCAATGATTCACCCAGGCCAATCCCAGTTTTCTTTTCCAAGAAAAAATAGGAGAACATGAGGTTGTGTGTGGACTACTGATATTTGAACGAAATGGACGTGAAGAGCAAATATCTAATACTGAGGATAGATGGACACCTTTATTAGTTAATAGGGGAGCGATGGTTCTTGAATGTTGAGTTTCAATCAGGTTGTCCCAATTTTTCATTACATGATGAATATAAGATGAAGATGACATTCAGATGTCTCTATGGTCACTATGAGTACTCAGTGTTTCCCTTTGGTGTGATAAATTCCCAAATAGTCATCATGGTACTCCTGAACTATTTATTCCATCCTTTCATAGACCTGTTTTTGGTAGTCTTCATATATGATATAGTGGTGTTGTAGATTCCCATGTAGGAGAATTGAATACACTTATGGATAGTTCTAGATGTACACTGAGAGCATATTCTTTATAGAAAGCACTTGATATTCTACATCTGGATTATGGCGGTCCACTTTCTAGGATAATATATCTCAGTAGATGTAGTGGATGTGGATCTTTCCAAAGATGAGATATTGTTAACATTGGATCATCCTAAGAGTGTGAAAGAGGGTCAAAGTTTCTTTGGGATGATATCATTTTACTAGAGATTTGTGTCTGATTTCGTTAGAGTATCAACACACAAGATAGTTTTGACACAATTGGGGAAACCTTTCGTGTGGACAAAAAGGTGCCATAAAGTGTTCTAGTAGTTGAGGTAGGATTTAACAATAAAACACATAAATGATATTATGATAGGAAGTTGTCGAGTACATAGATTTCTATTATGTATCAAGAAATAGGATTAGTTGTGTTCTGATTTAGAGGAATGTAATGGTAACCTATGGTTCACACATGTTGTGAACACATGAGCAGAACTACATTACCCATGATCGTGAGTAAGCAAGGGTACTTTCCACTTTGAATATGTGGTGATAATACTAGATGGGTGACTGATTTATCATCTAATCTTATACCAAGAGACTCAGGTATATATTGTATCAAAAGTATCTTATCTTTAGATAGAGGTGATGGGTAGAGATCATCCAAGAATATGAATTCAATGATTTAGATAATCTTGTGTGGGGGAATGTAGTAGAAAATGATCTCAGTTGAAGGCCTTGTTCAGAATTTATTAATGAGTTTTCAAAGCATTTGGACTTATTAGAGCTACCCTTTGTGGATGGAGATTGAACAACATTCATCATGTTGATGGTTTTCACCCGTTCACTGTTATCACGAGTCAGGGAGGCATAGATTTGGGATTCTGACTGTGAAACCCTACATTGTCAGATATCCACATGGTATGCTCCGGAGGTATTTTCTAAATGCATGGGGCACATCTTAATTTTTAATGGACAAATAATGTAACCCCTGACTTTTCAGAAAGAGGTTCAGAAAGGGTTTCAAACATATCTTTTGCAGGAACATCTAGGTGTGTCAAAGATGTTTCAAGACCTATGATATGTGTTTTGGTGGTTAGGTATGAAAGGGGTTTGAGATTTTATCTCTTTCTGCCTTACATGAAATCATTTTAAGGATGAGAACCAAGTTCCAATGGGTTTATATCAACCCCTTGACGTTCCAAAATGGAAGTGGGAAATTATATTTATGGTCTACATGATGGGATTACCACATTAATCTATATGAAAAGATTCAATTTTTGTGATCATAGACCGTATCAAAAAAATAAACCACTCCATATATATTTGATATTAGAGTTAATTAGAGAGATATGGATTCCACTACATGATGGAGATAGTCTGAATCCATGGAGTTCCATTAAATATAGTTTCTGATCATGAATCTCACATTATATACTTATTATGGAAGGGATTTCATGAGGAATTTGGGTCCTTATTAAAATTAGACACAACATTACACCCATAAACTAAAGGCTAGACCAAGTGTACCATTCTGCTTATGGAGGACATGCTACATGCTGGGATGTTACATTTTGTCCATAGATGCGTGGATCACCTACCATTCCGAGAGTTTTTGTACAACAACACAAAACATTATACTATCAGTATGGTACTATTTTTGGCATTTTATGGGTGACCTTTAAGGTATCCACTATGTTGTACTAGCCACGTATTTTCATAACCCATGGGACAATTGATTTTTTGATGTATAATAGAGAAAATGAAGATTATACAGGAGGGGATGAAGACTTCACAGAGCCTTTAAATAGCTTATAATGACTGGTAATGATGGTCATTAGAGTCAAATGAATGATATTGTGGGTTCCTATGGGTTTCACCTAGATTTTGACTATATCTATTTCGATGAGGTGGCTATCTACCTTAGAGGTTCATAAACCCTTTCCAGATAATGAGTTCAGATAGTTGTTACGGCCTGTCCACCGGGGCCCGATCCTTGACTACCACAAAACCACCTTCCATATGCAAGGGGTTTGAAACTTGCACTGGAAAGGCATATTCCCAAAAAAGAGAGGTCATTGCCTTTAAAAATGTACAGACACACAATCCGAGAACAAAAAAAGATGTATCAATGAGGAAATACAACAGTATTAAATTTATGTAATGAAATTAAAGGGAGCCGGAATACAAGACCAACTGAAAAGATACAACTACAATAGAAAACAGAAAACAAATCTTAAGATAAACCACCAAGGATCCTACCTAAAGGGTAGGTATTTCTCGTCTCCACCTCTCTCCATGTCAATCATCAATGTCATCCACTGTTAGGTCCTATTTACCTGAGTCTCAGTCAAGGTTTCCCATCGTCTGCACAAGACACAAAATGGTTCGGGCAATGCCCGTGTAGAGGTGATTATAAAAATACCCAATAGAGACCCTGATACCCCTAAAGGTATCTCATAATTCCACAAAGGAAAACTAGAAGCATTATCTCAATCACAACGCACAAACCAATAGACACTACTCAAACTAGGTATATCTGAGTACAATAGATCAAATGATTAGTCGTAAGTCTAGATCATCTTATTCTATCAATAGGCATTGCTGCTGACCCACACAATATCAATAGGTACTAACCCTCACAAGACCCATACAAGATCGATAGTTGTTGATTCACAAAAAATTGATGGCTGCTGATTCACACAGAATCGGTTGGTGCAGATTCACACAGAATCGCTCGGTGCTGACTCACACTGAATCACTCAATGCGAATTCACGTTGAATTGATAGGTGAAGATTCACACAGAATCGTTGGGTCATGATTCACACATAATCATTCCATGCTAATTCACAAAGAATCGCTCAGTGCTAATTCACACAGAATCGATGGGTGTTGATTCACACAGAATCACCAGGTACTGAATCTTACAGAATCACTGGGTGCTAATTCAAATAGAATTTCTTATCATTCTTCACGTCTCAGCTAAGCATAGGATTCCCTCTCATAATACTCCTGTTTCAAGGAGAAAATACTCCCCAATCAATTGGCCATATTTTAACCAACATGAATTCCATCAATGAAGTTATCCAAAGATACTTCATGTCCTAAGGGTTCTAATACAATAGATTATGCATCAACCAGATGCCAGGTCTGTAAGTTATTGGAATCTTAGTGTAAAGGGATGGGATGGATTTGGAGTCAATCCAACACAGTTGTGCTATAACATTCGCCAAAATACTTGTGAAGTATCTCAAAAATACCATCTATCTTCAAGGATCCTAATGTTGCAGATGGTTCATCAAACAGATGATTGGTTTGCATGAAATGTATTTTTAAGCATATCTGGGCCCTAGAGGGTTCTGGGTATGGTCCGACCTGGTCGAACCGACCCCGCCTGACCAGACCCGGGTCTAAACCATCCTGTCTTGAACCGGCTTGTGCTGGTGTGGTTGGGCATGGCCACAACAGGCTCGGACATCTGGGCCGAGGTGGCTCAGCCCTCTGACTGGTGAGAGCTGTGTGGGGGTCACACGATCCACCTCTCGAACAGTTCAAAGAGCTGTTAGGCTCTTTAATTGGTAGCACAATGTGGTGCTGCACTTCTTTAGGGCCAGCGAGCTACGACCACCACCTATGTCACCAATGTCGCGTTGACAGAAATTCCATAGGCCACCGAGTGGGCTCTGGTGGTCCGCTATTCCATCTTAATCTGCCTATGACCCTTTTGGGATGCCGTTATAATTGTGTGCCTCTCGGTTTCTTCTTTCTGTCAATTTGGAAAATCATACCATAAAGAATGCATCAAGAACTGAAGCAGAGGATGGTCCATGCCATGATCATTTGGTCCTCCCCCTCCGCATTAACATCAAAACAAGTGAGAGAAATTTTAATTCATCCATGATAACCTTAATAAAATAAAACCCATACCTTGATGATCGTTGGTAACCACTGCGGACATCGATGCTTCAACATTTGAGGATTTTGCTGATGAATGAGAAGGTTCACGAGCTTTGACATTCATCACCAGATGACCTCTAGAGTAATTCTACAATGGGAGTCATCAAATCGCCCATTTTCCATTGGTAGAAGGTGTCTATATACATTTATGAAGGTTCCTCACAGCTATGTCGAAAACCTAGGCCGAATAATTCATTAATTAAATGAGAGATTCGACCATATTTCATGAAATTAATGTGGTTTATTTATGAACCACATTTAATGTTGCATCGTTGAGGTTACAAAGCTAAATGTTCAAGCCATTAAATGGATTGACATGTCATCGATACAGTAACCGCCACTCAATTGTTACAAAAAATAAATAAATAAACTTTGGTAAGTTATTTTATTAATTTTTTGTAAAGTACAAAATTTATCTTTTTTCCTGACCTACTACAGTCGAAGTGAAGTTCACCTTAATAAAATCACAGCACTGTGGATTCAAAAGTGCCCTCATATTTTAAATCTGACCACCAGTTCAAAATATATAAAACACTTCACGTACATTTGCTGAACGTACCATAAAAAAATTTCAAATTTTTTTTTCTGGGATCACTAGGCCTTGGAATCACATGTCATCAATTTTCATAGAATTTTTAATCCCAAATAACAAATATATTACATGGAAGTTTCATTTCTTTACATTCTCCCCACCTTAGGGCTTTACGTCACTGAAAGATAGAACAAAACAAGGGGAACAAAAGGGTGTAATGATCACTTATCTGAGCCTCCCACTCCACTATTCTATCATGGAGATTCACGTTCTTCCAACAATCTCACAATAGAGGCTTTGACCACCCATGAAGGACCCACCCCTATTGAACATCTATCTTCTATGGGAACCCCACAAATGTCTCCCCTTCATCGATTTCTAGCTCAACCCAGTCGATAGCATGTGATGGATCATGCATGTACCTCCTCAACTATGAACCATGAAATACATTATACACCTGGTGCATCTGTGGGGGAATACCTAAATGGTATGCCACCACTCGTACTATTCTTAGTAATTGGAAAGGTCTGTTGAACCATATAGATTTATTATTGCTCCAGCCAAACCTCTATAATCCCCGTCATGGTGATACCCATAGGAAGACGTGGTCTCCCTCCTCAAACTCCAAGGGTATTCATCTCCTATCGGCATAAGACATATTCTGGATCTATTTAGTCTTCATCCACTCCTGTATGATCAACACCTTCTCTGTGGTAGCATGTACCAACACTAGACCCATGAGTGCTAACTCCCCTAGGTCTGTCCAGCAAAGCGGTGATCTGCAAGGTCACATATACATGGCCTCAAATGGAGCCATGCCAATGGTGGAATAATTACTATTGTTGAATGGGAACTCCACTAGGCATAGGTGGTCCCCCCAAATGAATCAAAAATCTAAGAAACTGAAATGAAGCATGTCCTTTAGTGTCTGTATAGTTTGCTCGGTCTAACCATCTATCTGAGGATGGAAGGATGTTCTCAAGAGTAGCTATGTCTTGAAGTCCTCCTATAATCCATTCCCAAACCAAGATGTAAAATGAGCATCGTGATCGGAGACGATTGTATATTGAACCACATGAAGTCATATAATCTCTTGTAAATAGAGGAGTCTCAAACTCTCTACTGATCCCTGCTCTTAGATGGGTAAAAAGTGGTCCGACCTGTTGTGTCAGTCAATGATCACACAGATGGAATCATGATCCCTTAACGTATGTGGTAACCCCTTCACAAAGTCCATGGATATACCATCCCAATTCCACTGTGTTACCTCAAGTGACTGAGCCAAACCTGTAGGTACATGATTCTTGGCGTTCACTTCCTAACAAGTGAGGCATGAAGATAAAAACTTCTCCATTTATTTCTTCATCTCTAGACACTAGTACTAATGCCGATGGTCCTAGTATATATTTTCCACTAAAGTATGTACCAAAAAAGAGGATGTATGGAACTCCCTCAACACATCCTCTCATAGCATCACTTGTACCACGGTGTGACCTCTGAAGAGGATGATGTGCTCCCCACCATCAGAAAATCCATCGGGATCCTATTGTAAGGATATATGAGCACGTCGGGCCTCTTAGTCTACATCCTAAAGGTGAGCCTCCCAAAAAAACTGATGAAGTGGGGGAGTGAAAATAATTGATAGGAGGTAAGATGCTCCATCTCTATCCATGATGGATATCTCCAACGTGGCTAGTGGCTCTATTTCCTCTCTCAGCAGTTGTAGACCAGACCTCAAGCTAATTGCATCTGCTACTACGTTCCCCTTCCCATGATTTTAGAAAATCTCATAGTCATACTCCTAAAGTAACTCTAGAAATTATCAATGCCTCAGGTCCAGGCCCCTTTAAGAGAAGATATACATGAGACTATTGTGATTAGATTAGACTGTAATACATTCTCCCATCAAGTATTGTCACCACATCTTCAGGACAAAGACCACGACTGCTAACTCTAGTTCAAGGGTAGCGTAGTTTTTCTCATGTCATCTCAGTTGTCTTGAGTCGTATGTGATCACTGATATCTCCAACATTAGGAAACAACCTAGTCCATTCCTTGATGTGTTGTAGTATACTACATACCCAACACCCTCTTATGGTATCCACAATATTGGGGCATGAGTCAGTCTCTATCTCAGCTCGTGGAAACTCCGCTGGCACATCTCCATCCTTATGAAAGGCTTCCCCTTTTTCTTCAAGACTGGATAGGGTTCATCTAACTTGGATAATTCATGTATAAATATCGAATAGTAACAAACCATTCCCATGAATCTCCGCACCTCAATCCCATTATTGGGTGGATCCCAAGAAATCATTACCTATATTATAGCCAGATCTACTGCAACTACATCATCAGAGATAACGTACCCTAGGAAGATGACATCCCATATCTAGAACTGAAACTTCAAGATATTACCATAATGATGGTTCTCTCAGAGTGTATCCATTACTATCTGCAGTTGTGTGGCATGTTCCTCCTCCTACGCTGAGTATATCAATATTTCGTCAATAAAGACTACAACGAAGCAATCGTCGTAAGGCTGAATGATCCTATTCATGATCACCATGAACACTGCCCAAGAATTAGTTACATCAAAATGCATCCCCAATAACACAAAATGACCATACCAACATTATAAGGCTATCTTTGGTACATCCTTATCTCGTACCCAGAGATGATGATAACCGGATCTGAGGCCTATCTTCGAAAACCATTGAGCTCCCTTCAGTTGGTTGATTAGATCATCGATACTCAACAGAGGATAATTCTTCTTCATGGTCACCTATTTCAGGTTACAATAGTCCACAGAAAGCCTTATATTCCCATCTTCCTTTTTGGTGAACAAGATCATGGATTTCCATGGGGAAACAGTGGGCCTTACGAACCCCTTTTTCTGCAAGTCCTCCAATTGTACCCTAAACTCACAATGCTCCACTAGATCCATCTGAAATGATATTGTAGATATTTGTGTAGTCGTGGTGTATAGGTTTATGTGAAAGTCCACCTCTCTACGAGGATGTCGTCCTAGAACATCATCAGGGAATATATCATCATACTAGTCCACCACAATAGGATAACTAGGACTCCTCATGTCAACTGCTCTGAGGGTAAGGCTAGCCAACTGATGAGTAATCGGTTGTACCCGCCTCCGAGATAGTACATACTATGCTGAAAAGGTGTCCTCATCTTCAGTGAAAGTAAACTTGATCCCATCCTCTTGGAAACACTTCAATTTGTGCCTAAAATAGTTGATATGAGAATGAAATTTGGATAACCAGTCCATATCCAAGATTACATAGTTTGGCCCCGAAGTTACTACTAGGAGATCCCAGCTAATGCTCACACCTCCTAGAGTAAGATCCAATATCTTCACCAGTGCGTAATCGTTCAATCCTCTCCCATAGGAATCTCTAATTATAAGGATCGATCCAATGACACCATCAAAATCTCTATACTTCGAATAATTGTCGTGGAATTGAAAGAGTGACTGGAACCTATGACTATATGTACTGCAGCTAGGGTGGAGTAGACATATATCATACCTCTATTCATCTATGGATTTTTTTTGTTTGTAGAAATCTACCTCTTATAGATGAGATTTACCCTATCCACATACTCAATCTGGTGGCGGTGGACCACCTGGGGTGGTGTTTGTAGAATCTCAAACCATCGTCAACCACCTGCTGCACAACCAGCTCCTCTTCCATATCCGCCACCCTGTGGACCTCCATAATCAAACCTCGGCTGCTACCTCAATTTTTCTTAGACAGTCTGTTGATCATCAGTACAGAGGTTTTGGGATGTGGTGAGCCATGTGGCATGACCTTCCACATGTGAATCACATATTTCTTCCCTGTTGACCCTCTCGACCTCACGAGCTACACACCTCTGAGCCAACATCTAAGGGTTTCCCTCTGTAAGTTCTGGTCCACCAGGATAGCGGCATCATCAGCCTACTGCCTGCTACAGATAACTCAGCTACCTGTCATCTGAAGGTGTCTCTCACCATTGTTTCATGCTCATCTAATGAGCTCCCCATCAATAATGCTCACTTGATCACTCTAGCCTACATCAAGATATTGATTGATATCATAGATGCTTTGATCTCCCATTAGAGACCTTTCTCAATGTCCTTATCCCCGAAGAATGGATCTTGCACCATGTCGGATGAGTAGCGCTAGATGTCAAGGAATCGTGTCAAGTATTGGGCAACTGATAAGCTTCCATGACGTATGTGCAACAGCTCCTGGATACGAATTGAGCATAGTGTCACTAGAATGAACACCACCATGAAGAGGATTGAAGTGACCATCTAGGTGAGGGTTTCCTCCTCATGTAACGGAAGCATCAGGCTACCCTATCTTCCTATCATTCTCAATAAAAGACTATCATCTATGATCACTATCTACTTTGCTGGTGTCCCAACTAGGTGTAAAACTCATACCATAGCCTCCAGCTTGTCCTCAGCTACCTGGGGATCTATCTTGTCTCAAACCTTCAGAGGCCTCTATCATGGTAACTCGTGAAATGTGCTCATTTGGAAAGAACCATCTACTAGTGGGGCTAGTTGAAACTATTATCCAATGGGTGGTGGTGATGCTGGTGCTCCACCCGAAGGTGCTAACACAATAAGAGGGTCAGGTACTGAAGCCTAGTCTCTCAGTGGGCCGGTATCATGTACTCTCCCGGGATTCATGGCTAGCCATCTATATGTCGAAATCCATAAAACAATTAGGTGTTCCATGGTCAATAAGTTATACATGGTCGACTGACTCGAAAGAGATCAAAAATAAAACATTTACAAAAAACATGCAATCAGTGTTTTGCTGCATACTAGAAATCAGAATTTAGGGTCATGTTGTATGGATACATTGAACGACTCACCAACACTCGACTCCATGAAATAAAAACCACAATCAAAACATGTAACACTATTTCTACATTGGAAGGATCAGAGTACTAGTTATTAAGTAGAACTGACTCCTCTGATATAACTTTGTCATGACCCGTCCCCAGGTCCCAAGCCATGATAAACCTAATCCTACCTTTCATAGGCTACTGGTTGGAGACTAAAACTGGAAAACTATATCCTTTAAACGGGAAGGAAATTCCTTTAAAAATTTACAAATACATAGTCCAAGAAGACAATAAGATGTAACCTCGAAGTAAAAAAACAGTACTAAAGGTGTGTACTAAATGTAAAGTTGGCCAGATGACAACCCAAACTGAAAAGATACAATAACAATTGAAACTATAAAACAGCCCATGTGAATTTCCACCAGGGATCCTACATGATGTGGACGTACCACTCATCTCCATAACTCTATACATCAATCTTCACCGCCGTCCACCATCAGGTCCTAGCTCCATAAGGCTCAGTCAAGGCTACCCGTCATGTACAAAAGACACAACAAGGTGTGGGAAAAGCTTTTGCATGGGTGAGGGTAACAATACCCAGTAGTGTCCTGATACCCCTGATGGTCTATCATAATTCTAAAAAATGAAAACCACAAGCATGATCTCAATCACAAAGCAAAAAGCAATAGACACTGCTCAAACCCGATATAACTGAGTACAATAGAACAAATGATTAGTCAAAAGGATACATCATCTAACTCTATCAAGATGCAGTGCCATTGAACCACACTGGATCGATAGGTACTAATCCCTAAAAAACCCACTGCTGATTGATAGGTGCTGATTCACAGAGAATTGCTGGGTGCTGATTAATATAGAATCGCTTGGTGGTGATTCATATAGAATCAATGGGTGATAATTCATATTGATTCACTTGGTGCTAATTCACATACAATAGTTGGGTGATGATTCACACAGAATCACTGGGAGTTGATTCATAGAGAATCACTCGTTGCTGATTCACACAAAATCGCTAGTTGCTTATTCATAGAGAATAAGTGAGTGTTGAATTACATAGAATCACTGGGTGATGATTCACGTAGAATACCGAGATATTGATTTAAATATATTCTGTCTTTATTTTTCATGTCTCTGCAGGAGACAAGATTCTCGCTCATAGTACTCTGGTTTCATGGATAAACTGCTCCTCATGCCATCAGTCATATTTCAGCCATCACAAGGTCCCATGTAGAAGTTATCCAATGATTTGTCATGTCATAATAGTCCCAATTCAATATATGGTGCATCATCCGTATGCCCGTTCTATATGTTATTAGCGTTTAGTGCCAAGGAACTGGTTGGATTCGGAGTTGATCCAATAGATCCAGGCCCCAACATTATCCAAAACACTCGTGATGTATGTCAAAACGACCGCCTAGATCCAAGGATCCCAACACCATAAACGGTTCATCAAACAGATGTATGGTTCGCAATATATATCCTTCTAGGCGTATCTATGCTGGAAAGGGGTCTGGTCTGAGAATTCATGACTCAGTCAGGGACGACATGATCTGGGATAACATGACCCAGTTCACACTAACCCGAACATCCCCGGTTTGGGGGGACCCATCCCAGCCCAGTAATAATCGGGCTAGGATGGTGCAGTTCAGTGGGGCCACAGTGAGCTCGTCCCGGTAGGCTATGAGCCATCCTGGCCCACCCTATCTTGGCTTGGTCATGGTGGCTCGGACCCTCAGATGGTGTGACCCACGTGTGGTTCGTGTGGTCTGCTTCCCGAATGGCTCAAAGAGTCGTTCAACTCTTTAATTTGATACACAAGGTGGTACTGCCTCATCCCTCGCGAGACCCACTGGGAGTGTGTCCCCTAACTTATCTACGACATGGAGAGGTGATGGTGCACCTCCTCCCACCTCATTGTTCGGTTGTTGCAGGTCACCTGTATGACCTCTGTGGTGTCAAGTGGTTCTACCCTCCTCCATGGCTGGTGAGCGCCAACCACCGCCACCACCACCTGTGTTGTGCCAGTAGAAATTCTATGGGCCATCGGCTGAGCTTTAGTGGTCCATAATTCCTTCCAGACATGCCTACTGCCCTACTAGTATGCTTATGTCATTACGTTCCTCCCAGTTTCCACTTTATGTTGAGTTGAAAAATCATACCATGAAGAATGCATGAAGAAACGAAGTGAAAGTGGGTTCAGGCCATATTAATTTTTCCCGCTCCTTCGGCGTTAACATCATAAAAAGTGAGATAAATTTTAATTTATCAAATATAACCTTAAAAAACCACTACCCAGAAGATCATTGGTGACCACTATGGACGATGGTGCTTCCACCTTTGAGGATATTGTAGATGAAGGAGAAGGTTCACAAGCATTGACAATCATCATCCATCGACCTCTGTAGTGATTCTGCAATGGGAATCGTCAAATCCTTCATTCCCCATCAGTGTAAGGTGTCACGATACTTTCCTAGAGGTTCCTCATAGCCATGTCAAAAACCCATTCCCAATCATCCATTAAATAGACGGGAGATTTGATCTTATCACATTTGATTATTGTGGTTCATTTATGAACCACATTTCATGTTGAAACATTGAGGTTACAAAACTGAATGGTCAAGCAATTAAATGTCTTGAAAAGTCATCAGTCCCACCACCACTGTTAAAATTTTATAGAAATGAAATAAAATAACACTGGTATGTTATTTTATTGTTTTTTTACAATGTCCAAAATTTATCTTTTTCTACAGACCTACTGCATTAAATGTGATGTTTCCCATAAGTGAATCCCAACACTAGGGATTTAATGGTTCCCACATATTTTTAATCTGAGCACCGATTCATAAGAAATAAAATGACACCCATACGTTTATTGAACGTACCATAAAAAATTTAAAATTTATTTCTGGGAACACTAGACCTCGGAATCATGTGTTGTCAATTTTTCCAGACACATATTAATCCCAATTAGTTAAAAGAATACATTTAATATTCGTGTCTTTATATTAGAAATGTGGTGTTCCACTTAGATCAACCTTTGTAGTGAGACCAGGTACTTGAAATATTACATGTGTCACAACTGAGGAGGTACATGAACGACCCATCGCACATTATCGACTTGGGGAGCTAGACATAAAGGATGGAGTGACCTTTTTAGAGTACACATCCTAGATTGAGGATCAGAACAAGAATACCATTCATGTGTCATCGACTCCTTTGTTGTGTGCTAGATTACGACACTATAATCTCTAAGAGAGAACTTTGAAAAAGGAGGCTCAGATTCATACTCAGTACCCACATCATTTTGAGCGGCCCTTGTTTTAGATTTTCATGGATTCAAAGCCCCAATATAGGAAGAATATAATATATTAATTTATATATATATTATTTTTAGATATTATTAGGATTATTTTTGAGATCAGGTGATGAGACTATGTGCAATTATGAGGTTTGGTTTTCACGGAATAGATGTTTTAAATAATGTAAATAATACACATGCATTGTAATCCTTAAAAAAGTTGAATAATTTTGAAATCTGTCCTTGAATCCAAACTCTAAGGGAACCGCTGAGTTCAAAATGTTGGTTTTAACCTAGGTGGGACTTAAAATTAGTTGGCATTGGTTGTTCATGGAAAATTCATCATGTGAACATAAATGAGTGTAATAATTTGAATAAATTATTTTATTTAATTTTTTAACACAGCAATTAGTGGATATTTAAATAGATCCTTATGTCCAAATTCTAAGGTTATCCACATAACCATGTAGATTCTATAGGATAATTTTAGAGAGCCTTAGAGAGTCCTCTAAGGAAAATGATTATGAAATTGTAGATCGAAGATCGATGCACTTCATATACAATGGATCTATCCAACAATGATGACGTATAAATCTTTCTTAATTAGTGATCGATCCAAATAAAGGATGGATCTGTACTTTATTTGTATTTCATCCTCATTCATGAATTTTACGACAAACATGGCCTATGGATAAATAGTTTGATGCACAGTTTTATTGTCCTGCTGACTGGCTTATTTTCCATGAATTGTTTGGAGATTATATTCGAGAATTGATTATTCAATTATAATTATAACAGAAATGAACTGAGATCAACAAGAAAATAAATAGAGTTTCATTCCTCTCATTTGATTCTCTTCTTTTCTCCCCAAATTATCTTTTCTTCTTGGTGTTCTTCATTTGGCCACAATTCAAGGTATTATTGAATGATCGATCATTTGCATAATCATTTCCTGGTGAAACTACCTGATATCGCAGATCTGATATTGTTGAAATTTTATGGAGATGTGATGGTGGATGTGATGGTATACTAGATGATAGTTTATGACAAATTTCATGTATATTTTTGGGTAACAAATAACTATGATGATCTCATTTTCCTAGTGGATCGGGGGCCCGAATCTGGTTGATTTGATGATGGAACAACTAAATGATGATGAATCTTGAGTTTCACAACATGGAGGTTGATATATTAGAGGTTGGAGGATCAGAAGATGTTATTGGGAGGAAGAATAATGTATTCTATAAAAAAATATTATACACACTACATGTATCCCTTGGACACATGGTTTGTTTATCCCATTGAAGGATTCCACATGTACCAGATGAAGTACACGAGCATGGGGTGGAGTACATGGGTTTCGTACATTGTGTGTAGTCTACCACAAGACAGGACATGGATCATGTACTTGGGCTACCCCATGTATTGGTACACGAGCACATGTATATAGTGTGACACCATGTACTAGAACAGAACTACAGTACTCCGACGGGGCCTGGGGTACATGGACACAATGTGTGACCCCTCTATAAGATGTTTACTCTCCATTTACATGGACACGATTTGATGACAAGAACCATTTAACCAATTAGGAATCAGGGTCTAAGGGAAATAGTTGTGCCCCTATTACATGTTTTTTACTCGTTTATACTTGGAACAAATTTTTTATCCTCTGTATCATGGACATGTTTTTAGGGATCATTCCCTGTATCCATTCCCTAATGTTATGTATAGTGTCATAACCAACTCCTAGGACTACAATCCTTTATATAATATTTTTTTTATAGAGTTGTTAGAATCCCCTTAATAGGCCCATAGTGGGATATTTTATTCATCTTCATTACCTCAGTAGAGTTCTTGGTATGGACATGACCAACATCACCTGGGCACTAATCCTCTATATATAAGGGTTAATCCAGATTGAGTTTTTGGTGTCACCTCATGGACTTGGTTTTGATCATCAAAAATGTATCATATTATCTTTGGAATATCAGCATATTATTTCTCATAATGATACTCTTGGAGGAATAACTCTTGGGGAAAATTCATCAGTTATTTTTAGATTCAGGAGTGTCTTATACCAGATGATTGCTTTGTGGAATAATAATGCTAGAATCATGTGGTCAGTATACTCAATTTATGATTACTGATAGATTTTGTGTCTTTTTTGAGTATATATGGATATTCTTGTTATATTAGTTGTAGACATATTCCTATTTAGATGTATTTTTACTTTTATTTATTGTATGATTTAAAATTACATGTTTTCTTATTGAGTGTTTTTGTACTCATCCCTGTATGGGCTCCTCCTGCATGTGTCATGTCTTTTATAGTCTTTCAAACTTTTGAGGGTGTCCTGGTTAGACTAGAACCAGATGTTACTTTATGAGACCAGAGAGATAGAGGTGTTTTCGAGTGGCTTATAGATATTATTCCTAGTACCTTTACTTTTAGGTTGGACTTGTGTTGTATACTTATTTTTTGTGGGCTTGTATTTTTTTTTATAATTTTTTTACTTTCTATCATACCATAGTTGTTGGGTATAGCAGTATATGTGCATTTTTTTTGTTTGTTTTTTTTAATTTTAACAATGTACAGGCTTGGATATGTTTGCAAGTGTACATTCACTTAAGAAATACCTCCCATATTAGTGATATGACTACACAATGCTAGTCACCAAACCCTGTTTTATTTGAGGTGGGATTGGAGAGTCAGGTCATTGGCCCGACTGGGAAAGGTTGTGATAAGAGAAATAATGAATCAATGATAATACTAAACATTGAAAGGTAATAAAAGGACACATATGACATATAATAAATAAAATTAATGGATATTCAATATTTAAATGTAATAACTGAAAACACATTCCACTCAAATAACTATATAAGCCATAATTACTTTGTCTCAGAAAATGACTAAAATATAGTCCATCAAATCTATGAACTGAGAATGAAAGAATCTATAGATTTTCCTATAGAAATTTTCATGGATTAATTATAAGTTAATCTAAATGAGGGAAATGATTAATTATTGGACACTATGATTCATATGTACGTAGTATCATTATAATCAGCACTATTCACATGAAATCTTATAATGGGTAGGGTAAAAACCATATATGTCTAGACAACTCATACATCCCTTGAGACTACTGATGCATTGAGGGGATATCAATAACCAGGACCCACCATTTTCATACTTTTCCGAATCATTCCACACATATAATATAATTGATTTAACAATGGGCCTTCTCAAATATCTTTATGGAGTAAAAGATACAAATTTATCACTATTTCCCAAAATGATCAAATAACATTCAATGTAAACAACGTAACAAAATTCGTATATGTTTTAGGAAATGAAAAAATTCATGATAAATTATATACATGATTAGTGGAAATTCAATGTTCAATGAACATAGGAAATTAAATATTTTAAAGTAACAAAAAAAGGAATCATGGAAGAGAATTTAAATACTATCATCGTTTAAATAAATTATAATCCATGTAGATAAATAATAAGTATGTTTTCAAAACAAAATATCCTAAATTTATTAAGGATAAAGAGTTATTTTATGAATTGGAATAATTAAAAAGGATATTTTTAAATCATTCACGGAAAAAATATCCTTCGGTTTTAGTTTTTTTTAAATCACATTAAAAAACATTTACAATAAAATGTAACATTTGAAACATTAATATAAATATTTGAATAAGTGATAGATGATAAATCCTTACATTTTGTATAATGTATGAAGAGCATTCCTTTTTCCTAGTAAAAAGGCTATAAAAATTAGTTGATTGGAAGGTGATAAGAAGATTAATATTAGAACATTTATTGAAGATGAAAATAATAAAAATGCTTCTAATAAATAATTTTATTAGGATAAAAAATCATTTTAAGACCATTTTATAATTCATGGTTTTAAGAATAAAACATGTTCTCCAACTAATGAGGGAAATAGGGTGGGTTTTTTCTAAAAATATTTTCTAAGGCATTTTGAAAACCAAAATGAGAAAAATGGCACAATTACATGAAAAAGGTGATAAATATCCATAATAGAATAAAATTAATGGTTTTATTAAAAATTATCCAATAATTTCCACTAATGGAAATTCATGTATAAAAAATCTATACAAAAATGAGATTGTGAAATAACCTCTTGAAGAGACTATAACATTGAAGTGAGATTCATCTAATTAAAATATTATGTGTGTAAAAATTAAGTATAAATAAATCAATATGAAATAAAAGAATATATATTAAAAAGTGAATAAACACATAATATTATAATATTAATTAATCCAAGAATTTATTATATCCCAATTAAAAGGAATCAGGTTATGAAATTCATTACCTCTTGGTAACTTTTAACTCAAATCCACAGAGACGAAATTATTGAAATTAAAAATCAAAATAAAATTGATATAAAATAAATCATTATAAAATATTTAGAAATTTTTATTATATACCCCACACAAATAAATTATGTGGAAAATTTTACATTTATCTGACAGATGTAAAAATTGAGATGAAAATCTTATACCTTTTGTTTAATTTTGGGAAACCATAATTAAAACTCATATAAAATGGTTTTAAACATTACCCAAACATATTCTAGATCCATATAAATATTTATTATATTATATATTAACTTTTTATAACATCTTATTTCTCATTGTTTTCAAATAATTCTTTATTTTCACTATTTGTGGTGTTAATTACCTAGTTTCTCAAGTATGTTTTGACTTCTTAATTGTTATTACTGTTACATAAATAGTGATATAATAATATATAGAATATAAAACATGATTTTATTATCATATATATTCAGTATATTTTTATTTATAATAATCCATTATGTTTGGATTTAATAAATGAATTCCAACGTTCATGGAGATGGTAGGGCTAAAAACACAAGAATGCTACATTAATTTCATTATCATATTAAAAAATTAAAATTGAATTATTTATATGTGTATTGTAAATATGAAAATATATTTATTTAATATATGTCTCATATTTTTAATAAATCTATCTTTAATATTTTCAATGTACAACATGAAAGAATCACGTTGCTTTGAAGAAGTGGCAGTCCACAGTTCCACAAACGATGTTATCGTATTCCCACAATATGGAAATAATAATGTTTTGTTTTATATAAAAATAAAAAGAGAATAATGAAATTTAAAATATAATATATATATATATATAATATAAAAATAATTTCTACAAATAATTCTTGACAATGATAGGTGGTAAAGGAAAAATGAACAACATCGTTTTGTGAGGTTGTTGTTCACCGTACAAATAAACTGTAAGTGAATTACCCATTAGATGGAAGTGTGTGTAAGTGAAGGTCAAACACATAGAATAAAAATATAATATTATATTTAAGATAATTATTTTTTATATTTAATTTAATATAGATAAATATTTTGATGGAGAATGAGAATAAAATGAAAGAGCAGGAGGAATGATTTCCCCTCTTATTCAGGTAACTCCTTATGGTTTTCACTAAAGGGATTAAATGGATGGTTTTATGTCCAAATGTAGGATTATCTAGTTACTTTATGAATTTTTATATTCCATTTCGGAAGATCTTGATCAATCCAAAATTTCATTAGAGGTGTGATAATGTGTGAGAGTTGAGTGCCTTTTATACTGGAGGGAAAGGACACAGTATGAATTTGTGAACGGAATTGTGTCGTCCAATAGTATTACTTGTTAAAAAAGTGTAAAAACATACCCTTATGAATATTTATTGGTTTATTGGATAAAATATGTAAAATAAAAAGGTTTTTACATATTTATATGTTATTTTACCTCTAATATTAAGGTTTAGTCTATTGTAAAGAATAATTTTACCTTAATCGGTATATTTAATTATAATTACATTCATGAGTTGTTTTGGTCAAAAACAATGTTCAGCTGATTAAAAATTTTAAATTAGTTTGACTCCACATTTTTCATCAATTTTTTCATACAGAAATAATATATTTGGATGAAAATAATTTCAATTCACTCTCATAGAAGGGATGAAAATACGGGTTTTAAAGTAAATCTTGTTCAAAATCATATTTTATTTTTACATTAAATTTCAAAGTTATTTTGGTTCCAAATCCATAAATTTGATAAAATAATAAAGATAATAATAAATATTTACTTTTAATACAATTAAAAATATAATTTTAATTTATTAATAAATTAAATTAAAATGATGATTTAAATTAAAATTTACTATTTTTCATTATTCATAATCAAATGAAACATAATAGAAAAATATGAAAAATTCATCCTAGGCTAATTTTTATGTTACAATATAAAGTATTATATTTATTTTGAGATATTATAATCATAATATTTCTAAAAATTGGATTTAAAATGGATTCCTCATTAAAACGAGTCTATAGTGTCTTTAAAAAATTATTTTTATATGTGCGTAATATTGGGTTTTTTTATCTTTTAATTATCAAATCTACAAAATGTATGTAAAAAATGTTTTATTGAATATATAAAATTTATATTACATTAAAGTAAATAAAAAATTTCAATTAATTTAATTTATTAATATAAAATAGCTTTATGGGCATCAAAATAGTTTTTTTGTTAAAATTTTCCATTTATATTTAATTTGTTCTTATATTCATTTATAATTAATTTATAACCACTGAATTAATTTTATATTTGTGTGAAGAATATATTTTCACAATATAGTTAATTGAATTCATATCTTTAAGTTTTTTATCTCTCTTATATCTAATTATATTAAATAATAATGTATTATATTATATTGTTGTTTAGTAAATCTCGATATTGCATATAACGCAAGTCATTTAAGAAAGTCATTGTTTTGTTAAAAAAACATAACTCACTAATTCATGAAATGAAAGAATTATAATATATTATATTTAATTTAAATAGAAATTAAATTTTATATTAAGGGGATTTATATTCCCTTGCACGCTTGGTGTTTCCTGACATACAAGCTATCGAATATAATGTAAATATTTTAGAATTTCAAGGCATTATTGGATGAATCTTTTGTGGATGGAAAAAATTACATCAATTATTTTAGAAGTGGATTTAATGATTTCTGAGAACCCTAATAATGAATTGTTATAGGAGGGTGTCGAGTATGTAGTGTTATATAATGTCTTAATGACCATAATTGGTTGTGTTCTAATTCAGAGGCAAACAGTGATTGCCTATGGGTTCAGTCCCTTGAGACTACATGAGAAGAAGTACAAAACCCAAGGTATTGAGATACTAGTCATAGACATGGACATGAATATGTGGTGATACTTCCTTATTGGTGAGTGGTTCATCATTTCTTCTGACAAATATATTGTCAAGTTTATCTTCCCTTAGAAAGATATTAACTTGACAAAGAAATGATGAATAAAATTCCTCCATGAATATTAATTCAGGTTTGTCTATACATTAGAGAAGAGTAATTTGGTTGACGATTCTATCAGTATAATTCCTTGTTCTTCATTTTTGGAAGATTTATCAAAGAAGTAATCATTATTACAATTTTAATTAGTGGATAAGGATTGTCCTTTAAATCATCAGCCGATGGTTTTTACCCTACATCTTTTACAACATGTTGGAGAAGCTCAATATGGGGATACCAGCTGGGAGTCCCTATATACTCAAATATCCACTAGATATGGTCCTTATAGATTTATTTAAGTTGTTGGGAATGTTATATATTTTAGAGGATAGATTATGGAACCAGTGATATTGATGGAAGAGGTATTGGGGGAGTTTCAAACATTCCGTTTTATGTTACATCTAGGTGTTGTGAAGAAAAATGAGGACCTCTTACATTAGTTTTGAGAAAATAATTATATAGATATATTAAAAATTTTACCACTTGATACCTCACTTTTCAGCTGGTGAACGGTGACTACCAGGTTCCAATAGGATTAGATCAACCCCTTGAGGTGATATAGTGTAATTGGGATGGGATATCTATGGAATTTGTGATGTTATTTCCACGTAAAACTAGAGGAGACAAACCAATCTAGTTGAGTTTAGTCTGACTCAACAAGCCATCCCACATCCTTTCTATTTGAGTGGAGAGTTTAGTAGAGAGATTATGATGATTGTATATGTAGAATATATCAAAATCCATGGATCTCCCTTGATGAACATTTAATACAATGATGTTCACTTCAAATTATAATTATGTTGAGGATTGAAGGTGACCTTCGGGGCTTGGTTTCATTTCATCACGGTGTTTCACCCACAATGTGATAGCCAAACTAATCAAGCCATTCATGTCATAAAGCATATGTTGTGGGCTTTCATGTCGTATTTTGGACAATGTTTAGGGTATCACCTAACATTGGTGTAGTTTTTATAAAATAGTATCTATCATTCCACCATCAGTATGGAAAAACTGGATTCCTTCTATGTGAAACCCTATCGGTCACCACTATGTTGGATTGGTCCTAGTTAGGTAGCATTCAAGGGCCCAAAGTTGGTATAAGATATTATATTGAATCATCAGATCATACAATATTGTATTAGGACTTCATAGAGGTTACATATGATCTATGTAGTCTAATGAAAGAATCCACTAGAATTCATGGACGGAAACCATGTGTTTCTGAGGGTACCATCTTGATGTGGATTATGGATATTTTTTCAAGGTGGAAAGATATATATAATATTAATTAGTTCATTCCTACATTGGTTAGTGTTGGATAGATGGAATAATACTTAGATCTATGGATCTGGTCTGACCCGGTTTATGATGCCTTTCTCATGTCTCATCTGAAGAGGTGTGTTCGCAAATCTTCACATGGTATCCATTGGGGTGAAATGGATATTGAGGATCGAGGTACCTTTGTGGAGTACTCTATGGATATTTAGGATTATTTTCATAGGATCCATTATCGGCAATTGATTCCCCTAGATTGTTTTTGGTGGTAGCATGGGAATCTTCAAGAAAACACATAGGGGAAGGAGACCCAAATGTGAACTTAGTACCCTCATCATTTTGAGTAGTCATTAAACTTTTAGGGATGAAAATAAATATGTTTTATATAAAGTAAATACTATAATTAATTAATTTATTACTTCAAAATACTATAAGGTATATTTTCACATCCTCCTGATGAGAAGTCTGAGATTCTAAAGCCAAGTGAGAAGAACAATGATATTCGAAAAACATTTTTTAAAAATATATCATTCACATGAATTTTTCATTAAAATTGGAATTACCCTCTAATATAGTATTATATTACAAATCAAAGGCTTCCTTGGAGACCAAATAATGGGATTTTAACTAGGAGAAATATAATATTTATCAGTTTCTAGAGTATTGGAAATTTTTTAACTTGGGAAAAAATAATAAAATAGTATAAATTTATTTATTTATATTATTATGGTGAAATAGTGACCTATTATCCTTTAAAAATATATTGTTATGATGAGCTCCACAGGTTATCTATATATCCCAAGAGATCAATAGGACCATTAGTGGAGGAAATTCTTGGAAAATGACATCGAATCATATCGAGATTGAGTATTGTTGCACCATTAAAGTTCATGGTTATCACCAATGACAACAATGTATGACCTCTATATAACATGGATCAATCCAAACTATATGTAGGATGATTTATTTATTTGATTCCATCGTATTTATTTATCTTAATATAATTATGATCAATTCCATGAACAATAATTGTTTCATGCATAGGCAAATGATTTCTCTTCAAGAGATTTTCTTTGAGGGTTGATGAATACCTCTTCATTCATCTAATTATTTGAAAACTAATCGAGAATTAATTAACAAGGTTTGAGGTTCATTACTCGTGTTTTTTAAATTACAGTTTTCTCCCCAATTTATTCACATGTTAATCTTTGGTACTTTCGATGTCCAACAGTTTGATGGATACTGGGTGTATGATCATTGTGTGACCATTCATTAGTTAAACGAATCAATCATAAGTGTGTTTTTTGAAATCGAGTGCCTGATCAAGGTACGGTAATTATGTATTATGATCATATGTATATTATAATGGATCATAGAAAACTGTTCGTCTAGGTTTGATGTTCTATAGTGATGGTGTTTCTCGATGATGGTGTTTTATTAGTGGATTCGAAGCTAATAATATGATCACCAGAGAAAGGAATATCAGAAAACTATAGATCCATGATTCCAAAGTCAATTCATGGTTGTGGAAAAAATGAATTTTATAAACATAAGGAACTATAAATTTATGAATTTTCTATGTTATGTTTCTTGTTATTCAGGATCACTTTACATGTGGCCCCCCTGCTTTGACGAAAGGGTTTCTAAAGAGAAGAAAATATAACACACCATGTGACCCTTAATGGTGGATAAGAATGTATCTCATAGGATACATAGTAATGGGAAGGTTTTGGCACATTGAACCATTTAGAGTACATGGGAAGAACCATGTACTCAGACACATCTAGGTGTAAATAGGAAAGACTAGAGGTACATACGTTTCTTAAGCTAGTCGGGCTAGAAGTACACCGGAACATTGAGATGGAATGGGAATGGTATTATAATTCCACTTCATTTCATATATCCCCAATTATGAACCCTTTATATATATATATATATCTTATTTCCTTGATATACAGAATCACATTGGTAGACCAAGGGTTGGCTAGAAACACCATGTACCCCTAGTACATTTTTCGAACACCTATTGAGGTTGTTTAGAGTGATTTGATAATAGAATATTGACCAGTATTGATTGAGTACATTCCCTTGATCCATTATGTTGGGGTTAAATAGTTCCATTACATCCAGAGATCTATATTGTTATGTCCTTTGTATGATAAGTGACAGATTGAGTTTGTCATGTCCCAAAGTGAGGCTGAAGTGTAATCACATATCATTCCTTCTTATACCCTAGGACGTGTTTGGGGAATTAGAATGAACTCAATGTACAGGTCCTTGATCATCCATCATATAAGTGATTCCATTTGGTTACATGGTATCATTTTCATATGATACACTATATAGTGTGTTGATCTATATTGGGTTTGTGGTGTCTCCCAATGGTCATGGGTCTGATCCCATATCTATGTTTTGAGATCTTTAGAGACCTTTGTGTTTTTTTTTGAATTGGTCCCAAAGATCCTATACTCTTGTATGAGTGTCTTTAATGATATCATATCATGTGTAGTGGTTTCTCCTATAACTAACATTTTCTAGAAGCTTCTAGAAGAATCATGTGGTTGTCTATTTAGTTGTGACCACCTAGATGTGCAATGTTCTTCTTGAGTATATCTTGGATTTTCATTAATTATTATATTCTTTTTATGATATTGATACTCTTGATGATTTTATTTTTTTAGGGTTTCCAACATGGTATTTGTATACACAACCCAACATAGGCTTTATATGAACATGTTATTTCATGTGAAGATGATGTCATTTTTTATCAGAGATATTCCACTCATGAATATAGGGGTGATGCATGTGGAAATTCTAGTTGTTTGGTCAAATATAGATTATGGTCCCTTGGTGATGGTATCTATCTGAGTGCAATGTGGTTGGGAGGTACCGATCTGTAAAGTGGTTGTGGGTCTGTCAGTGGGATCGACAAAGGGCACCTTAGTGGATGGGGTGGTCGTGGGTTCCATGCCCCTCAAGGAGATCTCTACCAAAAATCCCTATTATGAAGATGGTTCTTCATGATCAAAAGGTAAATTAGTTAGTGTGGTTTATGGGTAAGGAGTGGTATTTTTTGAGGAATTGTTAGTTTCTAAGGGGTTTGAATGGGCCGATGATGGTGAGGAAGGGGTAATGAACTATGAGTACTTCGAAAAAAGCATACGGAGGTGTCCGTAAATCTTATACAGTTTGTCATGGATAGATAGGTTCATGTCTCAAATATCATCTAGATATGATTTGGTGGGTAGAGAATTAGGGTTGGATTCTCTAGATGGAGGAAAATGATGAGGGTTAGGGGTGGGTATGGAATATGTGAGTCGTGGGGAGGATGTGGGGGATGTAGGTGTGGAAGGATCCATAGCATGATCTCATGGGGATTTTTCGGTAGCATAAACAACAAATAGTTCCTAATTGTATAGGTCATCCTCCTTGGTAAGTATCTACACCTTGTTTATCAAAAGGAGATCAATAGATTCCTTCAGTCCGAGTGAGGTGATTGGAATAGAATCATAAAAAATGTTTGAGTTGATGGGAAAAAATTTGTAATAAATGATCCCCCATCAATGTGCCTTATATCATCTAAGTATGAGCTCTATAATAGAATGAAAACTAAGACACCATGTTTAAATAAGGGCCTCCTACAGTTTCATATCGTATGATGACATCCATATGATTAACCCTATCATAGGACATGGCTCTGGTGAAACATGCATGTGTCAAATCTATATGTAGGATAAAGATTATGAGGCCAAATAGTTAGGTAGATTTGGTAAACATGGTATCATGTTCAGTTTGGGAATCTTCAGAACACATTCGCTAGAGTCTCCTGGAATCATACATGGTGGGATCAAGAAGTAGTGTAATGAATACATGGGATGTGGTGAAATATTCAGTATAGATCCTATGTCCAATGCCAAATTTGGTAATGGAAACCTCATGAGGTCGTCAACCTAGTCTGAATAAGAGTATATAAATAGTGACCTCCAATGTGACAAGAAAATCCGAAAACTACTCCTAGTATATATCCTCATATACCGTAATGATGGATGAAATATATAGGTTCTCAAGTATCTAGAGGCGCTTCTAGCTGATTTCTAGGTGAGTGAGGATAGCCATATCAATGGTTTTGTTGGTCCACATCGGTTTTTCCATAAATATGTTTAGTTTCACAATGTGGTTTGGGTTTTAAAACTAGATAATATTGTGTTGATGAGGATGGTCTCCATTATATGACTTAGTGATTGTAGTTTGGGTTTATTCCAAAGAAGTAGGTTTCTTAGATGATGCAGTATAAATGTATTGGGAAACTGTAGGAGGTGGTGGGGGTTTGGTAGGTACAGTACATCGTGGGTTCTTCATCGGAGGCAATTTTTCCCACAAAGACCTAGAATTAGAGGGGAATGGTGCATGATCTTTGTGTGTTACATGCAGTAGTCGGTTTTAAATAAGGTAGGGGTAAGGGATAGAATATGTAGGTAGAGGGAGTCATTGAAAAGTGGAGTGGGAGGGAATTGGATATGGTAGATAGGGGAGGGGGTGTTTAGAAACATGAGAGAGAGGGGGTATAGTGCAAGCGAGAGGGATAAGATGCATAATTAACCCTTAGTTCACAACCTATTTTCAAAAACTAAATCATGCAATTACACGACCTTTAATAGGGTTTCACATCATGTATTTTGGAATTTAATGAAATTATTTCCCATGAAACTAAATGCAGGGTGTTATAATTACATAATGTGTAATATAATCTTTCTACTCAGATTTATAATAGACCCAAGTCATTTTTTCCTAGGAAACCCTATGCTATCATAATTCTTATTATAACCTATTTTACCCTAAGGCGACCTATTTTGGGTTTCCTCCAAGTCATCACTTCAATTATCATCAATATCATGACTCTTTGATTCTCAATGGAATTTAAAACTGAGAACACACCATTCCTGGAAGGGTTATACAATGATTGTTTACCTTTGATCATTGAATTTGAATAGGGGTATTCCTTATTTCTAAATATCAATCGCCCCATAAGGAAATATGTGAAAAACAATAAATTGTTCTATCCATCAGGATTTGAGCATCCCAGGGAATGATATTTATCATTAGTTAAATAAAAAACATTATTCCCTTGAACTAATTTGCATCTGGTAATGTGTTGGTCATTCTATTTTTTATCTAATTATTGATCTTTTAATTTTCATAAACATAATTTCCAATATCTTCTAATTAATCCAATTACATCATCCTGGATTCTGGAACGTTTTGACAATCCAGATTGATATTTTTAATTTCATAGTGTGAGTGATGCTCTAAATGTCCTAGAAAATGGCAGGGTTTATAATATTGGAATCAAAAGTGTGTGGTGCCAATTGGTGAATTTTTTGTACATCGGTATAGACAATGTGAATAATCTAATTTAAGATTCCAATCACTTCGACATGTGATCATATTCTTTTCAATGATGTGATCGATTTCACTATTAATAATTCAACTTTCCCATTTGTTTGCAGGTTTTAGGGAGTTCATATGTTGCACAAAATATTTTATATTGTATGGAATAATTTTATCACATTATTAGAGAAATGATTCCCTTAATCATTAATTGTTAATATATGAATTCCTAATTGTGAAAAATATTTTTTCTTGAAGAAATTGATGACTATATTAATGGTTTTCATGAGTTTTAGATTTGTATTCTACACATTTAGAAACATAGTCAACACCAATAGGTATATAGGAAATTTCATGTGAATTGGGAAAATGGTCCCATGTATATATATCACCCATATGTTGAATATTTCTACTTACAAGATTGGGTTTATGGGAATTTGGTTCCTTTTTATAATTTTTCTAGTTTATTGTAAATGCTCACAACATTTAAAAAAGATTCATACATCTTAATATAGTGTTTTAAAAAAAATCCACTTTGAATAATCTTCACCACAGGGAATTTCGGTCCACAATGTCCTCCTATTGATGATTCATGACACATTTCTAGAAAAACTGGGTTTCCTCTTCTACAATGTAGTGACGTAATGAACCATCAAAATATCTCCTAAAATAGAGTGGTTCATCCTAGTAGTAGTGTGAGGCTTGAGCCAAAAAAATCTTCTCCTTTCCTTGTATGATAGGTTTGGGTAGAGGTATCATGTGGCTATATAACTTCCAATATCATAAAACCATGGTGTTTCATTTCTATTTTTTTATTAATATAATTTCATCAGGAATGTACAATACAATTTTGACATCATCATCAACTTTTATATGGGGCAGTGAGAGTTGGCATAAATAATCTGTGATCAAATTTTGGTTCCCTTAGTATCTTTGATGAAACTGTTGAAATCTTGAAGCAATAGGATCTACCATATCAGTCTTGTATTAGAATCCTCACTGTTCCTAATATATCTCAAGGAAAAAAGATTAGTGAGCACAAATACTTTTGATAAAACCAGATATGAGAAGAATTTTTGAAAGCATAAACTGCTTCTAAGGGATGCTTTTCTATGGCTGTGTTGTTCACCTGAGCTATATTCAATGGGTGACTGACAATGTTGATTTAGTAGAATATTTGGCTGACATGTTTTCTAAAAACAACACCAATAGTGATGTTGATAGAGTCACACATCACTTCAAATTCTTTTTCACAATTTGGTGAAATGATTATAGGAGTAGCTATCAGGATTTTCAATAATGGTTTTAATTGCCACCAAAATTCTTCAAAGTATTCGAATGATATTTATTTTGATAATATATTTGTAAGAAGGTGGTAAACTTTCCAAAAATAATTTATGAATTATTAATTGAATCAATTGTGTCCTAGAATGATTCGTCTTCCCTTATCTATTACATGATCAGGTAAATCATTGACAACTATTTTTTGCCGGATCAACTTCCCTTCCATCCTTGGAGAGTTTTTTTCAAGTATTGCGACTCCTTAAAACAAAAACTGGAATTTTTTCCAATTTAAAACAACACACTTCTCTTGACTTTGTTCAACGAATAATTCATGATTGGTTAAGAAGATCTTGAAATATCTACCATAAACTAAAAATTCATCAATAAAAATTTCTATGAATTCATCCAACATATCATGGAATATTTGTTTGATGCATCATTGAAACGTTTATGCTGAATTAAATATACCAAATAACATATTATTATAGGGAATGGTACCAAATGGACATTAGAATGTTATTTTTGTAAAATATTCTCATTTGATTACAATTTGACTATATCCTGAATATCTGTCTTGATAAAATTGAATTTATGTACTTCTAGTCTCTCCAACAATTTATCCATAAAAGGTATGGGTAAAATATCTTTATCGGTTTCTTCAATTATATTTTTTTAGTCCATGTATACTCTCCATCCAGTGATGGTGTGTGTTGTAATCAATTCTTATTCATCATTATTTTCCACTATGAGGCCTCCATTTTTAAGAAATACCTATAATGGGATCACCCACTCTCTATCAGATATTGAAAATGTTATTACTGTAACTATAAGTTTCAATACATATTTCTTAACAAGTTCCTTGATTGGTAGTGTCAGTCATCACTCTAGTTCACATTTGGGTTTTCCAACGTCATTAAATGCAATTTTATGTGTGTAATAAGAAATATTTATTACTTTAATCCCAGCTACTCATTAGGAAATTGATTTCATACGAAGTTTTTTAATATGCCAACCCATTTTTACTCTTGTGATTATGATTGTTAAAAGTTAATGATAATTTTTTGTGTGTCAGCAGTCTCTAAAACAGAATAAATGAGTGTATTTGTGAGGGGTTTTAGTTCTAGGTCCAGTAGTAGAATGACTAAGGGCATGAAAGGTAGTATGTTTCCCTTCAGATATATTCTATTTAGTTTACTTACTAAAATTCCGTTTCCTTATCTTCATTAGGTATTATTTTATCCACTATTTTACAATGTTTATGTATCCTTGTATTTTATCAGTGAGAAAGATAACTTGTTAGTCAAAAGAATCATCTATTCATTCTATTATCTTTGGAAGATCTAACATGACTTGTAATTAACCTACTTGAAAATTTATTCTTCCTTGATTTAAATAATACAATTCCTTCCATGTGGCTAGGAATAGTATTCCTAAAATGATCAGAACATATCCTTCCTCTTCCATGTCAAAAATGAGAGAGAATTATTAAAAAATGAACATGTCGACATTGAATAGGAAATCCTCGAGAATTATTTGAGGATATATTATAGATAATTTGGCCAAAAGGAGGGAGAAATTTTTATTATTGAGTTATATGATTCCTAGAATACAGAATAAACACATCGGCATGAGGTTGATGTTGTCTCCTAAATTACACTATGATCGTTCAATGTTAAATTAAATTTTTCTTAGTGTAATTTAAAAACTATTAGGATCTCTTTTTTTAGGATGTTTCCACTGAACAATAGTTTTAAATTCAATATTAATTTAGATGACTCCTTGTTTCTCCATTTTTCTAATATTTTAAAGAAATTCCATAAAAAATATTTGAATAAGAATGAATCTAAGTAGTTTCCTCAGCAAAAGAAATGTTTTTTTTCTGTTGCTTAGACATATCAAAAAATGTATTATAGTGGAATTAAATTCTTCCTTTCCTTTGTATTTCCAAAAAAAGAAGATTAAGATTATATATTGGTAAGGATATGTATATTTCTTCCTTAGGTTGATCTTAACATAGTGATTTTCTAGAAGGTGTTCCTTGTTTAGGTCTTACATGGGCTGTGACAAAATATTTGTTATCATTTTATTCATTAATAATTATTGTCTTTTTTTGTGTTACTCAAATTTATTTCCTTCCCCTCTAAATGTTTAATAAAAATACATTACTTTTACACTCCTTATGACTGTTTAATTTTTCCTTTCTCTCAGGTATGTCTCTATGTAACTAGGTAAAATACCTTTCAATATTTATAATAACCTCTATGAGATCTGACCCATTCGATGATCAAGGTTTCTTAGTGCTTCCCTTTCATTATGAATTTCTATATGTTGAGTTTTAATCCTTTGATAAACCTCTTGAATAAAGGATGATAGTATATCTTCCATGTTTGATTGGAGAAGTCTGGTTGGTTTTTATGGTCCTAGTGGAACTGGTTAAAATTGTCGTTGGCCTCTCAGAGGGAAGGGTTGTCGGGTTACATACTATGGTAATTGAGGTACAATATTCATTGGAAGATATCTTGGTGGTCCTTGATTTTTAAATGGGGTATAAACACTTATTTTTTGGAAATACCCTTTATTGTATTTTTTATTCTATTTTACTATACATTGTTGAATTTCTTACTGTGGATGAAATTTTTTTATCCTTATTGATTTTAATTATAATAATTACACTCTTGACATGGTTTTTCATCAATACATTATTTGAATTCTGGATAATGGTGTGGGCCGCCACACATTTCATATGATTGAATTCCCATGACTAGAGTAGGAGGGGTTGGTGATGTATCTAGTAGTTTGAATTATTCCAAATTTTTAGTAAAAGATTCAACATGTGTGGCTAGTTGGGTATGATATTACATTTCATGGATCCCGCATCAAGACAGTCCATGATCACTCTACTACAGACTAGAATTATGAGTGAATTCATTAGGAATTTCTCGTCCTACCCCATGTTTTTTAACATTAATCCTCCATCTGCTACATCATCAACAATTATGTGAGATGTTTGATGGAGGCCTTGAAAAATATTTAGGAGATGAATCCACATATTAGGTTAATATTTCGAGATTATTTTGGTATACTCTTTAAAATAGTCCCATGTTTCCCACAAAATTTCTCCACCAGTATGTGTGATGTTTTATATTTCATTATATAATTCCCAAGTTTGAATTGGCAGAAATTACATGTCTATGAATTTCTTGGCTCAATCATACCAAATCATGATGTACCCGGGTGCTAGAATTTTGAGCCAATCCATAGCTCTGTAACATTTGGAGAAGGGAAATACATCAAGACTTATGAAATTATAAGATACTCCTGGTATTAAAAGATATCTCAAACTTCAAGGAAGTTTGAAAAATTTTCATGGAGGTCATCACATTGAAGCCCACAAATTATCCCATGTTTTGAATCATATTAATGAGTCTAGGTTTTTTTTTCAAAGTATATATTGATATAAGAGGGTGTACGATGATGACCATGAAACAATGTATTGATGGGAATCCTTAATCCATGATTGTGGGACTTGTTGATCTTTATAACATCAATGTATGGAATGTTTGTTTTTTGGTGTGTTGGTCTGCATCAGACCTAAATGATAGATTCGGTCATCTATTTTTGAATGGAGGTTTCAGAGATATACCTATCAATATCATGATTTAATTCAAGCTATTATTCTGCATTAGGGCTCCTTGAACGAGTTAGAGGAACCTTATGTATGCACTGTAATGCAGTAAGATGAATTATGTCATGTCACAAAATGAAAAAGGAAATGAAAATTAATGGGAAATGGGAAAAGGGAGATGTAATCCAAAGTTCTGTTGTTATAGTCTCCCATGCCTTAGCATAGTAATTTTTAGTCCTCTGCAATGGTGTCAAAATTTAATTCAGCTACAAATGTCATTTAATTCACACGAACTGCGGTCAGATTAGATTTATGTTTCCCAAAATACACATGATACTTAGATGTAGTATCATGATAGTTATGGGTCAGTAACTTAATAATTTTTGGAGTTGCAAGTAGAAATTGGTCTTATAACCCTTTGGGGTAGGAGTCCTCTTAGGATGACTGAGATTCAGATAAACTAAATCTAGAAGTTTTAAGGAAAAGTATCAGTGAAAAAGAGGGGATCCAAATCAATATTTGGGTTTAGGAGAAAGGATGATCTATACATCATTCATGTTATGGTCATAGAGTCTAGTATACGATGAAAGCAGTGGTCAGTAGTAGGATATGGTCAAGCCAACAATATCGATCCAATATATTGTTATTCCTTTATCTATAGATAGATAAAACCAAGATGCATAAAGCCTTGATTACAAATAATGATGTATCATAGACTAATGTTCATATCCTATTATACTCCAATCAGATAAGGTTTATTCCTTAAAACATCATATGAACAATTTAGTTTAAAATAATTGGATTGAAAATTATTATTTTACCTTATTAGTTTTCAGGAAGATTAACAATTTTATAATTAAATATTAATTATATTCAATCACTCATACCACCGCTACTAACCCTAAGCAGTTTAGAAACTAATAATAGCATAAATAAAAAATATATATGAAATTGAAAACATCTTTTACATGCATATATATGTTGGGATAAAAAATTGAAAAACCAGAAAGTATTAATTTTAAATGAGTTAAAGAATTTTAAATTAAGAATATATAACATGATCTTGGAAACAATCATGATTCCAATTAAATAATTACTTGAAATAAGAACAATAACAAGCATATTATGGATTCAATGAATATTGAAAATTTGGTCTATGAAGACACGTAGAACAGTGTTGGAGATGTGAAAAGGTATAAAGAACACTTGAAAATAGAACTGTGAACCATGGTTAATTTCAAAATAATGAAACTAAATGATAAAAAAATTTGTTTTGGGAGATTGTGTTGTGAAATAATTTAGAGAAACAGGAGTGAAAACAAGAGATGTACAATGTTCCATTTTTTCTTGTATCGATAGTGTGCCTCCAATTGGTAAATAATCATGATATTACACGATGTGTAAGGGTATTTCACATTATGTAATTATGATCCAATATTCCTTACATTATTTTTGAATCTGCATGAATATATTGTGAATCATGATTGTATATTTGAAAAATTGACTCCTTTCATGATGCGTATCTGGGAGTCACTACATGTATCATCCTCTAAGCATTATACTTTGAGCAATAATTTTATTAAAAGGATGAATGGTGTGTGTTGGTTAATCATGTTGTGTAATGTCTTCGTGACATGAAATTCATTATATCATTCTTCATGACATATCTTTAGAAGTTGAAAATTGACTAGACATCATGAAATGTTGGTTTATGACATGTAATGGACATTTTTTTCGTTTTTCCATATTTTCAATTAAAAACATGATAACATGTTTTCTTCCATAAACAAATCATACTTGGTGAATTATCGAGTAAAACATGGATAATCCTTAAAAATAATAGATAAATGAATTTATGATCTCATCTTATTTTTAATAAATAATAGGTTGTAATTTCCAATTAAATAATCATATCAAGGCATAATTAATAAATTGTTTGACACATCTTGAACATCTCCTAATAGGGTTAGTATGCCGACTAAATTAATTTTTGAAAAAAAAGTCATCTTAGTTATCAAAAATAAACTACCCCTACCAAAATTATAAATCTAATATAGATTCTTTATGAAACTATAAAAATTACATGTGCAAAATTCATAGCAATGTTTCATTCATAAAAAATTCCAAACGGATATATGTTAACTCATAATACCATTATAAGGTACACCTCAAGATAAACTTTTATATAAAATATATCTATTTATTTATAGAGGATAAAGGTAAAATATAATGGTAAAATATAATATAATATATTAAATGAATTCTCTATTAGGTAATATGCTCCAAATTATAAAAACAATATAATAAAATGATTTTAAATTGACCCAAATTCATTGAAAGAAAACTCATCGAAGATAAATCATGGCACAAATAACATGTTCCTACACACATGATAAAAAAGAAAGAAATTAAAAATCATTTTAGGTTAGTTTCACATAATATCTACAACTTGCATGTCACATATGAAAACTCATATAAACACATGAGAAATCATTAGGATCACATAACTCATTATTGTGGGGGCTTTCTTATGAAACTCTGATATCCAAATTGACATATTTTGGATGAAATTGAAAACCATGACATATACATATATATTTTGGATATCAAGCCAATAGGTGAAATAGTGAGTGATATTAATAATAAATAGAATAATAAGTTTATAACTATGTCTAGAGATCATATTTTTTATACCAAACATCAATCTAAGCTCAAATGGAGTAGTTATCACACATGGGGATTTAGAATAATTAGAGGAATTGTAAAAGATACATGTGACCCTATAAGGAATAATGAGGGGTGTTTATTTTATATGGAGAAATAATTTATTAAAATTAACCAAATTTTAATAGGAAAATCCCAAAACCCCTATAGTACATAGTCCACTCTCATCATGTACTTGATTCCCTGTCAGTAACTACCCTAGGGATATTAGATGGTCGGATTACCTCTAGGGTCTACCTGTGTCGCCTTGTAGAAACTAATTATCTAGTCCCATATATCAGGCATTCATTGTTTTATATCGTTAAATTTTTATATCCATAATACATAAAACACTATAAAATTTACAATGATCACCACTAATTCCTCTAACACCCTATGATAGAAAATATAAAAAATATTTTAATAAATTTAAAACAAACCACACAATTGAATATAGATTATTTTAAAACCTTCTAAATATGTATTAGATCATCCTTTATATTTATCCTCATGGATTTCATGAAAAAGGATTTGGATATTATGCTAAAAAATCCATATATCATTCCCACCACACCATCTAAGTACAACTATATTTCTATTGGTTGAGTATTTGGGGAATGCTCTTAAATTAAATTATCTTTAATTTTACATTGAAAATATGAAATGGTCTCTCATTGAAATTTTTTTCCATTCAAATCAATGGTATTAATATTATTAATATAAAAATGTTTAAAGGGGAATCTTCAAATATGATATATATTGAATGCATAATTCATTTACTGAAATATCTATAGAAGAACTAAATTGTATTGTATTGATACTTTCAACAAACTCAAAAATCACCCTATGTCAAAGTGATAACTTCACCTACCCTCAAATATAGAATTATACCTAATAATATGACACTATTAAAAATACTGGATCGACCACTTCAGACCCTTGGGGGAATTTTCAAATATATGAATATGAGCATTTTATACTCTATGTGATATCTAATCATTTCAAAATCAACCAAAAAAGATATGTTTTCTGTAATATAAGACTCACCCAAATTATTGATGACTTCCCTACCTCTTAAAAGTACAGTGGTGATCAACATGAACTACAATATAAGTCTGAAAATCATTCCATTTGGATCAATGATTAATATATATTTTTATGTGAACTATAAAAACTATATATCAATGTGTAATGAACCATTGAAATCTTAGATGCACGATCGTTTAATTTCCTCCAACACCTACATAATATTCCCATAAATCTCATTTATCATAGGATATTTATTCATGTTTGAATAGACTTTTGTTTAAAATTACTTCTATAATACCTTCCATAAGTGATAAATAAATTAGGATTCCTAAATTTATTAAATAATCCATGGTAAAAAATACAGAAAAATTATATCATGAACATGAAACCTACCTAAATCTTTAGAATTATGAGTCTCGTTGATTGATAAGACATGATCCACATTGGTATACCACTCAAATAATTACCCAAACAACATTCTTTCCCTAGGAATATCTATTAAATATGACCAATAAATTCATCATCAAATCAACCCACATCCAATAATTGCTTATTATAAATGTGAATTCATATAGGTCATTGATTCATGGAATTCACCTTTTGATGGTGGAGGATTTTTAATAAAACCATTTAATTTTATTCCTTGTCTCAGGATATTGATAATGTCTATAACCATAGTGTTATATTATGTTTTCCCTTAGTGACTACCCCTTTCTTTATTTGTGAGATTCCCACATCAACTTCTCACCAAGACTTGTAATGACGAAGGTAAAAATCATATTAATAAAAGATCTCATCGTCATTGTAGAATCGATTTGAATAATAATCCCTATCATATAAACTATCTCTCATAACCTGATGTTTTTTGATAAATATAATACTCTATGTAACTATATAATGGATTGAATAGATAATGCTTGATGATATAAGGGTATATCTACCCTGATACTATTGGATGTCTAGATGTATCTCCATAATGTAGACTACATACTTCCACCCTTTATGATCATTACGATCTAACAGTGTTGATTCTTCATACTCAATTCACCATCCACCACATTCCCTTTCCCATGGGTATAAACCATATAAAATTTTAAAGACTAATGATACTCATCAAACATTTTTTATAAGGATTTGTGATACAATTATAAAACATATACCAGTGTTATTTATGGCCAGGATATAATATGAACATTTTTCCAAATAGGTAGTGATGATAACATCTCATCATGTGCACCACTCATTCCTTATATTATTTAGGGGTTGTGTTGTTCATTCCATATATTCTTAGCTTCCTCTACCCATATGTTAATAATCACCCATATTATATTAATACATCTCCAGTACCAACCCTAGGGGCATCCTAATAAATGTTATACAGCTTTATCATATCTATTAGGTGTAGTATTATCTTAGTTGTACACTTTCTATTAATCTCTTTAAATCATTATTGTAAGGATGGGAACACATTCATTTTCCCCCTACTTAGAAATATTTGTCATAAACCTTTTTAATTTCAAGAAATCATTAATGAATCCTGAATAGTATATTTCTAATCTTATAAATCTATGGATGTATTTTAATTTTAGTATAATTTCCTCAAATTCATGGCTACAAACCTCTTGGAAACAATAGATATACCCAACTCAAATATATTCTTTTATAATAATAAAGACTCTCAAACACAGACATGAGACATCTCAAGTATAATTCATAGTTTATTCTCTTTTAGTGGGTGTTTTATGGTATTTAAATGTTTTCCATGATCCTCTCAGGATATAGAGTATACAAGATTATCATAAAAAATATAATCATGAAAAATATCATAATTATATAAAATAAATTATTAATTATAACCATACATGGCATAGGATAATTTATAAAACCAAATTGTTTGATATGTAACTTATAAAGTCCCTACATGCTTCTAAACATAGTATAGTGAAATTCGGCTTTTTTCAGTCATAACTTGTGATATGATGATCTCAAATAAAAAATATAGAACCCAATGGCTCCCCTTATATTATCAAAAAATGTATCTATACAAGGAAGATGATACCAATTCATCAAAATCACTTATTACAAACACTAGTAATCCATATTTAATCAAAATTAACCAACACCCTTAATGATGAATAATATAGGTCTACCCTAAAGGGAAATAACAACATGATTGAGTCTATACATATCAATGTCCTCTATCTAAGAATCCATATATGGAATCTATATATTATCTATCAAATATAGAATTATATATAAGGGATCTGTATTTGGAATCATTACTGTCGGGAACACAACCATTTGTTAGAATCACTTTGGGATGAAAATACTGATAAAGGGTGAATCAATGTGGTATGAATTTTTAACACATAAAAATTTTATCCTTATTTATACATCAATAACATATTTAGTGAATGGTTTTACTTTCTTACACAATTATAGTTATAAATAACAAACATAAAACTGTAAATAATAATTGTCATTCAGAATTATTAATGAGGTTCTCCTCTAATGTGGATGACTATGTCATTGGTGTATGGTGGATATTATCCGACTAATACATAGATTCATTTTCATTATTAATGAAATCATTGGAAATGGGATGGATTTTAACCCATTCTCATTGAATATACCAGGTGAAATTAAAGTTTAAACATTAAAAAATAGTAATATAGTATATCATCATATCCCTCTTGATGTGATCAGAAAAGTAGAGAATTTATTCTTATAGGGAATATAATTAATGGTGATAATTTTCCATAGAATGCATAAATAAAATGGTTTCCTCGCATAAATTAGATTCTTATATTAATATTTCAGAAATCTTATTGGGTATCATGTCTTCTTATTTGTCCATAATAATATCAAATTAATCGGCAGAAGATATCTCAAATTCTTCAAACCGAAAATAAGATCAGAAAATATTATATCTATCAGAAAATATTTTTTATTATTTTAATCATCAATAAAAAATATGAGATATCAAATTTCAATGTCATATTCTAAATTAAAAAACATTTTTTAATTTCATGTTTGTGTTTCATTGAAATCTCCAATCATTTTATCTGTGTATTTAATTTTTTAATAGTTTAATCACTAAAATACAGTGAAAATATTATTCGTTCCATGTGTTATCAATATATGTTTTATTCAAGTTCATAAAAGTATTATCATGTTTTTATTAACATCATGAAAAATTAAAGTGATAGTTATTGTGAGGCCTCAATTTCATTCATGTAATGATATAATAATGATCACAATGTTTGAATAACAGGCATGAATATGTGGTGTCTCTCCTTCTTCATGAATGTCTAATTTAATTGTTTGTGTCTTCTTATCTATTACATGAAAGGGATCACGTGATTTTCTAACTCATCATTGCATTATGGAGGAGTTTTGTAGGATCTATATGGAATAAACAAATTACATATCTTTACCTTCAAATTCCTGTAACAAGGTTATTCTATTACTTATTCCTTCCTCCTTGCGTAACCACAGAGGATTTGTAGGACCTATAATTTTACTCTATTTAATATTGATTTCATATTGGGATCACCATAACCATAATTGATCATTGGGTACCTTATCATTTACAAGAACTTGAAGGCTCATAGGATTATTCTTGGAATGGATAATGTATTTCATGAATCTCTTTTACATGATTTATCACATAGATTATATATTTCTTTAAAAATTAGAGCCCTCTAAATATTCTGAAGAGAAGATAATAACCTCATGTATCTTCTATAATATTTATTGGTGAGTTAAAATAGGATCCAATCAGGATTTATTAGAGATCTAGACACCATTAAATACTAGAAGATCTTATCATATATGTATTATAGGAAATTCCGAATGTCTTTGCTTCCAATTGTCACCAAATTGAATATGTGATCCCTTGATAACTTCCACTGATCATGAGACACCTCGATGAATAAACTATTCTAACTTCGTGAATTATTTATGTAATGATGTCTATCAATGACAATATCATTCTGTGATAGAAGATATTTAGTTTTTTTTACGCCGAATCAGATATTTTCTCCAGGTATTTTCATGACCATATTCTCCATGTTATGCCACAAAATCATCTAATATATATTAATTCCCATAACTGAGGATTCTTCTTATGATGAATTAGTTGGTATCTTTCCTAGATCATCAAATCATGCTCAACTAAATAATATTCTTTGTATAGATTCATCCATGGAAGAAGTATATTTCATCAATGTCTATAGGATGATAGAGTGATTTTGGTTCTCATGTTTTGATCCTAGAAAGGATGGACATCAACCATTTGAATTACAAAAATGATAGTTTTGAGCACACATTATATAAACACGATGTCTATAGGATTAAGATGATGGAATAAAGTTATCATATGGAAGATATTAAATTGATTAGGCAATTGTGCTTATATACAATTTCTTTAATTATGTAATATTAACCGAACTTCTTAGAGTCCCACATCAATGTTTTGTTTGGATTCATGTTAATTAATTATAATTTTATTTTATTCCACCTCTTGATTCTGCCCCTAATTCTCTACATGGACACACTGACTCACACACACCCATATTTGGGTCACTCTAAACCCTTTTGCAGTCAACAAGGAACCATCCTATATACAAACCTTGTTCACACCCATGCAGACTCTCTATCAGTTCTATGCAAGATTTCTCCCAAATGTGTAAAGACCATGAACCTAGTAGTGCAGAGATGGTGGTAAGTGTTTTACATTGGTTCAAGATATATGTGGTCACATCTCAAAGGACCAAATTGTTTTTTCCTATTAGAAAAATTGATACATAAAAAAATCTAAAATCATAATTGAAAATATAAAATATAGCATAGTATTTTATTTGAAAAAAAAAACATTATTAAATTTAGAATATCCTTTCATAACAGTTGTAAAACATTATTTGACTTCCTAGGGAAGGGAATCAAAAGAAATGGGTGAGCGTAGATTCTCCTAAAGCATATACATAAATTAGAATCTATCATGAATACATAAATCGTTATCATTATAGCAAGATAAATAACTAAAAACACATTTCATTTAATCAATAACACGAAACTATAGAATAATGTGGATTTTATAAATGCTAATCAAACAATTATACATAACTAATCACATGATCATGAATTTCATCCATGGACATCATAACTAATTAAATAATCACATCAAAATCAATAAATAATCTCTTAATAAGGTAACGAATATTTTTAGACATCATATACTTACCATCATGGCCTCTAGGAAAGGATTCTTATTTAAATGTTTAAGGCCTCATAAAAATAACCAATCATGTATTTCCCATAAGTCCTACTGATGAATTGAGGAGCTAAAGAAGGTTGTTCCCATCACTTACAAAGACAAATTATTTTATCATATGGAAGTTGAAAAATGTAATAAATGTGATATTTTATATTGAAAAAATAGTATACCTAATTTTAATACATTCCCCAATCAATAAACATAATCATAAACCATCCCATTTAATATCAATAATGGTTCAAAAATATTAAATACTCAATCAATATGATCCTAAACCAACCAAAGAAATAATAAGTCGGAATAATTATAACAAATCCTGAATTGAGCATAATTAAAATAATGGTTTTCTTTTTTATGAATAGAAATAAAGAAAAAAATAATTAAAAATATTCTTGAGTAAAAGATCCTTTCCACATTGAAAATCACATTTGAAAACTAAAAATTTCAAGAATATTAGTAAAAATGATTAATTTAAATTAATAATGTAATAATTCCATTGACTCTTCAGAGCAATGAGGGATCATGTTGGATGAAAATTCTATTCATTAAAAGTCTGTCAAAATTAATATTTCCTTAGCATTTTTAGTAAATATGAAAAAGTTACCTCATTTATAAAATGATTCAAAGATACATTCTAAACCATTATTAAAGATTACAACATAGTTACAAATTTATTAAATAAATAATTGGATAATATTAAAAAAATAATTTTGAGAATATTTTTAGAAAACATGTACATGGAATAGAAATATTCCAGACTAAGATAAAAAACAACGTCAGTTTTCCTTAAAACAATATTTTACTATTTTGAATAATTTAAGACTCTAAATTTTAAAAAGTATATTTAAATAAATTTAAATTAATGTATGAAATAATATATTTTTTTAAGATATAAATATTTAATTATATCCCCAATAGTGATAAATACATGAACTAACCAAAATAATGATGAGATTGTGAAATAAACCCTTACCACATTGGTAACTTTTGAATCTTACCTCCACGAAATAAATAACATCAAATTAAATATTAAATGACATTACATTAAATATATTAATAAAATAACTTATAAATGGGTTATTATATATACCACACAAATTAAATATGTGTTGAATGTGGCATATGTCTTGGGGATGTAAAAGTGAGATGTGAAACACTTACCTCAGGTATGATTTTGTTCATACGTGTCAGAACATCCTATATAATAAATATTACATTATTATTAATATAATATAAAACCATAATAATATATATAACATAATATATGACTTTATTATGTGATTTTATCACATTTTTATTAATAATTATTTATTAAATAACTATACTGGGTGATAACTGTAGTGTTTTTTAGGTTTGTTTTGGTTTGGTAATTTTTGTATTTGTAATTTGATCATAGATAAATAATATAAATAATTTTTAACATGATATAAGTATATTATATATTAATAGTATATCTATTTATATTAGTCTATAAAATACTGATATATAATAATCAATTACATAATTAATGGATATAGTATGTTGTACATACGAAAGAACATTGTTTTAATTATTTTATAGGATGGAACGATAATAGGGTAAGTAATTATTAAAATTTAAATGATCACCATTAAATCATACATATCATATATTTTTTTTGATAAATCATTATTACACTAAATGTGAAACTAATTTGAAAAATGAATCTTATCATTTAATGGATGTGGTTTTCAAGACATATGCATGAGCGACATTATTATCTTCTAACAGATTGGAAGGCTGGAAGTAATTTTTGATATTATAATTATATAAGAATAATTAAGTCATAAATATCATATAAAAAATTAAATTAATCAATATAACAACCCATGAAAAGTGGAATGGAAAACGAATTACATCAGTTCCTAAGGATGTAGTATTTTATACACATGAAAAAATGTTTTGTTTCTCATTTCATGGATGGTAATATTGATATAGGCTATTACATTAACATAAAAAATAAGTATATTTTAGATAATAGTTTTATTTTTTTATTATAATTTCATAATATTTTAATGGTAATAAGATTAAAGAAAACCATGATGCACGGTTAAGAGCTATACCTCCTCTTTAGGAAAAATCCATAGGTTTGTACTTAAAGCCAACATAGAATGGTTTTATGATAAAAAGAACTCTATGTTTTGGGGAGGGATTTAATTAATTTATTTTGTTAGGTATTTTATGATCAATTTTTTTTTTGGATATTTGAAGACGAAAGGAGTGATTATTCCCTTGTATAAGTAAAGGAGAGGAAGGACTAAAATGTTTTCAAAAAAACATATAATACCAAGATTTTTCATGTTCCATAGGGAACAAAAGTAAAGCATTATAGAACCATGTCATAGATATGGTCTAAATATAGTAATAAAACTGTTAATATAAATTTTTTTATTTCTATTTAACCTTTATCATTTTAGTTTAATCCATGACTAAACAAAATTTACCCTCAACTATGGTAACTAATTTTAACTTTTTATCATCATTCATTATAAACTAGAATTAAATAGAATTTATTATATAATAATAATGATTCTAATTCCAAATATATATTATATTTTATAAAATTCAATTTATAGAAATTGTAGAAATTAAATAATATTTAAACACTTTAACGTGAAGAAAAAATAGTTTTCTAGTGAGAATGTTTTCAAAAGTATAAAAAATTATATCAAAATAGAAAATATAATATATTAAAAAAATAAAATTTATTAATAATAATATATTTTTAATAAATAAATTAACGAAAATTAAACAAATTTTAACTTTAATAATCATTAAAAATGATGTTTTAAGAAAAATATGCATTTTTCACCCTTCTTTGAAAAAATAATCTTTTCAAAAAGTTTTAAAATGTTAAATATAATATAATTTGGATTTATGATTTCAAAAAAGAATTTAATTTTCATGAATAAATTTTCAAAAAAGTAAAAAATTATATTTTTAAAATAAGTTCCCATAACATGATTAAACATCTTTTTATAAAAAATAATGTGTTTCGGAAAAAAATTAGTTTTCATTCAAATTAATTTTACATTACATTATAATCAACTAATAAAAAAATATTTTATATATGTGTAATCCATATAATATTCATAATTTATTTATTTTTCTTTGTCAGCGCAAATTTAACAGGAAAAATATAATGGTATACTAATTTTATGGTTCACATAGACTTGGGGTTTTATGTATTGAATTCAAGAAATGAAATTAAATAAATTTTAAAAGAACTATATTGTTATGTCTCATGGTTTTACAAACTACCTATGTGTAGGACTTCTATCACCAACCCTAAAAAAATAAGATGAATCTCCCACATGGTTGTTCCCAAAACCCACAAGTGTTGGATTGAGAAAGCCTCCAATATCAGTCATGGTTATCTATTTTTTTAACAAACATACAATACTATTCTTCAAATATGAAATGAAAATTCTAACCTTCTCTTCGAATTTTATTCTTCATCCAATGCCTAATACTAGTTTAAAAAAATTCAGTATTCTTAAATGTTATTCTACAACATCATTAAATATCTTAATGAATTTATTCCATGTACCACCCACTCATAGTTATTAATAAAGACTATAGATTTGTTCATCAATCGGGACACATAAATCTAATTATTCCAAAATCTATGTAATTGCCATTGAAAATGTCATGGCTGGTTCTTATTTAATGAATTAAATAACATAAAATATTTATTTTACAAATATGAATAGGTCTTCCATGAATATTCATTCATAGTACTAAAAAACGTCAATGAATCTTTAATAATACTTTGACGATGAGGTGTTGTAGTAGTACTTTAGCAGGTATTGTTGGATGAATTGTTTGGTATAGTAGCCATCATAACTATTTACCTATTTCATCCTTTGGTCCAGTAGTTTGGTTCTCAAGTCATTCCAGCCTTTGGGTCACCCAGACCTTCATGTCAGTTAGGCTTTCAGGCCATCGTGCCACCTCAAGGCATTTGAGCTACATGATGTGTAGAAGAAACTATATAGACTCTAAAAGGAACTATCTTGAGATAATGATTTAGAGTAGTTTCCTTCACTAGAGTAATGCTAAAATTATTTATAAAAATTAGAGGGTATGGAATTTTACATCTACTCTAGGCCTCTACATCTCTATACAGGGTAGAAAGACAAACAACTGTGTGAAGGTGCAGAGCCGACATCATGACGTAGACACTGGGTAGGGGTAATTCCATGTAGTAGGAGTCTGGGATTAAATCATCTATGATATTCAAGTATTGATGTTTAACTAAGTCAATTAGACATGTAAAAGTTCCCCTTTGACGTTTAAATGGGGTATTATCAAAAATGTATAAAATATATTGGGGGCACTAATAAACATCCATTTCATTATTATTATTTAGTTCATATTGAAATTATGTGATTCATTACTTACTAACATAATCACAAAAAAATAAAATAGAACAAAAAAATTAGGTTCATTTCCTTTCCCTTTAGTGGCTACCCAGACAAGTCATTAGGGAAAACATTATCAAATTTGTTATGAATAATATTATAAACTAATTACCATGCATCCTATCTCTGGATGATAATCTAGAAAATATTATTTGGATAATCCCCAACTATCAGTGTTAAGGTGATCAAAAACTTACCTCAAAATAAAACTCCATAAAATTGGTATTTTAATAAAATTGAACAGAATTGAGTAGTACCATTAGTGATATAAATAGATATTCACAAGATATCATGTCAGATAATATATTTGACGATTCAAATAAAAAATGATTATCATAAATATAATGAAAATATAGAAAATATTATACCAAATGGTCATGAAATAAAATAGTAGATATATCAAATACCCTTGGATCATACCATAAACGGTGTATATTTTAACACAACTACAATAAATACTCTATAAAAAGTTCCAAATCCCCATCCAACCCATAATATAAAAATGGTTTCAATAAAACCATTTCTAGTGAAAACGATTCATGGGTGTATTCTCTAAAAATCATATCTTTAATAGTTTGTGCCTCTGACCATGATTAATATGAACAATTTAAATTACAATTAACTTTCCAATTCCCATTCCTCTACCCTAGAATCACATTTATTGGATTTCTTAGGGAGTGATACAATGTCTCATGAACCACAATATAGTATGTCCATCATCTCACCTTAATCATCTCGAAGAAATTTAATCACCACTCTGATGAATAGTAACATATATGAATCTAGATTTATGGGTAAGGCTAGTATAAGAAACACTTACGAGTGAAGAGGATCTTTGATAAAAAAATATTATTTATTTCCCATCTACTAACCTGAATAACACTCCAATGGTGGTTACTGACACTATGATATGGTGTGTTAAACTTTTTTACCCTAATTACATAATGGATGTGTTCTCACACAAGATTTAAAATTTAAATTTTATCCCATACTGGTTTTTTTAACGCCACACAAATTATAATCATGAAAAAAATCTATCAATGTTACTTTAAAATCTACTCTTTGATCTAAATTATGAAGAATGTTGCCCAGAAGGTGCACATTCTACTAGGTTTATCTGAATAATGAGATCCAGGTTCATGGAATCTATACATTTTGAATGAAAAAATATCCACATGGTTCAAAATCAAGTATCTCAACACATCATAAATATCTATAACCCTTATAGGCTCATATCCAACCCACATGTTAACTATCAAAAAATTCAGAAAAATGACGTCAATTTTCATTGCTGACATGATTCTATAAATTAGTATCATAAAATCGTTGGCCTTATCCCCCTACATGTCTTGAGGAAACAATTATTGAAGAAGTGATATAGGAAATCATTAAAGGATACTCCAAATGCTAAACTACCTAGACAAACACATCATTGTGATGTCTCAATATTCCCCCTACAATGTACATAATTAGTTTTACCTTTCCCTTAGGGGTGTATTTGTAAGATCAAAAATAACATGTATGAAAAAAATTAAAAACATTATAGTCCACAATCCGTAGCCAATAGTCATAAAAATTGAATACTACTTTTGAATATTATTAATTGGAATTGAAATGGATGGCCTTACTCTTAGAGTAAAAATTATAAATTACTAACTAACCAGATGATAAATCTCACAATTTTGATGATCAATTTGATTTATTGGTGTCATAAGTAGTTATACATATATTTCTGATAGCTTACTTTTATCTTTACCTTCTCAGTTCTCAATTGGTTGTCATTGTGGTGTTCTGTTTCTATAATAGAAAACACACCAATAAAAAAGAATTTTTGTTATATTAATATATATAAATATTTTTGATAAGATGAAATAACAATTTCAACAAACTTATCTAAATATATTGTAATGTACCGTCCCCAGGATTCATCTAACATGAATCCAGAATCTAATTTCCTAATGGACTTATGGGAATTTTAGATCCTTACTGATTGGAAATTAGTTCTTGGGTATCACACAAAACATCTATGGGAATGAATTCCCCATAAAATAAGAGTAAAATGATAGAATTTTTTTCCACACTCTGGTATAATTATATAATATAACGATTGAATTACATATTCATAGTGAATTATGTTTCCCCCACAAAAAAATGGAATACATTACATGAGGTAATTAATAAATTAGAGATTAAAAACAAAATAAAAAATATGATTTTCCTTCAAAGTCATGTGAATACACAATAATCATTCAAATAATCATTATTTAAAAATTCCATTATGTTTCCATAAAATGAAAAAAACCCCAATGTGATTACATTTCACTGTTATAAGACATTCATGAACCTCAACAACCCTTTTGAAAATCACCTTAAATACACAATATAATAGTATTTAAATTTAAATTATTTTATTCAAACGTCTCTAACAACCATTTAAAAAAATAAATGAATCCCAACTAGTAAAACATAAACAATGAAGGCAGCCCATATCCAAATATTGGCAATGATGATATTTATGATAATGTTTCAACACTAATATACATAAGGGGAATACATAATCAATAACACTGTCTAAATCCTCTATATTAGCCACCAATCATGAAATACTAATGTGTAATGGTCTTAGAAATAAGTTATTATAATGAGATTAATATATTTTTATAAATTTTATATGGACCAATAGAAGGAATATGTTGAGTCAATCCATAATATATTCAACTATCATGTAATGGAATCATCGAAATTAAATCTGTCTCCTAGAATTTTTCCTGAGGATGACTATAAATTCACTTATATCTTATGATAATGTTAGTTCAGAATGAATGTTGATCTCTCACTTAGTAAACAGGTTACCATGACCAAAAGAAAGGTATATGTTAGTGTATATGCAATACAATATCAATGTATAATGAATCAGTAATAACTATCCCTGTACTCTATCAACCTAAAAATTAATATCCCCAAACACATAATATATCCACCAAATAAATTATCACATTCTATAAAAAGTGGAGGAATAAGGAATAAATAGTGCTAACAAACACCCATAAGGGGTAACAAAATCAATGGGGGAATAAATAGGACCTCATATGATTTAAATAATACACTTTATATAGTTTAAACTAGGAATTTTCTATAAAACATTGCTCATAATCCCAATCCAATTTCATTTCATTAAACCCACTAAAAAAATGGAAATCAATTAAAACCATATACACCACTTAAATTTCAAATATACCCTTTAAAAAATGTTTTCCCACTTTTAAATTCAAAACATGATATAAGGCCTTCATTTCTATCTAGAAAAGATTAACGAACTATAATGACATTTAAAGAATGGAAAAAATTCCACACTCATTTAACACCAACATTTTATATTCATCAACAAAACCACTTAAAAAATAATATCATGGTCAAAACCACGTTATATAGTTAATCTCCATTTCGATCCATGTTTTACCTCATTTAAAACAAAAAATAGATCAAAATAATACACATAACACAAAAACTATTTCAAATATCCTCATAGGCATTTCACAAATTCGTGGCATAGAAAACAAATTTATTTCAAACATAAAAACCTAGAATTTAAAAAAACTCATTATTTCAATATAAAAAATAATTGTTATGAAATAGAAATATCACATTGATATCACATATATTCATAGTTTCATTAAAATATAATTTACAATCTTAAAACATATTGAATTTCAAAATGTAATAGTTTCACAGATAATCGAACTTAGAAGAAATCAAAACAAATCTACAAAAATTTCTCCTTTAAATACAACCACGTGAATTAGAAAAATACCTCCTCTGTTTTCCAAAATAGACCAAAAATATAGTTTCAACCATCTAAAACCAAATACCTATCATACACGGTGGTCTAGGGTTCTTAGAGAAAGATGAAACCTATGAAAGAGGGATGGAATAAGAATTAAGGATAGGGGAAAAGTGATTTACCTTAATATCACATGAATATCAAAAAGAATAATTCATGTATTAAAGAGGGAAATTTTTTTACCTCCCCCTTATCTCTCATGAGTTGGCTGAAACATATAGCGAAGGAGATGGGTGAAAACCCTCTTATATTCATCATCTTATAATGGATAAAATCACTTCTTATGTGATTCTGGTCATGCTAGATAGTTTTAATATATGGTTTTTATAACTATGTGAAATCCAAATTGGAGTACCCTACATCATATAAAATCATCCTTGTTTCTTGAGTTTGCATTATATTTTAACAATCACTTTGGAGACCATAAAAAATAACAGTACCCCAATGAATGCACCCTCAGCCTGACCATTACATGGTTACCCCTAACCATTTTTTAAACCATGCAACACCTAAAAACCCTCCAAAACCCTAAATTTACAACATGTAAATAAGAAGTAATCAATGTGAATTAATATAATATAACATTACTAAAATTAAACAATATAGTGACAAGTGGGTGTCATAATTCTCCCCACCTTGCTACTTTCTTCCCCCATAATGTTTATGTTGAAAAAATATATGGTAACAGATATAAAGGATCCATAGAGGAAATCTCAAGATGAATTCTCAATATGATCCAACATTTAATCAAAAAAATCCTTAAAATTATTGAACATTACATCTAAATTATATCCAAGCATCACAATACACAAATGAAACATGAAACACTATCCAGAAGTCCTAATAAATAATAGAGGCCTAACAAATTCTCCCCACCATTTAGAATTCCTCTAACATTGTGGAACCAAAATAAAATTCTATGATATTATTCCTAAAATTAAAATAACAAATTTGAGACATCTCAATCTCAAACCATAAACACGTTTAAATTAAAAAAGTAGAAGAAACTATAATAATTTGGCATGAGCTCTAACATTTTTCCATAAAACATATACATAATCTAGGGTTATAAGCCATGTAATCCCCCCATGGTAAATCCACAAATTTTAAATATGGAAACCATCTAGTGAATTACCATAACCATCATAGCACTCAATATAGTTGTATGATCAATCTCCCATGGCTCTCTTTGTGCCCATCCATTGAGAATTAAAGAAGCTAACAAAAATAACTGATGCAAACCATAAATATGAAAAGTGTTCCCCAAAAAAGGCATATAAAACAAAATCAATTAAAACCATCCAAAAAATAACAATGTATTATTACAAAAATAATTCAATTCCATCCACAAGAGTCATTCAATAATAAAACCACACACTAGGGTCCAAAGTTGTACAACAATACTCAAAAATCCAAAAATTCAACCCAAATTCAACTACCAAATGAAATGTCCCAAAACAAACAATCCATTAATGGATTAATCCTAAATAATGTTAAAAAAATCCTATTTACAATGATTTAGAATATGTCCTAAATATTTAAAATGCTGGTAAAGCCATGGAGCACTAAAATAGAAATAATTATACCACCATGGATCCATACACTACGGGGAAAAGGGGTTTTTGTGATGGGTTATTTGCGACGAGAAAATCTCACCCGTCGGAAAAGGCTTGGCACGCAAAGCACGCCAAACCGCGGGAAAGTTATTTGCGACGGGTGGTTACCACCTGTCGCAAATAACCGGCGGCAGTAAAAACTATTTGAGAAGGGAATATACCCTGTCACAAATACCCGGCAGTGGTAAAAACTATTTGCGACGGGAATATACCCCTCGTCGCAAATAGTATGTCGGCAGGTTAATATTTGCGACGAGACCCGTCACAAATAACTGTTTAACCATTGACCGTGATAAATGCGGGCTCATGTATTTGTGATGGGACCCGTCGCAAATAATCTGACCTATAAATACCCCCACCCGTTTTTTTCAATTCATTCTCAACTGCTCTCAAAACTCTGTTTTTAGAGTTCACAGTTTCTTAAGTTTAATTTTTATTTCCAGATTTGATATTGACGTCTTCAACAATTATCGGAGATCAAACTTAGATCAATTTTGAAGGTATTTATTTTCTTTTTAATTTAATATTTAATTTAAATTTTTTATTAGTTTTATTTATTTTTAATTAGTTGTAATATAATTGTGATTATATTGTTTTGTTATTTAATAAATTTAAATTATTATTATTAATTGTTCATAGTTAATGGTAATTAGTAGTAATTAATAATAATTAGAAATAATTAATAATAAAAAGGAATAATAAATAATAAATAGGAATTAACCTCCCCCATGCGCGCATTAACCTGTCAACTAAGCCATTTCATTTTTTTATACATTTAATGATCTATCTATATGTATATAGTTATATTTATTCGTATATTAATATATATTTATATTAATATAAATATACTTGGTTATATAAATAAATATATATATATATTTATTCGTATATTAATATATATTTACTATATATATATATATATGTAGTTATATGTTTTTATTCGTATATTTATTTGTATATTAATTAATATATATTTATAAGCATAGTTTTAAATATATTTATAAAATATGGGTTTTTATGTATATGTATAAATATATATATATATATATATATATATATACAATAGATACACACACACACACACATAGATATATATATGTATAGTTATGAATGAATACATAGGAATGAGGGGGTGAACATCCACCGAGAATGTTAGAACGGCTATAACTTCTAATCCGTAAGTCCGTTACAACTCCACAACCAGTCAAATCGAAGAACATGAAACGATCATCGATATGATATGTGGTACATGCCAAACGGACATCCGGATCGGATGTTATAGCCATTTTAATGTATAAATGACCATAACTTCTAATCCAGAAGTCCATTTCAGCTCCACAATCAGTCAAATCGAAGAACATGAAACGATCTTAGATATCATATATGTTAGAGGTTTATCGGACATCGGGAGCAGATGTTATAGCTGTTTAAACAGTAAAAAACCGGGGTACCCCGACTAAAAAGTCAGTTTGGAGGCCTTTTTGGCCTTTTGGCCTTTAAACAACCTTGGATGGGTTTACCCATCCATAGTGCTGTAGAGCTCGTCGCAGGCTTCGATTCGATATGCTGTGGAGCTCAAACGGAGTCGCAGATCAAAAGTTATGGCCATTTGTTGTTTGGGTTTCATTTTTAACTTATTTCCCATCTTTCATTAATTTTATTAATTTTTTTATATTCAAAGAGTTATTAAATGACTATTAATTGATAAAAATTACATAATTACTAATTAAAAATATTTTTTAAATTATTTTATAAGCCTCTTTTACTGAACATCTTATACATTCATATTTGATTTTCGTTCTTCCTTTCTAAAACATATTTAAAAAATAAATATTATATTTATATCAATATAAATATGTTTATTGATTTATATAATAATATATAAATTTTTAATTTTTTTTAATTTTTTTATTATTATTTGCGATGGGAATATATTCCCGTCGCAAATACCCACTTCGAAGAAACTATTTACGACGAGAATATGGCCCATCGCAAATAATTTTTGCGACGGGCCCATCGTAATAGATTTTTTTTAAAAACCAGAAACCTATTTGTGATGGGCCAATTTCCCGTCGCAAAAAAAATAAGTTGCGACTGTGTTTTCTACAACGGGCGATTTGCGACGGGGCCCCGTCGCAAAAGGCTATTTGTGACGGGATCCCGTCGCAAATATCTATATTTCCAGTAGTGATACACTAGAACCACACAAGAGACCCATTATTTCATTATGAAGTATAATAGTTTCAAGAAGGGAAAACCTTCCCCATATTAATCCCAAATACAATTTTATCCCACTTATAATCCCTGAATTTTAGGATACCCTTATTTCTATCAAATAGAACTAATGAATCACCAAACACTGGTTTCTTAGAATGATATACTTCTACACAAATGGATATACCAACATCCTCTTGGATGGATGTCAGGCCTTATGCAAGTTTCACTATACCAGGATATAGGTGAAAAACACCTCTGATGAAATGAATATTCCCAAAATAATTAATAACTATACAGATATAGAATATGGACTTATCATAAAATTAATCGATATATTATTTCACTTATCAATCATAATGATGAAAGATCAAAAGATCAAGATCTCTCTCCACTCCCATTTCCTCCAGATGGAACCAATGGATAAACAACATTCATAAAAAAACATCCAATACATAACCTCATATAACTAAGTAGTTTCCAAATACCACCACCGTTCTTGGAAATATCAAATAAGTAAGCACGCTATATCTTTTACCCTTCAATTTCCATTTTCCCTAAGATAACTGAGGATTCTAGAAATATTTTCAAACCACCCTAGTGCTTGTGTCAAACCATGATCACAGAATATAGATGATGGATACTAACTCAATAATTTTTTGACGGGTTCTTAGTGTAGGGAATTTTCTAAGACCACCCATCTACTCATTGTCTAGGTAGATTCTATAACTTAATGTACTCATTTTGAGAGACGGGAGGATTCACCCAGAGAATTCACTTCCAACAAAATCCTTCTACGTTATATTTTTACAACTCTTTGATAGATACAAAAAATAATAAAATATATAATGAAAATTAATTCACACCTCAATTTTGAACCATTTATCCAGTTTTTATCAAGGTGTCAAACATGAAATCAACAAGTAACTAAGACAAGGAACATGAATTTCATGAAATGAAAAGAAACTTTCTCTTTAAAAATCTCACACTTTTCCAAATGGATGTAAAAAAACACACCCACCATGGAATATGATTGAAGAAAAGTTGGACCTATTTTTAAAAACAAAGTAAACATTGTGTAATAGACAACTCCAAAACAAGGTTTATCATAAAACCCATATTCTCCAAGATCCAAATTCCAAAAAATACCTACTTTGAAAGAAAATCGCTATCAATATACCATTTCAAAATCAATCCCATTATGGAATATCCCAAATAAAAAATTTAATATCTCTCTTGTTTTCCCCATTAAACATTTTATAAACTCCAATATGGGAACGTCAACATTATAAAACATTTTAAAGAACCCTAATTTTAAAATTATTCATTTTCAAAATATTCCCCATTTCCTATAAACAATTATTAAAAACCAAGGCTCACCAAAAATAAAAAAACATCAAAAAAATGTCAAATATATACATATCCTAATTAAAAGATGGAAATTCCCAATCTATCTATAAAAATAGAAAGTCACTATATTAAAAATATTGAACTTACAAGAGTAAACAAAACCTAACCATGGAATGAAAATGATGTGTTTGGTTTGGCCCTACTTGTTAAGAAAATGTGTACCAATCATGAAACATGATCTATTATGGTGAAACACCCAAACCATATAAGAATCACTTGACTATTGAGACCATTTTTTAAAAACATTATACTCAATTTATTCTCCATTTTCACCTTGAAACACAATAATGATCCCCAAAATCACATGCATGCTTGAAGGGGTTAAAAACATCAATCCACATCAAAATACATCATAAAAAGACCAATTAGAAACAATATTTCACAACAAAACCCATAAATTCCCTTTTTATCTTGAGGTTTTGGATAATAAATTCCTATCTAGACTATCCCCACTCAATCCTATCATGTATTAACAACAATGATCTCCGTTCTACCCATATATCCCCATATACTAAAAGGGGAAAGCAGGACACTTGAGATTTATCCAAAGAACCGAGATTTTTAATACCATTTTTTAATATACTAACATAAGATGAAATCTAACATGAATCGAGACCTAGTCCTCCATAAGGACCAATGTGAATTATTCATCTCCATGGGTAGGAAACTAGTTACTATTCATAATAGGTAATAATTGGGCAATAAATTTACCATCAAATTGAAGTAATAAAAAGTGGAACATTTTCCATGTTTTTAATATTATAATTAAAAATTTATAATTGAAATTATCTACAAATATGATCAATATATCCAGTAAAAACTACCAAAAATAAAACAAAAACATGAAAAGCATGAAACACACACTATGAAACCGCTTGATACTCACCAAATACCAACACACCCATAATCAACCAAAATATTAAAACCGATTTCCATCTAGAAGAATCCTAGTACAATCAATATATATGAGTGATTAGATATCCCATTAGGTTTTCACCTGAAAAAAATATACATTAATGTTACGGAAATCCAAAAATATTATAACAAAAATTTGACAAGAAAATATAATTTTCTAAAATAAACTATTGATGACCCAAATATCATGTACATAAATTCATTAGAAACAATCATTTTTATTTCCTTAAAATGTATGCACAGACTTTAAAGACATTTATCTAACATGATCCATTCTATTTCCCAAAAGCACATTTTTAAATACACTTCGAAAACCTAAAAAAACAGTCATTAAATTAAGAAATTTATTTAAACATCAGTTTAACCCATTTAAAATAAGAAAACCTAGACATAATGTGTCTAGTGTAGTCAATGAGGTTACCAAAATTTCATAGATTTACAGTGAAGATAAAAAAGATAATATATCTTCCCCAGTACAAGCAATGGGTATTCATAACCAACCAATAAGAATAATCTCTCAATATAAACCACAAATCTAACAATATAAGTATTTCATGGGCTTTACCCTATGTTACTAAATTGAGAGACATCTAATTTTTTTAATTTATTAAAAACCAAAAATTGAAATATGTTGTGTCCATCTATAACACATTGAACAATCTCACATTTACCTCATGGAAAATGGCACCCAATCATTACCCATCGGCCTAACATGACTGAAAGAACACTATTAGAGTGTGAAAAAACTTGTGTAACATAAATATATATCTACCAAAAAATTTCCAGGTTCCCATAAACAAAATGTATTGTATTGGATTTATAACATGAAATATTAGATCAACACACAAGTTATAAGTAATATATCTCCCCCACCTCTATCACTATCATAATAAATTTCCCCAAAAACAACATACATTTGAATCAGAAATAAGGACACTTCTACATAATGGGAAAATAAGAATCAAATTGAGATAAAAACCAAAAAATGGTAACACAATATAAAGATAACTAAAAATATTCTCACAATATTTAAAATATACTCTTTATAATAGATAAAATATACCTCCTCAATAAAACATCACTCATAAAGGAAATCTATATTTATTTCATATAACTTACTAAAAAATCATTTAAAGACCCATTTAAACTATATAAACTATTTAAATTTAAAATCCACCCATTAAAACATGTTTTTCCACATTTAAATTTAAAACAATGTGAAATGCCATTCATTTCCAATAATCCAATTTTAAAGGAACATTCTCACATTTTCCCATGTGGTAAAACAAAAAACTATTAGAAAAATTGAAATTTATCAAATAAAGAACATTAATAATAATTTTATATTAAAAACATCATTATAAAAAAATCCCCCATTAAAACATAGTTTTCACTATTTGAAAAAAAACGTATAATATTATAAGAGACACTATGGAAACCATTTCAAATACAACTATAATCATTTTAAAATTAATTTCGCATTAAAACATTCCATTTATAAGATGAAAACATTAAATTTTAATAAAATAAATTCTATTCCAAATAGAAACCTTATATAAATTATTTAAAAACAACACATTTATATCGCATATATTCTAACATTTACTAAAAAAGAATTTATAAATCTCAACCAAAAATTGAATTCCAAAATGAAAAAATTGAATAGACAAATATACTTGCAAGATACCAATACTAAGAAGAAACCCATAAAATTTTATTTTGACCACTCGAATAGGTAAGAATAATTCCACTACAATCTTGAAAAAATAGAAACCCATCTTTAGAATCATCCTAAACCCAATCCCAATCTGTATAGTGAACATGGTTATTGGATATAAAAGGAAAAAAAATAATTAATAAATGATGAATAATATAAGTGAAATGAGGATTTGCATACATTGGAATCACTAATAGGTAGATGCAAAGACATATTTTATATGGAACCATCTTCAAAAGAGGATTTAAGAGCAGGGTGCCTTCACCCTAACAAGGTGAACAGATTTGGGAGAATTAGATGGTTTGGAATTCACATCAGTACCAAACATGTGCATCTCTGCACATGAAAGCTAGTTGAAAATCCATACAAAGGTGCAGATCTGATCATGATGCAGATACCGGGGAGGGGTGGTTTCATGTATTCATAGTCAATATAATTTCCCTCTTAGTGGAGAGTTTCCTTGCTGAGTAGTCTCCAGCAATGACTCCCAACACTAGTCAACATGAAGTGGAGTCTTCTGAAGTAGCTAGTAGACTGATGCCGCAAAGGTCCATAAGGACCAGACCCATGGGTGGACGACCACAAGACTCAGAATTAGTTGTTCAGGGCACCCGATGCAGAGAAATACATGCAAGGCGCCGGTAGTGTTACTCATGCGGCAGGAAGGGTTACATGGCTCGTGACAGTCTGACCCACCATTTAGATGATCAGCAGACGGTCGATGGACCGCCCAGGTAGAGACATAGATTCGATCGAGGCGGTCCACAAGGAGAAGGTGTACGTGGAAGTGGAGCTGGTCATTCAGATGGCGGTGGGTGACGTTTCTAGGTGTTACCGCCAAAACCACCCAGACGTCCACCCCAACTGGATAGAGCGAGTGGACATGGAATAGGTCAGCTCCAGGAAGCTGAGGCTTACAATCACGATGCTTCAAAGATGATTCATGGTACGATCTGTGTCTACTCCACCTTAGTTGTAGTACTTATTGACAGAGGTTCCAGTCACTCTTTCGTGGCCACTTCCCTCGTTCGGAGCTCGAAGATTCTGACGGAGCCATTGGCTCGATCATTACAGCTAGAGACTCTTACGGGAGTAGACTCGATGATTACACACTGGTTCTGGAAGTGTGAGTTTACTCTAGGAGGCAAGAGCTTTGGCTCGGATCTCCTAGTAGTGACGTCGAGGCCTTAGGACTTCCACTTGGGTATGGACTGGTTATCTACAGTCCATGCCCATATGGATCGTATTACGTGAAGTGCGGTGTGAGTGCATGGATGGGACCAAGTTCACCATCACCAGTGAAAAGAGAGCCTTTTTAGTACAGGATAGACATACCCAGAGGAGAGTACAACCAATCACTCGTCAATTGGCTTCCCTTACCCTTAGAGTAGTTGATGTGGAGCGTCTGACTTATCCTGTAGTGGTGGACCAATACGCGGATTTTTTCGCTGATGATGTCCCAGGACTACCTCCACATAGAGATGTGGACTTACAAATTGACATGTACCCTGGGACGTCACCGATATCTACACTAGAACATCGGATGGCACCCGCTATGCTTCATGAGCTACGGGTATAGCTGGAAGACTTGTAAAAAAAGGGATTCATCTGGCCCAGTGTTTCTCCCTGGGCAGCCCCGATTCTTTTCTCCAAAAGGCAGATGGATGATTGAGGCTTTGTGTCGACTACCGTCACCTAAACTAGGTGACTGGGATGAACAATTACCCACTGCCTAGGATTGAAGACCTCTTTGATCATCTAAAGTGATCATAGTGGTTCTCGATGATTGAACTCCGAGCAAGCTATCAGCAGATCATATTTCGAGATAAGTGTGGGAAGAAGATTGCTTTGAGATGTCGGTATAGACACTACAAGTTCTTGGATATGATATTTAGTGTAACCAATGCTCCAGCAGTGTTCGTGGGACTCATGAACAAAATATTTAAACCAAACCTCGATCGCTTGGTTGTAGTCTTCATCGATGACATTCTGATCTACTCGACTCCTGGGGAGGATAATTCCTCCCATTTTCAGGTAGTACTAGACGAACTTCAAGAGAACCAGATTTATGGTAAGCTCTAGATATGCCAATTCTGGATCTGAGAGGTTCACTTTTTGGGACACTTCATCTTGGAGGCTGGAGTTGCAGTAGATCCAGTGAATATTGAGGCGGTACTTGCTTGGGAGACACCCAAGAGTGTGATGGAGGTACGATGTTTCCTGGGTTTGGCTGGTTACTACTAGAGGTTCATTCTAGACATCTCTATAGTTGCAGAACCACTATCATCCTTGAGGAATAGGGGGAAACCCTTCGTGTGGTCAGAGAGATGTGAGAAGAGATCTCAGGAGCAGAGGCATGTGTTGAATAGTGCCCCCATCTTGAGGCTTCCAGAGGAAGGCGTAGGGTACGTAGTCTACTGTGACGCATCATAGACTAGAATCGGGTGTTTCCTAATGCAGGAGAGAGAAGTGATCACATATGGTTCTCGGTATCTGAGAGAGGACGAGCAGAACTACGCTACCCATGACCTGGTGTTAGCATCAGTTGTCTTCTCCTTAAAGATATATCGACACTATCTGATGGGAGAATGTTTTACCTTGTACTCTGATCACAAGAGTCTCAGGTATATCTTCTATCAGAAGGACCATTACCTAAGACAGCGGCAATGGCTTCAGTTCCTCCAGGACTATGAATTTGAGATCGTATATACTCTTAGAAATAGGAACGTTTTAGTAGATGCACTCAGCAGAAGATCTGGTATACAAAGGCTAGGTGAGGCGACAGAGCTACTGACCGATTTTCAAATATTCTTTTTGGAAAAGGGTGGAGTATCTTTCCTTCACTACCTTACAGTCACTCACTCACTTCTTAAGTGAGTCTGGGAGGCACAACATGGGGACGTTGACTATGAGACATGACGTGCTCGGATATTCACAGGGTAGGCACCTGATAGATTTTATGAAGGTGTGGAGCACATCATCATCTTTAGAGGATGTACTATGGTACCATTTTTACATCAGGAGGAAGTTTGGAGGGAGTTCCACCCATACCCTTTAGCAGTACATCTAGGAATGGTGATGATGTACCAGGACCTTTGATGACAGCAATGGTGGCCAGGTATGATGAAGGCAGTAGCGGAGTGTGTCTCTCGATGCCTCACTTGTAAGCAAGTGAAGGAAGAGCATCAGGTACTAGTAGGTTTGGTTCACCCTTTAGAGGTTCTATAGTGGAAGTGGGATGGGATATCCATGTACTTCGTGACAGGACTTCCACGTACATCCAGGGGTCATGACTCAATTTGGGTGATTGTAGATCAACTCACCAAGTCAGCCCCCTTCCTACCGAACAAAGAGCAGGGTTCAGTAGAGATATTGGGATGTATCTATGTGCCAGAGATTGTGTTGCTACATGGAGTACCTTCATATATTGTCTCTGATCATGATGCACGGTTTACATCCCAAATATGGAAGGGGTTGCAGGAGGCTTTAGTGGAGCAGTTTTGTCTAAGAACTGCCTTCCATCTTCAGATGGATGGCCAGATAGAGAGAACTATTCAGAACCTCAAAGACATGTTACGTGCTTGTGTCATGGTCTTCGGTCATAGCCGGGAAGATCACGTACCTTTGGTGGAGTTTTCGTACAACAACAGCTATCACTCCACTATAGGGATGGAACCTTTTGAGGGATTATACGGGAGGAATTTTAGATTACCTTTATGCTAGAATGACCCTGGGGAGTCAGCACTACTTGGATACGAGATGGTACGAGCTACCCCAGAGAAGGTGCAGATCATCCAGGAGCAGATGAATACTGCACAAAGCAGACATAAGTCGTATGTTGATAAGAGATAGAGACCTCTAGAGTTCAAGGATGGTGACCATGTCATTCTATGGGTATCAACTTGATGATTCCTATAGAGATTTGGATGAGGTGTAATGTTATCGCTGATATTGAATGGACCTTTCTAGGTCCTCGGTAGAGTAGGCGAGGTGTCTTACCGCCTAGATCATCCACCTCAGTTGCACCGGGTGCACGACGTCTTCCACGTATCTCAGCTGAGGTGATATAGGCATGAACCTTCTCTAATCATCGACCATGGAGATCTGGATGATGATGATGGGTCAACTTTTATGGATGATCCAATTGATATTGTGGATCGACAAGAGTGGGTCCTACGTAGATGATTTGTACCTCTGGTGCACGTTCACTGGCAGCATGAGAACCTCCAGGAGAAACAATGGTAGCAGGAGGCTCAGATGCGTGCTCAGTACCTCCACGTCTTCCATTAGTTCGAGTTGTAGCTTACAGGGATGTAAATCCATAAGGTGGGGAGAATTTAATGTCCTGGAAATTCTGTGGAATTTTTTTTCTTATATTAATGGGAATTTTACGAGTCCGCGAAAATTCAATGTGCATGATTCTGAGGCCCAGTGTCCCTAAAATCAATTACTGAAGTTTTTTTCGAGTACGTTTAGTTAACGTACGAGCGGGTTTTTATAAATTTTATCCAATAATGAGAATTGAAATGCAAAGACATTGTGGAACTCGTAGTGCTGGTATTCGCTGAAGGAGACTTTCTCTTCAATGAATGTGGATCGAGAATAAAAGTTAGTTTTTGGGTTTTTGTGGAAAATAATAAAATAAAATGACATTCACTTTATTTTTATTTGAGATGCCATGTGGGTGTTAAGAGGTGGGTCCCACTGGATCTATAACCTCCTTGTAGAGGATGGATGTTGGAGGTGGGACCACCACACCTTAACCTCCCTTGAGAGGTTATGGTTGTGGGGCCCACCCGAACCTATCCTCCAATGAGAGGCTATGACGTGGGGACCACACAGGACTAAACCACCTTATTAATGAGAATAGGGGAAAATCTCTCAACTATTCTCATTAATGAGGGGGAACCCTTTTACCTCCTCTACCATTTATGGTTCCAAAACCTCACCCCCTTTATTGGTGCCAACTCCCCTAATTTAATGGTTCCAAATCCTACACATTAATTAAGGGGAGCCAAGTTAATTAATCATTCAATTTTGAATGATAAACCCAATAATATAAAATAATAGACAATCTATTTTTTGGAGGGGGCTATCTATTTGGATTGGCATATTCATCTGGGTGGAAACATAGGTGAAGAGGGAAGAACTCTCACCAAGGAAGAATGAAGAACGAAGAACGCTGAACTTTTTCGACTTCTTTCACGGAGCTTCTACCATCGGGGGATGTCTTCAACTGACTTTCCCTCCACATAGTCGTCAACGAGCCGACACACGAACTCGATATTGAAAGTGTTTGACAGACCCGACGAATGAAGATTTTCTCCCTCATCTTCCTTGTGACTCCATCGACAACCAACGATAATGGTAGGGGTTATTTTCTTTAATGTTTCATGTTCTGATTTTCTGTGAAAATGAAGAACGAGGATATCTTTCCTTTAATGGGTGAGTTGTTGTTAATAGTTATCCTACCTTGATGAACCAATTGTTATCACCCTAATCGTGGAGGCTGCGGGCCAAACTAACGTGTCCTGAATCCCTCTGTCAATCTCTTTTGTGATATTTTTCACTGTTGCGATGAAAAAATGAGGAAACGAAGGCGGAGAAGACAAAGGTCATGCTACTAATGGCCTTCGTGATCTGCGCTGCTCCCGCAGCGTCTCGTACCACTGTAGGCTGAACCGGACACAGCCTGGCCCCCGCCGGCCACGCCACTCGCCGAGCCGAGCTGCTGCCCCGCACCGGCCCGTGCCCCACGGGCCTGCTTGGCCACCCACCGGCCCACCTGGCGCCTTGCCAGGTGGCCTGCCGGCTTGGTCGCGCCATGCCCAACAACCTTTTGGCCTGGCCGCACCCTGCTTGGCTTCCTTCTGGCCTGGCCATGCCCTGCCCGACCGCCAGCCGGCCTGGTCGCGCCCTGCCCGGCTACTAACCACCCGCCTACCCGCCTGGTGCCCCGCCCGGCTACCGGAAGGTACGTTCGTGCCCTGCCCGGCCGCCTGTCAGCCCTCCTGTCATTCTACCAGGCATGCCCGGCTGAACATCGCCGACCCACGCACCCCGTGCCGCCCGAGCCGCACCCTCATGGTGCTCCAGGCCAAACCAACATCTTAGCCTGCTGGGCTGGGCCCAGCAGGCATGGATGAACAAAACGGGTCAGGCCAAATGACCGGCCAGGCCAGACCCAACGGTTCATCATGGGTTGACCCAAAAAAGGTTAGTCTGACCGGGTCGGACCAGACACGGGCTTGCTACCACCCCTTTACTTTGTTTGGCCATATCTTTGGCACCAGGTGACCATTTGATGAACAGTCAGCAATGCTGGTTTTTTTAGCACGATGGTCCCTTTATGTATTTTCCACTGGAGTTAGGGGTAAATTTGAGATATGGTCAGGTTGGATCATGCTCGAATCCAAATTAGCCCCTAGGAATATAAATATAATAACTCGTAGACCAGGAATCTGATCGATGCTCCTTCTATTGCGTTGATACCCCTATGACGTGGAAGAACCTTCAGATACTTATACGTCAAACTTTGTGATAATTGGAGTATTGACTAGTAGCTCATGAGAAGATCCTCTTGGAGACGAGAGAGCAAAGTACGAAAACCTAGTAGCTGGTAGAGACATGATGACTGCTGACCATTTCAAATTGGAGTGATTCGACTAGCCCAATGGGAAGCGCCTTAGTGTCATGGCCGGCCCACAGTGGGGAGCACGTTTGTGTCGCCACATACCCATGGTACTCGATAGTAGGAGTACCTCAGCAGGCTACAAGGGGGAGAGCCTTAGTGACGTGGTAGACCCACGGTGGGGAGTGCCTTGGGGACGCAGCAGACCCATGGTACTGGACATGAGGAGTACCTCAAAAGTCCATGGTTAGTGGGAAGCACCTTGGTGACATGGTAGGCCCACTGTACTCTACAGAGGAGGAGTTCTCCAGGAGTCGTGGTTTCGATAATGTGAATAAAAATCTTGGTTCAGCTAAGTCAGTAACTTTGGTGTTTACCTCATGATTGAGATGGATAACTTGATAGATTAGGTATATGTATGGGAATATACCTATGTAAGGTTATCGGTTGATTTTCTTACATTGTGGTTTATCCTTGTTGGATTAGTGAGACCATGAGGGTATCAGGGTCCCTACTAACTGTCATTATGCTCACCCCTTCTTGTGCTATGCCCACCCCTTGTTGTGTTGGATGAAGATGAAGGAAAATGCAGACCAAGGCTGAGTGAACCAGAACTAGACGATACCTAGAGGTGGACCACACGGCGTGACAGTATGCGGAGGTGACGGACAGATGTGGAGTGTTGCAGAGGCTATCTATACCTACCATTTAGTTTTTATTTCCTGGGGGACTATTCGGGAGTCATTTTACCTTTTTCCTGTACTTGTACATTCAGTTTCTGTGTGCGTTACAGTTGCGCATGTATTTTCTTCCCCCTTATTACTTTTCAGCACTCCTTCTGTATACAGTTTTACATAGTGTTGGTATTCCATCTTGTACTCTGTTGTGTGTGTTTACAGTTATAAAGTCAATGCCATCCCAGATTTAGGGAATTACATCTTTGGGGATAGTCTCTAGCCCTTGGCCTATGGAATGCGGGCTTGGGGAAGTCACGGTACGGGCCCTGAGGGACAGTTCCTGACAAAAGATCACTTGATAACATAGATATATGTATGGGCATATACCTATGTAAGGTTATCTATTGATTTTCTTAATTTTTTGTTTATCCTTGTTAAATTTGTGAGACCTTGAAAGACATGGGGTCCCTACTGAGTATTATTATACTCACCCCTGCATGGGCTATGACCGCACCTCATTGTGTTGGATGTAGACAACGGACATCGCTGACTAAGGCTGAGTGTACCTAGACTGGACGGTACCTAGAGGAGGACCACACAACGTGACAGTACGCAGAGGTGATAGACGTTGTGGAGTGAGGTGGAAGCTATCTGTACCTACCCATTAGGTGGGATTTCACAGTGGATGATCCAGGTGCCGTTTTCATTTTTTCCAGTACTTCTACATTCAGTTTCCTTGTACTTTACAGTTGGTCTTGTATTTCTAGCACACTTTTTTTCTTTTCAACACTCATTTTGTATACAGTATTACTTAGTGTTTTTCTTTCATCTTTTACTCCTCCAAATCCATTTTTTTGTATTTTCTAATTACAATTTTAAGGGTATGTGAGAACCCTTAAAATTGCATCCAAAAAAACATTAAAAGGAAAATTCACCCAAATCAATATTATTTGGAGCTTCTTATACCCCACATCAACATCATTATGTCAAGCCTCATCCTTCGCATGGCCTCCTGACAAGATATCCCTTGCATAGATGCACAGGCCTAGTACCGATGGCATTTTTCATACCCTATCAATCGTCCAAATCAAAATGGAATGTGCTGGTGAATGCTCCCAGCACTGAAACCACATCTGAGGTTGATCCAGTAGTGTGACTGATGACTTTGAAAACAAAAAGCAACTCAAAAAAGTTAATGCAGCAAAAAACATCAACTTCAATCAATGTATGACTTTACTTCTCATGAAAATACTACTTGGGACCACTAACACCGTCTTCATGGAATGTCCCATTGGAGATAGGGGATGATAATTAGATAGATTCAGGAAAATGTCGAATAACGGAGAATGCACCACATTACCAGGACCAGATCAATGAGAGGGAGAACTGCCTCCTAAATTAGCGTTGGGGGAATCATTACCTGTACTAGTTTCCCTGCATTGAAAAGAGAATGATGGGATCTCTACTTCAGACATTAAAATTCCATAAGGAGGGGAGGCATAATCCTTAAGAAGTTTTGAACTCCTACCAAAATAAAGTGTAATACAATCCTCATCAACCAGCACATGTTTATCCTTCTTCAACGGAGACCTCTGTGAATCCTTCACAATCGGAACCGCACTAGCAGTAGCCAGTGAGAGGCACCTATGGCCGGAACCCCCACTAGACACCTACCCATACAAGGGGGAAAAGAGAGCTTGAGGTACCCCCTGATCTTCTATAATCAGAGTCAAATGAAGAGGGGAGCTTGGGAAGCTAGCGTGCACCGAGACAGGAGCCTGAAATGTGGGCGGAGCCGACACCTACACAGAGACCGATGGTTGAACATGATCCTCAATTGCATAGGGGAACTGAACCTCCTGAGCATCGCATGATGTTGAAGGACCACTTTGATGGTGACCTCCACCATGTTGCCATCTGGATCGCGAATTTCATTGACAGAAGTAGAAGGAATAATAACTTACAACCTCCTCAAAGATGATGTGTTGCCAAAATCCATCCTCACCACCCATACTCAGTTGTGTGTGTTTACAGTTATAAAGTAAATGTCCTCCAAGATTTAGGGAATTACACTTTTGGTGCTAGTCTCCAGCCCTTGGCCTATGGAAGGAAGGCTAGGGGTAGTCACGACATGGGCCCCGGGGGACGGGTCTTGACATATTTATTTCATTATTAACCAATACTCACATATAAGTAGAGGGATTATTTTTCATTCAATATGTGGAAATAAACCCATAATATTATTAGAGAATTTAAATCATAGTCACCAACATATATTTTTTGGTGTAAAATATGGGTATTGGAGATATATAATAGAGTTTTTTATAATTAAAATTGACGTTGATAAATATCCTATGACGATTGGGGAAAAGAATATTTTTGATAATGGTATTCTAAATTGTTATTGAAAAATTTGATTGAATATTAATCAATTTCCAATAAAAAAATAGTATATTATATTTATTGATATATAATATTGATAGGAAAATTTTCTCCTGTGAGACTTCTAATGAAATTTGGATGAAACATGAAATTAATAATTTGACAAAATCAATGGTCTGTTAAAGAAAAAATTTTAGGTTATATATATAATATCAAGAATATTATTTTATTTTTGTCGAATAATTTAAAAAATTAATTTGAGTATTTTGATAACTATAAATGGCTTATAATTTATTATAGAAAAAAATTATTTTTAATCAATACTTTAAAATTTAATATAATTTACTATGAATCTAATATTATTATATTTCTATATCTTTAGAAACATTAATTACTTGAAATTTTATATAGATGAGACAATGTTTCATTTTTTATAAATTCAATCTAAAATTAAATCACTGAAAACAAAAAATTAAGGATCAAGAGTAGAGGGTATAAATCTTGGGAATCAGTTATGGTATCAAAAAAGATAAAAAATAATTTTCATTTTAATATTATTTTTCTATGAATTAATGACATATTTTTTCCATTGTTTAATTTATATCTACTATTTTGGTAATTAAAATTAATTACCTTTCCACGATTCCCTTTTAATATAAAAAATTCAGTGAAATGTTTATATTCTCCAGAAGAAAATTCATGTATAGTAAAGATAATTGATTTCTAGATTGTATACATATAATATTGGAGGGTTATTTCCAGATTTATATTAATTTTTTATCACATAAATTTTCTTAATAAAAAAATTTATATTTTGTGTTATGAATTTCACAATGGGGAATATTTTTTAACCAATTTGAAAAATTAAATCATTTGGTCCTTATTTTGATAAGTCACAATATAATATATTTTACTGATGTTAACATCATTAATTTTTAAGTATGTATTTTCATAATTATTTCTTTTAAATAATTATGGTATTAATTAACTGTTTCTATGTTATAGTTTTTTTGAACACCTCTAATATTATCCTCACTATTATTATAAATGAAATAGCATATTATGGCATTAGAAAAAAATTCGAGTGATACTTCTTGACCCAATGATCATCGAATACTTAATAAAATTATGTTACAACTAAAATACTAAAATAAAGGACTAACGATTCATGTAAAAGATGTTTATGTGCCAATATTCAAGATATAATCATGAACACAAAGATATAGAACATCCATTTTTGTTTTTATTAATTGGATCTATTTTTAGGACTTATTATAAATCCATTTGGATTTTTTGATCAATTTAATTATGATCTCTTATGATCAAAGGTTTACAAGGCATAGAAATGTTGTTTTTCTAATATTATGTGACTAATGCAGATATAGGTAATGACCTTGTCAATTCAATATTTTATCAAAGAAAAATAGATGTATTAACTAATTCTTCAAATCATCTTATTCCAGACTATCCATTCTAGAACCTAGATTATTTACATATCAAGAAATGATCCTCCATAAAATTTTGATTAAAATAGAAATATTGAAGGAATATGTTTTGGAATATCCTTTAATTAATAATTATTTTGGGTTTTCATATTTTTATCTGGAACCACTTTTAGTTGTTGTTTTTGTATTACTAAATTTTTTGTTATATTTATTAATATTACATTTATTAATTTTTATAGATACATATTTCAATTTGTTTTAAATGGTGATTTATATTACATTACTCGAATTAGATTAAATAAATATCATAAAAAAATTAATTTTTTGAAAGGAGGAAAAATATATAAATTAATAAACATATTAATTCACACCCACGATATTTTAAAGGTTCTTTACAAGGAATGTTATATAATAACACATAAGTGGGAATAACTTTTTAGGAATCATGTCTCTTGCCTTCAAAAATATTATAAATGGAAATAGTTCCCATTTCCTTGGTATATAATGTGTAGGTTCAAATAGAATGTCAGGTATCTCATCGCATTTTATGGGAAAATATATAATTATACACAGTTTCTACATCCCATAGGAAAATAAAGTTGAATTTGTGCCCTAGAAATATTTTCCCCTTTCCTAGAAATTACATTAATGGGGAATATTGTCCTATTTCTATGGGAAATGACACATAAGAGATAAAAAATCCTTAGAAATTGTATATATCATATAATATTATCTAAAATAATTGGACATATTCTATTATAAGGTATGTGGTAATATCATTCAATACCCTATATGTTTTCAAAATAACATGAGAATAGTCCCTTTCTGTAGGAAACAATAACAAAATGGAAATGCCCTCCAATACCAAACACTGTATTAGAATGACATGACACCTAATTTTATACTATATCAAGGTCAACATCAATTTGGAATGAAATCTCATAGAATCATTCATATAATGGAATAATAAATAAATAATTCTATAAATCAGAAAGATATACTAATATGGATGGATTAAAAAATAAATACATAACAAAATGATTTTAGGTAGATTCTCACTCACCCACAACCCCTTTCCTTATTTTAAATCCATATACCACTCTACTCAAAACCATTACAATTAATGTTTTACAGATTACACATCTTATCCACTATATAATTGTAAATAATATTATATATTAACTCAAAATACCTAAGAAAGTTTTTTATATACAACAAATATCATTATTTAAGGAGGATTAAGGGAACTTATAATGGTAAGTTATACTATAATATTTAAGATAAACACATCTAGGTCTCTATAAACTATATTCTCAATCAATAATATTTAACTCATTATTATCCCTGACCATATAGATTTAAGAATACTTATTGAGGAAAACTAACGGAACTAATAACTCTTTGAAACTTTTTATGTAATAAAAATGTAATTTCTATTAATTTAATGTCATATACACACATTTTTCATGACCCACATAACAAATTTATCGAGAAAAATTATATGAACTATTAAAAAATCATGGGAACCATTTGTCTAATATTTGTAAGCGTATTCTAGAGAAATTTTGATATTTTAATAATCTTTCCATAGATGAAATTTAAAAATATAACTCAAATACATTAATTACATACATATATAAAAAAATGAAAAACTAATGAATGAGATATATAATAAAGTAATAATATAGGATGTACTTACCATTTAGTGATATTATAATAAATATATTATTTAGATCTAAGAATAAATCGATAAATTTTTCCAATTTTCATAGAAGAAGAATGAGAGGTATGGATGGGGATTCTTGTGGCTGTATTTGGAGAAATTGGGGGAATGCCGGTTTTATAAGTTTATAAAAAAATAAATATAAATAATATAAAATAAATATTTCCTATAATCCCATTGTGTACTTAGTGCTCTCCCCCCGAGTACTTGTTGATGTTTCCGGTAATCATTTTAGGGCCACTGCGTAGTAACTTGGCTATTAGGTTCTCCCCTATAATACCAATATAAATCGATTACCCAATCATCTATAGTGTGTACCAAGTGACACCTTTCCAAATAGGTATACATCTTATCTATGTCTAATTCCTAATAAATTGACACTCAACCTCCTTCAATTCCCCTAATATCCAAAAATGTTAATATATATATATTATAAAAAAATTAAAAAACATCCTCATAATATGTCATCCTTGACAATGGGGGAGGGGTATGTAGTAATGGTCACTAAGTAGATAATGCAATGGTTGGTGGTTGTCACCTGAGGATAATAACTTATAAATATTTATTGAATCTAGTTTATTATTTCATATTACACTCAATAAATGGGATTTTAAGGGGATAGGAAATATTAGTTCAACCTTTAATCGTAACATATTGAATACATATAATACAATTTGGATATTGATATATCCTTATTAATTTTGTGTGGGTACTCAATGGGTGATATAATATTTTTTTATATTCTATATGAGGACCACTCAGTCTTAGTTTATAGATACATATGTAAAATCTCTTAGCCTATTACTGTTTTTTTGTGTTTTTTAATATTGGATCTCTTTAAAAACATTTTTTAACAAAATTTTGTAATAATAAATTATTATTGAAATAACTAGAGTGGGTTCATTTTTATTTGGTTTCTACATCTCCCAATGTGTTATTTTGTTAAGGTGTTTCATTATTTTTTTCCTTGGATGTCCCAATATGGTTAAGAAAATATTTGAAGTATTATTTGGTTATTATTTCCCTAGTTATTATACTAGTAAAGTGTCTGGTTGAGAAAAAAATTAATTAGTAGTTCCAAATAATTAAATAAAAATGAACTAGTATATATATTGGATTCATTGGTTTTATATAAATATATATTGAAAATAAAAATGTCGAGTAATAATTCATTAGAGGGTTCTATAGTATAATTAAGTTAGAAATTAAAGGATAATTTTTCCAAAAATTCCATTAGGTTAAAAAATAAATAATGGTTTTATTTTTCATAATAAATTTATAATTAATTGAATTTATTTTTCTAGTATTCATTGTGGAAGAATAATAACGTTAGAAAATTAGTAATGGTTGTAATATGAATGGAATTATTTGATATTAGTATACCATTTAAATTTTTATTAGTGTTTATTATTATTATTTTTATCATATTCTATAGTGATATCAGATATCACCATTATAATATTATATTAAAAGATTTATAACATATTCCTAATGGTTCACAAAATAAATAATAATATACTTATACTATGTTATTATTATAAAAAATTATCTACTATGTGATGTAATATGATATTTGGGTAATCATAAATTATTCAAAGGGTGATTATGATATTTAAAATAAATTTTCTATAATTAATGGATATTTTAAGGATTATTTAGTCAAAGATTAGGAAATTGTGTCGAATTATCAACCACTCCATTATAAATTCTTCTACAAATACTTATTCTCATCGTATGAATATATAAATCGACTATGATGTGATGTAGAGTTGGAAATATTTCAAGATGAAAAATATTTATGTTCTACAAATATAGTAAATTATTTATGGGTGAGAATTAGTATAATTTCATTTCAAGAATAATCATTGGGATTTATAGTTGGAATATGTAATGACCCGAACCTAGAATCCCAAAGTAGGTGTCAGCTACGATTACAATGGAATCCTTACAAGGAATCAAATCTAAATGGAAAAGTGTTTTTAGTAGACTTGGTAAACCTAATATATACATGAGTATAGTATTTAAAATCAATACACTAATTAAAACATAATTGTTTTTCATTCAAGGATAACCTTATTCTATCTAGTGTATCTTTTCATAAAATAGTCAGCACAATTCCAAGAATCTTGGGGAAAGGAAATGTAATAATGGTGTGCTCAAATGGTTATTAAGGTCAAAATTAATTTGAATCCATAATGAATCTATGATAATATTCAATATATCTAAATAATAAATGGAAACACATTCTACGAAATATATAAAAATAAAAGAAGTGCGTAAACAATATGGAATGGTAAATAACTGGAAACACATTTAATTCAAATTACTAGATAAGGAAACATTAATATGGAAAGGTAAAAAACAAAAAAAGATTCCATTTAATTATTGAACTGATAATAAAATGCCTCCATTGATATATCAATGAAAAATATTATGGATAAATAATATAGGAATCAAATTGAATGAAATTATTAATTATTGTAAGTCATGTATCTGGCACATCAATACATATACAATCTAGTCCTTACATAAGGCAATTTAGAGCTATAGGAAGAACCCCATTTAATTTATCCATCTTATTTGTATTGTGAGAACCTGTCGATGCATCCAAGGGATATATAAGTGTAGGTCTACTCATGTCACTACCAGTCTAAGGAATTCCTCATATCTAATAATTAAAATATATAATATGCCTCATAAAATACCCTTATTGCATAAATAATGAATATTTATCAATATTTCTTAGATAGTCAAATAACTATCAAAGTGTACACCATATGTAGAAATGAAATATTGTTTAGGAAATAAACATATCTGTGATAAATGATATTTATAGTTTATGGAAATTAAATTTTATATAATCATAGAAAATTTTATATTTCAAGGGGATGGACAAAGGAATCAAGTATGGCATCATGAATACTATCCTTAACCAAATCAATAATATACCATCTGGAGGAAGTATGGTTATGTTAACAATACAAAATATCCCAATAAGAGTAAATACCAAGGGTTATTGTTGTTAATGCACGTAAATTCTATTAAAATATTATTTAAAAACATTATTGAGGAATATATACTTCGTTTTTGAAAAAAAATTCTCTTTAAATAACTTTTGAGAAGATTTTTTAGAAGTAACCCTTTAAATATGCAATGGATTATTCAAAACAATAATTTAAGGTTAATCTGTACATGTTGTAAAAGGTTAAAATAACAATCCTTTTTCATAGTAAAAAGTTTTGAAAATTTCCTTGTTAAAAAAGGGATAATAATATTTCTTTAAAAAATGGTAAAACAAAAAAGGGTAAAAATTTATTTAATAAATCACTTTGGAATGTTTAATGAAAAATTTTAATCCATTCTTGAAAACTGGGTTTTTAATAAAACGAGTTCTTCAAATAAATGGATAATTTAGTATGGATTAATTGAAAACATTACCCAATATTTATTGTACCTAAGAGTATAAAATGGTAGTATAATTTAATAAAGTTCACGAGTAACTAGAGGAGAATAAATTGAAAGGGTAAATTAGATAATGATCAAATATTTTCCTCTGATGGAAGTTCAGTTTCAAAAAATACAAATAAAATGATATTTTAAAGTAAACCATTAAAAATACCATAATGTTGAAGTAATAATCATTCAAGAGTAGATTATGTGTATCAGCTATAAATCCACATAAGAAAAGTGTAAATTCATAAATAGATTGTACAAATTATTTATACACATAATCAATGAATATTATTGACAACAAGGAGTAGTATAACACAATGACAAGGAATATAGTTTTGAAATTCTTAACCACTTGGTAACATTTAACTAAAATCCACATAAAAGAAATAATTCAAATTGATACATAGAATACAAAGATGATTTAATGAATCATGATATTACAAGTCAATATGGCATAATGTACTCTATATATAATAAATTTGGTGAACAATATTAAATTTATTATTTCAAGAAAATGTAAAAAATCACAAAAGGATGTGAGATTTAAAATATAATCTTTAAGAACATTTTTTAGTAAATAATATTTAATGATTCCAAAGTATCACAAACCACTTTGAAATATTTGAATCATAACACTTGTGTATAAATGGCATAAAATAAAACTCATAATATCTTGAGAATAATAATCATCATGATCTAAAATTTGAAAAGTCATTATTTACACCTAATATAGGTTAATTGGTTTGTAACAGAAAAATAAGTCTCAATGGATTGTAAATTGAGATGAAATCCCTTACCTTGCATTTCCTTTTTGGTGAACGACTATCAAATACAAGTATAATTGTTTAAAACATGTTACTAACTAATAAAAATATCATTTTCATATTTATAATATCATATTGTTGACATCGAAAAACGCATCCCCAAAAATCTTCGAATACTTCCATACATGATCCACAATCGTAGCCCAATTTTCAATCATCAATTTGGTAGGACATAGAGCCCGAACAGAGTTACAGATTAAGAGTTATGCAAATTTGAAGTTGGGCTGGTAAACTGGTTCACGAAGCCCATTCACGAAGCCCCCTCCACGATCGCGGAGCACCTCCACAAAGCAATGAGGCGGTAATGCTCCGCAAAACCCTCTAACGTTCATGAACCCGCCACGAAGAATTGAGGTGGTAATGCTCCACGAAGCCCTATGAAGTTCGTGACTCATCATCAAGCAAGGAGATGGGATGATCCACAAACCCCTTTGACATTCGCGCACCCGCCGCGAAGTAAGGAGGCGGGATGCCCCATGATTTGCTTTGACGTTCGCGAACCGCTGCAGGGAAAGCTCTATCTTCACACCGAGAGAACTTTTCTTTGTGGCTCCCCTTGCCTATAAATACCCAACTCACCCCCATTCGCCAAATGGCCACCCAGCCGTTTATGCGACTGATCTCCCGGTTCGCGGAGCTCCACTTTCGTTCATGAAGCGGCTCTGCGAGCAGCTTCCTTCACGATGTTGCTCCGTGAGTGGATGCTCCGTGAGTCCATGCCTCACGAGTCCAATATCCATGAGTCCATTCTCCGTGAGACCCCATTTTCCCTGACCCCCTTCACTCCGTAAAGCTACTTCGTGAAGACCTATCCATTGTGAGGTTCCTATCTTCGCGCCCACCAGTTCATACCGAGGGCACGATGCCCCCGCACCCCTGGTCGGGGGTAGTGTCGGTCCTTTCGATACCCTCAATGACCCCCCGTGAAAAATGGAGAGTCGTATCGTGAACTTTTTGGGCTAGGACATTGGGATTTACCATTGCGCCATTATGTGCACCCACTTTCCACCAATGGGATAACATGATTTGAGAAACTCCTCCGCACACCAGGAAACACCTTGAGTCGACATATTCATCATGGACTATTTCCCATGTCGTGAGTTGAAATTATCCTCATCAATTCCCTAAGTAAATTGAAACAAACCATTCCTCAAGCAACTCATCCCAACCCTATCACTTGGCTACTATGCTAGGTTGAACCAGAAAGGTCCGCCTTTTCGTAAGACACAACACCATCCATTGCTAGGTGCATTATGTCTAACAATCCTATCTACACGACTATAAACTGTAGTACTCCATATATTCCAAACATAGGATGCCTCTTACTCAATATAAGAGATGCCTTATGCTCCAAGCATGAGATATCAATAGTCATATCTACAAGAATCTAAACTATAATAACCCCTATTTTCCAAACATAGGATTCCTCTTGCTCCAAAAAAGATATGCTTTATGCTCCAAGTATGATATTCCAATAGTCATATCTACATGAATATAAAATTTAGAATTCCTAATTCTCCAAATATAGGGTGCCTCTTGATCAAAACAAGATATGCCTTGTGCACCAAACATAAGCTGCCTAATGACATGATTATAGTGGCTTAATTTCAAGAGCGTTGGAATCTGTTCAATCATTCCATCATTCTACCTCACACATTTCATTTCCTTAATTAGGATCCTCATCCACTTCCATGTTTGAAGGGACCTGCTAATGGCCTGGTCCTATGACACATCGACTCACCTACCATCTTGGGCCAATGCCCCGAAAGACTTTGGACAACACTTTGAGTCAGGTCCTATGTATAGAACATGGTCAATAGTTGACCCTCATTTGATTGTCCCCATTTAAGGCTAACTTGATATGGATACTGTGTTTCAAACATGATCAGTAGTTAGCCTCCATCGTCATGCCACCCTCACCACATTCCGAATGTTGTGCATGTGATTCACACTTTTCATCTCCATTTGTTCTGACTAATTCCAACAACCCTTGGAATTATACATCTTATGCACCAGCGCATAGGTGAAGGCCTCAATCCACCAGTGGGTTTGGATGCCATCATGGCAAGACATTAGGAAGACATTACGGGCAACTTCCTTGTGTAATCCCTATACACAGCTATCTCTCCCTAGCGGCACCTGGGTCGCTTCCTCACGTAAGCCCCATCCAACATTGTCACTACATATCGGCACCAGATTAGCTTCCTTGCGTAAGCCCCATACACAGTTGCCGCTCATTAGCGACACCCTGTAAACTTCCTCATGTAAGCCCCATCCATCAATGCGGCTCCATAGCGGCACTCGGGCAGCTTCCATACATAATCCCCATACAGAGTTTTCTCTCAATAGCGGCACCCGGGAAGATTATTTTCATAAACCCCATCCACAATTGATGCTTCATAGCGGCACACATGCATCTTCTTTGCATAAGCCTCATACACAGTTGTCGCTCCATAGCGGCACTCGAGCAACATCCTTGTGTAAGCCATGTCCACCATTGTCACTTTATAGAGGCATTCAGACCTCCATCCTAGAGTAAGTCCCAATATTTCTCTCCCAGGGATGTGATCATGTGTATTCCCCACACCATTTCCCATAGACGCACCTTTTGCGACATAATAGCCAGGTCTCTGCTATCTCTTGTTTCTCACACCGAACATGAATCACGTGGGCTTAGAGTGAGCACTGACCATGAAAAACACCTTGGGAAGCCCAGAGTTTAAGCCCGACAATGATTATGAACTACGTGTACTTTGATCTCTACCAAGGTAAGGTACGTAGGAAGCCTCCATGAGGTTCATGCCCAACACCGATTGGTTCTGAGCATTCAGTTCCATGCCCCACCTGAACTATGTGGTCTTTGATCATTGCAAAGGCAGGGTACGCAGGAACCCTCCAAGAGGTTCAAGCCCACCACAAACCTGGACCCTAGGTCCTCATTCACATCAGTTCACCGAAGCCATCTGAACTACATGGTCTTTGATCCTCTCCAAGGTGGTGTATGTTGGAAGCCTCCTTGAGGTTCAAGAACACCACCCATTGGTCCTTCCAACCATCTTCACGTTAGTTCACACTACTGGAAAACTAACCTATACCAATGGTTTGGAACTATTGGTATAGGCCTCTAAACCGTTGGTATAGCCTACACCAACGGTTTGAAGAAACGTTGCCAAGTAAGTCGTTGGGATAGGTCCATACCAACGGTTTTCCCAAAACCATCGGTATAGACCTATACCAACAGTTTTGGAAACCATTGGTATAAGTAATATGAAAATATATATCAATGGTTATGGAACAGTTGGTATATGTATTTCAAAAAAAATATTCGTTGGGATTTGATCCCAGGACCCCTAGTTTATCATTGAACGACTTAAACACTATCCTAACATTACTTTTGTGAACATAATTACAAAAATATATATATATGTATTCTCATAATTATTTTAAATTTTGATTTATATAATGATCTCGGTAAGAAGAACTGATAAAAAATCAAAGGATCTATTCCAACGGTTGTCAAAACCGTTGGTATAAACCTATACCAACGGTTTTGACAACCGTTGGAATAGGTTTTGAGCCTAGTTTTTTATTCTGGGTGAAGGTTGATCTATGGGGGACCTTTCCAAATGGTTTGGAAAAACCGTTGGGATAGGTATACCCTTTCGCAATAGTTTGGGGACTTTTCCCAACAGTTTGGCCAAACCGTTCGGAAAGCTATATCCTTTCCCAACAGTTTGGCCAAACCATTGTGAAAAATGGCCTCAAAGTGGTCTTTCCCAATGGTTTTTCCAAACTGTTGGGAAAGGGAACCTATACCAATGGTTTTTACAACCCGTTTGTATAAAATCATTGGGAAAAGTCATATTTCTAGTAGTGTCAACCACACCTTGGGAAGCCTAGATTGTAAGCCCCAAAAAAATTCTGAACAACGAGGACTTTGACCCTTGCCAAGGTAGGGTACGTAGGAAGCCTCCATGAGGTTCAAGACAACCACCCATCAGACCCCAATTCCTCATTCAATTCAGGTCTCCGACACCATCCGAACTACGAGGTCTTTGATCCTGACCAAGGTGAGGTACAAAGGAAGCCTCCCCGAAGCTCAATCCCGTCACCCATTAGTCACTCCAACCCCCTTCATGTAAGCACCCATTCCATCTGAACTACATGGACTTTGATTCCCTACCACGGGGATACGTTGGAAGCCTCCCTGAAGTTCAAGCCCATCACACTTGTCTAATACTGATCACTCCCTTGAGCCTATGTGTTTCGGGAATGTCATGACCCATCATGGAGGTTCTGTTTCCTCCAGATTTCATCCATGCATCTGTTCTCATGGGCCACCTCCTCACTCACCCCATCATCTCACTGAACTATGAGGACATTGATTTCCTACCACGGGGATACATAGGAAGTCTCTTTGAGGCTCAAGACCAACATTATTGTCACCTTCATGATTGTCCCATTTCATTCCCCCTCCACTCAATTCAACTCTCCATCATCCATCCTGATTCTCACCCGGGCCACCACATCCCATTGGGATCATGCCATCCACCTCTTTGCTGCTCCGAGCAGTACTTGGGCTGCAATTCACATGTAATTCCTAGAATGTCTCCGAGTCATTGTCCTTTGTGTACACCCTGATTCCTCACCCCTTCAAACTATGTGGGTTTTGATCCCTATCATCTACACAGGGTACGTAGAAAACCTCCATGAGGTCTAATCCCAACCAATGGTAAGCATTGGTGTTTCCCCATTCTGGGGGGCACACTCCCTGATCTGCCCTTATTGGTGTCCAGATCAGCTTTCACGGTGTGACATCTCCCCTCTCTAGTACACACCACCTATGATCCGTCTCTATGGGATGTTCTGATCACCCTAATTTCATCTCCACAAGATATTAAACTTTCATCCTATCTCTTGTTAAACAAGAGACGCCTAAGTAAACCCTAGGAATACCCACCTTTAGTGTCACTGTCTCTACAAGATGTTAAACTCATGGAATACCCCATGTTAAATGTGGGAAGCTGAGGAAAACCTCAGAGACATGCCTCTGGCATAAGATACCCAACAGCTGACATGGGATTCCTTAGGTTTTACAATCTTGAGATATAACACCCCAAGATTTCATAGTGTGTTATTTCTTCAAAATAATTCAATAACTTGCACTACACGCAACACCGAGTTCAATCACACCATGACTTACAAAAAAAAGCCATTAAAAAGAGGTTATGAATAGTATTATCTAAATTTTAAACTTTATATAATCCTTATAATTTTAGAATCCATATTATGAGTTTCTTAGATATAATGCAAGAACAAATTCATTTTCAGTATTGCACTTTTATCAACTTTTAATAGTGAAACCTTTTTAAATACAATATTTTAAACTTTTTGAATAAATGGGGACATCAAAAAAAATTTAAAATGAAACATCCCAAGCTTCCACGGTACGCTTTCCTTTGAATAATACAATAGCGTGTGTTGTACGCAACTTCGAGTTCAAACACACCACAACCAATCAAACTAGCCGTTATGAATAGTAATACCTACTTTTTGAAATTATATATATTTTATATTTTATAATGGACTTCATTTTTGGATTCGGGATATCAAAATTAGCCTAAGTTGAAATTTTGGTACATTTCGGATAACTTTCATATTTTGATGAATAGTGAAAATTACTAAATTTTAATTAAAAACAACTTTTTTAATCAAAATAATTAATAGTGATAAATTATGAATTTGAGTGGTTTTAAAGTATATTTAGAATATATTTTTACAATTTAATATAATTTTGGTCATTGTACATAATTTTACAATTAAACCGAACATAAACAAGTGTCAATCTTTTGGTAGTTATTATCTCTTAAAAACACGCTTTTTGTTTTGACAGCAGGAATTAATTTTAAATTAATTTCTGCCACTTCTGTGTTTTGAATTTAGGAAAATGGATTCCATATTTGGAATCAGGATGTTCAAATTGTGTAAATAGGCAACTTTTATTTTTAGACATTTTGAATAATTACTGCGGTAAATATTTTATTTACCATGGTTAAGGGTAAATCCGGTAAGTAAGGGTTAAAAAATAATATTATAATAATACTAAATTACCCTAAAACGTGTCTTAACCCTATTGGTTGATACATGGTCGACCATGGGAATCTTTGGGTCTATTTTGGGACCCCATGGATCCACTTGTAAGTGATAATGACACTTTATTTTAATTAAGTCAAAATGAATACAAAAATGACACAAGCATATATCTTTTAGCAAAACAATTGTTACATAGGGTTATATAAGTTGGATTTTAGATTATAAATATTCATTAGAAATATAAAAATATTTCCTACATAATTATAGTTTATTTATAATTTTTAGACATTAAATAATTTATTTTATTTATGACACAATGATGATGGAGTAATTACTATAATAGTGAAAAATTAAAATAATTGATATTATAAATACCCAAATAAATATAATATGAAACTTTTAATGAATTAAACTAATTTTCTAGGATAATATGATATATTAGTATTGATTTAATTGACTTTGTTCTAAGTAATCAATCTGTTATGAGTTTCACAAAAATCAACTATTGAATAGTGTCAAAATTGACATAAAAGAGTTCTTAAAACAAATATTATATTATTAATTGATATTAAATTCCTAAAAATCTAAGGATCGGCCAAGAGACTTATATCAGGATAGTTTCATCATTAATGGACCACTTGGGGGTCTCTTGGATGTATATAGTAATTTTATTAACCATATTATATAAAAATACAAAGAGACATTGTAAAAGTGAAACTAATTAACTTAGAGTTAATACTTAAGGATAAGGTTAATATAAGTACCCAAACCTGTCTAAATTCTATTGGTTGAGTGGTTTTCGACCTATCCCCACCTTAGCCTTTGAATAGTCAACTTTGGAGCCATTGGAAACCGAATATGAATTTTTTATAAATTAATATTTCTAGCTTTTCCAAAGGTGCCCCTCACCCCTCTTATAAAAGGGCACTCCTCCTTCTCATTTCTTCACACCTTTAAAGCCTTTTGGTTCGTCCAAACTCTGCCCAAATACTCTCCCAACATCCCTCACTACAACATAGAGGCCTTAGTGTGATCAGAAAGCCAACCTAAGGAGCTCTTTTGATCAAATCAAAAGGAAGAACTCGAAGAAGAGGTAATGATTTCACCACCCTTTTCTAAGTTCCTTTCTTCTTCCACTTCCTCTTTCTTTGTTCTTACCATTCTAAAATAATAACTCCAGTATCTTACATATACTGTGATGTTATTATAAATATGGTACAACCATATTCAGTATTCTATCCACCCTTTGAATAACATGTCACCATACGTGCGTACGTACGGCTTACCGTCTCCACGTCGTGGTGTAATTGTTATTCAATATATTATTATTTGGATGGGTATAATAATGATGTGTAACTCATGTAAATAATAAATATAACATGTTAATGATTCTTTATATATGATATACCATCCATTTATATATTATTTTAATATCAAAAGAATGATATTGTCGCTCGTGCGTACGTAAGGACTACCGTCTCCACGAACGCGATAAGATTCATCTCCATCGTATCCATTCAAGTATAATTATCATTTGATGATTTAAAAATGATATTTAAGGACTTGATATCATTCTGGATATGTATAATATACAACCTATCCATTACAAACATGTCTTACGTAACAAAACATATAAAAGAAAATGAGTAAGTTAACACCCGAAACGACGATAATTCTAATATATTATTAACAAAGCAATTTTAAAAGATCATATATGATATAATATTAATGTATATGATTATTGAATAATTTAATAACAATTATTTCACCATTATACAGGAGGTTAACCTACCCCATCCAAGTAAAAGTGCAAGGTAAGGGTTTATTTCGCAATCTCTTCATTATTCGAGGTTGTTTATACGTAATAATCTACTGGGATTTCTTTATCATCCACATCCTTGTTACATCGAAATGTATTTCAAAACATTTTTACTATTTACAAAGAATATGGGTTATATTCATTTATACCCTTATGTGTTTTTAAATGAATATTTCCATCGTTTTCCAAACAAGGCACTTTTTACCTTTTGACAAATTTAAGGTAAGAATGTTTTTTTAAAACTTATACGGCAGGTGTAGCTATTTACCGCCGTTATAAAATCGTCAAAGCTTCCCTTACAATCTTACAAGCATATTTTCAAAGTAAATGTTTTATTTTATAATTACGTGACTTTTAAATGATTTCAAAATGAATAATTTAAGAATTTCAGAAAGGTACTCTTTATCAAAATCAGAATTTTAAATGTTTTAAAGATTTATCTTTATAAATCTTTTTAATTAATGTCTTCAAAATGGTTTTTAAGGATTTATTTATATGGACATGAATGTTTTTAAAAATGTTAATTCCTTTCAAAAGTTTCAAAGTGGTATGGGACACTTTGATTGAAAAATCACTTTTTAATTACTTCCTTTATAAATGTGTGACTTTTAAATGATTTCAAAAAAGGAGATATTTCTCTCAAATAGTTTTGATTTCATCTATGTCAACATCCTTTGATGGATTTTAAGCTTATTTGAAGATGATTTATTATGATACAAAACTTCTATATTGTATTGAAGGTTTTGTGATATGTTTGACTGTGGATGTGCTATTTTTATACCATTCATAGTTTATGGTGAAAGTATTGACATTTCGTATGCTAGTTTTAATACGAATGTTTATGTTATGTTTAAACCTTTTCATATGGGAATGCATTGGACTTAATATGTGACGGGTGGAGCCCGCTATAGCTCCTCGATGCATCGGTAGGTCTCATGAGACAAACTAGTGTCTTGGCACAAGGCCTTGACAAAATCTTATTTGTAGTCCTGGCACGAGGCCTTGACTATGTGGTTATGATAGTCTGGCATTATGCATTCCAACATTATGAAAGTGGTTATTGATTTTTGCATGTGATTATTCGATTAGTAGAATATCCATGTGAATAAGTAAATGGCATTATTTCATTTAATTTATGCCATACCATGTAGAAAGTTTATGTTTGAAAGGATTTTGTTTTAGTTATACATTGCCTTAAATGTTTATTCTTATTTATGAAAGTTTCCACTATATTGTTAACCTTAATGGGCATTTGATCTCACCCCTTTTCTATGTTTTATTTTTCCCAGGATGTGAAGAAGTAAGTTATGAATGACCTGCAGGGATTTTATGAGGGGATTATAGTGTGGACTGTGGAAACATTAAGTTGTTGTAGTAGTTTTTCATTTTATGATATAATGTAAAACTTATGAATATATCTAGTATTTCCAAGTCTACTAAACCAATCGGTCTTTCGAGATTTTATCTTTCCTGTGATCATTACAATGTTATGTAATAATGCACCGACTCTGGGTAACTAGGGTCGGGGCGTTACAGTTGGTATCAGAGAAAGTTTAGTACAAACCTTGGAAGCTAGATTTAGATAAACTCTGATTAGAGCACGTAGACCTAAGATGAACTTTGAGGATTAGTATAGAAGAACTTCCTAGAATTTTGGTATTGTAGAGATTTTGTGAGTTTTCCGAGCAATACATCCCTTTCTGGATACGAGCAGGTAGAGGCGTCTCTGGCACAAATGTACCTAGGGGTAAAACCCGAAAACACCGCTTTGAGCTAGACTCGAACGGGAACTGGTGCACGACAACGGGCCTTGCTGCACTCTTGGTTATGACACTCCCGGGGGATATGCTTAGGATAACTCTCATTTTCTTTACAAATCATTTTGAAGGGATTATGAGTATATACTTCCTCAAAGAAAACATTCTTATGATTATGGATTATATCCATAAATAGTTCAATTTATGTTAAGTGTTTTATAAGTATGGGATTATGTATTTTGATTCATAAACTGATCTAGTTTATGCCATTGTTTAGAAATGGCGCCCAATAGAAGGAATGAGAACTCCAGAAATGCACATGATCCAAAGAGAAGGAAGGATCATATCTTTCATGGTCTTAACCTAGAATTTATAAGAGAAATAGTCTCCCATGTATTATCATCATATGAAGAAATAATATCATGTGTTGATAAGATAAGTAAAGAGTTTACTGAGTCCCATGGCTTTGAAAGGAAGCAAGAGAAGAAAAGGATGGAAGAGAGAAAGATGGATAAAGGTAAGAGGGAAAAGAAGAACTTTCCCATATGTGGTAACTGTGGAAAGAAACACCCTAGAACTTGCCTGAAAGGAATGGGAGTTTGTTTTAAGTGTGGAGGAAAAGGGCACAAAGTACGTGACTGCAAGGGTAAGAAAATGGTTTCAAATGTGCAATGCTTCATTTGCAAGGAGTTTGGACACTACGCGAACCTATGTCCCAGTCATCAGACTATGCCGCAAATGATGCTATTGGATAATAATCAAGTTATGATACTACCACAGATGAAGAGGAATGATTGGAGTTCTTATGTTGATTATGTCAATTGAGTGTTGTATCAACAATGTACTTGTTATAATAATTATGGAGTATATAAGGATTGTACTGCAGTACTATTTCATTAAGGACTTGAGAATGTGTGGAACAAAGAAAAGTGACTCAATAGCAGGATAAATTTTTGGAAAATATATGGTTGAGAGAATGATAAATCATAATATAGTTCTGATACTAAGGTAGTGATTTTGGAATAATACATGATTGATTTGGATAAATTATATTGGATATTCTTGACTACCTTGGAACTGATTAATGATTTGTATATTCCATCATTTTTGGGGTTCAATTTTTTTTTGGATTAATGAAGTATATCTAGCATTCTATATGGAATAAGGGAGCATGAATGTAATCAATAAGGAATATGGTAATACATGATGAAGGTATTCATATGCTATTACGGGGTAAAAAGGATCTATATTATGTTTACCTTCCTTATAAATGTTGGACTGTGAGTTTGGACAGAAGTATTTTGGATAGTTCTAGTTTGGATTATTTTGGATTACCATAAAAGGACAACCCGGAGGTCGGGCGGCAACCCGTCGCGTCCGGTAAGGCTGGGAGACTTGAACCCGCAACCGAAGGGCGACAAGGGTGTATCGCCTACCACTGGCCCACGAGATGTCCTGGATTAAATAATGTAGTTTTTATTAAAAGATCTTGTAGATGAATTATAAATTCGTTTATTTTGGAACCCTATACGAATAGTGTAAATAGAATTTTTTTTACATTCTATTATCTTTTAGAGTGAAAGATGAGTTTGTGGTAGAAATTTATTAATGGATAAAACACTAATTATAAAGTAAGTATATCTCCTTATGATCTTAGCCAATCTCATAAATAAATTCCTCAACATTAAGAAAAGAAACTTAGAACAAAAATGTTTTCCTAGATGATACCTTAAATCATCACTAAATTATGGCTTTGGGATTGTTGGCCTTTTCATAGCCATGTTCTCTACCACTCTCCATCAGATAATTGATGGTTAGAGTTTTCTTCCATATCCATATTTTCCTACATGGAACCCTAGTATGTGTTATTTTCGGTAATCTTCATACTTTCGGCTCTTTATTTTAAATAGAGGCCTCATTAATTCATTTTTCGATGTCGGATTTCAACTAAGATATTTTGAAACGTCAAAAATGTGTTATCCTAATACCCTATGGTATTTCAAATCATCATAGATTGATGAATTTAAGGACCTAAATTTTATACTTGTTTGTGATTTATGACCTCAATCACTACCTATAAATATTTACATTTTTCCTCCAATTATATGTCTCTAATTGCCACCAATGTTCTCCTAATCGAGATCATAATTTGGTGGTGACCCTTTCATTTCACTTTTCCTCATATTAAGGCTAAATTTTAGTAACCCAATTTCCAATGTGGGTTTTCCCACAAATATATTTTCTATTTTCAACCTTTTATTTTCGAAGAACAATTTCAAATTGCGAGGACGCAATTTATTGAAGGAGGGGAGAATGTAACACCCCAAGATTTCATAGTGTGTTATTTCTTCAAAATAATTCAATAACTTGCACTACACCCAACACCGAGTTCAATCACACCATGACTTACAAAAAAAAGCCATTCAAAAGAGGTTATGAATAGTATTATCTAAATTTTAAACTTTATATAATCCTTATAATTTTAGAATCCATATTATGAGTTTCTTAGATATAATGCAAGAACAAATTCATTTTCAGTATTGCACTTTTATCAAATTTTAATAGTGAAACCTTTTTAAATACAATATTTTAAACTTTTTGAATAAATGGGGACATCAAAAAAATTTAAAATGAAACATCCCAAGCTTCCACAGTACGCTTTCCTTTGAATAATACAATAGCGTGTGTTGCACGCAACTTCGAGTTCAAACACACCACAACCAATCAAACTGGCCGTTATGAATAGTAATACCTAATTTTTGAAATTATATATATTTTATATTTTAGAATGGACTTCATTTTTGGATTCGGGATATCAAATTTAGCCTAAGTTGAAATGTTGGTACATTTCGGATAACTTTCATATTTTGATGAATAGTGAAAATTACTAAATTTTAATTAAAAACAACTTTTTTAATCAAAATAATTAATAGTGATAAATTATGAATTTTAGTGGTTTTAAAGTATATTTAGAATATAATTTTACAATTTAATATAATGTTGGTCATTGTACATAATTTTACAATTAAACCGAACATAAACAAGTGTCAATCTTTTGATAGTTATTATCTCTTAAAAACACGCTTTTTGTTTTGACAGCGGGAATTAATTTTAAATTAATTTCTGCCACTTCTGTGTTTTGAATTTAGGAAAATGGATTCCATATTTGGAATCAGGATGTTCAAATTGTGTAAATAGGCAACTTTTATTTTTAGACATTTTGAATAATTACTGCGGTAAATATTTTATTTACCATGGTTAAGGGTAAATCCGGTAAGTAAGGGTTAAAAAATAATATTATAATAATACTAAATTACCCTAAAACGTGTCTTAACCCTATTGGTTGATACATGGTCGACCATGAGAATCTTTGGGTCTATTTTGGGACCCCATGGATCCACATGTAAGTGATAATGACACTTTATTTTAATTAAGTCAAAATGAATACAAAAATGACACAAGCATATATCTTTTAGAAAAACAATTGTTACATAGGGTTATATAAGTTGGATTTTAAATTATAAATATTCATTAGAAAGCTAAAAATATTTCCTACATAATTATAGTTTATTTATAATTTTTAGACATTAAATAATTTATTTTAGGTATGACACAATGATGATGCAGTAATTACTATAATAGTGAAAAATTAAAATAATTGATATTATAAGTACCCAAATAAATATAATATGAAACTTTTAATGAATTAAACTAATTTTCTAGGATAATATGATATATTAGGATTGATTTAATTGACTTTTTTCGAAGTAATAAATCTGTTATGAGTTTCACAAAAATCAACTATTGAATAGTGTCAAAATTGACATAAAAGAGTTCATAAAACAAATATTATATAATTAATTGATATTAAATTCCTAAAAATCTAAGTTTCGGCCAAGAGACTTATATAAGGATAGGTTCATCATTAATGGACCACTTGGGGGGTCTCTTGGATGTATATAGTATGTTTATTAACCATATTATATAAAAATACAAAGAGACATTGTAAAAGTGAAACTAATTAACTTAGAGTTAATACTTAAAGATAAGGTTAATATAAGCACCCAAACCTGTCTAAATTCTATTGGTTGAGTGGTTTTCGACCTATCCCCACCTTATCCTTTGAATAGTCAACTTTTGAGCCATTGGAAACCGAATATGAATTTTTTATAAATTAATATTTCTAGCTTTTCCAAAGGTGCCCCTCACCTCTCTTATAAAAGGGCACTCCTCCTTCTCATTTCTTCACACCTTCAAAGCCTTTTGGTTCGGCCAAACTCTGCCCAAATACTCTCCCAATATCCCTCACTACAACATAGAGGCCTTAGTTGGATCATAAAGCCAACCTAAGGAGCCCTTTTGATCAAATCAAAAGGAAGAACCCGAAGAAGAGGTAATGATTTTACCACCCTTTTCTAAGTTCCTTTCTTCTTCCACTTCCTCTTTCTTTGTTCTTACCATTCTAAAATAATAACTCCAGTATCTTACATATACTGTGATGTTATTATAAATATGGTACAACCATATTCAGTATTCTATCCACCCTTTGAATAACATGTCATTATACGTGCGTACGTACGGCTTACCGTCTCCACGTCGTGGTGTAATTGTTATTCAATATATTATTATTTGGATGGGTATAATAATGATGTGTAACTAATGTAAATAATAAATATAACATGTTAATGATTCTGTATATATGATATACCATCCATTTATATATTATTTTAATATCAAAAGAATGATATTGTCGCTCGTGCGTACGTACGGACTACAGTCTCCACGAACGCGATAAGATTCATCTCCATCGTATCCATTCAAGTATAATTATCATTTGATGATTTAAAAATGATTTTTAAGGACTTGATATCATTCTGTATATGTATAATATACAACCTATCCATTACAAACATGTCTTACGTAACAAAACATATAAAATAAAACAAGTAAGTTAACACCCGAAACGATGATAATTCTAAGATATTATTAACAAAGCAATTTTAAAAGATCATATATGATATAATATTAATGTATATTATTATTGAATAATTTAATAACAATTATTCACCATTATACATGAGGTTAACCTACCCCATCCATGAAAAAGTGCAAGGTAAGGGTTTATTTCACAATCTCTTCATTATTCGAGGTTGTTTATACGTAATAATCTACTGGGATTTCATTATCATCCACATCCATGTTACTTCGAAATGTATTTCAAAACATTTTTACTATTTACAAAGAATATGGGTTATAGTCATTTATACCCTTATGTGTTTTTAATGGAATATTTCCATCGTTTTCCAAACAAGGCACTTTTTACCTTTTGACAAATTTAAGGTAAGAATGTTTTTTTTAAACTTATACGGCAGGTGTTGCTATTTACCGCCGTTATAAAATCGTCAAAGCTTCCCTTACAATCTTAAAAGGACATTTTCAAAGTAAATGTTTTATTTTATAATTACGTGACTTTTAAATGATTTCAAAATGAATAATTTAAGAATTTCAGAAAGGTACTCTTTATCAAAATCAGAATTAAAAATGTTTTAAAGATTTATCTTTATAAATCTTTTTAATTAATGTATTCAAAATGGTTTTTAAGGATTTATTTATATGGACATGAATGTTTTTGAAAATTTTAATTCCTTTCAAAAGTTTCAAAGTGGTATGGGACACTTTGATTCAAAAATCTCTTTTTAATTACTTCCTTTATAAATGTGTGACTTTTAAATGATTTCAAAAAAGGAGTTATTTCTCTCAAATAGTTTTGATTTCATCTATGTCAACATCCGTTGATGGATTTTAAGCTTATTTGAAGATGATTTATTATGATACAAAACTTCTATATTGTATTGAAGGTTTTGTGATATGTTTGATTGTGGATGTGCTATTTTTATACCATTCATAGTTTATGGTGAAAGTATTGACATTTCGTATGCTAGTTTTAATACGAATGTTTATGTTATCTTTAAACCTTTTCATATGGGAATGCATTGGACTTAATATGTGACGGGTGGAGCCTGCTATAGCTCCTCGATGCATCGGTAGGTCTCATGAGACAAACTAGTGTCTTGGCACAAGGCCTTGACAAAATCTTATTTGTAGTTTTGGCACGAGACCTTGACTATGTGGTTATGATAGTCTGGCATTATGCATTCCAACATTATGAAAGTGGTTATTGATTTTTGCATGTGATTATTCGATTAGTAGAATATCCATGTGAATAAGTAAATGGCATTATTTCATTTAATTTATGCCATACCATGTAGAAAGTTCATGTTTGAAAGGCTTTTGTTTTAGTTATACATTGCCTTAAATGTTTATTCTTATTTATGAAAGTTTCCACTATATTGTTAACCTTACTGGGCATTTGAGGTCACCCCTTTTCAATGTTTTATTTTTTCCCGGATGTGAAGAAGTAAGTTATGAATGACCTGTAGGGATTTTATGAGGGGATAATAGTGTGGACTGTGGAAACATTAAGTTGTTGTAGTAGTTTTTCATTTTATGATGTAATGTAAAACTTATGAATATATCTAGTATTTCCAAGGATACTAAACCAATCGGTCTTTCGATATTTGATCTTTCTTGTGATCATGCCAATGTTATGTAATAATGCACTGACTCTGGGTAACTATGGTCGGGGCGTTACATGAGATACCCTATTATGAGGAAGAATATAGGTTATACTTTGTCCACGTACCCAGAGATGCCTTGCATGCCTGATGTATTCATCTACTCTGACAGAAGGTTTCTGTCCTAATCGGACCCCTTTGAATGTCCAGATAGAAGCAATGTAAATAACTGGCATCCATGAAGATATGGCACTAGGAAAGAGATTCATGAACCATGACCTAATCTTTATGGGAGACCCATACTAGGTGATTAATTCCGAGGAGGAATACATAGAAGGACGAACCGGCATCACATCAACCCATTTCAATCAAGGAGCATATCCCCTGGAATAAGGAACAGATGTCGCCTGCCTTTGGAAAGCGGGAATGCGGGGCAACAGCTGCGCGTCGTCCAAAAACTGATGCACAAACCCCGACGAAAGAATTGGAAACACATATACTATATTCTTATACTATCTTATTACCCAATTATTAATAACTATTCATTATTTTTTCTATTTTAGGTGTTAATTGCCTTGTTTTCCAAATATGTTTTAAATTGTTACTTGTGCTTATTAATTAGATCGTGGTTTCATAATCTCAAAAAATTAAACCATGACTTAGATAAAATATATATTCTCTACATATATATATATATAACAATATTTAATGTTTTTATGTGAAAAATTAAATGCACTATTCATGGAGTTGTTAGGTTATACGTACGCATGAAAGCTACTTTCCATAACTTGTCTTATTTTAAACAAATAAAAAGTAACTGATATATTTATATATATGTATTTATATGTATATTATAATTATAGTATTATCCATATGCTGCATATACTACATATTATTATTAAAACCATCCTCTATATGTTCTGTGTACACTGTGTATGAGTCACATCACTTTAAATGGGTCGAAGTCCACACATCCCCAAATGATGTTATCATAATTAAAAAATATAGTGAATAAATATATGCATTGTAAAATAATTAAATATGTATAAATAAATTATAAATATCAGATATAACTTATATAAATAATTTTTAGATAAAAACTCCCAACCATGATATGTGGTAAAGTGAAAAAAAACAACATCAACTCTTGTGGCTGTAGTCCGTCATAAATAAGAATGGTAAGTTAATTAACCATTAGATGGAATTATGTAAAAGTTTAGGTAGGAACTTGAAAATTAAAATATATTAATATATATTGGACTATTTTGTTTTTTATAATCATGCAATTAGTATAATTTAATGAATGGAGAAATAAATAAAACTAAAGAGCTTGAGGAAATATGCTACATATGAATCGGGTATATCCTTTTGGTTTTCAACAAAGGGCGTCCATAAATGGATTTCTTCCTAAGGTGAGGATTCAAGGAAGAGGATAAGTAATTTGATTATGAATTTTTATAGATCTTTTTCATACCAAATTGGTTTTATTTTGGTAAATATGTGGGAGGGGTGAGTTCCTTTTTAATGTGGATGAGAAGTGACACTTTTATAAATTTTGGAAAAATGAATTCCACACATGTTTTTACAATTGCATTTGGATCCAATAATTACAAATATTATATTAAATGAAGTATATTTTCAATATATATCTATAAAATATATTTTTCAAATGTTTTCTAGATATTTTCTCACTTAATTTTAAGCTTTAGTCCCTTGTTATACTAAATTTCCCCATAACTGTTTTAATTAATTTTAATAACATTTATTTATATTTTTTTCCCAAAAAATAAGATTAACTTATTATAAATTATAAATTATAATGATTCCAATTCTTTTATCCTTTTTAAAAAAATTATATTCAAATAATTGGAAAACTAATTTAAAATTAATCTCGTAGACAAGATGATGATACATGTTTTTAAAGTCAAAACATTTGGAATATTGAGAATGTTTTTATATCATTTTTCAAATTGAAATGAATTCCAATTACATATGTTATATTAATTGATATAAAATTTATCTAATTATGATTTTAAAACAATAATAAAATATAATTTATCCTTATAAATATTTTCGATGAAAAAACAGTTTTGTATAAAATTCTATATTCTTTCACTATTCATTAAAAAAATGAAACATCGAAGAAAAAGACCTAAAAATAACCCTAGGATAATTTTTCTATTCCTAATTAAAATATTATTATTATTTTTATATATATTTATATAAAATTTTCATAAAATACATTTAAAATAGGTTCTCAATTAAAAAGTGGTAAAACTGTCTTTTTATAAATATATACATTTTTATGAGTTATAAGGGGTTTGTTCTTTTATTATGAATATCAGATCAATTATATGTATATATAAAGTATTTTATATAATATATAAAATAAATATTAGGTTAAATTCACTAACTAATTTTAGTTAATTTATTTTGTCAGTGTAAAATAGCATTCTGGTCATGCAAATAATTTTTTTATAAAAATATACTTTTAATATTCAATAGAATTGTATATTAATTTCTAATTAATTTTTAACCAATGAATTAATTTTAAATTTTTGTAAACCATATATTTTAATAAATTAGTTAATAATAATCATAACATATAATCTATCAAGAAATTTATGTGTTATAACATTATCTAAAAATATTTTAGTAATATATTATTATTCGGTAATTTTGGTCTTGTGTTAAATGAAACTCATTAAAAAAACTCAAAGCTTCATGTGATGCATAATAACTCATTATCACATTAATTCCAAGATATATTAAGTATATTTAAAATAGTAATTTTATATTAACATCTCTCAATATTATATTCCCTTATATGCTCAGTGTTGCGTGTCATACATGCTATCAAATAAAAGGTTCCAACATTAGATTTTTGGGGTATTACATTCTCCCTAACCTTAATTAAATTTAATCCTCATAATTGAAAAATTATATTATTTATATATTTTTTGGTATTTACAATTTTTTTAAATAAAAATTTTGAGAATGATTCATAGGATATCTTTTAGAAAAGAGTGAATGATATTTCAACAGTCACATTGAATAACATGTAACTATGTCCCTAAGTAAAAGATCATTATTGGAATATAAAGATACAGACATTGATTAATAGGATAAATATTTATTAGGATTGATTTTAGGTCATAAACTGAAAACATGTTAATGATAAATGGATTTTTTTATAGCCTCAATTCCATAAATTTAAGAATATTTAGAATACCTTATATTCAAAAAATTTACGATTTTCAGAAAACATTTTATTTTAAGATATTTTCAGATCATAGAAAAATTATTTTACTATCTATGAATAAATGTAAATATTTTTAATTGACAGGTTGTAATTTCCTAGGAACAATTTTATCTTTTTTATGCTTATATCAAAATAGAATTTTTCAGTTACATTATAAAATGGATATAAAAATGTAATTTTGATGCCTAAAGCACTAAAATAAATTCTAGAAGACCTTATGGCCATTAAAGAGTGACAAGTCTAACTATTTGTCTATAACTATTTTCCAAATTCAATATGGTTAATAAATTAATCTCTAAACCTAAAAATTGAATCTACTAGTCCATTTTTTATATTTATTGATGAATTTTTTAACAAAAAGTAATTACAAATTAAGCAGGACATCCTAAATGCAATTGGTAGGCATGAAAACCTTATCATCCTTTGGTCATGATTTCAAGTCCCATAAAATTTCTAGACAGGAAGGGTTGTCACCCAACATACAAGATTTCCTTTAATAGAACTATACTAATATAATTTCAGAAATAAATTTGATACACATCATTTAAATAAGTTTAATCAATGAATATCCTTTAACAAAGGCATTCAACACAATCTCAATACATTAATACTTCATATATTTTATTTCCCCATAGGCCCTTCATTGGTCAAAATTTTAACCAAGGTTTTTCTTTTTCCTTCTCTATAGAAAACCATCAAAATTTTTTGTAACGAAAATTTGATGTATACAAACCATATCCATTATGAGTGCCAACCTAGTAGCATGGTAATTCCCATAGTTGTATACAATGTAATGTCAGTTCAAGAATTATGCACTTTGACAAAGTTCTTTCCACTAGGTACATCAATTCTAGAATCACGTCCACTTTTAGTATCAAAAAATGGATATATATCATGGAATACCCACATAATTTATAACATTCAAAAAATCCCAAATGTTATTCTATACATATTCTCAAAGTATAACTTATGTCTATGTTCTATAATCTATGATTTATAATATCCTATTCCCAATGTTACTACTAACCTTCCTCTGAAGCCAACTGTAGAGACCCGACCCTAGAATTTCAAAACACGTATTTAATTCCATTAAATTTTCTTGATTAAAATAAATTAAATCCCAAATTACTTAAGATTTTACTACTCTTAGTAAACTACATACTTATATGAATCATGTATTGGAAATGAATACACTAATTAAAAAATAAATTTTTTCATTCATAAATAACATTATTCCATCTCGAATATAATTGTATAACATTCTTACCACACTTCATGGAATACTGGGGAATGGAAAGATATTATGGGAGGGAAAAAATGATCTGTAATGATAAAATACAATGGAAGCAATAATTAATAAATGAGAAGATTCAATATGTTATGTTAATAAATTAAAATGCATTCCATGAAATCAATAAACTAAAAAGGAAGTAAATAAAGATTATAGAAAGGTAAATAACTAAAAACAAATTCCATTTAGATAACTAGATAAATAAAAATCAATATGGAAATGTATGAAACTAAAAACACATTCCATTTAATCAAAGGGATGAGAATAAAATACATAAAAATATATTTCAGTGAAAAATATCATGTACAAAAAATAATGGAATATAAATTAATTGAATGATTAATTAATAGATGTAATGTCTCATAAACAGGAAAACCTATACGATTAAGACATTTCACAAGATGGTATAAAATTGGAGGTAGAAACCCATTTAATTTGTGTAACATATTAGTCGTATGAGAACATGTCAATGCATTAAGTGTATATAAAACTCCAGGACCCACTCATCACTACCATTTTAAATCATTCTTCATTTTGAATAATCAAAATAAATAATATTACTTATTACTCACTTTTATATAATAAATAATATAAAATTATCAATATTTCCATATATAGTAAAATAACTCTCTAGGTGATCACCTTATGTAAAAATGATATCTGGGTGAGTAAATAGGCGTATCAATTATAATGGATATAGATAATTGGGTGAAACTAAATGTTTAATTATTATAAGAAATTAAATATTTCAAGTAGTCTAAAAATGGAATCACAGAATTTAATGTGAATGCTATACTTGTCCAAATAAATAATAATCCAAGAAAAGGAAGAAAAATTATGGTATCAATGCAATATGTCCCATGTGGAGTAAAGATAATTATCTATCATCATTGATTAATTAATATACTAAAAAAAGGTCTTTTACAAAAATTTGAGGACAATATATTTTTTTGAAAAATAGTTTATTTGAAAATAACTTTTTTAAAAATTTATTTAATTAGTAACCATTTAATATTTCAAATTATGATTCAAAGAAATGACAGAGGGTAAATTATTATATTTAGTACGAGGTAAAGATAACCTTTATTTTTCATATTAAAAAGGTTTTAAAAAATTCCCTATTCGGAAAGTGAAATGAGGATTCATATAAAGAAATTTGTATAAGACAAAAATGGTAAAAATGTATTTAATAAAAAAATCTGATTTTTTAAGAAAATTTTGAAACCTTTTTATAAAGTAGTTTTTTAAAAGAAAATAGTTTCCCTGACTAAAGAGTGAATGAGGTCACGATTTCATAGAATCATTTTATAGAACATTTTATGTACCAATGATTGGAATAGTCGAAGTATTATTAGATAAATGTCATAAATTACCATAGGTGTAACGCCCTGACCCAAGTTACCCAGAGTCGGTGCATTATTACATAACATTGGCATGATCCTGAAAGATCATGTCTCAAAAGACCGATTAGTTTAGTAGACTTGGAATCACTAGATATATTCATAAATGTTATATTACATCATAATTTGAGAAAAAACTACAACAACATATTGTCTTCATATCCCCTCATACTATCCCTGCAGGTCATTCATAAAATACTTGTTCACATCCTGGGAAAGATAAAACATAGAAATGGGTGAGCTCATATTATAACAACCCATACTTTACATACATTGTTTTTACATCAGAGTTGAAGCACACTTATTACAACATATAACAAAACCAAGAAAGGACCGTATAGGTATAGTGTCTTTAGAAACAGGGAAACATAAACAACAGGTTCATAAAGCATCTACACTGTCTCCCATTTATTTCATCATATCTATAGTCCCTTTTGGAATATCTTACTTAATAACCTTCTTCCTGGCCTGGCGAAAGAAAACATACAAAAGGGTGAGCTCAAATGCTCAGTAAGGGTAAACAAAAGAAATATCAATCACATCATATTCATAAGAACATAACTTTTGGAAATAGTAACCTGCAAAAGAGAGCATAATTTCATAACATGGGATAAATCATAGTAGTGAAAAGTAATCCCAATAATCATGACTTAAAACATGAAACATTATGGAATACACACATAATCATAGAGAATCATTTCTTATTTGTCAAGACTCATTGCCAAGACTATCTTAGTGGACAAAGTCCATTTCTGAACCGAGTTCACTCCCCGTTTCCGTCTTGTTTCACTGAACCGGTATAACCTACCATTCCAGCCATGTCTATCTCATGAGATATAAAATCTTTACCCAATGCATTGGAGGGAGATATAGGTCCCACCCATCTCTTAATGATACCATTATTATGTGTGCCACAAAATCATAAACCATACATCGTAGCATAACCCATGTAATTAAAATGGGATTCTTAAACAACATGACATCATAAAATAATTCATATAAGATAAAGGAATTCATAAAAATAATTATATCGCAACATAATCAAATCAATGTAATAATAGGAATAAAAATAGAACCTTATATTATCTTAAATGGAAAATAATTTTGATAAAACACTTGAACTTCGTTCTTGAGGAAAATATCCTTTCTACTTCAAAAACAATTTTCCTTTCTTAACATGTCATACAATTTCAAACTAAAAGAAGTTGATTAAAAATAAACATGAAAACTTGAAAAGGAAAATTCTTTTAAATAATGTTTTAAGCCGTATAAGTTAATAAAAACATTATTCTCGTACTTTTGTCGAAAAAGTCAAAAAGTACCTTGTACGAAATACGACAAAAGATTCCTTTCATATCCTTTACTAAAAACTCACAGAAGGGTAAAATTGGATTTAAACTATTGTAAAAGTATATTAATATCACATATTGAGGAAACATGGATGTGGATGATAAAATACACCCCAGTAAATACCAAAGTACAAACAATCTCAGATAAAAATGAGATTGTAATATTTCCCTTACCTTAGGTCTGATTTTCCTCGTAATTGTCCGAACCACATGTATAATGATTTAAATAATGTTATTGACTTATTACAGAATCATAATTATTGTTATGATATCATATATGGTCATATTCTTAGTTTCTTGGTAGTAATATTTCATTGCTACTTGTTATTCGGGTGTTTATAACTTTTTGTTCTTATGCGTGTTTTGTTGAATAAATTTATATTCTTCTCATTAGGTTATAGATAAATCATTTCCAGAATGGTATTAATTTACTATATATCTAATTTATTCATTCAATTCATTTATATAATCATTATGCAATGAAGATCATGTAGAACAAATCGCATCACATCGTGAAGATGGTATTCCGTGTGTACGCACGAGCGATGATATTGTTCCCATGATCGTGGAATTGTATTGGAGTGTATGTATACTATTTCAGAATCAATATCACTTTATAATATTCATATATAGTCTTTATTTACACCATTATACCCATCCAAGTAAGGTGGTGGTGGAAAATAGATTACACCACGGCGTGGAGACGGTATTCCGTACGTACGCACGCGCGATGATTTATTTTTCTGTAGGATGGATAGATGGTGAAATAGGGTTGTTACATACATATAATAATATATCAGTATATTAGTGATACTGATGTGATTACTTCATAATGAAACAACTAAAGAAGAAGAAGTGGAAGAAGAAATAAAGATAAAAGAATCTGTAACGGACATTACCTCTTCTTTGAAGTTCTTCTTTGAGACCTTCTTTTAAGGCACTAAAATTGGACATTGAAGAAGACTAGGACCTCTAGGATGTCTCTAGGGAAGTGGAGAGGATAAAGTGGCCGGTTTGGGTGAGCTTGAAGGCTCAAAGTGGTGTGAGGAAGAGAGGGAGGAGGTGCCCTTTTATAAGGGAGGAGAGAGGGGCACCTTTGGAATAACAAAAAATATTATTTTATTATAAAGACAAGTTCGGTTTTAAATAGCTCCAAATTAATCTATTTAGAGGCAATGGTGGTAATGGTTCGAAATACTCTCATCCAATAGAATTTGGACAAGTTTAGGTTACTATTGTAACCTTATCATGTAGGATTAACAGTAAGTTAAATAATTTTACTTTTATCGTGTCTTCTTGTGTTCTTATACTTATAAGGTTAATAAACATACTATATCAATCCAAACGAACCCAAAGTTTTTTATTATTAATATATATAACCTTATCTATGTCATTTGGCCGAACCCTAGATTTTTAGGAATAAAATAACATTTAATAATATAATATTTGTTTTAAAAACTATTTTATGTCTATTTTGACACTATTTAGTAATTGATTTTTGTGATAATACTAAAAGAATGATAAGTTAGAAAACATTTAATTAAATCAATACTAACATGTCATATTATCCTAGAAAATTAGTTTAATTCATTAAAAGTCTCAAATTATATTTATTTGGTTATTTATAACTTCAATTGTGTCAATATTACATTAATAAGATAATTACTGTATCATTGTTGTGTCATAAATAAATTAAATTATGAAATGTCTAAAAATTAAAATAAAATACCATTATGTAGGAAAGCTTTTTATCTTTCTAATGAATATTTATAGTCGAATTTATCTTATGTATAACCCCATATTAAAAATGATTTCGTTATTAAACATTGATTTTAACTATTTTAACCCTTCTTTAAAAAAATTAATAATAAATGCCCTAATCTAATCCAAGTGGTCCTAAATGGTCATATTTTATTCCTAAGTTGGTTTTCTGTCGAATTACAATTTTCCAATAGAATTAGGACATGTGTTAGGGTAATAATAATATCATTTTTACCCTTAATTACCCTATATACTTTTAACCGTGGTAAAAAAAAGTAAAAAGTTTCTATTCACCAAAAATTATTTTCATCTCATTGAAACACATTTTAGTCCTTGATATTAACCGTGTCTTTTGCATTTTCGAAATTCCACTCATAGAAGCGGTAAAATTAAGTTTTATGAAAAATTCAGTTTTTTTAACTACCACTTAGTGGTTTCACTATTCATTAAAAATTGAATGTTTTCAGCAAAATACCAAAATTTCACCCTAGGATAATTTCGATATTATGAATCCAAAAATGAAGTCCATTTTGAAAAGTAAAATTTATAAAATTTCAAAAAGTGGTTATTACTATTCATAACGGCTAGTTTTAATAATATTTTAATAGTATATAGTTGTTTAGTGAAACTCGGTATTGCGTACGACGCAAGCTATCGAGGAAGCTCGCGATTTCATGTAAAGAATGACAAGCAAGTGTTGTGTGTAGAAAAATATTCCTTTGATGATTTATATAACATAAAAGTCTTGGTTGTTACATTCTACCCCCCTTAAAATAAATTTCTCCCTCGAAATTCGTCACTTTGTAACAAACAGATGCGGATACCTCTCCCTCATCATATCCTCAAGCTCCCATGTAGCTTCTTCTAATTGGTGGTTCCTCCATAAAACATTCACCAATCGAGTGGTCTTGTTTCATAGGAATTTTTCACTGCGATCTAGAATCTCTATCGGTTGTTCTTCATAAGAAATATCTTACTCCAGCGGTATAACTTCTGAGCTGAGTACATGTGAATGATCAGGTATGTACTTTCTCAGGAGAGATACATTGAACACACCGTGAACTTGAGAGATATTTGGTGCAAGCGCCAATCGGTAAGCTACCTTCCCAACACGATCCAATATTTCGAAAGTACCGATATATCTAGGGCTCAACTTCCCCTTCTTTCCAAATCTCATGACCCTCTTCCAGGGAGATATTCGTAAGAACACTTTATCACCCAATTCAAACTCTAGGTCTTTTCTTCGGTTGTAGGCATAACCTTTCTGTCGACTCTGAGCTGCTCTTATGTGTTGTTGAATAGATCTGACCTTTTCGGCCATTTCATCAACAAGATCAGGTCCTAATAGATTTCTTTCCCCAACTTCATCCCATCAAGTTGGAGTCCTGCATTTCATTCCATAGAGATCTTTATAAGGAGCCATCCGAATACTGGAGTGAAAGCTATTATTATAAGAAAATTCCACCAAAGGTAGTTGTTGATCCCAACGACCTTTTGAATCCATAGGGCAAGATCTCAACATATCTTATAGAGTTTGAATTTTTCTCTTAGACTGACCGTGTGTCTGAGGATGATAAGTAGTGCTGAAACATAACTCTGTATCCAGAGTATGCTGAGGACTTCGCTAGAACATTGAGGTAAACCACAGATCCCGATCAGATATAACAGAAAGTGGTACTCCATGCAATCTTACCACATCCTTTACATATATCCTGGAAAGCTGATCCCGAGAGAAATCCTCTCTAATAGCAATGAACTGTGCAGATTTTCCAAGACGATCAACTATGACCCAGATAGCATTATTGCCTTTGGATGTTTTAGGAAGTCCTGTGAAAAAGTCAATAGTGATGTTTTCCCATTTCCATTCGGGTATGGGTAATGGTTGTAACATCCCCTTAGACTTCTATCTCTCAGATTTAACTTGTTGACAAACCAAGCATCGAGAGACATATTCAGCAACATCTCTTTTCATGCCATCCCACCAAAAGTAATCTTTTAGGACCCTATACCTCTTCGTGCTTCCATCATGAATATAGAATGAAGAACTATGAGCCTCATCCAGCAGCTCCTTCTTTAATTCGGGGATGGAAGGTACACAAACCCGATTCCTGAGCTTTATTATCCCATCACAATCATGGTTGAATTCAGGAATACTTCTCACCTTCTTTTGTAACTCTACATATAATTTTTGTTCCTCTTTAATCTTCACATGTATAGATGGTTGAACATTCATTTGAGAAAGATACGATTTTCCCCCTTCCATTATAATTCCAAGATCCATCCTTTGTAAATCCATAAATATTGGATCTTTCGTGATCCTCATCATGGATAAACTGGCATGGTCTTGTCGACTTAATGCATCTGCGACCATGTTTACCTTCCCAGGGTGGTAATGGATTGAGCAGTCGTAATCCTTAATCAGCTCCAACCATCATCTTTGGTGCATATTCAGCTCCTTTTGTGTGAAAATATACTTTAAACTTTTATGATCAGTATATATGTCACACCTTTCTCTATAAAGATAATGCCTCCAAATCTTTAATGCAAAGATTACCGCAGCTAACTCCAAATCATGAGTTGGGTAATTTTGCTCATGAATTTTCAACTATCGTGAGGAATAAGCTATCACCATATCATTTTGCATAAAAACACACCCCAATCCCTTCTTGGATGCATCACTGTAGATCACAAACCTTTCTCCACTACAAGGAAGTGTGAGCAAAGGTGCATTGGATAACCTTCTTTTCAACTCCTTGAAATTCTCTTCACATTGCTCCGTCCAAACAAACTTAACTCCTTTCTGAGTCAACTTGGTGAGTGGATTAGATAATCATGAAAAATCATTCACAAAACGTCGATAATATCTAGCCAAACCAATAAAACTTCGGATCTCAGTCACTGTTGTTGGTCTCGACCATCTTTCGATAACCTCTTTTTTTGCTGGATCCACAGATATGCCCTCTTTTGAGATTATGTGACCCAAAAATGAAACTTTTTAAGCCAAAATTCACACTTGGTAAATTTGGCATAATGATTCTCCTTTTTCAGGGTCTTCAATATAATTCTCAAGTGATCTTCATGTATTTCTTTTCTCTTTGAATAGACAAGAATATCGTCTATAAAGACTACCACAAACTGATCAAGATAGTCTCTAAAGACTATATTCCTCAGATCCATGAAGATAGCAGGGGCATTAGTAAGACCAAATGGCATCACTATAAATTCATAGTGTCCATACCTTGTACGGAAAGTTGTCTTTGGTATATCCTCCCTTTTGACCCTTAATTGATGATACCCTGAACGAAGATCAATCTTGGAAAAGTATTGAACTCCGCGTAGTTGGTCAAATAGGTCATAAATGCACGGGAGAGGATATTTGTTCTTGATAGTGATCTTGTAATGTTCTCGATAATCAATGCAGACTCTCATTGATCAATCTTTCTTCTTAACAAACAGAACAGGTGCTCCCCAAAGTGACGCACTAGGGAATATGAACCCCTTTTCAAGATTCTCTTGGATTTGCTTCTTCAATTCTTGCAACTCAATTTGGGGCATTCTATAAGGTTTCTTTGAAATAGCCAAAGCACCAGGTACGAGTTCTATTGAAAACTCAACTTCACGATTCGGTGGAAGACCCGATAATTCATCCGGAAAGACATCATCAAACTCCTGTACAATGGGAATATTCTTAATTGTGAGTTTCTCACCAACCATTTGTGATAAATAACATTCATTTAGTGGAATCAAGACCCATAAGATGGAAGGAATTTCCCCTGGAAGGTTATGTTCATCCTTGCATCGATATACGATCATAAATTGATTTGGAATATGAAATGCAACTTCCCTTCTTTGGCAATTGATATGAGATCCATGTAGAGAAAGCCAATACATGCCACGAATCACATAAAATTCCACTATAGGAAGGATCACAAGATTTTCAGGAAGTACTTTCCCACAAACATCAATCGGAGAAGAATTATAAACTGTTGATGTGACCATTGTGCCATTAGGGGATGTCACAGCTAACTCAACATCTAACTGTTGAGGTAATACGGTGATATCCTTAGAAAATTATTCAGAAATAAAGGAGTGGGTGGATCCAGAATCAAATAAAAAATTTTCTACTTTAGAGTGGATGGTAATTGTACCTTTCACCACATCATTATCATACTCCACATCGCTGATAGAAATTTCATGTGACATTCCTTTGTCTTTAGCCTTAAGAGTTTGTTGACGTCGACCATCATCATCAACCCTTGGATTTGGGCATTGATTGGGATAATGCCCCATCTCCTTGCAATTGAAACATTGAAGTGTAGTAGGATCATTCTGTGCATCCCTTCCTTTGTTTGCATCATTAGACATCTTCTTCCCATCATCGCGGCATTCAAATGCCTGATGACCTTCCTTTCCACATTTGAAGCATTTATTTGTCCCTTTAAGACAACTCCCTCCATGTTTCTTTCCACACTTTGAGAATAAGGGAAAACTCATCTTCATTTCAGTGTGCTCTTTAGATTTTCCTTTGAATTCCATTTTCCTCTTCTTATCAAACCCATATGACTGATGGGTTACTCCAATATCCATCTCAACTTTGAGAACACATTGAATGATTTCCTCATAGCTATTGAAGTACCTTATGGCTAAGGCCCTTCGAAGACTTGGTTTTAAGTCACTAAGGAATCTATCGACCTTACTCTTAGGTTGGATAATAATACCAGAAGCGTACCTTTCAAGTCTTGTAAAATTTTCTTCATAGGTACCAACAGATTCATCATTCTTTTTCTTCAGTTCATGAAACTCCTTCTCCATCTTTGTTTGGAGAATACGAGGGATGTACTTATTGATAAATAAGTTCTTGAACTCGTCCCATTCCATAGACTCAATTTCATCCCTTTGACTCGTATTCTTAATACGATTCCACCATTGATCAACATCACCTTCCAAACGATACACTGCTAAGATGACATTATGATGTTCAGAACATTCATGAACTGAAAATATATTTTCATTAGTACTAATCCATTGTTCAGCAACTAATGGATCAGTAGACCCGCTGAATGAAGGTGGATGCTACCTCATGAAGGATTCAACAGAATGTTGCTCCTTCCTTTTCTCATTTGTAAGTCCGACATGATTTATAGCTTGAGAAAGTTGTCTGAGCATGGCTACAAGATTTTTCATTCCATCTCCCATAACATTTTGTTGCTCCGGGGGACAATCATTGCATTTCCCATCGCATTCTGCATTAACACGGTTCCTTAGGGTTCCATCCATTGACTAAAACCAAGAAGAATAGTGTGAGAAACACTAATTATAATAGGAAAACCACATAATCAAGAATAAAATTTCACACTTAAGATCTTATCCTATGTTATTCATTGCCATTTCTAAAACACTACGATTGTGTTCTATGCTTAGACTTATCCTTAGGGTTCTTACTAAGGATTTCACATCCTAGTTTCCAAAGGTTGACTATCCTTTTCCTCTGATACCAACTATAACACCCCATACTTTACATACATTGTTTTTACTTCAGAGTTCAAGCACACTTATTACAACATATAACAAAACCAAGAAAGGACCATATAGGTATAGTGTCTTTAGAAACTGGGAAACATAAACAACTGGTTCATAAAGTGTCTACACTATCTCCCATTTATTTCATCATATCTATAGTCCCTTTTGGCATATCTTACTTAATAACCTTCTTCCTGACATAGGGAAGGAAAACATACAAAAGGGTGAGATCAAATTCTCAGTAAGGGTAAATAAAACAAATATCAATAACATCATATTCATAAGAACATAGCTTTTGGAATAGAGAGCATAATTTCATAACATGGGATAAATCATAGTAGTGAAAATTAATCCCAATAATAATTACTTAAAACATGAAACTTTGTGGCATACACACATAATCATGGAGAATCATTTCTTATTAGTCAAGACTCATTTCCAAGAGTATCTTAGTGGACAAAGTCCATTTCCGAACCGAGTTCACTTCCCGTTTCAATCCAGTTTCACTGAACTGGTATAACCTACCATTCCAGCCATGTCTATCTCATGAGATATAAAATCTTTACCCAATGAATTGTAGGGAGATATAGGTCCCACCCATCTCATAATGATACCATTCTTATGTGTGCACAAAATCATAAACCATACATCGTAGTATAACCCATGTATTAAAAATGGGATTCTTAAAGAACATGACATCATAAAACAATTCATATAAGATAAAGGAATTCATAAAAATAATCCCATCACAAAATAATCAAATCAATGTAATAACAGGGATAAAAACAGAACCCTATATTATCTTAAATGGAAAATAATTTTGATAAAACACTTGAACTCCGTTCTTGAGGAAAATATCCTTTCTACTTCAAAAACAATTTTCCTTTATTAACATGTCATCAAATTTTAAACTAAAAGAAGTTGATTAAAAATAAACTTGAAAACTTGAAAAGTAAGCTTCTTGTAAATAATGTTTTAAAAATCCATTCATGCCGTATAAGTAAAAAAACATTCTTCTCGTACTTTTGTCGAAAAAGTCAAAAAGTACCTCGTACGAAAAACGACAAAAGATTCTTTTCATATCCTTTACTAAAAACTCACCGAAGGGTAAAATTGGATTTAAACTATTGTAAAATTATATTAATATCACATATTGAGGAAACATGGATGTGGATGATAAAATACACCCCAGTAAATACCAAAGTACAAACATTCTCGGATAAAAATGAGATTGTGATATTTCCCTTACCTTAGGTCCAATTTGCCTCGTAAGTGTCCGAACCTCCTATATAATGATTTAAATAATGTTATTGACTTATTAAAGAATCATAATTACTGTTATGATATCATATATGGTCATATTCTTAGTTTCTTTGTAGTAATATTTCATTGCTACTTGTTATTCGGTTGTTTATAACTTTTTGTTCTTATGCGTGTTTTGTAGAATAAATTCTTATTCATCTCTTTAGGTTATAGATAAATCATTTCTAGAATGGTATTAATGTACTTTACATCATATATATTCATTCAATTCATTTATATAATCATTATGCAATGAAGATCATGTAGAACGAATCGCATCACATCATGGAGACGGTATTTCGTACGTATGCACGAGCGATGATATCGTTCCCATGATCGTGGAATTGTATTGGAGTGTATTTATACTATTTAAGAATCAATATCAATTTATAATAGTCATATATAGTCATTATTTACACCATTATACCCATCCAAGTAAGGTGGTGGTGGAAAATAGATGACACCACGGCGGGGAGATGATATTCCGTACGTACGCACGCAAGGTGATTTATTTTTCCGTAGGATGGATAGATGGTTAAATAGGGTTGTTTAAAACTTATAATAACATATCAGTGTATGAGTGATACTGATTTTATTACTTCATAATGAAACAACTAAAGAAGAAGAAGTGGAAGAAGAAATAAAGATAAAAGAATCGGTAACGAACATTACCTCTTCTTTGAAGTGCTTCTTTGAGACCTTCTTTTAGGGCACTAAAATTGGTCTTTGAAGAAGACCAGGACCTCTAGTATGTGTATAGTGAAGTGGAGAGGAGAAAGGGGCAGGGTTTGGCCGGGCTTGAATTCTCAAAGTGGTGTGAGGAAGAGAGGGAGGAGGTGCCCTTTTATAAGGGAGGAGAGGGCACCTTTGGAACAACTAAAAATATTATTTTATTATAAAGTCATGTTCGGTGTTAAATAGATCCAAATTAATTTATTTCGAGGCTAAGGTTGGGATGGGTCGAATTCCTCTCATCCAATATAATTTAGACAAGTTTAGGTTCCTATTTTAACCTTATCATGTAGATTTAACATTAAGTTAAATAATTTTACTTTTACCGTGTCTTCTTGTGTTCTTAAACTTATAAGGTTAATAAACTTACTATATCAAGACAAAAGAACCCCAAGTTGTTTATTATTAATATATATAACCTTATCTAAGTCATTTTTCCGAACCTTAGATTTTTATAAATTAAATAACAATTAATAATAAAATATTTTTTTAAAAAACTATTTTATGTCAATTTTGTCACTATTTAGTAATTGATTTTTGTGAAAATTATAACAGAATGATAAGTTCGAACAAAGTTAATTAAATCAATACTAACATGTAATATTAAACTAGAAAATTATTGGAATTCATAAAAAGTCTGAAATTATATTTATTTGGGTATTTATAACATCAATTATGTCAATATTTCATTAATAAGATAATTACTACATCATTGTTGTGTCATAAATAAATTAAATTATTTAATGTCTAAAAATTAAAAATAAAATACCATTATTTTGTAAATCGTTTTATCTTTCTAATTAATATTTATAGTAGAATTTATCTTATGTATAACCCCATAATTAAAATTGATTTAGTTATTAAACATTGATTTTAACTATTTTAACCCTTCTTTAAATAAATTAATAATAAATGTCCTAATATAATCCAAGTGGGCCTAAATGGTCATATTTTATTCCTATGTTTGTTTTTGGTCGAATTACACTTGTCCAATGGAATTAGGATATGTGTTAGGGTAATAATAATATCATTTTTACCCTTAATTACCCTATTTACTTTTAACCGTGGTAAAAAAAAGTAAAAAGTTACTATTCACCAAAAATTATATTCATCTCATTAAACCACATTTTAGTCCTTGATATTAATCGTGTCTCTCGGATTTTCGAAATTCCACTCACAGAAGCGGTAAAATTAAGTTTTATGAAAAATTCATTTTTTTTAACTATCACTTAGTGGTTTCACTATTCATCAAAAATTGAAAGTTTTCCGAAAAATACCATAATTTCACCCTAGGATAACATCGATATTACGAATCCAAAAATGAAGTCCATTATGAAAAATAAAATTTATAAAATTTCAAAAAGTGTTTATTACTATTCATAACAGCTAGTTTTAATAATATTTTAATATTATATCGTTGTTTAGTGAAACTCGGTATTGCGTACGATGCAAGCTATCAAGGAAGCTCGCAATTTCGTGTAAAGCAACACAAGCAAGTGTTTTGTGTAGAAAAAGATTTCATTAATGACTTATATAATATAAAAGTCTCGGTTGTTACACATATGCTCAGTAAGGATAACAATATAGAGGAAACTTACATAAATAAACATAAACATTTAAGGCAATGTATAACTGAAACAAAAGCCTTTTTAACATAAACTACATCATAATATGGAAAAGGTAAAATGAAATAATGCCATTTACTTATTCACATGGATATTCTACTAGTCGAATAATCAAATGCAATATCAATAACCACTTTCATAATGATGGAATGAATAATTCCAGATTATCATAACCACGTAGTCAAGGCCTTGTTGTAAAACTACAAATAATATTTTGTAAAGGCCTAGTGCCATGACACTAGTTTGTCTCAAGAGACCTACCGATGAATCGAGGAGCAATAGTAGGCTCCACCCATGACTTATTAAGTCCAATGCATTCCTTATACGAAAAGGATTAAACATATCATAAAGCATAACATAATCGTATCACATAAAACATCCATAAAGGAAACATAACATTTCCACATTTCAATCAGAAGATATCAATACAACAGATTGATATAATAAAAACATTGTCAATACCATTTTCAATACCAAAATAAAAGAAAAGTAAACCATGGTATTTATTTTTTCATTTTAAAAAAAGTTTATTTCTTGTAGAGGAAGCCGAAAATCAAATAATAGTCATGACGGTGGAGAAGTCGTTGTCACCACATACGTATGACAAAAAAACATTCCCATTTGTCGTTTAGTAAAACACTTCATATAAAAAAGATTCATTTTGAATAAACTTAAAATTCAAAAGGGTTTATACACAGTATAAAAGAACATTGTGTATAAAACAAAATATGCCTCAATGAAAGGAGATTGAGACGTAGTCCCTTACCTCATACCGGACATCACTCGATCATTCATTAATCTCTTAAATAATAAACTATATTTAATTTCTACTTGCTTACAAACCTTTTTCATGTTCATTATTCCTTTTATATCACTTATTACCATGTTATGAACATTATGTATTTATTTACGTTAATAACGGTCATTTTGTCGATCTTTGGTACTTGAGTCAAAAATAAACTTCTTATAATTACAAGTTGTTCATGTGGTAAAATATCCATTATATCCAAAATTATATTCATTATTTAGATATCATATATATCATATATATCCAGTATATAAATTCATTTATAATATTATATAATATTTAGAGGTAAGAAATAAAATGCACCGTTCATGGAGATGTTAAGTTGTACGTATGCATGAACGCTACTTTCATTTCTATTTAGTATTTAATAGAATTAAATCATAATGATATAAAGTTATATTATAATTCCTGTATAAAATCATATATAATATCATTAAATACATCCTTTATATGTCCCACATATGGCATTAACAATTCAAATCACTTTGAGGGGCGGTAGTTTGTACTTCCTAAAATGAAATTCTCGCGTTTTCCCATAATGGAAACCATAAAGGTATACCATAAATGAAAAATAAATAAAAATAAATAAAACATAAACATAATATATATCATATATATAAATAGTGACATCATAATGGCCACCATGAGAGGTGTTAAAAGAAGATTGAACAATCCTCTTTTCGTGAGGCAGTAATTTGCCACCCACGGAAATAGTATGTTCTTTAACCATTAGATGAAGTTTTGTGTAAGTGTAAATAAAATAATTCTCATAAAAAATACCATTATATTGAAGATACTGGTTTTCTTGAAAAATAATTGAATAAAAAGAGTTAAAGGGGATGGAAAAGCAAAATAAAACAAAAGAACATAAGAAAAGACATTACCTTAAAATCGGGTAACTCATATTGGTTTGAACCAAAATGGTTTATTGAAGAGCTTTCTGCCTAAGGTAAGGATTCTATGATGAATAGAGGGATGTGGAGAGATATAATGTGTAGTGATTGGCTGATAAAATGGCTTGAGAGGTTTGAATAGGGTGGTATAGGTGGCGGCCTTTTATAAGAGAAGAGGAGGGGCACTCTCGGAAAGTCAGGAAATGTTACTTTATTATATAACGAGTTTCGGATTTTAAAAGTCCTAAAATTATATATTTCGAGGATAAGGTGATAAGGGTTTGAAATATACTCATCTAATAGTTTTTTGACAAGTGTAAGTCTTAGATTTTACATTATATTTTCATTTTATTTAAATCGTTATTTAATGAGGGAATCACTGCATCATCATGGGGTGATAAATAAATTTATTTATTTAATGCCTAAAAATTATTGAAAAATTACCATGATGTAGGAAATCATTTTATTTTTCTAATAGATATTTAAAGTCGAAAATATAACTTGTATAACCCCTTGTAAAATTTGTTTTAGTAAAATAATACATGTTTGTAAAATTTTTATTTTTACTTTAAATAAAACGAATTAATGTCATTATCTTACCCAAGTGGCTCCATGGGGTCTGAAAGTTGACCCATGGATTTTCGTGGTCGACCGTGACTCATCTAATAAGGTTATGACAAGTGTAAAGGTAATTTAATATTATTATAACATTATATTTACACTAATTACCTTTAATCGCAAATAATTAAACTTAAAAGTTACTATTCATCAAAAATTATTTTCATCCCATTGAACCACATTTTACTTACTAATGACAACCATGTATGTCTGTTTTTTTGAAATTCAATTCAAAGAAGTGTTAAAGTTTCATTTAAATGAAAAATTAGTTTTTAACTACCACTTAGTGGTTTCACTATCCATCAAAAATTGATGTTTTTCAGAAATATACAAAAAATTCACCCTAAGCTATATTTGATATTCCTAATTCAAAAATGATGTCTATTTTACAAAATTCAATATATATAAATTGACTTATTTAATTTAATAATTAATTCCCGCTGTCACAACATATACCGTGTTTTTAAGCAATAATATATATCAAAAGATTAACAATCGTTTATGTCCAATTTCAAAGTGAAATTAATTATAATGAAGGCCATTGGATAAAATGGGAAAAATATATTCTAATTATACTTTTAAACCACTAAATATTATAATTTATCACTATAAATTATTTTTATTTAAAAAGTTGTTTTTAAGAATATTTTTTTATTCATAGAAAATTGGAAGTTCTCAGAAAATTACAAAAAATTCAACTTAGGATAATTTCGATATTCCGAATATAAAAATGAAGTCCATTTTGAATTATGAAATATATATAATTTCAAAAATTGGTTATTAATATTCATAATGGCTACTTTTATTGGTCGCGGTGTGTTAGAATCTCGAACTTGGGTACAATGCAAGATATTGCATTATTGAAAGAAAAGCGTACCATGGAAGCTGGAGGTGTTAAATTCTCCCCTCCTACAATAAATTTGTTCTCAAAATTTGAAAATGTTGTTTGAAAATTAATGGTTGAAAATAGGAAATACCTTTGTGGAAAACACATATCGGGAAATGGGTTAATAAAATTTAGTTTTAATAATAGGGAAATGGAAATGAGGAAGTCACCACCAAATTAGGGTTTCGAATAGGAGAACATTGGTGGAAATTATAAAAACGTAATTAGAGGAAAATATAAATATTTATAGGGGTGATTGAGGTCATCAATTTCAAATATGTGTAAAATTGATGGCCTCAAATCCATCAATCTATGATGAAAATATCATCAGTTCACCAAACATAAGGTATTAGGATAACACATTTTTGTTTTAATATTCCTTCGCTAATGATTAAGAATTAATATCTTCATAGAATAATATATATATATATATATACACATGACAAGTATAATTTCATCCTTTAACTAATTTATACGACATACTCATCTTTCACTCAAAAAGACAACAGAACTCAAAAATATTATACTTATCCTAATCTTATAGGGTTCCAAATGATAACAAATTCCATTTAGATTAGGAAAACTATTTTGTAATAACCAAGTACTTCCTGAAGGCTATTGGTAGGTAATAAAGGCCTATCACACTATGGTTGTGGGTTAGATTCCTACAGCATTGTCCGACGTGACGGGTTATCCCCCGACCCGCAGGTTTTCCTTTTCCTAAAACTATAATATTATAATATTCCAAAAAAATCTTCATAAATTTTTTAACCATAAACAATACTATCCAAAGTTAAAATTAATCCATTCCAACCTTTATTTCTATCCAAAATACCACTGTCCAGACTTTCTTTAAAAGGTCTCTAAATTCCAAAATCAGTTGTAACATCATATTCCTCAAACAATGTAAAGTTTCTCTTATTATAACATACTAAAAATACGATTACCTTCATCATATTAAAACCAAAATGAAAACAAAAAGTACTTTAGTACAATCCTTATATATATATCACATTATTATTATAAATAGAATATAATCTTTAAGTTCGAACGCACCATGAAATTAATTATTCCACTTCAACTGTAGTAATAACATAAGATTGGCCTTGATCCCTTGGCCTTTTCTGAGGTAAGTTTCCCAAATTCTTAGGACATTCACTTTCATAATGCCCCATTTCCCTACAATTTTAGAATTCAACATTGATATCCTCTTTTGTTCCCTTACGATCACAAGCCTGGTGACCTTTTTGTCCCCATTTATAACAAACTACCAGTCCTTTTAGGAAAGTACTGGGGTAATTATTCCCACAATTATCACATAATGGAAAATACTTATTTCCCTTTTTCCCTTTATCTATCTCTTGTTCCACCATTCTCTTCTTCTCTTGCTTTACTTTATTTTCATATCATTTAGAGAATTCTTTTTCTGTCATAATAGAACACAAGACTATATCTTTGTATGTTAAGAAAGATTGTGATAATAATGCTCGACGAAGAAATGGTTTTAACCCATCAATGAAACGATCGATCGTACTTCTTGGGTTACATATATAATCTGCATCAAGCCTCGCTAACCTTGTAAAGTTGGCCTCGTACTTTGTGACATTCTCATCCTCCTTTTGTCTCAGACTCAGAAATTGTATTTCTATATCTGCACGATGGTCAGGAGGAAAGTATTTTTCAATGAAAATATTTTTGAACTATCTGCATTCCATATTTGATACTTTATCATCTTTCTTTTTGTTTTTAATGAATGACCAACATTGATCAGCATCTCCAGTGAGGCGGTAAACTGCTATGATAACCTTTTCCCATTCACTACTCTCCAAGGCATGGAATATTTTTTCTAAGGAATTTATCCATTGCTCAGCTACTACAGGATTTGTACTCCCATTTAATATTGGTGTTTGTTGCCTCATGATGTTGTCTATCATTGATCCTCCACGTTGCAGATGAGGGTGCTTCATATGAGTAAGGTTATTATTTATAACCTAAGTGAGTTGTCCCAGTATGGTGATAAGCTGATCAGCACCAGTTCTATCACCAGCTCCACTATAATTATCTTCAGTAGGAGGGAAATCCCTACATGGAGTGCGTGCATTGATATGGTTTCCATTCCTTCCAATAGGAACCATTTCTAAACAATGGCATAAACTAGATTAGTTTATGAATCGAAATACAAAATAACAAACTTGCAAAACACCTAACATAAATTGACCAGTTTATGGATATAATCCATAATAATAATAAAAATTTCTTTTAGGATTTATACTCATAAAACCATCATAACGATTTTTATAGAAAATGATAATTATCCTAAGAATATCCCCATGGAGTGTCGTAACCAAGAGTGCTGCAAGGCTGGTTGTCGTGCACCAGTTCTCGTTCGAGTCTAGCTCAAAGTGGTGTTTTCGGGTTTTACCCCTAGGTACATCTGTGCCAGAGCCACCTCTACCCGGTGATATCCATACATGGATGTATTGCTTGGAAAACTCACAAAATATCTATAATACCAAAAATCTAGGAAGTTCTTCTATACTAATCCTCAAAGTCTATCTTAGGGATATGTGCTCTAATCAGAGTTTTTCTAAATCTAGCTTCCAAGTTTAGTACTAAACTCCCTCAAATACAAACTGTAATGACCTGACCGTAGTTACCCAAAGTTGGTGCATTACTACATAACATTGGCATTAGAAAAAAAAGATCAATTCTCGAATGACCGATTAGTTTAGTAGGTTTGGAAGCACAAGATATATTCATAAATGTTACATTACATCATAAAGTGAAAAAAACAACAAAAACATATTGACTTTATATCCCATTATACTATCCCTGAAGGTCATTCATAAAATACTTCTTCACATCTTGGGAAAAATAAAACATAGAAAGGGGTGATCTCAGATGCTCAGTAAGGATAACAATTTAGCGGAAACTTTCATAAATAAAAATAAACATTTAATGAAATGTATAACTAAAAAAAGAATTTTATACTAGAAATTAATCATAATATGGTAAAAGTAAAATAAAATAATTCCATTTATTTATTCACATGGATATTCTACTATTCAAATAATCACATGCAATATCTGTAACCACTTTCATAATGATAGAATGCATAATGCGAGACTATCATAACCACATAGTCAAGGCCTTGTGCCAATACTACAAATAAGATTTTGACAAGGCCTTGTGCCATTACAGTAGTTTGCCTCAGGATACTTGTCGATGCATCGAGGAGCTATAGAAAGCTCCACTCGTCACTTATTATGTCCAATTCATTCCTTATATGAAAAGGCATAAACATATTATAAACCATAACATAATCATATCAGATAAAACATCCACATAGGAAACATAAAATTTCCACATTTCAATCACAAGATATCAATACAACACATTGATATAATAAAATTATTATTAAAACCATTTTCAATACCAAAATAAAAGAAAATTAAAAAATGGTATTTATTTTTTCATTTTTTATAAAAAGGTTATGGCTTGTAGATGAAGCTGAAACTCAAATAATGGTCACGGTGATAGAGAAGTCGTTGTCGCCGCATACATATGAAAAAAAGTATTCCCTTTTGTTGTTTATTAAAACGCTTCATATAAAAAATATTCCTTTTGAATGAATTTAAAGGTCAACGGGGTTTATACACCGTATAAAAGAATGTTGTGTATAAAACAAAATATGCCTAAATGAAAGGAGATTGAGACTTAGTCCCTTACCTCGTGTCAAACTTGACTCGATCATTCATTAATCTATTGAATAATAAAATAGAGTTAATATATACTTGTTTAAGAACCTTTTTCATGTTCATTATTCCTTTTATATCACTTATTACCAAGTTATTAATATTATGTAATTATTTAAGTTAATAATGGTCATTTTGTTGATCTTTGGTACTTGAGTCAAAAATAAACTTCTTATAATTACAAGTTGTTCATGTGGTAAAATATCCATCATATAAAGAAATATATTCATGATTTAAATATCATATATATCATATATATCCACTATATACATGCATTTATAATATTACATAACATTTAGAGGTACGAAATGAAATGCACTGTTCATGGAGACGGTAAGCCATGCGTACACATGAACGATACATTCATTTATATTTCGTATTTAATGGAATTAAATCATAATTATATAAAGGTATATTATAACTCTAGTATAATATCATATATAATATCATTAACTTCATCCTTTATACATCTCATGTATGGCATTAATGATTCAAATCACATTGAGGGGGTGGTAGTCTGCCCTTCCTAAAATGAAATTGTCGTGTTTACCCATAATGGAAAGAATAAAGGTATGCTATAAATGAAAAATAAAGAAGAATAATGAAAACATAAAAATAATATATATCATATTTATAAATAGTTTCATCATAATGTCCACCATGAGATGTGTTAAAACAATATTGAACAATCATCATTTCATGAGGCAGTAATTCACCACCCACAGAAATAGTATGTTCATTAACCATTAGACGAAGGTGTGTGTAAGTGTAAATAAAATCCTTCTCATAAAAACATCCTAGTATATTTTATATACCGATTTTATTACAAAATAAATTAATAAAAAGAGTTTAAGGGGTTGGAGAAGCAAAATAAAACAAAAGAACATAACAGAAGACATTACCTTAAAATCGTGTAACTCTTCTTGGTTTGAACCAAAAGGGTTTTTGGAAGAGATTTATGACTAAGGTAAGGCTTATATGATTAAGAGAGGGATGTGGAGGGATATAATGAGCAGTTTTTGGCCGAGAAAATGTCTTGAGAGGTGTGAATAAGGCGGTAGATGTGGGGGCCTTTAATAAGAGGAGAGGAGGGGCACTCTTGGAATGTCATGAAATGTAACTTTATTATATAATGCGTTTCGGATTTTAAAGGTAACACAATTATATATTTCTAGTATAAGGTTATAAGGGTTAGAAATATACACTTCCAATAGGTTTTTGACAAGTATAAGTCTTAGTGTTTACATTATCTTTTCATTTTATTTAAATCGTTAATTAATGAGGTAATCATTGCATCATCATGGTGTGATAAATAAATTTATTTATTTAATGACTAAAAATTTTACAAAAATTACCATGATGTAGGAAATAATTTTATATTTCCAATTGATATTTATAGTCGAAATGATAACCTGTATAATCCCTTGTAAAAATTGTTTTAGTAAAACAATACATGTTTTTGACATTTTTATTTTTACATTAAATAAAAGTTATTAATGTCATTATCTTACCCAAGTGGCTCCATGGGGTCCCCATGTTGACCCATGGGTTGTCTTGGTCGACCATGACTCATATAATAAGGGTAGGACAAGTTTAAGGGTAATTTCATATTATTATAACATTATATTTTACAGTAATTACCTTTAATCGCGATTAATAAAACAAAAAAGTTACTATTCACCAAAAATTATTTTCATCCAATTGAACCACATTTTACTTACTAATGACAACCATGTATGTCGGATTTTTGAAATTCAATTCAAAAAAGTTGTAATTTTTCATTTAAATGAAAAATTATTTTTTTAACTACCACATAGTGGTTTCACTATTCATCAAATATTGACGTTTTTCAGAAAAATAAAAACAATTCACACCAAGCTATATTTGATATTCCTAATTAAAAAATGATTTCTATTATACAAAATTCAAGACATAAATTTAATAATTAATTTCCGCTGTCACAATAAATAGTGTGTTTTTAAGAAACAATATATATCAAAATATTCACAATTCTTTATGTCCAATTTCTGAGTGAAATTAATTATAATGACCACTATTGGATAAAATTGTAAAAATATATTCTAATTATAATTTAAAACCACTCAATAGTATAATTTTTCACTATAAATTATTTTTATTAAAAAATTTGTTTTTACATATTTTTTTTATTCATAGAAAATAGGAAGTTCTCAGATTATTACAAAAAAATCAACTTGGGATAATTTCAATATTCCGAATACAAAAATGAAGTACATTTTGAATTATAAAATTTATATAATTTCAAAAGGTGGTTATTACTATTCATAACGGCTACTTTGATTGGTCTCAGTGTGTTAGAATTTAGAACATGCGTACAATGCATGTTATTGCATTATTGAAAGAGAAGTGTACTATGGAAGCTTGGGGCATTACAATAGAATAATAAAATTCAAGGGGTTTTTTTAGATGATCAAATAATTTCCACTTGTGGGAATTTAGGTGTAAAAAATACCGAACAAAATGAGATTGTAATGTAAACCCTTAAAGAGGCCATAAAATTCATGTGAGAACCATTATTGAATAAATTATGTGTGTTAATTATAAATCTACATAAGATAAGGGGAAATACATAAATATATAGTAGAATAACATTATAAACATAATCATATAATATAAATCAAAATGGTGAGGTAACATAACCAAATATAAGGAAATCAGGTTTTTAAATTCTTTACCACTTGGTAAATATTAATTCAAATCCCTACATAATAAATTATTCAAATTGAAACTCAAAATACCATAAAAAATGAATAAATCATGATTTTAAAAGTCAAAGTGGTAGTATTTACACCATATATAAGAAATTATGTGCAAAAAAGAAAGTTATTATTTCAAATAAAAGATAACAATCATAAAAGATAGTGAGATTTTGGAGATAATCAATGAGAACATTATTGATAAAATAATCTGTAATCATTACAAAGTATCAAATTCCATTTTGAAATATTGGAATCATAATACCCATGAAAGAATGACATTAAATGAAATTTATAATATCCTACTAATAATATAATTAATGAAGTAAAATTTCAATGGGTATTATATACACCACCTAAAAGTAAATTGGTACATAAAAAAATATGTCTTAATAGAATGTAAATTGATTCAAAATCCCAAACCTTGCATTATATTTTTGGGTGAACATAAATTAACATCATATATAACAGTTTTAAAAAATTCTATAACTAATGAAATAACCATAAAAATATTCATAATAACCAATATTATCTTCTTATAATATCTTTTTACAATTTTGTTAATAATTATTCCTTATTTTCAATATTTCAGGTGTTAATTTAATTGTTTGTTGAGCATTCTTTAAATTATTACTTATTTTTGTTATTAACTACATCATGATATCATCATCCCAAGAATTTAAAACATTATTTAAATATCATATATATTCCTTATATATTTATTTATAATAATATATAAATTTTTTATATAGGAAATGAAATTGATAATTCATGGAGATAGAAGGTCTTATGTATTCGTGAATGCAACTTTCATTTCTTTATTGTATTTTAAATTTCTGAAAAGTATATGATATATATATGTGTTTATATTTATACTATAATTATAGTATAATATCTGGTAAATATGTATTTTGTAGTTTTATTAAAACCATCCATTATACATTCCAGGTATAGTGTGAATGAGTCATGTCACATTAAGGGGGCGGTAGTCCACACATCCACAAATGATGTTATCGTAATTAATAAAATTGAAATCATAAAGGTATATGTTATAAAATAATTAATAAAGTATAAATACATTATAAATTTCTTATATAACATATATAAATATATTTTCCTTCTAAATTACGAACAATGAGGGGTGGTAAAGGAAAAACGAACAACATCGTTTCATGATGCAGTAGTTAGTCGTACCCAAATAATATATGCTCAATACCCATTAAATGGAATTGTGAGTAGGTGTAGTTATAACCATTAACGTAAACACATTTATGTTTATTGAGGGTATTTTTTATATAATCATTTATTGAGGATAATTGGAAGAGTGGATAATGAAATAATACTAAAGAGTAAGATGAAGCATGTTACCTCTTAATCAGGTAACACCTTTTGGTTTGTACCAAAGGGATTAAAATGATGGATTTCCAAAAAATTATAGGATAATAGGATTAGGGGAATTATTTTTAGGATATATTTTGGAATATATTGGTTGATCCAATGTGGTTTGAGAGTTGTGTGGAAGTGGGATGGTTGACTATCTTTTTATAGTAGAGGAAAATTGGTACTCTTGTCAATTTTTTAGTATGGAATTGCAAACGTGTTTTACACATTGAAAGTGGAACCAATAATGGAAAAAATTAGAGATATGCGAGGATAGGTTAAAATTAATGCTTGAATGTGGATATTGGACAAGTATCTAGATATTTTATTATTTTAATTTTAATAATTATTCTATTGTTTACAAAATATTCCTCTTTATCATTGTAATTAATTTTAATCACTTTTAACATAAAAAATCTCAATAACAAAATTGAACATGTTATACATTAAACATTATTCTGATTTAATATATGGATTAAATTTTTCCAAATTCCAATCATATAGAAGGAAGAAATTAATTTAATATTAATCTCATATACGAGATGACAAGGAATGTTTTAAAAGTAAATAGGATCAAAAGTTTGAGAAGTTTTTCTATTCATTTTCGAAGTGAAATTGATTCCAATGACCTATATTTGATTGATTTAAATAATATTTATCTAATTAATATTTGAAACCAATTAAAATATAATTAAACATTTAAAATAAATTATATGAAAATGTAGTTTTGAATTAAAATCTATTATTTTTCACTATTCATTAAAAATAATACCTTTAGAAAAATACCAAAAATTCCCTATAACCAAATTTTTAGGTGTTAATTGTAGAGTTGAATTTTATTTTTATATATAAAATATATATACTTTCCAACAATTTTTTTAATATAATTTCCCATTAAAAGTCTATAGAAGTTCCTTTATAAAAATATAGCTTATTATGTGTAATAATGGTGTGTCCTTATTATATTCATATATAATATTTTTGATGAATGTAAAAAAATATTTTATTAAATATATAACAAACATATTACATTTATATCACTCAATAATTTCAATTTATTTATTGTTTTTGGATAAAATAGCTTTGGCAGAATTGAAATAGTTTTCTGTAAAAATATTATATTCATATTAAATCAATTTTTATATTCATTTCTAATTAATTCGTAACCAATGAATTAATTTTAAAAATTTTTAAACTATATATTTTCATAATTATCTTTAAAATATTCATAACCACTAATCTAAGGGCTAGGTTATGTCTTAATATATTAAATAATAATATTTCAATTATTTGTTGTTTTTGATAAAACACAGTCTTGTGTGTAATGCATTTCATCGAAGAAACTCATTGTTTCATGCAATGCAAGATAACTAAGTATCATGTGCATTTAAATATACATTTAATTTTTTAATTGAGTAATTATATTGTTATGTCTCGGGATATATTTTCCCTTACACACTTGGTTTTGTGTGTCATACACACTATAAAATACAATGTTCACACTATAGATTTCTATGGCATTTAAAAATAATCACCCTAGGTTTTGGTCTATAAATATTGAATATATCCTTTGTGTAAGAGTAACTAGAAATATTTGGATTTATTTTCACATGGAACTGGGTTTGGATAACTACATAATGAATACTTGATACTGTAAGATACTTACTTTTATATTGGTTACAAGAATATGAATGTAATATTGGTTAATGTGATTATGAATCGTTATTGAGGTCTAAGTGGGTGGCATATTATCCTGGATTTTATAATTGTGTTAATATTAGTTCTATATTAGGATATATGATGGATTTTTCATGTTTAGATTAATATGATTGTGTGGAACTATGGTAGTTGAATAATTTTTTTCTGTTTTTCTAGAATGATGAGGGTTACACATCATGGAATTTTTTTACTAGATTCATGAGGGATGGAATCAGGGAATTGAGGAATAAAGTTTCTATATTTTTCAATAGGTGGTATAGTAAACAATGTTATGGGTTTTATTACTGGGATAGTCTTGATTAATGAATATGATCTCTGGATGGATAAGAGAGAAGAGAAAGTCATTATTCATATGGGTGAGTAGAATTATCATAGAATTCACCTTATATTTTAAGGGGAGGAAACCATGATAATAGTTAAAGATTATGTGACTTTTTTATTGTGTGCTTGATGGTTTTTTACATCCAGTTTTTTATTATGAAAATACATTTGAGCAGTATAATATTGAGATCCATATATTTTAAATGAAATATAAAATATTAGTTTTTGTTGTGTAAAATTGTTGATGATGGAATAAAATAATGGTGAAAAGTTTCACTAAGGATATAAAAATGTGATAAAGGTTAATTCTAGTCATTAATATGTGTTGGTATATTTTGGGAGTATTTATAGTGTCATTAAAATGAATAATATATAAAACTGGGGGTCTAGAGAAAAATTAACATGTAGATGCATGGTTTGGAAGACAATGCTATATGACATAGAATTCAAGGACTGGGGTAGTTGTAAATGAAATATATTATGAATTTTTTATTGAACATTAATTCATTTCAATAATTTATTAAAATTTGCCATTAAATGTTCTATACTTATCAAAATTTATCTCTTAATCCCTCATTTAAACCTCCAAATGGGTGTGCTACTTCATAGGTGACTTTTCTAGGGTTTGTGATTGATTTATTCATAACAAATCCACATGGATGTGATATATGTCTATATACTCTTATTTTACTTATTTTCATTTTATTGAAATAAATTTAATATATAATAGAGGAATTGAGGGTTGGGGTTTCATGAATTTATGAAGAAACCATATATAATTTTAGGGTGTTTTCATCACAAAAAATAAAAAAGACCACTGTGGGTATGTCCCATCTATTTATAGTGTATTTTTTATTATTTAAATTTAATTACATAGTTATAGACACTTTTATATCATATAAAATGGACTACCAAAATCCCTTACACATTCATTGATCACCGAGGTATGATTACTATAACGACATGTTCCTTATTCAACTAATAGTTAAATAATTTATAAATTGTGTTTCACTTTATTAGATTTTTAGGATATTTTTTGTTTATATTTTTATGTAATTTAGGAAAAAATTATATTATAATGTTGAATAATTGAAAAATTATACAATTTTTTTACAAAAATCTAGTATTACGTTTACACCATCTTTTTATTCAAGTCAACTTTTCTATGAATAAGGTGAGTCACCAAAGTAGAAAACATGTCCTTGTAAAAACATTTACCCATAATTAGATCCTATTAAGAACATTTTATAATGTACAATTGAAAAAAATTATAATTAATGGATAAAAAAATAAAGGAATCTCATTGTTTGATTGAAAAATATGTAAACACCAGAAGATGTTTACCTTTTTCATAGTAAAACATAGAGAACATATATATAACATATGTATATGAAAATGATATTATTTTATAAAGTAATAATTTTGAAAATAATTAAAAACCCTAATAAATTCATTGAATGTATCTTGAGTCATGTGGGAACTCATGAAGAAATTCCTTTGAAAATAAAACCATTCACCTATAAACGTTCCTTACTCTTTATAGAAAAATGTTTCCATAAAAAAATTCAAAGAATAATATTTCTTTCTTATAGTTTAATATTAATAAAATATGTCCAATCATTATTAACCCATGTTATAATAAAATAATCCTAAATAATTCCACAGGTGTAACCAACCCCATTATCTCCACCATTTTTCTATTTCAAAGACCATTCATTACTCAATGAATCTGTGAACTATATCAGGATCACCCATTGTTATAAGCTATATTCATAACACTAGTAATAACATATAATTCTCAAGTACTATATAATGAAAAACCTAATTCATAAATATTATATTTTTTAACATAAATACCTAGAAAGATTCATTTGAACCCACAATAAACACCGGATCAATTATATCATAATTATGCAAAAATATTATTTTCTCTTCAGAAAATAAATTTGAAAATGAAAATTCATAGAATATTTTGAAATATATTTTATTTTAAAATAATCTTGGAAAATTATAGAATAATTTTTATAAACTATAATGTCCATGATGGTGGGTACAAGAGGGAAATTTTTATAAGTTAAAAACATTAAATTCCACTATTCTAATGAAGTCAAAATTAACGCATACCGAAAATGCAAAAAAATTTCATTTTTAAACCATTGTAAATAAATTAAGATATAATAAAAAATTTCATTAAATAACCATTTGAACAATAGAAATAAAATTCTTTGAACCATTATAAGAACATGGATATAGAAGAGTAAGAGTTTAAATCATTTTGAACAATGTTTTAAAAGAAATTCAATAACCATAGGTCTCATACAACTTTGTAAATTATCTAAATTCGGAATAAAAAACTATGATAGTTATATATTTAATTATGAAATTTTTTCATTTATTCCTTTATAATAATTCCTCTTATTTCATTTATTATAATTTTATATTTTGTTGCTAATAATATTTTATGTTGAATGTTTTTTCTCATTCAGTTTATAACCTAAAAAAACATTGATACATTGACCCGGGTCTAAGGGGTTTTATAGTCCCAATATATCTATAATATTATATAATATATATATTAATTATATTTAAAATTATATAAACATTTAATACCAACCATTTATCAGGGTCATTAAAAATGAACCATGTCATTTCAGGGAGAGGGTAATGTGTGTGTACTCATGAATAACATTTTCAAATTTCTAATGGATGGAAAAGAAATAAATTAGATTTTAGTTAAAATTTATATAATAGAAAATATATTAAATACTAAATATTTATTCATCACTTTCATACTTATGACTATCCCTATATGTTGAAAATGAAAAATTCAACACACCACATTTTAGTGGAGGTATTCTACACTATTGGTGGAGAAATCTTATAAGTTTTTAATGGATCAAAAATGTGAGAAGTTAAGTCATATATTAAATAAGAAAAAATATTATTTTTGTTATAAATTTAATTTTATTAGAAATTTTAACCATCCGTATTATCGGGTGATAATTTCCAAAAACATCGCTCCATGAAGGTGATAATCAATACGTATGTATGATAGGTGTTTTCATTTCTTATATTATTGAAAATCCCATGAAAAAGGACTTTATCCTAATAATAATTATAATAATAAATAATTATATATATTTTATTTATTTAATTATTTCAGAATTTTTTTAAAAATCAACGAGACAGAAAAAGAAATAAAATTTATATGGTTCAGTTTGGACGTAGACATTCTCCTCAGATTTGACCCATTGTCTTACATCATATTCCATCTATGATGTGTATATTAAGAATACAAGAACTTATATGTCATGTTGAGGTATTTATAGTGGAGTTTATAATATTATTTTTATAAACTATATTTAATAAAAGGTCCATATAAGGGAAGACAAGATGTGGCCTTTTATAAGTGAGGGGAGTGGAACACTTATTATTTTTCTATAATTTTGTTAAAGTAAAAATAATTGGAAATTGGCTACATAAATAAATTTTTTAGGATGTAAAGTTATGTAGATATAAATTAAATCATCCAATAATAATTAATATAACATTTTGTGGCATTATCGCTTAGTTTTACCTCAATTATCCCTATATAACATTTACTACAGGAACACATTTATACCATGGTTACTATTTATATTGACCTAAAATGAAATTAACTCACTAAAAATTTGAAAATAATGATTATATATATAGAATCCATTTTTAAATATTAAATTTTAAAATGTTTAAAAACAATTCGTTAAATATAAGTTCATAAAATTCAATAAAATACAGTTTTAAGAAAAAAAAATTTATGAAAAATTGAAATTATACCAAAATGAATTATAAATTTTAATAATATAGTATTATTTAGATTATTTTTAATCAAATTAATCATAATTTAATTTAAAAACAAAAATCAATCATAATAGGACTATTATATTACTTGATTTAATGAAATTAAAAGACAGTATAATAGAAATCTTCATTTTAAATTATTCACTCAAAAAATAAATCTTTTCAAACGAATACCAACAATTAATATTTTGATATATTTAATATATTAATTGAAACAATTATGATTTATTTAAAAAACTAATTATCTAAAACTAAATAAAAACTTTTAAATAAAAAAAATTATTCATTGAAAAATAATTTAGATAAATAAAAATATTCCTTTTTCAGCTAAAAACAATTATAAAATTTTTTATAGAACAAGGATTGAAATTAATACATAAAATGAGTTTAAATAAATCATATGAAATTTTTTTATCTATGACTACTAGGGTTTTTACAATGACTAATTGTGATATTTAATTATCATCATTTGAGAATGATTTGCCCTATTTGATTAACAACTCAATTCAAAACAGTATTCCACCAAAAACCTAGTATGGCCTTTCATATATCATATTAATATTTAATTAAAAATGGATAAATTTATAAAAGGTATTATATATTGTTTCTCTGTTTTTATATAAAAAAATATTCTTTATGAAATTAGAACAAACTATGATGTACTTAACCTATTATAATGATAATGATAAAGCCTAAAAGAGAGGAGGTAGTAATATACATAAAATATATTGTTACCCAGAATGTATATCATCAACAAATCCAAGAATATTTCAATAACCCATTTATATATAATTAATTTTAAAAACATGATGATGTTGAACTTATATCTGGGGATTCGAGTTGATCGAAATTGATATACGATTAATATTGCATTGATCTGGCCCAAATGGCCCAAAAGCCTCATTTTTATTGATTTTTGATAACCCCCCTTTTAAAGGATGAGGGGGAACCCTTAAATGGTTTTTAGTCTTATTCATTTCATGGCTCGTAGGCTTAAAAGACATTTCAGGAATCGAAGGTCTTAGGGAATTCCACCAGACTATAACTAGAAGGAACGACCCCTCTCGTGCATCTGCATCATGTCGGTAGCTCTCCACCATAGCATGGACATTAGTAAAAGCATCTCATAAAAGAAGAATATAATCCCTATGGCATATCCAAAACCTCTAACTCTTTTCCAATCCATTTTTTTCTCTGTTGAGTGAACCAACTCTGAATCCTCCTCTAGGGCTATACTTTTTTATAGATTCTGTCTGGGGAAACTACATGTGACCCAAAGGCCTTGAGGTGGCTCAAAATCCTTAATGGTTCCCTAAAATCCCTACTGACCTGAAGGCCTGGGTGGTCTAATGGCCTTAATGACTCCCATTCCAAACCAGTTGCCCAATGTGAATAGTTCGTGGCTGCTATAGTGCAAAATAGTACCTACTACAGTACCCGCACAGTTCCTGTTATAGTGCCTACTATAGTGCATACATAGTACTGCCATAGTTCCTACCATAGTACTATCTATAATACAACTATAGTAATACTACAGTAATAATATAGTGCGCACTACCGTACCCAGAAATATTCCTCACCCAGGTTTTGAACCTGGGTCTCGTGAATACACTTAAGGATACCTCACTAAACAGGGTTGAGGGTCATGTGCCATTGATCTGGAACCATGGTATGTATTTCTCTCATTATCAATATTTTATCCCATGGATAGATTTTTATATGACTTTTATATTGAATTAATACTATAAATGGTTTCTTGAGAATAATTCATTCTCAAATTTTTGTTGTTTTTATGTTGAATTCATTAGAATCATTCCCCTAGATGAGTTGAAATAACGTTATAGGTGATTTAGGAAATATATGAATGAAAGGGGTGATGTTTTGGTATAATTTCCAAGTCATTGAATGAAGTATTTGATCCTTTCATAGCTTTTATATGTTAATATCTTATTGGGAAGACGTTTCCTATTGTTATAGGGTAGCAGTCCATAGTTATTCTTATGTAGAAATGGACTAAACACATGTATAATAAATTATGTTTCAATTGGGTAGGTTTCTTCATGGAAATAATTTTTTTTGGAATGAGTTAATAATATATGAGGGGTGTGTAAAAGATTTAATCTTACCCAAGGAATTATTTCACCTTATATGACATTAGTCACACTACGATAGAGATGATTGTGAAATAATGATGCATCTGGGGAAATAAGGAAAAGAGGATAACATCATTGCATTATCCCTAGCTTGACTCAATTCATTGTTTCAATGGTTTCAACTAACATCTACTATCTATGAAGTGGTAGTGAATAACCTTTAGAATAAATATAGGTATCCTTAATTTCATATAGTTAAATTATCTGGGGTATTTAGATTGAGTTAGTTTGAGGATGCTATAAAATTTAATCAATGTATGTTGATTTAAAATGATATTGGGTGGGTATAGTTTTTTATTTATAATTGGTTGTTTTATTGGGTTTAAGATATATGGTACATAGATATATATTTGTGAAAGTATTTAGTTAACACGTATAAAGGGTCCATCCATGTTTCTTGGATTTTGAAAGTTTTTATTATTGTTGTTTTTTAATTTTAATTATTTGGTTTTTTATAAATTGATATTTATTATTATTGTTTTTTGTTTCATTCCTTTGGTCCCAAGATGAAATCAGTGGAAAATATGGATAATTATAAGAATATAGTGATCACATAACTTAAATGTTATTACATATGAGTTTTATTTTGTTCCTATAACAGAAAAAACTTAATTTTAAAAGTATCAACAATTGGATGATAAATGCTTCTTACATTGTATCTATGTGGAATTCACCTCATCTAGACTAGGAAGGGTAATAATAAAAGAAATTAAAAGGGGTTCAACTATTTAAAGAGTCAGAAAACCAAATATATTGTATTCCTATATATCTTCTTGGTCGAATTATACCCATCAAACTTAGAAATATATATCTTCTATGAATATGATTTGTGTGGTGCTAAACCCTAACATGAGAAGGTTGGTATGTAAGACAGATGGTGTGGACGTGGGTATGGTAGGGGAGTTCAAAGGATAATGGATTTCACAACCTGTTAAATCAATCCCTATTTTTTATATCTACTATAATGAGTATTTTATTTGGTTCTTATCAAGAGGCCACATATATAGATTTAATTGGAGATTCAAGATTGTGAATATTTAGTGACGTTAAGGTAAGCATCATAAAAGGTGACTGAATGACGGGGAAAGAAAGTGTTATAAATAGTAATTCTATGGAATGTGGGGTATCCCTAGTGGTTAGTGGACATAGGGAAGTGTTTTGGATGAGTGCATTTAGGAAATCCTACTGTATGTTATCTATATCATTAACCAAGGATCACATGAGGATTATATTCTAATGGAATATATTATATCATAGTTCTATTTAGGACATCCGCCTTTAATCCAGGGAGATGGTGGATCCCTGGAAGCATAGTACCAGAATGAGTCAGTACAAATTATTTTTTACCATAATGAGACACAATTGGTGTGGAAGGTGTTGTTGGATATGTATATACTTAGGGGAAAAAATAAAACAATGGTGGAATGTAAAGGTATAGTAAGGTATGTATAAGGGAATAAGATGAAAAGTGTTATAAGAGTAATTTTTTGACTAGTTTTTTCTCAAGACATTGAGGATGGAGAGAGGCTGAGTGTCCATACACATTGTGTAGAGATAAGATTATGTTATTGGAAATTACTCGATGTTTAATGTCTTAATACTTTTTTCACAAATTTTTTAGATAGATTATATCCCCCTACTATTTTTAAAAATAGTTTATTTGAGTATATAAAGCTAGATAGTTGAGTGAGGTGAGATAGTTAGTGGAGTTTTGAGTGACCAAAAATATTGCTACATGGAGACTTAACTAAGTTGTCCAAATTGAGGGATGATGTTTCTACTATATTTTAGGACATTAACAATGAGTTTCCAAAAAGAAGATATTTGACACAAGAAAGGCAAGTGTGGTAGACTTCCAAAATAGTGTTTTTATATGTTAAGATGGGAAATTAGTGAAATTTTAATGAGTTACATTATAGTCAGATGGGGGTTGGGGATCACCGAAGCCTCATGTGTCTGTGGTGGGACTAGGAGTATTTTGAAGATCCATCAATTGAGAGACAATAATATATATGGTTCATGGTAGTGGATGGGATACCCAGTAGTGGGTCCAGTTTCTAAATTTGAGTATGAATCTATAATGAAGGAATGTATTAAGAAAATGGTATGTGGGAAACATGAATTTGGATAAGCCTACATATTAAAATATGGTCAAGGATTCATTGATAATTAATAGTATATCCTGAGTGTGTTGTATTTTTATTTTTGTGATGGAATCTGGTACACAATTTCATTATATGATAAATCAGTCAAATATATGGTGGATGAGGTATGGGGGTTGGGTGTGATGATGAATGTTGATGGGAAGTAATATAATATAGGATGTTGCTAATTGTTTGTAGGGGATTGTGTGCTGATAACACATGGGTGTAGAATTCTGGATAATTAATGCGTATAGAACTTCCATCATATAAGTAGTTTGGTTATGATGTGATCAGGTATGTGATTTCTATAATTAGAAGTGACCCAGTAAGGGGTTGGTCAGTCGTAGAAGAATAGTTTAGGTTTCCATTAAATAGAAATATTTGGTGAAAAACCTCATAGTGTTTAATAATTAGAGTGTGGAGTTCTTGAGTTATGTAATAGTTGGATAGTATACAAATAAGATTTCTTATGGATGTGCTATTTTAAAGTTGGGAGGTCGTTTTGTGTAGGTTATTTGGGAGTTGTAATTTTATGTAGGACTTTGGATGACCAATATTTAATGGAATTTTTGTGGAGTAAGGAGTGTTTGAATAGGATATGGTCAAGACCATGTAGTTTTCTATGATCTGGACTGGGGTTCTATAACACAGATGAATCCATGTGGTGGAATCGGGGATCATGGCCTAGTGAAGGGTTCTTAGGGGAACCTCGACATGAATAGATTATAGTTGTTTCATGTACATGGGGTAACATATTATGTTGTAAAAAATATTTAAAATGGTTTGGTATTTGATATGTAAGAGTCGTTAGAGGATGATATGTAATGTTGATGGATCTAGTGTTCAAAAACAAAAAATTTATAATTTTATTGCATATATATTCAATGATTTGTGCATTAATAAAAAAATATTATTACATATTTTTCATTTATCCATATGAAATTAATTTATAGTTTCATTGTGTATATTTTTCATTGATAAGTTCATAATAGTTCCCTACTTTAATGAGAACCTTGAAATTAAATGATAATATTTTTAAATGTTATGCCCATTAAGATAGCATTCAATAATAGGGAAAATTTTATATTGAATATCATGATATAGTACTCATCAATATATGATACCTTTTCTCATTATGTTCATACATGGAATTCTTCATGGGGGTATGTTATGAGAATAGTCCAACTGTTAGAAATTCTACATGTTTATCAGAAATCAGATATTCCAATATATGAACACGTGTAATGGTCCTTTGACTTCATGATTATCATTACTATATTCCATGACTTTTACACATAGATTTACAAACCCGAATCATGATTACATATATTCTTGGGATTTAGGGTATGTTGTGTGTTCCATGAATTACATGTTATTAATTGATATATCAGGGATGGATTTTCCCCATCCACATATGTGGATGTTAATATCTAATCCCATAGATAGAAATGAAATTTTTACATTAATTTCCATGTATATGGTGTAATGATGATATAATTTATAATATTTAATGAATGAAGTATCAAGTATATAGGATGATGAAGAATATTTTCAACCTACTTGATGTGATATTGTGAAAAAACATATTGTATTACACTAGAAGTGATCTTAATTGTTTTTTTGAAATATGAAATTATTTTTTCCCTTTTAGGTTCCATGAACCATTTCTAAATAGTAATAATAAAGGTGAGGTAGGCACACCAAATTCCAAAAAGAATTATTTCTTGAAGGTCACACACAATGTGTATCTATTGATATAGATTCATTATTTTTTAATTTAATTACATAGATAAATATTATTATTAAGACTACGGAATAATGTTTTCTTATTATATTAATTAATTTAATATTTATTCATTAATTATGAATAAAATAATTATTTATTAAACAAATTTATTAAAATATTTATTTTATTCTTAATTAAATGTGAAGGTGGTTTATCTAACCTAGATCATGACTAAGGATAAAAAATAATTTTCAAAACATTAAAATAATATTCATCATTGTGTATGTTGATTCACCTGTAAGGGGATCTGAGCAGCGAGTTCTTCTCCTCTCGTCGTCGCCTTCCTCTCCTCGTGGAGAGACAACTTCCTTTTCCATTTTTTGCTCCTCCGCGGCTAGGTCATGCTTGGGATCCTCCTCTAGGTCCTGAGATTTTGCGATGCTGTCAGATCTGGAACCATGAGCTTAAGACCGGGTTGCGACGAGGTTGCTAGAATTTCTGGCATACGTCATGAGCGGGTTTGTGGGTTCGTGGTCCTTGTGCTGCGGAGCCGGCCCTAGGTCGAGATTTCGGGTTTGCTACTTTGATCTGGGGTGGATGTGTGTGATTTGGGGGTTTTCGGGGTCTTCTCCAGCAGGGATAAAGGTGGCGATGGGCTCTATTGTTGTTTTCTTTTAGATTTTTCCTGTTTTACGTTTTTTTGGTTGGGTCTGCTTGTTCTTTTCTGAGGGTTTAAACCTCGTTGATTCATTGACGATAGTTTCTTCCTCCTTTTTATCGGTGAAGATTTTCACCAGAGGTTATGTGCTATTTCTCATCGCCGATGTGGATGAGTGTGTGATGATGGACGTCGGTGACACACACCGGCATTCTGGAGTTGGGACGATTGTTGTAAAGTGTTGATCCATTGTAATTCGACAACGCCGATGGTTGTTGATGGCCGAGTTCTCTCTCCGGTGACATGCTGTTTCACGATGGTCACTAGTGATGATGTCTCTGCCTGAATGGTGTTGATACGTCGTTTTCGACGACATCGATGGTGGCAGATGACCAGAATCTATCGTCGGCGACATGTATGGAGACGGCTGGACTTTCGTCGACGGGTTTCTCGAGGTGGCATGCGGCTCGAGGTGGCATGCGGCTCGAGGAGGCGCGTGGTTCGATTAGTGTTTGAATTTGAATTTGTTTCGCTGGTTTTTTATTCTGCTGGTTTGATACTGGAATGTTGTGAGGTTTTCGGTTTTCCTCAAACCGGGCTGTAAGGGAACCGGCTACCCCCAAACCGGCCGTTTGAAAATAAAAAAAAATCATTTGCAGGTCATCATTGTGGATGTTAGCTTACACTATTAAATATTAATTTTATAATTTTATGTGCTATAGGTTTTTATTAGGTTTATTATATTATTTAATGGTAATTTTGAAATTTTATTAATATTTTTAAATAAACCCAAACTCTATAAAAATATGGTAAACCTATTTTCTAAAGTTAATTGAGATGTGAGAATCATTGTGCACAACCAAATTCTCTCTTGATTATATCCTTATATTCTGGTATCAAGAACATGAAGCTAAAAATTGAGTCCTTCAATATTCATCGAAATATAAGAAATCAAGATGAATAACTCAAGATGATAGATCTTCAATGATAGAACCCAGTATTCTATCAGTCATGTTCAGAGATCCCATGACCATGTATAGATCACCACTAGAAGGATTATACACATGGATCCTACAAGAACAACAATGGTAATTTGAAATGGGGTTTTTTAGATGACCAACAAAATCATCAAAGGGAATATTCCTAATATGAGGAAACATTTATTCAGATAAAATTTAAATTATTTATAATTTGAATGTGTATAAGGTCAAATATCTTCATTCTGGGATTCTCTATATCGATATTTGATGGAAAAAAAATTATTTGTCTTCACATATAAATATTGCACAATTGGGGAATGATCCATTCTATATAAAAACCCATTATTATTATTCTCCCATAGACACTTAAACAATTCTTAGAACATACAAGATGTATCAGAGTATTCATTTTTTAAATTGATAATTATTTATTTGATTTGTTATCAATAATGCACAATAGTTGTTTTATCTTTCATTACAAGATTATTCATTCTTTAATCTGGTGTATAATTTACATGTTTAATCATTTTAATAACATTATTACATATTATTATTTTTCATAAATTAATAGGACTAAATGATGAATAGTTGAATATTCCATTGGAATGTGTATAGTCTTCTTATTGGTTTACTAGTTTATGTAGCATTTACCTGGATCAAATTCCATATACCTAAGTCCATTACACATGGACGTGTCATCAAATAAATTACATGTTAAGAATATATTACACATGGTAAATTTATTTCACACCACTTGTACAATATCCCAAACTAAAAAATGTCTTAATGGACCACATGTTGGGTAGATAGCATGCATTTCATGTAGCCTACAATATTTTACAGTGAAATTCAGGCTAATCATGTAGCCAAATACATGGTTTCTGACTGAATGAGTCTAATAACACATGTAATAATTAAATGCAGGGCATATATATGGTGCAAATGGAATTTAATTCATTAATTCTAATATCCAAAATACACATTGAGATGTCTACAATGTTATACAAATACCTTGTAAGTGGAACATGCAACGTGTTTTAGAGAACATTTCATGTGCTCCCCAATCCAAAGGACACAATAATTCCTTCAATGGGTTATGTAGAAACATGTCAAGCATGATAAATTTTGTGTAACTAGTTATTAAACAGTGTGTAGTCTAACCGAGGTACTCATCAAAGCCCTTGGTGTTAATCCTAGGTACATGGAGATCATGGAACACAAAGACTGGCTCACAAGTACATGTTTTGTAGTCACCCAATTAATGAAAAAAATTAATTACATTAAAAAAAAATAATAGATTTAAAATATAATTACCATGTAAGTACCTCATATGTTTGACTATGAAATAATGGTATTAATGAATAAATAAAATCTCAATTATTATAGTTTAATTATATGTATATATTAGTGATATTTTATGGAAATAAAAAATGATAAATTAATTTAATGTCATTATCTATAATTATTGGTCATATTGTTATTTTATTTGAATTAATTTATGATGGGAATATCAATGAGAATATGGACGGTCATTAATATTAATGGTAAATAATTAATAATTTGTTTAATTAGATAATTAATGAATGCAAATTCATCATAAAAATAAATAAAAAACAACGAAATGTTAATAAGTGTGCATTAGTGAATTCTTTAAATTTGTATAACTACTCATGAGCATGACCAAGACCTGTATATGAATTTGATTAATTTAATTTATTTCATTTTTTTCAATTATTAATTAATAAATTAAATATTATTACCTAAGAGTCATTCATCCCTCTATTATTTAGTAGGACATTCGTGTCTAAGTTTATTTTGGTAATTTCCCTAAACCAATTATTTTCCCCCCTCACATATGTGTGATATATAAATACATATAACAAAATGATTATCCCAAGACACATAGAGTTGGGTTAATATGGAATTGAGATGATACAAACCACGATGATATACATATATATAGTTGAAATGTTTTAAATTATTCCATGACATGAACAATGAGTTTTCCGATAGGTTTTATATTAATATATTGTCTCCTTAATAAATGAATCATTAAATAATCTCATGATCAGATTAATTAATTAATTTATTTATTTCTTATGAATTATTTATTTTTTAAATACAAGACATTGATCATAGGAATAAGTGGACTAATATTCATTAATGGAATTTAAATAAATGGATTATGCAGAAATGTTTTATTCAAACATAGTTATTCACTTATATAAAATCCAATTAACATTCATATGGCATGTAAACGATAGTATATAAAATATTATTATTCATTAAAAAACATTCCACATTAATATCAAGTCAGATTTGGCCTTCAATTACTTGATTACGAATAAATTCCATAGAATATAGAGTTCATAGGTAGGTTCTGGGTTGGCTAAACAAACTTCCATAAATATAATTATCCCATTTTTTACATGATGTAACATGGACGAATTTGTTGAGGATATCCAATTCATGATTTCAAAATTTCAGAGTGCACTCAAAGGTTCATGGATCTGCAAGTCTACGTCTGGAAAAGGCATTCTTACCAAAATACCAATGAGTAATTTATCAATCCCAAACATGGTTTATTGGAAGATAAATATGGATCTTTTTACTAGAATGTTGAATTAATGAGACATTCTATGTTTAATGGTTAGGTCTATTCAGACCTAGTTTGGGACTTAATAAAATTAATTTATTTATGCCTTACATAATTGAAATCAACTAATGTAATAATGATATTATTTGTTTAATTGTATTATAATTGAATTTTAATTATCCAAATTATCAATGTGATCCATCTTAGAGAATTACCGTCTCCGTACATTTATTAAATAGTAGAAATGGTTTAGATTCTATAGGGTTCTGTTTCTCCCTGAATTGAAATCTTATGTTCTAGAATCCTCAATACCTGATTTACATTAAAAGGCGTCTACTGACAAATATTCCATTACCCATGATAAAAAATAGAGCAAGGATGTCAAAATTCATTGTTTACTGATATTATCAATGTCTAGTAAACTTATTTGTTCCCATGAAGACATGGATATTTATATAATGTTTTATCATCTCTATGGAAAATATTACCAGAGAAATAAAAAAGAATGGATTGATATTTCCATTCCAATCATTCAGAGTATTCTTGGAAAATGTGAACTATATGGGGATCACATATTCAAATTCATTAGATATATTGAGTGCCTATATGTTTATAGGAATAAACTGGTTGATGAACTCCTCATTTATCTCATTATTGAATTACATTCGTATATCATTCAATGATTGATTCTAATTACAATATAAAAAACATTGATAAGTCTATCTAATATATACTCAATGTACATTACCAAATTTATATAAAGATGAAGAATTACAATCTTTCCATCCATATGATGAATAAAAGGAATGGTTTTCTAATGTGATATGTGCCTGAATATTCAACTCATTTCCCATTAAATAAAAAAATTATCTGTGCTAAATCATGGTAGAATTTCATTGATAATTTCTCATGAGGAAAGAAGGCCCACTAAAAAACAATTTCACCAAGGAAAAGAATTAATGAGAAACATAACATATATTTATCATCACATATATTTTATCTATTTCTATAATGATAGTTTTATATATAGAATTTGGTTCTCGGATATGTATTTTAATATAGGTTCCATGTAGATTGAGGATGATTTCCTGAGTGGAGTTTGATCTAGATGTATCTAGAATATCCAAGATTGAAAATATGGATATCTAGGAAAACCATATCTCATTGTCGATGGGAATTATCTCTTTTTAAAATTAATTGTTACTATGTTCCGTTTAATTCTGAAAAGATTATTTATTCATCCAAATGTGATACAAAAAGTAAATATTTTCATATTGTAGAATAAATGTTTCTTCTTTTATATGGGTAAATTTTTTATTTTAGGGTACACTTATATATCATTATTTATGTATTTGATTACATGAAACAAGTATTGGTGATCGATAATGAAACTAATTAAAATTACTCATACAACATCCAACTATGGTGTCACCATATAAGTTATGTAAATGAAAATAATTGGACAATATTTTACCAAGATAGATAATTGGATCAATTTAATCTAAAACCTATTGGTGTATCTCATGCATGTTTAAAAAGAAAAATAACCAAATCCTTATTTAGTGGAAAGGTGTAAAGGATAATTATATTCCTAAATTAGTTCATAACAATGTGTGTGGACCATTTCCTATTTAATAAATAGATGGGTACTCATACATCATAACTTATATTGATGATTTTAGTTTATATGGATATCTTTACTATATGAGTTATAAATTGTAATACTTTCAAAAGACTCATTGAATACAAAAAATAAAGTTGAGATCCATCATGGAAAGAAGATTTAAAAAATACACCCCAGAAGTGGAGGAGATTATCTTAATCCAGACTTCATTATTTATTTATTTGAGTTTGGGATTCTATCTCAACTCAGTATGCTTTATACAACTCAGTGTATGAATTTTACCTTTTTTAGTATAGTAAGATCAATGGTGATCCATGTGAGTAATTAATTATCCTTTTTGGGATACATGATACAAATGAAAGGGTTCATACTAATATGGGACACAACTAAAGAGGAATATGGTATTATATACCAGTTTTGGAGGGGTAAAAAACTCGTGTTATCATACATACATGTGTGGGGCTATGAATTTTCTGTTCAAGCCTCTTCAAGTATCAATATTTTACCATAAGGAACAATGTATTACAATATATGATACTCTATAGAAGTAATGTAATATTAAGTATATGACACATCTAGATGAAATTTTAATAGGGGAAGGACATATTGTATTTAGAGAGAAGGATAAAATATCATAATGATATGGTTTCGTTCAGATTGAATTTATCAAGTTACAGATTAAAGTACACAAGAGTTGGCATAGAAATATGTTCCCCAATGCCCTATATAAGAAGATGTTCTTGAGGTGGATGTATTGTGTAGGATTATAAGAGAGTTTAGTGAAATTCAATGGTATGTATTTCTAGTCACCTAGAATGGTGAAAAATTATTAGTTGTTAACAATCTTCCAATAAACTACAAAAAATTAGAAAGTGGCATATAGTTTTCTATGTGGAAAGAATCTATGAATTATAAAATGGATTGCATCTTAAAAAAGAATGTTTAGATTTTGGTAGTTCCTATAATGCATTTAATGCTTATTGGTTATAAATGGGTATTCAAGAAGAAACTAGACATGGATAGACAAGTTAGTACTTATAATTCTAAACTGGTCATAAAAGGGTTATGTAGTGCCAAGTAATTGACATTAATGAATGTATTTTACCTATAATTGTAATAAAGTCTATATGAATAATTCATGGCATTGTATCTTTTCAATAATATGATATTTATAAAAATTATGTCAAAATATCCTCCCATAATGGAAACCTCTAGAATATGCCTATATGACAAATAATTTTGTGTTTTCTACACTATAGGAATCCAATTAGTTATGAAAATCAAAAGGATGAATTTATCGATTAAATAAATCATCCACGCAATGGATCACTTAGATTGATTAACCTATAATGGAATTTTGTTTCATAAAGAATTAATGTGAGCCTTGTGTATATAAGTGCGTTATTAGGAGTGTGGTTGTTTTGTTAATAATATATATTGATGAACTACTACTTATTGGAAAATAAAAAACTAGTATTATAATTTGTTAAAGCCTCATTTAATAAATGATTTTCCATAAAGGACATATGATAGGAAATAAAAATTATTGGGATTAATATATATCCTAATATATCCAAGAGGATCCTTAGACTATTTCAAGGTACATATATTGAAAAGTTACACAAGAGATTCATTATAGAAAAATATAAGAGAGGAGTGTTTCCAATGCCACATGGAATTAATCCTTATATGAAAATGTTTCCTCTGAAAAATGATGTAACAAAGAAGATTGGAATTATTCCATATGCATATGTTATTGGGTCATTCATGTATGATATGATATAAATTGGGTTTGATGTCACCTATAAATTAGTTGAGTTATGAATATATAATGATGACCCAGGTGAGTTCCATTGGATGAAAATCATGACTATACTTCAGTATCTAAGGCATGATAAAGAAGTGATCCTTTTATTTGAATGAGATAAATAACTATTAATCTTAGGATATGTAGATTTTAGTTTAAAAATAAATTAATACTATGTAAAAACATAGATGGAATACATCTTTACTCTGGAAGGAGATTTTGTGAATTGTAAAACCAAAAATTATGTAGTGGTCATTAATTCAATAGTAGTGTCGGATTATATTTCATATTTTGTGGTAGCAAAATATGATATTTGAATACAAAACATTTTCAAGTATATGGACTCAGCACATAATAGTATAGACTATATTACTCTCTATTATTATAACACTAATGTGGTTTCTCTCACTAAGGAGCCAAGGTAACAACAATGAATGAATTATATACTTCCTCAGTATCAGCTCTTGATGGAATTTCTGAGAGAAATGAAGTCATAGAGAGAATAATATCCATTTATGATAATGTATAAATCCCCTCTACTAAAGCCTTAACTAAATGGAAACATGATCATAATATAATTTATAGAAGACTGAGTGTCATAGGATGTTGGATCAAGTCCACGTTGGAGTCTATTAGAGTTAACGTTATAGATCCAACTATTTTTACATATATTATAAATATATTTTTTGATTTTAATAATAATAAATAATCTTATAACAGATCATTTATTAATCTTTTGGAAATTAGTGTAATAATTTCATAGAATTTTTGTCTCATTGATATGGTTATAGTAGTTCTCTTCTATGATGAGAACCATGAAATTCCTTAATTATATACTGAAATATAGTCCAACATATAGATTAAAATTAATGATCGATAATATAGTATATTGATGTCATGAATGATTAATCATAAGTGGATAAGAAATATTCTCATTAATTTAACAATAATTATTATATAATATGGTAGATTAAGAGAATAAACCCGCATAATAGAATTTTACATGTTTATGTGTCATCAGATATTCCTATATGCAAGTGTGTATAATGGTCTTTATACATTATAGCTATTATTAATAAATTTCATGACTAATGCACTTTGATTTACTAACCAAAATTGGGACTCCATATGTTTATATAAATTAGGTTACATTGGGTGCATCATTAATAACATGTTATTAATGTATATATACTGGAATGATTTTCCCATAAATCCTTATATAATTTCATATCTTGTACCTATGATTGAAATGAAATATTTCTATAAAATTACTTATATATTGTTTAATGATCATTTAATTTTAAATAGAAAATGAAATATGTTTCAAGAATTAATTCAAACAATAAATTTCATAAGAACTCCACGATAAAATCAACTAACCCAATTTGGATTAGTCAAACAATTGGTTTTATAGATTAAATTATTATTCTTATTACAGAAGTCAAATTCTAACTAAATATTATGTTGAGTTTTCTTGTTTTATTATGTATAAACATATTTCATATTTTATCTTTCATGTGTCTTTTTAATATTAAGAGTATTAAATAATTGACTGGTCATTTCTTTATATATATTTATACATAATCAATTTATTTAAACTATATCTTTACACATTAAAAAAATTATTTATGTTATCATGAACATGAATCCAAAAAATAAATAATGCATAATTTTTAAAAATATAAATTAATAAATGAAATGATCAAGAGATTATATAATGGGGTGGGAAATAAATAGAACATCGATATATGTGAAAAAATGTTATGTTAGTCTAGGCATGAGTTATTACATTCCTCAAGTACATTTATGTATCACTTGGGTTTGAATCATCTCGGTTCCATCTTAGACCACCTCCACACACCATGGTATACTCCTTTTATTATATTTATTTATAACTCAAATTAAGGTGAGTTGAACCAAATGATTAGTTACGTGGAATTACATAAATAACCTTGGACATAGAGGTACTATATAATAAAGGAGGTAGTATGACTCACATTCCATCATATTTAATTTAATTATTAATAATTGAAAAATCAAGCATTAAATAAAACCAACATCTACATATGTATTGGTCAATGCCATGAATGGTTATACCAATGAAATTAATATGAAAAAGTAAAGTGGTTATCATTTAAAAGGACCTAGAATTTTTGAGAATTTAATGAAATAGTGAATTAACTTTATAAAGAGACCAAACATAATTTTTAGGGGGTATGGGAGGTTTTTTAATTCATGAAAAAATAAATATTATTATCTTACACTATAAGGTGGGTTTATATTCCATGGAAAACATGTCACAAGAAATATTTTCTCTAGGATGGATTGAATATATGGGTTTTCTCTCCATGAAGTTCAGGGTCACATCAAGAAGGGACCTTTGGCAGTGAAGTCATGGTTCGATAAAACCTGGGATAGATATTCTTCCTTTCATGACTACAAGGACCACTCCATTGTTCCGTCCTGGTAGTGGTATCATGTCATGATTTAAGAGGGTCCTTCCATGAAATTTCTAATACATTATGGAAATATATGCATCTGAAACTATTTTATTTATTTGATAAAAAAAATGGGAATATTCATTTTTACCAAAAATATTAGGGATACACCATGAGCTCTCCATGTATCATTATCTCATCTCTATTTAGGGTTATTTTAGGATTTTTATTAGATTTTTAAGATCTATATCACAATTAAGGACCATAGAAAAGGCTAGTAGTTTATATGAATCTGTCTTCTAGATTTCTCACAATTTATTTGTATTTTTCATCAAATAAAAAATTAAATGGGTTTTTTCAATTTAGGAGAATCATCCATTTTTAACTTAATCATTTTAAATATTTGAAAGTGTATATTCCTTCCTATTATTTGTAGGTTGTGGATATATATTTATTATTACATGTATGTGCATATGAATTATGTTATAAATGAGAATAAGGTATAGTTTATCGAGTGACAGGGCATAGAACCACTTGCAGTATCTGTTGGTGGTAGGATACATCTAGAGGTTTTATTTTGTATGATTAAAAGGTTATGTGTATGTATAGAATGACTTACATGAATATTTGGATTCATGTTTTGTTTGATTTTTTTTGTTATATATTATAATTATTTTTGAGATGTGATGATTAATTTGATTTCTTAATATTCTTAAGGTTTGTATATATGAAAATTTGGGTAGCTTTGATTTCCATTAATGGTAGTGATTTATGTTATTTAGTGTGATATCAATGGTGTTGAATACTTTTATGTAGTAATGTGTTTTTATGAAGGTGTGTCTTAGGGAATCATTGATTGTCTCTCACCATAGGGATGGTGTGGTTTTTAGGGTTAATTTTCTAATACATTGGGCCTATGAGGTGGTTTAATCCACTCATTATGGGTGTTTTCATAATTATAATAGGGACTCTGGTGGGAAACATTTTTTTCAAGTATGGGTACACAATATAAGTATAGTGTCGGTGGTAAGAGAGTTACCCTAGATGGGAGCATGATTCTATCTATGGTGGAAAATAAGTTTGGACTTGTTTGTTAAAATGATTAATGAAGGTCAATTTTTAATATATTTTATTAATTTATTCATATTTTAATCACACTATTTTTCATTTTAACTTAAATTTTAAATTTTTACATTTTAAGAGTATTTTGGACATAATTGTAAAAATAGTTGATTTTTTAATTTCCATCAAAAATACATCACATTTTTATCAGGGTCATAAAATTATCTCCAAAAATAAAAATTGGATAATTAATTATTTTTTAACATAAATATTAATAGAATTATTTTTAGTGAATTGTACAAAATAGTAAATCCAATCATTGGAGGAGAGAATGATTTCTATAAGTGGGACTGTAAAATCATTGCACAAATTTTATGATATTCCATTATTTCAAAAATTATCAGTATGAAATACCATAAATTTTATGGGAAGATATATAAGAGTCAAAAAATCATTGACTATGGATACTTGATATTTATCTTATTTTAAGACATTAAATTAATGGGAAACTGGATTTTGGGAATTCAATAAATATGCCACGCTAGAATATTTTCACTTTATTATTAATATCATAAATCTTGATAAATTTATAATGAACAATAAATTATTTTGGGGAAAAATAATTATTCTAGAAACTTCATATAAATAAAACTATTGAGATTTTGGCATCTAACAGTCCAAACAAGGGAGAATTATTTAAATACATATTTTGATGGAACCCAACCACCCCTCTTGCCTATAAATTTATAAATCCACTTCCAATTTAGGGAGATATAATTTTTAAAATCAAAGGGGTTTTTTAACAGTATTATATATATATTTAATATATGTTATTTTTCCCTTTCTTTGTTCAATTTTTTTATTGTTTGTTTCAATCTCTGTGATCATCTTAACACTATGGTTATAGTGAGATAATTTGGGATTTAATTATGGTTAAGTATTGTGAGTCATATAATTTTATCAAATTTTATTTCATCATCTGTATTGAAATCTATGAAATTATATATGTTTTATAAGGATAGGTAGGTGACAATAGTTTCTCATTTTTATATATTCTTTTTTTCTTCTTCATAATGACCATCATTTCTCTCTTTTTTGATTGAATCATTAGTGGGTTGATTAAATAATGAATAGATGTGGCTGTATTAAAAGGATGTAATGGGTTGTTAGTGAGATCTTGGGTTTTTTGTTATGAAACATATTATAATTTATTCAAAAAGAGGGAGATTTATTCAATGGTATTTCTATTTTTAATTGAGTTAAATGATGATGATTTATTTTATTATAATGAAAAATATCAAAATTATTATTCCCTAGAAGTGATATCTTTCATATACAATTGTTCTGCATATCATTTTTTACATAAATTATTTATTCTTATAATTCAAAATCATATATATATATATATATATATATATTATTTCAACCATTTCCTAATATTAGTATAGTTTAGTATATATTTTTATGAAAACAAAATAGTGTTAAAAAAGATCTTTTAGTGGCCTCCTCTAGATATCAACCTTCAGTGTGTATAATAATAAATATTTAATAAAATTAAAATTTATTTTCTTGGGATTTGTAAAAAAAATCCTATATCAATTAATCATTGTTTCCAAGGAGAATCAAATACTTTCACATACTATATTCAAAAAAACAATAAAATATTAATATTTAAAAAACATTATTGCATATATTAACTTCTTAATTAAAAAATTTACAATTATAATGATTTTTATTATTATTTTTAGGTTAAATAGTTTGATAAATACAATAATAATTTTTTTACAATTCATGTGATTAAAAACATTAAAATTCTTAAAGAAGTTAGAAAACAATTGTAAATTCCTTAAAAATTCCTCAAACAATTGGAAGATTATAAAAAGGCTCATAAAATGGTAAAAGAAAAGCTTATTCATTTAACTTTTTCAATTTATGTTCCTTTTGAGGAATAAATTATGATGTTAATATACTCAAATTTATCGATACCATTTTATGAGGAGTTAAAATAAGAAGGAATTATGGATAATGTTGTTTTTTGATATCATGATGATTTGGAATAGTGTGAGAAATAATTTGTAGAAGATAAAATGTCCATAAATGTCTCATACAATAAAAATGTGTAATGAACACCTCTTAACCTCTATTTATATTTTGAATAACACATGATTGGATTTGTTTTATTTTACTAGAATATTGATCATATTGGATACAAGAATCAAACTCCAAAAACTAAACTCTAAATGGGAATGAGGAAAGAAAATGAAATTGAACTTGAGTATACTCTTGGAGATAATCATTTTCAGAACACATTTTCCATTTATTTTATTGAAAATAAATTGATTATGACCAAAATATTATTTAAAATTTCTCATTATTCCAATAAAATGGTTTCCATAGAACATGTTGAGGAAGAAAAAGATGTCCCTACTGAAAATAGAGGAAATAATGTTCCAATTTAATCTATATAATGTATAAAATTTATATGTCAATTAATCATATTTTAATTCCATTAAAATTTATATTTCCATTGACTTTACCCTTTCTTAAATTTCGTACAATAATTAAATGGATCATGCACTATATGTTAAATAGACGGCCACACTAGTAGCGGCTCTAGAAGTAGAGGGAATATCTATCTTCCTTCCCCAATATTAGAAGTTGTGTAATATTTATATAGGGAAGGAAGTGTATAAATATATTTGTCGGTTCCTCAACAACTATTAAAATAAAAATTCTAGTAGAATGAAGTGAATTTGGAAGTTCAAATCATTTAAACACTCCCCTCCACATCTAATTTTTGGTGAAAATTTTAACTACCTGACAAGGCTCTATAATAAACTAGAACTCAATTAGGGGTGAATCTAGGATTTATAGAACATTAATTTTTTTATTCTCTTTTATAACTTTAATTTTAATTCACTAAATTTATAATGTTTATTTATTTATTTATATCCCTAATTTGGAATAAAATATAATCTTAACTTGTAGATTCAACCACCCAGATGAATTTTGGTTTTGTTTCTCCTTATATATTTTTTTTCTACAGTATTATATAATTTTATTTGATCTAAATTTATTGGTTGTAAATTCTTATGTGTAGCTGGGATGTTGATCTATTTTTAGTAATTTTTATGCTTATTTATTTCATGTTTTAAAAATATTAATAGATTTCTATTTCATTGTTTGTCTAATATTTTTAAATATTGTTCTGTCTCTATAAATATGGAGTAAATTCAGAAATTTTAAAAATTAAAACCCATTTATTATATTTAGAAAATTCATTAGACTAAATATGTTTCAAAGATTGTGAAATTCATTTGTATTAACCCGATCGATAATGAATACTTACCCAACTTGAGTTGCTTCAAAAAAATTCCTCTTTTTTATGATTATTTTTCTTGATACACTCATGTAATGATTTGAAATAAATATATTATTATTTTTCTCTTTTATGTGATTTCTGAGTTCATCGAAATTTTTTAATATGATTTAGTAATTATTTTTCTATCAATTGTTTTTCTTGAGCACTAACTTTATATATGCACTTGTTTATACATTAAACGATCTAAATTAACATATTATTTTAATAAAAATTTCATCTAAATTTTCTTGTACCAACCTTCACTCTAAATACTTTTGTTGTTGATATTTCATGGTTGAATATGGGGTAGGTCCATTCATGTGTATTCAATGGGAATTAGTTAATTATAGGGTGGTGTATGGTGTGTGTAACTATCCTTGGTAGTGAACATATAAAAATATAAATGAGTCAATATAAATTATACATCATTCAAATCATCCCTTTATCACAAAAAACAATGGAAAAATATATATAAGATTGAATTTTTCATTGTTATTAATTGTATGTTTTTTCATTCATTCAGAGTATTTCATTATCGTCTCCCATTTCATGGAATAATAAACACAAAAGAAATGGATGAAAAGAGGATAATTATTATGAAATCATTCAATACATTCATTTTTTGACTCATATACCATGAAATTAAAAATGTGAGTGTTTTTTCTGAAATATGTAAGGGTAATTGAGTGATTTGTATATCTTATGTTTTTATATAAATATTCAGGAAACAGAAACTACGTTACCACCTTTTAGGACTAGAATTCAAAATTCATTTACCTGCCAACACATAGCCATAAAATAACCACAAAAAGAACTCATGAAGGAAATTTTTAAGTCTCATTTTTTATTGAGATAATAAATGTCACAATCTTATAAAGATCATTCATGTTTTGGATAATGAGAAAAAATATAATTAAAATACTCAAATGAGTGGGATTACCATTTTTTGGGTTGTAGGTATGAAATTCAACAGGGTATTGAAATTATTTTGAAATGATTTTTATTTTTGGTGAGAAAATAGTGATTTTATATCCATATTGGTTGTATGATGTTTCTCTGTCTGTTTAAAGAGGAATAGTGCTTCCATTTTTACATTGAGAAGTTTGTTTTGGCCATAGAAGAAAATGACTTTCTCGGTGTGTAATTTTTAATTTTGGGGGATTAATGAAGATCATATTTTCATATATTCAATTATAAATTTACATTTTTTAATCCCATAAATTATTTATTTTTAATTTTATTTTAATTTTTTTATAAATACTTTAGAAATAAATATGACAATTACTTATTTTTTTATTCGTATACAAATCAAATAAACGTGATATTTTGGAAAAGAACAATTTATACACTTATGTAAAGTGAAACATTTTAGGGATATATTATTGATGGGTTACATTTCATTAATCTAAATTAATTACTTCATCCAATCATAAGAGGATCAAATGAAGCGTACATGTGGCCCTCAAAATCATTGCGCAGTAATGCATAATTTTATTGAACAGAACATATCTAACAAATAATTCATAATGAATATCATATATTTTTTGGAATATAGGAAATTTTTTACTTAAAAAATTTCATAACTATAAATACCATAGATTAATTTATTTTCAAGTCATTATATTTATAAGTAATCCTTGCATGGAAATTTGAAGTTTCTATGAGTAAAAGAACATTTTATTTAGTAATTATCTCATAAATTTGTCTATACATGTACAGTAAAGAACATATTTTATGTTTAGATAGAAAATTAATAATTTAATGTCTTTATATAAGCATAGTTTCAAATATTTTATAACTTATTAGTTTAACATGCATAAAATTCTCAACAAAATTTTAGGAAAGAACCCATCCACCCCTCCTTCCATTAAATCATACATCTACATCCATTTTAAGAAGAAAACCAATTTTCGAATCTATAGATGGATTTTTATTTTTTTAATAGTATTCTTTATCATTAATATATATAAGTTATCTCTTCCTCTATTATCTTTTTTAATTCACTATAGTCATATTATCACCATGCTTATGCTGAGTTAATTTATGATTTACTACCACATAATTACTAAGAGTCATTTGAGTGTTCAATACATTATTCCACATAATTGATTGATCTTTGAGAATTGATAAAAGATTTATAATTACAGGTACATAATATTTTTTCTCATTATTTCATGTTCTTTATTTTATTATACACTATTAAAATCTATTATTTCTTCTCCTTATTGGAGTCACTTTTTGGTGGATTTATTAATAAACGGATATGGTTGAATTCCAAGCTGAAAACGAGTAGTTAGTGTGACCTTAGTGTCTTGATTATAATGACTATTTTTAATTTATATAATTTGTGGATGATGACATAAATATTATTTAGATTTTTCAATGAGTAGAATTAAGGTTAATTCTTTTAATTAAAATGGTGAATCTCACATGTATTTTTTCCAGTAAGTGATATCTTTCTTCTACCATTGAGTTTCATTTCATTTTTCTTCATAAATTATAAATTTTAATAATTAAAACTCACATATATATCATTGATTTCAACTTGTTCACTAATGTTATTATAGATTATTGTATTTTTTTATGATTACAAAATAATAAAAATTAAAATATAGTGTGTGTCTGTGTGGCCTCCTCAAGAGATTAACTATGGATGTTCACTATAATTTATAAATCATAATATTAAAATTTATTGATTAAGGATTAATTTTAACCTCCTAAATAAAAATGGAGTCATTTTAGTATTGGATCAATCACTTGACCACATTGGTTTTTGTACAAGAACAAAAAAATTAATACATTTTAAAAACTAAAAAAATAAATATTTATTGAATATCATTAATTTGTTTAGATAAATTATGGCCATACATAAGGAATTTAATCAATAATTTACTATTATTATGTATAATAAGTCTAAAAAGTAATATTTTTTAAATATTTATGTGAGTACAATTTTTACATTTCTTAAAAAATGAATATTATTTTCAATTACTTCATGGGACATGAAGCAAAAAAAGAACAAGATAATGAAGATTCAAAGATTATTCATCTAACTTTTTCAATTAAAAACCCTAATGAAAATGAAACTATTAAGGTAATAAATTTGAACCTATATACACCACATATATGTTATATTATAGAAGATATGATTCATGCTGAGATTATTATAGGAGAACATGATTATTGGAAAGAGTAGTAGGGTGATTTTCTAGAAAAATAATTGTCTAGTGATCTCCTATACAATGAAAATGTGAAATCCAAACCTCACTACTGATCTTTGGATTTAGACTAACACCCCATTGATGAGGTGAAAATTTAATAGAATATGGAGCATACTCACTTCCTTTATCCAACTCTAAAAACTTAACATCAAGTGGAACTATCAAAAGAAATTGATTTTCAAGTTGTGTTTACTAAAGGATATAATATCTTTTCAGACCCATATATTTTTTTATTAATTTTTTTTTGAAAGCACTCATTTATAATAAATTTTTTATTTATAAAATTCAACAATTTATATTAAGTATGTTTATGAATAACATTATGCACATACATATATAGAATATTCATTGGCCTTTTGTTGAAATAATTTTCCAAACATTTATAATAAAAGGGAATATTTTTATGTAGAATTTAATTTTTTAAATAAAATTGAAATTTATATTATCACTATATTTCCCCATGATTATATTTATATTAAATAAAAAATTGATTAGGAACTAGTGGAAAAAATGGATTCCACGAATGTTGTCGTTGTTGATGTAGATGGATGATACCTTTACCTTCAAAAGCCTTAAAAGTTGTTCTATATTACATTGAGGAAGTAATTGTAGAAATACCACGATGGATTCCTCTATAAATTTTGAATGATTAAGATAATTATAAGAAACATTTTGTGTTGGTTCAAACTATACAAACTACACCCCTATATGATTTTGGGAGACTACTAGAATAGCCTGATTTTATGAAGTGAAAATCTAATACCCACAAGTTGGTAAATTTTAATTATATCCATCATCTTATTTAACTCTAACTTTATTTTTATTTATGTTCCATTCCATAAATTTATTAATCTTATATTTGTTAATGATTTTGGGGATAGTTACGAAGTCTCTAATTATGTCTTCCACAACCCAAATAAATTTATGTAGTGTCTTTTCCTGTATTTTGGTTTAATTTCCTATTGTATAATTTAGGCTTATCTTAAATGATGGTAAGTTAAATAATAAAAATATAGGAATTTAAAACATTATTTATAAATTTTCTTGTTTTTCCTTTATTTATTCTTCTTTATAGAATCTACATAGATTTTTATTATGTGTTATTCAAATCTTTATAATTTATGTTTGTTTTATGGAACATAAGATAAATAAAATACTTCAAAAAATATAAATCATTCTGGTATTTATTTCACTCTTCTTAGTTTGATAGTTTATGGTTTAAAATTACTTCATAATTGGTTATTCTTTATTGTTTTTTAGTTCTTTCATTTAAATATGTATGATTGATTATAAAACATATGTACACTAGTGCTATCTAAAATTAATACATTTCCCAACCAATGTGGTTTCTAAAACTTTTTGAAATCTCATTTAAGTTTCTATTTTAGGGTGTCTCGAGGAATGATATCATATTTAAAAAATTTTATTTTTCCATCTTCCAAGTATTTTATATATTATTCAATGTTTTCAATAAGGATAAGGTATTTCTTCCATAATACACATTTTAAACATTTTTATTACCTTAACATATAACTTCTATTATATTTTCGAATCCATGAATTACCTTATAGGTTTAATCTACTTTATAATAAAAAATTTACTTACATACTGTAACTCATAATAACTTTTCATGGATATATCATGATTGAGTGTGTTGAATGGCCATTCACTTGTTTTATTTTTGAAGCCATTAAATGTAGGGTGGTGTGAAGTGTGATTCACTATTTTATAACTATAGATATAGAAATTAGGATGAGTCATTATTCATTATACATCATTAGTATCATCCCTCTATCCTATAAAATAATAATAAAATGAAAAATATAAGTGGGATAAGATAGAACTAATAGTTATTCATACATTTATGACTTTTCCTTCCTTAATTTTGATTCATTATAATCACATATACATGATAAAATGAGTAGTATTGAATTCTGCTGAAATCATTCATTGATAGAAAATTTTGAATCATTGGAATAATTTTCAGAAATAAGGTTTGGTGTTTTATATTTCTATAGTTAATTTAGTGAGCTATATTTTATTTTTTTCTTCACATGAATTTTCATACAATAGTATTTATGTTCCTGGACTCGACATTTAAGTTGAATAATTTTTATATTATTTTAACCAATAACCATTACCCACAAAATCTCCATGAAATGACTTCATAATTGAAAAAAATATGACTCGTAGTATAAAAATATGATAATTTTCAAAACCCAAAAGATATAATGCTTATTTTGAGAAAAACATAAAATATCCAATTAAAATCCTTGATTGATTGAGAAAGACTTTTTTAGGGATGTGGGTATAAAATGCATGTGGGTATTAACAGAATATTTTTTTAAAATTTATTATATTGAAATTATATATTATATATCCTTGAAAGAATAAAGATAGTTATTTGGGTGATTCAATTGAATAATCATTCCATTTTTATAATGATAAGTTTATTTTGATTTTAATAAATAACGATTTCTAAGAAGTACAATTTTTATGAGTTAGCGATTCATAAATATCAAATTTTCATAAATTTTACCACTTATTTCAATTTTTTAATCCCATAAATTTATCATTCAAAGGATAAATATTACTTTTTTGGTTTTAGGAATATTTTACACTTAATTGTTAAAATGGATAGTTTTTTAATAATTTCATTGCCAAAACATCAAAATAATATTCCCCTAAAAAAATTACAACACTAAAAATTACTATAAAATTACTTTTCATGAGGCTTATACACTTAATAAGATTAAAATTTTTCAACTTCAAAAAATTCAAAATTTACTTACAAGATATCCAAATGAATCACACATACAGGACCTCAAGTTCTTAATAAAGTTATATATATATTTTTATTGTAAAATATCTCTTACATTTATGTTAAAAAATAGTTAGAATTTTAAGGAAATATATATAATATCCCATGTAAAAATTAAACAATTATTGATACTCTTGATTCAAGAATTTTTTAAGTAAACAATTATTAGGATAACTGATAATCGGAATTTAAAGTGTCTTACATGCAAGAAAAGGATACCTTAATAATATAGTTCTAACTCTAGAACAAAATAAATGAATTATAATTTAATTATAGAGGAATTAAAAGTGATATTCCAAAAAAATTAAAAAATAAATATTTTCTAGATCATAACCAGTAGGACAAAGATGTGTATCTTTTTTAGGGAAATATTTTGAGGGAAATTATCACCCAATCATTCCTAAAAAAATTAACTCCACATTAATTTCGTAATGGTAAAATTTTTATAATGATGAGGAGTGTTTTTATGATTTTTTAATGCACTTATATATATTTATTATATTTTAATCTTATATTATTATATTTTATAATATTTTATTTTTGTGTCCTCTACTCCGATTATCTTATCTCCATGGTTATGGTGACCTACTATAATATCTACTTCAAAGTGAGTATAGTGATTCTTCTGAATGATTTTTTTATTTCATCATCTTGATTTAAAAATTATAAATAATATAATTTATAAGACTAATAGGGCTGTGGAAATTTTTTCTCAAAATTGCATCTTTGTTTTTAAATCACTATTATAATGTTTTCATTATCCATTTCTTTGAATTGCCTTTTTCAGATTGAATAATGAATGGATGATGTTATATTATAATGAGGTAATAAATTGTTAGTGTGATCAAAGGGTATTTAGTATACTACATATTTATAATTTAACAATATTGAGTTTTATTCCCTAAATGGTACGGATATTTATTATCAAGAAAAATTAGGATGATTTTCTTAATGAAATCAATGACTAAATTATATTCTACACTAAATGTGATATCTTCAATTTAACATTATGCTTATTTTAATTTTGTTTTTAGCCATTATAAATTTTAAATATTTTAAATCATATATATATATATCACATTCATTTATAACATTTAAACCATTATTTTTATATTTTAGTATGATAATAATATATTAAAAATAGAAAATTAGTGTGTGTGAGTTGACTCATTGATTGATTTAATATAGGTGTTCACTATACATCATACATCGGAAAATAATAATTTATTTATTTATTATTTGGGAAAGACACTTAAATCAATTTTTCATCATTGATGGGGAGAATCAAATACTTTCACACACTTTTTTCATAGAAGCATGGAAAAAATTAAATTTCATAATAAAAGAAATTTATTACATATCATGCATTACTCATGTTATATATGTAAATTAAAAAAATTATTTTTATTTTCATAGGAACGTTTTTTAGGATTCTAAAGAAGAAGATTTTTTAAATATTCATGTGAATAAAAATCTAAAATAGTTAATGATGTGGTGAAACAAATGGAAGTTCATTCCACTTCCCTCAAGGAATAGGATGCATAGAAAGAGGCTAATGAATATTATAGAATAAAATATAATTCATCAAAATTATTTTATTGAATAACATTATAAAGATGATATTATTATTGTAATATCCTAAAATATATCCACATCATTATATGATAATGTTAAATAAGAAAACAATAACAGTTGTTGTTATGGGAGATCGAGGCGATTTGGAAGAGTATTAGTTTCATAATATAAAAGATAAAAGTTCAAATTATCTACATTTATTTAATAATTTTAAATCATTACCTCTATATTTATATATGGATTTGGAATAATACACCACTAAAGTGATGGCGTTCAAAGAGAATATGGATAACACTGACTACAAGCCTCCAACTACAATAATTATGCTCTATGTGGAACTAATAAAAGAATACTTAATAGATATTGAGCATACTAAGGGAAATAATATTTTCTTGAACTCATTTATTATTAAATTTATTTAAAATAAATTATGTATTACCTCCCAATTCATTTATATTTAGGATTTATCTAAAACATGGGTGTCCTTCGATAATACAAAAGAATAAATAAATTCACATGCTGAGACTAAATTCCCAATGGTCATGACTATAGAAATAACTTTCCATGATGAACTAAATAATATTGATGATTTATGTATTGAATTACCTTATTTTAATTCAATTATAATTGGGTTTTTCAAAAAAATTATTCATCTTAAATTATCTAACACAGTATTAATAGATAAGGCTCTAGAAGTTAAATATGGGTTCACACAAATAGTGGCTATAAAAGTGGAGTACAAATCGATTTACATTATTCCTCCTTGTAAATTTTGATACATTGCTATGGGAAATGAATTTTAATAATTTATCCAAGGGTTCCAATATAAAAAATGTAAGACTAATATCCCTAGAGGTAAGAGGTTTTTGTGATGAAAATCATAAAAACCTAACCAGCTATCTGATTTTGGGGGAAAATTATACTTTCATAACTAGGGAAACTAAAAATATAGTACCTTTTGGTCGGAGTAGATTACTGAAGTGGGGGTGAATTGAGAAATTATAAAACATTATATTTATTATTGGTTGATTGAAATATTCCCCTAATTAAAATATATAAAATTCAGTTTATAGTGAATTTATAAAAGTCATTAATGTTCAATTAATATCTCAGAAGATTGATTATTTCTTAGGTATACTAATTTGAAGATTGGTATAACTTTGTAAAATAACATAGTTGTTCGAAATACATATAATCACTTGAAAAACTAACTATCAAAGTTAAATTTTGTTTTATAAAATTGTGATTATACTGAGTAAAAATGAAGAGTAAAACACAGTGGAGATAAACAAGAGGTTCAGTCTCCAATGGTGACTTAGTACTCTTCACATGGTGATCACCCGCCACCAATAACTTTATATAAATAAACTTCATCCACACCCTAGATTTGGGTTCTGTAAAGTACACAAGACTGTCCAAGTGAATCATGACCTCTACCATAGTTTTTGGTGGGAAAATCAGAAACTGGTCAAACTTTACCTTTTCCAATATTATATGTTGGATAAAGGAGATAAAAATGAGAGTGAGATTAAAGATATCATGTATCCTCCATTTGTTCATAGGAGTCAATGTTTGTGTAATAGATAGATACATACACTGCTCAAAAATAAAAAATAAGAACACAATAGAGCTAAATATGTAGAATAGAGTTTAGAAGTATCTTTTCACTATGAAATGAATATAGGGACTCGTTTGATGTAGATAAAATGATGTTTTTTCATCTTTTGGAATTTTCATTCAATATAGTGTATCATAGACTCCGTGGACTGGTTTACGAGGAGTGAAAAGTGTTCAGATCCTTGGTGAAAATATGTTTAGTGTAGTTCAGCTGGTCTTGAAGATGTCCTCATATGGTCTTGCTTTGAGTTCATGGGATTTTGAAAAAAACTCGAGAGTTACAAGAGTTTTCTAGTTCTTCTGTTCACTTTTTTTTTTGGCATTCCAGTTCATCATTTAAAAGACGCAGTGGGTAATTCTTTTATACATTAAGGTCCAGCAGGCATAAATATCTCCTCACATGAATGTACCTTGTACTCTCTACTAATAAGCTAACATATAATATTATGTAATGTAAAATACATTAATTTTCCTAAATAGGACTACTAGATATATGTTCAAATTAATAACATAAAAATAGTTTTTTGACTATCAATGAGTCATAAATATTAGTGACTCATTTTCATCAGTCAATCAGCATTGGTGATTCCTTTCCATCATTATCGGTGACTCGGGGTATATGTGAGTCTTTTCCATCAGTTTCTCATTCATTAGTGAGTCCTTCCTTCTGTGGGTGAGGCAGTTGAGCCTATGGTGACTCATTTTAACTATTGGTGAGACCACGCATTGGTAGCATCATACAACGGTAGGTCACTTGAACTAACAGTTGGTCATTTTCATCGGTATAATGTGCAATGGTGAGTCTCTTGTCTGTCAGTGTCACTTCCAACGATGAGACTTTTGTGATGGTGTCAGCTTCTCATACTTGGAAATTATGCATGTTTGATCTATCTGCCAATAAGACTTAGGAATGATGGTGGGTCATCTATTTTTTAGTGTCAGTGACTTGTACATAGACAAATTTAGATGTTCTGTCTGTCTTGTAATTAAATGAAGATAAAATTTTGTAATTCTCATAATTATATAAATGGCATGATCTGATATTCTTGATATTGTTGTGTCAAAACATAGATAATGACATGATCTGATTAATAGTTATATAAATGACATGATCTGATATTCAAGATAAGTTTGTGTCACAATATACTGTCTAACATGAAATAAGATAAAAGTTAATAAATAAAATGATCTGATAAATAGTAATGTGAATGACAAGATATAATATTCAAGATAATGTTGTGTCATATTATAAAATCTAACATGAAATAAAGTATAATTTAATATATATCAAGATTTTTTATAATTAAAAACTTTTTTAGAGATAGTGTCAATTAGTGTTAATGGACTAACAATCACCCCCTTTTGATAATCACAAATCATGGCATTATAGTATTTTATAATGTTCTATCACTTTTGGGATTAACAAAAAGTGATAGGGGAAAAGAATAGAAAAAACAGTAAATTAGATTCAATGAAATATCATTAAAAAACCCATGGAATCCAAAACCAAAAAAATAAGGGAACACAACCCAATCAAATTAAAAAAAATCCACAGTATATGATATGATCAGGTGGTTGGATCAAGGGGTTCCTTCCCTTTAGATGAAGGATCAATAGATGGTTGATCTAGAGGGGTAGGGGGAGGAGCAGGAGGGTCCTAACTAATTGTCAAAGGAGGCATAGGCACTTCTTCAGGAACTATATAAGCAAGTGTAGGTCTTTGTGAGAAATAATCTTAGATGGAACATTTTTTTTGATGACTGGTCTGATGTGAGATAAGGCTTGAGAAACTGAAATTTGAGGTTGAGTATCCATAGAAGTAATAGGGCCAGGTGATACAGCAAGAGGGCCAATAATGGTCTCACATTGGACATGAAGATACAATTTAAAATGTTGATGGATTGTTCTATGATAACTCCACAATATTTCATGGCCTTCTTAAAATAAATCTTTTTTTCTATAAACATATCCAATAAATGAGTAAATTATCATATTTTCTGAGTCTGATACTTAAAACACATTATTACTAGAGGAATAATATGATTTGTGGCTAAGTACTTGAAAAACAATTGATTTTGTGCATTGTGATGAGTTTGGGAGAATCCCATTAAGCATTTTTGACATCACATCTTGAGTGTGTCAAACACTTGTAGTATAATACTTGAATTGATAATGCACTTTATCTGAAGTATGATAATCTTTGTCCAGAGTTGCAATCAAATCTTCTTGTTCCTCTTTGAACATTGAACTAAGAGTGGAAAGATCTGCAGATTGTGAGGACTGAGAAGGTGGATCAGAACTTGAAGCTTGTAACACCACAAGATTTTACGAAAAATATTCTTTTTAATTTCATTAATAACTTCTGTTGTACGCTACACCAAAAGGATCTTGCACAAGATGCATCCCTGAATTGGCTTGCAAGCACGACCTTCCACGATAGCGTGTGTTGTACGCAATACCGGGTTTTGCTAAACAACAATATTCTATTAAAATATTATTAAAACTAGCCGTTTTGAATTGTAATACCCACTTTTTAAAATTATATAAATTTTATTTTTGAAAATGGACTTCATTTTTGGATTCAGAATATCGAATTTCGCCTAGGGTGAAATTTTGGTATTTTTCGGAAAACATTCAATTTTTGAAGAATAGTGAAAACACTGAGTTACTATTTGAAAACCAACTTATTATTTAAGTAATTATTTATTTTATTTAAATTTATTTTAGGTCAAAATTGATACACAATACCTATATAAGTTCAATGTAATTCATTAGAGTCATTTTATAAAAAAATTAGATATATAAAAATTTTATTGAACTTTTGACTGTCTTTTACCCATCTCCTAGGAGAATTTGCAAATTTACAAAAAACATAATTTTACCACTTTTGTGAAAGGAATTTCAGAAATTTGAGAGACATGGTTGATGTCAGTAAGTAAAATGTTGTTCAATGAGATGAAAATATTTTTTTGTGAATAGTAACTTTGTACTTTTATTTACCATGGTTCAAAATAAATAGGGTAATTAAGGGTAAAACTGATATTATTATTACCCCAACACATATCCTAATTCTATTGGATAAGTGTAATTAGAACAAAAACAACCTTAGGAATAAAATATGACCATTTAGGCCCACATGGATTAGATTAGGACATTTATTATTAATTTATTTAAAGAAGGGTTAAAATAGTTAAAATCGATGTTTAATAAGTAAATAAATTTTAATATAGGGTTATACATAAGATAAATTAGACTATAAATATTCATGAGAAATATAAAATGAGTTAATAAATAATGAAATTTTATTTCTAATTTTTAGAATTTAAATAATATAATTTATTTATGACACAATGATGATGCAGTAATTATCTTATTAATGAAATATTGACATAATTGGTGTTATAAATACCCAAATAAATGTAATTTGAGACTTTTTATGAATTAAAAAAAATTTATATGTTAATATGACATGTTATTGTATATTTAATTAACTTTTAGCGAACTAATATTTCTGTTATGATTTTCACAAAAATCAATTACTAAATAGTGTCAAAATTGACATAAAATTGTTTTTAAAACAAATATTTTATTAATAATTGTTATTATACTCCTAAAAATCTAAGGTTCGGTAAAATGACTTAGATAGGGTTATATATATTAATAATAAACAACTTGGTGTTAGTTTGGCTTGTTATAGTATGTTTATTAACCTTATAGTTCAAGAACACAAAAAGACACGGTAAAAGTAATGTTATCTAACTTAAAATTAAATCTAAATGATAAGGTTAAAAGAGGAACCTAAACATGTCTAAATTCTATTGGATGAGAGTATTTAGACCCATCCCTACCTTAGATTCGAAATAAATCAATTTTGAGCTATTTAAAACCGAATAAGACTTTATAATAAAATAATACTTTTAGTTTTTCCAAAGGTGCCCCTCTCCTCCCTTATAAAAGGTCACCTCCTCCCTCCCTTACTCACACCAATTTGAGCCTTCATGCTCAGACGAACCCTACCAAATTCTATTCTCCACTTCCCTAGAACCATTATAGAGGTCCTGGTATTCTTCAAAGACCAGTTTTAGTGCCCTAATAGGAGGTCTCAAAGAGGCACTTCAAAGAAGAGGTAATGTCCGTTACCGATTCTTTCAACATGATTTCTTCTTCTACATCTTCTTCTTTAGTTTTTTCATTATGAAGTAATAACATAAGTATCAATCATATAATGATATGTTATTATAAGTATGAAAAAACCCTATTTCACCATCTATCCATCCTATGGAAAACGAAATCACCGCGCATGCGTACGTACGGAATACCGTCTCCACGCTATGGTGTAATCTGTTTTTCAACCAATACCTTACATGGATGGGTATAATGGTGTAAATAATATCTATATATGGTTATTATAAAATCATACTTATTCTGATATATTATACCATTCACTCCAATTCTATAATTATGGGAATGATATTATCGCTCGTGCCTACGTACGGACTACTGTCTCCATGACGCGATGAGATTCATTCTCCATGATTAACCATACATGAATGATCATAAAGTTTATATAATGAATAATAATGAAATATATGAAATAATAATTCTACTGTATTTATGTATATATATATATGTATGTCATCTATTTAGTTTCATTCAATTCAGAAAGGAAACAAAAACCGCGTTCATGCGTACGTACGACCTACCGTCTCCATGAACGGTGTATTTCATTCCTTTTATTGATCTATAATATATATGTATATGATGAATATATATTTTATATAAATCATTTTTTACATTCTAGAATTATGTAAATCAGGATATATGTAATAATATCAAGAAACGACAAGTCGAAACACATACGATAAATGAAATGAATTTACCCAAAATGCTACTTTAACATGGAATTTACAAAAGAACGGGTAATATAAAGTTATACGTGTAACATATATGATATCATAAAAATGAATATGATTGTGTAATAATTAAATGACATTATTTAAATCCTTATACAGGAGGTTCGGAACCATACGAAGCATATCGGATCTAAGGTAAGGGAAAATTTATCAATCTCATTTTTATCCGAGATTGTTTATTCGTAAGTGGTTACTGGGGTTATATTTATCATCCAATCCCATGTTTTCTAAAAATTTATTCATCTATGTTTAAATTCCATTTTACCCATTTTGACTTTTACTACATGGTATTTAAAGAATCTTTCTGTTACGTGGTACTTTTTTACTTTTCCGGCAAAAGTAAGAGAAGAATGTTTTTTATCTTATACAGCAAAAACAGATTTTTGCGGTGTTATAAAGCCTTATTTTCATGAAGCTTACTCCAAAATATTTCAAGAACATTTTCAAAAAAATCCTTTTATTTTAAAATTTCATAAAATTTTGTGAAAAGAGAATGATTTTGAAGAAGAAAGGATATTTTCCTCAAGAATTCATTTCAAGTGTTTTATCAAATCCATTTTTCATCTAAGATGACATTATTTAATATGTGTATGTTTCAAGTATCATGTCTCTATGATTTAAATGGTTTCACTTTTCTTATTATGAAATGATATCCATTTCATTTATATGGATTATGTGATGATGGGATGATGTTTATGAAACCCATTTTATTTATTGGGTGATTATGAATGATGTATGTTTATTTTGTGGCACAAGTAAGAATGTTTTCATTATGAGATGGGTGGGACCTATATCTCCCTCCAATGAATTGGGTAAAGATTTGTATCTCATGAGATAGACATGGCCGAAATGGAAAGTTAAACCGGTTTAGTAATACAGGACTAGAACGAGGAGTGAACTCGATTCAGAAAGGGACTTTGTCCACTAAGATGGTCTTGGCAGAAATGCCATGGCTAATATGGAAATCATATCATGTGCTTAATGGTTGCCACAATTACATGTTTTATTCCCATTCTATTTTATCATTATAAATGTTTCTTTATGATTTATGCCTTACGTACTTCCTTGATTTATGTCATTGCTCAAGCTTTTGATTTTTAAACATTATGTTCATGTTTTTAAGTTCAAATGTATATGGTGTGTTTTATTTTATCCATGCTTACCCTTACTGAGAATTTGAGCTCACCCTTTTTATGTTTTGTTTTCCCCAGGATATAAAGAATGGTTTTAGAAAAAAAAGGGGGAAGATCTTTATGGGATATGTTGAAGATCTTTCACCACAATTAGAAGATTACGTTCCATGTTTCCAAAGACACTAAACTATTATGGTCCTTGTGTGTCTGTTTTTGTTATGTATTAAGTATTCCGCAAAAGTAATATAATGTCTATGTACGTCAAGATTCGGGTCTCTACAATTGGTATCAGAGGAATGGTTTAGTTAACCTTTGTAAGCTAGGATGCGAGAACTTTAGTGAGATCCCTAGAGATATTTCTATGGTATGTCTAGGGATGTCCCTAAGGTTAAGTATAAGTATATGTTATAGTCCTTGAATTATGGTAACGATATTAGATTAAACCTAAAATGTTAGGTATTGAAGGTACTCCCCCATTATTATGTTGTTTTCCTAGAATGATTTTTGCCTCTCACACTATTCTTTTTGGGTTTTAAGATGATGGTTGGAACCCGAATGAACCATGATGATCAATGTAATGGACGATTCAATGATTGTCCTCCTGAACAAACAAATGTTATGGGAGATGGAGTGAAAAATCTTATTTCTATACTTACACAAGCTATGAATCATTTTGGACTTCCAAATGAGAAGAGAAGGGAACAATATTCAATTGAGTCCTTCATGAGGCAACATCCACCTTCTTTCAGTGGGTCTTCTAATCCACTTGCTGCGGAACAGTGGATCAGTACCACTGAAAAGATATTTTCAGTTCTTTAATGTTCTGAACATGATAAATTCATCTTAGCAGTATATCGTCTGGAAGTTGAAGCTGATCAATGGTGGAATCTTATAAAGAATAGGAGTCCAAGAGATGAAACCGAGTCCATGGAATGGGGCGCGTTCAAGAACTTATTTTTCAATAAGTACTTCCCTCGTATTCTTCAAACAAAGATAGAGAAGGAGTTTCATGAGCTTAAGCAGAGGGATGATGAATCTGTTGCTATATACAAAGCAAATTTTACAGGGCTTGCAAGGTATGCATCTGGCTATATCATCCAACCTTAAAGTAAAGTTGATCGATTTTTCAATGGCTTAAAACCAAGTCTTCGAAAGGCATTAGCTATAAGATACATCAGTAGCTATGAAAAAATTGTGCGTTGTGCTATCAAGGAAGAACTGGAAGTTGGTGTAACATATCCACCTCATGGTTTTGACAAGAAACGAAAGATGGAGTTCAAGGAGAAATCTCAGAACAATGGTGAAAAGAATATGAATGTTTCTTTATGCTCAAAATTTGGAAAGAAGCATGGTGGAGATTGCCTAAAAGGTACTAGAAATTGTTTTAAGTGCGGAAAAGAAGGTCATCGGGTAGCTGAGTGTCGAAGTAATGGAAAAAGGGTTGCTAATGATGTGAATAAAGAAAATACTGTAGAGAGAACACTCCCAACACTTGAATGCTTCATGTGCAATGAAATGTGGCATTATGCTAATCAATACCCTAATCCAAGGGTTAATGATGATCGACATGAGCAAACTCTTAAGGAAAAGGACAAAGGGAAGTCACATGCGATCACTATTGGCGATGTTGAATATGACAATGGTGTGGTGGAATAATTAAGCGTTTATGTAATGGATTCCAAAATAATGTTGTGTATAGTATCGTGGAATATTGGAATATTTATGAATTGTTATATTGTGATTTTCAATAATTTTATGGTACCGGTAACCATGGAAAGTTATTGATATATTTTTGGAAAGAAGATGATATGCGCATAATGAAGGGATAAGGAGAAAATGAAATGTTTGACAGTATTCATGAGCTCATGACTGATATAAGGAAATAGTTATATCATGGTTTGAGTATATAGAATTTTGGGGTTTTGTTATGTGGAAAGAGTTAACTTTTGACAGCACTCATGTTTTCACTAATATTCAATTGGTATTCATTTTTCAAGAGAATACATGATTAAGGCCTTCGAATGTTTGGACTGTGACCCACAAGACATATCTTAGGATATATGGGGATCAACGATGGTATTAACATGATTGTTATATGAAATATCTGGTAATCTTTTTCACTATAATATGAGAGTGGACTGCAGTATTATGGATAAGCCAAAAGATTGGAATGGATTATGATGGAGATAATTTAGTATTGTTTAAGGATATAACATTTTTTTGATATTATTGATGGTATGTAATAGTAATTTAGTTTTAGAAAAAGGACAACCTACAGGACGGGCGACAGCCCATCGCGCCGGACAAGGATGTGGGAATCGAAACCACAACCGAAGTGCAACTGGCCTTTATCGCATACCACTGGCCTACAGGAAGTACCTGGTTAGAAGAAACTAGTTTTATTAAGCGGTATGTTATATGAAGTATAAGTTCATTTTTGGAACTATATACGATTAATCTAACCATATGAAGGACTTATAACTTTTTCTAACCTTTTGTTTGAAACAGATGGAATGACCCATATTTTTATCACATGATCTGCTAACACATCACGAATAACAAATTCAACTTCATTTCTTTAAGGGATGAAGTGGAAATTGTTCAATTCACGAACAATTGTGAGATTGTACCAAAATCATGTATGTATTTCATTTAATTCATTAACTTTCGAGAAATGATCTTGAAAACCAAAAATATTGTCCTAGTGACCTTATATCTGATGAATCAGATGGTACCTTACATCATCCCAAATCTATGGCTTTGTGATTGTTGGCTTTTTCATAGCCATGTTCTCTACCACTCTCTATCAGAACTTGATGGTTAGATTTTTTCTCCATATCCATATTTTCACCTATACTCTCCTATGTGGAAACCGAATGCAGAGTAACCTAGGGTGACCGTTACGTTTCTAACATTATTTTTTAAAGTTATGTTTTAGTATTCCTTTTTACGATGTGGGTTTCTATGAATAGTTAACGATTTATAACCCTGATGAAATTCAAGGGAGAAATTCATTTTAAGGGGGGTAGAATGTAACACCCCATGATTTTATGAAAAATATTCTTTTTAATTTCATTAATGTCTTGTGTTGTATGCTACACAAAAAGGAGCTTGCAAAACATCCATCCCGGACTTCTCTTGCATTCGTGACCTTCCACAATAGCGTGTGTTGTACACAATACCGAGTTTTGCTAAACAACGATACGCTATTAAAATATTATTAAAACTAGCCGTTATGAATAGTAATAACATCTTTTTTAAATTTTTTAAATTTTATTTTTGAAAATGGACTTCATTTTTGGATTTGGAATATCAAAATTAGCCTAGGGTGAAATTTTGGTATTTTTCTGAAAACTTTCATTTTTTGATGAATAGTGAAAACACTAAGTTACTATTTAAAACCCGACTTTTTATTTAAATAATTTTTTATTTTATTTAAATTTATTTTAGGTCAAAATTGATACACAATACCTATACATGTTCAATGTAATTCATTGGAGTCATTTTATAAAAAATTTAGATATATAAAAAATTTATTGTACTTTTGACTGTCTTTTACCCACCTCCTAGGAGAATTTGAAAATTTACATAAAACATAATTTTACCGCTTTTGTGAAAGGAATTTAAAAAATTCGAGAGACATAGTTGATGCCAGTAAGTAAAATTTTCTTCAATGAGATGAAAATAATTTTTGGTGAATATTAACTTTTTACTTTTATTTACCATAGTTAAAAGTAAATAGGGTAATTAAGAGTAAAATTGATATTATTATTACCCTAAAACATGTCCTAATTCTATTGGATAAGTGTAATTCGACCAAAAACAACCTTACAAATACTATATGACCATTTAGGCCAACTTGGATTAGATTAGGACATTTATTATTAATTTATTTAAAGAAGGGTTAAAATAGTTAAAATCAACGTTTAATAAGTAAATCAATTTTAATATAGGGTTATACCTGAGATAAATTCGACTATAAATATTCATTAGAAAGATAAAAATATTTCCTACATAATTATATTTTATTTGTAATTTTTATACTTTAAATAATATAATTTATTTATGACACATTGATGATGCAGTAATTAACTTATTAATGAAATATGGACATAATTGATGTTATAGATACCCAAATAAATGTAATTTGAGACTTTTTATGAATTACAATAATTTTCATTGTTAACATGACATGTTAGTGTTGATTTAATTAACTTTTTGAGAACTAATAGTTCTGTTACGATTTTCAGAAAAATCAATTACCAAATAGTGTCAAAATTGACATAAAATAGTTTTTTAAAAAAAATATTATATTGTTAATTGTTATTATATTCCTAAAAATATAAGGTTCAGAAAAATGAATTAGATAAGGTTATATATATTAATAATATACAACTTGGGGTTCTTTTGGCTTGTTATAGTAAGTTTATTAACCTTATAGTGTAAGAACACAAAAAGACACGGTAGAAGTAAAATTATCTATCTTAAAGATAAATCTAAATGATAAGGTTAAAATAGGAACCTAAAATTGTCTAAATTCTATTGGATGAGAGGATTTCGACCCATCCCCACGTTAGCTTCGAAATAAATAAATTTGGAGAAATTTAAAACCGAATATGTCTTTATAATAAAATAATATATTTAGTTTTTCCAAAGGTGCCCCTCTCCCCCCTTATAAAAGGGCACCTCCTCCCTCCCTTACTCACACCAATTTGAGCCTTCATGATCGGCCAACCCCTGAAAAATTCTCTTCCCCACTTCCCTAGAACCATACTAGAGGTCCTGGTCTTCTTAAAAGACCAATTTTAGTGCTCTAAGAGGAGGTCTCAAAGAGGCGCTTCAAAGAAGATGTAATATCCATTACCAATTCCTTCAACTTTATTTCTTCTTCTACTTCTTCTTCTTTAGTTGTTTCATTATGAATTAAAAACATATGTATCACTAATATACAGATATGTTATTATAAGTATGAAACAATACTATTTCACCATTTATCCATCCTACGGAAAATGAAATCACCGCGCGTGCGTACGTACGGAATACCGTCTCCACGCCGTGGTGTAATTTGTTTTTCCACCAAAACCTTACATGGATGGGTATAATGGTGTAAAGAATAAATATATATGGTTATTATAAAATCAAACTTATTCTGATATATTATACCATCGACTCCAATTCTATAATTATGGGAACGATATCATTGCTTATGCGTACGTACGGACTACCGTCTCCACGACGCGATGAGATTCATTCTCTATGATTAACCATACATGAATGATCATAAAGTTTATATAATGTTTAATAATGAAATATATGAAATAATAATTCAATGGGATTTATGTTTATATATATGTATTTCATCTATTTAGTTTCATTCAATTCAATAAGGAAACGAAAACAACGTTCATGTGTACGTACGGCCTACCGTCTCCATGAACGGTGTATTTCATTCCTTTTCTCGATCTATAATATATCTGTATATGATGAATATATATTATATATAAATCATGTTTTACATTCTAGAATTATGTAAATTAGGATTTAAGTAATAATATCAATAAATGACATGTCGAAACACATAAGATAAATGAAATGATTTGACCCAAAATGCTACTTTAACATGGAATTTACAAAAGAACGGGTAATATAAAGTCATAAGTGAAACATATATGATATCATAACAATGAATATTATTATGTAATAAATAAATGACATTATTTAAATCATTATACAGGAGGCTCAGAACCATACGAATCATATTGGACCTAAGGTAAGGGATAATTTATCAATCTCATTTTTATCCGAGATTGATTATTCGTAAGTGTTTACTGGGGTTATCTTTATCATCCAAGCCCATGTTTTATAAAACTTTTTCATGTATATTTAAAGTCTCTTTTACCCATTTTGACTTTTACTACATGGTATGTAAATAATCATTCTGTTATAAGGTACTTTTTGACTTTTCCGGCAAAAGTACAAGAAGAATTTTTTTTAAACTTATACGGCACAAACAGATTTTTAAAGTTTTATAAAGCTTTATTTTCATGATGCTTCCTCCAAAATATTTCATGACTATTTTCAAAAAAATCCTTTTCTTTTAAAATTGCATGAAATTTTTTGAAAAGATAAGGATTTTGAGGAAGAAATGATATTTTCCTCAAGAAATCATTTCAATTGTTTTATCAAATCCATTTTTCATCTAAGATGACATTATTTCATATGTGTATGTTTCAAGAATCATGTCTCTATTATTTACATGGTTTCACTTTTCTTATTATGAAATGATATCCATTTCTTTTATATGGATTATGTGATTATGGGATGATTTTTATGAAACCCATGTTATTTATTGGGTTATTATGAATGATGTATGTTTATTTTGTGGCACGTGTAAGAATGATTTCAATATGAGATGGGTGGGACCTATATCTCCCTCCAATGGGTAAGGATTTATATCTTAGGAGATAGACATGGCTGTAACAATAAGTAAAACTGGTTCAGTAATACAGGACTGGAATGAGTAGTGAACTCGATTCAGAAAGGGACTTTGTCCACTAAGATGGTCTTGGTAGCAATGCCTTGGCTAATATGGAAATCATATCATGTGCTTAATGGTTTCCACAATTAAATGTTTTATTCCCATTCTATTTTATCATTATTAATGTTTCTTTATAATCTAAGCCTTACGTACTTCCATGTTTTATGTCATTGCTCAAGATTTTGATGTTTAAACATTATGTTCATGTTTTTAAGTTCAAATATATATGATATGTTTTATTTTATCCATGATTACCCTTACTGAGCATTTGAGCTCACCCTTTTTATGTTTTCTTTTCCCCATTATATAAATAAAGGTTTTAGAAAAAAAAGTGGGAAAATCTTTAGGGGAGATGTTGAAGATCCTTCACCGCAATTAGAAGATTACGTTCCAAGTTTCCAAAGACACTATACTATTACGGTCCTTGTGTGTCTGTTTTTGTTATGTATTAAGTATTCCGCAAAAGTAATGTAATGTCTATGTACGTCAAGATTCGGGTCCCTACAAAGCTAGAGTCGAATACGTGATATCTAGAAATTTTTAACTCATCTTGGAAAACTCAAGAGATTTCAAATGATAAACAAGGTTATCATGTCCTTTCATGAATCATTCCATTGTATTATTATAATCTTTGGTCAAAGCATTGATCCCTGTTGTCAACTTCTTTATATCAATTCTGAGATTAGTATATCTTCTCACAATTGTCTCTGTATTTGTGATTAGATTTGTCTGAATCTCCTTTATCACTAACTATGAAATAGAAGTAGCATCAACTTGAGAGAGACTAGTTAAAGCTGGAGAAGATCTAGAAGAACCAGTGTACTTTACACCATCAACCATATATCTAATTGATTTCCATTCTTTATTTATCCTAGAATTTTATCTCATGGATTCATAAATATCATATCACATTTGATATTGTACTGAGTTTCTAATAGAGGCGTTTTTTATTCCTTGAATTGAAGAAAATTGTCTTTAGTTACATAGTCACTAGAAGTTCTCTCATCCACTAGTTACTCTATAGTAAGAGTAACAATATCATTATTAGAACTTCATAATACAATCCCAACGATACATTACAAGGATTCCTTATCCATTCATAATGAATATCATAATCTAATGTAGAAATATAACCAAGACATACACAACCCATTTGATACTCTTTATCAGCTTGAGAAATAGGTACTTGAGGCACCCCCTTAGTGTCTGCTCTGAGCAAAGATGGCTTCCCCTTAGTCAAGGTTTCCTGGATAGGTTTCTTTTACTTAAGAAGACTTCAATTCATAGTGTACACAACTCAAGTATCAAGTTCATATAAAGAATAATATTATCTTGAACATCACCCGCAACAGAGGCATTAGTTTTAGTGTTAGTAGCTTTCATACTCACAGCATCTGGATTTTTATCCAGGTGACCTGAGTCACTATCACATTCACATTACCTAAATTCATCATTATTACCATATTCATTCTAATCATATTTTACTTGTTCAAATCCTACTTCCCTTCTTGATTCTAAACAATTTTTTCCACTACTAGTTTCTTCCTCTTCATCTTCTTCTTTATTTCTTAATTGAATTCACTAGAATACTCTACGAAACCTTCAACATTAGATTCTTCACTAAAAAAGGAATTTATAATAGGTTAATGAGAGGTTAAAACTAGAGGTGTACTTGCGATCCCAATAGAGATTCTTTTCGATAGCCCAGTAGTGTTTAGGTCACATCGATCATCAACTGGTGATCCCAAATCCTGAATAGGGGTAGTAGGTTCCTCATCCTCATCTGAAGAATAGGTTTCTTATTAATTTGGACCGAGACCAGGATCCAGTAGATACCTTGGTCGAATTGAATGGTCTATGGGATTGAACTTCTCATATAATCATTCTTCATCACTATACCATTCTTTCTTCGAAGGGTTCCATTCTATTTTAATTCTTTTACAGATGTTTGAGATTACGTAGATTCCACTACAATCAGTGACAACCATATACTTAGATTTATTTACACATCCCTTCTTCTTATTCATAATAGAAATCATTCTTTAATATAAGAGAGAATTATATTTACACCCATGTTTTATCATCACATTGATGTGCACCGTCATACATCTACCCAGATTCCATTTAATATTTTTCTAAAGAAACTAAACCAAGTATGAATCTTGATATTGGAGAGAAGAAAATTCCACCTTCCTGGGACGAATCTAATTTAGAATAAACATGAAAATAATTCTCCACACACCATTAAATTTTGAGGTGATGGGTCTCATTTGCTCTTCATTTCTAGTCAGTTCCATTAGGGTAGTCTCATAACATAAAAATTCACTTTCAGGAGGAGAAGCACCTTAGTAATCATCAAACCCTTATTCATGGGGTACCTTAAGACAATCATCCCAATGTCTTGAAGAGAATGATATTCTCTTCCATTTTATAATCAACATCATCGATGCAAAATCACATCCTTCCAGTAAAAGTTCAAAATTCATATAAAACTCATACAACATCTTTAGATAAAAGGCTCTATCAGTATTTTCAAACCATTCAAGCCATCCTTGATCTTTCAACAGTTTCAATAATAATGATTTTATCTCCAATATCCATTCTACTGAAAATTATTCTCCAATATTCCAACATTATTTTACAGACTACGATTTTCAAGACCTCACAAATTTCATGATTCCCCTTTTTTGATTCATAGAAGGATGAGACTCAACATCTTCTAGAGCTCTCATTACTCATGCCATTCTTATTAGTTCAGTTAGAAGGTTAGAAGGTGAAAGGTCAAGAGTAGAGAATGATAAAGGTGGTAAATACAAAGAGAGAGTAGTGGTAATGGGATAGAGTGGATCATTACAAATTAATATCATTTTGGGTTTTTCGGATTTTAAAATCTCAAAATCGTGAACCAAGTTTAACTGAAATAATTAAATAGTGTAGCTTTGATAAGAAATAAATTATATAAAATTGATGTGTCATTGGTGTCACTATGAAAACCATCGCAAATAATCAATTTTTTCGGCATGAAAACTATGTTAGCCATAAAATGGAGTCGGAATTAATATGGTGTCAGCCTGAAAATGGTGTCAGATTGACAACGGTGTATGCATGAAAACTTCACAGAAAAATATTAAAGGAGATATAAACACAGGGTCTTACTTATTGATAATTACAAGCTCATTTATGATGTAATTTATCATTTTTATGTTCAATGTATTAGTGAATATATCACCAAAGAGATATTCAATGCCAATAAGTTATAAATTAATATCACCCCTTTGAAAATGATATATCAAAAAGTGATTTCTTTCATCAAAATGTTTTGATCTAGAGTGAGAAAATAGGCTCTTAGATATTTTAATAGAACTTATGTTGTCTAATTTTATAGTTACATGTCCAAATTGATATCCATAGTCTAGAAAAGTGTGTTTTATCCATAAAATATATGCACAAAAGCTACCGGTAGCTATGTATTCCACTTCAGAAGTAGATAATGTAGTATAATGTTTCTTTTTACTAATCCATGATACTAAGAATCTTCCCAAAAAGGGTCATGTCCTAGAGGTTATCATCCTATATAACATACATCCCCCAAAATCAGCATCAGAATAACTCACTATATCAAATGATTTTCCATTGGGGTAAACCAATGCTAAATTGATAGTGTGTTTACTATATTTGAAAATTATTATAATATAATTCAAGTGGGATTCATTGGGATTATCTTCAAAATGATCACACATACATACACTAAACATTATATCATTCATAGTAGTAGTGAAGTAGAGAATTCTTCTAGTCATTCCTCTATATGTGGTTTGATCATTAGATTTACCATCTCCATCAAGATCAAACTTAAATGCAGTACTCATTGGAGTGTTAATACTTTTAATGCTATTGAAGAAAAATATTTTTTAAAATATCTTTTGTGTAGAGATTTTTTTAAATGTGATGCCTTATTTATTTTTAATATTTTGAAATCCATGAAATAATTTTAGTTCACCCATTAAACTCATTTAAAATTATTTTTGCATCATTTTTGAAAATTTAGAACATAAGAAATTTACTAAAGATCCAAAAATAATATCATCAACATAGATTTTGACTACTAAAACATGATTATTCCTTTTCTTTTTCAAAAAGAGTAGGATATGTAATTCCTTTTGTAAAACCATTTCCAATAATAAAATTTCTTAATCTATCACACAAAGCTCATGGGGTTTGTTTCAAACCAGATACATCTTTTGTCAATTTTATATCATGATTTTGAAAAAGAAGATTTGTAAAACCAAGGGGTTGTTCAAAATAACGTCCTCAACTATATATCCATTTAGGAATTAACTCTTAACATCAATTTGATATATTTTAAAATTAATATGGGCTATGTAAGAAAGAAGGATTTTTATGGCTTCAATTATACATATAGGTGAAAATATTTCTTCATAGTCAATGCCTTCCTCTTGACAAATTGACTTGTTAAAATAATCTATCTTTGTTGCTAACAATATTACCTGCTTCATCTACCTTATTTCTAAAAAACATCCTTGTTCCTACGATATCGGTTTCTTTGGGTTTATCGACAAGTTTCTAAACATTATTTTATTAATATTAATTGGGTTCTTCTTGCTTAGACACCACCAAAAATTCATCATTTATTGAATCATTGATTCTTTTAGGATCAATTTGTGAAAAAAAGGATTTTGTTTAACCTTATTTCTAAGAGAAGCTCTAGTTTGTGTTCCTTTATCTATGTGACCAATAAAAACATCTATGTGATGGTTTTTAAGGGTTGTAGTTTTTCTGTAAAAGGTAGGAGTTGTTATTTTAGGTTCATCATTTTGGTTTGGTTCAAAATGGAAGGATTCTAGAGAATTTCTAGAATTATTTGATTTCACAAATTTCATGAAATAACGATTAGATGATTTTTAATTTATGTCTATATTTGATATATTAACTTCAAGGATGTCTAAGGAAGTATTTGGATCATTTTCATACACATCATCAAATTCAATATGCATAGATTCTTCCACACACATGGTTTTTTTATTAAGGATTCCATTGGATTTACTAAAGGCTGAGTAACATAGTAATATTCCTTCATCACATTAGGATGTTAATTTGTCTAGATTGCCTTTAGTATTCATAGTATAAAAATTTCATCCAAACACTTTAAAATAACTTACATTGGGTTTCCTATTACTCTATATCTCATCGGGAGTCTTCTTAAGCATAGGTCTAATTAAGACTCTATTTATTATATAACATGTTGTATTAACAAATTCAGCCTAGAAGTAAATTGGTATGTCATATTCATTGAGTATAGTTCTAGAAATTTCTTTCAAGGTCAGATTTCTTTTATATACAACTACATTTTGGTGAGGTTACCTAGGGGATGAGAAGTTATGACTGTAGACATTTTGTCAGCAAAAATATTCAACGTCTTGATTTTTGAACCTCACAACCATGATCAATTCTTAGAGATTTAATTCTATGTACATAACGATTTTATATATTTTTACAATACTTAGTACGTAAGTAAATTCTTCAGTTCTGTGAGCTACGACATAGGTCCAAATATACCTAAAATAGTCATCCACAAGAAAATAGACATAGAGCTTCCCCTTTAAACTAGATACTCTATATGGTCCAAACAAATCCATGTGAAACAACTCTAATGTATTATTAGTTGACACATCTTCCTTTGATTTGAATGAGATTTTATGTTTCTTTATTTTTCGACAAGGATTGCACACTTTATTTTCTACAATGTCTAATTTGGTTCGATCCTTGACTATGGCTTTTCTCAAATGTTTTAGAAGAGGGTGTAAATTTCAATGTCTTAACATATTGTGCTAGAGCTCAGACTCTTTTTGAAAGGAACTTAGATAAGAATCATTCTGTTAGTCTATTGTGTCAAAATTTATTGCATATGCATTATTTTTTATAAGAGCACTAAATACTATTTTACTCATGGCATAAGAAACATGGCATGAATATTTTTTAAATTTTACATTCGATCCATCATCATATAGTTTAGATATACGAATAATATTACACTTTAATCCATCAACATAATGTACTTTTCCATTTGAAATAGAGTTATGGTTACCAATTTGTCCTAGACTGATATTTTTCTTTCACAATTGATAAAAAATTGGACTTGTCCTCCATAAAAGTTGGTATGATTTTTGAAGGTTTATTAGACCCCTATCATGTGTCATAAACTCCCACATTCCATATACCATATATTTATACAGGAACTCTTTCGGTGGTTTCCCTACAAAACAATTTATCATTGAAATGATTTTGGTACCCATATTTTCCTAGTTCCAAAAACATTAATAATAAAAGATTTAAGAACCTAAAATTATTTTATGGTTTTTCTATATGTATAATATAGCGTAATTTAAAAATAAACATTGTTTGGTCGAGTGGAACTAGATGTAGTAAATGATTTTTTTAAACTCGAGCTTGTAGTAAAATTATGGTTTTTGTAGGAAGAATCATATTTTGCAGTTTTGGTCATAAAATTTGTATTTGATAAGTTCCTTTGTCCTAGTTGATATCATTTTCCAGTAGTGTACATAGGAGTAATCTTTTTACCAAGAATTTTTGTAAGTGTTTTTTCGGTAGTAAACTTCTCATGATCCTTTTTTAATTTCTCATTAGTCATTTTTAATCATTTTTTCCATGATCAGCTAAACATTCTTCCCTTTTTCAACAGTAAGATTATATTTCATAGTTACAGTAAGAGTATATAATTTATTTAAAGATTTATACTTATCCTTTTGTTCATTATATGTCTATTATATCATGTTTTAATATTCAAATAATTCTTCACTTGGAATATTCTCATACTAACATTCATTATAAGAATAGTTATAATGTCGAACAAGAGAGTCTATGATTACCTTAGATGTGTTTCTCTTAAAACACATATTTTCCATATCGTTTTTCTCATCATGAGTAAAAGCAGATTCACTAGATCTATCCTTCGAGGCATTACATGTTTCCTTCATGTAATTCTTATATTTTATATCCATGTTCTCATACATTCATTTGTATTTTCACTTTGGACAGTTGGCTTTGACATGTCCTTCCATTTTTATTTGTAGCACACTATCTCCTATGATTATCAATTCTCCTCCAATAATTTTTTCAATTTCCCTTTTTTCATGCTATCCATTATAATTGGGATTTCTGAAAACCTACTTTTTCCAAAAAAAATTCCTGAATCACCTAGCTAGCTGGTCCATTTCTTCATCGATGTATGAAGATAATTATTTATCACTAGAGCATTCAACAGTATCATGAACTTTCTCTTTGTCTTTATTTTTATAGGCAGTAGTCTTGAAATCTACAGACTTCCTCTTAGGTTCTTCGTCTTATTCTTTCTTTACTTTTAGATCTTCTTTGTACATAATCATCTTTCCAATGAGTTTTTTGACATGTAATTTGCTGATGCCAAATGATTATCTAATTTATACAGAGGTTCCACTGCATCTATCATGTAAACATTAAAGTGTCATCTTGATTTGTTATTTGGATGTGATATCTCTTTTAAAATAAATCATTATGTTGAAAGTTTCATTAAATCCGATATACATATTAGAAATAGATTCATCAGTATTCATTTTAATGTTATTATACTGAATAATATAAGTATTATGTATCATTTCCTTCACATTATATGTTACCTCATGAGAAACAAACAAAGTACCCCAAATTTCGTGGGTAGTTATACATGAAGAAATATTATTAAACTCTTTATATTCTAGAGAACATTATAGTATAATAATTTCATTACAATTATTATTATAGGCAGTCTAGGAAGGTTCATCCCATGTGTTTCTAGTAGTTTTTGGAACATTATATATTCTGTCAATAGTAGTCCATATTTCAAATACTAGGCTTTCTAGATGTATTTTCATTTAATCCTTCCACAGAGTATAGTTGTTTCCATTAAAAAAAGTTGGTCTATTAATAGAATCTCATTCTAAACGGTTGTCCATAATATGAATTGTAAAAGGATTTCAAAGAGATTAAAATTTAGAAACAAAATAAATTCTATGGTCTTTGAATGAATCTAAAATAAGAGTTTAAAAATATCTAAAAAAGCTTTGAAAATTTCCAAATTTCTAAAAATACTCTGATACAAAATGATGGTCAAAGTAGATTACACAAGTGGGGGATGAATTGATTAACTATAAAAATATCTCTTTATAATTGGTTCTTTAAATTATTCCCCTAATTTAAATATAATCAATGTCAGTTTGTCTTGTATTTAAAAAATTCATGAATGTTCAATTAACTTCTCATAAGATTTATTAGTTCTCAGCTATACTAATATGAATATTGGTATGACTTTTAAAACTATCTTACTAGATAAAAATAGATATAAAAAAATTAAAAACTAACAATCAACGTTCAATTTATTTTTATGAAATTGTGATAAAATAGAGTAAAACTGAAGAGTAAAACCTAGAAAAAATAAACAATATGTTCAGTCTCAAGATGATACATATTCCTCTCGACTTGGTGATTATCTTCCACCATGTAGTTCAAATTAATAAACTTGATCCACACCATGGATCGTGGTTACCAACAGTACATAGGAATGACCTAATCAACCTAGACCACTTCTACATTTATTAGTGTAAAAATGACAAATATGTCACACTTGACCTCTTCTAATATTCTATGTGGGATAGAGGAGATAATAATGAGAGTGAGTTTAAGGATATCATGTATTCCCTAGTTGTGCATAGGAGTCACTGTGTGTGTGAATAAAAATACATTCACAGCTAAAAAATGTAAACAAAAGAACACAACTGAGTTAAAGATGAAGAATGGAGTTTAGAAGTCTCTATGTGTTATGAATTGAATATCTTGACTCATAAAATGTAGAGAAAATGAAGTTTGAGTCCTCTTCAGGATGTTGGCTTCTGAACAAATTATCACAATCTCTATGGTCTGGTATTCGAGGAGTGTGAAGTGTTCATCTCCTTGGTGGAAAGAAGTTCACTTCATTATAGGAGGTCTTTCTCTCTTATTGATGTGCATTTATGTTCTTGATTTGAGTTATTGGGATTTTGAAAAAAAAATTGAGAGATACAGGAGATTTAATGTTCTTCTATTCCATTTTTTTATATTCATGGTCATCTTTTAAAAGATCCAGGGGATAGTTATTTTATACTTAGTGGTTTAGCATGCATAAACATCTTCCCATGTGTATATACCTCGTACTGCCTACTAAGAGTCTTAAATACAACATTAAATAATGTTAGAAAGATTAATTTGTCTTAATATGACTATTAGATATAAATATGAATTAATAATATAAAAACATTTTTTATGACTATTAGTGAGTCATAAGTATCAATGACTCATTTACATCGTGTAGTTAGAATCAGTGATTCCTTTCCATTGGTATTAGTGAATCGGGGTATAGGTTAGTCTTTTCCCTCAGTGAATCATTCATAGATGAGTCCTTTGTTATGTCACTGAGAAAATTGAGCCAATAGTGACTCATTTAAACTGTCACGGAGTCCATGTATTGGTTTCATCATAGAACGGTAGGTCACTTGAACAAACGATAGGTCGTTTTCATCAGTATCATGTGCAATGGTGTTTCTTATGTCTTTTACTATCTATTTCAATAGTGATTCATTTATAATGGTGTCAACATCACATACATGGAATATATTCATGTTAGACTTGTGTTCCAAATAGACTTATGAATGATGGTGAGTCATCGGTTTGTCAGTGTTTGTGACTTTTACATAGACAAATTTAGATGTTTTGTCTACCATTCAATGCAACACAGTTAGAAACGGGTAATACTCATAATTATATGAATGAAATTTTCTTATATTCAATATAATTTTGTGTCCAAATATGATAAGAACACGATCTGATAAATAGTTATATGAATGAAATGATCGGATATTCTAGATAATGTTATGTCATAATATAAGATATAACATGAAATATGATATAAGTTAATATATCACATGATATGATAAATAGTTATATGAATTACATGATTTGATATTCTAGAGAATGTTGTGTAATAATATAATATCTAACATGAAATAAGATGTAAGTTAATATATCACATTATTTTTTATAATTAAAACCTTTAGTAAGAGATAGTGTATATCATCATTTTTGGGACAATAGTACCCATATATGGGTTAAATCCTATTTTTCCCTCTTAGTAATTCCATGAATCTTTCTTTTCCATTATTTTTATTTCAATACATTTGTCATGTTTTTTCAGTTCATTCATTGTTGATGTAATGGGGAGGCCACTAGAACCCAACCTCATGGTTATCTCCAACCAAATAAATCTAGTTTTTTCATTTCCTTTAACTTTTATTTTTTGACCCTATTCTTAAATATTGTTTGAACTAAAATTAAAATTTTTTAAATCATAATTATGGTGGAATTTCATCCTTTAAATAGGATTTTTTTCCTTCCTATTTATTTTTCATCATTTAATATACTAATATGTTTATTTAATATTTTATATTCTGTTTTTAATTTTTGGATTTTTTTAGAAATCATATTATAAATCAAAAACATTATAAAATTCAACCTATCTTGGTATTTTTTCACAATACTTTGTTTTAATGTCTATGATTTTAAATAAAATAAAAATAAAATTTTATATATTTATTTATAAATATTTAATTTATGAATTTTTATTATTTTTGAAACTCATGTACACTAGTACTATATAAAATAATCATTTTAACTAACACAATAGGTTTTAATTTTTTTTAAATATTTTTTATATTTTTCTTTTTAGATAAATTTATAAGGCCAAATATGATATCCACAATAAAATAAACATTTTGAAAGACATCTGAATTCTATGAAGGTCTTTAATATGATTAAGGAATTTATTGTCTTGATAAATTTTTCACTTGAGAGACAACATTATATAAACTATTTTTTTCTTTTAGATTCCAGGAATTTATTTATAATTTTATGACATCTTATGAGCTATTTTTTACCCAACATCACTCAAAATAGTTATTTCCTAGATATTTTCAGTTTTAGAATGGGTAAGGGACATTCAAATGTGCTATTTGGGATGAAATTTAATTTATACTAGTGTTAGATTTATATCACTACACTACATAATGGAGGGAGAGTAATATTAATGAATTATTATTCCATTTACATCATTTATATTATCGCAATCCCTAAAAAATATAAAAATTAAATGAAAAATGGACATGAGATTGAATTATTCATCATTATTATTTTTATTATTTTTAATTCATTAATTATATTTCATTGTCATCTCCTCTTCCATGAAAAAACAAAAAAAAATGAAAACGGTAAAATTGTGGAAAAATATCTAATTATATCCATTTTTGTACTCATGTTACATGTCACTCAAAAATGGTTTTTTTTTGTTTTGTAGTTTTAAGTGGAATTATGGAAGGTATATTTATTGTTTTTTAATGTAGATATTTATGTAATTAAATTTAATATTATAACACCACTTTTTAGATTTTTGATTGTAAAATGTTATTACCCAAAAATCATTTTCCACAAAATCACCTTATAAAATAATCATGATTAAAAAATATATATATCATGGTGTAGAAATGTGGTAATTTGTTTATTATTATAAATATCATTCATATGGTTCAAAATGAGAAATGATCCAATTAGGATCCTTTAGTGATAGAGATAAACATTTTTCAGGGAGGTAAGTATGATATAAAAAAATATTTATAATATATTAGATTTAATTTTATAATTTTTGAAAAATTATGGAGTAAAAATACATGTATGAGTAATATTAATACTTTAGGATTCTGAATACAATATTGAAATAATTTTTAATATGAGAATTATGATTTCACATTTTTATATAATGATTTCCCATCGGTGCAATTTTTAGGTGTGTGAGACTGATATAGATCATGTTTTAAAATATTTTATTCTGTAATATAATATTTTAATCCAAATTATTTTTCATTTTGTGGTTAATTGGAACATTTTAGGGTTTTTGGAAATTTTTGAAAATAATTGTAAAAATGGATTGTCTTGTTATTTCCTTACAAAACAACTACAATCTATTTTAGTTATAAAATTTTATAAAATAATAAAAATTTGAATATTAAATTTTGAGGATTATAAGATTTATAATATTAATTTCCTTTATATAAACAAAATTTTTAATCCAATAATATGATGGAAAATGAATCTTTCAAGTGTTACCTTCAAATTTATCTCTTGGTTTAGGGAATTTTAAGGATACAACCATGTCTAAAAAACTTATAGTGAAATAATTGATTTAAATTTTAGGTAAGTTAGAGAATATTCCGAATAAAAAATTATTTTAATATGTATAATAAATATTAAACAATTTTAAGTCCATAAATGGGGGGAATTAGAGCATAAAACTTTGATGTTTTTGATAGAAATTTTTTTTTCTTTAGTAACTTATTCATGAATCCCGATTTTCATTCCCAAATCATTTGATATTTTGTGGATGGAAATTAAAGAAATATTCTAAAAACATCACATAATAAAATAATTAGATATTTTTCCAGTTATTATTTCAAACCTGTATATTATTTTTAGGTAAATAGTTAGATTAAAACCCACCACCCATTTTTCCTATACATTTTTAACTCCGCTTTTATTTCAATGAGATAATAATTTCCAGGAGCTATGGTGGGAATGTTTTTTAATTGTATTATATATCATTAATATATATTATTTTCCTTCTTCATTAATCTATTTGTTTCAATTTTTTACCACCATTATGATCATCAAGTCATTGGGGTTATGGAGACCAAATTTGTGATTTACTACCTGTAATGTACTTTGTTCTTTCTGAGTTATTTTAACATTATTTCATCATTTGGACCAACTTATAAAAATTTATAGAAGTTATATAATTAAATATATTGGAAATTCTTTTATCAATATCACATCTTATTTTTTTGTTTCCTCATTGTTATAATACTTCCTACATCCCTTTTTTGAATAATTAGTTAGTAGGTTATATAATTAATAGAGGTGGTTTCATTCCAATGAGGTAATGGGTAGTTAGTGTGGCCATGGTTTTGTGACTAAATATCATATTAATAAATAATTTATAGTGACATTGATTAATTTAAATATATTAATATTTTTATATCTGTGAAATTAAGAAGAAATATTTTGTGGACAATAAAGAAGCTCATATGTATTATTCAATGGAAGTCATATCACTCTTCAAAAATTATGCTACATTTTAATTTATATTAATCTCTTATTAATACATATATTTTAATATATATATATATATATTAATTTTATCACTTTACCTATTATTAGTATATTTATATATACGTTGGTATGATGATAAAATAGTGATAATTGGAAAATAGTGTGTGTGAGTACCATCCATGAGAGATCAACCCTAGGTGTGAATCATACTAAATAAATAGTAAAATTTCAAATTTAATTATTGATAATTTACCAAAAAAAATCTCCTCAACCACCAGGTCTTCATTTTTGTGGATTCTCACACACTTCCACTCACTATTTTTTATAAAAACACAAAAGAAACAATAAATTTAAAATCAAATATAAATATAAATATATATCATGTATTTCATTTATTACATAAAAGTTTTCGATTAATAATCATTTGTTTGTTCTTGGATTATAACTTTATATGATTAGTCAATTAGGGGAGTATTTTTAAATAATAAATAAAAGAAAAAAATTAAAAATTCCTTATGATGTGAGGTAAAAATGGGAATACATTCAACTCCTCTCAATGAATCAAAATAATAAAATCAGGGTATTGAATGGTAAAATAAAATAATATACCTCCATATTTTTCAATTTAAAAGTACAATGATGGTTAAATTATTAAGGTACCTACATTGATCATATCCATACCACTTCCAATAGAGGTTAATGAGTAATAAATTCCAGGTTATTTTATTCTTTGAGATCAAGATTATTTAGAATAGTATCAACATGGTTTTCTAAAACATGAAATGATTATCAATCTATCAATAATTAAAAATGTGAAATGATTACCAATATACATATATATATATATTTAAAATTATATTCCATATAGGTGGATGTATTTGAAGTGAAGTTTAATTTGATTGACTATAGGATACTAACTCTTACAATTCAACTCCAAGTGCCACTAATCCAAGATAATGAAAATTAGGTTGTTCCTACTCAATGAGATAATATTTTCATAAACTCATTTATAATTTATTTTAAATAAATTTATTATTATTTGTTAATGATTTAATTTTTTATTTCCTTCAACACATGGATGTCTTTGATTGATGTTAAAGAATAAAACAATTATCCCATAGAGTCTGAATTCTCAATGACCTCCCATTAAGAAAATTATGTTCTATTCTTATATACTCAAATATAGGGATTTATATATTGATTAAACTTGATATAATTTTGTTCATCTTCCTAATTTCACTAACTATCCACATATTGAAAATTATAATACACCAATAATGGATTAGGCTGTAGAAGTTAATGAAGTCGCCACATATGTTGTGGAATTAGAAGTGGATGACTCATACATTTAATTAACCCATCCTTACATATTGTGATATGTTACTATGGTGAAGGAAATATAGTATTATATTTAAAAATTACTCTAAAATTATGTAAATATTAAGAACATGTGAATAGAGATGATATGGTGATTTAAATCATATAAACCTCATCCATGTATGGTTTTGGGAGAAAATAAGAATTTCTTAAATAGGTCCATTGAAAATCAATTACACACTTGGTGGTTACACCAAGATATATCTCTTTTATTATTTCCCATTATTTTTATTTTTATTTTTATATATTTCATATATATTTAATATTTTTCTAATTAATTATATATTTTAATTTTCAGAAAATTATATTTTCACACAATGCTTCCACTAAAAAATGATGAAATGTTATAACCTTCATGCTCTTTTGTTTGGCTATCAAATTTAATTATTATTCTGGAGAAAAAAGTAATGATATTTAAATAATATCATTTGGGTGATTACAAACTATTGTTTGGATTTTTTTGTGTATACTTTCTGGTTTTTAGTTTTTAAAATCAGTATAAATTTTGAGTCTAGTTTTGAGTTTCTGATTAAATTTCTAACTGTTTTTAAGACTCTATCGATATTTTAGACATTGGAAAATTCAAACCCTCTTGATATTTTTGTAACACTACATGGATTAAACAAAAAAAGTCATAAATGATTAATAAATGAGTTTTTCATTCCAGATTTTAACTCTTTTAATTTATAGAAATTTTTTAACTATTAAACTCATTTGCATTAGTAATCTACTAAAACAAATTCTTGCACAACCTGAGATGTTTCTAAACCATTCTCACAACTACTTTAATTTTATATTTTTATTGTGAAATTGATGACTTGATATGAGATCCAGAAAAAAAAATTATCTAAATTATTCCATATTAAAAATGGTATTATTTTTGGATGATATTTATATGATTCGTCGAAACGAAATGCTTAATTTAATCAGAAGTGGGAAAAGTAAATCTACCAATTTGGGCCTCTAAATCTATTCCCATTTTATGAATTTTCATAATGGGAACCTATCTCAAAAATTATCCTTCCAAATGAAATTAAATTTTAATAGAATATATAGAACAATCCAAGGAAAAAATTCATTAATTATGGTTACTTTCTTTTCAACCCTTTTCAAGTAAAAATATATAGGTTAAGTAAGAATGTGTGAATATAGAGGTTTTGGGATGCTAGAAAATTTAAATTTTTTAATTAAAACATAATTGAAACTAAATGTTCCCAATGAATGGTAAATTTTATGTGCCTATAGAGAAGATATTTTATAAAAAAGGTCATTTAACTCCATTTTAAATGATTCATCCATTTAGTTTCTAAAACATTTGAAAACATTTAAAATAAAAAATTCACAAGATTCTATCCATCCCTATTGACTATAAATTTATATCGCCACTTCCATTTTAGTAAGATTCCCACTATTAGATCTAAGGGGATATTTTTATATCATTTTTTAATATATAATTTTAATATATATTAGTTTTCTATTCGTATATTATCTTTTGTTTTCTTTTGTATGTCCTCTTTTATAATAGTCATATCTCCATTATTAATGGGAGATAATATGATATTTACTTCAAATTATGTACTGTGAGACATTTCTGTTTTCAATATTTTATTTAATCATATTGATTGAGCTCTAGTAATTTAACATTTTTTTAGTGAGAGTTATGTGTCATTTTTTCTCATTCATTCATCTTATTTTTTTTATTCTTTACTATTACAATATGTTCTCCCTCCCTTTTTTGATACAACAATTTGTGGATCACAAAATAAATGGGTGTGGTTGTATTCTAGGAGGTAATGAGAAGTCAGTATTCTCATTGGGTGTTGGTTAGACTTTAAATTCATAATTTATGTATTAATAGGGTGATTACATTAATGGTATAGAAAATTTTAATGGAAGAAATTTAATATTTTTTTGTTTAATGATTTTGAAAAATATCACTTCTATTTGACACTGAAAGTAATATCATTCTGGTAAAATTGGGTTGAATTTCAATTTTCTCATCCATTATATATTTTTATAATTAAAATAAATAAATACATATATATCACATTCATTTAAAACCCTTCTCTACTACTATAAATGTTTTTTATATTTTAGTATGATAATAAAATAGTGAAAATTGAAAAATAAAGTCTGTGAGGGGACTCCTAAAGAGATTGAATCTTGTTGCCAACTATAGTGAATAGTTAAATGATTGAGAATTAATTAATCATTTTTTTTAAAAAACTAATCAATCAAGTAGGAATCATTTTTGGGGAGCTTCAATCTCTTTTAAACATTATTTATAACAACACACAAAAATTATAAATTTTAAAAACAAAAAAATAAATATTTATTACATGTATTCCATTCCATATCTAATGTTTTGAAATTTATTTCCATTTTTAACATTATTTTCATGTTATGAAACACTGTGATACAAAAATGGATGTTTTTTTAATTATTCAATATAATTTAATTTTTAATATTCTTAAATAACATGGGAATAATGTAAATTCATTCCACATACCTTAAGGAACTGGAAGGTGGAAAATAGTTTCAACAAATGATAGAAAAATTGATTATTCCCCCACTTTTTTTAATTTATTATTATTGTAAGGATGAAATTATAAATTTACAAGACTAATATATATATCATACATTTCCATATGAGGTTAAAGAATATGTATGTCTAACTAATGTTGTTCTAGGAAACAAATATGATTTGGAAGAGTACTGGGGTAATTTTTAGAATATTATACATGGATAATGTGAAATAATCACTAATATAAATCTCTATATATTTATAATAAGACACTTCTAAAATGTTGGATTTGAAGGTAATATATCGATGGATGACTATCTGTATCCCACCCCCAATAACTCAACATCATGTGGCACTATGAAAAAATAATGAAATTGATGCTAAGCATGGTCGGAATAAAATATTTTTCATTATCAATTTTTAATTTAAAATTAATTTATTATTACATCACAATACTTTTAATTTTATTATCTGACCAACACAAGGTTTTCCTTTGATTATGATGAAGATGAAAAATACACAAAATCTATGATGAATTTATCAATAGAAATTATAGAGGCTATAATGTTCAAAGATAACCTACACAAAGGGGACATTTTTCTATTGATTCATATTATTTTAATTCCTTTAAAATTGATATTTTATCTAACATTACACATGTCGAAATTTTGAATATAGTTTCCATGGAGAATGATCTAGAAGTTAACGTAGAGGCCATATAAGTGATGGTAATGGATGTATAAGACCCATTCATTCACCCTCACCTTTCATGTTTTAATAAATTTTTATGGGGATGTAATTGTAGTACTCCCTCCATGATTTTCTCTACATGTAACAAAATATTAAGTGTAATGGATGGAAACTTTTTTCATTTTTTGAATCACACAAACCCGACCACTCATCTGATTGTGGGATACAAATGGAAAATTATTACTGGGAGAGAAAAAATATAGTACTCACATACATGTTAAATATATTTTAGCCTTTTTTATATAGATTTATCTTTTTTTATATACATTTATTTAACTAAATTTCATGTGTTTCATATTATTTATATCTATGTAAAATGTAGCTGTAATAAGGGTTTTTAAATAAAAATTGTTCGGGATTTGAATATGTTTATATGAATTTTTATATGCTATAATTATTATTTTTCATGTCCTTAAAATATTCATACATTTTTATTCTTTGTTTTTTTATTTTGGAATTATATTAACCAATCTTGAGGTAAATCGAAAACATTTTAAAATTCAAACCACATTCCCATTTTTTTGAAACTATAAGTTTTAAATTTATATCATTTTATGTAATTGTTGAATGTATTTTGAATTATTAATTTCTAACCATTTTATTTAATGAATATTTATATATTTTGGAACTCATGTACAATATTACTATATAAAGATAACAACATTACCAAACTAAGAGGTTTCCAAAAACTTTAAACACAATAATTAAATTTATCTTTTCCATGAGACTCTTTTGGTGTGATATGATATTCCGAACTTATAGTTTCTATATTTTAAAATATATTTTTGTTTATGGAATTTTTATCATATTATTTTGGTATATATTTTCTTAAAAAATTCTCAACATGAGAGAAACCTTTTAACCTACCAATTTTTAGGATTTTGAATCAATGAATTTATTTATCGGTTTAATCCACATTATAAGATGATTTTTCACACCTACCTTAAATGTTAATATTTTTACATGTATAGTTCAATATTCGGTGTTGGTAAAGCCTTTAATTTGTTTTATTTGGGAAGAAATATATTATATAGTGGTTTGATGTGTGTTTTACTATTCTGGGAAGTGGAGAGAGAGAAATGGGAATATGAAATTATTCATTGTCCTTTTTTCATATAATACATTTATATAAAAATTAAAAAATAGAAAATAGAAAGTGTTATTTAATGTTTTTAATTTTTTATCTTTAATTAATTTTTTAAATTTCTTCTTCTCCCCATATTCTATTAAAAAGAAAAAAATTATCAAAAGGGCACAATTATGATGAAATCATTCATTTTATTCATCATTTGACTCATGGGCTATAACGAACAAGGTCTTTATAGAATATTACTTTTTATTTTTATTAATAAGTTTGAATAAGATAATAATTTTAAATTAAATGGGATTCTTTTTCTGATAGCGTACTCGAACCATAACAACAGGTTTCATTGAAATCATATATCTCAAACAACTTTGAGTTATATCAAAAAATAAAACAATATTATTATTATTATTTTAAATAGAACTTAACATCAAGCCATTGTAATAGAATTAATTAATAGTATAAACTAAATTTTGTAATATGGTTTACATATGTTTAAATAATTGTTCATTGGTGAGAAATTTATTAGAAATGGAAAAAACCAAATTGGAAATAAAGGATGTGTTTTTATGAAAAAATATTTAAAACAGAATAATTGTTATTTCATGTCACCACTTATGGATTTTTATTTGATGAAAAATATATGATATATATTAAATGTAATGTTTTAAATTAATCTTATATGTTTTCTATATATGATATATGAACAAATTCAATTTTCCAGGTAAAATAATTATTTTTATAAAAATGCAGTTTTATCGCCTTTTGATAGAGAACACTTTTTAAATATATATTTTTTTCACTTTTATAAGATATATTTCATAAAATAAACTTATATTATAGAATAGGAACATAGAAATTAACTTTGGATTACATTTTTTTATTTTTCAGATAAAATTTATATTTTTATGAATTGTTAAAAATACTGCATTTTAATTCAAAAATACATTTTCATATAATTGATTTAAATTTCAAGATTGTCCTTTTAATTTTTTTAAGGTTTAATTGGAATAATTTTTTATAATTTAATTAATTTTTTTATTAGAAGTAATTTTCCATTTAAATTGGACATAAACACATGCCAATGTTTTGATAGTTATTGATTCATAAAAACCAACTTTTTTATTTTGGGAATGGGAATTAATTTTAAATTAATTAATAAAAATTAAACGTATTAAATTTTAAAAAAAGGATTAAATATTTGGAATCATGGTGAATTTTTTTTGTTAATAAGTTCCTTTTTTAGAAATTATGAATAGAAACTTCAATAATTATTTTATTTACCATGATTAAAGAGTAAATCAGGAAAATAAGAGTAAAATATATTATTATAAAAGATTTAAACTACTCTAACATGAATCCTAATACTATTTTATAAGACATGTATTACCATTTAAATCCATGTGTCTATTTGTGGACCCCATGGATCCACGTGGGAGTGATAATGACATTTTTTTAATTATTAATTCAATGTAATGAGAAATATAGCATAAACATGTTTGTTTTACTAAACCAATTTTTATATGGAGTTACGTAAGTTTTCTCTTCAACTAAAAATATTAATTAGAAATGTATAAATATTTTATAAATCATGGTTTTTTATTTATTATTTTTATATATTAAATTAATAATTTTAATTATGATATAATGATGATGCAATGATTTCTTTATTTGTAAAGGATTCAAATAAATGATTTATAAAAATAAAAATAAATTTAATATGATTATTTTGATTCCATAAATAAATTTTAAGGATTATATTGACAAATTTTATTTCTATAAATTCCATTTTTTCTAAGGTATGAATTTGTTATGACTTTAACAAAAATAAATTACTTAATAGAGTCAAAATTGACATAAATGTGTTTTTAAAATAAATACTATTTTATTTAATGATATAATAGACCTAAAATATAATATTTCACTAAATGACTAATATAATTTTACCAATTTCATTGTTGATCCTTGTTTGGTTATCTTGGAGTTTTATAGTAACTATTGTAACCATAAATTATGAAAATGCAAGAAGACATGGTTAGAGTAAATGTTTTTATACTAATTATTAAAGAAAAAATGATAATGTTAAATTGGTGCCCTAGACATGTCTAAAACATATTGGTTGAGAGTTTTATGACCCAAAATAATCTTCTATTTTAAATAAATGTCCTTGGGACCATTTCAATGAAAACACAAATTTATAATAAAATAATATTTCAAGATATTTGTTAAAGGGCACCTCCTCCCTATAATAAAAGGACACCAACTATACCCATTCAATAACACCACTAATACCCCTTGTATCATCCATATTATACTCAAATATGATCCAAATATCCCTCCCTTACACTTCTAAACCTTACCTTAGGCATAAGGAAATTCAAGAATCCATTTAGTCTTGACCAAAAGAAGTTACCGGATTTAGAGGTAACATCTTCTCTGAAGTTCCTTGAATTTATTTACCTTCTCCACTCACTATTATCATCTTATTATTTGATTACATAACAAGAACATTATCCTAAATATAATAGGATTTTTTATGTGAATTTTTATAAATTCACTTACGCACACCTCCAACTAATGGATACAAACATACCATTTCTATTTACAGAGGACTACTGCCTAACAAAATGATGATTGTTCTATTTTCCCATACCACCTCTAATAGTGTCCATTATGATGGAAATGTATTTATATATTATATATATTATATTTATATTTTCTATATAATTAGTTATTTATTATTTACAACAATCATTTATTCTTTCCATGATATGTAGATACGATAATTTCATTTAAAGAAGTGTGGACTACCACCCCCTCAATGTTATATGACCCATTCATGATATACATGTAACATATAAAGGATGGTATTATTTAACCTATTAGAGATAAATGAAATAAATATAATACCTATATTATAATATATATTTATATAATTTGATTATTATTCCATTAGTATGGAAGAGAAATTAATGTAGTTTCAATGCGTACGTATGACCTACCATCTCTATGAATGGTGCATTTCATTTATTATCTCAAAATTTTAGGGACTGTTATAAATGAATATATAAATGATATATATGATATTTAAATTCATTAATATCATTCTAGTGATGATTTTTTTTTGACTACATGCACAATTTATAACTAAATATTTTCATTTTCAACTCATGTATTGAAAATTTACAAAAAGACTAATATCGTCTTTAATAATAATGAAATTTTTATAACATGGTAATAAGTGATAAAAATGTAATAATAACCATGAAAAGAGTTATTATGCAAATATAAATTAATTTAAGTTTAATATTCATGAATAATAAGTAATATACCTAACGAATCAGACTCAAGGTAAGGGACTTCTTCTCAATCTCCATTCATTGTGGAATATTTTGATAATACACACCAATTAATTTTATACTGTGTATAATTATCCCATTTAAATTTTAATTTCATTAAGAAGAATTTTTTTCTATGAATAATTTTACTAAATGACAAAAGGAATGTTTTTAACGTATGCACTGACAATGACATCTCCACTTCCATAACTGTTATTAATTATTTGGATTGCTCTATAAGCCTTAATGTTTTCAAAAAGAAATGAAATACCTTATTCCATTTTTTGTTGATCTGTTATTGAAAATGGTTTTTGAAATTGATTAATTATTTCACTATTTTGAAATGATTCCTTGTGATTGCAAATGAAATGTTATTAGTAAAATTTTGACTTTCTAAATATTTAATGCATTATGAATATATAATGGTACTTGGAAATTTGAGGGGTGGTGACGTGATAAACCAAATCCAGGTGGTTACATGATAAAAAAATGATGGGTGGTTCCATGATAAACCATGGATGGGTAGTTAAATTATAACCTCCAATGTATATGGTATGGAAGTCGGTCGTATGGATATTCTATTTTTTGATATCTTTGTAAGTAGATCATATGGTTATTCTATTTATGAATGTTAATGTCTCAAGTTACCATTATTTATTATGTGATTATTTCTATTTGATTTATAGAAATCCTTCAGTTATAAAAATTTTATCCAATGACATTATATTCATTGAAGTGATTTTGCAACTTTTTAAAGGTGAAAAGTATTACTTTAAGATAAAGTTCTCACTGTGAATATTTTTTTAAAGACTAATTGTGTTCATTCATTATATTTCCCTTACTGAGATTTTTATGCCCATCTATTTTTTTGAATTGTTTTTTGATATGTCATAATGAAAAATAAAGGCAAGGTTGGGATCAAGGAAAAGATATGATATTAAAACATGGAACAATGTCATGTTTCTTTTTTTTAGGGTTTTTGTTTTCTAAAAAATTAATAGTGAGTAATAGTGTCTAATTTTAATAATCATGTTGTTATGTATCAGTTATAACCTGATTCTCTAAATCCATAATCCTAAAAAGATCATCAACATTAATTAAACCCAATATATTGAGTTATCTCATGATTAAGTAATGAATAAGGATGGGGCCTTATAGTTGGTATCAATGTTTGGTTTAGATACATTTAGAGGTTAGGGTGTTATTTAAGCATAAGTGACCTGTTTTATATAACCACAATGGTTATCCTATTATAAATAGTCGTAGTTATTTTATATAAATTGAATGAGTTTATGATAACATGAGTAAGAATATCTTAGAGTTTACAAACATCATAAAATAGTATATTATCATTTTACTAATATAATCGCACTATCCTTTTTGGTTTTATTAAATGTCTAGAACTATCAAGCACCAAAGTTACAATGGATTTGAATGAAACTATGGTGGTTTAAATAATAAGTAACCGAATGAAATGGGAGTTGCAATGAGAACTCATGTGTTTATTCTTAATAAACTATCTGGATTCATGATTGACTACTCGAACCTTGGGGATTTTTCAAAGGCAGCATATATATTAGAAAAGAATCCCAATGGAAGTTCTGGTAATAATCATAAAGGTATGTTTATTCAAAAACCTATGTGTCATGGATGTGGAAGTAAACACCTTGTAAAATTTCTTGAAGGTATGGGAAGATGTTTTATATGTGGTAATAATGTTCATAAAGTAATAACCGTCCATGAAAAAAGGATGCGTTCAGTTGACTCCAGCAAAGGGAAAGAATTTATTTCCGAGGGATCAATTGAATTATTTAAATGTGCTGTGCATGGTCACTATGAAAATATATTTCCTACAAATAATTATGAGGAATTAGATTAGCAAGATTATATAAATATATGTTTACCAATACATAATTATATTCCAATTAAAGATGAGAAATATGAGATTGACCAATGAGAGGTATTGATTATTTCTTAGCTAATGATTTAAAATTATTTAATATTAAGAAATTATACAATATTTTTTTAGGAAGGATGTATATAAGAATAAGATGGAAAAACATGGATAAAGTTTCATGAAGAATGACCATTGTTTAAAATGTCTACATTTTAGTAATTTATGTGTTTTGTAGGATTTATGGATGATGATATGTCTAGATGTAATAATGATGAGATAAATTTTGAAGACTTCTAGTATTTTTTACCCTTTAATTTTATAAAAAAATGTTAATTGATGAAGAATTTTCTTTTCTTTTGTCGATATAGTTATAAACAACTATTAGGTTTTATATGATCCTTTAATTTGAGGCAATTACAGGTTATTACTTTTCAGGAGGCAAAATACGAGGTATGAGATAACCATTGACATTAAAATATGGTATGGTTATTTTGGAGTAATTTATCTCATTTTTGGGAATGTTATAAAATTATATAGTTTTTTTAAAAAGGACAATGTGCAGAAAATGTGACAACCTACCATGTTGAAAATGCTACTGGAATTGAACCCATATCTGAAGTGTGACTAGAATATATCATTAACCACTAGACTACATAAAGTCCCTAGTTATTATGACTTAATATTATTATTTAAATGAGTTTTTTTGGATCATGAATATGATGATTTTTGGAAAATATGTTTTATCAAATGGATATCCTTATTATTAGAAAATTATTTGATGATTAATTGATAAATGTTATTTTTGAAGACATTCACTCTTTTGGGAATACTATTAGACTAATAAAATTAGAATACTATGGGATTAATTTGAGGTGTTATAGTTGAATTTTATTTTTGAAGAATCAATATTGTGGGAAAATTGAAATCTGGGTTATTTATGGAACTGAAAAACCAATCATAGAGAACATGTGATTAGGATAATTACTTTTCATTATGAGACATTAAGAGTAGTCAATGTAATTTAATGGTAAATGTAAATATTTATCATGGAAGAATATGTGATCAAATCCTTTTGAATTTTTGGATTCAATCTTATATTTGATTATTTTGAACAATTTTAAGGAAATTTTTTTGTTGAAGGGTATTTATTGAACTTTGGGTATTATTTGTTGAATTTGGGATATAAAGAGTAGTATTTATTTTAATAAAGGATTATTTTTTGGGGGGATTATATAATCCTGTACTAAAAATTTGGTTTTTGGTTAATATCAAATGATAAGGGAAATATATAACTAATCTTTTGTGGATTATTCGAATATATAGAAGTTTATTCTTTTGCTTTTGGTGTGAACAAGTCATCTTTAATACTCATCGTTTGAATACAGGATGAGTTTGTGGAAGAAATTTATTAAATGATAAAAATATACATGTCATGTAAGTATGTTTCCTTGTGTTCTTAGTCAAGATCATAATAAATTCCTTAAATAAATATAATGTACCTTAACATAAAAAAAATTCCCATTTACTTTTCTTATTTGGGAATCAAAGACCATTTAACCCATCCCGTGTTTGTGGATTTCAGATTGTCGGCTTTCTCCTGATCATGTTTTATTCCACTCTCTTTCCGAACATCATGGTTATTTTCTCTTAAAAATCCTTTTTTCAATACATGGAATTAGTGTATGTGTTATCTTGTATGACCTTTTTACTTATCTTTTTTTTCTTTTAATGTGATCGTTTTATAACTCTTTTTCCAACATGGGACATTCAATGAAGTTTCTAAGCCTAATTTTTAAATTGCAAGGATGCAATTTCCAAAAGGGGGAAGGATGTAACAATCCTGGTTTTTGTAGAATAATATGTTTTTTTCAGTTAATAATTATCAAAATGATATTAATTTTATGATAAAGGGGATTCTTTTTCTGATAGTGTACATGACACAAGACAATGGGTTTCTTTGAAATATTGTGTTGCACATAACATTTAGTTATACCAAAAAATAATAAAATAATATTATTATTATTTTAAATGGTAGTTAATGTACTGACCTCAAGCCTGACATACATGGACATTATATTACTTTTGCAGAATATCTAATACATAACAAAAACAGACACCAAAGGACTGTAATAGTTTAGTGTCTTTGGAAACTCAGAATATAATATTCAAATCTTGGTGAAATATCTTTAACATATCCCATAAATATGTTCTTTTTTTCTTACCTAAAATATTTCTTTATATCATGGGGAATATAAAACATATAAAGGGTGATCTTAAATGCTGAGTAAGGGTAAGAATGGTTAAAATAAAACAAACCATATACATTTGAACTTCAAACCATGAACATAATATTTAAACATCAAAATCTTGATCAATGACATAAAACATGACAGTACATAAGGCATTGATCATAATGGATCATAAATAATGATAAAATATCATTGTAATAAAGCATGTAATTTTGGAAAACCATTATGCACATGATATGATTTCCATAGTACCCAAGGCATTGCTGCCAAGACCATCTTAGTGGAAAATGTCTCTTTCTGAATCGAGTTCACTCCTCATTCCAGTCCTATATCACTGAGCCATATTAAATTACCATTCCATCCATGTTTATCTCATGAGATATAAATATTTAACCAATGCATTGGAGGGAGATATAGGTCCCACCCATCTGATAATGAAATCATTCTTACTTGTGCCACTACATGAACATTAATCATTCATCTTTACCCAAATTATAAAATTGGTCTCATAAACATCATCCCATCAAAACGTAATCCATAAAAAATGGATATCATTTCATCATAAGAAACATGAAACTATGTAAATCATAGAGAAAAGTATACTTGAAATATACACATATGAAATAATTCCATCTTATATGGAAAATGGTTTTGATAAAACACTTGAAATGAATTCTTTAAGAAAATATCATTTCATATTCATAACAATTTTCTTTTCACAAAATGCTCTGAAATTTTAAAAGAAGAGGATTTTGTTGAAAATAGTCATTAAATCTTGTAGAGTACGCTTCATGAAAATGAGTTGTTATGAAACCGTAAAAATATGTTCATGCCGTATAAGTTAAAAATAAAATTCTTCTCATACTTTTGTTATAAAAGTCAAAAAGTACCTCATATGGTAAACAAAAGAACGATTCCTTCCATAAGATGTGGTAAAAGTAAAAAGGGTAAAAATGACTTTAAGCATAAATGGAAGAAAATAAAACATTTTATGAAAACATTTTGAGAACATATTGACATGGATAATAAACATAACCCCAGTAAATACTTATGAATAAACAATCTTAGATAAGAATGAGATTGGAATAGTTATCCCTTACCTTAGGTCCGATATGATTTTTACGTATCCGAACCTCCGATATAATGATTTAAATAATGTCATTGACTTATTAGAGAATCAAATTCTTTGTTATGATATCATATATGGTTCACTTGTGACTTTATATTACATTTTATTTTGTAAATTCCATATTAAAGCAGCGTTTTGGGTAAAATCGTTTCATTTATCGTACGTGTTTCAAAATGTTTTTCATGATATTATTACTAATATCCTGATTTAATTAATTCCAGAATGTAAAAATGGATTTGTATATAATATATTTTCAGTATATAAATATATATGATAGATCGATAAATGGAATGAAATACACCGTTCATGTAGACGATAGGTTGCTCGTACGCATGAACGATGTTTTCATTTACTTATTGAATTAAATGGAATTAAGTAAATGAAATTTAAATGTACATAAATAAAGTATCATTATTATGTAATATCTTTCATGATTATTTATTATATATACTTTATAATCATACTTGAATGGTTAATCCTGGAAAATGAATCACATCGCGTTCGTGGAGACGGTAGTCCGTACGTACACACGAGTGATGATATCATTCCGATGGTCATAGAATTGTATTTAAGTGTGTTTATAATATTTCAGAATCAATATCACTTTAAAATAATTATATATTTTTATTTATTTATACCATTGTACCCATCCATGTAAGGTGGTGGTGGAAATCAGATTACACCACGACGTGGAGACGGTATTCCGTACGTACGCATGCACAGTGATTTCTTTTTTCCATAGGATGGATAGAAGGTGAAATAGAGTTGTTTCATATTTATAATAACATATAATTATATAAGTAATACTGATGTTATTACTTTATAATGAAACAACTAAATAAGAGGAACTATAAGAAGAATGAAACTTGAAAGAGTCGGTAGAAGAGATTACTTCTTCCTCGACGCACCTCCTTTAAACATCTTCTTAGGGCACTAGAGTTGGACTTTTGAGAAGACCAGAAACACTATGACGTAACTATAGAGGTTTAGAAGAGGAATTTGTAGGGGTTTTCTGAAAATAAAGGCTAAAAAGGGTGTGAAGAGAAGAGGGAAGGTGTTCTCTTTTTCTAAGGGGGGAGAGGGGCATCTTTGAAAAAACTAAAAATATTATTTTATAATATAGTCATATTCGGATTATAATTTCTCAAAATTGATTAATTTATAATATAAAGTGTGAAAGGGTAGAAATCCCCTCAACAAGTAGGTTTTAGACAAGTTTAGGTTATTATTTTAACCTTATCATTTAGATTTAACTCGAAGTTAAATAATTTAACTTTTACCATGTATTCTTATTTTCTTACACTATATGGTTTAACAAATTACTATAACCATCCAAACGAACCCCAAGTGGATGAATATTAATATATATAACCTTATATAAGTCATTTGGATGAACCTTATATTTTTAGGTATATAATAACAATTAATAATATAATATTTGTTTTAAAAACTATTTTATGTCAATTTTGACACTATTTGGTAATTTATATTTGTGAAAATCATAACCACATTATTAGTTCGAAAAAAGTTAATTGAATCAATACTAACATGTCATATTAACCAATAAAAGTATTGGAATTCATAAAAGGTCTCAAATTACATTTATTTGGGTATTTATAACATCAATTATGTTAATATTTCATTAATAAGGTAATTACTGCATCATCATTGTGTCATAAATAAACTAAATTATTTAATGTCTAAAAATTATAACTAAAATACCATTATGTAGGAATTTCCTTTATATTTTTAATGAATTTTTATAGTTGAATTTATCTTAGGTATAACCCTATATTAAAAATGTTTTAGTTATTAAACATTGATTTTAACTATTTAAACTCTTCTTTAAATAAAATAATAATAAGTGTCCTAATCTAATCCAAGTGGACGTAAAGGGTAATATTTTATACCTATGGGTTTTTTTGGTCAAATTACACTTATACAATAAAATTAGAAAATGTGTTAGGGTAATAATAATATCATTTTTACCCTTAATTACCCTATTTAATTTTAACCGTGGTAAATAAAAGTATAAAGTTACTCTTCACCAAAAATTATTTTTATCTTATTCAACAACATTTTAATCCTTGATATTAACAATGTCTCTCGGATTTTCGAAATTCCACTCACAGAAGCGGTAAAATTATGTTTTATGTAAATTTTCAAATTCTCCTAGGAGGTGGGTAAAAGACGGTGAAAAGTTCAATAAACTTTTTATATATCAAAAATTCTTATAAAATGAATCAAATGAATTATATTGAACTTATATTGGTATTATGTATCAATTTTGACCTAAAATAAATTTAAATAAAATTAATAATTATTTAAATAAAAAGGTCGTTTTTAAATAGTAACCCAGTATTTTCACTATTCATCAAAAATTGAATGTTTTCAGAAAAATAGTAAAACTTCACCCTAGGCTAATTTTGATATTCTGAATCCAAAAATGAAGTTCATTTTGAATGATTAAATTTATAAAATTTCAAAAATTGGGTATTACTATTCATAACGGCTAGTTCATAATAATATTATAATAACATATCGTTGTTTAATGAAACTCGGTATTGTGTACAACACACGCTATCGTGGAAGGTTATGATTACGTGTAATGAAAGCCACGTCATGGTTGTGTGTAGTGGAAGATTCATTTGTTTTTGCGTATAATAGAATCCAACCATATTTCATTTATACATTGAATTTATATATATATACACTCAATGTTGCGTAAAATAACTTATATCTAACGAACTTGAAATTGTGTGTAACACGATCCAAGATTAGTGCTGTGTATACTGCAAGCTAATACGGTGTTGCGTATAATGCAGGATAATTTTGGTGTAGTGTACAACAGACGATATAAATGAAACTAAAAATAATATATCTTATAAAATCTCAGGGTGTTACAGTTAATTCCTAGATGTTGGAATAGTGGGAATTAAAAGTATCAACTAAATTTTGAAATATTCTTTACACATGTATGAATAATGATTCATTGGTTACCAAATTTATTTTAAAAATGAAATAAAAACCAATTGAATAAAAATGATGTGTTTTTTTGAAAACCTATATAAAAGAGAATAATTTTGTTTTAATATCACTCTTTATGAATTTTATTTAGTTAATAATATATGATATATATTCATTGTAATGTTTTAAATTCATCTTCTATGTTTTCTTTATATTATATAATAACAAATTAATTTTTTTTTCAGAAAAAAGAAGTATCTTTCTTAAAATGACGTTTTACTGCCTTTAAATGGAAAACCCTTTTTAAATAGTGTTTGTGATCCTTTTATATTTTATATTTGTAGAAATAAAATTATTTTATAGAATATTAATATAAAAATTTACATTGGATGAAAGTTTGGTATTTTTCTGATAAAATTCATATTTTTATGATTAGTGAAAAATAGTCCATTTAATTCAAAACTATCTTTTCATATTATTTATTTATATACATATTGTCCATTTATTTGGTTTAAAATATTAATTTGATTATATTTTAATCATTAAATACAATATTTGTCTTTGGAAGTAATTTTCCATTGGAATTGGTAATAAAAACAAGCCAATCATTTGATACTTATTACTTCTTAAAACCCCACTTTTTGGTTTTGGCAACGAGAATTAATTTTAAATTAATTACTGCAACTTATGTGTTTTGAATTTTGAATAAATGGATTCCATATTTGGAATCCAGATATCCAAATTGTGTAAATAGGTAAATTTTATTTTTAGACATTTTGAATTGTATTTTTAGTAATTATTTTATTTACCATGGTTAAAGGGTAAACCTGGTAAATAATGGTCAAAATTAATATTATAATATTATTAAACTACCCAAACACATTTACTAATCCTATTGGATAAGATATTTCTGACCATTGGAATCATTGGGTCGTTTTTGGGGCCACATGGATCCAATTGGGAGTGACAACGACTTTTTATAATAATTAATTTAATGTAAAGAGAAATATAACATAAACATGCATCTTTTACTAAAACAATTTTAATATGTGGTTATTTACATGATATCATCGACTATAAATATTTATTTTAAATATAATTTTTTTTTCTACATCATGGTATTTTATTTATTAATTTTATACATTAAAAAAATAAATTTTATAATGACACAATGATGATGCAGTGATAGCTTCATTATTAATGGATTCAAATAAATTATTTAATAAATCTGAAAATAAATTAAATATGATTATTTTAATTCTATACACCAATTTTTTTGGTGATATTGACATATTGTATTTTATTTATTCCATTTTTTAAACGGAATCATGTTTTTATGACTTTAACCAAAATCAATTACTAAATAGTGTCATAATTGACACAAACGAATTTTTAAAACAAATACTATTTTATTAAATTATATTATAGTTCTAAAATTATAATATTATGCCAAAAGATTTAAATAATGTTACCAATTTCATTAATGATCCACTTGTGGTTCTTTTGTCATTTTATAGTAACTATAGTTACCATAAATAATGAAAATACAAGAAGACAAGGTAACTGTTAAAGTTTTTAACTAAGGGTTAAAGAAAAAAGGATAAAGTTAAATTTTTGAGCTATATTTTTCTAAATCCTAATGGTTTAGGGTTTTCCAAGACAATATAATATTAGATTTTAAATTAATTACTTTTATACCATCTGAAACTGAAAACGAAATTATAATAAAATAATATTTCAAGATATTCATAAAGTACCCCTCCTTCTTCATATAAAAGGCCACAAACTCTACCCATTTTGTAACACATATAAAGCCCCATAAAACACCCAAATGATTTAAAAATAAACTCTAAATATCTCAACCTTACTATTATATGCCTTACATTGTGTATAAGGATATTCATGAATTCTTTTAGGCTCAATCCAAAGAAGTTTCCCGATTTAGAGGAAACGCCTTCCCTCAAGTTCCTTTCAATTATTTTCCTTCTCCACTACCTTTTCCCTTGTTATTATTTTGTTACAAAACTAAAAATGTATCATAAATATAATATTATCTTTTATGTGAATTATTTTAACTACAATTTCACACACCTCCATCTAATGGATACAATCATATTTTTTCTATGTACAATGAACTACTGCCTCACAAAACGATAATTATTCGATTTCCTGCTACCACCTCTCATGGAAGCCACTGTGAAGGAACTATATTTATATAAGAGGTATACTATATTTATATTTTATCAATTATTCTGTAATTTTTATTTACAATATTCATTTATTATTTCTAGGATATTTATTAACGATAATTTCATTTCAGGAATTGTGGACTACTGCCACCTCAAAGTGATATAACTTGTTCATTCTATTAATGGAACGTATAAAGGGTGGTCATATTAAAATTATGATACATAGATTACATAAATATAATACTGGAATTATATTATACATTTATATCATTTGATTATTCTTCTTTCAGTATGAAAATTAAATGAAAGTAGCGTTCATGTGTACGTATGACCTACCATATCCATGAATCGTGCATTTAATTACATATATCAAAATGTTATATACGGTTACAAATACATATATACTAGATATATATGATATTTAAATAATTAATATAATTTTATAGATGATTTATTTTTCCCTACATGTACAATTTATATCAATACAAGTTCATTTTCGACTCATGTACCGAAAATCGACAAAATGAGAAATATTAACTTAATTAATTATATAATTTTTATAATGTGATAATAATGATATAAAAGGAATAATAAACATTATAAATGTTATGAATCATGTTGAAATTAACTTATGTTTATTATTCAGGAAGAACAAAGTACATATGTGATGAATCAGACTTAATATAAGGGACTTCATCTCCATATCCTTTCATTGAGGCATATTTTGATAATATACACCACTTTACTTTAAATGGTTTATAATTATCCCTTTTTAATTTTAATTTCTTTCGAAAGAAATGTTTTTTATAAGAATAATTTTACTAAATGAAAAAAGTAATGTTTCTAACACATGCAGTGACAACGACATCTCTGTCACAATAACTGATTTTCTATATTTGGATTTGTCTATATTCCATAATGTTTTTAAAAGGAAAATAAATCCTTTATTCCCATTTTGGTTGTTTTGGTATTGAAAATGTGTTTAGAAATGGATTGAGTATTTCAATATCTTGATATGAAATCGGGTGATTGAAAATGAAATTTTATTAGTCAAATGTTATTATTTTCAACATTTTATGTGTTATGATTATATAATGGTAAATGGTCATTGGACTGGTGGTTATGTGATAAACTAAATATAGGTGGTTACATGATAATCTACTAATGGGTGTTTCAATGATAAACTAGATATGGGGGGTTACATTATGACCTCTATTACATTGGGTATGGAATTTGGTTATATTGCTATTCCATTTAGTGATATGTGTGGAAGTTGAATGTTTGGTTATTCCAATTATGGATTTTTTTGTCCCAAGTTACATTTATATGTTATATTTTTCTTTATATAGTATTTTTTGTAGTATTATGGTTAATAAAATGGTATGAAATGAGCATATATTTGGGGAATTCATTTTGCGACTTCTAAAAGAAGAAAAGTGTTACTTTATAATAATGTTTCAATAGTTTAAAAGTTTTTTCAAAACTAACAGTTTTCATTCATTATGTATCCCTTACTGATCTTTTTATGTGCATACCATGTTTTGAAATGCTTTTCATAAGAAATAAATAATAACAGAGTCAAGAATTGGATCAAGGAAATGTTTTTATATTAAAACCCGGAATGATGTCATGTTTTTTTAAGAGTTTTTGTTTTATAATGAATGGATAGATAATAGATGTGTCTACTTTTAATATTCAACTTGTTATGTGATAGTTATGACTGAATTATCTCATTCTCTAAACCTAAAAAGATACATTATGTGTATTAAATTCAAATTAATGAATTATCTTAATATTAAGTAATGCATAAGGATAGGTCCTTATATGGAAAATTCCATTTAGATATTTTGGGTATTTTTTATCATTTATAACTGATATTGGGATAGTTATATTTCATGTATTTTCACATGGAATTTCATGAAATTGTGTCTAAAATTTTAATCTACACTTTTAATACTTCGAAAATTTAAACTATTTTACCCACCGACCATTTCCACCAAATATACATAAAAATATCCCTTTAATGAAACCATTTTTATGTCTTATGGTGTAGAGAAATGAAAATTTTCACAAGACTATGTATATTAAGAATATGTATAGATATGAAAAATATCAAGTTAAAATCCATGTGTGAGAGAGAAATAATGTTCTGGGGATGTAGGTATGAAATGAACCTGAGTATTGACATGGTATTATATTTATTTTTAGGATTGGTATAAAATTTGGGTGTCTAGATCCTTATTGGCTGCATGATTATTATTTGGGTGTTTTGGTTGAATTGTGTAGTAATTTTTACCTTGAGAAGTTTTTTACAACCTTAGTATATGATGATTTATAGGGAGTTCAATGTTTGAGTATGTGGTATAGATGAAGTTCATATTTTCATATATTTTATTCTGTAATTCAATTTTTTTAATCTCACTAATTTATTGAAATGGTTGGAAGCTTAGAGATTGAGTGAATCTAGCCCATTTTAATTAAATAAGAATACATGAATAAGGAATGGGGATATGGGTCAAATATAATATATTTTTTCCAAATAAAAATCATAATTTTAAAGTTAATATTAAAAAATATTGATTTATTTTATATATAATTGGGAATATGAATTTTTTTGTTAATTCTATGAAAAATAATTAATTTGTTATATTAGTCCATAAATTTTTAACACTGATCCAAATTGAAAAAATCCTTTATTTTGAATTATGTTATTGATGGAGTACATTTCATTGATTGAATCCAAATTCATAATCCAATCATAAGAGGACTAAATAGTGCATACAAAAGAGAACGAGAAGTTTCTATACAAATTTTTAGAATTAAAATAATGAGCCTATATCTAACAAAATACCAGTCTAAAAGAAATGAATGTTTTAGGGGATATATGGGAGAATATAAGAAATATAATCATAAATTATTTATAATTTATATTCATCACATTTTAAGGCAATAAATTAAGGTAAACTGGGGTATGGAAATTGAGAGAGTTATCTAGGCTAGAAAAGTTTCTTTAGTAATTCATTCACAAATGTGACTAAAAATATATAATGAAGAAGTAATTTTGGGTTTACATGGAAAATAAATATTATACCATATATAATGAAGGAATACTTCTATGATTCTTCTATATAATGAGAATATGAAAATATTTTTATGTGAAATTTTGGAGGTAATCGTTCAACCTATCTTGCCTATAAATTTACACCTTCACTTTCTTTTAAAGAAGAGGGATATTTTCAAGATATCAATATATAATTTTCCATTTTAAATATTATTTCATATCTTAAATATGTATTAGTGTACAATTAATAAATTCAATATTTTTCTCTTTTTTTAATCATCTCTGATCATCTTTTCTCCATGTTTATAGAAACACAATTTGATATTTTCATCCAATTAAGTATTATGAAAATAATGGGTTTTTATCATTAAATTTTATGATCTCTATTAAACAATTAGAATTAATATAATTTATATAATGAGAGTTAAGTGATATTTTTTCTCCATCTTGTCCCGCAATTTTTTATTACTCAATATAAAAAAACATTCTCCCCGACTTTTTTGACTCACTGATTAGCGGATTAAACAATGAACATATTTGGTTTCATTCCAAAGAGGTGATGTTATCACTTGTTCTTGAAGAAAAGTCATATTCAAAATTTATTTCGAGTGATGGAAATTAATTTAATTGTTTTGAGAGCATTCATTGACTAAATTATGATGAATTATTTTAAATAAAATAATGAAACTCACCTGTTTTTACCCAAAAATGATATCATTCTTCAAAAACTGTGAATCAGTTTATTTTTTTCTCATCCATTAAAGTTATTTATCATTTAAAATGATATATATATATATAATTATTTAATTTCATATCTCTCTATTTTATTATTATAGTTTTGTATATTATAGTATTATAATAAAATAGTGTTAATAAATAAATTTTTTCTGTTAATGGAATCCAAAAGAGATTGACCCTGAGTGTGCACTATAATAAAATCATAATTAAATTACAATTTATTGATTAGGGATTCAAAAATACTTTGATTTTGGTTCAATTTTTTGGGTGGCTAAAACAAATTAAAATCCTTTTTCACAAAAAAAACAAAAATCAAAAACTAAAAATATTAAACATTATTTCATATCATTATTTTATTCAATTAAAAATAGACATTCACATTGATTATAGTTTTTATTCGAATGTTAACCAATTTTTTGGAAGATTATAATGGAAAAATTTTCTTATTCCTGTGGAGAAGTATTTTAAAATACATTTAGATGTGATGAATCAAATAAAAATTTTATTTACTTTCCATAAGTAATTGTAATGTTAGGAAGATACTCAAGATATGGTTGAAGATTAATTATTTGTCTGTCATTTTCTGTTGATGGAAATTTTTAAGGTAAAATATTGAACGTACTATCCTAAAAATTATACATTCCATTACTAAAGGAGGAAAAAGGAAAATACATTCCAGTTGATGTTTTTCCGGGAGATCATGATTATTTTGAATATTATTGGGATGATATTTTAGATCAAAAAATATTTACTGTTATCTCAAATATTAAAAAGGTATAATAATCACTAATTTACATCACTTTAAATACAGGTGAAGATGCTATTGAAGTGGTAGATTTTGAAAATAAAATGTTGTATAATGATTTTTGGCCTCTACCTCTAACAACTTAACACCATAGGGCACTATGTAATGAATGTGAAATTAAATATGAGATTACTCAGGGAGGTAATATTTTCATGAACTTGATACTTTTTATTATTATTGAAAATTAATTAATTATTACAACCCAATTCATTTAATTTTCAAATAAATTCAATACGTCAATGTTCTTGGAGTTTTTTATGAAGAAAAATATACATCTATTGAGATTAAATCATTTACAGTTTTTCTTCACGAAATAATATTCCAGGACTATTTAATTAAAATGGATGATTTATTTACTAATTCATCTGGTTTTTATATTATTCAAATTATTAATTTCACAGAAATATTTCATTCTAAAATTTCTAACATTAGAACTACAGGAAATGCTCTATAATTAAAAGAATATCTCACATAAGTAGTAGTATTATAATTGGATGACCCATGCATTTATCTTCCCCAGAATTTAATGTTATAAAAAATCAATTAAGAATTAGAGTAAACTACTTATGGGTTCATCTATAAGTAGTTAAATATTTAGTATATTGGATGGAATCAATTAATGTGGCACAAATATAGAATTCCCACTCATAATATGAATTTTTTTTGACAACTAAAACAACTAAAATAGGGGTTGTAATAATATATTCCCTACTTTGTTGGTTAAACAAATCTCTATCCCTATTATTATATATCTTTCTATTTATTTTTCATTCCTTTTTCCATTTAATAAATTTATTATGTTTTTGATTTATTTCTATAAATTAAATGGAAGCCTAAATTAGATTAACTTAGGCAGCCAAAACCCAAATAAATTCAAGGGATTCCTTTCCTTCACTTTTATTATACTTCCCTATTATATGTACGCTTTAAGTTGAATTTAATTAATGTTAAACCCTCTATGTGGTTGATATTTCAGCCTATTTTTTAAAATTTTTTGGGTGCTTACTTTTTTCATAATTTGTTATGTAAACATATATTTTTATTTTCTGCTTTATTTTGTATTTTTAATTTTTAGAGCGTTTTAATGACACTTTAGCTAAACCAAATACATTGTAAAATTCTAATCATCTTGATATTTTTTCCAAACATATTTCTTTTAATATATATGGTTTTAAATGATTAATAATTTTTTCTTTCATTCTTTATAATCCATTAATTTAATGTATTTTTATTTATTATGAAACTCATGAACACTAGTATTGTATAAGAGGAATATTATTCCCAACTGGTGAGAGTTGAAGAAATTCTGAAAAATACTTTATATCTATCTTTTTCATGAGAGTCTTTTAACATGATATGAGATCTAGGGATTTATATTTTTTATATTTGTCCAATATTTTAGGCGTCATGTATGTTTGTAATATGATTATGGTTTTTTTGGATGGCTGTATTTTTATCTTGGGACCTACATTTACATATATTTTTGTTTGACCCATAGAATCCATAAATTTATATGTAGGATTAATTCATATTTAATGATGTAATTTCATTTGATACCTTCACTATTAATATTTTTTAGGGACATTTAATGTATGATTGTGGGGTAAGGAAAGTTCATGTGTGTGTTTTGTGATAAGTTTATTTTAGGGTAGTATGAGTTGTGTATCACTATCCTAGGTAGTGAAGAGAGAGAAATATTAATGATTCATTATTCATTTCACTTAATCAGTATCATCCCATTCCAAAAAAAATATGAATAATTCAATGGATAAGATATTGATTTATTCATTATTCTTCCTTGAATTATTTTTCATTAATTTAGTACATTTATTTATCATCTAATCCTCTATGAAAAAACTATTAAATTGGGAGAATTAGAATGAAATCATTCATTTTCCCATTATTTGACCCATGTATCATGCCATTCAAAAATGGGTTTTGTTTTTTTATTTGTAAGTGTAATTAATGGAGGTATATTTCTTGTATTTTTACTTGAATATTCACGATATTATATTTTTGAGTTTGAATAACAAATTTTCAGCCTTGAAAATAATAAATTATTTTACACATAAACACATATCCACCAAATAACCGTAAGGTTAAAAAATTATTGAAAAGATTCTTATATCATGCGATGAAGATATATAATAATTTACACAAGCATATGGTGATTATTCGTGTTATTAGCATGAGAAAATCTCTAATTAAAATCGATGTGTGAGAGTGTAATAATATTATTGGGAGGTTAATGTGAAATAAATATTGATATTAACATCAGTTTTAATTTATTTAAATGAATTTTGAGAAATTATGGTGTTAATATTCATGTTGGAGGCATGATTACTCTCTATGTATCTGAATTGAATAGTGAATCTATTTTTACCTTGAGATGTTTGTTTTGACTATAGTATACTCTGATTTACGGTGATTTGGAAATTTAAGTGTAGGGTATTAATGAGGCATATAATTTCATATATATTGTGTTAGTTAATTCCTAGTTTTAATCAAACATATTAATCTTTTCAATGTGGGTAGTCATGTTTTTTTATTTATAAATATTTTAGACATAATTGTGAATGGGTCTTATTTTTTATTTGTATTCAAAAACATTAGCTTGGTACATTGATCATAAAAGTTTCTACACTATTCCAAATTGAAAATTCAATAAATATTTTTATATTATTTTCGGGGTTAATTATTCAACTATAATAAATAAAATATCCCATCATAGGAGCACCAAATGATATATACCAATGGAATTGTAGAATCTCAAAATAGTGTCACAGAATTTTTATTATGGGACAATATATCAAAATTTGTTATTATAAAACGACATGAATTGTAAAGTATTTTATATAATATTCCATGTAAAAATAATTAGTTATAGATACTTGATCTATATTCATTTTCATCTCCGTAAATTCAAGGGAAACTAGAGCATGGGAATTTAAAGTCACTTCTAGGTAAAACATTTCTCTTTAGTAAGTCAGATATAACTGAAAATACATTTGTCTAATGAAGTATAAATTTTATAGTTGGAAATCATATATATAAATTAAATCCCTAAAAAAATACAACTTCCTACGATTCATCCATTTAATGGACCAAACATGCATACACATTTGAATGAAAAAATATGGGTGAACCAGCCACCCCTCTAGTCTATATATTTGTACCTCCATTTCCATTTCAAGGACATAGACAATTTCAATAGAAAATAAGGCTATTATGAATTTTTAATTTTCAAAGGTATAATTATTATATATTAGCTTCATCTTTAATTATTCTCTATTTTTTTCCTTTTTGCATCGTATATTGCAGGCTTAAAATCTATATAGTTATAGAAATATATTTTTAGGTGTACATACAAATGTGTTTTGTGAGTATTATATGTTTTTAATATTAAATTTAATCATCCAAATTAAACTATTATAATTTAGAGAAATTTTAGAATTAGAGTTTGGGGATGTCTTTTCTTATTCCTTTATATTATTTATTTTATTCCCTACAATAAAAATCATTTCTTCATCACATGTTTAACATACATGTTTTTTGATTTATTAGTATGTGTATGTGATTTCATTACAAGGAAATAATGGGTATTTTGTGTGATCAAGGGTTCTTGAGTATCCTATTTATTCATATTTTATGTAATTTGGTGTTCATTTAATTAATTGTATTATGATTTTTCATTGATTAAAATAAGATTATTTTTTTAAAAGATAATGATGAATCTCACATGTATTCAACCTTTGATGATTTATCATTATTCTAAAATATTTTTTATTTTATGTTTTTTCCATTCATTCTATATTTGTATAATTAAAACATATATATGTATATTTCATAATTATTTTCACCGTTATCCCAATATTCCTATAGATTAGTATATATTAGTATGACAATAAAATACTAACAATAAAAAAAATATTATGTGTTAGTGTCCACTTTAAGATATCAACATTGGGTATTAATTATATTTCATACATTGGAAAATTAAAATTTAATGATTATAAATTTTAAAAAATTCATCCTTCAATGATTTATGGGTGATCTACTGGGGGATCCGGGTGGAAATATGATGATTAAATTAGTTACAATGAATTTCTAAGTGGATAGTTGTGGGTTTTCTCCAGGGGATGAGGGTTTATCTAGTATGAAATACTCTAGATACATTTATACACCCTAAAACTAGCAGAATCATGTAAGGTATAGTCATGGAATGATTATCATGGAAAAATCTGGTGCCTTGGTTTTTTTGTTGACTTTGTAATAAACTATTACACATAAGGATATTATATAGGGACACCATTAGTGATGTTTGACTTATTTCATAATCACACCTTACTTGGGCCCTCTAAGATATTTTCATACTTTAAGGATCTTATAAAAAATAAAGGTAAAGGATTTACATTAGGAGACTGATAGAGATGTATAAGAAATTAAATAATCAGATAGGTGTCATGGATTTGTAAATGGGATGTGTGGAACCTCAATTTTAGGATGGTGGTTTATTTTGGTTTCTATTTATTTGTATAGTTGTGATCAGTCCAAGGGTGATAATACTAATTTTTTATTATAGACTTGTCCTTATAAGATTTGATGCATCATCTTGAATGGTATGATATTTTTTTAATGGTTATATTAATTTCTAAAGTAATTTTTTTGATATTATTTTTAATAATTAGAGTTTATAGTCTCCCCACTATCACCTTAAACAACATCACTACCAGTTAGAAGCCTTTGGTGTATGAGGATACTTGCATAAGGATAAGTATAACTATAGTCTAGTAACAATGTTTTATTTCTAGATGGGGACTCTAAAAATATAAAGACCACCCTAGTAGAATGATGTTCCACAATATTTTAGGTAGTTAAGTAAACCAAATATCTGATACACACGCTCATGCCTCATTGGGTAGAGAAGAGAATAAGTGCACATAATAAGGAAGGATCCATGCTACAATGAATTTGATTGGTGGATCTATGGTTCGTTAGAAATAAAAAGCTCCATGTTGTTTTGAATGAACCATGTCATAAAGTATAATCAAAGATATATTTAGGTACTCTATGATCCTTGGGATTATTTCAATAATGTATATTGGATATGATGATCTTTTCACAAGAAGAAGTGTCATTCCATAATGTATATCATTAAAATTAAAAAATAGGTGACCCAAATAGAAAGATATATGAGTGATGAAACAAAGAGAGGGATGTTTATTCCTAGAGAAATACAATTGGGATTCTTTATGGTTTTTAATAGAATAGAAAAGGGTGTACACATAGTCCAAATTATAGAGTCGATTGATATATGATAACGGGAGAAAATATGACTTGTTATAACTCTTTTTTATTCTGGTAATAAAATTTCAATATATTATTTGTTCAATTAATCTTGTATCATTGACAATAAATTGGAACATTGTGTTATGGGATCAAATCCGCTATACACCAAGGATTTTCTACCATCCAATAAAGATGAGAGAAAATGAACTGGTGTTTCATTGTGTTTTCCTTCTCTCTAAGTATCTCACCAACCATGAATCGCCATCAATATCATTTCTCACTAACATGTGATGGGAGTCACATTAAATGAAATTCATATTGAGTATATTGAGTCACCAATTATTCACCCCCTGTTTTTGGATGAATAATTTAATATGGGCATAAATCTAGTCTCAATAATTTAAATCCTTACCAAGTTAGTCATCAATGATTATATGCACTCATCAAAACTGAATAAATTTTATACTTGAAATGATCATATTAAGTTTTTTATGAAACGATGTGAATAACCATGGTGTCACTAAAATAATAAAAGTCCACAACCAATATTGTTACTAAAAAATCCATTATATATACTAGTCGATGCCTGACAAGGCATTGTATGTGATAGAAACAAAATTAGGGAACCAATCAATTAACATGAAAACAATAATTCTCGAAATTAATCAAAATATGGATTATATTTCTCTTCCTACAATCTCACCAAGGCACATGATAAACTAACATAATTTCTTCACAAATTAATTGTGGAAATATAATAACTTCTTCAAACCAAAGCATAAAATCCTAATAGAGTTAATAATATATAAATAATTACCAATCCACCATTGTATAACTATTTTTAAAAACCATTCTCATAATATTTTTTTTAGAAGATGAGGTCCGGTATTTTATACTGGTATAGTAAGGGGCACCATGATCACTTTTATCCCACTATAGTAACCTTTATATTAATTATAAGGAATTCAAAGACCATTAACTAAAAATATGGATAATATAATTTATTTATGGGAAACTGATATTCATTACAGTTTGGGTACTCTTGGCTAGGATTTTTCTAAATATCTAAGATATAAAATTGTACCTAGAATGACCATATATACAGACCACAATTGCATCAAAAAAATTAAAAAGATGAAATTTTTATAGAGAGGTGAAACTATATAACAACTCATTAAACATATTTTTAACAAATATTGATTTAAAATTATTTTTTATTATTACATGTTATATGTATGTCATGGAGACAACATTAATATATAACCATGGAAAGAATAATAATGATCATCCAAGAATAAAAATCTCATGTTCATAAAAAATTATATAGATTTCCAATAATATGTATGTAAGGAAAAAATGAGATACTACAAGTTTAGCTCAAATACCTATAACATAGATGCATGTAAAATATGTCATTTATAAATGAAAAAAATTATATTTTAGTTATAATTCATTTAATTAAATTATGATTATTTTTTATAAAAATTTTGTATTAAATAATTATCAATTCTCATTTATGACTTAAAACATAATTTGTATTTATTTGAATCAAAAAATGAGAAACTATAAGAGTAATGATTTACCTCTCTAGAAAATATATCTATCAAGGATCACTTTGAATATTCATTATTTATTTAATTTAAGGGATATGGAATTTCATAATTCATCATAAAAATTATGGTAATTCATTATAACTCAAATCACACCATTCTGGATGAAACCACATCATGATGCCCTTCTGAAAATTCTATACTAAAAGACACATAATGTTCATACCTGACCTTGGGTATTGCAGATTAATATATCTAAGGTACGTTATATATAAATTTATTTCCTTACACATATCCATTATCCATTTTAACAACCAGTTATATTACAAAACCACTAACTTGTCACATAAGGATCTATAAAAAAATGAAGGGTAATACTTTGGTGCCAATAATGTCACAATACTCCATTCATTAAAATACCATTAAACAAAATAATTTAACTCACAAATAAATAAATAAAAACATAATAATAACTATTTTAATCCATCCCTTCACGAAATTATACCTTAACACATTCTATGAAAAGAATAAAAATATCCAAAATAATTATCAAAGACCATATTAAAACTATTTTTAAAAAATACTACATTGATTACCACTTCAAAACCTAACACATCCCATAAAATAAATAATTTTTTTTGAAACCACTGCTGATAGGATTTATTATGACTTTAACATCAATAAAGGCCCGAAGGAACCCTAAGTCATTATTTCATAGATATATTGAAACTTATCATAAAGGATAAGGGTGACACGTATACACCTACCCTATATTGTCATCATTCTATGCATTAATAAGGAATATAAATAAAGGAAAATGAAACAGAAAACCAATATTTGACTAACAAGAGTAGAATAATTGAAAATAAATAGATTATTTGAGGTTAAAAACGTGGCATAAAATAATTTTGTAAAATCCGTAAACAAATAATGTTTATACCATAATAAAAAATTACATGAGAAATGATGAAGAAATAAGAGGGTTAATAGAGAATCATATAGGAAATCCTACTATAACTAAAAATTTTAAATACTGATTAGAAATATAGAGGATAAAAGTGGAAGAATAAGTTAGGAGGAATTTTGTTAGAACTATGTGATCCCACTATATTAGTGAAAAATGATGTGGGAGTGACCAATTTTTTATTTCAAAATAAAATTTCATTAATTATATTAAATTAAAAAGTTAAAATGTGTAAAATACTAAGTAAGTAGTTCAAGTCAAAAGAGTACCTAATTTTCCTTTAATACCACCCTTACTTTTATTGGAATCATTAAGTACTTGATAAAACTATATTAAGTAAACAATTTCTTATAGAGTTTAAAACAACATTAATGACAAAAAATTATTTATTTAAACATTTTGACCTCCAACGAAACTTCTAAACATGTGTAAAAAGACTTTCAATTTTATCCTATAGTCTCACAAATCACATTTCAATCCAAATGTTAAATATGTCCCCTTATCCAATTTCATTTAGGCTTTATTTAAAATATATTATCAAAATCATTATGGTGTGGTTTCTGTAACACCCCAATATTTCATAGTACGTTATTTTTTCAATGTAATTCAATAACCTGCACTACATGCAACATTGAGTTCAAGTGCACCACAACTTACCAAGCTTTCCATTCAAAAGCGGTTCTGAATAGTATTAACTGAATTTTTAATTTTATATAATCCTTTTAACATTGGAATTCATATTATGAGTTTCATAGACTTGATATAACTACAAAATCATTTTTTCAGATAATAGAAGTATATTTTTAAAATACAGTTTTACCACCTTTTAATGTAAAACCATTTTAAAAACAAATATTTTAAACTTTTATATATTAAATTTGAGAAAATAATCTTTTTCTTTTGAATCGGGACATAAAAATGTAGTTTTAATTTTGTTTGGGTTTTTTCTGAGAACATTCTGTTTTGCATGAATAGTTAAAAATACTAAATTTTAACTAAATAAAATGTTTTCATAAAAAATATTTATAGAGTTCAACTATATATTTGAATTGTATGGAAGTATAATTAGATTATATTTTTACCATTTAATCCAACGTTGGTTATTGGAAGTAATTTCTCTTTGAAATTGGACATAAACAAGTGTTAATCTTTTTGTAGTTATTATTTCGTAAAAATACGCTTTTTGGTTTTGACAATGGTAATTAATTTTAAATTAATAAATTATATTTCTATGTTTTGAATTTTATAAAATGGAATTAACTTTTGAATTCATAATATCCAAATTATCTTAGGGTGATTTTTGGTATGTTTCTGAAAACATTCATTTTTGATGAATATAGAAAAACATTACGTTATTTGTTAAAGAAGACTATTCATTTTAAATAATTGTTTATTTTATTTAAATTTATTGTAGTAAAAAATAGATACATAATACCTATATATGTTTAATGTAATTCATTGGAGTAATTTTATAATATGTTTAGATATATAAAAATTATATTGAAATTTTAGCGTCTTTTACCCACCTTCTTGGAGAATTTAGAAATTTTCATAACACAAAATTTTACAAACTGTGTGAGTTTAATTTCAAAAATACAAGTGACACGGTTAACCTCAGTAAGTAAAATGTGGTTCAACAAGATGAAAATAATTTTTGGTGAATAGTAACTGTTTACTTTTATTTACAACGGTTAAAAGTAAATAGGGAAATTAAGGGTAAAAATGATATTATAAATACCCTAAAAAATGTCATAATTCTATTGTATAAGTATATTTCGACCAAAATCAACCTTATAACAAATATATTATCCTTTAGTTCAACATGGAAAAGATTAGGGCATTTATTATATTTTATTTAAAGAAAAGATAAAAGTGTTAAAATTCAAAGTTTATTAACTAAACCATTTTTAATATAGGGTTATACATAAGAAAAATTAGACTATAAATTTTCATTAGAAAGATAAAACAATTTAAGACCTAATGGTATTTTATTTATAATTTATAAACATTAAATAATTATATTTATTTAGGACACCATGATGATGCAGTAATTTCTTTATTAATGAAAGATTAAAATAATTAATATTATGAATATCAAAATAAATATAAATTCAAACTTTTGATGAATTAAACTAATTTTATAGGTTAATATGAAATTTTAGGGTTTATTACCTATATTTTTTTCAAAGGGATAAGGTTTTTATGACTTTCACAAAAAATAAAATACCCAATAGTGTCAAAATTGACATAAATGAGTTTATAAAACAAATATTATATTATTAATTTATATAATATTAATAAAATTCTAAGATTCGATCATGTGGATTAAATAATATCATATATTTCATTCATGAACTACTATAGATTCTCATGGATGTTTAGAGTATGTTTATTAACCATATATTTTAAGAATACTAGAAGACACTGTAAAAGTTAAAATATTTAACTAAGAGTTAAATCTAAATGATATGGTTAAAATGGTAACCTAAACTTGTCTAAAACCAATTGGCTAAGATGTTATAGACCCACCCCCACATTATACTTGAAATAAATCATTTTGGTGCCATTATAAACCGAATATGTATTTAGTATAAAATAATATTTTATGTTTTCCTAAGGTACCCCTCACCCCACTTATAAAAGGGAACTTCCCCTGTTCTCCAATTCACACCTCCAAAGCCGTTTTTATCAGCCCACCCCTACCAAAATATGCTCCCAACAATCCATCCTTCATCCTAAAGGCATTACATTGGCCAGAAAGCCATCTTAAAGATCCCTTTTGATCCAATCAAAAGGAAGAACCCGAAGAAGAGATAATGATTTCACCACCCTCTTTCATGTTCTTTTATTCTTCCACTTAATCTTTCTTTGTTATTACCATACCAAAATAACAAATATTGTACCTTATATATAATTTTAGATTATTATAAATATGGCACAACTTTATTCATTATTTTATCCTTCCTATGAATGATATTGTCACCATGCATGCGTAAGTACAACTTACCGTCTCCACACCATGGTGCAATTAGTTATTCAACACTATGTTATTTGGATGGATATAATGATGATTAGTATGTATATCAATAATGAAAATAAAATTCTAATGTCTCTATAAAATTAATATACCATCCAATTCCACACCTATAAAGAAATGATATTGTCACTCGTGCGTACGTATGGAATACCGTCTCCACGACGTGATAAGATTTATTTCCATAATCACCATTCATCGATGATTATAAAAATATATATTACTAATAAGTATGGAATATATGACATAATAATGAAACTAGATATATATATATATATTGTGTATTTATGTACTTACATATATCTGATTCACTAACTTCAGTTCAATACAATATGAAAACAGAAACAACGTTTATGCATAAGTACGACTTATTGTCTCCATAAATGGTGTTTTCCATTTCATATATATTTCTATTATAAATATTTTTATTGTAAATATATATGATATATAAATCATTATTTATATTCTGGAGGTATTTTAATCATAATCTAAATTATACGATCAATAATAACTAGTTAAAATACTTACGATAAAGAAAGAGATTATTACCCAAAATGATACTTTTACATGAAAATCATTATTAAATGGGTTGTATAATGTCATAAATGAATCATGTATGATATAATAAATATGAATATGGTTCTTCTATATTCATATAACTTATAATGGTCATTATACAGGAGGTTGAACGTACCCTTGACCAAAGGAATGTGCAAGGTAAATGTTAATTCCCCAATCTCATTATTATCCGAGATTGTTTATGTGTAAGTATTTTCTCGGACATGTTTATTATCCAAGTCCATGTTTCATAAAAGTCATTTCAAAATGATTATTTTAATTTAATCTTTAACTAAAACATATTTTAAAATTTTTAAATATTTACTTTTCTAAATTTTTCTCATTAATGTCCATGTTTTTTAAATGGTTTTTAAGGATTTATTTATATAGACATGAATTTAAATAAAATGTTAATTCCATTCAAAAGTTTCAAACTAGTATGGAACAATTTGATTAAAAAATTTATTAAAATGTATTCTTTTCAAAATTGTGTGACTTTTAAATGTTTTCATGATAAAGGGTTATTTCTCTCTTTACATTTTACCGGTCATTTTCATCTATGTCAACATCCTTTGATGTATTTTAAACTTTTTGGAAGTTTATACAAATATGCCACATTATATTGAATGTTTTGTGATATGTTTGACTATGGATGTGTTATTTTTATACCATTCATTGTTTATGGATACGGTATTGACATGTTTTATGATAGCTTTAATAAGAATGTTTATGTTATGAGTAAACCATTTCATTTGAGGAATGAATTGGACTTAGTAAGTGACGGGTGGAGCCCACTTTAGTACCTCGATGCATCGGTAGGTCACATGAGACAATGAGACGTGAAATTGTCCATGGCCTTTCCCAATTTGATATATGGTTTTTTCCAAGCCCTAAATTATTTTTAGTCATCTTGGCTGAGGCCTTGACAAGAGTTTTCAGAATGTCAGGCATTATGTAATCCCTAATTATGAAATTAGTTATTATATGTGATTATTCGAGTAGTAAAATATCCATGTGCTTGTTTATTTTGAAATGTTTGATTTATTATTTTCATATTATGTTCATTTTTATATTTTAAAGGCTTTCGTTTTTATTACACATCTTTCCTTAATAGTTTATAGCTTTCAATAAATTATTTACCATATTGAGAATCTGAGCTCACCCATTTCTTATGTTTTATTTTCCCAGGATATGCACAAGTTAGTTATGAGTGACTTGCAATCATAATCTATGTGTCTTGTATATTTTTAACAGAATAAATTACTGTTTTTTTCTTTTAATTTTGTAATGTTGAACTTCATGTATGTAATCTATTTTCTAAGACTGCTAAACTGATCGGTCCTTTGTGACTTGATTCCTTGTAATCAGGCCAATGTATTAAAATAATACATGACTCTAGGTAACTGGGGTCGATGCGTTACAATTGGTATCATAGGGAGTTTAGTAGAAACCTTGGAAACTAGATTTAGATAAACTCTGATTGGAGAACATTACCCTAAGATATACATTGAGGTTAGGCATAGAAAAACCTCCAAGAATTTTGGTAATGTAGAGATTTTATGTATTTTTCCCAGGAATATATCCATGTCTGGATACGAGTAGGTAGAGGGGGCTTTGAAACAGATATACCTAAGAGTGAAAACTCTGAAAAGGAGTAATTGGCTTTAATCGGGGTATCCTGGTACATGACAATGGGTCTTTCTGTACTCTTGGTTACGACACTCCCACGGGATATGCTTATGATAATTCACAATTTCATTACAAACCATTATGAAGGATTTAGGATTAAATATGTCCTCAATGAAAAGGTTTTATTGTTATGGATTATATCCATAAACTAGTCTATTTCCTTTAGTTATTTTAATATTTTGGAATTATGAATTTCGATTCATATATTGACCTAGTGTATGTCATTGTTTAGAAATGGCACCCGGTTGAAGGAATGATAACTCCAATAATACGTATGATCCAAAGAGTAAGAAGGATCATATCATTCATAGTATTAAGCCAACATTTTGATGGGAAATAGTATCCAATGTATTCTCAACATGTGATGAAATAAGATCATGTGTTAGTAAGATAAGTAATGAATTCTCTCAGTCTTATGGATTTGAAGGGAAGCTAGAGAAGAAAAGGATGGTAGAGATAAATATGGATAATGGGATGAAGGGAAAGATGGATTTTCCCATATGTGATAATTGTGGTAAGAATCACCTTGGTAAATTCTTGAATGGAATGAGATTTTTTTATGGGTGTGGAAGAAAAGGACACCCAGTATATGATTGTAAGGATAAGAAAAAGGTTTCATGTGTACAATGCTTCATCTACATGGAGTTGGGTCACTATGTGAATCATTGTCCAAATGATCAAAGCAAACCCCAAATGATGCTATTGGATAATAATCACGTTATGATACTTCCACACTTTAAGAGGAATGACTAGTGACCTTATTTTGTTGTTAAAAGATTATGTCATTTCAGTGTTTTATTGATGATATACCAGTTATATGAATTATGGAAATAAATAAGGATTATCCTATAGTACTATTTCATTAGGGATTTGAGATTATATGGTTTTATGAAAAGAGGCTCTACAAAAAGTCAAATTATTTGTAAAATAAATTGTTGGAGGTAAGATATACCATAATATGGTCCTGATACTAAGGTTGTAATTTAGGAGTAAGAGATGGTTGATTTTGAAAAATTATATTGGATATTCTTGACAATCATGGAACTAATTAATGGTTTGTTTATTTTATAATTGTTGGAGTATTAAAATTTATTTTATATATGGAATATATCAAGTATTATATAAGGAATAAAGGAGCATGAATGTAATCAATAAGGTTTTATGGTAATTCAGGGTGTTACTATCTTTTAAAAAAATACATGATGATTGTATTCAAATGTTATTACTTGGGAAAAAGAATCTTCATTGTGTTTTACATATTTATAAATTTTGGACTATGAGTTTGGAAAGAAGTATTTTGGATATATCTAAAGGTTGGAATGGATTATGTTTGACATTGGATTTTATTGTTAATGTAAAAGAATTTCTTAAGATTAGTTTTAGGATTTTAAAAAAAAAGGACAACCCAGAGGTTGGGCGACAACCAGTCGCATACAAAAACGCTGCGAGACTTTCAAAAACAATAGAAGAGAGACTAGAGTGCATCACCTACCACTGGCCTATGTGATTTCCTTTATTTTATAATTTAGTTTTTTTAAAAGTTCTTATATATAAATTATAAATTCATTTTTTTGGAACCATATACGATTAGGATAAATAGATTATTTTTATGTTCTATTGTCTTTTATAGCTAAAGATGAGTATGTGGTAGAAATTAGTTAAATGATGGAACTATACTGGTCAAATATAAATTTTTCCCTTATTTTATGAATAAATTAATTCCTAAACATTAGTTAAGGAATATTAAAACCCAAAATGTGTTATCCTTATAACTTATGATTTGTTGAACCGATGATATTTTAAATCATCATAGATTTATGGATTTGAGCCCTAAATTTTACACATGTTTTTGATTGACGACCTCAATCACACCCAATAAATATTTATGTTTTTCCTCCAATTATGTGTCTCTAATTTCCACCAATGTTCTCCTAATCAAGATCATAATTTGGTTCTGACTTTTTCATTTCCCTTTCCCTCTTCTTATGACTGATATTTATAAACCCAATTTCCGATGTGGGTTCTCCAAAAATGTATTTTTCTATTTTTAACCTTTTAATTTCAGAGAACAATTTAAAATTGAATGGACCAAATTTATTGTAGTAGGAGAGAATGTAACACCCTATGATTTTATAGTGCGTTATTTCTTCAATGTAATTCAATAACATGCAATACACACAACACTGAGTTCAAGCTCACCACGACTTACAAAAATATCCATTCCAAAGTGGTTATGAATAGTATTAACTTAATTCATAATTCTATATAATCCTTATAATTTTAGAATCCATATTATAGTTTCCTGGAAAAATAGAAGAACAACTTCATTTTTCAAATAAAAGAAGTATTTTTTAAATGCAATTTTATAGCCTTTTAATGGAGAACTATTTTTAAATCCAATATTTGAACCTTTTATATCTTAAATTTTACAAAATAAACTTCTTCATTATAATAGGGACATAAAAATTTAGTTTTGATTAATTTGTTGGTGTTATTCTGATAACTTGCATATTTTGGTGAATACTGAAAAATACTAAATTTTAAATGAAAACAAAGTTTTTAATAAAAATAATATATAGTGTCAAAATATACATTTTAATGGTTTGGAAGTATAATTAGATCATATTTTTACCATTTAATCCAATTTTAGTCATTGGAAGTAATTTCAATTTTAAATTAGATATAAACAATTGTCAATGTTTTGGTAGTTATTATTTCTTAAAAATACGCTTTTGGGTTTGGACTACATGAATTAATTTTAAATTAATAAATTAAATATAAATGTTTTAAAACTGGTAAAATAGACTTCATTTTTGAATTCGTAATATCAAAATTATCTTAGGGTGAATTTTTTGTATATTTCTGAAAACTTTCAATTTTAGATGAATAGTGAAAAACACTATGTTATTGGTTAAACCTGAATTTTCATTTAAATAATTATTTATTTTATCTAAATTTATTTTAGTTCAAAATAGACACATAATACCTATATATGTTCAATGTAGTTCATGGGAGTCATTTTATAATATGTTATGATATATAAAAATTTTATTGAAATTTTGCGGTCTTTTACCAACCTTTTAGGAGCATTTGAAAATTTAAATAAAACATATTTTTACAACTTCTATGAGTCGAATTTCAAAAACCTGAGGGACACGGTTAACCTCAGTACGTAAACTTTGGTTTAATAAGATGAATTTTTTTTTTGGTGAATAGTCACTTTTGATTTTATTTACAATTGTTAAATGTAAATGGGGTAATTAAGGGTAAAAATTATATTATAATTGATTTAAAACATGTATTAATTCAATTGGATAATTATATTTCGACAAAAATATTCCTTATAACAAAAATATTATCCTTTAGGTCCACTTGGATTAGATTTTGGCATCTATTATATTTTATTTAAAGAAAATTTAAAAGTGTTAAAATTCAGAGTTTGTTAACTAAAACATTTTTAATATGGGGTTATACATAAGATAAGTTAGACTATAAATATTAATAGGAAATATAATAATATTTTTTACATAACGGTATTTTATTTATTATTTTTATTAATTAAATAATTTACTTTATTTATGACAAAATGATAATGTAGTAACTTCCTTGTTAATGAACGATTAAAATAATTGATATCATAAATGTAAAAATAAATATAAATTGAAACTCTCAATTCATTAAACTAATTTTATAGTTTAATATGAAATGTTAGTGTTTATTAGATAAATTTTCTTCTAAGTGATCAGGCTGTTATGACTTTCACGAAAAAAATACCCAATAGTGTCAAAATTGTCATAAATGAGTTTTTAAAAAAAATATTATATTATTAAATTATATAATATTCCTAAATATCTAAGGTTTGGAAAAATGGATTAAATAATATTATATATTTCATTAATTAACCACTTGAGATTCTCTTGGACTTTTAGAGTAGGTTTATTAATCATATAGTGTAAGAATACCAGAAGACACGGTAAAAGTTAAATTATTTAACTAAGAGTTAAATATAAAAGATAACATTAAAATAGTAACCTAAAAATTTATAAAACCTATTGTTTTAGAGGATTTAGACCCAACCCCACATTATCCTAGAAATAAATCATTTTTTAGCCATTATAATCTGAATATGAATTTATTATAAAATAATATTTTACGCTTTTTCTAAGGTTCCCCTCACCCCTCTTATAAAAGGGAACTTCCCCTTCTCTAAAATTCACACCTCCAAAGCCATTTGGCTCATATACCCCCATACCAAATATCCTCCCAACAATCCTAAAATCATCCTATAGGCCATAATTTGGTTATAAATCCTATCTATGGAGCTCTTTTGATCAAATCAAATAGAGGAACCCGAAGAAGCTGTAATGATTTCCCCGCCCTCTTTCAAGTTCTTTTCATCTTCAACTTAATCTTTATTTGTTATTGACATACCAAAATAATAACTCTAGTAAATTATATATACTGTGATTTTATTATAAATATGTCACAACCATATTAATTATTTTATCCATATTATGAATGATAATGTCACCATGCATGTGTACGTATGGCTTACCGTCTCTATGTCATGGTGTAATTTGTTTTTCAACATTATGTTATTTGGATGGATATAATGAGGGTAGTATGTATATAAATAATGGAAATAACTAGCTAATGTCTCTTTAAAATTAATATACCATCCAATTCCACACTTTTAAGGAAATTATATTGTTTCTCGTGCGTACGTACGAATTACCATCTCCACAATGCGATGAGATTTATTTCCACTTTCACCATTTATCAACAATTATAAAAATATATATTAACAATAATTGTGTATTATATAAAATAATAAATCTATTGGATATATATATATATATGTGTAATTACAGATATCTTATTCACTTATATCCGTTCAAAACGACATGAATATACAAACAGTGTATATGTGTGCGGCCAACCGTATTCATAAACGGTGTTTTCTATTTTATATATCTATCTATTATAAATATTTATATTACAAATATATATGATATATAAATCAGGGTTTATATTCTGGAAGTATTTAATTAATTATCTAAATGATATTATCAAGAATAACATGTTAAAATACGTTCGATAAAGAAAGCAATTATTACACAAAATGATAATTTAACATGAAAATAATTATTAAATGGATAGTATAAATTCATAAATGAATCATATATGATATAATAAATATTAATATGTTTCTAGAATAATCTAATAACATACAATGTTCATTATACCGGAGGTTAAACGTACCCTCAACAAAAGGAAAGGGCAGGGTAAGGGTAAATTCCTCAATCACATTATTATCCGAGATTGTTTATGTGTATGTTTTTTTTTAGGACACGATTATTATCCATGTCCAGGTTTCATAAAAAAAATTTAAAAATGTTTCTTTTAAGGAAATAATTAACTAAAACATCATTTTAAATGTTTTAAATATTTATTCTTCTAAATATTTCTCATTAATATTCATGTTTTTTAAATGATTTTTAATGATTTCTTTATATAGACCTGAATGTTTTTAAAATTTTAATTCCTTTCAAAAGATTCAAAGTGGTATTGGACTCATTTATTCAAAAATTTCTTTATATTTATTATTTTCAAAATATTGTGACTTTTAAATGTTTTCATGAAAATGGGTATTTCTCTCATTGTATTTTACCAATCATTTTCATCTATGTCAACATTTTTTGATGGATTTAAAACAAGTTGGAAGTTGATTCAAATATTCCATATTATATTAATGTTTTTTTGATATATTTCAATATGGATTTATTATTATTATACCATTCATGGTTTATGGTTAATGTGTAGACATTTCATATGCTAGTTTTAATACAGATGTTTATTTTATGTTTAAACCTTTTAATTTGAGGAATGCATTGGTCTTTGTATGTGATAGGTGGAGCTTTTTATAGCTCCTCGATGCATCGGTAGGTATCATGAGAAAATTAGACGTGGAATTGGTTGAGGCCATTCCAAATTTTATATATGGTTTTTTCCGAGTCCTAAATCATTTTTATACGTCATGGCTGAGGCCTAGACAAGATGTTCCAGAATGCCTAACATTATGCATTCCTTCGTTATGAAATTAGTTATTACATGTCATTATTCGAATAGTTGAATATCAATGTGAATGTTTATATGGTAATTTTTTATTTATTTATTCCACATTATGTTCAAGTTTATGTTTGAAAGGTTTTTTTTATTATACATCTTTACATAAATGTTTATAGCTTCCACTAAATTATTTACCCTTACTGAGCATCGGAGCTCACCTCTATATTATTTTTTATTTTCCCAGGATATGAAGATTTTAGTAATGAGTGACTTTCCAGCATAATCTAGGAGGTTTCGACATTCCTAATGTAATATATTACTGTTTTTTTCTTTTCATGTTGTAATGTTAAACTTCATGTATGTAATCTATTTTCCAAGACTACAAAACCGATCAGTCCTTCTGGACATGATTCCTTGTAATCATGCCAATGTATTAAAATAACGCCCCGACTCTAGGCAACAGGGATCAGGGCGTTAACATTTTATTATAAACTATGCACCATTTAACATCTATACAATAATAATTACCTATTATAGTTTTATAAATTTTATATACCCAACTAAATTACATTTCCTAAAATTTTATTTATTTACAAAAACTATAATAATTATATATACCCCTTCTATAATGTATTACTCCCATTTTATAATATAGATACTTTATTTGGTCCAATAATATGTTTTGATAAAATATCAATTTTCAAAACCATAATATCACATTGTGGGTGATCGGGGTCATCTCACAAGGATATTTTCCAATTATTTATTGATTGTATTTGTGTCACATAGTTTTTCATGTTATATATTTTTATTAGATTATTTAGAAATGGGTATAGTGGTTATATTTTTGTGAAAATACATAATATGATTGTAAAAAACATGGAAATATTATTGTGAATGGAATTTAACCATAGAAGAACTCAATTTGTCTTACATTATTGCATAAAAATTTTATTTTCTTTATTCTCACTAACTGAATCAATATAATTTCTTTGATAACTTCTACTATCCATGTTTTTGGTTCTCAATGGTTTTCAAAGATCTATGAATCCATCAATAACATATCTTATCATTTAAAAATACATTGATTCAAAAAGTTATTATAGATGTGATACCATCTAAAACTGCCCTCAATGTATTTTTTTTATGTCATAAACCATTAGTCACCATTTTTTTATAGATCGTCTATTAAATGGGATGGTGAATTAGTCAATAATGGAATAGATAAACTAACAATTTCAAAGAGTTATGTGGTTATCACTAACCATAACCCTTATTACTTAATAATTAACCACGAAAAATAAAAAATCATTTAATAAATGACTATAGAAAACTCAAGAACACCAAAATTTCCCTCAGTATTTATTCCTCAAGGTACCTACACATCACATGTGGTCATCATGCAGTGGAAAAATTTGGAGAAAAATGTGATGTAAATAAATAAATGGGGAATATAGATATATTTAATAAAAATAACATTCCTACTATATTCAAACCATATAATGTAAATTAATTAATAAAATTTTAGTGTCCCCCTCTACTCTAAGAAATAGTTGACTGGCCAAGTATTCAATGTAAAAAATGAATAAGTAGAAAACTAAATAAGGGATATTCCTCCCCATTTTTAGGCTTTACCGTAAGGTTACTAATTATTTGTTCATGATAAGGATTGATTTCATGTTTCTTAGAAAAAAGTATGATTTCTTCTTGTATTTAAAATCTATACTCTTCTCTTCAGTTTTCCCCTCATATTTTACTCTATAAATTTTCTTGTATAAAAACAAATGGATCTGTACATTAAATATTACACTATATAATTGTGTATAATTTATATATGACTAGTTTTTAATGTGTTTTGGACACTTGTACATAAGATATTATCGGTAGGATCAATGTTTGTGTATAATGTTTCAGAAATACACCAATTTAAGACAATTTTGAGTGGATGAAACTGGTGTGTTGTGTTTTGGAGTATACTATTGATGGATAGTTATAATTTTGAATTTTATGAGATTATATTGCATGAATTTTGGTGGACCATTGGACATAGATAGTAAATCACATTCCAATATGACTTCAAGTGAGATCCTAAAATGATTTGTTTTCTTATAATGGATGATGGTTTCATGCCATGGAACGAGTTCCCCTAGAATAAAGCATCCAAAAATTGGTTAATTGTTTATGAACTAAAAATGTGTGTGGAAATTTTTGAGATTATTTAGGGCCCATGTTAACATTACTATAGGGATCAAAGATATATTGGGGTATCATGTTATGTTATGGGTTTGAGTAGTATATGACATTGCGGTAAAATATAATGAAAATCATGTGTCTATTTTTTACGCAATACATTTTAATCACCCATTTCCCTTTTTAGAGTCAAGAACGTGTATGCCACTACACAATAATTCCGAGTTCATATATGTTGGGACAAACATTTATTGTAGTTTCTTGTATGTTTTCTAGTAACTATCAGAGATTCTTCCAAGAGGCTCTACTATTTAGCTATTTTCTGGTCTGTACTATGTATAATTATTATATTCCATCCAATATCCCATGTTATCTAATTTATTTATCACCATAGGATTTTTCCTGTGATAAATTAACCATCCCTTCTAGTGTGTTTTTATCTTGGGTTTACTTTTTTGGTATTGATCCATTTTTAAAAAGTCCTTAATATTTTGCAATGTTAATCTTCTATTCAAACAAATGTCACAATTTCAAGGCTTCCACTTACCCATAATAATAATTATGATGAAAAATACAATAAAATACCAAATTTTATTCTATTTTCTAATTCATATCAAGAAACACTCTATAACATTTAGACATTGTTATTTAAGGTATATTATAATTAAATCCTATTTATTTTAAAGGCAATCCAATTTTAAAATATATAAAAATAAATATTTATCAGTTCACATATTGTTGATTTATTCCTTGATCAAAGTAAATATCTTAGCATGAATATTCACATAAGAATAAATGTAACCCGATGTTTATTATTTTAATAATATATGATAATTTTTTAAGATTTAATTAAATTGCAATATTAATATAGTATACATTTTTCAAATCCTCTTCTTCATGCTACTCAACCAAATATACAATCCCAAAAATATTTATTCATTGCTATTAAAATTACAAGAAAAATCCATTTTCATTTACTCCATTTAGGTTTAGTATTTTCATTATTTTCCATCTCTCTTAATAACCAATATTAGACAAACATAGATATTTTTATGATATTTCTCTATACAAAACTTATACCTAAATTGGGTATACCAAATTGAGAATAAATAAATAAATAATAGAAATTAACTCATTAGGTAATTTATTATAACTTATTCATGTAATAAATTTCTATACATTATTCTCTTATAATATTATGTCACTATTTTTTATGGATTCATATTTTTCCGACAAATAGATAATATGAATCTATCATTTTGGGAGCCCTCCATTTTTAATCAATCATCTTAAAATATTTCATTCTATATGAATTTTACTTATTGATAATTTATTGGTGGGTATTTTTATAAAGACATTAATTTACAAATCAAGTCACTAAAATTCATGTTCATTTTTCTAATGCATGGATATGAAATTTTTTCCTAGTTAAATCTTTTTAAAATTAAGTAAAATTTATCTACATTTATTAAAAATAATAAAAGTATAAAATTTAATTCTACTCACATATAAATAAATAATAGAATTATATAATGCGAATAAATCCCCTAAAATATTTCATTATAGAAAAATAATTAATTGAAATAAAAACAGACACATACTAGAAAAAAATCACCCCCCAATAAAATTACACTACCCCTGTTATAGTATAAAAATTAATAATATATGTAAATTAAAAACATGTGGGAAATAGATATATTACCCTATTATTTCTTTCTAGTTCACTGAGTTATGATATTTTATCACTAGTTCCCTACAACTAATAAATTAAAATGTAATAAATAATTTTTTTAAAAAAAGTAAAAAAAATAAGGATGAGGAAATAGATTGGAATAGTTTATTTAAAACCAATTTGTGTATTGGGTTTATACTACATCCAACTATTAGGTACCGATTTTTATAAACAATCCAAAGGGGGGTTTTGTTTTTGAGTTCTAAACCACAACTTTATTATTCATCTAGTGGTCATACTTTTGGATTGAATATGAAAACGTATATGTATATTAGATGTAACAATACAAGAGGGGGGTGAATTGTATGTTTAAAAACTTTGTGTTTAAACACATAAGAGATTAGTTTAAAAGATATTAAAATAATAAAATTTGAACAACCACAATTGTATTGAATATAAAGGTATAATGTAATGTAATACTATTAGAAAATTAAAGTTATTGTATTCAAGATGAATACAATAACCATAGTAATAAATGTGTGATGGATTCTACCATAAAGAGTATAGAATCAATTAATACAATATTTAATAGAATAATCGTAATTGAAGAAATTAAAATTGAAAGTGTAATGAAGAAATGAAACAATACATATTCTTTTCTAATACAAACAGCAGTAGAAATGTAAAAGTATTTCAATTCTTTTGACCCAAAGAGAAGGGTTATTCTTTCACCTATGATAAGAGGTATGTCTCACCACAACCTTGGTAATCCCTCAATACGATGATCAGTTTGTCTGTCTGCCTATCCCCGGCTTCCCTTTATTTTGTAGGTAATCGGCACCTCTATCTTTCAATCACTTGAAATCCCTCGATACGAAGATCGGTCGCACAAGGCACAAAGCATGAGAGAAGTCACAACGTGTCTCTCTAGAACTTGATAGAAGCAAAGTATCACAGTTATCTCACCACGTTGTTCTTTTCTCAGCTTCAAATGACCTCCTATTTATAGGCCTCAGGTTCCAACAGTCACATTTCTTCCAACGGTTACATTTCTCTAAAAAACTCAGAGGGACTTGGACACCTGGCATTATAACAGACATATTGAAACAGAAAGCACGAAATCATTTTGATTAGTTTGTAACTAACTCAGCGACATCATATTGGTTAAAACAAAATACATATGAAGATAATAAACAAGAGTACGATTAATAAGAAACATGTGTTTTTGACTAAGTACCAAAACAAGCAAGTAATGAAAATTTGTGTATTATAATTATTACTAAATGTAATGTATTGATATGAAACAAAGTAAGATACACAAAAGTGAGTATGATTGATAGAGTCAGAAAGATATGACTGACAGAGTCAGTACGATATGATTGACACAGTCAGTACGATACGATTGACAGAGCCAGTACGATACGATTGACAGAGTCAGTACGATACCATCGACAGAGTCAGTACTATATGATTGAAAGAGTCAGTACGATTATCAAGATAAAAGACATTTGTGATTTCAAAAACATGATATAGAAGACAAAGGAGAAATTTTGACTCGACAATCTCCCCCATTTTGGAAAGAACAAAACCCAAAGTGAAGACAACAAGAAATACTTATCTCCCCCAGAGTTATTGATACTCTTCTGAATATGAGTTTGAATACAACTAACTCCCCCTTAGGTGTGTCCTTTCCTAAGGATTGTATTCACAGATTTTACTTAGTTTCGAAGTATTGGATTAAAACATTCTCGCTTTGTAAAACATTCTCCCCATTTATAAAACATTATCCCCCTTTGTGATTTACAAAAAGAATGGGGTAACATTGAGTTCCCTGAAATAGTTATAGAAAAGAAATACAGGACAAAAGAAAGTATTATAAAATGTTTTACAAAACAGAAAGGTTCCATTAGAAAAGAAAAAAAATACAACAGCCATTTGTTTTCTCCTTCCTTTTCTTTCATTATCAGCTCATGACGAAAAGATTTCATATTTTTGATTTCTTTTTTGTCTTCAGAAATTGAGTCACATTGAGATCTGATAAGCTCTTGTTGGTCAGAAAAAATTTGATCTTGATTCTTGATAGTCTCCTCCTGGACTCTCATTACTTCCTCAAGGGTATCAATTATGTCTTGCAAAATTTTTTATCTTTGGATAACATGGAATTCTGTTTCTTCAAAAAAACCATTTCATCTTTTAAAGATGAAACCTTTGAGAATTCAAACTGAAATACATTCATTCTCTCTTTCAATTCTTTTACTGAAGTAATATCGTCTCCCTAAGTTACCTGATTCAGTCTTTCAATAGTTTCTTTGTCATGTTTATTGAAAGCAATTGCAAGATCATTTGACAACCTCCTTATATCTTCAATTTCAATCTCATGGTCATTCATTGAGATTTCTGTTTTATATGACCACTTGGTCATCCTATTACAAGCCTTCATGTGAGCAGTCTATGTTTTAGATAAAACATTCAAATCAGCTTCAACTGAAAAAAATTTCTTTCTAAATTCTCTTACAAAGCCAAATTTCTTTTTTTGATTGTCAGTAATGAAATCAATTTTCCCTTTCAACCTGGGAAAGTATGGAATAGTCTTCTCAACCCTTCTTAAAACACGGAAAATGTAATCACTTCTCTTAAGAGAAATTGTTTGTTTTGAATCAGTATCTTCATCGTATGAAAGCAGTTCGTTTGATCGGCTTGAGTCAACAACTGGCTGTTTTCCCATTACTTTTTCTTTTTCTCTTCTTTCTTCTTCTACATTGTCACTGATGATAATAACTTTTTCAGTATGAGAAGATTGAGCACCTTGCGTTGCTTGAGGGGGTGTTTTATCCAGAGTTTCAGAAGTTTCAATAGGTGCTTGATTGGCTTGAGGAACTTGTTGAATACCTTCCCTCTTCTTTTGAACCAATTTCACTATACTCTTTTTCGAACTCTGAAGGAATTCCAAAAGAAAATCTTCTTCCACTTATTCAGCTTCCTCTATCTCTTCCATCATCTTTTTTCCTTTTTCATTCACTGGAAGACTCTTTACAATTGGTTCTTGATGTATTTCGTCTGTTAGTTGAGAACAATCATCCTCAAACATTTTGAGTTATAACGACCCATACATTACATACATTTGTAATACTTCAAAATTTAAGTACACTTATTACAACATATAACAAGACCATGAATGGACCGTATAGGTACACTATCTTTAGAAACTGCGAAACATAAACAACATGTTAATAAATCATCTACGTTGTCTCTCATTAATTTCATCATATATAGAGTCCATTTTTGGCATATCCTACTTAATAACCTTCCTCTAGAGATGGGGAAATAAAACATACAAAAGGGTGAGCTCAAATTATCAGTAAGGGTAAACAAAATAAATATCAATCACATTATATTCATAAGAACATAACATTTTGGAAATCTAAACCTGGAAAAGAGATCATAATTTCATAACATGGGATAAATCATAGTAGTGAAATGTAAAACCAATAATCATAACTTAAAACCTGAAACTTGGTGGAAGACACACATAATAATAGAGAATCATTTCTTAGTAGTTAAGACTCATATCCAAGACTATCTTAGCAGACAAAGTCCATTTCGGAACCGAGTTCACTCCTCATTTCATTCCTGTTACACTGAACCGGATTAACCTGCCGTTCCAGCGATGTCTATCTCATGAGATATAAATTTTTACCCAATACATTTTAGGGAGATATAGGTACCACCCATCTCATAATGATACCATTCTTATGTTTGCCACAAAATCAGAAATCATACATCATTGCATAACACATGTAATAAAAATGGGATTCTTAAACATCGTGACATCATAAAACAATTTATATAAGATAAAGGAATTCCTAAAAATAATTCCCTCACAAAATAATCAAATCAATGTAATAATAGGGATATAATGAGAACCCTATATTATCTTAGATGGAAAATAATTTTGAAAAACACTTGAACTCCATTCTTGAGGAAAATATCCTTTCTACTTCAAAAACATATTTTCTTTCTTAACATGTCATACAATTTTAAACTAAAAAAATTTGATTAAAAAAACTTTAAAACTTGTAAAGGAAGATTCTTGGAAATAATGTTTTATAAATCCATTCATTCTGTATAAGTTAAAAAACATTCTTCTGGTACTTATGTCAGAAAAGTCAAAAAGTACCTCGTATGAATAATGACAAAAGATTCCTTTCATATCATTTACTAAAAACTCCTGGAAGGGTAAAATTGGATTTAAACAATTGTAGGTGGATGGAAATAATTTTACATATTGAGGAAACATGGACGTGGATGATAAATATTCCCCAGTAAATTCATATTTATAAACAATCTCGGATAAAAATGAGATTGTGAGATTTTCCCTTACCTTAGGTCCGATTTTCTTCGTAAGTGTCTGAACCTCCTATATAATGATTTAAATTATGTCATTGACTTATTCCAGAATCATAATAATTTTTATGATATCATATATGGTCATATTATTATCTTCTTATTAGTAATATTTCATTACTACTTGTTATTCGGGTGTTTATTAGTTTTTGTTCTTATATTTGTTTTGTCGAATAAATTCTTATTCATCCTTTTAGGTTATAAATACCTCATTTCCAGAATGGTATTATTGTAATATATATCATATTTATTCACTCAATTCATTTATGTAATCATTATGAAATGATAATCATGTAGAATGAGTCGCATCACATCGTGGAGACGATATTCCCTACGTACGCATGAGCGATGATATCATTCCCATGATCGTTGAGTTGTATTGGAGTGTATGTATACTATTTAAGAATCAATATCAGGTTACAATAATCATATATAGTTATTATTTACATCATTATACCCATCCATGTAAGGTGGTGGTGGAAAATAGATTACACCACGACATGGAGATGGTATTTCGTACGTACGCACGCGCAGTGATTTCATTTTCCGTAGGATGGATAGATGGTGAAATAAGGTTGTTTAATACTAATAATATCATATCATTATATGATTGATACTGATGTTATTACTTTATAATGAAACAACTAAATAAGAAGAAGTGAAAGAAGAAATAAAGTTGAAAGAATCAGTAACAGACATTACCTCTTCTTTGAAGCGCCTCTTTGAGACCTCCTCTTAGGGCACTAAAATTGGTATTTGAAGAATACCAGGACCTCTAGGATGTTTCTAGGGAAGTGTAGAACAGAATTTTGCAGGGGTTGGTCGAGCATGAAGGCTCAAAGTGGTGTGAGGAAGAGAGGGAGGAGGTGCCCTTTTACAAGGAAGGAGAGGGGCACCTTAGGTAAAACTAAAAATACCATTTTATTATAAATTCATTTTCGGTTTTTAATAGCTAAAAATTGATTTATTTCGAAGCTAAGGTTGGTAAGGGACGAAATCCTCTCATCCAATATAATTTAGACAGGTTTAGGTTTCTATTTTTACCTTATCATTTATATTTAACTTCAATTTAGATAATTTAACTTTTACCGTGTCTTCTTGTTTTCTTACATTATAGGGTTAATAAACATACTATAATAAGCCAAACGAACCCCAAGTTGTTTAATATTACTATATATAACTTTATATAAGTAATTTGGCCGAACCATATATTTTTAGGAATAAAATAACAATTAATAATATAATATTTGTTTTAAAAACTATTTTATTTCAATTTTGATACTATTTGGTAATTGATTTTTGTGAAAATCATAACAGAAATATTAATTCGCAAAATGTTAATTAAATCAATACTAACATGTCATATTAACATATAAAATTATTGGAATTCCTAAAAAGTCTCAAATGACTTTTATTTGGGTTTTTATAACATCAATTATGTCAATATTTCATTAATAATATAATTACTCCATCATCATTGTGTCATAAATAAATAAAATTATTTAATGTCTAAAAATTACTAATAAAATACCATTATGTAGGAAATATTTTTCTCTTTATAATGAATATTTATATATGAATTTATCTTATGTATAACCCTATATTAAAAATGATTTACTTATTTAACGTTGATTTTAACTATTTTACCCTTTAAATAAATTAATATTAAATGTCCTAATCTAATCCAAGTGGGCCTAAATTTCATATTTTATTCCTAAGGTTGTTTCTGGTTGAACAAAAATTATCCAATAGAATTAGGACATGTGTTAATATAATAATAATATCATTTTTACCCTTAATTACCCTATTTACTTTTAACCGTGGTAAAAAAGTAAAAAGTTACTATTCACCATAAATTATTTTCATCTCATTGAACCACATTTTACATACTGACGTCAATCGTGTCTCTCGGATTTTTGAAATTCCATTCACAAAATTGGTAAAATTAAGATTATTTAAATTTGAAAATTTTCCTAGGAGGTGGGTAAATGACGGTCAAAATTTCAATAAAATTTTTATATATCTAAAATTATTATAAAATGACTCCAATGAATTACATTGATCTTATATAGGTATTATGTATCAATTTTGACCTAAAAAAATTTATATAAAATAAGTAAATATTTAAATAAAAGGTCAGTTTTTAAATAGTAACATATTGTTTTCATTATTCATCAAAAATTGAATTTTTTTAAAAAAATTCCAAAATTTCACCCTAGGCTAATTTCGATATTCCGAATCCAAAAATGATGTCCATTTTGAAAAATAAAATTTCAAAATTTCAAAAAGTGGGTATTACTATTCATAACGGCTAGTTTTAATAATATTTTAATAGCATATCGTTGTTTAGTGAAACTCAGTATTGCATACGATGCAAGCTATCGAGGAAGGTCATGATTGCGTGTAAAGTAAGCCACGCCAGTGTTGTGTGTAGTGAAAGATTCCTTTTATTATTTATATAACATAAAAACAAAATATTTCTCATAAAAGTATCGGGTGTTACATTCTACACCCCTTAAAATGAATTTCTCCCTCGAAATTTGTCACTTTGTAACGAACAGATGAGGATACCTCTCCCTCATCATATCCTCAAGCTCCCATGTAGCTTATTATAATTGGTGGTTCCTCCATAAAACTTTCACCAAGCGTGTGGTCTTGTTTTGTAGGACATTTTCGCTACGATCTAGAATCTCTATCGGCTGTTCTTCATAAGAAAGACCTTTCTCCAGCGGTACAACTTCTGAGCTGAGTACATGTGAAGGATCAGGTATATACTTTCTTAGGAGAGATACATGGAACACATCGTGAAATTGGGAGAGATTCGGTGGAAGCACCAATTGGTAAGCTACCTTCCTCACACGATCCAGTATTTCGAAAGGATAGATATACCTAGGGCTCAGCTTTCCCTCCATTCCAAATCTCATTACTCTCTTACAAGGAGATATTCGTAAGAACACTTTATCACCCACTACAAATGCTAGGTATTTTCTTCGATTGTCATCATAACTTTTTTGTCGACTCGGAGCTGCTCTTATGTGTTGTTGAATATATCTGAACTTTTCTTCCATCTCTTCAACAAGATCAGGTCCTAATAGCTTTATTTCCCCAACTTCATCCCATCAAGTTGGAGTCCTGCATTTCATTCCACAGAGAGCTTCATAAGGAGCCATCCGAATACTGGGGTGAAAGATATTATTATATGAAAATTCTACCAAAGGTACGTGTTGATCCCAACCACCAATGAAATCCATAGAGCAAGCTCTCAATATATCGTCTAGATTTTGAATTGTCCTCTCAGACTGACCGTCGGTCTGAGGATGATAAGCATTGCTGAAACTCAACTCTTTATCCAAAGTATGCTGAAGACTTCGCCAGAATTTTGAGGTAAATCTCGGATCCCGATCAGATATAATAAAAAGTGGTACTCCATGAAATCTTACCACATCATTTACATATATCCTGGAAAGATGATCTAGAGAGAAATCCTCTTTAATAGAAATGAAGTGTGCAGACGTTGTAAGATGATCAACTATGACTGAGATAGAATTATTGCCTTTGGATGTTTTAGGAACTCCAGTGAAAAAGTCTATAGTGATGTTTTCCCATTTCCATTCTGGTATGGGTAATGGTTGTAACATCCCCTTATACTTATGTCTCTCAGCTTTAACTTGCTGACAAACCAAGCATCGAGAGACATATTCAACAACATCTCTTTTCATGCCATCCCTCCAGAAGTACTCTTTCAGGTCCCTATACATCATCGTGCTTCAAGGAAGAATAGAGAATGAAGTACTATGAGCCTCATCCAGCAGATCCTTCTTTAATTCTGGGATGGGAGAAACACAAACCCGATTCCCGAACTTTAATATTCCATCACAATCAAGGTTGAATTCAGGAACATTTCTCACCTTCTTTTGTAACTCTACATCTTCTTTCTGTGCCTCTTTAATATTAACATGTATATATGGTTGAATATTCATTTGGGAAAGATATGCTTTTTCACCTTCCATTATAATTCTAATATCCATTTTTTGTAAATCCATAAATATTGGATCTTTTGTGATCCTCATCATGGATAAGCTAGCATGGTCCTGTCGACTTAATGCATATTCCACCTTGTTTTATTTCCCAGGGTGGTAATGAATTGATCATTTGTAATCCTTAATCAGCTCCAACCATCTTCTTTGGCACATGTTCAGCTCCTTTTGTGGGAAAATGTACTTTAAACTTTTATGATCAGTATAAATTTCACACCTTTTTCCATAAAGATAATTCATCCAAATCTTAAATTAAAAGATTACCACAACTAACTCCAAATCATGAGTTGGGTAATTTTTCTCATGGATTTCCAATAGTCGTGAGGCATAAGCTATCACTATATCATTTTTCATGAGAACACACCCCAATCCCTTCTTGGATGAATCACTGTAGATCACAAAACTTTCTCCAATACAAGCATGTGTGAGAACAGATGCACTGGATAACCTTCTTTTAAACTCCGTTAAATTCTCTTCACATTCCTCCATCCACACGAACATAACCCCTTTTCGAGTCAACATGGTGAGTGGATTAGATAATCATGAAAACAATTTCACAAAAAGTTGATAATATCCAGCCAAAATTAGAAAACTTCGGATCTCGGTTACTGTTGTTGGTCTCGACCATCTTTCGATTACCTCTATTTTTGATGGATCCACAGATATCCCCTCTTTTGAGATTATGTGACCCAAAAATGAAACTTTTTGAAGCCAAAATTCACACTTGGTAAATTTGGAATATATCTTCTACTTTCTCAGGGTCTTCAATATAATTCTCAAGTGATATTAATGATCTTCCTTGCTCTTTTAATAGAGAAGAATAACGTCAATAAAGACTACCACAAACTGATCAAGATAGTCTCTAAAGACTCTATTCATCAGATCCATGAAGATAGAAGGGGCATTAGTAAGACCAAATGGAATCACTATAAATTCATAGTGTCCATACCTTGTACGGAAAGCAGTATTTGGTATATCCTCCCTTTTGACCCTTAATTGATGATACCCTGAATGAAAATCAATCTTGGAAAGGTATTGAGCTCTGCGAAGTTGGTCAAATAAGTCATCAATGTGCGTGAGAGGATATTTGTTCCTGATAGTGATCTTATTAAGTTCTCGATAATCAATGCAGTGTCTCATTGATCCTTCTTTCTTATTAACAAACAGAACAGGTGCTCCCCAAGTTGATGCACTAGGTCATATGAATCCTTTATCATGATTCTCATGGAGTTTCTTCTTCAATTCCTGCAACTCAATTGGGGCCATTCTATAAGGTGTCATTGAAATAGGGAAAGCACCCGGTACGAGTTCTATTGAAAACTTGACTTCACGATTTGGTGGAAGACCCAAAAATTCCTCCTGAAAGATATCGTCAAACTCTTGTACAATGGTCATATTCATAATCGTGAGTTTCTCACCAACCATTTCAGATAAATAAACTTCATTTAGTGGAATCAAGACCCATAAGATGGAATAAATTTCCACTGTAAGGATATGGTCATCCTTGCATCGATAGACGATCATAGATTTATCTGGAAGGTGAAATGGGAATTCACTTCTATGTAAATTGATATGTTCTCCATATATAGAAAGAAAATACATGCCAAGAATCCCATCAAATTCCACTATAGGAAGGATCAGAATATTTTCAGGAAGCACTTTCCCACAAACTTCAATCGAAGAAGAATTATAAACTTTTGATGCGACTGTTGTGCCATTAGGGGTTGTCACAGCTAACTCAACATCTAATTGTTGAGGTAATATGGCGATACCCTTAGAAAATTCTTTAGAAATAAAAGAATGGGTGGATCAAGAATCAAATAAAACATTTTCTACTTTACAGTGGATGGTAAGGGTACCTCTCCCAACTTCGTTGTCGTACTCCACATCGCCGATAGTAATTGCATGTGACTTTCCTTTATCTTTGGCCTTAAGATTTTGTTGACATCGATCATCATCATCAACACTTGGATTAGGGCATTGATTGGCATAATTCCCCATTTCCATTCACTTGTAACGTTGAAGTGTAGGATGTGTACTCTGCGTAGCCTTTTCTTTGTTCGCATCACTAGATATCTTCGTTCCATCATTGTGGCATTCAAATTCCCGATGACCTTCCTTTCCACATTTGAAACATTTACTTGTCCCTTTAATACAACTCCCTCCATGTTTCATTCCACACTTTGAGCATAATGGAAAACTCATCTTCTTTTCAGTGTGGTATTTCGATTCTCCTTTGAATTCCATTTTCCTCTTCTTATCTAACCCATATGACGGATGGGTCACTCCAATATCCATCTCAACTTTGAGAGCACATCGAATGATTTCCTCATAGATATTGAAGTCCCTTATGGCTAATGGCCTTCGAAGACTTGGTTTTAAGCCACTAAAGAATCGATCGATCTTACTCTCAGGTTGGATAATAATAACATAAGCGTACCTTGAAAGTGTTGGAAAATTTGCTTCATAGTTACCAATAGATTCATCATCCTTTTTCTTTAGTTCAAGAAACTTCTTATCCATCTTTGTTCAAAGAATACGAGGGAAGTACTTATTGAGATATATGTTCTTGAACTCGTCCGATTCCATGGACTCAATTTCATCTCATTGCCTTGTATTCTTTATAAGATTCCATCATTGATCAGCATCACCTTCCAAATGGTACACTGCTAAGATGACTTTATCATGTTCATAACATTGAATAACTGAAAATATCTTTTCCATAGTACTAATCCATTTTCCGCCACTAATGGATCAGATGACCTGCTGAATGAAGGTGGATGCTGCCTCATGAAGTATTCAACAGAATTTTGCTCCTTCCTTTGCTCTTTAGGAAGTCCTGCATGATTCATAGCTTGAGAATGTTGTGTGAGCATGGCTACAAGATTTTTCATTCAAGCTCCCATAACGTTTGGTTGCTCAGGGGGACAATCATTTCATTTCCCGCCACATTCCGCATTAACACGGTTCCTTTGGGTTCAATCCATTAACTAAAACCAAGATGAATAGTGTGAGGAACACTAATTATAATAGGAAAACCACATAATAAAGAATAAAATTTCACACTTAAGGTCTTATCATAGGTTGTTCATGGCCATTTCTAAAACACTATGATTGTGTTCTATGCTTAGACATATCCTTAGGGTTCATACTAAGGATTTCACATCATAGTTTCCAAAGGATGACTATAAAATTCCTCTGATACCAACTATAACAACCCATAATTTACATATATTGTTAATACTTCAAAATTGAAGTACACATATTACAACATATAACAAGACCATGAAAGGACTGTATAGGTATAATGTCTTTAGAATCTGGGAAACATAAACAACTAGTTCATAAATCATCTACGTTGTCTCCCATTTATTTCAACATATCTAGAGTACCTTTTTGGAATTTCCTACTTAATAACCTTCTTCCTGACCTGGGGAAATAGAACATACAAAAGGGTGACCTCAAATGCCCAGTAAGGGTAACCAAAAAAATATCAATCGCGTCATATTCGTATGAACATAACATTTTGGAAATCTTAACCTGCAAAAGAGATCATAATTTCATAACATCGGATAAATCATAGTAGTGAAATGTTATACAAATAATCATAACATAAAACGTGAAAATTTGTGTCATACACACATAATCAAAGAGAAACATTTCTTATTAGCCAAGACTCATAGCCAAGACTATCTTAGTGGACAATGTCCATTTCTGAACCGAGTTCACTCCTCGGTTCAGTTATATTTCACTGAACCAGATTAACCAGCTGTTCCAGCCATGTCTATCTCATGAGATAAAATCTTTACCCAATGAATTTGAGGTAGATATAGGTCCCACCCATCACATAATGATACCATTTTTATGTGTTCCACAAAATCATAAATCATACATTATTGCATAACCCATGTAATAAAAATGGGATTTTTAAACATCGTGACATCATAAAACAATTCTTATAAGATAAAGGAATTCATAAAAATAATTCCATCACAAAATAATCAAATAAGTTAAATAATAGGGATAGAAACAGAACCCTATATTATCTTTGATGGAAAATAATTTTGATAAAACACTTGAACTCCATTCTTGAGGAAAATAACATTTCTACTTCAACAACATTTTTCCTTTCTTTACATGTCATAAAATTATAAACTAAAAGAAGTTGATTAAAAATAAACTTGAAAACCTGTAAAGGAATCTTCTTGGAAATAATGTTTTAAAATCCATTCATTCCATATAAGTTAAAAAAATATTCTTCTCGTACTTATGTCAGGAAATTCAAAAAGTACGTCGTACGAATAACGACAAAATATTCCTTTCATATCTTTCACTAAAAACTCACCGAAGGGTAAAATTGGATTTAAAAAATTGTAGGTGGATTGAAATAATATTAAATATTGAGGAAACATGGATGTGGATGATAAATATTCCCTAGTAAATTCGGAAGTATAAACAATCTCGGATAAAAATGAGATTGTGAGATTTTCCCTTACCTTAGGTCTGATTTGCTTCGTAAGTGTCTGAACATCTTTTAAAATGATATAAATAATGTTATTGACTTATTCCAAAATCATAATTATTTTTACCATATCATATATGGTTATATTCATAGCTTATTATTAGTAATATTCCATTACTACTTGTTATTCGGGTGTTTATTACTTTTTGTTTTTATGCGTGTTTTGTTGAATAAATTCTTATTCTTATTTTTTGTTATAGATACATCATTTATAGAATTTTATTGTTGTAATATATTTCATATTCATCCATTCAATTCATTTATATAGTCATTATGCAATGAAGATCAGGTAGAACGAGTTGCATCATATCATGGAGATGGTATTCTGTACGTACGCACGAGCGATAATATCATTCCCATGATCGTGGAATAGTATTGGAGTGTATTTATACTATTTCAGAATCAATATTAGATTAAAATAATCATATATAATTATTTATTTGCACCATTATACACATCCAAGTAAGGTGGGGGTGGAAAATAGATTACACCACGGCGTTGAGACGGTATTCCGTACGTGCGCACGCGCGGTGATTTCATTTTCCGTAGGATGAATAGATGTTGAAATAGGGTTGTTTCATACTTATAATAACATATCAGTATATGGGTGATACTGATGTTATTACTTCATAATGAAAAAACTAAAGAAGAAGAAGTGTAAGAAGAAATAAAGTTGAAAGAATCGGTAACAGACATTACCTCTTCTTTGAAGCGCCTCTTTGAGACCTCCTCTTAGGGCACTAAAATTGGACTTTTAAGAAGAAAAGGACCTCTAGGATGTTTTTAGGGAAGTGGAGAAGAGACTTTGGCAGGGTTTCACCAAGAATGAAGGCTCAATGTGGTGTGAGGAAGAGAGGGAGGAGGTGCCCTTTTATAACGGAGGAGAGGGACACCTTAGGAAAAACTAAATATATTATTTTATTATAAAGTTATATTCAGTTTTTAATAGCTCAAAATTAATTTATTTCAAAGATAAGGTGGGGATGGGTCTAAATCCTCTCATCAAATAGAATTTAGACTAGTTTAGGTATCTATTTTATCCTTATCATTTAGATTTGACTTTAAGTTAAATAATTTATCTTTTACCATGTCTTCTTGGTTTCTTAAAATATAAGGTTAATAAACTTACTATAACAAGTAAAAAGAACCCAAAGTTGTTTAATATTAATATATATAAATGTATCTATGTCATTTGGACAAACCATTGATTTTTAGGAATTAAATAACAATTAATAATATAATATTTGTTTTAAAAGCTATTTTATGTCAATTTTGACACTGTTGGGTAATTGATTTTTGTGAAACTCATAACAGAATGATTAGTTTGACAAAAGATAATTAAATCAATAATAACATGTCATATCAACATAGAAAATTATTTTAATTCATAAAAAGTCTCAAATTACATTTATTTGGGTATTTATAACATCAATTATGACAATATTTCATTAATAATATAATTAATGCATCATCATTGTGTCATAAATAAATTAAAATATTTCAAGTCTAAAAATTAAAAATAAACTACCATTATGTAGGAAACATCTTTATCTCTCTAAGTAATATTTATAGTCGAATTTATCTTATTTATAACCCTATATTAATAATGATTTACTTATTAAACGTTGATTTTAACTATTTTAACATTTAAATAAATTAATATTAAATGTCCTAATCTAATCCAAGTGGGCCTAAATGGTCATATTTTATTCTTAAGATCGTTTTTTGTCAAATTAAACTTATCCAATAGAATTAGGACATGTCTTAAGGTAATAATAATAGCATTTTTACCCTTAATTACTCTATTTACTTTTAACCGTGGTAAAAAAAATAAAAAGTTACTATTCACCAAAAATTATTTCCTTCTCATTGAACCAAATTTTATATACTGAAATCAACCATGTCTCTAGGAATTTTTTAAATTCCATTCACAAAAGCAGTAAAATTAAGATTTCTGTAAATTTGAAAACTCTCCCTGGAGGTGGGTAAAAGACGGTCAAAAGTTCAATAAAATTTTTATATATCTAAAATTTTTATAAAATGACTCCAATGAATTAAATTGAACTTTTATAATTATTATGTATCAATTTTGACCTAAAATGAATTTAAATAAAAAGTCGGTTTTTAAATAGTAACCTAGTGTTTTCACTATTCATCAAAAAATTGCAAGTTTTCAGAAAAATACCAAAATTTCATCCTAGGATAATTTCGATATTCCGAATCCAAAAATGAAGTCCATTTTGAAAAATAAAATTTGAAAATTTTTTAAAAAATGGGTATTACTATTCATAACGGCTAGTTTTCATAATATTTTAATAGCATATCATTGTTTAGTGAAACTCGGTATTGCGTATGACAGAAGCTATCGAGGAATGTCGTGATTGCGTGTACAGAAAGCCAAGCTCGTGTTGTGTGTAGTGAAAGATTCCTTTGATGATTTATATTACATAAAAACAAAATATTTCTCATAAAATTCTCAGTTGTTACAAGATTAATTTAGAAATATCAAGGTCTTGAGCCTTTCTTTTCAAAACAGACTTCTTTTTCTTTTCAGCTTGATGGGTTTCTTCTACCCTTAATCATTCTGCAAAAGCTTTAGCTGGGTCAAGACCGAACTTTGGATCACCTTCCTTTCTCTATTCACTTTCTTTTCTCCACTTGGCCACGACCTCCTTATTGTACTTTGGTTTCTTCTATGGCTTTGAACTAGTTTATGGATCTAACTTTTGAGGAACACCAATAGAAGGATTATCATTGACAGGTATAGGTGCTGATTGATTGTGAGCCGATTCTACTTCAAAATCTTTTTCAAAAAGTTTTGAATTTGTGTCAAAAAAACATTCAACTTCTTCAAAGTACTCTTACTAATACAGGAGGGCTTCAAATCTATAATATTACCTTTCAAAGGAATATTACAAAACTTCATAGTCTCGAGAATGGATTTAATAATAATGGCTGGATACATAATAATTTGGGACGTAATCCCTCCTGACTTAACATTCTTGATGGTTTCAAAAAAATACCCCATGAGATTTACTTTTCTCATATTTACAAGATAGTCAAGCATAAAAACATCAGAAACTTTTAGAGTTTCTCTATCTCCTTTACTTTGGATAAGAAAACCTTACATCTAAAGAGTAACAAATCTATTGTCCGGAGAAAGATGAGATACTTTCCTCTTTACTTCATTTATAATAAACAGAGACTTTTCAGTAGTCTCTTTGTTAAACGTACCAACTTCCTCTAGTAGTTTATCAGATGGATTGAAAGAGTCACATTCTATTGGAACATTCAGAAAATGAGTTGCTTAATTCACAGACATGGAAATCTTTCTATCATACACAGCAAAGTTGATAGTTATGTTTTTATCAAACGATACAGTTTTATAAAACTGAGTGACTTCATAACAAAGAACTGGATCGTGAGATATTGGTTTTTCAACCCATAAATGTTCCCAGCCTTAAAACAAAATGATTCTAATGATTGTAGAATCGTATGAATAAAAATAGTACCAAGAAACTAAACTTTCTCTGAAAAAGTCTTTCTTTATAAAATTATGTGAAGACATTTCGGTGGGAGTATTAGTAGAGGAGTGAGACATATAGGTGAAGCCTCTTGAAAGATCATATGATGACTAAAATCTGTGGAGCAGAGCTTTGCCACAAATCCTGAATAACCGGTGTGGGATTGGGGAGGGGGTCTGTTTATAGGCTGCAAAAGGGTGACCGTTGATCTTCTACGGTTGAGATTATAAGAAAAGAAATCAACGGATAGGAAAAAATAGAAATTTTTTTTAAAAACAATGAAAAGTTTGTACCTTCTGGAGATCATAAGGTAATTGTTGGTTTAGATAGTATTGAAAGAAAAACACAGGTGTATGAAGTAAAAGAATACCATCAATCATCATGCCGATGGAAAACAAAGTCATTACCATTAACTGACGAGCCGATGGAAAACAATCTTGTTACCATCAACTGATATGACGATGGAAAAGAAATTCATTACCATGAAAGGACGTTCCAATGGAAAAGAAATTCATTACCATGAATGGACGTGCCGATGGAAAATAAATTAATTACCATGATCAGACGAGCTGATAGAAAAGAAATTCATTACCATGATCGGACAAGATGATGGAAAAGAAATTCATTACCATGATCGGAGGAGCTGATGGAAAAGAAATTCATTACCATGATCGGACGAGCTGATGAAAAATAAATTCATTACCATGATCGGATGTTCTGATGGAAGATAAATTCATTACCATGATTGGACGTCACGATAGTCAAATTGGTAAATAATATACTAAAACTACCAATATGAAAAACAGAAAAGTATGTAATACGATAAGACTATCAACACGATAAACAGATAGACAAAAATTCATACCAGGAGAATAAAAAATTAAAGATCTCAAGATAAAAAAGAAATGTGGTAAGAAATGTTATCCCCATTCCTAGGAGGATTTCATTTAATGTAAGGAGAAATGTAAAAACATGAAGTAGATATGAATTATTATTTTAATGCAATCATTCCTAGGTTCTGTTTAAAAACTCAAGTCTATCAGAAGGTAATGGTTTTGTAAAGATGTTAGCAAGTTGTTCTTGCATTCCGATGAATTGTAAAATGATATCTCCTTTTTGTGTGTGATCCCTAAGAAAGTTATGTATAACATCTATGTGTTTTGCACAATAGTGATGTCCTATGTTCTTACTAAGAGCTATGGCGCTAGTATTGTCACAATGAATTTGAGTTTTGGAAAAACTTAATCCATTGTCAGTGAGTGTGTGTTGCATCCACAACAATTGAGCACAAAAACTTCTAGCTGCTACATATTCAGCTTTAGCAGTGGAAAGTGCTACCGAGTGTTATTTATTGCAGGACCAAGAAACCAGAGAATCTCCTAAGAAATGAAAAGTTCCAGATGTACTTTTTCTATCCATTCTACAACCACTGAAGTCTGCATCTGAAAAACTTTTTAAAAAAATCATTTCGAGAAGAGTAAAAAATTCCTAAATCCATAGTGCCTTTTAAATACCGAATGATTCTCTATACAAAATTTAAATGAGTCTCTTTTGGATTAGATTGATATCTTGCACATAAGCATACATAAAACATTAAGTCTGGTTGACTAGCTGTGTAGTATAGAAAACATCCTATCAGACTTCTAATTTTTTTTGATCTACTGGTTTCCCAGTTCCATCAAGATCAAGTGTATTTGAGGTACCAATTGGAGTGCTAATACTTTTATTATGGTTATATCCATACTTCTTAAGTAAATATTTAATATACTTATGTTGGTATATATATGTTCCTTTTAGTTTTTTGGAAATTTGAAAACCTAAAAACAATGTTATCTCACCGATCATACTCATTTAAAACTCATATTTCATTAAATTAGCAAAAGAATCAGTTAAAGATTGGTGAGTTGATCCAAATATGATTTCATCAATATAGATTTGAACAATCAAGACATTTTTTTTAAATTTTTATAAAAAGGGTTGGATCTGCTGTACATTTTGTATAATTGTTTTTTAAAAGAAATCATTTAAGTCTATCATACCATGCTCTTGGTGCTTGTTTAAGACCATATAGGTCATTGGTAAGTTTAAAAACATGATTAGGATTTTTTGGGTCAAGAAAACCAGGAGGTTGTTCAACAAAAACTTCTTCTTGAACAAAACCATTTAGAAAAGCACATTTAACATCCATTTGAAATAGTTTGAAGTAAAATTATGTTGCAAAGGCTAATATAATTTGAATAGATTCAAGTCTAGATATCAGATCATATGTTTCTTCATATTCTATTCCCTCTTGTTGATTATAGCCCTTAGCAACAAGCCTTTCTTTATTTCGTACAATGATTCCATTTTCATCACATTTTGTTTTTAGAAAACCCATTTTACACCCATGACAGTTGTTTCTTTAGGTCATTCAACTAATGTCCGGACTTGATTCCTTTAAAATTCATTCAGTTCATCTTGTATTGCTTTGATCCAATCTTCATCACCTAAGGCCTAAGTTGTACTTTTAGGTTCAAATTGGGAAAGAAAAGCAAGATCTTCTATTTCATTTCTTAAGAAATTTCTGGTCATTACATGTTGATTTACATAACCAATGATGTTATCACTTGGATGATTCCTAATAAACAATTGATTTGGGTTTTGTAAAACCTGTTCATCAAAATATGGTAGAAATTATTATATGGTAAATTTTTCAGAAGTATCTTCTTGAACATTTTCCGTATCACAAGGATCTTCCATCAAAAATTGATAATCAGTTTTTGAAAACACATCCGAGGATTTAGGTTGGGATGATTTAAAAACAAAAGGATCAGTTTCATCAAATTTTACATGAATAATTACCTCAACAGTACAAGTGTTTTTATTGATAACTCTATAAGCCTTATAAGTTTGGGAGTAGCCTAGAAAGATTCCTTCATCATATTTTGGTGCGAATTTGTGTAGATTATATTTTGTATTCATAATGAATACTTTGCACACAAAAACTTTGATGTATGAAACTATAGGTTTTCGTCTATTCCATAACTCATAAGGTGTTTTATTAAGAAATGGTGTAGTTAAAACACGATTTATAGTATAGCAAGCATTACTAACAGCTTCATCCCAAAAGTGCTTAGCAATTGAGTATTCACTCAACATGGTTCTAGTCATTTCCTGAAGAATACAATATCTCCATTCAACAACACCATTTTGCAGAGGAGTTCTTGGAGATGAGAAATTGTGAGTAATACCTTTCTTACTACAAAAAGTTTCAAATTCATAATTTTGAAATTCACCACCATGATCACTATGAATAGTAATCAATGGTAGGTTTTTCTCATTTTTAACTTAGGATCTAAAAGTTTTGAAATAGGAAAGTGCTTCTGATTTCTTTGTTAGAAAATAGACCCATGTGAATCTAGTATAGTCATCAACTAAAACAAATACATAGCATTTGCCTCCAATGCTTCCAGTTTGTGAAGGACCAAAAAGATCCATATGCACTAGCTGTAATGCATTAGAAGTTGAAACTTCATTAGTTGATTTAAATCTAGTTTTATGTTGCTTTCCAAATTGACATGGATCACAGACTTTTGAAGAATCATATCGATGATTTGGTAGTCCCTTTAAATGTCTTTTCTTTGAGAGTTTACAAAGGATTCATAGATTGCAGTGTCCTAGTCTTATATGCCATAGCCCTGAATTGTCTTCTATTTCACTTAAACAGGGTAAATTTTTGCTTCTAAGGTCTTCTAAGTTAATAGTGTGTACATTCTCTTGCCTATGGGCAAATAGAATGAATTCATCATTGGAATTGTGAACTAGACACATATCATTTCTAAAATTCACAAGGTAACCTTCATCACATAATTGACTTATACTGATGAGATTGTGTCTAATAACTTTAACAAACAAAACATTTGAGATAAGAACTTTTCAATGAAAAATAATATTATATAAACCAAAAATCATTACTTGAGCATTATCTCTGAAGGTACCCTTTCCTCCTTTTGTTTTGATAATATTATCAAAGATATCTTTGATTCCGGTCATGTGGAAAGAACAACGACTATACATGTACCAAATATTCTTGTTGGTACACATCTCATTTTCTTGAAAAAGAAATAATTAGTTTTTCAAAATCCAAACTTGTTTGGATCTAGAATGGTTAGATAAAAGAATTTTAGGAATCCACATTTGTTTTACAAAATGAGCATTATGAAATCCTAAAGATTGAGTTTTATTAAGAGAACACTCTCTTTTCCAATGTCCACCACATTGGCACTTAGAACAAAAAGGGGATTTTTTTGGAACAAAATAGTTATTACTAAAACCAAATTTGGAATGAGTATAACCAAGTCCAGAATGATTTCTCAAAGGCCAGATTTGGGAATACATTTTGTCAGAATTTTCCTTCCCATGAGTAATGTTTGACAAACATTTCATTAAAGAGAAAATTTCTGACTTTAGTATCAAAACTATGTTTTTATCTTCCAAAAAATTTGATTTTAAACTAGAGTTAGGATCTAAAACATTTTTATTAGAAATAAAATTTTCAAGATCCTTAGAATGTTTATCCTTATCCGATTTGACTTTCTTAAGGGTTTTTAAAATTCTTTCAAAATCAAATGTTTTTGTATCAAGTTCATTAGAAAGATATGATAATTCTTTAGTTAAAACTGAAAATCTAGAATTTTCTTTATCAAGCCTTTTCTTAAGTTTAGAATTTTCATTTTCATGTAATTTAACAAATCTAGATACTTCTTCAAAAGGAGGTGAAGTATCATCTTCTGATGACTAAGATTCATCATTTGAAGATTCATAATGTTTTTTATCATTATAATTTTCATTTAAAGTGACATTTGTAATAGCTTCACCATTATGTACCTTATCCATGAAACAATGATCTTCAATTGGTAATCTGGCTATAAGTCCAATATTCCTTTGTCCTGAGGACTCATATTCTGAAGAATTATCTCATGAATCACTACCACTTCCACTCCAAGTATCTTTTTCCTTCAAGACTTTCTTTGTCATATAATACTTCTTCTTATATCTTTCATAATGTTTCTCCTTTCTATCTTTTCTCTTCAGTAATGGACAATCAGACCTTCTGTGTCCTAATTTCTTAAATTAATAACATGTTACCTCTGAATCTTTCTTATCCTTCCTCTCTTTCTTTTTGAATCTATATTGGAAGTCTTTCATTCCAACAATCTTGTTCATCCTTCGATCATGATTGGCAAACTCATTATCCGAGTGATTACTATCACTTGATTCTGATATAACAACTTTCTTGGATATGGATCTTGTTATCCTTTCAGGTGTTTTAGCTCTAGATGTAAAGGCTATGCAACCATTTCCATTCTTCTTCTTATTTAAATCAGTATCTCTATTCATTCTTGTCTCATGCTGTAAAAGTGTTCCAAATAGTTCATCAAGAGTAATCTGGGAAACTTTTCTATTTTCATCAGTAGCTGTCTTTTTTTACTCTCATTCATTCGTCATTATATCAATAATCTTATATACAGGAGCATCATCATCAAGACCTTTTTCTCCCATAGATTTTAAACTATTGACAATTGTCATAAATCTTTGTTTTACTTTACATTTTGGCTCTCCATATGGAAAAAAAACCATGATACTCAGCTCGAAGCATTGCTCTTCTTGTTTCTATAACCTTGGATGTACCAAAATGTGTTACTTCTCATTTCATTCAAATACAGTTGGCTGCTTCACAAGAAGATATCTAGATGAATATATTCCTGGTCATATAGAATAATAAAGTATTGTGTACCTTTTAATTTAGTTGTTATTCTTGCTTCCCTTGGTAAGTGAAAGAACTAACTTCTTTATCAGGAATTTTGTAACCTCCAGTAAGCATAATAAAATTGTGAACACCAGTATTGATGGCCAATGTCTTCATTCAATATCTCTAGTACTCATAATCATTCTCATCAAAGATATGTGGTCTAGAAGGATTTAGGTTGTCAATTGACCCAATATTTATTCCTTCCATCTAATAAAACAAAATCTTTTCCACTCCACAAGTTAGTGTAGTATGAGGTTAAAATGAAAGTTTGAAAGAAATAGAACAAGTAATACAAAATAGTGGAAACCTGCTCTGATACAAATTTTTGGATCGAATATGTAATTTTATATGTATATTAGATGGAACAATACAAGTGGGGGTGAATAGTATGTTTAAAAACATTGTGTTTAAACACTTAAGAGATTAGTTTAAAAGATATTAAACAAATACAATTTGAACAACCACAATTGTATTGAATATAAAGGTATAATGTAATTTAATACTATTAGAAAAGTAATGTTATTGTATTCAAGATGAATACAATAACCATTGTAATACAAGTGTGAAGGATTCTACCATAAAGCATATAGAATCTATTAATACAATATGTAAAATAATAATTGTAATTGAAGCAATTACAATTGAATGTGTAATAAAGAAAGGAAACAATAAAAATTCCTTTCTAATACAAACAGAAGCAAAAATGTAAAAGTATTACAATTATTTTGACACAAAGAAAACGGTTATCATATCACCTAGGATAAGAAGTCTATCTTAACACCACCTTGGTAAGCCCTAGATACGATGATCGGTTTGTCTGTCTACCTATCCCCGGCAGCCCTCTATAAGATGATCGGTTTGTCTGTCTTCATATCCCTAGCAGCCCTCGATTTTGTAGGTAATCGGCACCTCTGTCTTTCAATCACTTGAAATCCCTCGATATGATGATCAGTCGCACAAGGCACAAAGTATGAGAGAAGTCACATCGTCTCTCTCCAGAACTTGATGGAAGCAAAGTATCACAGTTATCTCAGCGTGTTGTTCTTTTCCCCGCTTCAAATGACCTTATATTTATTGGCCTCAGGTTCCAACGGTCACCTTTCCTCCAACGGTCACATTTCTCTGAAAAACTCTGCGGGACTTGGACACCTGGCATTATAACGGTCATATTGAAACCGAAAGCACGAAATTGTTTTGATTAGTTTGTAACTAACTCAATGACATTGTATTTGTTAAAGAAAAAGACATATTAAGATGATAAACAAGAGTACGATTAATATGAAACATGTGTTTTTGACAAAGTACCAAAAAAAGCAAGTAGTGAAAGTATGAGTATTATAAGTATTACTAAATTTAATGTATTGATATGATACAAAGTAAGATACACAAAAGTGAGTACAATTGACAGAGTCAGTATGATACGACTGACAGTGTCAGTACGATACGATTGACAGAGTCAGTATGATATGATTGATAGAGTCAGTACGATACGATTGACAGAGTCAGTACGATACGAGTGACAGAGTCAGTATGATACGATTGACAAAGTCAGTACGATTAGCAAGATAAAGACATTTGTGATTTCCAAAACATGATATAGAAGTCAAAGGATAACTTTTGACTAAACACATACAATTACACTCCATGATGAGGTACCATTGTTCATTGTATCTTACATACACAACATTATAGTTAAGGACATCTAGAAATGTATGTGTAGAAGAATTTATGGGTTCTTAACATTTCCCACCCCTTTTGTGGAATCCTACTATTTATTCAGTATTCCCTAGTTTGTTTGTACAAAATAATAAGTATGAATATTGGGTAAAACATGGAACAATTAAATTTGAATAAAAGTAATGAAATGTGAATTTCAATCTAAAATAACATATCAATTTTAACATATTTCCTCTATTCATAAAAATTAAATAGGATTTACATCTCAATATTGAAACTATTTTTCAAAATTTTAAATTAGTTTAGAGGGTTTCATTTGTTCCTAAACACATGAATCTTCCTTAGCATCACTATGTAGGGTAATGTAGTTCTCAATAAAACAATTAAATTCAAAATAGTGGGATTTAGTGATCGTTTAAATTTCAAATTAAACCTGATAGAAATGGGATCAATCATAAAATATCCCCCAAAAGTTTCTCAGCGTGGATCTCTTCTTTTATTTATAAGTTCATCTTGGAGGTATATTATTATAGTTAGAGATGGGTATTATATTTTACAACACATTTTTCAAATGTTATCATCTCAATTATTTCTTCTTATTCCATGGAGAGATTGAGGTTTAATGGTCTTGAGACATATTTCTATGAGTTAGTAGGATCATATTGCAAAATAAACTATATAAAATAAATTTGGTATGGTTTGAATTGTTATTGATATCCCATATATGCTCAAATATACAATTATACTTCAATGGTCTCTTTTGGAAGATAAAGATAATTTCATGATAGATTATTTACCAAGATCTCATTCTCGATATCATCTATTTTTCCAACATTTGTGGTGAATGATAAAATTTATTCATCCTCCACATATTCTACTATGTATAGATATAATATTTTTTCATTGGATTCCTATATGTATTCATGATTAAGATTAATTTACTTATATAGATAATTCATTTCGTATCTACATTCTTATAACTGGGAAAATATTATATCATACTCAAAATATTTGAAAATATATTATGGTCACATTTGAATTAACAGAATAGAATAAAAAAGAAAAAAATACTGAAGAAGTATTAATAGAACTAGTAAAATAATAATATAATTGGATTAGATTACAAAAAAAAGTTCTAAATTTTATTCAACTGAGTCATGGGATCTAATTATAAAATTAAAACACATTATGTAACTTAATGGGTGAACAATGTCATATCACAAGTAGTATATCCAAAAAAATTATTCCACTTTATTCCACTACTTTATATTTTATTGGGTATTATATTTTAAATTAATTCACGGTAAATATGAAGGGGATTTTTATAATGTGAACAAATAAAATAGAAATTACATGAAATAAACTAATGTTACTGATATAATAATTAAACCATAGGGGAATCTTATGTTATTCCTTCAATGTTTACATTTTTTAAAATTATATTTATTAACCAATGAAATATCAATCAATAGATAACTAATTCTATTTATATTTTCAATTATCACTAGTTTTCAAAGATTTTCAATGCCATATAATACCAAAATCCCACAAAAGAATGTTAGACACACCTAATCTAAAAATGTGATATTATAATAACATGGAAGAATCCTATGTTGTTCTATCTTATAACCCATTTAACTTTGTCATATATTAGATTATCTATGAAAATAGAGGAACAATTAGTTGATAGTGGGTGATATTAACTAAAAATTTTAGATAATTTAGAATATATCTATGAACTTGTCTCTTACACCTTCACTTACAACCATGAAATATAATAAAAAATAAAAATAAGTTGAATAAACACAAGAACACAAGAACCTCTTAAGGGATTGGTTCATAATTTTAATTTCTCAACATTATAAACATAGAGACGTGGTTTGTTTTGGACAATTACATGATGAAAATGATATAATAATGCACAAAGATGCTATTATGAATGAAAATTAAAATATATTGTTTTAAAAATTGTGAAAAATTATTATAAAATAAAATATTTAAAACCTACACAACTCCAAGATACGTACATATGACCATGTATCTTAACTAAAAAATGTTATTCAATATAAACCCAAAAGGGGATATTTAATCTCTATTTATAGTATTTTCCTCTTGGGGAACAATTATTTCATCACGTGATGGGTGTATTCCATATGTCTCTGATTAATATGTGATTCCTTCATGTATATTCATTCTAAATTCAACTTCTCAAGTTTTTATTTTTCCACGGTCCTCTTTTTGTTATTTTTTATCAACGAAAACTATTTTTCCCATATTTTGGACACTTCATGATATAGTTATGTAACATTAATGTATAGATAATTTTTATTATATTGTTTCTACAAAGATATAATATATGAGTCAAATGTTTTTTTATTCATGAATTTTTGGGAATTGTTTCAGATTAAGACTATATATGAGGATGATAAAAGATATATTTTATTATAAGATTATACTAGAGGACTTATCTTGTGTTGGATTTATTAAGAATGACTTACATATGCAAACATTATGTGTTAGATCTCGACTGTATGTCATATAGTAAGGGATACAATATCGAGAGCCTGAGATAGCACTGAATTATAATAGGAGATGTACTGGCATGATGTATGAGTTATCCCAAAACACAGTTCCATAATACTAATTACATTATGACATATTCATAATTTTCACGAAAATGTTGTGGTTATTTTGGTCCAGTGTTAAGATAGTATTGGGGCTTGAGGTTGTGTATGTAATTAGTAAGGTTGTGATGGTTTGAGTGGAATGAAAAATTTTAGTGGATGTAGAGGAACTTTGGGTGAAAAAACGAGTTTAATAAATACAATGAATACTCATTTGTACAATATCATAGTTGACCATGTTCAATCCACTTATTTATAAGGTGGAGATAATACCTTTAGTCATTATGTGTAGTATAGTGTGATTTCTGCTTACTCTAACAATTGGAGATATTTCCCCATTGATAAACATTGTATAACTATAAATTTACTAGACTATGGACATATTTGGTGGTATATCCCATTTATCACTATCACCAAACATTTTCTCATCCATGACTTTTCCCATGGATTTTTTTTCCTTCCCTTCTTAGGTTTCCCTCACCTAAGTCAATATCTTATGTTTAAATTTTTTTTTAAAATCCAATTTATTTTTCATGTCTAATACACTATTCACATAAACATTACAATGTGAATGTTTTTCCATAATTTTAATAATACAAAATGATAATAATAAAGGCTATATATGTTAGTCCATTTTCTAATTAAACTCTAAAAACACTCTATATAACAATGTAACATCCCAGGTAATTAGAGAATATAGAATTTTCATATATATTAATATTTATCAATTAGACAATAATTTTATTAAAAAAGTATTCATATGTATGAGATCATACTGGACACATAACAATGGGTTACTTTAAAATATTTCATTTCCCACAAGACTGGGTTATACCAAAAAATAATATATTAATAATATTATTATTTTAATTTATAGTTATTATGTAGTCATTACAATGATAGTAATGAAGGATATTAACTAATTTATGAATATATGATTTACACATTTTTATATAATTATTCATTGGGTACCAAATTAATTAGTGAATTAATGAAAAAACAATTATAAATAAATGATGTGTTTTTCTAGAAAAAATCTATTTAAATGATGATAAGTGTGTTTATAAAATATTAAAATCCCTCTTGATGGATTTTATTAATTAAATATATATGTAATATATTAAATTTAATGTTTAAAATTAATCTTATATGTTTTCTATATATGATAAAAAACAAACTCTTTTTTTGGATAAAATAAATATTTTTATAAAAATGTTGTTTTTCCGCATTTTGAAGGAGAAAAAATTTTAATCTGAATTTTGAAACTTTTATATGTTCTATTTGATAAAAAAAATATTATTACATGTAATAGGGGAATTAAAAATTTACTTTTTGTAGGTTTTTTATATTTTCTAATGAAATTCTATTTTTAATGAATAGTGAAAAAACACGACATTTTAATTCAAAACTCCATTTTCATCAAATATATTTATATTGTTATATTGTCATTATAATTTTTTTAAAATTTTAATTACATATTTTTTTTACATTTAATAAAATTTAGTTCATTCTAATTGATTTCATATTGAAATTTTATAGAAAAACTAGGTGAAATATTGAACATTTTACATTACAAAACATATTTTCTCATTCTAACAAAGTGATTAATTTTAAATTTAATTATACCAAGATTTTGAATTGAATTTTTAATTATTAAAGTACATGGTTTTAATTAGTGTAAAAACTTTTTTCCAATAAGATAAAAATAATTTTGGTAAATAGTAACTTTATTATTTTATTTACCATGGTTAAAGGTAAATAGGTTAATTAAAGTTAAAAAGAATATTATAATTATATAAAATTACCCTAAAAGTGGTTTTAATCTTATTAGATGAGTTATGTTTGTCCAATAAAATCCTCAGGTCGAAAGTTTTTCATTTGGAAGCCACTTGAGTGTGATTATATCATTTATAACTTTCAATTTAAAGTAAAGGCAAATATGTCATAATCTTGTCTCTTATTACTAAAGAAATTTTAATTTGAAGTAATATAATTGATGTATTAGACAATAAATAATCTTTATATATAAAAACTTATTACCTACATCATTTTAGTTTATTGCAATTTTTAGTAATTTTATAATTAAAATGAAACAATGATGATGTAGTAATAGATTTATTAAAGAAAGAATCAAATTAAATAATATTAATAATATTAAATTAAATATAATATTATATATTTAATTCCATAAAAAAATTTATAGACTACTATTTCGTGTTATAGTTAAGTTAACGTAGTTTTTTATGTAATAAGGTGTTTAAGATTTTTTTAAAAAGTCATGTAACGAATAGTGTCAAAATTGACGTAATTGGAAACATAAATTATAAATTATTTAATTAAATGATATAAAATTTATAAAAATAAAATATTAGTCCAAAAATAATATATAACAATAAAAATTTCATTAATGACTCATTATTTTTTGATTTTTCCATATTTTATGATTATTTTAACTCTTTATTAATAAATTACACGGTTAAACAGTAAGAGTTAAAATAAGTTAAAACCAAAAATATAAAGATCAAAATTTACTAAAACATAAATATTTTTCAATTAATTATTTTATTTCAACCCAAATTCATCCTATATTTTAAATAAATTTGTTTTTAAAAATTTTTAGTCGAAATAAAATCTATATTAATTTAATACATAAAATAACTCCAAGGGTAACCTTACCCTCTCCTATAAAAGGCACTCATTCCCCTATATTATGCACACATAGAAAACATTTTGGTTTCTCCAAACTTTGAAAAAAATCATACTATATTCCCTACCCAAATTATTTAGACCTTATTTTTTTAGAACACCCTCTTTAGAGGTGTTAATGTGTTCTTCAAAGGTGATCAACTGAAGAAGATGTATCATTTTCTTTAAGTATTTCTATTTTATTTATTATTACACATCCTTCAGATATTTTAATTCCTAGATAAAATAATAAATCTTATATCCTCAATTTACTAAGATGTCATTATGTTAATATTTTCACATAATCAATATCTACGTCCGTCAAATGGGAATGAAATTAATCGTATGTGCGTACGTGTGAAATATCATCTCTACAAACCGATGTAATTTGTCTCCAATAACTGTCCCTCATGACTTTTCATAATGATGTAATTAATGTTTATACATTATTTTCATGACATATTTATCATTATAAGATAATACTATATTAATTATTATATTTCATTCAATACACATACAAATAATACCATCGTTCATGTGTACGTGTGAACTATTACCTCCACAAAGAGATGTGGTTATTGTTTTTTACCCATGTCACTTGTATGATATATATATATATATAAGTATATTTAAATTATTATTATTATTTTATCTATATAATTATCATTATAGAAAGATAAAATAATAATTACCATTTTTTTATACTGATCAATGAAAAATTGATGTATTACTCAGGCGTACATACGACCTACTGTCTCCATGATTATAACATTGTTAATTTTTATTTCATAAATAAAAATCTTGATTTAAATGTATAATTGGTGTATAAATTTTATTATTAAGTCGTGAATGTTATTTTGGAAATTATGGAATTAATGGAAAGATGGACTGTTTACATCATAACAAATTCATTTTTTACTCAAGTACTGAATATAGACAAAACATCCCATATGATCTTATATAATTATGTAATTTTCATAAAATTGTAATATGTGATATAAAAGCAATCATAAACCTGAAAACGTTTTTCATGTAATTATAAATTTACCAAAAAAAATTTATTTTGGATGATAATGAAAGTATGAGACGATCCGTACATGAGGTAAGGGACATCATTTAAATCTCCTTTAATTGAGGAATATTTTGATGTTATAGACCACCATTATTTATATGATGTATAATTAATACCTTTGAATTTTAATTAATTCAACGGTTTTAAAAAGGAATATATTTATATAAATCTTTTTTTATTTTTTTAAAAATTGACAAGAGGTATGTTATCTTAACATATATGGTGACAATGAATTCTCTACCGCCATAACAATTATTTGATATTTGGATTTACCTATAAGGATTAATGTTTTTAAAAGTAAAATAAATCTTGTATTCCTTTTTTAGGTGTTTTTGTATTTAATATTATTTTACAAGTGGATTGACAATTTCAATATCATAAAATGATTTCTTTAGAATTAAATTGAAATTCTTTGTGTGAAATATTGATAATTGTAATCTTTTATGTGTTAGGATTATATAATGGTACATGGATATTCTATGGGTGGCTCCATGATAAACCAAACGTGGGGTTTTACATGATAAATCAAAGATGGATGGGTTTATAATAAACTAAGGATGAGGGGATTATATTATAATCTCCAATGCATTGGGTATGTATGGAGGTCATATGGATATTCCATTTAGTGATATGTGTGGAGGATGACCATGTTGTTATTCCATTTAAATATGGTTTTGTCCCAAGTTACCATTATACGTTATATATTTATTTATATGGGTTTTAGGTAATATTTTTATTACAAAAATAGTTAGAAATGAAATTATATTTGGTGAAGTGTATTAACTACTTCTTAAAGGTGAAGTATTAAATTATAATAAAGAATTCAGGGTTTACATGTTCTCACAAGAATAATTGTTTACCCTATTTGTGTATCACTTATTGAGATTTTTATGATAATCCCATGTTTTGAAATATTCTTCACACGATTTAGAGAAGAATAGAGTCGAGTATGTGATTAAGGAAAAGTTATAAAGTATAAATATAAAAAGAAACCATATTTCATTTTAGTTTTTTTGTTTTATGAAAACCATTGATAGTGTGTAGAAGTGTTTGATTTGTAATATTTATGTTTTTTATGTATGATTTATGTCCTAATTATCTAAATCTATAAACATGAAAAGATCTTCAATGTGAAATAATGTTAAATTATTAACTTTAATCAGTATTAAGTAATGTTAAAAGTTGGGGGCTTATAGTTGGTATCGAAGGATGATTTAGACAACTATAGAGGTTAGGTTGATATTTAAGCATAAGTTACAAATTATATATAACCATAATAATTATCATAATATTAGGATTCATAGTTAGTTTACATAAATTTAGTGTGTTTGAGATAACATGAATATGTATATATTTGATTTTATTATCGACATGAGATTGTATATAATGATTTTATTGATATAATCCCACTAACATTTTTGGTTTTAGTAAATGGGTGGATCAAACAGGCAAAAAAGTATCAATGGTAATGAAGGAAAATGTGTTGGTTCTCTGAATAAACATCAAAATGAAACGGTATTCATAATGAAAACTCTTGTGGTTATACTATACTAACTATCTGGAGTCATGACTAACCACTGGAACCTTGGTGTGTTTTGTAATGCATCATATATATGATAAATGAATCCCTCTGGATGTTTATGAAATAATCATAATGTTGTGTATATTCGATGATTTATGAATCAATGATGATGAAAGAAACACCTCGGAAAATATTTTAAGGTGATGGGAATAAGTTATAGATATTCTATTGAATGTTATTAAGCAATAACCATCCATGGAAAATGTTAGTGTTTAGTTGACTCGGTGAAAGGAAAGAGATTATTTTGTAGTTATCAATTAAATTATTTAAATGTGGGGAGTATGGTCATTATGTAAATAAATATCGTATCAAGAAGGTTCTTGAATGGGATATAGAGGAGCATAAAAATATATTTTTAACCATACAGAATTACATTCCAATTGATTATGAGGAAACTGAAAATGTCCTATGAAAGTTATAGATTATTTTAACCTCGTGTTGTGACATTATTGAATCTGAGTACATGATTCATGTTTTTGTTTGTAGGAATGATGTATTAAGTAATAATATATAAAATCATGGTTAATAGAATATGAATAATTTTGAACGATTAATAAGTCAGATATAAAGGATTTAAGAGTTCTGGTAGACTATTGTATGATGAAATGTTTAATAGTATTAATGCCCTTTTGATGGTTGGATTACATTGGAAGACTTTTTCTAGTATGTGTAACCCCAAAGATTGTTATATTAAAATTTTATTTGAGTAAAAATTTTCTCTTCTTGTGTGGACATAATTATAATGGTAGGAATAACCTTTGGGGTATATATGATGTTTATTTTTAGGTAATTATAGCTTATTACATTTTTGGGTTTCAAAATTAAAGGTATAAGATAAACATTGAGGTTAATATATTTTATGATTATTTTTGAGGATTTTATCTCTTTATAGGATGTTATAATAATTATCTAGATTTATAAAAATGGATAACCCACAAGATGGGTTACAACCGGTTGCGTTTGGTAGGGTCGTGGGAATCGAACACACAACCAAAGGGTGATAATAGTGCATCACCTACCACTAGCCAACATGATGTCCCTCTTTATTATGATTTTATTAGTTAATCATGTCAATGTAATAATAATAAAATGAATTTTGTAACTTATTTTTTATCAAATGGATATCCTTGGTATTGGAAAATGATTTTTTAATTGAGTGATAAATGTTCTTTGGGAAGACATTTTCTATTATGGTATCTTTATATAATTATGGTAAATTGAATACTATTGTATTTTAATTAAGGTGTAATGGAATATTTATATTTAATATGAATATATGTTTTTTATTGTGTATTAACAGTTATTTAGGTTATTAATGGAGATAATTAACCTATCTTTGAGAATATGTTATTAGGTGAGTTAATGTTTGGTATAAGACCTTAAGAGTTGTTGGTGTTATTTATAGATAAATGTTAAAATTTAACCTGGAACACTATGTGATAAAATCCTTCTAAATTTTGGGGTTAAATCCATGTTTGGATTATATTAAGTGACTTTATGTTTTGTTATAGATTGAATGGTATATGCTGAAATTTGGGTTTAACAGTTGAATTTTTGGGATTAAAAGATGTTTTTATCCATCCAATGGTTTAATCTTTTTAGATAATTGTTGTATCATTTCCTAACTATATTGGTTTTGGTTAATGTTTCAAGATAAGAAAAATAAGAAGTTAATCTTTTTCAGATTATGTGCTTCTTAAGAAGTAGATTCTAGTGATTTGGGAATGAAAATTTTGACATGAATACTAGTCGTTTAGAGAAAATTATTTGTTTGAGAAGAAATTTGATTAGTTGATGAATCTCTAATTTTCAAGTAAGTATATTTTCATATATCATTATTATATGTATTAAAATAATTCCAAAACTCGATGAAAATGAGCTTTGAAAAAAAACATTATCTGATTACTTTTCCTGCTATGAAATCAAAGACCATTAACTCATCGCAATTCTGTTGTTTTCTGATATTTAACTTTCTTCGTATCATGTTTTCTATCACTCACTATCCAAACATGATGCATAGTTTTTCTTCCATATCCATGCTTTCCTATATGGAATCCTAGTATGTGTAATCTTGAGTGACCTTTGTTCTTACCTTTATTTATTTTAATGTGGATGTTTTATTGATTCCTTTGCCTATCTAGGATTTCCGTGATGTAATTTTGAAAAGTGAAACCTTAGTTACTAAACTCAAATTTAAAATTACAACGACAAAATTCCCAAAATGGGGGAAGGATGTTACATCCCAGGTAATTATAGAATTATTATTTTTAATATTTATTAATATTCAAGAATTAGATTTTAATTTCACTTAAAAAGGGATGATATGTCAAATAGCGTACCTGACATGCAATAATGGGTTTCACTGAAATCATACATTTCAATAGGAATGAGTTATACTGAAAATAATATATTATTAATATTATTTTGTTTAATCTATAGTTTCACATAGCCATTAGAATGATTGGAATGAATGATATTAACCGAATTATAAAAAATGTTTTATATATGTTAATATAATGATTCATTTATTACCAAATTAATTAGGAAATTAAATTTAACCCAATTGAAAATAATGGATGTCTTTTTCAGTAAAATAAACTATTAATATAAAAATTAGTGAGATTTTAAAATAATAAAATCTCACTTGATGGATTTTATTAATGAAATATATATTTAATATAATCAATATAATGTTTAAAATTCGTATTTTATTTCATTATATACATGATATGGAAACAAATTCAGTTTTTTATATAAGAGAAGTATTTTTCAAAAAAATGCAGTTTTGCCATATTTTATTGGAGAACCCATTTTAAATATGGTTTTTGAAAATTATATAAGTTATATTTGAAAAATTAAAATTCTTCATAAGAATCATGGAATCACAATTTACATTGGTTTAATTTTGGTATTTTTTTGTTATAATTCATTTTTTAACGAACATTGAAAAACATTGCATTTTAATTCAAAACTTCTTTTTTGTCTTATTTATTTATATAGATATATTTTTTTTAATTATTTTTAATGATTAATTAGATATATTTATCATTTAATAAAATTTTGTTCATTGGAAGCAATTTTATATTGAAATTGAACACAAAAACTATATGAAATTTTTATTATTATACATTAAAAAATTGTTTTCTCATTCCTACAAAGGGATTGATTTTCAATTTAATTTTACAACTTATGTGAATTCGATTTTAAAAAACTAACAGTCATGGTTGTATTCATTGTAAATGATTTATTCAAATATGATCTAATTTTTTTAAACCTTACATTAGTATTTTATTTACCACAGTTCAAGGAAAATATAGTTATTAAAGGTAATATAATTATTATAATATAATAAAAGTACCCTATAAATTCTTATAATATTATTTGAAGATTTATTGATGAAAAATAAAATCAATGTTTGGAATATTTTCCCTTTTTAATCCACATGGGTTTGATTACAACATTTATAACGTTTAATTAAATGTAAATGAAAATACGTCATAATCATGTCGTTTTTTACTAAAACAATTTTAATATGGGGTTATATAAATGATATATTTTATTATAAATAGTCTTTATAATGATAAAATTATTAATTACATCATGGTAATTTACATATATTTTTTGGTATTTATATAATTAAATAAAACTATGATATAAATATGATGTACTAATAGATTTATAAATAAAAAATAAAATAAATAATAATATTATTATTAAAATATGTATAATGTGAAATATTTCTTACCAAAAACGAATTTTATATTTAAATATATAATATTACAAGTTAGTGAATGTATTTTTTTTGAAGGAATAATGTAGTTATGCTTTTTTTAAAAGTCGTGTAATAAATAGTGTCAAAATTGACAGAATTCATAACTGAAATTATATAATTTTTCATTAAATGAAATAAAATTTATAAAAACCCATTATTTGACAAAAAAAGACTATATTCCTAAAACAATTTCATTTATTACTTATTAATTGGTAATTTTTCATGATTTGGTATCTATTTTTACTCCAAAATTGTATATTTCTTGATAAAATGGTTAGAGTTAAAAGGGTTTAAAACAAATATATAAGGATTAAAAAATACTAAAAGATTTATAATTTTCATTGGATAAATATATTTTGACCCATAATAATCCTATATTCTATATAAACTAGTTTTGTCCAATTTTTAATATATAATTTAATATATATTAATTTAATCATTTAAATATTTCAAAGGGTGTGCCTCCCCTATACTATAAAAATCCACACATTCCCCTCTATTAATAACACTATCAAAACCTTTTTGTTCTTAAATATCTACCCAAAACCCTTCATAGAATCCCAATGAACATTATTGAGGCCTTATTGTATGAATAATAACCTACTAAGATGTGTTAATGTGTTCTTCAATGGAGATCAACTGAAGAAGAGGTATCATTTCATTAAGTATTTCTATTTTTTTATATTCTTCCACTTCCTTCAAATATTCTTATTTTTATATGAAATATAAACTCAAGTATCCTCAATATACTATGATTTTATTATTTTAATATTATCACTTAAATCCATCTCCACTTCCCTGAAATGGGAAAGGAATTAATTGTTCATGCATACGTGCGAATTACCACCTCCACGAACTGATATAATTAGTTTTCAATAACCATCTCTCAAGTCCTGTCATAATGAAGGAATTAATGTTTGTACATTATTTTCAATAAATATTTATCATTATATGGGAATAATATTTCAAATAACCGCTTAATTTCTATGATCATAAAAATGGAAATGTTTTTTGTATAGACCCATTGATTGACGTACATAGACATTACATTACTTTTGAGGAATACTTAATACATGAAAAAAAGAGACGCCAAAAGACAGTATTAGTTTCGTGTCTTTAGAAATGTGGAAATTAATATTCTAATCATGGTGAAAGATCTTCAACATATCCCATTAAGATCTTCCCCTTTTATTTCTTACCTAAAACCTTTCTTTATATTCTGGGGAAAAGAAAACATAAAAAGGGTGAGCTCAAATGCTCAGTAAGGGTAACCATGGAGAACATAAAACAATCCATAAATATTTTAATGTAAAAACAGGAACATAAAACATCAAAATCATTAGAAATAACAAAAATCTTTGTAGTGCATAAGTCATAGATCATAAAGGAACATTAATCATGATAAAATAGCATTGAAATAAAACATGTAATTATGGAAACCATTAAGCACATGTTATGATTTACATAGTAGCCAATGTATTCCTTCCAAAACCATCATAGTGGCCAATGTCCATTACTGAACCGGGTTTACTTGCCATTCCAGCCCTGTATTACTGAACTGGATTTACTTTCCCTTCCATCAATGTCTATCTCATTAGATATAAATATTTACCAAATGCATTGGAGGGAGATATAGATCCCACCCATCTCATAATGAAATCATTCTTTCGTGTGCCACAAAATAAACATACATCTATCATAATAACCTAACGAATAAAATCGGATTCATAAAAATCTTCCCATCATAACATAATCCATATAAAATAAATGGATATCATTTCAACATAAGAAAAATAAAACCATGAAAATAATAGAGACAGTATACTTGAAACATAAACATACAAAATAATGTAATCTTAGATGGAAAATAGTTATGATAAAGCACTGGAAATTAATTCTTGGGTAAAATATCCTTTCTTCTTCAAAATAATTTTCCGTTCTCAAAATTCCATGAAATTTTAAAAGGAAAGGATTTTTTTGAAAATAATCATGAAATTTTGTAAAGGAATCTTCATTGAAAAAGTCGGTATGAAACCATAAAAATACATTCATGCCGTATCAGTTAAAAAACATTCTTCTCGTACTTTTTCCGGAAAATTCAATAGGTACCTTATATGGTAAGCACAGGAAAGATTCCTTCAATAAAATGTGGTAAAAAGTCAAATAAGTGTAAAAATGAATTCAAACATAAATGTAAGAATAGTAAAAAATTTATGAATTTTGTTTTAGAAAACGTGCACATGGATGATAATCATAACCCCAATAAATACTTACATATAAGGAATCTTGGATTAAAATTAAATTTGCAAAATTATCCCTTACCTTATGTCCAATTTCTTCCATATGTGTCTGAGACTCATGTATAGTGGGTTTAAACATATTATTAACTTGTAACAGAACCATAAAAATATTTATGATATCATACTTTATTTACATACAACTTTATATTACCTGTTCTTTTGTCAATTCAATGTTAAAGAAGCGTTTTTGGTAAAATTGTTTCATTTATCGTACATGTTTTGACTTGTAATTCATCATATGATTACTTAGATCATGAATAAATATTTCCATAAAGTCAAAAATTATTTATATATAATATATATTTATCATATAAATATATATAATAGATCAATAAATTGAATGAAATACACCATTCATGGAGACGGTAGGTCGTACGTATGCATGAACGCTGTTATCATTTCCTTATTAAATTGAATTGAAGTAATTGAAATATATATATACAAAAATATAGTAGAATTATTATGTCATATGTTTTATGATTATTTATTATATATATAATTTATAATCATTGTTGAATGGGTAACATGGATAATGAATCTCATTGTGTCATGGAGACGGTAATCCGTACGTACGCACGAGCGATGATATCGTTCTCATAATTATTTAATGTTATTGGAGTATATTATATAATATCTCATAATTATAATCATGTTATAATAATCAAATATATTTATTCATTCCATCATTATACCCATCCAAGTAAGGTGGTGGTGGAAAAAAGATTACACCACAACATGGAGACGGTATTCTGTACGTACGCACGCGTGGTGATTTCATTTTTTGTAGGATGGTTAGAAGGTGAAATAGGGTTGTATCATATTTATAACAAAATATTAGTATATTATTGATACTTATTTTATTACATTATTATTAAATAACAAAATAAAAGGATGTATAAGAATAAATGAATTTGAATGAATTGGTAAAGGATATTACCGTTTCTTCGACATGCCTCTACTAAACCTCCTCTTAGGGCATTAAAGTTGGCCTCTGAAAAAGACCAGGACCTCTACTATATTTCTAGGGAAGTGGAGAAGATAAATTTTTAGGGGGTTTCTGATCATGAAGGCCCAAAATTGTGTGAGGAGGAGAGGGAGGATGTGCCCTTTTATAAGGGAGGAGAGGGGCAGCTTTGGAAACATAAGAAATATTAATTTATAATAAATTCAAACCCCACTTAAAAGCCACCAAAAATTACTCATATCTGAATATTATATGATATATGGTTATAATATCATCAACCAATAAGATTTATAAATGTTGTTAATTTATTTTAAACATTATAATCTTGATTTATCCTTATTTAATCTATTTAATGTTATTTATGGTAATATTTTCCTAAATTTTAAATGGTTATAAATAATAAATTATGTATTGTTAATTATTTATAATTGGATACTTTATGAAATTTTATACCATATAAATTTCAATTTATAATTTCAAAATATTTTTGTGATTTTGAAACAGTTTTATAATATGTTATTTTTATAAGATAACAATACTGTCAATTTTGACACTATTGATTTATTTGAATTTAAATAAAATACAGAAAAAGGATATATTCAAACCAAAATATATAATAGACTCCTAACATGTCATATTAATCAATAAAATTTTTGGAGAACATTAATTAGTTCACAGATTATTTATTTTAATATTTTCAAAACCATTTATTTGATATTTCAATGAATAAAATAATTACAACATCACTATTGTATCATCATTAATGATAATTATTTAATCTCTAAAAATTATAAATAAATTATCATGATCTATTTGATTTTAATATATTACTAGAGACTTTTTATATTCAATTTTTTATGATGTTTACCACTAAATGAAAATTATTACACTTATAAGATATAAGAGAGTGACATGTTGTCACTTTCTTTGGTTTTAATAATAATTACATCATTTTCATAGCAGAAAGTCCATGAAAAGAATCTATTTAGACCCTTATGTGATATGGGTCGACTTTTATTCATCCAATAGAATTTTGGCAGGTGTTATGGAAATCTTATAATCTTATTTTTACCCTTAATTACCCAATTTACCTTTAATTGAACTAATTATAATTTACCGTAGTTACTATTCATAATGTCTAAAAAATTTTAGTAGCCAATTAACATAATTTGGACCCACTAATTGAAATTAAGGAATCCATTTTTCCAAATTCAAAATACATAAGTGGTTGTATTTTAATTTAAAATTAATCCCGCTATTGAGAATACGGGTTTTAAATGTTAAAAGATAGCAAAAGATTGAAATGTTTTTACCTTAGAATTCAATGTAAAATTAATTATAATGTCTTGAATTATATTAAATGGAAAAAATATATTCCATTTATACATTAATACCATTCAGTATTATAATTTATCCATATAAATTATCTCAATGAAAAAAGTTATTTTTAATTAAAATTTAGCGTATTTTTACTATTCATCAAAATATGAAGTTTATCAGAATAATGTCTAAACATTATCCAACATTAAGTTTTATGTCCTGGTTCAAAAGAAGAAGTTTAAATTTTTAAATTTAACTTATAAACTTGTCAAAATGTGGATTTAAAATGGGTGCGTCATCAAACGGAGGTAAAACAGCATTTTTTTAAAAATACTTCTTTTATAGAAAAATTGATTTTGTTTTCATATCTCATTCTAGAAAATGTGTATGATTAATTATAATGTCATAAAATTCAAAATTCGGTTAATAATTTTCATAACGATTGGTTCGTAATATGATAATAATATATCATTTGTTAGTAAAAGTCGGTATTGTGTACAACACACGCTATCGAGGAAGGTCGCTCTTGCGTGGAACACAAGCTAAGAATAGTGTTGTGTATACTACTAGCTAATATGGTGTTCTGTATAGCAAAAACTATTCTTGGTGAAGCATACAACAAAATACATTAAAGAAATTAAAAAGATTAATTTTCATAAAATCTCATGGTGTTACATTCTACCCCCCTTAAAAATGAATTTCGCCCTCGAAATTCGTCAGGGTAATAAATGGTTTACTACTTGAAATTTTCCTTTATAGAAACCCACATCATAAAATGGAATTCTAAAACATATGTTTAAAAATTAAATTATGAAATTTAATGGTTACCCAAATTAACTAATAACTGGGTTTCCACTTAAGAGAACGTAGGTGAAAATATGGATATGGAAGATAAATCTAACCATCAAGTTCTGATGGAGAGTGGTAGAGAACATGGCTATGAAAAATCCAACAATCACAAATATTTAAATTTTTGATGTTCTTAGGTACCATCTAATTCATCGAATATGATGGTACTAGGATATCATTTTTGGTTTTCAAGATAAATTTCCTATAGTTGATGAATTTTTGCATAAGGATAAATACTTACTTTATTTCAGTGTAATGTCATCATTTGTCATTCCATGAATAATTTCAAATTCATCTCTTATTTAAAGAAATGATGTTGAATTTTTCCTTCTTGAAATGTAAGCAGATCATGCTATTGGTTATTCCATCTGTCTCAAAAAGCTATAATAAGTTATTAAATATACATAAGTCCATCTATGGTGAGATTAACCATATATGATTCCAAAAATGGACTTATACTTCAACTATCATACCGATTAATAAAATAAAACTAATTTTACTAACTAGGGACTTTTTATAGGCCAGTGGTGGGCAATAAAATTATGTCGCACTTCGGTTGTGGGTTCGATTCCCTTAAACATGTCTGATGCGATGGGTTGTCACTTGTCCTGTAGGTTGTCCTTTTTCATAAACTACACTATTATAACATTATAGAAATAATATCAAAAAACAGTTCTACCCTTAAACAATACTATCTGTTGTCTGACATAATCCATTCCAATCTTTAGACTAATCCAAAATACATGTGTCTAATATCATAGTATAAAGAAAACAATTACTGGAAAGGTCACATAACAAGCACATGAATACCATCATTTATCTCCCATATATAATAAGATATATCCTGTTGATCACATTCTAAATATGTGAATACCTTAATTGTGCATTATCTTGAAACATAAATTACCATAGATCCTTAGTGAAAACAAGAATTTTGTCGAAAGGTAACTCTTTCCACATACCAAAATCCCAAAAATTCTATATACTCAAACTTTGATATCACTTTGTACTTATATCAGTCATGAGCTCATGAATACTATCATACATATTATTTTCTCTTTATCTCATCATTATGTGCATTTCATATGCTTTCCAAAAATATTTCAATCACTTTTCATGGTTACTGGTACCATTAAATTATTGAAAACCACAACAGACCAATACATAAATATTCCAATATTCCACGATACTACAACATTATTTCAGAATCCCATTACATAAACACTTTATCATTCCACCACGTCATTTTCATATTCAACATTTCCAATAGTGATTACATGTGAATTCCCTTTTTCCTTTTCCTTGAGAAGTTTTTGATTTCGATCATCATTAGCCCTTGGATTAGGTCATTGGTTAACATAATGCCCCATTTCCATGCACATGTAGCATTGAAGTGTTGGTGCTGCGTTCTTTATAGTATTTTCTCTATTCACATCATTAGAAACCTTTTTCCCGTTACTTCAACACTCAGCTACTTGATGACCTTCTCTTCCACACATGAAACATTTTCTAGTACCTTTTATACAAACTCCACCATGCTTCTTTACACACTTTGAGCATATAAGAAACATTCAACTTCTTTTCATCATTGTTCTGAGATTTTTCCTTAAACTATATCTTTCGTTTCTTGTCAAAACCATGAGATGGATACGAAACACCAACTTCGAGTTCTACCTTGATAGCACAACACACAATTTCTTCATAGCTACTAAATTTTCTTAGAGATAATTCTCTTCGAAGACATGGTTTAAAGCCACTGAAGAATCGATCAACTTTACGTTCGGGTTGGATGATAAATCCAGATGCATACCTTGCAAGCCTTGTAAAATTCGCTCCGTATATACCAAACAGATTCCTCATACTTTTTCTTAATCTCATGGAACTCCTTTTCCATCTTTGTTTTAAGAATATGATGGAAGTACTTATTGAAAAATAATTTATTGAACTCGTCCCATTCCATGGATTCATTTTCATCTTGGGGCCTTGTATTCTTAATTAGTGTCCACCAATGATCTGTTTCACCTTCTAACCGGTAAACAACCAAAATTACTTTTTCATTCTCTAAAAAGTGAAGTATTGAAAATAACTTTTCAATGGTATGGATCCATTATTCAGCAATAAGTGGATCAGAAGACCCATTGAAAGAAGTTGGACGTTGCCTCGTGAAGGACTCAATAGAATATGGTTCCCTTCTCTACACATTTGGAAGAACGTAATGATTCATATCTTGTGTAAGTATAGAAATAATATTTTTCACTCCATCTCTAATAAAATTTTATTGTTCGGGAGGACAATCATTGCATTAACCAGTGCATTGATCATTAACATAGTTCCTTTGGGTTCTAGTCATCGTCTAGAACCCTAAAAGAATAGTGTAAGAGGAAAATATCATACTAGGAAAACAACGTAATAAAGGGGAGTACTTTCAATCTCTAACATCATAGGTTTAATTCTAAGATCGTTACTGTAATTCTAAGACTATAACCTATACTTATACTTAACCTTAGGGACATCCCATGAAATACGATAGAAATATCTCTAGGGATTTCACTAAAGTATTCACATCGTAGATTCTAAAGTTTGACTAAAACTTCGTTGTGATACCAACTTTTGAGACCCACAACTTAACATACATACACATTATATTAATTTTTCTGAATACTTAATACATGACAAAAACATACGCCCAAAGACCGTATTAGTTTAGTGTCTTTGGAAATGCATAACAAAATATTCTAATCACGGTGAAAGATCTTCAACATCTCCCATAATGATCATCCCATATTATTTACTTACCTAAAACCTTTATATATATTATGGGAAAAGAAAACATAACAAGGGTCAGCTCAAATGCTCATTAAGGGTAAGCATGGAGAACATAAAACAATCCATAAACATTTGAACTTAAAAACAAGAACATAAAACCACAAAATCATGAGAAATGACATAAATCCTATCAGTACATAAGGCATAGATCATAAATAAACATTAATAATGAGAAAATAGCATGGGAATAAAACATGTAATTGTGGAAACCGTTATGCATATGTTATGATTTCCATTATATCCAAGGCATTTCTTCCAAGACCATCATAGTGGACAATGTCCATTACTGAACTGAGTTTACTTGTCCTTCCAACCATGTATTACTGAACAGAATTTAATTGTCGTTCCAGCCATGTCTATCTCATGAGATATAAATATTTACCCAATGAATTTGTGGGAGATATAGGTACCACCCATCTCATAATGAAATCATTCTTTCGTGTGCCACAAAATAAACATACATTATTCAAAATAACCCAACGAATAAAATTGGTTTCATAAACATCATCCCATCATAACATAATCCATATAAAATAAATGGATATCATTTTATCATAAGAAAAATAAAACCATGTCAATAATAGAGACATTATACTTGAAACCTAAACATACTAAATAATATCATCTTAGATGAAAAATAGTTTTGATAAAACACGTGAAATGAATTCTTGAGGAATATATCCTTTCTTCATCAAAATCATTTTCTTTTCTCCAAATTACATAAAATTTTAAAAGGGATTTTGTTGAAAATAATCATGAAATTTTATAGATTAATCGTCATTGAAAAAGTCATTATGAAATTGTAAAAATCCATTCACGCCATATAAGTTAAAAAACAATCTTCTCGTACTTTTGCCGGAAAAGTAAAAAATTATGTTATATGGTAAGCAAAGAAAATATTCCTTCCATACAATGTGGTAGAAAGTAATAAATGGGTAAAAATGAATTTAAACATACATGGAATAATAGTAAACATTTTATGAAAACATTTTTAGAAAACATGGACATGGAAGATAAACATAACACCCGTAAATACTTATATATAAGAAATCTCAGATAAAAATGAAGATTCGAAAAATTATCCCGTACCTTATGTCCAGTTTCGTCCGTATGTGTCCAAGACTCCTGTATAGAGGGTTTAAACATATTATTAACTTTTAATAGAATCCTAACAGTATTTATGATATCATACATGATTCACTTATGACTTTATATTACTCATTCTTTTGTCAATTCCATGATAAAGCAGTGTTTTGGATAAAATTGTTTCATTTATCGTACATGTTTTGACTTGTAATTCTTCATATGATTTCCTAAATCATGATTAAATATATACAAAATGTAAACCATGATTTATATATAATATATATTCATCATATAAATATATATAATAGATCGATAAATGGAATGAAATACACCGTTAAAGGAGACGGTGGGCCGTACGTACGCATGAACACTGTTTTCGTTTCCTTATTAAATTGAATGGAAGTAAATGACATATATATATACATAAATCTAGTAGAATTATTATGTCATATGTTTCATGATTATTTATTATATATATACTTTATAATCATTCTTGAATGGTTAACATGGAGAATGAATCTCATCGCGTCGTGGAGACAGTAATCCGTACATACGCACAGGCGATGATATTGTTGTCATAATTATTGAATGTTATTTGAGTATATTATATAATATATCAGAGTTGTTATAATGTTATAATAGTCATATATAGTTATTCATTCCACTATTATACCCATCCATGTAAGGTGGTGGTGGAACACAGATTACACCATGGAGTGGAGACGGTATTCTGTACGTACGCACTCGCGGTTATTTCATTTTTCATAGGATGGATAAAAGGTGAAATAAGTTGTTTTGTATTTATATAAAAATATAATTATATGAGGGATACTAGTTTTATTACTTAATTATGAAACAATAAGATAAGAGTAAGTAGAAGAAGAAATGAATATTAGAGAATCGATAAAGGATATTACCTCTTCTTCGACGCGCCTCTTCTAAACCTCCTCTTAGGGCACTAAAGTCGGTCTTTGAAGAAGACCAGGACCTCTATTATGTTACTAGGGAATAGGAGAAAATAAATTTTCAGGGTTTTTCCGATCATGAAGGCTCCAAAGTGTGTGAGTAGGAGAGGGAGGAGGTTCCCTTTTATAACTGAAGAGGGGGCACCTTTAGAAAAATAAGAAATAATAATTTATAATAAATTCAAACCCCACTTCAAAACCTCCAACAATTACTCAAATATGAATATTATATGAGATAGGGTTGGAATATCCTCATAAAATATGAATTATACAAGTTTTTTAATTTATTTTAATCCTTCTCAACTTGATTAATCATTATTTAATCTATTTAATATTTTTTTGTGGTAATAATATTTTAAATTTTAAATTTTAATAAATAAAAACTTTTGTGTTTTTAATTTTCTATAATTGGAAAGTTTAGGACATTTTATACCATAAAAATTTTAATTTATAATTTTTATATATTTTTGTTATTTTTAATCAATTTTATAATATGTTATTTTTATAAAATAACTATAGTGTCAATTTTGACACTATTCATTTATTCGAATTTAAATAAAATCCCCAAAGATGATATATTTGAACAAAAATATTCCATATACTCCTAACATGTAATATTCATCTATAAAATTTGTGGAGAACATTAATTAGTTAATAAAATATTTATTTTAGTATTTTTAATAACATTTATTTGATATTTCAATCAATAAAATAACTTCTATGTCACTATTGTGTCATCATTAATGATAATTATTTAATCCCTAAAAATTCTAAATAAATTTTCATTATGTAGGTAATTTTATTATATTGCTAGGTACTATTTATATTCGATGTTTTATGATTTTTATCACTGAATTAAAATTATTACACTTATATGATATAAGAGATTGACATGTTGTCACTTTCTTTGGTTTTAATAATAATTACTTCATTTTCATGGTAAAAAGTCCATGAAATGAATCAATTTAGACCCTTAAGTGATATTTTTCGATATTTATTCATCCAAAAGAATTTTGGCTGGTGTTAGGGTAATTTTGTAGTATTATTTTTGCCCTTAATTACCCGATATACCAATAACTGTAGTAAATAAAATTTTCCTTAGTTACTATTCATAATGTCTAAAAATATAAAGTACCCTATTAACATAATTTGGACCTACTGATTCCAAATATGGGATCAATTTTTTCAAATTCAAAAGACATAAGTTTCAGTATTTAATTTAAAATTAATCATGCTATTGAGAATACGCGTTTTAAAAGCTAAAACATTGCAAAAGATTCAAATGTTTTTACTATGAATTCAATGTCAAATTAATGATAATGACTTGAATTTTTTTTAAATGGTAAAAATTTATTCCATTTATACTTTAAAACGATTCCATATTATAATTTAACCATTCAAATTATCTCAATGAAAAAAGTTGTTTTTAATTAAAATTTAGTGTATTTTTACTATTAATAAAAATATAAAGGTTATCAGAATAATGTCAATAATTTATCCAACATAAATTTTGATATCCTGATTCAAAAGAAAAAGTTTAAATTTTCAAATTTTACTTATAAACTTTTCAAAAATTAGATACAAAATATGTGTACCATCAAAAGATGGTAAAATTGCATTTTTTTCAAAACTGCCTCTTTTATCGAAAAATTGATTTTGTTTTCATATCACATTGTAGAAAATGTGTAAGCTGAATTATAATATTATAAAATTAAAAATTTGGTTTATACTATTCAAACAACTAGTTCATAATATTATAATAATATATCATTGTTTAGTGAAACTCGGTATTGTGTACAACACACGCTATCAAGGAAGGTCGCTCTTGCGTGCAATAGAAGCCAATAATTGTGTTGGGTATAATACAAGCTAATATGGCGTTGTGAATAGCGCAATCTAATATTGGTTAAGAATACAACAAAATACATCAAATAAATTGAAAAAACAAATCTCATAAAAACTTGGGGTGTTACAATGTTCATGCGTACATGTAAACAAATCACCCCCACAAAGCGATGTAAATCATTCTTATTCACCACGTCACTTGTAGGATAATATATATATATATGTATATATATATATATGTATATTTAAATTATTATCATTATGTTAATTATATTATGAAAATTATATAAAGGAAAAATAATAATTATCTTATTTCTATAATGATCAACAAAAAAATGGAAATGTTTCTCATGCGTATATACAGCCTACTGTCTCCAGGATAATAACATTGTTAATTTTTCATAATTTTTTGTTAATTTAAAAGTATAATTAATATATAAATTAAATTATTTTGTCTTTAATTTTATTCTAGATATTATCTAATTAATGAAGAAATGACTATTGTCATCAGAAAAAGTTCATTTTTTGACTCAACTATCAAATATCGACAAAACATCATCTATGAACTTAAATAGTTAAGAAATTTTTATAAAACTATAATAAGTGAGATAAAAGGAATAGTAAACATTAAAAATGTTCTCATTCCTGTGTAAATTAACCTAAGTTTATTATTGAGGAATGTAAAGAATCTATGAAACAATTAGGAATCATGGTAAGGGACTTTGTTTCAATCTCTTTTAATTGAGGTATATTTTTTTGTTATACACCACTTTATTTTATATAGTGTATATTTAATACATTTGAATATTAATTCATTCCTTGGTTTTAAAAAGGAATATTTTTAAATGAATCATTTTACATTCCTTTCAAAATTAAAAAAGGAATGGTTTTTAATATATTTGGTGACAATGAATTCTCTACCATTATAACTGTTATTTAATATTTGGGTTCCACTAAAACCCATAATGTTTTTAAAAGGAAAATAAATACAATGTTTCATTTTTTGGGTCTTTTGGTGTTGAAAATTATTTTAAATTTCTAATTTCTATTTCAATATCTTAAAATCATTTCTTCTGATTTCAAATTAAATTATATGTGTAAAATATTAATAATTGATCTCTTTTTTTTTGTTATGATTATATAATGGTACATCAGAATTTGATGGGTTGTTATGTGATAAACCAAAGATAGGTGGTAACAAGATAATCCAAATATGGTTGGATCTATGATAAACCAAGTAAAGGTGGATATATTATAACCTCAAATGTACTGGTTTTGGAAGTCGGATGTATGACTATTCTATTTAGTGATATGTGTGGAAGTCGACCATATAGTTATTACACTTAAGTATGATTTTGTCCCATGTTACATTTATTTGTTATATATTTCATTCTAGGGGTTTTAATGTAATATTTTTATTAAAAAGAGGATAATCAATGAGTTTATATTTGGGGAAGTGTATTTACTACTTGTCAAGGGTGAAAATTATTACTTTATCATAAATTAATCACAGTTTACATGGTTTGTCAAGAATAATAGTTTTCCTTCTTTTTATATCCCTTAATAAGATTTTTATGCTCATCCCATGTTTTGAATATTTATTCGTAGGATTTAAATAATAAGAGAGTTAAGGATGGGATTAAGGAAACGTTATGATGTCTAAACATGAAATGAAACCATATATATTTTTAAACATTTTTTTATCTTATGAAACAAATACATAGTGTGTAGAAATGCCTACATTAAAATATTTATGTTGTTATGTATGGGTTTTGACAAATTTATCTAAGGCTCTAAACTTGAAATGATCATCAATGTGAAATAACATCAAATTATTGAACTAAGTAACGATTAAGTATTGTTTATGGCGGGGACTTATAAACTAAATTATTATTAATAATTATATTTTAATATAAAATAATGTTTATTTTGAATAAAATGAATAGTAAAAAAAGAAAACAAATCAATTTTAACAATAATACCCATCAGTTATATAGAATTGGTAAATCTATTAAGACCCCTAGTTCTTCTTGTCCAAACTCTTGTAAGATGTTTCGATCATTAATCTAACATAATGATTTTTCTAATTTTCAATAAATACCTTAAAATAAAACTACACTAGATTATTTACCTGCAATGATTCATTAAAAATATGATACTACTAATCACCAAGTCACTGACATAGAAATCATACACATCAATGATGCTAATCGGAAATAGTCCATATATCAAAAGAGATGTAATAAAACATTTCTATAATATTAGCTGTTGATCCGTAATCCCTAATCAGGAATAGATGCATCGGAAAATTTATTAATTCGATGATATTTTCATAATGTTCACTTAGTGAACATTTAAATTCAACATTGAAATCCCTAAAACTGATTATGTTTTGAATTTAATTCCAGTCACGTACCAAACCTACCATAATCGTTAAAAAAATATAGAATAACACCAATATTTATATATTTTTATTGAATTAGGAATTACCCTACCCATCCAATATCTTTGAACAATTAACCAAATTATTATTAATCCAATTAGTATCATCCAATATAATTCAACTTCATAACCATAAAATATTTACAGTACCACTAACATACATTATCCTAAAATAAATTCCTCAACATAGAACATGTATTTACATATGAATAAGTTATTGTCTTAAATTTTGTTGGTACAATCCCAACCATAGTGTTTAAATTATCTCTAATACCTAAAAACAAATTAATGAGATTATTATACATTCCTAGATACTTGCGATAATTCATTTTGATTGTGATAACATGATACACTTACTTCATGATCTCTTATAAAATTAAAGGCTTTTATAATATTTCTACCACTATTATTGAATGATAATTATACCCAATTATAATTCTTGAGTTATCAAATGTATTTAAAAATAATGATATATTTTTTATCTTCTTAGATTCATATCTTGTTGAGGTTCTATTATTAAGAACTAAAATGTTTGATTAAAATTTCACTATATGATGGAATATTTATATAGAACATAGTGGTTTTTATATCCTCTATTACTTATTTAAAATAATTAAGTGTTAAATAATCCAATAACACCATTAGAAAATACATCTTGATTTTTTAGAGTAGTTATTAGTGACAATGATCACTATGTAAAATCAAATCAAATCATCAAAATCATTCTTCTATTATTGAATCTCATGAACATTTTTCCATAAAATAATATAAATAAGAGGATGGATCATTGATAATTTGTATCATTCATCATCACTTATAGATCATTTTAAAGTAGTTAAAATAAATCATATTTCATTATAAAACATACTATCACTAAACCATGTCGCATAGAATAAAGATAGTGAAAAGTCAATAAAGAGGACCTTCTCTCAAATATTTCTCACTCAAGGGAATCATTTAATCACATGTTTTACATTTCAATATAACCATTCACGGTCACATATAACATTACAACAAATCAATTTAATTTTATAGAAATTGAATTTTCTATCTTTAGTACATTTTCATTATTTTATTATCATGATTTCATTATGATAAATAATACAATATAGTTGCCGGAGGTTACAAATAACATAGTGAACAAGGTATAATTCAAGAATAACATTTACATTCTCAACCAAGGTCATTATTTTACTAATTAAATATACCCATGGTATATATAATTATCATAGTATATCTAGATCAAAGAGTCCTCATCATGTTTTACGAAGTACCTTAACAACAACAAAAATAGACACTTATATTAATTTACAACCCACTAAACATAAATCAATAGGTTTATAATTGCACTATAATTTTTTATATGATATATATATATAATAGACTAGAGGTTTACCAATTCAACATTAACCAACCCTCAAAAATAGTAATATATATATACCATAAACACTCCAGGTAAATTGACTACCTAAGTGAACTAACAGAAAACACTTATCCTAAAACATACTATACAACTCACACTAATTCAAGAATCATTACATAGTACTTGAACTAAATCATATGATAAATTTCATAAGGGGAATATTTTTTTATTTATATATTATAACTCTTTTAACATGTGAAATTTTACATGTACACAATAATTCAATTTTATTATTTTCTAATCCAAATGATTTATAAATACCATTTAATTTCATTTTAAATTTCCAAAATAAATAAATTTAAAATAAATTTAATTTATTGGAAAATATTAAAGAGGTTGACAACAAAAGTTATTTACATTATATTTTTTGAAACAAAATGTTTCTAATAGATTCTCTAGAATTAGCATTTAAAAACATCACAAGTAGTTTTAATATAATATGTAGGAAAACATTCTAGTATCAACACATCATTGGAAGAGAAATAAATAATCAATATCTATTAATATCTATATGGAGAACAAATATAACAACATTAAATAATAGATCAAATGATTTTATCATAAATAGAGTAATATATATATTTATTATTTAAAATATTTATTACACTACCTTTAAAACTGTTTTTCATAAATCACTAATAATGTTTTTATTTAATTAAAATTAATTAATGAAATTCACATATATCAGATAGAATATATAAAACAAAATATTCTATATTTCCCATTAGAAAAATATTTCATGCTCAAACACGAAAATTTGTATCTCTAATAATACGTACGATACATATTGCGTTCTATTTTATTTGTTTAGAGATACCTAAAAAATCCTTACTTATACCTTCATTTTGAAGCTTTTAAGTCCCTAATAATGTGACATTCAATGATAAATATATTTATTTATTCTTTTAGGGGTTACTTATCAACTATTGATAATATTAAACACTATATATATATATTATCCATAAATACATAAACATCACACTAATACAACTTATAATGACCTTGATTTAGATCCCCAAATTATTCCAATACCAGACCTCCATTACTAAAAGTGAATTTTATGATTCCAATGATTTGGACACTGATAGTATGTTTTTTGTTATCATTGGGAATAAGTTAACATCATTTATCAAAAATTCATGTCAATATTGAATTCTAATAAAAATGAAGAATGAATCATTTTGAATTTTATATGATTAATAGCAAAATGATGTTGTATATTTTAAAGAGTTATTAAAATAATGATATACCACAAATAGACTCCTTTTAATCTTATATCCCTTGTTCAAATTGTGGTCCAAAAATCTTTGGTGATATCCTTTAAAATATAATATTTTACATTTCAATGTAATTATAATACTCAAGTACCATCTATACCTTATATAAAAAATGAATTTGGATAAGCACTAACATGAATATGTTGTATCATAATAGTATAATATGGTTATAAGAGGGGGTGAATTGTAGTTAAATACATTATATAATTTAAATCCCAAAGATAAATATGATATTTATGATATTCAGAGTTTCCCAAATGAATTATAGTAACTATATCAGACTCAGTGTCAGTCTAGTAAATCAATTTACATAAAATTTATTTAAAAAATCTTTTTAAAAGCATAGTAGAAAAATATAACATGTTGAAACAAGTAAAATAATACATTAAAAGGTTATATATTAAAACAAATAGTAACAATATAAAATAAATGAGTACACATTAACCATTTTCCTAAAGGAAGTCAATAAATTTAACATAAGGTATCTATAGTTTCAACCAAACTATTAGGTCTGTATTTCTTATTTAGGAATCCCACGATCACTGTGATCAAAATCAGTTATGTCTTCCTCTCCACGAAATCCATTGATTGGATTGATCTGACAAAATTTTATTCCTTTCCCAAGAATCCTCTTATATTAACCTCAATCAGACAAATAATACAAATAGAAAAATATTCTTAGGATTTTCTGATCCTCAGAAGGAATCCTTATAATGAAAACCCTCTTAAATAATACAAAGTGAAATTAATGAGAATTTATGGACAACAATATTTATATTTATTGATTCTAGAAACATTATCAACTCCAATATAATCAAATTAACCACTTTTTATAGTCACAAATTCAATGGTCATATTTCTAGGATTCAAAAGGATGCTTGTAATGGAACTAGGTGATCATTAGCATGACAGCTCAGAAAATACATCTTCATTCAATTATGTTTCAGTAGTGCCATTAAAATGTTGTAAAAATGTATTTCGACTAGTATAAATAATTATTACTCTAATTATAGACATAATTATTCTCACGGAATAAAAATATTAACAGTCCTAAGGTATTAAACTATACTCATTCACACCAATAGACTAAATTCTATACTACCGATAGAAAAAATTCAGTCCTAATGATAGTCTAAATTGTGTTATACTGACTGACTAAAGTAAATAAGATCAATTCAATAAATTCAGTTATACTAATGTATTAGACATTAGCCAATAAAATGTAATTTAATAAGATTAATATGATGGAATTGAATTTGGTCAATTTTATGGCCATTAAAATACTCAATATGAAGTACTAGATGTTGTTCAATCAGATAGATTGGACTTTAGTTAGTCTGGTGAACAAAACTAGTGTGGAAATATTGTTTTATTAGTTCAAAAGAATTTATATTATCAGTATAATATATTTTTATCTACCAAAAATATAACAAAATAGGAATTATAAAGTAATAATAACATCATTATAAATAGTGTATTATGATTTTCAAAAATACAAGTATAAAGTATAACGTAAAAAATTCCAACTCAACAATCTACCCCATCATGAAAAGAAAAAAACACATAAAGATAAATAGGATAACTTTGAAATACTTATAAACCCTTTAATAATTTATAAAAACCTTTCCCCTTATCTATATTATCTCCCACTTTATTTGAACCTCCTTTTTTAGCTAAAATACATTTACTAGAAGAATAAAATAGTATTAAATCCCTTTCTAATATCTTCTTCAAAAACGATAAATGACCCAACTTTTATCAATGAAAATTTAACTTGATCTAATTAAATGTATTATTATAAAAAATCATTATGTAAAATATGTTCAATTCCTTGGTTTTATGTTTTTGGATTTTAAAATAGCATTAATAATTGTGACTGTTTCTAATACAGTCATTGAATAGTGATCACATTCTTGGTGTAAATATAGGGATTTAACAAATACAATTTACTTAGATAAAGGAATAGATGGCCTCATCTAGTAGACTTTCCCCATATGAAGCCCATTGTTTGGAGCATGGAAAGGAGGTGACGTCATTGAGTTTCTCTCTTGACTAAGACCAACCTGAGCTTCAATACGTGAAGATCGAATGGAACCACCTACAAGAGAAGTGAATGATGATTGAGATTACCACCTGGGTGATGTTATCCGAGCCACCCCAAGAGTTTTTCACCATCGTACACCTTACCCTTCAGTCTTATGCAGGTGTCACAAGGGGTTATGTAACAAGATCATTACACTATGATTATGTGAATTATTTCTTGTATATAATATAGAATATACATTCATTTTTTATTGTTACTTTGTAAATAGTTTTTATTGAAAAATAGTATTTTTAATTAATATTAAATTAAGAAATCTGTTTTGATGAATTAATGGGTTTTCGAATTAAATAATATTTTAATAAAATATTATTACTATGTTACTTTTTATAAATGATCCTATCATTTCTATAAATGCAATTGAAATTTTTATTATGGTTTGAAAGCTGTTTTTATCAAAACCCATGAATATTTTATAAATTTGATTTTATGTTATAAAAGTAAAAATTCACATCTTTAAAAAATTATTTAGATAAAATGAATATTATTTTTGGTATCAGGATGTCAAAATTATCCCACAGTGAATTTTCATAATTTTCTGACACAGTCAAATTTGTTGGTAAAAATTAAATACCATTTAATTATATATGGTGTTTTATGACATCATAATGACCAAATACTGATGTAATAAAATACTCTAAATGGTATTTTCGGCCAATATATGTTTTAACATTAAAATAATGTGATTTTAGGTTTTTTGATTTATTTTACAAATCCTTAGTGGACCCTCAAAGAGATATAAAGCTCTTTAACTTTTTAAATTTAATTCCATAAGAGTGTGACTCACCTTCATATAATCATGAATAATATTATAATAAGTTAGGACATTGGACTTATAAAATAATGTTATCAACTTCCATTTGGCAAAGACCATGGTCAAAAACCATGGTATAGTTCGTGGTTTTGATTAGTTTAATGTGTGGTCTCCAAAATGTATTCAATAAAGAACTCTCTCTATTTTCCAATATAAACCCACCAAAGATCCCACTTATTCTTCACTAAAAGCCTTTGGAACTTGAACAAACTATTCCATAATCTTTCTATACTAATGAAAATTCACCTTAAACACCCAAAAAGCCTCTCTCAATCCTCCCCCAATCCTTTTGGATCACTCTTCCAAGATAGGGATTCCTTCCTTTCTCATTTTTATCAAAGTTTCTTTAGGTTGTAATTCCATTTAACATTATATTAAAATATTTGGGTATAATTTATCTCCTCCCCCATACTTACCTATTTATTATTTAATGATGATATACCACTTTCTCTCTCATTAATGCCTTTTGTGTACACTGGTTACGATTCTGAAATTTAGTAAGGGATTTCTTCCTTTCTCATTTTCGTCCAAGTTTATTAATGTTGTTATACCCTTTTAGTTTCAATTAAAAATAATTGGGTATGATTTCCCACCACCCCATACTTACCTCCTTACTTTTTAATGATGATAGACCACTTTCTCTCTCATTAATGCCTCTCATGTACACCCGTTACCATGTCAAAATTCCGTAAGGGATTTCTCTCTCTTAGTTTACATTCATGCATTTATTTTGTATTATGAATCTAAATTCCATTACATATGTTGTGAAATTTATCTACATGACCCTCTAACAGTCCATTTTCTGTACATATGATGAGATTAACCTTTATCTCTCATCATCCATTTTCCTGAATTTTTATGTCACACTATTATGCTGCCCAAATTGCATCGTGATTTTACTAGCCAAAGTCATTGTGTAGTGAATATTGTGCCCATTTCTCTATCAATATTATTAACCTATATACACATTTACTTATTTATTATAGAGTTTCATGTATTAATTAATCATTATTTTATCTTGTAATAAATTACTATGTTTAATGAATCCATGTTATATGATCCATATGGCACGCTTATGCATGAAATGAAATGTTTTAGAAGGGTGCTCCCTAATAACGCTTTAATGAATTGGGTAAAGATTATTATCATGATATGAAAATTAAAATGAGGGTTTACTAATAATAATTGAAGTGAAATTAGGGTTTACTCATAATTGATTTTCAATGATCCTTGGATCGTTCTAATATCATTTTAAATGTTGATGTCACATTTCCATGTTATGATCATTACTTTATATACATGTTTCTCTTATTATCCATTGATATTCCAATTTCCTAACATGTATTGTATAATTCATTTTATGCCATTTTAATCATTTATTGGGCTTTATAACTAACAATTTTTTTATTCATATCTATAGGTTATCCCAGGAAGATTCTATGTACGAAGGAATTTAGTGGTCATGTAACTGGTGTTTACAATAAAGATGTTGTGTTTTATGTTCTAAGTTGTTACATAGTTTTACAAATCCCAAAGGACACTATACCTCTCAATATTCTATGTTGTGTAAAATGAATTTTTAATGTAATAAATTATGTTTAAGTGTGTAATAAATAGAAGGGTTGTTATAGATGGTATCATAGGATAGGTTTAGTAATTTTTGGGATTAGGATAGGAAAACCCTAGTGAAAGCCTTAGGAATAAGACTAGGAATAATAAAAAATACCTAAATTTTGGGGAGTATTGATTAATTTTATTATCTAGAAAAAAATTCCTTGTCTTGATACTAGTAGGTAGAGGCATCTCTGGTACATATTTTTCCTAGTGGTAAAAACTGAAACACTTCTTTGAGCTAGACTCGAATGAGAAATGGGGCACAACAATGGGCTTAATTGCACTCTTGGTTACAGCACTACCTGGGTATATGAATTTTTAAATTCATAATAATTTCATGAACCATTATTAATAGAATAAAAAATTCCCTTGATAATATATGTTGGGATGTAGATCATGGAAAACATAGATAAATTAAGTAAATAACTGTAATTTAAAAGTTATCCATTTTTTGTCATTGTATTACCCATTTTGTGTCCAAAGGTTTATAATTAATCATATTTAAGTACATATTATACAGAGTAGAATAGGAATAAAAAATGTGAATGGAAGGGTTATCATCTATAGTTCTACGCATTCTATTATATCCCTAAATTTTTGTAGAACAATCCAAACACCACTACAAATAATGGAAGAAAAGATGTCAGTGAGTACAACAAATTGGGAAATCATTGAATCCCATTATTATAACTCCTCCCCTATCATAATTTGTGGATTGTACTTACAAAAAAACCTCATCATACTCCCCCTAGTGGAATCTAAGGCAATTAATGGCATGGATTGGCTTTCCTTAAATTAATCCAACATAAATTTCTGTGAGAGGGAAATCACTCTCCATATGGAAAATTGACTCCCGGTTCTCTATAAGTTCAAGGATGAAGGTGAATATTCTTTAGAACCATCATTTAAAGAATAGATATTACTTCCCGATGAGCATGCATGTCTGGCTCAAATGATTGAGTCTAAGGAAGCAATCATCCTTAAAGACATTCCCATTGTGAGGGAATTTGCAGAAGTGTTTTCCAAGGAATTTTCTAGTCTTCCGTCTAGAAGATATGTTGAATTATCAATCGATTATATACTCATGGAATTTCCAGTATCCTAGACTCCAAATAGAGTGGATGTTGAGGAGATTTAATAGATAAAGAAACCACTATCGGAGAATCTGGATAAAGGGTTTATATGTCCAATTGCATCACCATAAGGTTCCCCAGTCTTTTTCGTCATGAAGAAGGATGGGTCAATGCACCTTTGCATTGATTATCTTAAGCTCAAAAAATTCACATTAAAGAACAACTATCCTCTTCCATGAATTGATGACTTGTTTGATTAGCTACCTGGAGAGAAATAATTTTCCAAGGTGGATTTTTGGTTAGGATATTACCATGTAATGGTGAATGATGAGGATATACCCAAGACGTCTTTTCGTACAAGATATGGGCACTATGAATTCATATTAATATCTTTCAAACTCATTAATTCTCCATAAATTTTCATGGACTTGATGAATAGTGTCCATAGATATTACCTCGATAAATTTTGTGCTAGTCTTTATATATGATATTATAATATACTCCGAAACTAAGGATGACTATGAGGAGTATCTATAACTATACTATAGACCTTGTTAATGTACACACTCTATAAGAATTATAGAAAGTGTGAGTTCTGGTTGAGGAAGGTGTCATTATTGGGTAATATCATCACAAGCAATGGGATATTTTTGGATCCATCCAAGATTGTTGCAATTGAGGGATGGTTGAGGCCAACATCAGTAACATATATCCATTGCAAACTGGGGTTATCTAGATATTATCACTGATTTTTGAGAGATTTATCCCAATTATCAAGCCCTATAACCAAGATAACTCAGAAGGGAGTTAAGATTTCTTGTAGTGCTAAATGATAAGAGAGCTTTAAGAAGTTGAAAATGAGGCTTATCACTGTGTACATGCTCATATTTACCACAAGTTCAGATCAATTTATGGTATTTAGTGATGCTTCAAAGAACTCCATGGGCTGTGTGTTGATAAAAAATTAAAAAGTAATTTCTTATTCTTCAAGGAAATTTAATATTCATGACAGAAACTATCCAACAAATGATCTGGAGTTGGCTGTAGTGATATTCGCTTTAAAATTTTACCGACATTACCTATTTGGGGAGAAGTGTGAAATATATACAAACCACAAAATTTTCATGTATGTATTCACATAGAAAAAGTGTGACATGCACTAACGAATATGGACAGAGCTGATCATTGACAAAGACCGCTCAATCTATTTCCACCATGGGAAAGAAAACAAGGTGGCAAATGCTCTATATAAAAAAGACCTAGAAATTCTATCATTGATAAGAATTGAAAAGGATCCAATCGTTTTAGATTTTATGAAGATGGAAATTGGAATTATAATGAATGGAACATCATCAATCCTTTCCCAAATGATTTTTCAACCATCTCTTTTGTAAAGGTTAACGGAGACTCAAAAGGATGATGTTGGAATTCAGAAGAAAGTGGAAAATATCAAAAAAGGGAAATACTCAAATATCAATGTTAATGAAGAAGGAATAGTTTCATTTGGGATAAAACTCTGTTTTCCCTAAATTTGAGAGTTAAAGAATGACCTTTTAAAGGATGAAGATAGTTCAAATTTCTCAATTAACTCAGGAAACACAATGATTTAACGAGATCTTCTAGAGAATTATTAGTTGTATAACATAAAAAAGGATATCAGCTAGTGTGCATCAATGTTCCTAGTATATCAGCAAGTGATGGCTGAGAGGCAGAATTCTAAGGGGATGATGTAACCATTACCCATACCTGAACATCACTATGGACATTATCACCAGATATCTAAAGACATCCAAACGAAACAATGCTATCTTGGTTGTTATGTATTATCTTAAAAATACTTCACAGTTCATTCCAATTTGGAAGGACATTTCACTAAATCAATAGACACAAATACACATAAAATTTGTGGTAAGGTTGTGTGGAGTACCACTATAAATTGTATCTGATCAAGATCCATTATTCACCTCAATATTTTAGAAGAGTCTTCAATATGATCTGGATACTGAGATGAACTTCAGTACAAATTATCATCCTCAAACTGATGGAATATATGAGAGGACTATCTAAACACTTGAGGACATGTTGAGAGCATTTTCAATGGAATTCAAAGGAGTATGGGATCAATATCTTCTTACAGTTGATTTCTCTGACAACAACACTTTCCACTCAAGAATCCAAATGGATCCTTATGATGCCATGTATGGTAAGTGGCGAAGACCACTAGCATGTTTGGATGAATTTGGGGAGTAAAAAGTCCTAGGAACATAAGTGGTTCAAGAAATGTTGAAGAATGATATGGCCATAAAATAGCACATTAAAGTTCCTCAGAGTCGACAAAAGAGAAATGTTGATAATCATTGATGAGACCTAGAGTTTGATTTCAGTTACATGGTATTCCTCTACATATCACCACGTAAGAGTGTTGTGAGATTTTGGAATAAGGGAAAGCTTAGTCCAAAGTACCTCGACCCTTTTGAGATACTCGATTTCATTAGGGCAGTGGACTATTGACAAGAACTCCCACCAAACCTATCTCAATTACATAATGTATTTCATGTATCACTCTTAAAGAAGTACATACCGGATCCATCACATGTACTCAATATAAATGTGGTACTATTGGATAATGACCTCTCATATAGATAGAATCTTGTGAAGATCTTAGATCATAGAGAAAAATCTCTACGAAATAAGATGACGCCCCTCATGAAAGTGTGGTGGAGAAACCACATGTTAGAAGAAGAAATGTTTGAATCGGATTAAGTGATGAATTAGAGTTACCCACAACTATTTTAGAGTGGGAAAAGAAAATTTTGAGGCAGAAATTTATTAAGGGGGGAATATTGTAATGACCCAAACATTTATCAATGAAAATTCCTCTTGATCTAATTAAATGTTTTATTATGAAACATGGTTATGTAAAACATATTAACATCCTTATTTTTATGTTTTTTGATATAAATATACTAATAGAAATAGTGAACATTTCTAATATAGCTGTAGAACATTGATCACATCATTAGTATAAATATTAGACTTTAAAAAATCTAATTTACTCAGTCAAAGGAAGTGATGGCCTCATCCTGTAGTGTTTCCCCGTAGGAAGCCCATTTTTAGGAGCATGGAATGCTGGTGGTTTCATTGGGCTTTGCTCCTCAACAAGTCCAAGTCGAGCTTCAACATGTTTAGCTTGAACGGAACTACGTACATGATAAATGGAAGTTGATAGAGATTACCACTGATGTTATTAATAATTTCATGACTTATTATATACTCCCTTTTCTTATTTTATATGAAATGTTCATAATTTGTGTGAAATATTAATGTTTCAATATTAAGTATAATTTTTGAGCATTTTTAGAAGTAGTCCAATTGAGTAAGTTTAATGTTTTAATAATACATATCACTATACTGATCTAGATTGTGTGGTTCTTATTTTTTTGGATTCTCCTTTCAATATAAAACATTTAATTATAAGGTACCATGGGCCAATTCTGCTATTTGATGTCTCATATGTTCCTCACAAACAAGACCAAAGAATCTGTGAACAAACTGGACCATCCTTGAAGATGGATTTACTGGGCTCAATCCAGAAGTCCAAAAACATTAACTCGCCACAATAATTCTGGTGAGACTACATGTCATCTTGGATAAAAATTTCAAGGCCCAAATCTAAGTACAGGGGGCCCAAATGAAGTTTTTAAGTCCAGCCCACCATTCTGGACGAGAATTAAAATAAGTATAGTATGCATGACATATCTCATGATTTAAGAATCACATAGAGATGAGATATTTCAGTGTAAAAGAGGCGATATAGGCTGCTGACTTTTTTTAAGACCCCATTCGGATTTGAAGGAATCTTCATATTCAAAAACTCGTTCACATTATGGACTTCAAAAAGACTAGATTGAAATGGACAGTTTTACTTTGTTTAATCAACTCGCCATAACTTTGGATACTTAATTCCAAATGACTCCAACTTTTGAGAGTAGTCAGAAAACTTTATTGTCTACAACTCTGAAGAAGGAGATTGCTCGTGATTCTACTTTCTTGATGTCCATATCTGCGATCCAAGTGGAGGGGTATTTCTGGAATGTAAACAGTCCACCACCTTGGGCTATAAATACATCTCCTCCTCTACTTTCAAAAGGGATGGCATTTCAGAAGAGAGGAGAACATATTGGCACGACCAAAGCCTTGCCAAAGGCTTAGTAGGACCTTCCATACTCATGTTTTCACTTGAAAGACCTTTCCTCCTCTCTTTGTTTTCACTTACTTTTGTGTTCTTTGTTTTTGTAATTTTGAAAGTCCTTTCTTTTTTAATTCTGTTTTAATGCATGTTTCTTCTTCAATATATCTTATTCTCCTCCACCTTCTGTATTTTAATATTAATGTTCTTAAAACAGTTTAAATTCAGGTAAATTACCTTCCCTTATTTTTCTTCCTCATTCAATCAAAAATCCTTTTTAAGTATCATCATTTTTCGTGTGTGTGTTTGACGTACCACTCTTTTTTAATCCCTTTCTTTTTCTTATATTCTTAATTTATCAACATAATTATAATAACCAGAATTTTAAACACCCAATTGGATGAGTAAATATCTCATTGGGGTGAGTCAAAATTTAGGGATGATAAGTGATTGAGAGTATTTTCTCGATGAGTATTCGTTAATTTAACATTGTGTATGTTGGGCTTAATATGTCATGGATTAATGATATATTTTGTTTAGCATGTGGTTTCCATGGATTATTGGAACCATAAATACACTACCATAAACAAGTAATGATTGATTTTAGAATCCAAGTTATGTTAAGGCTTGGAATAAAGCTTTAACACTTAGGAATTCTAATCGACGTCAACTTAGGAAGTGGGTGTTAATTAAAATGCAATATAATGCAAAGCTCAAGGATATCAGAAGCTTAACACCCTAATAATGAACTCACCCCAATATTTATCAATTTGTTAAATCAATTATAGTCAATAAATCATTTCAATTAAGCTCTACAAAAAACCCCCTAATCAAAATACAATCAACTAAAAACAATCGACTATTACGAAGTACCATCGTCGAGGATTCGACCTGAGTGCTGATATACACATTATCAGAGCACCAGAACCTTGACCGGTCGATAGGCGACAATCGCATGCACATTTAAACCACCCATGTGATGTTATCCGATCCACCCTAAGAGTCTTCCACCATCAAACACCTTACCCTTCAGTCTTATGTGGGGTGTTATAATGGGTTATTAACAAGACCATAGAACTAAGATTGTGTGTATTATTTTTTACATAATAAATAATATACATTCATATTATCATTGTTACATTGTATATAGTTTTTAAAGGATAAATAATATTTTTAGTTAAAATTCAATTAAGAAATAAATTTTGATGAACTAATGGATTCTTTAATTAAAATATATTTTAATAAAATATTATTACTAATATACTTTTTATAAAGTATTATATAATTTTTATAAATAAAATTGGATTTCTTATTATTTTTTAAATGTCCTTTTTATCAAAACCCATGAATTTTTTATAAATGTCAGTTTTTATTTTAAAAGTAACCATTCACAAATTTAGAATATTATTTAGATAAGATGAATATTTTTTTAGAATCGGGATGTTCAAATTATCAAATGGTGAATTTTTTATAATTTTTTCAGATAGTCGAATTTTGAGATAAAAATTAAATACCATTTAATTATATAATGTGTTTTATGACATAATAATGACAAAATAGTGATATAATTAAATACTATAAATGGTATTTTCTTCTAGAATATGTTTTTCCATTAAAATAATGTGATTATTTGTTTTTTTTCATTTATTTTAAAAATCCTTTGTGGACCCTCCAAACTTATAAAATATTTTAACTTTTTAAATTGATTTCCATGAGAGTGTGACTCATATTCACATAATCAGGGATAATATTTTAATATTTCTTCCATTGACCTTATAAAATAATTATTTCCACTCCACTTTAGAAAAACCCATCGGAAATCCCATTGTTTGGTTAGCTATTTTGATTATTTTAATGTGTGGTGTCCTAAACATAAACAATAAATAATTCCCTCACTTTTCATATATAAACCCACCCAATCTCCCAATTCTACATCACTAAAAGCCTTTGGATCTCAACCGAACTCTTCCTTCCTCTCTCTAGATTCCTCACAAGGTACCAAAAGCTCCAAACAAGCCTCTTTCAAGCCTCTCTTAAGCCATTGGGTTCACTCTTCCAATTAAAGGATTCCTTCCTTTCTCATTTTTATCCGAGTTTCTTTATGTTGTAATACCCTTATAAATTCTATTATATATATTGGGGTATGATTTCACACCTCCCCCATATATCTATATTTATTGTTTAATGATGATGAACCACATTATCTCTCATTAATTCCTTTTCTGTACACCCATCGCCATGCTGAAATTCGGTAAGATATTTCTTCCTTTATCATTTTCATCGAAGTTTATTACTAATTTTTACCCTTTTAATTTCAATTAAAAATATTGTTGTATGAATTTTCACCACCCCCATATTTCCCTATTTATATTTAAAGATGATATACCTCTTTCCCTTTCATTAATTCCTCATATGTACACCCAATACCATGCTGAAATTCTGTAAGAGATTTCCCTCTCCTCAATTACATTCAATAAAATGCTTTTGTATTGTAAATCTAAATTTCATTACATTTACTAGGATGTGTATCAATGTGAACCCCTTACATTACATGTCATGAAAATATCATTATATTAACTGTTCTCACTCATAAAACATCTTTATGAATATTTATGTCACGCTGTTGGGATGCCGAAATTGCACCATGATTTTCCAATCCAAATTCATTGTGTAGTGAATACCATGCCCATTTCTCTATTAAGGGTATTCACCTTTATAAACATTTTCTTATTGCTTATTATGTCTCATGTATGATTTCAGTATTCCTTTTTCATGGAATAAATGAAAATGTTTTATGAATCCATGTTATATGATCCATATGTCACACTTATGCATGAAATGAAATGATCAGGAAGGTTGAACCCTGATTGCACTCCAATGATTTGGGTAAAGATTAGAATCATGATAGATCAAATTAATTGAGGGTTTACTCATGATAAATAAAGTGAAGTGAGATTTTACTCGTTATCCCTATGCAATGAGCCTTGGATTAGGCTAATATCTTGTTAAATGTTGATGCCACATTTCTATGTTGTGATCATGCCTTTATGTTCTGGTTTCTCTTATGATACATTGATATGCATATTTCCTAACATGTATTGTATAAATCATGTTATTCCTTTATACTCCCTTACTAATATTTATATCTCACCCTTTTCTTATGAATGTCCTCATGTTATCCCATTCAATTCTATGTACGAAGGAATGTAGTAGTCATGTAATGAAATTTTTCAATAAAGATGGTGTGTTTTATGTTCTAAGTTGTTATGTAATGTTCATAATCCCCAAATACACTAGAAATATCAATAGTTTATGTTATATCAAGTTAAGGTTTTATGTAATAAATCATGTTTATGTGGGTAATAAAAATCATGGTTGTTATACACACATATAAGCCAATAAGTATTTTTCCCTCAAAAAATAATTTCTCCACCTTTTTTATTTTCAAAAATATTTTGAGAGATAAAAATTATATGAAATGTTAGAATAAAAATTCTATTAAATTATTTTGTCTAAATAAACCATAATCCAAAAAAATAGAATCCAAACTCAATCAAAAAAAAATTGTAAACACATTCAAATATAACAGGTGGAGAGAAATTTATTCAAAAGTTCATTTAAACAAAAATAATTATTAAACAAATTTGAAACAAAAACATCATTATTTCTTCTAGAATTTTTAATTATCAATTTCTCTTTTTTAACACTTCCTAGTTCTTCTCAAATTCATGTTCTATTAATTAAAACCTTGCATATATATATCTTCATGGAATTGAAACCATTAGAACTGCTGATTCGGTTTATCAAATTCTTTAATAAGAAACTTGTTGTAGGTATTCTCAGTTTCCTTAAACTTATTGACTTCATCATTAAGAATAATGGTTATATGCTTCAGTTCCAATATTTCTTGATCATGAGATTCTAAAAACTACTATAACTATTCAAAAAGTTCAAAATTATCATCAAATTTTCAAGATAACTTTTTGAAAAGTATTTGAAATTTAAAAATAAATATTATGAAAAAAAATATGGTCATCATTAATGTTCAAATCACTTTTATTATATTTTAGACATATAATGCTTTTATTAACTCTTAATATCTCAATATAATATTCAAAATTAAAATCCTTGAAATCACCTCATTCCGGATGACTGTTTCAGACAAATTATTTCAATAAACCTATTTTTCTAAAAAAATCATCTTCTATAAATGAGTTTTAATTGGGAATAAATAATCAATTGCAAGGGAATGTAATGCACCAACTTCTTCAAAGATTCACTGAAATAAGTGAGACATCTATCCATTATCTAATCAGAATATGTATATTATGTGTTTTTTGAAATAGATTAAATATCAGAAATATGTATTCATGATGAACTATTGGATACCTTTTTAGTATCCTTCTATTTTTAATTCACTTTTCCTTCATTAGAATCTTCCAAGACATCAACATTTCAATAAATTTAATCCTTTTCCAATGTTTTTGTCTGTAATTTTTTATTTTAAATAAAATTTCCATAACATTACTCTTTTTTAAACAATTAAATAAGAATATTTCTCTAACTAGGTACAAAAATTAGATTAGTATGATGATATTTCTTTTATTCTTCATCTGATTCATCTAATGATGATTCTTTACACTATTCCTCCAAAAAAAATTTAATTTTCAGACCAAATTTTCTGTAGTTATAAATTTATCTCTCCTAGTCTTCTATAAATTTTTTTTAACTTAAAATTTGTTGGATCATGTTTTTCAATATCTATATATTTCTTTTTTTCTTTTTTCAATCACAATAATAACATTAGGAGTTCCAAGAATTTTAAGTTATAGTATATTTGAGTGAACAAATTGATGAAAGACATGAGAAATTGGTTGTGCTATGAATAATGGTGATACTGAAATTAATCCTTCCTTATATGTAATGTTGATATCTCTATATTCTCCTTTGACAACTTTCATGAATGTTTTAACTATTTTAGCTTCTTCAAATCTATTTTGTTTTCACTTCTACACTTCAGAGATCAAAACATATTCAATATTCAATTATATTTATATGGCCTCAATTAAATCTAAAATAAACTATAGATCCCTAGTTTTCTTCTCGGCCTTTTGTTTTATCAATTCATTATAAGCATCATATGTCATAGATTTTTCATCATTTTTAATTCATAGGGGTGATGAAACATTTTTCAATTTTCATAAAATTTCATCTACAACTAGCTAACAAAAACATCAAAAACTATATAGTTCTATTTAATGTCAAACATTTTCAACATTTACACAAAAACTAATTTTTTCTTAGATATTTCTTCTTCACTAATCAGTAACACTTTTTCACCCATCACCACTTCTTGATTATTTATCTTCACTAAAAACATGAAATTTATCATAATCATGTTGACAAAACATTGGAAGTGCATTATTCTCAACTTCTTTGAAAATTTCTTAATTGAATCAAATTATAATAAAACCTATTTTACTATGCTAATTTTCATAATGTTTATTAAACATTATAACACAAATATGTCAATGAAATTTAGTTTGTATGTTTCTCTTTTTCATAGTACATTATATCCCTATATCCATAAATAAAAAACTATTACATCCAGTGTAAAATGACATGCATTCCAAACATTCATTTAAGTTGTATAAAATAATGATTAATAATTTTTTTTTTAAAAACATACAATAATTTCCAGAGGCATATGATTTTTAATATATGTCCCTAAATCCAATAGAATTTCAATAAAGAATATTAATTGTTGAATATTTATGTTGTGTGATTTAAAAAAATTAAAAGATAATACATCCAAATATTTCTCAATATTAAAATAAATAGAAGATATAATAACTTAACTATTATAGGATAGTGATGATTAAAATCATCCTTTCAATGAAGGTTTTTTTAAACAATTGAATTTTATAATTTCTTCAATAATGAATAGGTATTGTTATACTATTTCATCATGACTAACCTATACCTATCAAATTCTTTGGATTAAATATCATCATAATAAGATAGTTTTAAAAACTAAACATACTGATATGATATTTATCAAATTAATAAAATCTAATTGGATGAAAAAAAATGAGTATAATGTCATAGAAATTGAGGGTCGAGAGTCGTTGTTTACCCAAGAAGTTGATGTGGGATGTTTTGACCAACTCTTATATTTATATGACTAGGGAAATGTTTGAATTAAAATGATATAATGGCTCTGACTCAATTTCATAACTTGATCCGATGATCGAAAACTATCTTCAGAATATTTAAACAAATAATTCGGACACATAATGTTTTTTAAAAGAACCTTTTATTTGATGAATAGTTTTTCTAGAAAACATTGTCAAAACTATTTATAAGAAAATTTTTGTAAACAAATAATATCTTAACTAAAAACTGTAATACAAAAAGAATATTATAAATAATCTTATCAGAGATAATTTGAAACATTCAATAAGAAAGCTAGTCTGCTAACTCGCCTTATTTATTTTTAGAAAAAAATAAAAATTCGGTAAATTGAATATTTTTATAAAATCCATATAATTTTGTGAAACTAATGTTTTATAAGAAATTAAATACATTAGTGAATCCTACAAATTTATAGAAACAAAGGATTTGATATTTAATGGAAATGTAATAAATATAGAAGAACATATGTTTTTAGATGACTAATGTTTTTACTAAAACCATAACATATATAACCCATTGTTAAGGATTTAATTATTGTAAGAGGATTTGTAAACAACAAGATGATATGAATTATTACTTAATTTTAACCATTCCTATCTTATGAATAATATATTCTTCATTTATTATTCATTTTGATTTTCCATGAAATTTTAATAATTTAAGGGAAATATTAATTTTTCATAAAATTTTATGATTTTTGAGATTAATATAAAAAAGAATTAATGTGGGATTTCTGATGATAAAATAAAGTTTTATGTCTTTATTTCTTAGTGGATAAATAAAAATATATGTTTTAGGCTTTGTAGGTGAGGGCTGTATAAACCAATATATAATTAATAATTTGGATCAACCCCTTCATGTAATATTGTACTATAGAAAAAAACTAAAATGTTATTCAACACTATCCTAGAGACTATCCTATATGAGAATATAGAGGAGACCATGAGAAATTTTGTGGCTCATATAAGGTGATATAGTTTGATCCATTGTTTTTCTTCTATAGTTGATCCAAAATAATTCACCTATAGTACCAAAAACACAATACACCATACACATAAATAATAATTCATGAGTTATGGTGGCATGATAAATAATTTACACAAGTGATTTGGATACATGAAAAATCAATATGAGATATAGTCTAATTCGTTGTAATAGTAAATTTTTTGGCCCTCATTACTCATTGTCTTCCCAATTGAATTTCATCAACATTTTCTACTTATATTCATGACAAAAAAACCTCATCCCTATTCAATTTAATATTGTATAAACCAATACACAATGTGAATGTTTCATAACATATTTATTATTAAGACTCATTAAGCATGATAACTCATATTTTATGCCAATGTAGAATCTATATAAGTCCAAAATAAATTACAATATTCCAATGCATCATCCCTTATACCATAAGTATAGTTTAAAGATCTACCATATAATTTTTGGGATTATAATATACTCCAACAATACAACACAAGATCTTTTTTCCTAAATACAATCATAACAAAACAACATAGTGTCTTTCTAGAATCTAGTATATTTCTAATCTCCAAATAATTTCATGCATTTTATCTTCAATGTAATCTCAAAATCCAGTATATCATACATTAAAATCTAACATATTATCAACAACCAAAGAATATATAAGGCTAAAACATAAAAAAAACATTCCCAACCACTGATAACTAATTTAATATAGTAAGTGAAGGATTAAGAACACTTAGTAAATACTAAAAAAATTAATTCCCATTCATAACAATTTCAAACATAGAATAATGATTAATTTGTGTAATATCATCATAACATGTGATAATTGATTTTCCTCATCTCAAACAAATTCTAGTACTGACATGGGATTGAAAACCACATGATGATATTCCATGGAAATAAAATATAATATATCTTGGTTAATAAAATCAAGGGTCCTCAATGCATATAAATAAAGTAAGGAGGAGCTATAAATAAATATAGGGGGTTCCTCTATAATTGGATTTCCATTCTAGGAGTTAGATAGGTTCCTATTTAACTCAACATTAATATTAATGTATTATATTCGCATAATATACATATTATACTTTTATAACATAATCAATCACTCACTACGATCTCCCAAAATCTCATGATAGTGATATTCTAACCTGATGATTCCTTCCATGATGTTGAAATATTATTCTTGAAACTCTTCACTTTTCTATTTAAATTAGTTAATTTAATCCTTTGATATATGGGAAATCTGAGGGGTTGTGTTTTGTGGTGGTGCTTCGCATCACTTATTCTCTAATTTTCCCTTAATGCGACTCATTATCTCACTTACCTTACTTGAGACATTTGTGTATAATGGATCAGTGGATAGAGTGTTGCATTAAAATGACATCATGGTACATTGATTCGGCATTAGAAGTTATTTGACCAAGGTTCTTCCCTCTCACTAATTATAATGAGAGTGATAGGATGAGAACATAAGGATTATATGGGGATATTATCATTAAATTATTTCAAATAGTTTGGGATGCTATTAAAATGAAGGGGTATATTTAGTGGGTTAAAATAAGGATAGGTAATTAAAAAAGAGATATGAGGTAATAATGTTGAATTTAAGAGTGTTTCATTTTTTCTAAAAACATTCCATATTCATTTTTCTAATCTTGATTTCATTTTTTTCACATTTAATTTCTATCCACCATTTAATTTTTTTTAACTTTCCTATTAGTTAAATAATTAAATGTTAAAGGGATATGAATTATTCATATAGTTCTTTATATTTTATCCATAGGTTAAATTTTTTTATATTTTTTATTGTAATTAAATTTTATTTATTATACCGTTTGAAATTCATTCAATAAAATTGGTTTTTTTGTTAGGAAACCATTATTTTTTATGATCCATTGGTCTTTAACTTAAAAATATTTATCTGTGTTTCAGTGTTTTATTAAAAAATATATTTATTTGATAAATATCCTCATGTTTTATTAAATAATGGAATAAATGTAATGTTTATGTTAGTTAAGATTGTATGTAATTTTGACAGTGAGGATGGAGTATTTAGGGGATCATAAATAACCATAAGGAAGAATATTATTACTCTTACATAATAGGTTCTTACTATGAAACATAGTTAATTCTAGGAGTGATTTCACAAAAATTATGACATGGTGGAATGAGAATATTTCGAGAAAAAAAGATATAACCCTTACAAATTTTAGAATTCATCTACTAGAGGTGACGAATTCACTTCACCCGGAATCACTAAAAAACCAACCAATTAATTACCATGATCAATGAACATAAATTAGAAGCATCAAGATGAATTTATTAATAAATTATATCATTAATAATTTATTTCCCTATTATTTAATGGAATAAAATTTTTCTACTAACTAACTCACAATTTACATTGATCATTTAGTATTTTTTATAGTCCCTTAGGGATTGTCTAAAATATTCCATAATAGAGGTGGGATATTTTAAATAATTAGAATAGGAGGACCATCAAATTTTTATGATACTATTATCATTAAACATATTTTTCAAAAATCCTTTTGTTGAATAACCATAAATTTTTTAAGGGGTATCCATTAGATGATTTTTTGCAAGAGTACGAAGTTTATTGGATGTTGTGGATTAAATCAAATAAGCCGCAACATCCCTAAAATTTTGATTTAATTCTATAATACCTAGTAGAGGGAAATATAAACTCAAAACCAACATGGGGGTTCAACACATGATTCTTATCTCTAATATTTCATTAAATCTTTCAGATCAATAAGACTAAAATGTGCTTTTGTATTTTTTACAATATAGAGATCATAAGATATAGATATAGCTCAAGCTAAAATATAGAATTACTTCATGTTTTTCTCACTATCTTACAAGGGTTTATGAAAATTGTACATAATTTTGTATCTAAAAATTAATATTTATAGTAAAAAATATGTTTGGGGAAGAGACAATTTAATTTTACTATATACTTATATTTTGTGTTTTTTTATTACATTTTTTAGTGAACGTTGATCTTAATAAACTTTTTACCATTAAGTAAATTTTAGGAAATATTCCATTGTTAGATAAGAAGTGTTTAAAAAAAATTGAAAAAATATTTTTAAATTTTTATATATTTTATATTTTTAAATAATTATTATCCTTCTGATGGATTTTTAAAACTCACTCATCATTAGCTACTATAAAATTATATTTTCACCAACCTAGGAGGTAATATAAACAAATTTATTCTTCATATTCCACATATATTTAGATTATTGAGTGAACTAATGTTTTCTGGTCATCTAGAAATCATTTTTATCCTTTTTAAGATCATTATAGAATAATTAGGTGTTATGTTATCATTGAAACGTATTTTTTGGAATTAACCCAATGTTTTGATCCATGACATCTACATTTTCATTTTTTATGAAAAACCACTAGTATCCATGAAATCCACATTGTTTATCCGTATTAAAATATTATATTCTATATGTACAAACACTCTTGTCCACAATGCTTGATAATTTATTTAAATGACTTGGAAGAAACCGTGATATATCTTGTATTAACTCTAAGATGAGATATATTTTATGAGGATATCAGGGTTGAGATATATTTTTATAGAGGGACTAAAATTCATATATTCCATTTTAATTTCCATTTTTTCTATTTTAAATTTTTTAAAATAATAAATAATGATGATAAATTATTTTTTCATAATCATTTGTATGATTATAGACCCTCACATAATGGGTGGGCATGAGACATAGTTTATAAAATTTATCCATTTTTCTTAAAATTAAGTGAAATAAATTAAATAAAAAAAAATGAATGAATTCAAAAATAAGAGGACTCACATTTATTTTTGATTAATTAGTCCTAACTTGTGTCACTCATTTGGAAAATGGAATAGATTATGGTGAATATTTTTTAAAATATTTTTATTATTAAATTTATCTTATTTAGAATGATTTATCATGCCTTCTATATGAGATCCAAACCTCCACATTGCGACTTTATGTATTTTTTAAAGAACCCACAAACTCTATGCTATAAACCACATGTAAAAACTCCGTATTATTTACAAAAACTTAATTGTCTATTTTAAAGAGATATTAGGATATCAAACTACCTATAGAATAAATTTAATGATTTTCATATGATCATAACATAATTTATGTTTCAAAATTTGGAGTTAAGGGAGAAAATTCCATATTGGGTAGTATGGGACAAGTTTCATGGGTGAAAATACTGAATTTTAATGAATTATAATGTGATAGATGAAGAATTAAGGAAATTGGAATCATAAATGGGAGGTGGTGAATTTCATTTAAAATTTAAATGTTTGAAAATTATCTCATAATTTATTATATTCAATTCACTGATATGAATTTATACTTTTTACTATATGTGTATCATGATAAGTGTTGGGTAGTTTTTGAGCATGAAATTTATATATTTTCCTTATATTATTCATTGATATTTAAATCAATTTTTTATAACATATTTGTAATTTCAATAATTTATTATAATTAAATGGTTGTAGATATTAATATAATAATGAGTTAAAGATATATTTTTAGTGAAATAGTACAATTCTATTTTTTTGTACTTGATGACCAACTTGAAATTTATATTCTATGCATTCTAGGTAAACTGGTTTGCTAAGAAAAAATTCACCGTAGTAAAAAAATTGTTTCCATAGACTATTGATCTAGGAACAGAGACACACCATGAAATGGTAGTCATCATAGGCATTGAGAACATCTCTATGCATAAATAAGAGTTGATCAAGAGAAATTTTTAGGATTAGGGAAGAAGGAATTGTTTTTGATAAAGTCAATATTTTATAGTGGTCTCTGGGGGAAGTAACACCAGTACTAAATACATAATACCCAATAAGATTACACAAAACGTCAAGTGTTAGATAGGCATGATCATTTTTATAAACAAGAAGTTGTGCTATATGAAAAATTGATGTGGGATGTAATAATATTAACTAATTCACTAATGTATGTGATTTTCACTATTTATTATCTTCCACCATACCACTAGAACTCACTCTTCATGAGTGTATGTCAAAAAAACCTCTTCCTTCCTCAATATAATTTTAATAGTTATAATAATAAATATTAATTTGTTACAACATAATGATCCTTATGATGCTTTATTTTAAATAAGTTATTCAATGTGACAATGAAACATCAATTAAAGGCCAATGGTATCTCAAGATCTTAACAAATCATCTATTGGGCCACTAATTTATTATTTACTATAAACACCACTCCTGTGGTCTTTAAATACACTTCTAGTGTGCAGCACAATTCATGTTAGCTATAACTCCCACTTTTAAAGATGGTCAATCGTTCATCCACCATCCAACACATTATTTAGCTCTTTGATGCAACATTCATTGTCCCTGCAATGTAATATTAATAAAAATTAAACAACATCAGTTATATTCCATCATATGCTCAGCCTCATATAGAATATAAATCACCACAACTTACATTAAAAATGATCATCCACTTAAAACTCAAAAAAAATTGCTTTTTGATGTCTTGGGAACACAAGATAATTCAAAATTAACATATTAAGTATCATCTCATGATCTATTATTGATCCTTTAACAATTATGTATCCATGTATGAAATCTATACAAAAACGTTATTTTGGTTTTATATTTTTTACCAAATTAGGTAATAACTAAGGGTCATCTATCATGTAACGATCATCTAATGAAAGGGAATATGCTATATTATGGGTTCTAAAACCATGGGCACTCAAATCAAAGAAAGGAATGAAGATGGATCAACGTATTAATTAATGGGGGATTTCCCTATAAATGGAGTACCTAATTATGATATTGGATAGGTTTATATTTCACATAGGATTGTTATAGATTTTCATTTACATTATTCCTATATATGACTATGTTAACATTCTTGTCAGGTTTTATACTATCTATCACTTAGTCACTATAATCTATAATGATCTAGTGAAGTTGGGAGGATAATATGATTCTCCCACCTTACAAGAATCCAAAGGATTCTATAGTCTATACAAATTTTTTTAATTCTCTATTTTTGGATTTGTAGATATTGGAATGCTGAGGTGTTGAGGTAGATGGTAGGACTCCAAATATCCTCTTCTTCCACATTCTATTACATTATTATAAAAATTATCTCTTACCAAACTCAAGATAATGGTATGTCTTAAAGCCATATCTTGGTTTTTTTAATGATATGTGATCTTGGTATACTAAAAAATTTATGGATTATACTTGATTTATATTCCTCTATTTGTCCATTCATGATGATAATGGTTATAAAATAACTTAGGGATTTCTTTTTGTTGTACTAATACACACATTTACAACAAATGAGATAGTTGTGTATACATTTTCATTAAAATTGTGGGTCATAATATTGAAAGGAAATTTTAAAAAAGATAGTAATGGGTATTAGGTTGAGTCATATATTTTTTCATTTCATCCAAAAAATATATTTTTTCATTTACATTTTCATATTTTACATTTATTACATATTTATAATTCATCCCAACTTCCATTTGATTTGTATCGTTAAATTACCATTCATTAAATAAAAATAGTTGGGAAAGAGTGTACATTTCATGGTTATTTAGATACTGTCTTATATTTTCCATATATTTTACTCCCTTGGGTTTTATAAATTATATTGACTAAACCATAAAATCATTCAATTACAATCCTCATATTTGGTAAAACTACTATATCGGATTTTACCCTTTCACAGTAAATCACAAAAACTTCTTTGAGAATTATCTTGGTATCATAATATAAGTAACTATGTAATAATATTTAACCTTCACCCTTAAGTGGTCACATGGGATAAACTATACGATAATAATAATCAGACATAATATTTTCTGTCATAAATAATAAGTTTAAAAATTTATTCATGGAATATACCATATGTTGTAATTTATTCAATAATAGTTGTTTATTAAATTTCAACTACTGAATAATATATATAATATGACTAGCAGAATCAGATCCCCTATTTGTGGAATACTAGGGTACCCACATCATACCACTATATATAATTATTGTAAATTAATGTAAATCATTAATATATGCATAAATATCTCATGTATACCATGAAATTCCAAATGTAAAACCATTTTTGGAGTAGTGGACCTATAAAAGTGAATTTTACTGTGATTTTTACAAAAGATTCGTTAAAATACCATCATTAGTACTAGATAGAAAATTTATATCATTCAGTGATCTTTTATCTATAACCGTAGATATATAAATAATAATACATGATTTGACAGGTCACTCATAATAAGAAAAATAATGGATTATAATAAAAATTATGAGTGGAAAATATTGATAAACCACATAATTACCAAAATCATATATAAAATTGGAAACCTTTTCAGTATCCTTCTCTTTTTCATTCACTTTCACTTGATTATAAATTTATAGGAAATCAACATATCTACAAATTTTAGCCTTGTCTGATATTTTTATCTATAATTTTTTATTTTCAATAAATTTTCCATAACATTACTCTTTTTTTGAAATAATCAAATAAAAAAATTTCTCTAACAGGGTACAAAAATATGATGGCTATGATGATATTTCTTCTTCTTCATTATTGGATTCCCCTAAATATTATTCTTTAGACTATTCCCATAATTTTTTTCTAATTATTTGACAAAATATTTTATAGATATAAATTTATCTTTCCTAGTCTTCTTTATATATTTTTTTTGTTAACTTAAAAAAAATTGGAATATTTTTTCCAATTTCTATATATTTATATTTTCATTTTTCAATCTCAATAATAACATTATGAGATCCAATAATTTTAGGTTCTTATATATTTGAATGAAAAACTTGATGAAAGACATGAGAAATCGGTTGGGTTATATATAATGGTGATACTAAAATTAATCCTTCCTTATCAGTAATGTTGATATCTATGTCTTCTAATTTAACACCATTCAAGAATGTTTCAACTATTTTATCTTCTTATAATCTCTTCAGTTTTCACGTCTACTCTTCACCCTTCAAAACATATTCAATTTTCAATTATATTTCCATGGCCCCAAATAAATCTAAAATAAACTCTAAATCCCTATATTTCTTCTATGCCTTTTATTTTATCAGTTCATTATAAGCATCATATGTCATAGATTTTTCTTCTGTTATATTTTATTGGGGAGAAGAAACATTTTTCTTATTTTCATTATCTTTTTTATACAGCAAAATAATATAAACTGCAGAAACTAGATTGTTCTATTTATCTTTAATCGTCTTCAACATTTACTCAAAAACTAATTTTCCCTTGAAATTGCTTCTTCACTAATCAGTAAATCTTTTTCACTCACCACCACTTCATGATTATTTATCTTCTTCAAAAACATGAAATTTATCATTATCTTGTCTATAAAACATGGGAATTTCATTATTCTCAACTTCATTGAAAATTTATTAATTGAATCAACTTATAAAAAAACTTATTTTACAAAATTGATATTCCTAATATTCATTAAAAATTATAACACAAATATGTTAATTACATTTATTATGTATCATTATCTTTTTATTAGTACATGATATCCCGGTATCCATATGGAAAAAACTATTACATCCAGTGTAAAATGACACACATTCCAAACATTCATTTATGATGTAAAAAATGAAAATTAATACAAAGGTTTTTAAAAACATCCAAGAATTTCTAGAGGGAAATGAGTTTTAATATATTCCTCTCAATCCAACAAGATGTCAATAGGGAATGACAATTGTTGAATACTTATCTTGTATGATTTAAAAAAAATTAAAAGATAAAACATCCAAATATTTATCAACACTGAACTCAATAGATAATATAATTACATAACAATTATAAGATAGTGAATATTGAAATCAACCTTTCAATGATATTTTTTTCAACCATGTAATTTTATAATTTCTTTCAATAATTAATCAGTATTATTATACTATTTCATAGTGACTAACTTATACCTATCAAATTCACCGGATTAAAGATCATCGATATAAGACATTTTTTAAAACTAAACATACTAAAAATATTTTAATATGATTAATAAAAACTAATTAGATGAACAAAACATGATTATAATGTCATGGAATCTCAGGGTTAAGAGTATTTGTTTACCCTTGAGGTCGATGAGGGATGTATTGAAAAACTCATATATTTATAGGACTAGGGAAAGGTTTGAATTAAAATGATCTAATGGATCTAAATAAATTTCGTAACATGATCTGATGATCAAAAAATATCTTAAAACAAATTAAACATATAATCTGAACACATAATTTATTTTAAAAGAACCATTTATTGGATGGATTGTTTATATAGAAAACATTATCAAAATTGTTTATAAAAACAAAATCTTTGAAAACAAAAACCAACCTAACTAAAAAATATAATACAACCCGAATATCATAAATAATATTATTAGAGTTAATTTAAAACATTCAATGAGAAATTTTTTATGGTAACTCCACGTCTTGGTTTTTAGACCAAAATAAAAATTCAGTAAAATATATGTTTTTATAATATTCATATATTTTTTTATTCTAATTTTTTATAAAAAATTAAATACATTAGTGAATCCTACTAATTTATAGAAACAAATGATTTTATTTTAATTGTAAAAGTAAAAAATATAGAAGAAATTATTTTTTTAGATGACTAATGTTTTTACAAAAACCATGACACAATTACCCACTTTGTAAAGGATTTCATTAATGTAAGAGGATTGCTAAGATATATGAATATATGAATTATTACTTAATTGTATCCATTCCTATCTTATGAATAATATATTCTTCGTTGCTTATTTATTTTGATTTTCAAAAAAATTTAAATTTTTTTTGGTATTTTTAATTTTTTCATAAAATTGGATTATTTAGAGATTAATATAAAACAGGATTAATGTCATAATTTTAGTTAAAACATAATATTTTAGGTCTTTCTTTCTTAATGGATACCTAAAAAATATGTTTTAGGCTTTGTGGGTGAGGGATGTATAACCCAATAGAAAATTAAAAAATGGGATCAACCCTTTCATGTAATCAAAGACTATAGAAATACCCTAAAACGTAATTCAACATAATCCTACAGACTGTCCTATATGTGAATATATAGGAGACCATGAGAAATATTTTGGATCATAGAAGATGATATAGTTTGATCCAATGTTGTTTTTCTTTAGGGGATCAAAAAAATCACCTCTAGTACCCAAAACACAATACCCCACACACATAAATAATAATTTAGGAGTTATGGTGTCATGATAAAGATTATCCAAAAGTGATTTTTCTACATGAACAATCAATATGTGATATATTTTAATTCATTATAATCATAAACGTTTTGGTCGTCACTGCTCATTGACTTCCAAACTGAATTTCATGAACGTGTTCTACCTATATTCATGACAAAAAACCCCATCAATACTCAATTTAATCTTGTATAATCTAATAAAAAATATAAATATTTGATAACTAATTTATTATTGTGAATCATTAACTATGATAACTCATATGCTTTTCCACTATAGAATATATAAAAGTCCAAAAGAAATTACAATATCCCAATGCATTATCCCTTATACCAAGTGTATAGTTTCAAGATCTATCCTATAATTTTTGGGATTACAATATACTCTAAGAATAAAAAACAATATATTTTTACTAAATACATTATTAAGAAGAAAACACAGTGTCTTTCTAGAATCTATTATATATCTAAGCTCCATAAAATAGCATGCATTGTATCTATAAAGTAATCTCAAACCCCACTATATCATCCAAAATCATCTAAAATATTATCAACCAACCAAATAGTCTATGATACCAAAACATAATAAAAAATCATTTCCATCCACTGATAACGCATATAATATAATCAGTGAAGGCTCAAGAATACATGGTAAATCATAAAATAAAACAAAATTCCATTTTTTTACAATTTCAATCCTCGAATAATGATTAATTCATTTAATATCATCATAAGATGTGATAATTTCTTTTTAATCACCTAAAAAAAGTCTAGTAAAGACATGGGATTGAAAACTGCATGATGATATTCCATGGAAATAGAATATAGTATATCCTAGGTAATAAAATCAAGGGTACTCAATGCATATAAATAAAGTAAGGACGAACTATATATAAATATTGGGGGTTCCTATATAATTGGATTTCCTAATAGTTGAACTATATAGGTTTCTATTTAAATAAAGATTAATATTAATGAATGATATTCACATAATATACTTATTGTACTTCTATAACATAATCAATCACTCACTACGATCTCCCAAAATCTCATGATAGTGATATTCTAACCGGATGATTCCTTCCATGATAATGAAATATTATTCTTTAGTTTCTTCACTTTTCTATTACAATCATTAATTTAATCCTTTGGTATAGGTGATATCTGAGGGGTTGTGTCTTTTGGTGGTGCTTCACATCACTTCTTCTCCCGTTTTCCCCCTAACATAACTCTTTTTCTCACTTACCTTACTTGAGACAATTGTATATAATGAATCAATGGATTGAGTGTTTCATGCAAATGAGATCATGATTCATTGATTCTGCACTTGATGTTATTTGACCATGGTTCCTCCCTCTCACTAATTATAATGAGATTAATGGGATGAGAATATATGGATTATTTTGTGAAATTATCATTAAATTGTTTCAAATATTTTTTGACGTTATTAAAATGATGGGGTATTTTCAGTGGGTTAAAATAATGGTATGTTTTTAAGACACATAGATGAAGTAAATAGGTTTAATTTAGGAGTGTTTCCTTTTCTCTAACAACATTTCATAATCATTTTTCTTTTCATGATTTCATTATTTTTCACATTAATTTATATCCACCATTTATTTTTTTCTAAACATTTCTTTTAGTTAAATAATTAAATGTGAGGGGAAATTAATTCTACATATAGTTATTTAGATAATATCCATAGGTTACAATTTTTATAGATTCTCTAACCAATATAAATTTTATTTATTAGACCCTGTGACATTCCTTCAATTAAATTGGATTTTCTGTTAAGGAATCATTATTTTTCATAAACCATTGGTCTTTATATTCAAAATATTTATATGTGCTTCAATGTTTTTAAAATATAGAATTATTATAAAAATATCTTCATTTATTATTAAATAACGGAATAAATGTAATATATATGTTAGTTAAGATGGAGTGTAATTTTAACATTGAGGTTGGAGTATTTAGGAGATCATTAATAACCTTATTGAAGAATATTAATTCTCTTACATAATGGGTTTTTTCTATGAATCATAGTTAATTCTCTGAGTCCTTTCATGAAAATAATGATTTGGTGGAATGAAAATATATCAAAAAATATATATATAACCATTTAAAATTTTAAAATTCATCTACTAGAGGTGTTGAATTCACTCTAACCGTTATCAATAAAAAAAACTAACAAATTGATTTCCATGATCAATGAACATAAATTAGAATCATAAAAATAGAATATATTAAGAAAATAAATCCTTAATTAAGTATTTCTCTACTATTTAATTGAATATAATTTTTCTACTAACTACCTCACTATTTACATAGAATATTTGGTTTTATATTTTATAGTCCCTATGAATATGCTAATATATTTCATGATAGAGGTGGGATATTTTAAATAATTAGAACGGGAGGACCCTAAAATTATTATTAGACCCTTTTCATGGACATATTTTTCAAAAAACATTGTGTGGAATAACAATGAATTTTCTATTCTGTATCAAACAGATTATTTTTTTCAGAGTATAGGATCTGTTAGACATGGTGGATTAAATCAAATAAGTCACATCATACCAAAAATTTTGGTTTATTTCTATACTACCTAGCCGATGGAAATATATACTCAAAACTATCATGGGGGTTCAAACCATTATTCCTATCTCTAATATTCCTTTACATATTTCGTATCATGAAATCTAATGTGTGTTTATATACTTTTTAGGATATAGAGGGAAGAATATATGGGTTTAACTGAAGCTACAATTAAGAATAATTATAGGTTTTATCACTAATTTCCAAGGGTTTCTACAAATCCTATAAAAATTTGTATATAAAAATTAACAATTACAGTAAAAAATATGTTTGGGGAAGAGACAATATAATTTTATTAGATAATTATATATTGTGTTATTTTTTTCTTATTATGTTTTTTAGTGAACATTGATCTTAATAAAAAAATTTACTCTTAGGTCAATTTTGGGAAATATTCCATCTTTAGATAAGAGTTGTTTAAAATACGTATTGAAATAATATATTTTTATATATTTTAAATTTTCAAATAATTTTTATCTGTTTGATTGATATTTAAAACCCACTCATCATTTGCTACTATAAAATTCTATTTTCACTAACCTAGGAGGAAATATAAACTAATTTAATCATCATATTCCATGTATCTTTAGATTCGTAGTGACTAATTCTTTATGGTCATTGTGAACTCATTTTTATACATCTTAAAATCATTAGAGAATAATTAAATGTTCAATTATTATTGCAAGGTATTTTCTGGAATTGACACATTGTTTTTGTCCATGGAATCTACATTTTCATTTTTCATTGAAAATCTCGTTGTATCCATGAAAATACACATTTTTATCCATGTTAAATGTTATATTCTATATCTACAAACACTCTTATTTACAATACTTGATAATTTATTTTAATGAGTTGGGGGAAACCATATTATATCTTGTATTAACTCCAGAATGTGATATATTTTATGAGGATATAGGGGTGTAGTTATATTTTATGGGGGGACTAAAATTCCTATATTCTATTTTAAATTTCATTATGTATTTGTTCAAAATTTAAAAAATAATTGACAATGATGATAAATTATTTTATTATAATCAATTGTCTGATTATAGACCCTCACCTAAAGAGTGGGCATGAGACATAGTTTATTAAATTCATTCATTTATATTAAAATTCAATGAAATAAAATTAAATAAAAAAATGAATGAATTCAATAATAAGAGGAGTGGCTTTTATTTTTGATTGATTATTCCTAACCTATGTGACTCATTTAGAAAAGGGAATAGAGTAAAGTGAATATTTTTTAAAATATTTTTGTTATGAAATTTATATTATTTTTTATGATTGATCATGCCTTTTATATGAGATCCAAACCTACACATTGAGACTGTGTTGAATTTTTATGGAACCCACCAACTCTATGCCACAATTCACATGTAAAAAATACACATTATTTACACAAATTTAATTTTCTATTTTATAGATATATTAGGATATCAAACTACCTATAGAATAAATAGAACGATTTTAAGATGATCACAATATAATTTACGTTTCAAATAAGGGAGTTAAGGGAGAAACTTCCAAGTGGGGTAGGCTGTGACAAGTTTCATGGGTGAAAAAAACTTAATTTTAAATAATTTTAATGTGATAGATGAATAATTAAGGAAATTGGAATCATAAATTAGAGGTGGTGAATTACATTTAAAATTTAATTGCTTGAAAATTATCTCTAATTTTATTTTATTCAATACACTGATATGAATTTAAATTTTTTTACTATATGTGTAACCTGATAAGTGTGAGGAATTGTTTAAGAATAAAATTTATATATTTTCGGTTTATTATTCTTTGATATTTATATCAATTTTGTTATGACATATGTGTAATTTCAATAATTTATTATAAGAGAATTGTTTTGGATCTTAATATTATAATGGAATAACGATATATTTTTAGTTAAACAATAAAATTCTATGTTTTCTTTACTTAATGACCAACTAGAAATTTATATTTCATGCATTCTAGGTAAACTAGTTTTCAAATAAAAAATTCAATGTAGTAAAAAAAATTCCAAGCCTGTCTATCTAGGAACTGAGACACACCGTGAAATGGTAATCATCTTAGGCATTGAGACCATCTCTAGGGATAAATAAGAGATGATCAAGAGAAATTGTGGGGATTAAGGAAGAAGGAATAGTTTAGGATAAAGTCAATATTTTATTGTGCTGTCTAAGGTAAGTAACACCAGTACAGAAAATATAATACACAATATGATTACACAAAACATCAAGTGTTAGATAGTCATAATCATTTTTATAAACAAGAAGTTGGGCTATATGAAAAATTGAAGTGGGATGTAAGAATATTCACTAATTCACTAAAGTATGGGATTTTCACTACTTATTATCTTCCACCATTCCACTATAACTTACAATTCATGAGTGTATGTCAACAAAACATCATCCTTACTCAACATAATCTCAATAGGTCAAATAAAAAATATAAATTTCTTAAAGCATAATGAATCTTAAGATGATTTATTTTAAATAAGTTATTCAATGTGACATTGAAAAATCCATTAAAGGCTAATTTTACCTGAAGATCTTAACACAAATTCTATCGTGGATCTAATTTATTCCAAACTATTGACACAACACCTGTGTTCATTAAATACACTTCCAGTATGAAACATAGTTCATGTTAGATATAACTGAAACTTAGAAAGAAGATGAATCATTCATCCACCATCTAACATATTATCTAGCTCTCTTTCTCAACATTCATAGTCCATGCAATGTAATATTAATAAAATTGACACAGCATCAATTATATTCCATCATATTCTCAACATTATATAGAATATACATCCCCACAACATACATTAAAAATTATCATCCACTTAAAACTCACAAAAAACACTTATTGATGTCTTGGGAACACAAGATAATTCAAATTAACTTATTTAATACCATCTGAGGATATAATAGTGATCCTTAAACAATTATTTAGCCATTTATTTAATACATAAAAAATAGTTATTTTGGTATCATTTTTTTAACCAAATTAGGTAATAACAAAGAGTTAGCTACAATTTAAAGATCATCTGAAGAAGATGAATATACTATATTATGGGTTCTAAACCCACAGCCACTCAATTCAATGAATGGAATTAAAATAGATCAATGTATTAGTATATTGGGGATTCCTCTATAAATGGAGTTCTTAATTAAGATATTGGATAAGATTATATTTCACATACAATTATTATATATTTTTATTTACATTATTCATATATTTGACTATGTTAACATACTTATCATGTTTTATCCTATCTATCTCTTAGTCACTTGGATCAATCATGATATTGTAAAGGTGAGAATATAATATTATTATAACTACTTACAAGAATCCATATGATTCTATAGTCTCTACACATTTCTTTTTTAGTTTTATATTTTATGATTATTAGATATTGGAATGTTGAGGTGTTGAGGTAGATGGTAGAACTCCGCATATCATCTTCTTCCACTTTATATTACATTATTATATAAATTATTTCTTACATACCACAAGATAATGGAATATGTTAAAGCAATATTGTAATTTTTGTATTGATATGTAATATTGGTATACTAAAAAATGATGGATTATACATGATTGAAGTTCCTTTGTCTATCTATTCTTGATGATAATGGTTATAAAATCACTTTAGGATTTCATTTTTTAGTACTAATACACACATTTAAAAAATTGAGATCATTCTGCATACATTTTCTTTCAAATTATGTGTCATAAAAGTATATGGAAATTTTAAAAAAGATTGTAATGGTTGTTAGGTTGAGTAATATATTTTTTCATTTCATCCAAAATAAAATTACACTTAAATTTTCAGGTTTTAATTTTATTTCATATTCATAATTCATCCCACCTTCCATTTATTTTGTATCTTCATATTAAATTTAATTGAATAAAAAAAGTTGGGAAAGAGTGTAAATTTCATGGTTCTTTTGATACTATCTAATATTTTCCCTATATTTTACTCCCTTGGGATCTATACATTATATTGACTAAAAATTAAAAATAATTCAATTACAAACCTCATCATTGGTAAAACTATTATACTGGCTTTTATCCTTTCATATTAAATCACAATAACTTCTCTGAGAATTATCTTAGTACTATAATATAAGTAACTATGTAATAATATATACCCTTGACCCTTGGGTGGCCACATGGGATAAACAATACCATAATAAAAATCAAACATGATATTTTATTTCTGAAATAGTTTGGTTGTAAAAATTTTCATGTCATATACCAACCATTTGTTGTAATATATTCAATAATAGTAATTTATTAAATTTACACTACCAAAAAATATATATAATTTTACAATAATATTTATTTCCCATATTCCTGGAATACTAGGGTACCCATATCCTACCATTATAAATCCTTCTTTTATATTCATGTAAATCATTAATATCCACATATATATCACATGTATACCATGAAATTCCAAATGAAGAACCATTTATGGAGTAGTGGACCTATTAAAGTGAACTTTACTATTATTTCTAACAAATAATGCTTTATAATCCTCACATAAGTACTAGGTAGAAAATTTATATCATAAAGATAACTTTTATCTCCAACCATAGATAAATAAATAATAATACATGAATAGACATGTCACTCTTAATAAGAAAAATAATGGTTTAAAATAATAATTATGAGTGGAAAATAATGATAAACTACATACATACCTCAAATATAAATAACATGAATGAAATCAATAAATGTATTTCATATATGATAAAGTCAAATTAATATATAATAATAATAATAAATTTTAATGGATTCATTTTTTATAACAGTATATTTAAAACAATGATCCATTCAAATATATGTGGCAACCCACGTTATACTTTTTCATGTCACATAATTATCCATAATAAGCTAAATTATTTCCATCAATAAAAATTTCATCACTTAACACTAAAATGGTATATTACTACTTTATATATTTTATGTAATATATCATAAAATAAATCATGATATTTATGGTGGTAAAACATTGAATATTAAATTACCAAATACTAAAAACACTATATAGCTAATCATCAATAAAATAATCCCTCTAGATTCACATATATGTTAATCTTAACATAATAAAACTTGTAGTAATCTCATGTAGGTACAGTAGATATCAAATAAAGACTTTATCTATATCCATTTCTTATTCCAATTTCTAAACATACTATAATTCACTAGACAAGTCTCCTAAGGATCCAAAAAATCCATATTGGGGTTATATTATGTGTAAAGAAGGTTTGAAAAAACCAATATTTTATTAAACCATTAATGGGAATATTCTATTTTTAAAATCAAAAATATATATTTAATAAAAACAAGTTTCATCCATCACTAAAACCACTTATACCTCAACACCTCTATCAAAATTCTTAGCATTGTTCGACAATATTTATTTTGGACAATATACAACTCAATTTAGAAAAAATCCTCATTATAGACTTATAATTTATTTAAATAATCCCTAAAAGTATATAAATATTTTCTAATAATGAAAAACCTTGGATATGACATTTTTTTCTTAATAAATCTGTCATACAAGACCCTTTTCAATTTTAAATTTTCACTATAATCTCTGTAAACCAAGTCTTATGACTCCTGAACCCACATACCCTATTGGCTAAATATATGGGAGATCATATCATTTAATACCAATAGAAAACCCATAAATTATAACTTTAGAAAATAATATAAATATCCTATCATAATTGAATTAGATACCCCCCCTAAAATAATGTTATCAAATGCTACAGTAAGAGAGTGAACGAAATAGTAATGTATTGGGAGTGGTTAGAGAGACTTGAAAATGGATACCCACCACCACTGATAAATATAATAATAGTCAAGCATTGGTTTTTTTAAATATTGACATGTTATTTAATTTATGGATATTATGAAATTCCTAATTTAAGTGGGATAAAATATGAAGTCCATTAAAGTACACCGAAAAATAAAAAAATCCCTAAAAATATATTTGAATGTCTTAAAATTTTATATGTAATTCACACAAAAACTAGTCATTGTTATGATGTGTATGGATTTATATATAAAAATCAAAACTCATATCCTCATGAGGAAATAAGAACATAATATATAAATATACAAGTAAAAATTATTAGGTTTGTCGGAATTCAGTTGTAAAAAATGATGAATGTTAATAAATGTACACCTACGAAAACTATTATGAAATATGCCACACCAAGAAATAAGATATTCATCTATTATAGAATAAAATCATTAATAATATAACATTATAAACATTACATGAAGATAAATTATGGAGTTAGAAATATAAAATAACACATATAAAAACTCCATGAAATAAATTACAGCATTGGTGTAAAATGTGTCATCTATGAATTGGAACCATATGTAATGTGAAATCATGTTCCTTACAATCGAAATAAATGTTTGAAATGGTTATTGGTATATTAGTATTTGATAGATATTAAAGGAACGTAAAAAATAAAGCTATGTCGAAGAACATATCAGTCTGGATTGGATATATAATAATTCGTTGTTTTCTTTTCCAACTCAACCAAACATAAATAATACAATATATAAATCCTCAAATAATGATTTTTAATTACTTGATATCGTGAAAAACTAAATTCCAAATAAGGATAAAATTTAAAGTAAAATGAATAAAATTCTATCCATGAATGATTATGCTTTTAAAAACAACCAAAGATCTATTATAAAGAGTTCTCATTAATATATAGTTTTATAGAAAATGGTTTGGGGTTTGAGAAGCACACATCAGTCATAGTTGCTTTTATTACAAATTTAAACATGATATATTACATAAAACATCACTTTATACAAAAAAGAATATCGAGAGTTTTAGTTTCTTTTGGGCTTAGGATCATTACATAAAGACAAAAAAACACGAAATACAACATCTTTATTGAAAACTTCCTTCACATGACCACTACATTCTCTCGTACTTAGCATTGCATGGGATAACCTGAGAACATGCATATGAAAAGGGTGATCTATAAAGCCCTGAAAGGTAATACACATGGAATAACATGAGGAGTAAAATACATATTAGACATTAGGTATATCAATAGAGCACAAGAGAAACATTAACATAATGTCATGATAAAGAATGATAATCATAACATGGAAATGTGGCAACAACACTTAACATGGAATTAGCATGAGCCATGAATCATTTCACATGGAGCATGAGTAAATCCCCATTGCACATAAATCATGAGTAAACCCTCATTTCACTTGAATTAGCATGAGTCAACACTCATTGCACGTGATGTATCATGATATTATACTTTACCCAATGCATTGGAGCGCTATAAGGGCGCACCCGTCTTAAACATTTCATTTCATGCATAAGTGTGCCACATAGATCATAATACATGGATTCATAAAACATAATCATTTATTACACAATAATGGAATTTCGAATTCATACATGAAACGTTGTAATCAATAAGTAAATGTGCATAAAGGTTAATACCCTTAATGGAGAAATGGGCATGGTATCCACTACACAATGGCATTGGCTTAGAAAATCGGTGCGATTTCAGAAGCGTAACGGCGTGACATAAGAATTCATAAAAATGGTTGATGAGAGAGAAATTGGTTCCTCATAATATTCACATGAAATGGACAGTAAGAAGGTCATATAGATACATGTCCCAACAATTGTAATGCAATTTAGATTCATGATACAAAAGTATTTCTTGAATGTAAAAGAGGAGAGAGAAGTTCCTTTCGAAATTTCATCATAGTAACGGGTGTCCATGGGAGACATTTAATGAGAGAGAAAGGGGTCTCCCATAATTCAAAAATAAAGAGGGTAGTATGAGAGAGGATTAAAACCATACCCCAACATTCATAATTGAAATTAAAAGGGATAAAAAACATAAAGAAAATTGGACAAAAATAAAAAAGGAAGAAAAAACCCTTACTTGGAAGTGTGCTTCCAAAGGCTTGAGAGAAGCTTGAGAGAGGCTTCTTAGGAGCTTGAGGAACCTTGGGAGGATTCCAAAGAGAGTAGGGCAGAGGATGGATGAACTAAAAAGGCTTTGAGTGAGGTGTAAGTGGGAGCTTGGGTGGGTTTATATAGGAAAGGTGAGGGAATTCTTTATTATTTAGGTTTCGGTCCCCTTACATTAAATTAATCCAAACCACAAACCATCCCATGGTTTTTGCCCATGGTTTTTGGGAAACGGAATAGGAAAATAATATTTTATAATGCCAAAGTCCAAACTTCTTAAAATAATTGGGTTGCTTATGTGGAGGTGAGTCACACTCCCATGGAAATTAATTTAAAAAGACAAGGTGTTTAATAAGTCTTGAGGGGTCTATTAATGCTTTGAAAAGTATGTCAAACAAACCCAAAATCATATTATATTAATGGTAAAACATATATTGGCCGATCATAAATCTTATAGTATTTTATTACATCACTATTGGGACATTATGGTGTCATAAAACACATTATATATTTAATCATTATTTAATTTTTACCCAAAAATTTGACTGTACCGGAAAATTATGAAAAATTAATTATTGGATAATTTCAATGTCCTGATTCCAGAAATAACATTTATTTTATCTAAATAATTTTTTAAATATGTTAATTTTCACTTTTAAATTAAAAACCGACATTTATAAAAAATTCACGGGTTTTGATAGAAATGGCTTTCAAACCATAATAAAAATTATAATTGCATTCATAAATTTATAAGATCATTTATATTTAATAAATATTAATTTAATATTAATAATAATATTTTATTAAAATATTATTTAATTCAAAATCAATTAATTTATTAAAATATATTTCTTAATTAAATAATAATAATAAACACTATTTGTACTTTAAAAACTATTTACAATGTATCAATAATGAGAAGAAAGTATATACATTATTATATACAAAAATTAATTTACATGAACATAGTACTCTCGATTTGTTACATAACCCCTTAAAACAGCCGCATAACACCTAAGGGTAAGGTGTCCGATGGTGAGAGACTCATGGGGTGGCTCGGATAACATCTCTAGAGTGGTAATTTCTATCAACTTCCACTTCTCCCATAGACGATCCAGTTTGAGCTTGACATGATGAAGTTCAGCATGGGCTTGGTCAAGGGTGAAGCCCAAGGACGCAACCTCTTTTCTGAGCTCCGAAAAATGGGCTTCATATAGGGAAATTATACTGGATGAGGTGATCGCTTCCATTGTCTGAGTTAATTGGATTTGTTAAAGCCCTATATTTATACTAATCATTTGATCACTGTTCAATAGCTATATTATCAATGGTCAAAATTCTTAACATAAAACCCATGAAGTTGACATTTTATATAAACATAAAGAGACATTTAATTATATCAAGAGGGATTTCCATTAATGAAACTTTTGGTCGTTACAATATTCCCCCCTTAAGAAATTTCACCTTCGAAATTTCCTTTTTCCAACACTAAAACAGATGTGGGTAACTCACCTTCATCATTTCCTCCGATTCCCAAGTCGCTTCTTCAAACTTGTGGTTTCTCCACAATGTCTTGAAGAGGGTCATTGTCTTTTTTCATAGAAATTTTTCACTATGATCTAAGATCTTCACTGGTTTCTCCTCATAAGAATGATCATATTCCAATTGTACCACCTCAGAAGAGAGTACATGTGAAGGGTCCGGTATGTACTTCCTTAAAAGGGATACATGAAATACATCATGTACTTTGGCCATAGTAGGTGGAAGTGCTAGTCGATTGGCCACATTCCTGACACGATCAAGAATCTTGAAGGGGCCGATGTACCTTGGACTTAACCTTCCATTCTTTCCAAAACTCATGGCCTTCTTCCACAGAGATATGCGTAGAAAAACCATGTCTCCAACTTTAAACTCAAGGTCTCATCGACAGTTATCTACATAACTCTTCCGTCGACTCTGAGCTGCCTTGATATGTTGTTGAATGGTTTTCACCTTCTCCACCATTTCCTCGACCGTTTCTGGTCAAGCATCTTATGTTCACCGACCTCATCCCAACATGCCAGTGTTCTACACCTTTTACCATACAGGGCTTCATATGGTGCCATGTGGGTGCTCGAGTGGAAACTATTATTATTAAAGAACTCAACTAGAGGAAGATGTTGATCCCATTCTCCTTTAAAGTCCATTGAAAATGCTCTAAACATTTCCTCAAGTGTTTGCATATTCCGCTCGGATTGGCCATCAGTTTGAGGATGATAAGCCATACTAAAGTTCAGTTCAGTATTCAGATCATGTTGAAGAATCTTCCAAAACATAGAGGTGAATCTTGGTTCTCGGTCAGACACGATAGATAGTGGTACTCTATGACACCATACCACTTCCCTGATATATAAATATATATATGCCAGTTGATCCAAATTGAAATCCACCGGAATAGCATTGATGTGTGAAATCTTTGTAAGACGATCCACAACAACCCAGATTGCATTGTTGCCTTTGGATGTCCTTGCATGTCCGGTGATGAAGTCCATGGTGATGTTCTCCCATTTCTATTCTGGTATAGGAAATGGTTTCATCATCCCATTAGACATCTGCCTCTCTGCCTTCACTTGCTGACACACCATGTACTTTGATGTATATTCAGCGATCTTCTTCTTCATATTATCCCACCAAAATTTTTCTCATAGATCTCAATACATCTTTGTTCTCCCTAGGTGAATAGTGAAATTTGAACTATGTGCGTCATCCAAAAGTTCCTTCTTCAGCTCTGGACATGATGGAAGACATAGTATTTTCCCAAACCACACAATTCATTCTTCATTAAAATTAAACTCCGAGGATTTCTCTTTTTTGATAACTTCCAATTTTTCCTAAATTCCCACATCATCCTTTTGAGCATCATTTAACCTTTCCAAAAGATACAGTTGAGCAATAATTTGTGAAGGGGTTGATGATGTTCCCTTCTTTATGATTCCCATGTCCATCTTTATCATGTCTATGAAGAATGGATCCTTCTCAATTCTCATCATTGATAGAATCACTGGATTCTTTCTACTTAGGGCATCTGCCACCTTGTTCGCGTTCCCAGGGTGGTAATGGATTGAACATTCATAATCCTTGATAGATCTGTCTATCTACTCTGGCGCATATTAATCACTTCCTGTGTGAATATGCATTTAAGACTCTTGTGGGTAGTATATATCTCACACTTCTCTCCATAGAGATAATGCCTCCATATTTTCAAGGCAAAGATCACTGCTGCCAACTCCAGATCATATTTTGGCTAGTTTCACTCATCGATTTTTAACAGCCTTGAGGCATAGGATATCACTTTCATTCTGCATCAGCACACAGCCTAAGCCCTTCTTTAAAGCATCACTGAATACAAAAAAAAGATCCCCACTTGTGGGTAAAGTGAGCACGGGCACAGTGAAAAGGCTCCTTTTCAACTCCTTGAAGATTTCTTCGCATTCATCACTCCAAGAAAACATTACTCCCTTTTGATTTAGCTTGGTAAGAGGGTTGGAAAATCGTGAGAAATTTCTCACAAATCGTCGATAATATCCTACTAACCCCAAGAAGCTATGGATATCTGTTACCGACGTTGGCCTCGGCCATCCCTCAATTGCATCTGTTTTGGAGGGATCCATCGATATCCCATTTCTTGTGATGATATGTCCCAAGAAAGAGACCTCCTTCAACCATAACTCACACTTGCTATACATTTCATAGAGCTTCTCCTTGTGAAAAGTCTCTAGTACAGTTATTAAATGCTCCTCATGAGCCTCCTTGGTTTTGGAGTATATTAGAATATAATCTATAAAGAATACCACAAACATGTCAAGGTAATATATAATGACTCTATTCATTAAGTACATGAAGATTTCTAGTGCATTAGTGAGTCTGAAAGTCATTACTATGAAATCATAGTTCCTGTATCATATGTGAAAAGCAGTCTTGGGGATATCTTCCTTCTTCACCTTTACTTGATAATATCCCGACCGCAAGTCCACCTTGGAGAAGTATTGTGCTCCACGCAGCTGATCGAACAAGTCATCAATTCGTGGGATAGGATACTTGTTATTTATCATGATTTGGTTAAGTTCACGATAATTGATGTAAAGGCACATTGACCCATCCTTCTTCTTGACGAAGAGGACTGGTGCACCCCATGGTGAAGCACCTGGGCGTATAAACCCCTTATCCAGATTCTGATGTAGTTGATTCTTCAGATCTTCAAGCTCTACAACATGCATTCTATATAGAGTCTTGGATATTGGAAAAGCCCCGGGTATAAGTTCAATTAAGAATTCAACATCTATTCTTGGAGGAATACCTGGCAGTTCCTCGGAAAACACTTCAGTGAATTCCCTCACAATAGGCATTTCTTCAAGGATGGTTTCTTCCTTGGACTCAATCATCTGAGCCAGATATGCATTCTCATAGGGCATTACTATCCATGCTTGAGATTATGGAGCTAAAGGAGATTCATCTTCCTCCTTACAGTTGTACAGAATTGGTGGTCGATTCTCCATGTGGTGTGTGATTTCCCTCTACCGACAATTTATGTTGGCTCTATATAAGGAAATCCAATCCATGCCAAGAATTGCATCAAATTCTGCCAGAGGGAGTGTGATGAGGTTCGCCAGGAAATTCAATCCACAGATTATAACAGGGGAGGCCTTATACTCATGGGATGCAATGATTGCCCCATTTTCTGTACTCACCGACATCTTTACTTCCATGATTCTTGGTGGTACTGGGATTGTTCTAATAAACTTTCGAGATATAAAAGAATGCGTAGAACCTGAATCAAAAAGTATGTTCTCTATTCTTGAATTAATAACTAGCGTACCTGTCACCACTTTTTTTCTGGGGTTCACTTCAGCAGAAGTGATGGAAAAAGATATTCCTTGCTACCTTGGAGGTTGTTGGTTGCCTCCAAAAACCCTTGTATTAGGGCACTGATTTGCAAAATGCCCCGGTTCTTTTCATTTTTATCATTGAACAATGCACCGTGGTTCGAACGAAGCGTTCCTCTCCTCTGTCGCAGTCACGGGTCTTTCTTGCTGAATGTTAAAAGCTAGGTGCCCTTCTCTTCCACACTTGAATCATTTACTCATCCCCTTAAGTCAATTTCTAGGGTGCTTCTTTCCACACTTTTGGAAAGAGGGGTGCTATATCATCTTAGAAACGTTGGATTTATCCATCAGACCACCAGAATTGAAGTCCACCTTACACATCTTATCCCCTTGATACCCCTGTGATTCCCCAAAATCCATTTCAACCTTGAGGTCACATCAGAAAATTTACTCATTGTTGTTGAAGTCACAAATCTCTAATGCTTTCTGCAGGCTAGGCTTCATCCCACCAAATAAGTGGTCAACCATGCATTCAGGGGTAACGACAAGGCCAAAATCATATCATGCAAGCCTTGTGATGTTAGCCTCGTACGCTCCAACAGATTCTTCAACTTTTTTCTTGAGGGAAAGTAAGTCCCTTTCCATCTTAAGCTGGAGGGTGCACGGAAAATATTTATCGAAAAACAGCTTCCAGAAATCCTTCCCTTCCAATTCCTCGATATCCTCCTCAGGCTTTGAATTTTTTATCAACGCCCACCATTGATCAGCTTCACCCTCCATACGATAAGCCTCTAGGAGAATCTTCTCTTGTTCAGAACATTGAAGGATGGAGAATATCATCTCAATGGAGTTGATCCATTGTTCCAAGATCGTGGGATCTGATGATCCACTAAAAGGATGAGGCCTTTGTCTCATGAATCACTCGATAGCGACTTGTTCTTTCTTAGGGGGGTTTGAACGTTCCACTTGACCAGTGTTTCTGTTCAAAACATGAGTTAGCTGAGAGATAATCATGACAATGTTCGTGATTCCCGCTACTATTGGATTGGGCATCTCATTAGTAAAGTCTTCACATTGATCTTCACAACAGTTGTTAGCCCGAGTCCTCCTATTACCGGCCATTGGATGGAATAAAACAAATTTTAGGGGTAACACATAAAGGGTAATACAAATAAAAAAGTTTATGACTTATAAATAAACTTTTATATTCTTAACTCATGAGTCTATAGGCTACAATCTAGGATTTTCATGATCTACCTTCCAACATATATTCTTAGGGGAATTTTTTAATTATCTTAATAAGGGTTCATGCTAAGCTTGTGAATTTATCAAAACATATCCCACGGGAGTGTCGTAACCAAGAGTGCAGTAAGGCCCATTGTCGTGCACCTGTTCCCATTCGAGTCTAGCTCAATGTGGTGTTTTCGGGTTTTACCCCTAGGATACATCTGTGCCAGAGCCGCCTTTACCTGCTCGTATCCAGACATGGATGTATTTTTTTGATAAACCACTTACTCACTATTTACCAAAACTTAGGGTTGTTTTTATTATACTTATTCCTGTCTCTAAGGCTTTACTAGGGTTTTCTAATCCTAATCCCAAAAATTACTAAACCTATCCTCTGATACCAACTATGACAAACCTAGTTTTATTATAAACCTAAACACGATTTATTACATAAAACATCACTTGATACAACAAAGAAGATCAATAGTTTTAGTGTCTTTGGGGCTTATGATCATTACAAAAAAATGTAAAACATGAAATACAACATATTTATTGAAAACTTCCTTTACATGACCACTACAATCCCTCATACTTAGCATTGTATGGGATAACCAAAGGACATGCACAAGAAAAGGGTGAGTTATAAAGCCCAGTAAGGGAATACAAATGGAATAACCTGAGGAGTACAATACATGTTAGAAATTAGGCATATCAATAGTGAACAGGAGAAACATGAACATAAAGGCATGATAAAGCATGATAATCATAACGTTGAAATGTGGCAACAACACTTAACATGGAATTAGCAAGAGCCAAGGCTCATTGCACATGGAGCCTGAGTAAATCATCATTTCACATAAAGCATGAGTAAACCCTCATTGCACTTGAATTAAAATGGGTCAAAACTCATTTCACATGACGTATCATGAAACTATACGTTTCCTAATGCATTGGAGCGCTATAAGGGCGCACCCTTCTTAAACATTTCATTTCATGCATAAGTGTGCCACGTAGATCATAAAACATAGATTCATAAAACATATTAATTTATTCCATGATAAAGGAATGTGGAATTCATACATTAATCTTTCTAATAAATAAGTAAATATGGATAAAGGTGAATACCCTTGATGGAGAAATGGCCATGGTATGCACTACACAATGGCATTGTCTTAAAAAATCGGTGCGATTTCAGCAGCGTAACAGCATGACATAAGAATTCATAAAAACAGATGAAGAGATTGAAAGGGGTTCCTCATTATATTTACATGTAATGGACAGTAAGGAGGTCATATAGATACAAGTCTCAACAATTTTAATTGAATTTAGATTCATGATACAAAAGTATTTCTTGAATGTAAAAGAGGAGAGAGAAGTTCCTTTGGGAATTTCGGCATAGTAACGGGTGTACATGTGAGGAATTTAATGAGAGATAAAGGGGTCTCCCATCATTAAAAAATAAATTGGGAAGTATGAGAGAGGTTAGAAACCATACCCCAACATTATTAATTGAAATTAAAAGGGAAAACAACATAAAGAAAATGGGACAAAAATGAGAAAGGAAGAAAAAGCCCTTACTTGGAAGTGAGCTTCCAAAGGCTTGAGAGAGGCTTGAGAGAGGCTTCTTGGGAGCTTGGGGCACCTTGGGAGGATTATAGAGAGATTATGGCAGAGTTTGGACGAACTCCAATGGCTTTGAGCGAGGACGAAGTGGTAGCTTGGGTGGGTTTATATAGGAAAGGTGAGGGAATTCTTTATTATTAAGGTTTGGGTCCCCTTATATTAAATTAATCCAAACCACAAATCAGACCTTGGTTTTTCTTCATGATTTTTGGAAAAGGGAAGAGTAAAATAATATTTTATTATGCCAAAGTCCCAACTTCTAAAAATAATAGGGTTTCTTTTGTGGAGGTGAGTCACACTCCCATGGATATTAATTTAAAAAGACAAGGTGTTTAATAAGTCTTGTGGGGTCCATTAATGCTTTGAAAAGTAAGTCAAAAAAACCAAAATCATATTATTTTAATGGTAAAACATATATTGTGCGAACATAAATCTTATAGTATTTTTTTACATCACTATTGGGTCATTATGACGTCATAAAACACATTATATATTTAAACAGAATTTAATTTTTACCCAAAAATTTGACTGTCTCTGAAAATTATGAAAAAATTATTGTTGGATAATTTCAATGTCCTGTTTCAAGAAATAACATTTATTTTATCTAAATAATTTTCTAAATATTTAAATTTTCACTTTTAAAATAAAAACCGACATTTATAAAAAATTCAAGGGTTTTGACAGAAATGGCTTTCAAACCTTAATAAAAATTATAATTGAATTCTTAAAATTATAAGATCATTTATATTTAATAAAACTTAATTTAATAATAATAATAATATTTTATTAAAATATTATTTAATTCAAAAATCCTTTATATTAATAAAATATATTTCATAATTAAATAATAATTAAAAAAACTATTTGTACTATAAAAACTATTTACAATGTATCAATAATGGAAAGAAAGTATATACATTATTATATACAAAAAATAATTTACATGAACATTGTACTATTGGTTTTTTACATAACCCCTTAAAACAGCCGCATAAGACCTATGATTAAGGTGTGCGATGGTGACAGACTCTTAGGGTCGCTCGGATACCATCGCTCGAGTGGTAATTTCTATCAACTTCCACTTCTCCCGTAGACGGTCCCATTCGAGCTTCAATTGATGAAGCTCAGCATGGGCTAGGTCAAGAACGAAACCCAAGGATGCCACCTCTTTTCCGAGATCTAACAAATGGGCTTCGTATGGGGCAATTCTACTAGATGAGGCCATCACTTCCTTTGTCTGAGTAAATTGGATTTGTTAAAGCCCTATATTTATACTAGTCATGTGATCACTATTCAACAGCTATATTAGCAATGGTAAAAATTCATAACAGAAAACTAATGAAGTTGAAATTTAGTATAAACATAAAGATACATTTAATTTTATCAAGAGTGATTTCCATTAATGAAACTTTGGGTCGTTACAATAGTTCTATCATAATCAAGAAATGGAAGTCTAACTTATTCTCATATATCCTTTTTTTTTTCTTGTACGGATTTAATGTGGTCTCATATGGGGGAGAACGTGATGATTATTTTGAACACATTATAGCTTGACTATATATAAATCATGGAATGCCCTAATAGAAAACATGAAGCCTCCTTGAATCATTTCAAGTGATATGAGAAGAAAATTCATATTGTTCATTTTAAATAATTCCTTCCAAGATGAAGATTATTAGAGGAAATATATTATTGTAGAGTAAAGATTGATGAGTTTCTAGAATACATCACTTTAATAACATTTGGAAATCTAAATATCTCTCTGAAAAAAGATTATATTGTAGTATGGTACCACATTATTATCCTTTTAATATTATTTCAAATCTAATTATTAAGGGGGTGATTATTTTTAAACTAAAAAATCACTTGATAAGAGAGGAACTATCATTTATATAAATGTTTCAAATTGTTCAAAAAAAATTTCTGAGAATTAAATTTCATAAAAATATTCTTAAATAACATATAAAATGAGAAAAAGTAGTTTGTATCAAAAATTGGATAGATTTATGGACATCTTCAACACCTTGGTTAATCACTCATGTTTTATACATCTAGAAATCTCAAGTAAACATATAGTTTATAAATTTACGTTTATATTATAATATTAATTTTTTTCCACCCTTCTCACATATGGATCAGGTTTTATTAACATGAGAATGTTTTATTACAATCAATATTGATTTATGAGATGATTATTACCTTATATTAATATTGATCTTTTGTATGTATTTTTAATACAAAGAGGGAGATATGGAGAATTGATGATGATATACTATAAGGTGATTTATGTAATTAAGTTTAGGGTATTGAAAAAATACAAAAGATGGATTTTGAAGAATCAAATATATTTTGATTATTTTTAATGAGTAAACTTGTTTTTAATATGTGTAGAGTAATAGAGGAAGATCCAAATGAAAAAAAATGATTCTACTAACAATAAACATATATTTCACCATCATATTATAGTACATGGAAGAAAATATTCAAACATTATTCCTTTATAAATTTTATTATTGTTGATCTAATCTTTTAAGGGAGTCATGAAAATTTATGAAAGGATAGAAGTCAGAAGCACCATATACTATTTCTTTCAAATGAGTCTATAATGTCTTATTCTAGTGGAGTTGACTGAATCAAGATAATAATGAATGTTTTAACACTGATAATAAATTCACTGATTATTAAGTATGAATTATATTGTAATATATAAATAATACCACATAGATTATGATTATAGAAGATTGAGTTTAAAAATTAAACTAATTAAGCAATAGATAATCATTTAAATACTCAATGTTTTGTAATTATATGCTCCAAGGCTTTCAAAATGAATTGGACGAGATTTGGTAGAATTATAATTATTACAAAAGTCATTTATGATGTCTGGAAATGATTAATATTGGTTGGAAATTGAATGATAATTTTAAGAGTTATTTTAGGGGATTTTAAAAAGATATGATTTCAAATGTAATATATTATTATTTTCCTTTGAATATAGGGATTAAAAAAATTTTGGATGACATTGTGATATAAAATTTTTCTATGAATGATATTTATGAATAACTCTATTAATGTATGTGAAAAGGAAACAATTTAGGTGACATTTACATTATGTACATAAATATTACATCTTTTTATATGAATATTCATTCAATATCATCAATATCAATTTCAGAATAATAATGTTTCTATGTATTTGGAAGCATAGATTTTGAAATAATAGTTAATTAAATTATCTACAACATATCCCATATAGTTTATAAAAATTATAAACATTATTATACATATCATACATAAAACATTTATTCATATACTATGGAAATGAAACCTAATAACGGATAATATCAGATGCAAAATGAGGATAAACAAGAGAGATATCAATGATCATTTAAGAATTTTATTAGCATAATGGTATGAGAACATGATCCTAACATTTCAAAATCATACCCAAAAATTACTATTTATTAATCATCATCCATTTCATGATTAATGGAAAATCATAAGAGAAGAATCATAAAATTATCATTGAACATGATCTATAAGAGTATAAAATTTTCATAAGAGAATTTCATTAAAGTGTGGAATGAAGTGATTTATAATCCTAATCAAAGAAATATTATATCAATGTTATACATAAATACATTCATCGCATTCCAGGCATGGGATAACCACTTATGTACCTACTTTGGGATTAAAATAACCTCTCTTGTAACATATTTTGGGATTAGGATAACCGCATATGTACCCGGTTTCTTGATAATGATAAACTCCCATGTACCATTTTATATCATAAAATAAAAAATATTTACCCAATGCATTGAATGTCGAAAATTTACCCACTCACCACCTAATCATAATACATTCATTTGTATGTCACAATATCATGAAAACATTAACTATTTAATAATAGTGTAACCCAAGGAAAAGAAAATGAGTTTCATCAATATGTTATAATCATAATCTATATTCATCGTTATAAACATTGTAGATAGTGTCATAGAATTATATTCCCATGGTAGCATAAGTAGAATCAAAGGATGATATTGTAAATAAAATATTACATTAAAAGATCAAATTAATATTTGTTGAGTAAATATCCTCTTAATTTTGAAATCATAACTTTTAAATATAAAAATATAAAAGATAATAAGGAAAACATTTCTTTAAAAATAACCACAAAACCATGAAATGTATGTTTGAAAAAATATATTAACCTTAAAATAAGGAAAATTCGTTCATTTTGTGCATGTTAGAAGAAATATTGAATTATGGTTTTTCATAAAAATTAAAAATTACCACATTTGGATGATAGTAAGAATATTCATTTTAATTTTTTGTATTGAAAGTAAAACAAGGGTATAATGAATTTAATAAATCATTTTAGAGTAATAAAAACATTCTAGAAATTTTTTTTGACAAAATATTGAAATTGATAAAAAAAATTCGAAAGCAAAGAGAAAAATTAATGTTGGGTATCATTAAGAATATTATTTAATAATAATAAGAAAGTAGGAAGAGGACAATTAAATGAGAAACATAATTTCATTGAATAACCAGTTCCGAAGATATGACATTGGATATATATTTAATATAAATTCATCACTATAAATATATGCCTATTAATCCACATAAAATGAAATTGTAACGTAAAACAAATTCCACTTTTGTATCTTTTGAATCATATACCACATGAAAGAGATAATATTTACCCAACCATTCTACACATATTATTACATGATTTTAAACATAAATATATATTAAATACAAGCAAAGGGTTTACCAATTTCATTAGAAAACTGGGATCATAATTTGACAACATGAACCTAAAATGAATCTCCTTTATTTTAGAAAATATAATCTCCTCTTAACCTCCCTTGAGACACTAAAACAACATCATATAACATAGGGAATAAATTGACAAAATGGGTTAGCTAAAAAGGAGTAGTATGGGAATGAAGATTGAAATGATGTTTACCATATGAGTTAGAAGAAATAACATGAAAACCTAAAAGGTATGGTTCATGAATAATAATATGGAGTCATAACATAAAAAACATTGAATAATAATATCATGGTAATATAAGAATGTGGTGAAAACAAATAAGATGAACTAGAAATGAGTCAAGGCTAACTAGTAAGATGATATCACATGGTGGACAGAGTCCCATAATGGATTATGTTTAATCACTAATCCCATATATATTGTCTCATGAAAATAAATCATAACCCGATGAATTAAAGAACTATCTCGGAACACCCATCATAAAATGTACATAAACATAGTTTCTAAAAATATTAAACATAATTCATAAATATAAGGATTACCCGTGGAGAGAAATGAGTTTCATTGTCATGTCATAAGGCATACCCAAATTGTGTATCATAATTGACTCCTAGAAAAAAGGTTCACAATCATTCATGGACATTAATAATGTAAAAATAACTATATATTGGGTAAAAAGCTTCCCAACTGAAGTTAATACATGAGAAATAATTGTTATTTAACACTGGAAATGTTCTCCTTTAGTAGGGCTTTTATGGAAAATAGAAAAGAGCCATTAAATAGCATAAAGTCATAATTATATCCACAAAAACAAAAAATATTTAAAATTGTTTTCATTAATTAAATATTTAATTATATAAAACAATTGGTGTTTTAAGACATTTTATGGTGTGGTACTCTAAAAGGGTTAATAAATAGTGAAGTTCCCTACATCGAGTTTTCTTATCATGAGGAATTGAGAAGGGAGCCTTCTAAAACATGAATTTACAAATCAAATAAAGATGAATTAACCGAGATATATATTTTTGGAAAATATATAAATATTATATAATAAATAATTTTGAAAATTAGAGTGATTATGTGTGGTGATATAAAAGATATAATAACCCCAATGGAAAGAGGAAGGTTCGGAAATCTCATTCACCTTTTGTTCTAGAATCGTTCTCCATCAGACCTTTATGTTATGAATCACCAAATGAGATTTATTAATTAAATAATTAAGAATCCCTTTATATTTATATTTAATTCTATATATTTTTTTAATTTATGTTAATTTTCATGGGATATAAGTTTTAATTTTATTTTCCTGAGAGTTCCAGTGTCATAGTTTCATGGTTTTATAACATCTGTGTAATTATTGATGTTCTAATAAAACATGAATACAAATCAAAAATTGAAAATAAATGGTTTTAATTAACTTATAAAAGTTTATAATGTCCAAATTTTATTTATCTGTCTCAATATATGGATGGTTAATAGATTAAAAAAGTTAACGTTGCGTGGTATGTCTGTTTCAACGACATTACAGACCATCATGAACTAGTTTCTTTTAATTTAATATTATGTATGTACATTAATTATATAACGAAAAATAATTTTTATTGTAATTAATAACATATTATTTGACCATAATATTAGTTTCATGACTATACAATAATGTGGTAATTGAAAAAAACTCCTTATCCATGGATACAGTTAACCAAAAAAATACAGACAACAGTTTCAGTCTGAGAATAAAAAGAAAAAATCTTAGGATGGATGATGGATATTATATTTGCACCATGAAATATAAGTATATATATTTAGATATTATAGTTAATAATTCATGCTTCATTATTTATTTTTGTTTAAGGTAGATGAATAATATAATTTAAAATAGGTTAAGTGATAATATTACCTATTAAATGGCCCATACTTGAAATATTCCTTAAGATACTTTGAATTGGTTTTTTCGTGAGAAAAAAATCTTGAGTATATGGGAGAGATGTTTTTGAATAAATTTTTCTCTTTTCATTGAAATAATGATGGCTTACAATGTGTCTTAATAATGGGTGGTGAGGGGTTCTATTTATAAGGTCAAGAGAGATGTGATTTTGAATATTATATTAATTTGTTTATTATTTAGGCTCCAGAATATCGATATTATTGATTATTGTAACTATAAATAGTATCTCAAAAATTTTATTTTGAATTAATTTGTCCTTACATCATCCTTGACTAAAAAATTCTTGTATTGGTCTTGAAATTCTAAATACCTTAATTTAACGTAATTTACTGTATTTCACTATTCACAAAAATTAATTATTTTCAATGAATAGAAAAAATTAGCCCTTACCATATTTTAAAATGTATATTATAATAATAAAATCTATTATATCAAAATTATTTTCTAAATTTGAAAACTTTTTTTTAAATAAATCCTTATTTACTTATTAAACTCCAAATTTAATGTTATGGTCTATTTTCTGACCCTTTGAAATATTAATTGAGGACTCATAAAATCATGTTATCAATATAATAAAACACAATATTTATTTAAAAATAAATTTTTTATAATAAACATTCTTTTAAATGATGAAATGTATTGTAAAAATTGAAATAAAACATACAATTTAAAAAAAAATTGGAGCACATAGTTTTTTATTTTGAAAACATTTATTTACATGTATTATTATGTGAACATGTCATATTTACCATTTAAAAGATAACTAAAAATTATTTTACACATAAATAGATGTGTAAATTATTCTAAATATTGTGTTAATATTCCTAATAGTTATATTACTATTCTAATTCCCATGTAACTATTCTAACCATCAGATTTTTTTGGCCATATGAGTTCTAAAAATTCAATAAATGCCTCTAATTTTATTCATTCTTAGTTAACTTATATTATCCCTCATGGTTATATATATTTTTCTTTTCAAAATTTATATTTCATTACTAATATTCTATTTCATTTCTATAGTGTTGTTTGTGAATGTCGTTATTCTGTATGATTTAAGAAATATAAATTTTTCTATTATTTTTGTATTATTTTATATTTATTATCAAATTTCAATACATTATATTCTTATGTACATATTTGATATCTAAATGTAATTTTAATATTATTATAATAAATTTTTTTGGGTTCATCATGTTTTATATGTTCATTAAATACTATTATATTACTAAATGTGATACAATTATATTTTTAGAAGTGAAATTATATTCATAAAATTCAAGTACATTACATCATCCCCACTTATAATATTTCCCTCAAAATTTCATTTTACATACTAAATTGAAAAATGGTTTGGGTACTACTCCTTTATCACTTCCTCAGATTCCATTGTCGTCACTTCATACTTATGGTTTTTACATAGTTCTTTTTCAAGGTGATTTTTCATTTTTTGTAGAACATTATCTATACATCCAAATATGTTCACTGGATTATCCTCATAAGAGAGATATTTTTTAGTTATACTACCTCGTAATTCATTACTTGTGTGGTATTTGGTATGTAACTCCTAAAGAGGGTTATGTGGAATAATTTATGTACTTGAGACACGGTTGGTGGAAATGAAAATAGATAAGCCACAAATAAAACACAATCATGATTCTTAATCAAGATGACCTACATGGGATATAGGTTTCTCTTTATCTGAAATCATAGGAATCTCTTCTATGGAGATATGCATAGGAATACCTTCTATCTAAACTCTAGAATTGGGTCCCTTTAAAGATTCTTATAATAGTTCTTCTATCGGCATTGAGAAACAATGATATTATTTTCAATGGGTTTGACCTTTTCCATAATTTCCTCACCCAATTCAGGTCCCAACAACTTTTGTTCACCAGCATCATCCATGAACATATGTGTTATTGATTATTTATCCTAAAAGGATCTATATAGATCCTTTTATATGCATAAGTGGAAACTATTATTGTAAGGTAACTTGACCTGATGATGTTATTTTTATCATCCTCCCTTGATTTCCATCGAGAAATATCTCAACATGTCTTATAGAGTTTGAATAATTTTTTCAGAATGGATATATATTTGGGGATTACAATTCCTACTGATGTTATACTGTATGATTTGATAATTTTGGAGAATCTTCCAGAAAATGGAGATTAATCTTAGATCATAAATGGATATAATCAATAATGATATTCCATTCATCCTTATAACTTCTCTATTGCATAATTGTGAAAGTTTATTAAGTGAAAAATCCTCATTAATTGAAATAAAGCAGTCATTATAAAATGATACACAATAACACATATTGAATCATATTCATTATATTTATTCAGAAGACTAGTGACTATGTTTGTAGTGATGTCTTCCCATTTCCATATTTGTATGGTTAATGGTTGAATCATTCCCTCAATCATTTTCTTCTCAGACATCACATATAGAAATATCAAGAACATAGATATATTTTCCATGATATACGACGTCATATTGTCCCAGTAGTAGTGCTCTCTAAGATATTGAAGCATCATTGTGAACCCTGGGTGGATGGATAATGTCCATGTTTTTGCATCATTCAATATGTCCTTCTTTATCTCTAGATATTTTGGTACACATAGTCATGTACAAAATATTATAACACATTCCTTATGAATTTTTAACTCTATGGATTTTAAATTTCTGATAGATTCCACATTCTTCTAAATTTTAACATCATCTCTATGAGTATCATTTATCATTCACATAAGGTGTGGTTGGGATGTAATTTGACAATGAAAAGGTGATACACCTTCCTTTATTATTCTAATTCCTATCCTTTGTAAGTATAATAACATTTAAGCCCTACCAATTCTCATTATTGATATGATCACAATATCCTTTCAACTTAAAGAATCTTCCCCTTCATCTTCTTTCCCAGAAAGGTAGTGGATTGAACGTTCATAATCCTTGATCAGTTGTAGCCATATACATTGGTACATATTCAGATCCTTCTATGTAAATAAATATTTTATGTTATAATGATCCATATATATCTCAAAAATCTCCCCATAGAGATAAATCCATAAAATTTTCATTGTGATGATTACTATAGATAACTCCATCTCATGTGTTACATAATTCTACTCATTAAACTTAAACTACCTTGAGTAATATGAAATCACATTTTCATTACTCATTTGTACATAACAAAATACCTTCTTTTAATAATCATTGTATACCATGAATATTTTCCCACAATTGGGTAGTGTACGAAATGTTGTAGTGATAAGAGTCATTTTTAACTCTTCGAAGCTCACTTCACATTCCCTGGTCTAGAAAAACATTACTTCATTCTATATCATCTTGTTTAGTGGTTTTTTAAATAATGATATTTTTATCACAAATCGTCACTAATATAGAGCTAGCCCATGTAATATACGGATCTACATTATAGGTATTGGGCTAGAAAACTCTTTAATTTCCTTTATCTTAAAAGGGTCTGTAGATATACATTAAATAGTGATAATATTCACCATGAATGATACTTCCTCCATCTAATACTCACATATACTACACATTTCAAATATTATATCCTTTTGAAAAGTCTTTATCATGCTATTCAAAGCCTTCTCATGCTCCTCCTTATCCTTGGAGTAGATCATAATATCAATTATAAAGACTACCAAAAATTAATCCTTATCATATATAAATATCTTATTCATTTTGTCTATAAATTTTTTTGAGAATAACAGTTTTGAATAGAATCACTATGAAATCATAGGGTCCATATCGTTTTCAAAAGAAAATTTTAGGAATATCTTCCTTCTTCACCTTCAATTAGTGATATCCAAACTGAAGTTACAACTTTGAGAAATAATGTGACTCGTATATTTTATTTAAGTATTAATCTTTCTTTGGTAGGGGATATTGGTTCATTATCATTATTTTGTTGATCTCATCATAATCAATGAAATGGAACATTGATCTATCCACATTATTTTTGTATTAGTCCTATGCATAACAAGGTATAGCACATAGACATATAAAACCATTATCTATTTTATCTTGGAACTTATTCATTAGTTATTCCAACTCATTTTTGGTCATTCTATACAGATTACATGATATAAGTATATATACAAGTATATGTTCTATGGATAAATCAACTTATCATTCTGGAGGAAGAATGACAATTTATTCTAAGAACACATCAATGTACGCTTTTATGAGGGGGAATATCTTAAAGCATCAGTATCTCCTTTTCCTCAATAATTATTTATATATATATATATGCTCATAAAAAAATTATATCCACACATGATATGATTATTTTTTAATAGATCCATGCTTCTCCTTACACTCATGAAAAATCGGAGGATGACTATAGATATATTGAGTGATATCCCTCTCCAGATAGTTGATGTTTTCCTAATATAAAGATAGACAATAAAAGAACAATATTACATCATACTCAACAAGTCGATGTTATAGGGAATTATTTTGGATTTTTAGTCCCCATACAATGACTGGGTTTAGTTACATTTGTATGATGCAGTAATTTCTTTTTTTCCTCACTGATAGCACAACCCACTGGTTTTGAGGTGGTATTTAAATAATTCTACTAAACTCTCAAGATATGAAAGAATGTATAGAACCAGAATGAAATTATATGTTTTTTATTATGGAATTAATAACTAGAATACCTTTCACCACATTATTATTCTGATCCACCTCATTATTAGTGAAAATATAATCCATTATTTTCCCTCGAGGCCCTATATGTTTTTTCATTGATTTTATCTTATAAACCCTGAAATTGGACATTGGATCTGATTATGGTCATGTACCTTGAAATTGAATCCATTTACCATAGGTTTATTATTGATCTGACCCTCCTTTTCTTCATCTTAATTAGTGGGTTTCATCATTTCAATTTGGAACTTATTTTATTGATAACACACTTTTTTATATATTAAATTCATTCTCGTTCCCATAAATAGTTATTGAGATGCATCTTCTCAATATTTCGAGACATGGTATATTTGGTTTTCGTTAATCAGTGGGGATTATCTTTTGATACTCATATATTAAAAAATATTTCAAATTTTTTTATCTTATCCCATGATACAATTAAGAGTCCCAAATCTCCATATCAACCATAATAGAACAACATGAAATATCCTTATAGATATCAATGTCCCAAATTATGTATGATTTCCAAGGACACATATTTAATCCACTAAATAATCGATACAAATTTCGTTCAGTGTTCAGGAAAAAGATGAAGCTATGTCATTTAAGACATCTAATTTTTCCCTTGAATTTACAAATACAATCATATCTAATTTTCATCATTCTAAGGAACTCCCTCCCTATTTTAAAATATGGAATTTAGGAAAAATATATATTGAGAATTATGTTATTAAATACCTCCCATTCCATGGAATGATTTTCCACTTTGGTCTTCATGTTCTTGATAAATTTCCACCACTGATCACATTCTCCAAAAAATGATATAATACTAATAATATTTATTTTATTCCAAGAATTAGAGGATAGAGAATATATTATCAATGGAGTTAATCCATTATTCCGTAAAGATGGGATTATACGATCTACTAAAGGTAGGAGTCCATTATCACATAAATTATTTGACAAAAACATTCTCTTTATTTTGAAAATTAGGGTGTTTCACTTTACTCATGTTATTGATGATAACAAAATATAGTTGATCATGTACCATCGTGAAGTTATTATCTCCCATATCTCTCATGTTAGTAATCTCATTAGGGATACCATCACATTTCCAATGATATTTTTCATTAGCATAGGTTCTCCAATTTCACATCACTAAAATGTAAGAAAAGAATATGGGTTTGAGTACTGAACTATTGATCAAATAAAAAATGAATATTTATCATATAAAGAATAAATAATAAATAAAAACAAAATCCTAACTTATGAGTTAATGAGTTTCAATATATGTTATTCATGGAAATTTTTCCCTATAGATAAACTTAACTCTGTGGTTCTTTTTAATGTTTTATAGTTTTAATCTACAATAATAACTATATTATTGTATGATACAAACTATTTTGATATGTAATTATTGGCAGTCATGTATAATTGATATCTATCAAATAACCTCATGGGTGGATTCAACTACTAGGAGGGACTCTTTAAATCATCCCTAGTGGAATCCATTTCCTCATGAAACCCTTTAGTGGAGATCAATAATTTTCCCAATGCTCACACATGAGAGTTCTAAAAGACGTGATTCCTGTATTTTCATTGATTAAACCTGTTATGAACCAACCATCTGAGACATATTAATACATAATTTTAAACATAAATATCAATTAATTACAATCTATGGATGAAAAATCCTACGGTCTTTTTAAGAATATGTAAATAATTAGACAGCATGAAACTAAACTGAAACTTATTTATTTTGGACTCTATAATGAGATCCTAACATCCCTTGAGATCCTAAAACAACATATGATATCCTAGGTATTGCATAGAAAAATAGGTTATATAATAAATCTAATCAAGGGAATAAACATTTAATTTAATCATAACATACAATTTAGAATGAATAACATGGAAAAATAAAAGTCATGGCACATTAAAAATCATATAGAGGAATAACATAAAAACAAGGAATCATTAGATCATGGAAATATAGGAATTCGGTGGCAATATATAATATTACATAAACATGTCTCAAGGTTAACTACAAAGATTATATCACAAGGTTGACAGATTACTATAATGGATTTTTGTTTACTCCCTAATCTCGTACATAATGGCTCAAGATACAGAAACATTACCCAATGAATTAGAATTCAATATAGGTTCACCAATCAAAAAATGTACATTAATATGTGTCATAAATAGACAAATCAAACAAAATTATTTACCATAAAGATTTTAAATGGAATGAAAAGGGTTTTATAATCATTTCATAAGACAGACCCAAAGGCCATATAATAATGTCTTCCTTGAAATAAGGGTTCAAATCATTCTTGCATATTAATTATTAAAAAATAATAATAGTATCAGATAAATAATGTCCAATTTAATTTAAAACATGAATAATAGTGTTTATATGTCGTTGGAAATTTGCTACTTAAATAGAATTTTATTGGAAAATGTGAAGATTATTTAAATAGTTTAATGGTTTAATTATTTTCATAAGTACAAAAATTTAATAAAATGGGTTTCCATGATAAAATGAGTCATATTATAAAATAAATATTTTTTTAAACATAACATGTTGTAATTGAAAAAGGTTAAGAAATAGATAACATCACATTCATCGGGTTTTCTTATCAAGAATAATTGAGAAGGGAAACATTTAAAACATGTATGTGCCGATAAAATAAATATTAATTATGATAGATATATATGATTAAAACATATATACATAATATAAAAGAATTAATTCTGAAAATTAGATTAATAAAGTGAGGTAAGGGGGAGAGAATAAACGCAAAGGAAATAGAGGTTTAAACAGATCCCCTATCTTATGTTCTAGAATCGTTATAAACTTCACATTAATGTTTTAAATATACAAATTATATTCATTAATTATGTAATTAAGAAACTTATATATTTTTATTTTATTTTATTTTATTTTATTATGTTTAGTTATGGTTATTTGGAATAGATATAATGTTCAATTTTTTATTATTAGGAGAATTAGTTTCATGGTTTCATGATTGTATCACTTGTGTATAATTATGTAATAAATTTCAATATTCGGATACAACTACAAATGTGAAACTAAATGGTATTAATGTATTATAAAAACATTAAATAGTGTAAAGTATCTGTATTTGTCCTGATATAAGGATAGTTTATTGAGTTAAAATGTTATTGTTTCGTGGTTAGTTTATTTAGGTGGTTTTACAGACCATCATGAACTAGTTTCATATTATTTAATATTATGACTATATATTTGTTCCATAACCTGAAATAAGTTATAATATAATTATAAACATATTATTTGAGAATAATAATATTTTCTTTACCATCCTTGAAAGTGGTAATTTAAAACGAATCTCATTATCCATGAAGAGAGTTAATCGAAAAAATATACACATTAGTTTCATTCATAGAATTAGAGGACTAAAGATGGGGATGTATGGTTGATATTCCATTATAATCATGAAATTCTTGAATATATATGATACTATAATCATTTTTTTATGTTGTATGAGTGATGTGAGGGGAAGATAGAAGAAGACAATAATTTAAAAGTGGTGATATGAGAATATTACCTTTTCAGTGACGCCTCATTGAAATACAATTTGAGGAGTATGGAATTGGTATTTTGGTGGGAACTACAAAAATGGAACACTGGGAAAAAAAATTTAAGCCTTTTTATTAGAATTATCACTCTCTCCAAGTCCTAAAAGGAGTGATAAGAACAGGTGGTGAGGGGCGGCATTTAAAAAGGTAGGAGAGGTGTCTTTTAATATTATATTCATTATTTTATTATTTTAGCTCAAAAATATAAACATTGTTAATTGTTATGCCTATAAAAATTAATTATTTCATGTGAGATATGTGTTCTTATATTATCAATTACTCAAAACATCATGTATTTAAATTATAATTCTATAAACAGTTATTTAATGTATTCCGCAATTTACCAAAAATTCATCTGTTTATGAAAAATTGATAAAAAAAGAACATATCCTTTTTTTATTCGTAGATTCCAAAAATAAAATCCACTTGGTAAAATAATTTTCCAAATATTATAAATTTAATTTTTAAATATAATACTCATTTTTTTTGAAAATTTCAAACATTAATATTATATTCTATTTACTGAACCATTGAAAAATTAAATAAACATCCATACAAATATATTATCATTGTAATAAAACATATTATTTATTTATAATAATATTTCATGAAAAAAATAATTATTTTAAGTAGGTATATTTATTATAAATGTGAAAATAAAACGTTTAATTTTACAAAAATACAAAAAAAATTAATTTTTCAAACATTTATTTAATTTTATTTATGATGTAAATATGGCAGGTTTTCCTTTAATAAGTTACCAAAATATTATTTTACGCATAAATAATTTAGGATATTATTCTAATAGTTAGGTTACTATTCATACCAGTCAGATTACATTTCCAACTCTCATATTACAATTTCAACAGTCATATTCATTAACTAATTTCCATAAAACCCCTCATTCCATTAATTATTCATTATATTATATTTTCTATCAAGGTAATATATATTTTTATTTTAAAAATGTAAATTTAATTTCTAATATTTTTCATTATTTATACAGTTTTTTTGGGAGTGTGATTAATCTATGGGATCGATTACATCCAAAATTCCTTACTATTATTATCATATCTTCTATTTATTTACACATTGAAATAAATTACATAATAATGTCTATATTTTTCCACAAAATATAATTTTAAACTTATTTTAATAAAATGTTTTTGGTTTCATCATATCGTATATGTGCATTATATAATGTTATATTACTAAATGCAAGATAATTATATTTTTAGAAGGGAAATTCTATTGAAATGAATTTTGTTCATTATAGACATTACATCAAATGAATCATAACAATATTAATGATAAAAAGTATCATATGGGTATTATATTCACATTATAAACATAAATAGGTTCATAACATCAAATATGACTCAATAAAATAATATTGAGAGGAAAACCCTTACTTTAAGTTCAATTTGATTCATCATCACACTAGCCGCATTTATAATATATTTAAATTAATAATATTTATATAATAGTAACATATGAATACTTATAATGTAATATATGATCCACTTATGATATTTGAACACAAATTTATTACTAATAATTTATTAAAATCATCATTTCATGGGTTAATTATTTCATTTTCCATATTACTTCCAGTTTAACAGTTCTGTTAATTGCAACATGATCATGGTACAATAATCTAGATAATTTTATAAACTTCATAGTATAAAAATTTATAACTATATAAACTTTTTTAAGATCATATAAATTGCTGATGAAAAATGAATTACCTCACTTTGTGGATATGGTAGTCAGTACACATGAATGAGTAATGATTACACCTTTTTTATGGATGGAACAAAATTAAGGTAAATAATAACTCACCCTTCCATAATAACTTTTATATAGATAAATAATATATATTATTTATATATATATTTATTACCATGAAAATAATGCTAAAAAACAAAAAATAGTCACATTTCGTAGTGGAGGTGGTAGTCCATAAGTACACATAAGCAATGCTATCATTTTACAAAAAATGTGATGATATGAAGGTATATATATAATATTACAGTTTAATAAGAATAAATATTTCATAAATATCACAAATAAAAAATAAAACCATAATTATGAACATCTATGTATTAATATGATGGAAAATGAATCATGTCATTATGTGATGCACTAGTCCACCAATATGCATGAGCCATAATTTCATTTACCCTTTTTTTAAAAGTACCTATTAATGTTTTATTGAATCATCAAAATAAAGTCTAATTATATTGATTATGGGATATTATTTATTTTATTTCAGATAAAATAGTATTATATAAGGATGAAGAATAAATAAAAATAAAGGTACATTGTTAAGTGTAATACATCATATTTGACAAAAATCAGTTATCCTGTTCACTCAGACATGAAAGAATGGTATTATGACCAATCTAGGACTTATAAGATGATTTTAGTTATGTTATAGAAGTATTTAGAAAGTTATTGGTCAATATAATATTATTTTTAGGTGTGTATAAAATATGATAGGACGTGTGCTCTTAAAAGTGAGGGAATGGATACACAATGATGTTTTTAAATGACTAAACTATTTTTTTATCTTATTCAAGAAAAATGTCTCCATAATGACCCATCATAAAATTTATGAAGATATAGGGTTGATATATGAATATAAAATTGTATTTAAACATGTTATTTATTAAATATTTCCATTATAACATTTTTTAACCCCCCCTCCCTCGAGTAAACCGGTTTTAACAATAACACTGGTTAATTTGTTTTTCTGGTTTTACTATTTAGTTTTCCCAAAATTGAAACTGAAATCATTACCAACATTATAAATTATGAATCCAAATACAGAATCCATTTTAGGAAAATAATTTTCCATAATTGGATGAAGTAACTTTTAAAATAAACTACAAAAACACGATGAAAATGGTTTTCCAAAAAACAATTAAGTAATCAAATGTTTTTTACCAAAATTAGGAATAATGTTGATTGAAATGAAATTTAATGGATTATAGTTAATATAAATGAAATAATTAAACTTTAAAACCATTTAAAAAATATTATTTTTTAATAAAGGAATGGAAAATTGTGTTTTATATAAAATACATATTTTTTACTATTCGTTGAATAAATAATTTTATAGAAAAATACTAGATTTTTCCTTAAAATAATTTTTAATATAGTGATTTAAAAAAATATATACATTTTATAGATTTATAATTAATAATTTTTTTGAATATAGTTATAATATTCCTGTATTAAATGAAATGATAGCCATTTTTTAAGAACATGTATTTTTTATGATTAAAATGACATTAAAATAAATTGAGTACTTATATATAATGAATTAATAAATAAATTTAACATAGGTAGATCAATTATAAATATTTATTATAATTTTTTATTATTATTAATAAGTATAATTTAGAATATTGGTTATAATGGTTGCATTTAGACAATCATAATTCAATTTTTTGTCATGCTTTGTTTAAACTCGATGTTGTTTGTAAACATAGATATTGAATAATTACTGTTTATTTCATGTTAATATATATATATATATATATATATTCATGGGGTGTTATAATGATATTATTTGTCATATAATTTATTTTAATACCTGTATATGATATTTTTTTCTTTTCCCACTAAAATGTGGAAAAGTAAAAAACCTTACATAAAAACAAAAGAGTTCTCTAGAAAACATGTTAGGGAAGTGATGGTTTAAATACTATAACATTGGAAAAGATAAAAACCTTAAATAAATATAAAAAGATTAATAGGATGATATTTGAGAATAATTACGAAACATTGATGACTACTAAGGGTTTCAACTAATTATCAGACTAAAATATAGAAAATTCTAGAGCTACACTATGATAAATAAAGGTATAATTCTTGATGTGAAAAGGTTATTATACTATATGTGTAATGTTACTCATATGACATGAAATGTAGAAAAATATTGAGATTCACTCTAATATGTAATAGAAAATTAGTCGGATACTCAACGGTTTATATGAGATTATATAATAGTCATCTGAAGACTTCAAGGGATATGTAAGGTCTTAAAAGTTGATATATATGAGTAAATCAGTATTTCATGGAGGAAAGTATGGGTAAAATGGTAATATATGTTTCAAAAAATGTTTTCATGGAATATATATGATTCCCCATGATCAAATATAAATTTCACTCCACAGGAAAATGTGAGAATTATAGTCAAACACATTCAGATGATGCTTTTTTATTAAAAAGTAATAAAAATAATGATTTTTTGAAGATCTGGAATCTAGATGATAATAATGAATGTGATAATTAATGAATATTGTTCACTATGTTGGGGCTTTCTATTCCATTTTTATTTCTATATATACTGAAAAAATCCATGTTTTAATGGGAATGAATATTTTATGAAAGTAAAAAAGGAAAATAATATTTGAGGGGATATTAGAAAAATTGATATGGGGTTTAAAATATGAATATTTCCAAAAAATTATAGTTATTTATGTGGAGCCTTTTTAGAGTTATTTTTGGAGTTATAAATGGTGAATAATGTTGCCTTAGTTTAAAAGGATTTTTTTCAATATTTAAAAGATGGAAAATATATTCATCAAATTATATGAATATATAATAGAATAATAAGTAGTGTTATAATATAACATGAGTATTATTTCTAAAGATTACTTTGATTATTGAAGGGAAAGAATATGATGACATTTTAAAAGGAAGATTTTATACAAAAAAAATAAGTAGAAGAAAAAATTAATGATATGGATAAGGAATTATGATCTACTTCCCTATGATATCTGTAAATCGTAAAAGACAAAGAATAAAAATATAATCATTTAACAAAGATAATTCTATTGTAACATGTTTATGATATATCTCAGAGCTCTTGGTAATAGATAATTAAGAATAAAATTTGAAGAATCCTTTTTTGCATACATATTGATAGTTTTCATATTGTCTTGAGAAAGAAAATGAAAATCAGAATGCTACTATTCCTTAAAATTGATTTTAAACTGAAGTATTTTTTTAATGAATAATATCTTTCATTGTTTATATATTAACAACAATGTCATATATAACATCATATTAAAGATATGTAGTCAAATTAGTATTAGAGGCTGGTGAGATTTATAATAAACTATGTTAAACCAGAATACCAAATATGGATTTGTTTGTTGATAGATACTATCACAATATATCTTTAGGTCAAGGATGAAACATTCCCATGGGTTAAGGAAGATATATTACCACCTCATGTATGTTTCAACTTAATAATGGTACATTCTCAAGATGTTTTCATCATTATAATTAAATAATGAAAATATGTGTTGTGGACTTGAATCGAACAAAAAATGGATTAAATATTTATATTGGGATTGAACCATGTTAATAATAAATACTGGTTTTGTGTCTTATTTATTTTTTATATTGAATGTGGTTTTCAGAATTGATAACACATGAGGGGGTATATACATCTTAACTAAGATATCGACTCAAATATTTAGACTTTAAATTCAACATAACATGAACTCAGTTAAAACGGTTACATAGATACACCATCATCCCCCTCTATGAGTGAATGTATGATCTACTAGGAAGATAAAGTTATTGTATATATTTTTCTGGAAACACTATCATTCATATCCTTTCAGTTAATACCTATAATCTCACAACATGTATATTTTTGGTATTCTAAAACTATTCATACTCAACTATTGATTCATAAGACACTAATGATTGATGATAATAAATTCATTACCATAATGAGTAATATATTATAGGAATAGATTAAGGATATGGTCTATTTAATGAAAGAAGGGTTCATTTCCTAATGATATACATTCCTCTATTTTTTTCATCCAATATTTCCTAATAGGGTTCCCTCTCTGTGAAAAGGGGTTATAAAATTGAAAGGGATGGAATATTTACATATGAATTGAATTGAAATGGTTGAATTTTAGGACCAATATCTTTTAACGGGGTTATGTTTTTTGATAATATGATAGCACTTTTTTGGGTTCTGGTGATAGTTCCTCTTCCAATATTGCGTCTTCCTCTATAAAACATCCTATTGAAGTGTCCCCATCATCAAATTTTTCATAATTTATTTGTGAATGTGCTTCTTACATCCTCTATATGAAAAACCTAGATTAACATGTTAATGAAAAATTTCAAAATCAAATACAATATTCCAAATAATATATTTTAAAATGTCTTTAAGATCAAGTTTATCATTCCAATACTCACCAACTCAATTTATTATCAGCCCTTTGATGTTTTTTTATCTAAAATTTCACACACATAACTTTTACAGGGGACCCTATCATCAGTTTCTTACAATAGTGGATCCATCTTCCCAATCATTTTTATATTCTATAATGGATGATTCTAGAGAATAATTTTAACAATTTATTTCATGTTTCCTAATTATGTGAAACGTTTATCAATGTGAAGTTATGTCCATAAGTCCTCATCAATTTTAACCACTAGAAACCTACACCGGAAATGTATGTACCCAATATACTAGTGATTTAAGGAGACAGTTTTATTCTTACTTGATGTTTTAACACCCTTATTCTTTATATATTATTCTAACTGATGACCATCAGTTTATTATTTATCTCATCACGTTCGACATGAACCCCTCGGCACATTTTCATATTTTGTTCTTTATTCAATTTTATGATATTGAGAATCTTGTTGGAATACCTTATTTGAATATTTGTATGCTTCAGATGTAGTTCCCTTTTTCTATGTATTTTAAGTAACTCAATTCCCTTTCTCTATATATTGTTCCCTTCTCAATATAGATATATTCTGAGCTATAATATAACCAGGCTATGAATTAATCCATGAATGTAAACATCTCATTTCAATGAAAATAAAGGTTTTTAAAAAGGTTAGTATAATTTCACCATGATTGATATATTGGGCCATCATTTACAATAATGGTTTAACCACTATGGGGTGTTTCTCTACAAAATCATATATACTTATTACTAACACATTTTATTATTGGCCTCAATACTATCTTGGAAACCATTACAATACCTTGGTTTCACATTCATGTTGTGATCAACTCATGCAATTAGGGTACCATCCCATAAATCTATTACGTATAATCTTTTCTCATACCATTCATAGTCATTATCTATAATAATCTCATTCAGTATTTTCTTATAAATGATGAAGTTGATTTCAAAATGTATCATCGATGTTTCAACTAATTTATTATCCTTCATCAATAGGGTATGAATTCCTAACCCATAATGGATGAATTCCATGAACATACATAGCAGGATCATAACCAAATTGATGGAGTTCATATGTTTGGAACTATGTAATGATCCATCGCAAAAATTTGGTACAAATAATTTGCCCTGTTAATATAAAATAGAAACTATTGAATCTTATCCAACACTATAAATTCCTGGTCATTGGTATTACCCTATATTAATCTACCTTACATAATTAATGTTTTAGGTCATACCCACCTATATGTTAGTCGTTAACTATAGGAATGTACCCATAGGTCAACATTATAAGAAATATAGTGATATGATTTTGAGGATCTATTGGTATTGGATTTATATACCCATTACTTTTATTGACCTTATCAACATAGAGGTAATACCTTCTTGTTGTTCCCCTATATTTCATTCTAAGGAATAAAACGTACTAAAATTTTATCAATAAAATTTACCTTTTTATAATTATTTTATATAGTATAAAAACATACATTAAACATAGAACCTAATAAAAACATTATTATCGTAAATTAAGAATGAATTAAGTGGTATTTATAAAATTTAATGAAATCATACCAATTTAATAATAACATGACCATTGGAATAGTAATGTGTCCATTATGAATATTGACCTAACCAATATAATAGTAATCCCTACTATGAAATTATAAATAAAAAATAGGTATCAAATGATTGAATATATAATATAGTTATATCTTGGAATAAGTAATTAAATGTTTTCAAAATGATAATTTTTTTACTCAAATTTTTGTTGAACAGAAGTTATTATGTAAAATTTTATAATTTATAATATGGTATAATAGAAAATTTATTTTCAACAAAAATAATCATAAATTAATTTTTTTCATCTTATTATTATCAGATAATTATATTTGTAACACCCGAGATTTTTATGAGTAATATTTTGTTTTTTATATATCATCAAAGTAATCTTTCACAACATACTAGTTTGGCTTACTTTACACGCAATCGCGACCTTCCTCGATAGCTTGCGTCGTACGCAATACCGAGTTTCACTAAACAATGATATGCTATTAAAACTAGCCGTTATTAATAGTAATAACCACTTTTTGAAATTTTATAAATTTTATTTTTTAAAATGGACTTCATTTTTGGATTCAGAATATCGAAATTAGCCTAGGGTGAAATTTTGGTATTTTTCTGAAAACTTTCAATTTTTGATGAATAGTGAAACCACTAAGTGGTAGGTTAAAAACTGAATTTTGCATAAAACTTAATTTTACCGCTTCTGTGAATGGAATTTCGAAAATCCGACAGACACGGTTAATATCATGGACTAAAATGTGGTTCAATGAGATGAAAATAATTTTTGGTGAATAGTAACTTTTTACTTTTTTTACCGCGGTTAATAGTAAATAGGGTAACTAAGGGTAAAAATGATATTATTATTACCCTAAAACATGTCCTAATTCTATTGGACAAGTTTAATTCGACAAAAAACAAACTTAGGAATAATATATGACCATTTAGGTCCACTTGGATTAGATTAGGAAAATTATTATTAATTTATTTAAAGAAGGGTTAAAATAGTTAAAATCAAAGTTTAATAAGTAAATCATTTTTAATATGGGGTTATACATAAGATAAATTCGACTATAAATATTCATTAGAAAGATAAAACGATTTCCTACATAATGGTATTTTATTTGTAATTTTAGACATTAAATAATTTAATTTATTTATGACACAATGGTGATGCAGTAATTATCTTATTAATGAAATATTGACATAATTGATGTTATAAACACCAAAATAAATGTAATTTGAGACTTTTTAAGAATTCCTATAATTTTCTAGGTTAATATGATATATTAATGTTGATTTAATCAACTTGGTTCGAACATATAATTCTGTTATGACTTTCACAAAAATCATATATCAAATAGTGTCAAAATTGACACAAAATAGTTTTTAAATCAAATATTATATTATTAATTGTTATTTTATTCCTAAAAATCTAAGGTTCGGCCAAATAACATAGATAAGGATATATATATTAATAATAAACAATTTGGGGTTCTTTTGGCATGTTATAGTAAGTGTATTAACCATATAGTGAAAGAAAACAAAAAGACACTGTAAAAGTTAAATTAATTAACTTAGAGTTAAATCTAATTGATAAGGTTAAAATAATACCCTAAATTTGTCTAAATCCTATTGGTTGATAGGATTTCGACCCATCCCCACTTTAGCTTCTAAATAAGACCCTTTGGAACCATTATAAACCGATTTTGACTTTAATATAAAATAATATTTTGAGATATTCCTAAGGTGCCCCTCTCCTCCCTTATAAAAGGGCACCTCCTCCCCCTCCTCCTCACACAAAATTGAGCACTCAAGCTCGGAACACCCCCGCCATTTTCTCCTCTACACTTCCCTAGAATAATCCTAGAGGTCCTGGTCTTCTTCAAAGACCAATCTTAGTTCCCTAAGTGGAGGATTCAAAGAGGCGTTCCAAAGAAGAGGTAATATCCATTACCGATCTTTTCAATTTCTTTCTTCTTCAACTTCTTCTTCTTTAGTTGTTTCATAATAAAGTAATAACATCAGTATTACATACATACTTATATGTTATTATAAATATTAAACAACCCTAATTCACCTTCTATCCATCATACGGAAAAATTAAATCACCGCGCGTGCGTACGTACGGAATACCGTCTCCACGCCGTGGTGTAATCTATTTTCCACCATCACTTTAAAAGGATGGGTATAATGGTGTAATGAGTAACTATTTATGATAATTATAAAGTAACATTGATACTGAAATAATATATATACACTCCAATACAATTCCACGATCATAAGAACGATATCATCACTCGTGCGTACGTACGGAATACCGTCTCCACGATGTGATGTGACTCGTTCTACATGATCATCATTACATAGTAATTATATAAATGAATTGAATGAATAAATATGATATATGTTACACTAATACCATTCTGGATATAAGGTATCTATAACCTTAAAATAAGAATAATAATGTATTCGGCAAAACACGCATAAGAACAAAAGGCAATAAAGACCCGAGTAACAAGTAACAATGAAATATTACTAACAAGAAGCTAAGAATATGACCATATATGATATCATATCAATATGTATGATTCTGGAATAAGTCAATAACATTATTTAAACCATTATACAGGAGCTTCGGACACGTACAAATCAAATTGGACCTAAGGTAAGGGAAATATCACAATCTCATTTTTATCCGAGATTGTTTATTCGTAAGTATTTACTGGGTTGTATTTTATCATCCACACCCATGTTACCTCAATATTTAATATTATTTCCTTCCTTATACAATAGTTTATATCCAATTTTACCCTTTGGTGAGTTTTTAGTAAAAGATATGAAAGGAATCTTTTGTCGTTTTTCGTACGAGGTACTTTTTGACTTTTCCGACAAAAGTATGAGAAGAATGTTTTTTTAACTTATACGGCATGAATGGATTTTTAAAACATTATTTCCAAGAAGCTTCCTTTACAAGTTTTAAAGTTTATTTTTAATCAACTTATTTTATTTTAAAGTCATATGACATGTTATTAAAGTAAAATTGTTTTTGAAGTAGAAAGGATATTTTTCTCAAGAATGGAGTTCAAGTATTTTATCAAAATTATTTTCCATCTAAGACAATAAAAGGGTTCTGTTTTTATCCCTATTATTACATGGATTTGATTATGTTGTGATGGAAACATTTTTATGAATTCCTTTATCTTATATGAATTGTTTTATGATGTCATGTTGTTTAAGAATCCCATTTTTATTACGTGGATTACGCTATGATGTATGGTTTATGATTATGTGGCACACATAAGAAAGGATTAATTATAAGATGGGTGGGACCTATATCTCCCTCCAATGCATTGGGTAATGATTTTATATCTCATGAGATAGACATGGCTGGAACGATAGGTTATACCGGTTCAGTGAAACAGGACTGGAACGAGGGTGACTCGGTTCAGAAAGGGACTTTGTCCACTAAGATAGTCTTGGAAATAAGTCATGACTAACAAGAAATGATTTTCCATGATTATGTGTTCATGCCAAAAAGTTTCAAGTTTTATGTTATGATTATGGGGATCTCATTTTCACTTCTATGATTTATTCCATGATAAGATATTATGATCTCTTTTGCAGGTTTTGATTTTCAAAAAGATATGATATGATTTTTATTTCCTTTATTTTCCCTTGCTGAGCATTTGAGCTCACCCTTTTATGTTTTCTTTTCCCCAGGTCAGGAAGATGGATATTAAGTAGAATATGATAAAAGGGACCCTAGATATGATGAAATAAATAGGAGACACTGTAGAAGATTTATGAACCAGTTGTTTATGTTTCCCAGTTTCTAAAGACACAATACCTATACGGTCCTTTGTGGTTTTGTCATATGTTGTAATAAGTGTGCTTCAATTTTGAAGTATTAACAATGTATGTAAAGTATGGGTCGTTATAGTTGGTATCAGAGGAAAGGTATAGTCAAACTTTGGAAACTAGGATGTGAAAGCCTTAGTAAGAACCCTAAGGATAATTCTAAGAATAGAACACAATCTTAGTGTTTTAGAAATGGCCATGAATACCCTAGGATAAAACCTTAAGTGTGAAATTTTATCCTTGATTATGTGGTTTTCCTATTATAATTACTGTTGCTCACACTATTCTTCTTGGTTTTAGTCAATGGCTGGAACCCGAAGGAACCGTGTTAATGCAGAATGCGATGGGCAATGCAATGATTGTCCCCCTGAGCAACCAAACGATATGGGAGCTAGAATGAAAAATCTTGTAGCCATGCTGACACAACTTTCTCAAGCTATGAATCATGCAGGACTTCCAAACGAGCAAAGGAAGGAGCAAGATTCTGTTGAATCCTTTATGAGGCAGCGTCCACCTTCTTTCAGTGGGTCTACTGATCCATTAGTTGCTGAACAATGGATTAGTACTACTGAAAAGATATTTTCAGTTCTTCAATGTTCTGAGCATGATAAAGTCATCCTAGCAGTGTATCGTTTGGAAGGAGATGCTGATTAGTGGTGGAATCTTATTAAGAATACGAGGCAAAGGGATGAAATTGAGTCTATGGAATGGGACGAGTTCAAGAACTTATTTTTTAATAAGTACTTCCCTCGTATTCTCCGAACAAAGATGGAGAAAGAGTTCATTGAACTGAAGCAAATGGATGATGAATCTGTTAGTACCTATGAAGCAAATTTTACAAGACTTTCAAGGTACGCTTCTGGTATTATTATCCAACCTGAGAGTAAGATCGATCGATTCTTTAGTGGCTTAAAACAAAGTCTTCGAAGGGAGTTAGCCATAAGGGACTTCAATAGCTACGAGGAAATCGTTCGATGTGCTCTCAAAGTTGAGATGGAGATTGGAGTAACCCATCAGTCACATGGGTTTGATAAGAAGAGGAAGATGGAATTCAAAGAAAAATCTAAAGAGCACACGGAATAGAAGATGAGCTTTTCCTTATTCTCAAAGTGTGGAAAGAAACATGGAGGGAGTTTTCTTAAAGGGACAAGTAAATGTTTTAAATGTGGAAAAGAAGGTCATCGGGCATTTGAATGCCGTGATAATGGGAAGAAGATGTCTAATGACGCAAACAAAGGAAGGGATACACAGAATGAACCTACTACACTTCAATGTTTCAAGTGCAAGGAGATGGGGCATTATGCCAATCAATGCCCAAATCCAAGGGTTGCTGATGATGGTCGACGTCAACAAAATCTTAAGGCTAAAGACAAAGGAAAGTCACATGCAATTTCTATCAGCGATGTGGAGTACGATAACGAAGTGGTGAAAGGTACACTTACCGTCCACTCTAAAGTAGAAAATGTTTTATTTGATTCTGGATCCACCCACTCTTTTATTTCGAAAGAATTTTCTAAGGGTATCACCGTATTACCTCAACAATTAGATGTTGAGTTAGCTGTGACAAAACCTAATGGCACAACAGTCGCATCAAAAGTTTATAATTCTTCTCCGATCGAAGTTTGTGGGAAAGTGATTCCTGCAAATCTTGTGATCCTTCCTTTAGTGGAAATTTGATGTGATTCTTGGCATGGATTGGCTTTCTCTACATGGAGCTCATATCAATTGCCAAAGAAGGGAAGTCACATTTCATATTCCAGGTCAATCTACGATCGTATACCAATTCAAGGATGAACATAACCTTCCAATGGAAATTTATTCCATATTATGGGTATTGATTCCACTAAATGAAGGTTCTTTATCTCAAATGGTTGGTGAGAAACTCACGATTAAGAATATGCCCATTTTAAGGGAGTTTGATGATGTCTTTCCGGAGGAATTACCGGGTCTTCCACCAAATCATGAAGTTGAGTTTTCAATAGAACTCGTACCGGGTGCTTTGCCTATTTCAAAGACACCTTATAGAATGGCCCCAATTGAGTTGTAGGAATTGAAGAAGCAACTCCAGGAGAATCTTGATAAGGGATTCATATGCCCTAGTGCGTCACCTTGGGGAGCACCTATTCTATTTGTTAAGAAGAAAGATGGATCAATGAGACTCTGCATTGATTATCGAGAACTTAACAAGGTCACTATCAAGAACAAATATCCTCTCCCGCGCATTGATGACTTATTTGACCAACTACGCGGAGCTCAATACTTTTCCAAGATTGATCTTCGTTCAGGGTATCATCAATTAAGGGTCAAAAGGGAGGATATACCAAAGACGGCTTTCCGTACAAGGTATGGACACTATGAATTTATGGTGATGCCATTTGGTCTTACTAATGCCCCTGCTATCTTCATGGATCTAATGAATAGAGTCTTTAGAGACTAACTTGATCAATTTGTGGTAGTCTTTATAGACGATATTCTTGTCTATTCAAAGAGCAAGGACGAGCATGAAGATCACTTGAGAATTATATTGAAGACCCTGAGAAAGGAGAAGCTTTATGCCAAATTTACCAAGTGTGAATTTTGGCTTCAAAAAGTTGCATTTTTGGGTCACATAATCTCAAAAGAGGGGATATCTGTGGATCCAGGAAAAACAGAGGTTATCGAAAGATGGTCGAGACCAACAATAGTAACTGAGATCCGAAATTTTCTTGGTTTGGATGGATATTATTGACGTTTTGTAAAGGATTTTTCACGATTATCTAATCCACTCACCAAGTTGACTCGGAAATGAGTTAAGTTTGTCTGGACAGAGGAATGTGAAGAGAATTTCATGGAGTTGAAAAGAAGGTTATCCAGTGCACCTGTGCTCACACTGCCTTGTAGTGGAGAAAGGTTTGTGATCTACAGTGATGCATCCAAGAAGGGATTGGGGTGTGTTCTTATGCAAAATGATATGGTGATAGCTTATGCCTCACGACAGTTGAAAATACATGAGAAAAATTACCCAACACATGATTTGGAGTTGGTTGCGGTAATCTTTGAATTAAAGATTTGGAGGAATTAACTTTATGGTGAAAGGTGTGATATTTATACTAATCATAAAAGTTTAAAGAATATTTTCACACAAAAGGAGTTGAATATGCGTCAAAGAAGATGGTTGGAGCTGATTAAGGATTACGACTGCTCAATCCATTACCACCCTGGGAAAGCAAACAAGGTGGCAGATGCATTAAGTCGACAAGACCATGCTAGTTTATCCATGATGAGGATCACAAAGGATCCAATATTTATGGATTTACAAAGGATGGATCTTGGAATTATAATGGAAGGGGAAAAATCTTATCTTTCTCAAATGAATGTTCAACCATCTATACATGCGAAGATTAAGGAGGCACAGAAAGAAGATGTCGAGTTACAAAAGAAGGTGAGAAATGTTCCTGAATTCAACCTTGATTGTGATGGGATAATAAAGTTCAGGAATCGGGTTTGTGTTCCTCCCATCCCCGAATTAAAGAAGGAGCTGATGGATGAGGCTCATAGTTCATCATTCTCTATTCATCCTGGAAGCACGAAGATGTATAGGGACCTGAAAGAGTACTTCTTGGTGGGATGGCATGAAAAGAGATGTTGTTGAATATGTCTCTCGATGCTGGGGTTGTCAACAAGTTAAAGCTGAGAGACAGAAGTCTAAGGGGATGTTACAACCATTACCCATACCCGAATGGAAATGGGAAAACATCACTATGGACTTTGTCACAGGACTTCCTAAAACATCCAAAGGCAATAATGCTATTTGGGTCATAGTTGATCGTCTTACAAAGCCTGCACACTTCATTCCTATTAGAGAGGATTTCTCTCTAGATCAGCTTGCTAGAATATATGTAAAGGAAGTGGTAAGATTGCATGGAGTACCACTTTCTATTATATCTGATCGGGATCTGAGATTTACCTTGAAGTTCTGGCGAAGTCTTCAGCATACTCTCGATACAGAGTTGAGTTTCCGCACTGCTTATCATCCCCAGACAGACGGTCAGTCTGAGAGAACAATTCAAACCCTAGAAGATATGTTGAGAGCTTGCTCTATGGATTTCAAAGGAGGTTGGGATCAACACCTACCTTTGGTGGAATTTTCTTATAATAATAGCTTTCACTCCAGTATTCAGATGGCTCCTTATGAAGCTCTCTATGGAAATAAATGCAGGACTCTAACTTTCTGGGATGAAGTTGGGGAAAGAAAGCTATTAGGACCTGATCTTGTTGATGAAATGGCAGAAAAGGTCAGATATATTCAACAACACATAAGAGCAGCTCAGAGTCGACAGAAAAGTTATGCCGACAACCGAAGAAAAGACCTAGAGTTTGAAGTGGGTGATAATGTGTTCTTACGAATATCTACCTGGAAAAGGGTTATGAGATTTGGAAAGAAGGGGAAGTTGAGCCCTAGATATATCGGTCCTTTCGAAATACTAGATCGTGTTGGGAAGGTAGCTTACCGATTGGCGCTTCCACCGAATCTCTCTCAAGTTCACGATGTGTTCCATGTATCTCTCCTGAGAAAGTACATACCAGATCCTTCACATGTACTCATCTCAGAAGTTGTACCACTGGAGCAAGATCTTTCTTATGAAGAACAACCGATAGAGATTCTGGATCGTAGTGAAAAAGTCCTACGAAACAAGACCACTCGATTGGTGAAAGTTTTATGGAGGAACCACCAACTTGAAGAAGCTACATGGGAGCTTCAGGATATGATGAGGGAGAAGTATCCTCATCTGTTTGTTACAAAGTGACGAATTTTGTGGGCAAAATTCTTTTTAAGGGGGGTAGAATGTAACACCTGAGATTTTTATGAGTAATATTTTACACGCAATCGCGACCTTCCTCGATAGCTTGCGTCATACGCAATACCGAGTTTCACTAAACAACGATATGCTATTAAAACTAGCCGTTATGAATAGTAATAACCACTTTTTGAAATTTTATAAATTTTATTTTTTAAAATGGACTTCATTTTTGGATTCGGAATACCGAAATTATCCTAGTGTGAAATTTTGGAATTTTCTGAAAACTTTCAATTTTTGATGAATAGTGAAACAACTAAGTGGTAGGTTAAAAACTGAATTTTGCATAAAACTTAATTTTACCGCTTATGTGAATGGAATTTCAAAAATCCGACAGACACGGTTAATATCAAGGACTAAAATGTGGTTCAATGAGATGAAAATAATTTTTGGTGAATAGTAACTTTTGACTTTTTTTACCACGGTTAAAAGTAAATAGGGTAATTAAGGGTAAAAATGATATTATTATTAACCTAACACATGTCCTAATTGTATTGGACAAGTGTAATTCGACAAAAAACAAAATTAGGAATAAAATATGACCATTTAGACCCACTTGGGTTAGATTAGGACATTTATTATTAATTTATTTAAAGAAGGGTTAAAATAGTTAAAATCAATGTTTAATAAGTAAATCATTTTTAATATGGGGTTATACATAAAATAAATTCGACTATAAATATTAATTAGAAAGATAAAAAGATTTCCTACATAATGGTAGTTTATTTTTAATTTTTAGACATTAAATAATTTAATTTATTTATGACACAATGATGATGCAGTAATTATCTTATTATTGAATTATTGACATAATTGATGTTATAAACACAAAAATAAATGTAATTTGAGACTTTTTATGAATTCCACTAATTTTCTAGGTTACTATGATATATTAATGTTGATTTAATCAACTTGTTTCGAACATATAATTCTGTTATGACTTTCACAAAAATCATATATCAAATAGTGTCAAAATTGACACAAAATAGTTTTTAAATCAAATATTATATTATTAATTGTTATTTTATTCCTAAAAATCTAAGGTTCGGCAAAATAACATAGATAAGGATATATATATTAATAATAAACAATTTGGGGTTCGTTTGGCATGTTATAGTAAGGTTATTAACCATATAGTGAAAGAAAACAAAAAGACACGGTAAAAGTTAAATTAATTAACTTAGAGTTAAATCTAATTGATAAGGATAAAATAATACCCTAAACTTGTCTAAATCCTATTGGTTGATAGGATTTAGACCCATCCCCACTTTAGCTTCGAAATAAGACCCTTTGTAACCCTTATAAACCGATTTTTACTTTAATATAAAATAATATTTTGAGATATTCCTAAGGTGCCCCTCTCCCCCCTTATAAAAGGGCACCTCCTCCCCCTCCTCCTCACACCAATTTGAGAACTCAAGCTCGGCCAACCCCGGCCATTTTCTCCTCTACACTTCCCTATAATAATCCTAGAGGTCCTAGTCTTCTTCAAAGTCCAATCTTAGTTCCCTAAGTGGAGGATTCAAAGAGGCGTTCCAAAGAAGAGGTAATATCCATTACCGATCTTTTCAATTTCTTTCTTCTTCAACTTCTTCTTCTTTAGTTGTTTCAGGATAAAGTAATAACATCAGTATTACTTACATACTGATATGTTATTATAAATATGAAACAACCCTAATTCACCTTCTATCCATTCTACGGAAAAATGAAATCACCGCGCGTGCGTACGTACGGAATACTGTCTCCACGCCGTGGTGTAATCTATTTTTCCACCATCACTTTACAAGGATGGGTATAATAGTGTAATGAGTAAGTATTTATGATTATTATAATGTAATATTGATACTGAAATAATATATATATACTCCAATACAGTTCCACGATCATAGGAACGATATCATCACTCGTGCGTACGTACGGAATACCATCTCCACGATGTGATGCGACTCGTTCTACATGATCATCATTACATAATAATTATATAAATGAATTGAATGAATAAATATGATATATGTTACACTAATACCATTCTGGATATAAGGTATCTATAACCTTAAAAGAATAATAAGAATGTATTCGGCAAAACACGCATAAGAACAAAAGGCAATAAAGACCCAAGTAACAAGTAACAATGAAATATTACTAACAAGAAGCTAATAATATGACCATATATGATATCATATAAATATGTATGATTCTGTAATAAGTCAATAACATTATTTAAAGCATTATACAGGAGATTCGGACATGTACAATGAAAATTGGACCTAAGGTAAGGGAAATATCACAATCTCATTTTTATCCGAGATTGTTTATTCGTAAGTATTTACTGGGGTGTATTTTATCATCCACACCCATGTTACCTCAATATGTAATATTATTTCCTTCCTTATACAATAGTTTATATCCAATTTTACCCTTCGGTGAGTTTTTATTATAAGATATGAAAGGAATCTTTTGTCGTTTTTCGTACGAGGTACTTTTTGACTTTTGCGACAAAAGTATGAGAAGAATGTTTTTTTAACTTATACGGCATGAATGGATTTTTAAAACATTATTTCCAAGAAGCTTCCTTTACAAGTTTTCAAGTTTATTTTTAATAAACTTCTTTTATTTTAAAGTCATATGACATGTTATGAAAGGAAAAATGTTTTTGAAGTAGAAAGGATATTTTCCTCAAGAATGGAGTTCAAGTATTTTATCAAAATTATTTTCCATCTAAGACAATAAAAGGGATCTGTTTTTATCCATATTATTACATGGATTTGATTATGTTGTGATGGAAACATTTTTATGAATTCCTTTATCTTATATGAATTGTTTTATGATGTCATGTTGTTTAAGAATCCCATTTTTATTACGTGGATTACGCTATGATGTATGGTTTATGATTATGTGGCACACATAAGAAAGGATTCATTATAAGATTGGTGGGACCTATATCTCCCTCCAATGCATTGGGTAAAGATTTCATATCTCATGAGATAGACATGGCTGGAACGGTAGGTTATACCGGTTCAGTGAAAAAGGACTGGAACGAGGGTGACTCGGTTCAGAAAGGGACTTTGTCCACTAAGATAGTCTTGGAAATAAGTCATGACTAACAAGAAATGATTTTCCATGATTATGTGTGCATGCCACAAAGATTCAAGTTTTATGTTATGATTATGGGGATCTCATTTTCACTTCTATGATTTATTCCATGATAAGATATTATGATCTCTTTTGCAGGTTTTGATTTTCAAAAAGATATGATATGATTTTTATTTCCTTTATTTGCCCTTGCTGAGCATTTGAGCTCACCCTTTTATGTTTTCTTTTCCCCAGGTCAGGAAGATGGATATTAAGTAGAATATGCTAAAAGGGACCCTAGATATGATGAAATAAATGGGAGACACTGTAGAAGATTTATGAACCAGTTGTTTATGTTTCCCAGTTTCTAAAGACACTATACCTATACGGTCCTTTGTGGTTTTGTCATATGTTGTAATAAGTGTGCTTCAATTTTGAATTATTAACAATGTATGTAAAGTATGGGTCGTTATAATATTAGACTTTAATTAAATTTTAAAATATCCATAAAATCAGTTACATTTTTAAAATTAGTATATTTTGAATAAATGATGAATTTAATTGAAAATAAAATTTATCATAGTTGGAAAAATATTTTCATATAATGTATTCAATTTCATAAATATAAATATCAATAAATTTTTAGGGTGAATGTTTTTGATTTTTCTAAAATAGTTGAAATTTAGGTGAATTGTGAAATATAATAATTAACAATATTTAACATTATATGTAAATAAATAAATTTCCGATTCATGGATTAGTCACCGATAATGTAATTGGGAAATATCTCAAACATAATTTGTCTAGTTACTTTATGTAGTCACATGAATCAATAATTTTGATATTCTTAATCCAAAATAATAATTAAATGAATAAAATAATCCAGAACACCCCTCTCCTCCCACTATATATAAAACCCATCACCACCACTTCTCCTAAACATTATAAGCCTTTTATATTGATTATATTTCTCCCAATTCCCCTCCCAATCCTCTTCCACACGTTTTTTACTTGTTGTTCCAACCAAAATACCATTTCCATGTTCCATAAAGAGGTTCTAAAGAAGATGGCACTCATGAGGTAAAAACATCCCTCTTTCTCTTTTATTTTCTATTATTTTCATATCCTTCCCTAACCTCTCATTGAAATAGTAAGATGATATCTCCAACATCACATATAAATATATATTATAATTTTATTATTTTAATGGAATACTCATTATCAACTCCCATATCATATCCTTTTTTTCGAAAAATGAAATGATTATCTATGAGGTGTCGATTCACCGACTTCATGAATGATGCGTTTTAGTTTTTCATTATCGCCTTAAATTATCATCATAAAACAATATTTTATTGTTAAAAATTATTATAATATGTTCATTAAAACTTATTAAATGTTTTTTTACCTTCATATAAAAATTTTATTAAATAAAATTATACAAATATTTTATTGTCGTAAAAACATCCAAAATTAACTAATCGTTATTCTAATCAATATTTTATCTAATTAAAAATCCTCATAAGATATATAAAATTATATATAAGAAACTTTGACCTTATTTAATTAAATTAATAACTTATAATTTCATTTAGGGATGATTTATCTCATTTTTTATGAACTTTCATACTTTTATTCATGTGAACTAATCATGAAAACCAAGAAAATGAACACTCGCAGAAAAAAAAAATTAAACAATATAACCCATTGAAATAATTATAAATAAACATAAAAAGAATGTAATAAATAAAAAATATGTTTTTGAGGTTCTGAGTTAATTTATTAATTAATTTTATTTGATTATCTAATATTTTAAGTACAAGATCAGAACGCGTTCGAACATAATGTAAGGGACTCTTCATGAACCTCCACTTTTTCTTAGGGTTGCACTTTCCCTCTATTTATCCCAATGTAATTTTTTATTATTCATTATTATGTAATAAAAATAATTTTTTTAAATTTTATAAAAATATGTACCAAGATAAATTCATCTTCTTGGATGGGGAAATACATTTTTTATAAGGCTCCTTTCTAACTTCCTCCCGATAAAAAACATGATTAAATGGAATATACCAAATTATTACCCAAGTTAAGTAAAATACATAATATATTTTAAGACAAATTTCTTTTCATAAAATATCACTTTTTATCGTAAATCTATATTAGTTCATTTTTTTTATGAAAACAATTTTTCTTTTGTACAATTTAATGGCACTTTTTTATTTTCCTTTAAACTACAGCGAAGTGGCTCATTTATAAAGTTTATTGAACACTCTTTCTACATGTTTTCATCTTAGTCAGAAACAACTTAAATTTATATTTCCCTTATATCACTTATTATTTTCCTTGTATGTTTTAAATCTATTCTATCATGGATATCATTATGATAATCCCATTTTTATGCCTTATGAGACAATTATGACACCCATTTCTTTTCATGAGTAACCATTATGTTTACAAATTAGGATTGATTCTTCATGTGTCACAATATGAATTAACATGTTATGATGGGTGTTCCTAGATTGGTCACTAATGCATTTGGTAATGTTTAGTCTCATTAGATGTTATGTTGGGACAGGGAGTGGACCTGATTCCTTTATAGGGCATTCTCTACCATGTGATATATTCTTGAATTTTAGTGTATGAAGATGGATTATTAATATAGATATTTTTTGTTTTATTTCCATGCTTTTAGTTTAATGTATCTAATATTACATTGACACTAGTCTTTATAGTGGATGGTTTGTATTTGATGGTTAATTGTGTTTAGAATAATGTAATAATATTTGTAAAATTCTAGGGCCATTATACTGGGTATTATGGAATGATATATTTATTATTGAATTCTATGACTAAAAAACTTTGGTAAGAACCGAAGGGATAATTCTATCACCACGGATAATCAAGATTGAATCCTAGGGAATCAAATGTTAGTAAAGACATTTCATTTTCAATTTTATCCTTCTATGTTCAATGTTTCATTTTATTATTCATATTATCTAATTATTCAATCCAAATAATTTTATTTTTTATCCTTTTATATTTATTATTGTGAAATAAGAGATGTTCCCTAACTTGTTTTCAAAATTGTATATAAAACAAATTTCAAGGGAGAAATTTCATAGGGGGGAAGAATGTCATGAAAAAGAATTTTCCAATGAAATTTCCCCTTTTATAATTGAATTATATATTATAAAAAAAATAACATATAGAACCTAATAAAAACATTTTCTCATAAATTATGAATAAAATAAGTGGTATTTATAGAGATTAAAGATCCTATATCAATATAATAATAACTTGATCATTGGAATAGTAATGTGACAATTAGCAATAGAAATTTGGAAAATAAAATAGCTATATCAAATGTTATTTTTTAAATGAAATTCATTTTTCAAATGAATGAAAATATATTATATTTATATCCTGGAAAAAGCAATTAAATGTTTTGAAAATGGTAAATTAATTATTGGTATTTTTGTAAAAAATAAATGTTTATTTTATTTTTTTAATTAATATAAATATATAAAATAAAATTTCTTTTAATATAATAGATTCCTAAATTTATATTCTATTATCTTATGATTATATGAAAGTTTTTTGAGATCTTAATTAATTTTTCAATGTGTCATAAAATTAGTTGTAATTTTAAAATCATAATTTTTTTTATAATTATGGATTTTATTTAAAAATGAAAATTTTTATATTTCACGAATTATTTTTTTTAAATGGAGTCCATTTTTTTAATATATATTTCAAAAACATTAGGTTTATTTCTTTTATTTTTCTAAAATTGTTGAATTTTTGATGACTAGTAGAATACAGCCATTTGTTGTATTTGACATTGTGTGTAAAAAATTGTATTTTTTAGTCATTAATTAGTAATGGATGATGTATTTGGTCATTATATAGAAATAACATTATATATTTACTACCCATAGTGAAAATAATCCACATTATTGATAGTCTTGACCCAAAATAATAAACAAATGAATAAAATAACCAAAAACATCCCTCTTCTCCCACAACAAATACCACCCATCACCACCTCTTGTCCTCACATCTTATAATCCATTTAGATTGATTATATTATACCCAATTACTCTCTAAACAACTTCCCAATTTTCTATTCTTTCTGGTCTCATAAAAAGTCCATTTCCATGTTCTTTAAGAAGATTTTGAACGAGATGACACTAAAGAGGTGAAACACCCCCTCTATCTGTTTTATTTTCTTTTCATTTCATATCATTCCATCCCCCCCCACCCCGCACAATGTAAAATTATAACCCCATTAACATATATATAATTAAATGGTATTGTGTAAATGGAATATACATCTTCAAATATCTTCTCCTATCCTTTTGATCGAAAAATGAAAACATCGTCTGTGAGGTGTCGATTCAACTCCCTCTTGAATGAAGAGTTTTAATTTATAATGAACAACTTCATGGATGGACATAAAACCATTTCTAGGGTTAAACCAGATTATAATATTTTTATGGATACATTATATTGTTCTAAAACCAGTTTATCAACATATTTTTAAATAAAACAACACTGTCTCAAGATTATTATAAAAACATCCAAAATGAACTAATCATTTTTTCATCAACATTTTTTATAATGAATACTAATCATACCAAACATAGAATGACATATAAGACCATTTTAAATTTTTTAAGTTCATTAATAACATATAATTTAAATTCTGGATAATTACTATCATTTTATATGAACTTCCATATTTGTTTACAAGCGAACCAATCACAAAAACCAAGAAAACAAATTCACCCAAAATGATGAAATTAATCATTATAACCCATTAAAATGGTCACAGATATATATAATAAAATTTAAATAAATATAATATATGTTTAATAGATTCTAAATTAAATTATTAATTAATTTAATTTAACTTTCCATGACAATATGTACAAGTTCATAACACTTTCAGATATAAGGTAGGGATTCATTCTAAACCTCCATTTTTTACGTCGAGTTACACTTTCTCTCTCTTTAACCAAATTTAATTCCTAATTATTCTAATTTAATACTCCTTAATTATATTTTTTTGTTACAAAAAATATACTAAGCTCAATTATTTGTTCTTTTTCAAGGAAATTCTTTTTTATAAGTTTCCCTTCTCAAGTCCTCATAATAAGAATGATCTATTAAAGGGAACTTCCCAATTTAATACCTATTTTCAAGTTCACTTCATAATATATATTAAAATAAAAATATTTTCATAAAATAAGAATTTTTATCATGAAAAACTATCTTAGTTCATTTCTTATTTTATTCAATCAATTATTATGTTCTCCTCTATAATCACTCTTTTATATTGTAACTTAAACTGCACTTACGTAGCTCATTTATAAACATTCATACACAATATTTTTATCATTTTTCATTTTATATTGACATTATTTATCATGATATATACCTAATTTACAATATTAATGTCCATTTATGTTTTAAATATATTCTTTTAAGGACAACATTTTGATATGCCCATTGTTTATATCCTATGATATGATTATGATACTCATTTCATTCCATGGGTGGCCCTTATGTTTATACCTTATGTTTGGTTATTCATGTGGCAGAAATATGCATGATTATTTTACGATGAGTGCACCCATATTTCACTCAAATACATTATGTAAGGTTTATTCTCATGATACATCATGTTATGATAGGGAGTAAACCTGATTACTTTATGGGAATTCATCCACCTTGTGATATAGTCTTGGTAATTAGCATTGAATAAATTTTATTTCCTGTTATATATACCTAAACATTCATAAGTTTCCATTATTAAAAGATACCATGTTCTGTATATTATTCTTTCAAATGTTTATTCATGTTCCATTCCATTTTATATCATCATGGCATGCCTTATTACCCATGTGCTACAATTTATTTCAATGTTTATTCCCATACTAGGATTTGTAGCTCATTCCTTTTTTTCTATGTATTCCCAATGATATCCTATGAATATGTAAGATCTAAGATAAATTTATTATCTCATTATGGGGGATTAATATAATGATTTTTATTCGTTTTCAACATTTTCTATTTTGTATACCTAATATTCCAAATACACTAGACATTATGATTAAATTTTTTTAATTGATGTTTAATTATGAATAAAATAATTTAATAATATATGTAAAGGGATAGTTCCATAATAAGAAATATTATAGGATGCTTCATGGTTTTACATTCATTGTGTTTGATGTGTATGATATTTATCCATTTATTGATACTAATGTTCTTTCAAAGACATGGACCCTTCTTTAGAACCTTAACAATTACCTTTAAAAATAAATTAGACAATTACGGTGTCCACTTGAATTATAATTAGTAATTATTTGGAGAAATAATGAAATAATACATGGAATTGGGGAATAGAACCTCAATCACATTATATACATCCCATATGCCTATTCCCACTTCTTTATTTGATAGTTGGAAGGTGTTTGTTTAATTACTCTAGCAGCTCAACATTTTGGGAATTATATATGAAATTGTTTATATATATGTCTATAATATTAAGAGATCCTCATATATTTACACTATTTTAACTGATCATTAAATTCGGTTAATTTTTATCAAACCTAATACACTCACATACGTTTGGGATTGAACCCATGTCGAGGGCACAAATCCCATGAATTATTCTATTGGTTAATTTGTTTAAAAATTTTAGGAGATATTTAGATTCATAATAGTTTATTTGATGATCTAATGCATAATAATGATTTTGTAAAGATTCTTTAACCTCTATAATAGATATTCTAGAATAACAAAACCCTTTTTAATATATACTCCTGTGAGGATATGTTTTTTTCCTATAGGATGTTGTAGTGGGTGAGTCAGGAGTCTAAAAAAAATCCATTAATAATATGGGTGTCAACATCTATTGGAAAAAATATTTATAGAGGGAGGAAGTCTAATACAGAAAACCTCATATGTTTCACCCACATAACCTATTTGATATCCAAGAGATTTGGTTAGAATTTTATTAATTATCCTAGCTTAATGTCATGCATTTATTGAATGAAGTAGGCAAAATATTCAATATAAGAAATTATATTTGAAGATCCATCCATTTAGTAAAATTTAATTTAGTATATTTAGAGCCATTTTTATAAGGATAATAATTGAAATGGAATAAATGGATGAGATAGTGGGATGATACATAAGTATATGCTCCAAAAAATTTCACTAATTTAAATATTCTACCCATATTATTATGATTGGGTCAAAATTATAAATTTTTTATGCCCAGAAGTGTAAAACTAGGCCACCACACCTAGTCATTTTCACTCAATTCACTCATAAAGGAATCATAAACCAGGCCATCCATGCCTTGTTTCTTACTCTATGATTCCATAATCTATCACCCATGTCTAATACCCATACTGAATTAAGGGCCATGATATTCCAAGAGCTCAATGCTAGATGTGGGGGAAATGAGAGATATTTCATCTATAGGATTTAAAAAGGTAATTAATGTTCATTGATTATATTGTACCATATATTTTATAGGTGACAACTACGTCCCAAATTAGAAAATTCAAAACAAAAATAGTTTGCACCATGCCTCGAATAGAGAATGTGACGTCTCCCTCCACATAAGTGTGGTTACCGTGCCCAATTCATTCACATCTCATATTTACCCAAAATGATAATCATCTCTAAGGTGATAAAGCTGAATAATGAGGGGGGTATATCCCAAAAATATTAGCATAAGAAAATACCAAAAATTCATTAAAATAATAATTTATTTTCAATTTGGTATTAGATGATTGGGATCCTAGTTCATCCCATTTAGTTTTTTAGGGCTCTCTTACACCATATCCTCATAACACATATGCATCATATTCTCTTCACTCACTCATTGTATACCCAATTCAAAAGAATAGGTTTCCCAAATTAGTCATAAATTATTATTTCAGTTATCATCCACCATTTCTTATAAAAATTTCACTTGAGCACTTATTTTTATAGGATGTGTAAAATAAGTGAAAATAATAAACCCAGATAGTATATGAGTGCAAGTAAAATGTTCACTGGCCTTCCAAGATTCTCTTTTATGTGATTTTAAAATTCAAACTAAATGAATAATAAATTTAGTTAATTTTTTTATCATTTAATAATTATGATCATTATATGACCACATTTCCTAAGTAATCACCAAGACAATGTTAAAGGGACCTTTTTAATAGGTTATACCATGTAACCAAATCATGATATTTTGGTTTTATATCTTCCCTAAAGTTGTCTCCCCAATTTTTTATCAAAATACAACATCTTGTCCTCATAGACTCCCCAATTTAGTTCTTTCTCACATTGGTATTTATTTCAATAATTATGTTCAAACATAGATCCATCCTCTTCATGGTGCATATTAATTCATCATTATATATGAAAACAGTTCACTAAAATGGAAACCAGTTTTGTTTAGTTCAACTAATTTAGTTTCCAACCACCCATTCCTCCTAATTGAGTTCACATACACCAATTTAGCCTAGCTATATAGCACTTCAATGATGTATTCTACTAGGTATTTTATTCGGTCTTGAGTATTATCCCAAAGTAAAACCCACCTTGGAACACTATTCATTTTCATCCTTTAATTTGGATGAAATAATTCCCCAAAATTCCTATCTGGCACTCTAATTTATAAACTAGCCCACTACTAAGTCCAAACCGATGGGCCTCCTACTAGGTGTAATCCCCAACCATGTTCTCTTTTATTATCTCAACATTGAGACCCATCAATGAACCATAAATACCCCCTAGGACTTCTTCTAGGTATAACCCCAAACCATATATTCATTCATTATGTCATCCTTGTGACCAATCACTAAGATGTAAATACATTGGTCTTTCTAATTGGTGTAATACAGAACCATTTTAACTATAATTTAGTTAGCAAAAAAATTGGATGAACTAAAAATGGGCACACATTCCTAAGTTCCACAAGAACTATTTCTATACCATTTCACCTAGTAGTATATTTTACATGATGTTAAACTTATTAGAAAACAATCCATGAGATAAGACCTAAAACTATAAGACATCATTTACATTATTACCAAACATTATAATAGATATAGTTTTTTTCAGGTTTAATGATCTTAAAATGAACAACATCATTTCTAGATTCACAACATCATCGGTCTTAAATGAATAAACTTAAATGGAATATATTTTTTCCTTGATATGGAAACATAAAATTATCATCATTGGTCATGTTAAATAACCATATAATACTCCACAATGTTAATTTTCAAAATCCTTATAACGTACAACATTTCACAATAAGTGTTATAAGACAAGATGGTTTCTGATCCCCATCGTAACTATATCGAGGATGGCTCCCATCATGAGACAAATCCTTACTCAGCAATACATACTCCCCTCCCCATGAATTATTATAAATTCATTCTTTCCTTGAGTTGTGAATTTTAACCATAGTATAATTAACCACTAAGGAAAAGATGGAAAGCTTATGATGTATTAAATATATAACATCGTGTATATTAATGATCGATCACCCTCCTGACCAAGTTAATATGTATTGTTACATAGAATAATTTTATAAATATTCATTATATATATGTGATAGTCTTATTCTATAATTTAATACACCTTATGGTATTATCTTACCTTTTATCCTACCAACCACAATATGCAATTCGAAGGGTCATCAATATATCCTTATGACCACCTTCCTCTGAAAAGGAAGCTGATATCTACACAAAAATTGTGATCATTAACACATGGGGGTAAATTTCATTAAATATATTTTATATGTTATTATAAAATTAATAAATATTTTTTTAATAAAATATTAATTCATTTTAATTTATTAATTATTTTTAAAAAATTATGATTTTAAATGTGTATTTTTAATGGGTTTAGGTATATAAAAGTTTATTTATAGATCTAATTGCAAATGTTTAGGGTAATGTGATTAAAAAAGGGTTTATAAATTGGAAATTGTCTAAAAAATATTAAGAGGTTAGTGTTCAATTATAGAAAATTTTGGTGTGTAACTAATAGATTTCAATCCATATATTTAATTACAATGATAAGGGTATTTCATTTTACTAAATTACAATGATAAAAAATACATATTTAAATATATATTTGGGTGTTTTTTTAAAACATATATGTATGAAAAGTGGTTATTATGCATTACTATGATTGATTAGTTGATTTTATATGAAATTTAAAGATATTTCTTATATAAGGACTAACATGAATGTTGTCAAATAACATATTGGTTTTTATATAAGAATGGTTTGATGATCAAACATAAGTATATGTTTATGGTAAATCATATTTTATTGATCTAGTATGGAATTTGGTGTTGGTTACTAAATTTTTGTGACATTGCTTACTGATACCTTTGGCATGAAGTAGAATGGTGTTTGGAATTGGTGTTGTTATGAAATGTTTCAAGGGAATTTGATGAAATGAATAATGTGTTTATTATAATTTATATACATTGATTTGATAATATAAATTTTAATGGGGGGGAATATTTTCCAAAAGTGGATATAAGTCCCTTGGTTTTCACATGTATGGGGTGTATAGTATGCCATTAAGGAAATATTAATGAGGTATAATTACCCACTACAAGAATAGTTTGGTCTCATACGAAAAATATTTCTTTTGAGAAAGGTTATAGGGTTGTTGAATTATGTGTTTGGGTGGAGAAGTGGGGGTTCTCTAGTGATTACTAGTGGAGGGTATGTCGTCGGTGGGGGTTTGGAATTTTCTACAAGTTTTTATTTATGATCTGGTGTATGTATAATATTGTGTTATGTGTCTACACATATGTATTTTAATTATTAAATTATTTACTATTTTATGAGGATAAAATTATATGATGATTTTATGGATAATCATTAACAATGGCTACATGATGGAAGTTATAGGTTTATACCCTTATGGGGTCGGGGGATGGAGCCAGCAGTTGATTTAATTTTTTATCTTGTATGTGGGATGGAATTAATGAAATATATTAGGTATGGGTGTTACATACCTTTTATAAATAAAGATCTTAAGAGATGTGTATCATGATATTCAAGTGATATATTTTCTCTTAATTTGTCTAATTAAAATTAAATACATTTATGGAATAACTTATTAATGTACCTCTTCAAATTGTAAACTATAAAATTTGAGAATAATTGAATAAAAAATATTTCAGAAAAAATTATTCCATATGGGTCTTATATCCTACCATCATATTTTTATAATTTTATTTAAATAAATAATAAATAATTTAATAATTTATATCTATTATAGATAAATATATTTATATAATACCTTAAATGTATTTAAATAATTTTGTGTCATACTTAATTAATTAATTCAAAACATAATAAAATTAAAATATATCATATCACATTGAATAAAAATCCTTAACATTATTATTAATTTAATGGCACATTTCCCCATTATAGTATTTGTTGAAGTGTATGTACCATAAAAAATGTAGTATCTATAAATACCTAATTTTACCTCAATCCATATTACTTTTTCGATTGATTAAATTATCCACTGAGTACACATAAAATGGAAATATATTCCATTTTTAGGACAATAAGTACATGTTTGGGTCATGTGATTGTAATTCACATAATTTTAAACTTGTAAAATATTAATTACTCTATGTGGTATTTTAAAACATTTGGTTAGTTCTCATGTGAATGTTTATGTTTAATAATACACTTCATTAGTCATGAACTATAATTTTATACTTTTTATATAGGTCAATAATCTAATCCCTTTTCGATAGTCCCCTATAAATGATTAATAGTTCACCCATAATCCCTTTATTGGGTAAAACATAGGAAAAATATAATATGTGTGCCAAATTATATAACCATTGAAATTTTTTATCAATATAACATGTGTTATAAGGAATAGTTACTAAATTACACTATAAAAACTTGAGTGGATGGTATAAAACATATCATGTAATTTTATCCACTACTACAAAATTGGGTTTATCCAATGGTTTGGATTTAACAATTCTAGCTAAAAGCACTATTAAATACCCCCTCCGTCAGCACTAAAAAAACATTGTTAATGGAGGGTATTTATTATCCCTTTTTTACAAGCACTCATAAAGGGCCACCCTTTATCAGTGATATTAATAAAGACCTAATAAATGGTTTCTTTTATCAAAAAATGTAAAAAACTGATGAGGGTATACTTCAAAAATTATTTCAATAATAATAATTTATTAAATTATTAATATATTTATATTGATATAAATATAATATATGTTTTTAAAAATATGTTATACATAAGATAAATAGGAATTTATACATAATATATAAGATATTTAATGAAAATTGATTATAAAATATTTAAATAATAATAATTTTAATTACTAATTTTATTATTCTTACTGAGTAATAGTCATTTAATATGAATTTGAAGATAAAATAATTAAAAAATAGTAAAAGTTCTAAAATAAGTTAAAAACATATCTTCATCATCAAATGAACATAAATTTTGTCCTAAGTGTCTATTTTTTCTATACCTGAAATAAAATCAATATATGTAATAATATTTACACCCCTTCTAACAATGGTAATCATTTGTCATGTTTTCGATGAAAAAAAGGCCCATAAGTCCTCCAAAACTGATTTTTTTAGTCGGGGAACCCCGATTTTTTAACCTTAAATGGATTTTCCAGCCACGTTTTTGGGGGTCTTATTGCCTTTTATAGTGGAGAATGAATTTATTCCTAGGGATTAAATTTAAATTGATTTTAGGATTTTAAAATTATATCATTTTTTCACAAATTAATTTTATTAATAATTAAATATATGCATATTTTCATAAATTCACTTTTAAGAAATTGCCCATATAAATAAATAGATCCACATATTTACATAAAAATATATATTCTAACATATGTAAATAAATATATATTATTAAAATGTATTTAAAATAATTTGAAACCATTTTTTATATTATAAAAATATATGTATATTGTTAATAAATACATATTTGTGTATTAAAAAATAGATATATATTTATATTATATTCAAGTATATGTAAAAGAATATAATATATAATATATTTAAATAAATATATGAAAAAATGTAAAAAAACCCACATAATTTATAAATGTATTTAAAAATAATTATTCAAATATATGAATAAAAATATATATGTATATATATATATATATTACATAAATATCATTAAACTGACAACAAAATAACATGGTGAATATGTAATATAATTTTTTCATTGAAGGAGAGGTGTAGGGTTCAAATCCAGGTGGGTGTGCATAACGCTGGAAATTTTCATAGTGTGGATGAGAGTGTTAGTGGGGTGAAAAATACTAATAAAGGTAGGTGGAGTAGTGTTAAAGGTTTTGTGGGAGCATTGATAAAGGGATCAGGCTCATGGTGGTCTAAAAAATATAATTTTAACCACTTTAAAAGTGATGCCTTCATCATTTCTAAAAAAGTATCATTAAAAGGGCCCTTTAATATTTCTTAAAAAGTACTCTTAATGGAATATTTTATAAATTACTTTTTAGAAATGATAAACTATTTGTGCTTTTAATCATGCTCTGGCTGTTAGTGTTTCTTCAGTGTTGATAAAGTCCTATTCTAGCACAGTTAATTGACTCTTTTGTAATACTATTCATTTTATATATCTGAATACATGTTCATGAATTATATTTTCACGATTCATGTAATTGAATATTTATATAATAATGAACAAATAATTTACTTATATTTACACAAAAATAAATAATTCATCATTATGTTGATATAATGGGGATGGAACTAGAGAAACCTTTACTTGGTTGTTATTATCATCACATATAAATAAAGAAACTATAAAAAAAATAATAACTTGGTATGCCTTAAATATATAAATACTATATGATACATGAATCAAATATCAAAAATCCATTATCACATGATTGGATGTAGAATATAAATTTTGTATAAACTCTCAATTTTAAAAAATCTTATCAATAGATTTTTTAATAATAAGCACTTGTGCATTGAAATTGTACTTCTCTTGTATTATTGGTATTATAAACAATTTCATTACTTTATATTATATGTTTTCTCTATATATCTATTAGGAAAAATGGAAAATTATAACCCTTTACAATGATTTTATCATCCCATATCCTGATTAATAAAGAAACCATTGTTATTCCTAAGTATTTAAGGTATATATTCATCTATAATCCAATGAATTTCACATGAATTAGATAGGTAACATATCATCACTATATATTTGAAATAAAAATTAGGTCTATGGTAAAACATGGAAAATATCATCAAACCTATTGCGGAGATATAAGATATCAAACTCATGCATTATTTTCCATTTGTAAAATATTTGACTAGAGTCATTATCTGGATCATTCCCAATAACAAAAGTAAATGACCTTTTCTTAAATAATATACTTTAAATTGATGATGGATTATGATTATGATATTTATTTGTCATATATTTATATTTATTAGGGATCTATCATTATAGATACTTATAGAATGTAGTTTCCTTACATTTCATAGGTCTTTTATTTGAGAAATAACTCGATAACAAATACATACAAACATAGCTTCTGTAATATAATTTATAGTTTTTTTAGGTGATATACATATAATATTGGAATCACATTGTGATGTACAAGATTTCACTCATTTGTATGTATTTTATTTATTTATTTTACCAATATTTTGAAATCTAGATGGAAATTCTCAAACCATATAGAAAATTTTATCTTGTATAGTAAGGGAGATTAGTTTACCTTAACAAGTAAATATATATTATGAGATTATTTGGAATAAAATTTTCTATACAATTAAACAAGTTGTCTTTCAAAATATGAATTCAAATAATAAATCCACTGGAGAAAAAAAATTGTTTTATTTTTTCATAAAACAATTTAGTGGTGTGGGTGTCATTTGTTATCTTATTTCATGAGGAAGGTCCCACATCAACACCCACATATAATCCCAATGTCACAAGCTTCTTTATAAGTAGATAATCATTATTTTCTATTACTGTTAAAGGTAAATCCATCTAAATCACCTTGAATCATGGAATTCATCTCAATTCATTCATTTTATCTTATCCACCTAGCCATGTTTTCCTACGAATCATTTCAAATAAATATTAAATTATGTTTTTTAAAGATTAGGTATTTAAATCACTACACCGGGGATCCCTCTCAACTCTAATAGAGTAATAACATTGATCATTAATGGAATCATGTAGTGCCAATTTTTATTTATATTCTATTACCGTTATTTGAAAAACTGTGAATGAATAATTATTTTAATTGATTATTTTATATAAATGAAATATATTTTTGATATCTATGATGACTTTAATTAAAAATAACCATTTTTCTTCATTAATATAATATAATATGGGAATGATTATATCTAATAGTGTAAAAGTTTATTTTACATTAATATATGAGCATTAGATGTTGCTAAAATTACAAGGATGTTTTATTATGATTTACTTGAGTGTGTTTCCTTAGAATGACATGATCTGATTTATTATTAAATTATTGAATGTTTTTAGTGATTTTTTTCCTAAACAACATTTCATTAATAATATTCCTATTTTTTATTTAAAGTATCATTCATCAAGGGAACACCTTTGGCACTTAGGTAGGAATCATGGAAAAGTGATTATATTGGGGGAATGATGAATATATTCCAAATTTATCCATATGATTAATTATTTCACTCTATGTGAGGGTGAATTTTATAATGGATAACTATAGAATGATCTATATGTGGCCTTACACTATCATATTCTTAAAAAATGGCTATATTTACTATATTCACATTGATATGGTCAGTGATACAAATGTTATGTTATTATGAGTTTCTTAGTTTTATTTCCCATAGTTTCGTAGGATATATTCTATGAGGTTTTGTTTGTTTTTAATAAATAACTATTTTCCATTATGTGTACATTATGACAAATGGATGTTTTTTTGTATGCTTGTATAATTAAGATTCTTTAACTTCATATTCTAAAAATATATATCTAGATTATTTTATTTAACAAAAAAATGGTGTGTCTATAACTATAGAAAAAATAACATGTTATGGTTTCTTTTATAAATGTTATACATGGAGCATGTGAAAGAATACCACTAGAAAATGGTTTCTCACATCTTATATGCATACTATGTTTATATTCATTTCTTTGACAAACATGTATAAATTAAATGAATTTATATGATATAACACATTCATAATATATTTCTAATAGGGTTCTAAGTATGTGAATAGGTGGGATATAAACTCTTATTACATAAAGATGCATAGTAATTTTTGTTAAATTTTTTATATATTTGGTTTAATTTAAACATAGCTATATCAGCTCCCCGTCTGATTATTCTATATTTTTAGATACATATTTTTCTTGTATATCTGGAGGTAGATCATTAAATGATTATTTTTTATTTTTTATTTCATGACCCATCCCTCAAGGCTCGTTCCATGACTACTCCAAGCCTGCCATCCATAGGCCAGGGGCTAGCGACTAGCCCCAAAAGGCGTATCGCTTAAAAACGGCAAGGCATTGCTTTAATAAACTATAAACTCACATAACTAAGAAAAAAGAATGATACAAAAAAAAGTAAAACAATATATATTAAATAGGGTCTGTACAGAAAGTAAAAAGGGACCAGAATACAAGACTAACTTTAATGTACAAGTAAACTGAAAAGTAGAAGTAAAATTGAAAACATCTCCTGTGAACTCCTGCCAAGGATCTTACATGAAGGGTAAGTACAACTCTCGAATGGTCATATCTGTGGTACGCCTCGTCTAAAGTCCACCTTCGAGCTACCTCCATTCCTGGTACCCTCATCCTCAGTCAACATTGTCTATCATCCGCATGAAACACAACGTAGTGCGGGCATAGCCCATGCAGGGGTGAGTAAAATGATACTCAGTAGGGACCCCGAGATCCCATAGGTCTCTTAGAGTTCCACAAAGGAAAGACCAAAAACCAAGAACCAAACTCTACTTAGGTATATGCCCATACTTATACCTATGTTATCAATCTATATTAACCTCAAACATGTGGAAATTATACCACGATGGTACCACCACAAAGGAGAAGTATCACATAGCATAACCTTGATCAGAAGAACAAAGTAAAGATATCTCACACCAGGATTTATTATAGGGGTAGTAACAAGTAGAATCCCTAGTAACTTCATTGAACACCTTGACTTCTGGAGAACTCTTTATCTATCGAGTACAGTGGGCCTGCCGCATCACACAGAGGCGCCTCCCACTAATCTTGGACAACTGAGGTACTCCTCCTGTCGAGTATCATGGGTCTGCCGTGTCACACAGAGGCACACACCACCATGGGTCTACCATGTAACACAGAAATCTTCCGCCTCATGTCCTACTGAGGTTCTCTTGTAGAGTACCATGGTGTTGCCGCGTCACATAGAGGTTCTCCCGACTAGGCCTATCGAGTCACTCCGAGTCATAATGGTCAGCAGTTGTCAGATCTCAGCCAGTCACAGGGTTCCGTATGTGGCGCGCTTAGGAGAACCGCTCCATAATCCATATTTTATACCTTAACTACCCCAAATTCCCATGAAAAATTATACCAAAGGTCTGTCGCGCCAAAATGGACCCAATGCAATAGACGGCGCGCCAATAGGACACGTGGTCTGTAAGTTATTAACGTTTCTGCTCTGAGGGACCATTTGGATATGGGGACCGATCCAACCCAGCCACATTCCATCCTTATCCAAAATATATTTGGAGTATAACGAAATAATATTCTTGATCTAAGAATCTTGTCACCACAGATAGTTTGACAAACAGACAACTGGTTTTCAAGTTATGGAAAAAAATGTAAAAGTAGGTCCAAATGGGCTCAGGTCTGATCCAACCCGGTCGGACCAACCCCACTCGGTTCCGGTCGACCTGACCTAGTCCTAGTCTGGCCCTAATTTCCTAGGCCTTAGCGGGCCTATCCCTCTTGGCCGTGGTGTGGCCTAGCCCGTGAAATTTAGGACCCTTCGGCACGGCCTGCTGTGCAGCCCATGGTGGATAGGCGGTCTGCCCAAGCCACCCCCCATTAATCTAAATGGCCTGATGGCCATTCGGTCACCATACTGGCATACATGACTGCTCAGTGGCCCCGCACGGTGTGCCTCAGTCGGCCGGAATAGACGGCCGGTTCTCCTTCTAGTGGCGCGGCGGTGCCGTTGTCCACCTGTGGCCAGTCGGCTATCGGCCGCTCCCCGGCCTCCACCAATGCTAAGAGGCCGCAGCCTTCTGTTCCATCGGTGGTGCAGACGTGCACCGTCACTCCGCCGTGCAGCTAGTCAGATTCCAGAAGCCACCCTGCTCCGCTGCGGCCAATGGGCCGCGACCTCCTTCACAACTAGTGGCGTGGACGCACGCTGCCTTACCTCCCTCGTGGTTGGCTTGGTTCTGACCACTTCCTTCTTCCAAAATCTATTGCGGCTTCGTTCCATGTCTAAAAAATTAAACCATTTCATATTCGGAATCCTTGATTCGAGGGCTCTGTGTCCATATATCCCGCTCCACGAAACTCCGTGTTTCTAGCGTCAATAAATATTAGGCATTGAAGAACACATGAAGAATACACAACGAATAAAAAGAAAGAGGATAAAATTTTATGTGCGGGATGGTGGCCATGTTCATTCGGACATCTTTGTTGTGTATTGAGGATATTAAAAATCAACAAAAATTCAATCTTTTAAAAAAACCCTACTTTACCCTGCAATAAATATTCCCAATCCACAAGAAGAAATCATCAGCAAATGAATTAATTAGAGTTGATCCGCGTTCTTCATTTATAAGAGAAGAACATGGGAAACAATAATCACATAGTTTTAAACCACTACCTGAAACATCGAAGAATCATCCACACTTGTTTGTGGACCGTGTTCTTAGTTCCCATGACTGGCTCCCAAAGACATCACTCGCACATCACCCATTGGTTGTTCGGTGACATCCATTACCTCCCACTGGGTTAGCTTTGACTTCAAAGGGTCTAGCGTCGTGGCGTTCCTTAAATAATTTTCTTCATGGTTAAGCTCTCGAATACCCCTTCCCTAGCTCCATATTTATAGAAGATGGGGAGGGTATGTAATGACATGAGGAGTGAATGGGATCATTAATTATGAAGCTTCCTAATTTCCCCCAACAATATTGTTACTCAGATTGGAGGGTCAAGAAATTTATTGGCTTCACACATCGTCGGTCCCGCCTTACCACTCGTCCATTGGAGGAATAGAATAAAAATAAAATAATAAGGTTATTTTATTTATTCTATTAAATAGTTCCAAAAAATAACATTTTATCAAGAACTACTGTGGTTGAAGTGATGTCTCCCATTAGCGAATAATGGCATTGTAGGTTCATTAGTGACATTAGATTTTTAATCTCAGTAATGGTTCAAAAGTTAGAAAACGCTGCACAAGCATTTATTGAACCTACCCGAAAATTAGTTTAGAAAATTATTACTATTCACCCTAGACCCACTCCAGTTGAGGTTAGGCTCATCCTAAGTGAAACATGGCCTAAACAAACCAACGGTGCTCTCAGATTTCCAATCTGAGTTACTGTTTAAATTTTATGGATTTTATAATAAAATAATTATCCTATAATAATTTTATTTACAGATACAAACTAACTTTCATAGGTGGCCCACACCAACCATTGTTAGTATATTCCTAAAGAAATCATACCCTCACAATTTCAGTGGTGGTATCATATTTTAATTCAATTTACCATTTGTGAGTTATAAGCATTTAAAAAGTAAAATAATTTATTTAATTATCTTATTTACGATTATTCCATTTTTGGGTTTTCTCACAGGAGTCATGTTCCGACTAAACATAAGTCATGACTAGGGTAAACTCTCCATCTTGAGTGCAATGGTGCCCCCAGATTTCTGATTTGAGAATGAATTAAATGGTTATTCCACTTTTTCCGGAAAACTGCTTACGCATACTAATTAAAACTTAACAAAACTTTGATGGATTATTCCAGGAACTCCGGGCCTCGGAATCGTGTACCGTCAGATTTCTCGGTCATGAAATAATTTCATATAATTAAATACAATTATATAGAATTTAAATACATTACATTCTCCTCGTCTTAAGGCTTTACATCCCCGAAATCCAAAAAAAGGAAAAAAACCCAAAAAGGGTAACTGGGCATGAATATGAGCCTCTTGCTCCCATGTTATCTCTTGGAGGTTCTTGTGCTACCATCATACATGAACCAGAGGTCTCGACCACCCACAAAGGACACACTCTTTTTAATCTTCAATATCCACTGGAACTTCCGAAAATGTCACCCCATCATTGAAGTCCAGTTCACCATGGTCGATGATGGGAGATGTGAAGTGCATGTATCTCCTCATCTGGGAAACGTGGAAGATGTCTTGCACCCTATCCAACTACAGTGGAAGATCCAAGAGGTATTCTACCTATCCTATCCTCCGATGTATCAGAAAAGAACCGATAAACTTCAGTGATAACGTGTATGCTCTACCAAATCTCTGTAGTCCCCTTCGAGGAGAGACTCATAAGAATAAATCATCCCCATCCTAAAACTCCAAGGGTCTCTATATCCTTTCAGTATAAGTCTTCTGACAACTCAGAGTAGTCTTCACTTTCTGACAAGTGAGATCCTGGTATATCTTCTCCACTCCAGGATGTACTGCCAGAGGGGACGTCTGGAACTCCTGCAACACATCCTTCTATAGCACCACCGGTACCATGGTACGTCCTCTGAAGAGGATGTCATGCTCCTCACCTTCATAAAATCCATCAGGTTCCTACCCTAAAGATATCTGAGCATGTCGAGCCTCGTAGTTAGTGTCCCAAAGATGTGCCTCCATAACTCGCTAAAGGAGTGTTGGTGTGACTATCAAAGACTAGAGGTATGCTGCCACATCTCTATCCATGAAGGATATATGTAATGCGGCTAGTTGTTCTATATCTTCATTCATCAAATATAGACCAGAACTTCTACTGAGTGTATATACTACCACATTCCTCTTCACAGGATTATAGACTATCTCAAAGTCTATGTCCTGGAGAAACTCTAGCCATCACCGCTATCTCAGGATCAGGTCTTTCTAAGAGAAGATATACCTGAGACTCTTGTGATCAAAGTAGAAAATAAACCATGTCATCACATCTTCAGCGCAAGGAACAATGCTTCTTACTCAAGGTCATGGGTAGCTTAGTTCTACTCGTCAGTCTCTATCTCAGATCCTGAAACCTCTACTAACACTTCTCCATCCATAGGATAGGCTTCCCATTTTTCGTCAAAACTGTCAAGGGTGCCACTATCCTAGAAAAGTCCAGTCCAAAACTCTGGTAGTACCCATCCATAGTAGATGTCACTCCCCCTTCAGGGAGGTAAACATGGAGTAAAAAATTGAATGGATTTTCCCTACATTTTCCCACTTCTGTTAGGAATAGAAAACTAAAAACTCTTACACCCACAAGGGTATGTCTGGCCGACTCATGAGTGATCAGATGCACCCTCCTATGCATGATTTTATCCTATATTTCATGAGTTTCCTTTTTCACTAACCAAGAAAATTCCAATTCCAACACTATAGGTAAACCACAACCTTTTTTTCATAATACATTCAATCTGAGTATGAAATATGGATGTCCAGTTCATACCCAAACTAACATCGTAAGGCCTCGACATTGCCACCAAGAGGTTACAACTAAAACTCTCACCTCAAGGGTCTGATCAAACATTTGGTGTAAGTGTTATTATTAATTCTCCCCCCAAATGTATCTCAAAACATGAGTGTCAAGTTAACGGATAAATTGGAAACTCTAGGTCTTGGATGAGATTCTTGGTAGGAAGGAATGATTTCTACCTATGTCTATTAATACAGAATATAGTAGTACACCCAGACCATTCATTGAATCATTCCTAGATCCATTTGGTCACACTCCTTGATGGCATGCAGCTACTACCTTTCCATGTCCTCTAGCTCCCTGATCCTGGTGGGGACCATAGTGAGGTGGTGGTTATAACATGTCTAAATGTACACCACCTTATTCTACTCTCCTAGTTCGACTCCCATATCTGAAGCCCTTCAGATTTTTCTGTCCCTATCACATCATCTTCCCAAAACATTTTACATGCCCAAGTCTCTGAGACAAGCTCTAGTTTCCTACTTTCCCGCTACTAAAATTAACTGGCTATATCCGCTCATACAAATAAAATTCATCTGCAAAGGTTCTCTTTAGCACACTAACATAGGTAGGAATGCATAGAGGAATAGTGCTCACATGGAAGTACTTAAACACACTGCGCTCAAATGTCCAAGCCCTGAAGCACTGATCGTATCCTATTAATTGAGTGCAAGGAATAGTCAGTATTCGTCAATGAATACTCATCTACCAACTTGCCCTTTTTCCAAAGCTGTAGAAGCTCAATAGAACTCTCAACCACCTCCTTAAGCCAATCCTCAGTTTACTGTGAGTCAGGATTGCCTTGGAACCAGAGGGGTGTCTGATTCTGAAACTCATGTAAGGCACAAAGCCTAAATGTGTCATCTACCAGTACTACCGGTTGTAACTACTGACCAACAGGTAGTGACATATATGGCACACTACTCAAAGGTACCATCTCAGGCAATATTCCAAGAACAAAAGCTCTATTATCCTACAGACCATCCTCATGGTCACATAATAGAAAATACCATTAGATATAATCACCATCTTCTCTACTGGTGTCTCAACTAGGTAGAAAACTCTAGATACTTTCTCCAGCCATCCCTCAGCTACCTGGGAATCTGACCTGGCTCGAAACAATAGATTCCTCTATCGCTGGAACTCGTGAATGGCACTTAGTCAGAGTGCATCCTCTACTAGTGGGGCTAGTGGCAACTCTCATCCTATGGGTAGTGGTTCTGGTACACCACCCGAAGGTTCTAACGCCATTAGAGGTCCATGCACCAATTCCTCATCGCTTGATGGGCCGTCATTGTGTACTCTCTCAGGAAACCTGGGTGGTTGTCTTTGTGATGGAATCCTGATGAAGAACAGGTGTTCCATGGCCATTAAGTTATACGTAGTTAGATAACTCCAAAGAAATCAAAAAAATCATACACACACAAATTCCTTGTTTTTGTGCACTAAGTTGGATGTCAGAATTTAAGGCCTATGTATGGATACGTCAGCCGCCGAACCAATTCTGTACTCCCCGAACTGAAAACCACCCTCATAACACTTAAAACTATTAGTACTCAGAAAATATTAGAGTCTTAGTTCATCGGTAGAACCTAACTCCTCTGATACCAATCTTTCATGACCCATTCATCTGGTCCCGTGTCGTCCCTAACCCATGCCCGCCTTCCATAGGCCAGGGGCTGGGGAATTGCACCAAACAGTGTATTCCCTAAAAACATGAAGGAATTTCCTTTATAACCTATATCTCACACATCTAAGCACAATGTAGGATACAAGTACAAAGTGAACATATATATAGTAAACAGGGTGTGTACCGAAAGTTAAAAGGGGCCAGGATACAAGACCAACTTTAAAGTACAAGAAAACTGAAAAGTACATTCAAATCTAAAAATATATTCTATGAACACCCACCAAGAATCCTACCTGAAGGGTTGGTACAACTCTCGAATGGTCGTCTATATGGTACGCCTCGTCTAAATTCCACCTCCGAGGTACCTCCAACCCTGTTACCCCCATCCTCAGTCAACGTTGTCCATTGTCTACATCAAACACAATGAGGTGCGGGAATAGACTATGCATTGGAGAGTATAACAATACTCATTAGGGACCCCAAGACCCCATAGGTCTCTTCGAGTTCCACAAATGAATGATCGAAAAGAAAGAACCCAACTCTACTTAAGTATATGCCCATACTTATATCGATGTTATCAAGCTATACTCATCTCATACATGTGGGAAGTATACCACGAAGGTAACACCATGAAGGTGATTTATCACATAGAATAACCTCAATCACAAGAACAAAGTAAAGACAACTCACACCAGGATATATTCTAGTGGTAGTAACAAGTAACATCCCCAATCACATCATTGAACACCTCGACTACTGGAGAACTCCTCCTCTATCGAGTAAAGTGGGCCAACCGCATCACACATAGGCACATCCGACTAATCTTGTACTATTGATGTACTCCTCCTATCGAGAACCACGAGTCTATCACATCACACATAGGTGCTCCCCGCCATGGGTCTACCGCGTCACATAAAGGCGCTCCCCCTTGTGGCTCGCTGATGTAATCCTCCCGTCGAGTACCAGGGGTCTGTCGCATCACACAGAGGCCCTCCCCACCATAGGTCTACCGCGTTGCACAGAGGTGCTCTCCACTGGGCATGTCAAGTCACTTTGAGTTGTAATGGTCAACAGTCATCAGATCTCATCCCGTTGAAGGGTTTTTTCACGTGGTGCAGTTGGGAGAATCACTCCCCAAGCCATTATTCATACCTCAAACACCCCCATAAGTCCCATGAAGAAGTATCCCAAAGGTCTTTCACGTCAAAAGAGACCCAATGCAACAGACGACACTTCAATTAGACTCTCATTCTGTAAGTTATTAGCATTTCTGCTCCGAGGGACTGGTTGGATTCGGGGTCCGATCCAACCCAACCATACAACAAAAATATCCAAAACTCAAGTGGATTATACCAAATGTACCATCTCGATCAACGGTTCCCAGAACCATAGATGGTTTATCAAATGGATGCCCGGTTTTCATGTTATGGCCAAAAAGGTAAAACTGGGTCCAATTGGGCACGAGTTCGGTCCAACCCGACTCGGCCCGTCTTGGACCGACGCGACCTGCCCTGGGACCACCTGGCTGGCTAGGGTCTCATCATGCCCAGCCTGATGGGCCATGGTCCAGCCCGACCCGCGATGGGGGCAGTCTAGCCCATCACACGAAGGCCACGACCCACTGGGTGGCCTGTGGTGGGTAGGCGGTCTTCCCTATCCACAACCCAAGAAAAGCCCCCCCCCCCCCCCCGATAATCTAAATGGAACAATGGTCGTTCAGTCACCCTTCTAGAATGAGAGACCACTCAGAAGTCCTTCTTGGTGGGCCTCGCCCAGCCAGAATGGCCAGCCAGTTCTCCTTCCAGTGGCGTAACGGCGCCGCTGTCCACCAATAGTTAGCTGGTTGCCAACTGCCCACCGGCCTCATGTACGGCCCAGTGGTTGTGTCCCCCTGCTCCACTAGCGGCTTGGATGCACACCTCTTCTCTACAATGTGTCCAGCCGGATGTTGGTCGCCCCCTGCTCCATCGCGGCTGACGGGTCGCGACCTCCTTCACAACCGGTGGCGCGGACGCATGTCACCCTTCCTCCCTCACAGTCAGCCAGGTGTCGGCCACTGGCTTCTTCCGCAAGACGATGTGGCTACATTCCATTCCCGAAGAATTAAACGATCGCATAATTTCAATCCTTGCATAAAGGGCTACGTTTCCATATATCACGCTCAGCAAAACTCCGTGTTTCTGGCGTTAATAAATATTAGGAATTGAAGAATGCATGAAGAATTCCCGAAAAATAAAAAGAAAGGGTAGAAAAGTGTATGTCCGGGATGATGGCCATGTTAATTTGGCCATCATGGTCATGAATTTAGGATATGAAGAATAAAAAAAATCAATCATACTAAAAAAAACCCCTACTTCAACCTGAAATAAATATTTCCATTCCACAAGAATAAATCTTCCGCGGATCAATCAGTTAGAGTTTATCCATGTTCTCCATTTAGAAGAGATGAACATGGGAAATAATAATCACACAATTTTGAACCCCAAACAGAAAAGTCATAGAGACATATGCGCTTGTCTTTGGACCGTGTTATTAGTTCCATTGATCGGCTCCAAAATACACCACTAGCACATCACCCAGTTGTGGTTCGGTGTCGTCTGTCACCTATCGTTGAGTTTTCCTTATCTTCTAATTGTCTAGCATTGTGGCGTACCTTAAGCAGCTCATTGCTTGGTGAAGCTCTCTGATTTTCCTTCCCTAGATCAATATTTATTGGAGAGGGGGAGGGTAAGTAACGACGTGAGGAGTTAATGGGATCATTAATTAAGAAGATTCCTAATATCCCCCATCATTGATGTTACTCATATTCAACGGTCAAGCCATTAATTGGATTGAAATGTCATTGGTCCCACCGTAATACTTTTCCATTGGAGGAATAGAATAAAAATAAAATAATAATGTCATTTTTTTTATTCTATTAAAATGTTCCAAAAACTAACTTTTTCTCTGGACCTACTCCGGTTGAAGTGAAGTCTCCCTTAAGAAAATCCAGGCACTTCGAGTTCAACGGTGAACTCATTTTTCTAATCTGAGCAATAGTTCAAAAGGTAGAAAATGCCGCTCAAGCGTTTACTGAACGTACGCGAAAAACAGTTCAGAAAAGTATTAACAGTCACCCTCGTCCTGTGCTAGTCAAGGTTAGGTTTTTCCTAAGTGAAACACGCACTAACGAACCCAACGGTAGTCTCGAATTTAAAATGTGAGATATTTTTTAAATATTTTGGATTTTATAAAAAAATAATTGTCACTTAATTTTTTTATTTTCGCCCAAATACTAACTTTCACTAGTGGCCCGCGTCGACCAATGTTAGTATCTTCCTAAAGAAAGCATACCCTCATGAGTTCAGTAGTAGTCTCAGATTTTTAATTTGAGTTATTGTTTGTGATTTATAAGCATTTGAAAAATAAAATAATTTTTTAAATTTTTTTATTTACGGTTATTCCATTTTATGGTTTTCTCACCGGAGGCATGCACCGACTAAACATAAGTCGCGACAAATGTGATCCCACCTTTCTGAGTGCAATGGTACCCATGGATTTCGAATCTGAGTAACCGTTTAAGAGTTATTCAACCTTTTCATAAAACCTTCTTACACACACTAATTAAAGGTAAACAAAAATTCGGCAGATCATTCTGGGCACCCAGGGCCTCAAAATCGCACGCTGTTAGATTTCAGGGTCTCGAAATAATTCCATATAATCAAAAGAAATATAAAGAATTTCTGATATGTTACATTTAACTATGTATTTGGGTTTATTATTATTTTTTAGGGATATTATGTCATTTTCCCTCAAGATATTCCATATTTGGTATTAATTTTCTAAAAAAATTGTTTATTTTATTCATGTCACATTTAAAAATTATTTAATTTAAATGTATGGTTTCACGTTGAAACCCATACTAAAAATTGTATTTTAGTGGGTTAAATCATTATAAATCAATTATGTGTGATAGTTATGATATTTTTACAGACCATTGTGATCATGAATATAATTTTGGGCTTATAACATGTTAGATTGGGTACAAACAATGTACTTTGGGTTAGTTCATCATAAAATGTTATTTCAGCCTGTTTTGAATTATATATATTTAAGAATTTGTGATATACTAAAGATAGGACTATTGTAGATCCATATGTATGTTTTTAGTAGGTATCCCTCCATGTTCCATAATCATAAAACATGAGTTACTATACAATTTCTCAGAATTTTGTTTAAGGTATTGAGGATTGTTGTTATTTTTTAAAGATGTAATATTTTATAAAATTGATATTTCAATTTAATACATGAATGAATGGTAGAAAAAATCACTATTTTCGAGAATCATGGGAATTATTTTCAAAATTTATAGAAACATTTAGGTTATGCAGTTAGGATAAAAGGTTTCCCTAACCGTATAAGCAGACAATGTGGGGTTTTTAGCCTAAAATGTTTTAAATGGTTAAACACCATATATCAAACTATTCTTTCAAAAAATGAATTAACATATAAAATTAAATAGTTTTATTTTTAAAATGCACATTTTGTTGGGGATGGTACCATTTTCACTCTCATATCATGGGGTTGGTTCCGGTTAAATCTCATTTATTCTCCCATTTTATTGGATTCCTTTATTTGGAATTACAGTCAATAAGGGTAGATCTTCATTTTAAATACATCTATACCACTTTCCCTCTCATAATTGTTCAATATTAATTCAATTTATCGCATCCCCATGGTCATAGTGACCTATGAATCAAGTCAATCAATTAATAAATTGGCCCTTTTCATCTTAAAGTATTTATATTACCACATCCAGGATCCATCATAACTCTAGTAGTGGTATAACACTAAATTCTAATCGAATATATGATTACGAATAGGTAGAACTATTTATATCCATTTATTTTAAGAACTCTGAAACCATAAATACTTTTAATTGATTCTTTTATATAAATGAAATATATATATGATCTCTATGATGAAATAAATTAAATAAATTAGTTTTATTTCTAGACTTCCAAATGATGTCAGAAAGAGGATGTCTTAAAGTGTAAAATTTTATTTTATATAATGTGATGATCGTTATTTGTTTTCTAAAAATCTAGAGATGTTTTATTATGATTTACATGAGACTCTTTCCTTGGAATTAAATGTCATGATTTATCATGAATTGATGGAATTTTTTAGTGAGTTGTTTAATGAATAAATGGGATTTTAGATTATTAAATGTTATTATTAAAATTTTATTTCCCCATGGGAATAGTTTGTTCAAGGATGAAGGGAACATGGAAAAGTGTTTATGTTGGGTAAATGATATACCATAACCTAGTTTAGCCTTAAAATTAATTATAATAATATAACTAAGGGTAAAATATTTAGTGGGTAATTCTAGAAAGCTCTATAATAGGAAACATTCTAGAATAGGCACTAGCTTTATAAATAGGTTCTATAAGTATTAGGATATGGTTAGTGATATGGATGTGATCTTATTCTGAGTATATTATTTTTTATATCCTTAATTCCTTATGTTTTATTGCATAATTTTTGGTTTGTCTTGAATAATGATTTTATTTTAATTATTTATATATTATAAATCATGTAGTTATTTTAGTAAATTTATATAATTTAATTTCCCTAATTTCATATTCTATAAATATTTTATCGAGTATATTTGGTTTAAAATGTTATCCTTATAGTAATGGATAAACATGCATAGAAAGGGTTTTTTCTACATGTTATACATGTATCATGTGATGGAATCCAATTAGACAAGTGTTTTGTACCCCCTACAAACACACTTAGTATGTTAATAGACCTTGTGTTGACTAATATATGTGAATTAAAGGAACCTATCCTGGTTAACTTTTTCATGACTAATTTTTTCCATTATTCAGAGTATATATAGAGGTGCGAGATACACTCTTATCACATGATTATTGGTATTAATAGTTAACATTTTTGTCATATTCTATGTTTTATTTAATTTATATCCTTATGAAACTCCCATAGTGATTATTCTTTTTTAAGATACAAATATGCCTTGTATATCTGTTGTTGGTTTATTTAAGATTATTTTATATATAGAACTATCCTTTTGGTGATTTTATTATAAGGATACATAGTTCTATTTCATCAGGATATTCCATTTTTAGATTATATTTTTAAAAAAAATATTTATTATATATCTCACACATAACTAATATATTTAATGGAGATGTATGGTCCTAGGATGAAACCCATTTTTCCAATTTTAGTTTCCTAGTGAAATAATTATAAATTATTTATTTTTAATATATAGGATAGTTTTTTAGACCATAGATATTGAGAATACACTTTGGGAATAGTTTTTTAATTAGAACATGGTTTTAGAGACTAGTTTTCATTGATGATATTTAAAAACTCATGATATTTATATGATTGGAATATTAGTGATCTGGATGTATTTTTTTATAGTTGAAATTCTAACACCCCAAATGATATGACATGAGTAACTATGGGATTTTAATGATTGGTATTTTCAGTATTAATTCTTATTGGAATTAATTTTTTATGAAATTTTATATTTTATTAAATTAATATTTTCATGTAATCAAAGATTAATAGTTCAAAAATAAAATATTTATCACTATTTCGATGTTTTTGGGTGAAATTTCTAAACATTAGAAAAAAATTTATTTTACATGGTTAGGGTGTATGGTTTCCCAAATATGTAAATATAAATTGTTGTTTTTTTGTGCTAAAATGGTCTTCATGGTCAGATGAAATTTTTTTAAAACTAGTCCTTTAGACCATGAATCAATATAATAATTAGATAATTTTATTTTAAAAACCAACATTTTATTGGGGAGGATCTTGTTTTTTCTCTCATTTCATAAGGAAGGTTCCAAAATAGAACACACTTATTCTTGATAAGTTATAGGATTTCTTCTTTTTAGATCATCCTCAATGTGGGTGAATATTAAAGGTATACCCATCATGATCAGATTCCCATATAGAAATATTAACTATTCATTTATTTTCACTCATACCCATTTCCATGGTGGCCTATGAATCATATCAACCAAATAAAAATATTTAGTGTTTTCATCTCTAGGGATTTGATCACTACATCATGTCTCCCTCTATACTATAATATTTTAAAACACTTATCATTTATATATTAAATAATTACTGATTTGTAGCTTTATATTCTTCCCTTTATTTGAAAATATTTAAAATCATAATTATTTTAATTTATTCTTTTATTTAATTGAAATTTATATCTGATATCTATGATAACTTGCATTAAATGTATTTTTTTCTTATTTACTTGCAAAATGATATGGTAAAAAGTATTTCTTAAAGTGTAAAATTTTATTTTCTATAATGATATAAACATTAGTCGTATGAAAAAATTTACAGAAACATTTTAGTATGATTTACATGAGTATGTTTCCTTAAAATGAAATTTTATTAATTATCATCAATTAATGGAATAGTTTTTGTGAGCGATATCATGAATAAAGGGGTGTTTAGAATATTAAAAGTGTTTTTTATAAGTTCCATTCCTCATGGGAACCCATTGTGAACCTAGTTTGGAACCTTTGTAATTCCCTATATTGGGTGAATGATAAAAATAATCATAGTTAATCCTTCTATGTATTGATGATAATCTAGTGATGGGTGGTTTATTTAGTGGGAAACTCTATCAAGATCAATAATATTCCTCACACAAATATATTCTTAAATTATAGATATATGTTTTTCAGGAATTTGGATATGGTTATTGATATATATATATGTTGTTATTATGAGTTTATTAGTAATATTTCCATTATCTACCAAGGTTGTCTTTTGAGATTCATAATTCATTTAAAGAAAAAAAATTCCAATGTCTCCAAAATATTTTGCTTGAATTTTTTTCAATAAACCTATATAAATTATTTTTTTAATATCATATTATAAAAATAATATATCTGGGTTATTTTATATACTAAAAAATGGTATGTTTGTAGTTATAGTTCAAAAAACAAGTAATCGTGTATTATATAATGGTTATACTTGGAGAACAGAATGGAAAACCACTAGATTAGTGTTTCTCAGACCCAAAATACACACACTGTGTATTTGTAGAACATGTTTTGACTAATAACAATAATGTGAAGAAATCTCTTTAATTTTACACATTCTTGATTTTATTTGACCGGGATTTGGATTATGTGAGGAGGTGTGGTATAAAATCTTATAAAATGAATATGGGTAGCAAAGGTGGTATTTTTTATTATATTTTGGGTTTAATTTTATGCATAGATTTATTGAATTATCATCCCGAATATTCATTATTTTTAGATATCTATCTCTCTTGTATATCAATATATTGGTAATTTTCGATTATTTTATATATGGAAATAGGTTTTTTGTGGTGTTATTAGGTTTTTAAAGATATTGAGATCTTTTCCCCCATGATATGCTATGTTTTTTTATAAATTTGTCAGAATAAAATTTATTTAATGTTAATCACATGACCAATATATTTACTAGAAATTTAATATGACTTGTTCACACCCATTATTTAAATTATATTTTAAGAGGTAAATTATTGTAAATTAAATATTTTTAATTAACAAAAAAAAATTTGTAACCATAGTGATCAAGAATACACTTTGAGACCAATGATGGGTTGGCTTGATTAGAAAAATATTGTAGCCCTTCATGGGTCATTAAAATGTGGTGGTAAATCATAATTTAGATTGATGGTGTTTAGAAATTCATGATAAATAGAAGATGTTATTATTAGATATCTAGAGGTATGTTTTGAGTATTTGTTTTTCCCAGAAATAGTATGGTAAGACTAGATTTGATACATGATGTTTGGGATTGGTATTTTCAATATTATGGTTTACTGGAATTTATTTTTGAGAAAATTTTATCGTCGATAATGATTATTTCAATCTAATATAGGTTTTAATAATTAAGGAACATCGGATATGGAACTGAAATCCAATCATGGTATCCTCATTTTAGAGTAAGATGCAATAAATAATTAGATACAAACTTATCATAACCATTAATCCAAACAAGTAATAGAGATGAAATATATTATGCCTTTTTATTTTTCTCCATAATTGATTTTATATGGTTTAATTAGTTTCATAAAAGATAATTAAAATTTTATTTGAGTTTTTTTATCTGATTTGTTTTTGAAATTCAATTTTTTTTTGTTTATTTATCTAGTTGTGAAATATTTATAGAATAAAGCCTCATATAGAAGTCAGAGTTATTCTTCATAGGGGTACGTGGAAACATTCCTAATGTAAAAACCCTATATTTAATCAAAATTTCACTAAATTATTATTTTTAACTTTTTATGAAAATAAATGGGAACCACAACTTACTTAAACTCAAGCTGGGAATCAAGAAAAATATTTCCACTTCCATAACTCACCTAGTATCCAAGGATGTAAGGATCATCAATATATTTATGATAATCTTTCAAAATAATAATGGATAATTGAATTCATTAAAACTATTAAGGCCTTGAAGGTAATATTTTCTACAATTATTCTTAATAGTCTAATGTAAAAAAATTGGAGTCTGTTTTTTAGGAATTTATTCATGTGAAAATGGCCTCAATTAATTTAAATGTAATTTTTTCCTAGTACTTTAACCATAATATTATGAAAATTTAAAATGATTTGGAGTTTTTTCCTTGATCAATCTAATATAACAATCATGGAATAATGTAACACTGTAACCTGGGAGCCCAAATCCTAGGAACCAAGATAGGATTTCACAAAGTCTTTGGAACTTCCCCTAAACAAAACAAGATATAGACATGTGATGAGTGATAAAATAGATATCTTAAAGAATAATTTAACTATAAATATGAACCACATGCAACAAATTTTCTTTAGAGACCCATTTAATCAAAAATAATAATAAAATTTAACAGTGTAAAAAATATTATGATAATATCAAACCCGAAGTAGAGTACAATGTTAAGTAAACTAAGAAATAAAAAACTTTATACATAATATCAAACACTAAACCACAATCTCAAATACTATAATTTCAAAGTGGAATTACAACATAACAATGAAAAATAATGAAACATAAAATTTATTTGTATTATTTCTAATATCATCCAAAATTCCCCCAAAATACTCAATTAGGGGTGAGTGTAAAAGGCATCAATATATCCCCATGACACTTATTAACTTCCACATAAAAACTATTACAAATTAAAAAAACTAATCACAATTTATTTAAAATATTTTTGAAAATAGAACAATTTATTTATCACATTTTCAAAAAAAAATTATTATAAGGAATTCATAATTTTATCTAACATACAATATTTTATAAAACATTTTAATTTTTTATTAAATATTTTCACTCTATAAATTAGAAAACAAAAAAAATTATATTTTCACATAATCTTACAGAATCAACCATTTAAAATTGAATGAAAATTTCTTATTTTTTAAAAAAATCTATAAGATAATTATTTGTTCCTAGAACTCAATTCAATGTTTTATGGAATATTTTTTTAAAAAAATATTATGACTCATTTACACAGTTAGTCATTAAATATCAATAACATTGTGAACTAATAATTTCCCATTACAGATATTAAGTTTCAACAACATGAGTTATAACCACATTATCATCAATGGATTCTCCTTATACTATAAATTCATTTCCCTGAAGGAAACATAATTTCCATTTTGTAAAACATTGAGGTTTTAAATAAGGTCTTGTAATTGAATATTAACACAAGAAAACACCCCCATGAATATCAATATTTTAAATTTCATTTCAAAACCACACATTTCAATCTATATCAAAATAAACATGTATATAAATAATTTTTTTATATTATTACACAATATTATTATAATTAAAATAATTTTTCAAATAGATAAATTTTTTGACAACCCATCCACTGGGGCCTGCGTCGTGACATGCCCCATGCCCCGCCTCGAAGGTAAGGGGTTGGCATTTAGCACTGAATTCATCAACTTGCGAGTGGGTGGAATTTTTCTATGTACCAATATGCATGCACACACAACAACATCCCAATGTTGGAAAAGTAAAAAAGCATACAAGAAAACAAACACTAAGTACAAGTACAACTGAAAGTCAAATGGGCTAGAATACAAACCCAACAATGACTAACTAAAAAACTGGAATGTACAAAATAAACTCTAGATATCAATCCGCTAGAAAACCCACATGATGGGTATGTATAGAGTAGCTATTGGAAGCTTTATTATAATGCTCTGCCCGCTTGGTCTCATTGAGCACCACCAAATCCAAATCCACCAAGTCCTATGTTAAGGCGTTGGTTATCTACAACATACACAACACAAGAAGGAGAATCCTGTGCAAGGGTTAGTAACAATATACTCAATAGGGGCCCCAAAATACAAAGGAAATACAAAAAATAAATTCCAAAACAATCAACAAAGAATTATCACCATGAATGATCATGAAGTAAGAGATCTCACACCACGTATATTCTAGCATAAGAAAGTATAACCATTAGTAACATCATTGAGCACAATGGGCTACTGGAGAACTCCTCCTCACTGAGTACAGTGAGAATGATGTGTCACAAAGAATCCATTTCCCACGAACCATAGGACTGTTGTGGTACTCATCCCTAATGAGTGTGAGGGGTTTTGTGGGTCACATAGAATTATCTCCCTACTATAGGCATGTCAGGTTACACAGAAGCCGCTTCCCACCATTGGTCATACTCAGGTACACCTACTATCGAGTATTGTGGGTCTATCGGGTAACATAGAAGTTGCTTCCCACCATGGGAATACCGGGTCACACAGAAGACACATTCCACTATGCCATAGTATCCGGTCCACACAGGGTCACTGATCAGCGGTAATTAGGTCTCACCACCCCACATGTTTTCTGCACGTATCCCACTTGATCATGAGAGAACTGCTCCATAATCCATTCATTGAAAATCATTAACCACTATATCCTCTACAGCGAAAACAAAAAGTTCCTCCTCATCGTGAGGGATCCAATTCTGCAAATATCTCATCAAACAGATTCCCAATTTGAAAGATATTGGTTTTTTTTCTCAAAATGGGGTCGGGTGGGTCTGGGTCTAATCCAACCCAGTCTGAGGTCCACTGACCCAACCCTCATCCATTGAGCCGACCTAGACCTGGTGTGGCATGGGTCTGGTATGTTGGTCTTTTTGTCCAACTCGGCCAGAAGGGTGGGTCTAGCCAGCTGGGTTGCCTGGTCTGGTAGAGGCAGAGTAGTTCTTCGCCTACCAGGACACGGCAGAAAGCCATGTTTGGCTCACACCTCATCCCACAAGTCATTTATGTGGTCGACTCCTTCACCATGGTCAATCGACCATGGACTAGAGCTATGTGGCCAGCCGAATTCCTACACATGATCTGGAGACTGCATGCCAATGGGAAGCGCAACCTGCGGTTGCGGGCCCCTCCACAAATGAGGCTGAGGGTTCACATAACATCTGAGGGGCCACATCGCCACCAACGAGCCGTGTCTCTTTTTAGGGGATGCATTGCTTCCAAGGGGTTACATCACTATTGGAAACTAGTAACTCCCCCCTGTGCGCCGTCATGGTGCACCACCTCTAGCCCGTGGCCGCTGCCAGTGTCGTTGAGCTCTTCTACAGACCACTGTATCCACACTTGTTCTATGCACTGACTATGCCTCTAGCCTCTATGGGGTATCACTTTCCCTACTAAGGCCTTGAATATGACTTGATTCCAATATGAATGTTCATCATCCAAGAACGGACAAGGCATAGGGTGTCTGACCCTTGTTTTTTTCAACTTGCGCCCTCCACGTTTGAGGTTTTAAATAATGTGAGGTTTTGGGATGATGTTATATCATCAATAATTCATTCTGGAATAGAAATCCCAATAATATCACCCTCCCACAAGGACATATGATCTTAAGATCAACTTATTCATGGGTTGATCTACATTCGTCTTTTAGATTAAATAATGTTGAAAACATAAAAATAAATAAACCCCTACCTCGATCAAAATTCCTTATTGAAGCACTCCTCCATATAAGATTCATGCCCAGTTGGCGTCCATCACTTCCCATTCCCATTCTTCATTAGGTGTAGATGTTATTTGAGATTCTGACGATATTCATCATTTTTTGTAGGATAAGAAATTCATTTTAGGTTCATAAGGGGAAATTCTAGAGTTTAATTCACAACTGTCCAACGTGTTAGCCTTATTAAAAATAAAACACATCATAGTTTTTCACTCACAATGTGACGTCATTTCATTACACTGTTTCATTTATGAAATAGATTATCAATTACACTTTAATGAAAGCATTGTTATGCTGCAAAAAAACAATCCATAATGGGCATTCCATTGATGTTCCTCTTCGTTGCACCGCAGTGTCGTTGTTCACCACTCAATAGTGAGAAATGAAATAAAATAACATTTAACCATATTTTATTATTTTCCAAAAAGTAAAAATTAACTTTTCCATCTCACCCTTGTCAGTCGAAGTTAAGTACATTCTTGGTGAATCATGACATTTCGAGTTCAAAATTGCCCTCAGATATTCGATCTGAGCACCAGTTCAAATGATAAAAAACCTGCTCGCACATTTACAATAGTGAACTATGAAAAGTTCAAAATTACATTCTGGGCCCATCGGGCCACAGAATCACATGTCGTTAAATATTGAGGTCTTGAAATAATTTCATTCATTTTAAAAATAAAATTATATAGAATTTTAAAGACATTAAATTCTCCCAACCATAGAGATTTATGTCCATGAAATACAAAATAAGGGATAATAAAAAAAATGGGGGTACTGAGCACAAATATGAGGCTCCCACTCGCATGTGCTCTCCTTGAGATTCCTATGTTGCCACTGAATGCGCACTAGAGGAAACGATCATCCATGAAGGACCCACTTCTATTGATCATCTATCTCCACCAGGAACATAGAAAATGTCACCCCATTGTCAATGTCCACCATTCCCCATTTGATGATGTGTGATGGATCATGAACATAGCTCCTCAGCAGTGACACGTGAAAAACATCATGCACCCGATGCATCTGTGGGGGAAGTGCTAGGAGATACACCACCTCACTAACTCTACTGAGGATTTGGAATGGTCCTGTGAACCTGAGAGATAACATGCCAACTAGAACAAATCTCCACAATCCTCTTCGGGGTGAGACCCAAAGGAACACATGGTCTCCCTCCTTGATCTCCAAGGGACTCCGTATCTTGTTAGTATACAATTTCTACCTATTATGTGAATTACTCGTCCACTTCAAGTTGATCGTCACCTTTTTGTGGTATCCCATAATAACTATAGACCCATGACTACTGAATCCCCTAGGTATGTCAAGCATAGAGGTGATCTACATGGCCACATGTATAAGGCCACAAATGGTGCCATAAAAATCGTATAGTGATAGATGTTGTTGTATGAAAAATCTGACAGTGGTAGTTGGTCCACCAAACTACAACAAAAGTCATGGACACAAGAACAAAGATTGTCCTATGGGGATTTTATTTTCCACTCTATATGACCATCAATTTGAGGGTGAAAAGTCATTCTCAATCACTGCTATGTCCCAAACACGTCCATCAATACATTCCACAATTGGGATGAAAGTCATGCATAATGATCTAAGATGATCATCAAAGGCACCCTATGAAGCCGTGTTATCACATAGATGTAGAGGTGTCCCTATCCCTCTACTGATCCCTACACATGGATGGGTAGGAAGTGAGCTGACTTAGTGAGTTGGTCAATGATCTCCTAGATATAATCGTGGCCCCTGGATGTGTGTGGTAACCCCTTCATGATGTATTTGGAGATAACATCCCACTTCTATTCTAATTCCTCAAGTGGTTGTTCCAAGCCTTCTTGGACCGTTTCCTTGGCCTTCACTTGTTGACAAGAGAGGTATAATGAAACAAAATCTACCACCACTTTCGTCATCCCTAGCCACCAGTACGGAAGTCGGAGGTTTGGGTATATCTTCACCACACCAGGATGTACCACCAAATGGGACGTATTAAACTTTCTCAACACCTCCTCCTGTAATGTCATAGGTACTATAGTTCTTTCTCTAGAAATAATTATGATCTCCCCACCTATCCAAAATCCATTAGGAGACTATCCATAGGATAGTTGAGTACAACAAGCCTCATAGTAAACATCCCAAATTTTTGCCTCCCAAAATCATTATAAGAGTGGGGGAGTGAAAGTCATTGACTGAAGGTAATATGCTCCATCATCATTCATGAAGGATATCTTTATCACGGATAGTTACTCCATCTCCTCACTCAGAAGCTATAATGCAGACCTCCTGTTGAGTGTGTGTGCCACCATCTTCCCCTTCCCAGAAGTATGGACTATCTCAAATTCATAGTCCAAGAGAAGCTCCAACCCTCGCTGATGTCTCAAGACCAGGTCCTTCTATGATAAGATATACATGAGACACTTGTTTTCACTGTAGATGGTAAACTTTTCACCCATAATGTAGTGATGTAATGTCTTCTAGGAAAATACCACTACTGCTAACTCTAGTTCATGGGTGGCGTAGTTCTGCTCATGATGCCTCAATTTCCATGAGCCATAAGAATCATTTATTGATCCTAAATCAGTACCCAACCTATTAATATACCCGATGAATCATAGAAGACTAAATACTCAACACCCTCTTATTGTAGTCTCACGATATGGTCACTCATTAGTCTCTGCTTCAGCTTGGGGAAACTCTATAGGCACTTCTCTATCGACACTACAGGTTATCCATTTCTTGTCATGGATAATAAAAGGTGAATATATTCTAGAAAAGTCAAGCATGAACCTCTGGTAGTATCTATCCATCCCCAAGAAACCTGGAACATCAGTCACGCACATGGGTGGCTCTGAAGAAAGCACTTCCTCTATCTTCTCTAGATCCATTGCAACTCCAGCCTCAGTGATGATGTGTCTAAGTAAGTGGAGCTCCCAAATATAGAACTTTAAATTCAAGAGATTATCATAAATATGGTTCTATCAGACTATATCTAGGACTATCCACAGGTGTGTAGCATGATCCTCCTCATATTCCAAGTACCCCAAGATTTCATTAATGAAGTACACTATTAAACCATCTATGTAAGGCTGGATGATCCAATTCATGAGTCCCATGAACACTGTTGGGACTTTGTTCAAGCTGAAAGGCATCACCAAAAACTCATAGTGGTCATACCAGCATATGAAGTTTGTCTTCCATACAACCTCATACCATACCTGAAGCTGATGATAGCCTGATATGAGGTCGATCTTTAAAAATTACCTTGCTCCCTACTGTTGGGCTAAGAGCTCATCAGTCCATTTATGTCAGAAATTGTTCTTCATAGTCACCTTGTTTAGGAGTGGGAATTCCATGCACAACCCTGGACTCCCATCTTCCTTCATGAAAAACAACACTAGGGTGACCCATGGTGAAACAATGGGCCTCACGAAGCCCTTCTCCTACAATTCCTCCAACTATACCCTCAATTTGCGAAACTCCATGGGATCCATATGATATATCGATGTGAATATTGGTGTCATCCCAGGATATAGGTTGATGTATAAGTCTAACATCCTATTAAATAGATGTCCTATAACGTGCTCAAGATAGACATCCTCATACTCATCCACCACAAGAGGAAAACATGGAATTCTCTCATCCACCGCACTGATGAATAGGAAAACCAATGGTTGAGTTATCAGATTAAACCTCCTCAAAGAATTTTTGTCATGTGCTATAAGGGTTCTTTTATTTTTGGTGAAAGAAAACGCAATCCCATCCTCACAGACACACTGCACTATTCATATAAAATAGTCGATCTGATCAAGGACTGTATATCACTAGTCCATACCCAAGATGACATCATATGGCCTCGATTCCTCTACTAGGAGATCATAGGACATGTTATCACCTCCTCGAGTAATCATACACTACCCGAACCAGTGTGTAATCATCTAATCCCCTCCCATAGAAGTCTTTAATTATAAGGATTGAGCCAACTGCTCCACCAAAATCTTTAAGCCTCAAACGTGGTCGGTGGAAAGGAAAGAGTGATTGTAACCTATTTCTATAAGAACTACAGATATGGTGGATAAGATAAATATCATACAACTAATCATCTTTAGATCATCCTGGTCATAGGCCCCCATCGCCTGAAGTTGGTTTGGCCCAAGTCTTCCGACTCTCAGAGCTTGCGGTGGACCACCTGGGGGTGGTGGTGGTGGCACCTTGAACCGTTGTCCACCACCTGTCTCTCGACCTCCTCCCCTACCACATAATTAGCCCTACGAACCTCTTCTCTCCAACATTTCCCTCTAATGTGGATGTCCCTCGACAGTCTTCTAGTTATCTATGTGGTGGTTCAGGCAATCGCGAGCCATGTGTCCCTTCCTACAGCATGTGAAGCACAACCTTGTTCCTTGCTGACTCCCTCTGCTCGAGGAGCCCTGTATTACTGACCTCGAGTCTTGGGGTCATCCCCTGAAAGACCTATACTACCATGACACCCATGTATGCTACTTTCTGATCACTACTGAAGACTCTGCCGCCTGAGGTCTGCTGGTGCCTTCAGTTATCGGTTCATGCTCTGCTAGGATGATCTCTACAAGAAGGGCTCTCTCCAACATTGCAGCCTGAGGGGGGATGTGGAAAGACACTATGGCTTCCTGGATCTCCTGTATGAGTCCCTACTCAATGGTTTGGGCTGGAAAGAAAGGGTCTCACACCATGTCTGTGGTGTATAAATAGAGTTTTGTAAACCTCGAAGATTACTCAGCCACTGATATGATGCCCTCCTATAGGTGAAGAATCTCCTATATGTGCACCGAGTGCAAGGTCACAGGGAAGAACTCCTCCCATTAAAGCTAATCGAAGTCAGGCCAAGAGAGGATCACCTCATAATGCATCTGGATATTAAATATCCATTATCTCTGAAACAATACATGCAGAAGCCTCGCGGAAAAGATCGCCATCTGGTGGAGTGGTTTCCTCAATAAGAAAAATACCCACTTTACTACGACAACCCAGTCCACAGTGACCTGAGGATTTGTCTCTACCTTGAACATGGGAGGTCTCTTTCTATAAAACACATGCAAGGAACTAAGTCATCATACTTCCTCTACAAATAACACTAGGAGTAATTACTGATCTATAGGTGGTGGAAACACTGGTGAACCACCTAGCAGGGTCATCTCTAAGTCTAGTCCCAGAACCGATGCCCAATTGTTAAGCTAGATATTCACACGATCACATTTCATAAGCCTAGATAGTTCTCTGCATTGATTCATCCTGAAATAGATCAAGATGTACCATAGATAGAATATTAAACCATGTGAGATGAATCTTTTTCAAGAGGTTCATAATGAGACACATATGCACCCATTGATTTCATGTATAGAGCTGAAAAGACGAATTAAAGGTCCTGGTGTGTGGATCTGTCACCTGCCCCAACAACACTGGACTCCCTGAATCTGAATGTTGAAATCGAAACAGTCAACAAATTTACCCAATAACAAAACAACTGATTCTTTGTCTTTGAGGTTGAACCGACCACCTCTGATACCAGATTGACTTGACCTGTCCCTCAAGGCTCATTCCATGAAAAACCCAAAGTCCGCTTTTGAAAGGCTAGGGGTTGTTCTCTAGAACCCAAGTCATTAACCTACAAGTGGAAGTAATTTACCTAAGTAATTGTCAAAACACATAAATATTCATGGCCCAAAGTTGTAAAAGTAAAAAACTATACCACAAACCACCAATTATTAAAAGTAAAACTAAAATTCAAATGGGCTAGAATGCAAACCAAACAAAGACTAACTCGAAAATAGGAATGTACCAAAGAATATCAAGATATCCATCTGATAAAACCCACAAAATATGGGTAGGTATAGAGTAGAAATTGGAATCCATATATGTACACCTCTCCTACCAAGTCTGACTGGGAACCATTGAATCGTGAGCCACAAAGTCCTTCATTAAGGCGTCAGTTGTCTGAACAAGACACAACATATGCGGGTGAAGCTCATGCATGGGTGAGGATTAATATATTTAGTAGAGACCCCAAAACACAAAGGAAAGACCACAGATAAATCCATAAACTAACCACAAAGCATGATCACCAAGCATGAGCACGTAGTAAGATAGCTCACACCAGATATATTCGAGAGTTGGAAAGTAGAACCATTAGTCACATCATCGAACACCAAGGGTTGTGGGAGAACTCCTCCTAAATGAGTACAATGGGTCATCCAAGTCACACAAAATCCTATTCCCACTAAACATATGACTACTTTGGTTGTCACACCTAATGAGTATCCTGGTTATGTTGGGTCACATAGAAGTCGCTCCCCACTATGGCCATACCGGGTCACACAGAAGCTACTTCCCACCTATGGTCATACTGAGGTACTTTTCTTGTCGAGTATCATGTGTCTTCCGAGTCACACAAAATTATCTCCCCACTATGGGAATGCTATTTCACACAGAATATTCTTCCCAATTGGCCATAGTATCTTATCCACACATGGTTTCTCGCCAGCAGTCTTTAGGTCTTAGAAAGTATAGGTTTTCTGCATGTATCATGCTTGATCTTGGGAGAACTACTCCTCAATCCATTCATCCAACATCAACATCCATGAAACCATCCATAGGGTACACTAATGGTATAACTTGTATCAAGGGTTCTAATGCCACAAACTATTTATCAAATGAATTCCTAGTTTGAAATATATTGGCTTTTTTCCCAAAGTGACTAGTTGGGTCTGGGTTCGGTCCAACCCGGTCGTAAAGACCCAAACCCACCCAGTCCGGGGACCACCGATCCAACCCAGGTATACTAAACCGACTCAGACACGACCCATCTTGGGTCTGGTCTGACCCAATAGGACGATTCCAGCCCACTGGAGAGGGTCTGGCCCACTGGAGCGGGTGTGGCCCACTGGGTACCCTGTCTACTAGAGGCAGACCAGTTCTCCGCCTGGTTAGGATGTTGCAAAAATCCGCTTCCGGCTCCCCCCTCGCCCTGCGGGACATCCGGGGGTCCAAATTCCCCCTAGAGGTCAATCGACCAGGGTCTGGCGCTATACGGCTGGCCGGACTCCCACTTACAGTCGAGACACCATGTGCCCCTATGAAGCGGGGCACCCACCTGTGGGCCACATCCCTTCCACTATCCACCGGTTCATCATTATAGCACACCACTTCAAACCTACAACTATCACCGCCATACCCCTCTACTAGCATCGGAAAACCAATAGGATCTTCCATGGACCGCTGGGTCCGCACTGGTGTTTCATTTTTTACAGCAACTGTGCCTTCATACTTCGTGGGTTATCACCTTCCCTTCGAATAACTTGAATCTTCCTTACCACTAAGTTGAATTTCATATACCTTTAATTCATAAGGTGGACGGTGGTCAGTTCTTGTTCATGTTGACCTACACCCTCTATGTTAGAGTTTTAAAATGGGGGGAGGTTTAGGGATGTTTTTTTATCATCAATAATTCAATATTGAATAGAAATCCCATGAAACATCACCCTCCCACAAGAAAAGATGATCTGTATGTCAACCTATTTGTAGGATGATCCGCATTCTTTATTTATAATGAAGAACGGGGAAAACGTTAAAAAAATAAACCCCAACCTCAATAGACATTCATAATTGTGGTGCTCTGCCCTTGAGGATTCAGTCTCTGTTGGCGTTCATCGCTTTTTGATCCCATACTTCATAAGGGGTCGACATTTCTAGCTATCCTACCAACGTTAGTCATTAATTCTTGGAGTAGAATTTCATTGTAGGTTCATTAGAGGAAATTGCATGGTTTAATTCCCAACTCCCCAACTTGTTATCCTTATTAAAATGAAAACATGTCATAGTGTTTCTGTTATACTATGATGTTGTGACGTTACAATGTTTTATTTATGAAACAGCTTATTCGTTAGGCCTTCATTAATATGTTGTTACGCTACACAAAAACAAGACATTAAATTGATTCATGTAATGCTCCATGTCACAACACTATATCACAATCTTTAGCCAATCAACAATGATAAAAGAAATAAAATAAATTATTAAGTTTTTTTATTATATTCTGATGTCTGAAAATTGACTTTTTTGTCTGACCCTTACTAGTCTAGATTTGGTCTTTTCTATGCGAATCTCTGTATTCCAAGTTCAATGGTGCCCTCAGATTTTCGATCCAAGTACCAGTTCAAAATTTAGAAAAAACAGCTCACATGTTTACATAAGTGAACTAAAAAAAGTTTAAAATTCCATTTCAGGCTCATCGGCACTCAGAATCATGTGTCGTAAAAGCACATGGTATCAATATAATTCCAAACAATAAAAAATATATATATAGAATTTCATGGGCAGTAAAAAATTTCCAACAAAAACTCTACCTTCAATTCTCTTATAAATAAATACCTTTCAATTAGAAATTAAATTTCTATTCCAATTTAATCAAATTTAATAATTAGAAACCCCTATTTCCATTTTCATACATTTTGGGTTTTGATCAAAATTGTTAAGAAAACAAAAAAAATAGTCTCAAATAAATTATTATAAAATTTCCTTTTAAAAAAATAATTATTTCCCATCGAATAAAAAAAAGAATATGTAATTAGCTAGCTGATACATGATATTTGATCCACCTAACTAGTCACGTAATTTTTCTTGGAATTCATGTATTCTCTAAACCAAATACCACCTAATAGGGACGAATTCCAAACAACATCTATCAAGAAGAACAATATCATTAATCTATGACAATGGACATGAATATTTTACATCCACATGTCCATATTCAAAGGATATAATTAGTGGAAATGTTATATAAAAATATATATTCATTTTATAAATAATATATAATCAAATAAAATAATCATTCCTTAGATTCCTTAATGAGAGTTTGAATGATGATAAAATCCAATAAAAATAACCTTATGAATTTCCCAGACACATTTAGTGGAATGAACAATTCATTTTAGGGGATTTATTCATGTCAAATGAAATTTTAGGATAACTTAAACCCTCATCCATTATAAAACCCCAATCTTTTTGTATAAATTTATCTTCCAATAATCACTATTTATTGGATACCATTTTTTACAAGAAACCAAAAAAGGATAATTCCAAGTTAAATTAATCTAAAACATTATAATATAAAATGAAAAAATTATATTATTACTAAATTAAACATAATAATGGATGTTATAAAAGGAATAAAACTACATATAATTTACCACACTAGATGATTGAAATTCTTATCATCTCAATCTAAAATAATGAGAAAAACCGAGGATTAATATGAAAATAATACAATAAATTAGAAATAGAATAAACATATTGAAAAAATGAATAAAAGAATAAGATGATTAATTTTGATGATGTATATACGATTATATAGATGAATGTAATATATTGATTATTTACATGGTCATTGGTTATATGGATATAGTTTTATATGAATTAGGTATATACCTTTATTTGATCTAAAAATGTTAATAGAGATAAATAATAAGAATAGTGTAAATAATATATCATAATAGATATGACTAGTATTGTATAAATATTTATATGAAGTGTATGAATAGAAGTAATCACATTCTAGATTTTATAATGAAAGAAGGAACTTATGATTTCAAGTAAGAGAATCCATACATATGAAGATAATTTATCTGTTAATTGGAAGGAGGTAAAATCACTAGGGTGTTCCCATGGCCATGCCCAAAATGATGAAAAAAATGTGTGGATTGAGTGGAATGTTATACAGATATACATTACAAACAAGGAAATAATTATGGGATCCATGCTTGCTGAATCACCACTCAACACTACATGCTTAGTTATCTCACTGTTATATCATATGAAAAGGCCATTAGGGTTATTATTAAATAAAGTGGTTAGAATGTGATATAATGAAATTATTGATATGATATGTTTATTATATATTTCATTAACTTTTTTTATTTTATTTTATTGATTACTTATAGATAATGATATTATTTACATTCATCCATATAAATGTTAAAATAAATTAAATAAAATTGAACTACTAAAATTTATTATAACTAAATAAATAATCAGTTTTAATGAAATTATAAAATAATAATTTAATATTATACTTTATATTTTTCAAAAAAAATAATTTATATTTTTGATTTATCATAATAAATAAAATTAATCAACCCAAAACGAGGATTTTAATGAAATTTATTTACTATATATAGAAATAAATAAATTAGCATTCCTTTATTGATTATTAATTTGTATGGAATAATAAGGAATTCACATTTATGAATAAAAATTTAGTTTCCTAAAAATATTATGCTTTTTATTTTTTATTTTGAAACAAATTTTGATCACTTTTGAAATTTTAATTTTTGTAAAATCCGCATAATTTTTTTCAATATGTTGAAATTTTTATAAATTTTGAAATATAATTTTATGGAAAAAATATAACTTTAGAAAAAGTGGGTTACCATGGTAAAAGGTACAAAAAAGTTAAATGGTTAGTTGGTGGTTTTAATTCAGAAAATATATATACCCATATCTCATAATTAGTGGAATGATAATATTATCAACCCATATCTATAATTTTTCAATTTGATCCACTTTCCATGATAAATTACATTCCTTATTTTTTAAGGAATTAGTATTTATTAAAATTCAACTCAACCTTGGCTATAAAGGCACCCCTCTACAACCCACTTCAACTCAAACTATAATTTTTTATTTTATCTACAATACATTCCCAAATTATCTCCGAAACAATCCTATATCATTTTTGGTAGATTCTGCTGAAAAGACGAATCCCCAAATCCTTTATTTCCAAGAGGCTCTATAAAATAAGACTAATGTCTTCAACATATGTGGTATCCTCTCCATAATTTTTTTTCTTAATATTATTAATCTACCTCTTAAATAATATAATTTATAAATCTAATAAAACAATATCTATTTTTATTCATTTGTAAAATTTATATTTTAACAATAAAATGATCATTTCTTTCTCATTCAATTGTTATAGCATGTTCTTATTTTGGTTGTTTGTACCACCAACAAAAATGGGTGTATAATGTTTACATTATCAATGATAAATAAAAAATAACTACCAGTAAGATATTTCAATAAATTTATTCTAATATGTTTTCATCATTCTGAAATATATATATATATATACATATACATTAATTAAAATCAAGTAGTCTTGTTGAATCAAATAACTCATAATTGATACATCTTACTGTTCTTTATGAACAATTTCCACAAAATCTATAAAATGTAAATGTGGATCTATAACAATATCAAACACATTTAAATCATATAAAAAAATAATTAGGTTATGAACACATGAGAAAGTATAAAGAACAAGACCTTTCATATTAAAGTATATATGGATCAAACAGAACAATTGACACCTAAATGTCAATTTTTAATAAAAAATACCAATAAATATTGTAAATAATATAAAATAAATTATAATATCTAAACTAAATGTTTATTATGGTTCTAAAATTCATTAATATTAAACCCAAAAAAATATAGGAGGTGGGAATGTGGTAAACCATGGGGGAGTCCATTGTATTATATTTTTTTGGTTCAATATCCTTTGACTGAGTCTTAAACATTTATCATGACTATGTTATTATAAGATTAGTTTCTTATACCATATAATTTTATTCTATTAAATTTCATATTTAATTTTTAGGTATTTACATTTCATTCCCCTAAGCACATTCTCAATTGACTTTTGTTTCATAAATTATGAAATTAGAATGGTTCATTGTCAGAATTTATAGTCCTTGAGACATGTTCCATATAATGAAACAATATCCATTTCCATGGATATATTTCTACCCAATTGAAATATATTATCATAATGTATGGATGATTCATTTTATTTTAAATTCAATTCAATTTTTTATAATTATTTTTCTTTTGAATAATACATCACCTTACTCATAAGGGTTTTCATCTCAATTTTCTTCATTGAGGATTAATTATTTTGATGGTGTTATTTTCATTAATATGGGTTATATGATGTCACATATAAATATATGTATATATATATATATTATCCTGATTTTATTCATAAAATATATGATTCCATTATTTCACACTCTTTTATTGGTTTTCTTATTCTTCATTACATATTTCATGTGGGTTTTTCTTGACACAATATCCTTTTCATTGTTTCAAACCAATAATTATTTTATTATGATATTCTAAGTTAAATATATATAACTAGTTGTCTATCTCATATTTTTACATTTTCAATTATATGAGTAAATTATATTTTCATATCAAAATATTTTTCTTCATTTAATTTTCAAATATAATAAATTAAATCATTATTTAAATTAATTCAGAAAATATATATTGGATATTTCTCTCTTATATCCATGAATTTTTTAATAGAAAATGTTTTCATTTTTTATTATTTATTTTACATATTTATTATCTTATTTACCAATCTTTTTTCCTTAATTATATTTAAAATTTAATCTTATTACTTTTATCATTTTTGGTTATATATATAACCATTAAAATTCTAAAAGGTACATCATTTCACTTTGGTTCCAATTTGTATCCTTCATTACAAATATTTCACATACTACATTTTATTTATTTAATGGTTATATTATTAAGATCTCTCTATAATTATTTGTTTAAAACTTTTCTTGATAATTTTTGGGAAATGTTTTTTAATGCAACGTATGACTCTATTTTTCGAAAAACATTAACTAATTTTATTGAATTTTATTAATGATTTATATTATATTTTTCTTATTATATATAAATGATTATTAATCTATGTATGTTTGACTCATTTATGACCCCAAAGTTTATTTCTCTATTTTTCATTTGGGTGATTGAAATCATGGTATAATCCAATCCAATTTATAATTGTTATTATTTTATACACCATGAAAATGTTTGGTAACCCATTTTCTTCATTAGTAAATCACGGGTTATGGTATCATTGATTTCTTATAAAGAAACTATGTACGTTTTATCATTATATGAATGGTGGGACCAATATTCTATGTAAATCTATTCTATTGGGTAAGACATCATATCTCATGTGATAAACGTTAGATAAAAGTAGTGATTCTGGATAAACCTTATTATTGGACACTGGTAGTGATTCCCAATCATCTATTTAATGGGATATGGTTTTTTATCACAAGACTAGTATGTTATAATGGTCATGGTGGTTAAAAATGACTAATGTTTTGATTTATATTATTATTATATTCCCATACTCATAAGTATGGTTTATATGGCCTTTGATTATTTTCTTATTATCTCAAACTATTATTCCATGGTAGATGTTAAAAATTTATTATGATTCCTTTAGGATTAAATTTTAATATGGATTTTTCTATGGTTATTCAATAATTGCTCATGATCAATTCAAATTATTAAATTATCTTAATTTATTAATTTGGTATTTCTTCTATGTTCATTTTTTCTCATATTTTTACATTCTAATGATAATGTCTTCTTGGATATTTGATTATCTTCCATTAATTATTATTTGACCTATGTATTTTCATATGGTTCTTATTTTCATATGTAATTATTTATATGAATTTGTCATGAAATAAATCTTGTGTGGAGAATTTTATAGGAGATATTAAAGAAATAATATGTAATCATACGTTTAAGTAGCTAATCTCTAAATACATTGACCCTTGGGGTTTTGTTTACATGGTGTTTTATTTTTTAGATGTAATATTTAATCATAGAAATGACACAAAATAAATGTATGTAATACTCAGGTAATATTATATTCTATGAGAGTGGGGTTCTGTTAATTTTTTGGGTTATATAAATATTTATAAGTGACACCAAACATAAATCAACCTAGGTTAAACTCAAATAAAACAATTTTGATATTATGATATCAAAGGATAAGGAATATTATGATTTATTTTTCATGTTTTATACTCAGATTTTCTTAAAACAATTATAATTTATTTCTCACACTAACCCATTTAGTTTTAGTAAATCACTAAAATAAAATTTAAATAGATAATTTTATTATAATTATCCATTCATGTAACTCAAAAAAAATATTTGATTAAATTTGTTTATAGTCCTTTATAACATGAATTGTTTCTATGATTTTTTACTACCCACCAAATGCATGGAATATAATGATATAATTTAAGACCCTAATTGTTGTGATAATTTCACCCAAAGTACCTAACTCTTATCTGATTGAGGTTTTTGGGAAGATATTTTTGTAGATATATTTATTTTTTCCATAGTAGTGCTTAATTTTATATTGGGAACTAATTAGATCTCTCAATAAATATATCATATAAAATATCTTGATAAGGAAATATCATATATATATATATATATGAAATAATTTGATGATAAAATATCTATTAAAGGATGATGGTTTACACCAATTGGTTACTAATTCCAAAATATGGGTCTTAATGGAAAGTAATGAGGCACATGTGGTGCAAACAGTTTGGCAGAAACTCAACATTGAATACATTCCAATTGAATGGGAATGTTATATTGTATTTCCTTAAAAAAATTCAGTCATACCCAATAATGTGTGGTTGATATTTCTATTGAAATAATATTATATTCTATTCCAATATCAAAGGGTCATTATTGAATAACCCTAATTAAAAAAGAAGAATTAGGGAAGAAAATTTAATACATTTTATATTGGGGTATTCAATGCCACACATCATCACTCTGAATGGAATTAGTCCTCCTTAATAATTGGATGGATGGATAAATGTTTATTTTAAATTATTATCATGAACATAAAAATATCATGATCAAGAAAAAGTATCCTCTACCCTATATTTATAGTTTTTTCGATCTACTATGTGTGGGTAAACACTTCACTACGTTTAATCTCAAATTAAGTAACCATAAAGTGATATTGAAGATATAAGATATTCCAAATAAATCCTCACACAAAGAATATAGACACTATGAATTCAGAATAATTTCTTTAAGACTTACAAATACACTTGTCATCTACATGATCTGATAAATAAAGTCCTTATATTTTACCTAGATATGTTTTTAATAGTCTTTATTAATGATATTATCATATATTTTTTGGGATAGGAAAAACATGAACTTAATTTAAGTATAGCACAAAATACTACAACAAATGGGAAACTATATTCTAAGTTCATTATCTATGAGCTCTTTCTATAAAAAGATTCATTCATGGGTCATTTCCTCATAAGAGAGTCTATATAAATGAATCCATCAAAGATATAAGTGATTGAAAGATGGCCTAGAAAAACATATGTATCAAATATTAGAAGTTTTCTAGGATTTTATTTATTCAACTTATGATTTCTAAAAAATTTCCCATGATTTTTTAGTCCACATTCCATGTTAACATTGAGGATTTTATTATTTCTCATGATGGATAGATATGATGATAGTTTCAATGAGCTTAAGAAAAGGTTAGTCACTACTGATGTGATCACACTACCCTATAGTATAAAAGGGTTTTGATATATAGTGGCTCATTAAAGAAGGTATTACGGTGTGTACTTATGTAAAATGATAAACGGATTGCCTACGCCTTGTAGAAATAAATACCGACAAAAACAATTACCCAACACATGATTTGGAATGAGTAGTAATGTTTTATTAATTAATTATTTGGATGTATAGTCTCAATCAAGAGTAGTTTGATATAAACACAAAACTTTATAGCTAGAATTATATCTTCATATGGAAGGACTTAAACATGTTCTAATGTAAATAGTTAAAGGTAATCAAGGACAATGATTAATAAATACATTACCAACATGGGAAGTCGAGTAAAATTGGATTCTATAAGGATGATAGACCATTATTATTTATTATTGATGAGTATCAAAGGAGACCAAATATTCATGGATATAGAGTGGATAGTCAGGAAAATAATAATTGAAGGGATAAAATCATATTATTCCAAAATGATTTATCGACCATCCATATATGTGACATTGAATGAGGCATAGAAGGATGATACGGATCTATAAAAGAAGGCAGGAGTTATTTTACTTTTCAAACAAGACAATGATGGAGTTATAAGATTAAATAAATGAATATTCTCTCTATAATAATGAATTTGAAAAAAATTTATATTGGATTATTCACATATATCACCATTTTTTATCTATCTTGGATGCACAAATATGTATAGATATATCAAATAGATTCTTTTAGAGGTTAAAAATAAAGTGGTTTATTACTAAGAATACATCATGATCCTTGGTTTTCTATAAAACTGTGATTGAATGTTACAATGTATAGGTGATGATGGAAACATTACCCATACCCATATGCAATTTAGAGAACTTGACCATGGATTTAATAATAGGTATTCCAAATACATCTAAATATTATTATTTCGTTATAGTCGTAGTAGATTGGTTTATGTATTATTTGAACTTCATTACTATTCAGGAGGATTTATCACATGATCATCATTCAATGTTATATATAATATAAGTGGTAAGTCTATATGTCATACCAATTTCAAGAAAAACTAATTGAAATCTCAATATTTCAATGAATTTATTGTGGAGTCTTTATGAATAATTAAATATAAATATGAAATTTAATACCTTATCATCCCTAGATTGAACTTTAATTATAATTGACTATTATAACATTAAAAGATATGTTAATTTCGTACTCAATAGGTTAAAAAGTTGGCTTGTATGAAAATATTACTTCGATCATGTTATCATATAACAATATCTTACACTATAGTATCCAAATGGAACTATATGAGGCTCTATATGTTATATAATGATAATATATGGAAGGATGGGATAATTTTTAAAAGGTTAGTCCATTCAATGATAATATTTCTTAAGAAATTCTAGATAATTTTCAAACTATTCAATAAAATATTAAATCGTAAAAAATTTAAGATAAGGGTAATGAAAATAATAATTGTATGATATTTTTTTGATGTTATTGAAAGGTTTTCCTTTAGATATCATCATGTATGAAGTTTGTGATATTTTTTAAGATGGTATATTGAGATGAAATAAATTTATTCCACTTATATTATTGATTATATGGAGATAGTAGTTTATCACTTTACACTACTACTACAACTCTCCCAAGTACTAAATATTTTCTATGATTCACTTATGATGAAGGGAATAACAAAATAATGCCTTTTACCAAATTCATAATTTATAAAATTAGAACAACATCTATCTTAAAATTAATAATTGGTGGTAATATCTAGTCACATAGATAACATTTAATGAAACAAGACCACTCACTTGGTCACTGTTTTATAGAAAAATATTTTTGTAATGGAATATATATAGTAATTTAAAGTGAAAATTTGAAAAATTACAATTATTTATTTTTATTTACATATTAAATTATTGAGAAATTTTTTTTTAATGTGAGATAATTTAACACCCCACATTTTCAGTGTGAAATTCACTTTAAAAAACTCCATTTGTTAGATATATTATTTTACACATGACCCAAAAAAATGAACAATTAATTATTTCCTTAATGTAAATGATGTTAATTTCAAATGAAATATATTATTAAATAACTAAAATAAAAATAATTATGGAAATTAACAAAATAATAAAAACACATCTAAACAAAATTACTACACTGTTTAAATTCTCAACATCTCGATCTTCCATGATGTCCATACCATTGACGATAACTGTTTAAAAAATAAAACACATTATAAATAATGTAAATATCTTGATAAAAGAATTGAGGGAATTACATAAATGATTTCAGTAGAGTTTGTGAGGTTATAAATTCAAATGAAATATGATCATTATATAAATGGTTATTGGTTATATCAACATTAATCTCTATAGCATCATTTTATATAAGAAGGATGAAGGAGATAAATTATTGGGTATGTGGAAATCAAATTTGATACTCATTATGAAAATCTCTATAAAACAATTTATATGAAGGAAATGAATAGAATGTATTAAATATTTTTTTTTTATTGAAAGAAATATGTTATGTATTCATGTGGTCAAATCCTTTATTGTGAGGCACATTTATCGGATCATGGGAAGAAGGTTTCATCACTAGGGATTTCCCTTAACCAAGAACATGAAAAAATTCAGTAAGTATGGCTTCATTGTAATCATTTATAATATAATTTAAAGATCATAGAAAACAACTTGATATCCTTGATATTAAAATCAACAATGTAACTACCACAATTGTGTATCTCACCCTTAGGTATAAAAGTTAATTCTTGATGGGGTTTTTATATATGAGTTAGAATGATACGTATTATAATTATTAATATAAATCTTTTATTACATGTGATTCTTTATATTTTTTACTTAATATAGTATTTTACTTTTAAAGAATGATCAAAAACAACTATATTAGTCTAAAAAATGATTTTCGTAACAATTTGTTGATAAGATTAATTGAATTTTTATAAAAAAATAATAATTAATAAATCAAAATGAAAAAATGGTTTAATATTTAAAAGTGAACAAATTCAAGGAATAGTATACAATGTTTTGTTATTTTAAATAATAAATTAAATTTATCACTAAAAAGAATGATTTTAATGAAAATTAGAGTTTATATATACTAATAAATAAATTTACATTTTTTAATAATTATTCATACAGAATGAATTATAATTAATTGACTTTTAATGTTCAAAATAGATTTTACCAAAAAAATATGTGTGTTTGAGATTTTTTAATTTAAAATTAGATTTCAAAACATTTCCAAAATTAATTTAAAAATATCGATTTCAGTTTTGAATTATCATGTCAAAAAAATAAATACCATAAATTTTTTTTGGGAATAAAATTTATCACTGTAAATGTATGTTACCATGATAATAGATAAAATGAAGCACAATTTCTTTTTTAATGTGTAAAGTCAAAAAATGTCTTTAATTTTATATCTAAATTGGGTGCATGAGACGATCATTAACCCATATCACATATTTTTTTACCATTGTATCAACATTATATGGGATATTTTATTATTTATTCACAAAAGAATGGGTATTTTTGAATGTGACATTGAATAACACCTTGAAAAGGGACCCTCCTCTACCCACATAAACCCATAAATCTACTTTTATATCATATAGAATACCTGACCAAATTCTAACCTTTATAATACTCTCCTATTTTTTTGATCATCTAGTCTTAAGAAGGAGACCCAAATCCATTATTCTCAATAGCATCACTAAGAGGAGATTAACTTCTTCATACTAAGATTTATCCTATACCTAATAAACATTATTTATATTATTTATAGAAATATATTTCAAAATAATTAATTATTTTTAAATGATTAATATTATTTATAAATTATATTTTCATTGTTAACTTATTATGTCACACCCATTCAGTAATTGTAACAATGTCTGGATTAGGCTGGCCTTTACACTGATGTGAATGATGATATTACATATACATAAACACTGAGGAAGAAAACATAATTAATGAAAAAAATATTTTAATAATTTTTAATTTGATATGTGTTAATTATTTTTAAATTTTGGTATATATAATTATATTCCTTAACAGAAAAATAAACTGTTATTATTGATTCAAATATAATAAAAAACAAGATATGTTTAATTTTTCTTTAATAACCATCCAAATGAAATCCATGAAATAACCATTATGATCCAAAAATATATTAAAAACTTCTATATAATATAAATTAACAATATTGAGGTTATGAACACATGATCAAATAGAAATATCCAGAACTACCTTATTGAATCAAGATCAAAACAAATGAAATAATTAACACGTGAAAAAATGAATAGAAACAAATTAAATGTTGAATAGAATTATAATAAAAATTATTAAGTAAAACATATTTCAATAAACATATAATAAATATTAATAATAATCTAAATGTAATATATAGGAGGTTAGTAAGTGTCGAAAAATTGGAATCTGTGGTAAAATGTTTTGGGGAGTCAATATCCTTTCACTGATATGTAAACATTTATCTTCACTATGTTCTTTTAGGATTGGTTTATTCTAATGTAAAATTTAATTTCATTGTATTTTTTATTTATTTTCAAATAATTTATATTTCATTCTCATAAACACCATCTCAATTGACAAATGTTTCATAAAATATGATATTATAATTTTTATTTTTCTCAATTTCTATTCTTTTTTACTTGTTTTATATTATGGTTCTATTATTTTCATCATAGAGTATTTACTACCCCATCAACATATCATATAATTAGGTACATATGATTAAATTTATTTATAATGTTATATCATGTTCTCTATTTTATTGGATTTTGATTAATACATTATGTATGTTGTAAGGGGGTATCATCTCAATATCACTTTATTGAGGAAGGATTCAATTTAATATCTATATTGGTTCATATGTGGAATATATTGTCACATCCAAAAAAATTATCATTATTTGATTTGGGGTAAATATTATTTTATTTTTTTATCCCTATTTCATTTCTTTTTTATTTCAATATTATTTAATTTATAAGGGTTTTTATTAAATAAATATTCTTTTCAATGATTAATACCATTTCATCTTCAAATGTTCTATACTAATATAAATATCTTCCACGGATTTTCTATCTAATATTTTATTTTATATTCTGTTAGTGGAAATTATATTTTTATATCAAAATCACATTATTTGTTTAATTTAGTACTCCAATAAAATTTGATATAGTTTTGAATAATTTGCATCCCCTATATGGGGTATTTCACTTATATATCCATGTTATTTATTACCAAATTTTTTTCTTTTATAATTTTGAAAGTAAAATATATATTATCTTTCATACCTCTCTTCTTTTTAAAATTTTATTGAAAAATATTATTTTATATTATCAATTTGGATAATTTTTAAACAATTAAAAATATTTAAAAGTACTTATTTCCAATTTTATTATAATTTTTATATTAAATTAGACACTTTTCATAAATTACCATTAATTTATATCAGGGTTATATTATTGGGACTTATTTAGAAATATTATTTTAAAATTATCCTTTTCAAATTTTGGGAAATGTTATTGAAATCAATATATAACTCAATTTTAAAAAAATGTTAATAAAATTTGATGAAAATTATTTTTAAGGATTTATCATCCATTTTACTTATTGTATGTAAATGATAATTTATATATGAAATTATTCTTCTAATATAATACTATAACCTCTCTTTCTCTATTTTCATTTTGGGTTATGGATATTTTGGTATCATCCAATACAATTTTTTATTTTTTTTATACGATACACCTTGAAAATATTTTGTGAGCCAATTTTATTCCATGGTTTAATCATAAATTATTATATATTTGATTTCTTATGAAACACATATATATGGTTTATTCATATATTATAGTTGGGACTAGAATTATATAGAACATAATTCATTCTCTACTGATTTGTACTTCATGATATTTATCTACATCTTCACTAATGATTTTTTATCCATATTGGTATGGGACATGAGTAGTGATTCCCTCTAAATTATTTAAGGTTATATGATTGGGGATCTTAATCCAGTATTTCATTATGAAAATTGGTCTTAACCATGACAAATATTATGATTTAAATTATTATGTTTGTACCACACTTCAAAATTATGTTTCCATTTATCAAAATTTTTGTCTTATGATCTCAAATTATTAGGCGATGCACTATCATATGATTACATAAGGATTCATTTATGATTCCATGTTCATGTGACTTGTTCAATAGTTATTCTATTATCACCCATAAGAAAAAAAAATTATATGATTTAATTTTTTTATAATGTGTTTCTACAATGTTTTTGTTCTATTGATAATTCCTTCATGACTCATTGATATGTTGTCTCTTAGATAGAAATTTATTTCCCCCTTTACTTATGTTTCCTATTTCCCTAGGCACATATATATATAAATATTTTTACAAATAAATCATATATGGAGAATTTTATAAGAAATTTTAAAGTAGTTGTATGTAATAAGATGTATGCATAGATAATATATAAATACAAATATTGTTTTGGTTGTGGGATTGTGTGTCTAAATTTTTATACTTAATGTATAATCTCAAAAATAATATAAAATATATTCTTGTAATTCTTGGGCCATCTAAGTCTGTATTAGATTATTTTTTCAATTTTAGGAATTGACTCTGAAATATAAGATAAACCATACATAAATCAACCTCATTTAATCTAAAATAAATTTTTATTTAAAGGATTGTCTCATTAGATAAGGAATATTCAGATTTAATTTTAATATTTATATGATATTTACAATAATTTTCTTAGCAAATTTGTATTTATTATTCATAATTTCCCTTTTTCTTGTTGTAAAGGATTAGATACATATTCAAATGGGTACATGTGTTGATATTATCCATTCAAGAAATTAAAATTTAATATCTAATTTAATTAATTAAATTATATCTATATCATCAATGATTTATAGGATTTTCAATACCCAAATTAAGAATTTGATAATGAGTTATCAATTAATTCACTTGAGGGTGTATGGATTTAATGCAAAATATTAAACCCTTATCTGATTGAGGTTCTTGGGAAGATAATTATTATAAATATAGTTATTATTATCAATGGTATAATTTGATGTTATATTTTACATAGATTTTTGAATCTCAGTATAGATAATATATATAGTATTCATGTGGGGAAAGAACATTTCATATCCCAAATTATCCAATGATCAAAAAAAATGTAAGGATGATTATGAACTCATGTTGGCAAGTAATTCATTAACATGGATCATGATATAAAATAATGAATTATATTTTTCTAAAATAGTTTTGTGGAAAACTAATATTTAATTCATTTAATTATATATGAATATGCCACTTTATTTCCAGAAGAGTTATTGGGTCTTCCACTAGAATATGAGGTTGAGTTTTATGTTGAACTATTATTGTATTTTATGAATATATCAAGGACATTTTATAGAATAGACCAGATGAAATTTTTGCAATTAAAGAAAAAATAATATTATTATTTTTATAAGAATATTATATGGTCGGGTGATTTATCATGGGGTGAAATAGTCCTTATAAATTAAAATATAGATGAAAAAATGCATATTGACATTTATTAAAGTAAACTTTACCAGACCATGATTAATTAAAATATATCATATAACCAGAATTTATAAATGTTTTGTCTTATAATAGGGGATCAAAACTTCACAAAGATGGATATTCAATCAGGATATCATAATCTAAGGTTGAAGAGACAATATATAACCAATAACGATTTCCAAACATGATATAAGCACTGAATATTCATTTATTCCTTTAAAACTTATAAATACCCATTATATCTTCATAATTTGTTGATAATAGTCATTAGATATTGCCTTGATAAATTTTTTAGTGTCTTTATTGATGATATTCACATATAATCAAGGATAATGTAAGAACATAAAGAAAATTTAAGGATTGTGATAAAGTTGACAATAAAGAAGAGAATATATAATAAATTCAACAAGTGAGTTTTGGAAATAAAAATTAGCATTCTAGGGTCACGTAATTAAAATAGAGGGTATACGACTGGTTCATTCAAATATAGTTATGATTAAAGAATGGAATAAACTAAAATCTATAATAGACGTTATTAGTTTTCTTAGACTAGTTGGATACTATGAATTATTCATGTTCAATTTCTCTTATTTTTAAATATATTGTCCATATTTATCTATAAGGGTGTAAAGTTTCACTATATTGAATAATATGAGGATATCTTTGAGGAAATTAATAAGAGGTTAGTCAATAATCACATACTTGCAGTACCCTAATGTAAAAAAGGTTTTATGATATATAGTTTCTCCTAAAATAAGGTCTTGGAATATAAACTTATTCAAAATAAGGAACTAGTATTCCATGCCACATATCTAATAAAGACCCACAAGTAAAATTACAAAACATGTGACATGGAACTACCAGTGGTAATTTTTCCATTAATGATATAGATTCATTTTCTATACTAACTGAAGCTTGTTACATAAACTCATTAGAAGGGAAAAATGTATATATTCCCATAAAAGTACATGAATATTTTCCAAATAAAATGGATAAAGTTAACTATGTTCTCTTAATTATAAATTATTTACCATCCTAAAAATTCAAACAAGGAAGATGTTGCTATTAGTAGAAAATATCATGCTTCTTTATTATTCATCAGTATTTAAGGAGACCCTGTCTTCATGAATATAAGGAAGGTGGACTCTAAAATCGTAAAAGAGGTTTTAAAATATTATTTTTCCCAAAATATTTTTCAACCATCAGTATATGTGATGATCAAATAGGAATAAGAGGTTTATATAGATATTTAAAATAATGTTGGTGATATTCTAGATTTCATCCATTATGGGGATAAATTTATAAGATTTAATAAACAAATAGGTGTTCCTATAATAATGTAATTGGAGAAGGGCATTTTGGATGATTGAAATAGCTCATAAATATTTATCCATCTAGTAAGAATAAATATTTATAGATATATCAATTATAATTACTAGAGTATAAATCATAATCCTTATTTTTCCATAATATTATAGATGAATGATATAGTTCTAAGTAGATGATAGAACCCTTTCTCATAACCTTATATAAATTAATTAAAATGACCCTGGATTTCATTACATGTCATTCAAATACAACTAAAGGTTATAATTTAATTTTTTTTTTGGTTTATTATATTATGTAATTGGTGAAATTCATTCTTATTTAATAGGATTTCTCACTCGATCAACATTTAATGTTATACATAAAGGAAAAGGTAACGATACATGGTATACTAATTTTTATAATATCTGATTAAGATTTCTGGTTTACATTTATATTCTATAAAAGTATAAAATAAGAATTAGATTCCATGATAAGATTTATATTATCATATCATCCTTAAACCAATGGTTAATATAACCGGACAATTTATTCATGGTAAGATTTGCTAAAAACATTCCCAATGGATTTCAACGTAGGTATAGATAAACATCCTCCTCTATTTAAGTTCCCATATAATAACGTTTTTCCAATTTAGTCCAAATTGAACCATATGAGGCTCTGTTTGGGAATACTTGATAAACTAAGACATGTTGGCTTAACAATGTAAATAATATACTAATAGGAATCGATTCTTCCCATGAAATGATAGAGAATGTTAAAACCATTGATTGGTTTATTAAATTTTCAAAATTTAAACATTATAATTAGATTATAATCTTGATGATATTTGGATTTTGAAGTTAGAGACAACATATTCATTTGAATACCACCTTTGGAGAGTCTTATAAGAATTTTTTAGAACAGAAAATTGATACCTAGATACATCAGTCCCTTTGATTTTTTTTATTATGTGGGGATAATATCCTATCTCATTAAACTTATACTAAACCTATTTCATTAGAATAATGTGTTTCAAGTATCACTTTTGAGTAAATATATAAGAAACCCATCACTTATACTAAACACAAATGTTATTAAAATTAAACACAAACCCTCTTATAAAAATATATTGATGAATGTCATTGATCGTGATGAAAAAGTTCTAAAAAAACAATACCACTCATGTGGTTATTGTTATTTAGTGAAATCATATGTTTGTAGAAGCTATATGGTAAATTCAATATATGGGAAAAGTTCAAGATCACAGAAATCAGTATGAGAACAATGCTAGATAAATCACCACCCCTAGAAACAGTAATTTATTATCTCACTCATAGGTATAATGTTGTGATATTATAAGGATTATTAAGTATAGTAAAGAAATATATTCCATATAATTATCAATATAATTTTTTTGTTATGTATGTTTCTATAAATATTTTATTTTTTAATATATCTAATTTAATTAATTGTATGATTTAATTATATTAATATTAATACAAAAATTATTTTCATACTAATTAATTGATTAAAATTTAATTTCAAGTAAATAAATTATTAATTTTAAAGAAAATTGAATAAAATCATTTAATAATAAAAATGCATATATTTGAATGAATTTCATTTTATGTGTTGTGTTTTATCTTTATAAAATAAATTAATCCATAGAAAATAATATATTTAAAGAAATTTATTATTTCAATATAGCTAAAAATAACCATTCTTTTAATAATCATTTCTCGGTAAGGAATAATAAATAATTCAAATTTATGATTAAAAATATATGTTCCTGAGAACATATATTTTTCATAATTAGTTTCTTAAAAAACTTGTCCTCTTTAAATAATAAAACTAATTAAAAGAATTTTTTATTTATAATTATCTTGTAAATATTTTCAAAAAAGTTAATTTCATTTTATTTATAAACAATAAATTATATAGGTCAAATTATGTTAATAATATAAAGGGTAAATGTAGTTAAATATTTAATTTAAGGTGTAAATTAATAAAAGATTTCCAATCTTATCTTTAAATAGGTTGTTTGAGAGGATCTACACACATCTCTATTATTCACCCATGTTGCACTATGTTTTGATGACAAATTAGATTATGTATTGCTTTAGGAATTAGTGTTTTTGAAAATGACACAGAAATTCAACTATAAAAGGGAACATATTATTCTCACTTCAACCCACACTGATATTTTAGTTTTCCATTTAATTTTTCAAACAAAAATTATCCCTAAATTTCTTCTTCGTTTTTTATGAACTTCTAATAACAAGATGAAACATCAAATAGTTCATTTCCAAGTGTCTCTCTCAAAGAAGATTCAGGTAATCAATTGAAGTGTTATCCCTTCCCTAGTCTTTTTTATTTATCATATTCAAAAAAATATGACAAAATATAATATAAAACATTAATAAAATATTTTTTCAATTTTTACACTTTTTTAAAAGTGATAAAAAAATTAGGCAATAACATTTTCACACTCAATCAATCATTACAACATGGTCTTTTTCATGTCAGTTTTACCACCTACATGAATAATGTCACAATATTTACATCATGTATTTTTAATGATACATAAATAAAATTAAAATAAAAAACATTTATTCAAATAATATGTTTTCAAAATTATAAAATGGTTAAATATTAAAATATTTTCATCAATAAAAATAAATTTATTTTATTGTATATAAAATAAAAAAGCTATATTTTTTAATTATTCATTACAAACCATTTCCATAACACCCATTAAATGATTCAGGGACTCTATAAAAATATCAAATATATATATATATAACATATAAATAAAACATTCTAGAGTGTTTAATGCATGATAAATAACAATGAAAAAAATTTCAATATTAAACTAGACGTGGAACAATTAACACCCAAAAATTAATTTTAATAGTGATTTACTAATAAATAATTAATATGAAATTATAAATGAATGGTAATGCATAAAATTAACATTCACAATAATATTATATCAATGAATAATAAACCTGTATTTATTATACTAATGGTTTTAGAAAATTTAAGTAATTGGGAATTTGAGTTAACGATATATATTGACTTAGTCGCCTTCTAATGAGTCATAACCATTATTCATTACTATGATCATATAATATTGGGTTTCTAATATATATTATTTTATAATATTTTATTTTTTCCATTCGTTTATAGGTATTTTCATCTAATTATCATAACCACATGTTTAAATGATTCATATTTCATAAAATAAAAAGTTGTACTGTTTCTTTGTCTCAATTTCCATTCCTTGATAAATGTTCCATAACATGCACAAATTATAATTTAAATGGTTTACATAATTAACCATGTAAATATTTTATAATAATTTTCATATTATTCAAACTATTTCTTATTCCAATTTTTGTTCACTCTTTCATTGGATTTTGTTTCATATACTACCAAATTCATGTTTGTTTTTATCTCAATTTTCCTTCATTGGGGAATGTTTTATTTATACACCTATTTTCATTTGTATGTGTTATATATTGATCCATTCATATATTTTATCAAAATTTACTTCATGTTAATTAAAATTAATTTTTTTATCTCTATTTCATTATCTTCTTATTTATGCATCAAAAAACTAAAAAGGGTTTTTCATTAATCAATCCCATTTTTTGTTGAGTTGCACATTAATTATTTAACAATTTTCGTGCAAGTAAAAAATATTTTTCTCATTATTTATCACATATTTTATCTTATCATTATTTTAGGGAAATGATATATTTATATTAGAATCATTTTCATTAGGATGATTTCTTATTCCATAAAACATTAACATTAATAAAAAGTATTCTCAAAAACTATATTCATTGTTTCTCTAAAATATCAATGATCATTATTTCAAAAAAAATGTTTTATTTTTTAATTTTTAATGTTAAATATTTAAACATGTTTGTTCCTCTATAATTATTCATTAATAAAAATATTTCCTTTCACTATTTTATCGATGTTAATTATTTTTAAAACTATTAACAATACTTAAAAGTTAATTCGTTCAACTTACATGAAAATTTTTATCTTTAAATAAACATTTTAGCTAAATAACCAGGGATTCATTTGATAATTCCATTATAGTTAATTATTTGAAAATAAAATAAAATAATTCTTTTTAACTTTTACAAAAAAAAAATTAATGTTACATGTAACACTCATTTCAAAATGATTTTACCAAAAGATTAAAAAATAGTTTCTCTGATTTTTTATCCATTATCTATCCTATATATAAATGATAATTCCTATATAAAATTATGGATAATGTATCACCCTCTATGTTCCCATTCACTTTGTGTTATTTTGAGTGATTAAATTTTGGGTATCAACTAATGTAATTTTAAATTCCTCATATATGATACACTTGAAAATGATTTCTAAACAATATTCATTCCAATGGTTAATAACAGGTTTGGAATAATTTATTTCATTTAGCACACATATGAATAATTTATTATTATCTAATGGGTGGTCTAGAAATTATATATCTTTACAATCAATTGGATAATGATTTGTACACTTCTAAAAAACGGTCTACGACCACAGGTAAAAAAAGTGATCATAGGACCAATGCCCATGGTCATAAACTATGACCGTGACACTTAAAACTATAACCATTATAGGCATATAAATAGAACCTAATGGATATTTTAATGGGAAATGTCTATTAAAAATGATATTATGTTGTAGATCAGTAAATGGCTATAGGAATCACCCTTAATGAGGTGCATCCACTATCAATGTTTCCCCCAACCTTTAGTGTCCACCTTAGCTAACTACTAGCAACTAAAAGTTTTCCCATAGCTATTGGGGATCCAAAAATACAACATATTTACATTGGAGATGTTTTTTTACAGTAGTGGTTCCACCATGGCTATCTAATTTCATAGATAAATTTATGCATACATGTAAGCTTGCCGACACATATAAATACTACCATGGGTGATGTGAATAAGGTAGTATGGGTGTGTTCTTTCCCTGGGTGGTTCGGAATGTGGCCATACATTTCTCTCACAATATTCCTATATTAGAAATGTGTTTTCTACTTCCTCTTTTAACCATGGGTTAAATTTTATGTGGTCTTAGGTCTATTCACTATTGTTCCCATAATAGAAATGAATGTCCATCATTAACATATGGCTACAAGAAACAATACCCATTATAGTATTCCCGATATGGAAATGGGAAGAAATTTTTTATGGCTATAGTCTAACCTATATCCATGGATATGTTTATTTTGGCCTAAAATGTATGGCTATGGGTCATTTATTTCTAGTTATATCTCATGAAATCGTAATGGGACATAACTAGTGATGTTTAATCCACATTGTTATATGAGAAGGATATATTGATTCCCAGTCCACTTTTTTATAGGATATATGTTATGATTACCAATCCATTATATTATAATGGAATTGGTAGATTCCCTTGACGTATTTTAGGATTTGTATGTTTATGTTTGTTCCGAAATCCTATGTTTTGTTTCCATAGCTCATCATTATTACCTTAAGGTCAAAAATTGTTATGTCATTTTTTTATATGATTTTATATTTATTAATTTCTGGTTCCATGTTCATATATCTTATTCTTTGGTTATTCTATCAGACCTCAACATCAATTAAAATTACTCTTGGATCATAATCTTTTAATCTTATACTTCCCTAATGTTCATATTTTATCAAATGTTTTTATTTTATTAATAAATTATTCTTTACCTATTGATATGTTTTGCTTTTACTGAATGTTTGATCTCACCCTTTACATATGTTTCGAATTTACCATATAATAATATATAGGAATATGTATAAAAATAAATTTGGTGCATAGAATATTATAAATATGTGGAATAAATATTGTGTAATGGTTTTTTAGATAAATAACATATAAACAATCCACACCTTTCGGTCCTAGGATTATTTGTTTAAATATTGATATGAATTAAGATGATAATATATATATATATATATAATTGTTTATTTTTATAATGGGTGGTCACTATGCATGGGGTGAAATCCTGTATAATGATTGTTCAAACCACTATACACCAAAAATGCTGAGGAAAATCTTGAGGCTCTAATGTGAAAATGAAATGACCATGAATGTCATTTTTCCAAAATTTACCAAATAACATGGTTTATAGAACAATTTTGGAACTATTTGGAAGAATATATAATTGATAAAAACATTTCCCAACATCTATCTATCACTCATATTAACAAAAAAATGTGGTATATATAGAAAATAACAAATTTTGGATCTAATTGTGCAATCAAGACTCACTTTTAGTGACTTTTCTTAATTTATTTTTCTTGATAAAATGAGTAAAACATCTTAAAATCCACCCTAGAAATTTGGAATATATTCTACGTCCATAAACAAGAATCCCCCAAGAACAAGACATTAAAATTTTCACACCATATGACTTTTCAACATTAATATCTCACTAGGGACTCTCATTGGTAAAAATATATTTCCACTAATACCACATTTTAGTTTCCCTATCTTGTATCCCCTGTTAGATCATTTTGTAATACCATAACACTCACACTGAATGAATTCGACCCCCTATGAGTATTATCTCTCTATTTCCACTACTAAAATGTGTTTCTCCCAAAAAGGAGCATCAATATCAATTATAACTAAATACAATATAAAAATATGATATGTTCCACATTGATTCTTATTTTAAGGGAAAAAAATAAATATATTATGATTAATCACACAACATTGTGGAAAATCCAATTTATATGTGACTTTAATAATTCATCTGATGATTTTGAATCTCCCCACAAACCAAGAAATCAACTAACAATGTTACCAAAGACCAATATTCTCTAATATAGGTGTAAATTTGTATAATACATAATCACAGGCATCAAACCATCATGCAATAAGCTAATGATCTGAATAAAACATTTTATGAGTCTGGGATGAAATCACATGAATTTAAATAACATAACCCACTAATAAATATCTTAAACTACACTAAGTACTAGAAAAGGCTTCTCATCATTTTTATCTTAAATAAATGGTTACCAGTATATGCATCCATATTATATCTTCAATATTTCCATAAGAATTAATGAATAAAAACATTCATCTCACATGAACTCTACTAATAAATGATGATACCCCCAATATATTCTAAAATAAGTTGAAATGATAAAAACATATAATATATTGCATAAATAATAAGCTTCATACTAAAATTCATATGAGTATAATCCATAATTATTATCTCTAGCTACATACACATAGAATTCTAGAGTCCTCTCTTAAATCACAATGTATAATAAGGATCTCTATATTAGACAAAATAATTCGTTGCTCCATTAACTCTACGAATATCTTTCACCTAAATTATCTCAAGATCATACAAAGAACAATTCTCATATACATAGAAAATTATCTAACTTAGGTATTTGAATCACAATATTCTAAAAAAACATTTTACAAGTTTGGTGATCTCAATAATATAATAAAAAATTCTATAGATATATCCTCCCACTTCCATGTGCGAACTACAAATCAATGTAACAACCCAATGTGTATTTTATTCTCCAAAATTACTATATGAAATAAAAGATATTGAAAAATAAAATTATAAATGCCTCCCTTTATTCTAGACCATCTAAACTAATATCTGGTATGAAGACTCAACTTTGTCACTCAAGGATGTACCACAAAATTTTAATGGTGAACCACTCACAACACACCCTTCCTAAACATTATATGAACCACCACCTATCATCAAAAATAAATAAATAAATATATCAATATATGTAATCCCATAATATTATACTTACTGTTTATAGTGTGCCTTATCCTTTTGAAATAGACATTGGAAAACTTCACCCCTTTCAATTGATACACCAACATTGACATCACATTGAGGATAAAAAGTTCCTTGTCTTGTGTCATATCTTTCACCAATAGGATGAAGCCTATAATAAATTATGTTATATTAATACATTCTATAACATCCCTCAATATCATAGTTGTAGTATTCCTAGTTAAGTAATCTTATATTTTCTTAACTTTCCCTTGGGTGTATATGATCTTTAAATTAATAGTCTGAATATATTCCACCCGCCTATGCCACATTTTGTTGAGATCACATTATGAGAGAACATACATATAAATATTATGATCAATATACACAATGAATTTATCAATAGATAGGTAATACCTCCAGCTCATCATGTTCAGAATAATATGTTCTAACTCAAGGTCACGATTTGGGTAAATCCTCTAATGAGGCATCAAGTATCTGGACCCTTAAGCCAAAACATTACTTCACTATATCAAACTTCACTCCAATCCCAATCATAATACATTAAAATACACTTTATATCCAACTATTAATTTCATAATATTTTGAATATGTGAAAACTTAAGCCTCCAATTATATAAATTTTATTCATTAAGAAATTTGTTACCATAATAAAACTATGCACTCTTTCATTTAAAAGTTTTAAAAAGGTAAGAAATAATTTTTAATATTTGATGGAACTCTGATAATACCCAGCATATCCTAAGAAACACTACATCCCAAAATAATCCTTATCCTTTGATGGGACATCATTTACTTAACCATATTTGGACAAAAAAATCTCATTATCATAAACAAAAATTTTATGAATATTGGAACTTTGAATCCAGAAATTGAATTTAGATAATTTCATATAAATCTAATACTTAAAAAAATCATAAGAAATAATCCTTAATGGGTTCTCATGGAATTATTTATAAATATAATATATAATTATTTAATAAAAAATATTACTACAAAGATTCCATATATTTCAGAAAATTATATTCCTTAAGTCCATAAAAACATAGTTTAGTTATTAAATCCAAATGGAATGACCAAATACATATTATTATTTTAGTAATAATTGGAAAAATATAGAATATCTTCCTCTTTCACAGAAGACTAATCATAAATAAATAAAAGGTATATTTTGATGAACAAACAAGTTGTCATCGTCTTGGTTAATAAATCATCATTTCAGGGTAACAAATGTTTATTTTTTATAGTAACCATGTTCATCTTTTAATAGTCAATATAAAACATCACGCTACCATAGACCTACTTCATGAATAAAATAGGTTCAACCCAATGGGATACACTAGTTTAAATGAACCCCTTCTTCTCAAGATTAATCAATTTCACATTCAATTCCCATATATCCATCAATTTCATGAGATAATATGAAAATGATATAGTTATTATCCCTAGGATCAACAAAATCAAAAACTCCCCATGCTTCGTATATATATTTCAAGATAAGTATTATATGAAAATATAAAGACACCAATACACCATAATTAGATAGAGGGTTGGGTTATTCTCTTCAATAGACCCAACCACCAATAATTCAAATTAACAAGACTAAGATCCTACATCTGTAACCATCAAACATCACCATCTCCCCAAAATATTCTACTCACACCCTAAAATTGAGGATTTTCCCATACAGTGTTTTAAAGTTATCTTATTGTAAATAATAATTAATATGAACCATAAATTGATTCCTAAAATCAAAAAAAAATAATATTATAATATGTCTTCAACTCAAGAACCTAGAATTTCTATGTGTTTTTCACATTATAGACCATGATTATACAAGATATACACTTATACCATTATTGAATTCTCTAATAAAGTGTAGTATCAATCCATACTAAATATAGAATTAACTCTATCTGTATCCCCAAAAATATCAACCTAAAATGTAGAGATAAATTAATGTATTGTTATAGTATTAATTAAAGTAAATCAAATAGATAAATATATAAATATAGTACCTCGACCCATATATGTCTCTATATTAACCCCATTCTCATTAATTGTCTAATCAAGGAAAAATATATTTCTCTATCTCCTTTGTGGTTCTGACTGATAAAACTAATATAAAATTCCCACTCTTCCTTTATTACATCACTCATTATATATTTTTTCACCAACAAACATCCATGATCCTTATAGCTAATTGCATATGAACCAATTATCATCATCGAGAATGAATTTTAATTTTTTTTCATGTTCCTCAACCACAATAATAGATAACATGTGTGAAGTGGATTTACAATCCAATAATTTGGGTGGCCCACCTCTTTGAACTAAATGAAATATCATTGAAATCTTCATTGGGAAAGCTAATAAAAATCCCTGATTGATTTCCCATGGAAGTACTTCTTCTACCAAATGAATATATTCATACCTTTATAAGAATACAGTGCAAGGAATTCTCCTTTTTTAGTTTTATCTATTTTCCTATTTTAACGATGTCATGTATAACAACTACACAATGGTCACTAGCTTCAAAAGAAAAAAAAACATGACTGAATTAACATTCATAGCCTTATATCAATTTTTTATTGATATTTTCATTAATCACAAACTCTTATACAGACTTCATTGGCTCGGTGAATTTTAATACGTATTCCATTGATAAAACTTTTCCTTTATTGAAATCTATTAACTTCCGACTCCTATATAAATCCAGATCTTTATTGAAGTATTTTATAAATATCCTCAAAAATACCTTCCAATATATATCTTTATCCTTCCTTAATTCATTAATATATTTTCACCACGTCTAGGTAGGTCCCTCTAGAAATTTATTATTGAACTCAAACATTGATTGCTTCATGGTTCTCAAAAAAATAAATATGATGTTCGACTTCTTCAATAACTATCTAGAGTATCATTACATTATAATTCCTCATCACAAGTAAAATAAAAATTTCCCAAGTGGGGTCACCACATAACATCAGGAATCTCACCCCATACACATGGGGCTATTGACTAGTGGTTATAGTTTATGATCAGTATTAGGTAGAATATACTCTTAATATCAAATAAATCAATAAAAAATTAATAATCAAACATCCACTACATTCAAAAATTAAGATTATGTGTAACATCATGCCCCTCCTCATTTTTTTTGATAAGATGAAGAGGTGTTACTTAGCCTTAAGTGACATTCCAAATATAATAAAGTGGAGAAATAAATTCCAAGGGCATCAAAAATAGTTTGTGGACGATTACCCATTTCAAGATAAAACAATTGGATAACATAACTAATAAACATCCAATACTCAATATGATTGTTAAAAAAACAAAAACCATATGTATACCCAATAATAAAACAAAATATCATAGTTATGGAAATTAGAGATAAAAACCCTAAGATAATAATAAGACTAACTCCTAATTATATCTATACTCAAAATCCACATGCCTTTCCCATAGAATCAAGAATAATTATGAAAGAACATAGATACCATCCTTTTACATGTAGCATGAGAGATTAAATCTGGAAATGCAACAAATTTTCCAAGTTGGGTAAGAGTATAAAATTATAAGTATCTCCCCAAAGAATACCAAAATCATGTCACCAAGAAGAAACATGTTATAAAAATTTATATAAAACATTTTAAAAGTAGTTTAAACAATTTAAATTAGAACAGTAATAATTTTCCGGTGGAAAACAACTATCCTGTCGAAAAAACATTCCATATTATTTGAAATACTCCTAACCATGTATCTACACACACCCATGCATTCCCAATTTGTTGTTACAATATCATGAGTAGTCTCTTTTTGATCTACAAAATTATCACAAGGTGACCAATACCAGGGTACCTAATGGCACATTATAAAGACCCGAAGCATGACGTATATGGACATTACATTACTTTTGCGTAACACTTAGTACATTACAAAAACACACACACAAGGACCGTAATAGTTTAGTGTCTTTGGAAACTCGGAATATAATCTTCTAATCATGGTGAAAGATCTTCAACATCTCCCATAAAGATTTTCCATTTTTTTCTTACCTAAAACCTTTCTTTATATCCTGGGGAAAAGAAAACATAAAAGGGTGAGCTCAAATTCTCAGTAAGGGTAAACAAAATAAATATCAATCACATCATACTCATAAGAACATATCATTTTGGAAATCTTAACCTACAAAAAAGATCATAATATCATAACAGAGTATAAATCATAGTAGTGAATTGTAATCCCAATAATCATAACTTAAAACATGAAACTTTTTGGCATACACACATAATCATAGAGAATCATTTCTTATTAGTCAAGACTCATTGCCAAGACTATCTTAGTGGACAAAGTCCATTTCTGAACCGAGTTCACTCCTCGTTTCAGTCATGTTTCACTGAACCGGTTTAACCTGCCATTCTAGCCATGTCTATCTCATGAGATATTAAATCTTTACCCAATTCATTGGAGGGAGATATAGGTCCCACCTATCTCATAATTATACCATTCTTATGTGTTCCACAAAATCATAAACCATACATCATAGCATAACCCATGTAATAAAAATAGGAATCTTAAACATCAGGACATCATAAAACAATTCATATAAGATAAAGGAATTCATAAAAATAATTCCATCACAACATAATCAAATAAATGTAATAATGGGGATAGAACAGAACCCTTTATTATCATAGCTGAATTTTTTTTTATAAAACACTTGAACTCCATTCTTGAGGAAAATATCCTTTCTACTTCAAAAACACTATTCCTTTCATAACATGTCATACAATTCTAAACTAAAGGATGTTGATTAAAAATAGACATTAAAACTAGTAAAGGAGGCTTTGTGGAAATAATCTTTTAAAAATCCATTCATTCCGTATAAGTTAAAAAAACATTCTTCTCGTACTTTTGTCGAAAAAGTCAAAAATTACCTCGTATGAAAAAAAAGATTCCTTTAATATCTTTTACTAAAAATTCTCCAAATGGTAAAATAGGATTTAAAAAATTGAATTTGAATAGAAATAATATTTCATATTGATGAAACATGGATGTGGATGATAAAATAAACCCTAATAAATACCAAAGTATAAACAATCTCGGATAAAAATTAGATTGTGAGATTTTCCCTTACCTTAGGTCCGATTTGCTTCGTAAGTGTCCGAACCTCCTATATAATGATTTAAATAATTTCATTGACTTATTCCAGAATCATAATCATTGTTATGATATCATATATGGTTCACTTATGACTTTATTTTACCCGTTCTTTTGTAAATTCCATGTTAAACAGCGTTTTGGGGAAAATCGTTTCATTTGTCGTCCGTGTTTTGACTTGTAATTATTCATATGATTACATAGATCATGTCTACTTAATTCCAGAATATAAAAAATGATTTATATAATATATATTCAGAATATACATATATATAATAGATCAGTAAATGGAAAGAAATACACCGTTCATGGAGACGGTAGGTCGTACGTACGCATGAAAGTTGTTTTCGTTTCCTTATTGAGTTGAATGGAATTTAGTAGACGACATACATATATATATACATAAATCCAGTATCATTATTATGTCATATATTTCATGATTAATTATTATATATACTTTAAAATCATTCATGAATGGTTAATGTGGAGAATTAATCTCATCGCGTCGTGGAGACAGTAGTCCTTACGTACGCACGAGCGATGATATCGTTCTCATGATCGTGGAATTGTATTGGATTGTATGAATACTATTTCAGAATCAATATCACATTACAATACTCATATATAGTTATTATTTACACCATTATACCCATCCAAGTAAGGTGGTGTTGGAAAATAGATTACACCACAGCGTGGAGACGGTATTCTGTACGTACGCACACGCGGTGATTTCGTTTTACATAGGATGGATAGATGGTGAAATAAAGTTGTTTCTTAATTATAATAACATATCCATATATGATTGATTCTGATGTTATTACTTCATAATGAAACAACCTAATAAGAAGAAGTGGAAGAAGAAATAAAGTTGAAAGAATTGGTAACGGACATTACCTCTTCTTTGAAGCGCCTCTTTGAGACCTCCTTTTAGGGCACTAAAATTGGTCTTTGAAGAAGACCAGGACCTCTAGGATGTTTCTAGGGAAGTGGAGAAGATAATTTTTCATGGGTTAGCAGATCTTGATGGCTCAATGTGGTGTGAGGAGGAGAGGGAGGAGGTTCCCTTTTATAAGGGAGGAGAGGGGCACCTTTGGAATAACTAAAACTATTATTTTATTATAAAGCCAAATTTGGTTTTAAATAGCTCCAAATTGATTTATTTCGAAGATAAGGTTGGGATGGGTCGAAATACTCTCATACAACAGAATTTAGACAACTTTAGGTTCCTATTTGAACCTTATCATTTAGATTTAACATTAAGATAAATAATTTTACTTTTAGCTTGTCTTCTTGTGTTCGTATACTATAAAGTTAATAAACTTACTATAATCAGACAAACGAACCCCAAGTTGTTTTTTATTAATATATATAACTGTATCTAAGTCATTTTGCCGAACATTATATTTTTAGGAATAAAATAACAATTAATAATATAATATTTTTTTAAAAAACTATTTTATGTCAATTTTGATACTATTTAGTAATTGATTTTTGTGAAAATCATAACAGAATGATTAGTTCAAAAAAAAGTTAATTACATCAATACTAACATCTCATATTAACCTATAAAATTAGTGGAATTCATAAAAAGTCTAAAATTATATTTATTTGGGTATTTATGACATCAATTATGTCAATATTTTATTAATATGATAATTATTGCATCATATTTGTGTAAAAAATAAATTCACATATTTAAAGTCTAAAAATTACAAATAAAATATCATTATGTAGGAAATCTTTTTATCTTTATAATTAATATTTATAGTCTAATTTATCTTATGTATAACCCTATATTAAAAATGATATACTTATTAAACATTAATTTTAACTATTTTAAACCTTCTTTAAATAAATTAATAATAAATGTCCTAATCTAATCCAAGTGGGCCTAAATAGACATATTTTATTCCTAAGGTTGTTATTGGTCGAATTAAACTTATCCAATAGAATTAGGACATGTTTTAGGGTAATAATAATATCATTTTTACTCGAAATTACCCTATTTACTTTTAACCGTTGTAAAAAAAAGTAAAAAGTTTCTATTCACCAAAAATTATTTTCATCCCATTGAATCACATTTTACTTACTGACATCAATCGTGTCTCTCGGATTTTTGAAATTCCACTCACATAAGTGGTAAAATTAAGTTTTATGAAAAATTCATTTTTCTTAACTACCACTTAGTGGTTTCAATATTCATCAAAAAATGAAAGTTTCCAAAAAAATACCAAAAATTAGGCCTAAGCTATATTTGATTTTATGAACTCAAAAATGATGTCTATTTTTCCAAATTCAAAACATATCAGTTTCATTAATTAATTTAAAAATTAATTCCCATCGTCAAAACAAATACCGTGTTCTTAAGAGATAATAACTATCAAAAGATTGACACTTATTTATGTCTAGTTTAAATGTGAAATTACATCCAATGAACAACATTGTATTAAATTGTAAAAATATATTCTAAATATACATTAAAACAACTCAAATTAATAATTTATCACTATTAATTATTTCGATTAAAAAGGTTGTTTTTAATTAAAATTTAGTAAATTTCACTATTCATCAGAAAATGACAGTTATCTGAAAAGAACCAAAATTTCACCCCAAGCTAATTTTGATATTCTGAATCCAAAAATGAAGTCCATTTTGAAAACTAAAATTTACAAAATTTCAAAAAGTGGTTATTACTATTCATATTTGCTAGTTTTAATAATATTTTAATAGCATATCGTTGTTTAGTGAAACTCGGTATTGCGTACTACACACGCTATCGAGGAAGGTCGGGATTGCACGTAATGTAAGGCAAGTCAATGATGTGTGTTGTGAAAGCACATTTTGGTGTAGCGTACAACACAAGACATTAATGAAATTAAAAATAATATTTTTCATATAATCTCGCGGTGTTACATTCTATCCCCCTTAAAATGAATTTCGCCATCGATATTCATCGGGGTTATAAATGGTTTACTAATCAAAAGTTTCTTTAATAGAAAACCATATCGTAAAAAGGAATACCAAAACTAATCTTTAAAAACAAAAGTATGAAACGTAATGGTTACCCAAATAAACTAATCATTGGGTTTCCACATAGGTGAAAATATGGATATGGAAGAGAAATATAACCATCATGTTCTGATGGAGAGTGGTAGATAACATGGGTATAGAAAAGCCAGCAATCACAAAGCCATAAATTTGTGATGATCTAAGGTACCATCTGATTCATCAGATATAAGAGCACTAGGACAACATTTTTGGTTTTCAAGATCATTTCCCTAAATTGGATGAAATTGGAATTAGAAGAAATACTTTCGTGATTTTGGTATAGTCTCACCGTTGGTCGTTCTTTGGACAATTTCCACTTAATCTCTTAAAGAAATGAAGTTGAATTTTTCATTCATGATGTGTTAGCAGATCATGTGATAGAATGATGGTTCATTCCATCTGTCTGAAACAAAATGTTAGAAAAGTTATCAAAATATACATAAGTCCATTTATAGTTCGATTAATCGTATATGATTCCTAAAATGGACTTATCCTTCATATATCATACTACTTAATATATTAAAACTAGTTTCTACTAAACAGGGACTTCCTGTAGGCCAGTGGTAGGTGATAAAGGCCAGTCGCACTTCGGTTGTGGGTTCGATTCCCACAGCCTTGTCCGACATGATGGGTTGTCGCCCGTCCTGCAGGTTGTCCTTTTTCTAAAACTACATTACTATAACATCCCATAAATAATATCAAAAAAAAGTTCTATCCTTAAAAAATACTAACTTATGTCCAACATAATCCATTCCAATCTTTAGGCTTATCTAAAATACTTCGGTCCAAGCTCATAGTATAAAGAAAATGATTACATGAAATGTCACATAACAATCACGTGAATGCATTCATTTATCAACAATATATCATAAGATATATCTTGTTGGTCAAATTAAAAACATGTGAATACCTTAAGCATGTATTCTCATGAAGAATTAATACCCATTAATTGATCCATAGTGAAAACATGAAGGCAGTTAAAAGTTAACACTTTCTACATACCAAAATCCTCAAAATTCTAAACACTCAAACCATGATATCACTTAGTCCTTATATCAATAATGATCTCATGAATACAATAAAACATCTCATTATCTTCTTATCCCTTCATTATGTGCATATCATCTGCTTACCAAAAATATCTCAATCACTTTCCATGGTTACCAGTACCATAAAATTATTAAAAACCACAATAGACCAATACATAAATATTCCAATATTCCACAATACTATATACAACATTATTTTCGAATCCCATTACATAAAAACTTATTCATTCCACCACATCGTTTTCATATTCAACATCGCCAATAGTGATCGCATGTGACTTCCCTTTGTCCTTTTCCTTAAGCGGTTGCTCATGTCGATCATCAGTAACCCTTGGATTACGGAATTCATTAACATAATGCCCCATTTCCTTGCATTTGAAGCAATGAAGTGTTGGTGGTGCGTTCTCTGCAGTATTTTCTTTATTCACATCATTAGAAACCCTTTTTCCAGTACTACGACACTCAGATGCTCAATGACATTCTTTTCCACACTTAAAACATTTTCTATTCCCTTTAATACAATCTCCACCATGCTTCTTTCCACACTTTGAGAATAAGGAAACATTCATCTTCTTTTCACCATTATTCTGAGATTTCTCCTTGAACTCCATCTTTCATTTCTTGTCAAAACTATGAGATGGATAAGTAACACCAACTTCCATTTCTACCTTGATATCACAACGCAAAATTTCTTCATAGCTACTAAAGTCTCTTATAGCTAATTCCCTTCAAAGATTTGGTTTTAAACCACAAAATAATCGATCAATATTACATTCAGGTTGGATGATAAATCTAGATGCATACCTTGCAAACCTTGTAATATTCGCTTCGTATATACCAACAGATTCATCATCCTTTTGCTTTAGTTCAAGAAACTCCTTCTCATCTTTGTTCAAAGAATACGAGGGGAGTACTTATTGGAAAATAAGTTCTTGAACTCGTCCCATTCCATGGACTCAATTTCATCTCTTGGCCTCGTATTCTTGATATGATTCCACTATTGATCAGCATCACCTTCCAAATGATACACTACTAAGATGACTTTATCATGTTCATAACATTGAAGAACTGAAAATATCTTTTCAGTAGTACTGATCCATTGTTCAGAAACAAGTGGATTAGAAGACCCACTGAAAGAAGGTGGACGTTTCCTCATGAAGGACTAAATAGAATATTCTTCCCTTCTCTGCTCATTTGGAAGTCGAGAATGATTCATAGCTTATGTAAGTATAGAAATAAGATTTTTCACTCCATCTCCCAAAACATTTTTTTGTTCAGGAGGACAATCATTGCATTTTCCATTACATTGATCAACACGGTTTCTTCGGGTTCCATCCATCGTCTAAAACCCAAAAAGAATAGTGTTAGAGGTGAAAATCACACTAGGGAAAACAATATAATAAAGGGGGAGTACCTTCAATATCAAACAACTTAGGTCTAATTCTATTTGTTTAGAGCAATTCTAGGACTATAACGTATACTTAACCTCAGGGACATCCCTATACATACCTTAGAAATATCTCTAGGGATCTCACTAAAGTTCTCTCATCCTAGTTTCCAAAGGTTGACTAAACCTTTCCGCTGATACCAACTGTAGAGACCTCAAGCTTGACGTACATGGACATTACATTAATTTTGTGGAATACTTGGTACATTACAAAAACACAGACACAAGGACCGTAATAGTTTAGTGTCTTTGGAAACTCGGAATATAGTCTTCTAATTGTGGTGAAAGATCGTCAACATCTCCCATAAAGATCTTCCTTTCATTCTTACCTAAAACCTTTCTTTATATCCTGGGGAAAAGAAAACATAAAAGGGTGACCTCAAATTCTCAGTAAGGGTAAACAAAAGAAATATCAATCACATTATATTCATAAGAACATAACATTTTGGATATCTTAACCTGCAAAACATATCATAATATCATAACATGAGATAAATAATAGTAGTGAAATGTAATCCCAATAATCATAACTTAAAATATGAAACTTTTTGGCATACACACATAATCATAGAGAATCATTTCTTATTAGTCAAGACTCATTTCCAAGACTATCTTAGTGGACAAAGTCCATTTTTGAACTGAGTTCACTCCTCATTTCAGTCTTGTTTCACTGAACCTATTTAACCTACCGTTCCATCCATGTCTATCTCATGAGATTTAAAATCTTTACCCAATGCATTGGAGGGAGATGTAGGTCCCACTCATCTCATGATGATACCATTCTTATGTGTGCCAGAAAATCATAAACCCTACATCATAGCATAACCCGTGTAAGAAAATTGGGAATCTTAAACATTGGGACATCATAAAACAATTCATATAAGATAAACAAAATTCATAAAAATAATTCCATCACAACATAATCAAATCAATGTAATAATAGGGATAGAACATAACCCTTTATTATCTTAGATGGAAAATAATTTTGATAAAACACTTGAACTCCATTCTTGAGGAAAATATCCTTTCTACTTCAAAAACACATTTCCTTTCTTAACATGTCATACAATTCTAAACTAAAGGAAGTTGATTAAAATAGAATTGAAAACCTGTAAAGGAAGATTCTTGGAAATAATGTTTTAAAAATCCATTCATGCCTTATAAGTTGAAAAAAACATTCTTCTCGTACTTTTGTCGGAAAGGTCAAAAAGTACCTCGTACGAAAAATGTCAAAAGATTCCTTTCAGATCTTTTTCTAAAAACTCACCGAATGGTAAAATAGGATTTAAACAACTTTAGGTGTATGGAAATAATATTAAATATTGATGAAACATGGATGTGGATGGTAAAATACACCCCAGTAAATACCAAAGTATAAACAATCTCGGATAAAAATGAGATTGTGATATTTTCCCTTACCTTAGGTCTGATTTACTTCATAAGTGTCTGAACCTCCTATATAATAATTTAAATAGTGTCATTGAATTATTCCAGAATCATACTCACTGTTATTATATCATATATGGTTCACTTATGACTTTATTTTACCCGTTCTTTTGTAAATTCCATGTTAAACAGCATTTTGGGTAAAATCATTTCATTTGTCGTCCGTGTTTTGACTTGTAATTATTCATATGATTACATAGATCATGACTAATTTATTCCAGAATATAAAACATGATTTATATAATATATATTCATAATATACATATATATAATAGATCAGTAAATGGAAATAAATACATCGTTCATGGAGAGGGTAGGCCGTACGTACGCATGAACGCTGTTTTCGTTTCCTTATTGAGTTGAATAAAATTTAGTAGATGACATACATATATATACACATAAATCCAGTATCATTATTATGTCATATATTTCATGATTAATTATTATATATACTTTATAATCATTCATGAATGGTTAATGTGGAGAATGAATCTCATCGCGTCGTGGAGACAGTAGTCCGTACGTACGCACGAGCGACGATATCGTTCTCATGATTGTGGAATTGTATTGGTGTGTATGAATACTATTTCAGAATCAATATCACGTTACAATACTCATATATAGTTATTATTTACACAATTATACCCATCCAGGTAAGGTGGTGTTGGAAAATAGATTACACCACAGCGTGGAGACAGTTTTCCGTACGTACGCACACGCGGTGATTTCGTTTTACGTAGGATGGATAGATGGTGAAATAAAGATGTTTCTTAATTATAATAACATATCCATATATGATTTATGCTGATGTTATTACTTCATAATGAAACAACCTAATAAGAAGAAGTGTAAGAAGAAATAAAGTTGAAAGAATTGGTAACAGACATTACCTCTTCTTTGAAGCGCCTCTTTGAGACCTCCTTTTAGGGCACTAAAATTGGTCATTGAAGAAGACCAGGACCTCTACGATGTTTCTAGGGAAGTGTAGAAGAGAATTTGTTAGGGTTTAGCCAATCTTGAAGGCTCAATGTGGTGTGAGGAAGAGAGGGAGGAGGTGCCCTATTATAAGGGAGGAGAGGGGCACATTTGGAATAACTAAAACTATTATTTTATTATAAATCCAAATTCGGTTTTAAATAGCTCCAAATTGATTTATTTCGAAGATAAGGTGGGGATGGGTCGAAATACTCTCATACAATATAATTTAGACAAGTTTAGTTTCTTATTTGAACCTTATCATTTAGATTTAACATTAAGATAAATAATTTTACTTTTAGCGTGTCTTCTTGTGTTTGTATACTATAAGGTTAATAAACATACTATAAACAGACAAAAGAACCCCAAGTTATTTATTATTAATATATATAACCGTATATAAGTCATTTGGCCGAAAAATATATTTTTAGGAATAATATAACAATTAATAATATAATATTTGTTTTAAAAACTATTTTATGTCAATTTTGATACTATTTATTAATTGATTTTTGTGAAAATCATAAAAGAATTACTAGTTAGAAAAAAAGTTAATTACATAAATACTAACATCTCATATTAACCTAGAAAATTAGTGTAATTCATTAAAAGTCTCAAATTATATTTATTTCGGTATTTATAACATCAATTATGTCAATATTTTATTAATAAGATAATTATTGCATCATATTTGTGTCAAAACTAAATTCACATATATAAAGTCTAAAAATTACAAATAAAATATCATTATGTAGGAAATCTTTTTAGCTTTATAATGAATATTTATAGTCGAATTTATCTTAAGTATAACCCTATATTAAATATGATATACTTATTAAACTTTAATTTTAACTATTTTAAACCTTCTTTAAATAAATTAATAATAAATGTTCTAATCTAATCCAAGTGGGCCTAAATGGTCATATTTTATTCCTAAGGTTGTTATTGGTCGAATTAAACTTATTCAATAGAATTAGGACCTTTTTTAGGGTAATAATAATATCATTTTTACTCGTAATTACCCTATTTACTTTTAACTGTGGTAAAAAAAGTAAAAAGTTACTATTCACCAAAAAATATTTTCTTCTCATTGAATCACATTTTACTTACTAACATCAATTGTGTCTCTTGGAGTTTTGAAATTCCACTCATAGAAGCGGTAAAATTAAGTTTTATGAAAAATTCATTTTTCTTAACTACCACTTAGTGGTTTCAATATTCATCAAAAAATGAAAGTTTCTGGAAAAATACCAAATATTAGGCCTAAGCTATATTTGATTTTATGAACTCAAAAATGATATCTATTTTACCAAATTCAAAACATATCAGTTGCATTAATTAATTTAAAAATTAATTCCCGTCGTCAAAACAAATAGCGTGTTCTTAAGAGATAATAACTATCAAAAGATTGACACTTGTTTATGTCTGTTTTAAATGTGAAATTACATCCAATGAACAACATTTTATTAAATTGTAAAAAATATATTCTAAATATACATTAAAACAACTCAAATTAATAATTTATCACTATTAATTATTTCGATTAAAAAGGTTGTTTTTAATTAAAATTTAGTAATTTTCACTATTCATCGGAAAATGAAAGTTATCTGAAAAGTACCAAAATTTTACCCTAAGCTAATTTCGATATTCCGAATCCAAAAATGAAGTCCATTTTGAAAACTAAAATTTAAAAAATTTCAAAAAGTGGTTATTACTATTCAGAACTGCTAGTTTTAATAATATTTTAATAGCATTTCGTTGTTTAGTGAAACTCGGTATTGCGTACTACACATGCTATCGGGGAAGTTCGTGATTTCATGTAATGCAAGGAAAGTCAATGATGCATGTTGTGAAAGCTAATTTTGGTGTAGCATACAACATAAGACATTAATGAAATTAAAAAGAATATTTTTCATAAAATCTCGGGGTGTTACATTCTACGCCCTTAAAATGAATTTCGCCCTCGAAATTCGTCGGGGTTATAAATGGTTTACTACTCAAAAGTTTCTTTAATATAAAACCATATCGTAAAAAGGAATACCAAAACTAATCTTTAAAATCAAAAGTATGAAACGTAACGGTTACCCAAATAAACTAATCACTGGGTTTCCACATAGGTGAAAATATGGATATGGAAGAGAAATCTAACCATCATGTTCTGATGGAGAGTGGTAGAGAACATGGCTATGGAAAAGCCAGCAATCACAAAGCCATAAATTTGTGACGATCTAAGGTACCATCTGATTCATCAGATATAAGAGCACTAGGACAAAATTTTTGGTTTTCAAGATCATTTCCCTAATGTTGATGAAATTGGGATTAGAAGATATACTTTCGTGATTTTGGAATAGTCTCACCGTTGGACGTTATTTAGAAAATTTCCACTTCATCTCTTAAAGAAATGAAGTTGAATTTTTCATTCGTGATGTGTTAGCAGATCATGTGATAGAATGATTGTTCATTCCATCTGTCTGAAACAAAAGGTTAGAAAAGTTATCAAAAAATACATAAGTCCATATATAGTGAGATTAATCGTATATGGTTCTTAAAATGGACTTATACTTCATATATCATACTGCTTAATATAATAAAACTAGTTTCTACTAAACAGGGACTTCCTGTAGGCCAGTGGTAGGTGATAAAGGCCAGTCGTACTTCGGTTGTGGGTTCGATTCCCACAGCCTTGTCTGACGCGATGGGTTGTCTCCTGTCCTGCAGGTTGTCCTTTTTCTAAAACTACATTACTATAACATCCCATAAATAATATCAAAAAAAAGTTTTATCCTTAAAAAATACTAACTTATGTCCAATATAATCCATTCCAATCTTTAGGCTTATCTAAAATACTTCGGTCCAAGCTCATAGTATAAAGAAAATGATTACATGAAATGTCACATAACAATCACGTGAATGCCATCATTTATCAACAATATATCAAAAGATATATCTTGTTCGTCAAATTAAAAACATGTGAATACCTTAATCATGTATTCTCTTAAAGAATTAATACCCATTAATTGATCCATAGTGAAAACATTAATGCAGTTAAAAGTTAACACTTTCTGCATACCAAAATCCCCAAAATTATATACACTCAAACCATGATATCACTTAGTCCTTATATCAATCATGAGCTCAAAAATACAATCAAACATCTCATCATCTTCTTATCCCTTCATTATACGCATATCATCTGCTTACAAAAAATATCTCAATCACATTCCATGGTTATTGGTACCATAAAATTATTAAAAACCACAATAGACCAATACATAAATATTCCAATATTCCACGATACTATATACAACATTATTTTGGAATCCCATTACATAAGCACTTATTCATTCCACCACATCGTTTTCATATTCAACATCACCAATAGTGATCGCATGTGACTTCCCTTTGTCCTTTTTATTAAGCGGTTGATCATGTTGATCATCACTAACCCTTGGATTAGGGCATTCATTAACATAATGCCCCATTTCCTTGCACTTGAAGCATTGAAGTGTTGGTGGTACGTTCTCTGCATTATTTTCTTTATTCAAATCATCAGAAACCCTTCTTCCATTACTTCGACACTGAGATGCTCAATGACCTTCTTTTCCACACTTAAAACATTTTCTAGTCCCTTTAAGACAATCTCCACCATGCTTCTTTCCACACTTTGAGCATAAGGAAACAACCATCTTCTTTTCACCATTATTCTGAGATTTCTCTTTGAACTCCATCTTTCATTTCTTGTCAAAACTATGAGATGGATAAGTAACACCAACTTCCATTTCTACCTTGAGAGCACAATGCACAATTTCATCATAGCTACTGAAGTCTCTTATAGTTAATTCCCTTTGAAGATTTGGTTTTAAGCCACTAAAGAATCGATCAACTTTACTTTCAGGTTGGATGATAAATCCAGATGCATACTTTGCAAGACTTGTAATATTCTCTTCGTATATACCAACAGATTCATCATCCTTTTTCTTTAGTTCAAGAAACTTCTTCTCCATATTTGTTCGAAGAATACGAGGGAAGTAATTATTGGAAAATAAGTTCTTCAACTCGTCCCATTCCATGGGCTCAATTTCATCTCTTGGCCTCGTATTCTTTATAAGATTCCACCATTGATCAGCATCACCTTCCAAACGATACACTACTAAGATGACTTTATCATGTTCAGAACATTGAAGAACTGAAAATATCTTTTCAGTAGTACTGATCCATTGTTCAGCAACAAGTGGATCAGAAGACCCACTGAAAGAAGGTGGACGTTGCCTCATGAAGGACTCAATAGAATATTGTTCCCTTCTCTTCTCATGTGGAAGTCCAAAATGATTCATATCTTCTATAAGTATAGAAATACGATTTTTCACTCCACCTCCCAAAACTTTTGTTTGTTCAGGAGGAAAATCATTGCATTGTCCATTACATTGATCAACACGGTTCCTTCGGGTTCTAGCCATCGTCTAAAACCCAAAAAGAATAGTGTGAGAGGTAAAAATCACACTTGGGAAAACAATATAATAAAGGGGGAGTACCTTCAATATAAAACATCTTAGGTTTAATTCTATTTGTTTAGCACAATTCTAGGACTATAACATATACTTAACCTTAAGGACATCCCTAGATAGACCTTAGAAATATCTCTAGGGATCTCACTAAAGTTCTCGCATCCTAGTTTCCAAAGGTTGACTAAACCTTTCCTCTGATACCAACTGTAGAGACCTGAAGCTTGACGTACATGGACATTACATTACTTTTGTGGAATACTTAGTACACTACAAAAACACACACACAAGGACCGTAATAGTTTAGTGTCTTTGGAAACTCAGAATATAGTCTTCTAATCATGGTGAATGATCTTCAACATCTCCAAAAATGATCTTCCCTTTTCTTCTTACCTAAAACCTTTCTTTATATCCTGGGGAAAAGAAAACATAAAAGGGTGACCTCAAATGCTCAGTAAGGGTAAACAAAAGAAATATCAATCACATTATATTCATAAGAACATAACATTTTGGATATCTTAACCTGCAAAATAGATCATAATATCATAACATGGGACAAATCATAGTAGTGAAATGTAATCCCAAAAATCATAACATAAAACATGAAACTTTGTGGAATACACACATAATCATATAGAATCATTTCTTATTAGTCAAGACTCATTTCCAAGACTATCTTAGTGGACAAAGTCCATTTTTGAACCGAGTTCACTCCTTGTTTCAGTCTTGTTTCACTGAACTGGTTTAACCTACCGTTCCAACCATGTCTATCTCATTAGATATAAAATCATTACCCAATGCATTGGAGGGAGATGTAGGTCCCACTCATCTCATGATTATACCATTCTTATGTGTGCCACAAAATCATAAACCCTACATCATAGCATAACCCATGTAATAAAAATGGGAATCTTAAACATCGGGACATCATAAAAAAATTCATATAAGATAAAAGAATTCATAAAAATAATTCCATCACAATATAATCAAATCAATGTAATAATAGGGATAGAACAGATCCCTTTATTATCTTAGATGGAAAATAATTTTGATAAAACACTTGAACTCCATTCTTGAGGAAAATGTCCTTTCTACATCAAGAACACATTTTCTTTCTTAACATTTCATACAATTCTAAACTAAAGGAAGTTGATTAAAATATAATTGAAAACTTGTAAAGTAAGATTCTTGGAAATAATTTTTTAAAAATCCATTCATTCCATATAAGTTGAAAAAAACATTCTTCTCGTACTTTTGTCGGAAAAGTCAAAAAGTACCTCGTACGAAAAACGTCAAAAGATTCCTTTCATATCTTTTACTAAAAACTCACCGATGGGTAAAATAGGATTTAAAAAATTGTAGGTGGATGTAAATATTATTACATATTGAGGAAACATGTATGTGGATGATAAAATACACCCCAGTAAATACCAAAGTATAAACAATCTCGGATAAAAATGAGATTGTGATATTGTCCCTTACATTAGGTCTGATTTGCTTCATAAGTGTCCGAACCTCATGTATAATGATTTAAATAATGTCATTGACTTATTACAGAATCATAATCATTGTTATGATATCATATATGGTTCACTTATGACTTTATTTTACCCGTTCTTTTGCAAATTCAATGTTAAAGAGCGTTTTGGTTAAAATCGTTTCATTTGTCATTCGTGTTTTGACTTGTAATTATTCATATGAATACTTAGATCATGATTACTTAATTACAGAATATAAAACATGATTTATATAATATATATTCAGAATACACATATATATAATAGATCAATAAATGGAAAGAAATACATCGTTCATGGAGACGATAAGCCGTACGTACGCATGAACGCTGTTTTCGTTTCCTTATTGAGTTGAATGGAATTTAGTAGACGACATACATATATATACACATAAATAAAGTATCATTATTATGTCATATATTTCATGATTACTTATTATATATACTTTATAATCATTCATGAATGGTTAATGTGGAGAATGAATCTCATCGCGTCGTGGAGATGGTAGTCCGTACGTACGCACGAGTGATGATATCATTCTCATGATCGTAGAATTGTATTTGAGTGTATTTATAATATTTCAGAATCAATATCAATTTTCAATAATCATATATAGTTATTAGGTACACCATTATACCCATCCAAGTAAGGTGGTGGTGAAAAATAGATTACACCACAGCGTGGAGACGGTATTCCGTATGTACGCACGCGCGGTGATTTCATTTTCCCTAGGATGGATAGATGGTGAAATAGGGTTGTTTCATACATATAATAACATATAGTTATATGAGTGATACTGATGTTATTACTTCAATATGAAACAACCTAACAAGAAGAAGTGGATGAAGAAAAAAAGTTGAAAGAATCGGTAACGGACATTAACTCTTCTTTGAAGCGCCTCTTTGAGACCTCCTTTTAGGGCACTAAAATTGGACTTTTAAGAAGACCAGGACCTCTAGGATGTTTCTAGGGAAGTGGAGAAGATAATTTGGTAGGTTTTGGCCGATCGTGAATGCTCAAAGTGGTTTGAGGAAGAGAGGGAGGAGGTACCCTTTTATAAGGGAGGAGAGAGGCACCTTTGGAATAACTAAAAATATTATTTTATTATAAAGCCAAATTAGGTTTTAAATAGCTTGAAATTGATTTATTTCGAAGCTAAGGTGGGGATGGATAGAAATACTCTCATAAAATTGAATTTAGACAAGTTTAGGTTCCTATTTTAACCATATCATTTAGATTTAACATTAAGTTAAATAATTTTACTTTTATCGTGTCTTCTTGTGTTCTTATACTATAAGGTTAATAAACTTACTATAATCAGCCAAAAGAACCCCAAGTTGTTTATTATTAATATATATAACCTTATCTAAGTCATTGGGCCGAACATTATATTTTTAGGAATAAAATAACTATTAATAATATAATATTTATTTTAAAAACAATTTTATGTCAATTTTGACACTATTTAGTAATAGATTTTTTTGAAAATTATAACAGAATGATTAGTTCGAAAAAAGTTAATTAAATCAATAATAACATGTCACATTAACCTATAAAATTAGTGTAATTCATAAAAAGTCTCAAATTATATTTATTTGGTTATTTATAACATCAATTATGTCAATATTTTATTAATAAGATAATTATTGCATCATCTTTGTGTCATAAATATATTAACATATATAAAGTATAAAAATTACAAATAAAATATCTTTATGTAGGAAATCGTTTTATCTTTCTAATAAATATTTATAGTCGAATTTATCATATGTACAACCCTATATTAAAAATGATATACTTATTAAACTTTGATTTTAACTATTTTAACCCTTCTTTAAATAAATTAATAATAAATGTCCTAATCTAATCCAAGTGGGCCTAAATGGTCATATTTTATTCCTAAGGTTGTTTTTGATCTAATTAAACTTATCCAATAGAATTAGGACATGTTTTAGGGTAATAATAATATCATTTTTACCCATAATTACCCTATTTACTTTTAACCGTGGTAAAAAAAAGTAAAAAGTTACTATTCACCAAAAATTATTTTCATCTCAATGAATCACATTTTACTTACTGAAATCAACCGTGTCTCTAAGATTTTTGAAATTCCACTCATAGAAGCGGTAAAATTAAGTTTTATGAGAAATTCATTTTTCTTAACTACCACTTAGTGGTTTCACTATACATCAAAAAATGAAAGTTTCCAGAAAAATACCAAAAATTAGGCCTAAGATATATTTGATATTATGAACTAAAAATGATTTCTATTTTACCAAATTCAAAACATATCAGTTGCATTAATTAATTTAAAAATTAATTCCCGCCATCAAAACAAATACTGTGTTCTTAAGAGATAATAACTATCAAAAGATTGACACTTGTTTATATCTGGTTTAAATGTGAAATTACATCCAATGAACAACATTGTATTAAATTGTAAAAATATAGTCTAAATATACTTTAAAACCACTCAAATTAATAATTTATCACTATTAATTATTTCGATTAAAAAGGTTGTTTTTAATTAAAATTTAGTAATTTTCACTATTCATCAGAAAATGAAAGTTATCCGAAAAGTACAAAAATTTCACCCTAAGCTAATTTCGATATTCCGAATCCAAAAATGAAGTCCATTTTGAAAACTAAAATTTAAAAAAATTCAAAAGGTGGTTATTACTATTCATAACTGCTAGTTTTAATAATATTTTAATAGCATATCGTTGTTTAGTGAAAATCGGTATTGCATACTACACACGCTATCGAGGAAGGTCGTGATTGCGTGTAATGCAAGGCAAGTCAATGATGCATGTTGTGCAAGATCCTTTTGGTGTAGCATACAACACAAGATATTAATGAAATTAAAAAGAATATTTTTCATAAAATATCGGGGTGTTACACACACACCCCTTTAAAAGGGTCACATTTATGAATGCACTCACACCAACTATTTATACTAAAAACTATTTTAAAAAACAAAATAATACTTTAAATAATTTTCTAAAACCTTTTATGTGCAAAAAAATAAATTCCATAATTATAAAACTATCATTAAAAAATAGTTAACAATGATTTTTTCCCAAAAACCATTCCATTTCACAAATGACCAAATCCATTAGAAAAATGCGGTATCCATTAAGAATTGAATTGTATTCTCAAAAAAATTATAAGAAAAATTTTTAAATGGAACTAATTTTTCAAGTTCTAAGTCAAGTAGAGATGGGATACATTCCACCTACATCTCAAAAAAAATCAAAAAATAGTAGTTACACTTAGATCGTTTATATCCAAACATAAACCACGTTACCTTCACTTGATCAAATAAGATACAAACAATATTCAAATTACACGACAAAGCTCTATACTTAATGGAATATATATGCGATTACAAGAGATAAAACAATAATGTATATAGGAAGAATAATCAAGAATGTGTACTTAAGGATGAATATGGGCCTCTAACATGATTCGATTCACCAAAGAATCACTTACTAATCAACGTGGATAATCTCTCAAGACTAAGGAGAATAATGAAATTATGATATTGAGATAATAGGGTGATAAAGAGGGTCCTGGGAATAAATTCATATTAGATCAAAAGATTTCATAGGTCCAACTAAACATTTCATGATTAGGATTCATGGTTTAGTGAAATTTGAGCTAACCATGTGGTGATACTGCCATAAGGCCAACCTTCACAGTATTGGCTCACATTTTTTGATAATCCTTACCCCAAATGTGTATGTCATTCTATTTTAGGAAGTAAGGTTTCCCCAGTGCACTCACATGGTTTTATAAAACCATATTCCAAATGTTCACCAGCCTAGTGATCATTGTAATCCCTTTTATGAGTTTCTAGATAATTTTTAGGGTTTCTACTAAATGTGCACAAACCATTCACCTCTATAAAACCATAAAAAATGTCCAAAAACCCATGTAACCTCCAAAAACATAACCTAAACATTGTAAAGATTAGAATACAAAAAACAACGAACTATTACCAAAAACCATGGGTGTTAAATTCTCCTCACCATTGGAATTTTCATACCTATAAAGATGAAAACACAAGGTGTCTTGGAATAGTTCAGAACTATACTCCAACAATTCCTTTTCTCACTCCCACATCTCTCCTTAAATCAAACCATCTTGCTATAAATCCCATATAAGACCGATACTTTTCCCATGCAAGATCTTCTCTTGTCTATCCACAATCCATACAAGCATGTGGATAAATATATAATCTAGATTTAGGTAATTTTTATCCCATAAATTACATTGGCTAATATTAGGTTGGTATTTATTTTACTGAAATTCATGAAACACATTATGCACTAAAATGAACCTTGGTGGAAAATATAGACAACAGCACACCTCACCAACTAAATCAAGTATCTTAAATGGGAATATTTATTTAGTGGAAAGCATTCTATTCTTAAAAAAACAATTATTCCCATGCGTAAATTTGATTCTCAAGAACACATGATCTATCACCACAATAAAAAATATTTTATGCTTATGTAGATATGATTAATGATAAATTTGAGATTTCTCTATCCTCTTTCTGATAATCTGAATCATCTCTATTTTATCCTACATATGGTTCAATAAAACTAGTTAAGTATAACCATTTTATACCACAAAATATTGGATAATGAAAAAGATTTAAAAATGATTCACCAAAATAATCAAAATGTATCGAGTCCCGATAACTGTAATTTTATGAGATAAACACTAAAGGAATAATCTCCTCCCATTAAACACTGAAAATCTATCACACATTCCTAATCATGTCCTCCACTTTTTGTATCTCCCTTCATTATTTTGCATCTATTTTTGGGTGATATGTCATCATTATGCTCAACTATGATCCAAGGGCTTTCTCTATGGAATTCAAAATATTATACTTAAACCTGGGGTCTTAGTAAGATAAAATTGATATTGGAATTCCATAAAGATTTAAAATTTCATGAATGTTGATTTTAGGCAGGTCTTCCACCTTATTAGTTTCATGAATGGGGATAAAGTGAGTTTCCTTTGGGATGTGATAAAAAATCACCCATATGGAATTATATTTCCTACTCATACTTGGTACACATATCAAAGAATATGTGGTTATATGCTACTATTTTCATATAGGAATTAGTAAATAATGCAATATACTAGTAGGTCATTGATGCTCTTCCTTGACCATATAACAAGTGACGCATCTTGGGACATACTCTAGAATATTCCTCCCCATACCATCCCACCAAAACTAAGCTCTCATAGATTTATTCATCATCTTTATTTTAGGAAGGACTACCCAAATCAAATGGTTGTATTATCTAAGAAACTATTCCCAATAATAAAAAGGAGCAATAATTTAATCTTCAAATCATAACACAAAACTAAAATATTTCTTTAATCCTTAAACTATCTCTCTATAGTGGATTATAGACCTCATGTTAACATATTCAGGATCAAATGTTTGAGAATTTATAACCAACTCAAAAAATTTGGAATTACATAAATAATAAGAAAAACTAAAAAATTACCTTACTATACATTATCCATAAAAATATCATTTATAAATGAAATAACCTGACATTTATCTAAATTGTATTTAGAAAAATTATCATTTGATTTCCTATTAAATTCATCTACTATATAATTTATGTTCCATAGTGTATACCACAATTCAAATTCATACATCTGAAGATGTTACATCCATATTATTTATCTTATATTAAAATATTATTATGATATAAATATTCTCCCAATTTTTTTAATGCGTATACATTATAAATTTCACTCCAAAAAGAGTGTGATATTGCTTTTTAATGGAATGTACTATAACACCCAACTCCAAATCATGTGTTGGGTAGTTTATCTCACTCACATGTAACTATCATGAACCATATTCAACAATATGATCTCTCTGCATGAGTACTCATCCCAACCTAGATCCCAATGGGTAAAAATAGACTACGTATCCTTATCTAAAATCATGAAATGTGAGGGTAGGCATTGATTTATGTCCATCCATAAGTTCTTGAAAGGATTTATAGAACCCATCATTCCATGGGAAATGAATATCTTTCATCATCGAATCTATCCTCAGTGAGGCCAAACATGAAAAATAACATATAAAACTTATATATAATGCTACTAATAGGAAGAAATATATATCTAAAAAACATTATTTTTTGGTTTCCTTGAGTTAACAGATTTTACCTTATCAAGATTCAAAAAACTCCTTTTTATGAAATGACATGGTAAAGGAAATGCACCTCTTATATCCAAAAATAACACTTTTATAGCTTATCATAAAGTCATTTCTCTATAATGATACATAACACACTCTAAAATTGTTTCACATGATCCACGTTTTTCCTAGAATACACCAAAATCTCATAAATAAACACCCCCACAAAATCATACATATACCATTAAAATGTTATATTAATTAATTCAATAAATATATTTGATTCATTCATACAACCAGAATTCATAACCACATGCACATATTTTCTATATATTTTTCTAAAGGGTGAATTTACAATATCCCCAATTTGAACATGTTATTGATGATATCTATAACATAAGTCAAATTTATGGAACTGTAAGGATCTAATAGATTAATAAACAGATCATCGATTTGTGGAATACGATAATGATTCTTTGTTATAACTTGGTAAAACTTATGATAATACAAACAAATACTATTTCTTACATACCTATTAATAATAAAAAGATCTAGTGATGTCTAAAAAAATGATCATGGTAGAATAAAGCCTTTATATTCCAACTCTTCCAACTGAACTTTTAATTCCCTCAATTCTATTGGTACTATCCTGTAAGGAGAAAGTGAAATGTGACTAGTCTTTAGAATGAGAGCAAATGTAAACTCCACTTCTCTTTTGGGTTTCAACCCAAAGAAAATTTTCGGAAAAACATCAATAATTTTTTAATGATGTTGGGAAAAATTATATTTCTAATATCATACTTAGATACCAAAGTAAGTACAGTCAACTGATTGGGGATTGTTCAAGCCACTAATTCCAAAACACCAACTCTACTTTCCATTTTATCAAAATCTCCTCTAAAAAAATTTTATGTCATCCAGATATGTGAAATAATCCTTTTAGGAATAACAATTAATGTGGGCCTTTAATGATGTCAAACAATACTTACCAAATATAAATTTATATAAATATATCTTAATCATATAGAAATCCCAAATTATCTTAGGTTTATTAATATGTATATTACATGCTTTACACATAAGGGCTTGAAACTCTCTTTATCCAAGAGGTTGTTGATGTTTCAACATTGATGGAATCTTTTTGAAATTAAAAACCATATAATTAAAAACATTATGAGAAATAAATGAGTGAGATGTGCCTGTATAAATTAATGATTTCATAAGGGTGTAATTTTAATGAATCATTACCCTCATCGTTTAAGAAATATATTAATCATACATGATCGCTTTCTCAACTCTATACAATTTAGCACTCATTGTACATTATCTTTGCTACCCTATTGAGATTGAATAGGTTTTGGATTCATGGCGTTCCGGGAATCTCCTTGGATTGATTAGTTATAATGATGAGAATTAGTGTTCTTCTCTTTTCCCAAACGAATCATATAATGTCTATGAAAAATTATTTGTGTCTCTAGGACCATACATTGGTGCTTAGGGATTATAATGCTGAATATTTCCCATATTATGGAAATTTTGACAAGCTCCAGGTGGGGTTATATTGTCTATTTCTATAGGATTGAAAGAACTACATTGAAAAAATGTTGGGTTACTTTTCAATCGATGAGGAAAGTTCACTAATACCATTATCTGATTCTGAGGTTTTCCTTTACTCAATAAGTAGGTTTCCCTATTTTTTTTATTTTCAACATTATAGTTACTACATTCTCCAATTGAAAAAAATGCTCCCTGAGACCATTTTTCCTAAGATATCCCTTTTCGGAAAAATTCACTCTATTTACAATTTCTATATATTCAGTAATATAATGATTATAAATACTTGAGTGAATATTTCATAACAAACCTTACTAAAAAATGTGTACCTTCAAAGATTCATATGCATAAACCTACATGGAAAATTAGACTAAATTCATAAATTTAGCTTCGTACTCTACAACTAATATATTCTCTTAATTTTTTCTCAAGAATTCCATTGTTCTAGAAATATGAAGGTGTGAGGATAGAAATTATTATTACACAATTTACCTAAATCTTACCACGTCCATCCTTCACTGAGTCTAACATGAATAGATAAATCCCATTGTTTTTATGATAGATCCTTCTACATATTGGCTTCCAACATTACTTTCAACTCTAATAGTTTCCCAAGGAAATAAATAATTCAAATCATTATATTCAACAATACTTCAACTTTTTACAGTTTTCAATCCCCTAAAAATATTAGCGGGATCATCTTTTAGAATTGATCCAAATGGATAACTAGTCAAGGTTAATAATTCTGGTTACCCTTATCATCTACCTTAAATTCTTATACAGTACTTTGAATGAGAAATTGTTTCACTCGTGGCTCAAGTTCAACCACATTTTCAGTATCCTCTTCTTGTTTATTTATATGATTCCTACTCGATGTCACTCACTAGACTCACAAAAAAACACAATTTAGACTCACTCATTAGAAAAAAAAATTTTAGAAATTAGACACTACCATATCAACACATATCCTTGAATAATTATTCAAAATTTAAACATTTTAATCATTATTGATTATTTTTCAAAATAACACAACCATTTTCTTAATAATCTAACCATTTTAACAATTAATAAAAACAACTTTTTTTTACCATTTTAAAAAAATTATAATAATCATAATAAAAAATTTAGTCCTAATGGGGTGTCTTACTAAAAATTCATGCCATGAAATTCTCATCATCTAATCCCATGACAATGAGGTGACAACTCACCTTAATGTTTCTTCAAACACTTATTAACCAAATCAATCTATTAACTAGAACTTCAACATAAAAAATTATTACAATGTATATTTAAGGTATAAACTTAACTAGTTCATGATATTATATCCTTACTAAAATATCAAAGATAGTTTGAATAAGAATGATACGATTTCCAAATTATACTGAAAAAAAGGATGATATCATTTTTCACAAAAAGAAATATGGACTCCCAAAGACATATACCATTTATCAAAAAAAAATATGGACGGACCAAGGATGATACTATTTATCCCAAAAAGGTAGATAGATCATCATCCCTCTAATACCATTTACAACATCTTTCCCCTCCTCATTGGCTTCAAAAGACATGGATGGGATATTATTCCTTATGTGACATCCCCAAAACACCAAAGGCTAGAAATAAATTTCAATGCCTTCAAGAAAATTTGGGGGATAATATTCCCCTTAAAGAAAAATCAATCAGACATCACAAAAAATAAACATCAAATCCTCTATATTATGTATGAAATAAACTACTATATAAATTATATCGAACAATACATAACCATATTATACATATAATGGAAACAATAGGTAGAAACCCATATACAATAATACAATGAAATCCAAGATCAAACTCTATGTTCATTTCCCTTTGAATCACAAAGAATCACTAAAGAACTGAGATACATTTCCTTTAACCATGTATCGATATATTACATCTATAAATGAACTGATGTTCCAATGAAAGAGGTTGGTATTAACTATTTAGGATTTCCACAATGACTTCCCAACTCACACCAAGAGGAAATTTTTTTTTACACAATATATATATATAATAGTTTAAAATATTTGTAAACAATTTATATCAAATCCATCAACATCTTCCAATGGGAAAAAATTGTAATGTTATAAAAAAATTTCATGTCATTATCAATACCCATAAACATGTCTCTACACAAACCCAAGCATGACCAAGTGACAGTACCACACTTATAAGAGGTCTCTTGTTAATCCACCAAGTCATCCTTGGGAGACCAATACTAGGTCATCCAATGACACACACCCTTACATATGGTCATGTCTAATTACTCACTCTCAAAAATCATTAATGCCAAATCCCATAACAAAAACCAATTCACATAAAACAAAAACTTCAATAAAATAATTTTCTCAATCATATTGTGTGAAAATAAACAATTAAATAATTTTAAAACTAACATTTTAATATTATTCACAATGATTTTTTCCCCAAAATCCATCAAATGTCCCAAATTTACAAATCCATAACAAGAACATCGTTTCCATCCAGAAAAAATGTGGTATTAATAATTACTACAAGAAAAGTAATTACTTAAAACAAACTCATCATGTAATAAATCAAGTGTACATGGGAGATAATCCACCTACCTCCCAATGGTTGGAAAAAATGACGAACACTTATATTTTTATGACTCTACAAAAACAATGTTACCTTTACTAGATCCCATAAGATCTAATCAATATTTGAATGAGAAAACATATATCTATCCAGAATGGACTGGATCTTTGTTTCTGAGATAGAGAAGAACATATTATATTTTAAAAACAATAATGAATTGGCACATACTGATGAATCATGGCCCCCCAATATGCTTTTATTCTCCTTTGAATCACTTATTGATTAATGGGAATCATCTCTTAATGCTAAGGAGAAAAAGGAATTAAATATATTAAGAAATTATGGGATTAAATAGGGTCATTGTATTAAATTTGGATTAGATCCATAAGATTTAGAGGTCCAATTATATGTCATGTGGTTATGTTATACGTGTTTGAAAATGGTCTAGTTCTACAAACATATATCCACCGATCCCACCATTGGCCCACATGGTTAGATACATTGAGAACCAACCAAGAGTTTACCTATATTTCAAAAAGTGTGGGTTCCCTTGGGGACAAACATGGTTTCGAAAAAAAATTCTCCAACTGTGCACCTACCCAGGGACCAATGTCCTCCATTACGTATTTTCCTAGATATATTGAATATTGTATCCTAAATGTTCACAAACCATGCACCCCCATAAATTCTCCAATAACATGAAAAATCCCATGGATCCTACTAAAACATAACTTGAACATTGTAGAATCTTAAAATATTTAATTTATGGGTCAAGTATCTAAAACTGAGGGTACTATTATATGCATAAGGAATTACTGCTAAGATTATAACATACTAAAATAAACATAAACCCATGATATGAAAAGTGGATCATGAAGTTCATATAGTCAAACATCATTACTGATATACTACATGTAAAATCTAATATATATATATATATATATATATGTAAATATATATATATGAATTAAAGATAAATATATAGGTTACAACATTACCATAAAGCATTACCTCAATTCCATCTCCTCTCCCTGTCAGGATACTCTACTTTAATCTATTATACATCATGAGAAATGAAAGTCATCACAAAGGTATGAAAAAGAACTAGGTTTCCTATGTTGGGTGTGAGTAATAAACTAATTAGGCAGTCACAAATTAACCCTTTATATAAGACATTATATAAATGTTTATGGATTGGGGAAAATAAAAGATAAAATTATTTGGTACACAAGATTATACATCAAAATATCATATTCTAACAAAGACATTATAACACCTGAACATACATATTCCTATCACATCAAATGAACCACATATATAATATAGATAAAGAAATAGAGAAATGACATGAAATTTAGCAATATATTTTTAGTCTGACTAGTGAAACTAACAAGTTCCCAATATTTTCTAAAGTCTAAACTAATTTGACCTTAGGAATAAAATTTTGTATAGTGTCTCAGAATCATTATCAATCTAATGAAAGGTGTTAAATTCCATATAGATTATATGGATATGAGAATATCAAAATATGGATGTGACATTTAATATGGAGTCTTAGACACTTTATGGATTTTTCCACTGATTTTAACTATCACATATCATCTTATACTCTCAGTCAGACTAAACATAGATGAAAATTTTCATATGAAGTCCTATTGGCATGGATATTCATACCACAAGCAAAAAATATCAAATAGAGTCTTGGAATTTCATTCATGAAGGCAATAGATATTGAATGAAATATGGCACCACAAACACTCTTTTATTCAATCCATTGGTAGAAAAAGTATTTCTTCTCAGTATTTGAGCACATGGGTGGTGTAAGAGAACATTATACTTCTCTTGGTTCCATGTCACCATCACCTCAATACCAGTATCAATATAAACTGGGTGAATATAAAAATAATCAAAATCATAGCCTTAGTAATTACTCCCATCTATCATCCCACAAATACATATCATCCCATATGAAAACACAAAACCTGTGAACTATTCATACATGACACAGCCCAACCATACATGTTATATCTCAATCCTAGAATAGCCCTATATTCTAACCCTAATATTCCAAACCCTGTATCACAAGTTATTATAAGTAGTACACAATGTTATTTGTATCAATATTAAGGAATAAAACACCTCGGTTTATTATACCAAAATTGGTATATACTCACTAACACTGTCCCACATTCAACAATCCATAATGAACCATAGCTCACAGGACACTTCGGAACTTAGCCCTAATTGACAAGACCAACATACCTTCCAAATTATTATATCATTATACAAATATAGATACCCAAAATGTAATAAATAAGGTAATTTTATAATAAAAAATTTTGATGTCTTATTAATATTCATCAATTATAGTTTATAAATTCTAATTCATTATAATAATATTATGTAATTTTTCAATTAAAAATAAAAAAGATATTTTTTTCTAAATAAATTGGATTACCATACATTATATAGTTTTATTTCATATATTTTATAAATTTTATTATTTTAATTCGAAAAAATGAACATATTTTAAAAATTATTATCATCAAAATTATATTAGTAATAATTTGTTACAATTTTCTAAAAAGATTTATTTTTCAAATGAATAGTGTAAAATGGTAATTTTTGTTGAAAAATAGATTATTTTCATGTATTAAATATGTAATATTATTGTATTTTGGATTATCCATAATTTGTTTGATTAAAAATAATCCAATAAATTTCATTTGAATAAACATTATATATTAATTTGGTATAAAAATATTTCTATACCTAAAAGGACATTTTCCTCAAAATCAATTTTTCATCTGATTTTACAATATTAATATTATATTAAATTATCCCCCTTACATGATTTGAATTTGAGAATGTGGATTCCATATTTTTAATTAGAATAATTAATTTTATTTGATACGGTGATATATATTTTTGGTCATAATGAAATGTAAAAATAGCAAAAATAAGTTACTACAGTTAATGTTAAAACAGGTTTACCGGGGGTTAAACAGAAGACATAAGGATTAAAATTAACTAAACATATTCCCTTACCCTACGGTATGAGTGGTATTTAACCAAATATAAATTTAATTAATTTAATTTATAATTATAAAACATTATTTTGAATTTGGGAACCTATTATTGACATTTGAAAAGATATGTAATATTTTATTCAGATTTAAAACTAATTTTTGGTATTTTCATTTAATGGAATGGTTGGAAGACACTATACAGTTTTAAATTTATCTAAATGTATAAAAAATTAATTTTATATTATTTAACCAAAAAATAATTTAAACCTATAGATTAATTTATGTAAAGGTAAAATTATTTTTATGCTCAAATTGGGTCTTTTTCTGAAATATTGTTTCTCATTCATTTTGTGTTCTTATTTTAAAATTCATTTCTTACACCTTTAAAAATTCAACATCACAAAGTAGATTCAGAATTTTTGATGATGATATCCTAATGTATGGACATCCCCCCCAGCACCCATGTCATGAATACCCCAAGCTCGCCTTTTAAAGTCCAGAGGTTGGAGACTAGCGCCGAAAAGGAGTATCCCTAAAATGGGAAGGCATTTCCTTTAAACATGTACAAACACACATTCCAATAACACAATAAGATATAACCACAATGTAAAACCGTAGTAGTAAAAGTGTGTACTGAATTTAAAGGGGATGAAAACAAGTCTAATTAAAAAGATTCAACTACAACAGAAAAAAGAAAACATCTCCAAGGATCGTTCCCCACAGATCCTACCTGAAGGGTATATACAGCTCATATCGATAGCTCTCCACGTCAACCAGTCACCTCTGTTTACCACCTGGTCCAAGCTCATATATTCTCAGTCAAGCTACTCATCGTCTATAAAAGACACAACAAGGTGTGGTCGAAGCTCATGCAGGGGTGAGTATAGCAATACCCAGTAGGGACCCCAAGACCCTTGAAGGTCACTCAAAATTTCAAAAAGGAAAACCACAAATCATGATACAATCACAAATCACAAAGAAAAAGACTCAGCTAATACCAAGTATAACGTAAGTAAAGAAGTACAAATGATTAGTTTTAAAGATAGATCATCTTATTTTATCAATTGTTTTGCTACTAATCCACACAGGATCGCTCGGTGGTCATCCACACAGGATCTCTAGGTGATTAACCAAAGAGGATCTCTAGGTGCTAATCCAGAGAGGATCGCTAGGTGTTGATCCACACCAGATTGCTAGGTGGTGATCCACATATGATCAATGGTTGGTGATCCACAGAGTATCACTAGGTTTTTTTCACACAAGATCACTAGGTTCCGATCCACACAGGATCACTAGGTGTTGATCCACAAAGGAACACTATGAATTCTTCACATCTCAGCCAACTTCTGGATTCATGTACATAGTACGCTTGATTCTAGGTGGAACCAATCCTCAATCCATTGGTTATAATTCAACATTCACAAAGTACCAAAAGAGAAGTAACCCAATGATCTGGCATATTATAAGTATTCCAATGCAACAGACAGTGCTTTAATTGGACTCCTGGTTTGAGAGTTATAAGCATTTTAGTTCCGAGGCCCGATTGGATTTGTGTATGATCCAACCCGACCATACGTCATACTTTTCCAAATATCCGGTGGAGTATCTCAAAAGGACCATCTCATCCTAAGGATTCCCAGGCCACAGATGTCTCATCAAACGGACGTTTGGTTTGTAAGATAACGCCTTTTAAGCTTTTCTGAGTCGAAGAGGGTCCGGGTCTGGTCCGACCCAGTCAGACCAACCGGACCCACCCGCCTTGGACCGACCTGACCCGGTCTGGGTTGACCCAACCTAGTCTGGGTCCAGACCAAGTGATCTGGGTCATGGACCACCTCGGCTGGGCGCAACCCACTGAGGGGCCTAACCCACTAGCCAGTGCCGCACCCGACTGGGTGGCCGCGTGGGGATCATCCCCCTCTTGAACGAACCAAAGGCCCACTAAGATCTTTGTAATGATGGATCCATGTGGTGTTTCCTCCTTATCAGTGGGACCCATGGAGCACGGGTCCATTCACCTCTGTCATAGCTTCAAAGCTGCCGCCTCCACCCCGCGGCACGCCGCCTTCAGCCAATATGGTCGGCCGAGAACTGACCACCCCACTGTCATGGTGGCTCCCCTCCACGGCGCGTGATGACACACCACACACTGCCTCCTCACCTAGCTGATGCCGACTGCTGCCATCATCCACATTCACCAGTCACTAGTGCCGCACCGACGGATCTTTTGCAGACCACTGAGTGAGCTCTAGTGGTCTGTTTTCCCTTCTAAACAGGCCTATGGGCCTCCCATGTTGCTTCCATGACTCTGTGGCTCCCAGATTCAAATTTTTGTTGAGTAGGAAATTCCAACCAGATGAACAAGACAAATTCCAATGCGACTGAGGGGCGTGCCTTGTTTTTTTTTCTCACCCTCGGCATTTGCAGAATAACAAACATGTATTATATATAAACATCCCATATATAAAATTTAGCCCATTAAAATCTCTCACATAAAACACCTATAATTTCATACAAATCGCAGATAAACTCATTTTGGTTGATCCACATTCACCATTCGTTTCAAGAACAATGAATTATATCAAGGGAATACATGAATTTAAACATAAACCACTACCTATTAAATGGAGGTATTGTCACAGATGTGGAGGGAGAAGATTCCTCACTTGATGAAGCCACCGTCATTTGCCTATCTCAGATTGTTGTTACCCATGCTTCCATTCCTCATCTATGGAAGATGTCACGGTACTTTTCCAGATCTTCCTCGCTTGATTAAGTCATGTCCAAAACCCAACACATGCTCCATTTAAGTAGATGGGGAGGATGAGTAACGCATCAACAAAATTAATGGGGATTATTAATTAGTTTTTAATTAACAAACCTCTTAATTCCCAATGGTTTTGTTACGAAACTAATGATTTAAGACACTAAATGGATCAAAAACCCATCAGTCCCACCACCACCACTTAATAGGAGGTAGGATAATAAAATAAAAAAAATTCTTTTATTTTTTTATTTCTATAAATGTTTCAAAAACTAATGTTTTCTCCCAACCTACTACAGTCAATGTTTAGCCTCCCTTAAGAAAATCTTGGCACTATGGATTCAATGGTGCCCATGGATTATTAATTTGATCACCGGTTCAAAAGATAGAAAACATCGCATGTGCGTTTAATGAAATTAACTTAGAAAAAATTCAAAATTTTGTTTCAGGCACATCAGGAATCAGAATCAGGTGCCGTCAATTTTGGCAGACTCGTAATAATACCAATTAAATTAAAATATATATATAAGGAATTTATGGGTCTTTACATTCTCCCCACCTTATGGATTTTTATCCCCAAAAGCTACAACAAAAATAGGGGAACAAATGGGGGTACTGAGCATGTATCTGAGCATCCCGCTCCCAGGTGCTCTCTTAGAGGTTCTCATGCTTCCAGCAAACTCACACTAGAGGAATTTATAGCCCATGAAGGACCCACTCCAGATGATCCTCTGTATCCATCAGGAACATTGCAAACATCTCCCCATATTCGATGTCCAGCTCGCTCCAGTTGATATTGTGTGATGGATCATGCACATAACTACTCAACCGCAACAGATGGAAAACATTTTTCACTTGGTGCATCTGTGGGGGAAGAGCTATAATGTACACCACCTCACCTACTCTACTAAGGATATGTAAATTTTATATGAAATTAGAAGATAGGTTTTCACTCTGGAAAAACCTCTGTAATCCTCATCGGGGTGAGACTCGTAGGAAGACAAGGTCTCCCTCCTCAAACTCCAAGGGTCTCCGAATCTTGTCAATATAAGACTTCTACTGGCTATGTGTTATCTTCATCCTCTCCTGGATGATCTGCACCTTCCTTGTGGTAGCCTTTACCGACTTTGGACCCATAAGTGCTGACTCCCCTGGGTATGTATAACATAGTGGTGATCTGCAATTTTGCCCATACTGGGCCTTAAATAGAGCCATGTCGATGTTTGAGTGATAACTGTTGTTGTAAGAGTACTCCACCAGTGGTAGGTGATTATCCAAACTATATCCAAAATCAAGGACACAAGCACAAAGCATGTTCTCGAGTGTTTTTGTGGTCTGCTACATCTTACTATCTGTCTGAGGATGAAAGGTAGTGCTCAAGAATTGATGAGTCCCAAATGACTCATGTAATCACTTCCACAAGAGGGATGTAAAATGAGCATCACGATCTGAAAATATCGTCATTGGAACCCCGAAAACTCATAAAATCTCTTGTACATATAGGCATCCAAAGTACTCTAGTGATCCCTACTCTCATATGGGTATGAAGTGGGCTGACTTGTTGAGTCGGTCAATGATCACCCAGATTGAATCGTGACCCCTAGATGTACATGGTAGCCTCGTCATGAAGTCCATGGATATACCATCCCACTTCCACTCTGGTAACTCTGGTGGTTGAGCTAAGCCTTCTGTTACATGATGATCAGCCTTCACTTTCTAAAAAGTTAGGAATTGTGAAATGATCTTTGCAACTGCTTTCTTCATCCCTATCCACTAGTACTGACGTTGGAGGTCCTGGTACTTCTTCGCCACTCATGGATGTACCGCCAAAAGGAAATGTTTGTAACTCCCACAATTCCTCCTCTCGTTGTGCCACGAGTACCATCGTACAACCTCTGAAGAGAACGATTTGCTCCCCCCATTCATGAAATCCATCAGGAGACTGTCCTGAGGATATCTGAGCTCATCAGGCCTTGCAGTCAATATCCCCAATCTGAGACTCCCAAAATTGCTGAAGAAGTGGGGGAGTGATAGCCATAGACTGGATCCCGTCACAAATAGACTTTTGCTATGGGCCCCCATCGCAAATAGCCCTTGCAGAAAACGGCGTCGCAACAGATATTTTTTGTGATGGGTCCATTGCAAAATATATCTCTTGCGATGGGACTTTTTCCCATCGCAAAAAAACCTCCCGATTATATACATTATATACCCAAAAAAACGTTTTGCGACGGGCCCATCACAATTAGCTTTTGTGACAGGTAAGTTCCCCGTCGTAAATAGCATTCTGATTATATACATTATATACCCATAAACCCTTTGCGACGGGCCTGTCGCAAATACTAATTCCAATAGGCCCGTTGTCCCGTCGCAAATACTAATCTTAAAAAAATATATTTTACTTATTTGTGATGGGGCCCCATCCTAAAAACTAAAATTAATTAAAAAATAATAATAAAATTATGATTAATTAAAAAATTTATAATTATTATAAAAATAATAAAATATAATAAAATATTATTATTATTAGTAAAATAAACAAACATTAAAAAATATAATACAAAAAAATATATTTAATAAAATTATGATTAATTAAAAATTAATATTAATATTATTAAAATAATAAAATAATAAAAAATTATTAAAAGTTTCAATATTTTCAAAAAAATATAAAAATATCATAAAATATTATTATTGTTATTATTAGTAAAGTAAAAAAATATTAAAAAATATAATACTAATAAAAATATTAAAATATTAAAAAAAATTAAATTATGTAATTTCTCCACCAATATAAAAGACAGGAACTTTAAATAGTTCATATTATTACAAAACATCAATTCAAATGTTTTTAACCTAAAAAACAATAACTGGGGGGGTCGTGTGGAGGAGGTGGAGGAAATTCCATCCCTAAACTACAAGTTAGACGACACATGTACTCCATCTGCTCGTGATACTCCTACTGTCCCCACTGCTCTAATCGATGCAGATACTCCTCATGATGCTGCTTCATCTGCTGCTGCTACTGACACATCTCTTCATGCTGCTTCTGAAAAGTCTCTAAAAGCTCACCTTGAGTCCGCAACTGCTCCTGATATTGTGAGCCAGAAGATGATGCATCTCCATGAGCTGCTCTCGAGTTGGACGCTAACATTGCAGTAGTACCATAATAAGTACCAGGAGTCAAATGAGGTCTGATACCAACTACTCGACCCTTCACAAAGCCATACTGAGTCACCTGCATCCATGCTGCCTCATGGAAATGGTGATCACCGGTCTACTTAGTCGTCTCGTCCTGACCCTCAGCATGTGTCTTAGAGTTCGCAGCCTCATATGACTCCTTCAATTCCAATTTAAAATTAAAATTTTGAAAATATTAAATGCAGTTAATTGTCAAACATAAAAATTAATACTAACCACAATCTGACACTAGCGATCACCTCTAATCTCTCTAGTGACTAGATCACTGTACATCCTCTGATAAATGTCTAACTCCGTAATATCGAGATTCTCAACTGCCTACATAAATATAAAATAAACTGTTTATATTTTAATTTATATAAAATATTTGAAAAATATATACTTACCATATACTCTATATGGAAAATTAATGTATGTCTACCTTCTCAATGTGACACCTCATGTCTCCCCCAGTTCTGCCATCCCACTGAAGATCTCCTCTGAAATCCACCACGGAACTAGTGTAAACATAATCCATCCCAAACATGAGATGAAATGTACTCTGGTTGGTGATCTCTATATGAATCACCGAATTATGTCACTCCTTCTTTCTTAATGGTTGTCCTTCACAAATTGTGAAGAAACTGACAGAAACGGTAATGCATAGAAACCTTCCATGCCGCGTGGATTGCGTCGTGCATTCTATCATCGACAAGATAACATAAACCCTACAAATAATTTATAATATCAAGTTATTAATAAATTAAATTTAAAAATAAATATTATTTTTTTAGGTACCATCCAATGATGGAACATGTCGCATCGTACATCAATGGGAATCTATTCCCATTGATCCTTGGATGAGAAAAATAATTTTGCAAGATAGCGCTCCCCTGTCCAATAGCTACATGCAAAAAACTATAAAAAATGAATAAATAAACAAACAATTAGTATATATATAAATAAATTCATGAATGCTAACTAAAATATATAGGTTACCATACCTCTGTGTCTGTGGATCAAAACCAAGATGTGGACGTCACTTGGGATTATAGTCAATAATCATCAGTCGTGCAACACCGTGCCCCCTCTGCGTACCCCCTGAACCGCCAGTAGGATGAGGGTCAGATAATCCAAAATCCTCCAACAGTAGGTCATCCTCCATCAACTCGTGAAATATATTAGAGTCCATCTAAAACACAAAATTATTGTTGTTAGCAGATTGTTGAAAATAACTACTTAATATAGATATATATTAGTTATGATTATAACCATCATTTAACTCTGTCAATGTTCATCTTCATCCTCTTCTCCATAGCTATCAATGTCAATGTCATCATCTTCCTCCTCAACATCATCAATATCCATATGAGTTCCAGTTTTATTATCTCTTATCATTTCAAATCCATTTGTAAGATCATTAACATCTTCATCACCATCAATCCTTAATTGTAGGGTTTGATCATCGATATTCATGTCTCTTTGTGAATCAAATGGATTTTGAGCAGTCTCTTAAAAAAATTCATGTCCTTCTACTTCATCGGAACAACATTCAATTTGAGTAAACTGAATTTCCTAATATTTCTTTTTTATTATGCTCCACCAAACACTCATGTTTCTTGAAGTAGCACAACACAATGCATAATAAATTTGATCTGCCTATTGAACTAGTAAAAATGTTTCATTTACTGCAAGAAGACTTTTATATTAAATATCGACGATTCCATGAGTCGGATGAACACACAAGCCTCTCTCAATATCCAACCACCGACATTTAAACATTATTATGTTTTTTTTTTCCTAAATAACACATCTTAATAATTTCATCCAAAATGCCATAAAAGTCAACTTCAATTTCTCTATGATGTGATCTTCTCAAGAAAACTCCATTGTTCATTGTTTTTTTTGATTCCTCGTATGCATGTGTATGAAATCAAAAACCATTCACCACATATGCATTATAATATTTAACCATTTTGGATGGTGGGTTACCCAATATACACAGCTGCTATCAATTTTATCAGCATATTGAGACACCTAAAAAATTTTAATACAATTATCAATATAATAAATAATATACAGAATTGATATTAAACCATCAAGAATTTATGTTACCAGTTTTTGGAACCGTTGAAAAAAAAATAATGCATTCTTCAAGAGCAGCTGATCTAATTTGTGGAAGTTGTTTCATGATATGATTATCATATAACCTAAAAATAAAATAATTTTAAACACTATAAAATAAATTATAGAATAAGTGATAGAAGCACTCATAGGACAAATGATGTCATTTCTTCAGAGTTGAGCATAACATATGTATTAGCTCTGTGATGTTCATCATATGAAAGCCATCGTTCATGAACTCCACTGAAACCAAAATTTGGCTGATTAATAACTGTTAATTGATTTTCCATTTCATAATTAACATTCCCCTTGTTTCATCCCATGTGATTATGTTTTGAGGGATATTAAGATTCAAAATAATGAGAGCAAAAAAATGCAATTTTCTCTTACAAATAATCTTCAGTAATTGAGCCTTCAACTGATGTTTTTTTACATAATTTTTTCTTCAATTTCAACATGCATCTCTCCAATGGGTACATCCATCGAATTTTTACTGGACCAACATATTTAGCTTTATGTGGAAAATGTAATATCAAATGTTCTATTCAGTCAAAGAAAGCCGGTAGAAATATTTTTTCTAGTTTACATATAATTACAGCAACATCGTCTTCCAGTTTTCTTAGTGCATCATAGTCTATTTTCACTGCACAAATGTCTCGAAAAAATATGATATATTTGTTATCAAGTCGCAAATCATAGAATTCAACAAAACTCTAAATCCTATCAGCATTAGTATTTCCATTATAACATGAAAATCATGACTTTTTAATCCAGTAATATAATTATTCTTAACACATCAACCCAAATTGGAAGCATAGCCATCTGGAAGTCAAAATCTATAATCCACTAAAAAAATAATAAGCGACTCTCTTTAGAAAGGGTATAAGCTTCTTTTGGATACATTAACCTCTATGATCTGAAATTTTCAAATAGTTCAAGTTCTGGTCACCTGCAAATTTGGACAAGCTCTAATCCTGACTTTACAGTACCTTTGGTCTTACATAGTTTATCTGAAACTGTATGAAATAAATTATCAAAATAGTTCTTCTCAATATTCATAAAATACAACATGTGGCAGACCAACAATTCAGACCAATATGGAAGATCCCAAAAAATGATTTGTTTTATCCAATGATGTTCTTTCCCAAAGCCATGAATTTTATATTTGTTTACTGTTGGTCCAAATGTAATTGGAGGTAATGAAAATAGAACTAATTTTAACTCTTTACCTAAGATAATCTTTGAAGGTTTATCTATTTCAATTGTACCTTTTTTGAAATGATATTTTCTCCTCCGAAAAGGATGATCGGTTGGAAGAAATCTACGGTGACAATCAAAATAGCAATGTTTTTTTTCCATTGACGAGCATAATGGCCTTGATGTCTTTCATACCGTAAGGACATGATTTCGGACCATGTGTACTCCAACCAGATAACATGCCATATGACAAAAAGTCACTAATATTCCACATCAATCCAGTTTTTAATATGAAATTTTGTATTGCAGGAACATCATATGTATTAACACCATCACTCCATAATTAATTTAACTCATCAATCAACGGTTTCAAATAAACATCAATATTCATTTTCGGAAGTCCTGGGATTAATAGAGTCAAAGAGATATAAGTCCCCTTCATCAAAATCCATGGAGTAAAATTGAATAGAGTTATAAAGATAGGACAACATGAATACTGACTACCATAAGAACCAAACGGATAGAAACCGTTAGTAGAAAGACTGAATCGCACGTGGCGAGATTCTATAGCATAAGATGGATGCAGAAGGTCAAAAATTTTCCATGAATCACCATCATATGCATGATTCATGATTCTATCAGTTGAGATCCTGGTTTTATTCCATGACATCATTAACGTTGTATTCTGAGACATAAATAAACACTGCATCCTTGGTGTAAGGGGAAAATATCTCAACTATTTTACTGGAATAGATTTAGACTTCCTTGGTTGAGCTTCTTTATACCTTGATTGTACACATGTGGGAAAACTATCCAATAACTCATTTTCTCTAGAATATAAGATGTAATCATTTGGAAACACATGAATATTTCGATAACTAAAGCCCAGATTATGAACCTGCCTCTTGCTCTCATAGTAATTTGCAGGCTACGAATTTCATTCAGGTAACAGTGTTTTAACCAAAGAAAATATCTGATCAAAATAGTTGTTTGATATTTTAATATCTGAGTTAATAACCATAAATTTTGCAACTGATTCTAATTTTCTTGTCTTCTATCCATGATATAATGCATCGTCAGTAGACCTCAACAAATCATAAAATTCAGATGGTTCCAACTCAAGAGTTAAATAAATAACATCGTGAGTTTCATTTTGTTGCACAGATGGACCTGCAACATCATGTACTAAATATTGAAACCGTGATCGATCTAGAATCAAGTTATTAGGATCTTCTCTGGAACTCCATTCACCATGTTGATACCAAAAAACATAATCTGGATGAAAACTAAACTGCAAAATATGTCCCCCAACCTTGTCAACTGTGTCAAACGTTCTTAGAGTACATTTTTTCAAGGACACTTAATTGTGCCTTCTGAAACATATTCTGGTTTTTGATGATTCAAATTCTATGAATGCTTCAACACACTCAATATATATATGATTTAAACCAAAACCAATTGTATTTATATGCTGATTTATCCAAGCGTTATCATCTTATAATGACTAATGTCGAGTTCCTTGTTACATATTTTTCTACATAAAATATATAATAATCACTATTTTCAAATAATTTGAAATTATAAAAACACTATCTGAAAAAAGGAAATAAATAATTACAACTGCTACTTAATAATTACCATTAATTAAGGGCGACACAATTTCCAGTGGATTAACGGCTCCTCTTTTGTCTGAAGGCTCATTTACTTGCATCTTTATCACACTAAAATCACAATGAAGAATCTGGTCCGAGGTATGCATATTAATTCTTGTATACATGAGAATGAATATGAGTACCTCCGACCAAATTCATCATTGTGATTTCAGTGTGAGAAAGATGTAATTAAATGAGCCGTAAGACAAAAGAGCCCCCTTTTGGTCGATGAATCATCTTCTTCCAACTGTCATCACCTGAAAACATTATAGAAAATATGATCCTTTTAATGCATATACAATATCGTGTATACATGATTGAATATGTCTACATAGCAGCACATTTTTCATAATGTTTTGAGTCAGTGAGAGTTGAAAGGAGAAAAGTCATCGATAAAAAGGAGTGTCGTCAATCCACTGGATATTGTGCCAATTTCGTAAAATTTGTTAAAATTTATTATAATTTCTTCTTAACTATTACTAACTATTCCTCACTAATTATTACTAATTATTACTAATTATTTCTAATTATTTCTAATTATTTATAACTATTACTAATTATTACTACTTATTACTAATTATTACTAATTATTGCTAATTATTACTAATTATTACTAATTATTACTAATTATTGCTAATTATTACTAATTATTACTAATTATTACAATTTTTTACTAATTGTTACAATTTATTACTAGTTATTACTAATTGTTACAATTTATTACTATTTTAGCAATACTTAGCAATACATAGCAAAATGAAGACTACTTGAATAATGAAAGGAAATTTGGTAATCATCGTTGTGGAGATGATTAAAAAATTTCCCTTCATTATCCAAGTAGTTCTCTTTGACTAATTATTAATAAGAAAAATATATATTATCAATATTTATGATGAAACAATATTAAAACTATTAAAATAATTAAAATATTATAAAATATTAAAATTATTAATATTCACAACAGGATTTTCTCTATTCTTAACATGTTTAAATCTCAAAGGGTTGCCAATTGTTAGGTCATGCGCAATAAAAAGTTTGTGTCACCCATGTGCAATGTAAACTCTATAATTTTCCTTGCATGGTTGATCACCTTGCAAGTAGTGTTGCAATAGGATGACCAAAGTAATGTTGTTCTTGTCTCTAAGAAACATCTCGCTCCCTTCACATAGATCATGCTTCCTTAAAAATTTGATGGGACATCAGTATCTTTCCCTTAAATTTTTAAGGAATAATTGTCTGTGTAAAGGGTAATGTGAGATAATTCTTATAGATGAGAGGGGCATGACTTGGGTCATCATATTGCAATGCTACTTGCAAGGTGATCAACTAAACAATGACAATTATAGAGTTTACATTGGACATTGATGACACAAAATTTTTATTGTGCATGACCTGATAATTGGAGACCCATTGATATTTGAACATGTTAAGAATAGAGCAAAGTCTATTCTGAATATTGATAATTTTAATATTTTAAAAAATATTTATTATTTTAAAAATATTAATATTGTTTTTTCATAAATATTGATAACATAATTTTTTATTAGTAATAATTAGATATAATTATATTTAATAATTATTTCTATTTATTTCTATTTATTTCAAATTATTAATAATTATTTCTATTTATTGCTATTTATTCCTAATTATTAGTAATTATTTCTAATTATTGCTAATTATTGCTAATTATTCCTAATTTTTCCTAATTATCGCTATTTATTGCTATTTATTCCTACTTATTACTATTTATTCCTAATTATTTCCATTTATTCCTAATTGTTTCTATTTATTCCTATTTATTCCTATTTATTCCTATTTATTCCTATTTATTCTTATTCATTCCTTTTTATTCCTATTTATTCTTATTTATTTGTATTTATTCCTATTTATTCCTATTTATTCCTATTTATTCCTATTTATTCCTATTTATTCTTATTTATTCCTAATTATTACTAATTAGTCTAAATTATTGTTAATTATTCCTAATTATTGCTATTTATTCCAAATTATTTCTATTTATTTCTAATTATTTCTATTTATTCCTAATTATTCCAAATTATTGTTAATTATTTCTAATTATTACTAATTATTACTTATTATTGCTAATTATTGCTAATTATTTCTAATTATTGCTAATTATTGCTAATTATTGCTAATTATTGCTAATTATTGCTAATTATTGCTAATTGTTCCTAATTGTTCCTGATTATTTATAATTTTTCCTAATTATTGCTAATTATTGCTAATTATTCCTAATTATTCCTAATTATTCCTAATTATTCCTAATTATTTCTAATTATTGCTAATTATTGCTAATTATTCCAAATTATTTCTAGTTATTCTTAATTATTTCTAATTATACCAAATTATTGCTAATTATTCATAATTATTTTTAATTATACCAAATTATTACTAATTATTCCTAATTATAGCTACTTATACCCAATTATTGCTAATTATACAAAATTATTGCTAATTATACCAAATTATTGCTAATTATTCCATATTATTGCTAATTATACCAAATTATTGCTAATTATACCAAATTATTGCTAATTATACGAAATTATTCCTAATTATACCAAATTATTTCTAATTATACCAAATTATTGCTAAATATACTAAATTATTTCCAATTATACCTAATTATTGATAATTAAACCTAATTATTGTTAATTATACTTAATTATTGCTAATTATACCTAATTATTACTAATTCTACCTAATTATTGCTAATTATTGCTAATTATACCTCATTATTGCTAATTATACCTAATTATTGTTAATTATACCTAATTATTTCTCATTATTGCTAATTATTGCTAATTATTGCTAATTATTTCTAATTATTGCTAATTATTGATAATTATTGCTAATTATATCTAATTATTGCAAATTATATCTTATTATTTCTAATTATATCTAATTGTTTCTAATTATATCTAATTATTCCTAATTATATCTAATTTTTACTAATTATATCTAATTATTACTAATTATCCTTAATTATATCTAATTATGACTAAATTCTGCTAATTATCTATAATAGACTCAAATTATTGAAAATTAACACTAATTGTTTATAATTATCACTCACTATATCAATTTCTTACTAAAATTAAATATAAATAAAAATCAATTTAAATCTAATTTAATACAACTAATAAACAACAATTACAATTAATAAAAAATTAAATATAAAAAAATAAAAGATAAATACTTTAAACTTTGATATTCTAAAGGTGTTGGAGCCTTCCAATTGCTCTCGTATAAAAAATTTTAACATAATTTTTTTTCATAAAACTAGGGAATCAAGAGAAATGGAGAGGAAGATCTGAATTCTTTGAAAAAAAACAGATGGGTATATATAGGTTATATTAGTTGCAATGGGGTTAGTTGCGACGGGATACACGTGGCAAATGGTGGTATTTGGTATGGGGCACGTCGCAAATACCCTCGCCAACATTTATTACAGTCGGCAGTTAACAGGGTATTTGCGACGGGTCCCGTCGCAAATACCACCTGCCGACATACTATTTGCGACGGGCGGCTTTTCCCATCGCAAATAGTATTTACCGCCGCAAGGCTTTTGCAACGGGGCCCGTCACAAATACCCTCACACACATTAATTACAGTCGTTGGTTAAAAGGGTATTTGTGATGGGTCTCGTCGCAACAGCCTAGTGGCGGTAAATACTATTTGCGACGGGTGGCTTTGGCCATCGCAAATGGTATTTTCAACCCACGGGATTTTGCGACGGAGATGTGTCCCCATCACAAATACCCTTCTTGCGTTTTGGCGCGCAAACCGCGCCAAACCTATTGTGATGGGTCACCTATTCCCGTCGCAATTAACCAACTATTTTCCATGGGAAAAGGCTCCCGTCTGAAATATGTAGTTCATTGGACCATTTGTGATGGTATATATTCCCGTCGTAATTGCCATATCGTAAAAAACAACTTTTCCCGTAGTGTTGATAGAACCGACTCCTCTGATACAACTTTGTCACGGCCCGTCCCACGAAGCCCATTCTGTGACTACCCCAAAAAAACTCCTTCCATAGGCTAGTAGTTGGCGACTAGCACCATAAAGATGTATCCCAAAAATGGGTAGGAATTTCCTTTAAAACATTACAATCACACTGTCCATGAACCCAATAATATGCAACCATGTTGTGAAACTACAATAGTAGATGTCTGCATTGACAGTAAAGGGGCGGACTACAAGGCCAATTGAAAAGATAAAGCTACAATAGAAAATAATAAATATAAAATAGCTCCAGGGAATATCCACCAAGGATCCTACATGAAGGGTAGGTATATATCATCTCCACAACTCTCCAAGTCAACCAGTCACCTCCATGTACCACTTGGCCCTGACTCCTATACTTATAGCTGAGCTGCCCATCATCTTCACTAGATATAACAAGGTGCAGATGAAGCCCGTGCATGGTTAAGTATAACAATACCCAGTAGGGTCCTCGAGACCCATGAAGGTCTCTCAGAATTCCACAAATGAAAACCACAAAGCATGATCCCAATCACAAAGCACAAAGCAAAATACTCTGCTCAAACTAGGTGTAACATAAGTACATAAGTACAGATGGTTAGTCGTAAAGCTAGATCATATTATTCTATTAAAGGTTCTACTATTGATCCACACAAGATCGCTCAGTTTTGATCCATAGAGGATCTTTAGGTGTTGATCCACACCATATATCCTGGTCCTGATCTACATAGGATAAGTAGGTGTTGATCCACATAGGATCCCTATTCATTCTTCACATCTCAGTCAGCCACAGGATTCTCGTACATAGTACAATTGAATTCAGGAGGATCCCCTTATAAATCCATCATCAATACATCAACTAAAACAATATCCCACTAATAATTAACTCATTGATTATTCATTTCATAAGGATTAAAACACAAAAGACGGCACATTAATCAGATGCATGTTGGAGAGTAAAAGGCATTGTAGTGTTGAGGGAAAAGTTTGATTTGGATATGATACAACCTGGACGTACTCAAATTTCTCCAAAAACTCAAGAGGAGTATTTGAAAATGACTATCTCAGAGCAAGGATTCCAACACCATAGACGGTTTGTTAAACAGATGTCTGGTTTGTAAGATACGGCCTTTTAAGCGTATCTCATTCAAAGAGTGTCTGAGTCTGGTCTAACCCAGTCAAGCCGACTCGTCCCGCTTATCCAGGAATGACCTAACCCGGTCCAGGTCAACCTGAAATAGTCCAGATCTATCCTGAGGGAGCTGGGTCGTGGGCTCGGCCTGCATTGGCTTTGCGTAGCCCGTCGGGCTGTCCATCCCGCCAGCTGGCGCGACACCTTACTAGGTGGCCGCGCGGGGATCTTCCCCCGCCCGAATGGACCAATGTTCTATTCGGTTCTTTGTAATAGAGGTTCCATGTGACGCCGCCTCCTTTTTAGTAGGAACCATGAGGAGGGGTCCCTTCACACCTGTCGCGGCTTCGAAGCTGCGACCTCCACCCAGCGGCGTGCGATGACCCCCAACCTTCCGCCCTCATGAATGGTCGAGAGTCGGCCGCCCTACTGCCATCGCAGATCCCTTCTGTGGTGTGCGACAACACACCACCCACTGCCTCAATATCCTTCTGATGTCAGCTTCCACCATCACCAATCATCTCTGGTCACCAGCGTCACCACACTGGTGTGGTGCCGGCGGATCTGCCGTAGGCCACAGCGTGAGCTCTAGTGGTCCATTTTCCCTTCCGAACACACATACAGGCCTCACGGGATGTTGTCGTCACTACATGTCTCCCATATTCAAATTTCCATCATGTTGGATGTTTTTTACTGAATAACGAGACAAATACCGAAGCGGTGGAGGTTTTGGGCCTTTTTCATTTGGCCTACACCCTTTGCGTTGGCATTATAATAAGCGGTTATTAAGTGTAAACATCACATAGATAAATTTTTATCTACTCAAATCTCCTGCATCAACCTTCTGCAATTTCATAAAAATTGTCGATCAACTCTTTTTTCTTGGTCTACGTTCGTCATGCATTTCAGGAATGGGAAATTGGATCAAGGGATTACTTGAATTTAAATATAAACCCTGACCTCTTAAATGGAGGGGACTTCATGGTCGTGGAGGGAGAAGGTTCATCACTTGATGAAGCCGCTGGCATTTGCTGATCCCAGATCGTTGCTACCCATGCTTCTATTCTTCTTCAGTGGAAGATGACATTGTATATTGCCAAAGTTTCTTCACTTGGTGAAGCTTTTTCAAAACCCTATCCCAAGATCAATTTAAATAAAAGGTGAGGGTGAGTAATGCATCAAAATAATTAATGAGGTTCATTAATGTGTTTGTAAATAATGAATATCTTAATTCCCAATGGTGTGGTTATGCAACTGAAGTGTCAATCCTTTAAATGGCTTAGCAACCCATCAGTCCGAAAACTGACACTCAAAAGGAGGTAGGATAATAAAATAACAATATTTATGATATTTTATTATTTCTTTAAAAGCCGTAAAAACAATATTTTTCTCCTAACTTACTGTGGTCAATGTTAATCCTCTCTTAAGAGAATATCAGCACTGCTGATTCAACGGTGCCATCATATTTTTAATCCATACACTATTTAAAAATATATAATATTCTTACCATGCATTTACTGAATGTACCTTAAAAAATTTCAAAATTATATTTCTGTCCCACTATGCCACGATATCAAGCACTGTCAATTTTGCAGACTCGTTATATTCACAATTAATTTAAAAAATATATGGAATTTCCGAGTCTTTACACCTAATCTAGTTATAATTCCCCTTTTTATTTCTATTTTTATTGTTATGTTATCATGGTAAGACATAAAATTGTTATTATTGTGGTAAAAATGCTTTGAAAGTAGTTTAACTATGAGATAAAGAATAAAATGTTTTGAAAAATTGAATAAATGTTATCTTATGAGTTTATTTAGATCCTATCACATATTAAATGTTTATCTACACTTCTATGATTCCAATTTATGTGATTATGATATATATTATTTAATCTTTTAAGTAATTCCATGTGTATCCATCCCTCCCTTATCAAAGGGATTATCCTATCCTTTATTACTCACACATTTAGAGAAATATAGTTCATCAAAACTTTACCCAAATCAATTCCTATAATACCTATCAATGTCCTATATACCCTTTGTTATCATAAAACCAACTTATGAAGGCTTTTGGTATAAACCTATAGAGGTTGTCTGAAAATGATTGTAGATCATAACCAAGAATTTTTGTTTAATTTCGTCTACTACCACCATCAATTATTATTCAATAATGATGAAATAATAACAAATGTATCTTTAATATAATTATATGTTTTTATGATAATGGAATAACCTATAATGATATCCTTCTTCCATCAAATTTGAAACGAACCCATCGTTTGTGTGTATGGAAGACAACCACCTCAGGAACTGATGTAATTTTTTCCCATCAATGCCTCTCACCGATCGATATAATGATGGATTTAATGTATATATATTTTATATATTAAATTTTTATCATTATAAAAAGATAATATTTCATATTTTTTCCTACCTATTCATCTATTGAAAAATTATAGTGTTGTTTGTGTGTACGTGTGGTTAACCACCTCCACGAAGCGATGTGATTGGTTTCTCGCCACTACATCACATGGATAGTATATATATCTATTGATAAACCATGATACTTATTAAAAAATAATTATTATTTATTAAAATACCTACCCTTATAATACAAATATATTATATATTAATAGACAAATATTCATTACATAAAAAAATTATCTACCCTAGAAACCTTTATGTCTTGTGCCTATGAAAAAATGGAAACAAAAACAACTAGTTCATAAGAATTCAACATTATCTCCCACTTATTCTACCAAAATGATTCCCCTTTATAGACATATAATACAAAATTCCGTTATTCATATCTTTTGTAAAGGAAACATATGAAATGGTGAGATAAAATGCCTAGTATGGGTAAACAATGTAGAAATAAATGATCACATAAGAATAGCATTAGTATAAGGGTGTGATAACATGATATTAACATTTGAAACCATTCCCTACATATCATATATCATGAACTTGAGTAATAGAATAAATCATGGTCATTCATAATATATGAATCATAAACGAATAATAGAACATAATCTATGATATCGTACCATAGGCATAAGACAGAGGCTTGTTCCATACACATAAGAACACAACCTCTTTTCTTTAATAGACATGGATAATTTCCAAGGCTATCATAGTGGAATGTGTTCACTCCCTAGACCATATTAGTAGTCAAGGTTCACTCCAAATAATATCATAGTGGGGAAATTTCCTTCATAACTGGGTTCACTCCACATTAGAATCATATTTCTCCCATGACATTTAAATCATTTCCCAATTCATTGGATGGAGATATAGGTCACACCTCTCATTGGTTATATCATGACCACCTTCCATTGTTATAATGTAACCATCATCCTTTATTATAACATAACCGCCATCCTTGGTTATAATTTAACCATTTTCCTTGGTTATAATTTAACCACCATTAAATAATGAAATTCATACATAATTGTGCCAAAAAATCGGAAAAACATTCCTTATATATGAAACCATGGAAATAAATGGGTTTTGTAACACATTTTATAATTCATCATAGACTAACATATGAAAAATGAAAGGGTTTCATAAAAATATCATAAAAATAATCATAAACAATCATGATAAATAATAAGTATTGTATCACTAAATCATATTCCAAGTATGGATTACGATACAACAAATTATGTCTTCTTATATAGAAATTTTTTTTAAAGATCACATGGAATATTTATTGATTTAAATTTCCATTCCACATTGAAAAAAAAAATTTTTAAACATAAAATATTTTCAAAATAAGTTTCATATAAAGGAACCTTTTTAAATTAAAAATGAATATTTAGATATCATCTAAAAAACTTTTGAAGAAAATTTTGTTACCACTTTAAAAAGTAATTTTTAAAAACCAATAATTCACAGAAACATTCTAGTGTAATTTTATTCAGAAAATAAAAATAGAAACGTATAATAGAATATATAAATAATTGATCAATAATAATATCAAAATTTTTGATTTATGCCATACATGTTTATAAATAAATATTTCTTTCAATTTTTTTCTAAAATCAAAATAGGACTTGTTGGGAAAAAGACATGATGAATAATTTCAATCGTTAAAAAAATATAAAAAAATGTGAAAATAAATATTAATAATTATATATGAGTATTAAAATAAAATTTTAATCCTTTTTAGACACATATATAATAAATAATAATATATTTTTGACCAAAAAATAATATAATGTCAGATTCCATTAAAAATAATCTTTTATAATATTGAGTATATAAAGAGAGGAAAATAAAGTTAAAACATTTATTATAAAGAAATATAATGATTATAATAATATTAATTAGTTTCTTGTTCTATAGAAAATAATATATTATTATTAAAAATGTCATCATAAATGATCCTGAAAAACAATGATATTGTAACATAAAACATTTACCACTTTGGTATCATCTAAATCGTAACCCCCATAAAAGAATAACATTAAATGAATCTTTAAATATCATCAGATAAAATAAATTCATGATATAATATATAATAGGGGATTTATATAATCCTCAAATATGAAGATAAGTGCATAACATAACATTTGTCTCAAGGAAAACAATTGGAGACAGAATTCCCTTAAATTAAGCCTAAACTTTCTTCAAAAATATTTTAATATTATATATTGTAAATATAGGTTTATTATAAATATATTAAATAAACTTATTTATATATAAATAATACCATATATTATTTACTTATGACCTTTTATTACCTGTTTATTATCAATTCCTTGTTAAAATCACTCTTTAGGTAATACCTTCTTGGTTTTCATGTATTTTTTATTTTGTATTTTCAAAACCATTATTTTGACACTGATACCATAGAAAAATATAATTTCCATCATGATATAAGTATCATATATATTAATTAAATATGTATTTTTATTAATCCCTTTAATTTATATATAGAAAATGAATTACATCATTTATGGAGACACTTGGTCGTAGCTATGTGTGAATGATGGTTCCATTTTCTTGACAGATGAAAAAAAAGATAGGTATTTCATTACTAGCATAAAATAATTTTTTTTGATAAATATAACATATATTCATAAAATTTACCCTTTTTACCTTCAATTTAAAGAGTTTATGAAAAACGAATCTCATCGCTTTTCTAGGCTGTAGTTCACCATACACTCGGACAATGTTATCGTAACCCCCACAGAAAAGATATTTAGAATGTATATGTCATATAATAATTGTATTTGTATAATTATGTTAAAAATATCATATAAATTTATTTAATATATCTTTATTACCATCCATATAGAAGAAAAATGAAAAACACATTACATCAGTTCTCGTGGTGGTAGTCTGTGTTCAACGTGAGTGGTGTGATTTTCTTCCAGTGGGTTGGGAGATAAGATGTTATTTGTAATATTTTAATTATATAGGTATCTTAAAATAATAAATATAATAATTAAATATTAAATTAATCATTATATCCATATATGAGAGTTTTTTGTAGAAAACAAATAACATCGGTTCGTCAAGCTGTAGTTCATCATACACACGATCGACAGTTTCATTTGTCATTTGATAAAAGAGGTTAAAAATATATTTTCAGTAATATAATAAAATATAAGTATATTTAATACATAAATATATTTATATAATAATAATTAAATATAAATTTGATGTATGGGGATGTATAAATAAAAAAATTTGCAAGGTTATGGATTTTACCTATTTTGGTAGAACCTCTTTATGTTTACACATAATGGATAATTATAGGGAATTAAAATAAATAAAATACATATATTAACTATATTTTCAATTATGTAAGATATATAGGTAGTTATTGTCTAAACAAAAGGGTTTTGTATGTTTGAATATGAGAGGAGAGGTGTCTCATTTTAAAAGTGAGGGAGAGGACACACACTAGCTTTTAGAAAATAATAATGTGTACCCAAATTTTTCAAATTCCAAAAGGATCTAAAATGGGTGATTATACAACATTATTTTCAATAAGGTCTCAATAATTCCAAAAAATGTTGTTTTATGGGTTTATAGGTAAATTTACCCCTCATATTTTTAGATTAACCCCTGATAAACTCGTTTTAACATTAACACGAGTAAATAATTTTTACTGTTTTTACTGCATATTTTGACAAAAAATTAAGTTAACCTTATTATATAATAAAAATTATTCGTATTATAAATATGTAATCTATTTATATAAATTCCAGTAAAATAATTGTAAATTTTAAATTTGTAGTTAAGTGGTCAAAATGTCTTTTTCCCAAGAGTTAATTTTCAAAATTTTAAATAGGTTTTATTTCAAAATACAATAAATATTTTACTAAATTCAATTAAATTAGAATATTTATAATATAATTGATTTAATGGTATATTTAAGACAATTTAAAAAAATAAAAAAACTTTATATATTCCTCAAATGAAATAGTTAGTTTTCAATAAAAACAAGACTTTTTAACTATTCATTGAAAAATTAATCTTTTCTAAAAAATCATAAAAATTTCCCCTAAGATAATTCATTCATGTTGATTAAAAAAATGAAGATAAAAATTTAAAATAAAAGTTTTAAAATTTTCAAAAAATAATGTTATTATTTATTCCCAAAAATTAATAAAAATATTTTTTTAGATAGAAATTATTTTTCAAAGCATATATAGACTTTACTAAAAAATGAGTTCTTTTTATCAATAAAAAATATTTCTATAAAATATTTATACTTAATATTTAAAAAAATTATTTCTATTCATGGAAAAAATATTGAAGGCTTTGTAAAAACTATCACATTTGAATAATAATATCAATAGTTTTCCTTATTTCGTTAAAACACATTGTTAAATGAAATGAAAGATATTTATGAAATTAAATTAATTCAAAACAATATTTCATAAAATATCATTTTTGTTACTTAAAACACCCTTGAAATTTACTCTTTCTAAAAAATCATCGCATTTGGTATAAAAATTTGAGGACACTTTTGCCTTATTTCATCTTACATTCCAACATAGCTTCCAAAAGTATGTGGTTTCTCTAGAAAACCTTTACCTGGTGAGTGGTCTTGTTTCACTACACATTCTCTATATAATCTATAATATCCACAATGTATTCATCATTTGAAATATCATGATCCAATATTATAACCTATGATTTTATCACATGTAATGGATCTGGTATGTACTTCCTTGGGCAAGATATATGAACACATCATGAACATAAGAGGGGTTTAATGGAAGTGAAAAGTTATAGGTTATAGTCCTAATACGTTGAATAATTTTAAAGGGATCGATATGCCTAGGGATTAGTTTACCCTTCTTTCCAAATATTATTACATTATTTCATGGGGTTTTACTTAGAAACACTTTTTTACCAACTTCAAATTCTATATTAGGCCATCAATTGTCATCATAACTTTTATGTCAACTTTTAGCATCCCATGTGTGTTATCAATGGATATAACCTTCTATGTCATCTCATCTACTAACTCTAGTTTGAATTGATATATTTCTCCATCTTCATCCCAAATAATTGATGTTATAAACATCTTTTCTTAAAGTGATTCAAAAGGATCCATCATAATATTTGAGTAAAATCTATTGTTGTATAAAAACCCATATAGAGGAAGGTGTTGTATACAAACACCTTTTAAATCTATTTAATAAGATCTTGTCATATCCTCCGGGGTGTGAAATATTCTCTCAATCTGAAATTCTTTCTGACGATAATATGCAATGATAAAATATAAATCAATATCAATCCCTTGGTGAATACTTCACCAGAACATGGAGGTACACCTCATTTCCTAATCAAATATAGTAGAATGTTGTACTCCATATAACCTTACCTCTTACTTATTGAATCTCATGGAAGGTTATCCAAATAGAAATATTCTCTAATAGAGATAAAGTGTGATGATTTAATAAGGTATTTGACTACGAACCTTGTAGATTTATTCCCTCTAGATGTTTTTGGGATTCATATGACAGAACCCATAACGATGTTCTTTTATTTCCATTATTGTATTGATAATAGTTGTAGCATCCCCTTAAACCGTTTTCTTGATGCCTAAAATTACATATATAACATGAAATGAGATGCATACTCAAAAATATATCTATTAATGTTGTCCCACCAGAAATAATATTTCTTGTAGGAAAAGTTTGGGATTAATACCCTAGTAGCCCTTCATTTTTTGGTTCAATCACCATTCCCTTTCCAGATACAACATGTTAGAGTTGGTCTTACGGGTTATCCTTTTTCCAAAACTATATCAGTATAGTTCCAAAACCAATTGATAACTACAAAACCCCATTATTACGTTAACATAAAATTTATGATAAACCCTAAATGTAACAAATATTTGTAATAATGTATCCATAAAACATAAAATAATTCCTATGAAAAAAAATTTTAATAAATAATATACAAAACCAAAGGGTTTTACTTCCATAAATGAATCCTAGAATATAAATAATCATGATAAAAAACAACACATAGAACATCAAAATCGTATTATAATACTTTGAACATATTATCAACCATAAAATCATAAACCCATAATGATCTCCGTAACTATTTAGATAAACTTACATTGAAAAATATACAATTCCAAAAGATAATTACCCATTTATTCCATTAAAAATTCCATTGGATGCTTGGGTTTATCCGTGGACCAATAGAATATCAAATGTGATCTCATTATTCAAAAATCTATGTATAGTGATACAATCAATGATGCAAATCACATTAAATTTTAGTAATATTTTCATAGTGCTCAATTTAAAAAATCGAACCTGAAATTCCCAACTAAGTAGTGGAGGATAAGTGTTCCTTAATTATCATGATACCCGTCAACTTTTGTGATTACATAACATTTAACATTATACTTTGTGATCAGTGGTTTATGTGTAATATCATCCTCATCATCCCTTTGATTTGGGTATTGATTCATATAATTCTCATACTTATCATATTTAAAACACTAGATTGTGGGTGGTGCATTCTGTTGAGATTTTTCTCTATTAACATAATTAGCTAACTTCTTCTAATAACATTGGAAAATAATTTCTCACAGACCTTAATTCCCACACATAAAACATTTAGTAGTCCCCTTAATAATATTTCAACTATTATACCTTAAAATTTTCAATAATTAAGTAAAGATGATCTTCTTTTGTCTATGTTTTTTAGAGTTTTCTATTAATTCCATATTTCTTTTGTTTTTACAGACATGATATTGATGTGTAAATATAATTTCCATTTCAACCATTCTATCAGAATTAATGGTTTCTTCATATCTATTGAATTAATTTCTTACTCCTATTAAAATCATGGTTTTATTCCATGGAATAATTGATCAACTTTACTTTAATTTTAGATTAAAATACCATAATCATAAAACATAAGTCTTGTAAAATGTTCTTCATAGGTTCAAATGCATTTAGGTTTCGTCTTATTTAACTCAATAAATTCCTTCTCCATTTTAATATAAATAATATGAAGAACTTACATATTTAAAAATAAGATATTAAACTCATCCCACTCCATGGATAAAATTTTATCTTATTGCATTGTAATCTTGACAGGATTTTGTAATTGATCCACTTCACCTTCCAAATAATAGGAATCGAAAATGAATTTTTCATGTTTAGAATACTAGATAATGGGATGTATATTTATAGTGGTACTTATACATTTCCCATCAACTAGAGAGTTAGTGGAACCACTAAAATAGGGTAGATTCTTCCACATAACGGACTCAATAGAATGTAGTTCCCTTTATAGTTCATTTGTATGTTTATCATTATTCATAGATTGAGAAAGTTTTGTGAGTATAGAAATGATATTTTTAGTTCTATATCACATATAATTTGGTTTCACAAGAGGAAAATAATTTCATTTTTCATTGAATTTAGTATTAACATAGTTTCTTCTGGTTCCATCCATCAAATGAAATCAATATTTAGTGTACGAAACCCTAATAATATTCATGGAAAATAATTTATAGGATTTCTAAATCATGAAACCAATTTTTTATTCTATGAAACCTTATGTTTATCCTATTAAATTTATGGTCATCATCTATTCCAATCCCTTATGATAGTTTATAAGTAGTTTTTGAATTTCCAGAGCATATCCCATAGGACTTTCAAACAAAGTTGATAGTGAGGCCTATTTTCTTGTGCTAGGTAATGCTAAATTCAACACCAACGTAAATTTTTATTTGTTATTATCCCTAGGTAAGTATTTTCTTATGCCAAGTAAAATTGGGGTATCCAGATATGGATATAATTTCATAGAAACCACTAACTCTATCATTCACTCATATTCTAGGATATTTTCTAATGCATAGAAATAAACATTCACCTATCCCTAGACATATTCCTTGGGATATCACTAAATTTTTCTCATTATAGTTTCTAATGGAAACTAAAACTTTATCGAATACCAATTATAATGACCCACACTTCTCATAAATATATATTACTTATGAATATAAGAATATTTATTACATAACATAATAATACACATTATAGCCATTTAATTCTTGGGCCTTCAGAAACATGGATACATAAAAAACTAGATCATAAGAGTTCTACATTATATCCTATTTAATTCCTCATAATTGTACCCCTTATTAGATATATCATATATAATACCCTTCTTCATAACCAGGGGATGGGGTACCTAAGAAATGGTGAGATCATATGATTGGTAAAGCTAAATAAGGGAGATATCAATGATCACATAAGCATAATATGAGCATAAGGGAATGAGAACATGCACCTTTAATTTTCAAAAAATACCTTGTATATCAAATATCCTAAACATGAGTCATGGAATAAATCATTTCATTTCATAAGACATGAATTATAAATGGATTAATGGATATAATCCAACACATCGTATCAGAGGCGTAAGACATAATCTTGTGAAATTCATATATACATAAAAACAATTCATTAGTAGTGAGGGCTCATTTCCAAGGATATCATAATAGAATGGGTTCACTCTCCAAACCGTTATAGTAGTAAAGTTTCACTCCAAAGACTATCCTAGTGGAAAAATCCCCTTAATAAACTAAGTTAACTCCTAATTTAAGTCATATTTATCTCAGTATATAACAATAATTACCCAATTTATTGGCAGGGTATATATATCCCTCCCATCCTCTATTATAGGGTAACAACTGTCCTTAGTTATAACATAACAACTATCATTTATTATAATATAATCACAATACATTGTTATAACATAACCACCATACTTGGTTATAAATTAACCATTATCACATATTGAAAACAATACATAGGTGTTCCATAATATAATGAAAATTTAATCATATTATAATCTATAAAAATAAATGGGTTTCATAAAGAATTCTTCAATTCATCATCGAATAAACTGTGAAAGGAATGGGTTTTCCTAAACACCACTTTATAATAATAAAAAACCATCCAGGAAAAGAATAAGGACTATATCACTGGATTAGATCCCCCTTAAAGCTTATCCAACATCAAATCATATCATATTTGATGGAAAATTATTTTGAAAGATCACTAGGAACGTTTCAAGGGGAAAATAGAATTTCCCCTTTAAAAATCAATTTTTATAACATAAAATATTTTCATAATCCTTTTCTTTGAATATAACCTTGTAAAAATATAAAGGATGCTTTAAAGATCATTTAAAATATTTTTTGCAGAAAATTTCCATTCAGATTTTAATATCACATTTTAAAATCTAAAAATTCACAAATATTTAAAAAAATAATTTTCTTAAAAAATAAAATTTGAAAATTATAATTTAATGTTTTAATCATTGATCATTCTTGATTTTTTAAAAGTACACTCATTCCATTAATTTTTAAAAACAAATAATCATTCGAATTTTATATAAAATCAAAATGAGAAATATATATAAAATTAAATGAAGATTAATTTAAATTTTTATTAAAAAAGTTTACAAAAGGGAAAAAAGTGTTCAAAAAATCATTGTGGAACATTGAAACAATCTTGAAAACATATTCAATATATTCAGATATGGAATAAAAAATATTTTTGACCGAAAAGATATATAATGTGGGATTTCGTAAAAAAACATTTTTCAATATTGGGTTTATAAAAAGAGTAAAATGAAGGAAAAACTATTATTTTTAATAATTAAAAAATGATAATTAAATTTAATAGTTTCTTGAGATATATATCATAATATATTCTTATTATGAAATTAATCATAACCAGTCCAGATAAGTAATTAGATTGTAACATAAAAATTTTACCCCTTCAGTATCTTCTAAATCATAAGCCCCATGAAAAATTAACATTAAGTGAAACATTAAAAATAATTATTTTAATTAAATATATTATATAACAAGTAATTCTTGTTTTATATGAACCTCATAAAATAATATAGTGGTATAACATAACATATATCACAAAGAAAATAAATTGAGATGAAATTCCATTGCCTTATGTGTCAAATTTCTCCATACTTGTTAGAATACCATATATAATAAATGTATTTTTATTATATATTTCTTCCAAAACCATACATATATATATCATACTGTATATTACCTATGAAATTTATTACTCATTTATTAACAATTACTAGTTAAAATCATGTTTTCGGATATAGTTGTTTTGTTTTTCATGTATATTTTGAATTGGTATTTTCAATAATTTTACTTTGATCATAGTATTTTAGTACATATAATTTTAACCATTATATAAATATAATATTTATTAATTGTATATTTATTAATATCAATCCATTAAATTTAGATACATAAAATGGATTTCATCGTTCATAGAGAAAGTAGGTCATACGTACGCATGAATATTGATTCCATTTTATAGATGGATGAAATGAAAGAAAGGTAAATAATATATTATAACTAAATTATAATTTCAATTCTGTATATATCACATATATAAATTAAATTTACCTATATTACCTTACATTTAAAGAGTTAGTGAAAAATGTATCATATCACTTTATGAGGTGGTAGTCTGGTGTACACTCAATTGATATTATCATTTCCCCCATAGAGTGGAAGGTATGAAGGTATATGTGATATAATAACTAAACAATTATAATTATGTTAAAAATATTATATATATTAATTTAATATATACTTATTACCATCCATGTATAATAGAAATGAAAAACACATCTAATTAGTCTCTCGGGTGGTAGTACGTCCCACACCTGAGCGACGTTATTTTTTTCAATGGGTTTGGAGGTAACTTGTTATATGTGGTATTGTAATTCAATAATCATAATTATATCATAAATAAAACACATAATAATTAAATACACCATTATATCCATTTTTGAGAGGTGGTAATGGAAAATGAATTACATTGGCTTGCAAGATGGTAGTGTGTTGTACACACAACTAACAGTTTTGTTTCCAATTTAATGGAAGAGGATAAGGACATGGGTTTTGAAATTAACATAATAAAATTTAATTATAAGTTAGACTATTTTATTATTATATAATCATAATTGATTATTATTTTAAGGATGTGGAGAATGGTATAAAACAAAATGCAAATCTTTTCTTTGGAGAACCTCATTAGGTTTTTACCTAAATATATCATTGGTGGGTTTCTTAATAATATCAAGGCCTCTAATAATTATAGAAGGAATTATTGAAGATAACTTAATGTATTGAATGATCCAAATGGTTTTTTAATAGTGATTAGGAGATGAGAAGGGGTATCCTTTTATAAGTATGGGATCGAACACACATCAAATTTTGGAAAAGAATAATGTCCACCCACTTTTTTCAAAAGAAAAAATGATAAAAAATAAGTCATTGTTAATAATTATAGTTTATAATGGATAAATATGTCAATTTAATATATTTATAACCATTTTATAGGTCATTTAATCCAATTTATTTTTATTTTAATACCTTAGTAAACTCGTTTTAACTTTCCTCGAGGTAATTAGTTTTTACTATTTTTACTATTCATTTTTTCTAAAAATTATGTTGAACTTATTATATAGAATATATTATTGTAATTCTGGATATTTAAATATGTTTTAAAATTTAATTTAAATATATGGAAAATTTTAATTTAATTTCAAAAACACATACGTGGTGAAAAAAAGTTTTTCCAAAGATAATTTTTTTAAATAAGTAAAAGTTTCTTAATAAATATTCAATATGAAATTTAAAAAAAGGAAATATATTCGATTATTTATAATATAATTTAGATAATTTTATTTTTAAAATCATTTTAAAATAAATCATATCATTATAAATTCTACAAAAAAAATCAGTTTTCAATAAGAAAATGTATTTTCTCTATTCACCAGAAAGTTAATCTTTTGGGAAAAAATCCGAAATATTCACCATAAGATAATTTTAATATGTTTATTCCCAAAATAAAGTTCATTATTTCAATTAAATTTTCTATATGTTTCAAATATTAATTATATTTTTTTCCACATAGAGCAATACACATCATTTTTGGGGAAATAATGTATTTTTAAAAGTATATAAAGCCTTTACTAAAAATTAAGTAATTTATTATCAACATAATTTATTCAAATAAAAAAATATATGATTTTTAAAAAAATTATTACTATTCTGCCAATAATTGTATTGACTAGGTGATAAAAATCACATATAATTAATAATATTAATAGTTTGTCATAATTCATTAAAAATCTGTGTTGTGTTTGACGTAAGATATAAAAGAAATTATACTTATTGAAAAATTATTTCATAAAATTGTATGGTGTTACAATTAATGATAAAATAATACTTATCTTATTTACATAATATTATTTGAAAATTTTCTCTTTCAAACATACAACTTACCATATCCATGAACGTAACAAAAATATTTATTAATAACCATCTTTTATAGTTCATTTAAAAATTTTAATTGGTGTATAAAAATGATAATTATGTTATTATTATTCCTATGGTGATTTTTTAATGATTACATCTTTAACCATTTTAGACTTACTAATGTCATTTTATACAAATGAGCTCCATATTGTCAAAAAATATGACGTGAACTTAATTAATTAATAAATTTTATATAACATAGTTATAAATAACATAAAATGAATAACATTCTTGGAAACATTTATTAATAAATTAAATAATAAACATTATATTATTATTTATGAACATAAATAATGTACATGTGGAGTTTCACTTGTGTTAAGGGATACATTACATTAAAAACATTGTTTTGAATGTTTTGAAAATTTATTTTTAAAATATCATTCCTTTGAAACCATATCATTTAAAATACTTTTTATAGGTACTTATTTATACATAATAAATTTTAATGTAAATTTTGTGATAGTTTTTACATTATTTAAAAGTTATTAAAAAGTAATATTTATATATTTTTTATACATTTGTTTACAAAAATTTAAAAGAAATGTTCTATATTAATATATACAGAATCTATAGTTTTTCCATCGACTTTAATCATTATTTGAATTTCTTATTCCTTTAATGGATTTCATGTTTTCTTAAAATAAAACCCCTCATTTAATGTATTCTAAGAATTTTTTTACAGAGTTTAAAATTGAATATATATTTTGATATCTAAAAATATTTTTATTATGGATGCAAAGAATATTGTTTCTATTATGATGGTGGAAATGAAATATTTCATGTGTTAGGATTTTGTTATGGTTATGGAACATTATTTATGATTATAGGTGATCCCTATATAGGTTATGATGATGGGTGATCCAGATATTGCTCATTATGATGGGCGAGCCTGATATATCTCTCCAATGCATTGGGAAAGCGACGAAGTTAACTGGTTATAGGTTTCTCCTAAGAGTTAATTTGAATTTACTAGGTAGGTTACTCTATTGGTTAGAGTTCTTTTAGTTGTGATTTGAAAATGATTCCCCAATATAAATATATGATTTATCTATTATTATTATTTTTTTTGTAAATCATTGGATTTTACAAGGTAATCTAATTATGTTACGTTTAAAGGAAAATTTATATCCACTTTTTAAGGGTGGAATATAAATCTTTCTGAAAAATATATCATAATTTTTTTCAGGATTACAAGGAAACCATTATGAGTTTAATCATTCCATTAATATTTATTACAAAATGTTTTATTAATATCTTTGGGATGTAAATTTGATTTCATTGGTTATAAAATTATTACTATTAGTTCAATTTTCATTTTTAAAAAGGTAACTATTTTTTGGAATTCATAGACCAATAGGTTTCTTTCTTCTTATTATATGTACCTAGATGAGCTTTTTGTGCTAATCTGAAATTTTTGAATCTTTTTATTGGTTTTTGAGGAAGATTAAGGAAACATATGAGTTCAATATGAAAATTCTTAAGATATTTCATGAAACAAAAATAAGTTATATCAAAAAAGTTTTTTATTATGGAAAATAGATTATTATTGGAAACATCCACATCATGATGTAATATTTTATTTTATACTTGTGATGAACTAATTATCTAAAAATATAAACCTAGATGATATTTAGGAATGTATTAAAAATAATTCTTATGTAAAGATTCAATTTTTATGTATTGATTAAGGTTGGGTCCTTATACAAAAACCATAACATGAAAAACATAATCAATGCCCCTTACAAGCTCATAAAAATGCCATAAGAACACTTTTTCCATGACCCATACATAGTTCCTTACCAATTTATTATCAAAAAAGAACATGCAAACCACAATATCATGGTTACCCTACCTATACACTCCACATAATTCCCTAGAGGTCTTATTTCATTCACATTAGTTCAAAGAACAATATTTACGCACAATAAGGGTATTCCCAGCTATGAATGAGAGGAAGTCTCATCTCACCAATCAGCCAAATCCCATCATTCCAAATACTATTCAAAGGAAAGCAAAACCTACACTATCTAAAACTCATATATAGACTAAAATCCTCTATTTGGACCCTCTTTCACTTAAATAAAATTTTCTCCCTTATCAATGATTTGATTAGGTGTTTGAAATTCATTTGATCTATAATAGTTCACTCTATCTGTGTCCATTAGGTTATATACCACTAAATTATCTAATTAGTGAACTCATGGTCCTTATCTATTTATCAAAATATTGATACTCATATTATCATTCACAACTATATATAAATAGGCATATGGTTATGTTTCATAAGGAAAATTCATCTTTTCAATTGAATAATGCCATTTTATCATGGCTCACCAAACCTCGACCATGAATATGAATTATCCAACCCTTTCCAAGATCATCTATCTGAAGTGGTGAAACTCGATAACCAATTAATATAATTAATAATTAACTATTAAAATTATTCCAATGAGGTATAATCACTTAAATATAATTAAAAAAATCCCATGTCACTGGAACTATAACCCACATTGTCCATAACTTGCTTATATTATTCCCAAACATACTATTTTAAAAAATACAATTCATTAACTACACACTTTTTTTAAATGGTTCGGGACGAAGCCTCATTTATTATTAAAGAAAGTCAAATACCTCTTTTAACTCTATAGTGGGATACCCATTACATATCATGAAGGCCCAGTGGGCATTTAGTCCATTACATAGCCCATATGCCCAAATTTTGGGCCTAAGGCCCATTCTGTGAACTGTACTACTACAATACTTGCCTTCTACAGTACTGCATAGTACCCATCACTGCTAAAGTACCCTACTGCTGCTACAGTTACTTGTTGCTGCTATAGTACATGTCATTGCTACAATGATTCCACTGCTGCGGTACACTATAGTACTACTACTGTCCCTGCACCCCATGGGTTTCGAACCCCCATTTTTTCATGTAGGATTACGGGGTTCTTACCACTAAGCCAAACCCCAACTACTCATTAACCACGCAATTAACATTCAATTCAATACAATTAAATGAACATTGCTTACTAAATTTTCCTAATGAAATAAATTAAAAAAAATAGTGTACAATAGAAAATCATCATTTCTTTTTTGAACATTCTACCAATCACACACACAAGCCATGTCAATATTTAAGATTCCACTATGTTATGGTAGAATCTTCTAGAAAACCCAAACATTTGAAAATCATAAAAATTTGGAAATCAATGAGAAAAATACGTGTATTTTGGGAGAGATCATACCATAATTTTTTATCAAACCTCCATGAAAATAATTCCTTATCAACGGGATATTCCACGAAGTGATATAGGGGAAATTAGAATGAAAATAAACCAAAATATCCATTCAAAGTCCCTCATACACTATAAAACCCAACTAAAATAGTGGTTAAAATAATATAACGACTCTACTAAAAACATAAATCATAGTCCTACGACATACTTCATTTACCAATAATGGGTAGTTGTTTCCAAACTACATTACTAGTGGAGTTCTACCACCCACTTGATAAAACACCAAGGTATAGTTTTCCTCTACCAGTACCATGGAGTATTTGTTGGATCCATTTCAAGTACCTCATTGTAAATGGAAATTTTTTTTGTTCACTACCTAGTATAAACTTCAACCAAACACTATAATGTAATTTAAATCCATTTAACACCTCCAATAAATCTCCTAAAAAATACAAAATCATGGAATTAAAAATATAATCCCACATAAAAAATCATGACCAACTCAGGGACTAAAAAATTATACTTCTTTTAAAATTAACAACATATATTTATATTTATCAATAAAATTCCAACATCTCCTATAAGAGATTTACAGTTATTCTTCATGAAATGTAAATCTCAGTCAAATTCTACCATCATACCCAATTTTATAACCCCACTTAACCCCTACATTGTATGGAAACAAATTCATCCAACTGAGGTCTCATGGGAGCACAATCCACTTCTACTATCCCTTTTTACACCCAACTTGATCTCTCTTAGGTTTTATATTATATAACACAAAATAGAAATTACATCAAAACAATATATTTCCTCAACTGGTCATCATCATGGAAATCCATATTTCAAACCATGAATTTTTGTAATCTTACTCCTTTGGCGAATTTCATCCCCAATTTCTCATCACAAAAGATTAATCGGGTTTAATAAAAAACTAATTTGACTCACATAAAAAATAATTTCAATGTCCATTTTAAAAAATTATCGCTATTTGGTCATAACAAATCTAATTTATTTGTTATAATAATATCATTTCAGTCAAATCCATGTCTTGGGATTCAATACAAAACATGCTTATCATGATTCAATAACTCCTTCTAGTTTTTTACCCAATATGTTTTAATAAGGGAAAATTTAATCATACCAGGTCAACACTAACCTATCATTTACCAAAGCATCATGGTGACTAAGAGTTGTCCATTAAAAGTATATATATATATTTTTTAGATATATTCACTTTCCTAACCTTTATATTCTTTATGCCTATTGAGGATTTCTATATTTGTTTCCAAAACATATTCTAATAAAAAAAATCACCTTGACATGGGTGCATGAATCTCGTGACATGAGACGAGATTCCATATTTCCTTAAATATGTCCCTATATAACCCGAGTTTAATAACAATAAATAAGTGATATAATCATCTTCTTAGGGAATTATTTTCCCTCCCCTACAATAAAAAGGCTTTCCATTCTCATAATGAACCTATTTAATCATTAAAATTAATTTTTTTTACAAAAATGATCCTAAACCATATTATAATGTAATGTAACGAGACATATGAAATCACTTAAGATAAAATATCAAACCAAAATATATAACCACTTCATTTATCACTCTAAACTGGAACCATGACTAACATCTAATAAAAAATTATATCTTCAACTTACTTAAATCATGTCTAACTACATATATAGTTCTACTGAAATATAAAATTAGGGGTGATAATAACCCTTAGTATGTCATCCACTACACCCCAATACACATTCATTAAAATGATATTTAAAATATAGTTCTAATAAATCATGATAAATCCTAAATTTTAAAATTTTAAATTATTTTATTTATACAATTTGGAAACAAAACCATTCATTGTAAACAATTCATTATTTTATCAACCACCCACTCCTTTCATAAAATGATTTCATTCATAAACCCATGTTTTATTTTTGAAATATATATACCCCAAAAAATTTATTTTCCCAAAATTATAAGGAATCATATCATTCATACGTAAATAGAAAATAAATATTTTTCAAAATCCATAAGAGATTGATTCTTTTTCTGAAAATCAATATAATTGAGTAAGGCATCCAGTGTTTCTATATGTTTGAATTTTGAGTTACCACTATCAAATGGTAGATATAATCCATTGACTAAATGATCCATCCTATATTACACCTCATGAAAGTAATTTAGGTTAGTGAAACCCATTCTTTGTTATCACTCTTCCCTAATAAATCCATTAATTTACATTAAAGAATAATCATTTCAATTTTTCAAACATATATTTTTTAAAAATATCTCTCACAAACCCACATTAACACAGACACACACATGAAATGAGAATCTAATTATAAAATATAAGAGCAGAACATTAAATGTTAATCCAAATCACAACAACATTTTATGTGGATTTGGAATAGATATACCCAAAATTCGATATGAATTTAGATCCATCATATATGTACCTTGGGGTAACAACCCCAAAAGTATATGATTGGGTATTAACTTGGTCGTTACTTGGTGAATGATAATGAACCCGTGATGCACACCTAGGATCAGACTCCTTGGAGATATGCTTCAGTTAACTACAATCTATATACAAACATTTTAAATAATATATATCTATAGTAAACCTATAAACTTCATTTGAGAATAAGAATATGGTAAACATAGGGATCACATATCATGTGACTTTAGAATTAATATATTCACTTAATTAAATTCATTATTATTTATTTATTTATTTTTGTTCAAATATTTTCTATTTTAGTAAATGGTGGTATCTACGAGAAACAGAACCAATAACCAATGTAATGGGAAATGAAACAACGTTCTTAATGGAATCCTTAATGAAATTGTAGGAGGATTTCAATTCATCTTGGTGATTCTTACCCAGTTATCAAATTATATGAGTAATAACCTGAACCATGTGGAACATATACCATCATCCAATAAGGATTAACCAGCCATTGAGTACTTTATATGGAAATAACCACCAATATTTATTGTGTCATTCAATCCACTTGACTTGGAATAGTGAGTTTACTCAGTGGAGAATATTTTTTTATGCTCATCTATTTTGAAAGGTATAAATTTACTCTAGGAGTATTTCATTTATATGAAAAGGCTAATCAATGGTGGGTGCTGATAAAGAATGTGAAGAAAACATATAAAATGGAATAAATGAAGTATGGGGAATTTAAGAAGATATTTCATAAAAAGTATTTCCCATGGATTCTTTAAAAAGGACAGAGATAGAATACCTAGATCTTAGTAAAAAAGAAAAGAGAATCTATTATGTCCTGTGATGAAATTTTCAAATGTCTTGCAAGATATGACTTGGGTTTGGTTGTCAACAATAATTACAAAATATATATAATCATAAGTGGTTTAAAACCACACCTAATAACGGATCTATCTATTCAATACATTGGAAGTTATAAAGAAGTGGTTCAATGTTCTCTCAACATACAGATAGAGATTGTTTAATGGTCCCCAATATATGGAGACAAGAATATAAGAATGTTTCTTCAATATAAGTGATCAATTGACAAAGGAGGAATTAATATCCAACCACCCTCATGTAAAAGATGTGGAAGGAAGCATCATGGGAATAGCCTCTAATGAAAAATGATATGATCTAAGTATGGGAGATAAAGACACCATGATCATTAAAATCAAAGAGACATATAGAATTTGGACAACAATAAGGAGGAATGGAATGAACCTTCCAATGCACCATCGATTTTTAAATACTTCAATTGATGGGATTATGGGAACTGTTAAATCAGATATAGTAAACCGCTGGTCATCAAGGGTAATTAATGACATTAACCACCAAAGTGGAAGGAAAAAGGGAATGTTTATTCCATCACTAAATTCGAGGTGGAAATTTAAAATAGATTTGTACAATGTACAAATTTTATTCACAAAATAATTGAAAATGATTTATTTGATTCATGATCTACAGGTTCATTTATAACCTATAAGTATTCTAGACCTATTTACTCACAATCTAAATAAAATTAATCAGATATATCTATGAAATCATGTATGTTGTGATCAATGCATCCTAAGTGTTGAACTATTATCCAGTTAGCCTATGAGGGAATATTCATTTAGAAAATATCATAATATTTTATTTGGTAGAATTTGATGTTATAGAAACCCTATATTAACTCTTGTTTCTTAGAAACCAAATAATATTTTTTGAAATGGAAAACTATTTATATATTTCAACCCATTTCATGTTCCTATAAAAATGAATAGAATAAATTGAATCTCCATAGGAAAATTCCTCAATATTTTTTGTTTTGATACCCAATGAAGAAGTGTCCTTTGAACAAATAGTGGAGTTGAAGGAAAGTTTCAAAATTCATTAATTTCTCCAATTGAGGGAATATACATATCTATTTTCAGAAGCATTTATCGGACTCCCCCAATATCATGATGTAGAGTTACTCCCATCTCTAAATTTACCTATAGGATGGCTCCAGTGGAACATTAGGTGTTAAAGAATCTATAAATGTGAATTTAGATAAAGGCTTCATATTCCTTAGTTCATGAAAATGGGCATCATTGGTTTTTTCTATCATGAAAAAGGATGGATCAATGTGGTTGTGTATCAATTATTTGGAGCTCAACAAGATCACTATGAATAAAAAGTATCCCATACTATGGATTGATGAATTTTTCAATCAACTATATAGAGACTAGATTTTCTCAAAGGTGGTTCTTATATATATCTATCATTATATAAAGGATAAAAAGGAATATATTTCGAAAACATCCATTCATATGAGGTATAAAAACTATGAGTTCATAGTGATTCCATTAAAACTTAATAATTCATTAGAAATGTTCCTAGATTTAATGAATAATATCTTTAGATACTACATAAACAGATATATAGTAGTCTTTTTTACAATATCATTATTTAATCCAATAGAAAGGAGGATAAAGAAAAAAAAATTGGATTTTAAATACTATAGTAATAAAGTCTAAGATTTTTGTTATGTTCAACAAGTGTTACATCTGGATAAAGTAAGTAACATTATTTGGGCATGTGATCAGAAGTGATGGAACTTATGTGGACCCTTCAAAGACAAATTCAAATGAAGAATGTCCCAGACCCAAAAGTGTCACAAAAATTCAAACTTCTCTTGGATTAGTTGGGTATTATCAAGGATTTGTGAGAAAAATATCTTGATTTTCTATCCATCTAACTAATTTAACATCTAATGCGGTAAAGTTGGTCTATATAGAAGAAGATAGTGATTGATTTAATAATCTCAAGAGGAAAATAATCATTATCAATGTACTCACACTACCATTAATTAAACAAGTATTTTTTATATAAATTGATGATTAAATGAAAGTCTTGGGTTATGTACTAATGGGTAACAAAAATGAGATAGCCTAAACATCATGAAAATTAATGATCCATGAGGAGAACTACCAAATGCTTGATCTAGATTGAGCAATTATGGTATTCACTATTAATGATTTGTAAAAACATCCTCTATGGTTAGAAGTGTGACATATATATAGATCATAAGAGTCTAAAGTACATATTTACATAAAAATATGTCATCATTTGTCATCCAAGATGGTTAGAGATGATCAAGGACTATTATTCCCCTATTCTATAACATATTGGGGGGACCAACAAGGTATTTAATTCTCTTTGTAAAAATAAACCTACTACACTACCCATGATGTGTATTGATAAATAACCTATCGTTATGGACATTTAAAGGCTCGATCTTGAAATCATAATGATTGGGAAGAAATCATCACTTTCAAAAATGATTTCCCAACCATACATAAAATATATGATCACAGAGGCACATAGGGATGATAATTTTCTTTAAAACAGAGTGTAATAAGTAATGGAAGGAAAGCTTCATGAAGTCCACATCGATGAAGATGGTATCATTCTATTTGGATTGATAATTTTTGTGCCTTCATCACTTGAGATCAAGAAAGTGTTATGGGATAATTCTCATATCTCTTCTTTCACCTTCATTTTATAATTACCATGATGTATCATGACCATTATGGTAACTTCTATTGGGAAACTATAAATAAAAAGGTTGTGGAGAACCCCTCAAATTACTAGGTATGTTTGAAAGATAAAGTAGAGACACCAAATTCCATGGTAATGATGCAACCATTTCTATACATAGAACGAAATTAGAGAACATGGTCATGGTTTTTTCATTGGTCACCCAAAGACATAAAAAGGAAGTAATGATATATAGGTTTTCGGTGGATCCAATCACTATGACTGTACACATTTTCAATATTTGAAAATACCTATCTCATTAAAAAAATCCAATATATACATAAAGTGGTTTGGCTATATGGGGACCATTATTGATCATTTAATATCATGATCTATGGTTCACCTCTAAATTCTTAATAATTATTCAACATTATCTAAATAAAAACCGATTTTGTTTCTTATTATCCACAAACTGATGACATGTCTAAAATTACTATTCAAATAATCAAGGACATGTTGATATTTTACAATGTGGAATTTATAGGAGGATCATATCGACATCTCCAATTAGTTGAGTTCTCACACAATAATAGCTTCTAATAGAGTATTCAAATGGACCAATATGATGCTCTATATGGGAAGTAATGTATGACTCATACATGTTGGGATAAAGATGGTGAAAAAAATCCATATAGACCTGGTCATGAGAATGTAATTATAGAAAAGTTTCAAAATATAAAGAATCATAAAAAATATTCCCAAAGTTGGTAATAGATAAATGCTAACAGCCATTGAATAAAATTGGATTTTGAAGTTGGAGAAAAATAATTCCTTCAAATATAACCATGAAAGAGAGTTATATGATTTGGAAAGAAGAGAAAGCATAGTTATAGGTCCATTTTTTCCTTTGATAACCCTGATCACATGGGATCATTTTCATATTAGATATCACTTACATAAACCTCATCTCATGTTCATGATGTGTTCCACATATTTTTCTTATGTAATTACATAATTGGACTACCACATGTACTGAATATAAAGTTGTTAAACTATAGAATAAATTATCTTATTCAGAGAAACCAGTGAAGATATTGGACTATAGAGAGAAAGTTATACACAACAATATAACTCACCTTATAAAATTTTTGTGGTAGAACCATAAATATAAAGAGGTTACATGGGAACTGAAGGAAATAATGAAATAGATTTAACCTCATATATTATCATCAATAATATGAGATGATATTTTAGGGATTCAATTTCTATGGGGGTATATTGTTATTACCAAGACATACAACACTTAGGAAATCAAACAATAAATTATTTCAATGATAAAAATATATAAATTATACTAAAACTAAAACTCGGAAAATGAAAAATATTAAAATGTAATAAAACTAAAAAATTGAAAAAATAGAATGGGAATATTTGGATCATGCTGATATGTTATAATCATCGCTCCCATGAGAAACATTATAGAAAATCAAAAAAAAATAGTAAAATAATAAACATTTTTGAAAAAAAATTATAGAACCCTGAGAGGAATTATTTTGAATGATGAATAATGTAATTAATGGTTATTTATATTATTAATATGAACATTAGAAATATGATTGTTGTTGTAGTAATGTCACTATTTGGAATAGTTATATGACTATTATGAATTGTAACATAACCATTGGGAATACTAATCTTATCATTGAAATAGTAATTTGACATAAAAATAATAAAATTTCTAATAAATAATATTGATCATGAGTAATTTAAGAAAGTTTAACTATTTTATTTCCATGGAATAGATATTAGGAGTAAAAAATCAAAAAGAAACTATAAACACATTTTTAATGAACTAAATTTTAATGTATTTTTCCAAAATCACATGTTTTTATGTCAAAATTAAAATTAAAAATATTAATTAATTATTTTAATATTGCCAATTTTTCTTTTATAATCAGCCGTTTGAAATTCTTTAAGATTTATTTTTTGGTCATCTTATGAAACACTTCATTTTTTATGTGAACAATAAAAATCTAGTTTCTACATAACAGATATATTTTAATTATACAGTTAAATTTAAAAGAATTATGTAATAAATTATTTCATTTTATTTTTGAAATGAAATTAGTAAGAAAATTATTCATGAAATTCAATTTCCAAAACAAAAGATTATTTCGAAAGTCTAAAACACTGAAGTACCCCTTTAAACAAATTCCCATTTTACTCCTTTTATTTTTAATAAACTAATAAAATAAAATTATAAATTATTAAAAAGTAATAAAATCAATTTATATTATTCTGGTATATTTTATAATATAAAGAATATTAATATTATAAGGATTAACTTGGATGTTTTATTTTATCCAATATTTTTTCATAAAAACCTATTTCCCTCCCTTGTGAAAACCACTTAATTTTAAATTACCGAAGGCAAATATCTATCAAATTACCATCTCATAATACCCTTATCATCCATAGGTATTCTCTAGTTAAAAAAATCTAATATTTCTATAATTTAAGGGTCTCAGAAATGAAGTAAATTTAAAAAATAGGTAATGTCCTTTCCTCATTTTCATTAATATTTTGTTTCAAATTTCCTACCCACCTTTTTATTTTTAATGAAAACACTTTTTTAAAAAAATAATCATTTTTTTACATGATCTTTTAAATTTTTTAAATCATCTAAAAACTTTAACTTAAAATATATTCACAAATTATATATCTCTCAATTATTCTTTTGACAATGTCTTCTCAACAGTATGTTATCCACTGACTAGGATGTTTGCAACTCTCTAATTATCACAACCATTATGGATGACTATAAAAAACTATTTATAATTTATAAATGTATGTGTATATATATATATTAAATTTTATGTAATTATTATTAATAATGTATAAGTATCAATAGTGTTAGATAATTAATTTATAACAACATATGATGTTTTAATGAAAATGTGGAATCAAAATATTACTCATTTAACAATGGTAAAAATGAACTATAATCCATTGATTATATTTGATAAATTATAGAAAAAAGATGAAAAAAATAATATTCGGGTTCCATGTTTTAATAACTAAGTGTTTATTATACATGATTCATAAAAGAAATTAAATAAATATGGGTTTAATGTATGGGGTTCTCGAACCCAAATACCTTTCTTTTATGTTATCTCTTCATTTACATTTTTATGGGTATTATTATAATATACATAAAATGTAATTCTATTATTATTTACCATTTCTATCTAGGTATATACATGTTTATACATTGGGGAAAATATTTTTAATCCAAATATAATTATTTTTAAAAGAGACTATATTTTCCAAAAAATAGAATTCAAACATCATGGGATGTTTCTTATCAACTCAAGAATAATTATGTTTTGTGAGAAAATATTATTTCTTTTATTCATTTGGGAATCCCAAAAGATATTTAGGAAAATATCAATTGTAAATATTTTATGAATCCTATTCCATTACATGGGTTTATTTAATTACTATAATTATTATATATTTCATTTCTATATGGCCTACATGATTAATAACATTTTATAATGTGAGTGGTGGGACCAGAATTAAATTTACCTCCAGTACATTATGTAATGTAATAAATCTCATGGTATTATGTGTATTATGCATGAAGATGATTCTATATATTTTTCACAATTATCAATTTGTTATTTGTAAACATATGTTATAATTGAACATAATGATAGATTTGTTCAAAACTATGAGTGGTATTTTACCACTATGTTATGATTTCTCTTTATCAAGCACTTAAAATTCCATGCCTTTTAAAAAATTTCCCACGTGATTATAATTATGATCCTATGTTAATTATGTGATGATGAGGATTATTCTTACCGATGTCCTATTTATTCCTATCTCTTATTCCATCTATATTATTCCACCTCTTACTAGGAATTTAACCCACCAATTTCTTTTATGTATATCCCTTAGATATTAAATATACTAAGGTGATAATGAAATATTTTTGGGGGTGAAAATATAGATTAAAATAGGGATTATGTTTTTTTATGTATTAATGATTTATGGCCTTAATTTTTACAATATAATAAACCTTTATCTTATTTTTTATATTTCAATTTTGTTATTTATCGTAAAAATTATGTAACAGTAATTTTCCAAAATGTTGGATCAATATATTCCCATATTACTTTTCTTTAATTAAGACATATGTCATATTCCAAACATTTTTTTTATATTTTGTAGATTATATAAAACCCTATTACTTCTTTTATCATTATATAATTAATTTAAATTGATTTAAAAATATATATTAAGTTCATTATTTCATGGGTTTTTTATTCAATAAATACCATTGTTAAAAGGGATTTGATAAACTAAATTCAATTTTTTTATTTTTAATATATCTTCTTGAACAAAATTCTAATTATGTTCAATAATTTTATCCTTTTATATTCTTATAATTCATTCCACCTTATTTTATAGTCCATTTACAATTTCATTCCAAATTACCATCATTGGATAATTTTTGTTTCTTCATAAAAATGTGATGTTTTATGAATAATTATCATAATCTTTAAATAATGTTTATCTTCATTGTAAATACTCTTTATTTAATTTAATGTTTTTGGTTCTTATTTAGAAATCCATATTTTTATTATTTTATTTGACCATTATATTTCTCTTTACCTCTTTTTAAATTGTATATTTATCACTGTTTTTAATAATATAGGTTTCAATAACAGTATTTTCAAATATTGAAATGGTTATTCCTAACATGATTATATATTTTAACTTCTAAAAATATTATTAAATTAACCATTAATTAATTTGAATAATCTATTTATTATTGATATATTGATTTTATGTTTTAAATAATTTTTTATGTTAGCTTCTTGGAAATGAATTTGGAATTTGACCCATAACATCAACTCTATATAATAATGCTACGAAATGTTTTCCAAATTCTATTTTCGTGGTTTCAATTACATTTTATTATTTATATCCAAAATATATATCTTATATAGAGTAATGCTTCATTAATCTAAATCTAAATTACCTTGGGATGTACTTCTTTTGGGTGATTGAATGTTTTTCATCTAATCTAACTCTATATGTTATTTTATGTAATATTTTTTGGAATGTTATGAAATCCATTTTTTATCATTAGGTTATTCACATAAAGAGATAATACTGATTTTATATAGAATGTATTAATATGTATTATCATTATTAGATGATTTGGGAATTTAAAATCCATAATATAGGTTGGGTCTATTAAATCCCACAGATAGGTTGAGTATATTAAATCCCTAAGATGGGATGGTTACATTAGAAAGATATAATGCATTGGTTAAAGTTTTATATCACATGATAAAATGATGATGTGTTTGGACATGATTTTGGGTACTGAGGTTCAAAATTTTTTATTTTCCAATGCTTACATTTATACAACTTTCTTATTGGGAATACCTATGTTATGTTCCTTGGACCATGATTATTTCCATCTATTTCATAAATTTTATACCATTGTATATGTTTGATCATTGAGATAATATTTCCCTATTTATTTAACTATTTAAAACTCTTATGAATTAATTCTATTTTAATCATATATTTATCATATAGTCATGTTTCTCATATGATTAGTATCTAACCCTTGATTCTAAATTGATAAGTGTTTCCATTATTGAACATTTTATCTCACTAATTTCTTACTTCAATTCCCTAGGACATGAAGATGAATATAAACTAGAATATTTACAAAATATGGTAAAATATAGTTCAATTATAGAGAAATGTTCATAATTAGAATTATATATATATAAAATCAAAATAAACTAAATCTTTGGGATATGGGGTTCTGTAGGATTATTGTGAGATATAATTTTTAATTAATGTGAAATATATGAAATATTATCTCGGTTTACCTCATTTGGTATCGGTGTAGGGTATATTAATTTTTTGGATTATTTTAGTTTTTTTGTGTGTTAGGATAATAAAACCTACATTAAAACCCTTCGGATAAATCAGAATGTAGGAGAATATCTTATAATTTTGGTAAGTTATAAAGAGTGTAGTTTTCTAAAAATGATATCCTAGCCTGGATATAAAAAATTTAATGTAGGATCTGGAACTGATGCACCTATGTGTAATAATCCAAATAATGGAAAACTATGTATTAATACATTCTTCACTCAATGTATGATAATGAGACATACATACACATAAGGTTTTTCACCACCAAGGGATATGAATTGCTAATTCGCATCCTCTTTATAAACCATTATGATGGATTAAAAGGGAATTTGATGATACAATATATGAATAGATGGGTTAGAGAACCTAATAAAAGTATGACCATAAATTACATAGATAAAAGTCTTCTAAATCATAATCTAGGTTATTTATGTAATTTATGAGCTTAGTTTTCTAATTGTATGGTATCATTTTATTCCATTACTAATTTAATTTTTCCCATACCTCATCATTCCACTATCTAAATTAATTGTCGTAGGATGTAGGAACGAAGATAATATTGGTTTAGATACATAGTGTATTTATTTTTTCAACAAGACTCTTAATGAGATTAGGTTTTGATGATATAATCTTGTGAAAACTCTCAATAAAATTTCTCAATATATATATAACAATGAATTTTTTTATCTTAAATATTCACCCCTGAATATGTAAGTTGTCATCGAGTACTTTATGAGGTAATGTCCAATATTCTTTAGTGGGACTTCCAACCCACTAATCATCAACTAATAGTTCAATTAAATCGAAAAACAATTATTAATTTTTATTCTCAAACCTCAGGAAGATCATTTTAGTTATTTATCATTGAGAAGGAGAGTATTTCCAATGGTATATTCTCATTAAATCATAGAAAATTTAAAATAATTTGAATCTATGTAATAAGGATAATTTAATGAAATATACTACATTAAATATTTTACCTGAAATCTCAAAAAAAAATATAGATATATAATTCCTAATGTTAAAAAAAGGATGACTAACAAGTGAGTTTTTATAAGAAAAATTTCACAATACTCATGAGGTAAAGATATATTTTAATTACTTATGTAAAAATTAAGAATTAATGTTTCTTTAGGGTTCAGAAACCATGTCTTCAAAAGGAATTATATATAAGTGAATTTTTTAGCTATAAAGAAATAGTTCAATTTTCACTTAACATGGAAAAAGAGACTATAGAATCTAATTATTATAAAGATAAAAAAATTAATACCTTGATTCATGGAAACATAAATGAATAATTTCATAGTGGAATGAAATTCCAATTTCCAACACGTGGAAAATGTAGAGGGAATCACCAAGAAAATTTTTAAAAAATAAAAAATAAATTCTTAAATTGTGAGAAGTATATCTATAAATCATCTAATTTTTTAGGGTTATGTAATCTTATTAATGTATTAGTGGAAAATAATTTTATTACTAATGATTCAACTACAATTCATTTCATTAAATGGAAGGAGTTTGGGCATTAGGAAAGTGAATTCGAAAATCCCAAGGGGTAATAAGAATAATATGAATGTGAAATATATTAAAATAAGGGAACATGGAAGAAATTATTCAATCTAAAACTCTCAAGTGGAAAAATAAAATGAATTTTAAAAAATTACTTATCATCAACTCCAAATTTTTAAATGTACTATATGATTATGGTTCCTTGCATTCCTTTATATCATTCGGGTATTCTAGGAATATTGATATGCCAACTTTAATGTTTGATATGGAATTATTGGTGAAAATGTTGTTTTTATTGATCATATCCACTGTATATAAATACTCTTTAATTATGATTTTTATAATGATACTTCTTATGTATCCAATTCTTCCTCCCCTTGTCATGACCTGACTCACTAGGTCACACCTAGCAGGCATAAATCCAAGTGTCAAAACCCTAATCCCATATCAAATAGGATTTCTGAGGGAGACATGCACCGAGAAGGAACATAGTGGAATGTGAATCATTTTCCTAATGTACCTATATTCCCACACACAAGCTTGTCTATGAAATTGTGCAGAGGAACAATAAAAGGACTGAAACATCAAGAGTATAACAATGTATACAACAAACTATAGGGAACACATCATATTATGAAAATATAAATCCAAAGAATGAAGGATAAAATACATTACCAATAAGAGATAATGATTCAACCTAAAAACAACTAGAAAATAAGAAAAATGATAGATTATGACTCCTGATCTTCGTGAATGACCACCGAACCTGATCAATCCACCCAAGGTACCGATATGATCTATCAATTTTACTGATGATCTTCTTTTCATCTGTAAAATACAAAACATGTATGGGAAAACCCAAGTTGGTTTGAGTATATACATATACAGTAGGATTCATCAAAACTCAAAAAGGGGGTAATAAAAATATATTATTAATGTTATCACAACCCTATAAAAGAGCGAAACTCAAAACCTAATATATATTCTCATAAAGTAACTCAAGTGAGAGAGAAAGAAGATCTCAATCTTCAGATCCTTGTCAAGAACAACGAGTTTTTCTATAGCTCAAAATTTTCATCTCTAATTCCTAGAATCCTGCAAAACTGATAGAACTTTTAGTTAATGGGAATTCACCTCACTATTTCACTCCATAATCATGGGATCACTCGTTCTTCTAGAGGAATCAATCACCACTAAAGCTTAATGATAATTTATTTCCGCACCTTCTATGGGGAACCATCACCCTAATGTAGTATGGTGGATTACCAACCCTACCTATTTAATGATTATGGGTGACCCCGCCCTATTGAGATAAGGGAGTACTAACACTGGTATCTCCCTAATGATACTTCTTGAGCCCTTTTATTTTTTATGTGTTCCATGAAGCAACATCACACATGGAACACCTCGCATCATATCGTGAAATCCATGAAAAATGATTCCATCACATTCTATGTAAAAAACTACTCTTAATGGGCTACTCATAGGCTAATATCATGAAAGAGTAAATTCCAAGGAGAATTACATAGTGTGTATGTGGGATCACACAATTTATGACATTGCCTCATAACTCTGGTGTGTTCTCCCCAAGACATGGAATGGGAATCCATATAATAATACATTGAATGTATAGGTTGTATATTGAGTATCTTAGCCACTAAGGCCTTCCCATTTCCTCCTGACATGTTCATGTGTACACTAGTAGTTCACATGTACACTCTCATTGTATGAGTACATAGGTCTTTCTCATGTGCTAGGGAGATGATCTTGAAACTAGCAGTTCCCATTCCTATGTACTCCTAGAGCACATTATAAGACACAAAAATAGGTTCAAATGGTTTATTTGTTTTATAAATGTTGTTTCATCCTTATCTTCACTCAAAAATAAATCCCCCATTTTTTGGGGGACAATAGGGTGTACGTTCTATTGGATACACAACTTATAGTCGAGAAATTTAAAGAAACCCAGTTTCCTAACATGGATCTGATATTCTTCTTTTCCACCACAATTCGTGCCTATTTTACACATGAAACTTGTAAAATTTAATGAATCGTTGATAAAAGATGATTGTTGGCCTCCATTAGCCTTAAAAAAAATATTTTATTGACCACACAAGAATCCATCACAAGTCTTCTCCAACTCTGGAACTCAAATACATGATGAAAGAACCACATATTTTATATAACCTTGACATATCATCAAACCCTTAATTCTCACATCATTTACACATTCTTCATGATTCTGGGTGTTCGATCAAGCTCGTACCCACCTTGAAAACCTGAACTGCATCCCCATGTGATAGTGGTGAAGAATGTGATGAATGGTGAAGTGGAATCACAAGATATAGGTCATTCCATTTTTTGAAATGTGATCATGGGAAATGATCACAAAGTGTTCAAATAAAGGGTGAATCATGGATCAATAAATAAAAAATAAAAAATAGGCTTCAACAAGATTATATATAATCCGTGCAATTCACAGGATCTAAAATAATTTAAGTAGATAATCAAAAATTGATAAAAAAATAATAAAAAAGTATGAAATGAACAAAATAATCAGTACTGCCTTGATAATGGATTGACCACTTGTGAATTACACATTTTTCAGTGATGGATAATAAGATCTCGTTGTGTTCATTATTTATTCCATTGCCCCACCCCCACCCAAATTGTTTGTTGATCCATGTCCTTAGGGTTTTCAATTCCAATAGAGAACGATCATCCTCTCGAATCTTCCATAGGTTTTGAGACTATTCCTCGTGATTTTCAATGTATATTAATTTTTATCATGGTATTATTTTTGTGTTATTTATTAAAAATAAATAATTTATTTATTTATTCTTTTATAATCACCAATCATCAGTTACTTCCCATGGAACGTCTATTGCTGACAAACCTTAGCTAATTATTAGGTTATTCCCCATGATCTGGAATCATCCATGGTCATTAGTTTTTCGTATGTGGTCCAAATTAATGAGAAATATATTTAAAAATTAATAATTCATGTGCGTTTACTAAAATATTATATATATATATATATATTAATTTTACGGTCCTGAGATATGTAAACACAGCACAAACTCTAATGAAAAATCAATAAGTATATAGAAAAAGTTTCAAATAAACCAATCCATAAAACTGGACTCATTACATTCACCCCTCATTCAGGTATTTTCATTCAAAAAATACCAAGATTCCCATAAAGATGTGGTTATTGTGTATAATTTTTACTCTCCCTCTCCCAGGATCTCTCCTACTCACTCTCATGTTTCCAAAGCACACATACCAAAGGGATGGACTATCCATGCAGTATTCTCTTCGACTGATCCTTGATCACTACCTGGTACTCCATGAGTGTTGTTCTATACATGATTTCCATCTATACCCATTAAATAATGTTCATAGGTTCAATAATGTTTCTTCAAAACTTCAACACAAGGAATATATCATTAAATTGTTCCAACTTTAGAATAAATTATAAAAGTTAAGAAACCTCAGTAAACCTATTTAACATCTCGAGCAGCCTGTTGAACCATGTTGACAGTTTACTTTTCCAGAAAAATATTTTCAATATTCATTTTGGGGATACCCTCAATAAAACATAGTCACCCTATGAAAACTAAAATAACCTATGATTTAAATTTATCTAAGATTTTTACCTATTTCACGATACCGTTATATTCTCATGGATCACTTGTACCTTCTAAGTCATCGTATACACCATATCTCTCCCAACAAGATATTTATCACCAATCTCAATCTAATATAAGGGGGACCTGTAGGTCTATCATACAGGGCCTTGAATGGTTCCTTACAAATAATAATGTGATAGCTATTATTATAGTCAAGATCTACCAATATAAAGTGATAATCTAAGATCCAACTATATTCCATCACACTGTCTCTTACAATTTCCATCGATACCTAGAGAGTCTGCTCAGTTTGGGAATCTATCTAGGGGTATAAATATATGGTCATCTATAACTGGGTCCCGAAAGCTTCTTACAATCCTCTCCACAATCATGGAATAAAACAATCCTTATATTCATATATTATTGTCGATATTACCCCTTGGAAATGGAAAACTAATTGTACGTAGAACTATCCTAGACTCTAAACTGAGCTATACTCTCAGATTTTAAGAAAACGTATCGATTTCGTAAGTCGATCACAAATCACCCAGATAGAATTTTGGCCTCCATTTTAAATGAAATCTCCAAAAAAACATTTATGAATATGTCATCCCATTTCCACTTTGGGATCTCAAGTGGTTGAGTCAATCTTACAAATACCTAGCTCTTAAACCATACCTGCTAACATGTGAGATAATGAGAGATGAACTTGGAAGCAGTTCACCTCATGTCAACCCACCAAAACAATTGTTGAAAGATTTTGTACATATTTTCCTCATCCAGATGTATAGAAAATGGTGAAGTGTGAACCTCCCTCATTAACACCACATGTAATGTGATTGGAACCACCATTTATGGGCAAAAAAGAACACTATGTTAACTTCCTTCAAAAAATCCATCTTGTGCATCTCCTGAAGATATCTAGTCACATAAAATCACATAGTTGATGTCTCCCAAATGACCTTCTCTCACAAGATGATGAATTTGACATTTAATTACCATCAACTAACGAAAAAAATTACCCCCTCTCCTCCACATGGGTTATCTATAATGAAGCCAACTACTCATATGCATCCCCCATCAAGTGAGAACAACGTGTCCTTCTAAGGTAATTATCCACCATGTTTCCTTCAAGGAGTAGAGACTAACTCAAGGTCATTGTTATGTAGGAACTGCAACAAGAACCTTTTTATTATATTAAGATATATCTAATTTAATAACTACCTAATACTCTATTGGTATAAGTAAACAACAAAACACTCACCCAGAAAATAGTTTCGCTACATAGTTTTAGAGAAGACTAAAATTTTCAAATATTGGACAAGATTCACATAGCTTTTCTCATGGTTTGTCATCTTTTTAACCCATATGTTATGATTATCAAGTTATATGTCAATAATAAACTGATCCTAGCACTAGATCTATCACAAAACTCATTGTACTCATTTCCCTCCTCTTGTAATCACAAAATTTTATCACAGTTCAACCATAGAATTAGCTCTTTGAACTCTCCCCAACACTAATTGGTCTTGGTAAATGGTTTCAATTTTGAAATCAATATTTAAAAATGGAATGTAATCTTGGATTTTTCTTTAATGAACCTCTTATAGTACCCCTCCAAACCCAGAAAACTATGCACATCTGAAATGCTATTATGTGGATTCCATAAATCACTACATCAATCATTTCCAAGTCCACAGCTAAACCATGATTTGAGATGACATTCCCTAAAATGTGAACCTCATGAATCCAAAATTGGTTCTTTAAGAGCATAAAATATATATGGGGCTCCTGAACAGATTCTAGTACCATCCTCAAGTACTCATCATTATCCTTCTCTAATATAAATTAAATTAGTATGTCCTCAATGAAGATAAACACAAATTAGTCCAAGTATGTCTATAAGATCTAATTCATAAGATCAATTTCTTCCTAATAGAATGATGTGTGGAAACCCATTCTATTTTATTATTTAAAGATATATTCTAGAACTCAATTTTCGTAGATTCCCTATAGTTTCAAAATCTATTCATGTCTTGTTCATCATTTGTTTCTCTCATGAAAACTCCCAATAGTTCACACATCTATAATGATTTATGGGACTAAATTCTAGTGGTATATGGTTATTTGGGGTTTCAAACTCAATGATGCTTCAAACCTCACATTGGTTGAGAAGATGGCAGGTCAGGCTTAACTCACCAATTTGGGGGGGAATTATTTCCAACATCGGGACTCTCTTGTATATTTAATATATGTTCATGAATATTTCCCAAATCCTGATATGGGATTGATTACCCTTAGAAAATGATGGAGTGTGGAATCTTTGTATATATTTGAATGTGTTCTATTAATAAAACAATATTTAGGTTTTAATTATTAGCAATCTTTTTACTATTATTACTTAAAAATGAGGGACCACTTGTATTTTAAACCATTATGACTATGAACTCTATAGATTATTTTTGCCCCGAAATGTGATTGGAATTTTGGGGTTATGATTTAACCTCCAAGAGGCATACTAAATATCCTCTGACAACAAGAATCTAAATCCATGTAGTTCATATAGGGCTATTTTGTATATTTTATCATCATTTGTAAAGGAATAATATGAAGTAATTTAATAATTGTGTATAGAACATGGGCCTTAGGAAGTCATCCAACGTATCCATCTTATAAAAGGAATCAAAGTCAATATAGTTCAGTTACCCCCCCCCCCAAATAACTCACTGATGGGTAAGGATGTGTCTTTAACACTTGTGACTGATATTTCCCTAAAGTATAGGAATGATAGAGATATATACCAAGATGTATTTGTTGATATTGGGGTGGGACTTGCATGTTGAGGTTATCCTTATTGGAGGATTTGTATTATGTTAATGGCATAATCATTCCAAATCTCTAAGCTCACGTGAGTCATGATCGATTTGAGAAATATGAGATAATAAGATATTAGATACAATAAATATAGATGAGGTACATGTTTGATGAATTATCCTTAATGAAACATGATTAGAAATGTTATAATGGATATAACCCCACAAGTATGGACACAATATTCAGGTTTGATATGGAGAATGTGACATAGGATGGTGTGCTACCTATCCAATTTATAATATGAATCACTGTCTTCATAGTTAATTTTGGTTCCTAATACATTGATGGGTGAGGAATGACAGTAGACCCATAGGAGGTTGTTCTAAACGTCTATAGTAAATGGAATGTCGAGGTACTTACACCATAGTGGATTCTCACGTCACATATAAATATTTATCCTCTAATTGATAGTGTGAGAGACCATAAGAGTTTTATTGAATATTCATTAATGGAATTAGTACCCCTTCTGAGGGAATGGGGTTGCATGAGTTCATAACCCTAGTCTATTATGGGTAATCTCCTCAAAAAAAAGTAATTATTTGACAAACACTCATGGCTAAAGGTTCACATGGATCTAGGGAACAAATACAAGTATGCCTTCTTGAAAAGGCTAAAAATTTCAATATTGTCAACCAAAAATGAACAATAATTATTCATATGTCTACCTAATATTGCTGAGGATGTCTGTTTGATACGGCTGACATGTCTGAGTATCTCTTCCTAACATGTATGAGGATTTCATTGTAATGAGGATTGCATGTTTAAAGCTCTCGTGTGAACCAGGTGACACATCGAAGGGATATTTCATGATCAAGAAAACACATCTAGGGGATTTTCATGAACCAAGCTAACATGTGTGAAGGTCATGACATGATCTGAATGACATGTATGGGTTTCCTTTAATGATCTTACTGGCATATCCGGATGTGTACACATGATCTGTTTGAAATATTTTGGTGTCTCCTCATGACTTGGCTAACATGATTGGGTTTCTTCGCATAATCAGGACGACATGTCTGAAGGTCATAACATGATCTATAAATATTCATGTGAATATCATGACCCCAACCCATGAAAATCAGAATATTTTACATCACATGAATCATTATTCTTTTTATCCTATGTTGGGTATGTCCCAAAACAATTTCATCAGTTTTCCAACTATGGAATGGTGTGATGAACCGATGTTCCAATGTTTCTTCATGTGATCATGATGACAAGATGGAGATCCTTCTCTTGATCAATGATATGATCACGAAAAGTGCATAATAATTTTGTATAATCCATTAAAACACTTGATGGGGTTATCGAGTGGAAGAATTTTGTGATTTCAGGGTATTCCATTCTATAAATTATGATCTCCCACCCATGTGTGTATTTTTATGTCTCAAATGTGGGGGGTTTTATAGGAATCTCCACCCCATATCAATGCCCCATTTCATGGTGATTGAGTATCATATTTTTTCTTGAGTTCCTGGAGGTAACATTAATATAATTTTATAACTTATTATATTCATTTCATGATAAACCCACATATCCTAATGACATCCCTTTTTCATGTGATAAATAATGACAATGTTATTACTCCATCATTACTGACATTAATTAATCAATGGCTTGTTAAAGGGATTCTTCATGATCAAACAAACATATTTGATATCCTCCATGAAATTAGGTGAACACGTTTTGGATCCTTCACAGAATCAGGTCGACAAGTCTAATAGCCTTTTTGAAATTAGTAAGACATGTCCAAAATACTTCATGAGATCATGCATCATGTCGAATGATGTTTATGGGATCAGTTTGAAATGTCACATAGTTTTTTTATGAACAAAAAACATGATGAAGGGTTTTTGACTGATCGAGCTGGAATGTCAAATTGCTTTCAAATGAGCAAGTTGGCTTGTTGAATTTTTTTCATGTGATCCTTGAACTAATCACACAAAGTGGGTGGTCCCTTTGAAAAACTTTCAATGTGACTTACTTCACATAAGGATACTATCATTTTTAGCTTTCATTATAATACTTACATGATGGTTTTTGGATGTTTATCCATTAACATGTCAAATTATTAGAAAGCCTCATCTAAAAGGATTTCACAAGATTGGGAATACTACTTTCAATGCATTCACATGATTTAGAGGGATTTCCAGATGGGGATTCACATGATTAGTTAATAAATCATATAAATAATGTAACTCTTTCATGTAATTTTCTTTGGGTTATAAGATTGTGAGTCTTTATTAAGTTTGTGCGATTCCTGTGACCTAGGTACTTGATCCTCATATAGTTTTACTTCTTCATTATTCCCCAATTTGGAAAAATAATATTGGTGATTTAGGTGTTTCTTCAACACAAATTTATGGATGCTAATTTAGTGGGTTTCAAAAAATACCCCCCCCCCATGAAGAGAAGTCATGAAGGAGGAAATAATGAGGAATCGATTATAAGGAAGTAAATTCCCACCTAAGTAACTTATCCGTCTAATGGTTGGTCTCATGAGTATCTCTTGGTATTTTAAGATGTGTTTGGTATTTTGCAAGGATATCTATAAATTGGGGCATAAGTGGCATACCATTCCCCTTTTGACTTTAACCTCTTGAGCTCTCGAGACTTTCTATCTTTCATGTAAATTTATAGGAAGACTTCATCACCTAAACTCATTATAAGAATCAGTCTTTGTATATCCATATGTGATTCTTCAAATGATCACCTCCCAAAAACAAATTTTCCTGATAACTCATGCAACCACACTGTTAACTAATCATCAGTAATTTACTTGAATCTTGTTGTGAATCCATGGCCATATGGTTTATTTTCATAATTCACTTGGTCCTCCAAAAAGAATATGAATCATTAAATGATTCTTGTGATCTTCTCATAGTCACACAATCATGAGATATGGAATGGGCCACATGATATAGATTCTTTACATGGGTCTTGTTATTGGGATACCCAAAATAGATCACACGCTCAGCATGATTCCATCCAATAACATTTTTTAAAATTCGACCATATTAAGATTCCTAATTTTCCATAATTAATTCTATATTTTTCTTTCCCCATAAAGATTTTATCTTGTTTCATTCATCCAACATGGCCACCTAAAGGTATATGACTATGGGGAATAAAAATGTTGATCCCTTGTATCATGTATTATCTATCAATAATGTTTTAATGGGTATTCTATTGAAAAATATCCAAAACTATTATATGTAAATTTGTATACATTTATATAACATCAGTCCTCTAGATGATTTATTCATTACTTATCCCAACCACATTCTTCTAGATATCTGGTTTTAATCTTCCATTGACTATATCTATATGATTGTCTCTATGTATAACCCATTAATTCTTGTTCCATTCCATGGTTCATCATTCTCATTGAATCAATCCTCTTTGATCTTGGATGGTTGTGATCTCATGAATCAGTCAATTTCCCAAACATACTCAGATATACTTGTATCCCCTTTGGAAAACCCAATGGGGGGTTGGAGTTCAATGTGGTATCTACACCCTAGAAAAACATTCTGATGAAGAAGTTTGGTAATTCATGGTTATACATATATTTACAGAATTTTCCAATTAACTACATAACATCAACCACTGTGATAAAACTTGGATTTTTTAATTTGTCATTTTCCATTAATTAGAAGTCCCTAATGAGATTATTAGTCATTATTGTCCCAATCCCAACTCTATTCATGTAAACTACATAGGAATATAAATTAGACTACGGTACTTCAGTCTTCACAGGGGAATACTTCATATTAGGTAAATTTAAAATGAATTTTTGACCATAGTGAATAGTTAGGATGACCCTAACTAAAATTCAATAATGGCATGATATATGCTAATCATTGTGAATGATGGAATAAATATGGTTTTAACATATGATTGATCATTTCTTTCATGGATTGGGAAATTATCCTACTTTGTTAAAGAGAGACATGGAAAAATACCATAGGTACTCATCTGTTTCCTTCTCGAGATGTTTAAGATAGTGTGGGATATTATTATTCCATTATAGTAATAAAATATTAGGGTGAATCAGTCTATAAAGTGAGACTCAAGGTATCTTTGGGTCTTTATATTGAGGGTTTTTTGCCACATGTTCAAATAAATGGTTTTATCTACTAGGGATGCATGTCTTGGGGTCTAGGTTGGGACATTTTTTATGGAATCTTGACTAAGATAATGTCAGACTCTCAACCTAGCCATGAAAACCCTTTATTATCTTTAATATAATATTGGCTATATTTAAAAGGTTAATATCCCTTACTGGATAACTATAAACTTATTGTTTTTATTTGTGTAGATAAACAAGTACTTTGGGTGTTAGGGGTACCAAAATACCACAAAAATCCCTCATTCCATATTCCTCCCTTAAATAAAAAAAAATTTGCGATCAAGGAAATGATTTCAACTTTCCATAAGGCTTTCAACATGATAATAAAACGTGATTGTTTTAATTTCATTTCACACATTTCACCTCTAAGTTGATGGTTTCTAATTGAAGTTGTTACCTTGATGATGGGTTATATAAAGTTTCTCTACCTAAGAGGGTTCTTGCATCCAGTTTGGAAATGTTAATCATCTGTGAGCCATGCACCCCTTATAGATATTATCGGCAATTATATTTTACCCATAAATGTGTTCCCTCCCTTTTATTAGCGTGTGATGGAAATGACATGCCAAGATTTCCCATAAATTCGAGGAGATGTTGGCTTGCGAATATACTAATACCCAAATTTTTCTGATTATTTCCATTTCTTCTGCCTATCTATCCTAAGAATATTCCAATTCATGGTAGAAATATTATATAAACAACATGAAAAAAGATCTAGCTAAATGTAGTAATAACCCTGACCCCAATAGCCAGGAGCTGGCGCCTTACTCTATTACATTGGTATAGATACAAGGCATTGTATCCTGAAAGACTAGTCTGATTACAAATTTTAGAGAAACATATACATACATAAAACTCTTTTTTCATTGGTTGTACATAATACATGAAACAATTAAATTCTTAGAGTTATTGAAAAAACATTCAAGGATTCGTCTCATTAACTTGGGGAATGAAAATAAATAACACTAAGATAAAATACTCATTAATGTTTAAGTACATCAAGATATATCATTAATCAATAATAATAATAATAAACATGGAAAGGTGGATAACTAAAACAGATTCCATTTAATCCATAAACTGCACATAAAATGGTAGTAATAAATGATGATCGAATAAATCCATATAAATACTCACATAAACATGATAATTATCCACAGATATTATAAGGGGTTGAATAATAACAAGGACATTAATAAATGATCTCATAATGAGGGAATTCATAATATAGGATGTCTGAACTATTAATATTTATCCTCAAGATAGTTACTTTCTATATTTATCCTTATGATAGTTTAAATCTATGGGTAGAAATCCATCTGATTTGGCCAACTGATATCTCATTAGATGCATCAATGCATTGATGCATTAAGGGGATATTCATAACTAGGATTCACCCATGTATGTATGTCTAAATAAATCCACATATATAAAATAATCAATTTAATTAATTAATAATGTTCCTTATCAAATATCTATATTTTGTAAAAGATATAGGTTTATCAATGTCTCCCATGTTAATAAAATAACATTCAAAGTAAAAAACCAAACATATAAAAAGATATAAGTTTTGGTAAATAATCATATCCATGATATCATAATATGTATATTTAAGAAAAATGTAAATTATAATTAAAATTATCACAATAATGTGATTATTTCAAGAGATAGTGAACAATCACAAAATAAAGTGACATTGTTCAATAACATTTACCACATGGTAATTTTCAAGTCGAATCCCCTTGGATGAAATAACTCAAAGTAAAACATAAAATACAATATGTAATGAGTTATACAGGATATTAAATTTCAATTGGTATTATATAGTCATGTAATATTGAATTGGTGTTTAATAATAAATAAGTCTCAATAGAATGTCAATTGAGAGAAAATCCATTACCTTATGCTTTCTTTAGTATAAGGTTCTTAAACCTCTTATATAATGGTTTTAATCATCTTATTTTCTTATAAAAAACATAATAATATTTATAATATCTTATATTATTTTTTATGACCTTTCATTAACAATTTATTAAAAATTACATGTTAATCATACGTTTTAGGTAATCTCCACTTTGTTTTCTATATATGTTTTTTATTTTATTTATTGGTCCTTTTATTTAGATCATGGTTTCATAATATATAGAATTTAAAACATTATATAAATATCAAATATATATTCAATATATATGTATTTATATTAATCTATAATGTTTCCCTATAGGAAATGAAATACATTATTCATAGAGAAGATAGATTAAACGTATGCATGAACGCTATTTCTATTTTCTTATCATATTGTAGAAATAAAAGTACATAAAATAAATTATATATAATAATTCAAGTCATATTTTTATGTTATATATATCAAATGTTTTTATTTAAAAATACATAATACATTCCATGTAAAACGTTAAAGAATCACATCACTTCACGAGGTGATTGTCCTATTTACACACGAGTGACAATATCGTGTTCCAACAAAATAGAAAGCATGATTTTTTCTATTTAATTATAATTATAGAATAATAATAACATCATAAATATAATATATATTATTTATAAACTATAAATACATAATTACTCCCAACCATGAAAGGTGGTAATAGAAAAAATAATGATATCGGTTTATGGGGCAGTAGTCTATCATACACAAGAACAATGATTTTTTAACCCATATGATTGATGTGTGTGTGGTGTAGTTCATACACATAACATAAAAAAAATATCAATATATGTAATAAACTGAGATTAATATATGATAATTTTATAATACTAATTCATGGAGTTGGATAATGAAATAGCATACAAATGCATTTAGAATAACATTAGTTGTTCTTCACATATCCCCATTAGGTTTGAATAAAATCCTTCAAATAATTTATTTTTGCACAAAATAGGTCCTCAAAGATGAATTTAGGGAACTTTTGTAGTCTTTTTTCAGATCTTGGTTGAACCAAATGGTTATAGAGGTCTAAAAAAGTGGGGGAGTGAGTGTCCTTTTAAAGTTGAGGAGTAGAATTCATGTAAAGACTCAAAAGTATTCACTATTAGGAGTTAAATTATACCTAAAATGTCTAAATGTTTGAAAATTAATGGTTTTTATTGATTATATGATCAATCACAACTCCACCGCATAATAAAACACATTTCTTAAACATTCCTTTCCTTAAATTCTATGTTTCATTATTTCATAATTTTTTTCATTATGATATCAATTTTTCAAACATAAGTAATATATCCATTAAAATTAAATTAAAGTGAGACATGTTATATAATTTTTTACCTATGATTATAAAAATAATATCCAATTTATTAAATATCAATCCTACGTATTTTGTAAATTAATTATTACACAAGCTAAAGTAACATGAAATAACACCACTATAAATGTAACCTCAATAATCGATCTTTTTTACAATTAAACTATCAATATTGTCCTTATAATGAAATAGTTGGTCCATTAATGGACTATGTTTTATATTTATTAACATTTACACAGCACTAGAATGAATATATTATTTTTATAAATTTTAAAATAAATTAGTAAAATATCATTTTTTATAAAATAGCATTAATTTCAATTTGGATATTTTTCATTTAAATTGAATTCTAAAATTAATAGAGAATTACGGAATAAAAATATATTGCATTCATTGATGTGTATAATTATATATTCATACAAAAATAATTTAATACAATAATTAATTCAATTTAATTCACTTTCAATGTTTTTAGTATCATTTACAATTTTAATTATTAACTGAATAATCATTTTGTTGGAATTTTATATGTAGTAAAATAAATTATATCATCTCTAAAAATTTAAAATTCATTATAACGATAAAAAAACTTATTCATATTTAAAATTATTACTCAAAATATGACATATGTTGGTTTTCTCTCTATCCCAAATCTTTATAAATATTAAAAGTAATAAAATTATTTTTTTGATTTTTTTTTACTTAACATTTATATGGGACAATTTCATAGAAAAGTGTCCCAAAAACTCATAATATTTTATAATAACATCATAAGTGTAGAAATATTTTTAACTGTTTATTAAAAAATGAAACATCACATAAAAATTCCAAAATTTTTCCTAAGATAATTTTGACATTAATATTTCCCAAATTAAGTTTATTCTGTCATATAAATCGTAAAAAATAATTAAAAATTAAATTTCAAATTTGTGCTCAATGAACGACTAATCCTCTTTTTGGAAATATAATTTTTTTGAGAAAACATATGTTTATATTTTAAATGATTATAATTTTATTAATAATAAATACAAAACTAATAAATTTATGTAAATTATATATTTTAATAATTTATTTAATAATATTAATACCTATCATTCCAATATCTAGGTAATAAATTTTATATTAGTAGTATATTGTTGTTTGGTAAAACCCGATCTAGCATGTAACAAAATAAAAACTCAGTGATGCATGTAATGAGAGCTTTTGAAGAGAAAACATTTATTTAAAATCATTTATATTATATAGTCTCAGGGTATTATTTTTCATTTCAAAAAAATTATCAAATAAAATATTCTTATTTTATAATTTTAGTGTGTTACATTCTATCCACCTTAAATAAATTGTATCCTCACAATTCAAACATATACTCGATGATCAATGGTTGTAAATTTGTAAATAACATTGTTCAAAACCCATATTGTGAAAAGGATAATAAAATGTCTATTTAGTTAGTTAGAATGGGATATTGGGAGGTCATCTAGAATAATCACATTTCTATGTTTCCAAGTCAGATATCATTTGTAGTTAGTGAAAAAATTGACATATAAGAGAAAAATAACAAAAAAATACTAATGCAGAGTTATATATAACATTGAAGAAAATAAAGTGATAATCTAGATAAGGTTAATGACTGAAAAACAATAAAAAAATATATGTCAAACAAGTCATTAATATCATCAATGATTATGATAACAGGAAAAGCTTTTTCTTTCAAGACCATTTTACTAATATTGTGGAATCTTTTTACTATCTAAGAGTATAAGGATATATAATAACATGATAAGTTTCTATTTAATAAGAATAATTTCATCCATTGGTTATTATTGGATCAATTTTGATTTTGTACCTTACTTCATGGAATAAATATCCATAAATTAATTTTTTATGTTTAAAACACTAAAAAATCAATTTTAATTAATCGTAAGATCCATAAAAGAGTGAAACATCCTTACATATATATCATTATATTTTCCAAAACAAATAATGTTATAAAAAGAAATGAAATATGGATAAATATTCATATAGTGATGTAATACATTAATATTTAAAACCTCATCCAAGTTCAACTTAATCCATTTCATAAATGGTTAACCTTATGGTCCTTACAAAATATCACGATCCAAAACATTAGGTAGAAGGTCACTGAATTTTAAAAATGAAGTTATTATTAATCTCTAAAACAAAATGAAGTATATGTTAATCATCACATACCGAACATGTGAATATCTTCATCATTTATTCTCTTGAAACATTGTAGTAACCTAAATTATCTGAAAACCATATTGAGAAAAAATGCAGGCTGCCTTATTCATTGTGTAAAACATAGATTATGGGATATATTCCTTATATCGAAAAATGTTTTAATCTCAATAAATGATATCATAATCAACCATTTAAGAAATAATTAATCACTTCCAGGGTAGTTAGTAATCTGCAATTTAATTTATCGTTATCAATCATTTCATTATTCCAACAATATTATCTCAACATCATGAACATATTAAGGATTATCTTTCACTCAATCTAAATTTCAACTTCCCATTAAATGATTTTTATTGTTCCTTTGTACCAATCAACATATTCTTTCAAGTTCTTAAAAAAAATTAATTTAGTACAATCCTTATACATTTTATAAATCATTGAACCATGATATAATTGATAAAATAGTTTTACAACATTACTAAAGGATCCAAATACACAAGAAAATTTATCATTCCAGATCAGTTGTATCAATAAGAAAATCCTAATATTGATCCATTTTATTATTATAAAGTATATTCTCATTACACTATGGGAATTAATTTTCAAAATTCCTTATCACCCTATAGTTGAAACATTGAATAAAAATTTGGTTATCCCACCCTTTTAATTTTTTCTTAGTAAACCATATATCCAAACTTATAAAAAACTCTTAATCTCTTCAATCATGTCCCATGGTCCTTCTTTATATAATTTTCACATGTGGGAAAATCCTTTTTCCCTTTTTCCCTTTAATCGTCATTTTCTCTCTCATTGTATTATTCTATTTCTTCTCTTTGAATACATAGGACTTGATGAATTCATTCTTTCTATTCATAGAACATGAAATTATTTCATCGTATGAAGCAATATTTTGAGAGATCGGTACCCTTTGGAGAAATTTCTTAAGACCTTTGATAAAATGGTCAATCTCACAATAAAAGTTTTGTATTTAATCTTTAAAATACCTGGGTAACATTATAAAGGTATCCTCATACTCAGAAACACTTTTTTCTCCATTTTTCATTATGCTATGTAAAAGTTTATGAATATCAGTTTTTCCTCATTATAGAAATATTTTTTGAATAATTTATCCACAAAATATTTTCATTTCATGATTTTTATTTCCTGTTCCTCCCATTTATTCTAAAACAATGACCCTCATTGATTAGAATCTCCTTTGGAACAATACACTAAAACTTTATACTGTTCCTTTTCACCTCATCCCAGTTCCATAAATATGTTCTCCAATGAATTATTCCATTACTCGACTACAATGAGATTATAAGTCCCACTAAATGATGGGGATTCTGTTGGATAGTGCAGTACAGTGTATGATAATCTCATTGTGGGTTAGGTTTCAACATTTGGGAATGGTTATTTTTCATAACCTTATTAAGATAACCAATGATATAAATAATTTTCAATGTTCTAATACAATCAATATTAATATACTTGTTTTGTAAATATCAAAATTTACCATGATTATTTACACCCTTATTACTTCCATCTATCATTTCTAAACAATGGCATATACTAGATAAGCATATAAAATTATGAAGTTTAAATCATAATGTGTTTTCCCAAAACTATAGAAATACTTAATATAAGATAATCTGGCAATCAAATGCATGGTTTGAGTTGGACTTTATGTTTTATTTATTATAAATTATTTTCAATATGTTTTTGGTAAAATTATGATGGCAAGATGTGATTCCTAGAAAACTTTTATGAATTCGTACTATGAAATTGGATATTACAGTTGGGAAATTCTCCTTGAAAATATGATGATTTTTATGCTGATATAAAATTTACAGGAAATATTTTAAATAGGAATCATTTTTTACAACAATGTTTGTAATTATAAATTTTTCCATTTAATTTGAATTTCTAATTTCAAGAAGTGAAGAATAATCTAAGATGAGTTTAACGGTGTAAACAAAAAACCACAAATGAAATTTTCCTGGATAAGATATTTTATAAGAGAAGAAGTTTGAATTTGAATTTTAATTATTAGGGCTTTGTATTTAATTATATAGATATCATTTTTTATGTATCTGTTATGTACCTCATATAAAAAAATAGGTCTAACCAAGGTAACTCATCTACCACACATAGGGGGACCCAAGTAGTTCACCCCTATGGGAAGGCCTTCCATAGTAAACCCCACAATAGGAAGTGGTGGGTCATGTATAATCCCATTAATATCCCAATGTATATGTCCCATAGAGTGAATGCCCAAATGTACACATAGATTAGTCGATAGGCCTGCAATGGTGTCCATAGAACACGTAGTGTCATGACCCATGTGGGAATGAGGTGCAGTGTATCTGGTTGTGGACCCTATGGTTGTCTCAAGAGACTACGGTCACAGATTTAATGACAAACAACATGGGAGTTATTGTGATAAACCTATATAGGAAGGGGTAAGTTTTATTACTCTTCCTATTTCCTTAAAATAATAGAAAAAATAAGTTCCAAATGATGCATTCAATCATGGTCGTTTGTTACAACCTACTCATTGTTTGATGCCTCTTCAATGTCTGATAGGCCCAGTACACCCGATTTGATAATCTTATCTCCTTCAAATGATATAAAGGGTTCCACAAATTTTTTTCATCTTTGTATATTAGGAGATGAGTTGAAGGAACTCCTTAAATGAAATATTCATCTTCCATGCATGTGATAAATCAAATAAATATAATTTCCCGAATGAAAATGATAGTCGTAAATAGAATTAGAGTAAGAGATGATCTTTAATATGATGGAAGAGATGAATAATTTGATACTCATTTTATTTTGAATAGGAACACACTAAAAAGAAGATATGTGAGGATGCCATGTTTTTCGGCATACATTTGAAAATGATTGAATGAATTGGGCATTCCATCCACTACATAAAAATTAGAGCTTTGAATTAATTTATGAGGTGGCTTGAAATGTGGATATAAGGTGGTGTGAGGTACAGTACTCATCTCCTATAAATGAATAATCCATCATTCTAGATTTTGATATGCCAATCATGATTTTGAGAGTGATCTCTAAAAACAAAGCACCATGAGCATGTTCACAAAGTGCAGGGATTTACACAGATATTTGGATTTCATATAGGAGAAGGATGAAGCTAAATTCACACTAAAAGATCATAGGACACAATTATTTATTTTTAAAGAAAAAATTTTCTAAAAAAAGTGAGATTGTGTAATACTCTCATGTGTAACTCTTCTATTTCTTGAGAACAGCACATTTAAATCATAAAACAGTGTATACCTACATTCTATATTCTGAGGGAGAATATATGGAGAACCTATGAGCTTAATATCTTCACTTGAGAACATTATCTAGAAAAATATAGTGTATAATTCACTACATGATGTATGTTAACCATTATGTGTTCATGGAAAGCGTTTGTGTAATGTAAAGAAGAAAACATTATATTGGGAGAAGAATATTGTTCATGCAAACATGCTCCTTTATCTCATTGATATACCCGAAATATTATTCACTATAAGTCAGGTTGTACATTGGATTAAATTTTTTTATAATAGAACATAAAATAATAATCCAATAAAGAAGTTTTTCTAGATTTTTGGATGCCATGAAACTGATGCATGAAGTGTAGTTAATGAAGTTTGATATTTTTCAATAATTGTTTATTCATAATATAAAAAATAATTTTTTTTACCACTTGTAAACATCTAGGTGAGGTTGGGTCTTACTCTATCAGAAGAAAGAACTTCTCAAATTGTGTTTCCCTAGGTAAGCTAATTTTATACTATGATTATAAGTAGTTTGAGCATGGCCAAAATTAGTATAATAGTACATGAATTTAAATTAAAAAATATGATAATTCAAGATCATGTATGAGGACAATATAAAGATATTTCTCCAGTGGATAGAGCCATCCAAATAGAGAGGTTTTAGTTACTGGTATAACATGTTGTTGGAATATTTTTTATTGGGGGTATAACCAATCACTAGAGAAGAAGTTTTTGTTGGGGTTATAACCAACTGTTGAAGTCGGATTGAAGTTGGGGGTTATAAAAAAATTTAATTGGGGTCATAAACATTTATTGATTATAATAAAAATATATAATAGTTTATAATTCGGGTTGTGGGAAATAACCAACATGGAAAGGAGTGGGTCTTTATACTGAACTATGTGAATCCTTTTAATTTGTTCCTTTATATAATTATTAGAGGTAAGAATTAGAGACATAAGAAGAGTGGATCAAGGTTTTAACCAACCATAGAGGATTAATTAAAATATAGAAAATTTATACAAGGAAAAAAGATAGCACAGATTCACCCCCACCCCCTTCTCAGTGACCTTACTCTGATCTAGCAGCGTTAATTTTGATCTAGGTGGGGTTACCTATACAATATCTCATAGAGTACTTGGGATATAGAACATGAATTCTGTAAATAGTAGGGGTATTCCTGTTTCAATAATGATAATTTTCTTGTCTATAAAAATCGAATTATGTCATTTCTCTTATCAATAGGGGTGGAAGTGAGTGATGTAGTTACAGTGGGATATCCACCTTACATTGAGAATTATCCTATGTATTTTGAATATATGCGGGACATGGATATAGATGGAAAAGATCAAAAGGTTGTCTTGATGGATTCATCAAAAATGGTATACACTAAAGTGATGGTTCCCCATACCAACAAGGAAATCGAGGAAAAAATGAGAAGCAGTTATGATGGAAACCTTAAAGTTTAAGAATATAAGATGAAAATATGTAGATGCAGATTTGATGATATTAAAATTGGTGATGATGAAAGTGTCTATGAATAATTTACTAGAGTAAATGAGATTTTTTATAGAATTATAATCTTTGGGAAGAAATTGGATAAATAAACCATTGTGGAGAAACTAATGAGAAATTTTCCACACAGATTTGATCTAAAGGTTTCATCGTTGGAAGACTAAGAATATCTATCATTACATTAACTTCAAAATATTCTCATTACTTATGAAATTAGAAAAATTATATATTTCAATAAGAATGAAAACATTGAAATGTCCTTTGATTCATTGATAAAAGGTAATGTTATAATCAAATAAGAACCAGAATCATGTGATTCGAAGGATTAGGATGTTGAACAAGGCCTCAATAAAATGATTCCCTTATTTACAAGAATGTTCAATAGAGGTGGGATGAATGGAAATGGAAAATAATAATTCAAATAAAATAATTTCCAATTACATGCTAATTTTTTTTGTGACTTTCAAAAGAAGAAGCTTATTGCATTGAATGAGTTCAAGAAGATAACAAAAATAAATGGGAAAAAAATATAAGAAACTTTTGTCTTCCAATAATATAAATATAATATTAATATAAATAAATGAATATTCATAAACATATAGTGAGTTAGAATATGGAATATCTTCTAAGAATATAATGTGTCTTATAGATAAATACAAGAATCCAAAATGAACATTTGAAGATGATGAATGTGATGGGATAGTTTAACTAGAATAAATGTTAACCGAAATTGTTAATGATACACCTGTGACTAATATAAAACTCAATGTGGAAATAAAAAGGCCAAGGATGAAAGTTGATAAAATCAAATTTGAAAATAATGAACATTTAAAAAAAGAGGAACACGTCTTAATTAAATAAGGGGATATAATATGGAGATATATTATTAAGAAGGAAAGTCCAATCCATTTGATGAAAACCCATTTGGAAAGGAAGAATCTGCACTGGTTAAAGAAATTAAACAATACAATTTCAAAAAACATGAATATGAGAATATTCTAAATAATCTAGTAAAAAACTTATTATTAGAAATAGAGTGAGCTATCATATACATAGTCAAAGTTTCTTTTAGGTGAAAATGTCTTGAAGATGGTGAAAGAATATTACACCAAATATGGTGATATTAAGGGTTAATCTTCTAATGCTACTGAGAAAAAGGGTCTACATAAAAGGTTAGTTTCTATATCTAATGGATCTCAATTTAAATTTGTTAATTTTGACAATTAATGCTGAGATATAAGTCTAATTCAGGAATATGGTTTCCACCAAATCTATATCATTGACAATATATGGAATGAAAACAACCAAAATATTCATCTGAAACCTATTATCAGTCTAGAATATCATATTTTAGAGGATATTATGAGTTTCATGGATTTTTTTGTCATAAATATTATTCATGCTTGTACAATATGCCACTATAATGAATTAGTCATACATTAATGTGTAAATTCTGAACCAATGATATCATGTTATCAGAAAGAGTATCATGTTCTCGTAATATTAACAAAACTATAAACACGTAAAAAAAATATGAATACTTGGAGATAGTTTTTCATAACATGTAATAAAAGGTCACATATCGATGAAATTATTTGAAGGACGTTCTGGAGATTTTTCATAAACTTGGTTGGAAAAAGTATTCAACATAAAAATAGTGTAATGTCTTGTATATATTTTGAGATGATAGAAAAAGTTAAGAATGGTTTCCTAGTTGTTTGGATCAACCAACTAACATTAGATAATAAACTGGAGGAAGATGAAAAACATTATAAAATTAAATTAAATAATGTTATTATATAATATTAGGTGAAATATTTATTCCACACAATGTTGATGAAATTTCAACCACATGTGATGACATGAAAATCATTACGTGTGAATGGTGTGATGAAACCAAGTGTTATATAAGTTATTGTATAAAAACTATTGAATCCAAATAAGAGAGAATTAAAAAGATATGGAAACTAAATATCAATTCATATAATGAAGAAATGGAAAGTACAACTGCATAATAATTATCAAATTATGTGGAAAAACTGATCACAACTTCTCAAAAATTGAATAAGAATAAGAAGTAATGATTGAAAGGAAGCTCTTAGTCTGAATTTTATTTCCAAGAAACCAAGAGATAAATTATTACTCCCATTTATTTTATGTGTTTTGAAATGAAAATGTATGGAATTGAAGAAGAGTTTTTAGGCTAACACTTTGGGATAGCATGATGAGATCCTACATCATGGATTCTACTAACTTCCATGGAATGGAAGAAAATTGTGCATTCCTTAAGAGGGGAAACCATGAGAATGAATATGAGAAAAATGTGAGGAATTAATCCTTAATATTTAGATATTCCAATCCACGTTTTATTCCAATTTTTTAATTGTATTATCTTTTTAATTAAGGGGGAGTTTTTTGTTGATGAAAAAATAATACAAATGGGTGTCTTTATCTGAGGCACCTATAATTTCATATGTGATTCTTGATGAATGTGTCAAAATATTCATTTTATTGAGAAATATTATTATTTATAGCCAATTGTATTATAATTGAGATATTATGATCATTATTTCACATGAAAATTTTTATATAGATAGTATTCAAAACCTTAGTCATATCAATATTGTTATCTACTCTAGGTTATCTCAAGTAGACAGATAGTTGACTGTATAAAGGATCCTTGCTAATAGAACTAAGTGATATCATCCATCTCTTAGAGGTATTCATAAAATTATATTCCAAGGGAGGGGAACATGTTTTTTAGAAAAAAATATTTTTTTCTTTGGATTAGATTTCCAATAAGGGGTAAAAATATTTGATCATCCATATTGACTCTATAGGTGTGATAAAAAGGTATTTACAAACAGAATACAAAGGTTTTATTATCAGACCTAGTGTTGAATTTTTTGTTAAGGATTTATAAATATGTATTCGGTAATATGATGATGATGATGATAGTTAATTCCTATAGAGCTTTTAAGTATTATTATTATAGTATTGGATTTCATACTTTTCTAATTCTCCTTGAAAATATGATGATTATATTTCTAATCTTAAATTTCTAAGACATGTGCTAAAGAGGAAACATTGTTTACAAAAATGTTTTGAATTTTAATGAATTCCGTGTAGTATGAATTTTATATTTCATGAAGTAAAGAAAAATCAAAGATGAGAAAAATGTTATCATTAAAAACTACCCATGAAATGTACATGAATAAGATATTTGAGAAGAGAATAAGTGTGTCTTATCATTTCAATCAAGAAAGATTTATATTTCATTCTATACTCAGTATTTTTCTATGTATTTATTATGGTCCACATAAAAAAAATTAGGTCCAACCAAGGTTGTCCCTATACCAAACATAGGTGGACCCAAGCATTCTACCCACATGGGAAGGACTACCATAGAAATCCCCCTAAGAGTTAGAGGTGGGGAATGTATAATCACTTGTACAGGACTGTGTATAGGGAACATAGAGTGAATGATTAAAGGGGAACATAGATTTTCCTAGAAGTCTGAAGGGGTGCCAATGTATCATGGTGTGTCACGGACCATGTGGGAGTGAGGTGTAGTGAATTCATTTCTTTACCCCAGTATAGGATCGAGAGACAACATCCATGAATTGAATGATAGGAAACATTGGATGTAATGGACCAGACATTAATTCATGTAATTTTTTCTTTATCAAATTAAATGTATTATTTTGTAAAATGGTTATATAAAACATATGATCTTACTTGGTTTTACATTTCTGGATTTTAAAGAAAAGATAAGAATTGATATCATTGTTAATATAGTTATTGAATAGTGATCACATGATTTGTATAAATATAGGGCTTTAAAAAAATCCAATTTACTCATCAAAAGGAAGAAATGGCCTCATCCAAAAGAATTAATACATACGAAGACCATTTTCTAAAGCTTGTAAATAAGGTGGAATCACTGTGCATCGGCCTTGACCTATACCAAGTTGACCTTCAACGTGGTAAACATGAACAGAATCACCTACAGGGGGAGTGGAAGTTAATAGAGATTAATACTCAAGCAATATTATCTGCTCCGCACCAAAATATTGTCATAATCACACACCTTACCCTTAGGTATTATTAGGATGTCATAAGGAGTTATGTAACAAGACCCTAGAACTATGATTTTGTGCATTATTTTTGTATAAAATAACGAATATACATTCATATTATTATTTTTACATTGTAAATAGTTTTTAAAGAACAAATAGTATTTCTAGTTAATATTTAATTATGAAATATGTTTAGATGAATTATTGAATTTTTTAATTAAATGATATTTTAATAAAATATTATTACTAAATTATTTTTTACTAAATATAAATGATGGTATAATTTTTATGAATACAATTGTAATTTTTATTATGGTTTGAAAGACGTTTTTGACAAAAATAATGAATTTTTGATAAATGCCTTTTTTTTAAAAAGTAAAAACTCAAATATTTAGATAATTATATAGATAAAATGAATATTAATTTTTGAATCAAGACTTTGAAATTATCTAAAGGTGAACTTTTTTATAATTTTCTGAGCCAGTAGAATTTTTGTGTAAAAATTAAATATTGTTTAAATATATAATGTGTTTTATGACATCATAATGGCACAATAGTGATCTAATAAAATTCAATAAAAGTGATGTTCGATGAATATATGTTTTACCTTTAAAATAATGTGGTTTTAAAATTGTTTTATTTATTTTACAAAGCCTAAGTATACCCTCCAAGCCTTATAAAACATTTTATCATTTTAAAATGATTTCATTGAGAGTTTGACTCACCTCCACATAACCAAGCCTAATATTTTAATATGTTAGGCCATTGTCCTTATAAAATAATTTTTTCCAATCCCCTTTGGAAAAAACTTGGGAAAAAACAATGTTATGGTTTCTGATTTTGATTAGTTTAATATCTACTGTCCAAAACCTAAATAATAAAGAATTCCCTCTCTTTTCCTATATAAACCCACTCAATCCCCCATTCTTATTCCCTAATATAATTTGGTGCAGGATCAATCCCTACCCTCAATCTCAATAATCCACCCAAGTCTCCCCAATCCCCCAATAATCCTCCCTAAAGCCTCTCCCAAGCCATTGGGATCACACTTCCAAGTAAGGGATTTATTCCTTTATCATTTTTCTCCAAATTTCATTACGTTGTTATACCCTTTTATTTTCAATTACAAATTATGGGGTATGATTTCTCACCTCCTAATGATTCCCTCCATATGTTCAATTTATGATATAACTATTTATCTCTCATTAATTCCTCCCATGGACACATGTCACCATGCTGAAATTCTGTAAGGATTTCTCATCTACTCATTTACATTTAAGAAATTAGTTTATATTATACATATAAATATTATTACATATGTTGGGACATGTATCTATATAACCCCCATACTATCCATTTCATGTACATATGATTAGATACCCCTTTTCTCTCATCAACCATTTTAATGATTTTTTATTTCATGTTTTTATGCTTCTGAAATTACACCGCGATTTTCCAAGCCAAAGTCATTGTGCAATGAATACCATGCCCATTTCTCTATCAAGGGTATTCAGCATTATGAACTTTTAGATATTGATTATATAGATTCATGTATGTATTACACATTCCATTATTATGGAATAAATTATTATTTTGATTGATTCTATGTTCTATGGACCATGTGGCACACTTATGAATGAAATAAAATGATTTAGAAGGGTGTGTTAGGATAGTGCTCCAATACATTGGATAAAGATTATTATCATGATATGTTAATTGTAATGAGGGTTTACTCATGATAATTCAAGTAAAATTTGGTTTTACTCGTGCTTCATATGAAATGATCCTTGGATCATGCTAATATCTTGTTAAATGTTGATCCCACATTTCCAAGTTATGATAATCATGCTATATCCTGGCTTTATTTTATTGTTTCTATTATGCCCCATTGATATGACTATTTACAAACATGTAATGTATTCATCATTTTATGCCTTTATTACTACCTCAATGGGCATTATAGCTCACCCTTTTCCGATGAATGTCCTCAGGTTATCCCATGCAATGTTAAGTAGTAAAGAAATTGTGTGGTCATGTAAAAGACGTTTTCAATAAATATGTGTATTTAATGTTTTAATTTGTTATGTAATGTTCCAAAGACCCAAAGAATCTAGACCTCTCAATAATCATATTTTTTGTAAGTGCATTTTTATGTAATAAATCATGTTTAAGTGTGTAATAAATAGTTGGGTTGTCATAGTTTGTATTAAAAGACATTATTAGTTATTTACAGGATAATGATTAGAAACCCCTAGTGAAAGTCTTAGGGAAAATACTATGCATAATAAAAACATCCATAAATTTTAGTGAGTATTTATTAAGTGGTTTTTCAAGAAAATCAATCCCTATTTGGATATGAGGGGGAAGAGGAGGCTCTGACACATATGTATCTAGGGGTAAAACCTGAAAACACTTCTTTGAGCTAGACTGGAACGAGAACATGAGTGTGACAATTGGCCTTGTTTCACTTTTGGTTAGGAAACACCAGCGGGATATGCTTTGGTTAATTCATAAGCTTAGTATTAACTATTGTTAAGGGAATTAAAAAAAAATCCCCTAAGAATATATGTTGGGAATTAGATCATGGATAACATAGATTGAATCCTATAAATTCATAAGTTAAGGAAATTAAAGTAATTTTTAATTTATCCCTTTTTTCATTGTATTAACCTTTATGTATCACCCCTACCATTACTTTTATTCCATCCAATGGCCGATAATAGGAGGACTCGGGCTAACAACCGATTTGAAGATCAGTGTGATGATTGTTCTAATGAGATGCCCAATCTGATGGGAGATGTAATCACAATCTTTGTCATGATAAAATCTTAGTTAACTTGTGTTTTGAATAGAAACATGGGTCAAGAAGAACATTAAACCCCCCCCCCCCAACACCCAAAGAAATAACAAGAAACAATCAAGAGCTTCATGAGACAAATGCCTCCTACTTTTAATGGATCATTTCATACCTCAATCTCTGAATAATGGATGAACTCCATTGATAAGATATTCTTCATCCTTCCATGTTCTGAACAAGAGATGGTACTTCAAATTTCATATCATATAGAGGGTGATACTGGTAAATGGTGGAAATTGATCAAAAAATACGAAGCCTAAAGATAAGATTTAGGCATTGGAATTAAAGGATTCAAAAAAATGTTTCTCAATAAATATTTTCCTTGAACCCTCCAAATTAAAATGGATAGGGTCTTCCATGCCCTAAATAAAAAAGGAAATGAATCCATCATAACGTACAAGGAAAACCTCTCTTGGATTGCATGATATTCCTCTTTCTTTCTTGTCACCCCTAAATGCAAGGTTGAACACTTCTTAAGTGGGATAAAACCTAGCCAACAGAAAGCCCTAGTGGTTGGTGACATTGATAGAAATGATGAAATAGTTCTATGTGACCTCAAAGTTGAAATGGAGATCAGAGAATCTTAGGGGTATCATGGGGATAGTAATTATAAGGTAGACTTTAATTCTAGTGCTCTGATGGATAAATACAATGGTGTTATTAAAATACAACACACCACCTTCCAAAGATGCAGAATGAAGCACCCTGGATATTTCTTGAAGGGGATAAGGAAATGCTTTAGGTGTGAAAGAGAAGGGAAGCTAGCCATTAATTGCTAACATGAAAAACAAATAGCTGCGACAGAGGAGAGGAACTCTCTGTTCAACCCTCAATGTGTTTTCCATTGCTTCAACTATAAATAACCATGTAACTTTTCAAACGAGTTACCTAATCCAAGGGTTTTTTGAGGAAACCAATAACCTTTAAGGCAGCAAGGGTGATCATTACCGTCACTACTACTGAAGTGTACCCCAAAAATGAAGTAGCGATAGGTACACTAGTTATTCATTCAAGAATAGTGAATGTACTTTTTAATTCTAGTTGTACGCGTTATTTTATATCCCTATTTATTAGTAGAACAATTATAACACCACAAAAAAATCAGAGAATTATTGATGTCAGTGAGAATGAAAAATGGGGAAATCAATCCATCCTAGGATTATATCTCCCCTTTTCATAATTTTTTGGTTGAACTTCCCAGAAAACCTCTCCATACTCCCTCCGGTGGAATTTGATGAAATTCTTGGCATGGATTGTATTTCTATATATAGTGCCAACATAAATTTCATTGAGAGGGAAATCACTCTATATATAGTGAATCGACCCCTAATTCTGTAAAAGTGCAAGGAATATAATGAATCCTCTTTATCACCATTATCTCATGTGTGGATATTACTACCCAATGAGAATGAGTATCTTTTTCATATGATTGAGTTTATGGAATCAACCATCCTTGAAGATATGTCTATAGTGAGGTAATTCGTTGAAGTGTTTTCTAAGGAATTGTATAGTCTTCCTCCTAGAATAGGTGTTGAATTCTCAATTGATCTTATTCCTCCAGCATTGCCAATATCCAAGACTCTGTATAGAATTCTTATTTTAGAGCTTGAGGAGTTTAAAAAACAACTTCATGAGAATCTAGATAAAGGTTTTATAGGCCCAAGTGATTCACTATGGGTTGCACTAGTCCTCTTCATCAAAAAAGGATTGGTCAATGCACCTTTTCATTGATTATCGTGAGCTCAACAAAATCCTGATAAAGAACATGTATCCACATCCACAAATTGATGACTTGTTCGATCAGCTACATGGTGAAAAATACTACTCCAAGGTGGACCTGTGGTTGGGATATTATCATGTAAGGGTGAAGAAAGATGATATCCCCAAGTCGGATTTTCGTACAAGGTACGGGCACTAAGAATTCATACTAATGCCTTTAGGGCTCACTAATGCTTCAGAAATCTTCTTGAACATGATGAATAGTGTCTTTAGGGATTACCTCGACAAATATGTGGTGGTATATATTGAAAATATTCTAATATACTCCAAAACTAAGGAGGAGCACGAGGACCATCTAAGAACTATATTAGAGACCTTCTGAAAGGAGAATCTCTATGAAATGTACAACAAGTGTGAATTTTCATTGAAGTAAGTCCCATTATTGGGTCATATCATCACAAGAAACGAGATATCTGTGGATCCCTCCAAGATAGCTGCAATTGAGGGATGGCCAAGGTCAACATTGGTAATGAATATTCGTAGCTTCCTGGGGTTTATCTGGATATTATCGCCAATTTTTGATAAATTTATCATGATTTTCAATCGCACTTACCATGCTAACTTAGAAGGGAGTCAAGTTTTATTAGAGTGGTTAATGTTAGGAGAGCTTCAAGGAGTTGAAAAAGAAGTCGTATAACTGCACCCATGATAACACTACCCACTAGTGGAGATCATTATGTGGTATTTAGTGATTCTTAGAAGAAGGTATTGGGCTATGTTTTGATGAAAAATGAAAAATTCATTGCCTATGATTCAACGAAATTGAATTTTAATGAGAAAAACTATCAGCACATGATCTGGAGTTGGTTGTAGTAATCTTCATATTGAAAATTTTGCAACATTACCTCATTGGGGAAATGATTGAAACATATACAGATCAAAAAATCCTCAAGTATATATTCACAAAGAAATAGTTGAACATTCACCAATGAAGATGGTGAGATCTTATCAAAGACTCTGACTGCTCAATCCATTACCACCATGAGAAAGACATCAAGGTAGAAGATGATCTAAGTATAAAGGACCTAGTGATTCTATCATTGATGAGAATTTAAAAGGATCCCATCTTCTTATATTTGATGAATATGGACATGGGGATTATAGTTAAGTGAGCATCATAAATCCTTTAGCAAATGATTTCTAAACCATTTCTTTTGGAATTGTTAAAGGATTCTCAAAAGGATGATGTTGGAATTTACGAAAAAGTGGAAACAATAAGAAAATGGATATCCATGAAGTTCAATGTCAATGAAGTAGGAATTGTGAGAATTGGGAAAAGACTATGTGGTCCATCATATTTGGAGTCAAAGAATGAACTTTTGGATGATGAAAATAGTTCTAATTTCTCTATTAACCCAGGAAACAAAAAGATGTATCAATATCTACAATATCATTACTGGTGGGATAACATGAAGAAGGAGGGCGAAATGTATTCATCAATGTGACAGGTATGTTATCAAGTGAAAGATGAGGGGTAGAAGTCTAAAGGGATGACGCAACCATTACCCACACTATCATAGAAATTGGAGAACATCACTAGCGACATTGTCACCGAACATCTAAATACATCCAAAAGAATCAATTTTATCAGGGTTGTTTTGGATCATCTTACAATGAATGCACACTTCATTGCAATTCAAGAGGATTTCTCAATGGATTAACTAGAAGAAATAAATATCAGAGAAGTAGCAAAGCTGCGTGGAGTACCACTATTTATTGTATCAGATCAAGATCCAAGATTCACCTATAAGTTCATGAAGAGTTTTTAACATGCTATGAATACTGATCTAAACAATTATATGTCTTATCATCCTCAAACTTATGGCTAATCTGAGCAGACTATCCAAACACTTGAGTAAATGCTGAGAGCATGCTCAATGGACTTCAAAAGAAGATGGGATAAACGTATTATTCTGGTTGAGTTCTCTTACAATAACAGTTTCCACTCAAGCATCCAAATGTCTACTTATGAAGCCCTATATATGAAGAGGTGAAAAACACCAGCATGTTGGGATGAAGTTAGGGAGTGAAAACTCATAGGTCCAAAAATGGTCAAAGAATGGGTGGATGAGGTTAAGACCGTCCAGCAGCACATTAATGCTGCTCCAAGTCAAAATAATAGCTATGATTATAATTGTGAATGAGACCTATAGATTGATATTGGAGACATATTATTCCTCCACATATCACTGTGGAAGAGAGTTATGAGATTTTGGAAGAATGTAATGCTTATTCCAAGGTACATCGTCCCTTTTGAGATCCTTGATTGCATTGGAGCAGTGGCTAATCGACTAGAACTACCACCAAACCTATCTCATGTACATGATATATTCAATGTATAAATCATGATGAAGTACATACCTGACCAATCACATGTACTCAATCTATAGGTGGTACCATTGGAGAATGACCTCTCCTATAGAGATAAGCTGGTGATGATCATAGATAATTGGGAAACAGTTCTACAAAATAAGACAATACCCCTCATCAAGGTGTGGTGGTAAAATAAAAACATTGAAAAAGTAATGTGGTAATTAGAGTAAGTGATGAAGTAATGTTACCATCATCTGTTTTAGTGTGGGAAAAGTGAATTTTTATGGAGAAATTTGTTAAGGGAGAAGATTTTAATGACCCAAAAATTTATTAATGAAAATCCCTCTTGATCTAATTATATGTATTATTATTAAAAATGTATATATAAAACATATGAACTTCCTAAATTTTATGTTATCTATTTTAAAATACTACTATTAATTGTTACCATTTTTAATATAGTCATTGAACAGTGATCACATGATTAGTATAATTATAGAGCTTTAACAAATCCATTTTACTTAGACAATGGAAGCGATGACCTCATCTAGTTGAATTTCTCTTTTAAAATCCCATTTTTCAGAGCTCATAAATGAGTTGAAGTCATTGGGCTTCGCTCTTGACCTAGCCCAAACTGAGCTTCAACACGTTAAGCTTGAATGGAACCGCCTACTGGAGAAGTAGATGTTATTACAGATTACCACAAGAGTGATGTTATCCAATACGCCGCAACAATTTGTCACCATCACACACCATACCATTAGGTATTATGCGGGTGTTATAAGGGGTTATGTAATAACAACCTAGAACTATGATTATGTGCAATTGTTTGCATATAATAAATAATATACATTCATTTGATTATTATTACTCTGTAAATAGTTTTTAATGAACAAATAGTATTTTATATTAATATTCAATTAAGATAAATATTTTGATGAATTAATAATTTTTTTATTTAAATAATATTTTAAGAAAATATTATTACTAATTTAATTTTTATTAGATATAAATTATCATGTGATTTTTATGAATACAATTGTAACTTTTATTACAGTCTGAAAGTTTTTCTTGTCAAAACCCATGAATTTTTTATAAATGTAGATTTTTATTTTAAAAGTAAAAAACTCACATATTTAGAAAATTAATTAGAAAAAATGAATTTTATTTTTGGAATCAGGACTTTGAAATTATCCAATGTGTAATTTTTCATAATTTACCAAGACAGCCGAATTGTTGGTTAAAAATTAAATACCATTTAAATATATAGTGTGTTTTATGACATCATAGTAACATAATAGTGATGTAATAAAATTATATAAAAAAGATTTTTAGAAAATATTTGTTTTAGCATTAAAATAATGTGATTTTATATTAGTTTTATTTATTTTTCAGAGCCTTAATGGACCCTCCATTACTTATAAAACATTTTATCATTTTAAAATTATTTCCTTGAGAGTGTGACTCACCTCCATATAATCAAGCCTATTAATTTAATAATTTATTCCATTGGCCTCAAAAAATAATTTTTCCACTCCCATTTGGAAAAAAACATGGGAACAACCATGGGATGGTTTGAGGTTTTTTTAGTTTAATGTATAGTGTCCAAAATCTAAATAATAAATAATTACATCTCCTTTCCTATATAAACCCACTCAATCTCTCATTCCTCTTCACTAAAAATGTTTAAAGCTCGACCAACCCCTACCATCCTCTATCTAGAATCCTCAAGAGTCACCCCAAGATCCCAATAACCCTCTCTCAAGACTCTCACAAGCCTTCGAGATCACACTTCTAAGTAAAGGATCTCTTCCTTTTCTTTTTTGTCCAAATTATTTTTGTTGTTATACCCTTTTATTTTCAATTAAAAATATTTTGGTATTATTTTACACCCCTCCGATACTTCCCTAATTATCTTTAAATGATGATATACCAATTTTTATCTCATTAATTACTCCCATGTTCACCCATTACCATGCCAAAATTCAATATGGAATTTCTCTCTCCTAATTTACATTCAAGAAATTATTTTATATTATGCATCTAAATTACATTATATAAGTTGAGAAATGAATTTATATGACCCCCTTAATGTCCATTTCATTTACATATAATTATATTCCCCTTTATCACTCATGAACCATTTTAATGAATTCTTATGCCACACCGTTATGCTGCCAAAATTGCACTGCGATTTTCCAAGCCAAAATCATTATGTGGTGAATACATTTTCCATTTCTCTATCATGGGTATTCACTAGTAGAAAAATTTACATATTTATTATATATTTTCATATATGTATTAAACATTCCTTTATCATGTAATAAATGATTACATTGATTGATTCCATGTTTGATGATCCATGTGGCACACTTATGAATGAAATGAAATGATTAAGAAGGGTGTGCCTTGTTAGAGCTCCAATAAATTGAGTAAAGATTAGTGGCATGAAACTTCAAGTGAAATTAGGGTCTACTCATTCTAATTCATGTGAAATTAGGGTTTACCCATTCTCTATGTGCAAGGTGTCTTTCCTCATGCAAATATCATGTTAAATTTTGTTTCCAAATTTCCATGTTATGATAATCATGCTATATCATGTCTTTATGTTCATGTTTATGTTATGATCCATTGATAGGACTATTGCCTAAAATTCAATGTGTTCTTCATTTTATTCTTTGTTTACTACATTACTAGGCTTTATATCTCACCCATTTCTTATACATGTCCTCAGGATATCCCATTCAATGCTAAGTACGAAGTAATGTTGTGGTCATGTAAAAGAAGTTTTTAATAAAGATGTGTATTTTATGTTTTAAGGTGTTATGTAATGTTCTTAATCCACAAATACACAGTACCTATCGATCCTCATTGTTTTATTTTGTGTATTTTTTTGTAATAAATTATTTTTAAATGTGTAATAAAGTGTAAGGTTATCATACTGAAGGCACTATACTAAACCAATTTGGAACAAAGGATGTTAGGTCATGCTTCCTCCATTGTTAAAATGGATGACAAAACACATTCCAAACAATGAGGCTGATCTCATCAGTGCATTATTTACCCCTTATTGTATCCTACCACTTAAACATATGATGATCTCATGCATCATATTCAATGATTCGACATCCTTGTAATGAACCATAGGCTGATATAATTATTTTTTGGTCATGTTTGCGAGGAGATAAGCTGAAGGTACTCCATGTATGCAATATTATTATTTAATGCATGTGATAAATAGAATAACTCTCATGGGGTGAATGAAAATGAAAGGTTCAGACATAATTTGAGTAGATGATGATCGCTAAGATTTTGAAAGAGATAAACTGTGTGATGTTCATCATATTCATAAATATAAATCTATACAAATGAGATATGAGAAGACTCTAGGATTTTTTTCCATACTGGGGAAAGTACCTGAAAGATTCGTTCTTTCAATACATGGAATAAAAAGTGGATTTTTGAATGATTATACTATATTAATTGAACATTGTATCTAATGGTATTTTAGAAACTATCCCAATTTCCTATAAAAGGACAATCTCTTGACTGAGAGTTGTATAGTCATTCATTATTTTGATAGAGCTATAGAAAAATAGAAACAATCATGAACCCATTAACAAAAGATATCAAGTTATGAGAATCCCTTCCATTCAAAAAGGATAATTATAATGTCGTGATAAAACTTCATGTGAATAGAACACTAGTTGGGTGTCTTGAAGAATAGATTTCTCTGCAGTAACTGAAATTTCATGATACTCTCATGTGAAAATCTCTTTTTTCCTAAACTATGTCGGGACACTGTGAACTAGTGTATACTAACACTGTATTTCAGGATATATAAAGAAAGGATATCCCATTTACTTAATTTCTTCATTTACACAAAATATTTTCATATTGACCATGTATTCTTCATTTCTTGCAGTATGTGTTGTAGTGTGAGGAAGTGGATAGTGTATACATGAATAATGGAATAAAACATTGGGTTGTGTGAAAAATAAAATGCATGAATACTTGAAACATAACCTACTAAGAATCATAAATCATTATTCACTATAATTCAGGTTTGAGTTTCAATTAAACTAGTGAATAATATCATATAAAATAATATTGCGATAAAAATGTTGTGCTAGAGTTTTGAATGCAATGAAATTCATGCCTTAAGTGAAATTGAATAAGATCAAGATTATGTAAAAATTATTATCACATAATATAAATAATAATTTTTGGGTACCACTTTCACACATCTACATGAGTTTGGTTCTTCATCTATCTAAATAATGAACTCCCCAAGTATTGTTTCATTTAGTAATTCGATTATCAACTTTGATCAAATGTTGTTTGAGAAAGACCACCAATAGATAAAACGTTTTTAAATGGTACATGACCAAGTGTGATAGTAAAATATTGTGGATAAATACCATATAAATATCATTCTATAGTATATTAAACCATTTTAAGAGTGAGGCCACAACTGGGGGTATAACCATTTTCTGGAAAATTTCATATTGGGGGTTATAACTAATAATTGGATGATAAGTTGTGGTTAGGGGTATGACTAACTACTAAAGGTGGATATAATTTGGGAGTATAAAAATTTATTAATTTCGAATCTAAAAAAATTTGTTTTATAATCGTCTTCAGTGATTGTGTAGAATCCATGTTGAGGGGATAACCAACACGGTATGGGGAAAGTCATTATATGAAACCTTGTTAATCCTTATCTTTTCTGTCTTTACTTTACAAAATTACTTGAGGTATGGTTAAGAGACATAATAAGTATTGATATAGGATTTAACAGGACAATGTGGTTGAATTATAATAGAAAAATTCACAAAAAGATAAATGGATCACTAATTCACCCCCTCCCCTTCTTTATAACCTTACACTAATATAGGAACTTCAATTTCTTTCAATATATATCTATTTTAAAATAAATCACAGTGTTTTGTTATGAAAATTTGAATTTTCCTAAAAAATATATACTGGGAGTGTAAACCTCGGTTTACATTATGGCCTATTATTATAGACCATAACAAGATCTAGTCTATCTGAATATGGTGTTTTCAGGGTTGTTACCCCTATATACTTCTTTTTGATAGCCACATCCACTTATAATATCTAGAAAGGGATGTATTTATTAGAAAAAACCCACAATATCATACATACAAAAATATTAATATGTTCTTATATACTAATCCTCAAATTCTGTAATAGGTTTATGATCCCTAATATGTGTTTTCCAAAATACTGTTTCCAAGGTTTCTACTATACTTCAACTAATACCAACTATAATAACCCTGACACTAGTAGCCCAAATCTGTTGTCTTACAATTCTACTTTATAATTGATACAAGGTGTCATTTCATGTTTGAGAAATTATTTTAGTTGTTTTTAATAACCAAATTCATACATAAAACCCATTTTACATTAGCTGTACAAAATATATACAAAAAGTAAATTCTCAACATCCTTGACTACTTATTCAAATGAGTTATATTCATAACCTGTGGAATAGAAAACAAAAATAAGGGTGATCTCGAATGCTCAATAAGTGTAATGTATCACATAGTCTATCAACATTTCATGATAGATAACTAAAACACATTCCACTTAATCAATAAATTGAGCAGAATATGGTAGTCATAAATTATGATTGAATAAAACCATATAAATAACAACATAAAAATGATACATATCTATAGATATTTTAACTGATTTCATAATCACATGGATATAAATAACTGATTAAATAATAATGGTTTGAGTAAATCAGGATATCTAAATTATCAATATGTCTCCTCATGATAGATATTGTCAATATTTATCCTCGATATTGATTAAATATATGGGTAGAAACGCACTTGATTTTTCCAACTAATTTGTCTCATCATACCAATTGGTTTGTTGAGGGGACATCTATAACTAGGCCCCACCCGTGTATGTATATCCAAATTAATAATCATATATTTAATAATCAATTTAATTCATGAATAATTTTCCTTATCAAATATTTGTATTGATTTAATGATATGGATTTACCAATATTTCCCTTGTTAATAAAATAAAATTCAACGTAAACACCATATGTTTAAATTGTATATAGTTTTGGGAAATAATCATTTAAATCATATGATATTATGGATAATTAAGATAAATGTAATTTATAAGGAAAAATGATCACAATAAAGTTATTTTTTCAATAAAAAATTTAACAACCATAAAAGAAAGTGAGATTGTTCAATAACTTTCACTACATGGTAATTTTCAAGTCAATTTACCATGGATGAAATATTTCAAAGTAAAACATAAAAAATTATTATGATTGAATAATTCATGATTTTACAATTTAAGGTTTATTAGACACACAATATAAAAGTGTATAGATTTATAATCACAAATAAGTATCAGTGGAATGTTAATTTAGACGAGATCCCTTGCTTTACACTTCCTTTAGTCGAACATGATTTTCTCTCTTGTATAATTGCTTTAATCACATTTTTAAATTATTAAATAACATTATTAATATTTATAATATCATATATGATTTTTTATTGCCTTTTATTTCTTATTTATTAACAATTCCAAATTAAAGTTATGTTTTGGGTAATAAAAACTTCATTTTTTGAATATGTCCTAGCATTTCATTTTTGGTCCTCCTGTTAATATCATGGTTTCATCATATCCATAATTTAAACCATGATATAAATATATTGTATATTCAATATATTATTATTTTTATTAATACATTAGGTTTGGTGATAGAAAATGAAATACACCATTCTTGGAAAAAGTTGGTCATACGTACACATGAACGTTGTTTCCATTTTTTTATCATATTAAAATAAAGAGAATTAAATGATCTATAATATATATTACAATCACAGAATAATTTTTAATTTATATATATCACATAAGTTTATTAAACACATTATAAATACATTCCATGAAAATCATGAGCAAATCACATCACTCCGTGAGGCGATAGTCCACCGTACACAAATGCTATGATATTGTATTCCCAAAAAATGTAAAGAATGAAGGTATGTGTGATAAAATAACAATAGAAACATAATAACATCATAAATTTCATATATATTATATATAAAATATAATTATTTCATTATTCTAAACCATTAAAGGTGATATTGGAAAAGAAAATGATATCAGTTCACTAGGAGGTAGTCTGTCATACACATGAATCATGATTTTGTTACCCATTTTATTGAAGTATTTATGGTTGTAGGTAATACAATTAATATAGTAACATTATATAATAATTAATAAAATTAATATTTATATGATCTTGGTATAATAAAAATTTATTGTGGTGGAGAAGAAAATAAAATAAAAATGCTTTTAGAAGAACATTACCTCTTCTTTAGGTATCCTTCTCAAGTTTATACTAAATCTCTTAAACATTCAATTTCTATGGAAACTATGTCTTATATATATAAATTATGGAATATTGGGAGTGATTTGGGATGACCATGGTTGATATAAATTTATTTAGATGTGTGAATAATTGTGAGGGGGAGTGAGTGCCCTTTTATAGTTGAGGATGAGCAGTATTTTTGTAAACACAGAAAATTATTCACTTTTGGGAGGTCAATATTAGCTAATGTGGATCTATGATTGATAATTAATGGGTTGTATTGACTATATGGTCTAGAATAAAATACACCATAAAATAAAACACATGTTTTATAAATTTCCTTATTTAGCTTCTAAGATTCTATATTTTATCATTATTGTATTTCATTATGGTAACTAGTTTTCTGACCTAATTAATTTATAAAATAAGAATAAATTAAAGTGAGTATTATTTTATAATTTATACCAAATTATTATAAATAAAATATATCATTTATAAAATATAATTTCTATGTGTTTTGGAAATTAATTTTAATAGAAGTGCTTGTAATGTGCAAAAACACCACTTTAATTGTAACTTTGATGTCCATGTTTTTTTACTATTTAATGGCCAGTGTATGCATTATAATAGAAAAATTTACCCATGAATGTAAAATATTTTATATTTATTAATAATTTAAAATCACTTTAAATAATATAGTATTTTTATTAATTTTAAATCAATTAATAAAACACATATATTATGAAATATCATTAATGAAAATTTTGTCATTTTTAATTTTATTTGAATTTTAAAATATCCATAAAATAATTGAATTAAAATATATTAAGTGAAAATTATTTTACCATGATATCGTGATCTAATAAATAATGTAACCTAATAATTCATTCAATTTACATCACTTTTAATTATTTTAGTATCATTAATTTTATTTTATTGTTAACTAAATAATCATTATACTGGCGTTTCTTAAGCATTACAAGTATTTATATCATTTATAAAAATTAAAATAAAATATCATGATAAAAAACCATTTATTTTTTCAAATAATACTCTTAACCTAACATATGTGGTTTTTCTCCCTACCCCAAAACTTTATAGATATTAAAAGTAAGAAAGGAATCTTTTTTGTTATTATAAATAATTAATTTTTTATATGGATAAATATCATGGAAAAGTTTCCCATAAGCTCAAAAATTTAAATCCTAAAGTCATAATGGTCTATATATTTCCATAAAATCTTTATTTACAAAAACTATATGTCATTTTATTCCTTATATTTTTAGATTTACCCCTTTGTAAAACCACTTTTACCATAATCATGCTAATCAATTTTTACTGTTTTAACTATCCATTTTTTGACCAAAAGTACTATGAAATTATTAGAAATTATAAATCATGATTATTCCAAATATGGAATATATTTTTCCAAATTAATTCATAAAAATAGAAAATTTTGATTTAAAATTAATTCCGCAGACGTGATAAGAAAGAATGTTTTATTAAAAGAGAACATGTCCAAAGGTTTATAATGTTTTGATATATAAATATAATATTAACAATATTCCAATTACCTAAAATGGATTAATTGATATTAATTTTATATAATGTTACTTTAAAATAAATTTTAAAATAAATTTACCATTATAAATTATTTAAACAATTAAAGTAGTTTTCAATTAAAATTCATTATTTTTCACAATACATCATAAAAATAATATTCACAGAAAAATTAAAAACATTAGGAAAAAGATAATTTCAATATTATTATTTGATAAATCAATTTTATTTTTTTATATTTTCTAAAATATTTCTAAAAATAAATTTTAATTCAATTCTAAATGTACGACAAATCCCCTATTTAGAAAAAAATTATTTTTCCGAAAACCATTATTTTTCATATAAATGATTCTATTTTTATAATAACCAATAGATTAATAATAAATGTTTCTAAACTATATATTTCAATAATTTATTTAATCCTTTTAATACTCTAAAATCCAAAGGTTATGTAATAACTATTATATTAATAGTTTATTGTTGTTCAGAAAAACTCAATCATCATTATAATTAAAGTTTAACTGTGTGTTTTCTTCTAATACAAGATAATGAAGAGATTGAATTTATTTTAAAATAAATATATCATAATGTTTTGTGGTGTTATAATTCTATTTATAGACTTTATAAAAAAATCTTATTTTATAATTTTGGGGTGTTACCAATGGATAAATATACCATATTCCTCCTAAAACCCCTTATGTATAGCCTCAATAGAACTAGTTCAAGATATAAGAGTCTATTCAAACGAACACCATCATTATAAAAAAGAGTCATTTGGAAACAATGACATGTTTTTTAGGGAATCTATCCCCACAATACAAATAATTAATGATGTGATGATTAGAGTAGGGTCAGAACATGTCATTTGTAAGGGGAGATTAGACCAAGCCACTCTTTTTTCCTCCTCATTAGATATGTCAAGACTTCCTTCAATGATTTAGATACTTAATTATGTGTGGAACATCGTTTTTCATGCTGATTCTCCCTCATAAATGGTTTCTAAGAATGAGATGATACAAATAATGGTTTTGAGCCATATTCGCACCTAAATTCTCAAGACTTCCATAGAGGACGTTCATGGTCAAGGGAGTGCCTTCACCATCCTATCCACTATTTGGGGTAGACATATTCAACTATAAGATATTATAAGAAATACCACTACAAATTATATTAGCATGAAGACAACTATCTGTTCATGAGAAATAGTTGTGTTACTTCGACTTTAAAAATTCTCTACATTAATTCATAAGGGATGCCTCTGAGGCACTGAATCCAAAACTTCATATATCTACCTATTTGTGTTATCAAATGATAGACTCATACAAGGATATAGTATAATATAAAGTGATCATACCACATACGAAGGTTTATTTCTCAATAATCATCAACTTTTCTAGATGACATCTAAAAGTGGATTGTGATGTATCATCCTTGATCGAGGCTCTACATAAACTAGCATTGGAGGAAAAACTGAAGTGAATGAAACGTCATCATTCAACTGATGCCTCCTAACATTCTTCTTCTGATCTGGAGAACTCAAGAAAACCTATTTTTACAATTATCTTATTGTATGTCCTTTGGGTAACCCTATGAGTGACATTGGAATATAGAGATTCCTCCCTCCTTTTTAACTATTAATGAATTGATCTTTTATATTTTTTATTAAAATTTCAATAATTTTCCCTTTTATCACATGTGTGAAACTTTGGAATCACCAGATCATAAATACCATCATATCAATCAAGACAACACATTGCACTCAGACAATCCCAAATCAAAACTCAAATCCTTGAATCATAATATACATCTCATGGGAGTATCTCATGAATGATTAATGGACTAAGAATCCCCATTAAGGTATTTTTTTCATTCCTTCCAAATATTATCTAGATCAAAATAGATAATTTTGGTAAATATGTCCTATAGTGAGAGTGTTCTAATATTTTCATTGGTCAATGAACCTTGTGATCAAATATTGATTTTTACTAGGGGAACATAATGGTCCCTACAAGTATTATAGATCTTCATTTTAGCCCTAAATTTTTTTTATGATGTTTAAGGAATCCGTTAGAAATCTTGGACTTTAATTTTCATAGGATTCTATATAAGGTTTTTTAGACTGAAATGTTTTGTTCCTTCCCTATTTAAAAACTGCTCATTTTTTATAATAAGACATAGGTTTTGTGTATAGCTATCAAAAACTTTACATTTACCCATGGTTCCCTTTGTGTGTTTTTTACCTAGTAGGCATTGTGAATCTTTCATTTTAAAGTTTATGTTATTTCAAATTTGACCAATTAAATGCTATTTTTATATAGAACCATTTACACCATTTGTAGGTGTATTTTTTGGGTCTTTTAACTCAGACCTACCATTATTGTAGTTTATGTTCTTCTAAATAAAACCTTCAGTAGTTGTAGTTTAGTGTATTTTAGATTGGAACAACTGTTGTTTTAATTTAGGGTCTTTTAGAATGGACCTGTCAATTATATTATTTAGGGTTTCTAGATCAAACATACTATTGTTGAAGATTGAGTATTCTAACATGGACCAGATTTTGAATTCAAAATATGTATACATAGAGAATGTATACTCATTAATGGTTTCGACACCTTGAATCCTAGTTTATATTCTTAATAATTAATATTCATGAAGGATTCTGACACCTGTTATTCTTGTAGAAATTTTAAATAATGAATATTCAGGAAGGTTTATGACACCCAGTATTCATACGGAAGTTATAAAGGGTGGATATTGATTATGCATTCTGAAACCCCACATACCTACTTCCACGGTTCATGGTAGATAGTGACATAATGTTAGGAATATAAACCCACTTGGAATTTTGGTTCATGCACTGTGTAAATCATAACACACGAGTTTATATATTGGAGAAGAGATGGGGTGGACATGATGTAGATGATCACAAAATATTCTGAGGTTTCAAGATCCACTTTTATGTTATTGGGGCTCAAAAGTATTGTTGGTCCATTCTAACGATTAGGATACACCACTAATTGATGGGTGATGGGACATTATGCATGAGCTCATAGGGCTCACATGCAAAGTCAAGTAGGAGTTTATAACAACCCAACACTTTATTACACATTAGTACTTCATTTATTTCATAACATTACACATAATATAACAAAAAATTTCGATTAGTATAGTGTATTTTTTAATTAGTTGTATAACATAACATCTTGAACATGGGATATGAAAAAAACATCCTTTGCATGATTTATTGAAAACTTATTTAACATACTCAAAATACTCATTAGAACATAAAATTTTATGGTATATACAGGAGAAATATATAAGAATGGGTTAATCTATGAATCCCAATAATATAACAAAAATTTCATAATTTATACGTGTTATAAAATAGGCATATCAATTAGGAACAAAAGGAAAATGAATAATAAGGCATCATATAACATGGTAATAATAACATGGGAAATGTGGAAATAACTTAAAACACTAAATCATGAAAATATGTAAAGGATGAACCAAAAAGACACCATGGTTGAAAAATTACTATAAATTATTCAAGTAAACCCATGTCCCAACATTATGTATTATTAAAGTAAACATTACCTAATGCATTGGAACATTTTCCGATCACACACTCCAATATCCCGAAGGCCTTCATTTTTTACTGATTTTTGATAATCCACCTTTCAATGGGTGAGGTGGAACCCTTCAAATATCGTATGAATAAGTATTACATGGATTATAGGCCTTAGAGGAATTCATTTCCCGTAGGATTCAAACATTACATACAACCCAAACTATCTACTTAGAACTGCTCCTCCCCAACATCTTCATCATGAAATTATGACTCCACCTTTTCATGGCTATTCAGATAGGATTTATCATTCATGCATAGGCTTGTCCTGATGGTAGGTGTCAGACCCTCTCATTCATGCAATCTGTTTAGCTTCAGAAATGGTTAAATCTTCATGCTTATCCTCTTTCTGAATATTATTCCTTAGAGGTTGTCTAGTTTTCATCTGCACTTAAGGTGGCTTGAAGGCCATGAGGTGGCTCAAAGGCCATAATTACATAAAGGCCTGGGTGGACCGAAGGCCTTAATGGACTCAAATACTAAATCGATGGCCCGACGGCCCAAACAAGGGAATATTCCCAGTTAGTACAATGCCAAACATTTCTTGCTACAGTCCCGCTTCAGTACCTACTACAGTACTGCTACAACACCTTCTACAGTACCCCCGAAATTATCTACTTATTGGATTTGATTACAGGTCACCAGGATGCACATAAAGAGTCCTCACCAACTGGGTTGAGGCTCATGTGTCAGGCACACCCATCATAATTATTTCATTCACATTCTTAAGTGTTCCACATTGATCATATGACATGTATTGATTCAAAAGTTATTCCATGATCAAGGAATTTTGATTGTCTACATGTACATATCCAATAAATAAATATATGTGAATAAAGGTGAATAACCATGATGGAATAATGGGTATGGTATTCACTAAATAATTGTTTTGGCATGGAAAATGACAGTGAAATTTCAACAGCATAAAGGTGTTACATAAAAATTCATAAAAATTGCTAATGAGAGATAAAGGGGTATCTAATAATTTTGAAATAAAATTGTTAGTTATATGTACATAAAAAATAATATCCCAATATTATAAATTTTAAAATACATGGATTAAAGAAATTAATAAACATGAATAGAGAAAATAATATTTATGAATTTTTGGCGTGGTAACAGGTGTAATTAAAGGATCAAGGGAGGATTAATGATAATTAAAGGAATATATAATAATTTATACATCATATTTATAGTATTGGTAACATATAATATAATATCTCATAATAATCTAAAAAAGACCTATCATGAAAGGAGTTCTTAATAAAAGAGGAGAGTGACAGATCTCTTACTTGAGCGTGTGGCCCTAATGGAATGGGAGAGGCTTCTAAAAAATTGTTATAACATTATGAGTACTATATTTATTTTAGGGAATATTATTTAAATGCATCAATGTGGTTTAGTGAAGATAAATTGGATATTCAGTGGGTTTATATAAAAATAGAGGGTTATATCTTTATTATTTCAGTTTTGGAGTCAACGTAATAAAATAAATAAAACTACAAAACATCCCAAGGTTTTTGACCATATATTATTACCAAGGGGAGTGGATTACATTATTTTATAAGTAAAATGTCCTAAAATATAAAAATATTACCCATAGTGATGTGGAGGTGAGTCACACTCTTAAATAAATGATTTTAAAATCATAAAATATATTATAAGTCTTGGAGGATTCATAATGGATTTTAAAAATTGATAAAACAAACTTAAAAAGACATTATTTTAATGGGATAACTTATATTCGGTCCTGGATATTAATTATATTATTTATTAAATCAGTTTTTGGTAATTATGATTTCATAAGACATAGTGTATATTTATAATGTTTTTTACTTTTACCTAAAAATTGAACTATCTCATAAAATTATGAAAAAATCACTATTTGATAATTTCTAAAACATTATTAAAAAATAATAATCATTTTTTATAAATAATTTTTTAAATATGTTATTTTTAACTTTTAAAATATGAAATAATAGTTATTGAAAATGAATATTTTTTTATAATAACATTTTTTCAACCCTCATAAAAATTTAATTCGAATTAATAAAATTTATATAATCATTTATATTTATGAAAAGTTATTTCATAATAATAATTTATTAAAATAATTATTTCAATTATCCATTAATTTAACAAAATATATTTCTTAATTGAATTTGAATATTAACAAAAAAATACTATTTGTGTTTCATTAAATCTAAATAAAAATCATTTATAAAGTAAATATAATAGGATGGAAATATATCCATTATTCTATAAAAAATAATTTAAATAATTATATTTCTATGGTCATGTTACATATCCATTTAATAGACCATAAAACTCCCAAAGGGTAAGGTTCGCGATGGTGGGACATTCATGGGGAAGCTTGTGTATCATCTTAGGATTGGTCAAGGGAAATGTCCAGAAATAATATCTCCTTCAGAAGATCTGGTAAATGGGATTCAAAGGGTAAGAAACTAGTAGTTGGGGTCATCTATTCCTTTGTTTGTAAAAACGGGATTTGTTAAAACCCTTTGTTTATACTAATCATGGGATCATTATTCAATGGATATATTATCAATGGTAATGATACATAACAGTATTTCAAATCAAATGGAAATAATATAAAAAAACAAGTTCATGTGTTTTCTATAACTATATTATATGATAATAGCTTAAATAAAAAGGAAATGGGAATATTATTTATTGTTGCAAGTTACTTTTTTTATTATTCTTGGAAAGATAGAAACAACACAAGGAACCTCCCTTAAAGGAGGCTGAAAATAGTGAGGTCCAAGAGAATCCCCTTGCACCACAGTGAAGCACTCAAGGGGTAGGGAGCTCAAACTATCAATGATCATAACTGGCTCCTCCTGTCTGCCCAATCGAGCGAGAGCATCTGCCGCAAAATTAGACTCCCTACAACTGTGATGAATAGACCTTCCATAGTTAGTCTCTGCCCTACACCTTCGAATGAGATAGGTCAACTCCCACGGAGTGCCATGGCCTCCCTATAACATCTTCACTAGAGTCTCAGAATCTGACTCCACCTCTGTCACCTGCATCCCTCCACACCATCAAGCTGGAAAGAAGAGCCCGGACCTCCACACCCAAAGAATTCCCTGATCCATAAAAGGCACTAAAATCTAGTAGAACAGAACCCCAATAGTCCCTAAGCAGATCACCTCCCCTCATGACCCCCCCCCATACATGAGCCATCAGTGTTCAGCTTCAGACCCTGGTTCGGAGGGTGCCACCTCACCCATCTTTCTCTGCCTCTAGGATGAATGTAGGGGCGACTGAGCAGATTGCACACCACCACCGATGAGAGCCCTCCTTTGACAAGAGAAGCCAACTCGACAATGAGCGATATAAGCTGGACCTGGATAGACACCAAAGACGTTTTACTTCTAAGACGAACCTAGTTCCTCACCTCCCAAATAACCCAACAAATAGCAACCAAAATGAGGATTCTGAAAGCCTGATCCATTGCCCTTTTTTCGATACCTGGGAGCCAGACAGCCATGTAATCTTGGATATAGCAAGACTCACCACCAGGTAAAGGGGGTGGGTGAAGAGAGACCCGAGGTAGGGGGCCCATTGTCCATGAAAGAAAAGATGAGCCATCGTTTCTGACTTCGGCTGCTCACAATAGTAACAACGTGAAACCATGCAAACCCCTCTTCTCGGTATATTATCCTCCGTTGGTATTGCTCTGTTTAAAACCCTCCACGCCTGTTCCCCTGTTATACGTTCACCCTGAAGGATTTTCATATATCCCCCGACAGTGTACCTCCCAGTTCCTGCCTCCATGAAACAACACAAGTCCAGCTCATCACTCATCACAATGCTTCCAAACAGTTCTAGTTGGCTGGGAGTAAGATTTGCCTATATTAAATCATACCTTCCACTTGCTTCCCTTAAAGAGATCCTCGGCGAAGGGCAACCCGGGTATGCCCGCCTTTCACCGGCCCAGTTGTCCTCCCAAAAACTGATTTCCCCCCGGCCAAAAATCCACCTGACATAGCAAGATAATCTTTCAATATGATCAAACATGCTCTTAGATAAACCAGTCGTGCCCTGCAAGTGAAAATCCCCCTACGAGCCATACCGCGCTCTGAAAAACCTTTCCCAGAGTGTCTCCCCCACAATGACATCCCAGGCTAACCATGCTTGCATTCCCATAATGGTATCCTCAATGTCACGAAGACAAACTCCACCTTCATCCAATGGACGAGCTAGCCACTTCCAAGATTCCCAATGGAATATTCCTTCCATTTTAGCATCCCAAAGAAAAGTGGAAAAGACACTCTTCATTTTCTCCACTGTTCCTTTCGGGGGTTTGATAACAGAAAATACATGCATGGGAATGGACAATAGAACACTATTAATGTGCATAACCTGACCTCCAAATGACAGCATCCTATTCTTCTAATTGAAAATCCTACCCCAATGCCAATCAAGGATCCCATTAATGTGTTCCTTCTTGATTCATCCACAAGAGAGCGGAACCCCAAGGTACAACATATGAAGTTGTTTCTGTTTGCACCCCAAAATCTCCTGGATCACCTTACATCTCCTCACAGAACACTTATCCGAGATAAAAATATGACTCTTCAAAGAGTTAATAAACTATCCACTAAACCTACTATACCTGGCCAAAATGTCTTGAAGGTGCTTCAAGGATCTACTACAACCATTCATAAAGATCAAAATATCATCCACAAACATCAAATGTGAAATGAAGCTAGCATTCTTTCTCCCATAGAATGGTTTCAACTTACCCTCCATTAGGCCTCTAACCATATTCCTGGACAACGTATCCTAAGCCAGAACAAAAATAGTTGGAGACAAAGGATCTCTCTATCGAACACCTCAGACAGTTTTAAAAAAACCAAAACATTTCCCCATCATGGAGACCGATAGCCAAGGAGATGAGTAGAACCTGAATCAAAGGTCACAAAACCATTCCTGAAAGTTGAACGCTCTCATAACCTGAATGATAAAACTCCATTATACTCTATCATATACTTCGTTCATGTCAACTTGGAAAATGATATTCGATCCCACAGTACGTCTGTTAATATCATAAACCGGTTCACTCGCTATGCCGACCGCACCCTGGATGCTTCTGCCCTGTATAAAGCCATGTTGCTCTGCAGATATCAACCTAGGCAACATTCTGGATAGCCTCCTATTGAAAACTGTTGCTAGAATTTTATAAGAAACATTGCAGAGACATATGGGCCGGAAATGGTTCAGGAGGCTAGGGTCCTTGATCATTGGAACCAGCACCACCCGAGATGAAAAAACACCCTTTATCAGCGACCCACCACCAAAAAAACATGGATCTTAGGCACAACCTGCGACCGCAGGACATTCCAAGCCGCACTAAAGAAGGAGGCCAAGAATCTCTATGGTCCAGGGGCACTCTCCTGTGGCATACTTCTCAAAGCCTCCCTGATCTCTTCTCCATTAGGAATAGCAGATAGGGAAGCATTATCCACTTCATTGACCAACAGGGGCAGACCATGCATGAAGTCAGGATAATCCACCACCTCCCTCTCAAAACTTGTAGTATCCCTCCCAGCCAGCAGACCCTCAAAGTCCTCCAACACCAACTGCCCAACAGTGTTCACATCAGACGTGTAGGACCCGTCCTCATGCTTTAGATTTATCTTCATGCTTCTATTCTCCTTAATGCAAGCCTGAAAGAAGGTAGAGTTCCGATCACCCTCCCTTAACCAACGGACCCGAGACCTCTGTTTGTAAACTCTCTCTATATCTAAGAGTTTTTCAGAAAGAATATCCTTTTTATCACATAAAATAACAAAAATGTTCTCATCCCAGGAGTCTTATAGGGATTCCTCCAGTCTCCCCACCTCAACCTGTAAACCCGCCACCCCATTAGAAAGGTCTGGTTGCATGGTTAACCAACTTCTAATGTCCGGTTTAAGGTGTTTGAGATGATTCATGAGCCCTCCTCATGACCTATCATCCTCCTCCTTCATCCAGGAGACTTTCAGCATTTGCATGAATCCCGGGTCACGATGCCATTCGCTGGATTAATGAAAGGACCTACCCAGCACCACTTCACAACGGACTTCGATCAGGAGAGGTCCATGTTATGAGATTATACGTGGGAGATGCATGACTGAAGTACTTGAAAAAAGATCCAGACCCTAATCATTTGTGACACACCTATCCAGCCTACTCTAGTTGTGGTTATACCCTTGGATGTTGTTGCATCATGTATATTTAGAGCCCCTGAAACACAAATCTAACAACCCCGTGCGTTTCAAGCACTCCTGAAACTCCAGAATGCTCTCCCGATTCCACCCCGATCCACCTCTTTTCTCAGAAAAATCCGCAATGGCATTGAAATCCCCTCCCACAAACCATGGCATAGACCTGGATTGCAGTGTCTCCAAATGGCTCCATAACTCCCTTCTTCCATTAACCATCGTACTCGCATAGACAAAAGTGAAAATAAGGTTAGAGTTTCCCACATAAATCCTTCTATCAATACACTGAGGCATAATGTTCTTGACTTCCACTGAAATATTTCTTCTGCAACCGATCTAGATCTGTGAGTTGATAGATCCACCATGAAAGGAGTTCGGAAAACCCACACTCTTGGTAAACCCGTCTAACTTTCATGGATTCTGCTTCGGTTCTAAAACCACAATCATGGACGCCCTATATTTCTTGCCTTTAGAATCCATGTAAGCACGCTTATCTTGAGCTCAAAAACCACGCGCATTACAAATGATGAGAGAAAACATCACCACGATCCCTTTCAGGCCTTCTACAACGGAGAGGGAGGTAAGAGGGGAAAATCGACCAAGCCTTTACCTCTGGCCTTGGAATGCGTCGTTGGACCAGAGCATCCATCCTCACTGAAGTTCCGCTTTGGTGATAAAATAACCTTCTTAAAAGGACTAACCTCATCCTTCAACTGTAGCTTCCTTCCCGGAGGAAGAACATCTGAGCCGCCTGCCTCCAAGTCCCTAAGAGCTAAGGAAGCCAACAGACGCCATTGAGGTGACAGGCGGGTGACCAAAAATTCCTTCTCAACACCCCTCGACAGGCCAGGATCCTCCCTAGTTCCATGCATTGATAAGGTCAGGTTACTTACCATGGACGTTTTGATCATCTTCGGCGACAACTGAGAGGAGATACAGAGCAGAGAGTGTGGGAGAGACAGAGATCTAAACGGGCTTCCTAACGAAAAATCCATGTGAACCTCCGAATCCTACTGAGAGAGAATCCCCACGCTGCAAGAAGGAGACAGCCTCTGGACCGGCCCGGGAGACCAATAAATGAGATCCAAAATCTCCGAGGGAGTAGCCGATCGCAAACTAAGCATGTAATTTTCTTTTTCCCCGTCCGCTGTTTCTGTCACCCGAGGGCCTTCAGACAAATTTGAATTTGAAAAAGGCAGCAGAGTAACGTTAGCCGCACCCGACTCCTTGGAAACCGGATCAAGCAGTCCCTCACCCGACTCAACAACCATGCCCCATCGGGAAGCCTCCGCCTTATCCCACCGTCTCCGGTAAGACATCACCCAGTGGCCATGCAAACCACAACCAACACAAAACCGGGACTCCTGCTCATAAAATATCCTCTACCTCCAAGAAAAACCATCATCTGATTCCATCAAAACCCAAGAATTCCGCTCCACCGATAAGTCCATCTCCACACAAATACAAGGATTTGAAGCCACCTTAAGACACCTTGTATTGTCATATGCATGCAGAAAATTCCCAATAGAGTTCCCCACAACCTTCAGCATCGCCGGGTTTTGTAAGGGGAGAGGTAATCCTGGAAGGGATAACCACACAGCATCCGAAGATGACTCCTGCCCATAAAGGTAGTCCCAGGACCACCTCATCAAATAGAAGTGCCAAGAACCACAAAACATGGACCTCCTCGTACGTGCCTTAATGAAGTCTTCCCTGGAAGTAAGGTGAATGCAGAACGCAACCCTCGATAACTCTGAAATAGCCGCTGGATAGGACAACCCCCACGAACCCACAAAACTTTGAAAACAACTCAACGAGGGTTTGTTACGTCCGAAACGCAGCACAAAAGAAAGGTCATGAAAATAAGCCGCCTCTTGGAGCTCCGGAGATGAAAAACTAACAACCGGGACCCCATCTACCTGCCGAGAAGGCCGACTCAACCCCTCAACCGGTGGTATCTTAGGAACAGGAGCCGCAGAAGAGAGACCACCAACAAAGCCCTTGGGGTCTGTACCGCACAGAACATCCTTAAAAGAGGCCATAAAAGTAGCCCCAACCCCATCCCTAGCCTCACCACCTCCAGAAAGCAGACCTGAAGCTGGCGCAGAAGCCCCGCCCACAAGAACACTAGTCACCACTGAAGAACACCCCGCAGGAGCACTCACCTTTGCCGAAGTACCACCCTCAGAAGCACTCAACATTTTTTGTATAGAATGAAATCAACTGGGAATATTATTTATAATTATTCGTGTCATTACAATATTTCCCCCTCAATAAATTTCACCCAAGAAATTTTCTTTTCCCACAATATAATAGGTGAGGTTCAATTTGGTCCATCACTTCATATAGTTCCAATATTACTTCCTCAAACATTTGGTTTCTCCACAACACTTTGACGAGTGGTATTGTATTATTTCATTGAACATTTTTTCTACAATCTAAGATCTTCACTGATTAGTCATCATAGAAAGGGTCATTCTCCAATGGTAACACCTCTGGATTGTGTATATGTTATGTTTTTGGAATCTACTTTGTCAAGATAGAAATATAGAATAAATCATGTACTTGAGATAGTTTTGGTGGGAGTAATAGTTGATAGTTCATATCTCTAATGTGATTCGGGATATCAAAAGGGTCAGTATACCTTGGACTAAGATTTACCTTCTTCCAAAATCTCATCACTTTCTTACATGGAGATATGCAGAGTAATACCAGGTCTCCAAACTCCAAATCATTTTCTAGTCGATGATTATCAGCATAGATCTTATGTCGACTCCGAGAATCTTTGATGTGACGTTGAATGGTTTTAAAATTCTCCACCATTTTCAAAACTATTTCAGGACCTAGTAGTTTATATTCCCTAACATTATCCCAATATTCAGGTGTTTTATACCTCATTCCATAAAGGTCTTCATAGGGATCCATTTGGATGCCCGACTGGAACATTTTTTTGTAAGAGAACTTGACCATAGGAATATGTTTTTCCTATCATCCTTTCATGTCCATTGATAATTCTCTCAACTTTCCCTCAATTTTTTGGATACTCTCCTTAGATAAGACATTAGTTTGAGGGTTATAAGCTATACCTAAGATCAACTCCATTTTCTAGAGCATACTTGATACTTTTTCAAAACCATGAGGTGATTCTTGGATCTTGATCAGACACAATAAATAGTGTAACTCCAAGTAGCCTCACCACTTCTCTGATGTATATCTGTACAAGTTGATCATTTGAGAAATTCTATCCAGTCACAATGAAGTGTAAAGTCTTTGAATGATGATCCACAATAATATGGATAATATTGTTTCCTTTGGATGTATTTGTAAGTCTGATGACAATGTCTATGGTTATGTATTCACATTATCATGTTAGTGTGGGTAATGGTTGCATCATCCCCTTATACTTATTCTATTCATCCTTCACTTGGTGAAATACCTTTCACATTGATATATATTTAGATATATCCTTCGTTATGTTGTACAAAATATATTTTTCTTATAGATCTCGATAAATCATTCTGTTTCTTGGGTGAATGGAGAAATTAAAACTATGTACATCATCTAGAAGTTCATTCTTTAACATAGGATTTTATAGAAAACATATTCTTGACCCAAATATCATAATTAGTTATTTATTATCATTGAACTCTGAGGATTTCCCTTTTCCAATAGTTTACACTTTCGGATGAATTCCCACATCATTGTTTTAGAGTCCTTTTAACCTTTCAAGAAGATATTCCTGAGAAATTATTTTAGAAAGGATTGATGATGTTCCTTCCTTTATGATTCACATGTTCATAATCAATAACAATAAGAAGATAGAACTCTTCACAATTCTCATAAATGGTAAAATTGTTGGATCCTTTATACATAGAGCATCTAAAATTTTATTCTTTTTACTAGGATGGTAGTGAATTGAGTAGTTATAGTACTTGATCAGCTCAATCCATATTTATTGGTTCATATTAAACTCTTTTTGGGTATATATATATTTGGGACTTTTTTTATCCATAAATATTTCACACTTCTCCCCAAAGAGAAAATGTATCCATATTTTCAAATTTAAGATCACTGCATCTAACTCTAGATCACATTTTGGATATCCCTATTTGTGAATTTTTCACTGGCTTGAATCATATACTATGAATTTGTCATTTTTCTTCAACACGCATTCCAATCCCTTCTTTGATGAATCATTTAATACTGTGAAAAGTTCTCCACTTGTGGGTAGTGTGAGCATAAGGGAATTGATAATATTCATTTTTTACTCCTTGAATATTTCCTCAAATTCATCATTCCAAGAAAACATTACTCTCTTCCATGTTATATTTGTTATAGGGTTTAGAAATAATGTAAAATTTATCATAAATTGGAAGGAATCCCCATCTAAACCAAGGAGACTATGGATAAATGTCACATATGTTGTCCTCATCCATCCATTGATAGCTTTTGTATTTGAAGGATCCATAAATATCCTATTTTTTGTGATGATATTCCTTGAGAATGAGACTTCACTAAACTAGAAATCACACTTATTTTACATGGAATATTGATTCACCTTTCGCATGGTCTTTAGCACCGAATTAAAATTATCTACATGCTTCTCATTGATTTTAGAGTATATTAATATATCTTCTTTAAAGACTACCATGAATTTTTGGATGTAACATCAATTGTCTCTATTCATCGAATCTATAATGACTTTTGGAGGATTATTGAGTCTGAATAGCATCACTATGAACTAATAGTTCCCTTACCTAATACGAAAATCAGTTTTTGGGATATCTTCTTTCATTTCCCTCACATGATAATATCTTCACCAAAGTTACACCTTAGAGAAGTATTACTCTCTATATAATTGATTGAACAATCAATAAATCTACGTAAGAGGATACATATTATTTGTGTGGATCTTGTTGAGCTCATGATAATCAATTAAAAGGTGCATTTACCAATATTTCTTATTGATGAATAGGGATTGTGCACCCCATGGGGAAGCACATGGGAATATAAACCCTTTATCCAAATTTTCTTGTTTTTTCATTATATCCTCATATTCTACAAGAATATCCTATATGGAGTCTTGAATAATATCAATTACCTAGGTATAAGTTTGATTAGAAATTATGTATCCCTTCTAGGAGGAAGAATTGAAAATTCATCAGGAAACACATCATCATATTCCCTCCCAATAAGAATGTCTTTCAGGATGATCCTTTCCTTCAAATCAATCATTTGAGCTATATATTATTCTTATATGGAAATAATATACATTCTTGAGATGATGATGTCAAAGATGATTCATCCTTCTCCATTTATTTGTACAAAATCGGGGGTCGATTCTCCAAATTGGGATTGATTTCCAACTTTTAAAAGTTTATGTTGGCTCTATATAGGGAAATCCAATTCATTCCCATAATTTCATAAAATTCCTCCAATGGAAGAATGAATTGGTTCTCTAGGAAGTTTATCCACAAAATTGTGATAGGGGTGGAGTTATATACATGAGATTCAAAAATTTCCCCATTTTCCATCTTCCCTGACTTCTATACTTTTATTCTTTTTTGCTGTTTCTGAATAGTTATACAAAAACATCATGATATGTAATAATGTATAAAATTGGAATAAAAAAATTAGGTTCTCTATTATTGAATGAATAACTAGTGTACCTGTCACCACTTCGTTGTTGGGATTCACTTCAATGGTAGTGATGGAAAAATCCTACCCTTACTACCTTGGAGGTTATTGGTTTCCTCCAAAACCAATTTTCATGGGGAATTTTTTTGAAATGTTCCACGATTACATTGATATTTATTAATGAATAAGGCACCAAGGGTTTACTAGAGCATTCCTTTCCTTCATCACCTTAATAGGTTTCTTCTGTTGGAAATTATTAGCTTTGTTTACATTCTTCCCACACCTAAAGCATTTCACCGCCCCCTTAGAAAATTTCTAGGGTTCTTCTTTCTATACCTTTGACATGTGGGATTCGAAAATTTCTTTGCATAATTATTTTTATCATTTATGCTTCCATAATTAAACTAAACTTTTAGCTACTTGTCCCCATAATTCCCTTTGGATTCAATGATCTCTATTTCGACTTTGAGCAAACATCAGACAATTTCTTCATAGATATCAAAGTCATGAATCAAGGGAAATTTTCATAGACTGTGTTTTATCACACTATAGAAGTGGTCAATCTTACATGTTAGGGTTATGAAAATGGGTGAGTCATATCTTTCATGTATTGGGAAGTTTTCCCCATATTCCCTAATATATTTTTCATCTATTTTCTTGAGGAAGAGTAAATGACATTCCATTTTATATTCGAGAGTGAGAGGAAAATATTTATCTTCAAAATTTATTATGGATTTACTGACAAAACAACAGTTTGATATCTTCTATGGGATTTTTATTATTGATCAATGTCAACCATGGATCAACTTCTCCCTTCATATAATAAATATCCAGTATAACATTCTCTTTCACCGAACATTGAAGGATGGAGAAGATATTTTCAATGGTGTTGATCCCTTATTCCCTGGTTAAAGGATAAGATGGTCAATGTAAAGTTGGAGGCCTTTGTTTCATGAAGCTCTCGATTGTGGATTTCTCTCTCTTAGGGGGGTTTGGGTTCTCCTCTTGATCCAGGATTCTATTTAGAACCCGAGTCAGCTAAGAGATTATAATTAAAATGTTTTTTGATTCCTGCTCCTATTAGATTGGGTATCTTTTTAGGGTAGTCATCACATTTCCCTTCAAATTTATTATTTACCAAATTTCTCCTATTTTTGGCCATTGGAAATAATAATATGTAAACTAAGTTTGAGTATTTTAGATAATTATGCACATAAATTAGAATTAAGTGACATTGAAGTGATAACTTATAAATTACATTTATCTCCTTAACATATGAGTTCTATGCTTCAATATATGTTAGCCAATATCTATTTAGTAAAAAATATTCTAATGGGATTTTTTCATTTAATAACGGATCATAATGATCTTATGAATTTACCAAAGCATATCCATAAGGAGTGTCAAACCAAGTGCGAAGTAAGTCTCATTTTCATGTACCAGGTTACCCTGAGTCAGGCCCAGAACACCTTGTCGGTGTTTTTACTCCTAGGTACATCTAGCCCAGAAACACATCTACTAGTAGTATCTAGAGATGGATTTATTTTCTTGATACACCACATACACTATACATGCCAAAATTTAGGTATTTTTTCTTATACTTATTCTTATCACTAAGTATTTCTATAAAGTTTTGTAATACTAATCCTAAAATAACTAAACTATTACTATGATACCTACTATAACAACCTAGTTCTTTTTCACTCATTAACATTTGATTTATTAAATAAATTTACACATATTAAAACATAAAATATCTATATGTACAGTTTATTTTGGAGTTATTTATATAACATAACATCTTGACCAAGGGATACAATAAAAAACTTCCTTAAGATGGTTTATTAAAAACATCATTCCCATCCACAAAATACTCCTTCGATCATAAAACATCACGGGATAACATGGGTACATACGTAAGAAAGGAGTGGGATATAAATCCAATTAAGGGAATAAACATGGAATAAGGGATACATCCTAGACAATAGACATGTAAATGAGGAACAAAAGGATTTTGAATAATAAAGAATGATATAGCATGATATTCATAACATGGGAAATGTGAAAACAACATAATACAATAAATCAAAGATATGTTAAGGATGAACTATAAATACTGAATGGTGGAAAAATACCTAAAAATTAAACTTTTTCACCCCTATCCTAACATGATGTTTATTGATAATAATCATTACCCAATGCATTGGACTGCTATCTAGGAAAACTGATCATAATCATTTAATTTTTATGATTAAGTGTTCCACATAGATCATACAACAATTATTCCTTCATAATTTATTCCATGATCAAGAAATGTGGATTTCAATAATGTAATCCCCCAATTAAAAAGTAAATTTTCATAAATGAAAATACCCTTGATATAATAATGGGTATCGTATTCACTATATAATTGTTTTGGAAAAGAAAATCACTATGAAATTTCAGCAGCATAAATTCATTACCTAAAAATTCATAAAACAATTATATGAGAGAAGAAGGGGTCTATAATTATTTAAAACTAAAATGGAAAATTAAATGTACATGAAAATGAATATCCAAATATTAGAAATTTGGAAATGTAAGGCATAAGATAAGGATGAAACGTGAATAGAGAAAAGAATCATTCTGAAACTTTTTCATGTTAACAGGTGTACATAATGGATCATGGGAGTATTAATTATAGTGAAAGGAAGAACTCATAATTTATACATAAAATGGATAGTTATGGGAATATTTAATATCATATACCATCAAAATAAAATGAAAAATAAAAGACATAACATAAAAAGGATTTCTTGATAAAAGAGGATAGTGGAAGATCCTTTACATGAGTGTCTGACTCCAAAGGTTTGGGAGGGGCTTCCTGAAATCATGGGGAACCTTGTGAGGACTCTAGGGAGTGGATTGAAAAGTACGGATACTCCCCAGTGAGTTTTAGTGAATAAATATTGTGTAATGTGTGTGTTTATATAGGAAAAGAGGGATATTTTTTATTAATTTGTTTTGGGATACTACATATTAAAATAACCATACCACAAACCATTTGATGGTTTCTTCCAAACAGGATTGGTATACATTAATTAATAATTCCAAGGGCCAAAATTATTAAAATATTACCATTTTTATGTGGTGGAGGGTCACACTCTTAATGAAATGATTTTAAAAGGTTAAAATATATTTTATGTCTTGGGGGATTCATAATGGCTTTAAAAATAATTAAAATATACATCAAATGAAATTATTTTAAAAGAAAACATATATTTGGTATTGTATCCTATTTATATTAGTTATTAAATCACTTTTTTGTAATTTTTATTTCATAAAACACTAAGTATATTTATACAGTATTTAATTTTTACCCAAAAATTCAACTAACTCAGAAATTTAGGAAAGATTCGACAATGGATAATTATGATGTCATGATTCCAAAAATAATTTACATTTTATATAATTAATTTTATAATTATATTAATTTTAACGTTTAAAATAAGAAATGATATTATTTGAAAATGATCGGTTTTTTTGATAACGGCATTTTTTGGGCACTTAAAAAACTACATTTGACGTTATAAAAATTATTCCCTCATTTATATTTAATAAAATTTAATTAATATTAAAATTTTATAAAAGTATTTATTTCATTGATCCATTAATTCATCAAAATAGGTTTCTTAATTGAATTTTAAAATTAACCAAAAATACTGTTTGTGTTTTATTGAATCAAAATAAAAATAATTTATAATGTTATAATAATAGGATGGTAATATATTCATTATTTTATAAAAAATTATATACAAACTCATATTTCTAGGTACTTGATACGTACCCCTTTAGTAAACCAAAAAATTCTCTAAGGGTAAGGTGTGTGATGGTGGTACTTTTATAGGGCAGTTCGACGAACATGGTTGGGACCGTGATCTTACGGAGCTTGAACTTATCCCATAAATTGTTTCTCTCATGGTTAATTTTGTTGGATATAAGAATGGGATTTGTCAAGGTAAAATCCCAAAAATTCTATCTCCCTTGGATGCTTAGATAAATGGGATTCATAGGGTATGATCATACTGGTTGGGGCCATCACCTCCTCTGTGTGTGACAATTGGATTTTTTAGAACCCTATATTTATTAAAATCATGTCATCACTATTCAATGGAATTATTATCAATGGTAATGATACATAATGGTATTTTAAATACATTGAGAATAATAAGACAAAATAGGTTCATGTGTTTTTGATAACCAAAGTATATAATATTACAATTAATAAAAGTCCATGGGGAATTTTAATTATAATAGTTCGGGTCCTTACAAAGGGCCCCCTCTCCTTTCTAAGGGTTGTGAAATTTTTTTTATTATACATACTTTTTTACTATGAATTGGGATATTGGGAAATGGTCTATCCCTGATGGGTTCTGGAACCCGTGGATAATTTTATTTTGGTCATAAAGTATTTTCCCTAAATTACATGGTTTTAGGTCACGTAATGGGGTCCACCAAAAGGTTCTAGAATGGAGTGCCATATTTCTATTTTTAGAATGGTTACAAAACCTAGTGAGGTAATGTTGGGGATTTAAAATACACATAAATGGTCTGATTATGGGAATTCTATATCAGAATATAATAATTTCTAAGTCAACTGTAAATGTATGTTGGTGAGTATATTGTTACCATTAGTGATGGTAGAAACTAGTATCGTACATTATCAAGACAATAACTTATTGATTTATGGGATAAAATTCCTCCAGAACCAAAACACCCCCCTAGGAACAAGATCTTAGGAATTTTTTCTCTAGATAATCCTAGTGGGGTCCCTTCAGATCATCCAGTACCTATTACAAATGCACAAAATGGAATAATCAAAAGGACCAACATAGGCTTATGGGGTTCCAAGAGAAGTTTAAAAACTCATGGAACTAGTGGTCATCAAATATGACTTCAAATACATGAATATGGTTTATTGTAAATGTAACATTAAAAAAGGTATTAACCACCCTATTAGTTGGTTCATCTACTACTTAACACGTTATCATGACTATAGGATTTGACAAATCATCACTTTAACTTTTCCCTAGATTTAGGAGTCCAAGTGGAATGGATATGCTTTTACTAGTTCCATAATATCACTCATAGATCATTGAACCTATTCTTTTTTATTTAATCTCTATCTTTTTTGAAACAAAAATTATGCAGAGTTTAGTGAGAAGAGACATTACTTTTACATTGACCTTCCTTTAAGGGGTTTCAACCTAAAAAATTTATGTCTGTATCATTAGAATTTTAGGATCTTGAATCATGGACCATTATAGGATAATGTTTAAGGTCATACAACATTGACCAAGGCTCACATAGTTTATGGTCATGATATGTGTAACATGTATTAGGGAAGTGATAAACAATAGCCTAATTAGGATCCTCGAATTCAGGAATACTCCAACACCCTTTTGAGTGGGAAATAAGAATGTTGTAAATAATGTATCAAGGTTATTGAATCATGAGTAATGTTATGAGGTATTCATGTATTGGATGATCAAGAAGCACACTCTTGTGATGAGTTCCACCATAATGTTTTTAGGGCTCACAATGATCAAAATCCCCTTATTACAACCCCAAAATGCCAATAGTTGATAGGTCCAAGGCCCTTATATAGATCCATGTCGTACATGATTAAATAGAGGGATATGTTCTCCTTTATGAGGGATGTTTAGGATTAATATAATCTGAAGTATCTCAAAAAAATATGTGTGAGTGAGGGATTGAGGTGATAAATAAAATAATGGAAGCACCCCAAACATTGGTTGACTAGGTCAGGATCTTGTGGTCCTTTTTTTAGAAGTGGTGATGGATGATGGGCTGCATAATTCAACATCATGCAGTTGGAATTCAGCTTCCATGCAGTTTAGCATCATACTATGAGGAAATAATTGTCGTATATTTAATTACCATGTGACTACAATTTTTTCCTTGTAGTTTAACTTCATGTGGTAAGAACATGAAAACCATTGTAGAGTTATACATGATATCTTTATGGACACCATACACTAGTATGAGAAATTTAAATTCAATATGCATATTTTATCCATACATAGGCTTACTAAAATTCAGTCATATGTTGGAATCCATTTTGTGATGATCTAATTCATATATAAAGAAGAAACATAAAGATATGATTCGTACATAGGAAAAGTGAGTGTCCTTGACTCGGACACCCCTAAATTTTCATTACCTGGCCCTACAAGGCACGATATGTAACAACCCCAAGACCACATCTAATAGACCAAGGGATAGAGACTAGAACCATGAAGGAATATCACACACATGGGAGGCATTTTCATTAAATTCATGTATGCACACAAACATCTCCAAGACCATACAACAAAGAAATTTAAAATAATTGAAAACAATGAAATTATACATATATAATACCACAACCAGAGCATGACAAAAAGTACACGAAATCCTGAAAAGGGAAAAAATGCAGGACCATCCAAAATTGTAATGTAAGATTCGACCTTCTCATAAAGAGGGGACTACTATCAAATGCACCACTAGTACACACCTTGGTATTCTCGATCAAAATTATCTCCACATACTCCTAGTTCACCAAGGACACCTCAAGAACGGTTTTCATCTACATATGACATGACACATGTCAGAAGATCCCATATTGGGGTGAGTATAAAAATAACCAATAATAAACCCTAAAATAACCAAACATAAATCATCAGTAGTAGTCATCCCATCCTAGGATATATCAATCATAATTTGATACATACAAAAAAACCTATATATATACATGTATAAGATGCACAAACTAAAGGTAAGATCACAACTGTAAAGCCAAACTAGGATTCCTACTCAAATGTTCCACATAATTCTCATCTGGGAGAACACACTATATGAGATATATTGCCACTAATGACATGAATCTAAAATTTCAAGCTCATTAGGTTTAGAAACATTGGAAAGATAAGAAGGTTCATCTGAGATACACACTCAGTCACACTACACCTCTTCAGAATGATCAGATCTCGATACGTAGAAAGGTTTCAATGCACCGGGCTCACTAGGGGGGACTCTAAACCCTACCGTAAACAACCACCATGATAGGAGATAAAATCCAATGTAAATATTGGTAATTCCAATTCAATCAAACCCATCTATGGAAACACTAAGGGAAATGAGGATAACATAGATCCTCTAAAAGGGATACATTCTCCAAGATACTGAGTCAGTGGTCAAAGAAGTCTAATTTAAATCACTCCGGAATAAGGGAACTCACCCACACCCTACTAATCATAGAAATATGTAATGGGATCACCTTATATGACGGGAACATGAAGCCACACTAATCCCTCAAATGAATCGTCCCTGGGAACATAATCAAAAGATACTCATCTTGGAAATCTCACACAGGCTCTCAACGAAGAAGAGATAAGAATAATGAATTATCTAAAAAGTATTAAAATGAGTACACAAACTGTCCCTAATGGTACATGACTTGTCTCACAAAGAGTAGTAATTTCCATGTCTCTCACTCACATGACATGTATTTTTCCTCAATAAAGTGTGTGTCTTAATGGTACAGAGTGTGTAAGAGTCTTCATGGAACTATTTGTTCCATCATGACCATACATGGCATGTAGGACCACAAGATCACCTAGTTATGTACTCACTATACAAGAGGAGCTACCTTCCAGGGTTTACATGGTGTTTGTCATAGACCACTCAGTGTGAAAATCCATCCAGTCTCCTATGTGTATACTCCATATACACACCAAACTACTTGGATAAGGGTAACATTTCATGTTACATGGATCACATGTCACGTGATAATTTTCTCCCTACTAAAACCCAATCAATTCATAGAATGATTCCACATGGAATGTGTTCATAGGACTGCAGGATTTGTATTCTAGTTTTTTATAGAACTCATGGAAAGCTTCATGCCTATTCATCCATAACCCAGAAACCTCTGATAACTCCTTGAAACACACCATAGGGCATGGATCGGAGGTTGATCAGGAATCCTTTCCACCGATGGTGGTAATCAGACTGTATCTAGTTCTTAGTAAAACCCTCTATCATGCCTCTCGGTGTTTCACATAGAAATCATAAAGAAAAGGACTTAATCCTCTTGTGGACATTCTTTTCTAGTCATATCTCATAAAAATTTCTTTGAATATCCATCCTAACCTATTATAATGTTATTTTTCACTAAATATAGAATTTTTAATGATCCTTAAATATGTATTCATCGAAACATAGGCCAAAGAAATTGCCAGTGAAGAATTCTTGTAGAACGAGGAGATAAAAATATAAAACAGAAGAGAGGGGAATGAACCTCCTCCATTTTTTCCTAGATCAATTTTCTTAGGGAAGATGAATGCAGAGGTATATGATTCAATGAAAAATTAAAACAAATATTTTCCCAAAATCCCACAAATAACCCATACCCGTAAAATGATCGATCGGTGAATCAATCCAATAGATGATTGATTCATTTTCATTGTTGGATAAAAGTGGGGATAAATCCACAAATCAAACATCTAACCTAGAGTTTGGATCAGTCATTAATAAATAACAATATGGTTTTTTAATTGTTGGAAACATCCACAAACTTTGTGGGAACATGATCCTTGATCCAATATCGATCTGTCATTGTTCACTAATAACACCCTCCTCGAGTGCTCTCCAATATTTTTCTAGGTATATTGGGTTTATCATTTAACCCTAGGAAAATACACATAACCCTGAATTTATACAGAACATAGTTGATTAATTTGAATAAAATAAAATAAATCATTAATTTATTTATTTTATTAATTTTCCACAAGTGAAAATTTATTTACATGCATCTCATGCTGAAAGTGGTTATCTCACACCTAGGTTAAAACTCCCATTTTAATCTCAATGGTTCCCATAGATTTTTGATCTAGACCACTAATTAATATTTATTCCACTTCTTCCAAAAAATTATTTGTGCATGATTTTTAATGTAATGATTATATTTCAAAAATTAATTCTAGAAACAGTGGGAATCTGAATCTCAAACCATCTTTGAATCTAAAACTAGATATATTCTAACATATTAAAGGGTAAAAACTAGGAAATTACATTATTCCCTCCTATAATGATTTTCTACTGAAAATAAAATATAAGTAAAAGGGATGGATACTGAACTTTATATTGGGTATCCCACTCCCATGTGCTCTCCCAATGGTTCATTATGCTATCAAAAAACACACTCCCATGGAAAACACTTTCCCAAAAGGGTATTTATCCTACTTTTCCTCAACATCATTAGATATTTTAAAAGAAAACTCCACTCCCAAGGTCTATCTCACCTAGGTCTGTATCGTAGAATGAGTCATACACATACCCCCTCAGCTATGACATATGGATAATGTCATGAAAACCCACAACTAGTGTAGCCTCAGGGTTAGTCAACACAACACCTCACTGATATGACTCAAAAGTAATAAGAGAAAGGGCTTAAGAATCCTGAATATATCCTACCACCCTAGATAAAAAAAATAAGTATCTAACTCCAAATGCAACTTTCATCAGTCGAATAAGGACTCCAAACGTTTACTGGGTACTCCTCATCCTCCCATGGATGAGCTCCACCCTTTTATATCCAACACTAGAACCATAACATGGACCTAAAAATTGTTACACACTCATCCAAATAGTATATCAATGTCCTATAAGGTCCCTCATACATGGACTTGAAAAGGTTCTACTCCAGTGGTGGAGTGGTAGTCATCATGGTACCCAAACTCCACTGATGTTAGATGATCCTCCCAACTATGGATCAAAACTGACATTAAAACCCAAAGCATGTCTACTAGAACCTGAAACAATTTGTCTATATGGAGATATTAATGTGGGAAAACATTGTGCCCAACATCAATAAAGTCCCCAATGGATTCTTTCAACCTCAATCAAATTGTTCCCTGAACTAATAACCACAATCAAAACTGATATTTTAGAGAGTTACGAGGAATTCTAACTACCTCACACCTGTACAAGTGTACCATCTATCCATAAATATCTATTGGTCATCACCCATAGACTGATGAAACAACATTAGTTTTACTCAAAATAATATTATTGAACTCTCTTCACTACTCATATGATTCTAATAGATCTCATTGAATATTCACCTCCATGAGATGTATTGAATATAGAAGACAACATCTTTACCACCTATCCTTTCATCATGAATGGAATAATCATCCATTCCTACAAAAATCATGACATGATTCCCTCATTCAAGGAATTCCCATCATGAATATATGCAGTGGATAACTGTTCTAGCCAGATCTCATAGTCAATATTCCCATTTCATAACTACCAAACTCACTAAATAATCAAAGCGGTGTCATCCATTTACTAGAGGTACACTGAACCATCTTCAATACAAAAAGGGTAAATTGATAAGCGGTCAACTATTCCATCACCTTGCTTGAAAAAAATGAATGGAAACCCTCAATATGGGAATCTTCTACAAAAACCATGCCATGGGTTTTACTTGAGCTCACTCAACCTCAAACTCTATAAGATACACTACTATTCCCATATCAGAGAAGACATATCCTATGAAGTGGACCTTGTAATCTAGAATTGGCACCATGAGAGCTTTCTTGTGACTTGAACTCCTGGAGCATGTTAAGAACCATCATCTATTTTATCATGTACTCCAACTCTGACTTAGAGGACACAGAAATTATACTGATAAATACTAACATGTAATGATCTAAGAAGGGTCAAGGATCCATTCCATAATTCACTCACCCGTTCTAAGGTGTAAAACTCACTAAAGGGTATTTCCAGTAACTCAAAACAACCACATTGGAATTATAAAGAAACTTATCATATTTTCATCTCCCTAACCAGAGATAGTGATATCCCATCTTAAAGAAAACTCTAAGATCCACCTTACCTCTATCAACATGGACAAGGGTTCATCAATTATCAGGAGTGGATACTTTCCCTCATGTCATTTGGTCCATGTGACACCAACCAACATCCAATTGTAAGCACTCATCCACCTCTAAAGTGAACATCATAAGGTTTACCAAGAAATTAACATTGGTCCTTTCAAATCCCCTTTATTGGAAAACTCATTCATGCACCCTGAACTCTTACAGATACCTAGGTTCATCTGATATACTTGCGTACATATCAGGTCATCCCTGCTTCCAACCCATTTAGAAAAAAAAATCTCTCAATCGTATGGTAAACTCAAAACATCCTCAAGAAGGATTCCCTCATACTCCTCCACCATCACATGATTTGAAAGCTCATAGAATCTGCTACACCAAGAGTAATACTGTAAAAAAACAATAAAATGGTTGTAACCTCCTACTAATGAGATCATCCTGCCCTACATTGGATCACTCCTTATCAAGGATGAAAACTCCAACGAAAAAAACTAAAATTATGGATACTCACACAGGTAGAAACATAAAATCATGGCTGGCAGGAAAATAATCCATACTGAGGAAAACATTGTAGGGTCTCACCACCATTATAAAAATATTTCCATGCAAGTCTATCTCCCCCCTCCAAGACTAATGACACATTATCTGTAGTAGTGTTCAATAATTTATCCTCTCTAAATAGGCCTCCAACACAAGGATCGAGAAAAAAGGGATCCAATAGTATCACATAGAATCAAATAGTGGATAAATAGATAGAAGAGTTCATCATAGCTCCATGTGAAAAAATCAACAAGGCTAGTAAAGACACATGACATACTGTAAACTGTACTTAATCCTCCACAAGCTCCCATAACATGAAACTCATTCTTTCCATATCCCACTTGTTTACCATAATGAGGTATTTATCCAACACCTTATAAAAACACAAAACTCAAATTCACATGTCATAGAAACGCATCCATCACACCTCGACACTATCCAAATTAGGTGTTACTTACTCCCCTACAGGGTTGTTGATATCCTCTCAAGAATGTGTCTTGCTATGGAAATTATCCCGGTTCCTTCAATATCCAAATTCACTTCAAATATTATCATCATAGGGATTTATAGATGCCCCATGTCACCCTAGAGAAGGGTATCTGCCAATACCATCATTAGAGAGGGGTCCCATCCATGTGGTTCTTTCACACCATAGACCCAAACCGGTCCTCCATCACCTGATTAGGGGGTCTGGCCCACCTTGTAAAATGGTAATTCTATAACATGGTAACTCACAATGCATAATTAGAATAGGTGTATATTCTAATCATACCACCAAATGTAACTACCATTCTATGGAGGAAACAGGTTGCATGTATAATCATCCTTTCAACCAATATCTATTCTTGCTAAAACTTCATACCACTACCTCGATACAAACCTCTACTACCTGATGGTTTGTTTCATCACAGAACTTCAGTGACCCCATTATTGGAACTCGACTAACATGCCAGGATTTTTTATAACATCTTACTATCCTACTAGAGATATTTAATTGTTAAAACATTATTGATCAGCTTCCTCACCCCAAAGGATCCATATGCTTTTCAAAATGAGGTAGCACAACTCAGTGCCCACATGGAGAGAATCACTCCAAAGTGGGTATATGTACTAAAAATGCATCACTCATCTTGTCATCATCAGGACAATATCTTGGAATCCTAATTGGATATTATAGTAGAGGAATCTTTTAAGATAATCAATATGTACCATGGTAAATTATTATATCTATAGAGCTGACTCAAGAAGGACATGGAAACCACAACCCATTCTAATATGATACATGTACAAAGGTTTTTCAGGAAACCATTTTCTACAAATAACAAGTCAACTATCAGGTTATCATTGTCCAGGTAAATGGATACATTGGGTGTCACACAAATAATGGACACCCTATCCTGAGATTCATCCTTAAAACACTTTAACATTGTTTCCCTAGTTCCCTAGAAAAACCTCCAAGCTAGAAAAATGAAACTCAAAACTATGATCCTAAATCTAGGCATTCAAATAACCCTACAAGTTGGGTATTGTGCTCTAATACCATTATGTCATGACCTGACCGAATGGGGCCTGATACACAACTACCCCACCTCACCCTCAAATTTTCCAAGGGATAGAGACTAACACCAAAAAGGCATACCACACACATATGAGGTGTTATCCTTAATTAACTATAGTTACAAACACATCTCCAAGACCATAAAATGATGAAGTGTAAAACATATGAGAACAATGCAAATATTCATCTATAATCCCACAACAATATTGTGGTAAAAAGTATTGGAAAGTGAAAAAAGGTAAAAGAAAATAAAACCCCTACCAAAACCCATAAGTAATGTCCTTCCTTCTTTGAAGGAGGGGACTAATGTCAAATGAAAAATTGGTATACACCTCATTCTATCTATCCCAAAGTAGCTCCACCAAATCCTAGTCGACCAAGGACTCTCCAAAAAGGTTCTTCTTATCCATAATACATGAAATGTGTGGGTAGATCCCATATAGGGGTGATTATAACAATTCCATGTAGGATAGCCTGAAATAACCAAACAAAATAATCAAGAGCATCAATCTCATCCTAGGATATATCAATTAGAGGGTGATACATACCAAAACACATATATATACACTCTTAGTACACACACAATCTCATGTTCAGAACATGACTATAATTATAGCCTAGGATTCATGCTCGAATGTTCCACATAATGCTCGTCTAGGGGAACGCACTCTACGAGCTATACTTCTATTGATAACACTATTCCCAAATGTCATTTTTAGGACCTATATGATGAGGAATGTATTTGTTTTCACATGTTTTAATTTTTTTACATAATGTTTTTGAAGAAATAAAATAACTTCACCTTGTATTTGGTGAAAATGGAATTGATGGTTGTTTTATAATGAATCTAACTCACTTTGTTTAAGAAAATTCCATCATAAGTAAATGAATCAAGTTGAAGTAAAATGTTTTGATCCGAATCAACTTGTGTCTAGAATGGGAGAAGATCATAATTAGTAATTTATTGGATTCACACTAAATTTGAAATTAATGGGTCGAATTAAGAATTAATCTTGCTAGATGTAAATGGTCATCAGATTCACTTTGAAATTTGTATGGAAGGAGGGATTGTTTTAATGGATAATTGGAGTATGCGTGATTAAGTTTACTTAAATTAGATGATTCATTTATGTTTTTTATTTCACAAAAATCCTAATTTTATGGGAGAACATATTATTCAATATTTATGGAAGAAAAGGGAAAAGTGGTATTTCAAATTTTACGAAGATTTATTGTATTCTGGTGGAGGAGAATTAAGAGACACTACCAATCGAAAAGCCATCCAACCATGTATAATTGTATTTGGGAGGAAGAGAAGAAAAAAGAAGTTGAAAGATCATGCCTATAATTTCCCAAGGAAATCATATCAAGGATAATCATTTTCAGGATGATTGTATCAAGTCTAATCATATTTAGAAAATAATTTACTTTTGATAAAATGAAAATAATGAAACCGGAGTGAATGGAAGGTTATGGTACTTTCCAATTGAAGTGTAACAATGCTGAAGTTGTTCTCCAATTAATTTAAAGCCATGAAGGAATTCATGATACAAGTACAGGTTTGTGGATATAGGATGTTGCTGGAAATTAGCTCAGGTCGATGAAAATCATAATGAAAAAAAATTATCAACAATGTAGTAAAACATTCATGTAACACCCCAAGATTTTATGAAAAATATTCTTTTAATTTCATTAATGTCTTGTGTTTTATGATACACCAAGATTACCTTGCGTTATACGCAACACCGTATTAGCTTGCAGTATACGCAACACTATTCTTGGATCGTGTTACACACAATTTTGATAATAGTTATTCTACGCAACATTTAGTATATATATATATATATATATTCAATGTATAAATGAAATATGGTTGGATTATGTTATACGAAACAACGAAGGATTCTTTCACAACACGCAACCCGGACTTGGCTTGCATTACACGCAATCGCGACCTTCCTCGATAGCGTGTGTTGTACGCAATACCAGGTTTTACTAAACAACGATATATTATTATAATATTATTATGAACTAGCCGTTATGAATAGTATTAACTAAATTTTTAATCTTATAACATTATTATTCATCTTGCACATTTTCTAAAACATGGTATAAGAACAAAATAAAATTTTCGGGTAAAATAAGTATTTTTCCAAAAATGCAGTTTTGCCGCCTTTTGATGGCGCACCCACTTTAAATCTAGTTTTTGACATGTTTCTAAGTAAAATTTGACAAAATAAAATTCTTCTTTGGAATCATGAAATAAAAATTTACTTTGGATAAATTTTCATATCATTCTGGTAACTTTCATATTTTGATGAATAGTAAAAACACGCTATATTTTAATTTAAAAAAACTCTTTAAATCGAAATAATTAATAGTGATAAATTATTAATTTGAGTGGTTTTAAAGTATATTTAGAATATATTTTTACAATTTAATACAATGTTGGTCATTGGATGTAATTTCACATTTAAACCAGATATAAACAAGTGTCAATCTTTTGATAGTTATTATCTCTTAAGAACACGCTATTTGTTTTGACAACGGGAATTAATTTTTAAATTAATTAATGCAACTGATATTTTTTGAATTTTTTAAAATAGACATCAATTTTGAGTTCATAATATCAAATATATCTTTGGCCAAATTTTTGGTATATTTCTGTAAACTTTCATTTTTTTGATGAATAGTGAAACCACTAAGTGGTAGTTAAAAAAAATGAATTTTTCCTAAAACATAATTTTACCACTTCTGTGAGTGGAATTTCAAAATTCCGAGTGACAAGGTTGATGTAATTAAGTAAAATGTGGTTCAATGAGATGAAAATAATTTTTGGTGAATAGTAACATTTTATTTGTTTTTACCACGGTTAAAAGTAAATACGGTAATTAAGGGTAAAAATGATATTATTATTACCCTAACACATGTCCTAATTCTATTGGATAAGTATAATTCGACCAAAAACAACCTTAGGAATAAAATATGACCATTTAGGCCCACTTGGATTAGATTAGGACATTTGTTATTATTTAATTCAAAGAAGAGTTAAAAGAATTAAAATCAATGTTTATTTACTAAAACATTTTTAATATAGGGTTATACATAATATAAATATGATTTTAAAAATTAATTAGAAAGATAATAAGATTTCCTACATAATGATATTTTATTTATAATTTTTAGACATTAAATAATTTAATTTATTTATGACACAAAGATGATGCAGTAATTATCTTATTAATGAAATATTGACACAATTGATGTTATAAATACCCAAATAAATGTAATTTGAGTCTTTTTTTGAATTACACTAATTTTATAGGTTAATATGACATGTTAGTATTACTTTAATAAACTTTTTTCGAACTAATCATTCTGTTATGATTTTCACAAAAATAAATTACTAAATAGTGTCAAAATTGACATAAAATAGTTTTTAAAACAAATATTATATTATTAATTTTTATTTTATTCCTAAAAATATAGGGTTCGTCCAAATGACTTAGATAAGTTTATATATATTAATATTAAACAACTTGGGGTTCATTTGGTTTGTTATAGTAAGTTTATTAACCTTATAGTATAAGAACACAAGAAGACACGGTAAAAGTAAAATTATTTAACTTAATGTTAAATTTAAATGATAAGGTTAAAATAGGAACATAAACATGTATAAATTCTATTGGATGAGAGTATTTCGACCCATCCTCACCTTAGCTTCGAAATAAATTAATTTTTAGCTATTTAAAACCGAACATGACTTTATAATAAAATAATATTTTTAGTTTTTCCAAAGGAGCCCCTCTCCTCCCTTATAAAAGGGCACCTCCTCCCCCTCTTCCTCACAACACATTGAGCCTTCAAGCTCGGCCAAACCCTGCCCATTTCTCCTCTCCACTTCCCTAGAAACATCCTATAGGTTCTGGTTGTAACGACCCAAAGTTTCATTAATGGAAAATCCCTCTTGATCCAGTTAAATGTTTCTTTATGAAAAAAGTTTTTTTATAAGATGTCAACTTCTTTAGTTTTACGTTAAGATTTTTGACCGTTACATTTATAGTCATTGAACAGTGATCATCTGAGTAGTATAAATATAAGGCTTTAACGAAACCATTTCTACTCAGACAAAGGAAGCGATGGCCTCATCCAGTAGAATTGCCCCTTACGAAGCCCATTTTTCGGAGTTCGGAAAAGAGGTGGTGTCTTTGGGCATTGCCCTTCACCAAGCCCAAGCCGAGCTTCATCAAGTCAAGCTAGAACGTGATCGTCTACGGGAAAAATGGAAGTTGATAGAGATTACCACTCGAGCGATGTTATCCGAGCAACCCCAAGAGTCTGTCACCATCACACACCTTACCCTTAGGTATTATGCAGCTATTTTAAGGGGTTATGTAACAAATAAGTAGCACCATGTTCATGTATATTATTTTTTGTATATAATAACGAATATAATTTTTTTGATACATTGTAATTAGTTTTTAAAGTACAAATGGTGTTTTTAGTTATTATTTAATTAAGAATTATATTTTATTAAATTAAAGGATTTTTGAATTAAATAATATTTTAATAAAATATTATTATTAATATTAAATTAATTTTTACTAAATATAAATGATCTTATAATTTTATGAATGCAATTAAAATTTTTATTAATGTTTGAAGGCCATTTCTGTCAAAACCCGTGAATTTTTTATAAATGTCGGTTTTTATTTTAAAAGTGAAAATTCACATATTTAGAAAATTATTTAGATAAAATAAATATTATTTTTGGAATCAAGATGTCGAAATTATCCAACGGTGAATTTTTCATAATTTTCTGAGACAGTCAAATATTTGGGTAAAAATTAAATACCATTTAAATATATAATGTGTTTTATGACATCATAATGACCCAATGGTGATGTAATAAAATACCATAATCCTTATGTTCGGCTAATATGTGTTTTATCATTAAAATAATGAGGTTTTGGGTTTATTTGACTTACTTTTCAAAGCATTAATGGATCCCTCAAGACTTATTCAACACTTTTCCTTTTTAAATTAATTTCCATGGGAGTGTGACTCACCTCCACATAAGCAACCCTATTTTTTTAATAAATCCGGACCTTGGAATTGTAAAATATTGTTTTCCTGTTTCCTTTTCCAGAAACCATGGGCAAATACCATGGGATGGTTTGTGGTTTGGATTATTTTAATATAAGGGGTCCCAAACCTAAATAAAAAAGAATTCTCTCACCTTTCCTATATAAACCCACCCAAGCTCCCACATCCTCCTCACTCAAAGCCCTTGAAGTTCGTCCAACCTCTGCCCTACTCTCTATAGAATCCTCTCAAGGTGCCCCAAGCTCCCATGAAGCCTCTCACAAGCCTCTCTCTAGCCTTTGGAAGCACACTTCCAAGTAAGGGTTTTTTTCTTCCTTTCTCATTTTTGTCAATTTTCTTTAAGTTGTATTGCCCTTTTTATTTAAACTATGAATGTTGGGGTATGATTTCGCACCTCCCCCATACTTCCCTCTTATTTTTTTAATGATGGGAGAACCCTTTCTCTCTCATTAAATGCCACCCATGTACACCCGTTACTATGCCGAAATTCCGAAAGGAACTTCTCTATCTTCTTTTACATTCAAGCAATACTTTTGTATCATGAATCTAAATTCCAATTCGATTGTTGGGAAATGTATATATATGACCTAATTACTGTCCATTACATGTAAATATTATGAGTAACCCCTTTCTTTCTCATCAATTTTTTTTATGAATTCTTATGTCACGCCGTTATGCTGCCGAAATCGCACCGATTTTCTAAGCCAATGTCTTTGTGTAGTGAATACCATGCCCATTTCTCCATCAAGGGTCGTCACCTTTATGCACATTTACATATTTATTGTAAATTTTAATGTATTAATTCCACATTCCTTTATCGTGGACTAAATGATTATGTTTTATGAATCCATGTTTTATGATCCATGTGGCACACTTATGCATGAAATGAAATGTTTAAGAAGGGTGCACCCTTTATAGCGCTCCAATGCATTGGGTAAAGTATAGTATCATGATAAGTGATGTGTAATGAGTGTTGACTCATGCTAATTCAAGTGCAACGAGGGTTTACTCGTGCTTCAAGTGCAATGACAGTTTACTCATGCTCCATGTGCAATGAGCCTTGGCTCATGCTAATTCAATGTTAAGTGTTGTTGCCACATTTCCATGTTATGATTATCATGCTTTATCATGACTTTATGTTCATGTCTCTCTTATGCTCTATTGATATGCCTATTTCCTAACATGTATTGTACTCTTCATGTTATTAATTGTTTACTCCCTTACTGGGCTTTATAGCACACCCTTTTCTTATGCATGTCCTCAGGTTATCCCATGCAATGCTAAGTACGAAGGAATATAGTGGTCATGTAAAGGAAGTTTTCAATAAAGATGTTGTATTTCAAGTTTAAAATTTTTATGTAATGATCCTAAGCCCCAAAGACACTAAACCTCTCGATCTTCTTTGTTGTATCAACTGAAGTTTTATGTAATAAAGCATGCTTAAGTTGTAATAAAAAAGCAGGGTTGTCATAGTTGGTATCAGAGGATAGGTTTAGTTATTTTTGGGATTAGGAAACCCTAGTAAAGCCTTAGATACAAGACTAAGCATAATAAAAACATCCCTAAGTTTTGGTAAATAATAATTAATTGGTTTATCAAACAAATACATCCATGTCTGAATACGAGCAGGTAGAGGCGGCTCTGGCACAGATGTATCCTAGGGGTAAAACCCGAAAACACCGCTTTGAGCTAGACTCGAATGGGAACTGGTGCACGACAACGGGCCTTGCTGCACCCTTGGTTACGACACTCCCGGGGGATATGTTTTGATAAATTCACAATCTTAGTATGAACCCTTATTAAGGGAAAAAATGCCCCTAAGAATATATGTTAGAAGGAATATCATGAAAAACCTAGATTGAATCATATAGACTCATGAGTTAAAAAGATTAAAGTTTATTTATAAGTCATCAAACTTTTGTCTTTGGATTACCCTTTATGTTTTACCCCTAACATTCCTTTTATTCCAGCCAATGGCCGGTAATAGGAGAACTCGGGCTAACAACTGTTGTGAAGATCAGTGTGATGATTGTACTTATGAGATGCCCAATCCAATGGGAGCAGGAATCGCGAACTTTGTCACGCTTCTCTCTCAGCTAACTCAAGTTTTGAATAGAAACACTGGTCAAGAGGAACGTTCAACCCCCCCCCCCCCCCCTAAGAAAGAACAAGTCGCTATTGAAAGCTTCATGAGAGAAAGGCCTCCTACTTTTAGTGGATCATCTGATCCCACGATTGCTGAACAATGGATCAACTCCATTGAAAAGATATTCTCCATCCTACAATGCTCTGAAAAAGAGAAGGTTCTCTTGGCGGCTTATTGTATGGAGGGTGAAGCTGATCAATGGCGGATGTTGATCAAAAATACGAAGCCTGAGGAGGAGATCGAGGCTTTGGAATGGAAGGAATTCCGAAAGCTGTTTTTCGATAAATATTTTCCACACACCCTCCGTCTTAAGATGGAAAGGGACTTCCTTTCCCTCAAACAGAAAGATGAAGAATATGTGGGAGCGTACTAGGAAAACTTCACAAGGCTTGCACGATATGCTTCCGGCTTTGTCGTTACCCCCGAATGCAAGGTTGACCGCTTCTTTGGTGGGCTGAAGCCTAGCTTGCGGAAAGCATTAGTGATCCGTGACTTCGACAGCTATGAGGAAATTGTCTGATGTGCCCTCAAGGTTGAAATGGAGATCGGAGAATCACAGGGGTATCATGGGGACAAGAAGTGTAAGGTGGACTTCAATGCTGGTGGACCGATGGATAAATCCAACGGCGATAAGAAATTCCAGCACCCCACTTTCCAAAAGTGTGGCAAGAAGCACCCTAGAAATTGCCTTAGGGGGACAAGAAAATGCTTCAAATGTGGAAGAGAAGGGCACCTAGCTGTTAACTGTCAGCAAGAAGGACCCGCGGCTGCGACAGAGGAGAGGAACGCTCCGTTCGAACCTCAACGCATTGTTCAATGCTTCAAATGCAAAGAACCGGGTCATTTTGTGAATCAGTGCCCTAATCCAAGGGTTATCGGAGGCAATCAACAACCTCCAAGACAGCAAGGAAAGGCTTTTGCCATCACTTCTGCCGAATTGAACCCTGACAACGAAGTGGTGATAGGTACGCTAGTTATTCATTCAACAATAGCGAACGTACTTTTTGATTCAGGTTCTACGCATTCTTTTATATCTCAAAAGTTTAGTAGAACAATCCCTGCACCACCACAAATCATGGAAGTAAAGATGTCGGTGAGTACGGAAAATGGGGAAATCATTGCATCCCATGATTATAAGTCCTCCCCTATTATAATATGTGGATTGAATTTCCCAGCGAACCTCGTCATACTCCCTTTGGTGGAATTTGATGCAATTCATGGCATGGATTGACTTTCCTTATATAGAGCCAACATAAATTGTCGGGAGAGGGAAATCACACTCCATATGGAGAATCGACCCCCGATTCTTTACAAGTGTCAGGAGGAAGATGAATCTCCTTTAGCTCCATCATCTCAAGCATGGATATTACTGCCTTATGAGCACGCATATCTGGCTCAGATGATTAAGTCCAAGGAAGAAACCACCCTTGAAGAAATGCCTATTGTGAGGGAATTCGCTGAAGTATTTCCTGAGGAACTTCCTGGTCTTCCTCCAAGAAGAGATGTTGAGTTCTCAATTGAACTTATACCTGGGGTGCTACCAATATCCAAGACTCTATATAGAATGGCTGCTGTTGATCTTGAAGAGCTGAAGAAACAACTACAGGAGAATTTGGATAAAGGGTTTATACGCCCAAGTGCATCACCATGGGGTGCACCAGTCCTCTTCGTCAAGAAGAAGGATGGGACAATGCGGCTTTGCATCGATTATCATGAACTTAACAAAATCACGATAAAGAACAAGTATCCTCTCCCAAGAATCGATGACTTGTTTGATCAGCTGCGTGGAGCACAATACTTCTCCATGGTGGACTTGCGGTCAGTATATTATCAAGTAAGGGTGAAGAAGGAAGATATCCCCAAGACTGCTTTTCGTACAAGGTATGGGCACTATGAATTCATAGTAATGCCTTTCGGACTCAACAATGCTCCAGCAATATTCATGGACTTGATGAATAGAGTATTTAGAGATTACCTAGACAAATTTGTGGTAGTCTTTATAGATGATATTCTAATATACTCCAAAACCAAGGAGGACCATGAGGAGCATTTAAAAACTGTACTAGAGACTTTGCGCAAGGAGAAGCTCTATGAAAAGTACAGCAAGTGTGAGTTTTGGTTGAAGGAAGTATCATTCTTGGGTCATATCATCACAAGCAATGGGATATCTGTGGACCCCTCCAAAACAGATGCAATTGAGGGATGGCCGAGGCCAACATCGGTAACTGATATCCTTAGCTTCTTGGGGTTAGCTGGATATTATCGACGATTTGTGAGAAATTTCTCATGATTGTCCAACCCTCTTACCAAGCTAACTCGAAAGGGAGTAAAGTTTTCTTGGAGTGGTGAATGCGAAGAAAGCTTCAGGGAGTTAAAAAGGAGGCTTATCACTGCACCCGTGCTCACTTTACCCACAAGTGGGGAGATTTTTGTGGTATTCAGTGATGCTTCGAAGAAGGGCTTAGGATGTGTGCTGATGCAGAATGATAAAGTTATATCCTATGCCTCAAGGCAGTTGAAAATCCATGAGCGAAACTATCCAACGCATGATCTGGAGTTGGCGGCGGTGATCTTTGCCTTGAAAATCTGGCGGCATTATCTCTATGGAGAGAAATGTGAGATATATACTAACCACAAGAGTCTTAAATATATATTCACACAGAAAGAGCTTAATATGCGCCAGAGAAGATGGATAGATCTCATCAAGGATTATGACTGTTCAATACATTACCACCCTGGGAAGGCGAACAAGGTGGCGGATGCCCTAAGTTGAAAGGATCCAACAATTCTATCAATGATGAGAATTGAGAAGGATCCAATCTTCTTAGACTTGATGAAGATGGACGTGGGAATCATAAAGAAGGGAACATCATCAATCCTTTCACAAATGATTGCTCAACCATCTCTTTTGGAAAGGTTAAAGGATGCTCAAAAGGATGATGCGGGAATCCAAGAAAAAGTGGAAGCTGTCAAAAAGGTAAAATCCTCAGAGTTTAATGTTAATGAAGAAGGAATTGTGCGGTTTGGGAAAAGACTATGTGTTCCATCAAGTTCGGAGCTGAAGAAGGAACTTTTGGATGATGCACATAGTTCAAATTTCTCTATTCACACAGGGAGCACAATGATGTATCGAGATCTCCAAGAAAAATTTTGTTGGGATAATATGAAGAAGGAGATCGCTGAATATACATCAAAGTGCCTGGTGTGTCAGCAAGTGAAGGCAGAGAGGCAGAAGTCTAAGGGGATGATGCAACCATTGCCTATACCAAAATGGAAATGGGAGAACATCACCATGGACTTTGTCACCGGACTTCCAAGGACATCGAAAGGCAACAATGCAATCTGGGTTGTTGTGGATCATCTTACAAAGACTGCACACTTCATTGCTATTCGAGAGGATTTCTCTTTGGATCAACTGGCACGGATATATATCCGGGAAGTGGTACGGTTGCATGGAGTACAACTATCTATTGTGTCTGACCGAGATCCAAGATTTACCTCTATGTTTTGGAAGAGTCTTCAACATGCTTTGAATACTGAACTGAACTTCAGTACGGCCTATCATCCTCAAACTGATGGTCAATCCGAGCGGACTATCCAAACACTTGAGGATATGTTGAGAGCGTGTTCAATGGACTTTAAAGGAGGATGGGATCAACATCTTTATCTAGTTGAGTTCTCTTATAATAATAGTTTCCACTCGAGCATCCAAATGGCACCATATGAAGACCTGTATGGGAAAAGGTGTAGAACACCGACATGTTGGGATGAGGTCGGTGAACGTAAGCTGCTTGGACAAAAAATGGTCGAAGAAATGGTGGAGAAGGTGAAAACCATTCAGCAGCATATCAAGGCAGCCCAGAGTCGACAGAAGAGTTATGCAGATAATCGTCGACGAGACCTTGAGTTTAAAGTCGGAGACATGGTGTTTTTACGCATATCTCCGTGGAAGAAGGTCATGAGGTTTGGAAAGAAAGGGAAGTTAAGTCCAAGGTACATCGACCCATTCGAGATTCTTGATCATGTTGGGGCTATGGCCTATAGACTAGCACTTCCACCTACTATGGCCAAGGTGCATGATGTCTTCCATGTATCCCTTTTAAGGAAGTACATACCAGACCCTTCACATGTACTCTCTTCCGAGGTGGTACAATTAGAAGACGATCTTTCTTATGTGGAGCAACCAGTGAAGATCTTAGATCGTAGAGAAAAAGTTCTACGAAATAATACAATGCCCCTCGTCAAGGTGTTGTGTAGAAACCACAAGTTTGAAGAAGCAACTTGGGAGTCGGAGGATATGATGAAGCTGAGTTACCCACATTTGTTTTAGTGTGGGAAAAGAAAAATTTCGAGGGTGAAATTTCTTAAGGGGGGAATGTTGTAACGACCCAAAGTTTCATTAATGGAAAATCCCTCTTGATCTAGTTAAATGTATCTTTATGAAAAATGTTTTTTATAAGATGTCAACTTCTTTAGTTTTACGTTAAGATTTTTGACCATTACTTTTATAGCCATTGAACAGTGATCATCTGAGTAGTATAAATATAAGGATTTAACGAAACCATTTCTACTCTGACAAAGGAAGCGATGGCCTCATCCAGTAGAATTTCCCCTTACGAAGCCCATTTGTCGGAGCTCGGAAAAGAGGTGGCATCTTTGGAAATTTCCCTTGACCAAGCCCAAGCTGAGCTTCATCAAGTCATGCTCGAACGTGATCGTCTACGGGAAAAATGGAAGTTGATAGAGATTACCACTCGAGCGATGTTATCCGAGCAACCCCAAGAGTCTGTCACCATCGCACACCTTACCCTTAGGTCTTATACAACTATTTTAAGGGGTTATGTAACAAATAAGTAGAACCATGGTCATGTACATTATTTTTTGTATATAATAATGAATATACTTTTTTTGATACATTGTAATTAGTTTTTAAAGTACAAATGGTGTTTTTAGTTATTATTTAATTAAGAATTATATTTTATTAAATTAAAGGAATTTTTAATTAAATAATATTTTAATAAAATATTATTATTAATATTAAATTAATTTTTATTAAATATAAATGATCTTATAATTTTATGAATGCAATTAAAATTTTTATTAAGGTTTGAAGGCCATTTCTGTTAAAACCCGTGAATTTTTTATAAATGTCGGTTTTTATTTTAAAAGTGAAAATTCACATATTTAGAAAATTATTTAGATAAAATAAATATTATTTTTGGAATCAGGACGTCGAAATTATCCAACGGTGAATTTTTCATAATTTTCTGAGACAGTCAAATTTTTGGGTAAAAATTAAATACCATTTAAATATATAATGTGTTTTATGACATCATAATGACCCAATGGTGATGTAATAAAATACCATAATCCTTATGTTCGGCCAATATCTGTTTTATCATTAAAATAATGAGGTTTTGGGTTTGTTTTACTTACTTTTCAAATCATTAATGGAGCCCTCAAGACTTATTCAACACTTTGCCTTTTTAAATTAATTTCCATGGGAGTGTGACTCACCTCCACATAAGCAACCCAATTTTTTTAATAAATCCGGACCTTGGAATTGTAAAATATTTTTTTCCTCTTTCCTTTTCCATAAACCATGGGCAAATACGATGGGATGGTTTGTGGTTTGGATTATTTTAATATAAGGGGTCCCAAACCTAAATAATAAAGAATTCTCTCACCTTTCCTATATAAACCCACCCAAGCTCCCACTTCCTCCTCACTCAAAGCCCTTTAAGTTCGTCCAACCTCTGCCGTACTCTCTCTAGAATCCTCTAAAGGTTCCCCAAGCTCCCAAGAAGCCTCTCACAAGCCTCTCTCTAGCCTTTGGAAGCACACTTCCAAGTAAGGTTTTTTTTCTTCCTTTCTCATTTTTGTCAATTTTCTTTAAGTTGTATTGCCCTTTTTATTTAAATTATGAAGGTTGGGGTATGATTTCGCACCTCCCCCATACTTCCCTCTTATTTTTTGAATGATGGGAGAACCCTTTCTCTCTCATTAAATGCCTCCCATGTACACCCGTTACTAAGCCGAAATTCCGAAAGGAACTTCTCTCTCTTCTTTTACATTCAAGCAATACTTTTGTATCATGAATCTAAATTCCATTACGATTGTTGGGACATGTATATATATGACCTCCTTACTGTCCATTACATGTAAATATGATGAGGAACCCCTTTCTCTCTCATCAATTTTTTTTATGAATTCTTATGTCACGCCGTTATGCTGCAGAAATCACACCGATTTTCTAAGCCAATGTCTTTGTGTAGTGAATACCATGCCCATTTCTCCATCAAGGGTATTCACCTTTATGCACATTTACATATTGATTGTAAAGTTTCATGTATGAATTCCACATTAATTTATCGTGGAAGAAACGATTATGTTTTATGAATCTATGTTTTATGATCCATGTGGCACACTTATGCATGAAATGAAATGTTTAAGAAGGGTACGCCCTTTATAGCGCTCCAATGCATTGGGTATAGTATAGTATCATGATACTTTATGTGCAATGAGTGTTGACTCATGCTAATTCAAGTGCAATGATGGTTTACTCGTGCTTCAAGTGCAATGAGGGTTTACTCATGCTCCATGTGCAATGAGCCTTGGCTCATGCTAATTCAATGTTAAGTGTTGTTGCCACATTTCCATGTTATGATTATCATGCTTTATCATGCCTTTATGTTCATGTCTCTATTATGATCTATTGATATGCCTATTGCCTAACATGTATTGTACTCTTCATGTTATTCATTGTGTACTCCCTTACTGGTCTTTATAGCTCACCCTTTTCTTATGCATGTCCTCAGGTTATCCCATGCAATGCTAAGTACGAAGGAATATAGTGGTCATGTAAAGGATGTTTTCAATAAAGATGTTGTATTTCATGTTTGATGTTTTTATGTAATGATCCTAAGCCCAAAAGACACTAAACCTCTCGATCTTATTTGTTGTATCAAGTGATGTTTTATGTAATAAATCATGCTTAAGTTGTAATAAAAAGCAGGGTTTTCATACTGGTCTTCTTCAAAGACCTATTTTAGTGCCCTAAAAGGAGGTCTCAAAAAAGCACTTCAAAGAAGATGTAATGTCCGTTACCGATTATTTCATCTTTATTTATTATTCCACTTCATCTTATTTAGTTGTTTCATTATGAAGTAATAACATCATTATCACTCATATACTGATATGTTATTATAAGTATGAAACAACCCTATTTCACCATCTATCCATCCTACGGAAAAAGAAATCACCGCGCGTGCATACGTACGAAATACCGTCTCCACGCCGTGGTGTAATCTATTTTCCACCCCCACCTTACTTGGATGGGTATAATGGTGTAAATAATGACTATATATGACTATTATAAAGTGATATTGATTCTGAAATAGTATACATACACTCTAATACAATTCCACGATCATAGGAACGATATCATCACTTGTGTGTACGTACGGAATACCGTCTCCACGATGTGATGCGACTCGTTCTACATGATCTTCATTGAATAATGATTATATAAATGAGTTGAATGAATGAATATGATATATATTACACTAATAACATTCTGGAAATGAGGTATCTATAACCTAAAAAGAATAATAAGAATTTATTCGACAAAACACGCATAAGAACAAACAGTAATAAACACACGAATAACAAGTAGTAATGAAATATTACTAATAAGAAGCTAAGAATATGACCATATATGATATCATTACAATAAGTATGATTCTGGAATAATTCAATAAAATTATTTAAATCATTATAAAGGAGGTTCGGACACTTACAAAGCAAATCGGACCTAAGGTAAGGGAAATATCACAATCTCATTTTTATCCAAGATTGTTTATACTTTGGTATTTACTGGGGTGTATTTTATCATCCACATACATGTTTCCCCAATATTTAATATTTATATCCTTCTACAATAGTTTATATCCGATTTTACCCTTCGGTGTGTTTTTAGTAAGGATATGAAAGGAATCTTTTGTCGTTTTTCGTACGAGGTACTTTTTGACTTTTCCGAAAAAAGTACGAGAAGAATGTTTTCTTTTAACTTATACGACATGAATGGATTTTTAAAACATTATTTCCAAGAAGCTTCCCTTATAATTTTTCATGTTTATATTTAATCAACTTCTTTTAGTTATAATTTTATGACATGTTAAGAAATGAAAAGTGTTTTTGAAGTAGAAAATATATTTTCCTCATGAATGGAGTTCAAGTGTTTTATCAAAATTATTTTCCATCTAAGATAATAAAGGGTTATATTTTTATACCTATTATTACATTGATTTGATTATGTTGTGATGGAATTATTTTTATGAATTACTTTATCTTATATGAATTATTTTATGATGTCACAATGTTTAAGAATCCCATTTTTATTACATGGGTTATGCTGTGATGTATGGTTTATGATTTTGTGGCACACATAAGAATGGTATCATTATGAGATGGGTGGGACCTATATCTCCCTCCATTGCATTGGGTAAAGATTTTATATCTCATGAGATAAACATGGCTGGAACGGTAGGTTATACCGGTTCAGTGAAATAGGACTGAAATGAGGAGTGAACTCGGTTCAGAAAGGGACTTTGTCCACTAAGATAGTCTTGGCAATGAGTCTTGACTAATAATAAATGATTCTTTATGATTATGTGTGTATTTTACAAGGTTTCATGTTTTATGTTATGACTATTGGGATTACATTTCAATACTATGATTTATCCCATGTTATGAAATTATGATCTCTTTTGCAGGTTAAGATTTCCAAAAGATATGTTCTTATGAATATGACGTGATTTATATTTATTTTGTTTACCCTTACTGAGCATTTGAGCTCACCATTTTATGTTTTTTTTCCAGGACATAAAGAAAGGATTTAGGTTTTAAAAAAAGAAGATCTTTAGGGGAGATGTTGAAGATCTTTCACCACGATTAGAAGATTATATTCTGAGTTTCCCAAGACACTAAACTATTACGGTCCTTGTTTGTTTATTTTTGTTATGTAATAAGTATTCCACAAAAGTAATATAATTTCAATGTACGTCAATCTTTGGGTCTCTACAGTTGGTATCAGAGCAAAATTTTAATCAACCTTTGGAAACTAGGATGCGAAAACGTTAGTAAGATCCCTAGAGATATTTCTAAGGTATGTCTAGGGATATCCCTAAGGATAAGTATACATATAGGATATAGTCCTAGAACTATGGTAACGATATTAGATTAAACCAAAGATGTTAGATATTGAAGTTACTCCCCCTTTATTATGATTTTTGCCTCTCACACTATTCTTTTTGGGTTTTAGAAAATGGCTGGAAACAAGATGATTCACGATAATGGAGGATATGATGGACAATGGAATGATATTCTTCATGAGCAACCAAATGAAATGGGATTTGGAAGTCCAAACATCATTATTATGCCGAATCATCAATATCATAATATGATCAATAAAGTAAAATTTGTTAAGTTTCTTGACTCGGCTAATAAGAGAAAGATAGAGTTTCATGATGATCATAGAGGAAAGAAAGTTCAATTTACCCTATGTAAATCATGTGGGAAGAGGCATCAAGGAGAATGTTTCAAAGGAACTGGAAGATGCTTTGGGTGTGGAAAAGAAGGACACAAAGCTAGTAAGTGCAAAGGAAAAGGTTCAGTTAACACCAGGGATGAGGATAATGGTATTGCTACGACATCAACAATGGTTAAATGTTTTAAATGTGGAATGTACGGGCATTATGCAAACCAATGCCCTAAGGAAAGTCTCATGAAGAGAATCAGTATGGTCGTATGGGTAGTATTTATGTTGATGATGATGAAGAGACTAAAAATGATATGTGAGATGAAAGAATTGTTGAAGCTCTGTCAATGGTTTAAGATTGTAGTGGAATGATTACATGTTTATCATGTGTAATGTTGTATAAGTAATCTCATGGTACTATGGAATAAAGAGACATCTAAGGATTGTTACACTGTTGTCTTTCCTTGAGTTTTGAAAGTGTATGATTAATGGTACCAGTATCCATGAAAGGTTATTCAGATATTTTTGGAATGTAGATGATATGCGCATAATGAAGGGATAAGGAGAAAATTAAATGTTTAATAGTATTCATGATCTCATGACTGATATAAGGAGAAGGTTATATCATGGTTTGAGTATATATAATTTTTGGATTTTGGTATGTGGAAAGAGTTAACTTTTGACTGCATTCATGTTTTCACTAAGGTTCAATGGGTATTCATTCTTCATGAGAATACATGATTAAGGTATTCACATGTTTGTAATTTGACCAACAAGATATATCTTATGATATATGGGGGATAAATGATGGAATTCACGTGATCATTTTCTTTATACTATGAGCTTGGACCAAAGTATTTTAGATAAGCCTAAAGATTGGAATGGATTATATTGGACATAAGTTATTATTGTTTAAGGATAAAACTTTTTTGATATTTTTGATGGGATGTTATAGTAATATAGCTTTAGAAAAAGGACAACCTGCAGGACGGGCAACATCCCATCGCGTCGGACAAGGCTGTGGGAATCAAACCCACAACCGAACTGCGACTGGCCTTTATCACCTGCCACTGACCTACAGGAAGTCCCTGTTTAGTAGAAACTAGTTTTATTATATTAACCAGTATGATATATGAAGTATAAGTCCATTTTAGGAACCATATATGATTAATCTCACTATAGATGGACTTATGTATTTTTTGATAACATTTCTAACCTTTTGTTTGAGACAAATGGAATGACCCATCATTCTATCACATGATCTGCTAACACATCACGAATGACAAATTCAACTTAATTTCTTTAAGAGATGAAGTGGAAATTGTCCAAAGAACGACCAACAGTGAGACTATACCAAAATCACGAAAGTATTTCTTATAATTCAAATTTCATCAACTTTAGGGAAATGATCTTGAAAATGAAAATGTTGTCCTAGTGCTCTTATATCTGATTAATTAGATGGTACCTTAGATCGTCACAAATTTATGGATTTGTGATTGTTAGCTTTTCCATAGCCATGTTCTCTACCACTCTCCATCAGAACATGATGGTTAGATTTCTCTTCCATATCCATATTTTCACCTATGCGGAAACCTAGAGATTAGTTTAGTTGGGTAACTGTTACATTTCATACTTTTGTTTTTAAAGATTGGTTTTGGTATTCCTTTTTATAATGTGGGTTTCTATTAAAGAAACTTTCGAATAGTAAACCATTTATAACCCCGAGGAATTTCGAGGGCGAAATTCATTTTAAGGGGGGTAGAATGTAACACCCCGAGATTTTATGAAAAATATTCTTTTAATTTCATTAATTTCTTGTGTTTTATTCTACACCAATATTAACTTGCGCTATACGCAACACCGTATTAGCTTGCAGGATACGCAACACTATTCTTGGATCGTGTTACACACAATTTTGATAATAGTTATTCTACGCAACATTGAGTATATATATATATATATTCAATGTATAAATGAAATATGGTTGGATTATGTTATACGAAACAACGAAGGATTCTTGCACAACACGCAACCCTGACTTGGCTTTCATTACACGCAATCGCAACCTTCCTCGATAGCTTGTGTTGTATGCAATACCGGGTTTTACTAAATAATGATATATTATTATAATATTATTATGAACAAGCCGTTATGAATAGTATTATCTAAATTTTTAATCTTATAATATTATTATTTGTCTTGCACATTTTCTAAAACATGGTATAAGAACAAAATAAATTTTTCGGGTAAAATAAGTATTTTTCAAAAAATGTAGTTTTGTCGCCTTTTGATGGCACACCCACTTTAAATCTAGTTTTTGACATGTTTATAAGTTCAATTTGGCAAAATAAAATTTTTCTTTGGAATCTTGAAATAAAAATTTACTTTGGATAAATTTTCATATCATTCTGGTAACTTTCATATGTTGATGAATGGTAAAAACACGCTAGATTTTAATTAAAAACAACTTTTTCAATTGAAATAATTAATAGTGATAAATTATTAATTTGAGTGGTTTTAATGTATATTTAGAATATATTTTTACAATTTAATACAATTTTGGTCATTGGATGTAATTTCACATTTAAACCAGATATAAATAAGTGTCAATCTTTTGATAGCTATTATCTCTTAAGAACACGCTATTTGTTTTGACCACGGGAATTAATTTTTAATTTAATTAATGAAACTGATATGTTTTGAATTTGGTAAAATAGACATCATTTTTGATTTCATAATATCAAATATAGCTTAGGCCTAATTTTTGGTATTTTTCTGGAAACTTTCATTTTTTTGATGAATAGTGAAACCACTAAGTGGTAGTTAAAAAAATGAATTTTTCATAAAACATAATTTTACCACTTCTGTGAGTGGAACTTCAAAAATCCGAGAGACACAGTTGATTTCAGCAAGTAAAATATGGTTCAATGAGATGAAATTTTTTTTGGTGAATAGTAACTTTTTATTTTTTTTTTACCACGGTTAAAAGTAAATAGGGTAATTAAGGGTAAAAATGATATTATTATTACCTAACACATGTCCTAATTCTATTTGATAAGTGTAATTCGAACAAAAACAACCTTTGGAATCAAATATGGCCATTTAGGCCCACTTGGATTAGATTAGGACATTTATTATTATATAATTCAAAGAAGAGTTAAAAGATTTAAAATCAAAGTTTATTTTCTAAAACATTTTTAATATAGGTTTATACATAATATAAACACGATTGTAAATAATAATTAGAAATATAATAAGATTTCCTACATAGAGATATTTTATTTATAATTTTTAGACATTAAAAAATTTAATTTATTTATGACACAAAGATGATGCAGTAATTATCTTATTAATGAAATATTGACATAATTGATGATATAAATATCCAAATAAATGTAATTTGAGACTTTTTATGAATTAAACTAATTTTATAGGTTAATATGACATGTTAGTATTGATTTAATTAAATTTTTTCGAACTAATCATTCTGTTATGATTTTCACAAAAATCTATTACTAAATAGTGTCAAAATTGACATAAAATAGTTTTTAAAACAAATATTATATTATTAATTGTTATTTTATTCCTAAAAATCTAAGGATCGTCGAAATTACTTAGATAAGGTTATATATATTAATAATAAACAACTTGGGGTTCGTTTAGCTTGTTATAGTAAGTTTATTAACCTTATAGTATAAGAACACAAGAAGACACTGTAAAAGTAAAATTATTTAACTTAATGTTAAATCTAGATGATAAGGTTAAAATAGGAACCTAAACTTGTCTAAATTCTATTGGATGAGAGGATTTGGACCCATCCTCACCTTATCTTAGAAATAAATCAATTTTGAGCTATTTAAAACCAAACTTGACTTTATAATAAAATAATATTTTTAGTTTTTCCAAAGGAGCCCCTCTCCTCCCTTATAAAAGGGAACCTCCTCCCCCTCTTACTCACACCACATTGAGCCTTCAAGATCGGCCAAACCCTGACAATTTCTCCTCTCCACTTCCCTAGAAACATCATATAGGTTCCGGTCTTCTTCAAAGACCTATTTTAGTGCCCTAAAAGGAGGTCTCAAAGAAGCACTTCAAAGAAGAGGTGATGTCTGTTACCAATTCTTTCAACTTTATTTCTTCTTCCACTTCTTATTATTTAGTTGTTTCATTATGAAGTAATAACATCAGTATCACTCATATACTGATATGTTATTATAAGTATGAAACAACCCTATTTCACCATCTATCAATCCTATGGAAAAAGAAATCACCGCGCGTGCGTACGTACGGAATACCATCTCCACGCCGTGGTGTAATCTATTTTCCACCACCACCTTTCTTGGATGGGTATAATGGTGTGAATAATGACTATATATGACTATTATAAAGTGATATTGATTCTGAAATAGTATACATACATTCCAATACAATTCCACGATCATAGGAACGATATCATCACTCGTGCGTACGTACGGAATACCGTCTCCACGATGAGATGCGACTCGTTCTACATGATCTTCATTGAATAATGATTAAATAAATGAATTGAATGAATGGATATGATATATATTACACTAATACAATTCTGGAAATGAGGTATCTATAACCTAAAGAGAATAATAAGAATTTATTCGACAAAACACGCATAAGAACAAAAAGTAATAAACACCTGAATAACAAGTAGTAATGAAATATTACTAATAAGAAGCTAATAATATGACCATATATGATATCATAACAATAAGTATGATTCTGGAATAAGTCAATAACATTATTTAAATCATTATACAGGAGTTTCGGACACTTACGAAAAAAATCGGACCTAAGGTAAAGGAAATATCACAATCTCATTTTTATACGAGATTGTTTATACTTTGGTATTTTCTAGGGTGTATTTTATCATCCATATCCATGTTTCCCCAATATATATTATTTATATCCTTCTATAATATTTTATATCAAATTTTACCCTACGGTGAGTTTTTAGTAAAAGATATGAAAGGAATCTTTTGTCGTTTTTCATACGAGGTACTTTTTGACTTTTCCGACAAAAGTACGAGAAGAATGTTTTCTTTTAACTTATACGACATGAATGGATATTTAAAAAATTATTTCCATGAATCTTACCTTATAATTTTTCAAGTTTATTTTTAATCAACTTCTTTTAGTTATAATTTTATGACATAATAAGAAATGAAAAGTGTTTTTGAAGTAGAAAAAATATATTCCTCAAGAATGGAGTTCAAGTGTTTTATCAAAATTATTTTCCATCTAAGATAATAAAGGGTTCTATTTTTATACCTATTATTTCATTGATTTGATTATGTTGTGATGGAATTGTTCTTTTGAATTACTTTATCTTATATGAATTGTTTTATGATGTCAAAATGTTTAAGAATCCCATTTTTATTACATGGGTTATGCTATGATGTATGGTTTATGGTTTTGTGGCACACATAAGAATGGTATCATTATGAGATGGGTGGGACCTATATATCCCTCCAATGCATTGGGTAATGATTTTATATCTCATGAGATAGACATGGCTGGAACGGTAGGTTATACTGGTTCAGAGAAACAGGACTGAAACGAGGAGTGAACTCGGTTCAGAAAGGGACTTTGTCCACTAAGATAGTCTTGGCAATGAGTCATGACTAATAAGAAATGATTCTCTATGATTATGTGTGTATGCCACAAAGTTTCATGTTTTATGTTATGATTATTGGGATTACATTTCACTACTATGATTTATTCCATTTTATGAAATTATGATCTCTTTTGCAGGTTAAGATTTCCAAAAGATATGTTCTTATGAATATGACATGATTGATATTTCTTTTGTTTACCCTTACTAAGAATTTGAGCTCACCCTTTTATGTTTTTTCCCAAGACATAAATAAAGGATTAAGGTTTAAAAAAAAGAATATCTTTATGGGAGATGTTGAAGATCTTTCACCACGATTAGAAGATTATATTCCAAGTTTCCAAAGACACTGAACTATTATGGTCCTTGTGTGTGTGTTTTTGTTATGTACTAAGTATTACGTAAAAGTAATGTAATGTCAATGTACGTCAAGCTTTGGGTCTCTACATTTCAAAAGTGGTATAATTAATTATATTAAATTTCAAGTGATTTTTCAAGTGGGATCAGAGAAAATTTGAAAGTGTGAGAAGTGGGTCAAGATTAGAGATGAAAGATTTTGTTGAATATACTATCAAGGGGGATCATGACATTGAAAATAATAATTGTATTAAATTGATATAGAGTATTGTATTCAGAATATAAAATTGCTATCAATTTCTTCATACATTTACACTCAATTGATACAGTACTTTTTTAGGATAATTTTGATTGATATGAAAAATAGATACATTTTGAAGAAGATTTGATAATAATTGAGAAGAATATCATAAATGCACCATGATATTTTAGGGGAAATTAAAAGTTGGGTGAATGTAATTGTGGTGGAAATTTTTTGGGATTCCTGCCAAAACATTCGTTGGTCAACTATAAAAAGTAAAGTGTAATATTCAATTCTTTTGACTAATTTATTTTTCATCATAAAAGAGAGATAATCTCTGAGTTTTTAGAGAGAAGAAGATGTTTTCATATTGAGTTTCTATTGAAGAAGGTTCGACAGAGAAAATACATAGCCAAAGAGAGAAGATCAAAACGTTGTATTCAGATAATCATCGTACTATGTGGTTATCATAATTTTTTTATTATATTATTTGGCTTTTAAAGTGTATTTGGTTGATGATCATATCAGTATGGATTAATTGTATTGGGATTTCTTTTCTGGGATTTTTATACATAAAAAGAAGAAGTTTTGAATTGTCTCAATCATACTTAGCTAATGAATATATTTTTTATTGAGTTCATTAGGCTGGAAGAATCATACTATGATTTTCTTACTTAGAATTAATGTGGTTCCAATTCTTCTCTATAGTATTCTTTTAAATTCATATTTTTCATATTGGGGAGAATCATACCAGGAAGAATCATATGTTGAATAATCATATCTAGGAGAATTGGACTCTAAGGAATCGGACTGGGAAAAATCTACTGGGAAAATCAGATTGGTTTTTCCTTAAAAAATTCCAAGATGTTTTTACCTTCTTCTATTAAATAAATTAATGATTTTTTTAAATGAATAAATTTTTGGAATTAAAAAGAACCACATGTAACATGATTTTTTAGACAAATATTTTATTATCCTATATTTACTAATAGGGTGCACACGTACTTTTTTATTATCTTCCAAATACTATTTGATTGAAAGAGAATATCCGACTTGTTGTAACCCAATGATTGTTTTCCAGTGGATTTTGTGGTATTGGATTATCTCCAAACCATTCCAAGGACGTAGCTATTCATATTCAATAGTGAACATTGTAAATTCTTATGTTCTTTTGATGTGTGTTTGGTTTGTTTTTAGTGGGGAATAAAATCTTTAATGGGAGGAAAATGATGTTTTAATTGAAAGGAAACATAACAGAAAATGTATCACTAATTCACCCCATCCCCAAATGAGTAATAAAATTACCCTTATTGGGTACGTACAATTGGAATCAAAGTGTAGGCTCCTAACGTTTATTCTTCACTGATGGTGAATTTTAATTGTGTGAATAATAAATATATTATTGTCTTCAATGGAAATAATTTTAATATATAGAAAGATAAAATGCTTCCTAATCTTTTTTCTATTAGATATAAAGTTATCTAAACTTTAACAAATGTGTTTTCTACTATTTTATTTAAATCTCCTCTTACATTTGTTTCTAAGAAGAATCTAGAGAATGATAGAAGGGAAAAGAATTCTATATTATCATCACATTCTAAAATTAACTTCTTATGGGTGAAAGGTGTTGCCACATCCAATGGTAAATGGGATAAGATGAGAAACAAATACAAAGCCCAAAAAAAGTGAATAAGTAAAAACATTAAATATGGATATTTAATTATAATGACTTGAATATGGGTGAGTATGAATCTGTTGGGAATTTATTTACTTGGGAAATTGATATTTTTAGTACTATGAAATGTCTAGGTCAAACATTTGATGATTCTAACATTGATTTAAAGATTATGGGGATCCTCCCTGATATGTTTAATGAACAAATTTCATTATTAGAATATGGATATCCTGAAACATTATCTCCTTATGATTTTCATAGCACTCTCATTACTTATTATATTAGAAGGGTTAACTCTATGAAAATCCAAAAAAAGGTTGATAAAGATATGTATTTCAAGGCTGTAAAGAATGAAGAGTCATAAAATATTATTATTTAAGATGATTCTGGTGAATCTAACTCTGAAAATTAGGTATGTAAAGACATTGATGAATTTTATCATTGATTTATAGAAATATAAAAAGAGGAATAGGGAATTAAAAAGGTAAACTTACCTTAAAATGTAATCAATGTGGTGGTGTTGCTCACTTTTCTGATAATTTTACTCAAAGAAAGAAAGAATAGTGTATTTATGAATAACAAATAAATAAAAGAATATCATTGATGAAATAGGGGTACTATGAAAAATAAAAAACTATAGGGAAATAAATAAAGTCATTCAAACCCAAAAGTAGAATTTACGTGTCAAAAGATAAAAAAGAAGAAGGTATTGATGCTTAATATGAAAAATAAATTGAGTGTATTATTGAAAATAATTTTATTAAAATCTAAAATGATGAAGGATTCAAATTTATTTGTTCTATAGAAGAATAAACTCAACTTGAATATCATTTTAAATTAAACTTCAAAGAATGTATGAGAAATATTTGAATGCTTTAAAAGAAAAAAATTAAGAAGATGAATGTTTCTTAACAATCAATCAATAATGTTTTACTGATGAGAAAGTGGAGATTGTGAAATAGATTTAGGATTTGAGGAAATCTCTTGAAAAAGAAAAGAATCATAATGGCAATTTATAGGTGAATCTAAAAGCGAAAGACTAATAGTTGGAACTTTTCCAACAAAATATTTCTAAATCTAAAAATAAATTAATAAGTTTCAAAAACTATATCAATGAAGTTGGTGAAAATTCATGAAAGGATAAACCGAAGAAGGATTAAAAAAATATACATTCAAATTTTGAGAAGAAATAAAAATTTTTTGTTGAAATTAAGAAAGCTGGGAAAGTAATGTATGTGGCCAAGACTAACAAAGAAAATAAAATAAAACTCAAACAACCCAGAGTCCAAAATTATTTTGAAAAAATATTAGTTCAGATAAGTTTAAGACATGTTTATATCCAATAATGAAGAAAATAAAAGGAAAACTCGAATTCATAATATAAATTTTGATGGATTAAAAAAAAGATGGTGGCTAAGTAACATATTTATAATTATAGAAAGTATGGATGTTTCAGAGGAAAATACTCATTTTATGGTTATTACTGGTATTGTGGTGGATTTGGACATATATAAAATATGTGTTGGTTCAACCAAAAATATTTCTATTATTCTACAGGTTATGAAATAAAATGTTTTAGGGGAACACATTTCCCTTAAAAGAATAAATCTGAGAAGATTGTTTTAATGAAACATGAAAATATTGGTGTGAAAATTGAGATTAGGTTCAAAACCCTAAAAACTATTTTTATAACATGTGAATAACCTAGACACCTTGAAAAATAATGTATTATTTTGATTCAGGAACAACTAAATATTTTTAAAAATTATTAAAAGTCAAATGTGATGAAAGAAAGGAAAGAGGTAAAAAAAATTGTTGTTGAAACTGCATTGAAATCTACAAAATGAGAGGTATCTTATATCCTTGATAGTTGGTGTTCTACTCATATTAATATAGGCTTGAAATTTTTTAAGAATGTGAAAAATTTTAAGGAATGAGTAATGACATTTGGAAATGGTGAATCATTGGAAATCAAAGGTGTTCGATCAACCATTATTGGGAATAAAAAGATGAAATCTAAGAAAAAATTGTATTTTGATGGGATAAAACACAATTTTCTAAGTGTTTAAAATTTTTGAAATGAGGGAAACAAAGTTATCATTGGAAAATATGTGTTTTTTTTTTGAAATTTTAGGAATATGGAAAGATTGTTATAAGAGGGCAACATACAAAGGGAAACTTGTTTCAGGTTCATGAAATAAAAAACACTTTTTAGATGAGTATGGTGAAAGAGAATAAATTATTTCAAAAATGGTTGGGACAAATGGGGAAGAGTAACATGGGGAATATAACTAATAGAAATAGTTTGTTAGATATTCTTGATTTTCCAAGAAGAATATATTGGGTTTTCACTATTTGTGACAAAGTAAAAAAACAAATTATGTGAATAAGAATGTTGGGATTTGGTCAAGACAACCCCTGGAGCAGATTTATTCTGATATTTGTGGTCTAAAGAGAGAACAATCAAAAAAATATAGATAAGTACTTCATTAAATTCTTTTATGATTTTACTCACATTACATGTCATATTCTTATTAAACTTATGTGAAATTCATTGAAAATTATTAAATTATTCAGAAGGAAAGCTAAGAAGGAATATGATCATTCTATAAAGAAGTTGGGAAATATTAGTGGTGGTGAATAAATAAGTGAAGAATTTGAAATTAATATGTAGAATCATGGAAATCAGAATGAGTATAGTTCCCCATATACTCCTCATCAAAATGGGTTTCTTGAATGAAATAATATAAGTTTGGTGGAAATGTGAAGAGCTATGTTACTTGAACATGTCATTTCTCATACTTTTGGAGGCAATCCAGGAGTACTACTATTTATATTCAAAACTAATGTTTCTATAGTTCTGATTCAGATATGGCTCCATATCTATTATTTTATAGAAAAACTCAATGATTGGAATAGGTAACAGTTTTTCGGAGTCCATTTATTATAAAAAGGAATGGTGGAAACCTTAGAATATTTGAGAATAAATTTGAAGATGGAAATTTTCTTGGATATCCTCTACAAGGAAGAGTATAAAAATGCTTAAAAAGATAAAAATAATTAATTTTTTATTTAGTTGATGTGAAAGTAATTGAAAGGGAAAATAAAGATGGACATACTCAAGCAAACTTGGATGTTGAGCAATAGAGGGAAAGAATTCTGATAAAGAAATAGACAATTATGTTTCATCACAAGAAATAGAAATGGAGTTAGCTATTTTTAGTGATGAGTAATATACTATAAAATATCATCATAGGCTTAGGAAAAAAGTGGAATCTTAACATATTATTGGTGATCAATGTCAGAAGGTCTAAACAAGGAGAACAACAAATATCATTATTCAAACTTCTTTGTATTCCAAAGTGGATCTGAATGATGTGAAAAAAGCTATTGAGTATCAATAATGGGATCAAAACATTAATTAATATTTGGATTAGAATAAAAAGACTTATAAATGGAAACTCAAATCTAGGCCTAAAGACAAAAAAATTATTAACACATAGTGAGTTTTCTGAAGAAAGCTGAATGAAGAAGGTGATGTGATAGAAAAAAATCAAGAAGTTTATGAAAAAGGTATTAACAAATTGAAGGTATTTATTTTGTTTCATACTTTCTTCTAGTGTCAATAAAATAAACAATTAGAATTTTTCTTAATATTGCTAGAAAATGAGGCTACAAGACCTTTCTAATGGATGTTAAATCTTCATTCATGAATGGTGTTCTTAATGAAGACCTTTATATTTAAAAACCTTGTGGATTTGAGGTTTGGAAATATGAAAGTAATTTGTGCATATTGAAAAATGATTTAATGGATTAAAATAAATCTGAGGGCATGGTATTCCAAACTATATTCATGCTTAAGGAAGATGAATTTAAAGAAAGGAAGAGTGTATATAAATCATTACATTTGAGAGAATCATTAGTTTTCCCTCAATGTAATTTTTTATATTGAAGACATTACCTTCGTTAGGAATGATGCAAGAAGTTGTGAATGATTTGATGAAGTGATGAAATTGGTATTTAAAATTTCTATATTGGGGAAAAAGAAATAGTTTATTGGGTTACAAATCCATCAAAATGAAAAATATATTTTTTTCTCCGTAAAAGTATGTTAAGGAACATCTTAAGAGGATCAACATGGAAAATTAAACATCAGTTTCCACACCGATTTCAGTTGAAACAATGTTTTATAAATATGGAGAAGGAAAATAATTTGATCACAGAGAATTATAAAAGTGATTGGGCGTTTTTTGTACTTTCCTATCTCAAGACCAGACATTGTTTATGTTGTTACCTTATGTGCAGTATTTCATAGTGCTCCTAAAGAATCACATTTACTTTTTGGAAAACAAATTCCCAAATGAATTAAAGGAGAAACAGATATCAGAATCATGTTATGAAGCTCTGATAGTATTGATATTTCGGGTATTTAGATAATGATTGGGTAGGAAATGATGATGATAGAAGATCCGCATATGGTAGAGTATTCTTTCGGGGAAATAAGTATGCTAGTTAAATTTCAAAGAAATATAATTAGGTACCTCATGTAACAGCTAAATTTGAGTATGTTTCTTCCGCTCAAGACACTAATCAACTGATTTAGATGACAACTCAATTATAATATTTAATTGTTGGAGTTAAGATACCCTTTATCTTGGGTTTTGATAATCAAATTACCATCAATCTCCCAAGGAACCTAGTTAAACATTATCATTCAAATCATATTGATGTCAAATATAATTTCTTCAAAGAGCATGCGGAGAATAATGAATTGAAGGTGTAATATGTTCAAACATCAGAAAAAGTTGCAAACATATTCACAAATCCTTTACCAAAGGAATAATTTTGTAAATTTATGTTCATCATGGGTTCCCAACCTCTTTATCATCAGTGTTGAGGTATGTGATTTGGTCCCCTATCACATTTTACCTTTGGATTATATTGAAAAGGGGGAGAATTATTTCATAAATCAATATTTTTCATATAAATATAGAGATTTGTCGTTAAGATTTGAATTTATCATTGTATTTTGTGTGAACTATTATAACTATTGGAAGGAGTGTTTATAGAAAATGAATTATTTTTTATACTATGAAGGTGGATAAGATGATAAAAAAATCAGAAGATGTTTTCATAATCACTTCTTTTGGACATCATGGTTTTTTATTAGTGATTATTGTTTACTAGAATGATTTTGATCATTTAGGATTATAATTATTGACAAGTGATCTATTGATTTGGGATAAAAATTTTAGTGTTTTATAAAACTTGGTTGAAAATGAAATCCAAATGGGGTGATTGTTATGACCAAGTTGATGAGGAAGGTATTTGTTTTCAAGTGTTTTATATTGTTTTAAATGAATGTTTTTGAAGAAATAAAATCACCTCACTTTGTATTTGGTGAAAATAATATTGATGGTAGTTGTCAAAATAATCTGATGCACTTTGTTTAAGAAAAGTACATTACAATGAAAAGATATTGGTCAAAGGAAAATATTCTGATCGGACTCATCCTGGGTTTGAAATGGGAGAAGATTGTAATGATTTATTGAACATATTTGCACAGAATCCTAAATTAAATGATTGAATTGAGAATTAATCTTACTGGAAGTAAATGGTCATCATATTCAATATGAATCCACTGTGGAAGTTGTTCTTATTTTGATCTAGAATCGGAGTCTGCATGACTAGGATTAATTAAAATATTATTTGATAACTTTTGATGAAAGCGTAATTGATGAAAAGGGGAAAGCGATATTCCAAATCGTACTTCAATTTATCATATCTAGGGGGAGGAGAAGGAAGATTTACTGCAGATTGAAAAGGAATCATAACCAATATAATTATATCCAGAAGTAAGATAATAAAAAGGAATTTGAATGATCATACCCCGAATAATCATAACCAAGATAATCATATATAGGATAATCATATCCAGGATAATCATTATCAGGATGATCTTATCAAGGACAATAATATTCAGAAAAGATCATACTCAAGCTATGAATAAAAGAAATTAACTAGAATTAATTGAATTTTATTATTCTTTCCAATTTAATTCTGATGGTGTGGGAGCTATTCTCAAATTAATTTAATGTAATTCAGGAATTCATGATACAAGAACATGTTTCTGAAGGAAGAAATTTTTTTAAGATGAGATGAGTCCAATGAAAATCGTAATGAAAAAAACTGATCAATAATGTAGTCAACCATTCAAAAGTGGTTGAATTACTTTATTTACATTTCAATTGAATTTTCAAGTGGTACAAGAGAAAATGGTAAATAGTATAAAGTGGTTCGAGATCAAAGATGAATGAGTATGATTAATATGTTGTAAAGGGAGATCTTGAAAATCAAGGGGTTTTCATCATATTCAACAAATCAGAGTGGTATCTATTTCTTCCTACATTTACACTCAATTGATACAATGCATTATTTTAAAGAATATAATGTTGATATAAAAAAGAGATGATTTTTGAAGAATATATAAGAAGAATGATAAGGAATTTGTGAAGTAGTACATTCACTTGATATTTTAGGGGAAATCATGATTTGGGTGATTTTAGGTGAGTGGAAATTTTTTTTGGATTCCCCCCAAAACATTCATGGGTCACCTATAAAAGGTGAAGTGTACAATTCACTTTTCTAACATATGTACTATTCATCAATGAAGAGAGAGAAGCTCCAATTTTTTAGAGAGAAGAATAAGTTTCTATATCTAGTTTTTTTCAAGATGGTTCGGCAGAGAAAAGGCATAATAGAAGAGACAAGATCATGACATTGTATTCAGATGATCATCGTACTTAGTAATTATCGTACTCAGTTGATTACCATATTCATCTTTTCAATGTTATTTGGATGATTATCATATCGGGATGGATTAATCGGAATGGGATTTTTTTATGAGGATTTTCCGACTGAAGAGTAATATGTTTAGAATTATCTAAATTATACTCATCTAGTGTTATATCTTTTTGTATTGAGTTATTCGTACTAGAAGAATCATACTATGTTTTTTATAGTCAGAATTGATGTGGTTCTGATTTATCTCTATAGTATTCTATAAAATTAATATTTTTTATATTGGGTAGAATTTTACCAGGAATAATCATATAAAGAAGAAACATATTTGGGAGATTCAGACTTAGAGGAATCGGATTGGGAAAATGTAATGGGAAAATCAGACAGGTTTTTCCTTAACAAATTCAGGGAAGTTCATACCTTTTTCTAGGTAAGAAATTAAAGATTTGTTATCAATTGAATATATTTTTGGAATTAAAATAGAAGGATAGGTAACATGATTTGTTACAAAAAAATTGTATTTATCTATTTGTGCTAAGAGGGTGCATGTATACTTTGGGATTATCTTCAAATTACTTCATGAGTGAAAGGGAATATCATACTCATTATTATCCAAGGATTTTTTTCATGTTGATTTTTCGGTGTTGGATTATCTCCAAACAATTCCAAAAACATAGATATTTATATTGAACACTAAAACTTGTAAATTCTTTTGTTCATGTGTATGTATTTTTTCAATTTTTTTCATTGGGGGAATAGAATGTTTAGAAAGAGGTGAAGGCTGTTTCAAATACAAGAAAACATAAAAGAAAATGTATAACTGATACCCCAATTCCCCATCTATGTGGTATAATTATCCTAACTGGGAACTTACATCATGATCATCAGGTCTAGACATATAAGAAATGTAGGAGGGTTCATCGGAGATACATACTTGATTAGACTACACCTTATCAGAAAGATCAGATCCTGATACATAGAGAGTGGTTCAATGCCCGAGGCTCCCTGGAAAGATACAAAACCCTACTGGAAACATCCTCCTATATATGGGATCGTATCCCATGTAAATATTTGTCACACCAATTCCAAAAACCCCCATATAATAAAACAAAAATGGAAATGTGGATCTCTCTGGGCCACTCAGAGGCATACATGCTCCTAGGTATTGAGTCTGTATTCGGATAGGTATAAGTCAAATCGCTCGAGAATAAGGGAACTCATGTAATGCCCCACCCCCAGTTACCCAGAATCGGTGAATTCTTTAATACATTGGAATGATTGCAAGGAATCATGTCTCGAAGGACTGGTCAGTTTAGTAGTCTTGGAAAATAGGTTACATACATGAAGTTCAACATTACAACTTGAAAAGAAAAACAATAGTAATTTATTCCATTAGAAACATTCAATCCTCCAATATTATGCATGAAAGTCACTCATTACTAACTCCTTCATATCCTAGGAAAAAGAAACACAAGAAATGAGTCTGCTCAAATGCTCATTAAGGGTAAGCAATACAGCAGAAGATAACATAAATATTAATCATGGTGAATAATTGAAAATACATGCCTTTACAAATAATAAACATGAACTCTTTTATGTATTGATTATGAGATGAGTAAATAATGCCATAATAAAACTTAATAATTGGTATTATACTAGTATAATGACCACATGAACCATTAATATTATTTTCATAATGAGGAATGTATAATTCCAGACATTCTGAAACATTTTGTCAATTCCTTAGACAAGACTTTTATAAATGATTTAGGCCTTGGAAAAAACCATATATAAAATAGGGAAAGGCCTTGGCCAATTCCTTGCCTAGATGTCTCATGAGACCTACCGATGCATTGAAAAGATATATTGGGCTCCACCTGTCATATACTAAGTCCAATACATTCTTCATATGAAAAGGCTGAAACATAACATAAACATTCATTTTAAAACTAGCATATGAAATGCCAATACTTTAACTATAAAACATGAATGGTATAGAAATAAAACATCCATAGTCAAACATATCACAAAATCTTCAATACAATATGTATGATTTGTATCATAATAAATCATCTTCAAACAAGTTTAAAATTGATCAATGGATGTTAACATAGATGACAATTATTTTTATAAATCATTGAGAGAAATATCCCTTTCTCAAAAAAACATTTTAAAGTCACACAATATAGAATGGAAGACATTTAAAGACATTTTTAAATCAAATTGTCCCATAAAACATTGAAACTTTTGAAAAATAATTATCATTTTAAAAACATTCATGTCTATATAAATAAAACCTTAAAACCCATTTAGAAAACATAGACATTAATGAGAATGATTTAAAAGAATAAATAATTAAAAAATTTAAAATGATGTTTTATTTAAAGAGTCCCTTAAAAAAATCATTTTGAAAAATATTTTATGAAACATGGATATGGAAAATAAATATTTCCCAGTAAAAACTTACACATAAAAAATCTCGGATAATAATGAGATTGAGGAATTAACCCTTACCCTGTTGTAATCAATCAAGCCGTATGAAAAAAAGTTAATAACCACCAAATAATTCACAGAATACCATGAATATAGAGAGAATCATGATAATATATATCAAAATTCAGTACACAATATACCACATGCAATAAGTGGCGCACAATGGAAATCTAACAGAATTAAAAAATGAGATAAGAAACCCCTTACCTAGAACTTTCCATTGGTCAAGGGTATGTTTAACCACATGTATAATGACCATTTTATGTTATTAGATTATAAAAAACCATATTAATATTAATTATATCATACATGATTCATTTATGACTTTATACGACCCATTTAATAATGAAATTCATGTTAAATTAACATTTCAGGTAATAATCGCTTTCTTTATCGTACGTATTTAAACTTATTATTCTTGATCATATCATTATATCATGATTTAAATACTTCCAGAATATAAAACTTGATTTACATATCATATATATTTAGAATATTAATATTTATAATAGATATATATATGAAATGGAAAACATCATTTATGGAGACGGTAGGTCGTACGTACGCATAAATGTTGTTTTTGTTTTCATATCATATTGAACGGAAGTAAGTGAATTAGATATATGTAAGTAAATAAATACATATATATATATATATATATATCTCCAGTATAATTATTATGTCATATATTACATACTTATTAGTAATATATATTTTTGTAATCGTCGATGAATGGTGAACGTGGAAATGAATCTCATCGCGTCGCGGAGATGGTAATCCGTACGTATGCACGATTGACAATATCATTTCATTAAAGGTGTGGAATGGGACGGTATATTACTTTTACAGAGACATTAGCATGTTATTTTCATTATTTATATACATATTAATCATCATTATATTCATCCAAATAACATAGTGTTGAATAACAAATTACAGCATGGCGTGGAGACGGTAATCCGTACGTACGCACGTATGGTGACTTCTTCATTTATAGGATGGATTGAATAATAAATATGGTTGTAAAATTTTTATAATAACATCACAATATATAGAAGATACTGGATTTATTATTTTATAATGGAAACAACAAAGAAATAGGATGTGGAAGAAGAAAAGAACATGAAAGAGGTGATGAAATATTTACCTCTTCTTTGGGTTCTTCCATGTGATTTGATCAAAATATATCCTTAGGTTGTATTTTTGATAGAAATAAGGCCTATAGGATAAATGTAGAATAGTTGGGAGGATATTTGGGAAGGGTTTGGCATATCCAAATGGCTTTTAAGGTGTGAATTTGAGAGAAGGGCATGTTCCCTTTTATAAGAGGGGTACGGGGCCCCTTAGGAAAAGATTGAAATATTATTTTATAATAAAATCATTTTCAGTTTATAATGGCTCAAAAATGAATTATTTAAAGGATAAGGTGGGCATGTGTCCAAAACCTCTAAACAAATAGTTTTTAGATGGGTTTGAGTCACTATATTAACCTTATCTTTTAGATTTAACTCTTAGTTAAATAGTTTGACATTTACCATGTCTCTTTGTATTTTTATATTATATGGATAATAAACATACTATAAACATACAAGAGAACCCTAAGTGTCTAATTAATGACATATATAATAGTATTTAAGCCTTTTATCCAATCCTTATATTTTTAGGAAGAGAATACCAATTAATAATATAAAATTTGTTTTCAAACACTTTTATGTCAATCTTCACACTATTTGGTATTTTGTTTTTTCTAAATTCATAAAATCATCAATACTTAGAAAAAAATTAATTTAATCAAACCTAACATGTCATATTAACATATAAAATTAGTTTAATTCCTAAAAAGTCTCAAATTAAATTTATTTGGGTATTTATAAAATCAATTATATTAATATTTCATTAATAAGGTAATTACTGCATCATCATTGTGTCATAAATTATTTAAATTATTTAATTTATACAAATTATAAATAGAATAACATTATGTATATAATATTACTACCTTTATAATGAATATTTATAGTCGAATTTATATTATGTATAACCCTATATTAAAAATGATTTAGTTAATAAACATTGAATTTAACTCTTTTAACTCTTCTTTAAATAAAATAATAATAAATGTCCTAATCTAATCCCAGTGGACCTAAAGGATCATATTTTATTCTTCATGTTTTTTTTGTCGAATTACACTTATCTGGTAGAATTAGTACATGTGTTATGATAATAATAACATCATTTTTAGAGTTAATTACCATATTTACTTTTAACCGTGGTAAATAAAAATAAAAATTTTACTATTCATCAAAAATTATTTTAATCTTATTGAACCAAAATTTTCTTCATCATATCAATCTTTTCTCTCAGATTTTGGAAATTCAATTCACAGAAGCGGTAAAATTATGTTTTATACAAATTTGCAAATGCTCCTAGGAGGTGGGTAAAAGACGGTAAAAAGTTCGATAAAATTTTATATATATAAACTTATTAAAAATGACTCTAATGAATTAAGTTTAACATATGTTGGTATTGAGTATCTATTTTGACCTAAAATAAATTGAAATAAAATAACTAATTGTTTAAATAAAAAGTCAGTTTTAACCAATGACGTAGTGTTTTTCACTATTCATCAAAAATTGAAAGTTTTCAAAAAAATAGCAAAACTTCATGCCAAGATAATTTTGATATTCTGAATTCAAAAATGAAGTCTATTTTACAAAATTCAAAACATAGAAGTGTCATTTATTAATTTAAAATTAATTCCCGTTGTCAAAACCAAAAAGCTTGTTTTTAAAAACATAAAAACTACCAAAAGATTGACAGGTGTTTATGTCAAATTTAAATTTAAAGTTACGTATAATGACCAAAATTGCATTAAATGATAAAAATATAATATAATTATAATTCCAAACCATTCAAATTTGTAATTTAACACTATAAATTACTTTTATTAAAAAAGTTGGTTTCAGATAAAATTTAGTAATTTTCACTTTTTACCCAAATATGAAATTTATCAGAAAAAACACCAAAAATTTATTGAAACTAGATTTTTATGTCCCAATTCTAAAGAGAAAGTTTATTTTGTGAAATTTAATATATAAAAGTGTCAAATATTGGATTTAAAAATGGTTCTCCCTTAAAAGGTGGTAAAATTGCATTTTTTGAAAAATATTTATGTTATCTGAACAAAATAATTTGTTCTTATATTATGTCTAAGAAACTCATAATATGGATTTTAAAACTATAAGGATTATATAAAATTAAAAATTAAGTTAATACTACTCATAACCTCTTTTGAACGGCTAGTTTGGAAAGTCGTGGTGCGCTTGAACTTAGTGTTTCATGTAGTGCAAGTTATTGAATTACATTAAAGAAATAACGTACTATGAAATATATGGGTGTTACAACTCACCCACACTATACTAATAATAGTAATTTTTAATGGGATCCCCCTCTTTTATGGGGATGTTATACCACACCAAAAACTCATAGGAATAGACCAAGGGAACTCACTCAACTGATACTGAAACAAGGAATCTCACACAGGCTCTCAATAAAGTAGATCTAAGAAGAATGAGGAAAACAACATGTACTCAAAGGTGTATATGGTGTTTCCCTAGGGATACATATAATGTGTCACTAATACCATTACTAACCCTGTCTTGTACTCACATGGATTGTATTTTTCATCAAAACACGGTGTTTCTTAATACATCATAGCGGGTAGGATTCATCTTGGAACTCGGTGTGTTTTCTTTCTGGTTCCTTTGTACTTTCTTATGTACATGGAATGTGGATATCCATACACATAATATAGGACACACATGATATATTGTGTATGTATCCACTTTACATTTCGAGCTACCATCCATAGTGTACATGGCATGTGTCTTGGACCACACATCTTGCAACTCCCCACTGCCCATGGATGTGTATTTCTTGAACACAGTGAGCTACTTGGATAAGATTCACATGGAATGTTACAAGGATCACCTGATGTGTGATACTTTTCTAAGTGTTGAAACCCTATCATCATACAAAAATAGGCAAAAGCATGTGTTCTTAGGGTAACACAAGGTGTAGTCTAGTTTTTCATAGAACCTACTAAAATATTCATGTGTCTTCATCCAATACCCTGAATCTGTATATTTGACCTTAAATCATGGAATATGTCACAAGTTTGGGGATGATCATACCTCCTGAGTACTGATGTTTGGAATCTATTCATATTTTATTATTGGTAACACCCGTTGTCATTCCTCTTAGCACTGCATGACACAATCAAGAAGAACAAGTCTCGATCTACCCATGGATTCGTTATTTGTTTCATATCCTGTAATCACACCATTGAATTTCCATCCCAAATCATGGTTACAATCTGGTGAACCAAATATTTAATTTTAAATGATATTCTCTTGGGTATTCATCAAATCATAGGCCAATGAAATTGCTAATGATAATTCACATAGAATGGGGAGAGAAAATAGAAAAACATCATATTGATGAATGAACATGGGAATTTTTTCATGTCAGCCTTGATCATTTGTCATTGAAATTATTAACGAAGAGTTATATGAATCAGTAATAAATTTAAACAAATAGTATCCCCATATATCACAAACATCCCATACCTGCAAAATGATCGATCCACAAATCAATATGTTAGCTGATTGATTCTCATTCTTCATTGGACAACAAACTGAAGATAAATCCACCCACAAAAATCCTACAATGATTTTAGATTTATCAATGCCGAGGAAAATTCTTATGTTTCCATCATTGGTAAGATCCATGAACTCTATCAGTGAATAATCATTGACCTGATCTCGATCTTTTGTCATTATCCAAGAACTCTCTCCTCCAATACATTCCAACAGTCATCTAGGTCTCTTGGTTTTTGTAGTCAGCCCTATTGAAAACCTTATATGCATTAATTTATAGATAATTTGGATCACTGCAAGAAATAAATTAAATTAAACAATTTATTTTATTTATTTTATGCCCTGGAAAACATTTTCACAAACCCCTCTCACCGAAAAAGGTTTTCTCACTCCCAGGAAAAAACACAAGTTTTGAACTCAACAATGCCCTTGGAATTATGATATATGCCTCTATTTAAGAGAGATTCCAGATTTTTAGGAAAACTCATGCACATGATTTTTAATATTTTTAATATAATTTTAAAATTAATTTTGAGAAAACCGGGCCTTAAAATATCACAGCATCTCAGTGCCTGGCTCCATAAATATTCCCAGAAATATTCCAAATTCTAACTTGAGAAATAAAGGGAATTACATAAATTTGTTAAGTTATTTCATGGAAATCCATATCATTAGGGAATAATCAATTTCTTTGGATAATATTCCCATGGGTTCCCTATGCATTTTTTATGTGCGAGAATCATTCCATTATCATGTCTTTCAAGGGGATCCCTCTATGTAGATCCAAATCATACATGAAAGGGTGAAGGATTTTTTTGGGTTTGATTTTGTGTATGGGCCTAGGTTTGAAGAATCCTATGGTTCACCAAATATCCAACGATAATGGGAATTAGTCTGCATGCTTTTCTTTTTCAACTCCCCAAACATATCAAAATAGTATGTGTGGATGGGATAATTATTCAAGCCATACACAGTATTTGTAAGGATTACTCTTCATGGATCTAACCCAAATATATGAAAGGAGAATTAATTTATACCTTAGTGAAGATCAATATTTAATGTTTTTTTCTTTAAATGTTCAAACACATAGTTTGGAGGGACCATTTTGTTTTTGGATATTCCTTACTTGGCTCAGTGACGGGTGGTCATAGTGTCAATTTGTATAATATAGTTATAGTAATAATTCTATACGTAGTTCTATATAATTTAATTATCCCCTCACATATACCTAAATCATATATAGTGGATCATGGTATGTTTCCCTTGAAAGAGAATTCACCCGCTATCACCCAGGTTCATGATCTCTAACCATCGGTGATTCCATCCAGGTGAAAGGGATCTCATAATGGAAGAGGATTTCATATGTGGGGAAATCATTATATTCTTATAGACAAACACCATTAATATCTTTAAAAAGGGGTAAATCACAGGGGGGGAGGTTTTAATACTGGGAATCCAATAGTAGGGTCCATGATGATATAATAAGAATTCACTAATTATCCTGATAGGCCTGGAATCATGGCATGCATAGTTCGCATTAGATAAGGTTTCTTCCATTTATTAGGCTAATGAACAAGGAAGGGGGACAAAATTATTTTGTATATTATAGCTGGTCCCATGATTAAGGAAACATGGGGTCCCTATATATCCTATGAAAATAGGAATCATGCCACATGTAGTTCTTTGATAGACTCTATACATAAATATTGATCATATGTAGAGAGAGAGGGAGTTTTTGTATCTTCCCTTGGTGATCCTTGACATCATAGTTGGGTAACTATTCCTCTATATATATCAAGTACATACATACGGAAAGTGAATTTTCAAATCTTATCTTAGACTGTAGATAAAAAATTATCCCCAACATACATTTATGGATAGCATGGCCAACTTTAAATAGTTTTAGTTCGTGAGGGATGGGACATTTGTCATGAAGTTTAACATCATGTGACCCAAGACGTGTGTGGGAATATGTTTTAGGGTCATGCATATTCAAACAAATTTGGTTTCCAAGAATATTGAGTGTCTTCAAGAATTTGTTCATTTAGAGGATATTCTTACCTAGAAATTAATGTGTATAATAATGGTATGTTAAAATAATTCTTTGATATTGGGTATGAGGTCAAAATTTGTAGAATCAAGAGTATCCCAATATGATTAAATAATTATATTATAGGATATTTAAATAATAACCCAAGAATATTTGAGTCAATGGGAGATGAAGACTAGTGGTGACAGATCCACCATTAATAATGGTAGAGGCCCATATCCCACACACTCCGGACAATAGTTCCAAGATTTAAGGGGGACCTCTCCATTGGGACCAAAACATCCACTGCAAACATTCTCTAAGCCATTGTGTTATTAACTAATGAATCCAAGTGGGTTCACATTGGATTAGCCTATCCCTATTACTGGTACACTACAAGGAACAACAAATAGTTTTTGGGCTCAAGATCTGTTGTGTAAAAAGATAAGTATAAAGAATCAATGAAATGGATAGTATTTACACATATAATAAATATACGAAGTCAGTTTAAGTATAAAATAATTTTCAATAATGCGTTTAGTAACCTAAAGGCTATTCCAATTTGTATTGAACATATTTTCTAGGTGATGGGATAAAACATGTGATTCTTCAGTACACAATAATTTAGAGGATGAATTGTTCATCATAAATACCTTATGTCATGCAATTTAACATATTTTAACAAGGAAATTTTCATGAATTTTAAGGTCAACTAACTTGGATGTTGTTTTATATTTAGAATAAACCTCAATCTTATTGTCCAAATTAGTTTTCCAAGTTCCCTGGCCTCAATTGTTCATTCTCGACATGAGAAATAAGATAAAATTAGGAATTAAATTGAGTTGTGTGAGAGTTTGTGATAGGGAATATGGTAGGGTATTCAAATTTTGATATCAAAATTAATCCCCCTAATAATTTGGTTCTCATTGAGGAATATAGTTGGATGTAATTGGAATTAAAGGCATGTTCGGGAATGGAAGATCCATGAGTCACTCCGTATTATGTGACGGTAGGAATAAATTCACATGTAGTTTTGAGAAAGAAATCTCTAAGCATAGGTATGGCCCATATGTTTGGAGGGGGAATTATATTATATATAGCTATATATATAATCATATTTATTGGCACCATGGTTAAGGAAATTGGGAATTTTTACATATCCTTTGGAAATAAGAGACAAGCCACACATGTTTATGGAGAAGACTCCTCACACAGGTTTGACCCATATATATGGAGAGGGGTATTTTTTATATATTTTGGTTGTACGCATGATTTTAGATCTGAGCATCACTCTGTGTCATGTGGTATCATGAATCAAGCCAAACATCATTCCCATCTAAAAAATTACCTATACATATATGACCCATATATAGGGAGGGGACCTTTTCCTTTTATATTACAGCTGGTCCCGAGATTTGAGATGTAGGCATCAAAAAGTATATTTGGTATTGGGAATTAATCAATATTTAGTTCATATATATATATATGTATGTGTGTCTGTGTGTGTGTTTTCTAGTTACAATTATTTCTTCTAGGACATAGGTATAAGTGAATAAACCAATGAGTCATTCTTGATCCCTCATGGATATGGAAGTTGGGTGAAATAAATCATGTTGTTAAAATCATATATCAAGGATGATTATTTAATGATTTTTGGGAATATGACCACATCATTACATAAATATATAATGGAGTTAAAGAGGAAATTTCCTCAAAATCAAAAACATCCCCTACACATATGCTCTAAGGTATTGTGTTATTAACCAGAAAATCCTAGCAGGGTACCTTTAAGGACCAAAACATCTCCTATAAAAAAGATCTAAGGAATTGTGTCATTGAGAAGTGAATAAAAGTTGGGTCCTATAAAATTAGTCAGTTATTGTTACCAATATACCATAATAGTGAATATAGAGAATTTGGGATCAAGGTCCATGGACTACCAAGATAGTAGGAATTTAAGGAATCTGATGATTTAAAAATAAAAAGGGGGAATGAAGCTTGATTGGTTGAAAAGGGGGTGTCCAAATGGGTTTTGAAACTCAAAGAAGTTGGGTTTTTTTGGGAGCTATGTACATCTAAAGGAAAGGTTATAGGAATTTAATGTTCTATTATTTATTTGATAATGGGTACAATGCACATATGTGTAGCATCAAGGGTATTTGAATCCTATTTAGTATTTGTGGTTTGGGAAGTTTAAATAATAACCTTATAATATTTGAGTCAATGGGAGATCAATACTGGTAGGTTAAAGTCATCAATTAATAATGGAAGAATATTATATCCCATATAATTAGGGAAATATATCCTAGATTTAAGGGGGGCCTCTCCTCTAAGACCAGAACATCACCTAGTATTATGATCTAAGTAATTGTTCTATTTAATAAAAAATCATCTAAGGGTGCCTTTAAATTAATCGGTCCATGTTACTAGTACACAATAGGGAAGAACCAAGAGTTTGTGGGATGAAGGTCTATAACATTCCAATAGAAGTATAACTACTTAATGAATTAGATGGTCTGAACTCATATATCAGAGATATGAAATGGATTCATAGAGAATATATTATTCAAGAAGGGTTTGAGTACCCTAAAGGCTACAACATTGTTTACTGAATTCATTTTAGGGGTGAAGGGATAAAACATTTGATTATTGAGTACACAATGATCAAGAGGACAATTTTTTCTCCCATAAGACCTCTTGTCTCACAGTTTAACATCATGTGATATGAATTTTTTCATATAGTTTAACATCATGATATTAATGAATGGTTCCCCATAAAAAATGTACCTTAATGACATTGGTTATAGTGTATTTCCATGTTCCTTAAGCACACATTAATAATGATCGTTGTGAGAAATAATAGGCCACTGGGAAGATGATTTAGCCATGATAGATTTCATAGTAGGGAATATGCATGGAATTAACATTTTGATATGTGTAGGAATCCCCTTAAAAATTTAGTTCTCATTAAGGAATATAATATATAGTGATGATAACTCATATCTATGCCTGAAATGGAAGATCATTATGTCACTATGTATCCCATTGTATAAGAATCAAGCCATACATAGTTCCTATAAAAAATCATATGAACAGTTTTGATGCACAAGGGAAAGTTGAATTTTTCATTTTGGATGTTCCTAGGATTTGATATCCATATATAACTATGTATCTTATGGTAATAGGAATCAATACACACATAGTTCTCGGAATAAATTTCCCTACACAGATCAGGCTCTTGTGTAAGTATAGGGGCATTCTTACTATCAGTTGTAGACAATACATGTTCTAAAGACTTATACATGGATCTAGATCTCATGTATAAGAAGATTCATAGATAATACTAGGAAATTAAAATCTCAGTGTCACTATATATCTCAAATGAATGATAATCAAGCTACATGTAGTTCTAATATATATCCTCTATATAGATCAAATTCTTACATAGGGATAGGGATTTTTTATTATTTTTTTAGAATTTCAGCTAGACCTAGAAATAGAGAATCAGGGAATCTATACATATCCTATAAAAATTGTAATCAATTCCCACATAGTTCTTGTTGGGAAAACTTATTTCACAAGTCTTACCCATATGAAGGGACAAGGAATTATATTTTATGACCAGGTAGAGACCAATATGTCATACAAGTCGTGGGCCACATTTGATATCCACCTATAAATAATTTAAGGTCTTGTAGGTTGTACCATATTTCATATATTTCTACATCATGAAAATATTACATACCATCAAGAGGAATGACCAAATAAAGTCACTTCGGTCTTCAAGCGAAATTCATACCCTGAACTGAAAGGGTATAAGGATACATTGTTATAATATTGCATTGAAAATTGGTACGATATACAGATTACTAACATCATGGGTATTTAAATAAACATGAATGGATGGGTTTTGGGAAGTTTAAATCATAACCCAATAATATTTGAGTCTATGGGAGACGATTCATGGTGTGTACAATTCAACCATTAATAATAGTGGAAGGCCATATCCCATGTAGTCTGTACAATAACTCCAAGAATTATGGGGGCCTCTACTCTAGTACAAAATCACACATTAGTCATAAAATCTAATGATTTGTTTTATTTAGTAATGAATTCTTGTGGGTTCCCTTTATATTATCCAATAAAAATTAGTACACTATAGGGGGAAACCTATAGAACATGGGATTAATGTCCATGGGCTTCCAAGATAAGTATAAAAACTCATGGAATTATTTTGTATTAACACAAATATAAAATATATAAATTTTTCTCATGTATAATGTAATATTAAGGAATAGTTCAAGTTACCTAAAGTGTATTAAAATGTGTATTGATCTAATTTTATATTTGAGGGAAAAACATGTGATTATTGATTACATGATTATTAGGAGGATAATCAGTTCATCATGAAGACATCATGTGAAAATTTTAACATCATGATATAAGGATGTTTTGGTGAATTCTAGAATCAGGTGACCAGGATGAGGTTCCTGATCTAGAATACACCTTGATCATGTTGTTAATATTGGATTTACAAGCTATTTAAGCATTCATGAGTCATTCTTGGAGTGAGAAACATTAGATAAATGGGATTTCAATTGAGTTCCATGAGAATGCATGATATAAAATTGTTTATATTTTATCGCAAATTGAAACCTCCACACAAATATGAATCTCATGGAGATTCGTGGTTTTTAGGGATGATATTTCATGGATAGGATTATAATGAGACATCCAGGTGTCAACACATATCCTATGATGATAGGAATCAATCCACACATAGTTCATATATATAAAATCTCCCTACAAAAGTTTGGGCCACATGCAGGGAAAGGGAATTTTATATATATATATATATATCATATGGATGTAGGATTATGGATTCAAGTGTCACAACATTTCTTATCCTATAAGAATCAATAAAAACATATTTATTAAATGTGACCCATTATGTAGATCTGACCCTGTCGTAGAGATGGGGTACTTTATTTTTTTGTTTCTTTACAGATCTGGATCATGTAAAGTGAATCACCAATTATGTGATGTCCTATATTAAGAAATAAGGAAAAAATTTATATTGATCTATCTCATTTGTAAAAAGATGATGTTTCTCTCAAAAGAAGACCCCTTGTCAAGGATTTTAATTTTGTGTGATTAGAACGTCTTCTTTGAATTTTAAAACATGTGATAAGGATGTATTTTTAATATTTTACCATCATGTAGTAAGTACATACGATATTGTGTAGTTTAAAGTCCTTCCTCGAGGAATTGGAATTCTATGATGGTAAAAGTACTACCAATAGGACATAGATTTCATGATGGGAGCTACATGAAGTACATCATAAGAATCCTCATGTTATTGGAGGTGTAATATTTTCCACATCCATAGTGGAAAATGAAAATGATACATTAGAATAGAACATATGAATGACATAACTCCCTTACCACATAGGTTTATTAGTTATCGATTTCTTCCTTACTATCATGAGGATTTTGAGAACCAATACCAATTTGTTGGATCGAATAGTAGATATATTTGTCTATTAGATGGAACAATAAAAGAGGGGGGGTGAATTGTAGGTTTAAAAACCTTTGAGTTTTTGCAACAAAGAGATTAGTTTAAATGATCTTAAATTAATACAAATATAAACACCCACAATTGTATTGAATATAAAAGGTATGATGTATTGTAATACTAATGTAAAGTAAAACAATTGTATTCAAGGTGAACACAATAATCAGAGTAATACAAAGATGACTGATTCTAGCTTAAAGCGTATAGAATCAATCAATACAAAAAGTAATAGAATGATTGTAATTGAAACAATTACAATTGAATATGTAAAGAAGAAAGGAAACAATACAAATCCCTTTCTAATACAACAGCAGAAATGTAAAAGTATTACAATTCTTTTGACCCAAAGAGAAGGGTTATCCTTTCACCTCGGATAAAAGGTCTGTCTCACCAATACCTTGGTGAGCCCTCGATACGATGATCGGCACGTCTGTCTGCCTATCCCCGGCAGCCCTCGATACGATGATCGGCACGTCTGTCTGCCTATCCCCGGCAGCACTCGATTTTGTAGGTAATCGGCACCTCTGTCTTTCAATTACTTGAAATCCCTCGATACGATGATCGGACGCACAAGGCTGATGAGAGAAGTCACAGTGTCTCTCTCTAGAATCTTGATAGTTCACAGAGTCTCTTCATTCGATCTCTTTGTTCATCATTGTTCTCTCAGCTTCAAATGACCTCCTATTTATAGTCCTCGGGTTCCAACGGTCATATTGCCTCCAACGGTCATATTGAAACAGAAAGCACGACATCCTTTTGATTAGTTTGTAACTAACTCAACAACATCGTTTTGTTAGGACAAGAGATATATAGAAATGTAAAACATGAGTACGATTCATATGCAGAGAGAGTTTTTGACAAAGTACCAAAACAAATAGTGATCATCTGAATAGCAGAGTCAGTACGATACGATTGACAGAGTCAATACGATACGATTGACAGGGTCAGTACGATACGATTTGGTCGGTACGATCAACATCGTACGATACGATAAACATGATAAAATACAATTGTAATTTACAAACATATGATAGAATACATTTGTGATTTCCAAAACATAATATAGAAGTCAAAAGAAGACTTTTGACTTAACAATCTCCCCCTTTTTGGAAAGCACAACCCACAAAATAAATGTAACAAGAAATACTTATCTCCACCTGAGTTATTGAAAACTCTTCTGAATAAGAAATTGAATACAACTAACTCCCCCGTAGGTATAGACTTTCCTAAGGATTGTATTCGTAGATTTTCCTTAAGACAATTGTAAAGCATTCTTCCCCTTTATAAAACATTCTCCCCATTGTAAATATTCTCCCCCTTTGTGATTTACAAAAAGAAAGGAGTAATCTTGATTTGTCTGAAAAAGTTAGTAAAGTAATACAAGACAAAAGATAAAAGAAAAGGATCATAAGAGTTATTACAAAACAAAGACAAGTTCCAAAAGAAACAAATACAACAATCATTTGTTTTCTCTTTCTTTCTCCGTCTTTGTAATCTCATGAAGAACAGCTTTCATCTTCTTGATCTCCTTCTTGTCTTCAGAAATTGATTCACCCTGAATTTTGAGAAGCTCTTGTTGATCCGCAAAAATCTGATCTTGATTTCTGATGGTCTCCTCCTGGACTCTGATTACTTCTTCAAGGGTATCAATTTTGTTTTGCAGAGTCTTGTTATCCTTGGAAAACACAGAATTATGATTCTTCAGTAAAATCATTTCATCTTTGAAAGATGAAACCTTCGAGAATTCAGATTGGAAAACATTCATTCTTTCTTGCATGTCTTTCACTGAAGGAACATCGGCTCTTTGAGAAGATAAAAGATTCAGCCTTTCAACCGTTTCTTTGTCAAGCTTGTTGAAAGCAATTGCAAGCTCATTTGATAACCTCCTTATATCTTCAATAGCTATTTCATGATCATTGATTGAGCTCTCTGTTTTGTACGACCACTTGGTCATCTTATTACATGCCTTCTTATGAGCAACCGAGCTTTCTGAAAGAACATTCAAATCAGCTTCTACTGACAATACTTTCTTCCTCAATTCTTTTACAGAGCCAAACTTCTTCCTTTGATTTTCAGTAATAAAATCAATCTTTCCTTCTAGCCTCGGGAAATAAGGAATAGTTTTCTCCACCCTTCTCAAAACATGAACAATGTAATCAGCCTTCTTGAGAGAGATTGTATGCTCTGAATCAGTATCCTCATCATATGATGGTAGTTCATACGATTTTCTTGAGTCAACAACTGGCTGTTTCCCTTTCTCTTTTTCTTTCTATTTTCTTTCTTCTTCCACTTTGTCACTAATGACAACAAATTTATCAGAATGAGAAGATTGATCACCTTGCCTTTCTTGAAAAGACATTCTGTCCGGAGATTGTGCTTGATCGGCATGAAGGATTTGTTGAACACCTTGACTCGGCTTTTGAACCGATTCCTCTCTACTTTTCTTTAAGTTTTGAAGAAATTCTAAAAGAAAATCTCATTCTTCTTCTATTTCATCCATCACTTGTTTCCCTTTTTCTTTCTCAGGAAGACTTTGTACGATGGGCTCTTGGTGCACTTCTTCAGTTAGTTGAGCACTAGCATCTTCAACCGCTTTTAAGACTTTAGAAACATCAAAGTCTTGAGCCTTTCTTTTCAAAAGAACCTTCTTCTTCTTTTCAGCCTGAAGGGTTTCTTCTACCCTTATTCTTTCTGCAAAGGCCTCAGCAGGGTCAAGACCAAACTTTGGATCACCTTCTTTTCTCTGTTCCTTATCTTTTCTCCATTTTGCTACAACCTCCTTACTGTACCTTGGCTTCTTCTTCGGCTTCGAACTGGTTTGCGGATCAGACTTTTGAGTAACACCGGTGGATTGAATGTCTTTGGCTAGCATAGGTGCCGATTGATTCTGAGCCAATTCAGCTTCTACATATCTGACAAAAAGTTTTGAATTTGAATCAAAACAAACATTCAGTTTTTTCATCGTACTCTTACTAATCCAAGATGGCCTCAAATCCATGGGTTTTCCTCTCAAAGGAATGTTACAAAACTTCATACTTTCAAAAATGAACTTCGTAAGAATGGCTGGATACATTATCATCTGGGACTTAATCCCTCCTGTCTTGACATTCTTGATGGTTTCAAAAATATACCCCATGAGATTCACTTTTCTCATGTTCACAAGATAATCAAGCATGAAAATATCAGAAACTTTCAGAGTTTCTCTATCCCCTTTCCTTGGGATAAGAAAACCTTGCATCCATAGAGTGACAAAACGATTGTCCGGTGAAAGATGAGACACTTTCCTCTTTTCCTCATTAATAAGAAACAAAGACTTTTCAGCATTTTCTCTATTAAACGTACCAACTTCCTCTGGTAGTTTGTGAGATGGAAAAAAAGAATCTCCTTCTACAAAAACATTCAGAAAATGTGCCGCTTGTTTCACAGACATAGATAATTTTCTATCGTACACAGCGAAGTTTATAGTCATATCTTTGTCGAAAGAAACGGTTTTGTAAAACTGACAAACTTCATCAAAAAGAACTGGATCTTGAATATCAGGCTTTTCAACACACAGATGTTCCCATCCTTGAAAGAAAATGATCCTCCTGATTGTAGAATCGTACGTATCGAAAAAGTCTCGGGATACTAACCTTTCTCTGTTAAAGTATTTCTCTGTAAAAGTCTTTGAAGACATTTCGGCAGGAGTATTAGCAGAGGATTGAGACATAAAGGTTCTGCCGATGAGAAGATCGTACGATAGTTTATAGCTGGTGGAGCAGAGCTTCTCCTCAATTCCTGGAAAATCAATGTGGGTTTGGGGAGGGGAGGGGTATTTATAGGCGATAAAGAGATGACCGTTGATCTTCTACGGTCGAAAAAGGGTGGCCGTTGATATTCTACGGTCAGGATTAGAGAAAACCAGATCAATGGTTAGGATTAAAACAAAGGAAAAAAAATAAAGAAAAATAAAGAAGATACCTGTCGGAGAACATAAGATGATTGTTGGTTTTGGGAAGAATCAAAAAAAACGTAAGGAAAGAGGAAAAAAATTATGCCGATGGAAAACAAAGTCATTACTATGATCGGATCGTACGATGGAAAATAATTTTGTTACCATGAGCTGACAGTACGATGGAAAAAATTTTCAATACCATCATCGGTCGATACAAAAATATTGAATGATACGATGGAAAAGAATTTCAATACTATCATCGGTCGATTCAAAAAAAATTGAATGATACGATGGAAAAGAATTTCAATACTATCATCGGTCGATTCAAACAAAATTGAATGATACGATGGAAAAGAATTTCAATACTATCATCGGTCGATTCAAACAAAATTGAATGATACGATGGAAAAGAATTTCAATACTATCATCGGTTGATAGTAAATGATACTATAAAACTGTCAATACGATAAACAGAAAACAAAAATTGTCAATACGAAAATTAAAATTGTCAATACGAAAACTAAAATTGTCAATACGATAAACAGGGAAAAAATAAACAATCCAAAGAGTAAATAGTTAAAGAACATAAGTTAAAAAGAAACATAAAGACATAGAAAGAAATGTCCTCACCCTTTCTAAGAGGAGTTTCTTACTATTAGGAGAGATTTAAAACAGGAAGTAGATATGAATGATTATTTTAATGTAATCATTCCTAGCTTCTGTTTTATAAATTCAAATCTATCGGAAGGTAAAGGTTTTGTAAAAATGTCAGCAAGTTGTTCTTGTGTTCCGATGAATTGTAAAATAATATCTCCTTTCTGTGTGTGATCCCTAAGAAAGTGATGCCTAACATCTATGTGTTTTTCACGAGAGTGATGTGCTGGGTTTTTACTAAGAGCTATGGCACTTGTATTATCACAAAGAATTTGAGTTTTGGAAAAACTCAAACCATAGTCAGTGAGTGTGTGCTGCATCCACAATACTTGAGCACAACAACTTCTAGCTGCTACATATTCAGCTTCAGCAGTGGAGAGTGCTACTGAGTGTTGTTTCTTGCAGGACCGAGAAACCAAAGAGTCTCCTAAGAAATGACATGTTCCAGATGTACTTTTTCTATCCATTCTACAACCACCAAAGTCATCATCTGAAAAGATTTTTAAAACAAAATCATTTCTAGAAGAGTAGAAAAGGCCTAAATCCATAGTGTCTTCTAAATACCGAAAGATTCTCTTTACGGCTTTTAAGTGAGACTCTTTTGGATTATATTGATATCTTGCACATAAGCATACAGAAAACATCAAGTCGGGTCGACTAGCTGTCAAGTATAGCAAACTCCCTATCATACCTCTAAAAATTGTTTGATCTACTGGTTTCCCAGTTTCATCAAGATCAAGAGTATTTGAGGTACCAATTGGGGTGCTAATACTTTTAGTTTTGTCAAATCCATACTTTTTGAGTAAGTCTTTAATATACTTATGTTGATATATATAAGTACCTTCTGGTTTTTGAGAAATTTGAAAACCTAGAAAGAATGTTAACTCACCCATCATACTCATTTCAAACTCAGATTTCATTAAGTTTGCAAAAGAATCGGTTAAAGATTTCTGAGTTGATCCAAATATGATGTCATCAACATAGATTTGGACAACAAAAACATTTTTGTTTTCCATTTTGATAAAAAGAGTTGGATCAGCTGTACCTTTTCTATAATTGTTTTGTAAAAGAAATCATGTGAGTCTATCATACCATGCTCTAGGGGCTTGTTTAAGACCATATAGAGCCTTGGTAAGTTTAAAAACATGATCAGGATGTTTTGGGTCTTGAAAACCAGGAGGTTGTTCGACAAAAACTTCTTCTTGAACAAAACCATTTAAAAAAGCACATTTGACATCCATTTGAAATAGTTTGAAATTGAAATATGCTGCGAAGGCTAATAGAATACGAATAGATTCAAGTCTAGCTACAGGAGCATATGTTTCTTCATAGTCTATTCCCTCTTTTTGATTATAGCCTTTAGCAACAAGTCTTGCTTTATTTCTTACAATGATTCCATTTTCATCACACTTGTTTCTGAAAACCCATTTTACACCAATCACAGTTGTTTCTTTAGGTCTTTCAACTAAAGTCCAGACTTGATTCCTTTCAAATTCATTTAGTTCATCCTGCATTGCTTTGATCCAATCGTCATCACCTAAGGCCTCACTTGGACTTTTCGGTTCAAATTGGGAAAGAAAAGCAAGATGTTCTATTTCATTTCTTAAGGAATTTCTGGTCCTTACAGGTTGATTTATATCACCAATGATGTTATCACTGGGATGATTCCTAAGAAACAATTGATTTGGGTTTTGTAAAACTTGTTCATCAACATATGGTAGAAAATCTTTTGTGGTAAATGTTTCAGGAATACTTTCTTGAACATTTTCCTTATCAGAATGTTCTTCTAATAGAGGTTGATAAACATTTTTGGAAAATACATCTGAGGATGTAGGATTGGGTTGGTTGAAAACAAAAGGGTTAGTTTCATCGAATTTTACGTGTACTGTTTCTTCAACAGTACAAGTGTTTTTATTGAAAACTCTATAAGCCTTAGAAGTTGTAGAATAGCCTAGAAAGATTCCTTCATCATATTTTGGTGCAAATTTGTGTAGATTGTCTTTTGTATTCAGAATGAATATGTTGCATCCAAAAACTTTGAAGTAAGAAACTTTAGGTTTTCGGCCAGTCCATAACTCATAAGGAGTTTTATTAAGAAATGGTCTAGTTAAAACACGATTTATAGTATAACAGGCAGTACTAACAGCTTCAGCCCAAAAGTGCTTAGCAATTGAGTATTCACTCAACATGGTTCGAGTCATTTCTTGAAGAATACGATTTCTTCTTTCAACAACCCCATTTTGCTGAGGAGTTCTTGGTGCTGAGAAATTGTGAGTAATACCTTTCTTACTACAAAAAGTTTCAAAATCTGAGTTTTGAAATTCACCACCATGATCACTATGAATAGTTATCAATGGTAGGTTTTTCTCATTTTTAACTTGGGCTCTAAAAGTTTTGAAATAGGAAAAGGCTTCAGATTTCTTTGTGAGAAAGTAGACCCATATAAATCTAGTAAAGTCATCAACTAAAACAAATACATAGTATTTGCCTCCAATGCTTCCAGATTATGAAGGACCAAACAGATCCATATGCACAAGCTGTAATGCATTAGAAGTTGAAACTTCATTAATTGGTTTAAAGCTAGTTTTATGTTGCTTGCCAAATTGACAAGGATCACAGACTTTTGAAGAATCATATCTAAGGTCCGGTAGCCCTTTTACAAGTCCTTTATTTGATAGTTTTCTTAGGTTTATCAAATTACAGTGTCCTAGTCTCCTATGCCATAGCCACGATTGGTCTTCTATTACACTTAAACAAGGTATGTTTTGGTTCCTAAGGTCTTCTATGTTAATAGTGTAAACATTCTCTTGCCTATGGGCAGATAGAATGAATTCATCCTTGGAATTGTGAACTAGACACTTATCATTTCTAAAATTCACAAGGTAACCTTCATCACATAATTGACTTATGTTGATGAGATTGTGCCTAAGACCTTTAACAAACAAAACATTTGAAATAAGAACTTTTCCAAGAAAAACGATATTACCTATACCAACAATCTTTCCTTGAGCATTATCTCCGAAGGTAACTTTTCCACCTTTTGTTTTGATAACCTTTTCAAAGAAATCTTTGTTTCCAGTTATATGTCGAGAACAACCACTATCCATGTACCAAATGTTCTTATTGATACACTTCTCGTTTTCCTGAAAAAGAAACAATTAGATTTTCGGAATCCAAACTTGTTTGGATCCAGAAGGGTTAGATAAAAGAATTTTAGGAATCCACATTTGTTTTGAAAAATGAGCTTTATGAAATCCTAAGGATTGAGTTTTTTTAAGAGAACAATCTCTTCTCCAATGTCCACCACATTGACACTTGGAACAGAAAATGGTTTTTTGAGGAACGAAATAGTTATTACTAAAAACAGGTTTGGAATAAGTATAACCAAGACCAGAACGATTTCTCAAAGGTCTAATTTGAGAATACATTCTATCAATGTTTTCTTTTCCATATGTAAAGTTTGACAAACACTTTTTCAAGGATAAAATCTCTGACTTTAGTTTTAAAACCAAATTTTTGTTTTCTAAAACATTTGAATTTGAACTAGAGTTAGACTCTAAAATATTTTTCTTTGAAATTACAGTTTCAAGATCCTTATAAAGTTTATTCTTATCAGATTTGACTTTCTCAAGGGTTTTTAAAATACTTTCAAAATCTGAAGTTTTCACATCAAGATCTTTAGAAAGATCTGATACTTCTTTAGTCAAAATAGAAATTCTAGAATTTGCTTTTTCAAATCTCTTTTTGAGTTTAGAATTTTCATTTTCAAGTAACTTAGCAAATCTAGATACTTCTTCAAAAGAAGGTAAAGTATCATCTTCTGATGATGAGGGTTCATCATTTGAAGATTCATAATATCTATTATCAACATAATTTGCATTTAAAGAAACATTTGTAACAGCTTCAGCAATATGTACCTTAGCCATGAGACAATGATCTTCAATTGGTAGTCTGGCTAGAAGTCCAATATTTCTTTGTCCTGATGTCTCATATTCTGAAGAATCATTTGAAGAATCACTACCACTTTCACTCCACGTATCATTTGCTTTCAAGCCTTTCTTTGACTTATAAAACCTTTTCTTGTTTCTTTCAGAGTGTTTCTCTTTTCTATCTTTCCTTTTTAGTAAAGGACAATCAGGCCTTATATGTCCTGCTTTCTTGCATTCATACCATGTTACCTCTGAATCTTTCCTATCTTTCCTGTCTTTCTTTTTGAATCTATATTGAAAATCTTTCTTTCCCACAATCTTTTTCATCCATCGAGCAAGATTGGCTAACTCATTATCCGAAAGATTACAATCACTTGAATCAGATATAACAACTTTCTTGGATTTAGACCTTGTAATCCTTTCAGGTGTTTTATCTTTAGATGCAAAAGCTACACTTCCAGTCCCATTCTTCTTCTTATTGAAATCATCATCTCTCTTCATTCTTGTCTCATGCTGTAGAAGAGTTCCAGAGAGTTCATCAAGAGTAATCTGGGAAACTTTTCTATTTTCATCAATAGCTGTCCTTTTCGACTCCCATTCATTTGGCATAATATCTATAATCTTTTCAATAAGAGCTTCATCATCAAGACCTTTTTCTCCCATAGATTGTAAGCTGTTGACAATTGTCATAAACCTTTATTGCACTTTACATACTGGCTCTCCATAAGGGAAAACAAATCCATGATACTCTGCTCGAAGCATTGCTCTCCTTGTTTCTATAACTTTGGATGTACCAAAATGAGTGACTTCTAGTTTCTTCCAAATACAGTTGGCTGCTTCACATGAAGATATCTGACTATATATATTCCTGGTCATAGAGCATAATAAAGTATTGCGTACCTTGTAATTCAGTTGATATTCTTGCTTCTCTTGGTTGGTGAAAGTACTAACTTCTTTTTCAGGAATTTTGTAACCCCCAGTAAGCATAATAAAATTGTCTACACCAGTATTGATAACGAAAGTCTTCATATGATCTCTCCAATACTCATAATCATTCCCATCAAATATTGGTGGTCTAGAAGGATTCAGATTATCTATTGATCCGATATTCATTCCTGCCATCTAATATAACAAAAACAACTTTTCCACTCCACATGATAGTGTAGTAAGTATTCAAGATAGTAATAAGAAGTAAGGCTAGTAATACAAATCAGTGGAAAACCTCCTCTGATACCAATTGTTGGATCGAATAGTAGATATATTTGTCTATTAGATGGAACAATACAAGAGGGGGGTGAATTGTAGGTTTAAAAACCTTTGAGTTTTTGCAACAAAGAGATTAGTTTAAATGATCTTAAACTAATACAAATATAAACACCCACAATTGTATTGAATATAAAAGGTATGATGTATTGTAATACTAATGTAAAGTAAAACAATTGTATTCAAGGTGAACACAATAATCAGAGTAATACAAAGATGACTGATTCTAGCTTAAAGCGTATAGAATCAATCAATACAAAAAGTAATAGAATGATTGTAATTGAAACAATTACAATTGAATATGTAAAGAAGAAAGGAAACAATACAAATCCCTTTCTAATACAACAGCAGAAATGTAAAAGTATTACAATTATTTTGACCCAAAGAGAAGGGTTATCCTTTCACCTCGGATAAAAGGTCTGTCTCACCAATACCTTGGTGAGCCCTCGATACGATGATCGGCACGTCTGTCTGCCTATCCCCGGCAGCCCTCGATACGATGATCGGCACGTCTGTCTGCCTATCCCCGGCAGCCCTCGATTTTGTAGGTAATCGGCACCTCTGTCTTTCAATTACTTGAAATCCCTCGATACGATGATCGGACGCACAAGGCTGATGAGAGAAGTCACAGTGTCTCTCTCTAGAATCTTGATAGTTCACAGAGTATCTTCATTCGATCTCTTTGTTCATCATTGTTCTCTCAGCTTCAAATGACCTCCTATTTATAGTCCTCGGGTTCCAACGGTCATATTGCCTCCAACGGTCATATTGAAACAGAAAGCACGACATCGTTTTGATTAGTTTGTAACTAACTCAACAACATCGTTTTGTTAGGACAAGAGATATATAGAAATGTAAAACATGAGTACGATTCATATGCAGAGAGAGTTTTTGACAAAGTACCAAAACAAATAGTGATCATCTGAATAGCAGAGTCAGTACGATACGATTGACAGAGTCAATACGATACGATTGACAGGGTCAGTACGATACGATTTGGTCGGTACGATCAACATCGTACGATACGATAAACATGATAAAATACAATTGTAATTTACAAACATATGATAGAATACATTTGTGATTTCTAAAACATAATATAGAAGTCAAAAGAAGACTTTTAACTTAACACAATTATCTTTTGCAGGAATAATTATAGGTGAACCATTTTGTGAAAGTCTCACATAATATGATTTAGATGAACATTGAGGTTGTGAAGGGTATTCCACCATTTCTTGTCAAGTTGTTTTATATAATCTTGTATATTATGTGATTGTTTATTTCTAGAGAGTTGTCCATAGAAAGCTATTTAGAGTGAGGGAAACTATTCTTTGATGGGAAACACTTCCTATTTTCCATAAACCATCAAATATGGGGTCTCTTGTATGGAAATGAATGTGGTTGTATAATAGGCCCATAAGACATGCAAAACAATTTCCAGCCAAGACTTATTGTTTTTGTCCACCATTTTTTCATGTATGCTCGACCGAATCTAATTTAAGGCCAATGTATATCCATTTTTTCTTCATTATAATGAGATAAATGGTCGTATTGGGTGTTATAATCCTAATACATCATCTTAAACTCTAAAAAATAGATGATGGTTCCATTTTCCTTTATTATCATGTGAGGGACACTGAATCTAATGATAATATTGGACTTCAAAAAGATGAGGATGCTCTTGTTCATGAATTACTTTAGGTATATTTCTTATATCCATTTATAAAAGAAGATGGTAGTTGTAAGGATATACATAAACGTATTAGTTTTAACTGGGAGAGGTGTTCCCACAACATAAATTAAATATACAACAAATTGCCAAGAATATTTAGTTGTGTGAAACAATTTTAAGTGGCTTATAGAGAACGTTTTCACGAATCTGAAATGAATTAAACTTATTGGTGAACACAATGTAGCCCTGTATCATCACCTTCTATTAGTAATCTAGCCTCCTAATTTGGTGAGAGATCCTGGTTCTGGACTCATGAGGATCATAGGAGCATATATGTACTTCCTTTATAATGGTAGGATTATATCCTTATGCATTGAATCTGAGGGGGAATCCATGAAAACCATTTTTATAGATGAATTTTTCTTCATTAATATAATCCGGAATGGTGAATTTCTCTACTCGGGGTTTAATTTTTTCCTTTTTGGATTCATCTGAAAAGAGAGGCCCATATTCAAGGTAATCTATTATGGGATCCATAAATACAGGGGTGGAAGTTGTCTTATCATGCATCAGCATAGAGTTGATATGATTAATTTCATCCATTTCACATTTGATGACTTCAGATATTACCCTTCGGTGAGGGATGTGAAAGGATATCTAATTTTTTTTTAAGATCATCAAGGACTATGGTTTCATTATCTAATACATTAGCATTAGAATTTTTTGATTGAGGTATGTAATAAAGTATTGGTTCAAAATGGTATTCCTCTATTATTCCTATATTGTCACCAATGAAAAGTGATAATTATTAATTTTTTATGGCATATTTACCATTTATATATTTGATCACAATCATCTGAGCTACCTTTGATGTTCAGGTAGGTTGTTTATATCTGTATGGCTAGCTCTGAGCCTATAATAACAACACCATATTCTAACTTGATATTAGTGAATCCTTTGGATAAATAGAAGAAATAGGGAAAAATCACCTTCCTTAGGGAAACAAATTCATCTTCTAGAATATCCCATTTGAGATTAAGTTTTTCTATTTTCTTCCCACTCAGACATTAGGATGAATTGACAAAATATATCTCCCATGTTTTCGGAGTATCATGGGAATAAAAAACTTTTTCTTCTAGATTTTGGGTCTCTACTTCCATTACTTTTGGGAAGGATGTGCCAAAATGAAATAATCAAGTAACTACCATTTGATTTTATTCTATGACATTAATTGAATGTAAAAATACAATCGAATAAGTTCCCATTGGACCAAATTCCAAGTTAACATAGGGATTCCAAGAATATAATTGTACATTTAAATATGAGAGACTGGGTGGACTTTATGATTCTATAAGAAACAGCTTATATTTACCGCTATAAAAATGAAAATGATTTGATTCTTCCCAATATTGTAATATCAAGTCTCAGTATCTAGCATTGTTCACCTAAGAGAGTGGATATTGTTTTCAATTACCAGGTCATTTTTCTTTGTAAGGAAGCACCAATATTTCCTTCCATGTTAGACACGTATTAGAGAAATGAATTTAATTCAACTAGTGGTATCAATACTGGTGGATACAGAAGGTACCACTTAGGGTTTTGAAATATTCTGCATAGTTCTTCTCCCACATTAGGTGGCTCCCTTCTTCATTAACTTAGTGAGGGGGGCGGGGTTATAGTGAATTTGGATATAAAACACAGAATATAAGTGAGGTTCCCAAAGATACTACTCAATTATTTAAGATTATGAGGTGGTGGTATTTCTATGATTTCACTATAATTTTTTGGAACAACCTCGATAGCATACTAGTAAACCAAAAAGATGAGTAAATAACCCGACATTACTCAAAAATTACACATCAGTGGATTCATCTTCAAATAATGATGTAGTAATTTTTTAAATATTGTTTTTGGATTTGTAAGGTTATCACAAAATTGTCAATATTTAACCACTAGGTCATCTATACAACAATTTTTAATGTTATGAATAATATTTTAATGATATTTTTCATAGTGATTTGATAATTAATGTTCGCATTCTTTAATCCAAAAGGCATGTTCTTGTATAAAAATACCCCTTGATGTAATATGAAGGTAGTGAATTCCGCATATTTAAGGGAATATAGATTTGACTATACCCTGAATAACCATCCATAAAGGAAAGCTCTAATAATCCAAAATTTTCTTTGATCAAATGTTTTTTGATCAGTACTAGGAAATAATCATCTCTGTATTGTCAGTTAAGGTCCCTAAAGATGATGTAGAACCTAATATTTTTATTTTTCTTCTTTTCTAGGAAAATATTATCAATTTATTTTGGGTGTTTATCCTCTCATAAAAAATATATTTGATTAATTTTTCAATATCATATACTTCCTTGGTATCAGGTATGTAGAGACCCAAAGCATTAAAAACAAGGAAATTACATTAATTTTGTATAAATACATAAAATATAACAAAACCAGATGCCCAAAGACCATACTAGTTTAGTCTCTTTGAAAACTCGGAACATAATCATCTAATCATGTTGAAAGATCTTCATCATCTCCTATAACAATCTTCCCCTTTTGTTTTCCTACCTAAAACCTTTCTTTAAATCCTAGGGAACGAAAACATATAAAGGGTGAGCTCAAATGCTCAGTAAGGGAAAACATGGAGAACATAAAACAACCCATAAACATTTGAACATAAAACCATCAACATAAAACATCAAAATCATGAGTAATGACATAAATATTTTCAGTACATAAGGAATATAACATAAAGGATTATTAATAATGATAAAATATCATGGAAATTAAACATGGAATTGTGGAAAACCATTAAGCACATGATATAATTTCCATAGTATCCAAGGCATTTCTACCAATACCATCATTTTGGACAATTTCCATTACTGAACTGGGTTTACTTGCCATTACAGCCCTGTTTTACTGAACCAGATTTACTAGTTATTCCAGCCATGTCTATCTCATGAGATATAAATCATTACCCAATGTATTGGAGGGAGATATATGTCTCACCCATCTCATAATGAAACCATTATTATGTGTTCCACAAAATCACAAATCATACATCATAGCATAACCCATGTGCTAAAAATGGGATTCTTAAACATCATTCCATCATTACATAATCCATATAAAATAAAATGACTTCATAAAAATAATTCCATCATAACGTAATCAAATCAATGTAAAAATTGGGATAGAAACAGAACCCTATATTATCTTAGATGGAAAATAATTTTGATAAAACACTTGAACTCTATTCTTGAGAAAAATATCATTTCTACTTCAAAAACATTTTTCCTTTCTCAATATGTCATAAAATTTTAATCTAAAAGAAGTTAATTGAAAATTAACATGAAAACTTGTAGAGTAAGCTTCATGGAAATAATGTTTTATGAAATCATAAAAAAATCCATTCATGTTATATAAGTTAAAAAACATTCTTCTCATACTTTGTCCAGAAAGTCAAAAAGTATCTCATACAGAAAAAGAAAAAAGATTCCTTTCATATGTTTTACTAAAAATTCATAAATAGGTAAAATTGGTTTTAAACAATTTAATGATAATAGAAATAATATTAGATATTGAGGAAACATGTATATAGATGATAAATATGCCCTAGTAAATTCTGAAGTATAAACAATCTCGGATAAAAATGAGATTACGAGATTTTCCCTTACCTTAGGTCAAATTTCCTCCATAAATGTTAGAAACTCTTGTATAGTGGCTTTGAACATATTATTAACTAGTAACATAAGCATAATAATATTTATTATATCATATATGATTCACTTTTTACTTTATATTTCTCGTTCATTTGTCAATACCATGTTAATGCATCGTTTTGGGTAAAATCCTTTCATTTGTCAAACGTCTTTTGACTTGTAATTATTCATATGATTACATAGATCATGATTACTTAATTCCAAAATGTAAAACATGATTTATATATAATATATATTCATAATATAAATATATATAATAAACTGATAAATGGGATGAAATACATCATTCATGGAGATGGTAGACTGTACGTACGCATGAGCGTTGTTTTTGTTTCCTTATAAACAAGAATAGATGTAAGATAATGAAATATACATAAATCCAGTATCATTATTATGTCATACATCTCATTATTATTCATTATATATACTTTATAATAATTCTTGAATGGTTAACATGGAGAATGAATGTCATCGTGTCTTGGAAACGGTAATTCGTACGTACGCATGAGTGATGATATTTTTCCCATAATTATTGAATGGAATTGGAGTGGATGATAGAATATATCAGAATTAGTATCATTTTATAATAGTCATATATAGTTATTCCTTACACCCTTATACCCATCCAAGTAAGGTGGTGGTGGAAAAACAGATTGCACCATGGCATGGAGACGGTATTCTGTACGTACGCACGCACGGTGATTTCGTTTACCGTAGGATGGATAGAAGGTGAAATATGGTTGTTTCATATTTATAATAACATATCAGTGTATAAGTAATAATTATATAATTACATTATAATGAAACAACTAAAGAAAAGGAATTATAAGAAGAAAGAAACATGAAAGAAGCGGTAGAAGGGATTACCTCTTCCACAACGTGCCTCTTTTAAACTTCCTCTTAGGGCACTAGAGTTGTTCTTTTGAGAAGACCAGAACCACTATGATATAACTTGAGAGGTTTAGAAGAGGAATTTGTAGTGTTTGGCCGATATTGAAGGCTCAAAATGGTGTTAAGCGAAGAGGGAGGAGGTGTCCTTTTTTAAGAGGAGAGGGGCACTTTTGGAAACCTAAAAATATTAATTTATAAAAAACTCAAACCCCACCTAAAAACTTCCAAAATGACTCCAGTCCGAAGCATAAATGAGATAGGGATGTAATCACATATACCAATAAGAATTAGACATGTTGGAAATTTATTTTAATCATTATCAACATGATTTATCCTTATTTAATCTATTTAATGGTATTTTTGTTAATAATATTCTAAAGTTTAAATTTTTATAAATAATTACTTATGTGTTGTGAATTATCCATAATTTGGGATTTTATGAAATTTTAGAACATATAAATTTCAATTTATAAATTTTAATTTTTTTTTGATTTTTAAACAATTTATTAATATGTTATTTTTATAAAATAACAATAGTGTTAATTTTGACACTATTTATTTATTTGAATTTAAATAAAATCCACACAGAGGATATATTCGAACCAAAATGTCAAATAAATTCCTAACATGACATATTAATCTAGAAAATTTGTGGAGAATATTAATTTGTTCATATAATTTTTATTTTAATATTTATCAAACCATTTATTTGATATTTCTCTAAATAAAACAATTAATATATCATTATTGTATAAACATTTAATATACTTATTAGTTGCATAAAAATTAAAAATAAAATACTATGATGATGATAAATATAATATCTTTCAAAATAATAATTTTCCTCAAATTTATCATCTGAAAATCGCAACATGTAAATTGTTGTATTTATTGAATTATTAAGGTGACAACTTTGACATCATTTAGAATAAAATAATATAAGTGTCATAATCACTTTTATAAACCTCCAAATGGTCAAAAAGTAGACAGTGGGATGGTTATGGTTTAGGTATATACTGATAATAAGATTTGGTCAGGTTTTTGGGCCTTTTAAAGGGTATTATTATTTTAATAAAAACTATATTATTGATTTTTCACTAAATAAATAATTTTTGCATCATTAATGTATCAGCTGTTAAGGTAATTAAATATCTCTTAAAAATTACAAATAAATTACCATAATAAGAAAATAATTTTAGATTTCAAATTAGTACTTATAATTGAATTTATATTCTGTATAACCTTATAATGAAAATACTTTAATTATTAATGTTTGAGTGAGACATATTTCACTTTCTTTAAAATAAAATAAATTAAAGGTCTTAATCACATCCAAGTGGGTTCCAAAGGATTCCATTTCGACCCAAATATTCCTTATTATGAAATATAATAATCCAATTATATTAAGAAAAGTTTTATGGTAATTTTATAATATTATATTTACCCTTAATTGCCTGATTTACCTTTAACTGTAGTAAATAAAATTTAGCGTAGTTATTATTCATAGTTCCCAAAGATAAAAAGTATCCTATTAACATAATTTGGACCTAATGATTAAAAATATGGAATCTATATTTCCAAATACTGATCACATATGTTGCAAAAATTAATTTAAAATTAATCTCATTGTTTTGAAAATGAGTTTTAAAAGTTAAAACATTGCAAAAGATTGAAATGATTTTACCTATGAATTCAATGTAAAATAAATGATAATTAAATCCATTATATTAAATGGTAAAAATATATTCTATTTATACTTTAAAACCATTAAATACTATAATTTAACCATATAAATTATTACGATGAAAAAAGTTTTTTTTAATTAAAATATCGTGTGTTTTTACTATTCATTAAAATATGAAGGTTATCAGAATAATATGAAAATTTTATCCAATGTATATTTTTATATATTGATTCCAAGGAAGAATTTTATTTTGTCAAATTAAACTTATAAAAATGTCCAAAACTAGATTTAATGTGGGTGTGCCATCAAAAGGTGACAAAACTAGATTTTTTGAAAAATACTTATTTTACCTGAAATAATTATTTTGTTCTCATTAAATGTTCTAGAAAATGTGTAATATGAATAATAATGTTATAAAATTCAAAATTTATTCAATACTATTCATAACGACTAGTTCATAATAATATTATAACAATATATCGTTGTTTAGTGAAACCCAGTATTGTGTACTACACACGCAATCGAGGAAGGTTGCGATTGCGTGTAATGCAAGCCAAGTCAGAGCTGCATTTAGTGCAAACTCCCTTTGTTGTTTCATATAACATAATCAAAACTTATTTCATTTATACATTAAACAAAATCTATACATAATGTTGTGTAGAATAATTTCCACAAAACGAACTTGAAATTCTGTGTAACACGAGCCATGAATAGTGTTGTGTATACTAGAAGCTAATACAGTGTTGCGTATAGTACAAGATAATCATGATGTAGTGTACAATATAAAACATAAAATAAATTAAAAAGAATATATTTCATAAAATCTCAAGGTGTTACAATGTAAGGGGTGAATTCACCTGAATACTTTCTTGAATCATTGGTGGTCATCTAGAAAGGCCAGATGATGAGTAGACATATTGGGGTTCATCCTGTGAATCTATATATAATTTTAGTAGAAAATATATGGATTTTACTTTAGAAAAGAAATATAAATATCCTCCTCTTTTGGAGGAATTTTGGAACTCATTAATTTATGTCGTGATTCTTCTTTTATAACCAAATTAGCAAACTTGATCTCATCAATAGTGGTGGATATGTCTTTCAAAAATATGTGATTGGTGTTCCTAACATCATCCACTTCATCTTATATGATTGTGTATGTGATTAAACCTTGTGTAATGGTTGAAATTTCGATTTAGTATCTATCCCTGTCAAGGTATAATAGACCATAAGGATAAACATCAACATCCTAAACAACCTTTGTCATTATGAGGGGATTTTGGGGATGTCTATTTTTTATTCTACTACCAGTAGTAGGATAATCATTTTCATCTTGAGTTGTAGGTAATATCATATTGGAATTATTAATTTCTTCTAAGGGTGTTAGAGAATATTTGGATCTTGATAGAAAATTATTCTAACTATCCTTTGACGAAGACACTTCAGTTTGTGTAATTGTTGCCATTCAGACATGGTCCAGTGAAGTTAGTGGTTCATAAAAGCTTTTTGGGATTGATTATACTAACCTGATCAGGTTTATGGGAAGCACATAATCACTGATGATCATTCTCTAGGTATTTTCAAGGGGTTTCCAATCCATTGGGAACATAGACCTACATGTCACCCCCCGTCATTGGATGTTTTCCATCCCTTATGTCAAAATATTTCAGAGTGTATAATGATTCACATGATTTAGAGGGGGAGTTTTCACAAAATAGAATGTTTACCTTTACATTAATATGGTATTTCAAACATTCTTGGAATATCAATGGAACCACCCAATGGTCATAAAGACAAGGTCTTCCAAGTAGGAAATTTTATATTGTGTCTTTTTGGATAACTATGAAAATAGAATTAGATGTGAATTCCCCTAAATGATCCTTTAGTATGATCGTTCCAAGGTTCCTCTGGTATCTTTTATCATACCCTTGCATGGTCAACATCATTGGAGAAATATAATCCCCTTTATATCCCAAAAAATGGAGGGTCTGGACCAGGATGAGCTTAATCCTATAACCATTATCAATGATATCCATTTTAACATCAATATTATCCATATTTCCTGAAATATACAACTGTCTAATGTGTCCTAGGATAATTTCTTACCGATCATTCTCTATGAATGAGATAGTGGTATGAATTTAAATTGGAGTAGTTTTCTCCGGTTAATCCTTGGACACCGTGACTTATTTCTCAAACTCTTTGGGACTTTGTATGTCCTCAATAAATTCCAAACTGAGTTCTTTTGAAATATGGAGAGCATCTATGATTTAGAATTTAGATGGGTAAACTGCGAACTATTTTTGAATATCATATTTAGGTGTCTGGGGTGTGCACATCATGAGGTAGGGTTTTTACTTATCATTTAAATTTGAAGATGAAATGTTTGATGTAGACAGGCCTATTTATTTGATATAGACTAAGGAGTTTTTTTCTACTAAGGACATAGGTCGCATTGGGATAGCCCTTTGGTTGGGTTGATAAGAAAATTATCCCCCCGCCAACTAGTCATTTAAAACAATTGAGTTCAAACAACTAAAAAAAGACTATAAGGTATCTACAAACTCCTATTTGGATTGCTGAAACGCTCTCCAAGGGGTCAAAGTTGCATATATGGGCTCTGCAGGTATGTGACTAAAATATTGGTTTGGGCTATTCCTGCATCATCCCATATACAGTCAAATTCTGTGGACTCAGCCTCCTGGTCCACAGTCAAGTATAGGTGTAACACCCTAAGATTTTATGAAAAATATTATTTTTTAATTTCATTAATATCTTGTGTTCTTGACTTGGCTTGCATTAAATTCAAGCACGACCTTCCACAATAGTGTGTGTTGTACGTAATACCGAGTTTCGCTAAACAACGATATCCTATTAAAATATTTTTAAAACTAGCCGTTATTAATAGTAATACCCACTTTTTGAAATTTTATAAATTTTATTTTTGAAAATGGACTTCATTTTTGGATTTGGAATAACGAAATTAGCCTAGGGTGAAATTTTGGTATTTTTCTGAAAAGTTTCAATTTTTAATGAATACTGAAAACACTCGGTTACTATTTAAAAAACGACTTTTTATTTAAATAATTATTTATTTTATTTAAATATATTTTAGGTCAAAATTGATACATAATACCTATATAAGTTCAATGTAATTCATTGGAGTAAGTTTATAATAATTTTAGAAATATAAAAATTTCATTGAACTTTTCACCGTCTTTTACCCACCTCCTAGGAAAATTTGCAAATTTACATAAAACATAATTTTACCACTTTTGTGAATGGAATTTCAAAAATCCGAGAGACACAGTTGATGTTAGTATGTAAAATGTGGTACAATGAGGTGAAAATAATTTTTGGTGAATAATAACTTTTTACTTTTTTACCACGGTTAAAAGTAAATTGGGTAATTAAGGGTAAAAATGATATTATTATTACCCCAACACATGTCCTAATTCTATTGGATAAGTGTAATTAGACCCAAAAAAATCATAGTAATAAAATATGACCATTTAGGCTCACTTGGATTAGATTAGGACATTTATTATTAATTTATTTAAAGAAGGGTTAAAATAGTTAAAATCCATGTTTAAAAAGTAAATAATTTTTAATACATGGTTATAAATAAGATAAATTCGACTATAAATATTCATTAGAAAGATAAAAATATTTCTTAAATTATGGTATTTTATACATTAAATAATTTAATTTATTTATGACACAAAGATGATGCAGTAATTATATTATTAATGAAATATTGACATAATTGATGTTATAAATATCCAAATAAATGTAATTTTAGACTTTTTATGAATTCCACTAATTTTTTAGGTTAATAGGACATGTTAGTATTGATTTAATTAACTATGTTTGAACTAATAATTCTTTTATGATTTTCACAAAAATCAATTACTAAACAGTGTCAAAATTGACACAAAATAGTTTTTAAAACAAATATTATATTATTAAATGTTATTTTATTCCTAAAAATCTAAGGTTAGGACAAATGACTTAGATAAGGTTATATATATTAATAATAAACAACTTGGGGTTCTTTGGGTTCTTATATTAAGTTTATTAACCTTATAGTGTAAGAACACAAAAAGACATCGTAAAAGTAAAATTATATAACTTAAAGTGAAATCTAAATGATAAGGTTAAAATAGTAAACTAAACTTGTCAAAATTCTGTTAGATGAGATTATTTCGACCCATACCCACCTTAGCTTCAAAATAAATCAATTTGGAACTATTTAAAACCGAATATGGCTTCATAATAAAATAATATTTTTTGTTTTTCCAAAGGTGCCCCTCTCCTACCTTATAAAAGGGAACCTCCTCCCTCTCTTCCTCACACCACATTGAGTCTTCAAGCTCTGCCAACCCCCGACAATTTCTTCTCTCCACTTCCATAGAGACAACATAGTGGTCCTGGTCTTCTTCAAAGACCAATTTTAGTGCCCTAAAAGGAGGTCTCAAAGAAGCGCTTCAAAGAAGAGGTAATGTGCGTTACCGATTCTTTCAACTTTATTTCTTCTTCCACTTCTTCTTCTTTAGTTCTTTCATTATAAAGTAGTAACATAAGTATCACTCACATATTGATATGTTATTATAAGTATGAAACAACCCTATTTCACCATCTATCCATCCTACGGAAAATGAAATCACCGCGCGTGCGTACGTACGGAATACCGTCTCCATGCCGTGGTGTAATCTATTTTCCACCACCACCTTACATGGATGGGTATAATGGTGTAAATAATGAATATATATGATTATTGTAAAGTGATATTGATTCTGAGATAGTATACAAACACTCCAATACATTTCCACGATCATGGGAATGATATCATCGCTCGTGCGTACGTACGGAATACCGTCTCCACGATGTGATGCGACTCATTCTACATGATTTTAATTACATAATTATTACAAAAATAAATTGAGTGAATGAATATGATATATATTATACTAATACAATTCTGGAAATGAGGTATCTATAACCTAAAAGAAGAATAAGAATTTATTCAACAAAACACACATAAGAACAAAAAGTAATAAACACCCGAATAACAAGTAACAATGAAATATTACTAATAAGAAGCTAAGAATATGACCATATATGATATCATAACAATGAGTATGATTCTGGAATAAGTCAATTACATTATTTAAATCATTATACCGGAGGTTCGGACACTTACGAAGAAAATCAGACCTAAGGTAAGGGAAATATCACAATCTCATTTTTATTCGAGATTGTTTATACTTTGGAATTTACTAGGGTGTATTTTATCATCCATATCCATGTTTCCTCAATATGTAATATTATTTCCATCCACCTAAAATTGTTTAAATCCAATTTTACCCTTCGGTGTGTTTTTAGTAAAAGATATGAAAGGAATCTTTTGTCATTTTTTGTACGATGTACTTTTGACTTTTCCGAAAAAAGTACGAGAAGAATGTTTTTATTAACTTATACGGCATGAATGGATTTTTAAAACATTATTTCCAAGAAGCATCCTTTACATGTTTTCAAGTTAATTTTTAATCAACTTATTTTAGTTTAGAATTGTATGACATGTTAAGAAAGTAAAAGTGTTTTTGAAGTAGAAAGGATATTTTATTCAAGAATGGAGTTCAAGTGTTTTATCAAAATTATTTTCCATATAAGATAATAAAGGGTTCTGTTTCTATCCCTATTATTACATTTATTTGATTATCTTTTGATGCAATTATTTTTATGATTTCCATTATCTTATATGAATTGTTTTATGATGTAACGATGTTTAGGATTCCCATTTTTATTACATGGGTTATGCTATGATGTATGGTTTATGATTTTCTAGCACACATATGAAGGGTATCATTATGAGATGGGTGGGACCAATATCTCCCTCCAATGCATTAGGTAATGATTTCATATCTCATGAGATAGACATGGCTAGAACGACAGTTTAAACCGGTTCAGTGAAACAGGACTGAAATGAGGAATGAACTCGGTTCAGAAATGGACTTTGTCCACTAAGATAGTCTTGGCAATGAGTCTTGACTTATAAGAAATGATTCTCTATGATTATGTGTGTATGCCACAAAGCTTCATTTTTTAAGTTATGATTATTACATTTCACTACCATGATTTATCCCATGTTATGAAATTATGATCTCTTTTGTAGGGTACGATTTCCAAATTGTTATGTTCTTATGAATATGATGTGATTGATATTTCTTTTTTTTACCCTTATTGAGCATTTGAGCTCACCCTATTTTGTTTTCTTTTCCCCAGGATATAAAGAAAGGTTTTAGGTAAGAAAAAAATGGAAGATCTTTATGGGAGATTTTGAAGATCTTTCACCACTATTAGAAGATTATATTCCGAGTTTCCAAAGACACTAAACTATTACGGTCCTTATGTGTGTGTTTTTGTAATGTACTAAGCATTACGCAAAAGTAATGTAATGTCCATGTACGTCAAGCTTAGGGTCTCTACAATTGGTGACTCAAATTTAGAGGAATATTTATTATCATTGAAGGGGTATATTAAGAGAAAAACATTTACATAACTTTAATTGAGCTCTTTATATGATGAGGTTTCCATCTAGTGGGGATCTTCCCCTTCACTAGATGTTGAAGGAATGAATTCAACAAGATTTACAGTCTATGTGGGAGTTGGATATGAATATTTCTCTTCTTCCTTGTCCTATATTCCATCATTATTTCTACATTCAAGATTAGGATTCATAATAATTTTATAATGTTTTTCCATCAAGGTGGTGTGATCTTGGTCAATGATATTTTTAGTCATCCAATTATTAAACTTCTGTTCACACCTAGTCAGTACTTCTTTGTAGTCACCATCTTATTCTAGTAGGGTGGTTTTTACATAGGATATTTATGATTCGAAATTTCCTATTATCACCTATACAGAATAAACCTTACCATGGATGATTTATTTGAAGACAAATTCACCTTGGATGGTGTGACCCAACCTTCATATGAAATGTTAAATAGTTAGTGAATTCAATGATATTAACCTCATTAGATTTTTGAGTCTCTGATTTCTTAAGGATGTTTTTTCCATAGGTTTGAGAAAATAACCGTGAACCTATTAATTTCTGAAGGAATATACTTTTTTCTTTTTTCCTCAAATCGTGGGTGGCCTTCATCTCTCTTTACCTCAGGTCAATTTATTTTTTGTTGCAACTATCACTCAGTTGGAAGTGATGGTAAATTCAGGGCCTGCATAGCTACTCTAACAGGAACTATTACCTTTTTTAGGGTGATATTAGTAGTCTCTTCTCTGTCATTCCTTTCTTCCATGATCCATGGATGTGGGATGTGATTTATCATTAGTTCGTAAAGTGTAATCTCTTAATAATTATGATGTTTATATGAGCTTATGATATTCAACTAGGTATTTAATTAGGATTAACGGTGATTTTATCTTTTCTATAATATTTTCACCATATAGTTATACAAATATCTCTTATGAGATTATAATACTAAGTTAGTACATTAGACCCATACACCTAGGGATAAAGTTAGAGACCCTATCCTTTTCTTGTTTTTCCAGTTTTTATTAGATGAAAATCAAAAAATTATTTAGCATGGAGATGAATTAATAAAGGAAATGATGATAATGGTATTAAAATACCATGAAATATCATGCTAGAAGGCTATTTTTACAAATGTTGTCTTCCCTACTAGAGTTTTCAAAAATTATATTATTATTTTTCTCTTCCTCTGGGTCTTACATGCCCATCATAAGGCCACATTGGGATATAAATCATGTGAGATGTTTTTTTAGATATATCATACTATCGATGGTTGAGAATATAAGATTATTGAAATTGGGTGATGTAAAACTGTCCTCCACCCTTTCAGGATATGGATTAATTTTAGGCCACATGAGGGCACGTCAACCCTCCATGGATTTTATCTGAGCAGTCAAGGAATCCGTGGTGTGGATGGGTTCTATATGTACCACTTTATGGACCACCTCCAATGCATATGGAGTCGGAGAGACATGATACAATTGTCTTTATTTCATATCTTATCTATTATTAATGTGTTTTAGGGTAATATGGTTTCCCCAATAATAATTATATTGTCACCGTAATGCAGGAAAGTCACTATAATCCTCAAATTCCTCATTTATGTAAACTATTTTTCTTAAATAAAGATCCAACCTGATTCTCATGTCCCACCCTTTTATGTTGAATAGACATATCCTAATTTGTGGGGGATATATGTTTTTTCTTAAAGTTGATACCCAGTAGGAATATTTCCTCTATTCAATTACTTAATGAGCTATCGGAATATATCTACTTCATTCATGTATTATGGTATTCCATCCTCAAAAAGGATTTTTTTTCCTTCAATGTGTTGAGTGGGATGTTTTCACACCCATCTATTTATCATGGGATGAATTTCATTAGGGAGAAGTGAAATAATTTTTTATAGGTTCTAGGTTCTATCACTATCACATATTCCATGTATTTGAAGCCTTGGTTTGTGAATCAATATCAACCATATCATTAGGTACCATTTAAACATTGAACCCCTTTGAGTTTTCATATTGGTTCTAATCATTTTATAGATTAATACAGGTGATATTTAATGAGACACACTGGGTGACATTAGACACCCCATCATTGAAAAAATAGTATGGTACTTTTGTACTACATTTTACCCTTTTAGAGTTTTTTGGGTTCTTGCTTCTGGAACTTGGTCGTTTTGAGTAATCTTATATTATCACACTTGCAGGGTCTAATTGTCTTTGTCAGATGTTCTTTATGTACTAACTTAGAAATAGTGACCTTGAGGATTTTTTTGATCATACATTATGTGTGGGCTCCAAATTAAAGGGGTGTGCCTTGAGGTGGTAGGAATGGCTAGGATTTTATCTATTGGTGTTGTATTTTTAGTCTAGAAAAGACCAATTTCCATTGAGGTGATGACAATGATAAAAATTCCCACATCCCTTAGGGATGGGGTTGATTGGGGCCATCTTTGGAACTCTTAGATCCTATTGTAGAGGATCCAACAGATCTTACGGTGGAAATGAGATAATAAATTCCCCAACCCTATTATATGGGGTTAGTTAAGAGCCATCACTAATTCATTTAGGATCCTTTTAGGGTTTGATGACCCCTAGGGAGGAGATGGTGGTAAAAATTCTCCCATCCTTATAGACTAGATTTACTCCTGGACAGCTTCCATGGAGGATTCCATGGAGACCTTCCTATCCTAGAATAATCTTTTTCATGCATCTATTGGGTAAAATAGATACTTTTTTATAGGATTAACTTGTTATAGGGATCACTGAAGTTTTTAGTGACATTAAATTATATATTTGAGATATGTTTTCATTTTTTGGGGAGTCTCATCTTAGGATCCTTTTGACTTCCCTCCCTCTTGGTTCATGGTTTTTTTGCATTCTCAAAGTATATGAGATTTATTGGATTTACCAACTAGACCAATAATTATCTAGTATAATGATATCCCTTATGGAAATGAAATTATAGGATACTGCATTTGGGGAGGAATGGGGCGAAGTGAAATGTACCATATTTTTCCTATCCTCAGATACAGATTTATAATTGGGATTTTCTGATTAATTGCTGGAGAGATACTATGCTGTAAAGGTAAGAATGTTATAGAATTTTGTTGTGCAATTTCAGTCTCAAGTCCCAAGCCATAGACATAGTGTCTACATCTATCTAACAAAAAAGTGTCCTTCTGACCTTTAGGTGACCCTCATATCCCTAATAAGGGATGTTTCTAGCCATTAATTGTTGAAAAGTTTCCCATGTACTCGGGTTAAATTAAGGCACACACTCCTATTTTATCTTATCTATGAATTTGTGGTTTAAATCATCTTTGTTCCATAACAGAGTTGGGAGGTTGTTTCCAACCAAATATCTCCATATAATAATGTTTTCACCTTATTTATCCTGTTTATATCCCTCCACCTGGTAATACCACAATGTTTTCTTTTTCAAGTCACCTAGTTACTGAGGTGAGGTGTTTCTATTTGTTAATAGAGAACTATATATAGTTAACCCTGATGTTTTTAGTACCTATCTATATTAAGGTTTCTTTAAAGGGGTGAATTTCTGTTTTATGATGATATATTACCATTGGGAGATTTTCTATAATGTATTTTAGGGGTAAGGTCCCTATAATCTGTCTCTATATTACCATGAGGAGGGATTTAATGCTAGGTATCACCCTCTTCATTAAACAAAGAGTTAGTAGACCCTGGAGGTGTTTCTAAAATGAATCATATGACCTATAGGAAATTGGAATATAGTAGAGTATGAATTTTAGCTTCATCCCATGTCAGGGTCAGAATAAGATAACCTACCTTTTCTGATTGAGTGGGAATATTGTATTTATACATGATAGTCACCAGAATATATTAAAGACTATCTGTTTCTATGGGAATATGAAGGTGATATTGATAATTAGATAGATTATTCCAATGAGCTACTATATTTTTGGCAAGGATATGTGCTAGCCTATAGATGATTTCCAAAATATTTCAGTTATCCCCGGTTGAAGTAGGGGTATGATTTTAATCTAGATATGCATTACCTATTGGAATATGTCGAAAAACCACTAGATTGGTATAAGGGATATAGTCTCCTTCTATATAGCCTATAAATGATTCTAGTGTATTATTTTATTATTGGTAGTAGGAATGTGTGATTAGATCCTATAGTCCACTAGAACATACCATGTAGCTTCATTGGTAGGGATGTGAACCAAACCTGAGGTGATTTCTAAAAAATATTGATAGTCCTCAATCATACCGAGAATATGAACCTAATCCTAGATGGACTCTGGAATATTTATTTTGATTTGTTTGATAGAAATATATTTATTTACTAAGGTGAATTTTAAACTTTTTTGATGATCCTTAGTCAGAGACAAGAAAATGAGTCTTTCCCGGTGCCTCATCCTTTATTGTAACTTTTTTATAATCCTCCTATACAGTATAAAAAATATGCACTTTCTCTAGAGTATTCACCCATTCATGTTGATTAGGGGGATCTACTAAATGTTTTTATCAGGATTGGAATATGTTTATAACTATGTATCTGTAATAATGCAAGAATATGTTGGAAGTTATCTTTTATCACTTTAAAATTTAGTGTCACTTCAGGAGAGTATGTATAGAGGAATAGGGTTTCACATTATTGGTCTCTAGTATATATAGGCGGTTGATTGCGATTTAAGTTGGTACATATTCCCACTCCTGAAATCCTTGTTCTATCAAAATATTCTGACATACATTAGGCATGGGGAGTAGGTATATGTGTGCCCCCCATTATTATTTCTCTTATATATGGGAAGACATTATTCATTTGTGCATGGATGTGAACATGCTCACTGGATGCTACCAGAAGATTTCATCAGCCTTCATTAGTAGAGGAAATGATATTATCCTGATCCCCTTAAACCATATCCTTTTTTCCTGATGATATCTCCTTGGTATTCAGGTTTGAGTGTCCAATGTGGAGACCAGTCAGGTAGTTCAGTCAGTAGGCAATTGAGGGATGTTATAACAATGATGTTGGTGGGGTTAGTTCGTAGGATCTCCTATTGGTAGATCTTAAATTAGGATGGATCCATTGTTTACTCCATGATTTTTCTTCTTAATGTAATAAAGTCTTTGAGTCTCATTCTTTGAGGATAATCTCTTGAAGTGGTTATCATAGTGATATGTGTCACCAGTTTCATCGATAACATTCCTATGTGTGGTGGGAATACATACATCAGTTCTTATAGGATCATGTGTGTATCCTTGAGGGAAAATATAATATTGAGTTTCTGTTATTCCATGTGTATCATGTTTACCACCCGATGTTGATGGTGTCATGTGGGTGACATTGTATTGTGATCAATGGGGTTCATTTCAGCAATTGAGGTTCTAGAATGTTTTTGGAGTGATTCCATGGATTTAATTTAGGGTGAATTTTTTGATTATGGAATCTATAATCATATAGAAAATAATAATAAAACATCACTAATTAGTACATCATTTCATGTAATTCACATGCTTAATTAGCTATTCATGGTGAATCCTTTTTTTCATTTTTCTGTTTCTTTATTTTCGTACATGGAATATGAAGATTACCCCATCCATGGTAAACCCAATTATGTTTAATTATTTAAAGATTCATATTAGGTCCATCATTTTTTATATGATATTGAAAAAAAATTCCTAGAATATGGTCATCCATTTGTTTTCATTATTGAATGATTCATATAGGGTTCACCATTTTTGTTTCTCGACAGAATAATGTGTGTGTTGTGTTTCAACCTATTCTATTTTGTTATTAAAAGGTAGGGGATGAAAAATTATTTTGGGGGTCACTAAAGCAAAAATGTCTATTCACATAGAGTTAACCATTTTTTCCCATATAAAATTCCAATGGTTCCCACATCTTTAAGGATCCACCAGCCTACTTTCTAAAGGAATTTTCACGTTTACTCCTTAAATACCCAAGAACACTTAGGATCTTTCATTGGTTTAATGGTTATTATATTGGTCTCAGCTCACCCTTTTGGGGTGTATTATTTAAAACTCTTAGACTCTCTTATAGATTTTATATTTGTTAATGAATCTTTCCCAAATCCTGATATGGGATAGGTTACTCTAATAAAATGATTTGGTTTTGAATTTTTGTACATCAAATAGGGTGTTATATTAATTAAACCATCTATATATACCAAATATTCTCTATATGTTTCCCATAATTTCATAACAATGATGGACTACTTCTATTTTGAATCCATATAGCTAAGCACCAAAGCATTTACAACCATTCATAAATGTGATTGGTGTTTTGGGACTGGGATTGGACCTCCAGGAGGAATCCTACATCTCCTGTGATAATAAGAATCAAAACCCACATAGTTGGTATGGGACCATGTCATGGAGTTTATCATCATAAAGAAAGGAATTATATGAGGGAATTTAACCATGGAGTATGGATATCACTTCTTAAGAATTCATGTTACATATCATAATTATTACAGGAATTTGAGTTCTCATAGTTTAGTTAGACCCCCCCCCAATCCATTGATGGATGAGGAAGTGTTATTAACTCTTGTGAGGGTTATTTCCCCATAGGTTATGAAATCTAGTGACTTATAACAAGATGGATTCCTTGATATTTGGGTAGGGATTACACACTAAGGTGTTCCTTATTTGAAGATTTTTATTTTGTTAATGTCATAATCATTGAAAATCCCTAAGCTCGAATGAGTCATTCTTGGTGTGGGAAAAAAATAGTAACAGATCTAAAAATATATTTGGGACTTAAACATTGAAGTGGAACTTACTGAGTATGATTATAATCCCTTTTTAGGATATGACTCCACAAGGATGGAATTTCTATTCATTCATGATTTGGAACTCAGGCCTTAAGAAGGTTTCCTACATATTCTATTTATAATAGGAATCAATACACTTATAGTTCAATTTGGTTCATAATTCTCTAATGGGTGATAAAATATGGTAAACCCATAATAGGTGCATCTTATAGGCTATAGTAAGTGGGATATCAAGGGATATACACCACAGTTGATGCCTATGTAACTTATCCATCTTTATCCTTTGATTGAAAAACAAATGGACCATAAGAGGTCCATTTAATATGCTTTAATAGCATGAGGACCCTTTTAGGGGCATGGGGATTTCATGAGTGCATAACCCATGTTTATTATGGGTAATATCATCATAAAAGAGGAATTATATGCTGCAAAATCATTGTTTAGGGTTAATGTAGATTGAAATTATATATCCAAATATTTCATTTTGACATGGATGACACATCTGAGAGTGTATTGCTGACATGGATAACATGTCTACGTGTGAAATCATAAAATCTATAAGAATGTATTTCTAATAAAGAATACATGTATGATGATGTCTTCCTAAAATTTTAGATGATTTTTCTCTAACAAGGATGATATGTTTGAGGGTTTTCGTGTGAGAGGGTGACATGTCTGAGGGCAATAAAATGATTAGGTGGACATGTACAAGGACTTAAAATGAACCAAGTTTACATGTCTAATGAGTGTCTCAGGATTAGGATAACATTTTTAGGTGTCTTCACATGATATGTCTAACATGTCTAGTAATCTTATCATGATCTAGATGACATGTACGTGTATCTTCTCATGATCATACTAAAATGTCTAAAGGTTTTCCCATGATCTATAAATAGATCACACAAACCATTTGAACCCTATTAATGAATTCTTTTTTATCTTCTTTCATATAAAGCATCCATAATATTCATTCATCATCATGAAAATGCCTCAACATTGGTTATTTGTTTTCTTATTGAGGCTTCTTGTAATCAAGATGACATGCCAATGGTACTTCACATGATCAATGAGATAATCGTGTGATGTTCATAAACAAAACATGTAATCCCTAAAATAACACACCAAGATTATTATGTGGAAGACTCTTATGATTTCATGGTCCTGCAGTCTAGAAAGTATGTTATTTATTCTATGGGTGTGTGTTTATATATATAAAGCGGGGATTTTATATGCCTCACTACCTCATATCTATGACACTTTTCATGAAAATTAAGTATCATATTGTGGCTTGAATCAATAGATGGAATGTTATCATAAGTTGATAATGTATCATGATCTTTGCATGATCAAGACGCATATCATGACATCATTCAATTACAATGTTATTACTCAATTTTTACATGAATTATTGAATCCATGGATTATCTAAGGGATTCCATTTGATCAAACCAACATGTATGACCTATTTATTGAGATCAATCGACATGTATGGGAGCCTTCATGAGATTAAGATGACATTATGATATACTTTGTGAGATCTAACTAAGAAATCCATAATCCTTCAAGAAAATAGGTCATGTTTCAAAAGGACTTCATGGGATTATGTTTCCATATCGTACGGATTTTTCATGATAAATAATTACATGTTGAAGGGTTTTTTCTGATCTCGTAGGCTTTACGAATTTTTTTCATCAGATCATATTGACATGTAGAATAGTTTTCCATGATCCATGTACTAATCATGAGAAATGTGTGATCCATTCACATGAAGAACAACATAACATACACCACATAAGGATCCAATAATTTTTAAATTTTATCACATAATATCCTTTATGATTTTCCTTTGTTTTTCTAATAACAAGTTTCATGATCAAAATGGCACTTCTAACTAGATTTTATATGATTAGGAATACTCATCTGAGGAGATTCATGTTGAGGGATTTCCGGAGAGGGATACAGATGATTAGTGAACATAACATGAAAATCATGTAATCACTTCATGTGATATTCCTAGAATTAGGAGATTTTGAGTATTCTAAAGGTCACATGTTTCATGTGACCTAGGTGCTTGATCCCCATGTGGTCATGATTTTTCTTTCATACCCTTTATGGGAAAATAATACATGTTCTTTTGGGTGTGCCTATGACCCAAATTTACCATTAATAATTTTGTGGGATTCAATAATCGTAAATATATTGATGGTATTCATCACAGCAAATGGTATCACCAGGAAAACAAAGTGTCTGCAACGTCATCAAAATGTTTTCATTGGAATATTGTCCTCATGAACCCTCAACTGGTGGTAAATGATCCAGTGAAAAATCATTGATAACAAACATCACTTCTCAAATAGTTTAAGTGGTCATTAATACTTGGAAACATATACTTCTTCTTTATCATTACTTGATTCATGAAATTTTAATCAATACAAATCCTCTGGATCCCATTATCCCTTTTCACAAACAAAAAACTAGAGCTACCTAGGAGGACACACTAGGTCTAATAAGACCTTCTTCCAATGGTCCTCTAACTACACCATCAGCTCGTGGATCTCATTAGGGGACATATGATATGCCATAGAATATATCGAGGTGGTAGTAGGGTAAAAATCGATGAAAAATTCCTTCTCCCACCATAATGGTTGTCCCAAAACATCTTTAGGGAAGAAATTCATATAATCATAAAATAATAAAAGGATATAGATTCCTGAATCGCCCACTACCCCAAGTTCTAAACATATGAACTGGTGGGCAATGGGTTAAGGCTTCCTGATTGAAAGGCCCACTCACTCAACCATTAGATCTATCTCACCCACAATGGATAATATGATATTATCTATCCTAAAGCAACTATCTTTTATATAATGATAATTAATATGGTCCTAGAATATGGAAAACTATTACTTACTAACGATGAGGCAATAAGGGTTTATCTTGATTACCAAGAGGTCTCCTAAGAAAAACTCTCCATTGAATTCCTTCTCAGACTACTAATAGATGTGTGATATATAATAACCACTCCTATTATGAAGCTCTAGTAGTAGCTTCAAGGATAATGTCACAATATGAATATCCTTCCCTCGCACTAGGGAGGTGTAGATAAATGAATGAATCAAAACTATGTTTATAATTAATAAATAATGAATATAAAAGACATACATTGTACCTTTAATTATCTTTTGTGTAGCCTAGTCATAGCCCACCATAGCTTATATCTACCCAAGCCATGACCACTTGCACTATATGCATAGAATGGGCCACCTAGTCTTCGTAGTTTGATTAGACTATAAAATCTCTCACCACCACCAGCTCCTCCCTCAAGAGCTCCATTGGATCCTCTATCAACACTACCTCCCTAAGGGCCACCCTAACCTTGTATAAGAGATCCCCAATCAAAGTTATACCTCTTTTGTGGTAGCCTATCCACAATCTATCTATCATTCTTATCACTATGATTTGGGAAATCACGTGTCATGTTACCTCTCTCATCACAAGAATAGCATAATCCCTCTCATGTCTGACTTGATCCTCTATGCAATCCATAAGTTGTAGATCACTGTGTCTGTGTTTGGGAATGTGTATGATTTCAGATCCACGACCCTAGAATTTTTCACTTGCTAGCTGATGTCAATTAATCATCCGGATGATGGCTATTTATAACTCCATACACCTCTCATCCCTATTCCAATAATCTCTATATCACTAGATCCCTCTCTTATACTCCATCGTGGGTAGGAATGCATAAAGAGACTAAATTAGAATGAATTTCACTGCAAAGACCCTATTGAAGAATCCATACCCAGAAGAATCCATATCATACTATATGTAAGGAGTGAAGCCTGTGGTTATTAAACCTCATGAAATACTCTAAAACTGTCATATACACCTACTTCATCCCAATATTATCCAGAATCTATATGGAGAAAAAGAATTATGGGAAAAACACATCATGAAATAGTTATTAGATGTACGACCATGATATTGTGGCCTTACCATGGGGTTGTTTAACCAAACACCACTGGAAAATTTTTTCCCCATGAATAATTTTATAATTAAGAAAAATCATTGGATCATTCATGGTCCAAATAGACCTAAAGACTCAGATCATCAACTCAATCCAATCCACTATTGTCTGAGGATTTCCTTGTCATGGAACCTCAATGGCCTCTTACACTATAATTTACATATCATGCTAAGATGATATAAATAATTATACTATCTTACTATTATTGTATATTAAATTATTTCATTTGGAACTTCTCCCTTTCTTCCCATAAGAAACACCTCGTGATATGGTTGCTGAATTGAGGCCATGTCACTTGAATGATCGTCATCATGATACTCTATCGGTATCATGGTTGGTTGTCATCATGAATTCATGATAAAAGTTATTAAGACGTACCACATTTTGATAATAATATATATAGATATATAAATAAAAAATTTAAATCAATGGAAGCAATCTTATATGATTCATTTATAAATGGATCCTTATAGTTGATTTCTCATAATTCAATGTCGATAAGAAGGTAGTCAGAGTCCTACTGAATGGATATTTCAGTCATTGTACTAACACTAGATTATCTAGCCTAAATTATTCACTCATGATGCTATAAAATCATTTCTATGAGTTCCCAACAAATAAAACCCATGGGTATCACTCCAATATAGACTCGAGGAAGAACTGCTCAATACAACCCTTTCACGGTCTAATTCTCCAAGGCCTGCATGGCTAGAGGAAATTTGGGTGTGAGAACCCCAAGCATGCCTCTAATAGGCTATGGGTTGGTGACATGAAAATATATGTAATATAATTAAATGTGAGCCTTTTTTATAATGTATATGTACACACACACACAACCATATCCATCCAAATGTGAAGAGTAATAATAAAAGGAGTGAAACAATTATAGTATAATCATGAATGGAATATACTCTAGAGAATACATTATTGTAAGAAAATATAAAGACAAACAATAAAGTGGAAAAATATGAAACCAACCATAAATGAAGTCCCAACATGAAAACAACTAGAAAAAGCGTAAAACATTGAGATCATGGCTTATGATCTCTATGTCTAACTACCAAACATAGTAAATGCACCAAAGGTATTGTAATGCTCAATTGATTTTACAATCGTTCTTCCTATCATTTTCATATTACATTATATATGTGCTAAAATATAAAATAGGTGTGAGTATATAAATCTCCATTTTTTCACCTTGAAAATCCCAAAGGGAGAAATAGAAAGATACAACAAAATTCAACTCAATATACAATAATAGGGAAACAAAAACCTAATATAAATTCACATAATGAATCCCAAGGGAGAGAGAAAGGGGATCTACATATAATCAAACAAGTCAAGAAATATTACACTTCCTGTATTTTTAATGATCCATATCTGATGCCCATCATCATTCAGAACCACACAGAAATCATAGTGGTGGTCCTGCTCCATGCTACTATGATCCAAGGTCAAGGGAGCACTCACTCCTAGGGAGGATCTTCTTTCTGTTAGAGCTTAATGATTTGGGAGATACACTCTGTAGATAGAGGAATTATTACATACTGTATTATGGGGTATTACCAAATTTATCAATATAAATTGTTTGGGCGACCCAAACTATGGTGCAACTGAGGAGTATTGAACTTCACATCACTCTGATGATCCTACCTGATCACTTCCATTGATCAGGAATCTCATTATGAATTATCACACATAGAACACCTCACTTCATATATTCAAATACCCTAAAAAGTATTCCATATTTTTCTACATGGAAAAATATTTATGATATGATACCCACATGCCAAAATATACGTACCGAAGAAGGAGATACAGAAGTTGGAAATGCCTAGGAGAATTACATGGTGTTTATGTGGGGAGACATAGCATTTGACATTCCCTCATCTCCTGGGAGTGTTTCCCCAGGAAACAACATATGAATCCATTACATAATACCTGGTGTGTAATGGTGTTACAAGACATCTATCAGCTACCTAGGGCTTGCACATACCCTATGAGCACGAGCTCACGTACGCTGGATATACCTTTGTACACTAGTCATGTACGGGTACATTTTTCATGTCTAAGTACATGGTCATGACCTTGTGCTCTATTTATGCATATATGTTTGTCCATTAACAATCATATGTACTCCTATAGCACACACCGAGCTACCAAAATTGGGTCACATAACATGTAAGTTTCACACATGTCATGTGATCCTTAACTTCACCCAAAACCCTAGATACCTTAGTCAGGGCACTACACATTATATGTTCTTTGGGATACATGTTTTGTAGTCTATAAATTTGATGAAACCCATTTTCTTCACCCATATACATTTTATACCATCTCTTCCTCCATTTATGCCTGTTTGACCACTCAAAATCACTAAAATTAAATAAAACTTCACTGATCATCAATTTTTTGCCCCATATTGGTTGGAAATCGGATGTTTGTTTGACCACATGGGAATATGATGCATTCCTAGTGCTACTATGGATCTCACATACATAAATAAAACACCCAAATCTTGTATCTAACCATATTATATCCAAAAACTGTTGACCTGCAAATAGTTTTTGAAACTACTATGAATTTGGGGGTTTGATCACACTCATACCCACCCATCATAGTTAAATCATATCATCATCGTCTAGTAATGAAGAAGATGATGAATTATGGTGAAAATAAAAATGTTTAGTTAAACCCATCATTAAATGATGTAATCATGGAAAATGACCATACGGTGGGGGATAGCGTTGGTGATGTAAGGAATTATGAATTAAAATTGATCATCAAGATTCAATGACATTAAATCTGGTTCATGTGATTCAAGGGATAAAAAATAAATTGATAAGATAATAAAAAATCCATGATCAATAACAAAAATGAAGGAAACCGTAAAATAACATGTTTTCCTTAATGATGGATTGATCATTGGTGACGAATGTGTTCATCAATGATGTAGAAGAATGTCTCAAAATTTTTTTCATCCTGTCTATAGATAACCTTGATTTATTTTCTGATCCACATCATTGGGTTTTCTGGTTCCAATAATTAATTATCCTCCTTCTCTTAAATCCTCATATGTTTATAAGGCTAACCGTAGTGATTTTCTGTAGCTGGTTATTTATAAGGGAGGATTTTGGTTATTTGTTATTTAATAAAAGAAAATAATTTATTTATTTATTCCATTAAATTCATCATCAAACAATCTCCTCCCATTGAACATACCACATCAACCAACATTAGGTTGATCTTAAGGTAAACCCCAAATTTTAAAATCAACCATGGTCTTGATTTTCCCATTTATGGTCCCAAATAATGGAAAACCCATTTAAATTGAAATGATGTGTGTGTGTGCTTCAAAGTATATTAATATTTTTAATATATTATTTTCGAGGTCTTGAAACACCCAAACACTACAATGACTCATATGAAAATCCATACATATATATATCGAAATATTTAAAGGACTCAATCCAAAAAACTAGAGTCATTAAACTACTAGTGGAATTTCACGTGATATTGGGAATGGAGTTGATTTCTCTACATAAAGCTCATATAAATTGTTGGTATAAAAAATTAACAATTCATATCCCTAAACATCCTATAATAATATATCAATAAAAGGATGATTTTGAACTCCCTTTAGAATAAAACTCCATAATTTATGAAAAGTTACCCAAAAGCAAGGGATTCTTGGCTCAAACATTTGAGGAATAACTCAAAATTTAAGTCATTTCAATTATATGAGAGTATATTTATATATATTCTAATGAATCACATATCCTACCATTGAAATGTGTGGTTGATATTTCAATTTAAATGATATATGGATATATGCCTATGTTGGATAATACTAATAGAATAGACCCTATTGAGTTGGAAGAATTAGAGAAGTTGTGTTAGGAGAATCCTAACAATGGTTTTATACACCCAAGTGCATTATCATGGGGTACACATGTCCTCTTGGTCAAAAATAAGTATTTTTAATGAATATTTATATATATTATCATGATCCTAAATGATCATGATAAAGAATAGGTATCCTCTATCTCATGTTGATGATTGTTATGATCAATTTAGACGAACTCAATATTTCACAAAAGTGGATTTATGATATGGATATGATCAATTAATAGTAAAGGGAGAATATATAGTCAATATAAATTTTCTAAAAAGGTATAGACACTATTAATTCAAAGTTATGTCATTTGGACTTATTAATTTAGTTGATATCTTTATAGAATTAACAAATATATTCTTTATAAGTTACAGTGAAAAATTTATGGTAGTCCTTACTGTTTGTATTCTTATATTTTCTAAAGGTATGGAATAATATGAATATCATTTGATAATTATTATAAACCCCATACAAAAAAATAAATTATATGAAATGTTTATCAAGTGTAAATTTTGGTTATAGAATGTTCCCTTATGAGGCCACATTCTCACTAATGAGGGTATATATGTGGAATCATCGATGAAACAAAATAATTTAAGAATGGTTGAGACTGAAGACTATAATAAATATGTAGAGTTATCTTAGAATATATGGAAACATTCAAATTTTCTGATAAATATCTCAATATTTTCTAATCATTTTTCCAAGTTTACCTTGGATATAGTGAAGTTCCTCTAGATGGGTTGATATGAGGAAAAATTCAAGGAGACTAAAAAGTGATTGGTTATCTCACATGTAATTATAATAACCTACAACATTGAATGATTTTTAATATATATTTATTCTTTAAAAATGGTTTTGGATATTTCCCTATGAAAAATTACAAATTTATAGCTTAATATCAGCATCAATAAAATATTCATGAGATTAATTCCCAATGCGTGATCTAGATATATCGATAGCACCATTTGAATTGATAGTTTTTTAGAACTGTATCTACAATGAGAAGTGTTATATCTATAATAATAAAAATAGATTAAAGTGTTTATTTACTCAAAATTATCTAAACATTCCCCAATTTAGATAGTTGAATCTTTTTAGAAACTAATATTTCACAATACATTACCACCCTTTAAAGGAAAGCAAGGTTGATGATGCACTGGTTTGGAAGGATCATAATAATTTTTCCCTGATGGGTATTGAAAAAAACAACACTCTTGGATTTATATAGCATGTACATAATCCATGCATACTTTTAAAAATAAAAGTGGTATATAAGGAGGATATATAGAAACAATATAAGGTGGATAATATTTTGATGTTTAAATTTAAAAATAGTTGATTCATAATATTTGGAGGGTATATACGCATCCATTCAAAATAATAATCAATGGAGTTGTGGGAAGATTAATATATCTCACCATTCATGATTAATATTAGAAAAAAAATATATATACAGATATTTAGAATATTTTATTGTGGTATAACATGAAAAAGGAGATTTTATCATTCACATCTACGTACTAGGTATAAACAAATTTAAGGATGAATGACAAAATTTTATGGGGATAATGCAACCATTACCTATAATAGTATGGAAATAGGAGAATGATCAATGGATTATTTCATTGAAATCCACAAAACATATAATGGGAATTATTCTACTTTGGTTGTAGTTGATCAACTTATGATGTAATTTAATTTTATTACTATTAGGGAAGATTTATCTCCTAGCCAACATACCAAGATATAAATAAAGAAATTGGAAACTCTATATGGTGTACTACTTTCTATTGTATCAAATAAGGATTTTATGTTCACCTTAAATTTTTTTGGAAGCCTTCAATATTCCATGGATACATAGTTTTTCTTCAATACCACTTATCATCCTTAATCTAGTGGTTACTCTAATAGGACCATCAAAACTCTATAGGATATTTTCATAAACCATTAGATGGATTTCTAAGGATATTATTATCAATAGTTTCCCCTTTTATTTCTCTAATGCGACAATATTTATCATTATAGATTTAAAATGGTAATCTGTGAGGCTCTGTATGGGAAAATTTGTAAAAAATACAATATATTTAAATAAGTAGGAGAGTGTAATCTTTTTTAACAAGAAATTTATTAGGACATTACTAAAAAATCCATACTATTGAGCACTATATTAATGCTCTATAAATTCAATTAATGTTTTATTCTAATATCCGTCAATGAGATTTTGAGTTAGATGTTGGAGATAAGGATGTACAAAGAATATCATTAGGGATTATAGTTATAAGATTTGGAAATAATTGGATGTTTATCCCTAGATACATTAGTCATTTTAAAATTATCAACCAGGTGGGTATGGTACCTTACTATCATGAAATTACTCTAAACTTCTCCTAAGAATATAATGTGTTCTACCTGTCACTTTTAAGGACGTATATACCATATCCATCACATGAATTGAACCCAGATGTTCTATAGATGGAACATGTTATATATTGTGAGGAACCAAAGAGAAAAATCTTGGTTCGTAGAAATAAATTATTATAAAACAATATATCTCATTTAGTGGAAGTTCTATAGAGGATTAACATGATTGAGGAAGTGACATGGAAACCAGTAGAGGAATTGCAGTTAGTATTTTTCATCGTTTTTCTTCAAAATAATAAATTTTTAAGAATAAATTAATTTAATTGTGGAAAATTATAAAAAAAAATTATTTTAAAATTCATTTTAATTTAATAAATACTATTTTGAGATGATTGTTTCACATACAACATCGAACTAAAATAAATTGTGATACATTTTATTAAGATAAAATTTAATTCATAAATATTACTCTTATAAAGTTTTTTTTAATTGGAAGTTATAAATACATGTAATAGAATTGTAAAATCCTTGTAAAAAGAAAAATAAATGTCATATTAATAATAATGAATTGAAAAAATTCATTCAATGTAGCTTAAAAACTAGTAAGATCATTTTATGCCGAAAATATATTTTTTTCAAAAAATGTATATTTATGTGCTATTAGTTTATTATTTGGAAATTAAATATATTATGTTTAAATTAAAATAAATTTTATTATTTATATAAATAATATATTAACAATAATTTTATTATAAATTGATATGGAATAAGAATAAGAATGATTGATATTTGAAAATTTTATGTTTCTATAAAAATAGTTTTTCATTATATGTCATGTTTCCCTTAAAAAGTTAAATTCCTAAATTTTAAAATATTAATGTGAAAGTATGAACTTAATTTTTGGATATATCCTTAAAATATTATTTTATGATGTAATTTTGGTATTTTTCTGAAAATATATATTTTTCAGGGAATGGTACAAAATATCATTTTTACAGATACAATGAATTTTAAGGAATCATTTACATATAAGCATACTGTAAAAATTTATAAAACAATTTTCCAAAAAAAATTTGTAATTAATAAGTAAAATTATGAATTTTAAAATATTAATTTTAAATTTGAATGTGGTGTTGGACATTTCAAAATCTAAGTTATTTTTTTTCTAAAACACTTTCTACGCATTACAAATTTATTATTGAATAAATAATTTTTATGACTTATATAAATTTAATATTGTAATATTTATTTAATATTTTTATTAATTATGTTCAAATTATTTAGTTATGGGAATGTTATCTTTAGTAATAAAAATATGTTACCACTAATAAACGATGAGTTATCAATGTAAACATAAACTATGGTAATAAATTAATTGGAAAAGACCAAAAAAATCTGAAATATTGGACATTATTTTTTTATTAGAGTTTTAAAGAACAATACTCATTTCATTTCCATTATATGACACTTTTGGATCAAATTTCCTTGAATAGTTCATTTCTTATTACAAAAAGCACACTCCTCTCACTTATAAAATGATCACTTCACCCCACACTATTTTACTCAAACATTACACAACTTATTATAACCAATCAACACAGAAATACCTTTAAAACAATAATATACATTTATAATGGTCCCTCATCTAATAAAATGACTACCCTTTAATGGTTTAATCTTATTTGAAAATGAGTTTTTCAAATAATTTGGAAAAATTCATGATCAATATTTTTTTTCTTTATTATTATGCCATATCTAATTCTATTATACACATGATAAAATAATTTCATCAGTATAATAATTATATTGTAATTTTCTAATGTTAATGAAATAATTTTTGAGCATCTCTTGATTAAGTAATTTCGTTATTTTTTTTGTTTTTATATTCACAAACTCCCACATTTATGTTACAAATGAATTTACTTTTAAGTGGATTTTTTAAAATTCATATTCATCATAATATTAATTATAGAATCATATTCGAGTCTTTCATTCACTAGGAATATTTTTTAAAGTATTCAGGAGGTGTTTCCAGGTATTTTAGAAGCATTGTTCGTACCCTATGTTTCCAAGCATAACATAAGGAATCATCCCAACATTTGGAACTGCACATATGAATCTTATACCCTATGATGTTGGGAAGGTATGGATAAAAAACCCTACATTGGTATGAAACCCTACATTTTTTGAAACAAATATATGGTACATTAACCCTACTTTAGTGATCAATCACACATTTCAACCATACATATGATGTTTTTTCATCACGTGAAGTAACACTATGTTTGACTATTCAACGGTGGAGTTTTCAATATGTGATATTATGTGCGATTTATGAAATGGTATTTGTGGTAGTGAATATCAATTTAATGTTTTTTGTGACCAATTCAATTGCTCAATATGATTGTTTTAATATATCATGTTCAACAGATTAAATCATTTCTATTCTTATGATAACATACAACTATTCTAATTGATTTTGAATTCAAATATTTATGATTAATTATTCTATATATCTAGAGTAGGTTTCACCTAGAGTTTTATGTACTGCTGCATAAATATTGAGATTCACTTTCTAAGGATATATCTGATATACAAGATACACATAAAAGATGATATAAAAATTTGTGTGTCATTGTCATCAGTGATACACTTTGAAGACATACAAGTTTTGATCTATCAGCACACTGTTATTATTGTCACAACTACTATATTTTTTGTTTATGTTATCTTCTATAAGAATGATGAAGTGTTCTTTTGAGATACTCTTTGGATACATACATGTTTAAACATCTATTTATTGTTTTCTCTATCACTATTTAAAGAAATCCTATTTGATGCTGAAGATCTATTTGGTGTTGTGAATTAGTAAAGATATGTATACATATATTAATTGTTACTGCAACTATGAAGTTTAACCTGTACCCTCAACAAAATCAATCTCTATTGAATTTTTGGAGTTTCGACTACTCAAACTTACTTATGGTTAACTGTAAGCTTCTTGCACTAAGGAGTTAATGAATAGTTCCTTGTAAAAGAACCATAAGGAACTATAAATACTGATTATAAAAGGGTCAATTAACTACAATCAATTATTGTTTAAAGGTATCCAAATAAGAGGACCCAGTGGAAATCACCTGTATCATGGATTTTAGCATTGATAGAGTAGAATTAGTGATCTTTATTCCTAGAGTCACTATACATCGTTGTGTTCATTTTATTAATTTATTTCAACTAATCAATTGAAATTAAGAGAAAAATGAAATGTTGTTTGTATAAAATGATTTGTGATCATAATCTGTGAATTTTTTTTAAACCATAATTCACCCCCTGTGTCTTTGTCTTCATCATTATCATCTCAAACTAAAAATTTGTATCAATGGGAGAAATCTAATGGTATTATTTCTTCATGAATTTTTTTCCCTGTCCAACATTAATGACAGGTATTAGAATGATCTAAGAAATATTTACTGGCTATAACAAGCCTAAGATACAGATTCAGATGAAGACATATTGATATGAATGATTCTAAGGAAAGTATTTCAATGATCTATTCTCTTTATGATAATGGTGGAAAAAAAAAATTAATGGAAATCCCATATTATTATTTATTTAAAAAAATTATATTAATGGTTTATTTGATGGTTTTTAAACCTTACGATTTCCCTAAGGAAGGTTTTTAAAATTTTAATAAAGATCAAGATTGGTAATAATATCTCAATTCCAAAGATATAAATGTTATTGTGTGTGTTTTAGGAACTGATGAAATAAATCAATTATCTCAACGTCCTACTGGATATGAAATATTGAAAACTAATATTGTTTCCAATGAATTAAATGAAAATATCATAAAATTAATTTAAAATTATTTGAAACTAATGTTTGATATATTTAGAATATATGAATTTGAAACAATCTCACAAATGAAAAGAAATATTGATATATATTGTCACCAATGTTACTTCTTTGGGAAATACAATTTCTTGTATTAAAACTATCATTAAATGTACTCCAGGTAGTACCCTCTAATAGAAATGGAATATATACAGCTATACATCAATATACAACAGTAAAAAAATTATCTCTGAAGGATTTGACAAGAACAATAATGATAGATGTAGTTGAGATGCAAGTCGAAACTGAAAATCATATACGACGTGATAAATCTTCTCTAAAAAATACTACCGATAAATCATCTGATTCATGTCATCTAGATTTGGACATGGAATTAATTTATATTTTTAAAGGTTTGGAAAATTAAATTGAAATTATAATAAAGGGACATAATATAACTGATGTTGTGAATGCAAGGAAAAGTTCATACAAATGAAAAATAGTCCCTTACACAAAGTTCAAAGGAAATCCAGCTACAAGAGAAATGTTCAGAAAGTTATGATGGCTACCTAGAGTAATAATTTTTGTTCACATGATGAATCTTATAATGATCTTGAGGCTAATAGTAAAATATAAATGGTATGCCTTTTGAATCATATTGATCATGAGCTGCAATCTTCTTAAACTCTAAATTCTAGTTGAGGAAAATTATATTATGATGAATAAAATAATTATTTCCTTATTCTATAAGATAAATATGATTCCTTAAATAAATATCAAATAAAATTTTTAAAATCTCAGGACATTCTTTTATTATATAATGAAATGTTTTCAAAACATGTTATCAATTTAAAGTCTAATGCTTCAAAATTTTCCACTGAATTGCATGATATTCAGATTAAAAAATTATTGGATGAATTTAATTATTTAAAACAAGCTTCTAGAATGATGATAAAAGGAGAAATATGTTTATATGAAATCCTTGGAAAAAAAATACAAAAAAACATGGAATATAAAGGAATAGTGAAAGAACAAATATATAGGAGAATATTTGTGTTCCTAGAATGAATAGAAAAAACATGAAAAATATTATATGTTTTTTGTTGTGGTATTAATGGTAATTATGAAAATGATTTCTAATTTAGAAAACCTCAGGTTTCTGGTGTTAAAAATTTTTTTTTCTTAGAATAATTATTTAACTTGAATAGTTGTATTCCTACACAAAAATAAACATGTTTGGTTATATAAACATTTAATTGCTAACACAGCTGGATCCAAAATCATATAGATACCAAAAATAACTTATATGTAATGTTTTTCAAGAATACACCACTAATATATATTGCTAAATATTTTAGTTTTTTACCAATTGTTACATGAAATTCACTCCTAAAGAATTAAAAAACTCTGAAGTAGTTCATTATCAAAAAATCATCAGTTATAAACTCACTGATCCCACAAAAATTTTATTTTTACATTTATATACATCCTATGTACTAACTATTTTATATATGAGTAAATATATCTCTAAAAATTTGATAAAAATATTCTTTTATCTTTAAATGATGTTTTAATATATGATGATTATATTACTTATTTATTAAATTTCCATTTATTTCTAAAAAATTATTTTTAATTTCTAAATAGTATATTATGTAGTTTGATTCAGGAAAAAAGTATTTTTATCATTTAAAATATTTTGAAAACATATTATTTTATATTTTAATATGTTTATGAAAATAAGAATACTTTTATTACATAATATGTAATGAGTTTTTGTAAAACGAAATTGGATAATCTTCATAGTATGTTAGAACCTAACATTTCATCTTCTTCTTAAAATTTTAAATTATGAAATTTTATTCCTTGGAATGACTGATTCAAAATGTTTACTGAAAACTGTACATGGTAAGATAAAGCGTACAAGTAATTCAAGTTTGGAAGAAAATATTTGTCACAAAATGGAGAATGGTAATCCTTCTAGTTTGTTAAAATAATATTCTATTTCATATGTTAAATAATCTCTTGAAAATTATTTTATATGAAATAATGAAGTTCATAGTCCTGAAGAATAGTATGTTTCTTCCTTTAAAAAATATTATGAAATGATTCTATTCAAATTAATCACTTAAAATGAAGAAAAAGTGAAATTGTAAGCTAATCCGGATGTGTCTAAAAATCCATATAACGATTTTCAGAAAGAATCTATGTCAAAAATGGTTTTTGATTTGTTATGAATAAAGTATCATAATATAAAATATATCTTATCTCAAAATTAGTATTTTATTCTTTCTAGATTGAAATTTTAAGTCAAATGGAGTTTCATGGAATAAAAGATAATACAAAGCATGATCTTTACATGATGAAGCTAGTTTTACTTGAACCGTGTTTTCAATATATTTAAAAATATATCAGAAGAACTATCACGAGTTTTAACTTCTTTAATTGAAATCGTTCAAATATTGGAATGTGTGAATGAACTATACTCACCTATCTAACCCTTAAATTTTATTTTCTATTATTTTTTCTTTTTTTTAATATAATTTATTCTATTTAGATGGTTCATTATTTATTTTTTGTTATCTTAAATAAGAATGTACATAAAATTTAATTATTTCATAAATAATATTATTTCTAAAATTAATAATATATGTTTTATTACATGTGAATTTTTTAATGTTTTAATTCATTTAATATCCTACTTGCTATTATTCTGTGGGAGATTTTAGAAAATAACAATTTTATTCATTAAAATATTCTATTATGCTCCATGATTACTTATATATATCTTTTAAAAAAATAATTTCAGGAAATTTTGTTTAAAATACTTTATACTCTTATATATTTCATGTCATAAAAAGCAGGATAGGTTTATAGATTAAATGATAGATAAGTTTATAGTTTTAATATTTTAAGACATATTTTTATGCAATTAGTCTGTAATTTTAATGTTGTCATTATGATTAAAAATTTGGAAAATTCTATCCTTAAAAACCATGACATAAGGGAGATGTTTTTCCTTATAATTGGGGAGAAGTTTTAAATAATATATTATATAATGGGGTAATGGGGGAGAGATTTCCATTGTAAATGAAATGTTATAATTTTTCAAAAATGGGATGAAATATATTATTTTTAAAATTAAATGTTTTATATGGGTTTTGTGACCAAAAAAGGGGATATTGTTGATCATGTGTTAATTCAACAATTTCATCAATTTATTTTTGGTTTTGATGTTCCCAAACACCTATTTTTATGATACTAATGAATTTAATTTTAAATAAATTTTAAAAAGTGAAGTTTTTTTGAATTTTCATTTTAGATTTCTATTCAAGTCTTCTTTGTGAATATTGGTCAAAGTATTTGGGATTTGTTTAACATATTCTAGAAATTTTGTTAATACCCTCTGTGTACATGCATAATGTAAGGAATCAAACCTATATTTGGAATTGCATTTATGGATGTTATTGCCAATGAATTTTGGAAAGTATGGTTAGGTAACACTACATTATTATGAAACCCAACATTTGACGAAAAATATATATCGTACATCTACCATACTTTTGTGATCAACCATACATTATCAACCCTGCATTTGAAGTTTTTCATCATATGAAGGAACCCTTTATTTGAATATTAAATGATAGAGTTTTAAATAAATGATATTATCTTGGATTTATAAAATAGTCTTGGAGATAGTAATAGTCTATTTACACATATCTTGTGACCAATTCAAAGGCTCATCGTGATATTTTCAAAGGATTTAATTTAATGAAGTAAATTATTTTAATTCTTATGAGATGTTATGATGCTCACGATAGATTTTTGAATTCAAATATCAATTATTTATTCTCTAATATTTTTCAAGATAGTTTGACATAGTGTTGGTAGAAATAATGTATTAATATTCATATTCTCTTCAACATTATATATAGGATGAAAATATACACAGGAAAGGAGATATAAAAATACATGTGTCATTTTCATCAGTACTTCACTTTTGATATATACATATTTTGATCTATTATCTAACTACTGCTGATATCAATACTATGTAATATTATGTTTACATCATCTTCTACAAGAACAAAGAACCAATTTTTTCATGAATCACTTTAGAGGCATTCATGTTTAAACATATGTATGTTGTTTTATCTATTTTTTCTTAAATAAATCCTACACAACATTGAATATCTATTTTTACTATGTTTTATTATAGATTTGAATACATCTTTTAGTAGTTTCTATAACTATTATGTTTGATCTGTATCGTCAAAAAATAAATATCTATTGATTTGGTATATTTTCAACTAATTAGAATTATTTGTGGTTAGGTGTTAGATTCTTACACTAATATGATTACTTACAGTTCCAAGTAAAAGAACATAAATTCTCTATATAACCTTATTGTAAAGGTGCCAATTTTCTTCACTCAGTTTTTGTTTAAAGGTCTTAAAATAATAGGATATTTTTAAAATAACAAATCTTGTGTATATGATCATTTATAGAGTGTACTAGGGGATCGTTATTCCATAAAAAAATGTACAATGTTGTGTTCATTTCATTTATTTATTTCCACTTCTCACTCAACTTTAAGGGAAAAAGGAAAGATTTTATTAATAATAAGGGAGGTGTTCTAAATCAGTAAATGTTTTAAAACCAAAATTCACCCCCCCCCCCTCTTGTGTCTTTTTATTCATCATTATCATCCTAACCTAACGATAATCATTTTTTACCCTCTCCCAACGGTGTAAAAAATGAAAACCTCTCTCATGTGTATGTGCAAACTACTACCTCAATGAATATATTATTTTATTTATCATCACTTCCATAAATTAAGGGTTATAATAATTTATTTAAAGAGTAAATATGATATTTTTGACGTAATTAATATTCTCTAAATATAAATCATCGTCTACCTTCAACCCCCAATCATTAGAAAATAAAAATTCCCCTTGTTTATATGTGTAGACTACCAACTCCATAGATAACATTTTTTGTTTTCATTACTTCCTTACATGGATGGTTATAAAACGTATTTGATGAATATATATGATATTAAGGAATAACATACTCCATTAATATGATTCTGAAAAAATGAAAAAAATCAACGATCATTATAATGTAGTCTGCTGATATCAGAAACTTAGTTTAAACAAGATCATAACTGATTTCACCTTCATGAATCATAAATAATAACCTATTTAAATGATATTGTAAATTTATAAATAATTTGAAAAATTATATTTTATTACTTTTAATAATATTTTAATGATTAAATTTTAAAAAGGAACAAGGATTGATGTTCCCATTACGAAACACACACAAAATAGTCAACGTCACAAACACTTGATGATTAAAATAAAAAATAAATAACTAATAAATATATATTTAACAAATATAAGTAAATTGTGTAAAAGGTAATATATATGAATAATTTTCTTAAATGAGTTATAAATATTTTTATTTTTATTATATATATAGTTAAATATCTTTTTGGAATCCAAGAGTTATGTTAATAGTATCTCATCTCACTTTTCATTCATTGAGTCATATTCCATATTCACCACTTTATTTGTTTTGTGTGTTATATATGATACCCAATTTATTTTTTCATTATACTATCATGAAATTAAACTTGTTTTAAAAAATTCTCTATTTCTGTATTTAATGATCTTTTGATTCAAGATATACAAATGTTGTAAGGTATTTTATAAACTCGATTCCCTTTAATTGAGTTGTAATCATTATTCTGAACTCTATTATTATAAAATGGATTGACTATATCATATTTTAGTTTCATTTTACATTTAATCCTCCTTTTTTGGTAAGATATGTTTCCCCACAAAATTATTTTAATTTGAGGAATTTCTTTCTTAATGAAACTGTGATGTTGGTTAGAATAATTCTCTTACATTTCAATAACTCTTTCTCTTCCATTTCCATATTATGTATTTCCAAAAATATTTTTATTTATTATTTTTGAAGATAGATATATATTATTCATGTGAACTTTATATTTATCTATACCTCATTTCAAAAAAATATTAATCAATATTTGTAATTATGTGGGTCTTAATAAAGGTGTTTTAAAATATAGAAATGGATTGTCCTTTCACAGGAATATATTTTATCTTCCACTCCATAGTTTTTTACTTATCAATTATTTCGATTAAATTATCCATTTTAGGATTTCTCTTAAAGTAGTTTTTAAGCATTTTACTCATGTTACCTACTTGGAAGTGATTTTTGAAAGTGCCTTGTACCTATTCCTCTTTAAATAAATTCTAGAAAATGTTTTCTAAAATCCATTTTCAATATATTCACATCAATTTTCCTTTTTCATCTCCAAAATATTTATCTGTGATTAGGTTATTTATCTTGAGTCACAATTGAAATTATATTTCCAAATACTCTTTTTGGCTGATTGAATTTTTGGTTTCAACCGATCTAACTCTTAAATTCATTTTATGTGATATATTTTGGGAATGTTATGAAACCCATTGCCTCTCCACGTGTTCTTCATGTAATTCAAGAAGATTAATTTTATGTGACACATGGGTATATGAATTATAATTTTTATATGTGTAAGGGTCATTAAATTATAGAGATTTTTTGGGTGTTTTATTTCCCTACAACAGGTTGGGTATGTTAAATCACTTAAATGGGTTGGGTCTGTTAAAGCACTATATTCATTGGTTAAATTTTTATATCACATGAGATAATGATTTTGTGTGTAGACATGATTATGTGTAACTATTTTTAAAATGTTATATTTTCATATAGTTACTTTTATGAGACATTTTTTAGTGATATGTCTATATTATCTTTCATAGTGCATAATTATTTTCCTATTTTCCAATATTTCACAATGGTATATATTTAGTCACTGAGATTATATGTCCTTATATATGGAATTTTGGATAACTCTTATGAATACATGATCTATTAAATATATATTTCTCCCACACTAAGGTTTATTATATTTTTATGATCTATCCCTTGAGGAAATATAGATATGTTTTTTCTTTATTGAGAACTATATATCACCCCTTTATTATGTTTTTCATTCCTCAAGTTATGAAGATAAGTATAGCCTATGATATTTCTAGATAGGGGTATAGATGTTTTTATTTTTCTTTTAATCTGAACCCCAACAAATATTATTTCCAAAAAAACAACCCGTGCTCAAGAAAAATAATTCATCTGTATAAGAAAACAATTATTATGTTACTAATAATATAAAAAAATAAATTATTATAAAGTGATAATTTTACAAAAATTGATGTCAATTTAAAATAAAAGGATTCACATGGAGTCATACTAGTCACATTTTTATAATTAAGTTACAACTAATACCAACACATCTCAAATGATATATGTATTTTTTCATAATTTGTTAAAATAATATGATTGGTTTTTCTCGGTTTGGAGTATGTTAGTTGTCTTTTTAACTAAATTTTCATTTTAAACTAGAAACACACACTTTTGACTCATTTCAATCACATAATGTATTGATTTGATGGTAAATTGATTCCTACAAGTCCCAAATGACTTATGAATATTTTTACTAACTTATCAAGAAAATCCATGGGTGTTTGATAGGTGTTCAGTGACTGAAAACCTTTGAAATAAAATATTAAGTTTAAACTTATAACGGAAACATTAAGTCATATTGGGCACATCATGTATCAGATTGATGATAGGATAATTCCTACAAATAGAAAATTACATATGTATAGTTTTCATAAATTATCAAAATAATCCAAATTCTTCTTCTTGATTTTGAGTAGGGGAGTTTTCCATTTTACTAAAATTGATGTCAAATTTAAATAAAAATACACACTTTGAGTCATAATGGTCACACCATTGATCGGATTGAGGTATCTCTGATTCATAAAAATTTCAAATGACTTATGGATCATTTTCCTAATTTATAAAACAATCTGAATGAAGTTTCTCATTTTTGAGCATATAAGTTGTCTTTTTTACTAAAATTTCATTTTAAACTGGAAACACACACTTTGATTCATTTATATCCCATCATGTGTCAGTTTTATATAATACCAATTCATTCACATAAAAATGAATTATGAATTATTTTCTTAAATTATTAAGAAAATATTAGTTTCTTTGATCAATTTTCAGTGATTGATACTTTTTTATCTAAAATATCAATTTTGAAATGATAATCGAGACTTTGAGTGACACTGAGCACATCATGCATAGGATTATGGTGTGCATGATCCCTATACATAAAAAATGAAATATGTATCATTTCCATAAGTATAAAAATAATTTAAACTAAATTTCTTGGTTTTGAGTAGGCCGGCTGTCCAATTTACTAAAACTGATGACAATTTTAAATAAAAAGAAGCACTTTAAGTCATACCAGTCACACCGTGTATCGGATTGATGCATAAATGATTCCTAAAAGCCTAAAATAACATTTGTATTGTTGTCCCAATTTATAAAAACAATATAAAAGTGTTTTCTTAGTTTTTAATACGTCAGTTGTCTTTTTTACTAAAATATCTTTTTAAACATGAAACACACACTTTTAACTCATTCCCATCACATTGTGTATCAGTTTTACATGAAAATAATTCCTAAATGTCAAAAATGAATTATGAATAATACCATAAATTATCAAAAAAAATTATATGATCATCTTTTATTGTTATTTAGTGAGTGACACTATTGGAACTAAATTATTGATTATAAACTGATAACGGACACATAGAGTCATAATGGAAACATCGTGTATCAAATTGAGGTTCAGACGATTCCCACACATCATAAATGAAAAATGAATCATTATCTTAAAGTTTCGGAATACCATTTGTCTATTTTACTAAAATTAATTTTAATTTCAAATAAAAATAAGTACTTCAAGTCATACCGGTCACACTGTGTGTCGAATTGAGGTGTATATGATACCTAAACATCCAAAAGTCTCAAAAAATCCCAACTGTCAATGTTTGCATGATATCCATCAACTTTTCTTGTCTAAATTTCAACACTGCATGAGAATATTCAAACAAACCACCCCTTCTCAAAAAAATTAATCACCAGTATAAGAAAACAATTATTATATGCATAATACTAAAAATAAAAAAATAAAAAAAAACTATGAAATAATATTTTAATTATAAGTAAAATTATTTTACTGTGCAAACATAAATATTACCTTTATAATGGAGTAGTGGAGTGAACATGAAGGAAAATGAAAAATTTTAACATTATAGGGGTGAATGGTTTTAAGGGAGAAGAACATTGTGGATGTTTTGGTGCACAAAGGCATGAAATATGGAAAGATCAACCCAACCCAAACAAAATAATCCAACTATATAAGAAAACAATTATTATGTGATTAATACTAAAAATTAATATATTAAACATAAATATGAAATAAAAAATTCTATAGACACTGATTTTACTTTGTAAACATCAAAATTACTTTTGTGATTGAGCAAAGGAAGCTACATTGGTCTTTTTTTAAAGGCAGTGGAGTGAACTTCAAGGAAAGTGTTTAATGAAACACATTAGGGGTGAAAAGGATTTGGGGGAGAAGAAACTTGTGGATGTTTCGGTATAGAAAGGCATGAAAAATGGATAGACTACACCAACTCGAATAAAAGAATCCACTTGTATAAGAAAACACTTATTATGTGAGTAATACTAACAAAATTATACATAAATATGAAAAAATAAATTAATTATTAGGATAATTTTTTTACCATGAAAACATCAACATTACCTCAATGATTGAGCAGAAATATCATTTTTTTCTCTTCCTAAAAAGGTATGAAAATTGGACAAGAAACATCTAAAATAAATGAACTCTTCAAGGAATAATGTAAGTTAAATATAAATTCTATTAAATAATTTTTATGGTAAAATATAGAAAATATATCATAACATTACCATTAAATGTTTCTAAAGGGTTAATTTTATTATAGTTTTTTCTTTTAAGGGATTGGTAAAATCATTTTGTAATGAAGTCATTGTCAGTATGAGTAGTGAAACATTTAATTTAAATTATTTCCATGCCGTAGGGAACATTTACTATTAGAAATAAAAAATAGCATATTAAAAAAACAATTTTACCTTAATTATTATGTAAAATATAATGGTTCGCATGTTCCCACTCTATCATTGTAATTATAATAACATATCTTACAAAAATCCCATTTCCCATAAGGTTTTCACTATGAATAGGGACTGAGAGACCAATGTTTTCGACTTCTGATAGGTAATCGGTATAGAATTCAATATATTATTAAATAATATATCATTCTACAATTAAATTTTTTAGACAAATTCAATTATTTACATACCTTTACAAAATCTTCACGTACCATTCTCTGTGTTCCGTCCATCTATTATGGAAAGGACTATATAGTTAAACCTTTATAACTAATTGAACCATCTAATGGACCATTATATCACATAATTATTGTGGGAAGATCATCTCTAACTCATAAAATATGATATCATCCTCCTTATTCGTGATGGGAAACTATAACGGTTCTATGACTTTATTTTATATGGATTTTAAAAAGAAGAAAATATTGGTTAATATGTTTCATACATTTTGAGTAATAGTGAAACAAAAAAGGATGAATAATTAAATCTTACATCAAAATAAGATAGTCGTGTGATTTTCTTCCTTGTAACTTCAAATTAGTCATTGACACAACATTCATGTTATTTGATGAATACCCCTCTGGATATTTTAAAATATTAAGGAAAATAAAAAGTTGAAATTTTTCTTATCTGGATATAGTATAAGTTGATAGAGGAATAAAATTACACCTTTTAAACTTCATTGGTTTCAACTCTTACCTTATCCCCATTTTAATCAAGTACAACCCAGCATTGATTCCAAATTTCTTTTTTAGGATCATTTACTAATGTTCCCAAAACATTTATAAATAAATTTTTTTCTACATTCAAGACATCAATAAAATGTCTAACATACAAACAATTCCAATATAGTGATTCAAAGAAAATTGATCTCGTATTCTTACATGATTTTGTAAGGTTTTTCAAAAATGATTTACTAAAAATAGTGAAAATATCTTTTAATTTAATTTATAGTTGATTTCCCATTACTAGAGATGGTTTTGAACTATTTTGGATATTCCCATAAAATGATGTCATCCACAATCAGTATTTATGTCATTGAGGTAAAAATTAATGATGTCCTAAAAATTAGTTTTTGGAGAATGTTTCAACTGAACTGAATATGTGCGTTTTTTCACAAATGGGTTACCCCAACATTCCATTAACGCTATAACTTGATAAATTTATATATATTAGAAATTCATTTATCATTCCATAAAACATGTCTCTCAATGTGAATTTTTCACTTTTAGGAGAAGCATACAATATAACACATGTATCCCACATCAATTTTAGATCTTCAATCAATGAATCTAAATAGAAATCAATATCATCACTAGGTTTCTTTGGTCTAGATATAATTAGAATCAACATAATTTATTTTTTTCTTCATGTATTACCATGCTAGAAAGTTATAATTTAAAAACATGATGAGCCATGTACTTTGATTACTATTATGTACACCAAAATTCATTTATTCCATCTATAGATAATGTAAGATGAATGTTTCTCAACACATTTCCAAATTCAGGATACTCATAATCAATTATCTTATAATTAGGAGAATTTTTTGGATGACATAGGTTCCCACCTTTAATTCATGAATCTTCATCCCATGTCAATTGTATTCTGGTTTCCTAACATCCATATAGTCTTCATTACCATGGAATGATAGTAAAGTAAAATAAATATTTCGAAGGGCTTGAATCATTGGTCTTGTAATGATCTGTACCACACATAGGGAATTTAATGAGTGATTCATAGTCCTTGAAAAACAATATGAAAACATTTAGACAAGCATGATTATTTTAAAGAACATTACCATGAATATAACATTATTTTAGCATCATATGTTTGGCATGGTATTTCATTTTATTTTACTATCATATCATTCTAGAGACCATGTATTTCATTAATGTTTGTGTCACTCCATCCAATACCACCTTTCAAATTATAAAACATTAACACATTTGACAATGTTTTGTATTAGTTAAAAACGATATACAATGGTTTCCTACCATAGCTATTTAACTCCTCAAACAAATTTGGATAATCATGAAGGTCATCTTTAATTTACATTGCAATTTTCTCCATGTGAACACCATCATCATTTTAACTAGTATTCCAATCAAATGATCCATTAACCACATTATCATCCTAATATGTGTCCATATTCAGTTTTTCTCCATGTTTAGTCCAACATTTATAGCTCTGATCTATTCTATGAAAAATAAAATTCTCTTCCAACTATTCTAGAATAATTTTTCTTGAATAAAAAAATGTAAACATAGATAGAGGATTTGAAAATGGTTGTATGCATGCTATCTTGCAAACATGATGAACTCTCTAACTTCATGTTGGTACTATTTTTCCAAATAATTAGTGTTTAACTATGTTTTGTTAATATATATCCTATTGGATTCATTAAAGATTAATTTTTTACAATAAATAAATAAATTCACAAAATATATTCATTATCAAAGGTGAATATTTTAGACAAGTATAATAAGGGAAACTCAACATTTGATTGTTTCAATGAATTTTAGTATGTTGATGGAAATGGGTAATTGTATTTAAGAAAGTTATTACCCCGCTATGGTAAGTGTGATACTATGAATTCATTAAAATGTAAAAGTTATCAACAACTCAACCTCATAAACTTGTCTACCAGACATTTATCATTGAATTTTTTTGTTTGACACATCCTTTATCTCTTATGGACATTCACTAATGTAGCATGAAATATTCTAAGAAATATTCAACCATGGGATGACTAATTATTTCAGTAGTATAAGAAACATAAATGAGATAGGGGTGAGTTTCAAAAAACAAATTGAAATAATAACTATTCTGGAGATGAAGTTGACGAGGATGACAGTTGTCTATCAAATATATAGGGTGTGAGTCTCATGGAAAAAAATGCAATAATAACTATTTTTGACACATATCAAGTCTTTCTTAAATCACCTAAACAAATGAAAATATAATATATGTAAGTAAGGAGTAATAAGAAACCAAATATGATAAATAAGTATAATACACTCTCCTTCAACCAATAAAAATATATAAAAATTTATTGATAAAATATTTTAACAAATAAATTGTTATTTCATATTCAGGGATATTGATCAGTGATTCCTAGGGGTAACCAACAAATTAAGACCTAAATGATCAATACTTAAAAATAATTTATAATATATCGAATTTTCTAACTTCTATTATATTTTTTGGAATAAATGATATAGAAACCTAAGGAATCGTTTCATTTAAAATTAATGGTATATAAAATATTTGAAAACATATCAGGACTCTTAGGATGTCATATCACTACACTGACCCATCCTAAGGATTATAGAGAGGTCTTCACATCAGATCTACCCATCTAAAGGATTCTAGGGAGGAAATCTAATACACATTAACCCATCCTTCATATTTTAAGGAGGACTATAAAACATTTTCAATAAAGCAATAATACACATCAACAAGATATATCACAAACAAGGGAGAAAAACTCTCCAACCCTTAAAAAGTATATCCCTTACACATTTAAACACATATATATAAGATGAAATTTATAATACACATAACTTCCTAAAAAATGCACATTTAAACATAATTTTCAATGAAAGTAAATATAATCCCTTCATAATTTGGAAATCTAGAACCATAATTTGTGAATAAATAATTATAAAATCAGACTTAAATTATAAGTATTGAAAACACAAATAAATAGATAAAAAGATATATATTTACATATATATATATATATCATTATAAAATAATCATAAATTGATTATAATATTTGTAACCCTTAATGAAAAATATCACAACATAGCAAAATAAATAAACACCATAATAAATTTGAAAATAGAGATCCATTGAAAGTAAGTAATATGGTATCACCCATACAAATATTTATATTAAAATAAATAACACAATTCTATGAAAATAAATTTTTATGAAAAAACCATTACACATGGATATTAAAACGCAATTTAAATAAACAATTCCCTTACATTAATTGCATAAAATAATCTTTATTACTACTTCACACCATCACTAGACATAGAATTGGGTTTCCAAATCAATTTTCTAGTTCGTTTAAGGTTTTTATATCCAAAACCTTTACTATTTATTTAGTGGTATAAATATATATTTTATTGGTTTATCTACGAACCAAAGGTGATTCTTTTTGATTTTAAAATAGTGACAAAGTTAAGCTTGCAGAGAATGCTATAGTTTATATGTAGTGAGAGTAGAAAATTGTTTTAGAACAAAAATTTAAAAAGACAAAATCTGATATCCAAATAATTATTAAATAAAAAATGTATCATAAAAAAATACAAATAGTATACAATGACTGGAGCACAAATAATGGATGCCATCATCAAAGAAGAAATAAAAATGAAACTATAAATACAGAAATAAAATAAGAACCTACAAAGGAAAACACAGTCCTACCTCTCATGTTTTACGAAAATATAAGACCCCTAGATCCAAATATCGATGTTTTCTTTGGGAACCCTAACTATAAGTGAACACCGTATTCCAAACGATGTTTACAAAATTGGAGGAAGTGGGTTGGTGTGATTTGAGTGGGTTTGTGTGATTCGAACTTCGATTCACTATGGTGGAGCATCAGTAGTGGGTGGCTTCAACAAAAAACATTTGATATCATGATGGGTTTACAACTGGTTAGGTTTCTTAAATAGATTGGGACACTTTTATCAGTGATTTCAAAAAAGCACAAATAGAGTATGTTTATCAACGCTTAAGTAATAAGTTCCAATAAAAGGCATATTTATCAACATTTTTTAGTGTGGATAATGATAGGTCATTATCATATCTAAAAAATCACTGATAAAATCCCTCTTTAACCGTGCTAAAATTTTAGTACTGATAAATATTGATTTTATCTACGCTAAAAAAGCACTGATTAAGATTTCTTTTACAAATGCTTATTACTTAAGCACTGACAAAGGATTTATAATTATTAATAAATTTTTTAAATATATATATACTTAATAAATAAATATAAACATAAATATTGTAAATATATTCCCTATTTAAATGTATTTATTATAATTTTATAATTATTTAAATATAAAATTATTTATTTATAATTATATAAATATTTTGAAAATTTAATATTTATATCATTATATATAATTATATAATTATATATAAATATAATATATGTAAATATAAATATAGTAAATATATTCGTCATTTGACTAAATATATCATAAATTTAATAATTATTTAAATATATATAATTATTTATTTATAATTATATAAATACATTTAAAAAATATTTATCTATTTATATTTATAAATATATACTTTTTTAAATAGATTATATAAATTTATAAATATGTTTATTTATAAATATGTTTATTTATAATTATATTTATTTATAAATATTTTTTAAAAAATTCATTTTAACATTATTAATGAATATCTAATTTTAAATGCATGGATGTTAAAAATGAGTGAAATTGAATAAATCAAAAATTAGTACACTTTAACAATATTGAAAAAAGGATAAGTTTTGTGTGTGTGTGTGCATTTTATATAAAAATGCATTAATTACATATATGGGAAATCAATATAAAACACATTTGAATTGTGTTAAATTGAAAAATCAAATGGTATTCAGTTATTTTTCTGTTACTCCATAAAATTAATCATTATTTTTAATTTAGTTTAATTTATAATTATAAACCATTATTCACTAAATATAAGACTCTTTAATGTAAAGAACAGGAATATTTTGTAATATATATATCATATTTATATATATTAATATATATCCTTATGTATATTATGTACTATTTATTAACATTATCGATAATCATCTAATTAATCAAATGTTCACTATTTTTCTATATTTTTTATTATAAATTCCTAAATTTTTATTTTTCATATATTTATATATTTAATACATACTATTTACTACTATTTATATTTTATATATAGTATAATAAATTTTTAAATTTTTATCAAATTGTTATTTAATTAACAAAATTGGTAATATCTTTTTTAATAACCACTTTTTTTATTTATTTAATTATTTTATTTTATTTATGAAAACGATTATCAGTGATAAGAAATCACTGATAAAGAAATCCTTTATGAGAGCTAAAAATATAGCGCTGATAAAGGGTGCCCTTTATCAATGCTGAAAATAAAGGCCTAATAATAATACCCATTATCGGTGCTAAAAATAAGGCACTGTTAAAAGGCATCCATTATTAGTGCTAAAAGTAATGTGCTAATAATGGAACTCATTATCAGTACAAAATAACACTGATAAAAGGTTAAATTTTTTAGATCTTTCATTAGTAGTGATAAAGATTCCATTTATCAGTGCTTTTTTTCTTGTTCTGATAAATACCTGCACTGTTAAATGTTTTTTTTGTAGTAGAGTGTTATCATAGAGAAATTTTCACAATAATATTTCAATGTATCTAGTATTCAAATACACTAAACATTTGGATTATGGGGTGGTGTGAGAGTATAGTGATATTTAATGATTAATTAATGTGAAATTAATGATGTTTTTTCTTGGTTCTCCTCAAATATATCAAGTTCACATATGTATAAATGGAGAATTTCCTCTTTAAAATGCTCTTATTTGTCCATTTATGGAGTGAATCAGGATTTGATGATTTAATGAAGATGCTATAGAAAACATATGATGATAGGCTCATCCAAATATATCATTAAATATCATTTCACTTCTACTGACCATGAATTTACTGGTAGAAATAAAATCGTAAAATTGGGTTCTACACATGATCGTTCCCAAAGGCTTCTGTTTTCTTGTATCATATCTCAGGATTTTTAGCTCAAATGGGGTTAAGTTTATTTCCATTATATCAGTGAATCTGATGTTTTGAGACTCAATTTAAATTATACAATTCTATTTTAGAAAAAAATTTGATTTAAATTCACATCATTGAGGTCACAATATACATAAATTGGCATGACATGGGACTGTATCATAACTCCATGATCTTAGTGCATAAAGGATGTGACTGTGTTCCAATCATTAAACTCATTTTCAATATGATAGGTATCAATCATATCTACCACTGTCTCAAATTCATAGAGATTCATAAAGGATTAAAAAATAACTCCAAATAATCATTTCATATATGAAGAGAATCTAGTAATAAGATTCACATCAAGACTGTAACAAGGTGCCTCAGCACATCATACATTTTATAAAATAATCAAGGATTTCTATGAAGAATCTTTTCCAGAACAAAAGATGGCATAGGATTTTGGGTTTGAGAGGATTTTCCCCCAAATAATGAGGTGATCATGATTTCACTATATTAGGGATATAAGAGCTATAATCTATGTGTCCATGAGGTTATTGAGTAAAAAAATTCAATGAACAGTTAACCAATCAGATTGGTGATGGGTTGACTCTAGAGTCCGTTATGTTAAGTCGTCTCTCTTATCATTACTATTATATAATAATTATTATGGATTAAGTGCAATTCATGATTTTTTATGGGATATGATCCTAAATCCATGTATGATATTTATTTATTCTACCTTGGTTTCCATTTCCATGACAAAATTTAGAGTAATCAAACTCATACAAGTCTTCCTTAATATTATATAAATTCATATACTAAATGTTGTTAAATGACAAATTTTTATCATCCTTTTATGACGATGGTTTTATTTTTTGAGGTGATTCGTATCCTTTTAATATTATTATAATGGATCCTGAAGGGTGTGGACATGTTTAGAGTCTATTTAGGGGGTTCCTTTTCATGCTCATTAATAATTCAATCTCAGTGGTGTCATTTTTTCGAACACAGTATGTTTGAATACATCACCAAAAGTGTTGTAAAGGGAATTAGGGTCAAAGTTGGATGGTTCAGTCATGCCTTTATAATAAAAGTTTCATGGTTTATTGACTTTGTTTTAACCTAATCATCATATTTCTTGTTATTCTTATTAGAAACTTCCTACTATTACCCTTCTTCATCGAGAGGCGCAGAAGTTATGTGGTCAATGTTTTCTCTTTGAGTATTCAGTATTATGTCACCATTATCAACTATTTTCTGGAGTTTGTATTTAAAGACTGGTAATTCTTGAACTATGTTTATCAATATTTGATAGAATGTGATGTAAATTGTTTTAGACATTAAGGTCTTCTTCATTGGGAATTCTGATTTGTGTAAATGTGAACATGATATGCTCTAGGTTTGATATTAATAAAATATATATATTACCAGGGTATAATTGATATATATTATTCATTCCATCCCCAAATTCATCAATCATATATTCCCTATGGGAATTTTTTTTCTTTAGGACAATCTATACATATTATTATTGTTTGGGATAGGGTTTCGGTGGTAGTGCCACCTGAAACCATACCAGAATGGGAGTAAGATTTAGCAGTCCTATTTTTATAAAGACAAAATTGGTTAGTTATTTTTTTCATGCCTTCTTATTCTTAATTGGTGGTTTCATCACATATTTTTTCACTATCTATTAAATTTATCCATTTAAACAATACATTTTTTCAGTTCTTTCACAATATCTTTCAAGGTACTTTAGTGTGATTAATACTATGACTATATCATCCCAAAAATTCTCCGAATATGTTTTTAGAAGTTTCTCCTTGGTAAATTTTATTTCTAAGAAATATTAAATTCCCTTTAAACAATTTATAATGTCAAAACCATATAATTAATTTTTTCCCTATAGATAGAGAGATCACCCATACATATTTTTCTCCATGTTTAATTGAACACATATAAGAATTTTCATGGAACGTGTTCCAAGATGTAGATTGATCTATGTTCAAGGTTACTATATCAGAAGAAGGCTTGAACTCTACTATATGTATGGACCAACTAAGTTTGGATACCTATTTTTATTCAGGGTTTCTTAACATGGGAAAATATTGTGAATAAAACAAGGTGATAAGATCCATTATTTATGACAGAGTGTTATAGTTTGAGTAGTTATGGTTTTCAAATTTTAAAAATAGATGAATCAAATTGACCTAATATGGATAAATCCTTTTTTCATAACATATTCATTAAATATATTTTTTAAACACCTATATTAAATATCCAATGTATTTAAAAAGATCATGTTTTATCAGTATTGATGCTTATATGTGGGTATGTCCATGGTGACCCACTTAAATTAGGGTTCTATGACAATTTAATGGAAGAATATCCTGGTGATATATAATTAACTAATTAAAAAAATATGATATCATATATTTTATCATATTTTTAGAAATATTATAACACTTTGTTTGTGAAAATTACCTTCGTAGTGTGGTAGATCATCAATAGGTGGAAGTTGATATTCCTCTTAAATATCATCCATATAATGGTAATTTCCATAGGTTATATCAATATTGACTTAATGGAGCCATTAAATTTCAAGATTACATATGGGGAGTTCCACCTTATGTGTGATTATAATAATACTCTTGGGTAGAGGGTGGGTTAAGGTCGTGGAAGTTGTATCCCCTGATATTCATTTGATATGTATCCACTAATTGGTAGGGTAAATTCCTATGTAGACCCTAAATATATTTTCTATCATTGATATAGGCTTCACACTCCTTTCTAACATACTTTAATACTTTTTGGATAATTACCATGATTATTATTCCTACTTGTCTCATCATTCAGGCTATGATTTGGGACCATAGAGATCTTAGGGGTGATAACACCCACTAATGTATACCCTAAAGGTAATATTTTATCATCAATTCCAATGAAGTAGAAGGTTTCATCTTGATAAAAATACCCATAATATATATCATGATCAATAATTGAAACTAAAAATCTAGAGTTATTAATAACTTTTATACCCTATATCATTTAAAATATTCTTAATATATTATCATCATCATCAAGTTAATTTTTATTAAAAGAAAGTCATAAAAAGGACTCAAGAAAACAAGGCTCACTGGGGACTGAAGTAGTGTAGACTGGGGGTATCCCCTTTGATCAAAATGACCCCTTTGAGTTTCAAGGACATCACATTTTGGATGACTAGAGGATATGGGATAATAACTCTCAACAAAGCAAGGAAGTCTGCTACTTGGTTTCCCTCTCTCCAAGTGTGTATCACTTTGGTATTGTTATCGAGAATACCCATGCACTTTCTGATGATGTAAATAATCGACCAAGGAGAGAGGATAAGGTCCATAAAATCATTGTAATGGATCTTGGAGTTTGTTACAACCTCGACTAACTCAATTTTCTTCTGGTGGCACAGACAAGTATCATGGAGCAGAGCCTTGGCCTCCTCTTGAAGGGAAGAATCATGGCCAAGGAGGGAGGATAAAGCAAGTATCATGGACCCCTTGTTGTCTCGAACCATGCCTCCATAGTGAAGGACCCCCATGTAGTAGGAACCATAGGATTTATGTTTGGGACCACTGGGTGGAGCCATCGGACCCAATAACCTCTGGCGAGGCAGGTTTCTAGCTATGTTTCATGGGAATTCCTTTGATGAAAATGATGGAATGGCACTTCCTGCTAGTTTTTGAAGCTACGTACCAAATCCAACAGTTGGTTTTTGGTTCGAATGATGATGATTCCACCGGATGAGTATACACCATCATTCCAAGCCCGTTTTCTTGCTTCCCAAATGCTCTAGAACATTGCGTGCAGAATAATGGTACATACCTCCTTCTCAGGACCCATGTCAACAGTGTCGTGGTACCACCTCTCCAGAAATAAGGCATCAGCCAAGCTGGGGACACAAAGGGTTATGAATTCTCTAAGGGCACTCCAAATATAACTCACCCAGTAACCCTGAAAGAAGTGGCGGTCAAAAGTTTATTTTTGTTGATTATGCAGTAGTGACACCAGGAAACCAGAGGGATACCACAACGTTTTATGTTTTCATCCATCAGGATTACACCTTTACCGATACACCAATATAAGAAGTTGAATTTCTAGGGGAGACCCTTGGGACTTAGTGTTTCTTCTCAGTGTGTCGAGCCTTCTTGAGGGGAAAATGTGCTACAGAAGACCCGAGTGGAGAAGGGCCCGGAGGAGGATAGAGTGAAAATGTAACTATTAGGATCCAGGGAGAGTTCTATGAGATTAAAAGTGTCCTTTTCATTGTCTTCCATCACCACATTGGTGAAATATTGATATAAGTTTACTTCTATAAAGTGGATATTGGGAGTTGGATGATCCAAGAACACAATGACCTCCCCTTCCTAGTTGTTGTGCTATAAAGTAATGTCACCCTTCTCCATGAGCCATAGAGAGTACAGTTTAAGTCTAGCAAAGAGGGGGTGAATGGATTACTCGAGCGGAGATCCCTGTTTGGCCTCTAATGGGGGGGGGGGTTACGAAGATGTGAGTTGTGCATGGTTTTCCTCCACAGTGTGTGTTGTTCAAGGATTTTCTAGGATAGTTTCTCATCTATATAGAGGATGGTGTCTTTTAAGGAGCGGATGTTGATGCCACCTTCTATGGATGGTCGGGAACCCTTCCGACATGATGGCCAGTGTCGTTTCCCTTCTGAAGTGTGGTACAAGATGAAGCATTTCATGATCTTGTTGATTCTACAAATCACCCCCTTCAGGAAAATGATAGAAAACTAACATGGACTAGTTTTGCAAGAAGCACATTATTGATATTCCCAATTCTGCCTCCCAAAGAAAGGTACTTGTTTTTCTAGTTCAGAATTCAGTCTATAATCTTGTATTTAAGAAAATATAAATCTTTGATGTGAAGTATACAAAGATAAATCCAGGATCCATGATTATCCATGGAAAACGTACCTCTATTCATTTCAAGGGTTTGTTGGACCTCCGTGATCTGACCTGGAGTGTGGGAGTTAGAGATATAGAAGGTTCTTTTGTCTCTTTTGATCACATGGTCACTCTTGTGGGCATATTCCTCAATATACTTTTTGAGTCCCATGATATATCTTATCTCATCATTCATAAAGATGAGGATATCATCTACAAACATATGGTGGGATATGGGCTTTACTATCAAGATTATTTTTAAAGGGATCAATTCTTCATTTTTGAATCTTCAGTTGATGTGGCGAATTAGGATGTCCTAAGAGATAACAAAGAGACTAGGGAAAATCACATCCCCATGTCTGAGCCCTCAGGTGGCTTTGAAAAATCGATTTGACATTCCCATGAAGGTGACCGCCAGCCACGAAGAGTTGAATCACCTAAAAATAAGATCAATATTCCTAGAGGTAAGGTCCATGCCTGCCAGAATTTTGTTGATGAAGCTCCACTCCACCCGGTAATACTCTTTGATCATGTCCAACTTTCTGGCAGCATTGGAGTTGTGGTTATTTATGTTAATTTCTTTGATCATCTTCTGGGTGAGAGTGATACTTCTTTGGATCGATCAGCCCTTAAAAACTGTGTTTCTCTATTGAGATCCATCGAGGGAGATTCGTGGAAAGATGGGAATTGATCACGCTGGACAGGATTTTATATGGGATGTTGCACAGACTTACCATATGGTAGTGAAAAACAGAGGATGGATTCCTTGTTTTTGGCAGAATCACAAAAGAGGTGGCTGAATAAACCCTTGGATGGTTTCCCCCGCTGAAGAAGTTCTGAATGGCTACTAAAATGTCCTCCTTCACCACATCCCACAAGGCCCTGTAAAAGGAGCCTAGGAAACCATTGGGACCTGGGGAACTTTCAGGATTTAGGATATGCATGGCATCATGGATTTCTTTTTCATCTAGAATCATGCTCATCCTCTCATTATCCACGTCCGAGAAGATGGTTGGGATCACATCAAAGAAACCATTATCTCTGCTAAGGTAACCATTGGGTAATAGAGGGTTAGGACCCACAAGAAGCTCTTGAAAAAATGATTTATCATGGTTCCCCAGCACATTTCTATCATCATAGTATCAGCCATCATCTAAAAGTTGTTTTTCCATGATTGTCATTTTCTTCTCTTTATTGCATGTGTGAAAAAACGAGGTGTTTTTGTCTCCCTCTTTGAGCTACTTGACACAGGATTTATCCCTCACCATACATTCTTATCATTGAAACATTATTACTAAGGCCTCTTCCTATTACATTAAGACCTCAAATGCATGATCCTCCCAAACCTCCTCTATCTCACCCTCTAGCCTTTTGACTTCCTTCGTGGCATCTTCAACCTCTCTGTCCCTAAAGAGGTAGTCTTTTCCCAACTCCTGAAATCAATACTTAAGCAGACGGAGCATGTTGTGAATGGCAACCCACAAGTTACCTAGAGAATTTTTATGCTATATGTCATTAAATAGTGAATTATATGATGGAGAATTGGACCAGTTTTGTAGAAACCAAAAATGTTTGATGCTCCCCTGACTAGAGGAGAGGCTAATAGAAGAGGGGAGTGGTCTAAAAAGCTCCGAACAAGGTGACTCAATTTAGAGTTGGAGAACTTGATGGTGGCTTAGATGTTGGAAAGGTGCCTATCCAAGCACCTCGACAAGAAATGGGTGTCCCTTTGGTTTTAGCTCCACCTGAACTGATCCCCTAAGAATCCTAGGTCGATGAGCCCTTTACAAACCTAAAATTGCGCAAATTACATTCAAAATTTCTTCTAGAAGGGACCCCTTCCTATCTTTTCCTCTGAGTTGGAAATGACATTAACTGAATGGGAATTGAAATGATTTATTGTTTTCTCTATTATTGATGATGGTCCCCATATCTGGGTAAGCACCCCAAATTTTTATGGGAAGTTAACATTACGGAACAAATCTTTGTTTTCACTAGGGGTGTTGGTGGTGATGTTGGTTAGCGTAAAAATTCCCCTAGCCATGGGATCAGTATTTTTTTGGTTGGAATAAAAATTACACCAACACTATATTCATGACATTTCCTTTTTTAAGCATTTCTCCTCATGTAACTTCTATTTTTCTTCCGGAGAATGTATTTTTTATGTGTTAAATAAATACATGACTCTAGAGGTGTCCCTAACATGTCCATTATTAACTAAGGGGATGTTATTATAGGTGGTGAAAATGAATTTATGGGTCATTTATTTATTATATCATACCCTGTTTATATTTTTATTTATTCATTAAGGAGCCAATTAGTTACTCGATATCACTGATCTCACCTATTTTGATCTCTCAAGGTAGGGCATAATGGAATAGTGGAAGAGTATATTGATTGGTGTCTAATATTGAATATGGTACATAGATAAATATCACAATGTTTTATAGATCCCTACTAGTTTTTCTAAGGAGATATTCACAATTAACATTTTTTGATTCACATATAGTTAGATAAGAGGGGAAAATAAAATGGAAACATACTTTCCCCATCCCCATGTGCATATATTAAGAGTGGATTATTCAATAACTTGTTGGATTATTTCATTACTGTTTACATAGGAACATTGAAGTAGTATTTTTTGAATTCTAGAATTTGGGATTCCTTATATAGAATGAATGGAAAGGTCTACATGCTTACATTAAATATTGATCATGGTGCGGTAGTCTATATATCCAACATATTTTATATATTAGTAGTTTAAATAGTTTATGGTTTCCCAAAGAATTTGGTATGGGTAGATAATATAACCTTCCTCTATCGATTTGGTAACAATATACTGATAGGTTGTAAAGGTAAAATCCAATACCAATATTTTTTCATCTACCAATTCAATATATATTGCATCATAGATGTTATTTTTTAACTGTGAAGATTTCATCATGTTTTTTAGTCTAAATTAGATATTTCTCAATGGATTTATTAGGCATGGTTTTTTTATATGGATTTCCTTTGGTTTTCTCAAGGATAGATGTTGAATTGGTGGAAGTTTTGTGTATAAAAATTATAGGTAATCAATTATTGGTGAAAGATAATAGTTTTTAGGTGATAGGAATATAGTGGGACCTTATTTCAAGTGTATCTCCAAGTATGATGTTGTCTCAGTCTATATGGGTATCCACTGGTTTTTTGGTGGTTGGAGATACTTTATTAGGATCTAACTCATATGTCCCAAAGGAGTATGGGGTTGATATTATAATGTTAGTGATACTGTATAAGTATTTAAAAAGGAATCTTGGTATATGCTATATTTCATCAATTATATTAACTAATCTAATGAAATGGGATTTTAGTTATAAATTTATTGGAGCCACTTCATGTTGGTAATCCTTATTTTTTACATAAGATCTGTCATCATGATGGGGGGTAAAGGAATATATATGATATCTATGGAATAGGTATTTATTTTAACTAATATGTTTCTTGAATTATTTAATGAAAACAATTAATAATTGATAACTTTTGTATTGGTACTTATTTATAGGGGATAGGTCGGATGTTTGGGCCACCTAAGTATACTCATTAGTTAGTAATTTTCACCTGTATTTGGTCAAGTTTTATACTCTTTTGGTTTTTTTATTTTGATTAGGGTTAAATATAGGCTATTAGAAACAAGATCAATATGGGAGCTTCCCCCACTAAATAATAGGTTTTATGTCTTAGGATGGGTTATCCCCCTCAGCACCCTTGTTTAAGAAACCAGGTTTGGGATATATGTGGAATTCATTTTGGATACTATGTCTATTTGATGATAAAAATTTCCATAAAGTATTAGATCCCTCTTATGTAACTCCCAATTTGTATTTTTGGTGTTGGTGGCATCCCCAATCGAAACCCCCATTTATAAGAGGAATGAATTTTCTTGTTTGGGTGAAAGAATCCTAGATCAGTTTAAAATAGTGATGGGGGCCATCATTCCCATACAATAACTTAAATATTTTTTTTATCCTACATGACTCCATCCTATGTAGATTCTATTAGGATGTATCATTTATTTGGATCATTAATTCCAATATATTCTCTCAAACTATGATAGTTTCCATTTAAAGAAGAATCTGTTGAGTAGGGAAGATCAAGTGATGGTCCATAGTAGTTATTGTAGAGGCATCAACATTTTCATTGATGTAAGTATAACTATCTATGTAAATGTGGCTATGAGCCACTATTCTACCAGTAAAATTTAAATCAACACATGCCTATAGGGGTCACTGTAGCTTGGTCTCAACTTGAATCCATTTTAGTGATGAGGGAACAATAAAGAAAAAAAGATACCCATTAGTGTAGAATCATAAATAACCAAATAATTTTGATTCATATATTTTATGGGAAAAGGATTTCAAATTAATTTTCCCTATTTTGGTTTCACAAAATTCCAAAATTTTATTCCCTCTTTCCTATTTTCCAAAAATTTATGGAAGTTAATTATTGTTTAAAAATTATTTTGTTATTGAACACAAAATGTGAGAGTATAACTTATCAAATCATCTCACTAGGAACATATTTTCTATTTTGGGACTCTTTTAGAAACATAAGCACTTGTTCTTGAAATATTTCCCAAAAATAATGTCAATTTTTTTATATCTCTTACTACTCTAGTATATAGAAACCTGTTATGAAATTGTTTGATTAATCAATAAATAAATGTATTATTTGATTAAAATAAATTATCTCACACTAATGGAATGAGGCATCTCATGATTATGTCCTGAATATATGTTTATTTATGTGTTTTATGTTTTTATAGTGTAAATAAATATTAGTATGAACTTTAGAATTTAACACGATCAATAGAGGATACTAACTCCACTAGATCATAATTAATGAGATTGAGATTAAATTATATCATAATAGGAAAATTCATCTATTACATTATCTTCAATAAGAAGATAAAATCTCTTGAATTGTATATTGTTTATGGGTTTATTGGCATGTCACTGAAAAAACCTTGATTGAGGTACACAGTTAGGAGGATATGAAATCTTAAAGTGTATGTTAGAGTTGTTTTCCATCTGGAAATACCTAAAGAGTATTTTATATTTGGATGACATACATGATATATTAAATTTTATGCTAGATTTTTGTATATTAAATGAAATCCTAAAGGTTTTATGGTTGTTTCTTATAATAAAATAAGTCATAAAGGGTATGTTGAAGTTTTGCTTCCATCCATGACACCTAATAGCATTGAGAGAGAGTTTCACAATCTCATCACTGATAAATTAAATATTTAATAGATCAAAACCAATAGGATCTTGGATTCATTGGGTGATCACCATTAGGAACATTTTTTCTATTGGGCTTTTATAGGTAGATAATGAGTAATAACTATTATTCTTGAGTTTTATTCCACTATGGTTGGAATTAGGGTTTTGGGGTGGCAGAAGTTATTTAAAAGTTGGGATTGAGCCCACAAGAAAGTATTTATTTTTATCTATATCAACGGAAACAAATAACATGTAATTTAGTGACATTTAATGAGGAATGTAGTAACATTTAAGGTCATGTGATGAGGACCATAGTAGTAAGTTTTAATTTTATACAACCATGATATATGATGCGACTTTTAGGGTCCTGAATCTAAGACTAGAAATTTATATAGTTTAAGAAAATATGACCAAGACCACTTATAATAAGATTAATGTCTGGTTGAATGTTGTATTAGTTTATAGGTTCCTATTAATGTTTTTATTTGGGACATATATGTGAGTATCCATTTATCATTTAACTTGATAAATTAATTCGTTATGGTAGGATTGTTGTTTCACTATTTTGGAATTCCTTTTAGATTCATATATTGTTTGTTAGAAACTAAATAATGGAAGGAATTATGAGCATTTTGGTTGTGTAGAAAATTGGTTTGAATGTTGAGATATATAATAGATTAATAACTATATTATAACCATAAATAATATATTATACATAAAGAGAATAAGCTAATTACTAAGTGTTATGGATTTCAATTTGAAATCTCCATACTGAGTGTCTTCATATATGAAAAGTTACACTAGATATCTAATTGGATGAATAATAATTATCCAGGGAATACATTTTTCAATATAATCTCAGGATCCTACCATTTATTCATAATTATAGGGGAGATGCCTATTAGTAATGTAATATCTGACAGAGAGGGACACATTAATATCATGATTGACTTGATCATGTGCATGAAGAGTCTATATTATAAGACAATATATGGTATTATTTTAAGGGGTTTGACCAAGAAGAAAGGGTTTTATCATTGACTTTCATTCTACTAGGGAGAAATGGTTGATTTTATCTTAGATTGGTGACCATGGAAAGTGGGTATTCTATAGAGTTAATCCTAAATTTTTGATGTATTGATGGGTCTGAAAAAAGGTTGGTAACCTAATCATAATTTATCAAGAATGTCTCTCAATTCATGATTGATGAATAATGTAAACGAAATTATATCCCTTTGGTAAAATTTCATATACACATGTTTGGAATTTTCAATCTATACTATAAAAATTTCTACTTACACTAATAGTAATCCCTTTATTCAAAATACATATACACGTGGTATTCATGGGTGATGGATTTTCCTATGTAAATGTTATACATTTTCATAGTATTTGGGGATTGGTAGTAGTGCATGAAATTCATGCACAAAGATCGTTAATCTTAAGATCTCACACAAAATGTTTTTTATTAAAGTACCTCTAGGTGAATCAAGAATTGGTGATTTATTAAATTTTCTAAGGAAACATGATATAATGTCCCTTATTGGGGAATTTTTCTATATAGTTGATTAGAAAATTATGCATTATTATACCATTTTTTTGGAGTAGTTATCTACCAGAGGGAGTTGTCTTGAAGACTAGAAGTACACTAAAAAATGTGAATGGATGTCCCAAGGTAGAAGTTTAGAGTTTCTCGTGTAAGTAATCATGGTTATGTACACTAAAATCCAATCATGGAAAGGTGGATTATTCGACATCATGGTCTATCCTAATATACACTATGGAATAGGGTGAGACACTATGTCATGGTGAATGTATATGATATTACTACATTGTTTGTTTATTATTGGTTTGACCACCATCTTCAAAATAATATATCCAAACTGGTTACTATTGTAATATAATGTTGATTAACATGAATTTTAATAATTCATGCATTTGATTAAGTGTTAGATAGTGAATCATGACTTTATGATCTATTATATAACATTTTGTGAAATTTTTCATTGAATAGTATTAGTATAGGTGAAATTATTGGATTGATTAGTGTCCACTAATATAGAATATATATTAGGTTCTTCATGGTTTTAGATAGTGGTTTTAATTAATTTTCTTCACTTAATTTTGAAAATTCATAGATGATTCTCTCTATATCTCTCACTCATATCCCACCTTTAAACAAGGTTCAGGGAAACCATGGGGTTCATAGATTTCCTACCCAATCATTGAGTGGTTCCCATGAACTGTGGATACCTTTGGGGGAATGATTCATTTAGATACTACACAATGATATTAATAAAATTATTTTTAAAATCATTGACATGTCGGAGAAAATGGTGTAAGGTATACCATTTTTTCATTATTTATATCAACACTAAACATAGAGATATATTCAGATCTTAACAGAATTTTCGAATTACATATACATCAGGTTTAGGATAATATAAATCCCTCTAAAACTCATTACACTATAGGAAAATAACCTATTAGCGGTGGTTCAAACCGCCTCTCTATTCTTTGGTGCTGGTTTTAGAAAACTACCTCTATGTTGCGCGTCAAGAAACTATTAGTGGTAGTTATATCTGTTTCACAGTGGTTTAAATAATTCGCTTTAGTTGAATCATTTCATGGCAGTTCTGGTTTTTTTAGGGGTAGTTTTATGGCTGGTAGATCTCTTTTATTTGTGGCTATTATAACCACTATGAATAAAAACACCCCCTCAACGGAAAGTGCCGCTAAAATAATCAATACCACTACAGAATACACGTGGATGGTGGGGCATTGTAGTAGCAGTAAAAACCAACGCTACGAGAAAAATATCTATATTTAGTGGCAGTTAAAACCGCCGCTACAATTTTACTAGTTTCATTTAGAGGTGGTTAAAACCGCCACTAAAATCTGATCTGGGAAAAAAATAGCAACTCTGCATCCCCTGAACCAGTTCCCTAAAAAACAAACTATTCTAGGAATACGAATAGTCTAATAGAATACATACTAGTCAATATGAAAAGAAATTCTTAACTAAGCACAATCAAATGCATATTTCAGTCATGGAATGTAGATAAACATATCACTTGTCTGTTAAACCATTAATCAAAATTATAAACAAGAATGTATGTCATATTTCTTGTAAACAATTCAAAGCCTAGGTTCAACCAATTCCATCCATACCAGTTCCAACCCTGACATAACAATTCATATCAACATACATACCACATTTAATATATGATGAATTGTGTATGATATTGATAATTTATGTGCATTCTCTCATATCATTATTCTTATCTTATGCTTTCATATTATTATCAATTGATATCTCTCACATTTACCCTTAATGAACATCTGAATTGACAGATTATTTTGTTTCCCTAACCACTAGGTTAAAAAGAACTAATACCCAACCTATGAATTAGCATGACATGATCAATCAATTACACATTCACATAAAAAAAATAAATTTTTTCCAAAATGATTTCCTTGAAAATAAGTGCATACAAGAATGGACTTATATTCTATAAAAGTGAGTGCTTGTAATGCATAGTGGAAAAATAGTGCATATAATAGTCATGTCACAATTACATTCTATATAAGTGAAAACTATTAATGTATACTAGAAAATAAGCACATATCTGAATATGTATATTGGAAAAAAAATAGTAATATATATAGAGAATAAAAAGAGATTTTGTGTATAAGAAGAAATCACACCCTTTAGTAATATAAATCAAAAATTCACAAAGAGATACTACAAACATAGACTCATGTATGTACTTATGTTACGAAGTTAATTTTCTGTGATTGTATCATCATTAATTATTCAACATCATCTTTCCTATACCTATATTATGAGAATGTAGGAAATGAATTGTTTGGTAACTCTACAACAGGGATTCCCATGACTGTGTTTAGATCTCTGAGCCTTGTTGGAATGTAAATTTTTCCAATTCCTTCATTATTCTTCAGATATAATCAAGTAATTCAGTCTATCATCACACCCAACCTGTGATTCTTGAGTCCATCTCATCTTTCTCGTACATCCTATTCACCCTTATGAATAAAAAATCCACCCTATTGTGATGTGAATGACACCCTTTGGCGATAACAATCAATTTAAGCATAGTAGGGGAACAACCATTCCATCCCAAGAATGATGTTAAAACCATCATCTCGAGGAAAACAATGTCCCATACGAGGTTACACCCACATATATCAAGGTCCACTCGCTACACTAACATAAACTCTCTAATAAATCCCCAACAATGTTTTTAGTATCATCACTTCATAGGAAAACTGAATGTCGAGCCCAAGGATCTCCACAACATGCACAAATATGATGGAATGAGAATCACCTATATCAAAAAAAATTAGATACTAAAGTGGAAGCTACCAAAATAGTACCTCTCACTATAGAAGGTCCAACACTGTGTTCCTCACATATTGGTGTCACTTTATAAAATTATACTGATCTGGGGCCCTAATATATATCCTAGGTACCATGACTAGGTTATTTATGCAAGTGATGTAAGTCTTGTGTCTGGACGCTTTGACCATGACCACTGCTTCGAACTGATCGATTGGAAAAACAATATCTCCCTTCCTAACATTAAGCTGATTTCTGTACTCTTAAATGTGGAATTATTACAGACACTCATTCACTGTATACTACAGGAAAAGATCTACAATAATCTTGTAGATGGCTCATCCTACTGCAATCTCGACAATCAACTTGATTACTATCACACTGTCTCCACATGTATCCCAACCTCTAACACCAATGATAGAAAATATAATTACCGACACTAATGCTCTAGAAATTATTCCCTTAATGATATGTCACAAAGTTTAACTTCCTTCCACCAAACACTTTTAGATTGGGTCAACAAATTGAACTACCCTCCTTTGTGCCAAAACCATACCTAGAGTTATGTTATGTAATAAGAACCTAATTTATTTTTGATATGGTGGACAACCAAAATACATTCACATATGATCAAACAACATGATTGTTCCCAAACACGAATCATATCACCCTAGATGAATCATTCCTAATAAAAATATGCACAAAACCTAAATGCTCGTAAAGTGAGTCAAAAACTCCATAACAAACATAGAATCATACTCTAAATTCATTAAATTTTTGGCCCTTTCAGTCCTAAAATTCTATGTAAAGAATTACAAAAAAAAATATGAATCATAAAAAATGAATCATCATAATAAAGAATCAAAATATATGGTGCATACCACACTCAGGAAATAAATACATGAAAGGAAACATTAGAAATCAATAAAATACATAAAAAGAAACATGAGGAATCATGAAAATGTTAGGTCATGAAAATTTTTGGTGGCAACTATGTGCCACACATGATACATATACAAACCAACTATTCCAATATTTTTCCAACACATCAAAAATACAACTACTCATGGTCTAATGATGAACATGTATCCTCACCCTCTCCACCTCCTTATCCACTTCCTGATTTCACCTGTAAAAACAATATATTAGAAATTAAATACCGTTGCATATTTATATTTAATCTAAAAACCAATAAAAGTTTGAAAACTAAATGATTTTTATTTTTTGTGATTTATCTACTTACCACCAGTCGATGCAATACTAGTGGAGGAATATCTGCTAATCTGCTGATATATATCAGTCATCGCTTTCTGAAAAGTTGATATCTGAGCACCATAGTCTTGAACTCTCATTCGTAGAGAAGAAATCTCCCTCTAAGCATCTTCGGGTATAGACTGACTATAATCATGAGTAGATGCAGCTGGAATCCCTGGTGGACAGCCAAAGACCTCGAATGGTACGGGTCTAAAACCCATCCCGTGCACTCTACCAGGATTCTCCTTCCCAAGGAATTTAGCAACCAGGTCATCGTGGGAGACTCAGTAGGACTGCCCAAGATTGGCATCCCATAGTTCTTTCATTTTTACTATAAATAAAATATCAATATATATTAACCCCATGGTGTCATTCTTATGGACACCAAATGAATCAAATGACATGACTATCTTCTCTCCATTCATATTCCAAACATCTGAACTTTTTATGTTTTTCTCCACAGTTTCATTTTTTTCATCTTCAATGAGCAAAAAATTAGTATAAACAAAATTCAATAAATTTATTTATGTTAAATATTGTACCTATGACATTGAACCTCCAGTATGCCAATGATGAACTAGATGGGGCGTGCAGCCGCCCCACAGCTGAGGCTCCTGAAGGGAGAGTCGACGACTCAGCCTTTAATGGGACACCCACAGAGGGTGTGAGAGATGGTGTAGGGGGAGATGGTGCAGGGTTGTAGGCAGCCGGTGGATCAAATTTCATGAGGAGGGAGATAGATGGATCATCATCTGTTGCAGTAGTAGATGAAATAGTGTACCGCTACCTCCTTGGAATTCCTGTCATTTAATCAAATAAAATTACATTCAAATTATATAATTCAAAAAAATTATGCAGAAAAAATGTAAAAAATATAATAGATTCCCAGTAATAACAAACAAAATATATATAAAAATGATAATGAATGACTGAACAAATGAAATAAATGGTTGTTAAATTAATAAATAATTGTACATACAATCATTTTCACCTTCAATCATATCGGTTTCCTGCTCCATTATTTCATGCACTTCATTCATCCTTTCTAGACTAATATTTTCAATATCATGATGGAAAAATAATTATACTTCTTGTTGTTGATGAGATTCAATTTCATAGGTCAAATCATCCACTTCATCACCCATATCATAAAAATCTCTTTGTATTATGTGAGAAACTACACTCCACCCTTCATCCACAACATTATTCAAATAATATACCATTTCTTCTTATGATGATAAGATATATGGATCATGCAGTTCACTATCACCAAAATCCATCAAGTGAGAGAATTTCATAAAAGTAAATTGCAAGGAATCTATTTCAACAACTCTGATAATATCGACCCAATTGCATTTGAATAAAACAATAGAAAAATACCTGTGTTATTTTAATTCAATAATATCAAGAAACATTACATAGTATCCCACTTTAGAAAATGTAAATATACCACTATTCAGTGTTTTCAAACCCACTTCATGATCGACTGTACGAAATCTAAATTCATTTACGTTGTAAGCGTCAAACTTTCTAACTTGTTTTATAGGACCTCTAGCAAGAAACTTTAAATCTTCAAACAACATTGATCAAGTATCGGTATTCATGATCTTAAAAAAGAAATATAATTTATTAGATTTACAAAATTTATCTATCAAACTAATATTCATATTTATTGCAATATTTATGAACTTACATGTCATGTAAACCATTCTACAAGATCATTATTCATGGCTTTCATTAAATCATTCTCATTTCATGTTTGGCCTCTCATTTGTCTCTTTTTTTTATCCTCAAATCTTCAATAAATGGATTTGAAATTTCACTATTCAATATCACATATCTATGTGCCTATAATAATTCCAATTCTGTCAGTGTCGTATTTGAGGTCCTCTGAACTGATCGGCCAATAGCAGGAAATATTTTTGATTTCTGATGTATTTGAGATTAAGTCGATGTGTCCTCAACATGTCCAACTTGATTAAATCTTGTCTCAATAGAATCAAAGTATCTGGAACAAAAGGTAAGACACTCCTCATCAAAATAGCCTTCAGCAAAAGATCCTTCTAGTCGAGCTTTATTTCTCATGTATGCTTTAAAATTACCAAGATCTCTATGAAATAATATAATCATAATTATTCATTTATTTAAATGAAAAAAAATTCATTACTTAACTAAAAAACATATAAATTAAATACCTCTCGGTTGGATACATAAATCAATAATGAACGGGGCCACCTAATTTTTCTTCCTCAACCAAATGCACAGTTAAATGCATCATGACATTAAAATAAGATTGAGGAAAGATCATCTCCATTGCATAAAGGGTCATGTAAAATACGAGGCCCGATGTGCCTGAAATCAATTTTTGAAGTTTTTTTTGGGTACGTTCAGTAAACGTACGTGCGGGATTTTATATTCTGTGAACTGGTGCTCGAAATAGAAATCTGAGGACACTGATGAACTCGCAGTGTCGGTATTCACTTAAGAAGACCTTTACCGTAGTTTCATTTTATCAAGAGTAAAGTTAATTTTTGGGGATTCTTAATAAATTAAATAAAAATTATGTGTGACATAATTTTTATCTAAGTGGTGGTTTTATCCTCCAAGGGGAACGTGGAGGTGGTGCCCACCCCCACATAACCTCCCATGGGATGATATTATGTGGTGGGTCCCAGATGATCTCAAACCCATCAACATCCCTTGAAACCCCTTTAAACTCTTGGTCTTCCATGGTTTAAATCTTGCCAACTCTCCACCAGTAATGAAGAAAGTTAATTCAATTTAATTAAAATCTTTTTGAATCCTTTCCACCCCATTTAGTTAAATGAGTTGCCTCATTTAATGAAGCGCAACTTATGTGTTGTGGTGAAATAAAAATAATAGGGACTTCCTCTATTATTTTGGTTGAGCATTCTCTTGCTTGAGCCAGGAAAAACCATTTAAGATCTTTATTCTCTCCGCAAAGAACGCGAGGAAAGCTTCTTCCACCAATAACCAATGCCCTGTTCTTCCTTATTCAACCAAGGTAAAGAAAGGGAAGTGACGCACGCGAGGAACGCCGACTTTATCTTCAACTTCATCACCTTCGAATGCCCATCCGCCAACGACGAGTACCTCTCTTCCTCTTATGACGTCAACGGAATGACACCGTCTTCCCACGACACCATCATGCGATCTCTAGTTGCAATATAGGGGATATGATTACTTTTAATGTTTGAATTATAACCTCATTCATTGATGTTTATTTTGGTTTATGGTGACCAAGTTGTTATCACCTAATGCGGAGGGCGCGGGCTAAGCAAACATGGACAGAAGTCCCTCTGTTGAACATTTTTTGTTTTGACGAAGGAGGCGGAGCCGATAGGGCGCAGTTCCATCACACCACGTAGAAGGAAAGGGGTCGTGGCCTGCAGGGCCGCGGTGAACGGAAGTGGTGTTGGTGACCAGAGGTGGCAGCGGCAGCAGTAGCCACGTGTCGGTCGCATGGAGGGTCTGGAGGCCACTCAGGCTGCCTAGACCACAGGACGACTGGTCGGACCACTGGATAAACCACGGTGCTTGTAAGCATTGTGTGGAGGTGGAGGATGTGGCTCGAGTCCACAAGACGCTTGGCCGAACCGAACAGAACCGTCCAGCTACCTGCCTACCGGGATGGAGATTTACGGTGCCCACAGGCGCCGCGCAGAGAAGGCCGCGGCCCGATTCCACGGGCTGCTCCCCCGGGCGAATCGGTCGGTCGCCTACCGGATGGACTGAATAACCGTAGAGACTGAAAGCGCCACATGAGAAGAACTGTGGCCCCCTGTGCAGTCCACTTGCGCCGAGCATAACCGGCCAGCTACGGCTGGTCGGGCAGGGGAGAGTCGGCACCGCTGGGCGAACAGGACTGGCTCGCAGCGCGGGCCAGGTCCGCAGGTGGGTTGCGCCCCATCGAGTCGGGCCAACCCCCCAGCCGAGTTGGTCCCACCAAACCGGGCTGGGCCAACCCCCCAGTTGGGTCGGACCCGCCGAGCCGGGTCGGGCCGCCCGCCAGCCCACTGGGATTGACAGGTCGGGCCCGACTTCACTTAAATGCAAATATCTTTAAGACTGTGTGTCTGAACGACGTGTCGTTTGTGGCAAAGGGACCCTCGCAACGAGGTGGTACTTATACAATACCCTAAGTGAGTTATGGTAAAATTTGTAAAATTTCCGGGTTTGGATCGAGTGTAAATCCAACCGGGCCCGTGGAACGAAAATGGCAATAACTCTCAGACCGGGCATCCGATTGACGTGTCTTATATTGTGTTGGGTTCCTTTTGATGAGACTGAACTACATGATACATTAATTCAAGACTTCATGATAGTTGATGTATCGACACTTTCCTTGTGGAGTGGACCTCCTCGGAATCGAGCGTGTTGTGTGCGGGAACCATAGAGCTGACTGTGATGACTTGTGTACCGGAATCCTACGTGGGTTCAACAATGATGACTACTATACCGGAATCCTCCATGGGTTCGACATCGAAGACTACTGAACCAGAATCCTATGTGGGTTTGACAGTGATGACTACTGTACTGGGATCCTCTGTGGGTTCGACAGCTCTTAATTCTATTCATGTATCCTATGTGGGTCCGACAGAATAGCTGGTCTGGTATCCTATGTGGGTCTAATAGCTTAGCTGGTCATGTATCTTGTGTGTGTCCGACAGCTTAGATGAATCAGTGACTACATCTGATCATCTCTATCACTCTACGAACGATGTATACTTGTGTGCGCTGAGTCTTGTCTTTAAATCATTATCATCGATGTGATTGACTTTACTTCCTGTGTGGACTGGGTTATGCTTGGGCTTGAGAGTTGGAGTCAGACTGTGAATGGTAACTTAGGTATTGGTATGGGCATATACCTAAGTAGGGTTGGTGGACACTTCATGATTGTATCCTACTTCTTTGGTTTATCCTTCATGGATTCTGGGAGACCTTCAGGGGTCTCGTGGTCCCCTAATGAGTATCGCTATACTCACCCATGCACGGGCTATGCCTACACATCATTGTGTTGGTTGGTGACAATAGACAACACCGATCGAGGTAGAGAGTTGTTGAGATGGACAGTACCTAGAGGACGACCACTTGGCAAGACATACATGGAGCGGGCGGAGGGGCCTGGGATGCTGAGGAGGCCATCTGTATCCACCCTTCTGGTGGGATTCCTGGAGGATGACTCAGTAGTTTTTGTTTACCTTTCTGTAGTTGTACTAGCTTTATAGTTGTTGTACTTTACTGTTGGGCTTGTATTTCCAGCCCCTTTCCTTTCAACACTTTCTTTTGTATACATTTCTTCATAGAGTTTACTTTCAGTTGTGTACTCTGCTTCTTGTGTTCAGGTTGTGTGTGTGATACAGGTTAAAAGGAAATGCCTTCCCTTTTTATAGGGATTATGAATTTGGTGCTAGTCGCCAACCCCTGGCCTATGGAAGGTGGGCTTGGAATAGTCACGGCATGGTCCCCGAGAACGGGTCGTGACAAATTGGTATCAGAGGAGTCGGTTCTACCGCAGAACATGGACTCTGACTCTTTTAACAGTAATAGTGTTATGTGTTTTGGGTGTGGTTATCAATTTAGGGAAACCGGTGTCGGTGTGGTGGCCAGCATATCCATACACTAGGACTCTGTCTTCTGATCTCTGACTCAGTGCACGAAAACACAGATAGCATGTGTGTTTTCTTTAAAAAAGTTTTTTCGTGATTACTTTGTTTCATCTCACCGGGTATACTGTTTTAACCATGGCGTACCAGTTTCTTTTCAAGATGGCCCCACGAAGGCACCCATCTATGGTTCTGAGTTTTGTATGAGATGGTAGCCCACCGAGTAACGAGGCCACGGTGTAGGGGCCCATCACAGCAGAGGTGATAGCGGTAGCACTACCCTTTGGGCCACAGATACGAACATCTCCAGCAGCAGAGAGTGCAAGCTACCTGAGTATGTTTCACGAGTTCCAATGCCAGAGGCCGCCCAGGTTCCAGGGAGAGACAGACCCATAGGCAGCAGAGGATGGGTTGGAGGCTGTCGTGAGAGTTTTCAGATTGGTAGGGACACAAGCTGACCTCATGGTGATCCTTGTCGCGAGTCTCCTACATGCAGCAGTATGGAAATGGTGTAGCATGATGCTCTAGGTTTATGAAGAGGCATCATTACTATGGACAGACTTCGGAAGTCTCTTTGGCTCAGAGTTTGTTCTAGACACCCTTCATGCGGTGCAGATTCAGGAGTTAATTCTTCTGTAGCAGGGCAACATGACAGTAGCTCAGTACTCAGCGAGGTTCACCGACCTCTCGCGCTACTCCATGGATATGGTATGGGAGCCGTTCTTCAGGGCCTGGACCTTTGAGCTAGGACTCAGGCATGAGATCAGGGCTTCGACGATTCCCTTCAGCATTCCGACGTAGGCAGGGGTGCTGGAGCGAACCCTTCAAGTGGAGAGTTTTCTTGCTGAGTAATCACTAGCGGCAAGACCAACCACAGGGTGAAACGTAGTGGAGTCTTCTTTATCCGATAGTAGACAGATGACACAGAGGTCCATGAGGACCAGGCCATCAGGTGGGTGACCCTAGGATGCAGGTTCGATTGTGTGGGGCACATGAGACAGAGCCAGCTATACGAGGAGCAGGGAGTGCTATGCATGAGGCCGGCAGGGCCACATGAATCATGACAGCCTGACCCATCATGCAGATGAGCAGTAGTCAGTAGAAGGGCCTCCCAGGTAGAGTCATAGGTTTGACCGTGATTGTCCTCCGGGAGTAGGTGAGCATGGCAGAGGAGCTAGACGAGCAGTGGGTGGTGGATGACGTTTCGAGGCTCTACCACCACCACCACCAGGAGGTCCACCCTAACCATAGGGAGGTGGAAGACAGAGGTGGTCTCAACTCCAGGAAATCAAGGCCTACAACCATGGTGCACCTGAGATTATTCGAGGTACTATATGTGTCTACTCCACACTTGTTGCAGTACTTATAGACATAGGTGAAAGTCATTCTTTTATTTACACTGCCCTCGTTCGGAGCACGGAGATTCCGACGCAGCCATTGGCTCAATCCTTATGGCTAGAGACTCATATAAGAGCAGAATCAATGATTACACAATGGTGTTGGTAGTGTGAGATTACTGTAGGAGGCGAGAGATTTGGATAGGATCTTCTTGTAGCAGCGTTTAGGCCTTACGACGTCATCTTGGGTATGGACTGGTTTTTGACAGTTCATGCTCAGATTGACTGTATTAGGAGAAAAGTGTGGTGTATCCACACAGATGGTACCAGGTTCACCTTCACATACGATAATGGAGCCTTTGCAATACATGATGGACTTACGCAGAGAAGGGGGCAGCGGATCACACATTAGTTGGCTAGTCTCATCCTCGGAACGGTTGATGTGCAGAGTCTGAGTTTTCCTATTATGGTGGATCAGTATGCGAATGTTTTCCCTGACGACGTAGAGAGGTATAATTCTACATTGACCTATACCCCAGGACAACACTGATATCTACTCCAGCATATAGGATGGATCCCGCTGAGCTTCGTGAGCTACGGATATAACTAGAGGACTTATAGGAGAAGGGATCTATCTCACCCAGGGTTTCACCCTGGGCATCTCTGATTTTGTTCTCCAAGAAGGCGGATGCGAGCTTGCGACTGTGTTTCGACTACCGTCGCTTGAATCAGGTGACCGTGAAGAACATGTACCCACTCCCAAGGATTGACGACCTCTTTGATCAGCTCAAAGAAGAATGATGGTTCGAAAAGATAGACCTTAGGTCAGGCTATCACCAGTTCAGAGTTTGAGATGAGGATGTGAAGAAGGCAGCCTTCAGGTGTTGGTATGGCCACTACGTGTTCTTGGTTATGCCCTTCGGTGTAACCAATGCTCCAGCAGTGTTCATGAGTCTCATGAACAGGATCTTCCAGGCTTACCTTGATATCTATGTCGTAGTCTTCATCAACGACATACTGATTTACTCGACTACTGAGGAGGAGCACACCTACCATTTTCAGGTAGTACTGGACACACTCCTATATCACCATCTATATGGTAAACTCGTGAAGTTCCAATTCTAGATTTGAGAGGTTTTCTTTCTGGTACACGTCATCTCCGAGGCTAGAGTTATAGTGGATCCAGTGAAGATCAAGGCATTACTTTCTTGGGAGCCACCCAGGAGTGTGACAGAGGTGATGAATTTTCGACGATTGGCTAGGTACTATCGGAGATTTGTGCCAGACTTCTCCAGAGTTGAATCACCTCTTTTAGCATTGACGAAGAAGGGAAAACCCTTCATGTTGTCAAAGGGATACCAACAGATCTTTCATGAGCTGAGGCATAGGTTGACCAGTGCGCCCATCATGAGGCTACTGGAGGAAGGCATAGGGTATGTAGTTTACTACCATGCATTAGGGACCGGACTCGGGTGTGTACTGATGCAGGTGCAAGGAGTGATCGTGTATGGTTCACAGTAGTTGAGACATCACGAGTAGAACAATGCTACCCATGACCTAGAGTTAGTAGCAGTGTTCTTCTCCTTGAAGATGTGGCAGCACTATCGGATGGGCGAGCGCTTGACAGTCTACTTTGACCACCGGAGTCTCAGGTAAATTTTCTCACAGAAGGACCTGAACCTGAGACAGTGACGATGGCTCGAGTTCCTCCAGGACTATGACATCGAGATAGTCTATACTCCTGGGAAGGGTAACATTGTAGCAGATTCTCTCAGTAGGAGATTAAGAATTCATCTGCTAGGAGAGGCTACAGAACAGATGGCCATGTTGCAGATATCCTTTGTCGATAAATATGGATAAGCCTTTCTATAGTCTCTCAGATTCACTCCTCCACTTCTATAGCGAGTCAGAGAGGCACAACATGGGGACATTGACTGTGAGACACGACATACTCAGATATTCTCAGGTCAGGCACCTGATGGATTTTTTGGAGGTGGGGAGCACTTCATCCTCTTCATAGGACGTACTGCGGTATCAGTTTCACTACAGGAGGAGGTTTTGAGGGAATTCCACACTTCCCCTCTAGTGGTATATCCAGGAGTGGGGAATATGTATCAGGACCTCAGATGATAGCACTGGTGGCCAGGTATGAAGAAGGCGATAGCAGATTTTGTCTCACGATCCCTCACTTGTCAACAAGTGAAGGTGGAGCACCAGGTTCCAGCAGGCTTTGTTCACCCCTTAGAGGTCTCAGAGTGGAAGTGGGATGGGATGTCCATGGATTTCATGATGGGCCTTCCACATACATCCAGAGGACATGACTCTATCTGGGTGATCGTAGACCGACTCACCAAGTCGGCCCACTTCCTACCGATCAGAGTGCATGGCATAGTAGAGAGCTTGGGATGCCACTACAGTTAGGAGATCATATGGTTTCATGGTGTGCCATCGACGATCGTCTCTGATCGAGATGCTCATTTCACTTCCCAACTATGGAAGGGGTTGTAGGAGGCTTTCGGGTCACAGCTTCTCTTGAGCACCATCTTCCATCCTCATATGGATGGTCAGACTAAGAAGACAATACATACTCTTCAGAACATGCTCTATCCATTGTCCTTGACTTTGTTCGCAACTGGGAGAATCACTTACCCTTGGTGGAGTTTGTGTACAACAACTACTACCACTCCACCATCGGGATGGCACCTTACGAGGCACTATATGGCCAACCTTGCAGATCACCCCTGTGATGGACTGCCCCAAGGGAGTCATCACTTATAGGACCAGAGATGATACAGTCTACAACAGAGAAGGTGCTGCTCATCCAGGTGCAGATGAAGACTACACAGAGCAGACAGAAGTCCTATGCTGATAGGAGACGAAGACCACTGGAGTTCGAGGATGGCGACCACGTCATCCTACGGGTCTCACCTCGATGAGGTCTACAGAGATTTTTATGAGGCGGAAAGTTATCTCTGTGATTCATTAGACCATTCCAAGTCCTCATTAGAGTAGGCGAGGTAGCTTACTGCCTAGCTCTTCCACCTCAGTTTCACCAGGTGAACGACGTCTTCCACATATCTCACCTAAGGAGATACGTGCATGACCCATCCCACATCATCAACCACGAAGAGATGGACATCGATGATGGGGAAACATTCACGAAGGTTCCAGTTGAGATTGAGGATCAATAGGAGTGGTTCCTACGTGGATGTTCAATTCCTTTGGTGCACATTCACTGGCATCAAGGGAACCTCCAGGAGAGCACATGGGAGCGGGAGGCTCAGATTAGTGATCAATACCCTAATTTGTTCCCTTAGTATTTGTTGAAGCTTATGGGGACGTAAATCCCTCATTTGGGGAGAATTTAAAGACCCGAAAATCCTTTGGAAATTTGATTTCTTAAATACTTGGGAATTTTACGAGTCTTTAGTTTCAGACGGTGCCTGATTTCGAGGTCTGGTGTGCCCGAGATCAATTTCTTAAGTTTTGTTCGGGTAAGTTTAGTAAACGTACGTGGGAGATTTTATATCATTTGAATCAGTGCTCGGAATGGAAATCTGAGGACACTGATGAACTCGCAGCGCTGGTATTCTCTTAAGGAGACATTTACCACAGTTGCATTTTATCGGGAGTAGAAGTTAATTTTTGGGGATTCTTATCAAATTAAACAACAATTATGTGTGACATAATTTTAATATATGTGGTAGTTTTATCCTCCAAGGGGAAGATGGATGTGGGACCCACCCCCACATAACCTCCCATGGAAGGATATTATGTGGTGGGGCCCACACGTGCTCAAGCCCCTCAACTTCCCTTGAAACCCCTTTAAACTCTTGGTCTTCCATGGTTTAAATCTTGCCAACTCTCCACCAATAATGGAGAAAAAACACTTCAATTTAATTCAAATATTTTTGAATCCTTTCCACCCCATTTAATTAAATGAGTTGCCTCATTTAATAAAGCGCATCTTATGTGTTGTGGTGACATAAAAATAATAGGGACTTCCTCTATTATTTTGGTTGAGCATTCTCTTGGTGGAACCTGGAAAAACCTTTGAAGAACTTTATTCTCTCCACGAATAACGTGAAGAACGCCTCTTCCACCGATAACTGACACCCTCTTCTTCCATCTTTAACCAAGGAACGGAAAGGGAAGTGACACCCGCAAGGATCGTTGATGTCGTCTTCAACTTCGTCACCTTCGAACGCCCATCCACCAACGATGAGTACCTATCTTCCTCTTCCAACGTCAATGGAATGACACTGTCTTCCCACGAAACCATCAAGCGATCTCCGGTTGCGAGGTAGGGGGATTTGATTAATTTTAATGTTTGAATTATAACCTCATTAGTCGACGTTTGTTTTTGGATGATGTAGACCAAGTTGTTATCACCTAACGCGGAGGGCGCAGACCAAGAAAACATGGCCCGACGTCCCTCCCAGGAACCTTGTTTGGGTTGATGACGGAGGCGGAGCCGGTAGGGTGCGGTGTCGTCACACCACGCTGAAGGAAGGGGCCACAGACATGTTGGTCGCAGTGAACGGAAGAGGTGCCAGAGACTGGAGGTGGTGGTGGCAACGTTGGCCACGCACTGGCCACGTGGAGGGTCTAGCGGCCACTCGGGCTTCCCATACTGCGGGATGACCGGCCAGCTGACCGGCCGGCCCGCTGGAGAAACCGTGGCGCTCGCAGGCGCCAAGTAGAGGTGGAGGATGCGGCCCGCGTCCGCGGGCCGCTCGGCCGAACCGAACTAAACTAGTCAGCCGCCTTCTAGCCGGGCTAGAGATCTGCGGCACCCGCAGGCGCATTGGGGAGAAAACCGCGGCCCACTTCCACATGCCGCTCCTCCGGGCGAACCGGTCGGGCTGAAAAAATGCGGTGCTCATAGGCGCCACATGGGAATAACCATGGCCTGCTGTGAGGGCCACATGCATCAAGCAGAACCGGACGACTATGGCTGGCTAGGCCGGGGAGAGGCGGTGTTGCATGGCACTGCCAGGAGAACCTGACCGGCCCGTAGCGCGGGCCGGGTCCGCAGGTGGGCTGTGCCTCACCGGCCCGGGCCAACCCCCCAATTAGGTCGAACCCGCCAAACCCGGCTGGGTCGACCCCCCAGCCGGGTCGAACCCACCGAATCGGGCTGGGCCGACCCCCCAGCCTGGGCAAACCTGCCAGCACACTCGGCTTGACGGGTCGAGCCGAACTTTACTTAAATGTGAATATCTTTAAGACCACGCGTCCAAACGGTGTGCCGTCTACGGCACTAGGACCCTCGCGATGAGGCGGTCCTTTTTTGATACTCTGAGTGATTTTTGGTTAAATTTGGAAAATGTATAGGTTTGGATCAAGCGTAAATCCAACCGGGCCCCTGGAACGAAAATGCCAATAACTCTCAGATGGGGAAACTGATTGACGCGTTGTCTGTCATGTTGGGTTCCTTTTGATGTGATGGAACATCGGGATACATCAACTCGAGACTTCGTGATAGTTTATGTATCAACACTTGGATCGTGGAGCAGACCCTCCTGGAATCGAGCGTGCTGTGTGCGGCAACCCTAGAGCTGGCTGCAATGACTAGTGTACCGAAATCCTATGTGGGTTCGATAGCGATGACTACTGTATAGGAATCCTTCGTGGGTTCGACAGGAAAGACTACTGAACCAAAATCCTCCATGGGTTTGATAGCGATGACTACTATACTGGGATCCTTCGTGGGTCTGACAATTTTGACTTTTGTTCCTGTATCCTGTGTGGGTCTGACAAAATAGTTGGTCATATATCCTCTGTGGGTCTGACAGCTTAGTTGGTCCTGTATGTTGTGTGGGTCCGACAACTTAGACAAATCAGTGACTACATCTGATAATCTCTATCACTCTACAAAAGATGTATACCTGTGTGAACTGAGTCTTGCCTTTCAATCATTTTCATCGATGTGGTTGACTTTACATCCTGTGTGGACTGGGTTGTGCTTGGTCTCGAGAGTCGGAGTTGGACTGTGACTGGTAACTTAGGTATATGTGTGGGTATATACCTAAGTAGAGTTGGTTAACACTTCATGATTGTATCCTACTTCTGTGGTTTATCCTTCGTGGATTCTAGGAGACCTTCAGGGGACTCGGGTTCCCCTACTGAGTATCGTTATACTCACCCCTGCATGGGTTATGCCCACACATCGTTGTGTTGGTTGTAGATGACGGAAAACACTGATTGATGCAGAGAGTTGTAGAGCTAGATGGTACCTGGAGGTGGACTACTTGGAAAGATTTACATGGACCGGACGGACAGTCCCGGGGTGCTGAGGAGGCCAAATGTACCCACCCTTTAGGTGGGATTCCTGTAGGATGACTCAGTAGTTGCTGTTTACCTTTCTGTAGTTCTACTAGCTTTATAGTTGTTATAATTTACTGTTGGGCTTGTATTTTCAGTCCCTTTCCTTTTAGTATTTTCTTTTGTATACAGTTTTTCTTAGTGTCTACTTTTAGTTGCGTACTCTGCTGCTTGGGTTCAGGCTGTGTGTGTGATACAGGTTAAAAGGCAATGGCTTCCCTTTTTATATGGGTTACGCCTTTGGTTCTAGTCACCAGCCCTTGGCCTATGGAAGGCGGGCTTGGGGTAGTGACAGCATGGGCCCCGAAGACAGGTCGTGACAGGTCAATAAAATCCTCTCCTGGAGTTTGTCAAGCTGAAATGGATGTAGAGATTTCTCACATAATTTTCTGAAAAATGTGCAGAATTGAAGTATAACAACAATAACATTTTTAGGTAATAATGTAAGAAAATCCAATGGTAGTAACTATTGTAACAAAATATGTGAGTCGTGACTTTTCATTCCATGTATCTTATGATTCTTCAAGTCAACACACCTCGATATGTTACTCGAATACCCATCAGATACCTTCACATTCTTTAAAATTCGAAGGAATGTATCTTTATCCATATTTTTCATTGCATAAATTGTTGGTTCATACTTTTCACTCTCATGTGGCCAGAGATAACATTTAATTTTCATTACTTGTAAGTCTTTGTGAGCATTGATATGATCCTTCGACGTTCCATGCCCATTAAGTAATGTGAAAATCAAATTGACATAGACAATCTTTTCAATATGCCTCACATCAAGATTATGCCTCAACAAATTAAATTCCCATTATGGATATTTGAAGAATATACCTTTTTCTTCCATTGTTGCATTCTGATTTCACTTGAAGATGCACTTCAGACCCATTTTCCTCTATCATTAAAATGATGAACCTTCCCAAATTATGTTTCAACATTTTCAGGTTGTGTCAATATTTCAGAACCAGTTAACAAATTTGGAGGTGGTCTACAATCAACGAAACCATTAAATTTTGATCTGTTCTGCCGAAATCTATGAGATGCTTCAATAAATATTCAATGGAACAAGAAGCACCATTTTCTACTATGAGGTAGCCGTTTACATTCAAAATAAATGTTACAAACGGGACAAGCCAAACCCATGTAAATGTTATAACACGATAAATTCCCAAGCCCAGGGAAGCCACTAATGGTCCACATTAAAGCAGCATGCATTTTGAACATTGTTTTAGAAGATTCATCAAAGGTCTCAACACCATTGCTCCATAAATCCTGCAACTCATCAAAGGGTACAAGTATACATCAATATCATTTCCATGAATTTTTTTTCTAGGAATAATCATAAAAATGATAAAAGATGTTTGTTGCATACACATACAAAGAGGCAGATCATAAGGGATCAAAACAACTGGTCAAATGCTATAACTGGTACTCAAAGTCCCAAATGGGTTGAATCCATCGGTAGCCAATCCCAATCGAACATTCCTAGGATCATCTGAGAAATATGGATGTGATGAGTCAAATATCTTCCACGACTGTGAATCTCTTTGATGTCTCATTAACCCATCATTTTTATTATCTATAGAATTCCACTTCATGTGTTTAGAGATTTTTGATGACTTGAATAATCTTTGCAATTAAGGCCTCAAAGGGAAGTAATGGAAATCCCTTTCATGTGTGTTCCTTTTCTTCTTCTCCATGAAATTATGTTTATTCATACTTCCAATATCACCCTTTGACTACCATCTAGAAAAAGATCATTTTTTTCAATTTTGTCTACTTGAATCCTCTCCCCAATAAAGCATACAATCATTGGTACATGCATGTATTTTTGTATAATTCAGACCAAACCTGTTAACAACTTTTTTAGTATCATAAAAATACTTGGGGATTTTTGCTTCAAGAAATGCATCACGAATCAATTCCAATATCATGGACATTTCCTTATTTATAATTCCAAATAGACATTTGATATGGTACAACTTCGACAACAACAAAAATGAATCTTTGAATATTTCAAACACCCACTATACAACTCTTGATTTCAATCGTCATGTAAATCATGAAAAACATTTTCCTCAGTGATGTTTTCTCTTACATTTGTCTCCACTGAATCAAGAGGAGGATCCAATGATATATTACAATCTTGATCTGGTTGGGTTATAGTCTCAAAAACATCACTTGTCACATTGAAATTTGTAGCACCATCATCTGGTTTTTTTGTTATGTTTTGATGCTAATAGTGGTGTCTTGTAGGGTCGAATGCATCATTTATGAGGTTTTCATTTCATTTTCCATTTTTGATGATGTTGGGACTTCATTATGTGGATTAACATTAGTGATCAATATTTCTGTAACGTTCGATTCTCCATACCAAATCCAACACAAATATTTATGAGGGAATTGATTCAGTATTAAATGTTCATAAAATTAATATCTCTTCAACTATATTCTAAATTTACATTTAGGACTTGGACATCTTATTCTCCCTTCAACGGATTGATTAGAAATTTAAAAATCTAAAAACTCCATCAATCCCTTAACATACTGAGGTGTATTCCTCGGTAATGTGATCCAGCTTTTATCCATGTATATCACAATGTTTGAGAATTTTTTATTCAATAATAGGAGAATGTCAAATTCTTGAGTAGTCTACTTCCTTTCAAATAGAATGTGAATTCACTTAAAAAAATGGGTCCCTTCTTGGAATTCAGGGATTTCCCTATATATGTATTGTTACATTTTTTGTATCTTTTATGTCCCAATATTTCACATCGAAATGCTAGATCCTTATACCCTATAGAATGGCCTATATGAAATGTATATACCTTGTTGCAAAAAAAAATATGATGACATGTGTTTACTTGGAATAAACATAATTTTTTGAAGGAATAGGTTTTTCATTCCACAAAATAAAAAAAGTAATTTTTTTTCACGAGGGATGGATGATATTCATCTAGAAATGTTTTTTATTTGTTATGGAGTCAATAATAGATCATCTCCCTTTTACTTAGGAGTACCTTGTGGAATACCCCCAATTCTGAGCTTCATGTTATTCCTCTCCAAAAGACATGTCAAATTCAGGGCATCCCCTTTTGATTTGATGGAATGGGATGACAGTGTGTCATTTTGAATCTATAAAATTTTTATTTAGATCAAATCACAAATCGCAGTATACTAGACCTTATAATTCTTTAATAGGTTGATCTAAATGATTCAAGACATAACTAGGAAGACATTTCAAATACCACACATGCTACAAGATGATAAAAAAAATTAAAACACATAGTTACTAAAAAATAGAGAAAGAGATTCATATATATGATAGTGCAAGATTACAGAAACATAATATAATAAAGATGATCCATTGATTATAAAGTAGAAAAAATATAATTATACTTATTTGAGGAGAATATTCTCAAGTTTATGTGCTATGGTGTAGTGAAATCAATACTATTTTTGATGTTCCCACATGGGGAACTACAAATGTTGGAGTTATATTAGATCTTAGATTCTTGGGATTAAGTATAGTAAGGTCATTATTGGGCCTACAATGTTTGACATGCGCTTTCAAACTAGGTTTGGTGTGTATTTTATTCCAGTAGAGTAGGCCTGGCATGAACTCAGGTTTGTGTGGATGTACTTTTGTGTTTCCTATGCACTTTTGATTGAGGTTTCTTGGAATCCACTTAATTCTTTACTACACCAGTAGAGACTAGATTCAATGAATTAATATAAGTATCATAATTCATCACCATTAAACCTTTTGAAATAGCAAAGATATATTACTATCCACTCATTTGTAAAATTTAAAAAAAATTATTATTTAAGTAATTTATTTCATTAGATCTATCTAGATTTATTATTTTCCACAACAATTCTTAGATTTCCATCAAATGATCCTCTGATCATTAATCTAATCATCCCATAGTTTCCATTATCCCATAGACCAACATCAATAATCATACAATGAGTTCACTGTAAATTACATTATCAATTTCATAATCATGGTATTTAATGATCAATCATAAGCTACCACAATGTGATACACTCAATAGGGCATATGAAAACTACAAAAAGTAGTTGGGAACCAAAAAAATCATCCATTTGATAACAATAAATCAAATCATTCGACAATGAATAAGAAAGAAGGGAATACCCATCTCTAAATTGAAACATAAAAACCCATGAAAAATATTCACAGAATAAACTAACAAACATGATAACACAACTCTCAACCTGAGGCATCTACTCCTATTAACCATATGAAAATAAATGGAAAAAAGATATCTCCTCTCTTAACAAACACCATCTTCCACTTTTTACCATCGAAACCCCAGACATCAATCTTAAAATTCCTCTACCACCCTAGAGCACACATATATAGAATCAAAAGTATTTTTATCATCGTAAACACTAGGGGATACTATGTCCATAAAAATGATAAAATCTTTTAGAAACCAAGAATAGACTCACCTAGCCCCAAATAATTATTTCCATAACCAACCTGATCATTACCAACTTGAATTAATAGATTCATTATGCATAGGTTTCATATTACTTGTTTTAATAGGTTTTATATTCCTATGTGAAATTTATATTAGAAAGTTTATGTTTCTAAATTTTTAATATTTTTTTAATCATATTTTTTGTAGGTATGTTTTGTAACTCTAATTTATTGGATGACTTATAAGTCTGATACCTATACTCTAATCATGAGACAATCCCTGAATCTGATTACTCTAACAAATGTGGTTTGTGTTTTATGTTAGTTTAGTTTTTTTAAATAGAAATTCACCCCCACACTCTTGTTTCTATCATATACTCTTATAATACAATGTTTTCTACATCAATTAGATTTAAAATTATTAGAGATTAATTTAATTAAACCATATTGAAAGGAACCAAATCTAAATGAAAAAATTAATATAGAACTGAAGACATGTAAGTCTCATTGAATATATATAAATAATACAAGACTGTATAAAAATAGATGAAAAAGAAATGACTCAAACCATATTTAACATTCCAAATCCAATATAATTAGAATTGAAAAAAAAATTAATTGAATTTAACGGAAGTGAACACAATTGGCCTATGCAACCTCAAACCTAAAAAAACTAAAAAAAAATTAATCTAGTCAAAATGAAACACAAAAACCTAGAATGACATGTATTGATCCATAACAATAGATCTAAATATAAGTATTCAACATTTGGTGTCCCCTCAGACCTATTTTACCAAACTAAAATACAATGAAATGTCCAAATATTGGAAATAAATATGAAATATTTGTAATAAATTGATCTAAAAAATATTGAAACCAACCAACCCTAACCATTACACAATTTTTAAAAAAACTATTTATAACATGTACACATTTATTTCAAACCATTTGAAATCAAAAAATTTGAAACCCATTGTTTGTAAGATCATTTCATGGTCTAACCAATCAATTTCAAGGGTATTTAATAAAAATACTAATTTTAAGACAATTAAACCTCCACTCATATACACTGATTGCATAAATTTATTCCAATGGGTTAAAATTTCAAAAATAATTTTATATTAAAAACTATTTCATTAGATGATTTTAACCTAAATCATTACACTTGAATCATTCAATTTTAAAAAATAAACCCTCATATAAAATTAACAAAACCATTATAAAACATTTAAATTGTCTAATTTTATATCTTATAAATAATCATATTGGAAATCACTACATTATAATGTATCAAAAAAATCAAATTAAAGAAAAAGTGATCAAACAAACCATAAAAAATATGAACCAACCTATCGAGAGTAAAATTAAATTGAATCAAACTTAATACAATCAAAACTTAAATTAATTAAAGTCTCACAATAGTTATAAAAGTAATATAAATTTTATTTTATATCACTTAACTACACCAAATTAAACTGAAAAAAATGGGAAAGTGTAAAATTGAATTGAAATGAATCAAATCATATATATTCAACATTCCCAAACATTACTTTAACTAAAAAATACTAAAAAACTAGAAATTGATAAAAACAAAATAGACAAGTCCAAATTGATCTAAACAAAACTAGATCAATCTAAACTAAACTATATTTACCCATGATAAATTGAACTAATGTGTTTTATTCATAAATAGAACACAAAAATATGAATTCAATGTAAACATGAAAAATTTTCCTAAACAATATTTACTCATAGTAAACTCACTGGGAGAAGGGGGTTACGTGGTCACCCGAAAAAGGGGGGTTGCGTGGTTGCGGGGGGTCGCAGGGTCTCGGGGTCGCAGGGGGTCATGGGGGAGAAGGGTGGTCGCTGGGAGAAGGGGGTCTCCAAGAGAAGGGGGGTCACAGGGGGTCGCCGGGAGAAGGGGGTCGTGGGGTCGTGGGGGTTCGAGGGGAGAATTAGGGTCAGGGTCAGGGGGAAAGGTCGGGAGTGTAAAAAAAGGAGATGGTTTCACGACAGCTTATTATAAACTTCCATGAAACCTTTTTACAAAAAGGTTTTGTGGTGGTTTTTTGAACCGCCGCTAAAAAACTACCGCTAAAGTCAATTTATGTTGTAGTGTTAGTTGCATCATAAAAATTCTATCATTATTTTTTTTGAATTGTGAGTGGATAATAAAATAATAAAAAGTTGTTTTCCTTGTACCATGGTAGTTCCAAATCCAAAATTATCATTTATGATCTTCAGAACTCAATATCAAGGAATGTTCCTTTTGAAAATATGAATTTTAGTTCTTAATATTGAAAAACCATGACATTGTGTATGCCGAATGGACGTTGTGAGAATCGATAAAAATTTCCTAAAATATAGATCATCATAAGATGACTCATTACATTGGAGTTATCCTTTCATTGTGGCATGGTAACTTACACCTTGAGAAATATGAAATTTTACTGAGAATTTATAATCCTTTTTGATATTCTAGTGTCCCGCCCAAAACAACTTCACTAAAAATAGCTATTGATCTTGAAATGGAATTCCAAAACACCAAGGATCAATCTTTATAGCCACTTATATGGTTGTCAAACATGTAATTTATATATGACCAAAAATGAAAACATCAGGTTGTATTACAGGCCCATTTGAATTAAATTTTAAACCAAAACAATCCAAAAACATTTTAATTTATGTGATATAGGTTTAATGTGGATATAAAAGGTAAATAATTTATAAAATGTTTATAAATTTAAAATAAAAAAATAAAAAATATTAATATAAATTTTTGAATGAGTCGCAAAAGATAATATAAAATGTTTATATTAACTACATATATGACAATTATTTAAACCATTCTAAATGGATTTTGGGATGATTATATAAATAAACTTTTTAAATAAAATTAAATTAAATATATTTTTATTATACAAATTAATTAAAAATTTGATTTTTTATAGATTAATAATAAATGTATTTATAAAACATATCATAAAATAAAATATAAAGGAGTTAATATAATTCCATGTAAATGATAATATAAAATGTTCATATTGGACAAAATGGTATTTTTTAGTTTATCTATGCCGAAATTGTAATGTGTTTTATAATTTTTTTATGAAATATTCATAAATTGTTTTTATCATGCATAAATATCTAACTTTTTAATATATTTATGTACTCCATGATTTATTCATAGATATAATGTTTTATATTATGAATTTTATTGTATTATTTAATTAAAAGTGTGAAAGTACTTCTAAATTATCATACGTACATCTAAGAAGTTACGTGCTAGGTACGATAAATGGTTTAATTTTCATATACACTGACCTTGGTTTTTATTTGGTTATAATCCTAAATAAATAATTATATAATAGTTTCTACATAATTGGTCTTTGAATTTTTATGGGACAAAAAATATCTCTTTGGTAAGGTATCCCATAGTAGAGGGAATTTGGGTCAAACTTCTCACTAGCATAGAGTCATATGCTTTTTCTAGAAAGGTACGGACTAGATACATATAACTAAATGATTAATCTAGTATAGATTGTTGATTTTATATGATTTTAAACCTTTGAATGAAAGATTTTCATGTATCAAATTCTTTATATTCAGTTGTATCTTTAAAAATATTGTGGGATTTTAATTTGGGTTAGTAACGGAAACTATGAGTTTTTAAAAAAGTTAAACATCAATATGTTTTAAATATATTATTATGGTGGAACGAATAATATTTCAAGAAAATAATTACAAGAATAGATATATAAAGGTAATAACATGAGTATGATATTAAATCCCCTTTTAATTACTATGTTTTAGATTCCTTCGGATGAAAGAATATGTCATGACCTCGATCATCCAACCGAGTAGGTCATGCCATAGATGGGTGACCCTAGATTATCGTGAGTAAAAAATTCAAAGAATGGGAGACCCTTATTTCACAAGGTTACTATTTTGGGGGGTTTCTTTGGGTGATACATAGATTTATACCCTAATTAGATAATATTCAAAAACAAATAATGTTAAGTGAATCCATTTTATGGATTAGGAAAAAGAGGTGTCCTTTCAACCATAAAAAGTAATCTAAGAAGTGATTTAGATGATAAAATACCTTAATAACTATGTGTAGAGAGAAATAATGTATTATAATCATTACATAGTGAAATTTGGATCTTTTCTTACTAATGGATATGATGAAATTTGTAATGGGTCATCGTTTTGTGGGAGAAAATTTAACAAATTCCTCATTAAAATAATATAATAGATGATACTCATATAATAAAATATTTTGTTTTATATAGATCTAATAGTAATCACCCAACGTTTTTTTGAGATCAATCCTTTGAAATAAGGAATATAATATAGTTACATCCTTAGATTGGTTTAGAATCTCAATAATAATTATTATGAAAGGAGAAAAAATTTATTTGATAGAGTAAAATCTTACTATATAAACAAGGATTGAGTTGTTGAACTAGTGGTTTGATATTATTATGAGAAACGTAAAATTATTTATATAAAGTTTCAAGAGTTTTAATTATAAGATAACTATAATAATTTCAATCTCTACTCAAATACTCAATTTGACTAAATACTCTAATTTCTTGAAGTGATTAAAGATAACCTCTATGTCTTTGTTAAGCTGTTGAATTCATTCCAGAATTGTTATTTTAATTTTTCTAGATAATTCAATTACATAAAAAATGGTTTACCCTATTTTCTATAATTTTCTAGGATTGTTGATGTCGGATTGAGATGGTCAAGTTCTAGTACTATATTATCAATAAAATTGGGTGAAATATCAAAGAAGAAAAAGAAAAGTTAGTTTTAATGTCCATTAATGTTTAATTTAGTATCCATTAAAGGTCATTCAAAGATAAAATTAAATTTTGGAATGTAGGGTAATGTTTTCTTATTAGGGAGTTTATCAAGACACCTAAAGGGGTTTGAGAAACTTCTTTGAAATTTCATATAACGTATTAATGTTATAGAAAATAATTTTTGGATTTCTAAAGGTATATGATACTATTTTTATACTTTAAAACTTATTTAATTATAATTGTGTTCAAAATCATGGAAATAATTGAAAAATATTTATGTTTTCATTCTAGTGATGAAGATAATAGTTTTCACAAGAAATAATTGAATATAATTTAATTTATCATACTAATGTGGATGTAAATAAAACAAGCATATTTTCATCTCATTCTCATATATGATAAGAGAAATTGTTTTCTAAAACTTATTTTTTGTTAACAAGCATGAGATTGTGAATTCTATACATATGTTTTAGGATTAATCAACATTTTATAACATTATAGAAAACACTATAATGATAAAATTGATTTATCTAGTCTAATAGTGTTTAACCATGTGTTTATTAAAATATGGGAAATTTATATTCCACTACTCATCAGTGGATTGCATTAAATAATAAGGTTGTGTTTTAAAAATAATTCTCCAAACATACGGAATTTTACATAAGATATTGATACAATTTTTTTAACATTTTTACTAATGTAAATATGTTATATTTCCAATATAAAAATTATTTCATTTATCTTAGTATGATATTTTTAAGAGAATTTAATTTCTAAGAGGCTAGTGGGAGTATATCATGAACTCAGATATGTTTAAATGTTAATAAATAAATGATTATTCTAGTCAGTATTTAAAGTGAATATCACTCATTATAGATTACATTCCATAAATTATTGTTATTTTTAAATTCATTCATTTTATTATTTAATTAATTTTTAGGACATATATTTATTTTTATACATTTTTTAATGGAAATAGTTATGGATGAATTTTAGGAGTAAAAAAGAAGAAATTTATGTATTAGACAAAGATATTGGAAAATAACACTTTAAGGGGGAATCATATGTTATATACTATTATGTGGGATAAATTTGGAATTTGTAAATTTAAAATATATATTTGAAAATAATTAATGAAATATGGACAATCCCATTCTATCCCCATTGGAAAAAATGAGTTCAACAAAAGTGGGTAAAAAACATCGTTGTCTTTGATTAAGGTACTCATATGTGAAATGAATACTATAAGGATAGATTAAATGATATTAAAATCATGGTGTAGATATATATTCTAGCTCAAGGAAGATTTATATATTGAAAATGGTGGTCAAAACTCCTGAGTAAATTCTTGATGTGTTAACAAAGGAGGTATGTGAAAGTAGAGACAGTCTACAGAGAAGAGGTTTTCAATGTAATAGGTGGTTTGTAAATCAATCATTCCACATGGAGTAGTGTGGTTCTATGAGGAAGTAAGTTTTTCGTGAAGAAACTTAAACTATTCGTAAAAGAAATTTTCTTCTAATTAAAATTATACATAAAAGTGTATTTCATCTATGGGTGAAAAGGGACTTCAATAGAGAATCCATCTATAGTTGAGTATGTATTCAATCATGAAAATAAATAGACCTACAAGTCTATACACTTTGAGTGGATACCTTCCAAGAGTAGTGATAAAATTAAGTGGAAGAAGATGATCATTTCCACCTATAGTGTGCTAGATAAAGAGACACAGGGAGTGACCCTTGGTAATGTACTGAGCAAACCCTAAATCATGTAAAGGTAGTGATCCTAGGCATAGAAGTGATCTAGATTGAATATTGTAATTTGGTAGTGAGCCTTAGTATATTTGGTACATCCGAATAATCTTATTGTATTTTCCATGGACATAGCCCGGTGAGGGTGAACCTCAAATGTATGATTTAAATTCTGTTCATACAATGAAACATGAAAGTGAGTTAAGAGTGTTTTATTTAACAATGAAACAAGATCCAAAGGGGAAGTAGTTTTAATTTTTCATACCCTAATTCACCCCCAGGGTATTTAACCTAATTGGGATAATAATTGGTATTGGAGGGAAAGGTAGAAAGTCAATGGTTCTATCTTAGTAGAATAAATAGAGGTTGTCACTCACAAATGGATTCCAATATTTGATGGAAGTAATTATCAATTATGGAATAATCGGATACGGAACTACTTCTAGTCATTAGGAATGGATGTCTTTATTGGTGTTATGCTTGGAATATCTTCCTATATTGATAGTGGTTCTTTATTAGAAGCTGATATATGGGAATTGGATGCTGATTCAAAAGGGATTAATTCTTTAGGGGATCCATATCCAATTTAATATATATAAAGCTCATGTTATGTAGAACATAACATGATATTTGGGGAAATTTGGTGAAAATTTATGAGGGTGACTCAAAATTTAGAGAAGAAAAGTTGTAGGTTATATGGAACAAATATAAGGATCTTATAATGCACCCTAGTGAGTCTGTTGATACATTCATTGATTAGGTGAATGTTTTCATGAAATAAATGCATGGTCTCAGAGAAATTGTTGAAGATACAGATATTGTCAAGTGTATGTTGAGAAACTTTTCTCCTCAATTTAATCTGAATGTTTCTGTATTGGAAGATAAATATATGAAGGAGCTGACATTGGATAACATACACAGTACTCTTGTTGCATGTGAAATGAGAAATGATGATAACAATGTTGTGGAAAAGTATAAGTATAATGAAGTGGCATTCAAGGATATGAATAATATTACCATTGAAGATGTCGCGAATGAAGAATAGATAGATAACGTGATTTAAGTCCTTTCCTCAAATCAGCAAAGATAAAAATGAAAGTTCAAGGGGAAACTCCCACATGCATTATTTTTATGTGGAAAGGTTAGACATATGGTTATAAGGTTACCTAAGAATTTTCAAGAATATGAAGAGTTTGAAGTTGAAATTCCTAAGAAAAAGTATTCATAATATATGAAAGAAAAGAAAATCATTAAGAGAGACTTATTTAAAAAGAAGAATCTACTTTCAAAAAAAGGTTGATGTTCAGAAGGGTCTGAGGCTGATGTTTTGGAAGACTACATGGATCATGAAGTAGACGATATAGTGGAAGTCTTGGGAAATTCAAAATAAAGGGAAGAAAAAGATAGTGATGAATGATAAATAGAAGGAAGATTTGATCTTCAGGTTTAATTGTAAGCTTCTCTTAAATGGATATATATTTTAGAGATCCAAAACAAATAAATCCAACAATGTGGTTCATGATACCAAAATTTGTATGTAGTAAGAGGATGAAGAGAATTCTGAACTAAATGAATAAATTGAAAAAATAAATATATCAACATCTTAAATCTCAAAATCCTGATTTAGTACAAACTCCAAATTTATGAAGAGAAAAGATAGATCAATAGTTTGAATAAGACTAGAAAATATCGAATCAAATGTATAGAAGATATTAAAGTGGAATTCATTAATATATGAAAAGAAGTGAATGATCAGAAGAAACACTTGATTCCAGTAAATTAGCACACAAAGGTAATAGAAAGAGGAAAAGTAGAGTTCATAGTTCTATTTATGAAAAAAGGGGTATCATGAAAAGAAAATGATTGATCAAAACGATATAATTGTTATGGTACTTTATCATAAAAATAAAGTAGAAATTTTTCAAGTTAGATCACAAGATCCCACTCTAATAATGAATATTGATTTGGGAATGAATCAGAATCAGAAAATTTATATAACCCAAGTGAGAACATGTGGTTCATTATTTCCACACGAGAATGAAAACCTAATAAGATGTTATTTTTGTGGAAAGATGGAACACTCAAAAAATGTATGTTCCATATCCAAGAGTTACCAAAGAGAGTAGGATCAACAGAGGTGTTCAGTTTTCAAAAAGATCAATTGATGGCCACTATTTCAGGTGTGGAATATATGGACACATGGAAAGATACTACTCATCTAAAATGAAATTAAATGCACCCAAATAGAATAAATGAGTTCATAATGAGAAACTCAATGTATAATCAAATGATATAAAAATTTAAAATTATTTCATAGTATTACAAGATGAAACTATTCCATCATACTTCATGGAAGATCAAGATTATCAATCAGTACCATGTATGAAGTCAAAAACAAGGATGAAAAAACATAATATAGTAGAAAAAGAAGCGACTGTAGATTTTTCTTTTAAAGCATCAGATCACATTGTAATATGGATTACTGATACTGCATGAACCTATTATATGACGTGTAATAATATTTTGAAATGATGAAGGCCTGAAGATTATTGGATCCGGTAAAGCCATGTTTGGTGCAAAGGAAATGAGACATGCTGATGACATATATGTTGAAGGCCTCAGTCAGAACATGCTTTGTGTTAGACAAATTTTTGACTCAAGACATTCTATAAAATTTTTAAAAAAAATATGTGTCATCAAGGAATAATATGGTTTATTTTGGCTTACAAGGATAGTGAATGAAATGAAATCTCTATATAGTGAGTGGGGAAGAAGATATGTGTTTTCTGTCCAAGGAAGAAGAAAAAAAGATATGGTATAAACATCATGGCCAATTAAGACAAACATCCATAGAGGATATGGTGAAATATGATGTTTCTAGGAACCTCCTATGATTATCACATGATTTTACTCATGTGAATGATGATTTTCAACAAGGGAAGATCATTTGAAAGACATAAATGAAAATAGAAAATGTCAACAAGAGTTCCCGAGCTAGTGAATATTGATGTGTTTGGACCTATTTTTCCAACCGATATTGATTGGAAGAGATACTATGTTCTCCTCAATGATGATTTCAGTAGAATGGTGTGTGTATAAATTATCTCCCACAAGTATAAGGTTTTCTGTGGAATTAAAATATATCAATGTGATTTTGAAAATATTCTATGTCAAAAAATCCTAAAGACCATAACATATAATGGAATTGGGTTTATTAATATCTAATTGGATTATTATCTTGAGAAATCAGGGATAAGGAATCAAGTTTTAGTATTGTGAAATCCAAAATAGAAATGAATTTTTTTATAAGAAATAGAATTATCAATAACATGGATAGAACAATGCTCATTGAGAAAGAACTATAAGAGAAGTTTGAGAAATAAGAAATGATGACATCAGTCTATATCAAAAAGAGATTAGTTGTGTACAAATAATAGAAGACTCCATATGAGCTATGGTGTGGAACTAATCCATCATTTAAGTACTTTCGAGTATTTTGAAATAATTGTTTCATTCTCAGTAAGGAGAAACACATGAAATTTGAATCCTGTGGAGATGAATGGATATTTATTTACTACTCAATGAAAATAAAATAATATAAATTATTTGATAAGTAGCTAGGATAGTTTTTTGAAATCCATGATGTAACCATAGTGGAAAATGAGAAGAATCTTCAGTAAATACATGTTCAGTCCCAGGAGGATAGTGATGAAGAGATAAGAAGATCGGGGATGCTCAAGTTCTAGAGGCTGATTAAGAATAATATTCGTAAAATGAAACGGAAGAGAAAATTTCAGTATCTTTTCAAATACATAAGAGAAGAGATGAAATTTATAGAAAAAACCCAATTGGGGATCATACAGCTCCAATGTACACAAGGAGGATTAATACTCTATAACAAGCATCATACTTATCATAGGTAGAGCCTAAATGTTTTGATGAAGTAGCTATAGATGAGAATTGGGTTAATGCTATATAGGAAGAGCTTAACCAAATTGAGAATAATCATACATAGGATATTTTTTTAGGACAATAGATAAAAAGGTCATCAAGACTAAATGGGACTTTCGTAATAAGATTAATAAAGACGGCGTAGTGATTTGAAACAAAGAACAACTAGTGTGAAAAGGATACTCCCATATAATGGGTATCGGTGTTTATGAGACATAGTCACCTGTTGTGAAACTTGAAACAATCAGATTATTCTTGTCCATAGTAGTGCAAAGAAAGTTCAAAGTTTTATAGATGGACGTCAAGTCAGAATTTATGAATAGGGTTATAGAAGAAGAAGTGTATATTGAGAAACTATATGGTTTTCTAATTCATGAATATGAGAACATAGGTTTTCATCTATGAAATTATCTATATGGTTTGAAGCATGTACCCAGAGCATGGTATTCATGGATACATTTGTTTCTGAAGAATATTGGTTTTCGGCATGGTTGTGTTGATTATAATATGTATTTTATTAATAAGAGTAATAAAATGGTGATGGTGCTGGTATATATCGCTGACATAATATTTGGTGGATTTAATGAAGCACAATGCAGATGGTTTTTTGAATTCTTGAAAATTATTTTGAAATGTAATTGATTGTTGACTAATGTGTTCATTGGTCTATAGGTAATACAAGGAAAGAATCGAACATTCATTTCTCAATCTAAATATGTCAATGAGGTTTTGAGGAGATTTGGAATGGATAATTCCAAGGAAATTATGACTCTGGCGGATAATCGGATGAAACTTTCAAGGTATAATGAAGTTAAATCTTTTAATGTCATCGAATACATACATATCATTGGCAGTTTATTTTACCTGATAATGACAAGACATGATATTGTTTTTACCACTTGCCAAGAAGAAATATATCAATGTAATCCCATGGAAATAAAATTTCTTATAGTGAAAATAATACTATGTTATATCAAAGGGATGTTGGATTTCAGTTTTGATTATAATGACAAATTTTAGCAAGAGCTATTGGGATATACAGATGCAGATTGAGCCATATTAGAAAATGATGGGAAATCAACATCAGGTGTTGTGTTCTATCTTGTTAGAGTATTTATATCTTGTATAAGCAATAAAATCTATTTTATTTCATTTATAATTGCATAAATTGAATATATTTCCACTAATGAAACATGCACATAGTTGTTATGGATGAAGGAGTAGCATGATTATATGGGAGTTGAACTGAAGTCTCTAATCAAAATCCATTGTGAAAATTAATGTGCTATAAATATTAGAAAAAATCCCTCCCATCACTAAATGAAAAATCACATTGAAATAAAATATCATTTTATTAAGGAGAATGTGTAGAAAGGTCTTGTAAAGAGAGACTATGTTCCTATAGAATAACAAGTTGCAGATATTCTGACAAAGTCCTTACCCAAATAAGCTTTTGAAAGGCATCGACTAGCTCTAAGAGTTCATTAGACTCCCCACACTTGAAAATTTGTGGATATGGGACCCCCCCTCCCCGAGGAATGGTGTTATTTACCCTAATGGATTGATGTATGTTATTTAACATGTTATAGACCTTAATGGAGTGGCCTTTGGGTTCATTGACAAAGGGGGACAGATTGTGGTTATTAAAAAAGAGAAAATGTATTGCTCAAGACATAGGTAAAAGTTGTTAAGTGGAGCACTAAGATAGGGGTATTTGAAACAATTAGGAGGATCAGTGACATATGAGGAGTATTAAATCCGATGATGAAAGAATTTATCAATCAAAGTATACATATCATGACATTTGTGGTTCATGAAGAATGAAGAAGAGTAGTTTTTTAATTGAATGAAGTGATTCATTGATAACCTTTGAATTACACTCTTGTTTCTCATGTAAATCATGGATAATGTGGGCTTAGAGTATGTGATTAGTAAATCATTTATTGAAATCTTAATCATAATAAGCAAATTCTAATATAAGATGGAAGGAGATTTAACATTATATCAAAATGTGTAGAGTTTTCAAAAAACCCAATGGGGGGGATTGATGGGAAAAATCCATCAAGGCATCCTATCATTGTTTTTGGGTGTGTTTTTTTGTTGAAAACCCCATATGACCTCGAATGAGTATGGTTGCTGTTTGTTGAAGTAGGTGCTTAGGGTGGTGTAGTTTCCTAGTGTTTCCCATATTTTTGGGACCCAAAATTCAGAGTTTGTTTTAACAATGGAAGGATTTCCATGTATGAGAGAACAGTACATGGATCGCGTTACATAGTTCGTGAACCATAAAATGTGATACAAGGAATGGAAATTAAATTTTGACAAAGGTATATATCTACATATCAGCTCTATGTGGACCATGAAGAAATATATGTGGGCTTCATAGGAAAAATGGTTTTCGGGAATGCATGCGGTTCATGTGATGAATGTTGTTTGCGAAAGAATTTTGGTACATGTGATGTATCTTCATTTGATAAAAAGATATGGTGATTTGTGGATCTATGAAGGGTTTCATTCATGGAAGATATCGACCACCATGGAGGAGAAGAGGCGATATGCGGACCGTAGAGGTAAAAATGGTTCACCGAAGAAGTAGTCAGTGGAGAAGGGTATACCACATCGAATGGTTGGGTAAAACAGATTAGAGAGATTTTTGGATCTATTCTTCTATATAAAGAGCACTAATACCATCACTATGTCAAGGTATTTTCATTCCATCCAAATATAAACTTTTATAATGCCACTTTAAGGGAAATTAGTAAACCATATTTTTCAAAACAAGGATCATTATGTGCTGAAAGAGCTCACAAAATTATTAAACAATAGACTAAGATTATTTAAATTAGACACTCTATATAATTCCTAGTGAAGAGTACTAACCTGGGTGTCTGGATTCTCCTTGATGAGTTCTTCGATGTGAGAAACCATTTTGTCCGTTGTCTGGATGAATTCCTCCAGTGTGATTTTGCCTTGGTTGAATCCTCAGGTGATGATTCGGTCTTTTTTGTCAATCCACACCTCTATCTCCTTAGTGGCCTCAACCTACAACCTTATTTCATAAATCCTTAGAATATCCTCATCTAAAGCATTGGGTCGAAGGACTTTCTCAGTCATTGCTTCCTTGGAGTGGAATATGAGCCTCAGACATTCCCCTACCTCTTCCTCCATCACTCTTGGTTATCTTCCTTGATCTCCACTTTCCCCTCCTTGTGGGTCTTTAATTTCCTTACTTCTAATTTTCTTTTCCGACCTGGTTTCCATTAGTTTAGTTAAGTGAGTATAGTCTTTGAGTTGTTTTAGTTTTTTCCCCTGGACCACAATGCATTTCCTTGAGTCACGCTTTCTTTTTTCCCCTTATTCCTTCTTAGGATATGGGGACCTTTCCCTTAGAAACAGTACAAACTGTCCACTAAAAGTTGGCTATAACTATCATCACCTAAATTTTCTTCCTCATATGTCAATGTTTGTTCTTGAACTGCCAGACCTTCAAAACGGTTTTTCAACTCAACCCCCAGGCCTTCTTTGAGAGGTCGCAACCTATACGGAGATTCCACCTTTCCTTCTTTAACCTCCATACTATTAACATTCTTCTCCTCACTCCTAGTCTTCTGAAAGGATGGGTACTTAGAAATGGGAATGTTGGGTCCAAGGTCCCTAGTACACTAGCCCCATATTTCCTTACTTAGCCCTTATAAGGTTATGTGCATTCATGTAAATGAAGGGACCTACATGTCCCTAAATTGTGAATGGATCCCTTCCAAGAGCAGTGAGAAAAGGATGATTAATATGACTATCCTTTCCATAGGTAGTGATATAGATAAATATACCTAGGGATTGACCCTTGGTAATGCAATGAGAAGACCCTAAATCTTATAAACGCAATGATCCAGGGTATTGAACTGATCTAGTATGAACCTTGTAATTTGGCAGTGAGCCTTAGTGGATTTGGTACATCAACACAAAATCATTTTATTCTCCTTAGACATAGCCCATTGAGGTTAATAAAAGTAAAATTATTGTGTCCCATGCATGATTTAAATTATATCCATACATTGTAAAGATAAATAGAGAGAAGAGTGTTTTTTTAACAATGTAATAGGATTCGACGGGGCATTGGTTTTAATCTGTCATACTAGGATTCATCCCCCCCCACTCTGGGTATTTAACCTATTTGGGATAGCACTTAATATCTAATATATTGTATCCAAATATTAAATCTATAATATAAGGATTTTTTTGATATAATATTGTTACATCCTAGATCCAAATTCCACTTAGAGATGCCCCGAGCTTTGTTCGGCACATGGACTCAAGAAAATCTCCTCGAGTGCCAGAGGATATCGACTAGTAGTGAGGGCCTAGGTTGTGTATGTGGGGAAAATATTCCCTCATAACCATATTTTAACATAGTTGATGAATATTATATAATAGTAGATAAGGTTTAGAAGCAATGTAATAATAAACAGAACGCACAGTAGAAGCAAACTAAAGTAATAATCAACTGAATAAATAATCAAAATACACAATAGATAATGATGATATATCGAATATATCTAGAAATATAGAAAATATTGTTATGAATTAGTAGGAATACATTCTATAAAAAGTAAAAAAAATGTAATCCATAAACTATACAAGGAATCCTGAGCTCCAGATCGGTCATCTACAACGAGCTTCATCCTATGTAATCAATTATCTGAAGTAGTATGCTTCCCTTTTTCAACACCTTCATACATTATGCCTTCCTAGGAACCAATGGTTCCCAGATAGGGTATGAGATAAATCATATTATTCCACCAATTATATATTCTCTAAAAACCTATCCATGTAATACAAACTAAAACAGTGTGAAAGCATCCATATATAAAAGTATAATATATTAATTTAAATACCCAAGTACCTTTTTCGGCCCTAAGTTGGTGTCCGAACATGTAACTAGTTCATTAATTAATTATGTTCCAATCTATATAAATAGTTTATGTGAGGTAATAGAAGTACTAAAAATATTATATGAATTTAATAGTGAAGGTCAAAAGACATAAAAAGCAATACTAATGATATTAATAATGAATAGGTTCTAAAGTAATAACCAAGGTATCCTTAACATCATGGGTTTCCAACTCAGCAGAAGTAATATCTAGGATAAGGCGTAAGAGTTTAATCCATGTATCATCATCCATGGAAATCCATAATAGTCTGATCTAACAGAGTCCAATTAATACTTCCAAAGTAAAGTGGGATAAGCAATGCCTAGGCCCAAATATGTAACCAAGGTTACTCATATCTGTAGAAGCTATGCTAGATCCATGGAGTTTATCCAAGTCATCTCTTAATTGTAAATGAGGTATCTTGTCATGTCATACATGGCATCCACTAATTGGAAAAGATCAGGTTCCCAGGTGGGTATTATCAATGGCAACTGACATCCTTGAATCAGAATGGAATCCATGAGCACTAAAGGAATTACCTTGGGAATCCAAAATATAACCTTAGTCTGACGATTTCAATAATGATTTCATGTTACATATATAATTAGGTTCCTTACAATTGATTCAGTTAATAATTAAATCCATGTGATGGTCATACCATTTAATAAGTTCATGTGGTTCAAGCCTTTCCTTCCATTAGTGTGACAAGGCCAAGGGGAATTCAACCATTCAAATCACGTCATATTAGTCATATTCATTAAATTAGGTTCACTTAGATGATTTACATTAGACATTTCAATGGGTCATATTTATTTGAAACTAATACATTCAATTATATTCAATTCGGCCAAGTTATATATATTCCATATACTTAACATTTCCATTTTAGATTGATTTATCAAATTAAAGAACTTACCTTATATGGGTAACATGGAAATTATACATGGTATAATCCATTAATCAATTTAAAATTCATCTAATTATAAGTTATTACCATTATAAGTGTCAAGCCACACACCTGAATGGTGGTGATAATGGGTCATAACAAATCAATAAGGCATGATAGGCCACTAAAAGAATAAATATAGAATCATCCTTATTGGGGTGGTCGAAGTTGTCATCGTAACCACAAATGATGAATAACATATATGAAAAGGCTTTTAGAATTCATTTCCAATGACTATAATCATGGAATATTAATTAAGCAGATGATGCCCGATGAAATTGGTGCTCCCACATGGAAATTTATAAAATTAAAAATCTTGAGGAGTGAGCTATAAACCACATACCTCAAACCTTTAAAACTCTCCTCATCTAGTATCAACCTCTAATTCTTCCTAGATTGGATAATATTTGAGGAATGGATCAAAATTCTAAAAATAGGGCATATAAGCCTGCATCAAAATTGAATAATTTATTGGAAGAATATCGAAGTAAGTTTAAAAATGAATCGATATCTAACCAGAACAGAACCAGTGAGAGAAATGATGATCAAATAAAACTATGGATGCATTCTTGAGATAAATTCCAAAATTATATTAATTTTAGATTTAAAATAGATAAAATAGGGATTTCATCCGCTGGAGGTTGACAATGTGGTGAGAGGTTATAATAATTAGGTCATTATAGGAAAATGAAAAAATGACCCAAATTTGGCCTTTGCACAGTTTTACCACCGGGTTTTTGAAATTGTGTGACAACTATACATAGTTTGATATAGGAAGGGGGAACATGCATTGTTAGGATTCATAGTTTGGGAAACTATATTCCAACCGTATGAAACTTTGCAACAATATTTGTCTGTATTTTCCATATATATGTGTACCCCAAATTGCATAGTTGGAAAAACTATGTTCCCTCATAATTCTCTATTTCCATCCTCACATGGTTAAAACTAATTGTACAGCCTACTTTTCAAATATTCTTCAAACCATTTGATGGTCCATTTTCTCCAACTGGAATGGGTTTTGAGCTCTGAATAATCCTCAATCTCTACCTGAGATCTTTACAAACTCATTCGACATCTATTTTAGGTCTATAAAAGAAAACTAGACTGAAATATAAAGGATACATACTTGATTGAAAAACCAGGTTCTTACATAAGGAATGAAGAAGGATATTTTTGAATTTTTTCATGAAATATTTCACTTTTTGGTAGGTTAATGTTACGTGATAACTATTGAATGGGATGATTCAACATTTTCCAGTTCAAAAAATGAAATGGTAGAATATTTCCATGTATTTCAATATGGGATAACCAAAGAAATCTTGAGGTAATAATGATATTTGGATTATTCTTGATCATTTGTCTAAATTAGTGCATTTTATTCCTATTCGATATGGTATGTATTAGGATTATTTTTCTTGAATATAATTCAAATAGATAGCCTGATTTCTTGGAGTCCCTCTCTCTTTAGTATCTAATTGTGATCCCAGATTTACCTATAATATTTTTAAAGTACTTAAAAATTCATATTGTACTAAATTAAATATCAGTACATATTTCATCTAAACTATAATGTAATTTATTTGGGAACAATTATGATTTTGGAGGATATGATTCAGGAAAGCACATTAGATTATCTAATAAATTGGGATTAATATCAATATTTAGTGTAATTATATTATTATTTATCAATTTTAATTCTAATATATATATATATATATGGAAGCTTTTAAGGCATTATATGGAAAAAAAATTGAACTCCAACTGTCACGACCCGACCCATACCGGGCTCGAACGAAACTACCCCAAGCCTGCCTCTATAGGTTAGGGGCTGGTGACTAACACCGAAGGCACAAAAAATTAGGATAGGCCTTTTCCTAAGAATCTTTACACACACACGCGGCCAACTCAATGAAAAAGTGCAGAGAAAGGGAAGAAAGATACAACACTACTACAAAAGGGAATCCAACATACATGCATTGACCTCTAACCAGTACAAGTAAGGTGCTGAAGAGTGCTGACAAGTAAACTGAACAGAAAAATGGGAAAAACATGTTCCCAGCTAGAAAGGTTCCACAACCTAGCAATATGTAAAACAAAGGTAAACTACAGGTGAGTCTCACACCCAGAAATCCCACTAGGACCACTAAACTCAGCCCAAGCTCTTGTGTCCTTTACGCTCCTCATTAGTCTCGATCGACCTGTCCGTCGCCTGCAAGGGCACACAAAGTGAATGAAAAGCCTGGGTAGGGGTGAGTATAAAGATACTCAGTAGGATGCCCCGAAAGCTCGAGGGAGCAACAAAGGAGATACTAATATGGTGAGTAGTAGACAGAAAAATATCAGTGCAAGAGTACAAAAGAAAGAGTGCAGCTCAACCCAACAAAAGGAAAGAAGTAGACTCGTCTAGTCCAGGAAGAGCTAGACACGAAATGAAAGTGTTGTACCCCACAAATCTTCACCCCTACTGGAAGGAGAGTAACTGAACCCAAGGAGTGGGAACAAAATTAGGGTGTGTATATATATATGCTCAACAAGAAACTCAAACGAGTGTGTAAGGGGATCTCTATCTCCAAGCTCAGCACAAGAGAAATTGCCAACAGTTCTAAGGGTAGCCATCACTGATGCCCAACAATCCTACATGCCAAAGCTGTCTCATCACTGAACCATACAACCAAGGGTCCCGCTCTAGTAAACATGGAGAAAAGTCACTGACTAACCTCATAGAAGGAATAAGTCTGAAATAAGTCGTCAGGTAACCCACTGCCCAGCCCCGCTGGAGGGTAAACATCAATAAGTCAACAGTGACCCACTACCCAGCCCCACTGGAGGGTAGAGCGTAATATATCTTCGGGTGAACCACTGCCTAGCCCAGGTGGGGGGTAAACCCTAAATAAGTCAACGGTGACCCACTACCCAGACCCGCTGGAGGGTAAACCGTAATAAAACATCTGGTGACCCACTATCCAACCCTGTTGGAGGGTAAACCCTAAATAAGTTGACGGTGACCCACTGCCCAGCCCAGCTAGAGGGTAAACCATAATAAAACATCAGGTGAACCACTGCCCAGCCCAACTGGAGGGTAAATCATAAATAATTCAATGGTGGCCCACTTCCTATCCCCGCTGGAGTGTAATCTGTAATGAAAATCAGGTGACCCACTACCCAGTACTGCTGGAGGGTAAACCCTAAATAAGTCGACGGTGACCCACTACCCAGCCCCGCTGGAGGGTAAACCGTAAGGTCAACAGGTATCCCACTGCCCGGCCGCACTGGAGGGTAAACCCATAACTTGTATGATATCTCTGCACTACCCACCATCACTAGGTGTCACAAGCACCGCTACCATGCGTAGGTTCGGAGTGCATCAAAGTAACCTCCGACCAATGCCCTTTCATGTTTCCACATTTAATGGGATCTCGAAAGAGGCTCTGCATGCCTAAATAGATTGCACCATTGTAATCCTTGCGGAAAAACATGTGAGATAGACTACTTACTCACTGGAAATAGGCACCCAGTGTAAAATTTATTCAACACCGCTTTATGCCCATACGTTGTCTCATGGGACCCGCACCTCGGTCCCGAAAGAGGTCATGAGAACTGTGCCACCGCGATGCTCTTGGAAAAAAATGCCGAAACACCTATTCATACGCCCCAAAAGGACAACTTATAAAAAGTCACAGTACGCTACACATAGCTTAAGAGACGGTCCATGGGGTACATACCTCAACTTCGGCTTCAATGCCTGAAACCACCCCGGTCAACTTCGTCTCAACGCCAGGGTCACAATGCCGCTGACAGTGCCTAAAACGGACTCTGGACGAGGAAAATGAAACTCCCCATGTCATGCAAACAGAGCCCTGTGGGGCCCCCACTTCGACCCCGAAACACGTCACGCAGATCATACCATTGCGTTCCTTGTAGATAACCAAGCGGTGTAGGTTATTCATTTACCCTGTACAAACTTATGAAGCATAAGTCGTAAAAACACAGCGTACATCCGAAAGCCCCCGCGTGGGGCCCACGCCTCGGGCCTGAATTTAGGCAGGTGGATTGCGCCACTGTAATCCCCTCAGAAAAACACTAAAAACGAGTACTCAGACACCCCAAATGGATGACAGGGGGAAAAGTGGAGTTTCACCATAAAGCATGGGAACTATTCCCTGTGGGGCCCACACATTGTCTCTAACCCGAATGCTTTAGAAAGATTCTCAAAAATTATACACGAGTACTGGGGTCACGCTACCCCTAACGGCGCGTCAATCGGAAATCCCAAGCAGGAGTTAGGTCCAACGCAACAATTAATTAATTAATTGAATAATTAATTAATTATTCACATTAATCATTTCGTGCCACCGAGCAGCGAAACCAACTCGAAAAGTTTTTGAACCAACTTTGTAAGGACTCTCTTAGCTCCAGGGCCACAGTGCCTCTGACGGTGCATCAAACGGACGTCCGGCTCGCACAGCCTGTCCGTTGCAGACATTAATAATAATTTAATATTATTAAATTTATGAGTTTCGAGGAACTCGTCTTTGGGTTCAGAACCCAAAATCCCTAGAACCCACTTCAAACAGTCCCTCTCACCGATACAATCTTGCAGTTGCAGACGACGCGTCAAATGGACGCGCCGTTTGGATGTTACAGCCCCTCGAACGCAAAGGGGCCAACCGGGCCGGTTTACCCCGACCGGCCCAGTCCGAACCGCCGCAGCCCGCTGGCCGTGGCCCACTCCAACCACACTGGTACTGCCTCGGGTCCAGTTTTATTTTATATTTATTTTTTTTAAACAGACCGACCAGTTGTCCGGCTTCCACCACGTCGCCCAGAAGGACCCACGCTTCGCGGGTCCTTGCCTCCTCCACATGCATGAGGTCAATGCCTCGGGCTCCTATGCCAAGCGCGACAGGCCAGCGCCCCCTGTAGCACACCACAGTTGGACACCGGCGGCTTCGCCTCCTGCAGCACCGCCGTGACACACCACGGTCCAAACTGCCCGACGTCGCTCCTCCGCTGGCTTCCCTTCGACTGCGACGGCCTAGGGCCGCCTCACGTCGTGGCCTCCTTCGCTCCTCCGCTGGATGCCACTGCTCGCCCATGCACCATCGCACTACCTCAAGGTCGTCGCGCCCCGCCGCCTGGACCTCGCCCCTACTCCACTGGCAGACGCCGACTCCTCCATCCACGCATCACCCTGCCTAATCGGCTCCTCCGGCCGCGCTCCGCCTTCACCCGGCGGCACCTCCAACGTCGCTCCACCGCGTGACACACTGCGGCCACCATGCACAGCCACCGACTGCACCTGCTAGTGGTGATCTAATGGTTCCTTCAGCGGATCACTACGACTCGATCGGACACCCTATTCCAGATCCAAGGATGTTTTTTCAATCCCTTCGAAGATACCTTCACAGAGCCTACCTTTGATCGACAATTCGACATTCAGTTAACGCATCCGAAAATTATAGCAGGTGTTCGCAAAGAATGGAACCAAGAACGGGATTCCAAACATAGATCGATGGTCGTGTTCATGCAGCCATCCATGTCTATAATTCAAAATGATGAAACAAATAGACAACAAAGGATATTTAATTTAAAAACATGAATTGGAACTTAAAAGTTGAAGAAATCCTACCTTGTTGGATTTGTTCGTCGTTGGCGACGCGCCCACTCGATCCCACTTCGATCCGTTGGAGTCCACTCCTCAATCCGGCAATGAACAGCGAAGAACACTGAAGGATGGCGAAGAACGCTCGAGAGAGAGAGAGAGAGAGAGATAATAGGTTTTCCCCTCCCAACACTTAAGAGAATTTATAAAAATTCATTGAAATTCTCTCAACGGGCGCGGATTCTGAAACCTCTGCGCCCACCGATTTTATATCACACCTCGGCAAAACTCCACATTTCAAACTCAATGGAAGTCTCAGATTTCCATTCTGAGGATTCTTTTAAAAGTTATTTAAAAGATCATCTATGATAAAAATCACTAAGTCATTATTTAAGAATGACGATTTTCCCCTTGGTGACTTCTCTCACAACAGGCCCGCACCCACAACTTTTAAACCCCGCCTAGGGTAGACGGCATGCTCTGGAGACAACCGTGCCCTCTGATTTCTGATCCGAGCTGTCGTTTAATATTTATTCAGGTTTGAGATATTAAATGAATAATTTGATAATTTAATTATCCATTTAAGATACTGCCAACGAGAGAGGGGTCCGAACGTCCCACGCCAACTCATTTTATGTCGCGCCTAGTGTAAATACCACATTCTGAAGCCAACCATGGTCTCGTATTTCTGATATGATCAACTGTCTAAGAGATATCACATTTTCTTTATTTAACCACACATGCGTAATATAAAAACACTAAACATTTTATATAATTATTTCCGAGCACACAGGGCCACGAAATTTCATGCCTTCAGAATGCCCTAATCTGGAATGACATCATGAAATTTTGAAAAGTCTCAGAGTCCCAAAACCTGGGTTCTTCCATCATTCCTGTAACACCCCAAGCTTTCACGGTACGCTTCTCTTTGAATAATGTGACAGCGTGTGTTATACACAACACCGAGTTCTAACACACCATAACCAATCAAACTAGCCGTTATGAATAGTAATACCTACATTTTGAAATTATATATATTTTATTTTTTAAAAAGGACTTCATTTTTGGATTCGGAGTATCGAATTTAGCCTAAGGTGAAATTTTGGTACTTTTCAGATAACTTTAATATTTTGATGAATAGTGAAAATTACTAAATTTTAATTAAAAACAACTTTTTAAATAAAAATACTTAATAGTGGTAAATTATAAATTTGAGAGGTTTTAAAGTATATTTAGAATATATTTTTACCATTCAATACAATTTTGGTCATTGGACATAATTTTACAATTAAACCGGACATAAACAGGTGTCAATCTTTTGATAGTTATTATCTCTTAAAAACACGCTTTTTGTTTTAACAACGGGAATTAATTTAAAATTAATTTCTGCCACTTCTGTGTTTTAAATTTGGAAAAATGGATTCAATATTTGGAATCATGATGTTCAAATTGTGTAAATAGGTAACTTTTATTTTTAAACATTTTGAATAATTACTGCGGTAAATATTTTATTTACCATGGTTAAGGGTAAATCCGGTAAATAAGGGTTAAAAATAATATTATAATAATACTAAATTACCCTAAAACGTGTCCTAGCCTTATTGGTTGATACATTTTCGACCATAGACATCATTGGGTCGATTTGGGGACCCCATGGAGCCACTTGTAGGTGATAGGAACACTTTATTTTAATTAAGTTAAATTGAAAACAAAAATGACACAAGCATATATCTTTTAGAAAAAAAAATTTTACATAGGGTTATATATGTTGGATTTTCGAATATAAATATTAATTAGAAAGATAAAAACATTTCCTAAATAATTATAGTTTATTTATAATTTTTAGACATTAAATAATTTAATTTATATATGACACAATGATGATGCAGTAATTACCTAATTAATGAAAAATTGGAATAATTGATATTATAAATACCCAAATAAATATATTTTGAGACTTTTTATGAACTAAAATAATTTTCTAGGTTAATATGACATGTTAGTATTGATTTAATTTACTTTTTTCAAAGTAATAATTCTTTTATGAGTTTCGAAAAAAATCAACTATTGAATAGTGTCAAAATTGACATAAAAGAGTTTTTAAAACAAATATTATATTATTAATTGATATTAAATTCCTAAAAATCTAAGGTTCGGCCAAGAGACATATATAATGATATTTGTATAATTAATGGACCACTTGGGGGTCTCTTGGATGTATATAGTATGTTTATTAACCATATAATATAAAAATACAAAGAAACATTGTAAAAGTGAAACTAATTAACTTAGAGTTAATACTTAAACATAAGGTTAATATAAGTACCCAAACCTGTATAAATTCTATTGGTTGAGTATTTTTCGACCCATACCCACCTTAAAATTTAAATAATCAACTTTGGAGCCACTAGAAACCGAATATGAATTTATTATAAATTAATATTTCTAGCTTTTCCAAAGGTGCCCCTCACCCCTCTTATAAAAGGGCACTCCTCCTTCTCATTTCTTCACACCTTCAAAGCCTTTTGGTTCGGCAAAAATCTGCCCAAATACTCTCCCAACTTCCCTCACTACAACCTAGAGACCTTATTTTGATCATAAAGCCATCCTATGGATCCCTTTTGATCAAATCAAAAGGAAGAATCCGAAGAAGAGGTAATGATTTCACCACCCTTTTCCAAGTTCCTTTCTTCTTCCACTTCTTCTTTATTTGTTATTACCATTCTAAAATAATAACTCTAGTATCTTATATATACTGTGATGTTATTATAAATATGGTACAACCATATTCAGTATTCTATCCACCCTTTGAATAACATGTCACCATACGTGCGTACGTACGGCTTACCGTCTCCACGTCGTGGTGTAATTGTTATTCAATATATTATTATTTGGATGGGTATAATAATAATGTGTAACTCATGTAAATAATAAATATAACATGATAATGATTTTTTATATATTATATAGTATCAAATTTTATATTATTTTAATATCAAAAGAATGATATTGTCGCTCGTGCGTACGTACGGACTACCGTCTCCACGAACGCGAAGAGATTTATTCTCCATCGTATCCATTAAAGTATAATTATAATTTTCTGATTTAAAAATGATTTTTAAGGACTTTATATCATTCTGGATATGAATAATATACAACCTATCCATTACAAACATGTCTTACATAACAAAACATATAAAAGAAAATGGGTAAGTTAACACCCGAAACGATGATAATTCTAAGATATAATTAACAAATCAATGTTAAAAGATAATATATGATATCATATTAATATATATGATACTTGTATAATTTAATAACAATTATTTCACCATTATATAGGAGTTTAACCTACCCCAATCAAGGAAAACTACAAGGTAAGGGTTTATTTCACAATCTCTCCATTATCCGAGGTTGTTTATACGTAATAATCTACTGGGATCTCTTTATCATCCACATCCATGTTTCTTAAAAATGAATTTCAAAGCATTTTTACTATTTAATAGAATATGGGTTAAAGTCATTTATACCCTTGTTTGACTTTTTATAAGAGGTTTATAAAGGAATATTTCCATCGTTTTCCAAACAAGGTGTTTCTTAACCTTTTCGAAAAAATTAAGGTAAGAATGTTTTTTTAACTTATACGGCGGGTGCGGCTATTTTCCGCCATTATAAAATCATAGAAGATTCCCTTACAAGCCTATAAGAATATTTTCAAAGAAAATGTTTTATTTCATAAATATAAGACTTATAAATGATTTCAAAATAGAAAGAGATATTTCTCTATAAAGAGTTTTGATTTCATCTATGTCAATATACTTTGATGTATTTTACGCTTATTTGAAGTTGATTTATCATGATACAAAACTTCTATATTGTATTGAAGGTTTTTTGATATGTTTGACTGTGGATGTGATATTTTTATACCATTCATAGTTTATAGTGAAAGTATTGACATTTCGTATGCTAGTTTTAATACGAATGTTTATGTTATGTTTAAAACTTTTCATATGGGAATGAATTGGACTTAATATGTGATGGGTGGAGCCTGCTATAGCTCCTCGATGCATCGGTATGTCTCATGAGACAAACTAGTGTCTTGGCACAAGGCCTTGGCAAGATATTATTTGTAGTCTTGGCACGAGGCCTTGGCTCTGTGGTTATGATAGTCTGGCATTATGCATTCCATCATTATGAAAGTGGTTTTGATATTGCATGTGATTATTCGATTAGTAGAATATCCATTTGAATAATTAAATGGCATTATTTCATTTTACTTTTGTCATACTATGTTGAAGTTCAAGTTTAAATGGCCTTTATTTTAGTTATACATTGCCTTAAATGTTTATGCTTATTTTTGAAAGTTTCTGCTATATTGTTATCCATACTGGGCATTTGAGCTCACCCCTTTTCTATGTTTTATTTTTCCCAGGAAGTGATGAAGTAAATTATGAATGACATGCAGGGATATTATGTGGGGATATGAGTGTGAAATATTGAGAAAATATGTTGTTATAGTAATTTTCCACTTTATGATGTAATGTAAAACATTATGAATATATCTAGTGTTTCCAAGGCTACTAAACCAATCGGTCTTTCGAGATTTGATCTTTCTTCTGATCATGCCAATGTTATGTAATAATTCACCGACTCTAGGTAACTAGGGTCGGGGCGTTATAGTTGGTATCAGAGGAGGTTTAGTACAAACCTTGGAAGCTAGATTTAGATAAAATCTGATTAGAGCACGTAGACCTAAGATGAACTCTGAGGATTAGTATAGAATAAATTCCTAGAATTTTGGTATTGTAGAGATTTTGTGAGTTTTCTGAGCAATACATCCCTGTCTGGATATGAGCAGGTAGAGGCGGCTCTGGCACAGATGTACCTAGGGGTAAAACCCGAAAACACTGCTTTGAGCTAGAATCGAATGGGAACTGGTGCACGACAACGGGCCTTGCCGCACTCTTGGTTACGACACTCCCGGGGGATATGCTTAGGATAACTATCATTTTCTTTAAAAATCATTATGAAGGGTTTATGAGTATATACTTCCTCAAATAAAACATTCTTATGATTATGGATTATATCCATAAATAGTTCAATTTATGTTAAGTGTTTTATAAGTATGGGATTATGTATTTTGATTCATAAACTGATCTAGTTTATGCCATTGTCTAGAAATGGCACCTAGTGGAAGAAATGGAAACGATATCAATGAACGCACTCCATTTAGGGATTTCCCTCCTGGTCAAGATAATTATAGTGGAGCTGGTGATGCAACTGGTTCCAATCAGCTAATCACCATACTGGTGAAACTCACTCAAGTTATGAATAATAACCTTACCCGTATGGAGCACCCTAATCGGCAACGTGGAGGATCAATGTTAGATCGATTCATGAGGCAAAAACCACCAACGTTAAATGGGAGTACAAATCCCTTAGTAGCTGAGCAATGGATAAATTCCCTAGAGAAAATATTTCAGGCTTTGGGGAGTAGTGAAAGGGAAAAAGTTATCATGGAAGTTTACCGCCTCACTGGAGATGCTGATCAATGGTGGTCATTGATTCAAAACATGAAGGAAGATGATGAAGTATCAAATATGGAATGGAGGGAGTTCAGAGATCTGTTTTTAGAAAAATACTTTCCTTGCGACCATCGAGCAGATATGGAAAGGCAATTTCTGAGTCTGAGACAGAAGGAGGATGATAATGTCGCAAAGTATGAGGCTAACATTACAAGGTTATCAAGGTATGCTGGAGATTATATAGGTAACCCAAGAAGTAAGATTGATCATTTCTTTGATGGGTTAAAACCATTTCTCCGTCGAGCATTAGTCTCACAATCCTTCTCGTCATACGAAGACATTGTCTCATGTGCTATCAAGACCGAAAAAGAATTCTCTAAGTCTTATGAATTTAAAGAAAAGCAAGAGAAAAAGAGACCTGTTGATCAATCTGGGAATGGAAATAAGGGGAAGAAGGGAAAGGTTGAATATCCATCCTATGAAAAATGTGGTAAGAAACACCCCGGTACTTGCTTGAAGGGAACAAGAGTCTGTTACAAGTGTGGTGAAAAAGGCCACCAAGCTTGTGATTGTAAGGGGAAGAAGGAAGCCACCAACGTTCAGTGCTATAATTGCAGGGAGATGGGGCATTATGCAAATGAATTTCCTAAGCGTCAGGAGGACTTACCTCAGAAAAGTCCAAGGGATCAAGGCCAAGCTTATGTTATCACTACTGCTGAGGTAGAAGCTCTGAATGACGTGGTGACAGGTAAATTAATGGTTTCCTCAAGTTTAGAAAATTCATTATTTGATTCTGGATCATCGCATTGTTTCATATCTTCCCAGTTTGCTAAGAAAATTATATATTTCCAATTTGATTTAACAAGGGAGTTGTCAGTTAAAACTCTCAAGGGAAGTATCATTGCAACAAAGTTTTGTGAATCCGTCCCCATTAGAGCACATAAATGTTCTTTATCTGCTGATCTCATCGTCATACCTATGATTGAGTTTGATATAATCCTCAGTATGGACTGGCTCTCGTACTATGATGCGAAGAATTATTGTAAGAAGAAAGAGGTTACGATTCTTGATGATGATGATAAGAAACACCTTATCTTTAGAGCAGAATCGTCACCACCTAATTCTTATCTAGATCCACCCCCAATAGCTCAACTAAATTAAATTATTGGGGAGGAATAGAATGAAATGACTATGGGTGAAGAAAGGAATGTTCAAATAGAGGATGTATCTATTGTGAAAGAATATGTAGATGTGTTTCTGGAAGATTTACCTGGACATCCTCCAGAACGAGAAGTTGAGTTTTCCATTGATTTAATTCCTGGATCAAGACCTATATCGAAGACCCCTTATAGAATGGCCACTTTAGAATTAGTTGAACTAAGGAAACAACTAGAGGAATTAAGTAATAAGGGATTTATTCGCCGTAGTGTTTCTCCATGGGGAGCCCCTGTTCTTTTTGTTAAAAAGAAATATGGATCTATGAGGTTATGTATCGACTATAGGGAGATCAATGCTATAACAATAAAGAACAAGTATCCCCTACCTCGAATTGATGATTTATTTGACCGAATGCATGGATATCAATACTTTTCAAAGATTGACCTTCGATCTGGATACCATCAGTTATGTGTGAAGAAGGAAGACATTCCAAATACAGCATTTCGAACCAGGTACAAGCATTACGAGTTTACTGTAATGCCTTTTGGATTGACTAATGCACCCTCTGTATTCATGGATCTGATGAATAGATTTTTCAAGGAGTATCTCGATGAATATGTGGTGGTATTTATTGATGATATCTTGGTATACTCCAAAATCTATGAAGATCATGAAAATCACTTGCGCATTATCCAGAAGACTCTGAGAAGACATGAATTATATGGGATGTTTAGTAAGTGTGAATTCTGGCTTCATGATATTTCTTTTCTTGCCCATATTGTCTCTAAAGATGGAATATCTGTTGATCCTTCTAAGACCAAGGCAATCCAAGAATGGTCAGCACCTACAAATATAACTGAGGTATGTAGTTTTATTGGTTTGGCAGGTTATTATCGACGTTTCGTCCAGAATTTTTCCCGATTGGCTAACCCATTAACGAAGCTCACACGTGAAGGGGTTAAATTTGTTTGGAAAAAAGAGTGTGAAGAATGTTTCGAAGAACTAAAGAGAATATTAGTCAATGATCCTATATTGACTCTACCATCGGGGAATGATGGGTTCATTATTTATAGTGATTCATCGAAGAAAGGACTTGGTTGTGTCCTTATGCAGAATGATAGGGTTATTGTCTATGCATCACGACAGTTGAAAATTCATGAACAAAACTATCCTACTCATGATCTCGAGTTAGCAGCTGTGATCTTTGCATTGATGATATGGAGGCACTACCTCTATGGTGAAAAATGTGAGATTTATACTGATCACAAGAGTTTGAAGTATATTTTCTCATAAAAAGAACTCAACATGAGGCAGAGGAGATGGATTGTATTACTCAAGGATTATGATTGTATGATACACTACCACCCAGGGAAAGCAAACAAGGTGGAAGATGCTTTGAGAAGAAAAGACCATGTAGTTTTGAATGTGATGATAATTGAAAGGGATCCAATTTTGATGGATCTAGTGAAGATGGACATGGGAATAACCAGGGAAGGTGAAACATCAATGCTTTTTCAAATGATTTTCAAACCATCTTTACTAGAAAGGATTAAGATTTCTCAGACCGATGATGAATAATTTCAAAAGAAGATTAAAGCTGTGAATGATGGGATATTGAGAGACTTTGTGTATGAAAATGGAATTTTGAAATTCGGGAAGAGACTTTGTGTTCCCGATATACCTGATCAAAAAAGGGAATTACTGAATGATGCTCATAGTTCCAATTTTTCTATACACCATGGGAGCACCAAAATGTATAGAGATTTGAAGGAACATTTTTGGTGGGACAACATGAAGAGGGAGATTGCTGATTTTGTGTAAAGATTTATGGTTTGTCAACAAGTGAAAGCTGGAAGGCAACAGCCTGGAGGAGTCATGCAACCTCTTCCCATACCGGAGTGGAAATGGGACAATATTATGATGGACTTTGTCAAGGGGCTACCAAATACTCATAGAAGGAACGATGCAATATGGGTTATTGTTGATCCTCTTACTAAGTCAGCACATTTTCTTGCTATAAGAGAAGATCTACCAATGGAAAGTCTAGCAGGACTATATATTAATGAAGTTGTGAGACTTCATGGAGTACCCCTATCGATTGTTTCTGATCGTGATCCCCGTTTTACATTAAGATTCTTGAAGAGTCTTCAGAAATCCCTAGATACTGAACTTCATTTGAGCACTGCCTACCACCCTCAGACAGACAGACAATCAGAACGGACTATTCAAACCTTAGAAGACATGTTGAGATTCTGCTCACTTGACTTTCAGGGTATGTGGGATCAGTATTTACCTCTGGTAAAATTTTCCTATAACAATAGCTTCCATTCGAGTGTTCAGATGGCACCATATGAAGCGTTATACGGAAAGAGATGTCATTCACCAACCTGTTGGGATGACGTTGGTGAAAGAAAACTTGTAGGCCCAGAACTGGTGGAGGAAATGGTGGAAAAGGTAAAGGTAATCCAAAATCACATCAAAGCAGCTCAAAGTAGGCAGAAGAGCTATGCCGATAATCGAAGGAAGGATTTGGAATTTCAAGTCGGTGAACATGTTTTCCTGAAGGTATCTCCATGGAAGGGAGTCATACGTTTTGGTAAGAAAGGTAAATTGAGTCCTAGGTACATCGGACCTTTCGAAATTCTAGAACGAATTGGGGCTGTAGCTTACCGATTGGCAATGCCGCCAAGTCTCTCCAAATTTCATGATGTGTTCCACGTATCTCTGTTGAGGAAATACATGCCTGACCCAATGCACGTACTCACTTAAGAGGAGTTAGAACTGGAACCCGATCTGTCTTATTGTGAAGATCCCGTCAGGATTCTTGATATGAGAGAACAAGTACTGAGAAACCGGACGACGTGTCTGGTAAAAGTTTTGTGGAGAAACCATATGATGGAAGAGGCAACTTGGGAACCCGAGGAACTTATGATGAATAACCACCCGAGTCTTTTCATGTGATAAGTATTCTAGAAATTTTGAGGACGAAATTATTTGAAGGAGGGGAGAATGTAACACCCCAAACTTCCACGGTACGCTTGTCTTTTAATAATGTGATAGCGTGTGTTATACGCAACACCGAGTTCTAACACACCATAACCAATCAAACTAGACGTTATGAATAGTAATACCTTCATTTTGAAATTATATATATTTTATTTTTTAAAATGTACTTCATTTTTGGATTCTTAATATCGAATTTAGCCTAAGGTGAAATTTTGGTACTTTTCGGATAACTTTAATATTTTTATGAATAGTGAAAATTACTAAATTTTAATTAAAAACAACTTTTTAATCAAAATAATTAATAGTGATAAATTATAAATTTGAGAGGTGTTAAAGTATATTTAGAATATATTTTTACCATTTAATACAATTTTGGTCATTGGACATAATTTTACAATTAAACCCGACATAAACAAGTGTCAATCTTTTGATAGTTATTATCTCTTAAAAACACGCTTTTTGTTTTAACAACGGGAATTAATTTTAAATTAATTTCTGGAACTTCTGTGTTTTGAATTTGGAAAAATGGATTCAATATTTGGAATCAGGATGTTCAATTTTTGTACATAGGTAACTTTTATTTTTAGACATTTTGAATAATTACTTCGGTAAATATTTTATTTACCATGGTTAAGGGTAAATCCGGTAAATAAGGGTTAAAAAATAATATTATAATAATACTAAATTACCCTAAAACGTGTCTTAGCCTTATTGGTTGATACATGTTCGACCATAGGCATCTTCGGATCGATTTTGGGACCCCATGGAGCCACTTCTAGGTGATAGGGACACTTTATTTTAATTAAGTTAAAGTGAAAACAAAAATGACACAAGCATATATCTTTTGGACAAACAGTTTTTACATAGGGTTATATATGTTGGATTTTCGACTATAAATATTCATTAGAAATATAAAAACATTTACTAAATAATTATATTTTATTTATAATTTTTAAACATTAAATAAGTTAATTTATATATAACACAATGATGATGCAGTAATTACCTAATTAATGAAAAATTAGAATAATTGATATTATAAATACCCAAATAAATATATTTTGAGAATTTTTACGAACTAAACTAATTTTCTAGGTTAATAGGAAATGTTACAATTGATTTAATTAACTTTTTTCGAAGTAATCATTCTGTTATGAGTTTCGAAAAAAATCAACTATTGAATAGTGTCAAAATTGATATAAAAGAGTTTTTTAAAAAAAATATTATATTATTAATTGATATTAAATTCCTAAAAATCGAAGGTTCGGCCAAGAGACTTATATAATGATATTTGTATCATTAATGGACCACTTGGGGGTCGCTTGGATATATATAGTAATTTTATTAACCATATAATATAAAAATACAAAGAAACATTGTAAAAGTGAAACTAATTAACTTAGAGTTAATACTTAAAGATAAGGTTAATATAAGTACCCAAACATGTATAAATTCTATTGGTTGAGTAGTTTTTGACCCATACCCACCTTAACATTTATATAATAAACTTTGGAGCCATTAGAAACCGAATATGAATTTATTATAAATTAATATTTCTAGCTTTTCCAAAGGTGCCCTTCACCCCTCTTATAAAAGGGCACTCCTCCTTCTCATTTCTTCACACCATAAAAGCCTTTTGGATCGGCCACAATCTGCCCAAATACTCTCCCAACTTCCCTCACTACAATCTAGAGGCCTTAGTTTGATCATAAATCCAACCTAAGGATCCCTTTTGATCAAATCAATAGGAAGAATCCGAAGAAGAGGTAATGATTTCACCACCCTTTTCCAAGTTCCTTTCTTCTTCCACTTATTCTTTCTTTGTTATTACTATTCTAAAATAACAACTCTAGTATATTATATATACTGTGATGTTATTATAAATATGGTACAACCATATTCAGTATTCTATCCACCCTTTGAATAACATGTCACCATACGTGCGTACGTATGGCTTACCATCTCCACGTCGTGGTGTAATTGTTATTCAATATATTATTATTTGGATGGGTATAATAATGATGTGTAACTCATGTAAATAATAAATATAACATGATAATGATTCTGTATATATGATATACTATCAAATTATATATTATTTTAATATCAAAAGAATGATATTTTCGCTCGTGCGTACGTACGGACTACCGTCTCCATGAACGCGATGAGATTCATTCTCCATCATATCCATTCAAGTATAATTATCATTTTCTGATTTAAAAATTATTTTTAAGGACTTGATATCATTATGGATATGAATAATGTACAACTTATCCATTACAAACATGGATTACGTAACAAAAAATATAAAAGAAAATGAGTAAGTTAACACCCGAAACGACGATAATTCTAAGATATTATTAACAAATCAATGTTAAAAGATCATATATGATATCATATTAATATATATGATTCATGTATAATTTAATAACAATTATTTCACCATTATACAGGAGTTTAATCTACCCCAACCAAGGAAAAGTTCAAGGTAAGGGTTTATTTCGCAATCTCTCCATTATCCGAGGTTGTTTATACGTAATAATCTACTGGGATCTCTTTATCATCCACATCCATGTTCCTTAAAAATGAATTTCAAAAAAAATTACTATTTACTAGAATATGGGTTAAAGTCATTTATACCCTTTTTTGACTTTTTATAATAGGTTTATAAAGGAATCTTTCCATCATTTTCCAAACAAGGTGTTTTTTAACCTTTTTGACAAAATTAAGGTAAGAATGTTTTTTTTAACTTATACGGCAGGTGCGGCTATTTTCTGCCGTTATAAAATCGTCGAAGCATCCCATACAAGATGATAAGAATATTTTCAAAGAAAATGTTTTATTTCATAAATATAATACTCTTAAATGATTTCAAAATAGAAAGAGATATTTCTCTAAAAAGAGTTTTGATTTCATCTATGTCAACATCCTTTGATGGATTTTACGCTTATTTGAAGTTGATTTATCATGATACAAAATATCTATATTGTATTGAAGGTTTTGTGATATGTTTGACTGTGGATGTGCTGTTTTTATACCATTCATAGTTTATGGTGAAAGTATTCACATTTCGTATGCTAGTTTTAATACGAATGTTTATGTTATGTTTAAACCTTTTCATATGGGAATGCATTGGACTTAATATGTGACGGGTGGAGACTGCTATAGCTCCTCGATGCATCGGTAGGTCTCATGAGACAAACTAGTGTCTTGGCACAAGGCCTTGGCAAAATATTATTTGTAGTCTTGGCACGAGGCCTTGGCTATGTGTTTATGATAGTCGGGCATTATGCATTCCATCTTTATGAAAGAGGTTTTGATATTTCATGTGATTATTCGATTAGTAGAATATCCATGTGAATAATTAAATGGAATTATTTCATTTTACTTTTTCCATACTATGTTTAAGTTCAAGTTTAAAAGGATTTTTTTAGTTATACATTGCCTGAAATGTTTATGCTTATTTTTGAAAGTTTCTGCTATATTGTTATCCTTATTGGGCATTTGAGCTCACCCCTTTTATATGTTTTATTTTTCCCAGGAAGTGGAGAAGTAAATTATGAATGACCTTCAGGGATATTATGTGGGGATATGAGTGTAGAATATGGAGAAAATATGTTGTTAGTAATTTTCCACTTTATAATGTAATGTAAAACTTTATAAATATATCTAGTGTTTCCAAGGCTACTAAACCAATCGTTCTTTCGAGATTTGATCATTCTTGTGATCATGCCAATGTTATGTAATAATGCACCGACTCTAGGTAACTAGGGTCGGGGCGTTATAATTCCCCCCTTCAGGATTTTCGTCCCCAAAAAGAAAAACTAGGAAAAACCACTCGGGATATAGAGCTCACACCTTGCTCTCCCTCTCACAAGGAAACTTGCACAACACCATGTTGGAAAATCACGCGAACCAAAGGGATGGTTCGTACTTTGTCATGACCAAAATCACAGTTTGTTCCTGGAACATGGCCTCGTGATTCCCTCCTTCAGAATACCCATATGGTGAAACACCGAAGGATATCTGGTCACACAAGTATTTATAGTTGGTGCATCACAATCGAGACACTCTTACACGCTCAACAAGTGAAGGAGTCACCACCATTGACTGCAGAAAAGCCATACCCTCCTGCACAAACACCAGCCAGCACTATCGTCTCAGGTTCAAGTCTCTCTGGTTGGGGTCGCACTTGAGAAACTGGTGGTCTGAGCAAAACACAAGGCGCTCTCCCAGAATATAGCGTCTCTACATTCTCAGTGCAAGGACTACCTCCACAAGCACCACATAGTGAATCGTGTAGTTCTATTCATGGGGTGTCCATCACCTTGACCTGTACTTGATAATGGTGTCAAGATTGACGTTGATCACACAAGGTACCAATGAACAGGGTAGGTGAGCAAACTCATCCAACTACTAGAGGCTAGACACGGAAAGCACGTGGCATACCCCACGTGTCTTTGCCCCTCTTGGATGGAGAGTAATCCCCAAAACAATCACACTGCCAAACCCACTAGTGGAACCTCATGCAAAGGGAGGTCAAGCATAAAAACCCCACTAGAAAAACCAGAACCCTCTCTAACGCTCCACCGCACAACCCTGCCATGAATGCACATGTCGGAGGGACTCATCCACTACACCTCAATACTATCCGCTTTGGGTGGTACTGACTGTCCCTCACAGTTTTGATAACCTCACAAAAATGCATCTCAGTGGGGGAAGAAACCCTCTTTCTCGAGAATTCAAAGCTACGTTGGACAACAACAACATAGGGTTACACCGACACCCTGCGTCACACTCGGTAACCCCTCGAACAAGGAGCTAGACGAAAAGAGTTCCTCACGCATTGTCTTAAATGTTATAATAATAAAAGTAGAAAAGACCACGAGCATACCTCTTATCATTTCCTGTGTTCTATGATTGTAGACATCTATAGAACACAGCCACCCGAAACACTGTTTGTCAGCTCCCTGAGCCTGACATGGTCCGCCTAGCAGTGGTGGAAGGACCTCGAAACATCGTCCGCCAACCACAGTTCTTTCTTCTTTTCTGCCAACACAACCTCCCTAGGGACCACCCTATCCTCGCCTGGGAGTTCTCTGATCATGAAACTACCTCTGTCGTGGTGGTGCATCTACCAACTATCTGGAAAAACTCAGCACATTTGGTTGAGTAATCTCCCACCAAGTTTCCTCACACATCACAAACATAGCACTAGGCCTCTCTGGGCTATCTTGGTGCTCTATGCTATCCATGTCCATGTGCATGGGTCTCGTCAAGGGGAGACCTCCAGCGTTGAGGCCCCGCCAATCGACGTCCCTCTGCCAGAAATTTCTCTCTCCCCAGTGCCTGCTCCAGCACCCTGAGATGGGTGAGGATGCATAAGGGCACTACGCTGGCCCAAATCTATTCTACAGATACCTCTCTCAAACTTCTGTTCTCGGAATTTTCCATCATGGAACATGTTCAAAGAGTACCGAGTAAGGTCTGCGAACCTAGTCACATACATAGCCACTGCCATCACTCCCCGCTGAAGCTCCAGCATCTCCTGAAACTGCAAAAAGCGTAAGTGGGAGGGGTAGTACTCCTCACAAAATAGTTTCTAAAACTCATCCCACAAGAGTACCGACTCATCATGAATCTGAGTAACTCTAGAACTTCTAACACCAACTTCTTGGTGGAAAAAGACTGGATGTTAATGCCACCATCCAACGTGTCAGTATCCGAACAAGCATGAAGAGGCAAACCACTGACTCTCGCCAACCTTTCACTGTCTAAGGGTGTGGCCCTCCATTGAACCTCAGTGGTCTCTAATGCTGGAACTCAGGTAGCATGCCCAGTCTATGCTCATCATCTTCCCTCGCTGCAGGTACTATCTTCTACTCCACAGGTGGAGGTTCTACTGCTTGTCCTTCTGGAAAAAGGGTAATCGTATGATGGATCTTGAATTGAGGCCTCATCACTCACGGAGTCGTCATCATGAACCGAAGCTAGTATCCTGGCTGGCTATCATCATGGATACATCCTGAATCCGATCAAGGAGTACTGTGGTCAAATGAGCATATATATATCAACAATGATGGGGATCTAACCCAAGAAGGACAGTCAACGACTCAATCCTATATGATGCACGAACCAAATTCCCTACGACAAGTGTCTCAGTGTGCCGAGTCAACAAGTGGGTTATCAGGGTCATGGTGAATGGATAAGTCAGCCGTCGCACCATCACTAGACTCCCTGGCCTAAGAGCCGCTCTTGAGACATGTTGACACTATTTCCCTAAAACTCAACCAATTCCTTTTTAGGGACATCAAAAAAACGCCCCAAGGAACGAACCAACTCTGATACCACTTTGTCACAACCCGACCCATACTGGGCTCGAACCGCAACTACCCCAAGCCTGCCTCCATAGGCCAAGGGCTAGTGACTAGGGCTGAAGGAACAAAAATTTAGGGGAGGCCTTTGCCTAAGAAACTGTACACACATGCGTGAACAACTCAATGAAAAATTGCAAAGAAAGGAAAGCAAGATACAATACTGCTACAAAAGGGAAACCAACATAATGCATAGACCTCTAACTTGTACAAGTAAAGTGATGAAGAGTGCGGAAAAGAAAATTGAATAGAGAAAGGGGAAAAACATGTGGCCAACCAGAAAGGTACCATAACCCGGAAACAGGTAAAACAAAGGTAAACTACTGGTGACTCTCACACCCCGAAATCATCCTATGACCACTGAACGCAGCCCAAGATCTTGTGTCCTCTACACTCCTCCTTAGTCTTGATCGACCTGTCCATCGCCTGCAAGGGCACACCAAGTGCAGGCAAATCCCAGGCAGGGGTGAGTATAAAGATACTCAGTAGGATGCCCCGAAAGCTCGAGGGAGCAAAAATGGAGATAATAAAATGGTGAGTAGTAGACAGAACATGGGAAGTGCAAGAGTTCAAAAGAAAGAGTGCAGCTCAACCCAACAAAAGGAAGGAAGTAGACTCATCCAATCCAAGAGGATCTAGACACATAAAGCACGTGGAATACCTCGTTCATATTTACCCTTACTAGAAGTAGAGTTACTGAACCCAAGGAGAGGGAACAAAAGTATGGTGTGTATATATATATTCTCAACAAGAAACCTGAACAAGTGTGTATGGGGCTCTCTATCTCCATGCTCAGCCCTAGAGAAATTGCGAAAAGTTCTAAGGGTAGCCATCAATGATGCCCAACAATCCTCCATTCCAAATCCGAATCATAAATGAACCGTACAACCAAGGGTCCTGCTCCGGTAAACACGGATAAAAGTCACTAACTAACCACATAGATGGACTGAATCTGAAATAAGTCATCAGATAACCCACTGCCCAACCCTGCTGGAGGGTAAACCTCAATAAGCCAACAGTGACCCACTACCCAGCCCCGCTGGAGGGTAAACCTCAATAAGTCAACGGTGACCCACTGCCCAGCCCCGCTAGAGGGTAGACCGTAATAAATCATCGGGTGACCCAATGCCCAGCCCAGCTAGAGGGTAAACCCTAAATAAGTCAACAATGACCCACTACCTATCCTTGCTAGAGGGTAAACTATAATAAAACATCAGGTCACTCACTGCCCAACCCTACTGGAGGGTAAACCCTAAATAAGTCGATGGTGACCCACTGCCCAGCCCCATTGGATGGTAAATCGTTATAAAACATCAGGTGACCCGCTGCCCAGCCCTACTGGAGGGTAAACCCTAAATAAGTCGATGGTGACCCACTACCCAGCCCCACTGGAGGGTAAATAGTAATAAAACATCAGGTGACCCACTACCCAGCTGTTGACGCTCCTTTCGTCACAGAATCTAAAGATCGGAAAAGGGGAATATCTAAGCAAAAAGTGACTCATCCTTTGAAGAAACATCAAAAATCGACAAAGGGATGAACAAGGAGAACATTGCCCATAACTCGCGCAAGTTCCCTCCTGGTCGCGCAAGTACACTTGCGCGCCACCTAGTGGTCGTGCAAGTACTTGCGCGACGCCTTATGGTCGGGCAAGTGACTTGCGCGCCCTAAGTGATAACCGCCTGGTAACCGCCCAGGGTCTTCTTTTGCCTATAAATAGACCTTGTGGGCCCCCCATTCGAGAGAATCTTTTTCCAGAAACTCGGATTGAAGCTCCCGACGCCCAAGTCTCTTCTCAAAGCTTCTGGAACACTTCTAAGGTAATTTCTTACCTAGAACGGAAGATCTAAAGAGAAGAAGGAAGGCCTAAGTGTTGAAACTTATCAAACACTTGCGCGCCGACTTATTTCCTTCAATATAACTTGCGCGTCCCTTTTCTGGAAGAAACTCAAGAAAATTCTAAAGGGTTTAAAAAAGAGTCGCTCAAGTATTTCAATGCTGTTTGAAAATCGCGCAAGTACACTATGTGTCACGCAGGTATACCTGCGCGACCAACACTTGTGCGCCCACGGAAGACTTGCGCGCCTTGCAAGACTTGCGTGCCCCTATCTTTTTGGGTGCCCATCTTGCCCATTTTTACCCCTATTAAGCCATTTCACCTTTCCTTTTCAAGATTCAGTCTTCAAGACACTCTTCAAAGCCATTTATGGCATGATTTCTTGATTTGAATTTCTTATCTAAAAGGAATTATGTGGAATCTATCTCAAAGTCTAGTGATTTAAGTATCCTTATGTCACTAAAATATGGAGAGTTCATTCATTCAACCTCATCCTTTAAGGTGAGAGAATCGTAACCTGGGTCTCCTTTTCAGGAATAATCCCCAGTTATAAAACCTCAAATATGGGCATCCTCCTCAGGAATAAGCCCCAAAACTTAATCCCTAACCTGGGCCTCCTTTTTAGGAGTAAGTCCCAGTCATAACCTTGGGCTTCCTTTTCAGGAGTAAGCCCCAAGTCCCTTAACCTTGGGCCTCCTTTTTAGGAGTAAGTCCCAGTCATAACCTTGGGTTTCCTTTTCAGGAATAAGCCCCAAGTCCCCTTAAATTTCTCTTAACCAGTCATAATTTACCTTTGATTTGGGTTTCCTTTTTAGGAGTAAAACCCCATCATAATTCCCCTCCTAACTTGGGCATCCTACTTAGGAGTAAGCCCCAAGATTAGAGTATTCAAATCTCCATGAAGCACATATAACTTTAGGGACCTTGTTCATGGATTTTCTCCCTAAAAGTAAATCCTAAACCTTCATCTATCTGGGTAGTCATCCATACATAAGCCCCAAACAAATTCTTATGATTGCATCTTTCATGGCACAATTGTCTAAATTTTACCAATACCTCTTGTTTCTCACACCGAGCATGACTCACGTGAGCTTAGAGTGTAAAAGTAATTATGACATTCATCTTTGAGCCATCAATCATAAACATCATACTCCATTTCTCGAACTACGTGGGTTCTGATTCCTTTTCCAAAACAAAGGATACATAGGTAGCCCATTTATGGGTTCGATCCCAACTTTGAAATAATCTCTGTCCTTCTGAATGACGATAAACTTCAAGTGCCCCACTGAGTGGCTTTAAAATCAGCCTGGTCATCATAAATGACCAAGAGACTTTTATATAAATGTTTTGAAGGATACCATTGACCAAGAATCTCTAAACAGATATAGATGATTCTCTATTGATGAAGAACTTCGAATACATATAAAAGATTCTCTAAATTTCTTTGCATATTTAATCATTGATTGTTAAAACTAAAGGAAAGCACATTTTATACTTGGTAATGTAATAAGGATTCACGAACATAACTTAAATCTATAAAGAGAGTCCCGGAGTAGACAATAATTCCCCTCAAAAAGGTGTGATGAGTCCGACCTCCCATCCTCTCGACCAATGCAAATTCCTAAGCCTCATTAGTCCACAAGCAAATGAGCGCCTGCCTTTGGAAAGTAGGTCCAAACGGATGTGGAATCATTGGATGTTTCTGGTTCTACGAACAAACCCGTTAGAAACCGATCGGAACGTTTGAATCTCCCGTCGAGGAGGTCATCCCCGGATTCCGTGCGAAAAAAAATGGTGAACCCGACGTGAATCCTTAACCAAGTTAAAGTGATGTTCTTATTATTTGTTAGGCCCCTTGGGCCAACAAAGAAATCATTGACATGTGCTCATCCAAAAGATGCAGTGGCCGGATTCATCTTGATTATGTCTGTTACATGGAACAGGCACTCTTTTCTCAAGATCTTCTGCAAAATGGCTTTCCTTAAATTCACCTCTGTGAATACTGCTGCTGTGAACACCTCTACTGTGAGGTCTGCTGCGGTGAAAACCAATGTTGCTACTCCTGCTGGAACGTCATCTGCTCTGAGGATGACATCACCAACTCAGCGTCTTCAACGCTGGGTTTCTAATGCACTGGTTAAGGAGTACCGTCGCAACGGTACTATCCCAACTCTGGAGGCCGCTCGTCAAGCCCTCCAAGTTAACAACTCTACCTGGTCGTCCGGACAACGGCGGCCAGCAATCAAGAAGCAGGCGGTGCTGACTACCGTCTCCAAACGTTTCGGGTCGTTATCCCTGGAACGCAATTTCCATTCACTCCCTTACTCTGAGGAAGTGAATGAGCAGGTCCCTCAGGGCCTTAGTTCAAAAAGACAGGAGTCCTTCCTGAGGGCTCCCATCAACAATCGCCGCTAGACTCATGCGGTAGTGCGCCCTCAACATGATGAGGGTACCGACTCCAGGAATTCAGCTCAGGTTCCTCGAACCCGAGCAGGCAAGATGAACCGCCAGAGACGGAATCCGGTTAATAATAAGCAGGTTGTCATCCCTGCCATCTCCGGAGAAGTCCACCAACCTAACTTGGTGGCAAACAACGAGCAGGCATACACACCTGTTCGTTTTAATTCCGTTGTCCAGAAGACTCGTCTGACAGCATCAAGCCTATCCCGCCAGGCAATTCCGGCGGAGTACCACAGGCAGGAACATACACCTGCTTATACATCACCAGTTAGTCAGCAGTCTCGTCTGACTACATATGATGGATCTCGTCAACCGCGTTTGGCGAAGTGTAATCAGCAGGCACATACACCTGCTAATACTAATCAGGCCTACCAACTGTCTCGCTTGGTAGCACCTGGAGAAGTCAGTCGGAAAGTCCCGACGACAAACAAGTGGCAGACTCAACTCTCTGCCTCCACACTTGAGTACTGTCAGGATTCACTGATAGGAAAAGGAGGACAGGAGCAGGCACATACACCTACTCCAAGCCCGGAATGGACGTATATCCCCATTCCGGCGGCTGAAGTCACCAAATATATTTTGTCAATGGTGAAAGAGCAGAAGAAAATTCCTGCTCATATTCTGGATGCTTGCCAGGATATCATAACAGCTTCAGCATCATCTCAAGGACAGACACATAAATCTATCCCTAGCAATGGAGTGACACATCAATGATTCACTCCGGAACAGACACACACATCTGTTCCAGTCCAAGAGGGTTATGGGGTATACTCCCCCATATCATATGGACAACCAAGTCAGGCACATACACCTGATTTGAGTGGAGATCATCAGCCTAACCTGACCATCTTTCTTGATCAGGCACATACACCTGCTCAGAGCAATCACTTTTATCATCAAGTGGTTTCTAAAGCGAGTAAGAAGGCATCTAAGAAAAAGATCCGCCCAGCACAGTCAGGAGATCAAAGGCCAATCTGCAACAATGCCTTGCTCGATGCTGGAGTTCTTGAAGCCCTTAGACATTTATCTGTCGGAATTCAAGATTCTACTCCCTCAGTTCCCAATAACGGGAACATTAATTCTGAAGGTCTTCAACAGACACTTCCTCATGAATACTTGCTTCATGAAAATTCGGTCAATCTTGAAGTTTCTTCTTCAGATGAGAGCCACAGGAACCCTCTGTGTGGTCAGAAGACCAAGGAGCAAGAGATTTCATCTTTTGCTGTAACCCATCATGACGGTCCTCCTCATGGTGATGAACTTCGCTGGGAAAGTCCTCTCCGCAGTAGTGATTCACGTTGTCTCGAAAATTCTTCAGAAGGCAATGTAGTGACGAGAAAGACCTCCTATCTCAAGGCACTTGCAAACGTAAAACCAGTCATGTCTGATGCTTTACTATCGGCAGGTGAAACTCTTTCTCCATCAGAAGACAGCCTGGGGTTCAGGTTATTCTCCGAACCATCCCTGTGTCATTCATCTTCCAGCATGAATAGTGATTTCTCTACCAATCTTGTTGAATCCGATGAAGCAACAAGGAAACACCAACTCTGGTCCAAACAGGTAGAAGAATCTTCATTTAATGATAAAGAGGAAATGCTGAACATGAGGAAAAAACTGGCAAAAGGTGAAGTACCAGTCATGTTTTGGCCTTTGGCTGACTCCCAGTACGACATTCCAAAGATGTTGACGGATGATGGAATCCATGATATTCGTCTCAACATATGGAAAACTCTTTGTCAATTAAAGAATAAGGTATTATCTTACGATGAATATGAAAATCATCTTAAGATAATAGAAGGGTTACAATGCCAGATTGATTTGGCATCTCTATCAGTCTCTCGGTATCCGAAGGCTGAAAAGCAACAGAGAACCCTTCAACGTTCATGACTTGGCGCACTAAGAAAATTGTGTCAGTTAATTTCCAATGCTCCATCTGATGTTCATATCAGAGGATGGGGTGTTCACGGAGTACTACATTTCACAGTGCTTTCCAGTCAGCAAAGCCCGCCGAAAATGGTCTCATGCAATGTTATTGCCCATGGCCGGCCACAATCAATGGTCTTTGTTCATAATCAAAAGCTTGCTCAAAAACAAGCTTCAACTAGTTCCTCTCAAAATCAAGTATATAGAGAACAGGTTGTTGAATTGCTCCTACATCAAGCAGGTGAGAATATTTCACAAGCCTCTCGTTTGGAGCAAACACGTCATCAAATGACAGAAGTTTCGTAAATCATCCAACGGTCTGTTGAACCAGGTGATAAAAGTGGATACAGGTTAATGCATCCAGCTAATTTCCGAACTATGATTCTCAAGATCAAGAGATATTTTAAGAAGATCTCATACATAGCATGTCAAGAGACACCCCAGCTTGCCAGACTGGGGACTTCTCTAACCCAACCCTCAGAGTCAACGAATGGGAGCAGGAACATCCCCAGTCCACCGTACTGGGGACTTTTTCAAATCCTCAGTCCCTCCCTCAGAGAAAGTCAGTATTCTCTCGATTAGGGAATAAGCCTTAAGAGGAATGAAGAGCCAAGCTGTCAGGAGATTCTCTCCAAGTGACGGTTCTCCAAGAAATTCCTGAGGGATCAAGTCAACGGAATGCCATGTCTCATCATGGACATGGAAGGAGACAATATCACAGAAATGTTGATAGAATGGATTCTGTGCAATATGCATCCATTAATGTCATCAATGCCGTTGCTGCTGATTCACCAGATGAGGCTCAATCAGAAGGATCAGACGAAGAGGTTCCTGCTCAAGAAGTCGCGCACACAGACCTAAATGAAGAAGGTGTGAGCACACGTAATCAAAGGCTTACCCAAAATCTTGGTATTCCTTCAAGTAACCCACTTCCCCCTCTCCGAAAAGGATCCAATAAGGGGAAAGGAAAGAATCAGGTTACTTCTCACCCTTCCTCTGAAGGAGGTCAATCGCTCTCATTAGAGCAAGGGTTTGCACAACAGGAGGAAGAAATGAAAGAATTAAGAAGATTGAATGCAGAACTACTTCAGAGTAGTCTTATTCTTAAGAATTCTGAAGTCCGACAGCCGAAGGAATTTGTTGTAACTACTGAGATGGATCAAGAATATCCTCCTTTATCAGTACACCCTCAGAGGTCTAATCCTACGGGTCAAACGCAACAACGGTTGGCAGCACTACCATTAGTTGCAGCACCAACCACCACGTCTGTCCAAGCTCCATTCATTGAACCTACCCAAAACCAAGTTCAACCTGATGTTTCTCAAATGTTAATAACTACTATTTAGTCATTAACAGCTCGGTTAGAAACTATGGAAGGGAAACAGGCGCAAGTTCAACCTGAAAAGAAATTTTACCCTGAATGGGTAGATTCAATTTCTCCTCCATCCAGTTTTGGAAACCCTATTTTCCCTACTTTCAATGGATCAGGAGACCCTGAACAACATTTGACGCATTACGTGTCTTGTTGTGATCCTATGATGGGAACTCCAGAGCAGCAAGAAGCAGTGAAACTCAGATGCTTCGTGTGAACCTTGCAAGGACCAGCTTTTGTCTGGTATACAAGTTTGCAATCCCGGTCAGTCATCGGATGGGAGGATCTTCGTCAAAAATTCCTTCTTCAGTTTAGCTCAACTTTGCCAAAAACGACAGTTTTCGATCTTACAAACTGCAAGCAAAGGGAGAATGAAAGAGTCTTTGATTTCATTGCTCGTTGGAATGGATTAACGTATTCCTTGAGTTTAGCACTCCCTCAGGAGGAATTGTTGCCAATCTGTGTGGCAAATTTGCGTGACGAATTACGCACGCCATTGATCCATGTGAAATACACAGGAGGGTTTCGAGACCTTACTTCAATCGCTCAACAGATTGAAGATTCCCTTATACAGGCTAAGGTTAAATATCGTGTAATTCCATCAGCTCCAGGAAGATGAATGGGTAAAGAAGAAACTGCTACAGTTATGATTAAACAGGAACCTGTACCTATTTCTACTTCAAAACCTTCATCTTCTCGAAGGGCTCCACCTCCTGAACGCCAACAACAAAGGCTGTTTCGTCCAAATGATCAAAAAGATCAACGACGAAAACAATTTGAGGATATGAAGAGTAAAACATACTCTTTCCGAAGTGAGCAAGTTCCTGGTTACTTCATTTCTGCTCTGGAAAATAATTTGGTTCAATTACCAGTGCCGAAGAGGCCAAACAAGGAAGGAGATGAATACCGTCCCAATTATTGTCCCTTTCATCAAATGTTGGGGCATCCCATTCAGGGGTGTTTTGTCTTTAAAGACCTACTGCAAAATATGGTCGACTTGGGACAAGTCAAATTGAAGGGTTCTTCAGCTCATGTAGCGTGTATTACCGCTACAGATCCAGAGGAAGGAGGTGAGTGGCAGGAAGTCAAAAGCAAAACTGTGAAAAAATATGATGATTGGATGGTCAGAAAGACAATCAATCGGACCCATTCCATTTTGCGAACACAATTGAAGAAGCCAATTGTGTCTCCTACAAAATATGCAGTAAAGCCTCCATCAAAAGACAAATCCTCAAAAGGGCAGCGCAATTCAAAGAAGAAAGAGGAATCAGGAGAAGATGAGTATGTAGCAAAGCCTAAATTGTCTTTGACTCTGGAAGATTTCATGCCATCTACTTCGAAGCCACGGGCACCGTCCCACCAAACGGCACAGCCTAAACAGGTTAACCAGGTAGAGTCTTTATCAGACGAAGAGTTAATCTTTGGTTCTGTTAATATGATTCAATTAACAGATTCATATTCCAGTCTTGATGAGCCTGAATTCCCTGTATCAAATAAGGGAACCCGAGGAAGTTCTAGAGGTTCAGGATATAGGGGAAGACGTGGATCTTTCCGAAGCCACTACTCTAATTCTACCTCTGCTAGCACTGTATATGCAGCAGAAACTCGTGGTAGATCCCTTCAGCGAGCTCAAAAAGAACAAGCAAGTTCTTCTGCCAATGGCCAACTCAGTTTCGGCACAGTTATTTTGGAAGACCGATTAAAAGTTCCATCTTCTTTATCTCAGCAAGTAAATGGATCTAATCAGTCTAATTTTCCAAAACCAAGGATGTTACCAACTTCAATACAAGATGCATCAGCTTCCAAAGCATCTGCTTCCAAGGTACCTGCTAATCCGCATATTCCTATTGGGAAACGCAGACCTCTAGATCAAAAGTATGATATATTGAAACAATTGGCCCAAGTACCAGCCAAGTTATCAATTTTGGATTCTTTGAATCTGTCAAGAGATCTTCGGGAAGCACTCATCAAAGCTTTGTCAAGTCCTCAGGAGTTTGAAGCTGAAATTGCTGCAGCTGAAATCTATCACATAGAGAATAATCCTGCAGAATGCCATGCAGTGATATCTTTTACTGATAAAGATGAAGATGATGTTGTGCATGGGCACATAAAACCTTTGTACTTATCTGGCAAAGTCAATGGTATATATGTTCGAAGAGCTTTCATTGAAAATGGTTCAGGAGTCAACCTCATGCCCATTCGCACACTTCGTCGATTGGGCCTCACGGAATCTGATTTATCTCCTTCTACCATGATGTTGCAAGGATATGATAAAAATGAACAAGAACCACTGGGAGAAGTTACGCTCAGAACTCAGTTTGGAGATCTTGTTTCCAATTCAGATTTCATGATTGTTGATCAAGACTCAACTTTCAATATCTTGCTTGGAAGACCCTGGCTACATCAGCATGCAGCTATTCCATCATCATACCATCAATGTCTCAAATACTGTTTCGATGGTCAAGTTGGAACATTGTATGGTGATAAGGCCCCGTTCAAGACATGTGAGTCTCAATACATTGAGGCGGAATTTTATCACATGAAGGGAAGAGAAAAATCTACAATGAAGGAAATTACCAAAGTTAATGCTCCATATGGTTTGGAAAAAATTCCAATAAATCCATTTTCACATGTGAGTACAGATTATGTGTTACCTATCAGTCAAATTGAAAAAATAGGCCCAAATCAAAATACTCTTATGGAAAGATCCATAATGTCAATTACGGCAATCGAGCCCGACAACATGGGAGAAATTGGTAACTTACCAAGCAGTGATGAAAGCATAAGTGGTGACGTTTTCATTTCGTCTGCTGAAATCCAACAAGTCTATACTTCGCTAATCAGGCCAGAAGAAGTTATAGCAACACCAGAGGTGAATATTGATGTCGATTCTCACTCCATCATCTCCTCTTTATTTCCCAAAGAAGACCCTTTATCATCAATAGGGTCGGAAATGGAAGCTTCTTCTTCAAAATGTGAAAATTTTGACATCTCTTATGATCATGAGAATTTCGTTTTTTCATCTACTTTGCAAGTAGAAATGGAAGAAATAACACATGATGAAGAGGAAGAGGAAGATCTCAGAGTTGCTCCTCCAGCATTTGAAGAGGGTATCTCTACCACTGTGGATGAACTCAGAGAAGTAAATCTGGGTACAGAGAAAGATCCACGCCCCACTTTAATTAGTGCGGCCATGACCCTTGAAGAGCAAGAGATGTATATTTCTTTTCTAAAGCAAAATAAAGATATTTTTGCTTGGAATTATACAGAGATGCCTGGCCTTGATCCTGATGTTGCCACCCATCATTTGGGTTTGCCAAAAGAACATCGAGGATTCAAGCAAGCCGCAAGAAGAACACACCCAACCTATGCTTCCAAAATCGAGGCTGAAGTGGATAAGCTTATCAAAGCTAACTTCGTCAGAGAAGTTCAATATCCCAAGTGGTTGGCTAATATTGTCCCTGTAAAGAAGAAGAACGGACAAATTAGGGTTTGCATTGATTTCGGAGATCTTAATCGGTATTGTCCTAAAGATGATTTCCCAGTTCCGATTACAGAACTCTTAATTGATGCGACGGCTGGCTATGAAGTACTTTCTTTCATGGATGGATATTCTGGATATAATCAGATCCGAATGGCCCCAGAAGATGAGGAATATACAGCCTTCAGAGCTCCTCAAGGTGTGTTTTGTTACCGGGTGATGCCATTTGGTTTAAAGAATGCAGGTGCAACATATCAACGCGCCATGCATCGTATCTTCAAACCTTTTCTAGGGAAATTTGTTGAATGCTATATAGATGATTTGGTGGTTAAATCCAAACAACGTTTTGATCACATGGCTGATTTGGAAGTCGTATTCCACAAGCTTTGACAACATAATTTGAAGATGAACCCCTTAAAATGTGCTTTTGGGGTAACCTCAGGAAAATTCCTCAGCTTTGTTGTACGCCATCGTGGTATTGAAGTCGATCCTGAGAAGACCAAATCAATCCTTGGTATGTCAACTCCTCAGAATTTGAAAGAATTAAGAGGACTTCAAGGACACTTAGCCTATATTCGGCGTTTCATCGCCAATATGGCAGGCAAAAGTTTACCCTTTACCAAATTATTGAAGAAAGGAGTCACTTACCAGTGGACTGAAGAATGTCAAGAATCCTTTGATGTTCTCAAGAAATACCTCTTGAGTCCACCAGTACTCATGCCACCTGTTGAGGGTAGGCCTCTTATCCTCTATGTGACAGCTTTAGAGCGATCATTGGGTGCCTTTCTCGCTCAAAAGAATGATGCTGGGAATGAAAATAGTCTCTACTATCTCAGTAGAACTATGCTTGAAGCAGAAACCCGGTATTCGAGTATTGAAAAGTGCTGCCTAGCATTAATCTTTGCAGTTCAGAAACTGAGACACTACCTGCAACATCACGAGGTCCAATTGGTATCTCGTAATAATCCACTCAAATTCATCCTTAGTCGTCCTATGCTTACAGGACGTCTGGAAAGGTGGGCGGTTATTCTACAGCAGTTCGACATCCAGTATGTGTCTCAAAAGGAAATTAAGGGACAAGCTCTGGCTGATTTCCTGGCTGAACATCCTTCAGTGGAAGACACGTATTCAGATATCGAACTCCCTGATGAGGAAGTTTTCTCTATTCAAGAGAGTCCTCAAACATGGGAAATGTATTTTGATGGTGCTTCTAGAAGTCCAACAAGGAAGAAAATGGAAAATCCTAAATTCAACAAAGTTGGTTTAGGAATTGTGCTCATTTCTCCAGATAAGGCAGTGTTACCTTATTCCTTTTTGTTGTGGGAAGGTGGTACCAATAATGAAGCTGAATACCAAGCTATCATTACAGGCTTGGAGTTAGCGCTTCAAGCACAAGTGAATCACTTAAAGGTGAAAGGTGATTCAGACCTGGTAATCAAACAAGTCAATGGGGATTATGCCATTAGAAAAGAAGAATTAATCCCTTTGTATGATTATGTCAGCGAGTTAATGTCGGAATTCCCTTCAGAACCGACATTTTCTTATGTCCCAAGATCACAAAATGCTCAAGCTGATGCACTGGCTAATATAGCCACAGCTTTAGCAGATCCAAATCGGGACGAGACAACCATCTGTATTGCCCACCGTCGTGCAATTTCACCTTATGTTCAAGTCAGAACAGAGGAAATTAATGAAATTAGTCCCATTCCTGAACCGTATGGTCATACTACAGGATGGATGTCACCTATCAGGGAATACCTTCAAAATGGAACACTTCCACTTGATAGAGCCGAGAAAGAACAAATTCAGCGACGTGTGGTCAATTTTACTCTTTATGATGGCCCAAACCACCTCGAGAAAATTCTCTACAAACGTGGTTTTGATGGAGTTCTCTTCAGATGTATTGATGGTGAAGAGACAATGGCTGTCATAAAAGAAGTGCATGCAGGAGTCTGTGGTGCCCACCATTCTTGACATAGACTGTCTGATCAAATTCGAAGGCTTGGATACTTTTGTCCTTCAATGATACAAGATTGTGTTAATTTCACAAAGAAGTGTCATTCATGCCAAGTATATTCCAACTTCATTCATCAACCTCCAGAGTTGCTTCATATAGCTAAATACTCACGGCCATTTTCCACATGGGGAATGGATGTGGTGGGACCTTACCCTTCAGCTACGGCCAAGCAGTTTAAGTACATTCTTACTACTACTGATTTCTTTTCCAAATGGGCAGAGGCAGTACCTCTCAAAGAAGTCAGTTCTAAATGCATTGTTAACTTCATCAAGTCTAACATCATTACTAGATTTGGTGTCCCTCATACCATATTGACGGACAACGGCACCAACTTCTGTTCTTCTAAGGTAAAGAAATTGTATCAAGAATACAACATTAAGTCCAACCATTCATCTCGATATCATGCAGCGGCTAATGGCCAGATAGAGGCCTTCAACAAGACTCTTTCAAATATACTGCAAAAGATGGTGGATAAAGATAAGAGGTCATGGCCTGATAAACTCTTTCATGCTTTATGGGCTTATCGGACTACCACTTGCAATGCAACGCGGTCTACTCCATATTCATTGGTATATGGAACAGAAGCAGTCTTGCCAGTTGAAGGTCAATTTCCCTCACTCAGAATAGCCATTTGTGATCAGTTATCAACAGATGAGCAATCCCAAAAGCGGTTGAATGAATTGGAACAGTTAGATGAGAAAAGATTGTGCACTTTGCACCACTTGGAAATCTATCAGAATCGGATAGCACGAGCTTTTAACAAAAAAGTTCGTCTTCGTTCATTCATTCAGGGAGAATTGGTATTGGTTCTCAGAGCACCAATGATACCAGGAAAGAAGCCTCCCAAGCTTGAACCAAAATGGGAAGGACCTTATTAAATACATAAGGTCTACTCCAATGGAGCGTATTCTCTGATCTCAATGGATGGAGAACACATCACGACTCCAACTAATGCCAGATTTCTGAAGAAGTATTTTGTATAAACACAAAATATTGTTCCTAGATCCAAAACAATCACATTAGATCCTATATTATGTCTGAGATGACATTAAACTATATTATGTCCTATCTACATGACATTAAACTGTACAGAAGATCCTATATTTTGTCCGAGATGACATTAAACTATATTGTGTCCTAGCAACATGACATTAAGCTGTGTGGCACTTCCAACGTCCAGCATGACGATAAACTGTAAAAAGTCCCCAGAACTGATATCCTCATATTGGTTCACCTTAGTCCTAGCTACATGACTTTAAACTGTACAGCACCAGTTCGTCCTTGCTATATGACGTTAAACTATACAGCAATGGTCCAGTATGACTTCAAACTGCAACTTCGTCCCACACGACATTAAACTGTGAAAAAGTTCCCTAAACCGTCCAGAATGACCTTAAACTGCATCACCCCTGGTCCATGTATATGACCATAAACTATTTGCAAATCCCTTATGTCCAGTGAGACGTTAAACTGTGACGTCCTAAACTACATGACGCTAAACTGTATAAAAGTCCCTCACGTCCGGAAAGACGTTAAACTATATAATCATCAAAGGTCCAGCATGACATTAAACTGCACCATCCACGGTCCATGCATATGACCTTAAACTATTCACACTTTCGTCCAACATGACATAAATGGTGTGTTATTTTGTCCTTACGGCATGACATTAAACTGCACAGTCCTCCTTTCGTCCAATATGACGTTAAACTATTTTATCCCCATCGTCCTAACTACATGACGCTAAACTGTACAGAAAATCCTTGATAGGTCCTACATGACATTAAACTGTATTTTGTCCCTGCTACATGACACTAAACTGTGCAGCACCAACAGTCCTAACTGCAAGACTTTAAACTGCATAGTCCCTTTTTTTATGTCCTACATGACATTAAACTATGCATCGTTAAGGTTGTTATTACCTCTTGTTTCTCACACCGAGTATGACTCACGTGAGCTTAGAGTGAACATCAACCATAACACTCCCTTTGGTCCACTAACCATGTGTAAGTCCCAACAATATTTTTTTTATTAGATCATTGTCCACAAGAACAACTTGATCATTAATTCATTCTTTAATTGAACTACACGGACTTTGATCCTTGCCCTCTAGGCTGGGTATGTAGGCAACCTCCCAGGGTTCAAGCCCAAAAACAATCTCTTCACATCGGTTCACCACCATCTCATATGATGATGATTTGTGAAACCGCCCCTGGAATCAATATCTTTACATTGATTCACTTTCGTCCTTGTTATATGACGTTAAAATATACAACACTTTTGTCCAGTATGACAATAAACTACAATATTCTTTGATTTCCTCATTTTAGAAGGAACCATTATTGACATTGATTTTTTTTAAAAAAAATCATGTTTCATTTTCAAAAGACTACGTGCATACATGGTAATGCCTAAACTTTTTATCTCAGGTTAAACCATCATTGCACTAAAGTCCCCTTTCACCCTTCACATGTATGAACCAAATTTGTACAAAGGGTAGTTATAGAACTACGTGGACTTGATTCCCATCCTTATGGGATACGTAGGAACATTCGAGTGTCCCTCGAATCCAGTCCAAAGTCTTTTGGGCCTAACCCCAAATTTCACTTTCAGTCCCTTGGCTGAAAAGTCCTCATGAAAACACACACTGTGTATTCATTATTATGGTCCGAATTCTATGACCCTAAACTAAGATCACTCATACTTTCTTCATGCACGACGTTAAACTACATTTCAAGAACTACGTATGGCTTGATTCTCATTCTTATGAGATATGTAGTGAAGTCCAAAATTTCAACTCAGGACCCAGCCACAACATGATTATGGTTTTCATTGACCTATGTATCTCTATATACATTGGAAAATACCCATCTTTATGTATTATAATCCTAACCTTAAATATTTTCAGATCTTCATAACCCTTTTCATGACTTCTAGTCACAAAAATGTCAAACTTCTGAGAATTCTTTTGCCTGACTATGCAGCACGTGCCCATAGGTGGCCTTGCATAAACAGTCCACATAACAGACTTGTCAGCCGAAAGATGCTATTCATTTGACCATGCATCCAATGCCCATAGGTGGCCCTGCATACTTCAACCCCCTAACGGGTTTTGTTAAATAATAGTAACTTCATTATTGGGAAGAATTCCTCTTTTGTCCTTATGTGTCTTAAACGACAGTATGTAGGGATCCACAAAAAAATAGCCATCCTTAACATATTTGTCCCATATCCTTTTTCATGATCTGAAAGTATTCAAGTCTATGGTTTATTCTTCTTCCCTACGTTTGGGTAAGACCTTCGTAGGAGTGATATTCATCTAGTTCTTTGATATTCTTGTTCGGAAATATCTTCTCCATATTCAAGTACCTCTTTCCATACAACAAACTCTATACTTTAGAAAATTTGAATCTCCATAAACTTTCACTGGCTTTTAGCACTAGGAAAGTAAATTTCTGGGAGTTCTTTTGCCTGACTATGCAGCACGTGCCCATAGGTGGCCTTGCATAAACAGTCCACATAACAGACTTGTCAGCCAAAAGATACTATTTATTTGACCATGCAGCCAATGCCCATAGGTGGCCCTGCATATTTCAACCCCCTAATGGGTTTTGTTAAATAATAGTAACTTCATTCTTGGAAACTACTTCTTCTAATGACTTTTAGCTACTTTTCATATCATTCCTCAGATTCAAATATTCTTAAGCCATAGTTTACATATTTTCCCTCATACTTGAGTATGGTAGTATGTTTTCAGATGAACTTTCAAGGAATTGTGTCAATTCTAATCCATTTCGGTCAAAGCTATTTCGACCTTAAACATTATCTCCTTTATGTTCGGCATGCATGAATTTAAACTGCCTACAAAAGACAAAGGAACTCTGAATAAAAGTCAAGTTCCAGCACACTTGTGCACTGCCCTCTGTGCCCTAAAGTCCTGCGCGCCCCCTTTTCCTTTGGATGGATTCAATTTCCTCAGAGTCAAATCCTCATTTCACTCCGAATCCAACTCTGAGGGGGGGACTTTTGTTGACGCTCCTTTCGTCAGAGAATCTAAAGATCGGAAAAGGGGAATATCTAAACAAAAAGTGATTCATCCTTTGAAGAAACATAAAAAATCGACAAAGGGATGAACGAGGAGAACATTGCCCATAACTCGCGCAAGTTCCCTCCTGGTCGCGCAAGTACACTTGCGCGTCGCCTAGTGGTCATGCAAGTACTTGCGCGACGCCTTATGGTCGTGCAAGTGACTTGCGCGCCCTAAGTGATAACCGCCTGGTAACCGCCCAGGGTCATCTTTTGCCTATAAATAGACCCTGTGGGCCCCCCATTCGAGAGAATCTTTTTCCAGAAACTCGGATTGAAGATCCCGACGCCCAAGTCTCTTCTCAAAGCTTCTAGAACACTTCTAAGGTAATTTCATACCTATAACGGAAGATCTAAAGAGAAGAAGGAAGGCCTAAGTGTTGAAACTTATCAAACACTTGCGCGCCGACTTATTTCCTTCAATATAACTTGCGCGTCCCTTTTCTGGAAGAAACTCAAGAAAATTCTAAAGGGTTTAAAAAAGAGTCGCTCAAGTATTTCAATGCTGGTTGAAAATCGTGCAAGTACACTATGTGTCGCGCAGGTATACCTGCGCGACCAACACTTGAGAGCCCACGGAAGACTTGCGCGCCTTGCAAGACTTGCGCGCCCCTATCTTTTTGGGTGCCCATCTTGCCCATTTTTACCCCTCTTAAGCCATTTCACCTTTCCTTTTCAAGATTCAGTCTTCAAGACACTCTTCAAACCCATTTATGGTATGATTTCTTAATTTGACTTTCTTATCTAAAAGGAATTCCGTGGAATCTCTCTCAAAGTCTAGTGATTTAAATATCCTTATGTCACTAAAATACGGAGAGTTCATTAATTCAACCTCATCCTTTAAGGTGAGAGAATCGTAACCTGGGTCTCCTTTTCAGGAATAATCCCCAGTTATAAAACCTCAAATATGGGCATCCTCCTCAGGAATAAGCCCCAAACATTAATCCCTAACCTGGGCCTCCTTTTTAGGAGTAAGTCCCAGTCATAACCTTGGGCTTCCTTTTCAGGAGTAAGCCCCAAGTCCCTTAACCTTGGGCCTCCTTTTTAGGAGTAAGTCCCAGTCATAACCTTGGGTTTCCTTTTCAGGAATAAGCCCCAAGTCCCCTTAAATTTCTCTTAACCAGTCATAATTTACGTTTGATTTGGGTTTCCTTTTTAGGAGTAAAACCCCATCATAAGTCCCCTCCTAACTTGGGCATCCTCCTTAGGAGTAAGCCCCAAGATTAGAGTATTCAAATCTCCATGAAGCACATATAACTTTATGGACCCTGTTCATGGATTTTCTCCCTAAAAGTAAATCCTAAACCTTCATCTATCTTGGCATTCATCCATACATAAGCCCCAAACAAATTCTTATGATTGCATCTTTCATGGCATAATTGTCTAAATTTTACCAATACCTCTTGTTTCTCACACCGAGCATGACTCACGTGAGCTTAGAGTGTAAAAGTAATTATGACATTCATCTTTGAGCCATCAATCATAAACATCATACTCCATTTCTCAAACTACGTGGGTTCTGATTCCTTTTCCAAAACAAAGGATACGTAGGTAGCCCATTTATGGGTTCGATCCCAACTTTGAAATAATCTATGTCCTTCTGAATGACGATAAACTTCAAGTGCCCCACTGAGTGGCTTTAAAATCAGCCTGGTCATCATAAATGACCAAGAGACTTTTATATAAATGTTTTGAAGGATACCATTGACCAAGAATCTCTAAACAGATATAGATGATTCTCTATTGATGAATAACTTCGAATACATATAAAAGATTCTCTAAATTTCTTTGCATATTTAATCATTGATTGTTAAAACTAAAGGAAAGCACATTTTATACTTGGTAATGTAATAAGGATTCACGAACATAACTTAAATCTATAAAGAGAGTCCCGGAGTAGACAATAATTCCCCTCAAAAAGGTGTGATGAGTCCGACCTCCCATCCTCTCGACCAATGCAAATTCCTAAGCCTCATTAGTCCACAATCTAATGAGCACCTGCCTTTGGAAAGTAGGTCCAAACGGATGTGGAATCATTGGATGTTTCCAGTTCTACGAACAAACCCGTTAGAAACCGATCGGAACATTTGAATCTACCGTCGAGGAGGTCATCCCCGGATTCCGTGCGAAACACCAGCCCTGCTGAAGGGTAAACCCTAAATAAGTCGATGGTGACGCACTACCCAGCCCCACTGTAGGGTAAACTATAAGGTCAAAAGGTATCCCACTGCCCAACCTTGCTAGAGGGTAAACCCAGAACTATTCTTATATCTATGCACTACCTACCATCACTGGGTGTCACAAGCACCGCTACCATGCGTAGGTTCGGAGTGCATCAAAGGAACCTCCGACCAATGCCCTTTCATGTTTCCACGTTTAATGAGATCTCTAAAGAGGCTCTATACTCTCAAACAAATTACACCGTTGTAATCCTCGCGGAAAAACACACGAGATAGACTACTTGCTCACTGGAAACAGTCTCCTGGTGGAAAATTTATTCAACACCACTTTATGCCCATACGACATCTCGTGGGGCCCGCACCTCGGTCTCGAAAGAGGTCGGGCGAACTGCGCCACCGCGATGCTCTTGTAAAAAAACATCGAAATGACTATTCATATGCCCCAAATGGATTCCTGATGAGAAGTCACAGTACGCTGCACATAGCTAAATAGATGGCACATGTGGACCACACCTCAACTCCGGCTTCAACACCTGAAACCACCCCAGTCAACTTCGTCTCGACGCCAGGGTCGCAACGCAATTGATGGTGCCTAAAATGGACACTGGACACAGAAGCTGCAACTCCCCACATCATGCAAATGGGGCCCTTTGGGTCCCACACCTCGACCCTAAAACATGTCACACAAATCGTACCATTGCATTCCTTGGAGATAACCACGCGACGTAGGCTATTCATTTGCCATGTATGAACTTATAAAGAATAAGTCATAAAAACGCATCGTACGTCTGAAAGCCGCCTCGTGGGGCCCACACTGTAGGCCAGAATTTAGGCGGGCGGGTTGCGCCGTTGTAATCCCCTCGAAAAAACACTCCAAAATGTGTACTCAAACACCACAAACGGATGATGAGTGAATAAGTGGTATTTCACCGTAAACGATGCAAACTAGGCCCTGTGGGGCCCGCATCTTGTATCCAACTCGAACGATTCAGAACGCATCACAAATATTTCACATGAGGACTGGGGTAACGCTGCCACTGACGGCACATCAATCAGACATCCCAAGTAGGAGTTAGGTCCGACACAATAATTAATTAATTAATTGAATAATTATTTATTTATTCAGATTATGCGTTTTGTGCCACCGAGCAATGAAACTAACCTATAAAGGTTCCAAACCAACTTTGGAATGACCTTCTCAGCTCTAGGGCCACATCGCCTCTGACGGCGTGTTAAACGGACGTCCGGATCGTGAAGCCCGACCGTTGCAAACTTTAATAATAATTTAATATTATTAAATTAATGTGTTTTGGGGCACCCGTCTTTGGGCACAGAACCTAAAATCCCAAGAGCCACTTCAAACAGTCCACCTCACTTATACGAACTCGCAGGCACAGATGGCACATCAAACGGACGTGCCGTTTGGAAGTTACGGCCCCCTGAACGCAAGGGGGCCAACAGTGCCGATTTTCCCCTATCGGCCCGGTCCAAATCGTCGCGGCCCACTGTCTGCATCCCACTCCAACTGCACCAGACCCACCTCGGGTCTGGTTGTCTTTTTTTCTTTTTTCTTAAAAACAGACCGGCCAGTTGGCCGGTCTCTGCCGCGTCGCCCAGCAGGACTCGCACTTCATGTGTCCTTGCCTCCTCCGCAAGCCCGAGGCCAATACCTCGGGATCCTTTGCTGAGCGTGACAGGTCGGTGCCCCCTACAACACACTGTAGCTGGACACTAGCGGCTCCACCTCCCGCAGCACCATCGCGACACATCGTGGCCCGCACTGCCCAATGCTGCTCCTATGACGGCTTCCCTTCGACCGCAACGGCCTAGGGCGGCCTCACGTCGTGGCATCCTCGGCTCCACCACCGGATGCCGCTGCTCACCCGCTCACAGCCACACTACCTCGAGGCCGCTGTGCCCCATTGCCTCAACCTCTCCCCTACTGCACCGGTCGAGGCCAACTCCTCCAGCCGTACATCGCCCTGCCTACTCGGCTCCTTTGGCCGCGCTCTGCCTTCGGCCGACCGCACCTCTAACGTTGCTCTCCCACGTGACAGACCGTGGCCACCGCACGCAGCCACCGCCACTCCTGCCGGTGGTGATCTGGTGGTTCCTTCTGCGGATCATCGTGACTTAATTAGACACCTGATTCTAGATGCGATGATGTTTTTGTGATCCCTATGATGAGACCTTCACAACTCCTACCTTTGATCAACGATTCGACAATCAGTTGATGCATCCAAAAATTATAGCGGGTGTTCGTGAAGAACGAAACCAGAACGGGGTTCCAAATATCGATCGATGGAGGTGTTTGTGCAGCCATCGATGTAGATAATTTAAAATGAAGAAAAAAATGGACAACAAAGGATATTTAATTTAAAAACATGAATTGGAACTTAAATGTAGAAGAAATCCTACCTCGTTGGATTCGTTCGTCATTAGCGACGCGCCTGCTCGATCTCACTTCGATCCGCCAGAGTCTGCTCCTCAATCCAGTGAAGAACAGTGAAGAATGCTGAAGGATGGCGAAGAACGCTCGAGAGAGAGAGAGAGAGAGGGGTAGAGAGACAAAATAGGTTTTCCCCTCCCAACACTTAATCGAATTTATAAAAATTCATTAAAACTCTCTCAGTGGGCGCGGATTCTGAAACCTTCGCACCGGCCTATTTTATATCATGCCTAGACAAAACGCCACATTTTGAACTCAACGAAAGTCTCAGATTTCCATTCTGAGGCTCCGTTAGTAGTTTATTTTAAAATATCGTCAGTGATAAAAATCACTAAGTCATTATTTCAAAATGACTATTTTCCCCTGGGTGACATCTCTCACAGCAGGCCCGTGCCCTTAACTTTTACACCCCTCCTATGGTAAACAGCATGCTTCAGACGCAACCATGCCATAGGATTTTATATTTGAGCTACCGTTTATGATTTATTCAGGTTTGAGCTATTAAATGAATAATTTGATAATTTAATTATCTATTTAACACACTGCCAAAGAGCGAGGGGTCCGAATGTCCCGCATCGACTCATTTTATATCAAGCCTAGGGTAAATACCACGTTCCGAACCCAACCGTGGTTTCATATTTCTGATCCGATCAACCGTCTAAGAGATATCACATTTTCTTTAGTTAACCATGCGTGTGTAATATAAAAACACTTAACATTTTATATAATTAATTCCGGGCACACTGGCCCTTGTAATTACACGTCGTCTGAACGCCCTTCTCTGGAATGACATCAAGAAATTTTTCCAAGTCTCAGAGTCCCAAAACCTGGGATCTTACACCAACATATAGGGATGAATTCGATGAAAAAAGTGATTGGAATTAGAAGTTGGAAAATAAATTTTTTAGATGGTAGAAATGATTCAGTAGTATATGAGGGCATATTAGAGAAGGAATAATAGTTATGAATATAATAGGACAAAAGATCTTACATTTTATGTAGGTGATCTTGTATTTCATAAAATATCTCCTTGTAAAGGTTATAAGAAATTTTGTAAAAAGGGAAAAGTTAAGACCATGGTTTGTTGGCATATTTGAAATTTCAGAAAAGGTGGGATTGGTTTCATACTGAGTAACTTTGTCTATGATTTTATCTCAATTTTATGAGGTGTTTCATTTTTCACTATTAAGGAAATATATAACTAATGAGTCTCATGTTCTAAACCCTAAGGTGGTAGCATTGGAAGAGAGTATTTCAAGTGATAAAAATACAGTATAGATAATAGATCATAGAGATGGAGTGTTACAAAATAATGTAACTCACCAGTTTATTATTTTAATGAAAATCCAAATGATGAATGATGAAACATGGGAACCTTAAAAGTCTATGATGGAAAATGTCCCTACTTATTTAAGTGATAAATAAAATTGCGAGGAAGGAATTTAGTTAAGGAGGGAAGAGTGATACAACCCAAATAATGTTATTAATAAGTAAATTTTAGGTATTACTAATATTCATGATTATATTTTAAGGATTTACATACATTCTAATAATTTTATAATATTTTTGAAACATAAAAATAAATTGTTTTATTCTAAATAATGTGTTTTCCAAGAATTATATGATTTTATATAAAATTCAAAATTCAAATTTTTTTTGAATTTAATTGCATAAAATGGTATAAAATTTTTATATCATCGTATCAAAAGTATTTTAGGGGGATTTTTAAAAAAAACTTTTTGGAAAGATTTTTTTTTGTGAATAGTGAAAAATATGGATTTTTATAAAAAATGTCATTTATTTTCAAGTACTTAAAAAGTATCATTATAATTTGTATTGATTTTAATGAAAAACTATTCCCATTTGATAAAAATAATGTAATTAATTACATTATAATAAAAATTATTATTTATTTTGGTATAAATATATTTTTATAATTAAACCACATTTTTTGAACAATACAATATTTTGTTTTGCATGCTTATGATAAAATTAATTTCATACAATTTTTAAATTTGAATTTTGATTAATTAATTTCATATTTATAGTTAGTAGGTTCAAATTTATTTAGGAGTTCAATTTCATTTTATTCATAATTAATAGTAACCACTATAAAATGTAGTCACATTTGTAAGGGGTAAAATAGGTTAATTAAGGTTAAAACTAAGTGATATAATCACAAAATATCATCTTAAATATTAATGTATGAGATAATTTCTACCATTATCATAATATCTTAAAATTGGTGTTTACTTAGTGCCACTTTCCCTCAAATAATAATTTATATTATTTTAAAACAATGAAAAATTACAAGATTCATTCCCCTCACTTATAAAAGGACACCCCATCCCCTCTCTTAATAACATACTTTGAGCCATTTAGAATGACCAATACCTAACCAAATACCTTTCAAATGTCCCTCCCCATATTCTTTAGTTCAGTTTTTCACCTAAGTACTAGCCTAATAAGGTTTAAGTTTTAAGCCAAGGGAATTTATCCAAATAAAATGAATAATTATTAATAGAGTGTTTCATTTTTATTTCTTCTTATACATCCTTCAAATATTATTTTCCCATAATTAAATAAAAACATCAGTATCTTCCATATATTTAAATTTTATTGTGATTATGGTATAACCCTTTTTCATTTTCATTTCCTTTTTTTAGGAAATGAAAACATCACTATTGCATACGTGTGGACTACCACCTCCACGAAGTGATGTAATTTTTTTAGTCACCACCCAAAAGTCTACTTATTATAATGTATTTAAAAATATATATGATATTAATGATTTAATTATGATTCTATAATTATAAAATATTACTTTCCCTCTTACCTTTTTTATTGGAAAATGGTAACATCGCTCATGTGAACATGTGGATTACCACCTCCATGAAGGGATGTGATTAATTTTTCATGACCTCCTTTAATGAATGGGATTAAAATTTTATTAAATATATAAAATGATAATTATTTGATTATAAATATTCTAGGTATAATTTAAAAATGAATCCATTGACCACAATCAACCCACCAATGTTGTTTTGTTATTATGAAATAAATATCCTCCAAACATTGGACATGGGCATAACTGATTTAATAACTATAAAATCAATGGAAATAAATGAAATAAAAGGGATAATAATAAGTTAATACACCAGAAAAAGTTTATTATTAAATTAAATAATTATTTTAAGTTTATCATATTGTAATTAAAGTATGTGTGTGGTGAGTTGGGGTCGAGGTAAGGGACATCATGTTATAATTTCCTTTCTTTGCGACTCATGCCACGTTCACCATATGTTTTATTTTTTCAGGGGTATATATTACCATATTTATGTAATCATTAATTTAATTAAATTAAATTCATTTAAAAAACCACTATAATTTCTTTATTTCAATTATCATTTATTTAAAACGTACGAATGTGGTAAAGGGTTTCTCTATAAAACCATGTTTTAAAGTATTCCTTTCATATCAATTTATTTCCTATTGAGTTTCATTAAATTGATCTAGGTATGTTATTAATATAATTAAATATATATAAAAATTAAATTTAAACAATTTTTTTCTTTATTTATGAGGTTTTTAAAAGAATTATTTTTAAGATTTCCCATATAATTTATTTTTAAAAAAATTATAAAAGTGTGAAAGGAATCCATTTTTCATATATACGACATTAGAGGAATTTAATACCATCATGAAAATTATTCTTAAAGAATATTCCTTTAAAAAATTTCATGTTTTTTAAAAATAATTTCACAACTATCATTCTTCTTGGAATTTTTTTAATAGTTTTTTAAGAAAATGATATTTATACTTATTTTAAGTGAATCCCAAAACTCCTTATGAATATGTGATAAATGAAATAATGTATGGGATTTTATGAAGTGAAATCATTATTATGTGATTTTTATATATTTTTTGGTCCTTTTAAATTTTTCATGATGATGGGTTATCTTGATATATCTCTCAAATTCATTGGTTAGTAACTTTTTTCTTTGAGGAATATATATTGGAGTTAACTGATTAGGTTATTCAATTTATAAGAGTTCTTATAAGTGTGATTGTAAGAATTATATAAAGATGATGTTCCAAGATACCTCCATGACTTTTCTATGATTTCAAATGTTTTTTCATGGAATTCTATTGATTTCATAAGCTAAGATAATGAAGTTATGTTTAAAGAAAAGTTTATTCCACCTTTCAGGGTGAAAAGTTTGTTTTTAAATAAAATATTTTCATTAGTGCTCATGTTTTAAAAAAACACATCATGATTATGATTTTTTCTTTATTATTTATTATGAGGTTTTTTATAAAAAAATTGGGAAGTTAAGTTGATTTATTGAGAATGTAAATTATTATATAAGCTCAAGATTAATTATATAAAAGAGAAATTTTTAATAGCATTTCATGAATTTAAAAATACACTAATAGGTTTAGTTCTTTTGTATCCATTGCTATGTTTTTTTCACATAATTATTTTTCAATTGCTTTTCATAGGTCATTAGGATGCGTAGAAACTGTATAAAAGTATATAATATTTTTATGAGTATTTTTCTAAAACATAGTAACATATATTGAATAAAACTATAGTTTAAATTTATGAATCCTATTTTTAGACAAAAAAATCGATATTGAGTAAAAGTATCCACTTTTTATTATAAGGTCTTGATATGTAAGTGTTTATCCTAATTATACAAAAATATAAACTAAAAATATCATTGAAATGTAATAATTTACAACCCAAGTTATCAATCAGGAAATTATGGATTTTTATGTTATGAGTCATTTTAGGAATGATCTGATATTTGTGATCTCCAAAAGTACACCGTGTATACATTTAATTCACATGCCATGTATATTTTCTTTTTTCCCTATATTTCTCTTAAAAAGATAATTTTACCCTTAAAACATAAAATATATCAAAAAATAATAAAATGAAATATTTTACATTATAAGAACATATATCTGACATTATCTAGCCTTTACTCAAACAAATGCACAAAATTATTCTTCATAAACTTAGAGAATCAATAATTTAATGATTGATTTTATAGGATTCACTAAAAATTGGTGAATTGGCCTAATTAAAGTGGATATGATGCTACTCAAGCAAGAGTAAAGTAGATTTTGATAAGGGAAGAATACCCAACTATGTGTAGGAATCTCAATGTCAACTATTCATCGATCTATATTGGGTAAGTTCTTCACAATATTATATCAATTTATAGGGAAATAATCTCTACCATAAATTAATTAAACATAGTTATTGTGGTAGAAAACTTATTTTTTTATTATTTTTTAGGAATTAATTTTTACAATTTTTTGATTTATCATAGGAATCTATTTTTGGATGTAGATTCAATTACCATTTTATATTTGAGCTTAAATGAGATGGAATATGTACTTTCACTTAGTTGATTTAATTTTATATATCCTTAAAGATGAAGGAAGTGATAATATGGGAAATTAAAATGAAAAAAGAGAGTAAATCTATTCATTTAATAGGGGTAATTATTTTGAATTCAATATCACTTTTACCTTCCATGTATTTATTCTTATGTTTTTTAATTTTAAGAGAATTTTTATTCTAGGATTAGATGTTTTTCTATATTTTTTATCAATAATGTAATAGTTTCTTAGAAAACCCATCATGCTATGTTTTAAATATAATTTTAATGGAAATTAAAAAATAATATGGGGATGAATTAGTAATTATAATTACGTGAGTATTTATTTGATGAATCATGATTTGGGGGATTCATTGATTTAGGTAAATGAAATTCCACTATCATTTTAATGATTTTATTTTCTAAAGCTTGCATTGATTGATTTGTTAGTAGTATACATTAGAGGAGTAATTGTCCCATATTTTATGTTTTCCAATTCCCATTATAGTTTTAAGAAATTTTTAATATTCATTCTTATACACTATTTTTTATAGATACTTGGGACATATATGCTATAAGAATTTTCATTGGTATCTTTTCTTAGATGTAAAAAAGAAAAGTCACATTAAGATTATTGTTAAATTTTTTATTTGTTGCCTTTATACATTTAATACCTACCTTCACATTTAATATTTATTTTAAACCCATAGAATAGAAGAATATTCTTGATATGGAATCTATATTATAGGCCTATTATTCCTTTCTATGCTACTCTTGATATTTTCAATGATTTATAATGGAATTAATATAGTGGGATAGGTTTTTCAATCATGTTTAGAAGGAGACTTATTTTAAAAAAGTAGATTATGTGAGATATTATCAATAATTATTGGGGAAAGTTTCATATATTTCCTTCATATTTTATTTACTTTATACCCATCAAAACAAAACTAAAATATAAAAAGCATCATTATTGAAAAAATAATTTCTAGCATGAAAATAATGTATAAAATGAATTATTGGATTAAAATAGGGTATATATTTCATTATTCTTAATGTCATGATATTTTATCCATGATATGGAGAAGTTTAGTGTTGGTTGATAACATTTTTGGGGGAGTTTTTTGAGATTTCTATTTTTATCATGCATTGTAGTTTAGTTTTTAACCTTATTTTTTATCCTTATGATTTTTCACATCAATTAATTACCAACCCTCAATATTAGATTTATTTAATCCTTCTACGAAATCCATCATGATTAATGTTTATTATTAAATATAGAAGGTATATATTGATATTATTTTCAATCCAGTGGTTAGGATGCAAGTACTTCAAGGAATTATCATAAATCTATTAAAATATACCTTGAGTGATGAGAAAAAGTAAAATTATATAGGTAGACCATAAGTGTAATTTGGAATAATAATAAGTTAAAATATGTGAATGGAAGTTAAGAAACATATATTAATTTTAAAAGGGAAATTAAAATGCATGTTTGATTAATTTTCATGAAAATATTGGATTAAAAGAGAGATTTTTTGGGTGATATGTGAATTTTTATTCTTTATTGATAATAGTTTTTTTGTTGACTATGTTGTTTAAACCATGTTAGGATAGGGTTTCTTTGTGATATGTAGATATTTTAGGCTTGAGAACAATACATATATTAAGAATGAGGGATTGATAGCTAGAATTTCATGCATGATTTTTATTAGTAAATTAATTGATTTTATTATTTAATTATTTTTCCATATATTTATTTTTTTTATACTTTTATGGTATTAAATGGTTATGGATGACTTTTGGGAAGAAAATAATGAGTTCAAATATTTGGACAATAAATTTGAAAATTTCCCTATAAGGTGAGTTGATATGTAATATTTTATTCTATGGGAAGAATTGAGAATCATTAAAAGGAAAATATATATTTTAAGAGAAGTAAAAAATATAGCCAACCCTATTCTATCACCACCAAAGAATTGTTTTCCACCTGAGGTGGTGGAAACAAACTTTATAGTGGTGCATAGTAGGGGAATCATATTGGAGTAAATCTCAATTGGGGTTATCTCTAGGAATAGAGAAGTGCTAACTCTGGTATGGGGTGATACTAGGACTAGAAAATGTTGGGGGTTCGTTGGGTTTTGGATTATAAATCAGGTGTTAGTACAAGTGAAACTTCTATATGGGGTCATAGTGTGACCATTTGCTATGTGATGAATTGTCTACACATAGAAGTGGAATAATTTCTTCCTGCTTTTCATCATTATAGGATATTATTGGGTTAAATACCACATTTGAATCTGTGGTTTTGAAAACCACAATAAACTTGAAATAATTTTGATTTAACTAAAAATGTTTTGTTTATGTTTTATGATTTATAGATTTATTATCCTTTACTTTAATTATCAGTGAACTTATTTAAACTACTTGTGTTATGGTATGTTAAGGAAATTCCTTAATTATATTTAATTTACTCTTAGAATATTGTGATGGAATATAGAGTTAAGCACGTCGGAAGAAACATATTTAGGATACAACCATTGAATATTGGAGGGGTGTGTCTAATGTAGTGTAACTAAAATCAAAGAACATAGAATTAAACCATTGAAAATTATTACACAAATTTCTATAAATTGAAATCGAGTCTTCATGGAGAGGAAGATATTTAGTAAACAATATTTGACTATTGTGAATCATGTTGGTCATAATCTCATTTTAGTTTTATTGTTTTCACTTGTATTGTTTTTTAATATGTACTAAGAGCTATGATTTGTTATGTTTTATTATAAATCTATCAGTATTTAAGTTGTAATTATTCTTTTCATGATCATTGTGATTAAAGTGCTTCCATTCTTGATACTGGTTTTTTTAGCCTATTTGATTGAGGGATTTTGGGGATAGAAAGAAAAAATGATTCCAATAGGGTTATATTTGATGAACCTCAAGGTTATTAATCTTTCCTTTGTCTATTCAGTATGATTAAGGGATTCCAGATACAGGAAGAAATATATCATATAATGAGTTTATTGTCAAGTACATTCTATACATAGAATGGTAATACCTATGAGCATGTTTAGATATCTTTCTATCACTTTGGATAAAAGTGAAGGCTTCATATGAATTAGAAGTGGATTCCTAAATAACATCCTTTATGGGTATACAGATTTTTATCTAATACTCTGAGTACTATTTTACATTAAATTTTCAATTCAATTTTAATAGTGTGGATAATTTTATTAGGCATTGTATAATTCTGATAAATTTAATTTTTTGTTTATTTATATTTTTAGTATAATGTATTTAAACATGATGAGAGAGTTTAACTTCTGATCGACCTAAATCTTAGGGAGGATTAAATTTTTTTGGTTTTTTAACTATAATTAACCCCACACCCCCACCCCCTCTCTTTTAGTATTCATCCTACCTTATTTTGGACTATATAGGACTAACGACTGGATTTTTTGTGTCGTAGTTGTAGAAACGACACCATGATGAAGGTAAAATTACCACTATAAATAATGGAAAGGATGGAAGATGTTTTTTTATGAGCAAAAAAGGTTGATTTCATTTAAATTTTTCATGTAAATGTAATTCCTATAAAAACACAAGTCACAATGATGATCTTGAGTTGAAACCACATGAATAACATAGATCCCTTTGGCATGGTAGTTACGAGGTAAGTTTAAGAAAGGGGGATAGGAAATGTCAACATCTTTTTTTACGGTATATAAGAATGAAACAACTAGTGTGGAAATATACGGGGAATTAATTATGGAATGGTGAAATTGTAAATAAAACCCTGAGATTTTGTGATTTTGTTTGAATTAATTTATTTTTTTGATATTTTTAATTTCACGTGAAACCGGAAATATATGTATATATATATACTTATTAAAACAAATAATTAAAATATACCTTTCACATAAAATCAAAATGTCTTTCCCTACACACATTACCAACTTGTCTTTCACTACACTCAATACTAACTTGGTGTGCTCTACCCGCAACACCAACATAGCATACGTTACATGCAACACAGATGTTTGTATGAAACATAATTTTATTGGTATAATTATTTAAATGAGATAATTATAACTTTTAAATTAAAATTATTTATAAGAATAGTAATAACTAATTTTCAAATATTATTTATAGCTATTTTATATATGTAAAACATATTTGTAATGAAAGATGCAATTTTTGGTAAAGTCCTTTTTTGTTTAAAAATTCTATTTTCTCGAATAACCTAATTTAAATAATAAAATTAAAATTAGGAAAATTTAGAAATTTAATTTTATAAAAAAAAATTGAATTTATAATTTTGAAATTATCTTAGGGATAATTTTTTGGATTTTTCTAAGAAACTTCATTTTTTGATGAATAGTGAAAAATACTGTGTTTTAATTAATAAATGACTTTTCGTTTAAATAATTATTAATTAGAAAATATAAAATAAATTTTTTAAGGTAAAATTAGATAAAAAATAAATCTATTAATACAATTTAAATCATTGGAATCAATTTCACTTTGAAATTTAATACAAAATTTTAACAAATTTTTGAACATTTTTCTTCTTTAAAAACCTATAATCTCATCTTGTCTGCTGGATTAGAATTAATATTAATTCTTACACTTCTGTGATTTTAATTTTGAAAAAAAACATACCCAATTATATTATGTATAATATTTATATTCTAATAATACCATGTTGAGTTTTGGCTGAAATGATTTGTGAAAGTGATAAAAATTATTCACAACGATTAAGGGAAAATTAAGCATAATTTGGGACTAAACCTTAATATTAAGGACCCAAATAATCTATAAACTTTTTAAAAACCCATAGTATGTCCATATTTACTATGTAAACTTCCCATTATTGAGTGTTTTCATATGTTATTTCTTATTTTAGCTAAGAACATGTGTAAACTTAACTTGCTTCTAAAAATTCCGAGTGAGTCTTTTTCCTTCCCTATGAAAGGCCACCACCACTCCCACTTTCTCACACAGCTCAATCATCTTAATTTTAGAAAATACTCATCCAATAAACTTATAAGCATCCCTATATTACTCCTAGAATCATTCCCTTAAGAATAAGGCAATCCAATGAATCCTTTTGGTACAAACCAAAAGGTGTTACCTAATTAAGAGGTAATGTATTCTCTCAATTCTTTTCATTTATTTTCCTTATCAAACCCATACAAATATATTTATTATATAATTAAATTATAAAACCATTATCCTAAGTACACTATGATTTTTTATTTTAAATTTTTCAACCAAAACTTACACACACCTCCATCTAATGGGTAATAGACCTACCGTTTTTGTGTACGGTGAACTATTGGCTCATGAAAATGATCATTGTTCTTTTTCCATTACCACCTAACATGGTGTCCATTATAATGGAAACCTTATTTATATATTTAATATATCATATTTATTAATTCATTAAGCTTCTTTATTCCTTTCTCAACATATATATATTTTTACATTCCATTTTGTGTTGATATTATAATTTCATTGGAGGAAGTGTGGACTACCGCCCCCTCCAAGTGATATGATTCATCCATACACAAAATGGATTTAATATGTATGGTTTTAGTGAATATATATGAAATATATATTATATAATAAATATAAATTAATAATATATATATATGTATTTCTTTCACGTTTTTTCCTTTCAACATAGAAATTAAACGGAAATAACATTCATGTGTACGTACGACCTATCGTCCCTATGAATGGTGTATTCCTTTTCATAGTTATATATTACATATATTATTATAATAAAAATATTACATATATAATTTATATATATATAATGGTTTAAATTATGGTAATCGTTATACATGTATAAGTACTAAATATATAACAATTTAAGACACATGCGAATAATAAAACGAATATTACCCGAAGTGAAACCTTAACATAGGATTGTTAACAAGAATGTAATATAGGGTCATAATAAAAAAATATATTTTATTACATAAATTAATATTTCTCTTTAAAATGTGTATAATTAATTTATATTTATTATACAGGGGGTTTGAATGACTGTGATAACACTCAAGACACAAGGTAAGGTGATTCCATATCACTTTTTATTCCCATGAGATACAGGCTATGATTGCCACACATTTATTTTTTATGCTGTATATACTTCCCATGATTGTATTATAAATATATTACACTTAAATTTATTGGTATTAACATATCCATTTTATGAACTTTTATTCATGAGCTTTCTTTTTCAAATGTTACGAAATCGGTAAAAATGTTTTGTCTCAATTTTTCCTCTTTGAGACTCATGTTTTTTATGAACCTAAAATATTTTTCAATGTGTATATACATAAATTTTACATGTTATATAACTAATATACTTACTTAAATTATATTTTATGCTTTATTTCATTTCATATTATTACATGGACAGTATGATCCCATTTTACCAATTTATAAGTGTTTATTGAGATAATCTAATCACTTTACGATATTGTTAATGTTTACGCTTCCATTGATTAATTCTTATGTTCTATCTTACAATTAATTCATGAATTTTCATATAATATAGTTATTCATTCTATATAATTTTATTGATACAATTTTATACTCATTGGTATATAAGATAGTTAAGAAAGTGTATTTATGAAATCCTGACTTTACCCTCTCTTTGGTCAGAAATCTATGTTCCTTTGAAAAACAAGTTTTCTAAAAAGGGTTTCCAAGAATATTATAATAATATCTTATGATCATTTAAATAAATTTTCCCTCTATTTTTCTTTAACCAATGTTCTCAATGAAATATTATTGCTTCTTTCCAAATGAGGCAATTTTATATCCATTTTACCGTGAAAAAAATGTTTTTTTACCTCATATGACTTGTACGGATTTATCCATCATCAATCCTTTAAAGATTTATTTTCATGTTTAAATGTAAATTTTTAAAGAAAATATTTTTAAAAGAATTTTTTATGTAAAATGTTTTTAAAAACGTTTTCAAACTTCTTTTATAAGTTTTCAAGTAAAATGGTTTCCAAAATGTTTTCATGGTTTATTTATAAGTTTTCAGATTATTTTCTGGGAAAATAGTTTTCAAAATTATTTCAAGAAATATTTATAAGTTTCCAGGTCATTTTCAAAGAAATTATTTTCAAAACATTTTCAATATTTCTTTATATGTTTTCAAAGTGTTTTCTAAGGAAATGTTTTATTAAATGTTATGAATCCTATTTTATAAATTTTAATGGAAAATGTTTTCCAAATATTTTCTAGTATTCTTTATTATTTTTTAATGTATTTTTTAATAAAAATAATTTCAAATGGATTTATGTAGTAAAAATCTTTTTTAAAATAAGCGAGGATATTTTCCTCACGAAATTTTTTTAAAATTATTTTAAAAATTATTTTCCATCTAAGATGAAATCTATTGATGTTACTCATTACCTTTTAGGAAATGATCTATCGGTTCCATTCATATTATTTCTATGACTGGGTTATGATTAATGTATTTATCTTTCTGAAACCTGTTTCTCTTTCCCAAGTTTTATGTTTATGAAATTTTTTTCTCTTTTGTGGGTTATATGTTTATGAAATCTATTTCTCTTTCAGTTGTTATATGTTTATGAAATCCATGTCAATTTTATGATTTATTGTTTTCATGAAATGATTATGAAACATTTATATTTTCTGAAGGTTATGAAATTTTTACATGTTAATGATAACCATTTAAATAAATGGGTTAAGATATGATTGTGTGTGCTTTTGTGGCACATGTTTTTATGATTTCACTATGTGTGGTATGGGGAATATATCTCCCTCCAATCCATTATTTAATGATTTATATATCTTGAGATAGAACAAGATAGTCTTAGGAGTAAAACTTGAATTCTATAATGGACATGGGAGTGAACCATGACTACCAAGACGATATGAGGTGTGAAATCATACTACTATGATGGACATGGTAGTGAAACATGACTACCAAGATGGTATGATGAGTTAACTCTTGCTACGAAGATGGCCATAGGAGTAAACCATGACTACCAAAATATTATAGGGAGCGAACCCATACTACCAAGATGTCCATGGATGAAATGACTTGAACACTATGCATAATACTGATTACATGCTCACAATGTTATTCATAGACCTGTTTTCATGTCCATAAGTTTATGCGAGGTCCTAATCTCATGTACTTAACCAAATGAGAAAACTTGTTTCTATTTATACATGTTTACAATATTATATGATTTTGTGGATTCCTTAATTCCATGTTTTATTCTTATGTTATTCTTTCATGGATTATGTTATTTATTCTCTTATGATTCATGTCTTATTAAATGCCAATATTTATTATGATCTCTAATATTCAGGGTTTGATCTTCAAATGTTATGATCTAGTTTCATACACATTTGTTCATGTTATTCTTATGAAATTCATTTATTTACCCTTACTAAGCCTCTGAGAGCACCACATTCTTATGCTTACTGTCCCTAGGTTATAAATAAATTTTTTAGGTAGAAGTACTAAAGGTGTATATCATTATGGGAGATGTTGAAGATCTTCCACCAGGATAGAAGATTTTATTTCCAATTTTCCAAACACACTAAACTATTATGTCCCCCGTGCATGTCTTTTTTTAATGTACTGAATATTCATCTAAAACAATGTAAAATCTTTTTATGTCAATTTTGGGTCATTGTAGTTGGTAGTAATGGAATGTTTTATTCAAACAATGGAAACTATGATGTCAAAAAATTAGTGAGATACCTATGTATATTTCTAAGGATATATCTGGGGATGTCTCTAAGGATAAATATAAGGATGATTCAATGTTTTGAAACATGTCTGAAAATTTTGGGAAAGGATAGAGTGAGTAGTTTCCAAGAAATACATCCCTTTCTAGATACTATAAATGTATTTGGATCTTATATAGATGTACCTAGGTGTAAAAAATCTGAAAAGATGTTTTAAGCCTGACTCGGGGTAATCTGGTACATGAAAATGGGCCTTGTTGCACACTTGATTTAATACTCCCACGGGATATTCATTGAGGAATTAACAGACTCTTCATCAACCATCATTAAGGTTTTAGATATAATAGGGATATGAATATTGTATTATGAACCTACGGTGTTGTATATTAAGAAATGTGTCATGATTTAGACATTCCATAGGTAAATATTTCTATGACTATGTGGTTTTCGGCTATGATAAGTAATTATCACACTATTATTTTTGTTTTAGATAATGTTGGAGACCAAAGGTAATTGGGTTAAAATTGAGTCTGATGGAAAATATAGTTATTGTGAGAAAATAAATTGGATAATTACTATAGAGAAAAAATTGTGATTATGTTGAATCATCTGTCATGATATATGACTAACAATGTGAAATTTGGTGGTATTCCAAACAAGTTACATAAGATAAATATAGAATTTTATAAATGTTATTATTCTAATGATCATAGATGAAATAATATTTGGATTCCTACATGTTAAGAAAAAGGGAAGAAGAACTTTGAGGAATACCTCAAATGGAGGGGAAGATGTTATATTTGCGAGAAAAAGGTAAAAAAGTGACAAATTACCATGGATTTAAACTTATCATCTATAGAGAAATGGGTATTACCCAACTCAATGCCCAAACATATGAATATACTTCTAAAAAATTGAAGGACCTATTTCATGACAACCATTAAAGGGGAATAATTGAAGTATTTATGTATTTGGATCCAAGAATTATGAATGGTGAATTTTATAACGATTATATAGTCTATGTATTTCACTATGTATTTTCAAGAATATGTTCAATATTTATTATTGATAAGAAAAGTGATTTAATGAAAAGGTGATATTCCTTAGAATCACAAAATTAAGGGAAATATAACCCTTAATATGTTTATAATGTTAGATAATTATTTTTGGATAATTGAAATGTCAGATATAAATAAGTGAATTAGAAGGTAATGATTACCCTAGATATGATTATTGATTGGTTGATAAAGTGGAATATGTACTCAAGGATGATTTTTATGACTTCTTGAAATTAGTTAATATATCCATTAATCATTAGAATAAGGAAGCATCAATGTTTTCCAAATTTATTTATGGTAATTAAGGTTATTACCATGTTTTAAAGGATTATAATATAATATTATTCACATGCATGAAATGTGAAAAAAGTGGAACTTTGTGATATATGGGAGACCAATGTTAAGATTATTTAATTACTTCCTTTCTAAATATTTTTATTTTCATATTTTAGAAGGGTTATGAGGTTAAAAAATTATGGAATGTTTATTTTAAAATATAGATAATGTACGTAATATTAAAGTTTCATCCATCCATATAAGGATTTATTAATATTGGATAGCATGTTCAAACTAGAATTTTTTATGACAACTGATAAAAAATGGGATATAATATCATGGATCTAATGATCTGTTAGTACTTCCAAAATGAAAAAGTCACTTTCCTTTTTAGAGAAATAGGTGAAGTGGATCGAGGAACGACAATGGGTGAGGTTGTCTGGGAATCATGCAAGTATATATTTTCATGAAAATTCTTCATCTTTAAGAAAAAGGATCTCGAAACCAAATATGTTTTCCAAGTACCTTCATTTCTGATGAATCATATGGTACCTTTAGTCATTGAAGATTTATGGATTTCTGATTGTTAACATTCTCATGGCTATGTTCTCTATCACTCTCCAATAAAACATGATAGTTAGATTATTCTTACATGTCCATTTTTTCACTTCAAAACTAGGTTCTCCTATGTGGAAACATAGTTATATGTTACTTTGGATAACCGTTATGGTCCTAACATTCCCTTTTAACGGTATTTTTAGTATTCATTTTTACAATGTGGGTTTCTTTGAATGAACTTTTCTAGTATTTCACCTCTCGCAAACTAGATGAATTTTGAGGGAAAGTCATTTTAAAGAGTTATAATGTAACAACCTGAGATTTTGTAAATTATTTTTTTAAAATTAATTTATATTTTGATATTTTTCATTTTACATGACAATGGAAGTAGTTCTATATATATATATATATTAAAACAAATAGTCAAATATTCCTTTCATGCAATAATGAATTTTATTGAGATACACACATTACAATCTTTTCTTGCGCTACACACAACACTAACATGTCTTGCGCTACCCACAACACCGACTGGGCATATGTTACAAACAATATCGATGTTTCTACAAACAAATAATTTTATTGTTATAATTATTTAAATGAGATAATTATAACCTGGCCATTAAACATAGTTATATGAATAGTAACATATAATTTTCAAATATTATTTATAATTAGCTTATTATGTGAAATTTATTGGTAATGAATTATATAAAATTTGGTAAAGTCCATTTATGTTTAAAAATAAAATTTTCTAGAAATAAACCTCTTTTAATAATAAAATTAATTTAAGAAACAATTAGAAATTTAATTTTATAAAATAAAAATTATTTTTGAATTTAGAATGTCTAAATTAGATTATGGTAAATTTTTGGGATTTTTCTAAGAAACATCATTTTTTGATGAATAGTGAAACAATACTGGGATTTATTTAATAATTTCCTTTTCATTTAAACAATTATTAATGATAAATTATACTAGTTTTTTTAATGTCACATTAGAAAAATATTAAATCAGATAATATAATTTAATTATTTATAATCAATTTCACCTGGAAATTGAATATCAAATCTTAACAAACTTTTGAACATTTTTCTACTTTAAAAACATGTTATTTCATCCCATCCGCGGGATGAGCATTAATATTAATTTTCATCACTTATATAATTTGAATTTAAAAAAATGGACATAAAACAATTAATATATTATAATATTTAGTTTCTAATAATAGAAAGTTAATTTTTGAAAAAAAATATTAGTAAAAGTGATTAAAATTAATCACGGTGATTAAGACCAATATAAGATTAACTAGGGACTAAACTATAATGTTAAGGGCTGAAATGATTTATCTACTTTCCCAAAACCCATTTTTTGTTATTATTTCTTCCATAAAACTTAAATTATTTAGTCTTTTTGTTTTTTATGACTTTATTTGTGTAAGAACATGTCTACACCAAACCTATTTCTAAAAATTCCAAGTGAGTCCTTTTCCTTCCCTATAAAAGGATGCCACCACTCCCACTTACTCACACCTCTAAAACCTATTAATTTAATACATTACCTGACCAATAAAACTTCCAGCATCTATATATTCCTCATATTATCCTTCCCTTGGATACGAATCAATCTAAGGATTCCATGTAGCACAAACCAAAAGGAGTTACCCGATTAAGAGGTAATGTCTTCTCTCATGTCTTTTTTTTAATTTCCTTCTCCACCCCCTCTAACACTATTTCCTATATAATTATATAAAAATGATTTTATACTCAATATAAAAGGATATTTTTACATAAATGGTTGTATCTTCACTTTCACACACCTCCATCTAATGAAGAATGAACATATTGTTTCTATGTATGGAGACTTACTGCCTCACGAAATGATGACTGTTATTTTTTCCATTACCACCAACCATATTATCCATTATGATGGAAACTATATTTATATATGTATTATATTATATTTAATATTTCATTAATATTATTTTTCCTTTTTACAACACATATATTTTTTACTATCCATTATGTGTTTATACGATGATTTTGTTTGAGGAAATGTGGACTACGCCCCCTCAAAGAGATATAATTCGTTCATACACTATATGGATGTATTAAGTATTGGTTTGGTGAATATATATATGATAAATATCTAATATAATCAATATAATTTAGTAATTATATATATATATACATATATATATGTTTATGCCTTTTACTTTTTTCTCATTCAACGTAATAATTAATCAGAAATAGCTTTCATGCATACGTACAGCCTACCGTCTCCATGAACAGTGTATTCTCTTTCATAATTATATATTATACAGATTATTATAATATGAATATAATATTTATAAATTATATGTTTATAATTCTTTAAATTATTTAAATAATGATATAAGTATAAGTACCAAATATATAACAAATTAAGATACATGGGAAGAATAAATAAAATATTGCCTAAACTGAATCCTTAACATAGGATGATTAACAAATAGTAAATATAAGGTCATAATAGAAACACATAGAGTATTATATATAATAATATGGTCTTTTAAAAGGTTTATAATAAACTAAAAAAATTATACATGTGTTTTGGACAATTACGACGATATTCAAGACATAAGGTAAGGGGATTTCATCTCACATTTTATTCTCGCGAGATACATGCTATGTATATCACTCGTACCTTTAGTGTGGCTCATGTACAACCAATTATTGAGTTATATGTCTCTTATAATTTAATTTATGTGTATTAAGGTAAAAATTTTATGAAGTTTCATCCATGGGGTCTAAGGATTAAAATGTGCCAAATCTGTAAAAATGTTTTGTCTCAATTTTATTTCTTTAAGACTAATGTTTTTTAATGCACAAAAACTCTTTTTATAGGTTTATATACTTCCATTTTACATGTTATATCACAAATATTCTTATTTAAAATATAATTTACCATTCATGTAATTTCATTTTCTTTCATGTATAGTATAATCCCATTTTACTAAGTTATAAGATTTTATTGAGACAACTCATCGCTTTTAGAGATTGATTATATATATGCTTACTTTTATGAATTAATATATTTCATATCTCAATAAATTCATGAATTTTATTTTACTATGGTTATTAATTATATGTTCATTTATTGGTACCATTTTCTACTCTTTGTTACATAATATAGTTAAGAATGTTTTTTTAAGAAATATGGACTTTAGCCTATCTTTGGTCGGAAATATATCTTCCTTCAAAACCATGTTTTCTAAAAAAGTGTTTCCATGAATATTCTACTAATATCCTATGATCCTTAAAATACATTTTTACCTTTTTTTACTTTTACCAATTTTTTCAATGGAATATTCTTTTCTCTTTCTAAACGATGCAATTTTCTATCCATTTTACTATGCCAAAAGAATGTTCTTTTTACAATATATGGAATGTACATATTTATCCACCATTAATCCAATAAATGATTTTTTTCATGCTTAAATGATATTTTTTACGAAAATATTTTTAAAATATATTTTCAAGGAAAATGGTTTTGAAAACATTTTTTAACATCTTTTATATGTTTTCAATAAAAAAGTGTTTTCAAAATGTTTTCAATATTTATTTATAAGTATTAAATGTATTTTCAAGGAAAATAGATTTCAAAATGATCTCAAGAACTATTTATAAGTTTTCAAAGTATTTCAAAGTAATAATTTTCAAAACATTTTCAAGAATTATTTATATGTTTTCAAATTGTTTTCAAATAAAAAAATTTAAAATTTCGTGAATATTATTTTATAAGTTTTTAAGGAAAAATGATTTCAATTGATTTCAAATATTATATATAAGTTTTAAAGGCACTTTATTTTAAAATTATTATCAAATGGTTTTACGTATTAAATATAATTTTTCAAAGAAGAAAGAATATTTTCCTTAAGAAACATTTTAATATATTTTTTCAAATTTATTTTCCATCAAATATGACATCCATTGATGTTACTCATTCTATTTTAGTAAATGATCGAGAGGTTCCATTCATATTCTTTCAATGAATGAGTTATTCTTAATATCATGGCCTATATTAATAAAATTTCTCTTTCACAGGTTTTAGGTTTATTAAATCCCTTTATCTTTCAAGGATTCTATGTTTATGAAATAAATTTATCTTTAATGGGTTATATTTTTATGAAATATGTTTCACTTTTAAGATTTATTATTTTGTTGAAATGATTATGAAACCTATATCATTTATATAGGTTATGATATGTTTAAATGTTTATGATACCAATTTAATTTCCTATATTATTTAAGGATTTTTTATGATTTTTAGGAACATGTATGTTTGATTTCACTATGATTTGGGTTGGACATTTATCTCACTCCAACGGATTGGGTAAATATTTATATCTCTTGGTATATACTAACATGGTCTTAGGAGTGAACCTTGACTACTAATAAATCCATGAGATTGAACCATGACTACTGATATGGTATGAGGAGTGATCTCATGATACTAAGGTGGCCATGTGAGTGAACCATGACTAAAAAGATGTTTTCAGGAGTGGAATCATGCTACTAATATCGCCATTGGAATGAACCATGACTACCATGATGGTATGGGGAGTTAACCAATAATACTAGTATGGCATTTCCAGAAATTCCTTGACTACTATGAATGAATTTGATTACATGTTCATAATGTTATGCATGGACCTAGTTGCATGTCCATGAGTTTATGTGGGTGCCTAATCTCATGTACTTATCCAAATTAGTGAACTTGGTTATCCTTATACATGTTCAAAATATTATATAATTATGTGTCTTCCATAATTCCGTTTATTTCCTATGTTATGATTTCATGGATTGTATTCTTTATTCTCTTATGATTCATGTCTAATGAACTTCCGATATTTATTATGATCTCTAATATATAGGGTATGATCTTAAAATGTTATTCTCAAGTTCCATACCTTTTGTTCATTTTACACTTACTTTTTTTCTTTATTTAAAACTACCGAGAATCTATTCTCACCTCTTTATTATGTGTCCTTTCCCCATGTTATGAAGAAATATTTTTGGTATATGTACTAAAGGTGGAGATCATTATGGGAGATATTGATGATCTTCCTCCAGGATAGAAGATTTTGTTTCCAAGTTTACAAAGAAAATAAACTATTATGGTCCTCAAGTATGACTTTTTGTATTTTACTGAAAATTCATCTAATATTATTTAATATCCATTTATATAAAGCATGGGTTTCTATAGTTCATAGTTGAGATCAAGAAAAATTTTCATTGTGAAAATGGAGTTCAAAAGTCTTGAGGAAAAAACAGTAGTGTGGAAGTGAAAATAAAATATAAGACTGAAATTCTATATAGAATGATAAGGAAGATTCTATGTGATACATGTTGGCATGTGATAATCTATATTATTATATTTTGTCTATTTCCTAACATTAAGGATGATACATGATTTTTTTATCTCAAGGTGGTGTTCTTTTGTATGATTTTCACTTGTGAAAGTGTAATACTTCATCGAGTAATGGGATAAAGATGTTGGGTGCAGGTTATAAAATGAGGGGAACTACATCATGGGAAGTTCGGTTATAACTCAAAAGAAAAATCTAAATGAACCATTAGGATGATTTTGTAATGGCATTCTTCATGGTGGTTCATTCATACAAGAAGTGGAATATTTTGTGTGAATTTATAGGAAACAGTGAGAAGAAATGACGGAAGTGAGTATACAATCCATTTTGATGAATTATCGGACTACCTAATATTTTATATATAGTTTTAATGAGGAATATTCTAGTGTTTATAGGAATAGAGTTACAGGATTCATTCATTTTGGTTGGTGCCACATCATAGAGGATGAGATTCATAGTTTAAATTCCAAAGTATTTGTATCCATGTCATTTTGATGAGAAGATATAGGATCTCGATGTGAATATTATTTTAGATGCACAATGTTATGACATAGGTTAAAGGAACAAAGTTGTGTCTAAGTAAATATTTGAAATGGTGTGAGTATTTTCAGGATGTGGTGACCAAGACCACGATTTTTGTATCAAAAAATTACATGCATTCAAACTCTGAATCTGCCTATATTTTTGGATAATTATGATGGCATGTGTCTTGGGATTTTATGTCCAATCTATCCAGATGTAGAGGTGGATATTGAATGGGATTTTTTTACATGAATGTTTATATATATATTATAATATATTAGGTATATAATTTTTACTATAAATTAAGGTTGGTTCTACACACTTTATCATCAATCTATCAGAGGAGTGTCATGAAATTAGTATTGAGTCTACTACTATGGTTTCTTGGTTTTTTCTTTATTATTTTACTATCTCTGATGAATATCATGGGGGTTAGTTTTATTTTTATCTTATTTAATAAAGAATGGTTTTATAGTGAAGTATTTATATTTTAATCATTAATTTTGGGAATTTTAATTTATTCTTTCTTGCATGTCTCACCTTTATTCATTAAACATGACCATTGTTTATTTAGGTAAGGGAGTGTTTTTTAAAATATGAAGTACTGTATATCCATATTCATTTCCTTTGGGTGGGATATATATTATTTTTAAATAATATTTTCCCTATATAATTAATTAACTAAAGTACTTTACTATAAAAAAATAATAGTTTTTAAGTTAGAGAGTGATGACTAAGACCAAGGCATTACTTATAACCAATTATGATAATGAATTTTATAGTTATTTATCTTTTTTACTTCAATAGTTAATGAAACTTGATTTTATAATTCTTATTATATTTCTATTGATTTATTTTTTCTTCAAATTTTAATTTCATTAAATTTTTATCTAATTTTTTCTAAATTTATTCTTTGTGGATTAATCCTTGGACTAGCACTTATTATTTCTATTAGTTAGTGGTTAGGAAAATAAATATTATAAAATTATAAATTTTATCATCCATGTAAATTAATGATTCTAGTAGGAAATCAATTAAGTATCCTAAAATAGTTCATTGTATAAGGGTAATTAAGAATTTAATCAGTTAGATTTAGTTATCTTAATAAGGTGAATATCACTTTATATCATAAATAAATTATGATGTGTTGGTAAAGAAAAATATAAAGTTATAATTATTTCAAAAATTATCTCAATAAACTTTTTCATGGAATGGATCTAAGGATTATTATTATTAATATAGAAGGGATTCTAAGTAGATAAGATAAGTTATTAACATCATAAAATATTTTTTTTGGGAAGTTAAATAGTTTGAATACTATGCTCAATGAGTTGAACGTTAGGAACATGATTCCTATGTATCGTCATTATTAAAACTAGATTACATCAAATATGTTACTCACTAAAATATTTTAGTGGGAGGGTATTATAATATGGTCATATAGATATGTGGAAAGAATTACATTGAGATATAATGATTTTAAGAAAAAACATGAAAATTGCATCAAAAATAAGACAAATCTAGAAATATATCATATGTGATATGGTTAGATAGATAATTATGTATGGTTTTGTTATTTACCATTAAAAGGGTTTAATAATATAAAATTTATAATTTTTTATTAATTTAAACCTTCACATTGTCATTATTTCACATTGGTTTCATATATATATATATCATGAAGTGAAATGATAACTAACCACTCAAAGTGTGACATTAAGTTATCTGTAACTAATGGTCATCATGGATTATTATTGGTTTTGTTGAAATTTTATGGTTATAATTATTATTATTCTTATTTCAGGATACAAAATATGTTTGTGAGGTAAAAATTGGATTTTGTTTGTCTGGAAACCCACAAAGTATAACACAATGAGTGTCATGCACTTTCTCCATGGTATACTAGAGTTTTATTATTCATATGTAGAATCCCCAATACCTTCTGATGGTGAGATACCTATAATGATAACCTTACATACTTTTATACCAGACTTACATAATCATTTAGGGTTAGGTAATTAGGGGTTTTTGTTATGTTGAGGATCATGTCATTTGTTGTGGCTTAAGCAAGATGGGATTTATCCTATCATATGATGAGTATGAAATTTCATCCATCGATTCGGATAGATTAATTATGTGTATGGACATACTAATATAGTTTATATAATTTTCATATATATTTGTCAGAGGGAAATTAAATATCCATATTCACTTAATATAAATTACTTTTGATGGATTTATCGATCCAGTTAGTCTATACTCAAAGAAATGAGAATGTTTAAATAGCTTTATGGGATTGAAAAACTCCTTGTCCCATGGTTACTCAATGATTTGGAAAATGAGTTCATTTGAAAATGTATACTTGTATATGATGTATTTTGTGAACATAATTATAAATATTGTTTGATATAGTTCATATCAAATCCATTTATAACTTAAGTAGCATTGAAACTTTTCTAGAGGTCTATTGTAACTACAATTATGAATTCAGTAATTCATATATGTTTTTAGTGATGAAAAGGTCCATATATTAACACTAAATTGTCATGTAAATGTGGATAAATTTTATGAAACATTTAGAGATACCCACAAAAGTGTTTTAGAGGATATCTAGAAGAAGTTATGGATAGATTTCCATAAGTGGTGATATATGATGTAACATGTAACATCCTAACTTTTTCATTTAGGTATATTTATTTTTTTTATATTTCTAATAATTGGTCGTTTTTAGGAATTGGAAAAAGGGTTTTGAACTTTTTTAATGTAAAATATGTTGTACCTTGCCCTATTTCAAGTCATTTTACACTTGGGTGTCTCCTATTTGAAATGGGTAAATAAACTACACCCATAGTCTGGAGTGGTCTAGGGTGTGGTGAGTTGTTGGTCACCCTATTAACCATTGAAAACAAGGCTCCACCAGGGTATGGTGGAGGACATGGAAAAATCCAAAATATCCTAGACTTGGTCACTAGGTCATGGCCGAGGGTGTGGGGATGTGGGTTTTAAAATTCAAAAATGGTCAATCATTCTCTTAAACTTCAATGATGGTTACTTCAGTTAAGTGAAATCTTAATTAAGGGTTCTAATGATTCTATTAACCCATTTTACATATATTAAAACACTTTTTCTCCCATTAAAGGTTTATTTTGAATTATTTAATTCTTGAAGATATTTTTGGGTGTTTCAGCTACTGTATAAGAAGATTCAATTCTTTTGGCTTGGTTCTTGTTCTTTCTTTCTATAGATTAGTGTAAAGGTATTGGAAGTTGGAATTCCACAATAAATATGAATGAATCATTTTGAGTTCCTCGTTATAATTTTTTTGGATCCCTCATTGGATTTTTGAATTTATAATGATTATGTTAGGTGGTTCCATAACACATTTCTTATCAATTGAAATTGTTGTTGCTTCTTTAATTTGAAATAGGTTTTTATTTTATTTCTAAATCATGATTTGTGATATTTGATTAATATTTTGAAATAGAATGGTTTGTATTGAACCACGTCGATTATTTATTTTCAAATAAATTATTTATTTCCAAAAAATAGCTTTGAATTGAAATTAATGATTTGATGATGATCTTGGAAAATAGAGGCATGAAATTGTTTATGGATTTAAAATAAAATGGACTATTTTTAAAGGAATGATTTTTGATGAAAACCATTGATTTTGTTTTTTTAAATGAATTTCAATTTTTTTAACTTAAACTTGGGGATGATTGAAATTACAGATTGAGAATATTTTAGATTTATTAAAAGGCATGATAACCCCAATATGATCGATTTCCTTGATTCACATGAGAGCTTAGGTAGTTTGGAAAAAGGATATGAACACTATATGTGTATTATATCTACCTATAAATGGATTGATGATGAAACAAATATGATGATACTAGGTTATTCATTATTTTTTATGGATTTATATTCCCCTTTGGCTTGAGATCTAGGGATGTTCACACCAGGATATATATTTCACTAAGATTCTGAGGAACCTTGTGGCCTAATATAACTAACCTTGTGGTTTATAACCACAGTTCTATGATTCAAATTGATTGAAATTGATTTATACATTACATGGATTGTGAAAATATTTATCCATTAAGGTTTTCATAGAAATTCCTAATCATGATTGTATTGATTTAAATTTACCTTTTTAGATTTTCATACTTTACATGGAAATGATTTGAAAACCATGTTTTGTTATAAACTATGAAAATACATACCATGCCATGTTTTATTTAAATTGATCTTATTTAATTTGTTATATATGTATTGATATACAATGGTTATTGATATCCTATAAGAATATTATTTCTCACGTACTACTTTTTCCATTAGACATTTGTAGACTTTCATTTTCTAAGTCCAATAAAAGGGAAAGCGTTATATAGAGGTGGTGGGTGTTCTAATTAGTGGGGCCTCGGGATTTTATGGTGAAAAGTGGATTTTATGATCAAAAGTTTATTATTTTATCTTATAATGATACTATCTTTGGGTTTTATGATATTTATAAATGCCTACCTACTTTGTGGTATTTCACTCTCGATCTCTGTATTATCATACAGATTATTTATGGATTCTTTATGTGGATTTTTTTTGTTATTCATGAAGCATAATCATACCCCATTTATCATTATTGGTGCTCAGGTGCTATTCATAACCCACAGGGGTCATGAAATCCATTGGATATATGTAAAAAATAAGTTGTGTTTTGGTTTATCCCATTACCCAGATCAGTTCATGACATATTGGTATCAAAGGATGGTTTGGTATCTCCTTGAATTTCAATATGTAGTTTGGGATATCTTGATAAATAGGATATCATATTTTAAATACATAAGGTGTAGTTTAAAAATAAGTTCCTGGAAATCTCTCATCGTAGGGATCCTTATGTTACCATTGATGGTTGGGAGAAATCATTTTTTATGAGTTCCTTTTTTTAAAATTATATACTTTTCCTAAACATGGATTAGAAAGTTTTTTTCTCAAGATAAGTTTTTTATGAAAGAATTGATATTATTTCATCTCTTATCTACTATTTCATTATTATTTCTTCATATTATGTTGTACCATGCCCATAATAATAAGTTTGATCAAGCTTCCGGAAGGAGCTGTTAATGAACCACAGTAATAAAACACTATAGTAGGACATAACCTCATAGAAGTAGTAATGCATGCATTTTAAGTTCTGGGATAAGGTGTCTCCCATTTTCTCATTTATAGTATAGTGGTGTAACCTCAAATCTATAATAATTAAGATCATACCCAGGATTTTCTTCCATAGAAACATCCATATTTCTAGGGAATGAGTGATCCTTAGGAGGTGGATAATTAATTGAAGAATATCGATCGAATCTTCATGTTCTTAGAGAAAATGGATTCCATTAATGTAATGTTTGTTTAATTCAAGATTTAGGTTCCTAGAAGGAGATGGTGGGATGCTATAGTTATGGATGATGGGAATGAAGACTTGGAGGGGAAATTATTCAAGTATCTCTTTATAGATTAAGTCAGTACATAGTTGATATTTTGGGCTAAGTGCATGGGGTTTCTTGAATATCACAAAGCTGATTATAAAAAGACTAGGTTTTCCAAAGGTTTTGTTGACCTCTCTTAATTTTCACATAAGGTTTTGTTGAAGGAGAAGCTAAAGTCTTGTTGGTTTCAAATGGGTCCTCAATAAGATATCTAATATAAGGTCATTATGTTTTATCTTAACTCATGCAATGATGTTATGAATAGAGATCTAATAGAGAAAATTGACTGAACTATTAGGTCAGGGTTGAATGGAGTTCCTCATACTATTAGTGGCATTTTCAGTGGTTTCATTAAAGGAAATATAAAGTGGAATGAGTCTCATGGTGGAAATTGTAGTGGCATTACTTTGTTGTATACATCTTCCAGAACCAATATATTTTCTGGTTAAGGACGATTAACATGTTTCCAATATGGAATGGTTGGGCACTTGAAGCATGCTTTCATTGAGACACTAAAGATATGTAACTCATGTGGATGATTAGGTAACTTGAATATTTGTTTTCCATATTTTCACTATTCTTCATATTGGTATTGTATATTCAGTAATAATAACATCTATGGTGATGATATATTCTTCAATAATAATGGATTATAGCCATAGGCATCATGAAAAGAGAAAATCACATGGTGGTTGGGCCTCTAGTGGGAACTAATGTCATTTCTATGACTACAAGAGGTGCCATTATTATTACTTCATACATTGTGACTGCTTTATTTAATATCAATGACTCTCATTCCTTAATATTAATCTTCACTATGAATTTTCTGAATATTTATATGGTTATCATGACTTATGTGATGGAAATTGTGATGCAAATGGGTATGTAGAGATAAAAGGGTGTTTGATTCCCCTCTTTTACTTTCTTCTTATTAGAAATTGATACCATTTTTGATATTTTTCTTCATGATATAAATTATATATATTTAATTATTGGAATGGACTAATTGATTTCTCATAAATCATTGATTGATTGTAATGATCAATAGGTGTCATGTATGACCCATGGTAGGGAGTTCCATGTTTTTTGGGGAGATTGGGACTTACAGGATATCCATGCTAGAAATACTCCCCCAAAGTCATGTAAGATGGTAAACTTATATGTTTTTTAACTAGAAAATTAATATTACTATAGTAAATGTCCTCCAATATCTATGTACATTTCATTTTTGTTACTATCATAATTTTATAGTTTTTCACTGATGAGGGAGATGAAGTTTTCTATTCAATTTTTTCTAAGTACTAAACCCATATATATTCCCTCTTACTGTATGTCACCCACTAAACTAGGGGAACTAAATAATTAGTTAGATGAATTTATGTCCAGAGGATCAATTCCACCTAGTGTGTTTCCTTGGGAAGAACCTATTACTTTCACCAAGAAGGCTGAAGGAACCCTTCACTTGTGTGTTCATTACCAAAAGCCTAATCAGGTTACAGTCAAGAACAAGAATCTATTTCCCTATATTGATGATTTTTTTAGATGAAAGTGGAGAAGTGGTTCTCTAATATTTATCTTCTACCAAGTTACCACCATTATAGGATCAAGGAGCTCGATATCCCAAAGACTACATCCAGAAGTAGGTATGTACACATTGAGTATTGTGTAAATTATTTAGGTCTAACCAATCCTCCTTCTATGTTTTTAGTGTTCATGAATATTATTTTACCCTAGTATATTGACTCCTTTAATGTGGTATTAATGAATTAAATCTTGGATTATTTGAAAAATGAGTTTCATCATGTGCATTATTTGATGAAAATTTTTTATATCTCAAGGAATAATTGACTTTATACCAAACAATAAAAGTTAAAATTCTAATTTGGGAGTTAATGATCATAGGGGATGCGGTTTTTGAACCTGATATCTTAGTTGACCATGATAAGGTGAAAGCTATTATTTCATGGGATGAACCACATAATTTATCTGATATTCAGTTATTTTTTATATTGGAATGGTATTAACGTTAGTTCATTAAATAATTATCTAATATATATTATTTATTTATGACACTCACTCAGAAGAGAGTGACGTTTGTTTGAGATTCTAAATTTTATGAATCCTATGATGATTTGAAAATCCATTCAAGTTATACCCCATTGTTGACTCTTCCATAGTTTGGGTAGGGCTATGTGCTCTATTATAATTCTTTATGACCAGTTTTGGATTATGGTACTTTTCTAATTTGGACTCATGAAAAAATTACACACATAATCCTAAGCTCATTGCTATGATGAATTCCCTTAAGATTTAGTCAAACTAAACTTTTGGGAATGAATTACCACATAATTTGATCATAAATGATTCAGTTATATATTCTCAAAAAAATATTATAATATTGGAAGAGTTGATGGGTGGAGTACCTAAAATATTTTTTCTTTGACAATTATTGTCCCCATGGAAAGGGGAACGTAGTTTATGTAGCTCTGAGAAGGAAGCTACCATATTTTTATGGGATGGAATCATCAGAGGAGTGGAATCTCATGGAACTCTTTTCTCACATTCATTTGGGATTATGGGAGGATGAGACTAAGGTTTCTTTTGGGAGTGGTCAATTGACACCCTATCTTATTGGGATGATCCTATAGGAATGAAATCTTGATGATGGGTTCTAAGGAATTTTTAATTCTTTATATTGTTGAGAGACCATCCGTGAATGTTTTATAAATTTTGAGTGAATCCTTTTCTTTAAGAAATTTTTTTCATTTATTTTCTTCATGGTTAGAAGTTAGGGGTATTTTCATCTTTCATAGTGGGTGGTAAACCAAGGCATAATGAAAATGTATTATGATATGAGGAATCAATTATTGTGTCTAGGTTTCAATCGGGACATTATTTATTTTGTTCCCCACTATTATACATAAAAAATGATCAATGTTGAGCATCAAAAACCATTAAGTTATTCTTTACCACCGCTTATTATGAATAATAACTCAGATGAGATATTGATGGAATTTTAATTAGGTTACCATGTACACCTTATTGAAATAATTTGATTTGGTTAGTTATTGACCGATTGACCAAATCATCTCCCTTAATTCATATTCATGATACCACCAAAGTTGAGAATCTGGGAGATTTGTATGGGTTGGATATTTTCAGATTTCATATAATTATATCATTTATTATTTCAGATAGGGATTCCATGTTCCCATATTATTTTTGGATAGACCTCTAGGAGGTTATGGGATCTTAGGTAAATTCTAGTATAAAATACCATCCTCAGATAGATGGACAGTCATAACATGCTATAAATATTATGAAATACATGCTTTATGCTTGCATCCTTGATTTTAAATGAGCAATGGGATGTTTGGTAAATTTGATTATAGAATACCATCCTTAGATAGATGGTCAAACATAATAAGCTATAAATATTCTAAAATACAAGATTTTTTATTTAATCCTTGATTTTAGAGGAGCTTCGGATTATCATTTGGGACTGGTTATATTTTCCTATAATAATAGTTATTATCCATACACTAAAATGGAACCCTTTGAGGCCTTTTATGCCATTCCTTATAAATCTCATCTTTATTGGTCAGAGATTGGTGAAACTTCCCTTGTGGGGCATAGTTTTTTCCAAGAGATGATGATGAATATATTGAGGATTTAACAAAGGTTGGTGACAACATATAAAAGATATAAATATTATGATAATTATCTTCAATTTCCTTTATAGTTTTCTATTGGTGACTAGAACTTCATGAGAGTCACGCCTTATTTGGGTCATTGATATAATAAAAAACAGAGGAAGTTGCCGCCAAGATAAATGGGACTATTTGATATTTTTTAGAGAACTAAAAAGGTGGATTTATATTTGTATTTTTCACCTTTGATGACTTTGATCAATGATGTGTTTCACATAATTCAACTCAATAAGTACCATTCATACCCATCTCATGTTTTCAATTGGGAGTACCTTGATGTGGAATCTGGTATGATCAGGATTGAGGATCCAATTCAGATTATTGATTCTCAATAGAATGTTCATTATGGAAAGATTATCCCTTTGGGTCGGGCCCAATGACAGCTTGGTTCTATTTCTCATGAGATCAAGGAATGTGAGTCAATGGTGAGAGAGTGGTTATTTTTTCTATTTGTGGACCAATCTTTATAATGATGCTTTCTAGGAAAAGAAATCATTATTGTGGGGAGAATTGTAACATCCTAAATTTTTCTTTCTAGTTTGATTCTTTTTTTTAGTTTTTTAGGTTTTAGTAGTGAATACTAGAATGGAAATGGAATTCTCAACATTTTTCAATGAAACATGGGTTCGACCATTCAATGGTCAAAGTTGTTTTTTACTAGGGTTTTGCCTTTGTAAAATGGGTAGAGCCACCATACCCAAATTAGGGAATATTCTATATCATAGTGATTTGGTTGTTGCCTTACACACCAAAAACATCATGTCTCCAACAGGGCATGGTGGAAGTTGTGGATAATCCCAAAAAGTATATATGTTTGCACTAGGACATAGCTTAGGGTGTGGTGATGGGGGTTTCAAAATTCAAATTAGTCAATTGTCTGCTTTAACTTTGGGATGGTTACTCCAGCCTGGTGATATATTAATAGATATTTTTTATGATTATATTAATTTGTTTTCCCTATATTAAAATTAAAATTCTCACTTTTAGTTTTTATTTCAGTTTTGATTTATTCTTGAAGGGATTTTTGGTTTTTTTATCTACTATAGAAAAGGATTTGATTCCTTTATCTCGGTTATTATTATTACTTGATGGAGATTAGTGTAATGGTATTAAACATTGTATTTCCTTGATTGTTTTATTTAAATAATTATGATTCACTCTTTATCATCTATTTTGGATACCTTATTTGGTTTTTAGTGATATTTTTATTGATTTGGTTGGTTTCATAATGCATTTGCTATCAATTGAGATCATTGTTGCTTACTTGATATGAAATGGATTTCAAGTTGAATTACAAATAATTATTTGAGATCTTTTATAAATGATTTAAAATGTAATGGTTTATTTTTATCCTCTCCGATTATATATTTTCAAATAAATTATTCATTTCAAGAAAATGTATTTTAATTGAAAGTATTTATTTAAAGAATTATTTGATGATGATCTTGGAAAATAGAGGCATGTAATGTTTTATTGATTTGAAATGAAATTGATTATTTTTAAATGAATGGGTTTTGATGAAAACACTTTGATGTTTATTTTAGAAATGAAATGGTATTTTTCGTAACATGAACTTTGGGCCAATTGAAATGATTTTAGATTTGCTGAAATGAATGATAACCCCAAGAATGATTGATTTCCTTGAAGAATAAAAGATATTGGGTAATTGGGTGGAAGGGAATACACACAAGGCATGTATTATCTCTACCTAAAAACGGAATGATGATGAAAAAACAAATTGAAACTTAATGATGGTAGGGGATTCATTCTTTCAGATGGATTCCAATCCCCCTAATATTGAGATCTATGGATTTTCTTACATTGAAAGTTGTATTTCACTCATCTTTTGATGAACCTTGTGACCTAATCTAACTAACCTCATAGATTATGTCCATGGTACTGTGATTGAAATTGATTTATACATTCCAGGGTTTATGAAATGATTAATTCATTTTAGTTTTGATAGAAATTAATATTCATGCTTGTTTTTATGGAAATTTACATATGTACCTATTTTATACTTTCCATGGAAATTCTTTTAAAAGAATGTTTTATTATAAAAATTTAAATATTTCCCATGAAATATTTTATTTAAATTTATAATATATGATTTATTTAGTATGGATTTTTTATGGAATTCTTGGTGAGATTCTATTGGGATATTGTTTCTCACACCATACTTCTTTATTTGGGTGTTCGTAGAGTTTTTTTCCAGGTCAAAGAAATGGTAAATAATCCCTTAGAGGTAGAGTGAGTTCTTAATATAATAATCTTAGGAGTTGGATATGACAATGGAATTTAGTGATCCACTTGTTATAAGGATATCTTGTGACATCATTATCATTGTATTTTTTGTTTTTCTTGTATTCCTGCCTACTTTTGGGTAATTCACTATGTGTATTTTTGTTGGAATACTAATTGTTTATGAATTCTTTCCACTATTATTTGGTTACTCTTGTGGAGTAATCATTAACCCATTATTGTTACTGGTACATTGGAACTAGTCACTAGACCATGTGGATTAGGAACGCCCTTTGTGTTGTGTCAGAACTAAATTGGGTTCTAGTTTATTAAGATACCTAGTTTGGTTTGGGACATAACATATGATGAAAATGTGTGATATATTTTATAAAAATATTTTTGGGTATGGATCCAAAATTTCTTATATATGATGTGATATAAGGTAAAATTATTCTATGTTTATGAGGATTTTAGTGAAATTTGGATATTAAAGGTCATGTGTACTAAAAGATCGACCATAGTGTGGTGGTGTATTATATACCATTGTATATCCCCATGCGCACCATGACATAGTGTAAGACACTATATTGTAGTTCATGTATATAAAATTATTTATTTATGAAATAATTATTTTTTTGAACACTAACTTCTACATCAGTTATCATAATTAGTTACAATCATCATATGATGATGATTAGAAAGAGTATGTACATACCATGAAATTTATTAAGTTTTATGAAATGAATCAAAAATTGATTAGTTGTTATACAATATTTTATTTAAAATGTTTCATTAAATTTTATAATAATTTTATGAGAATTTTTTGAAAATATTGGAGTATTTATAGTCCCCTTTGTTGGATTATATATGTAGTCTCATGGTTTGTGACAATTGGTTGAACTCAATTGGGTGAAGACACTATTAAACACTATGGCCTATGTTCCCTATATAACTCACTTATATCCCACCTTAAAACAAGGATCTAGAATACTATGGTGTTAAGAGAGGTCCTATATAAGATATTAGTGATTCTAATTATCTTTGGATACCTTATGAGGAAGGATTCTTTCTGATGATTATCTGTGATCTCAATTAGACGGTTGTAGAAATATTTGACATGCCAGATCGATAGGTGTATGGTACACCTTTTTTATTATTTATTTATATTCAGTTTAACTCTATAGATAAATTAGCTTAATTTTTATGGTTGTTCTTTCACTATTTGTAGGATGTTAAAAAAATCCTCTAAAACCAATCAATGTGTGTTTTATATTATCTGTGTAGGTAAAGATACCCCAAAACTTTCTAAAGAAGGAAATTAAATGTATTTGTAGGCAATTGTGTTTTGGTGTAGAAGTATTTACACACACACATAAATGATGGTGGAACTGTGGAAATGTATCCAATATGAAATCCTTTGAATTATTGATGATTTTCATGGAATTAAACTAGATGCATTCACATTGGGGTAGTTTTTAAGTACCTTATTCCCATATAAGTATGAGAAAATGTGTGGGAATATTTTTTCACATAACTTATTGTATTACTGATGAATTATTGGGAAGATCGGGATATAATTGTTTTGAGGGACATACATAGTTATTAAATTACATTTAATAATAAATAGATGCATCATCATGAATGTATAGTTTTTTGAATTGTCCATTTGAATGAGATGAACATCATTTGTACAAGTACATTTGAACTTCTATTTTTCTATCATGATCTTTTGGATTGGATTTCCAACTCCATTTTTTGATGGTTGTAACTAGTCTACCCAACTCATTTTTATAAATTAATTTCATTATATGTTCACTATAAAAAATATTATTTTCCAATAAAAACAATAAGGTTAATTTTAATGAATAATTGAAATTAAAATACTATTAAAAATGATACATAAACTAAATTCATTATCATTATAGGAAAATATAATATATCTTATATCATGAATATCAATCTAAAATAAAAATATATATTAAAATTACCCATATAAAATATAGTAAACATTCTAATATTTCTTATGTTAAGAACTTCATTCCTATTTTTAAACACCCTTCTACTTGTTAGTTATATATGGGGAACTCCACCATACCTCTACCTTCCCTTCTACTTATTAGATGTAATGAATTTGAAAAAAAAATGTAAATGCTTTTTGGTATCAAATACCAACATATAATAATTAATATAATTGAATTAAATAAAATAAATATTTGTGTCTGAGGCCTCACCATCATCAAAACCCTTCTAGTTCTATGAGTACTTCAATAAATTTTACATTTAATTCCCTTAATTTTTAAATAAAAACAATTTTTATACTTTACCTTTTTTCTTTTTGGTTCGTGATAGAGAATATTATTTGAATATCTATGCATCTTCCTTTCAGAAGTATTTTTATCATTTAATTTTTCACACCATTATCATTATTAGAAACATTAATTAATAAAACACATTCATATTTAGTGATTTAATCAATTAAACTCATAATTTTTATTAATAAAAGCATGGTTTTTCAATACCATTCATGTTATTGTTTATAATGAAATAAATTAATCCATATAAAAATAATTCCATGAATATGTCAATTTATAAATCATAATTTTTTGAAAAAGTGTCATATTTTAACCTTATTTTTATTAAATTATTTAAAGAACAATACTACAAATAGAATATTTTCCTCATTTTTTACATTATAATAGTGTCTTATAATTATCACACCTCTTAATGTGGGGTTACTTATAATAAAAAAGCCTTATATTTATGATCATATCACATGCATTGATGATTTCAAGTCACATTTATAAAAATTATTCTATGAATTATATTATTATTAATCAAACATCCAAGTCATCCTTATAGGGGTTAAAAAAAATCTTGTTAATGAAATTTTCATTTGGAGAAGGTGATCAAGAGTTTTAATAAACTAGAACATACAACTTCTTCTTATAAATCGTAGTAGTTCTAAAGTTCATATACAACTTATGTATGTTTATTAAATTATGTATCTCCATCCTAAGAATAGTTCTTATATATATATATTTGTAATTTTTTCCTTTTGAATATCTATAAATCAATTCAATTTATATTAGTATCATATATAATAAGAATGAGTATATATACATTGAAATGAATATTTTTGCATTATGATGCTAAATTATATTCATAATGAATCATGATACATATTCTAATATATATTATGTCTACAGAAGAGGATACATTAACAAATATATATGTATATAGAAAATTATTATCAATTCTATATCATGAAACTCTTGGATAGTTTTGGTGGATAAATCGTGTATAATTATCTCATTAAAGACTTCAAAACTTTAAGATCTAATTTTATTCTTTTATCTACTCTAGGTATATGGAACTTTTCATTTTGAAAAGATAAGTAATGTCAAATACCATGAGAATTTATATGTTTAGACCCACTTAGGATTATAATCTAAGAGATGATGAATTAAGGTGTGTCAATTTCACATAAATCCCTTTATAGATTTAATTTCATATTTAGTTGGAACAAGTAAGTATTTATTAGTAAATATAAAAGTAATAAATAATATAAGACAAGAAATATACTTGGTCCAATTATATGATACTACATAAATAGAGTATACAATGACAATGTATCTATGTACCAAAATCATTAAGAACCCTCCATGTGCAAGTAAAGAGTATAAAAATAGTCTCTATTAATTTGTAACCACCAGAATATTGATAGGTCACTTCTCCCTTTCATGAAAATGACAAATTTTCACACCTAGTAAAAATGTTTATTTTTATAAGAATCAATATATAACATATTACATAGTTTGAGCTTAATGAAAATGATCTCATTATTCACCTTATCCATTATCTAAATGTGTGAATGAGACATAATAATTCCCTAAATTTATAGAATTTTATTCTTTAGAATATCTTCTTTTTCATTCATTAGATTCTTAGATATTTATCTATATCATTTTTATTACTTTATTAGACATGATCAATGGACAATATCTCTTCATATTTTTTATATACTTCTTTAATCCGAGAACCTATCCTTACTCCTTGATAGTTAGAATAATATTTCCTATATTATTCAACCGTATAACTCTAGCTCATCTAGAAACATTTAAATTCAAAGGATTTTAAATTCTAAAAAATCTTTCGAATTTGAAGGAATATAAACATAAGGATATGCACTGAAATGTAATACATTTAATTATCTAATTCTAGTAAAATAAATCCTTTGACTAAAAACAGTTTCAATAAATTTAACTCTATATCTAATCTGAAAATATATCTATAAAATATGTTATTATGTGATTAAATTCATTAATTCATATTTTCTTCCATTAAAATAAAAAAAGCCTTAGCTAAAACATAAATCACTTCATTATTTTAAATATACCAGTACTCATTTCATAATAAAACTCATCATTCCTTACTCTTGGGGACCATTATAACATGGAATGTATGTTATAACACACAGAGTTATACTCATTCCTAAATCTTTAACCTGAAATAGATTAATTATAGGATGATATTCTCCCTTTAGGAATAGTAATTTCAGTTCCATACCATGAAAATCTCCTAAAAATTACCATGGTGAATTCAAAATATCTTAATCTCACACATGACATGAAAAAACCCATTAATTATCATTATATTATAAAATAAAATTTCTAATATAAATATTAAATACACTCCTTCTATGGATTAACCTTGGATGATCTCCAAACAAATATATACAATGGCATTATTTTTAGTCACCTAGCTAAGAACTCTTTAACATCATATTAATTTCATGAAACTCTAAAATATTATTCCATAAGGATGATTTGAGTTTTTTAAAATTGATTTCATCTATTTTTTTCAATAAACACAACCCAAATATCCCCAAAAATATTTTTTATAAAATTATCACCTTTTAGGTTTGTTGACATATTACCTCTATGAAAATAGTCCTTTATCAATATAAAGTCATATCATAAGATATATCAATCATCATGAGAAGATATTTTATAGTGTACTAAATAATTCATTTATCACTAAAACAGAATAAAAAAATTTTCACTTTTATTTTTTATCACAATCTCCCCCTTTGGGTTTGTTCTCAACATACCTCTTAAATATTCATCCACTACTCTCAAAATATCCTTTTTATTAAATATATGAATCATAAATGGAATCTAAATTACTATGTATTCAATTATATAAAAATAATTAACACTATTCTCACATATTTCATGTTCATTATGGGAAATAATAATTAAATGAAACTTACATTTTATAAACCACTTCACTTATCTCTCACTATTTTATAAAAACATCCCTTATGTTAAAATATTAAAATTATAAGAATTCTTAAAAACACATTATACTCATATCCTTAAGATCTTCTCACCAAATTTAAATCATTTATGTACTCTACCATAAATAATTTCCTCTAATAAGTATAATTTACCACTTTTTAAGTAATCACTTGAGTATATCTCCATGAAACACTAGAGTATTTATCCTCCTTTATAACTGAACCCAAAGTGAACTTATTTATTAAATTTTAAGGAATCATTAAACTATGAATTCACCTTTTAAGAGACATATAAAATTTCAACAAACACTTAGTGGTCTATGACACTTTTTAAAATTTTATGTAATACCAAATGTTGAAAACTATTATTGATTGAAAAAAACCATTATATAATTTATAAATATACATGCATAAAATTATAAGTGAGATGGGTTACTTATATAAACCAATATGATTATAAATATGTTTGAACTCCGACGTATAATCAATTATTCTAGAAACTCTTCTTGGATAGTTTCTTTATATTAATATCTAAAACATGTTCTTCATTAGACACAAACTCAAATTTCACCATCCATTATTCAATATTATTTGTGGTAAAATGTTATTTGATCTCAATATTCTCCATTATCCCATAACCCTCCATGGAATTTGTGGGATGTGATTTAAAGAAGCAGACCAAATTTATCCAACATCACTCTTCTCCATTACAAAACCATTATCATGATTATGAACAATTTTTAACCTTCCTATTACCAAGGTAATTTCACTAGGAAATTTCCCACCATAGAAATCCCCTTTACACGATATATGTTCTTTGAGAGACATTACACTAAAAACATATTACCAATGCTAATCTACTCACCCATTGGTCATGACTCTATGAGCCACATGGTATTTGAAACATTAAATCTAGAACTAGTAGCATTCAAAACATTCTCATCCCAGTATGTCACATCATCCTACTCCTCATGATCATTATGTCATACATGGATTTCATAATTTTGATCCAATAAATTAGGTTTCATACTATTTTATTAATTAAACATACCATATAAGATAATATATCAATCTAAACACTACACTTTACCCATTCCAATATTTCCAACATATCCCTCATGAATCACCATTGAAAATTTTATTTTTACCATAACCAAGGACATTCATAAGTGAAACCCAATGCTCTATACCACATCACTCAGGAATTACTCTAACACTTGAATCTTCTACCAATTCTACTCTCAAACCAATACAAAAAATCCTATACACCTAATATAATAAGAAAAAATCCCACTCACTATCCTCTTTGGAAATGAGGACCAATTTACTCACTAGCATCCAACCCATAATCATTTGAAAAATGGATATAACCACAAGCCCTACCCTACTACCAACCTGAATCATACTATCAAGAGTCATATATCATCACCCAAAGGAAACATTAGTAGATATATCATCCCTATCAAGGTTATCTAACCCACTAAAATAAGCTACTCTCAAACTAACAATACTTGGATACACTTCTCCCACCCAAATCATACCTAAGGAACCACTTTCCCAAACCTACCCCCCGAGGGGTTTTAATCTAATATGATCATGACTGTATCATTTTATATCAAATAAATAACATATTAAAACACTATTTATGTTTCAATTAATTAATACAAAATAGATAGGTTTTTCTATAAAACACCGACTAACTTCTGGTAGATGTTTTAATTATTATTAACTTATTTCCCAAACAATTTTCCTAAAAAAAATTTATTTTGAAAATCACTTCTAATTTAACAGAATTCTTTCACATATAAAATTGACCTATGTTTCAACTATGATTAATAAACACATTCACTCTTATCACCCTAATCCCAAATTAAAACAATAAATAAAAAACTGAACTGAGAGCGTTATACTTGTAAGAAAACATAACCATGATAGTGAAAAGTAAGAATAATAATATTATACCCATGGTAAATTTTTCTTCCACCATATAGGTGTTTTTGCTGCATAAGGTTGGTATAAATACCATGTTATGGCCACTCTTATCTACATCTACTAAGTCACAAATATATTAAGATATCTAAAATTATGCTCTAATACCATTTTGTAACATCTCAGCTAGTCCAGCCCATATGGTGGTCAGGTTGATGCTTCTATAAGGTCTAAGGCATGCCTCCCCATATTAATTAGGTTTTCCAATAGAAAAATAGAGTTTTAATATGACAAAATTCACGTATAGATGAAGTTCATTACGTAACAGTGGTTTAAACCACCGCTAGATGGTCCTGTGATGGTTTCAGAAAACTGCCATTAAAATTGGTGTCTGCATTCAACATGTGGTGGTTCCTTCCTTTTAGTGGTGGTTTCCATAAATTGTCATATAACTTGTATTTCACTACGGTTTTTTTTGTTTTAGTAGCAGTTTTCGATTAAAAAAATAACAGCAATCCAGCGGTAGTTTTAACCACCACTAAAGACTAATTATTTTAATAAAAAATCACCAATAATATGGATAAAACTACCACTAGGTCAAATTTTTCATATTTAGAGGTGTTTTTAACTACTTCCCTAAAAAATTACCATAATATAAAAATTTTCTAAACCATATCAATAACAATACATCAAGTGGTGGTTTAAATCGTCTCTATATCATGAATGAGAAAAACAAGTTGTAGGTTTTGTAACCCTAGAACCTACACCCAGAGAAAAACAATAGTAACACTGAAAATTTTAACTTCAAGGAAATTCAAGGTCATTCAATTTTTTTGGTTCTAGAGGTGTTTATAGAGCGTTTTTGGAGAGGGATGTTGATTTTGAGCTAAAATTCATGTTATAGAGGTGGTTCATGGTGTGAATAGTTATTTCCCAATGTAATGGAATTTTTATTTAAAGCGTAAATGTTTTTCCTGTCATGTATTTTTTGGGAATAATTCCTAGGTAGAATTGAAAATGTTTTGGGATGAGTTGATTCATAACATGAATGGATTATTCATGGTGTGAATTAATTTTACCTAATGGAACATGAATTTTTGGGGATATTATAAGTACATTGACTCAATGGTATTCATGAACTAAAATGAATACATTCCCTGAATTGGGGGTCATCTTGAATATTCATGATGTGAATAAATTCATTATGTTTTGAATAGTATATTTCTATCCTACTTTAAAATATATATCATTATAGATTATTATAATTTCTATTGGTATTGGGGAAAAACCTAAGTGATTTTAAGATATCTTGCATCCCTGCTTCCTTTTCATGATCCTTGGATTCTAGAGGTTCAAAATCGCCAATCAAATGTGAGTTCTCCCCTTTAACCCTTTTATTGTATTCTTTTTTTTCTCTGATGAACCATTCATAATTGTAGAATTTTAATCTTGGTATGGGTGGGACATATTTTCTAGAAGTTTTTAATGTGATCTATGTTAACCTTGGGTTCCTTCCTCAGGTGGGTTTCTTATCTCATATTTTTTCTTTATAAAAACTCATAAATATTTAGTTGAGGTAGGGTATTTGAGAAGTCTCTTTTTTACATGTAAATTTTGGAATTAGAATGAATATTTTTCCATTGTGTGGATGGTATATACCAAACTAATCAATAAAATATCTATAATTAAGAATTAACTAGGGTTGGATATTCTATCACATGTTTTTATTCCAAATTTTGCATCATAGTTCCTTAAGTAGTTTGTAATAAAATATTTTTTGATACTAGAATGTTTTTTTTCACATGGAAATTGATTAAGAACATAAATATGGTAATATTTTGAAAACTAATGGTAGATTAATGGAATATGTTTACCATTCCTCCTAAGATTGATGAAGTCTCGAAGACTATTTTGGTTTCTCTTAGTGATTATCAACTGTTGATTATAATTTATTTTGTGAAAGATAATTTTTCATAATGAATTGGATAATTCAATATTGTAATGAAATGGTTTTTTTTAAGATATATTCTTAGGATGGAGAAATCCAATTTTTATAATGTCTTTGAAGCCTTGATTCTATTACCTTATTTTCTACATGAGTTGTTACTAAAAATTATTTATACCGTAAAATGATGGCTAATTATAGGTATCTGATGGAATTGGATGCATTATAAGAAGTATTGGATTGGTGGATTGTATAGATGATCAATGGTTATATGGGAATTATTAGAATACATTAGATTAGAACCCACTAGTAAGGGCTTCAAATTGTGTTTTTGATATTTAATTTCTTTTTATTTCTATTTACACCCATCTTGTGTTGGAAAACCAAACCAATTCCGTGCATAATGGGTACCAAGTTCACACCTCAACATCATGATTAGTGATAGAGAATATGGTTGACTTCTCCCTCTTCCCTACTCTCCCTTCAAGGTTTGAGGATTGGTATGAACTCTTATGTAATATAGGGAAACTATACTGATTATTGGTTTTAGAAACCCTACCGAGTATTGGTATAGGATCCACTAGCTAAACCCACAAGATATATATGCATAAAATATGATGCATTGGTATATTCTATGAATTATATAGTGGTTCATGATGTACTATAAGACCCAATATAGTATCAATTTATATGGGAGGTATTGAAAAACCCTATTAGGTATTGGTATGATATGGTACATTTTCATACCCTAAGGGTTATTGGTGAGGTGATATATAAAATTTTTTATATAGTCATATATGTTCAATGCCTCCACTTACTTCTACGTTTCATAGATACTACATCCACTAAGGACACTATCTACCAGTTGTTTGTAAAAGAAAAAATCATGCATGTAATGCCCATCAATTTGTGATTATAAACATACTTACTAGGGGACCGTGAAACACAAGTGGGAAATAATTGAATATAATAGTCAGATCAACCTATATGTAAATGAGAGACAAAAAACTAAACATCATATATGATCATAAAGAAATATCAATCATCATATCTAGTTGAAACATAGAATATAGACACATGTTTATACAACGCATACATACAACACTCTTTGTCCCGATCCCATCTAAAATATAAGAAAAAGAGAAAAAAATTCCCACATTGGACGTACTGATACATGAACAAACCCTTTATACTAATCATTCCCAATGATGAATTATGCTTATCACCCTCTCCATCTCCATATCTACTACCTTCTACCGGTAGTTGTAAGACAGTTATATTAAAAATTAAACAATGTTGTATATTTATATTTAAACATAAAATCAATAAAAGTTTGAGAACTGAATGATTTTGAAGTTGTGTGATTTACCTTCTAAACACCATTCATCACTTGAAATCCCCATTTTTCTGCCAAAGACCTCAGATTGTAATGGTCCCAAAACCATCTTGTGCACTCGACCAGGATGAATCTTCCCCAGGACTTTACTAAATTGGTCATCTTGGGAGATTATGTAGGACTATATGGGATTCAAATTCCGTAGTTATTTAATTTTTACCTATAAATAAAATATCAGTAATATTAGAAGCAATAATTATTAACATAGTGAAAACTAATAATAAGTTATTATAATGAAAAATGAATTCATACCCCAACTTCATTGGCAAACTCATTAACAAAACTCCAATCAGATTTTTTATGAACATTCAACCACACTTCTGTTCGAGATGCTTTGTGGTATAAATATTGTGAATGCATTAAATAAAGGTAAATCAAAAATTTAATATATTAAATAGATAACATTTTATAATAAATATTTAAACTAATGAAAATATTACCAATGTAGATCAGCTTATAGAAAAACTATTTGTCCCCATAGTGTGAGTAGAATGCTTCCTCCATGGCATTCTTGTCATTTAATCAAATAAAATAAAGTTCAGAACATATATTTTGAAAACTTCATGCAGAAAAAATAGAAATGATAACATATGCACAATATTAACAAACAGAATTTATATAACAATAATAATGAATGACTACACAAATGACAAAAGTGGTTGATAAATGAATGGGTAACAGCACATACAATCACTTTCTCCTTCAATCATATCAGTTTCATACTACATCATTATTTCATTTACTTCATCCACTCTTAAAAGATTGATATTTTTAATATAATGATGTGAACATAAGTCTACATATTTTTTGATGATATTAAATGTCAGTGGTCAAATCGTGCACTTCATCACCCATATCATACAAGTCTCTTTGTTTTATGTGAGAAACTACACTCCACCCTTAATCCATGACATCTTTCCAAAAATATACCATTTTTCCTTGCAATGATAAGGTATACAGATCATGTAGTTCACAGTCACCAACATTAATCAACAAAGATAAGTTGACATAATTAAATTGAAAACAGTATCTTTTAACACACCTAATAATATCCACTCAATTGCATTTGAATAAAACAACAGAAAAATGCCTGTGGTAGTTTAATTCGATAATTTTAGTCAAAATTCCATAGTATTATACTTTATAAAACGTAAATATTCCACTATTTTATGTTTTCAAAGCCTCTTCCCGATCAATTGTATGAAATCTAAATCCATTAACGTTGTAAACGTCAAATTTATAGTTGTTTTAAAGGACCTCGAGCAAGTAACTTAAAATATTCTAACAACTATGATTGAGTATCAGTATTTATAATCTAAAAAAATTAATATAAATTATTAGATTTACAAAATATATGTGTCAACTTAATATCCATATTGATATCAATATTCATGAACTTACATATCGTGCAACACATTCAATAAGATCTTATTAATAGCTTTTTTTTTATATTTCCCATTTTGTATTCGTCCGCTCATTAGTCTATTTTTTTGTATCCTCAAATATTCAATAAATAGATCTAAAATTTCACTATTTAGAAACATATATCTATGTTCCGGTAATAATTCCATTTCGGTTAATGTAACATTTGAGCTCCTCTAAACTGATCAGCTAATAGAATGAAATATTTTCTATATCCCATGTATTTCAGATTGAGTTGATGTGTCTTTAACATGTCCAATTTGATTGAATCTTGTCTCAATGTCATCCAAGTGTCTAGAATAAAAGGTAATACACTCCTCTACCAAATAGCCTTCAAAAATATAGCCTTCAGGTTGAGCATTATTTTTCACATGAGATTATAAATTCCCAAGATATCTGTGAAATAAAATAAAATAACATAATTATGTATTTAATGAAGTTACAATAATTGTTTACTAAAATGTAAAACATATAAATAAGGTACCTCTCAATTAGATATATCCATCTATAATGTACGGTTCCTCCTAATTTAGTTTCCTCAACAAAATGAATAGTTAAATTCATTATGAAAGTAAAAAATGATGGAGGAAATATCATCTCCATTGCAAAAAGTGTCAATAAAAATCTCTCCTAAAGCTTTAAAGCTAAAATGGATTTATAGTTTTCTAACATAATTATCTAAAAAAATGTGAAGAATTCGAGTATAACAGTAGTAACCGTTTTAGGTAATAATGTACGCAATGCCGATGAAAGTAACTACTGTAACAAAATATGTGAATTGTGGATTTTAAATCCATGTAACCTATAATTCTTAAAGGCAACACACCTTGATAGGTTACTTGAATACCCATCATATAACATGTTTTAAAATTCAAAATAGTATATCTTTATCTCTATTTTTCATTGCAAAAATTACTTTTTCATACCTTCCATTATCATCTGGCCAGATATCACACTTTATGTTCATTGATTATAAGTCTTTATAGGCATTGAGATGATCCTTTTACTTTCCATGATTATTAAGCAATGTGAAGATAAAAGTTTTATAAATTTTCTTATCAATATGCATCACATCAAGATTATTCCGCAACAAAATAAATTCTCGACATGAAAGTTTAAATAATATACTTTTTTTCTTCGATTTCACTTGATGATTCACTTTAAAATCATTTCCCACTATCATTCAAATGTAGCACCTTCCCAAATTCTATTTCAACATTTCCATATTATGGTAATATTTCAGAAACTATTAACAACATTAGAGGTCATCAACAATCAATGAATCCATTGAATTATGACTTGTTCATCTGAAATATATGTGATGCCTCGAGAAATATTTGATGACACAAGAAGAACCATTTTTTACTATGATGTATCCGTTCAGGCTCAAAATCAATGTTAAAAATAGGACAATCCAAACCCATGTAAGTTTTCTAACCAAATAAATTCCAAAGTCTAGGGATGTCACTAATGGTCCATATTAAAGCAACTTCCATTTTGAACATTGTTCTAGAAGATTCATCATATGTATCAACATCATTACTCTATAACTCCTATAATTATTCAGTTAAAGGCTGCACGTATACATCAATATCATTTCCAGGAATCTCGTTTCTTGAAAAAATCATTTAAATGATAAAATACGTTGGTTTCATACACATCCACAAAGGCAGATTGTGGGGGATCAAAACAATCGGCCAAATTCTATAATTGGTACTCAAAGTCCCAAATAGGTTGAATCCATCAGAATCCAATCCCAGTTGAACATTCCAAGGATCAGAAGTGAAATCTAGATGTAATGAATCAAATGTATTCCATGATTTTTAGTCACTTGGATGTCACAATAACCTATCATTGTTATTATCTACAGAACACAACTTCATGTGTTTGGAAGTTTTCGATGACATTAATAATCTTTGCAATTGAGGATTTAAAGAAAATTAATTTAAAACCTTTTTAGGTGTGTTCATTTTATTCTTTTTCAAGGTAGTATGTTGATTCAGAATTCCAACATCACCCATAGAGTGCCATCTAGAAGAAGAACATTTTTTTCAAACTCGTCTTCTTAAATACTCTCCCAAAAAAATAATACGATCATTGGGACATGCTTGTTTTTTTGTATAATTCATACCTATCTTGTTAACAAATTCTTTCATATCAAAAAAGTCTCAGGGATATTTGCTTTAGGAAATGAATTCAAAAACAATTCCAATATCATGGACATCTCCTTATTTGTAATTCCATATAGACATTTTATATGGTAAAACTTTAGTAGAAAATAATTCTTTGAATATTTCAAACATCCACTATAAAACTCTTGATTTACATCACCAAATAAACCGTGAAACACATCTATCTACTCAGTGAAGTTTTCTCTTACATTAACCTCCATAGAATCCAGAGAAGGATCCAATGATATGTTACAATCTTGATGTGGTTGTCTTGTAGTCTCAAAAACATCACTTGTCATGTTGATATTTGTATCACCCTCAAATGATTGTTCTTATATGTTTTTATATTGAAGTTGGTGTCTTACAATTCCAAATGAATAATTTATATGGTTTTTTATTTCATTTTCCATTGTCGAGGAATTTGGGAGCTCATTATGTGGATTGACATCATTGGTCAACTTTTCTGTAACATTATATTCTACATGCCAAATCCAACTCAAATAATGAGCATGGAATTGATTCAATATCAAGTTTTAATAAACTTCATAACACTTAAATTATCATTTAAATTTACATTTAGAACATGGAAATCCTATTCCTCCATCAATAGATCGACTGGAAATTGAAAAATTGAAAAACTCCTCTAAACCCTTAGCATACTAAGGTGTGTTCCTCAGTAATGTGATCTAGATTTTATCCATATATAACATAATGTGCCTACACATTATGAAAAAAAATTAAAAAACATAACTATTAGTAAATAAGAAATGATATTCATATATACTAGTTGATAAAAATATGGATATGTTAAATAACCATGCACTACCTTTTAAAAGTATGTATAATCATCTGTGAAATAGGAATTAGAGACACTTCTAAAAATAATTAAACTATTTGGACTATTAGAATATGTCAATAAGGAAACCAGTGTAGAGTAGTGAACTTTTAACCTTATTTAATTAATATAGAAAAAGAAAATATAGGACAACTACAAATTCCTCAATAAATCATTATAATGAATCCATGAAGTTCTAAAAGTCTTTCTTATTCTTTATCTGCTTCTTTCCTTAGCTTATATTTATAGACAAAACACAAATGGATAATATTATTTATAAATCCATTGAATCATCTACACATGGTTGTTTCCTAATTCTTCATCATACATTTAAAACCCACAATTTATAATTTTAAATAGAAATATATTACTGTTTAAAGAATCTTGCTCGAATTCAAAAATACTCAATGTGTTTCATTCATGGTTTAAATTTCTAGTGACAGAGGCTTTTTACCATTTGAATAGATGAGAGGCATTACTAATAAAATATTATAGGGAAATTTTATACCTGTATCTCCCATGTAAGGGTAAAATAATTTTCTAACGGGCTGTATAAGGGTGCCTAATAATTTTTATAATTTTTGTAAAGCTAACCTTTAAAATATACAGCTCCCATAAAGATAAGATACATTTTATATATTTTGTATATAGTTATATTATAATTCTATGTAAGGGTAAGAATAAATTACAAGCATTGCATGGGGGTAACTAGTAAAGTTGTGTAATGGTAACCTTTTACTTAAACTAGACATGTAAAGGTAACTAGAAAATCTGCATAAAGGCACTCAAAAGTTACATAAGGGAAATAAGAATTTTCTAAAGCACACATAAAGGAAACACATAAATTCCATACACTATTTAAAGATATATAGATTACTACACAAGGGTAATTTACATTTTTTAATTCCGCTTAATCATAACTTAGCACTTGCATAGAGGTAAGAAACACTATGTAAAGGTAAGCAACACTGTGTAAAGGTAAGAAAAATTGGGAAAAGGTAAGAATAACTTGCGTAAAGGTAAACAATACTTGTGTAAATGTAATTATAGCTTATGTAAGGGTAAAACTAAGGATAAAAATCATGCATAAGGGTATAAAGGTACATATTTAAAGGTAATACACAAATTATAAATTCCATGTAAGGGTAAGAAAAACAGTTATGTAAGGAATATAAAAATACAATATAAACAAGAAAGATTCCATAATGAAAAAATCATGGGAAATGATATAATATAACACTAGATAATAATCCCCAAAATCATTAAGTAACCATACAATACAATATATACAAGAAAGATTGCATAATGAAGAAATCCGGGGAAATGATATAATATAGCACTAGATAAAACTCCCCTAAATCACTGTGTAACCATATAATTGAATAAATATTTGGATGAACCCTAGGAATACTAATGTGATACGAAGTTAATCATATATAGGAATAAACACCTAAACTATCTATCTATCGACTTATGATACATATATAACTAAAAAACATGTCACCTACACAATCCTTCTGATGAAAACCCCCCACTTAGACCTAGTTCCTATAATGACTAGTTTGAAACTTGTGGTATGTAAATCAACTAGAGAAATAATTTTGGTCGTACAATTAGTACACGGTTTCCCATGACCAATTGTGGAACTGAGGCATAGTGAAAATGAGAAACATTTTACACATAACTACACTCAACCTTAACACACAATGACGTAGTACCCCATACATACATAACATACAATCAAGGAATAAGTATCACATTCTCATGTATGGGTAGAAACAAGAATCACATATTTATCACAAACCCATACTAGTGGTAAACAAGAAAGGGGAAATCAAGGGTTTCCTTCCGCATAAACCATTTAAAACCAATGTTTTAAATAGTACTTTTACACAAAAACATGTGTTTGAATGAAACAAATATTTCATTTTTTATAAAATAATTACCAAACACAATATATAAAATGATGGAAAACAACAAATCATTTAAAAAAAATTCAATTTGACCGTTACGAAAGAAATCTATTCTTTGAAAAAAAACTAATCATGGATAAATACCTTCATTTCCCTCAAAAAGAACATGAAAAAATGTAAAAAGTTTCAATAAGTTCACAAAAATAAACCACTTCTTTTAAAATATTTCAAAACTACACTTCAACAAGGTTCTTTCTCTTTGAATGTCAAAATAAGGAAAAAGGGACAACCACATCCATAAAACTATTTAAAACAAGAAAACAAGTAATTTTAGATGTTTTAAACCATGTACGCATTTAAAATACCAGTTTTAAATACATTAAAACGAAAAAAAATAAAAACATTTAGAGGTTAACGCCTAGATTCCAAATAAAATTCTATTTAAAACCTTGTTTTCACACATTAAAAATCATAATCGGGTCAAACCCCATTTCATGTGAAAACCCATTTATACCAACTTCAAAAAACAATGAAATATTTTCAGAAAACCATTGGTATATCAAAAATATTTATAATCTCATAAAAATGGAATTTATAAAGTAAACACATGTTAACTAGGAAGCCAACTCAATTTCCATCTAATATTTATAGTTCTTGGAAAATCATCTACCACAAATAGGCTTCCAGATATGTAACAATTTAAAAGATGATGTATTAATCATTAGTTCACATCAATCATAAATTGAATTACCTAATATATCCTAACTTAGAGTGAAATGACCTGAATTTTTTCTATTGAACCCTTTATATAATTTTTTTGTTGAAGAACCTCAGTGGTGAGGGCCGGTGAGAGATGGAGAGGCACGACGAGGCGCGGCGAGGGGCAGCGACGGCCGGAGAGGCACGACGAGGTATGGTGATAGCAGGTGAGGGGTGACGATGGATGGTGATAGGGACTAGTAGGGATTCAAGGAGTCTGTGGGGTGGGGTCGGGGGGTCAGGGGTGTTGGGGGAGTCGGGGAGGTGGAAAGTGTCATGTGTATGAAAAAATTGAATGGTTTAGCAATGGTTTCTTAGAAACTAATGCTAAATTATATTAAAAAAATAAAAGTGGTTTAATAAACCACCGTTAAACTCTCAGTTTGGTGTAGGGTTTATTCCAAACATTGTGGAGACTATAATATTTGTATCATAAAATATAATATAAAAAAATAATAGAAAAAATATAAACATTGAAGTAATCATAAGGAATCATAGATAATTATTAACAATTAATAATGTACAATATCAACATGTTGTATCATAGTGTGACCCATGTGGAGAATATATGCACATATGCATCATATGTTACTCACTAATCAAAAAAATATAGAATAGGTAAAAATAAAAACATAGATAGATACATAACTATAAAACCTTGAGTGCCCCCTTATACATGTCTCCAAATATACAACCAACTACTCCATCCAAATACCTTAAACAACTTATGACCTAAAAGATGAATTAAAAGATATACAAATGTACCAATGTTCCCATACAAGGTGTGATTATAATAGGAAATAGGGAAGAACCTATGGGGTTCCTCACATATGTTGTCATATATAGTGCCTTGATGTATAAAATCTAAATAACATAAAATAATCCAATATATATGAAACCACGTTATATCATCAAATGTTCACGAGGACAATATGATACCTATACACATATACTTAAACCAAATCCAGTAATGGATTTATAGGATCACAACATATAAAAAACTCATTAGGTAATGTAATAACATATCTAAACTCATGTGTCGATAATAATTGGAGCTCCCCTAACTTTAATGTGATCCTCCTAAAATTTTAAATAATGAGCACCTGAGTGATGTAACTCTTCACCTAGATCCCTGGGGCCCCATTCCACCTAGTATTGAACTGAATATATATATCCTTGTACACATATAAGAAATATATTTGGTAAATGAGATCCAGAACTAGTCTTGTGTAGTAATAAAATTAAGGAGCAACTCTCACTTAGGTGATCTTCCTATAATGTGGAAAGAATGAGAACTCGGGTAGTGCAGCTTACCCTGATCCATATGTATTTAGGACACAACCACGATATCTAAATTTTCACATCACTCTTAGGATATAAAAAATAAGAAACATAATGTGTACATATCATAAATCCTTTACGTTAGATGGCCCCAAGTCCAAACCTATAACTCCATTAGAGGAAAATACATAAACATCTCAAACATAACTTGTCCAATATAATCATACCATTCTCAGTCTTAACAAAGAAACTACTCATAAAAATACCCATGAGGGTACCAAAATCCATAGTTCATAATCTATCTAATACCCAACTCACATGTCACATTTTCTTAAACCAATACACAACACCCATCCCAAGAAATGCACTTACCCATAAGGTCACAAGGAACTCAAATCATTCTTTACTTATGTTACTAACACCCACAATGATACCCTAATTTGTATAATGGTACTCACCCTCCCCCTACCCATCTCCAACATTATAATTTAAACTAATTATATATGGGATCCATTTGGACTCCCCACTTGATATACCCATAAGCCTTACCCTCATTGAAACTATCAATAATACTCCAATGAGACAACACAAGGAAACCCACTAAGGTGAATTTCATTGTGTAACACATTTTCTCTTTGAAGACCAAATTAGAACCTAAAAAGACCACATCACCAATACTCAACCCTTATCTAAGGGTTTTAAGTTTTATTGGGTGTACTTGGATTAACTTATACAAAATTCAGGTGGCGCATCACCCACCAGAACCTATAAACAAGATCCTCATCTCTTGTGAATCCTCAAAAAAATCCATATAGTTTCATCCTAATCTTATCCCTATTTTTTACATTACTCAAGACCATTTTGGGATCTATCAAAAAATATTATATGCCACACCTCTTGGGGACTTGTTGAGAAAGAGGTTCAATGTGTTTTAGCCAAAGTCTAGGGGTTGGTAAATGCTCAAGGATCGATAAAATAATATGAAATACCAATTCAAAACTCTATATACTCTTGATCCATAAAAATTAAAATTTATCTTGAAATCACTAACTTGTAACAACATGGATCATTAAGGATATAAAGATGATAACTCTAGGTTGAGGTAGGTGGTCCCTAATTTTATTTCTTTATAGTTAAATGTATGAAATTAATGATATATATATGCCAGTAGGTGGGTAAGAATGGCCAAAAAAGGAACCATGGTGGCTTTTGAAGTGTTATGTAAGGGATTTGATATTTTCTAGTCTCATTGTGGGTGATTTGAGCATTATTAATTGATTATATAGGCATTGAGGAAAAAATTTCGTATGTGAATATTTTTTTAAGTGAATATTGGAACTTGTGGAGGGTATCCATCATTGATTGAATTTTCTAGTGATATAGAGAGTTACAATAGTACAGTGTAATATATCCCCCTTGAGAAATGGTCTAGGGCTCAATCAAGAATGCAGTTACATTAGTCTTTTGTATAGATTCTATTATACTAAAGGGATGAGCTTAAACATAGAACTATAAATTACTGAGGGGTCTTAAGAGCCCATGTGTGATTGATAAAGGAGATGTATTAGTGGTGGATAATCAATCTAATCACTTAATGATAGGTTTATATCAAGGGATATATTATGAAATGATTTAGTGGTTTGTTGTATAGTTATGTCACCATGTGATTAGTGACTTGTGGGATATAAGGTGGTTGAATATGATTATTAGTTCTGACCTATGAAGGGGTAGAGTACCATGTGGATGATGGTGACAGGACTACTTTGTGACCATTTCCATGGGATTATGTTTTAAGGATTATAGGATTACATCCCTAAATAGCTGAGTATTGATTAATATGGTTTGAGTTTGAGATGGTCGAACCACACGAAGTGTCTGGGTTTTCATGAAATAGGTAGTAAAATTATAAATAATAACTTGGGGATAGGTGATTGAGAATTTAGGATATGTTTAGAAAGAGGTTCAATGGGTTTTAGCCAAATTCTAGGGGTTAGAAAATTTATTATAATGATATTGATTTTATTCTATCATTTTATAATTGATGATGGGATATCCCATTCACTACTCAAATATATAGAAGCATACCTTATCCCTATTATGATGATGTTACCATATCATTGAATCCTACTCTCGAGCATGTATAAGAAAATATATTCCCACACTACTGGTGGGAAAACTTTGGTTACCACTATGACAATAGATTATTTATAGGTGTTGTACAATGAAAAACTATTATATAAATATCATTATAATTATGAAATAAGAATATTTATCCCATATTTGATATGGAAAACATTATCTAAACTGGAGGAACAGTTTTTTTGTGGTGGTTCCACCTTACTTAAGAGATGAGGCATGTGCGGGTGCATTGTTGGCCAAATTAGGAAATTATATCCCATTGGGGGACCAATCATTGCTTGGTTGTTTGTCCATATTTATCAGATGATATGTGAATAATAATATTTTCATGTGATGTCGAAATTTTATAATTTTAAATATAATTTTATTATATTACTGTTTTTATGACACAAATTTATAAGAAATTTAAAAGAATTTAAATATTTAGGTGATGCACATTCAGGTGCATGGTCCTAGGACCATGTATAGTAACCATACGGTGTAAGTATTTCACTGTAGTAGGGATTTAATTCTCTTGTTTATAGTCTAGATATTGTGAAAGGAAAAAATATATACCTAAGTAAGGACCAAAAACATTATTTTTCTTGTCTAGGCTTCCCAGGGCCCTCTAAAATTGAATTATAGATTTATTTAATGATGTTATTGAGTATTTATTAAATTTATTTATTTTTTTAGTATGTTTATAGTATCTTATTTTATTTTCAAAAAATATATATGTGTAAATGATGTGTTATGTGTAATTTCTTGTAATTTTTTTTAGAATGTAATTGACATGTAAATTTGGTGGTATTATCATTATTATTGTTATATTTCATGATTTTATTATTATAATAATATAAATCTATAAATATAGTTATTTATTATTATTATTATATTTTAGAATTATTATTATTGTTAAATTATTTTCCCCTAAAAATAGATAAGGCTCTATCTTCCTCCCATTAGGATGTTTACACACATAAGGGAGTGGAACATCCCTCTTATCTTCTCCTCTACTTCTCCATTAACATTAGGGATTCTGTGGATTGTTTTATACATATTTTCTCTCTCGATTACTCAATTTATTCTTCCTCTACTTTTCCCTCTTCTTTTATGTTCTTACTTGTGTAAAACATTACACATATGGGTTCATGGGTGATGGTGATTTCCCTATGTTAAGGTGAAATGACTATAAAAACATAGGGATTTTACTATATGTCACTAGATGAGGCTTCCATAGGTTATATACACTCTATTTGGAGTTATTTTTTTACACTATGATCCATCGATAAGAATTCCTCAAACTTATTATTTTTCATGTTGTGTCAAAAGTGAGTTTTAATTATTGTAATTAAATTTAAAATTTATATTGGATTTTATAGAAGGTATTACAAAGGTAATACTCTATGAATGATGTCAGATAATGATGAAGCATGTGATTATTTACCCTTTACTTTTATTTTATATAACCATGAGTTCTTGATTATTCAATAATTATTTCTTATCAATTTTATCTTCCAATAATTTTCCAAATTACTTATATAATGATGTTATTGAAAAATTATTATATTAATATAACTTATGAAATATATTGATAATATTTTAGTTTACATTTTTATAAAAATATATGTTCAAATGACATGTCATGTGTAATTTTTATTATAATATATATATATATATATAATTTTATGATATTGATAATAGAAATGTAAATGTGGGGGTATTATCAATATTATTTATCGCACCTTGCCCTTGGAAGACTGGTAAATTTAGGGATTACTTGTAGTTGGAGAGAAAAATTATCACTATATCCTTTGGAATCTATATCATGGATGTCCCTCCTCAACCGACTATTGAGAGCCCCTCCTCATCCTATGATTATGAGGATTCCTCCTCATCCTATAATGAATATTGTTTTTAATATGTCCAAATGATTACAAATGGAACATGTATTATTAAAGAGGGGCTCAAGAATGAAATATACTCATCGGTCAAGGAAAATTTTGTATTAAACTTCAATAGATACAAAAAGGGGAATTTTTTTGGATGAGTACCTTGATCTTATGGTGTGGATTTCCACTAAATTTGAATCCAAATTTGATTAGAATACAAAATTTTACTTTTAAAAATCTTATGGAATTAGTTGGTTGTCTCTTATGAAGATTTCTAAATAAGGTTATAGTAGATTAGATGACTATCTCAAGTCATTTATATTCACATTTTTCTCTTTTCAAGATCCATTTATCTCTTTTTATTTACTTCACCTACCTATTATTGGATGATTATATTATTGTTATATATTGTTTTTACTAAATCTATGACATAAACTATTTCCAATTTGTGGATTGAAGTGTGAAAGCTACGATTTAATTGAGCTGTTGATAAGAAATCTAGGTTGTATTTCTATAAGGGAATATATTATATTGAACACATATAAACTACTTCTTTTTAAAAAACATGCTACTAATTCGATGCTTGTCGATTATTCATATGTTCATCGGTGGAATAATGGTGATGTAGACTATGTATTTAAAGGAATTGTGGGATATTCATACATGTTCATTTTCTGATTGGGAGATATTTTTTATTCTATAATATCTTTATGATGTCTAATATATTTGTTATATCTGTCAATATATGGTCGGTATGTTGTAGCTGAGAAAAAAAATCCAACATCAACTAGATGTGGGAATTTTCATTGATATGTGGTTATTTAAAGATCTCTCAAGAATGATAATTTGGTTGAATCCTCTTATATATCAGTAGATTTATTTCATTATAAGGGTCAATAATCTATATCATTTTCATAGAGACATGTTGAAAATGTTTCCTCGTCTATATACTTAATTCCCATTCGATGATTTTATAGTTATAAACTCATGGATAAAATATTTTGGTTTCCTTATGGAACCATGAATCTTGATATTGATACCCTATATATTATGTTTAACTTATTATCGATGGATCTACTATAAAGAATGGATTCAGTCTATGACCTTGGTTGCAAGATTGAGGTAGACTATGTAAATATGTTCTACTAAAAATTGTGTTTCTTTTTAATTCATACTACTATTTGAATTTTCATTTTTTATGCTTCTTAGATTTTGTGATAAGGGATATATTTCAAGACTAGTGGCACTGGTTTCACTTTTTATGGGGTTTTTCTAAAAATATATCTATTAATTTATGAGGATAGTAAAAACTACTTTGTTATAGATAATTTTTATGATGGTTTAAATTTTATATTGGGAACAAGCCATGTTTTAGTTGTTTACTATATTGAAGAGAGTCTTACAATACTGATGTAGAGTTGGACTATGTGGTTGATCTCAAGATCTATATAGCTATATTTTACTATACTGTTTAGATAATGATTGATGAGATTATAGATATTGTAGTTAATGATTCCAAATATTAAATTCAATTCAATATGGGATTGGGGTATGCAACTGGGATAAGATATAATGGTCTTTTAGTAAAGTTTCATATAATGTAGACTTTAGGACATGTACATATGATGTTGGATTACAACTGATGCTATTTAAGAGATAGTTTCTTTCACTAATGTTAGCAATATTCCATGTATATTTTTACTCACATTTATTTAATATATGGTTTAAGTTTATTATAGCTTATGTACACAATGTAACTTCCTTTTTCATTAATTAATATAGGGGGTATGGGTTGGCAGACCAACAGATGTCCAGAATAATTTTGATTATTATTATTATTATTATTATTATTATTATTATTATTATTATTATTATTATTATTCCATAAAAAGAGAGGTGGATTTCCCTTACTCTAATTTAGAGGCTGATACACATGGGGAGTTTTCTTTTCCTCTCCTCTTATTCTTCATTCCTAATATAGATTCCATGGATTTTTTATATATGTTTTCTATCTTATTTTCTCTTACTCCTCTTATTCATATTCTTCAATCACTTATTCAATCATATTACTTTTGAAATATTCTACACATAATAATTCATACGTGATGGGGACTTCACCATTTTAATGAGAAATGCTCAAAAACCATACGAATTTTTTCATATGACATTGTAGGAGGCTTCCACGTGTTTTTTTCACTCTATTTGGAGTAGTTTCATAGCTCTCTAATTAATCAATAAGCATACCTCTGGTCTATTCTATGATATATTTCTTTAAAAGTGAGTTTTAATTATTATAAATATTTAATTAAATTTCTATAGTCATATATGACATTTATTACTCTAGTAATACATATAAAAAATTTTCAATAATTGATTAGGTAGGTGACATCGTACCCTTTCCTTTTATTTGATATAACCTTGAGTGCTTGATTATTTTGAAATGATTTATTATCAATTTTATCTCTTTATAATTAATCTATAATGAATTATTAAATGGTTTCATTAGTTTATTATGAGATAAATGCGATATAAAAGTGGAGTTTTCAATATAAATAAATATATTCAACATTATTTGAAAAACATCCACACCAAGTGTACGAAAAAATACATCATTAGTAATATTATATTATAAATAGAGTTTATAATAATGATTTCACTTATTTTTTATTTTATAACTATAAACTTAAGGTTTTAAATTTTAATTTAATGTATATATGTTTTTTTGTCTATCAGTATAACTTTTTTATTTGATGTAGTTGTTCTATTCAGATATACCTCTTGGTGTCATAGTTGATTTTTTCAATATAATATTATGGAGTAATGTAATATTTATTAGATAGGGGTTGTTTACATAATGGTATACTATATGTGACAAGATAGAATTTATTATTTATATTTTTTTCTATATAGACTTTTGATTGATGTTTCACAGAGGTTTTCGGTGTCTAAGTCATGTATTGATTCTAATAGATATTTCCAAATATGATTTCAGGTTTTTTATACCATTGGATATTGTTTCACTTTAACCAATGGGTTATATTGGTTATGATTTGTATTTTATGTATGTACTTATTAATTTTAGTGTTTTACTCCAGATAGTGGATACCACTAGTTAGGATTTGACTCTAATTAAAATTTTTCCCTAATATGAATCAATCAAGAAATTCAGGTTATAGTTTCTCATCACTAATAATATAATGGATATATTATTTCCAGCTATATCATAAGTTATTTTAGAGACTAGGAACCAAATCCATGGTTTTTTTCAGGTTTTGTTTGGCATATGTATGGACTTTAAATACTATACATGATTTATTGATATTTCTAATTTTATATAAAAAATTTTGAAATTCTACTTTATATAGTATTTATTATCATTCTTGGTTAGGCCTACTCGGTTTTGGTGTTTTGTCTCTTTTTTTGAAATAAAAAGTGAAATTTTATATTGGTTTTCTTTATGAACTCTTATAAGAAATAAATGTAACTTCCAATTTTATCTCATCACCCCTCAACTTCATCATATTTAGTTAGGAATGCTACTAGGAATTAAGTTCATCCCCTAGATAACTAAACACCAGTAATGAATAAAATTCTTTAGAAAATACCATTTGGGTATAGTTTAACCATATATTAACCAAATGTCCCCATTCCTAGAGTTTTCCAAAATTTAGGCATGAGGTGTTCGTGCATTAGACATTCACAACCTGTAAATAAGAAACCACATGATATAGTAGGAATAAATATCTCCAAAATATCATACGACTCATGATGAAACTATTATAAAAAAATAAAAAAAATTAATAAAAAAAAAATCTATTAGTTTGTGAGCATGTACAACTCAAAATCAAATCCAATAAGGCTATAAAATGAGACTCCCCAAAAGAAAGTGCAAACAAATACTCCTTGACTCCCTAAAAACTCCATGATTTAACCCAAAATTTGGAACACATCCTCCTAATAAATCTTCTACCATGGTTATGAACCTATAATGGTAAATTAAGATGTATTTACCATACATGTTTCAAGTTGCATTAAATATACTCATATATAAATTGTGTGGGTAGGGACTGAGAACAAGACCTAATTGGATATCGTGGAGGCCTCCCCATGAACCCCATGTATGTGAAACTAATATAATTCATAAAATTGTTTTATAAAATAATTTCAATAGCTTATAGTTTATAAATCCACAAAAAAATTACAAAATCAAGAGGGAATAAATTTTACCATAAAACATGATAAATATATCAACCAAAATTTTTCTAAATCACACACATGCATTCAAGTTAACAACTGAAACAACATGGAATATAGAAACCATGGTAAAACACTAAAATCCCTAGGTGTATATTCTACTAGTGAGTGTACCACTTTCTTACCAATTATTTCCATCCGCATCAACCTGATGAGGCACCCACACATAAATAAGAATTAAAACCTATTCATCCTCGATAGGGAACCAACACTCAATTAAGATTTTCCATCCCATGTCTGACCCCTCATTAAACCATACCAAGTAAAAAATAATAATATATCATCAATAATGTAACAATTAATAACAAAATAAAAATCCCCTATCATTTTCCCCATATTTATAGAAAACTCACACACCTTCAGAAATTCAATAATTTCATTTTTCTCCCTAAAATCACTCACCTCATAAAACCCTTTTCACATCCATGAAAAATAATTATTATATCATTATATATATATATTAATAGAAACATCTCATTAAATATCAATTTAATATCCATAAAATCAGGTGAAGAAGAAGTCACCTTCCTTAACTTGATGATAACATAAAATCACACTACCAAACTCAATATCCTAGCTCCCATTTTCCTTATGAAATACCTAAAACCAAAAAGAATAATTTAATCCAACTAAAAACTTTTATTTTTTTCACAAAACATAACAGGTTAGGATTTTACTATGATATAATTAAGAATAAATAAAATAGAGTATATTTTGAAGGTAGTTAACTTATTCCCAGGCTACAAACACTAAATAATATAAGAGAGTTGAGTTATATAAGGATATAATCCATAGTAATCACAAAAAAACATCCAAAAACCAAGAGATTCAAGTTATTGGGAATAAATGGAACCAAACCCCTTAAATTTAGTAAATAAATGACACTCATGGGTATTTTTAAGCAGTTGTGTTGTTTAGCCGAACAATCCTAGAGACTATGTGTTGGCCATACATATATCTCTCCCTTTCCAATTATAGACATGAATGGACTGAATGAATAGTCATGAGAGACTATGAATTAAACATTAACATATATTTACCTCAACCCAAACCCCCTTTCATGGTTCACATAGGGATAATATATGGTCCCTGGGACCATGCATCAACTATGAACAGTAGAAAAATACTCTTAAAAAGAATCAATTTACCACCAAACCTATTAAATTGTTATATATATCAAAATTATTCATTGCATGCCTCAAACAGGCCCCAAAATACTTCCCATCACCAGTAAGTTATAGTGCATCAATTTTAGATAAAAAAACATGAGTGATTATTACCACATTAAGGCCTCCCTCTCTCATGTTTCCTCATGTCCAGCCTTGTGTTTCCAATGTACATGTTTTAATAGAATTTATATACCATGAAAATATTTATATTGATAATAAAAAATATTGATAGGCCCCTAAAAATATTTATTATAGGTTTAATTCCACTCTATCCCTACTAATAACATGTAAATAATTCGACACAAATTTCCATAATTGATAAATTTGAAACACATCAAGCATAAAAATATAATAAGTAGGTAATGTAAGAAAAAAAATAAACCTCCTTGATATGATAAATAATTTTTAATGGACTCATGTATCAAGGTGTCAACATTACTTATATTATAGTCCTACTTTATCCCAATCTATAAGACACATTTAGAATCACATGATTGGACACAATGAAATCTAAAGTCCATCAGTGATGATCTTCATGATACTTTTATCTACATTTTATTATATCCATTCACCTTTGAAATTATTACATATTTATTCTTGTCCCCAAAAACATACATGGTCCAATTATAGAAGTTTCTCCCACTTCCACCCAACACATTGTAGAATTTCATAGTCAATCATAGATCGTCTGAAAGGGAGTCATCCCAATAGTGGTCATCTAAAAATTATTGTATGATAACTCCACTAAAGGAATATTCCCTCACATAAAACAAAAAAAAATACATAACACATTCTATTGAATAAGTGTTGGGGAAATACCCTTTATTAAAAAAAGAAAAAAAATACAACACGTTATATGATAATTTATTTAGATATTTAATTATTCTGCTCATACTGGTTATCCATCTATGCATGTTAAGTAGAAATGAACATCAATTGAATATCCTTCACTTATTTCAAGGATTTATAAATCTTAAAAGTGAAGAGAGGGTCTCAATCAGATCAAATAAATGTTAGAACACTGTGTTTCTTAACCACTTAACTTGCATATATTTTTTCTAATTCCTCTACTATATTAATCACATAAATTAGAATGGAATGATCCAATTTTTTAGTCTATATATAACTATGAAAACAGAATCAGGATTTATCACTATTTTTAGAAAATTCATAATGAATTCCATGTAAATTTTGTCCCACTTTCAAATTAGGTCGGTAATGGATACAAAATCCTTTCAACCTCCTGTATTTGGTCCTTACATATTGAAATTTGTGGGATTTTGTAGCGTAATCCATAGTATTATTTTTCAGACCTAACCAAAAATATTTCCATCATTTCCATGCATTCAAAATTTAAAAATTAAGCTTCCTAGTAAGTTTTAATAGCCACAGTGTGAGATAATACCATCTAATCACCCTATTTGGAAATATCCAAACAAATATATGTGAATAAACACAGGATTTTCCATTCTTATTTTTATTATTTAACCACATACCCATATAAATTTTCACTCAGAGCATCAACTAAATTATCAAATTTCTCTTTTGTGTATACAAGTTTGATGTTTAAAGTTTGTAAATACTCCAACCATAATTACAGCCACAAATTCAGATCACACTGTGAGAATTTGTACTTTAAGATCTTATGATCTGTGTATACTATAAACTTGTCCCTAAATAAATAATGTCGCCATGTTTTAAATTCATCCATAATAACGGCCCATTCAAGATAATTTGTTGGTTATGTCCTTTCATGTGCCATTAAATTCCACAATCCAAATGAAACAACAGGATTTCTATATATAGTAACACAATCAAGCTTGTTTGTTGATGAATTGTAATAAAAAAATACCCAACACTGAGTTCTAGTGATATAATTAAAAGTGTCCCAATCAACCTAGTATTTAACTTTTAAAAATACCTTTGACATTTTAGAGTCCATAAAAAGGGTATATAATTCATGATAAAATCCATCATTGGTGTGGTATAATAAAAAATCACAAACAAAGCATCGATAATAACCTAATAACCATAAAACATTTTACATCTCAAATATATTCCTTAGAATCTTCTATGATAACATCGCTTATATCATGTCATGGTCATTTGATAAAAATTTTTATGAGATAACATGGACAATGAATTACACTTTCTAAATCCAAAATTAACTCTTGGTGAATTTTTCAAAAAGAAAATGGACTTTCAATGTTCTCAAAAAAATACCCAAATATCATTAATGGTTAGTTCATTATCATGAATACAAAGTATGTCATAAACAAATACAAATATAGTATCAATGAAATATGTGATTCATCAATTCCATGAAAATAGATGGATAAATTAGTGAGACCAAATGGACTAACTAAATAATCAGAGTTATTATACCTACTTTACAATGTTTTCTCTGATATATTATACTTATTTTCAATAATTTTATAATATAATTACCATAATTAAATTATTGAAAACCATTTATCAAAATTTAAATAATTAATTAAGTATTTTATTTTAAGAATGTGATATTTAATATTTATGGTTACTGGATTGAAATTCGTATAATCAACACATAAACATAATCTGACATATGAGTTTTCACAAAGATAATGAAATCCACCCAATTCAAGGATCATGGTCTAATAAAACCTTTTTTTTCAAATAATCTAATTGTGTATTCATTTCCCTTATCTCAATTAACCCAATTCATTAATAAATAAGGCATATGGGACCCATCCTAGGAAATAAATCAATCAAAACCTTTAGATAATACTCTAATGGTAGTCTAAAAAATCATTCATAAATATATATAGATAGCCACTAACTACCTTTAGAAATGTAACTGAATTGGATTATTTTTTTACCCCAACACCATAGCTTCTAACTGAAATAATATTCTATGATCACCTATCTTCATTGACCTATCTCAAATATAATTAACATGTAATTGTTCTTTAAAAATATATTTCCACATTATGGAATGTATAATGTCACTTTTTACCCATAATAATTAATGTAAGCATTATATGTGACAAACTAATTCATGCCAATGATGATATCAAACATTCATTGTCAAGGATAGTGAAGTCCCATTATAATTTAAAATTGATCATGATAATAGTGCATAGTGCACATTTAAATCCCTAACTATCCTTATATCATAAGAGTTTTTGGATATCCATAAAATTTCAATTCCATTTCTACCCATAATACCAACTAGTCTATTATTCACATCATAATAAATGAATGTGCAGAACCGATATCAAATAATATGGAAATTATAATAGAATCAAGAAATAAGGTACATCTAAATATAGATGTTCATTTATCTATCCATATTAGATCCTTATACTTGAAAATATGTGACCCCAAGTCTTATCATATTGAGATTTTCCTCTTTATTTTGATGGTTCTTACTATAATTATTGAGTATTCATGGAGTCATCCCTAGTGAATCATAAATGATGGAATGAATTAGTCTATAAAGGACCACCTTCTTCTACTTAATAAACATATTTATGATTAAATCCATACATTTTTTATGTACTTGGTTGATTCATATAATATTACTTTCAGTGCCTAACATTTCTTTTAAACAATACTGAGGTTTTTCTGTACAATCCCTCTTTAAGTGGTTATGTAAACCATGACGGAACCATCTTACCTATATATAATTCTATTTCATATATAAATGAAAAATTATATCTAACCATTTTAATATTTCTATTTAATAGGAAAAAAAATCTCACCTTCAATTTTGGACACTACTAGAATCATTTCTACCACTCATATGAATGTAGATACTCTAATTTGGGGGATTTACTAAGATATATTTTTCATCCAATGATTTTTTTTCACTATTTTTATATAAAATTAATGTAAAAACGTCACCACCACTGAAAATATCTCTAGTCACATTCTTAATGAAATCCAATGATATATTAAAGTGTAACTAACATCTATTGCAGTTGACAAATGATCCAATGTGATAAACTAAGTGGTATATTCTAGGTTTTCCATTTCTCACTATTAAAAAACAAATAAAATATCTTTATTTAATACTTATTACATGTTAGTGTATATATTTTTTAAAAACATATACTTAGATCCTTTAAAATTTATCTCATTATATATCTCATATTGATCAACCAAATCACAACACTAACTTGTTATCCTTGAAAACATATATATTGATAAAGGTACTTTTTACATCCACATGAGTATCCCTGAAAGAAAATATTTTATAGATCATCTTTAATAAATCCACTTATACGTTATGGTATAAGTACCCTCAAAATATTATATATTTTTTCCATTGGAATTCTAATCACATGTCTGATCGAGTTTGTAGAGGTGGCTTGACACCCCCAATAGTTTATAATCTCATTCCCAATCACTTCGTAATACTTGATCCAACAACAAATAATTGGGCTCAAGATACTTTTTGATTTCCTAACAATATTTTATAATAGTTCTCTTTTGTGACATGTTTTAAAATGATTAATAAAAAAACTAACTCTAAATATGAAAAATATACCTTTGGTCACCAAAGTTTACATAATAATTTCGTCACATTACTCAAAAGTGGATGTTATCTCTCTATAAAAACACTTTACCAAGGTTCTAATGCCAAAATATTCCATTAGTGATCAATATTCCTTTACTAAACCACAATTACAGTCAAGATAATCAATCCTTTCATAGAGATATCTATTTTAGAATCCAGTTTGAAAATTATAATTTTTAAAAAAATCATTTTGTAACTAATTTCACAATCAAAATTCAACATTATCCCTAACTAATATAACCATTATTCATTCCATATATTCTAATTCATACATAATTCATCAAAAATTTATATTCTATATATGTGAATAACTAATGACAACAACTTTAACCATGCTATAAGTGCTTTTCTAACCACTTGGTCCACTTCAATATCCAAGTGACTAATGGTTTACTATAAATAGGTTAGTTATACTTTTTGATAACTATTTGAAAAGTCCCAACTCAACCTATAAGTGTTTTTTAGTCTTTTTTGTCTCATAACCCATAGTTCTTGGGATTGAAACCTGTATCTAATACTATTACTAACATTTTGACCTATCTTGTCACCCCTCGACCTCACTAGAGACAATATAGATTACTACTAGGCCTTAGTTGTGTTCCCCAAATTACTAAATTCTGGAAATAAATTCCATGGGTTTATAAAATAACATTGAGGATGTTTTTCCCTCATATTCAAAAATATCCCCATGCCAAGAGTTTATCAAAATTCTAGTATGAGGTGTCTGTGTATCAGAAATTCCCAGCCTATAAACAAGAAACCATATCATGTAGAGGAAATAAATATATAAAATATCTCATATTTTGAATAATAAAACTCTATTAATGTAATTAAAATAGTTTTAACCAAAAAAAAAGAAAAAAGGTGTCATTGTGTACAACTCAAAAATATGGCTAATAAGGACACAAAATGAGACTCGCCAAAATCAATTTCAAACACCTCCTCCATTCCTCCCCTAAACTCCAAGAGTAACACCATAATCTAGAACTCCTCCTTATTATAGATTATTAACCATATCTATGAACCTATTCTTTTACCATTGGACCAATTCCACTTACATTTTTTATACTCCATGCAATTTATCCATCAAAAATTTAAGTGATTCGGGGGTGAGTATAAGACCCAGTAGGATTTTTCTAAGACTTTCCCCTATACCCCATGTATGTGAACATAAAATGATCCATAATTTTTTTTATAAAACATTTAAAACACATTAAAATTTATAAAACCATGATAAATAATTTATAAAATTGATAAGAAATTAAATTTACTATAAAACATTCCAAATTTGTCAACCAAATTTTTTTTTAATCATGCACACTTATTTATGTTCTCAATAGAAACTCAATAAAGGAAAAAACCCATGGTAAACAGCTAAAATATCTATTTTTCTCCAAATCATGAGTAGAACAATAACCTGACCCTATGAACCCCATAAATGTGACTAAACATTAGGGGGAATTATAACATTATCAACCTCAAAAGGGTACCTACACTCAAGTAGGATTTTCTAAACCATATTTGATAACTCTCCAATCTAAACCATATAATTATAATAAAATATTATAAATAATACAAGGATTATTAAAACTAGAAAACCCATAATAAAATTTTGCTTAAATTTTTTGAAAACACACACATACTAAGAAATCCAATAATTTCATTTTTCTCCCCAAAAATCATTCACCCCATAAAATAATTTTCATATCCACAAAATATCATAATTAAATAATTTTATACATATAAAAGACAATATATGTATCACATTCATTCTCAAGGGAATTATCAAAAATAGAGTGAATAAGGAAGATTATGAATGATTTTCTATTGTTGAATGACCTTACCGAATAGTTATATAGACCATGAATCCACCATGCTTCTCTCTATAACTGAATAATTCTTTACATGCATGGCCTGACTTCATGATCCAAGGAGACCACTAATATAGTATATAGTTCTCTGTATATCTCCCCAAACATCTTACATTTTTCAAATAAGAATGGTGCATATTCCCTAAGACCATGCATTTATTGTTCATTGCATAAAAATACTATAAAAATGCCAAAATGAACTCTCAGAACTCCTAAAATCCCATATATATATATATCAAAAATAAACATTACATACCTCATATTTATCCCTATAAAAAATTATTGTTCTTATTTATTTTAAAAATATCATTTTAAATTTTTTTATATAATATTGTGTACAAAATCATTGCAGGTATCCTCTTGATATTTTTTCTCACTCCTAATATGTACACATTTATTTTTCTTGTATATTTTTTTATTCTAGGTATAAGAATACCTTTTTTACTCTTTATGAGGGGATCATCGGATCATGTGTAGAATAAAGGAGGTGGTGATACATGATAGTGTTTGTGTGTTATATAGAGATAATTCGCCTTTTTATTTTTTTAATTATCAGGTTATGCATATTAGTTACATTGGATAATATTTTCATTTGTTTTTTCTCAACTATAATAATATACAGATTATTGGATATTTAATTTTATTGTGTGCCATGTTTGGTCTCATTTATTATTTATTATTTAAAAGTGGTATTCATTCCCATCATCCATATGTGATTCCCTTAGAACGTTTTTAGTATATGGTTATTGGTAACAATCCTTAGATGGATTATATGTTGGTTTGGATATAAAAACTATGTATTTGGGGTAGTGTTACTAAAACCTTCAATGGGTTTCCTTTTCTATTATTTTTACATGATGAGGTGTCTCAAATATCACTATTTTAAATGGGTGATTTTATTTTAAATTTATTATATCATGAATCATTTAAATTGATTAAATAACTCTTATAAAAATTTAGTGTTTTTATTTAATGGTTATTATATGTAATTTAATTGATTGAAACATTTCATGATTCCCTTTTAATATATTTTCTTTGAATATGTTGTGACATGTGTGGTGATTGATTAACTGATTTATTAATATGTATATAAGTATTTATTTATTTATTTATCTTGATTTATTTAGATGTGTGGTTATAATTTATCATTTATTAATAGTTGTCTATGAAATTTTTGATTTAATATTTTTTTCATGGAAGTGTTTTTATAACAACTCAAAAGAAATGTATTTAAATGATTTAAATTGAATTGATATAATTATAATTGTTTTTTTTTTGAATTTTTGTTGAATAAAAAATTAAATATCCACTTTATTTTGAATGTTTTATTATATAATTAAGGTTTTAAAATCTAATTTGAAATTAATGTTTTATGATATATAATATTCAAATGTGATAATCTCGATCTCTCTTACTCATGACTCGTATTTCTTGGAAAAAATAGGGCATTGTACATATTTTAATTAAGAGATATGTGGTTTTTGGATTTTAATTTCCTTAACGGGATTGTTGTATGATTTATAGGATTTTATAAAATGGGAAAAATATAACACCAATTAATATTTCTATAAATAATTTTCTTAATCTAATTTTATATGACTTATTTCTATGGTGACCTTATTTACAAGGGGTTTCATAATCATTTTATGGATTAGAGTTTTTTATTTAAATATATATTTGATGTATCTAATTTTTTTGAGTTTTTTATTAGTGATGATTATAACAGTAATTGATTCTTTTTCTATTTTATTTTTAAAATTTATTTGATTGGATAAAATAATGTGTGTTTTCCTATAAAATGAGTCTTTTGAATGACATTTTTTAGAAATGATAACTTTAATTTTGTTTCTTTAAACACACAAACATATTTTAAATCTATTTTTAATGATGAATTTTTAATTTTAATTTTATTTTAAATCAACTAGGTGTATTTAATTCAAATGATTTTGTATATTCTTTTATGATTTATTTTTTCAAAATTCATTCGGTATTTCAAAGAAATAATGGTTTTATTTTGGACATGTTTTAGAAATGGTTGAAATATATCATTTGAGGTAATATTTGGTTTTAGTGTTAGGGTATCAAGTAATTGAAATCTTATTAGTAAGGGTTGATATGTATAATTAAAATTTTATTTTCTATGAGAAGTATTTTTGGATTTATATATTTTGACTTCATATGCATGATTTCTGTTAACTTTTATTTTATCAAGTATGAGTTGTGATGATTTATATTTTATGTAGTTTCAAACCTATGAATATTGGAACATTTAATTAATTAAAAAATGGTGTGTTTTTTATTCAATGTTTACAAGTTATTTAATGAATTAAAGCTTATAATTTTCATTTTTAAACCTAAATATTGTGTTTTCCATGAATTTTATTTTTTAAAATTTAAAATTTAAAATATATAATATTTTTTAATTATTTAACTGGATGATTCTATATTTGTAGTGTAATTTTTTGAAATTAGTTTTTTGAGTTATATTATAATGGGGTTTAAAAGTTCAGGAGATATAGTTTTTGGTAAATAAATTACTATTTGGATTTATCAATGAATCCTTCTGGTTATATATGAGGAAACTCAAGCATTACATAAATACAATTTAAAAAATTTTAGATGAATATTAAAAACTTATAACAAATATACACTCCCTAGATCCCTAAAGGTTTAGCGTATTTGAATAATCGATACATTATCAGTTAATTTCATGAACTTTATTCAGTAGCTCATTAAATTTCATCATATATAGAACCATTTTTGTAAATAACATACTTAATATTGTTCTTCATAACCTAGGGTAAAGGAAACCTAAGAAAGGGTGATATCCAATGCTCAATATGGTTAAACATGGAAGATAAAATTTATGTCCATAAGTGAGGATAACACAACAATAAGGGTACAAGAACGTGATCACAACTTACCAAAACATACGCAACATCTCTTAGACAATGAATCCTGAGTCATGGTATAAAGCATTATCATAACAAAATACATGAGTCATAAGAGTTCAAAATCATCAATAATAAATCATCTACATTGAAATCATATCATAATCACAATACCTAATTTTTTGGAATACGCATAAGTATAGAAAAATCATTTCCTTAGTCAAGTATCACTTCCAAGAATCTCATAGTAGACAGAGTCACATAGTGGATTGGGTTCACTCCACATTCCCCTCATTTCCTTAAACAAGGATTGCTACTCTAATTATAATAATGGATAGAGTCCCTTACTAAACTAGGTTCAATCCCCATTCCAATTCATATTATCTTATTATGCATAAATATTTACTCAATTCATAGAATAATATATCAATCTAGGACCACAAATTACATAATTAAAACCATATATATGTGTACCATATGATCATAAAAACATTTATCATTTCATCATAGAATAACCCATGGAAAATTATTGGGTTTAATAAATATTTCATCACCACATAATCATAATTTATCCATATAAAGGAAGTTAATGTTATCAAAAAAATATATCCCCACTTAAGAATAATATTCCTTAAATTTTTTAGACATGGATGAAAAATATCTTATTAAATCATTTAAAATATGTTTTGAAAACTAAGAGAAAACATCCATTTTCATTTAGTAATATTATTAACTAAAATTATTAGTAAATGGAACATGATTTTCTTTATAAACCATTTTAAAAGTTTAAATTATTCTTCAAGAATAATTAAAGATATGGAAGTGTTCAATTTGTTCATGTTATATATGTTAAAAGAGAACATTTATTTCACACTTTTGTAAAAAGTTATAAGTGAGTCATATAAAAAAATTAAAAATATTCCATTTAATAATTCATAAATAAATAAAAATGTAGTTTCAATGACCTTTTTAAAACATTTAGATATATTTGAAAACAAAAATAATTTTTTTGAATAACATGGATATTGAAGAGAAATATTCTAAACCAGAAATAGAAATATGGTTGACTTTTATTTAAAAAAAATCTATCGTTTTTTGTATAAAAAAGAGAGGAAAAAACATTCTAATAATTTAAAACATCATAAATAAAAATATTATAATAAAAATATGGTGTTTAAGAGATATATAACATATAATTCTCCAAAAGGATTTTCAAGAATAAGTAATTCCAATTAAAAAAGAGATGTAACATAAAACCTTTCCCCAGGTCCTGGATTTCTTCACGAACACTCTTGAACTACTGTATAATAAATTAATATTTATTATAAATATATAACACATACATATTATTACTTATCTTATGTTAGATCATTCCCTTATTATAACGACCCATACTTTACATACATTGTTAGTACTTCAAAATTGAATCACACTTATTACAACATATGACAAAACCACAAGGGACCGTATAGGTATAGTGACTTTAGAAACTGGGAAACATAAACAACTGGTTCATAAATCTTCTACAGTGTCTCCCATTTATTTCATCATATCTAGGGTCCCTTTTAGCATATTCTACTTAATATCCATCTTCCTGACCTGGGGAAAAGAAAACATAAAAGGGTGAGCTCAAATGCTCAGCAAGGGAAAATAATGGAAATAAAAATCATATCATATCTTTTGAAAATCATATCCTGCAAAAGAGATCGTAATATCTTTACATGGAATAAATCATAGAAGTGAAAATGAGATCCCCATAATCATAACATGAAACTTGAAACTTTGTGGCATGCACACATAATCTTGGAAAATCATTTCTTGTTAGTCATGACTCATTGCCAAGACTATCTTAGGGGACAAAGTCCCTTTATGAATCGAGTAACCCTCGTTTCAGTCATGTTTCACTGAACCGGTATAACCTACCGTTCCAGCCCTGTCTATCTCATGAGATATAAAATCTTTACCCAATGCATTGGAGGGAGATATAGGTCCCACCCATCTTATAATGAATCCTTTCTTATGTGTTCCACATAATCATAAACCATACATCATAGCGTAATCCACGTAATAAAAATGGTATTCTTAAACAAAATGACATCATAAAACAATTCATATAAGATAAAGGAATTCATAAAAATGTTTCCATCACAACATAATCAAATCCATGTAATAATAGGGATAAAAACAGAACCCTTTTATTGTCTTAGATGGAAAATAATTTTGATAAAATACTTGAACTCCATTCTTGAGGAAAATATCCTTTCTACTTCAAAAACATTTTTCCTTTCATAACATGTCATATGACTTTAAAATAAAATAAGTTGATTAAAAATAAACTTGAAAACTTGTAAAGGAAGCTTCTTGGAAATAATGTTTTAAAAATCCATTCATGCTGTATAAGTTAAAAAAAACATTCTTCTCATACTTTTGTCGGAAAAGTCAAAAAGTACCTCGTACGAAAAACGACAAAAGATTCCTTTCATATCTTTTACTAAAAACTCACCGAAGGGTAAAATTGGATATAAACTATTCTATAAGGAAGGAAATAATATTACATATTGAGGTAACATGGGTGTGGATGATAAAATACACCCCAGTAAATACTTACGAATAAACAATCTCGGATAAAAATGAGATTGTGATATTTCCCTTACCTTAGGTCCAATTTGCTTTGTACGTGTCCGAAGCTCCTCTATAATGGTTTAAATAATGTTATTGACTTATTACAGAATCATACATATTGATATGATATCATATATGGTCATATTCTTAGCTTCTTGATAGTAATATTTTATTGTTACTTGTTACTTGGGTCTTTATTGCCTTTTGTTCTTATGCGTGTTTTGCCGAATACATTCTTATTCTTATTTTAAGGTTATAGATACCTTATATCCAGAATGGTATTAGTGTAACATATATCATATTTATTCATTCAATTCATTTATATAATTACTATGTAATGATGATCATGTAGAACGAGTCACATCACATCGTGGAGACGGTATTCCGTACGTACGCACGAGTGATGATATCGTTCTTATGATCGTGGAATTGTATTGGAGTGTATATATATTATTTCAGTATCAATGTTACTTTATAATAATCATAAATAGTTACTCATTACACTAATATACCCATCCTTGTAAAGTGATGGTGGAAAATAGATTACACCACGGCGTGGAGACGGTATTCCGTACGTACGCACGCGTGGTGATTTAATTTTTCCGTAGGATGGATAGAAGGTGAATTAGGGTTGTTTCATATTTATAATAACATATAAGTATGTAAGTAATACTGATGTTATTACTTTATTATGAAACAACTAAAGAAGAAGAAGTTGAAGAAGAAAGAAATTGAAAATATCGGTAATGGATATTACCTCTTCTTTGGAACGCCTCTTTGAATCCTCCACTTAGGGAACTACGATTGGTCTTTGAAGAAGACCAGGACCTCTAGGATTATTCTAGGGAAGTGGAGAGGAGAAAATGGCAGGGGTTGTCCGAGCTTGAGTGCTCAATTTGGTGTGAGGAGGAGGGGGAGGAGGTGCCCTTTTATAAGGGAGGAGAGGGGCACCTTAGGAATATCTCAAAATATTATTTTATATTAAAGTCAAAATCGGGTTTTAATGGTTCCAAAGGGTCTTATTTAGAAGCTAAAGTGGGGATGGGTCGAAATCCTATCAACCAATAGGATTTAGACAAATTTAGGGTATTATTTTAACCTTATCAATTAGATTTAACTCTAAGTTAATTAATTTAACTTTTACCGTGTCTTTTTGTTTTCTTTCACTATATGGTTAATAAACTTACTATAACATACCAAAAGAACCCCAAATTGTTTATTATTAATATATATATCCTTATCTAAGTTATTTGGCCGAACCATAGATTTTTAGGAATAAAATAACAATTAATAATATAATATTTTATTTAAAAACTATTTTGTGTCAATTTTGACACTATTTGATATATGATTTTTGTGAAAGTCATAACAGAATTATATGTTCGAACCAAGTTTATTAAATCAACATTAATATGTCATAATAACCTAGAAAATTATTGGAATTCATAAAAAGTCTCAAATTACATTTATTTTTGTGTTTATAACATCAATTATGTCAATATTTCATTAATAAGATAATTACTGCATCACCATTGTGTCATAAATAAATTCAATTATTTAATGTCTAAAAATTACAAATAAAATACAATTATGTAGGAAATCTTTTTATCGTTATAATGAATATTTATAGTCGAATTTATCTTATGTATAACCCCATATTAAAAATGATTTACTTATTAAACTTTGATTTTAACTATTTTAACCCTTCTTTAAATAAATTAATAATAAATGTCCTAATCTAATCCAAGTGGGCCTAAATGGTCATATGTTATTCCTAAGTTTGTTTTTGGTCGAATTAAACTTGTCCAATATAATTAGGACATGTTTTAGGGTAATAATAATATCATTTTTACCCTTAGTTACCCTATTTACTATTAACTGCGGTAAAAAAAGTAAAAAGTTACTATTCACCAAAAATTATTTTCATCTCATTGAACCACCTTTTAGTCCTTGATATTAACCGTGTCTGTCGGATTTTCAAAATTCCATTCACAGAAACGGTAAAATTAAGATTTATGCAAAATTCAGTTTTTAACCTACCACTTAGTGGTTTCACTATTCATCAAAAATTGAAAGTTTTCAGAAAAATACCAAAATTTCACCCTAGGATAATTTCGATATTCCGAATCCAAAAATGAAGTCCATTTTAAAAAATAAAATTTATAAAATTTCAAAAAGTGGTTATTACTATTCATAACGGCTAGTTTTAATAATATTTTAATAGCATATCGTTGTTTAGTGAAACTCGGTATTGCGTACGACGCAAGCTATCGAGGAAGGTCGCAATTGCGTGTAAAGTAAGCCAAGCTAGTATGTAGTGAAATATTCCGTTGATGATATATAAAAACAAAATATGACTCATAAAAATCTCGGGTGTTACATTCTACCCCCCCTTAAAAAGAATTTCGCCCTCGAAATTCGTCACTTTGTAACAAACAGATGAGGATACTTCTCCCTCATCATATCCTCAAGCTCCTATGTAGCTTCTTCAAGTTGTTGGTTCCTCCATAAAACTTTCACCAAGCGAGTGGTCTTGTTTCGTAGGACTCTTTCTCTACGATCCAGAATCTCTATCGGTTGTTCTTCATAAGAAAGATCTTGCTCCAGTAGTACAACTTCTGAGCTGAGTACATGTGAAGGATCTGGTATGTACTTTCTCAGGAGAGATACATGGAACACATCGTGAACTTGAGAGAGATTTGGTGGAAGCGCCAATCGGTAAGCTACCTTCCCAACACGATCCAGTATTTCGAAAGGACCGATATATCTAGGGCTCAACTTCCCCTTCTTTCCAAATCTCATAACCCTCTTCCAGGGAGATATTCGTAAGAACACTTTATCACCCACTTCAAACTCTAGGTCTTTTCTTCGGTTGTCGGCATAAATTTTCTGTCGACTCTGAGCTGCTCTTATGTGTTGTTGAATAGATCTAACCTTTTCTGCCATTTCATCAACGAGATCAGGTCCTAACAGCTTTCTTTCCCCAACTTCATCCCAGCAAGTTGGAGTCCTGCATTTCTTTCCATAGAGAGATTCATAAGGAGCCATCTGAATAATGGAGTGAAAGCTATTATTATAAGAAAATTCCACCAAAGGTAGGTGTTGATCCCAACCTCCTTTGAAATCCATAGATCAAGCTCTCAACATATCTTCTAGGGTTTGAATTGTTCTCTCAGACTGACCGTCTGTCTGGGGATGATAAGCAGTGCTGAAACTCAACTCTGTATCTAGAGTATGCTGAAGACTTCGCCAAAACTTCGAGGTAAATCTCGGGTCCTGATCAGATATAATAGAAAGTGGTACTCCATACAATCTTACCACTTCCTTTACATATATCCTGGCAAGCTGATCTAGAGAGAAATCCTCTCTAATAGCAATGAAGTGTGCAGACTTTGTAAGACGATCAACTATGACCCAAATAGCATTATTGCCTTTGGATGTTTTAGGAAGTCCTGTGACAATGTCCATAGTGATGTTTTCCCATTTCCATTCGGGTATGGGTAATGGTTGTAACATCCCCTTAGACTTCTGTCTCTCAGCTTTAACTTGTTGACAAACCAAGCATCGAGAGACATATTCAGCAACATCTCTTTTCATGCCATCCCACCAGAAGTACTCTTTCAGGTCCCTATACATCTTCGTGCTTCCAGGATGAATAGACAATGATGAACTATGAGCCTCATCCTGCAGCTCCTTCTTTAATTTGGGGATGGAAGGAACACAAACCTGATTCCTGAACTTTATTATCCCATCATAATCAAGGTTGAATTCAGGAACATTTCTCACCTTCTTTTGTAACTCGACATCTTCTTTCTGTGCCTCCTTAATCTTCGCATGTATAGATGGTTGAACATTCATTTGATAAAGATAACATTTTCCCCCTTCCATTATAATTCCAAGATCCATCCATTGTAAATCCATAAATATTGGATCCTTTGTGATCCTCATCATGGATAAACTAGCATGGTCTTGTCGACGTAATGCATCTGCCACCTTGTTTGCTTTCCCAGGGTGGTAATGGATTGAGCAGTCATAATCCTTAATCAGCTCCAACCATCTTCTTTGACGCATATTCAGCTCCTTTTGTGTGAAAATATACTTTAAACTTTTATGATCAGTATAAATATCGCACCTTTCACCATAAAGGTAATGCCTCCAAATCTTTAATGCAAAGATTACCGCAGCCAACTCCAAATCATGAGTTGGGTAATTTTGCTCATGGATTTTCAACTGTCGTGAGGCATAAGCTATCACCATATCATTTTGCATAAGAATACACCCCAATCCCTTCTTGGATGCATCACTGTAGATCACAAACCTTTCTCCACTACAAGGCAGTGTGAGCACAGGTGCACTGGATAACCTTCTTTTCAACTCCTTGAAATTCTCTTCACATTCCTTTGTCCAAACAAACTTAACTCCTTTCCGAGTCAACTTGGTGAGTGGATTAGATAATCGTGAAAAATCTTTTACAAAACGTCTATAATATCCAGCCAAACCAAGAAAACTTCGGATCTCAGTTACTGTTGTTGGTCTTGACCGTCTTTCGATAACCTCTGTTTTTGCTGGATCCACAGATATCCCCTCTTTTGAGATTATGTGACCCAAAAATGAAACTTTTTGAAGCCCAAATTCACACTTGGTAAATTTGGCATAAAGCTTATCCTTTCTCAGGGTCTTCAATATAATTCTCAAGTGATCTTCATGCTCTTCCTTGCTCTTTGAATAGACAAGAATATCGTCTATAAAGACTACCACAAATTGATAAAGATAGTCTCTAAAGATTCTATTCATTAGATCCATGAAGATAGAAGGGGCATTAGTAAGACCAAATGGCATCACTATAAATTCATAGTGTCCATACCTTGTACGGAAAGCCGTCTTTGGTATATACTCCCTTTTGACCCTTAATTGATGATACCCTGAATGAAGATCAATCTTGGAAAAGTATTGAGCTCCGCGTAGTTGGTCAAATAAGTCATCAATGCGTGGGAGAGGATATTTGTTCTTGATAGTGATCTTGTTAAGTTCTCGATAATCAATGCAGAGTCTCATTGATCCATCTTTCTTCTTAACAAATAGAACAGGTGCTCCCCAAGGTGACACACTAGGGCGTATGAATCCCTTATCAAGATTCTCTTGGAGTTGCTTCTTCAATTCCTGCAACTCAATTGGGGCCATTCTATAAGGTGTCTTTGAAATTGGCAAAGCGCCCGGTACGAGTTCTATTGAAAACTCAACTTCACGATTTGGTGGAAGACCCAGTAATTCCTCCGGAAATACATCATCAAACTCCCGTACAATGGGAATATTCTTAATTGTGAGTTTCTCACCAACCATTTGAGATAAATAACCTTCATTTAGTGGAATCAATACCCATAAGATGGAAGAAATTTCCACTGGAAGGTTATATTCATCCTTGCATTGGTAGACGATCGTAGATTGATCTGGAATATGAAATGTGACTTCCCTTCTTTGGAAATTGATATGAGCTCCATGTAGAGAAAGCCAATCCATGCCAAGAATCACATCAAATTCCACTAAAGGAAGGATCACAAGATTTGCAGGAAGCACTTTCCCACAAACTTCGATCAGAGAAGAATTATAAACTTTTGATGCGACTGTTGTGCCATTAGGTGTTGTCACAGCTAACTCAACATCTAATTGTTGAGGTAATACGGTGATACCCTTAGAAAATTCTTTAGAAATAAAAGAGTGGGTGGATCCAGAATCAAATAAAACATTTGCTACTTTAGAGTGGACGGTAAGTGTACCTTTCATCACTTCGTTATCGTACTCCACATCGTTGATAGAAATTGCATGTGACTTTCCTTTGTCTTTAGCCTTAAGATTTTGTTGACGTCGACCATCATCATCAACCCTTGGATTTGGGCATTGATTGGCATAATGACCCATCTCCTTGCACTTGAAACATTGAAGTGTAGTAGGTTCATTCTGTGTATCCCTTCCTTTGTTTGCGTCATTAGACATCTTCTTCCCATTATCACGGCATTCAAATGCCCGATGACCTTCTTTTCCACATTTAAAACATTTACTTGTCCCTTTAAGACAACTCCCCCCATGTTTCTTTCCACACTTTGAGCATAAGGAAAATCTCATCTTCTTTTCCTTGTGCTCTTTAGATTTTTCATTAAATTCCATCTTCCTCTTCTTATCAAACCCATGTGACTGATGGGTTACTCCAATCTCCATCTCGACTTTGATAGCACATCGAACGATTTCCTCGTAGCTATTGAAGTCCCATATGGCTAACGCCCTTCGAAGAATTGGTTTTAAGCCACTAAAGAATCGATCGATCTTACTCTCAGGTTGGATAATAATACCAGAAGCGTACCTCGCAAGTCTTGTAAAATTTTCTTCATAGGTACCAACAGATTCATCATCCCTTTGCTTCAGTTCAAGAAACTCTTTATCCATCTTTGTTCGGAGAATACGAGGGAAGTACTTATTGAAAAATAAGTTCTTGAACTCGTCCCATTCCATAGACTCAATTTCATCCCTTTGCCTCGTATTCTTAATAAGATTCCACCATTGATCAGCATCTCCTTCCAAACGATACACTGCTAGGATGACTTTATCATGTTCAGAACATTGAAGAACTGAAAATATCTTTTCAGTAGTACTAATCCATTGTTCAGAAACTAATGGATCAGTAGACCCACTGAAAGAAGGTGGACGCTGCCTCATAAAGGATTCAACAGAATGTTGCTCCTTCCTTTGCTCGTTTGGAAGTCCTGCATGATTCATAGCTTGAGAATGTTGTGTGAGAATGGCTACAAGATTTTGCATTCCATCTCCCATATCGTTTGGTTGCTCAGGGGGACAATCATTGCATTGCCCATCGCATTCCGCATTAACACGGTTCCTTCGGGTTCCAGCCATTGACTAAAACCAAGAAGAATAGTGTGAGCAACACTAATTATAATAGGAAAACCACATAATCAAGGATAAAATTTCACACTTAAGGTTTTATCCTAGGGTATTCATGGCCATTTCTAAAACACTATGATTGTGTTCTATTCTTAGACTTATCCTTAGGGTTCTTACTAAGGCTTTCACATCCTAGTTTCCAAAGGTTGACTATACCTTTCCTCTGATACCAACTATAACGACCCATACTTTACATACATTGTTAATACTTCAAAATTGAAGCACACTTATTACAACATATGACAAAACCACAAAGGACCGTATAGGTATAGTGTCTTTAGAAACTGGGAAACATAAACAACTGGTTCATAAATCTTCTACAGTGTCTCCCATTTATTTCATCATATCTAGGGTCCCTTTTAGCATATTCTACTTAATATCCATCTTCCTGACTTGGGGAAAAGAAAACATAAAAGGGTGAGCTCAAATGATCAGCAAGGGCAAATAATGGAAATAAAAATCATATCATATCTTTTGAAAATCATATCCTGCAAAAGAGATCGTAATATCTTAACATGGAATAAATCATAGAAGTGAAAATGAGATCCCCATAATCATAACATGAAACTTGAAACTTTGTGGCATGCACACATAATCTTGGAAAATCATTTCTTGTTAGTCATGACTCATTTCCAATACTATCTTAGTGGACAAAGTCCCTTTCTGAATCGAGTAACCCTCGTTTCAGTCCTGTTTCACTGAACCGATATAACCTACCGTTCCAGCCCTGTCTATCTCATGAGATATAAAATCTTTACCCAATGCATTGGAGGGAGATATAGGTCACACCCATCTTATAATGAATCCTTTCTTATGTGTGCCACATAATCATAAACCATACATCATAGCGTAATCCACGTAATAAAAATGGGATTCTTAAACAACATGACATCATAAAACAATTCATATAAGATAAAGGAATTCATAAAAATGTTTCCATCACAACATAATCAAATCCATTTAATAATAGGGATAAAAACAGAACCCTTTTATTGTCTTAGATGGAAAATAATTTTGATAAAATACTTGAACTCCATTCTTGAGGAAAATATCCTTTCTACTTCAAAAACATTTTTCCTTTCATAACATGTCATATGACTTTAAAATAAAAGAAGTTGATTAAAAATAAACTTGAAAACTTGTAAAGGAAGCTTCTTGGAAATAATTTTTTAAAAATCCATTCATGCCGTATAAGTTAAAAAAAACATTCTTCTCATACTTTTGTCGGAAAAGTCAAAAAGTACCTCGTACGAAAAACGACAAAAGATTCCTTTCATATATTTTACTAAAAACTCACCGAAGGTTAAAATTGGATATAAAATATTGTATAAGGAAGGAAATAATATTACATATTGAGGTAACATGGGTGTGGATGATAAAATACACCCCAGTAAATACTTACGAATAAACAATCTCGGATAAAAATGAGATTGTGATATTTCCCTTACCTTAGGTCCAATTTGCTTTGTACGTGTCCGAAGCTCCTCTATAATGGTTTAAATAATGTTATTGACTTATTACAGAATCATACATATTGATATGATATCATATATGGTCATATTCTTAGCTTCTTGATAGTAATATTTTATTGTTACTTGTTACTTGGGTCTTTATTGCCTTTTGTTCTTATGCGTGTTTTGCCGAATACATTCTTATTCTTATTTTAAGGTTATAGATACCTTATATCCAGAATGGTATTAGTGTAACATATATCATATTTATTCATTGAATTCATTTATATAATTACTATGTAATGATGATCATGTAGAACGAGTCACATCACATCGTTGAGACGGTATTCCGTACGTACGCACGAGTGATGATATCGTTCTTATGATCGTGGAATTGTATTGGAGTATATATATATTATTTCAGTATCAATGTTACTTTATAATAATCATAAATATTTACTCATTACACTAATATACGCATCCTTTTAAAGTGATGGTGGAAAATATATTACACCACGGCGTGGAGACGGTATTCCGTACGTACGCACGCGTGGTGATTTAATTTTTCCGTAGGATGGATAGAAGGTGAATTAGGGTTGTTTCATATTTATAATAACATATAAGTATGTAAGTAATACTGATGTTATTACTTTATTATGAAACAACTAAAGAAGAAGAAGTTGAAGAAGAAAGAAATTGAAAATATCGGTAATGGATATTACCTCTTCTTTGGAACGCCTCTTTGAATCCTCCACTTAGGGAACTACGATTGGTCTTTGAAGAAGACCAGGACCTCTAGGATTATTCTAGGGAAGTGGAGAGGAGAAAATGGCAGGGGTTGGCCGAGCTTGAGTGCTCAATTTGGTGTGAGGAGGAGGGGGAGGAGGTGCCCTTTTATAAGGGAGGAGAGGGGCACCTTAGGAATATCTCAAAATATTATTTTATATTAAAGTCAAAATCAGTTTTTAATGGTTCAAAATGGTCTTATTTAGAAGCTAAAGTGGGGATGGGTCGAAATCCTATCAACCAATAGGATTTAGACAAATTTAGGGTATTATTTTAACCTTATCAATTAGATTTAACTCTAAGTTAATTAATTTAACTTTTACCGTGTCTTTTTGTTTTCTTTCACTATATGGTTAATACACTTACTATAACATACCAAAAGAAACCCAAATTGTTTATTATTAATATATATATCCTTATCTAAGTTATTTGGCCGAACCATAGATTTTTAGGAATAAAATAACAATTAATAATATAATATTTTATTTAAAAACTATTTTGTGTCAATTTTGACACTATTTGATATATGATTTTTTTGATTGTCATAACAGAATTATATGTTCGAACCAAGTTGATTAAATAAACATTAATATGTCATACTAACCTAGAAAATTATTGGAATTCATAAAAAGTCTCAAATTACATTTATTTTTGTGTTTATAACATCAATTATGTCAATATTTCATTAATAAGATAATTACTGCATCACCATTGTGTCATAAATAAATTCAATTATTTAATGTCTAAAAATTACAAATAACATACCATTATGTAGGAAATCTTTTTATCGTTCTAATGAATATTTATAGTCGAATTTATCTTATGTATAACCCCATATTAAAAATGATTTACTTATTAAACTTTGATTTTAACTATTTTAACCCTTTTTTAAATAAATTAATAATAAATGTCCTAATCTAATCCAAGTGGGCCTAAATGGTCATATGTTATTCCTAAGTTTGTTTTTGGTCGAATTAAACTTGTCCAATATAATTAGGACATGTTTTAGGGTAATAATAATATCATTTTTACCCTTAGTTACCCTATTTACTATTAACCGCGGTAAAAAAAGTAAAAAGTTACTATTCACCAAAAATTATTTTCATCTCATTGAACCACATTTTAGTCCTTGATATTAACCGTGTCTGTCGGATTTTTGAAATTCCATTCACATAAGCGGTAAAATTAAGATTTATGCAAAATTCAGTTTTTAACCTACCACTTAGTGGTTTCACTATTCATCAAAAATTGAAAGTTTTCAGAAAAATACCAAAATTTCACCCTAGGCTAATTTCGATATTCCGAATCCAAAAATGAAGTCCATTTTAAAAAATAAAATTTATAAAATTTCAAAAAGTGGTTATTACTATTCATAACGGCTAGTTTTAATAATATTTTAATAGCATATCGTTGTTTAGTGAAACTCGGTATTGCGTACGACGCAAGCTATCGAGGAAGGTCGCAATTGCGTGTAAAGTAAGCCAAGATAGTATGTAGTGAAATATTCCGTTGATGATATATAAAAACAAAATATTACTCATAAAAATCTCAGGTGTTACACTTATAATTTACAATTACCCATTTTTTAACAATTCTTCATTAAAAATAACATTTAGGTCATAACTATTCTATTTCTCATGCATGTTTTTATTAAAAAGTTTTGATATTTAACTTATGTAATTTTTTGATCATATCTAGAACCTTGATCTGGTCATAAGCACCATAATTATTTATTATATACACTTTTATAACCATTCGTATAAATGATTTTTGAAAAATTAATTACGTCGTTTTGTAGAGATGATAGTTTATACGTACGCAGGAGTGATGTTTTCATTTTTCAATGAATTGAAATAAATAAAATTAAATAATTAAATATATTTATATATTAATAATAATATCTTAAATATAATATATATTTATTAAATATATCCTTATTACAATCCATTTCATTCCTAAATGAAAAATGAATCATATCGCTTCGTGGAGGTTGTAGTCCACATATATGCACGAGCCACATTATAGTTTTCCAATAAATAGGAGGGTAAAAGGTAGAAAATATTTTATCCTTAAAGAATAATAATTATTTTATTAACATGAAATATATCCATTAAATCTATATATATAACCATCCATGGGATAAGGTGATGAAGAACAAAACACATCACTTCATGGAGGCAGTAATCCATATGTACGCACGAGGGAAGTGATTATTTTCTATTGGAATAAAAAGGGTATGGAAAATGGGTATACCATAAACATAATAAAATTTAACTACATTATAGATAATAATGTTATTATACTATTATTTTTATAAAAGGTTTTAATTAGGTATAAGAATAAATAGACATTAATGAACTCGGCTAAGAGTTATACCTATTCTTTGAAAAAACCACCATTGGCTTACACCTAAAGCCTTATAGGTTGGAATTTTGGTGAGACCAGAACCACTAGGATAGGGGGAGAAAGGTTTTAGAGTTATTTAGGTTGATATTTGTCAAGATAAAGTTCTTAAGTGTTGTGTATAAGGGAGGAGAGGAGGTTCTCCTTTATAAGTGAGGTGAGTGGCACACATGTAATTATTCATAACTTTTAAATATTATTAGTGTCTTACTCATAATAAAGTGGAAGTAAAAGAATTAAATTTAAAATATAATGTGATATGGGTCAAAATAACCTCTTATAGTGATAATTAATAAGATATTTTTGGACTTTACCCCAAATTTTTTAATCTTAATTAACACATTTAACCCCTTTATCATGGAAACAACATTTTTACCAAGGTTGAAATTCACAATAACCAAAAATTAAATTAAAATCATTTCTAAATTTGAACCTAATGATTAAAAATCTTGAGATAAATTTTTAAATAATTTTTTTATAACTGGAAGATATTTATTTTAATATATTTGTCAAAAATGCAAAGAAAAATAGTTTTTAGAAAAAATGTTTTTTAAGAATAAAAATTAACTTATACAAAATTGTAATGAAACATAGATGCCTATAAAATTAATTTGATTATTCTTAATCAAAGGGATCATGTATTAATTTAAAATCAAATCCAAAAACATAATGGGGTGTTTTAATTCTATGATTTAAATAAAATAAAAGACATTTTGGTAAAAATCAATATTTTTCACAAATCTCTCAAAAATTAACACTTTCAAAAAAAAATAAAAAATCCACCCCAAGATAAATTTTAAATGAAAAACTAAAAAATTATGTTCATTTTTTCAAACAAAAATTCTAATATTTATAAATTTAACTTTCAAATATATAATAAAAATAATTTTTTAAACAAAACATTTCTATTTAGGTATGACTAATTTAAGTGGTACTTATTATAATTTATTTTACTAATTATGTTTCATTCAATTATATCAAAAAATATTTCACGAACAATTATTCAGTTTATCATTGTGTTTCAGGAATCAAAAGCTATCTGACACAACAATTTTATAAAAGATAAATATATTCTAGATTCTATGGGTGTTTCAATATATATACCCACATGCATATATGTAGATTTTAACTTTTTATTATAAAAAAAATTGTGAAATAATTATAAAATGTAATTTATGGTTTAATTTATTTTTTGGGAATTTTTTATATGATTTTAGAATAATATTTTCTGCATGGTCTTATAGAGATGAAAATTTCATTATTAATTTAATTTTAAAAGTGATTTTGGTATTGAATATTTGATCAATATTAACACAATTTAGGTATAATTCTTTTCTTAGGAGATTTATTATTTGAAAAAAGTAAGTTTTATGATTGTATGGTTTGAACCATTTTTTATTTTTAGTTGATGTCTTGGTTTGTGATTGTATGTCTATTCATATTTGGTTTTTCAATGGTTTTATTCCTTCTATTGGTGAATGATTTTAATAATAATGTATAGTATTAATAGTTAAAAGTTTAAGTTTTGATGCGTTTATATTATTAGTTTTACCATGAAAGTGTTTATTTTTATATGGTTTCATGATATTTAAGGGGTATCTTTTGGTTTGGGGTCTATATGGATTCAAAACAAATAATTCATGTTTGAACAATATATATTATACTTATATAGAAATATTTTCTAGTGATTTTATGTCTTTAAGAATTTGAATAATGAAATTACCATATTGAGTTGCTGGATGTATATGAACATTATGATGTTTTAAAAATAAACAATTGGTAAAATTAGAAAATGCAATGGAATGTTTTTTGGAAGAAAAATCGCATCTCTCATATTGGTTTTAGTGTCTAATGTGACTTGATAAATACTATGACTGAAAATAGAAATAATATAAATCAAATATAAATTTTTAATACATTCACAATCTTTTGGGTAAAATTTATAGTCAGGGTACATAGTGCTAGAGACTGTGAAACACCAAAAAATTATTATAATGAAGAATAATTGGTCATGTGCATAGCCATTAAAAGGGATCGTTCATGTATAGAAAAGATTTTTATTGCACATACATGATAGATTTCATTTTATAAAGACCATGTATAGTGACCAAACAACATTAAAATTGACTATATATCATTTTTTATCCTTTATTTGATGTTTTAAAATATTTTATACCCTATTTTTGATATTTATATGTGTTATATGTCCTATGTGAAGTTGAAAATAATAATTCAAATTCAAATGGCCATTAATTTTTGTTTTGGTATCCATTTGGTTTTCTGGAGCTATCAAATCTAATCTAATTAAGAGATTGAAAAACATTATTATTGATGAACCCTATAAAAAATATATTAGTCAAAGTGGGTATATAATTTCTCTAAAAATGTATTTAGAAGTTCGGTTACCTGATTTCCAATGTTGGATTGAAATTTTAAGGGATTGAAATGAGTCTTTTAGTGTATACTTAATTATTTGTTTTCAATTCAACTTTAGGTGTTGACGTTATTATTAGGTTTTATTAGGGAAAAGATGTTTTTAAATGAGTCCTATTTTATAAAAAAGTTATAGAAACCCAAATTTTATTGAACCTAGATTTGGTTATTTGAGGTGTTGAAGGTTTTTAAAGTAAAATTGTAGGTAACAAAGGTGTTTGATATGTTATTTAACTCTTATTTCAAATAGTTTCCAAATTACATCCTAAAAGCTAATAATTATGCCATGATTTATTGTTCAGTGGATCTTGTGTATAGTAGTTATCTATTGATGATTATGGATTGATCATTGCACTTTGAATTACAGTAATATGGAATAAGGAGTTAGGTTACACCATGAAGGTCTAATTCATGATTTTTTAGTGTTTCTTTTTTTTATTATATAGTGTTGTGGTGCTTATGGCTGGGTTGTGATGATATCAGGTAGTTTTGAATTTTTAGAGGAGGGGATAATATAAATTTTCATAAGGGTGATAATTATACTATAGATTCTATAGGTTGAGTTATTGTGGTGGGATGAAACCTATTAAGATATAATATATTTTTCTTTTATTTATTTTGATGGGTTATTGACCAAGTGAAAGGGGGAATCGGGGAGGTTGTGTTGTGGTTTTCATAGATGTTGATAAAATGACACTATTTTACTGTGACATCGAGTATTACACCATGAATTTATGTTTCTAAAATTTTATTATGTAAAGTAAAGTTTTTATTAAAAATATATCCAATTTCATTCACCTTCCCTCAACCTTTGTGACTCTAGGTCGTTCCTTGATGACCTAAAATCCTCCCTTTTGTTTTTATTGAATATTTTTCTTCCGTAAGGCTAGAATATCCCCATTTGAGAACATTTTTTAATTTCATCTTTTATTATCTTTTTTTTCTATTCTTGTTTTGGTTATAGTTGAGTTTGTGATTAATTTTTTAAGATTTTGGTTAAATATTTAATGGAGGATCGATGTGTGTGGGATTAGTGGGTGATTTTTTTATTTTTTGTGTTTGATAATTGGTTTATTATCATATTAATATTTTGGTTTCTTAATCTTCAATTTATCATAGAGGTTCAAAATATCCCTATTTTTATTTCTATTTTAATTTTTATTAATCATGATTTAGTTTTCTTCTCATATGAAGATTATATTGACCAAATAAAGATAATAATTGGATTAATAATTTTTAAGGGGATGTGTGTCTATCTTGAATTATTTTATTTATTTTTCATTTTTTTTTATTATTCAAATCATTTGATAAGAATTTTTTTTATTCCTTGTTTTTATTCTTATATTGATCATTTTTTAAATGTTTAAAAGTTTTAAATATGGAAATTAAAATAGTAAGTGAAAATTTATAATTTACATTTCATTTTATTGAGAATTATTTGATTAATAAATGATAATGAATGAACATATGAGATTATTTGTTTTCTACTATGATTTATTTTTTACTGTTTTGGTAGTTTTAGTTGTTTTATTACTGTATTATAAATGGTTTAAAAGTGTTTGGTTTTTTATGGTGAGGGAAAATGTGTGGTTGTGATCTATTTTGTGATAGCTTGATATAATTGGCATTGGTTATTATACATTTTGATCTAAATATGTAAGGGATAGTGTTGTGGGATGTTGGTGTAGTTATTAGTATGATAGTATGATGTGAATATTGTGTTTGATGTATGGTAGATTCTTGGTAATATAGAAGCTTGTTGAATAAATTAAGGGAAATTAATAGAGTTTTAATGATAATGGATTGTGATTATCAAAAGGGTTGTTAAACTGATAAATTTTTATGGTCAAATAAATCATATGGTAATTAAATTAATTACTCTGAAATAGGATGCGGTTAATGAAAAATAATTATGGTTGAAAATTATTATATGGTAGTTGAATGTGAAATGTGAAATATGTGGTGAACATAGTTTCTATAATTAATATTTCTTATGAAATAAAATGGTAGAATGGTGTGTATTTTATAGTGCCTATAATTTAAATTAGGTGAATAATGGTTTGTATGGTTAGTAATAATTGATGTAGAAGGAGGTAATGAATTATAAAAAAGAAATGGTATTGTATGGTAGTTTTGATTCTAATGTGTTTTTGTAATGGCGGGTTAGGTTGTGTCTATAGGTGGTGGTGGTTTTTTTACAACTATGGTGATGCGGATTTGGGATATGATTTTAGAGGTGTTATATTAGGAATTGAACTCTTTATAATGGGTTTGTGTACATATTATTATATTAGTTATAGTATTGTTATTTTCTTACACACAACCACCCAAGTCAAATAATATGGTTGATTACTATATAATTTTTTGGGTTACAGGTGTATCCCCAAAATCTAGGATGTGGGTCATGAAAGATGGATAACTACTCCTCCACTACCTCTCTCTCTTATAAATGTAGTATATGTTGTGAAAACATGTGGTCATGGTATATGGTATGTGGAAGTGATGTGATGATGAGGTAGTGATATGGTTATATTATAGTGATGTAAATTTTCGGTGGTATGTGTTATGTGGATGTGGATATATTTATAGTTATGTGGTTACATAGATATGGAATGGATGGGTGAACTAGAACATATGTCATTGGGATATGAGGGTGACTAGATTTGTGGGGCAGTGGGTTTGGGGTACCTTTTTCTTGATATATTATTATGATTACTATAGTGTAATTGTTTGTGAATTTACATATACAATCCTTCATGAGTTCGGGATGGTATTTAACCTTGTTTAGGTAACATGTTTGTTTCATTTTTTATTTACACCGAATTTAGTATTCTTCTTCCACATTTGAATGAGTTTTTTGGGGAATATCCTATTTATTATTCTTGTATTCTTACTCTTATATATATATACCATCCATCCAACATAAAATTTCTATTAAATATCAAACTGGAAAGCTAGGAGAGTAAGAACAAAAAGGACAAGAAGGATAAGAACAAACAAACATAGGGGGGATATAGTAATAGAGACCGAGGTAATCCCCAATGATCAAGTTAACCCCCTTGGGATTGAATGGATGGGTATTGGAAATAATATTTAGACCTGATCCCACCATGGAGGCAAGATGATAGGCCACCATGTTCCCCTATCTCCATGTGTGAGCCACCAGTATATTATTTTTGAGGAGATTTTGGCACTTTCTAACCATGTAAGATATAGAACAGGGGTGTCACATTTTCTATAGAGGGTTTCATGAAGGATCAAAGAATATGTCTCCACTTTGGTGATCTCTAGGTTCTTCTGGTTGCAAAGGGATAACCCCTTTAGCATAGATCTCGCCTCAGACTATAGAGGGTAACCATTACCATACGTCTTAATAAAGGTCAGGATGATAGTCCCCCAAGTGTCACGCACCATGCCCCCACCTCTCATATTTCCCAAAATTCAAGACCCATCTATGTTAAGCTTATATCCTGCTTTCGGGGGATTCCAGCATACACATTGACCCACTAGTTTATTGATGGAGACATAGTCAGGAAAGGAGTGGACATTGAGATGGTTCAGAAAAGGAGCATCTCTCCATTCCTTAAAGGGGGTGGAAATTTCTATTAGTAGGTTCTTTATATGAACTATGATAGCCCATGAAGTTGGATTGGTTCCCTAAAACCTGGATTGGTTTCTAGCCCTCCACAGACACCATCATGTGGCACTGAAGTTGATAGACCTCATCATTATTTCGAGACCCTCCTCAGACATCCTATGGAACCACCTATCCAGTCATGATTCCCCATCAGGAGCATGAGCGGGGAGCATAGCGGGGCCCCAAAAGAAGGAAAAACTTCATGAACCCACTCACCTTCAAAGAACAGATGGATTGTACTTTCCTCCCAAAGGTGTCTATAGCATTGGAATCATGAGGACAAGTTAATACTCACTTTCTTAATATTATCATCTGTTACCACATCCTACCTCCTTATTCTCCAAGTAAGGAAATTATACTTTGAAGTAATCCTGGGGAACCATACTGTATCATTCCAATTATTGTGGTGATCCTGCTCAAATTGAATTATTCAAAAGTCACTGGTAGTAAAATCACCTGGGGCAAAAGGATTGAAAATAAATTTTCCAGGCTCTAAGCTGAGAATGATTGAGTCGAAGATGTCCCAATTCTCCTCATCGACAAATAACTTACAAAAATAAGGATAGAAATCACTTACCTGAATGTAATCATAGGGTAAGGGAATCCATGAAAGTCAATAATAGAGTTGGCCCAGTTATGAGACCAGAATAAGATGTTACCTTCCCCAATAATCCAATATAATTGTTGTTGTAATATAAGAATGATCTGATGAATCTTGGTGTAGAAGGTAGATTTATGGCCTCCAGTGGCTTCCATAATTCCAGCCCAAATGTGTGGCCTTGACTTCTACCAAAGAATACATTATTTAATAACTTCCCATGTTATTTTCTCATGCATGAATTGGATCATTTTTCTGAGGCTCATCACATTGATTCCCCCATCTTGGATTGTCCTTTCCATCTTTTCCCACAAGGCCCTATTCCTCTTTCCTTATGATTCGGAGTTCCAGACGAACCTGGCTAGAATCTTATCAATGTTTTCGATGACATCCTTTGGTACATTCGCGGAAGCCATATCATGGATGGGAATGGCCGCCAGAATGATATTAACTAAATCAATCCTGCCTCTGAATGATAGGTATCAATTCTTCCAACTAAGCACTCTTCTTGATATCTTACTCATGATTTTCTCAAATTCTTTAAATTAGAGTCTACTTGAAAATATAGGCTTGTCATGGTACTCCTAGGGGAATGATCTATACTGCATATCCAGAGTATTTCATAACTAGGAGGCCCGATGAGAAGCACACTTGCTGGACATAAAGAGGTTTCTCATGGCATTGTTGATAATATTACATCTCTAGAAGCAATATTCCTCAAGGATCCTCTTGAAACCACTCACATATCTCCTTCCACCATTGATAAATATAATGGTGTCATATGAAAATATAAAATTGTAAATAGTAGGAAGGTTTGTTTTCCTTTTATAAGGGCGGATATCACCATTGTAAAGTCCTCTATTGATGAGGCGGCTGAGAGTGTCATGTGAAAGGATGAATAAACTGGGCGATATGGGGTTTCCTTGCCACATTCCATAGGATTCGTTGAAAAATATATATGTCTTCCACAAAAAAGAAACTTCCATCCACGAGGAGCTAAAGAATTTGAATATGAGATCAATTTCTCTACGTGAAAACCACGTGGTCTTAATCACTCTGTTGATGAAAACCCACTCAATCCTATCATATTCCTTACTCGTATCCAGTTTAACTGCCACATTAGAACCATGAATCTTGATATTGATGTATCTCAACACCTCTTGTTACAAGTCTATAGCCCCTTGGATGGATCGAGCCTTCACAAACCTGTGTTTTTAAATAGAGATCCAGAAAGGAAGATGAAAATACATCCTCAAATAATGATACTCACCAAATCCTTGTAGGGAAAGATACACATGCTTACAAGTAAATAATATACAAGGGGGGAAGGGTTCTTGATTTTAGGAATGATCATTATCGTGGTAGCTGAGGCCTCCCATGGTAGGTTTACTACCCTAAAAAATCTTGGATCACTGTAATGACAACTTCCTTAACAATGTCCCATGAATCTCGATAAAAAACACCTAGGAAGATATCTGGACCTAGTGCACTCTTGGGGTTAAGATTCCTCATGTTCTTCTAAATTTATTCCACCTATGGTATCTTTTCCATTCTTTCATTTTCCCTATGAGAACCAAGGTGGGAACTGCTTCCAAAATCTCTACATCTCCATTGGGGTATCCACTAGGCATTCTTTGGTTGGGTTCGTCCAAGAGATCCTAGAAAAACAAATGATCCATGCCTCCTACTTTATCTCTATCGTGAGTAAAGGTTCCAACCTCAAGCATGATTTTGGGATTAATGGGGCATTTATTCTCTCTGATGCAAGCGTGGAAGAAGGTAGAATTATTATCCCCCTCATGAAACCATTTGATCATGGATCTCTCGCAATCCATTCACTCCTATTTGAGAATCATTTGAGGCTAGGTATTCTTCTTGTCCTCTAGGTCTTTGAACATTGAGTCACTCTACTCCTCCTCAACAATGGTTTCCATTCTCACAATCTTTTTTTAGGACCTCCATATTCTGATCGACTGAAGGGAGGATATCTTACCACACTTATAGCCTAAGTTTCATCCTGTGGAGCTTATTATAGATGGATCTCAGGTATATCCTCTGGTTGTCTCCCCCCACAAATCACTAGAAATTCGTTGGTATCCAAGATATCTGGACCAGTAATGTTAGAATCTGAACATTTCTTGGGAAGCCTACCTTAGGGAAAATATAACCAGTAATAGATAATGGTCAGAAATAACCCAAACAAGATGCTTTACCTTCGAATTCTAGAACATGGAGATTGCAATTATGTTCTATAGGAACCTATCAATCTTAATCGCAAATCACATTTTTCCCTTCTTATTGTTGCACCATGTGTAACAATATCCAGAGTAACCCATATCAAGAAGACCAACATCATCCCTGAATTGAAAAAACTCTATGTTGTCCTCTTCCCTTCTTCTCCCTAGGTTTAGAAACAATGCTAATGTCCCCCCCAACATCCACAGGAGGTCATCCGGGTTAAATGTAATGAGATCATGCCATAAATGAATTCTTCTACATGGATCGTATATACTGTACATGAAAGACACATATAATCTTTCCCTACCTTTCATAATTTTTGTGGTGAAAAAATGATCCCTTGCCTGAATGAAGTCCACCAAGATATTCTTATTCCAAAATACCCATATGTTCCTATTGATTGGGTCTGTGTGCATGGATCCATGCATCTTTATTCCTTTTATATAATTACATGAAGTTATATTATGGATGGGATTTGGTTTAATTTTATTATTTGTATTTTATTATTTTTTTCTCTCATTGTTTATAGGTTTTATAAAGGTAATTCCACACATATGTGTGTTTTATATCCTCGTTGTTAGTCTTCAACACATGGACATTTGGAGGTGGGATTTAGGGGTCACAATTGATTCCATTTTTTCCCATGAATTATTTTATTGGGAGTGTTTCATGATATATTGGTATTACATTTATGGTTTATAGTTAACATGGATTTTATAGTTGATAACTTTTAAGGATTTTGATGCTTTGGTAAGGAGGAAATGTTACTCAATATTATTATATCATGTATTCAAGGGATATTGGATAGGATGTAGACAAGGAACCTATGATCCAATGAAACGAAATTTCTATTACTGAACATACTGAAGTGATATTATACTTATTATGGGTAAGATACCTTAGTATGGTACATACATTATGATGGTTTTGAATTTTTTAAAATTAGAGATATTCTGGGAAAGTTAAATATGAATTTAATTAAATAGCTTAAATATATTTCATGTATTGGGCTTATGAGTTCTTATTTTATTTTATATAAATGGATGGTAGAAGTCATCCCTATTCATTATAGGTGACTAATATGTAATAGGATGCACTAGTGGACAATAGGCAGGGTGATCTTTTGGAGGATTATTCATGGATGAAATCATTGGGAGAGTTCCATCATCAGAACCTATCAAAGAATTAGGGGACTAAAATTGATCTAGAGATAATGAGGTGGTTATATGAGTTGTAGATTTATTTTAGTTTGATCTATGTGAGTAAAAATCATTGGATTGTTTTTTCTGTTTTTTCTATAAGAGGAGATACTCTTTTGTGGTGGATTCTATTTATTAGTGATCATGAGGAGTAGGAGGAATCCTAGAACAATATTATCAATCAGTTATATGATGATTTTATATCTTTGACATTTATGTTGGATTAGTGGAAATATTTTATCTCCCTTTGGTGGGGTATTATAAGTATGGGGTATCTTATATTATTATTCACGAACCTTCTTCACTACACGCATGATATTTTTCTATACAAGGAGGTGTTAGTTCAACATTCTGAGGAGGCATTATGTCTAAAGGTCTTGTGCCAAGTGACACATTTTACATTTTTAACATGCCGTAAATTTATAGAAAAATTATAGGTTGTTGATAATATCATAGAATAGATGGTTTTATCTCAAAAATTATATCATCGGAGTTTCTCATGGTGTAGATCCATGGGTAATGGTTCTCTATTATTTAGATAGTTGAAGCTTCATCTAGTGAGAAATTAGTCACTTCATTCTTCTTCTTGATTATCTTAAGCTAGAATATCTCAGGCATCCACTAGGAATTTTAAGATGGTTTTTTACTTATGGATTTCACATATATCATTTTCTTCAATGTCTAATATTTCTTAATAGATGGAGGAGGGATAGAGGGTACTTTTAGCTACATCATTTCCAATAATAGCCTTTTGGGCATTATCATCAATAATAGAATAGTCTTAAATCATTCACACCATAGATAGGTGGAAGAGTAGGTATATAATAACCTATATATATTCTAATTCATCAGATAACTAGATATATGTGTTTCCATGAAGGTGGATATCATCAAGGGAAGCAAGGTAGAGGATCTGGGTGTAGTTAGTTTCATGATATGGGGTTGTCAGTGCTCGGTGGGATAAATTTAATCTAGGGATTTTTGTTTATATTATACCATAGTTTATTCCTTATTTTAATTCAAAGATTCATGATTCTTTATTATACCTTCTTTGGTTCAAGATTTGGAACTCAATGTGGATATACTTCTAGTTCCTTTATATTGACTACATCAGACATAGGTTAGTCAGGTTTGCTTAAGGTGTGTTGAATATGTGAGCTATTTATAGGGCATCATTAGTCTATAGGTGAGTTCTTATAATTATAGATACGAATATAAGATGTTGTTATTGGAATCGATTAGTTATACTCTATGCTCATTATTATAGATCACTATTTAAGGATAGTTTTTTCCATTATCAAAAAGGTGATCATGTGATGTTTTTTAGTCAGAGGCTTTATCAGATGGAACATAGATGTCTGGAACCTATTTCTTAATAGCTAGAATAGTCACTGTTTATTTTTTTGAAAGTTCAAGTGGTGTTGTTTCCATGAATTAAGGATAATTTTATTGATGTTTTTCTAAATATTTTTTGGTACTACCCCCTCGATGTGACATCGATTTTGGGGCGTGGTTACAACTTGACATTATACATATTTCAATGTATCCACAGAAGATGGTATCTTTGGTATTGAATGACATATAGATTCATATTGGTGGTCTCTTATAAAATTGTTACATCTGGACAGTTGTATCACCTTGGGGTACTCCAATGATATTCACAATATAGGTGGATAATATCTTGTTTTTGTGAATCAATTACTATATATTAAATCAAGTGATTGTGAAGAATTGATATCCCTTATTGAGGATTAGAGACTTTTTTTGTTAGTTGAATATAGATAGTTTGTTCTTAAAAATCTATCTATTGTGTAGATATCATCATATATGTGTGAAAAAAAGGAAGATATTCCAAATACTACATTTAGATGTTGTTATAGACACTTTTAGTTCTGTATGATGTCTTTTAGAGTCAAAAAATCCCCAATTGTTTTTATGGGGCTAAAAAATCAATGTTCTATGAATTTTTGGACCAATTTTTTGTTTTTACCTTTAATGATATCTTAGAATATTTGTGGATATAGTATGATAATTCAATGAATTTGAGGAATATATTAGAATTCATTCAATTTCATAAGTTATATGGAAATATTTCCAAGTGAAGTATCTATACCCATGAGATTTATTTCCTTAGGCGTGTCATGGCTCAACAAGGAGTTGTTTTTTATCCAATAAATATTGAAGCATTTTTCCCATATGTATCCTAAGAATGATGTAGATGGGCATAGTTATCCTAGTATTATAGGATATAACAAGTGGTTTATATTATATTTATCTTATATTGAATAACCATTGATAATTTTTACTATGAAAGGCCAAGAATTAATTTTGAATGATTGGTGTTAATCACTATTTGAGTATACAAAGGATAATTCAATCGATACTCTTATCCTTTATTTTTTGGAGGAAGGATAGATGTTTGAGGTCTTTTATTAGGCATGTCATCCTGGATTCGGTTTGTTGTTGATACAGGTGTGATTTATAATCACTTTTGTGTCTTGAAAATTAAATCCTTGTTACTATAATTATGACACCTATGATTTTAAGATGGTAGCAGTGGTGTTAGTTCTAAAGTTATGGTGGAATTATCTCACCATGAAAACATTTAATGTTCCAAAAAAATCACAAGATCTTGTGTTATATCCTCTCTTATTGGGATTTAAATTTCATTAATAGATATGTATAGAGTTGTTGTAGGATTGTTTCTTCATTATATATTCCACTGGGAAATGGAAATGTAATAGTTAATACATTGTACAAGAAATTTTCATGGAGATTTTTTTCGGGTGGTTAAAGATATAAGTAGGATTCAGAAACCATCCATGGGGAAGCTCAAAACCCATTTATTCCTATGTAAAATTTAGTTTTAGTGGAAAACCTAGGGTTTTCCATAAAAAATAGTTCTCAAAAATAGTTTTCACTTAATAAAAGGGGGAGTTTGTGTTGTTTTTATTTATTTATAAGTAATGGAATGTACTAATATTGAATTCATTTGATGAATAATGTGATTGGTTCAAGTTTGGATTTCTATTTTCAATGTTATCATTGACCTTAAACCATTTTTATTTCTCTTATTACTAATTTATAAATGAAAAATTCCTAAATTGATTCATCAATCACATAAGGATGAAGGTTATTGTGGTGAATCAACTAATAGTGATTGATACATGGTCATCCCACCTAAATGTGTCTGTGAAAAGTCATTAAATCACTCATAAAGTACCAAGGAAAAACCTAGTTGGGTTTCGATGATCTCAAGAAATTTAGAAGTAAATCACTGCCTCCACATCCATGCTAAAAATTTTAGGAACTCACCACCCAATAAATAACGTTACATCATGAAAATATACACTATGTGAGGGGTGATTATAGATTATCAACCAAATTAGTAAATAATTAACATGTTCAAGACCTTAAAAAAATTATATTAAAAACATAAAAAACAACAAAAACAAACATCAATATAAAAGAGATATTTTATTAATTACATGTAGAACTAAATAATTGTAATAGATCTCCATCACCTCCCCAGTCACTCATAATTATACCTCCATTTAAAGTGTTATAGAGATGAAGGGGGAAGGATAAATCATGACATAATTAAAGAATACATAAAACAAGATAAAGGTGGTAAACCATGGTAGGTTAGGTTCTCCATGAGTAGTCTACAAGCCAAATACCCTCGGATTTAGCCTCATGTCCCTTTTTAAGAGTATCAGTTTCCTTATTCTTCATTCATTTCCAAACATCTAACCTAACCTCTTTAATTAATTGAATGTATCCTTATTCCCCACTACTTCAAGTCTTTCTTGGACTCTCTATTCCAGAAAATCTATAACTTTATTTCACTATTCTTGATTGAAATTTTTTGTATATTATGATTAATGTGGAATCAAATGATTAGTTTCATGAATGTTTAATTGGCACCCCAAACCCTTAACTTGAATCTTGATCCATGTAAAATTTTGCATCCACCGCATTTCTAGATTTTTTATCCTTCTAAAAATTCTTAGTATTTCAAAAATAAAATCATCATATTCAAGTAATCCAGATACTACTATAAAATTCTCTTACATGTAGGATAATATTCTTATATATAGATGAAATCCCCTTTTTTTATGAAATATCCTGTGCATAAAAAATGTATTTGGAATAGGAAAATTGTTCTACAAATATATTAAATTTCATAATACCTATCGAAATGTCATACACCATAGATAAAATCACTTATGCATGAACAAATGTCTAATTTGTAGATAAAATGTCATATAACTTATTGAAATTTCATATGAAATTTATCTAAAATTTTAGGATACTTAAAATATCATACAATAGATTAAAATATATATTGGGATTCCCAAATGTCTTATGTATATGATAAATCTCATATGTGTAGGATAAAATTTCCAATGTGTCTCAGAAATTGTCCTATAAAGTCCCTATAAGACTATATCTATATACCTTTTCTTCTGACTCTAACAAAATAATTCCAAAATTTCAACAAATAAACTCAAAACATCATGAAATAAATTATAGTATCTCAAAATCACTTAAGTACATCCTTTAATAGAATCAAAATAACCAATTTTATTTATAGTATTTATTCTAACAATTCCAAAGATAAAATAAAAAATCAAAAATCAAAATGGGATCTATTTTATAGTTAAACTCAAGATTATTCTTAAAACTAATAAATATGATATTTAAACAAGAACGTATAAAAATTTTAGGGTTATAGCAATGAAAATTAAATAGAAATATAAAAAAATATCAACTCTATAAATCCCCCCATAATTAATCCTTAAACTCCCAAACAATTCTATTTCAAAAATATTAACAAAGAAAAATTCAAAAAAAATATCCAATCTGAGTTCCCTTTTCAACACTATGGTCCTCAAGTTATCATTCCTCCTTAATTATCATAAAACCATTTTCTTTATTAAGTAATTTAATTAATTTATACTTCTTTTATCCACTCATTCATTCATATACCTACCTTATCAGAATTATTTCACAAAAAACTCATGTTTGAATTTCAAGAAAATTTCTCATTCCAAGATCATGAAAGTTTCACAATAGGCTTAATTAATTTATTAATCCTTAATTAATCAAGTATTTATGCATATCGTGAAATAATTTCAGGGTTGTTCTATATCTAAAGGGATGGTATTTTCAATTGAGAAAATTCTAAGGATGCTTAAGAGTTTATGTTCGGTATTGAAGAATAAGGTATGATTTTCAATTTTATTCAATAACTGATTACTGGTTTTATCCTTATCTATAGATTCAAATATAATCCAATCAGTTTCTAGTAGAATAGGTCACACCCTTTTCATTTCAATAGTGGAAATCTCATAAAATTTTTATTTTCTTTATAAAATTTTGAATTTATTTCTTTTACTTTGGTTATTCACATAAAGGTAGATGTGGAATTTTGATTTCAATCATTGGGTGATATGTCTATTTTTTCCTAGATTATGAGGTATATTACTTTCTTTATGATGTGTTCTAGGGCCTTTTCTATAATAGTTCCAATGATTCTTCTCAAATATCTTCCATTGGATAGTATTCCCACAAAATATTTCATAATATAATTTAGTTTCCAAGCCACTATATTTGTCATTGAAAATCCTCTCTAGCTTCTTGGGCAATACACTATAAAGAAAATTAGCATAGATGATATATTTTTTCCCTTTTCCCCCATTTTAGAATTGTTTTAGATTGAATTTATATTTCATTATAGAATTTATATTCTAGAATTATAAGGTAAATTTGAATTTTTAGAGAGAAAGAGAGGTATGTTTTACTTAAAAATACCGGTAAACAATTATTCCTAACATTGGATGATATCCAAACCATCTTACCATCCTTCCCATCATGATTTTTCACATTCAATTGTAGTACAGAATTTTCATTATTTCCTTTTTCAATTTAATCCAATTTTGAATAAAAATACTTATCTATCTCATTTTCTCCATTCCTACACACTTAAATTCAACCTAGATCTTGATTAATCTTCATGATAAAGGTTTATGTAGATTTTTGGATTATAGCGAATCAAACTAAATTTTTTTTTCAAGGAATATAATGACTATAAGGGATAAATATAAGGGTAGTATTTAAAATATAGTTCATTTCAAAAGGGAATCTGAAATCCAAAGGATGTATTAATAATTTACAGCACAAATTCTTTAAATTATACTAGATTTTTACTATATTTCTCAAAAAAAAATGGTTATTAAAGTCTTGGTTATCTCAAGAAAAGTTTCATTATAAAGAAGATTCCAAAATAGGTTTATAATACTATTAAGTACATAATTATAAAATAATACATTATTTCATGGAATGTAATTTAAAAATCATTTGGATTTGCATGAAATTACCTCACATAGAATTTGAAAAAATATTCATTTTATTATTCATATAAGGTGATTAAATTGGTCAAAACATTTTCTATCATTTTCATAGATTCAATGGTTTAAATAGAATTTAAATAAAGATCCTATAATTTTAAAAAATTACAAAAATTGAAAAAGAAACACACCAAAAAATTGAAAAATATCTAAAAATTGAAAAACAAAAAATGAAATTCCTAAAAGATTAAGGTTTCCTCTCCCAAAATTAAATGATGCAGTATCGTTAGTACATTCTAACAGATGCATCATGTAAATAATATTTTAAATATAATCATAGATTGTAAGTAAATGTGAAGGAAATTTACCACCTGATGGTTTTCATTGACAGACTTGTTAGAGGCGTGTGAGCTCCTCTACTGGTTCTTGAGGTAATTTTCCATGGACTTTATTTACCCTATGCACATTAATAGTGAATGGTCTCTTATTTCCTTATTTATTGGTCTATAAAACACTAAAGGGATATACATTAGTAACTATAAATCAACCTTCCCTTCTGAAACAATGTTTACCCAACATCAGCTTGAGTATAGAGTTGTATAAGAGAACATGTTACCTGTGATAGAATAATTTATATTAGATTATCCTATCATGATCCACACTAATTATTTCTTTATAATTTATCGAGTTCTCAAAATGTTCCCCTATAGTTTCCTCAAGCTCTTAAATCTGTATTTTCTTATCATTTATAAAAATATTTGAATCTATATTTAATTATCTCACAACTCAATATGTTGTGTGTCTAGATCCATAGGTAGGTGATAACTCTTTCCATAAATCAGTTAATGTGGTATCATTACAAGGGGTGTTTTATATACTATCATGTAAACCCATAAGGTTTTTTAACCTTTTCTTCAAATATTTCTTATTTGGTTTAATAGTTTTCTCTAAAATACCTTTACTTTTGTTGTTTGAAACTTTAGATTTACCATTTTTCTAGGTACAGTGGGGTTTGAATGTTTTAGGATACAATACATACCTCCTCATTAAAGCCTCCATGATCTTGTTGTATAAATGATACCCATGGTCAGTAACATTTTATATTTGTTATTAAAAACCTACAAAATAAATTAGAATGAAAAAAAACACACAGAACATTAGCAACATCAGTCTTAGTGGATTTTTATCCGACCCATTTTAAGACATAATCCAATTCTAACACGATGTAAAAATTACCAAATTATATGGAAATGTTCCCATGAATTATATTCCCTATAATTTTAAATTTTCATAATATCTAATTGGTTTTTGGGGTATTTATTATCTCTTTGAAATGTATCTATCGAATTCACATTTTTTACATTTTTTACAAAATTCATGTGCATATATAAAAAAAGTGGGTCAATGAACTCCTAATTGTAAAATATTTCTTATTGTCCATAAAAATTGGCCTCCATATCTAAGAGTGAAAAAAATTTAAAAATAGATTAAATTTAAATCTTAGGTAAACATCTTCTTATCACTTGATCACTATATAATTTCAACATGCAAGGATCTTCCCAAATGTAACATTTTGATTTATATTTAAGCATAAGAATTAATGAAGGGTTAAAGTGATATACGACTTATTAAGTTACCAATTCACTATATCAGCACATCAAATTACTTCCCCATCAATAAAATAATGATTATCTCTTAGAAGGTGGTCATCCACTGGTTATTGTTGTAGGATCTCAACTTCTACTATATTGGGTGATCTTCTATAGTGATCAACCACTTGGTCCTCAACTCCCTTATTATCATTGTTCTATATATTGAATTTTTGAAGTATAACTATCCATATCACTACCCTAGTACTAGATTCATCATTCATCATAAAATAACTAAGTGTTGCTTGATCATAAAAGATGATAACTTTAGTTCCAAGAAAGAATGGTTTATATTTTTTGGGGGGAAAGAAAATTGATGGAGATTATTTTTCTAGGATTATACACTGGTGGAGGGTCATTAAAAGGGTTTATTTTATATAAAAAGAGGTTATTGGTAATAAGTTTGGGTTTAAGGTAGTTTTTATTATTATTGTAAAGGTGTTGAGTTTTTCTAGAATTGAACCTAGTAAGGTGGTTTTTGTCTGTTAGATTTTGGTAGGGCGTTCAACTTTGGTTTTATTGGTTTCCAAATCCATATTTTACTTGTTAATTGTATCTCTATCCTTTATTTTATTATTGTTACTTAATTGAATGAAATTATATTGCACAACACTATATTTTTAGAGCCTCAAAACATTGATCAGAAAAATAGTGAGAGGAATTCCCTCCACTTGAGTTATTCTTCAGCCATGAATCGTGTATTTAAAGATAAAAGAACAAGTACTAACTTCTTAATATGTCTATTTAGGTACTCTGCTATAAGACCATGGAAATTTGGAAATGATTATATTAGACCAGTTTTTAATTTTGAGTCATTATGTAATTAAGGCATTGAAATATGATTGTTTTGATTAATAAATTATTCTCCACACATGTCTCCCAAGGTCTAATTCAGATTAGTTGTAATTATGGAATGATCAAAGTGAAAATTGAATTTTCAATTGATTATATCAAATAAAATTACTCAAATTAATCTTTAATTTTTAAATGTCACATATTAGTTCGAAAATTTAATTCTATTTCTAGATCAAAGTTAAGTAGTTTTTTATTTTAAGAGTGGTTCAAGAAATTAAGTGTTAGTAATTTTACACTACTTAACTAGTAATGGAGCCAATTTTTTGATACACCTATTATGGGATAGATAAAAAAATGTTTTTATTCCTAGGTTAAATTTAGTTTTAGTGGTAAACCTATGTTTGTCTCTTGAGAGAAGTGATCAAAAATCATTTTTCACCTAATAATAGGTGTTTTTTGAGTTTTTTATTTAATAAAAAGTAATGGAAATTATTAATATTGAACTCAATTAATTATGAATGTGATGGGTTAAGGGTTTGATTTCCATTTTCAATGCCACATTAGTCCTTAAATCATATTTTTTCTCTTCTCATTAATTGTTAAATAAAATATTCCTTGATTGATTCATCAAACAGTTAAGGTTGACGATTATTGTGGAGACTGATCTAACCATGGTTACATCTTGGTCTTTCCCCCTTCTTATGTGTATGAAAATTCAGTAAGCCATTTTTAAACTACCAAGACAATACCCAATCAGGTTTTTGTGCTCCTGGGAAATTTATAAGTAACTCTTTTCCTCCACACACATTCCAGTAATTTCTAAACACTCACCATATAACACATCATGTTACTTCAAGAAAACTTTAAATATATAGGGAGATATTATAAATTATAAACATAAGTGGTAAATAGTGAAAAAAATTTAAAACCATAAACATATTTTTATTAAAATTATAATAAAAACAATGAAAACTAAAATCAATCAATAGAATAGAGTTTATTCATTGAGTATAGACTCAAAAAATATAATGGATATCATTCTATTTCCCAATAACTCGAAATTTACCCCTTCATTTGATGTGTAATAGAGATAAAGGGGGACGATAATGAATGATATAAATAAAGAAGATACAAAATAAAATAAAATTAGTATATATCAATTGCATATGTTCTTTATATGTAGTATACTAAGAAAATACCCATAGCATCGACCGTGTGTTCCTTTTTAATATCCTTAGTTTCCATATTATTTGGTTATAGTCAAACGTCTGATATCATCACCTCCTAAAATCTTTGAAAGAATCCTTATAACTCACATATTTAAATATCAACATGATCCTCTCTTATATAAAATCCACAAATTTCATTCCTTGTTGTTGATCAAAATATTTTTCATATTATGACCGATATGGAATTCTCTAATTGGGTACATGTTTGATGAAGTTTCACCCCAAATATTTGGATAGAATCTTGATCCACAATGAATTTTATAGCCACCACATTGTCAATTATTTTCACTTTCTAAAAATTCTATGAATTTTTCAATGAAAAGTTTCCTACATGGGTAATCCTCCTACTCAAATAAAATTATCTTATGTGTAGTAGAACTATACTATGTGTAGATTAAATTTCAAGGTCATTAATAAAATTTCCTCTATGTGTACAAATTTATTACACTTATGATTACTCTTCAAAATAATGATAAAATTTAATACAACTTTTTGAAATTTTAAATGTTATAGATTAAATTTCCTATGTGGATAAATATCTTATGTATAGATAAAATTCTATATGGTTTTTTGAAATTTCATATATCAGATGTTTTTTACTTCAAAAATAATTTCACACTTAAAATATCATATAAAGGATAAAAATATATTTTTTCTTTCTCAAATGTCATACACATAGGATAATTCTATTACATGTAGGATAATTCTCTTTTTTATAGGATAAACGTTCCTATATGGATCACAAATTTCCCTATCAGGCATTGTAAGACTATTTCCTTTCCATTTTTTTCAACTCTTGCACATTACTTCCATACATTCTCTAAATAATCATTAAAATTATTAAAATAAATTTTTGTGTTTAAAATCACATCCAGACATCATTTAATAACATCAAAACACCCAAAGTTATGTATTAAAATATTTAAAAATAAAATAAATAATTAAAAAATAATTTTCAATCCATTTCATAATTAAAATATAAATTGTTCCTAAAACCAATAAATTTGATATTTACATAATAATTGATCAAAATGATGGGGTCAAATTTAGGAATATCAAAGTAAAATATATTGAAATATTATTTTCCCAAGGATGATAAATGACCATATAAAATTTCATCTTGATATGGAAGAAGATAATGGTAGACCATTCTTATATCATATGGTGATGTATTCTTTATTATTTCATTTGGTTATGAAGTTTGATAAAATAGATCCTAAGGTGTAGGTTTGGAGTTATTATATTATAAATTGTGATGCTTGTAAGGGATGGTCATAGGATGGTCATTATCAGGTGTTGTTCTATGGGAAGCTCTTTATTCCATTAAATATGCATGAGGTGGTCCTTTATGTGTATTATAGTTCACCACTGAAAATTAATCCTAAAATAAAAAAAATGTATTATGCTCTAAGGATCTAGTTTTGGTGGTGGGAAATGAAGAGAACATTTCCAAAAAAAATCACTTGGTGTTTGGTCAATTTTATATTAAAACTCAAACATAGAGTTCCTATTGGTTTACTATATCCCTTGGATGTTATTTCAAGTAAATGGGAGGAAATTTTTACGGATTTGATTTACAATTTTACTTGATTTATGGTTGTATATGATGTTATCTATATTATTGTGGATAATTTTATGGATTCAACGCCTTTATTAATAATCATGGTGTTGTGTCTGATAGATGATTTGGAAAGGTTGTGTGTGGATGAAGTGGTGTAGATTCATAGGGTTCCATGGAATATTATCTTGGATAAAGATCCTTTTTTACCATGAGAGTGTGGAAGGGTCTGAAATATTATTTTGACTATCAATTACAACTTAGAATAACTTTACATCCTCAAAGATACTGTAGTATATGTTATGTGAATGTGTTTGTGATTTTATAGGTTTATGTATAAATAATTTTACCTTGGTTGAGTTTTTTATTTATAAAAAATACTGGTATAACACCTTTCAAGTCATTTTATGGGTATCCTTATAGATCTCCATCATGATAGACCATTGATAAAGAATTAGTGATTCTTGGACCAGATGTGGTGAAAATAATATAGATAAGGAGTAGGTGATTTGTGAGTGGATAAAATATTCTCAAGAACATCGTAATTTGTATATTAATTGTTGAGGAGACCTTAAGAGTTTGAGTTTAGAGATCATGAGTTCTAAAATTTTCTCCTCATTATATGAAATGGAGGTTCAGTAGAGGTAGTAATATTTTTCCTTGATTTATCTGATCTTTTTATGTGTTTGAGCATAGTGGTGATGTGGAATCTTGGTTAAGTATTCCAAATAGATAAATTATGTTTATGATGTGTTTCATGAGTTATAGCTTCAATAATATATTTATGATAATAACCATGTCATTAATTGGGGTGAGTTTTATATTGTGGATGATGTGAGAATCCTGGAGTGATGTATTGATATTAGGTTTGTTAAGAAAATATGTCATCTGTGTGTGTCATTTCCTTGGTTTGTGTCTTATTTCATCATAGTGTCTTAAAAGTATGTATATAAGAACAAGAGTCATATATTCAAGTTTGGTGTCTGTATATTCTTTAAAAAAATTTATGTTGTGATGCTGAGAATGATTTTATGTAAATGTTGATTATATAATATCTTATATTTTATGTTATGATTATGATTTTAGGATGGTGAGATCCATTTTTGAAAGGTATCTCACTGGGGTGTTTGGTTTTATGTTTCTTTTTATTTCCCAATTTGGTTTTTATTCTTGAGGATAAGCATAATTTGAGTGGTATCTAATATAAAGGCTCAAATTATCATGTATGACTATATTATTTTAGGTTTTGGGAGTATTTGATGTTATTTTTGATGTAGTGGTGGAGGTTGTGATGTGTTTTAGCTAGAATTACAGCCTAATAATTTCATTAGGACTTGTGTGAATTCAATATTCTAAGTTAATATTACACAGTGAAGTTCTAGTCCAAGATTTTTTAGATCTATATTTGCTGCATTTCAATTCTTGTGGTTTTTCCATGATAATGTTAGGCATTTTTATATATTAAGACCAGGGGATAATGTAAAGTTAATGAAAGGTGAGGATTGCATCGTGAAGTTTGTAATTTGGGTTATTATTGAATTAAAACACCCATTATTCCACATTATACTTTTATTTCATCAATTTTGAATGATTGAGAATTTTGATAAAGGGGGGATGTGGGTGAGATTGAATTATTCTTTCTAGATATGTAGTTAACCCAATCATATTGTTTCATGTTTCCAAATTTTGTACCTTGGTTTTGGGGTTCATCATTTTTATTATTAATTCAATAATTTCCCTTAATTTATAATGTTTTATTCCACTTCCCCTTAACCTTTTATAAATTTTTGGATTTTAGTGATGTCTAATAATGATCGCTTTCAATTTGTTTATCTTTTTTTCTCTGGTGATGTGGGATTCTCATAATTTAAGGTACTTCCTTGTAATTTATTATTTTGTTCTCATTTTGCTTCTTCATAATTATATTATAATAAATATAATTCTCAAATTTTCTGTAGTTTTGTTAAGTGATTAATGGAGGATTAATTTTCATAGTTTTGATGAGATATTTTTCTCTTTATTTGATTTTCTTATTATTTTCATTATTATTTTACTTCTGTGTTATGTATATTGATATGATTTCTTATTGCTATAATTATATTGCCAATTATTTAAATGATTATGTTACTTAAATATGATAATGAAATAAGGAAGTGAAAATATAGAATTGATATTTGGTATTTTAAGTATAAATTTAGAAATAAATAGTGAATCATGAAAATACGTGATTCTTTTTTTCCTACTAGGAATTTATTTTGATGACTTGGTGGTTTTTGTTGTTCCATTATTATGTTAGTGGTAGTTTTACTATGGTTGGTTTGTTGTGGTGGGTAAAATGATGTGGTCATGATCTTTTTCATAATAGCATGATATGGTTGGCATTGGTTAGTTTATTTGATTATGTGAATATGGTAGATATTATGTTGTGGGTTATTGATATGGTAGTGTGATGATGACGTTTTACTGGAATTCTTAGGGTATTGCCAACCCTGACACCACTACAGCTTTAAAAAACTTTTTATTTATGCATAAACCTATGCTTTTTACTATATATGAGCCTAAAATCACCTTTTCTTCTGGTTTTAATAGTTTGGATAAATATGGTTATAATATTATAAGTGCCACTTATAATAATAGAAATTGGGATTCATTATGGGACTTTTCTCATACCTCTATAAGTAATTCTCATATTTACAAAACAGACTCCCAATCATTGACATGTGAACTGAAACTGCATGATGACATATTCTTTGTACTTTTGGGTATGCATGCAATAGATATTTTGATATAATAACTCTTTGGCCCAATATACGCTCCCTCAACAACACCATTCATTCACCTTAGGTCATTGTTGGGGACTTTAATGCTATTCTTCGACCTAGTGAAAAGCTAGGATAATTACAATCAAATATCTCCACTAAGGAGTGTAAGTTTTGTATTGATGTTAACAACCTAGTAGAGATTATTCATGTTGGTGAAAAATACACTTGGTATATAAAACATCATAACAGGGTTTTAGAAAGTAAGCTAGATAGAGCCTTCACAAATTTCTAGGTGCTTGATAATTGGAATATTATCTCCAGTATTACCTTACCTAAGATAAATTCTAATCATCGTCTAATTTTGGTGACCCTCAAAACTAGAGGGAATAATCCCATTCGTCCTTTTAGGTTCAATAATGCTTAGAATACTAACCTAGAGTGTAATAAAATTATCAAAGATACTTGGAATTAAATTAACTCAAATTATTCCTTTGCATTCATTATGAATCTAAATCTCCCGAAACAAAAAAAATTAAGTCTCTGGTACAAATATTGAGTCCAACAAACTGATAATGAAATTAACTCCCTAGAACATTACCTTAACCAAATTCAGACTGACTCAACCCATAATGATTTTACTACAGATCTAACTCCTGAAATAGATATTATGAATAAACTTAACTCTCTTCTGCCCTAGAAAGACAGTCTTAGGAAACAGACACTTAAAATCAACTGCCTTAAAAATGGATACATAAACACTAAATTCTGTAATGCTCTACAAAGGGATAGAAAGGCTAGTAGACCTCTTACATTGCTTAAATGTGGGGATAATATCATTGATAATGAAGAGACTCTGGACAATCAAGTCACTAACTACTTTAGTAACATATTTAATAGTCTTACTCAGAATAAGGATATCAATCCTGATTTCATTCCCCTCCTAGTGGGGATAATGATAATGATATATTCAATAGTATTCTAATTGAACATGAAATAAAAGAGGTGGGTTTTAGTCTAATGTCTGATAGTTCCCCTATCCTTGATGGGTTACCCAATTATTTTTCCCAACATCATTGGTAAATTATTTACAATAATTTTTTTCTCCGTGTTAGATACTTTTTCACTAATTATTTCCTCTCTTATGGTATTAATGCTAAATTTCTTACCCTCATTCCTAAAGTGGAAAATGCTTCGGAAATACAACTTTTAGGCCAATTTCCCTTACTAACATATTGTATAAAATTATTTCCAAGCTACTATATATGAGAATGACACTTATTTCCATCAAAATTATATATTGGAACCAATTTGGTTTCCTTAAGGGGAGGAATATCCAAGATTGTATATGAATTTCCTCTGAAAGTACTAATCTATTAAAAAAGAATAAAAAAGGTGGAAGTGTTTCCATCACGTTGGATATTAGGAAATATTTTGATACTATTGATTGGAATTTTATCTTCAAAATTATTTATAGCTTTGGCTTTAACGATAATCTTGTTAGAAAAATAAAAGCTATTTTTAACTCTGCTCACATTTATGTCCTTATAAATGGTTTCCCAATGGAAATTTCACTTGTACAAAGGGTGTTAGACATGATGACCCCCTTTCTACTAAACTTTTTGTTATTTCTTAAGAATTCCTCAGCAGACTCATTACTGATTCGATTAATCAAGGTATAATAAATCCCATATTCGCTTTTAGAACTTTAACTATTCCCTCTCATATTTTATATGCTGACGATATAATTTTATTCCTTCAATGAGATTGGAAAAATATTAAAAAAACACAAGGATGTCCTCTCACACAATGAGGATGTCTCTGGTCAATCCATGAATTGGAACAATTCCTCCATTTTCTTTAGTAAACATTTTCCAACCACCAGAAAAATTTCTATGACAATGGAACTGGAGATAAAAGAAGGATTATTCCCTTTTACCTAACTTGGGGTTCCCATATTCCAATGTAATCCCAAAAACACTTACTTCCTAATCATAATTGATCAGATTAGTAACTATCTATCCTCTTCTAAAGGAAAAAATATATCGATGGCTGGTGGAATTTGTCTTGTCAAACACACTATTATTTCAAAAATGGTATACCCTAGGATGGTGTAAAAATGACCTACTGATTTACTTAAAAAGATCAATATAAGAATAAAAAATTTTGTTTGGATTGGAATAACTCTTCAAATAAAATTTTTCATTGTTTCCTTGAATACATGCTCCACTCTCATGGATAATGGGGGGCTTGGTATTAAAAACCTCAAGCACTTCATTGAATACCTTAAAGCTAAACTTACCTAGAATATTGTGAGCAACAACTCAAAGACATATGAGTTCCTTCATGGTAGATTTTATAATAACATAAGGAAAGGAAAGCACACTTATATGTACTTATCAATATGGACTTCCATCAAACATATTTTTACTAAAATCATATCTAACTCTTGATGGATATTCAATAGTAATTCTTCTCTTCTCTTTTGGTTAGATAACTGGAATGGAATACCTCTCTATAACATGATAGACCCCATCCCTTTTTCCAACATTTCTAACATCACTATCAATGATTGTGTGAACTCTCCTGATTTGGATCTACCTAATGAAATCTCTTTTATTATCAACAACTACACTTTTTTTAACACTAATGATTTCTTACTTTGGGAACTTGCTCATTATCGTGTGTTAACCTCTAAAATTTACTATAGTGATAATTTCACTACCAATAATAACAATTGTTCCTACTTAAATAGTTTCAACAAAAACTAGATTAGACCATCCTAACTCACCATAGTTCGGAGAATGGCTCACAATATGATTCCTGTAGATTTCAATCTTTAGATGTATGGTATAAAACTTTGTTCTAAATATTGCATACAAAACCAACACAAAGAGGATATCGATCACCAAGTATTATCCTATGATACTACTTCTACTTTATGGAAATACATTTTTGACATTTTTGACCTTATATGGACAGGTTTGGACTCTATCAGATTACATCTTCAAAGATGCACTACTATAGATGCATCTCCCCAAATTCATAAGTTCTTCAATGATGCTATGGTGGAACTGATTATTATTATTTGGTATGAAAGAAATTCAATTAAGCACAAAAATAATACTTTTATTTTTCTTTCAGTGCAAATAAAAATCCACGCTACAATCAAGGAAGCTGGAATCATATAAACCGGGACTTTCCACAACTCAGTCAAGGATTTTATATCCTGAGATAGATTGGGGTCAAAGGAAGATACATCTCGACAAGAGGAATATTGGATGTTTTCTGGCATCCACCTATTCCTGGATGGATAAAAATAAATGTGGGTGGTGCTTCAAAAGGAAACCAAGGTCCGGCTGGTGATGCCATCATATACAGAAATCACAATGAGGACATTCTTGGATGCTGCTATGGTTCATGTGTTCATGCCTCCTCTCTTGAAGCAGAGATGTACAAAATTATAAATGCAGTTGATTTTATAAGGAAAAAGGGATGGAACAATGTTTGGATTGAAAGTGATCCGACTACCATCATGTAAGATCTTAGATATGGAACATTTCACTTATCATGGACCCTCACTACTAAATGGATTATTTTCCTTCAATACATATCATGACTCAATCATATCATCACACACAGCTACAGAGAGGTGAACAAGGTGAAAGATGGTCTCTCAAACAAGGGTGTTGACATCAATAGTACATACATGTAGAATCTTCTTACTGATCTCTCCCCTCTTTACAAGAATTATTGTAATAAAACCCCCACATTTCAACTATTGTAAGTTTTATTTTATATATTTTAGTTCCTTTTAAAAAAAAGTTGATCCTTATCTTGTGATTTTATGTTTCTTTTTATTTCAATTATATTTTTATTATTTTCTTACACACTGCCACCATATTCTAGTAACATGACTAATTCCTATATGATGTTTTGGGTCTAGAATGTGGGTTATGATCGATGGTTGACTACACGCCTTCCACATCTCTCTCTTTCATGCATATTATGTAATGTGATGGCATGAAGTTATGGTGTGTGTTATGTGGTGGTGATGTTATAATGTGTCAATGATGTAGTTATGTGGTAGTGATACAATTAGCTGGTGTTATGAAATATGTGTTTATGGTTATGTGGTTATGGTTTTGATGTAGTATATAGTTACTGGCACCAAAAAATGTTTTCCACAAACTTTTCTATAGAACCCATAATTTTATCCTCACTCAGACAACACATTTTGATTTTAGAATAGAAATATACCCATGCCTGAAGAAAATGCATATGGGGTCTCCGTATGCCATAGGACTTCTCATTCACTGATAAATGTAGATTCCTCACAAAATTTTTCTGAATCGGGGTCCTGGTGGTGAGAACCACCCTCTATAATTAGGCCATGGATTTCACACATTTCAAATGAATGGGGTGTAAAATCCCTAAAACACATTTTTTAGGGTCTTTTAGTCACTGTTTAACCTCATAAAACGTCTTACAAATGTGTATACACTATATCTAGAGGTGTATGCTTCTTAATAGGATTTTATTTGACTACATTTATATACTAAATGGACCAATATATCAAAATTTTATTGTCGTTTAAATTTTGGTTTTATTTTAGGAAAATATGAAAAAAGAAATTCTATGAGATCACATTATGGGGCCTCCCTCGCAAATGCACTCCACATACTCCATATCCATGAAATCCCAAAGTGATACATCAACTGGTTCGATTTCATGAAATTAGGGTGTCCTTTTGACAATATATAGACCCCATTTTTGTGAAAACTCAAAGTGATCTATTGCATGGTTTGACTATGTGGTTTCAGAGTGTCTTTTTGACACTTTACATGGTCCCCTCACCAATCACATGGTTTGACTATATGGAAGTAGAGCATCCTTTTAATACACCCTATGTAGAAAACTTTCCTATCATTGTGTTTGGACAATGTAATGTTAGAGAATCATTTTTTGACACTCTTTGTAGTGCCCGCTCCAAACCACATTGTTCAACTATGTTCCATTAAGGTGTATTTTTCCTACATACCATGAGTCCTTTCCATGGGTTTTGTTTTCCAATCCTAAATTTCCACATGGAACCTCCATTTGACCAACCAGTTTAGGAAACCACCAACTTGGGGATTCCTATAAATACATGAAATCATATCTAAAATGATACACAATAAGATACATAGAGACATACCAAGACACACTTATCACCTAGAAACAATTTTAAGGAAACTAAAAATTAAAACCATGCAAAGAAATAAATAACCACCTCATAAGGATAGCCCATGAGGGTGAGCTCATAAAGTCACCTCATGAGGTCATAAGGTGAGGTATAACACATGAAGTACCCCTTTTCATAATCTTATACATAACTACCATACGTGAACTTTAGAATGTAGACCACCCACCTTCTCAAGGCTAGTATACAGACCAACCCCATTAGTGAACTATCCATGTGAACACTCAAAATTCCATGTGAAAACCTACCATGTAGAAATTTCACTGAATGAACACCCTCCTATTATGAAACCAATCCACATACTATGCATTCATCTACCACATGGTCACTTTACATACCATGAAGTCATTTACATCATGGTCACTTCATTAATCGTGTGTTTATTTAATATGTAGTAAATAAATATTCAATATGGTCTACCACTATGCATCCACTCATCATACCTTGTAGTCATGTACTATGTAGTCATTTTATCTACTATATGGTCACTCAACCAATCATGTATTCTCTAACCACAGTCTCCAACAACATGAAAATTCAACCGGCCATAAAAATTTCAGGTTGGGTCAGATATTTTTTCTGCTTCAGTACTTGTGACCCCAACCATGTTCCTACATAATTCATTGAGTCAAGATACTACATAGGGATTCCTAAAATAACATGAGTTGAGAATAATCCTATTGGTTCTTTCAAACAACTTTATTTGAGATTCTACTCTTGTTTTGACAATCAACTTGAGTTGAGATACTCCTCTTGGTTATCATATTTTGACCTCCAAGGTGTGATCCCTAAATATAACATCACCAGGATGATCTAATAGGTTAAATATCTCAAGTTATACCATGCATAATCCCTTATAAATCTCTATTTATCTCCCATTTTATGGCATAATTATATTTCATGGGCATCCTAATAGGTGTAAGCCCCAATCCGTATTTCCCTCACTTGAGTCACTAACAAGGTTAGGCATCCCTGGGAATCTCATGTGTAATCCCCTCTCAATCATCTATTGTATCCCCTTTTAGAGAAAATGAATCATTCATGGTCCTCCTACTAGGTTTAAGACCAAATCCATATTTCCTTCTCCTAAGACACTTACCAGGTTTTACTTCACTGGATTTCTCATGTATAAGCCTTTTCCAGCCCCTTTTTGTCACCACTTTCATGAAACAGACATTCTATATGGACCTCTTATATAGTGCAATACCCTATCCTACCTTAAAGAGTAGAATTAATTCATAATCTTGGCTCAATCTTCTATTTTAATCCCATTCATGACCTGAGAATCTCACTAGGGAAGCTCATGTGTAATCCCCACTCGATCTCCATTTGTGAACTATTATGAAATATGGTTGATCTTATATTATCTCTTTTTTCTCACATAGATCATAACTCTTGTGGTATTATAAGATTAGTTGATCATTCTATTATCATAATTGAGATGAATCATAGGAATTACCTTAAAAACATAAATGATTGAACCTAGAATACATTTCATACTTTATTACATCATGATGATAAACTATATGGATCATTCCTAACATATGACCTTAAACTGTATAACAAAACAATGTTGTCTTTGATTCATGTTCTCATAGGATACATAAGATACCCCTTTAAGGTTAAAACCCAAAATCCTTAAATATACTATTTATTTTATGTGATTCATATAGGATGACTCATTTTATATTGACTTGAGATACTCCTATTAATTCCATAATAAACTTAAAGTTGAGATAATCCTATTGGTTTGACCTATATTCAGGCCTCCACTCAGGTATAAGCCCCAACCTTAGCTAGATACCTCTTATTTTATGATAATGATAAACCCATGTGATCAGTAAGGGATTACCCAAATATTCCTTAGGTGACAAGCCTAAGGTGATCAGGATCATCCTCTATAAGGTGATGATCCAAGGACCTCCTATGTAATGAGCATGGGATTTCCTTATGTTGATGAAAATAAGGTGTCTCATCTTTATCAGGTGATGAAATTGGGATTCCTCTAGTGAAACGTGATGGATTACACTAGTGATTATGTAGGGATGCCTTTGGGGATGATCTGAGGATAATCCCTAATTTCTCGTTGGATGAGAATAAGATTCCTTCATGGTCCGGTGTAAAGAATATCACATGGTCCTCCTAATAGGTGTATCCCCAGTCATACCATCTCCTTTCTTGTTACCTACAAATATGATTAACCAAAAAGGTCTAATCATGTGTAATTATCATACCATCCAATGTTAGGAACCTTTCTCCAACCAGTCCTTAGTGCATGACATTAAAGTGAATGGATTTTCCCTTTTCAAATTGCTTGAAATGGTTTGATATGTATCAATAACCAACACCTGAATATATGGTTTATGATTCCCTTCATAGGGATATATAGTAATCCCTATTTATGGATTCGATCCCAAGATCACTACATTTACCTCATCCTGGTATGGTGTTAAATTCATGAGTTCCCAGTTATGTGTCTTTAAACCATAACATCACTAACTAATAAGAGATAGATAGATATCTTGTAATGAATATAATTATTCACATCCACACATAGTTTCTATCATATAGTAGGATCATGGATAACTTTTCTTTTACTGGGATTTGGGAAGTATTCAAGTACATATATTAAATCTATAATAGTGTAATTTAGTAGGAAATTATCCCCCCCTAGGGTGGGATGATTCCAACATCCCATCCTTTCAAAACAAATACATCTTTGAGTGTTATTGGTAATAAACCCCAATGTATGACTTCTTTGGAAGTATATTTGTAATTAATTTCCCACCAAACCATCACTAATTAGAGAGTTATTAGAGCTTCCATTGAAAATAGATGTATAAGTTTATGTGGATATAAAAGGGATAGGAGCTCCATGATATATATTGTTGGGATGTGAGGGTGACTAGATAAATGCATTAATGAGTGTGGGGAGCCAATCTTTTGATATATTATTACTTATATATGAACTAAGGTGTGTGATTATTAGTGATGTTATGATGGTAGTTGACCCGATTTAGGTAACAAGTTGGTTTCACTACCTATTCATAGAGAATTTATTAAACTAATGTATATAGTTTATGGTTTTTACATATATTTAGGATAAAGTTAGAGATTGGTCAGGAAAACACTAGTTCATGGAGATCTAAATTGGTGTTGGAGTCATTAATAAAGGAGATGTTATTTGGGTATTTTATTTAGAGATGTTGTTACCAAAATGAAATTACTTGAATTTATATTATCCAGGGTATTTTTTTAATTTTACTATATAAAGTTTTTAGTGATTTATCTCATCAAACATAAGTTTTATGAGGTTAATTCCTCCAATATTTATGTTATACACCCTTGTTACTAGTCATTAACTCATGAACATTTGGATGTAGGAGTAAAGGGTAATTTTTGTCATTACTATCATCCCATGTGGGGTTATAGTGGTGGAGGATCATGAAAAATATTATTTTATCAAAGTACATATATGTTTTATAGAAAGAAAATTGCATCAAATTTCATTATTTGATGAGTGTTAAAATAAATATAAATTGGAATATGGGTCTATGGTATTGAATTGGTTATATATATGATAATTATTTATAGTGGGGAGAACCTATATGGGAAAAATGGTGAAGATGACATTTTTATTTGATATTATTTCTTAAAAAAGTAAATCTGTTTCTATATATTCTAAATTTTTTCCGGAATATGATATTTTATTTATTAAGATTGATCTTTTTTTCAATAACAAGACATATAGGGGATTTTAAAGGTTGTAAAGTATTATGGTAGAGCTAATTATGACGCCCTAATTTTTTCATTTTTAAATATATTTTTAAAATAAAATTTATTGGAAATTTCTAAATTTTTTATATATATGGGTGATGCACATTCTGGTGTACAGTCATGGGACCATATATAGAGATCATGAAGTTTAATAATTTCAATATAATGGGGGTTTTTAATCTCATTCATGGACCAAATATCATCCAATGAAACCATGAATTTCTAAATAATGAACTAAAACTTTATTTTTGTACCCAAACATTCTGACGCTCTCTATAATTGACTTATAGATTTATGTAATGAGGTTTTTAATTATTTGTTATATCTATATAATTTATAAATTATATTTAAAACATTTTAGTTTGTACTTTTATAAAAATATATGTGTAAACGATACAATATATGTAATTAGTATTATTATTATTTTTCTGTATGTATAATTTTATGAGATTGGAAATTAACATGTAAATATGGTGATATTATAATTATTATTATTATTAGATAATTGGTATTATTATTATTATATGTTTTTATAAATAGAGTTATTATTATTATTATCAACATTTATTAATATTATTATTTCAATATTAGATTATTTTTACATTAAAAAGAGGAGGCCCTCCCTTCCTCCCATTTAGTGGTTAGAACAAGTAGGGGAGGGAAGCCCCTTTCTCCTCTAATTTTATTCTCCATTCCCATGTGGGATTCTATGGAAGTTGCTAGATATATTTTCTCTCTAATATCTACCATCCCTTATTTTTCCTCTCATTCTCCTTCTTCTTTTATGTCATTTCTTGTGTATAAATCTATAAATAGTGATTCATGGGTGACATGGGTTTTTTCATGCTAAAGAAGAACACCGGGAAACCATAGGGATTTTTCGTTATGTTTTTAAAGGAAAATTATGTGGGTTATTCACACTCTGTTTGGGGTTGTTTACTTTCTTTTTGGGTCACCGGTAAGCATTACTATAATCTTGGCCTTGATAAATTAAGTCAAAAGTGAGTTTTAATTATTATAATTATGTTTTAAAAAAATTATATGCATTTAAGGAAGGTATTATAGTGGTAATACCTTGTGGATTTTGTCAGATATCGATAAGGTATCTGATTTAATTGACTTTCCTTTTATTTAATATAAACATTAGAGCTTTATTGTATTAAAATAAATTCTTATCAAAAATTTAATGCCTATATTTTATCTATAATGAGTTACAAAAGGAAGTATGTAATTATTTTTGTGATTATTTATTATAGTTGTGTAATTTATGAATTATGTTCATAACATTTTAGTTTATTATTTTAGAAAAATATATTTTAAAATGATGTGTTATGTGTGTTTGGTAGTATTATTATTATGTACATGTATTTTTATGAGAATGATAATTAACTTGTAAATGTAGTGGTATTATCGTTATTATTATTATTATTCGATATTAATTCATGTTTATATTGTTATTATTGTATTGTGTTTTTAGAAATAGATTTTTTATTGTTATTATTATCTAATTTTATAATAATAATAATTATTATATTATTTTTATCACTAAAAGATAGGAGATGTCTTTATCCTCCCACTTAGAGTTAGACACACATAGGTGAAACAACCCTAATTTTAGTAACCAAGAGACAGTGGTTATTTGTTATAACTGTACAGAATACATGGATCATAATATAAAGGATCTAAAGCTTAGTAGGCTTATGAGACTAGATACATACTAAATTAATACATTGCATGGGAAATATCATTACAACACATCAAATATTATTATTACTCGTTTACTTATACTAAGACCATTCAAGTAATCATCATGGTTTCTAAGGGAAAAGGTGAAACAACAAAATAGGGCAAGCTCGAACACTCAGTAAGGGGTAGTGTACAATAAAATCTATTATAACATTAATAAGAAGTGAAAAATGTGTAAGGAATAAATAATTAAATAATGTCATATAACTAAAATAATGAGAATAATATTTCTATGGATGCTATAACAATGGAAATAAATAATGAAATTGATAGCTATATGTAATGAAATGGATAGAAATAATTTATCTCATGGTGATGAAATGCATATAGTCATACATTATAACCATTTATTCAAGTCTGTTGACAATATATCATACATAAATAGGTATATAAGCACCAAATACCCTTGCTTCTTTGTCTCATGAGACTTACTGATGAATCAAGGGGAATAAATGGATAAATAATATAATCAAAAATATTTCCTAATGTTGTTACATAAGTTCCAACAATGCACCCTAAAAGGGGTGAATTATTTCTTCATCAATTTCTTCTCATCTCAGTTCTGACTAAATTTTATCCTTGCATTTTCAAGGGCACCACAAATCTATCATAATGATAAGACACAATCCCAATCAAATACATAAAATTAAAGAACATGAAAACAAATATATTTACTTTGTTCACCCACACTACACTGCATCCAAGTATCACATATCAAGAATGTGTTTATATGCCAAATAATTACTACACCATTGGTTTTTTAGAAATATCTTTTATAAAACCTCATTGTTTATCCATGTTGTAAAATCCCTTATTCTTTTCCTCTTACTACTTTATAAGAGGGTCACATAAAGAAATAATTCTTACATTCATGTCGAACTCACAAATATAAAAATAGAAGATATGAAAATAAATAGAAATGGGTCTTCTCTATGATCCTCTGATCTCCACTTAATGGTCTCCACTGATATATTCAAAAAAATATTTAATTCAAAACCAAATATTTAATTGAATTAAATCCATAAAAAACACACTTTTTAATTTCATATATTAAATGACATCCTCAACCTATATGTTATTTTTTTCTTCTTCTTAATATCTTCTCTCATTTCTATTTCCCTTATTGCATAGTAGGTCTTAATGAATTTAAGACCTAACCATTTCAATTTAAAATTCAAATTAAAATTTATCAAACACCTTGAACATCCTATTACTAAAATATATCCACTTAATTTTTTATAGATAAATATTAACCAAAGGAATTCATATGGGTAGTTAATGGTCATCCCAAAAACCAATAAATCTTTTTAATAGGTATAAGTCATAAATTATATTTGAATTTTTCATATTTCAACAATCATGGAATGGTTACATTCGTTATGTCGCATCTAGTAAATTTATCATATTTATTCAACTATCGTATTCATTACATAATGATAAGTAATTTCATAGAAAATTTTTAATTTTTGTTGTTAAAAATAAAAAAAATCACCTTTCACAACCCTAATACTTTCTTCATGGTCTAATAATTGTGGTTCAATCTCATTAAATATGGAAAAATATTTGTATTTCAATGTAATCCAATTACATATCAGATATGTTTTGCATCACAGCATGTACCTTCAAAGCCAAATAATCCAGGCTAATTTTTTATTAATCTCACATAGGTTAATAAGTTTAATCTCTCACAAGGATTTTGTGGAATGAGATGTTTTTTACATGAATATATTTGAAAATTTATAGATTAATATGGTATTACAGAATTTTGAATTTGTAATGAATCTAATATGGTTTTAGAAACACATTTTTCCATGACCATATATTACTAAGTTTTCAAAAACAACATAGTAATATAACATCACTTTAGGAATAACTATTGTTTCTAATATTGTCATTAATTTACATTATGATCCATGTGCATGTGTCATGATTTATTCCTATAACATAACATTCTTCTCTAGAATTCATGTGACTTCACACCATCCAACTTATATCAACACGAAAATTAAATTAACTTTCAATTAACTAAAAATCAAACATTACAACCTATGGTTGAAACATTCTCCTCCTTTTAACTTTTTTGTTAAGTCTCCCATGTATCCACCCATATTAAAACAATAGTCCATATAATGTTTCCCATTATACCTATTAATCCATACATTAATTCTATAATTCTCCCACTATAATATGAATCACCTCCTATAGTAATTCTCCCCCTTTAATAATAAATCTCAAAATGTTTTCTCCTTTTTTATATATGGTCACAACTGATCATTCAAGAAACTCTTTAAATTTTTGTTACATAGAAAAGATTCATTAATAAATTCTATAAGCCTAGATAATTAAAATATAAATATAGGAAAACAGATAATATGAAAAATAAATCTAAATTTTTTTCTATAATTTAAAATCATTCCTTCATTATACTTCTAATTCCCCATACATTATTTCTCCCCCAATATTCCTACACCTAATAAAAAATAAACACCAACAATAACATTCAACATCCAATTGAATCATTATTTACACATGGGATATGGGATTTTCAAAACTCCTTAATTTAATGATATTGGTTGAATTTTGAGGTCCAAAAAATTATTCTCAAACTCAATTGAATCTATTTATTTTAAAAATATATCTTCCATTTGATGATGAGTTCTAAAAAAACCTAATTTCAAAATGTTTTTCATCACCTTCTCCTTTATAAAGTGATATAGAAACAAATTTTTTTGCGAAAGAGTGTGTATTGGGTTTTTTCTTAACTTAGTGGTAATTTTGTTGTCACACTAAATCAACATCAGTTGTTTCACCTCTTCCCCAATAGCTCTTAATGATTTCTTTCATCCACATAAATTGTGTACAACCCTTGGTAACTAAAATATATTATGTGTCTATTGTGTACAATAATGCAAAATCATTCTTCTTACTTATCCATATAACACTATTTATTTGGATGAATAAATCTCCACACCTTGTGAATTTTTTATACCCAACATCTATAGATAAGTTCATATCTAAATAATCCATAAAATATTGATATTTTCTATCCATGAAAACCAAACCATAGTTCAGTGTTCCTAGAATATACCTAATTATCCTCCTAACAACCAATAGACGTTTTTATTTTAGATAACTCTAAAATAATGATATCAAACACATTGCATAAAATATATTGGGACTTATTATATGGAGATATAGTAGACTACCAATAATTATTCAAGAAAATTTTGAGTCCACTCCCATATTTTCCTCATTCTTTCTATATTTCGTTCTAACCACTATTGGAGTTGAAACTGTTTTCAAATCATCAATTCTAATCCTCTATAACCAATATTTTTCATATTTACATTCAGATAATGATGTGTTTTCATTATTTTAATATACTTTTATACTAAGAAAATAGGATATCTCTCTAATAATTGGCATCTTAAATTGTAAACACATCAATTGTAAAAATCATTTAACAAAATTCAGTTTATCACCACCAAAGATGATATAATACTCATATAAAATCACCATAAACTACTCTCCACATGAGACTTTCATATAGTGGGTGTGACAAAACCCTCATATTTTAAACTCTAATTTTCTCATATATATGTTCAATCATGAATACTAAGAATGAGGTTCTTCCTTTAGGATATACAACACCTTTTTCAATATAAAAGCCTTTAAATAATCATCTCCAATAATAAATCCTACTAGTTGATAGATATAAACTTATTTCTTAAAAATCTATTCAAAAATTTCATATTTACATCTATTTGAATGTATTTTAGCTCCCTTTTAATAGAAAATTTCAGGAAAAGTCTGATTGTTATAATTCTTTCCACGAGTGAAAAGTTTTTCTCAACATCAACTACTTCAACCTGAGTATACCATTTTTATACCAATCTCACATTATTTTTGGACACTCTTCCATTTTTACAAAATTTATTTTTAATAACCCATTTTTTACCAATAAAATTTTCTTATATAAGCCTTTTTATAATCTCCCATGTTTTATTCTTACTAATTTGATATAGATCATGATTAATTGCTTTCACCCATGATCCATCCTTTGTTTTTTATTTAAACTAAGTTGGTTACTACTATGATAATAGATACGTATAATATATATTTCATTATTTGAGTCCACATTAGAGCACATATGTCTCCAACAGTACTACTTAGATAAACATTAACTCATGTTCTTCTTGTTTGTTTCATGTGTTGAATTATTTAAGCATTATTATCTTCAAATGATTCAAATTTAGAATAATAATCAATTTAAGGATTTTGAGATTCTCAAAAATCCATATTTATCTATTATTCTTATTTAATCACTTATTAAAAAATATAATTTCCATAATTTTATTTATATTCATATTCAAAAAACTATAAGACCACCAATTTCATCTATTTTGTTATGTCTTTTGAAAAAACATTTATAGGATTTACACCTTGATGAGTATCCTAAAATAATCCTTTATCCCCTAAATCACCATAAATTCCCTAATTTATGTTTTTATTCCAAAATAAAAATTTAATTTTGAATAATTTGTGATGTTTAAATGAATTTTTACCACTATAAAAAATTTCTTATGGTGTATTATCTTTTCCATGACTAGGTAACACATGATTTTTAGTGGACATATCCACTGGAATAACTTCTTTCTAATAGTAGTGATAGATTCAACTTTCATTCAACAAAGTCATGGAAATATTATTTACCATGTGATTCCTCTTTTCCAAAACTCTATTTTGATGAATATTCCATACCAATGGAACTTCTTTATTTATTCTATGTTTCTATTGATACTTTTAATCTTCAATGGAAGTTTATTCAGTTCCATTATTAGACTATAAAATCATCATTAATATTCTAATTTCACTCTCCATTCTTATTAAAAATATTTTTATGTGCTCCAAAAATTCTATTTTATGTCATATAAACATAGAACATTGCATCCTACTATATTCATTGACAAATAAATTGAAGTATTTATCACCATGATTTTTCCCTTAATTGACTAAACCACATACATCGGTGTGGACTATATTCAACTAATTTGATTGTTTATTTTTATTTAGACTGTGATAGATTCTCACCCCAATTCCCCCAAGCATTCATCACAAATATTTTCTATGCTCCTATTAAGTGAAGATATATCAGCATCATCTAATAAATTTTATAAATTCACGATACTATGTTGATGAATGTGACTAAGCCACGAATGACACAAATTGTTCTCCTTTTCTATGGTAAAGAGACAAGTATTCTCTTTATTCTTGGCCTAACATAAGTTCTCATTCATTCTCCACCCTTACATATAATATTTTATATTATTTCCTATGACATAAAACCCTCCCAAATTGAATGTTAATTCCAATACAAAGTCACATAATTAACTCACACTCAAAAAAATCACACACCATCAACATAGAGAACTTTAGTATTATACAATTAATCTCTAGTAAAATGATTGTTACCACTTCATTTAAAATTTAAATCTCTATCATTTACCAAATAAACTATTTCATCAACTCTATCATTTCTATTTTTGAGAAGATTCATGTTACCCATATTATGGGATTAGCACCCACTATTAAGAATCCAATTACTACTATTCATCATAGATTTTAAATCTCACTTAGCAAGAATAGATTTCTACTTCATCTTCATATTATTCACCTTCTAGGATATTCCATGATTTTTTGGAACATAGGATTATCCCTCACATTCTTCAACACATGAAATAAAGTAATTACTTTTTTCTCCAGTAGGTTAAATATTTTTATTAATACAAAAATATTCCACTTATTTTTCTATAATTAACAACTTCATGACCAAATTATGATGAATTGAAATAACATCAATAAAATGAATTTCTATTTCAAGGTTAAGGATATGTTCATAGTATTCTTTGATTACTTATATTTGATTCTCCATTCAAATAACTTTCAAATTCATAAAAATAAGATATTGTGTGGCATAAATATCAAAAATATTGTCACTTCATCAGAGTATATAAAAGATTTCTATAATCTCTCCACATATTCCCTATTTTTGAGTAAATTATATATTATTGATAAGTTATTATGATTTATAAATTTCTCCTTTCCTATATTTCTTTTTTCACTTCACATTTTCTATATTTGTTATTTATATTTTAGTATCATATTTGTGCCCACTTTTACTAATGAAATTCAGTCTTGGTGCTCTCAATACTTGTTTAAAATTTATTTTTCCTCACTCGTCACTTTCCATTTGTACTTCTTCCTAGTGCTTTCCAAAATATGGCTTCTTCATTGACCTATATGATTTTATTTTGGACACAATATTATTTCTCAAAACAAAAACTTCCTCCACAAGTGTTCTAAAATTATTAGTGTTATCCTTTATGGATATAATAATATCTTCAATGATCCTATCTCATTCCAAAATATTTAACTTGTGGTACACTACTTCTTCATGTTTCACTGGATCATTTATTTTTTCTTCCTTAAATTTCTCTATTTGAACAATTTTTACATCATGATCATCAATGTAACTTAAATATTCTTTTAGAAATACATTAATATTATTTTTCTTAATTATTTATAGATCAATATTCTCAAGATCCCCTTCCAATAATAATTTTATATCAAAAAATCCCTCAATTTGTTCATCCTCTAATAATTTAAATTTTATTTCTTTACTTTATCCATCATAGAATCTTTTTTGTCTGAGACAAACCTAGTTTTAGTTCCTTCTAAAATATATTCCTTTTCTTCATCTTCCACTTTTATTTACCAACACTATTTTGGAAATTTATTTCCACTTATATTTCCTAAAATAAATTTTCTTATATAGGAGGACTTTTTCATTTTTTTTTTGAATGAATTAAATCTCACCATATTATTTAACAAAAAATTTTATAAAAAAATATAACTGTGCTCGGACTATCTACAATGAAAACAAGATAAAGGTGGATTTCCCTCAAATCTACCTTTACCACTCTTAAACTTCCATGCCACAAGTAATAAGAAATCATTGATAAAACCTTATTATATTTTATCCTCATGAGTATAATGATTATATACATATTTTAATTCCATTTTTTTGATAAATATTCGAAATAACTTTCAAGATCTACCCTCATATCATCAACATCCAGTTTTCAATTTCAATCATCAAAATATAATTCCCTAAGGATTACTTCTTAATGTTTCCACACCTTGGTTTATAAATTAGTGGTAATATAAATGTGGTATTATTTATTATACTATCATATTTCATCTCATTAAAAAGTCTATAAATATATATAACAAAATCAATAATATTATTGAAGAAACTATAAACATTTTTAGTAGAGACCATATTCAAAACATAAAATCTATTGTGAAGAACCTGTAGATTTTCCTCTTTTACTTTGTTGTATCCTTATTAAGTACTAAAAATATTCTCCGAAATTCATTTTTTGTACTAAACTCATTTATTTAATTTATATCTAGTTAAATAATTCTCTGTACAAGGAATTATGAGCTATTACATAATTATTCCATAATTTCATGTATTCTTTTCCCATTGAAAACCTTATAGTGTCCCTGACTTGTATTCCATGAATTGTTTTAAGGAAAATATAAAGCCCAAGAGATCATAAATATGATATCACTATATTCTTACATACTTAATAATTTCAACCATCAAATAAAGGTTCTCCCTTCGTATTTATATCATTCTCTATGATGAAAACATTCTTATGAATATTTACCAAAAAATAACTTATATCTATATTATCACTTTTTAGAACATGAGATAGCCTAATACACCTAAAGGGGTGAATTATTGAATGGTGAAATATCATTTTATCACAATTTTTATTGGTTATTTTCCTAGTATTTTCATATACACATTGAATCTGTCACAATGATTACACATATTCAGAACCAATACAAAAAAGTAAAAAGCATTAACAATGAGGTTTTTACTTAGTTCAAAAACACTATGATACATCCAAGGAGCATATATCATCAATGTACTTATATAATAAATAATAACTACTCCAATAATTTCCAAAATATAAACTTTAGTATAGTAACACTGCTTATCAAAGTTATAAAAACACTTCCTCTCTTCCACTCACTACTTTCTAAGAGGGACACAAAAAAATATAATGTTGGAATGTAGTTAAAACTCACAAATATAATAATAGAAGATATAACACTAAAAAACAGTGGTTGTTATATACTATGATCTAATCTCTAACACGCTTATGGGGAATCATTACTTCCCTCAGGAGAAATCAAAATTAGAAGTTAATATCTTTCCTAGTCTAACACAAATTTGAAGTTTCACATAATAGTGTATTCATGGAATTGATCACATAGGGATACAAAGGTGGTTGGTGAGACCTCATATTTGGTTACCTAGAGTTAATTATTCCTAATGATTTCAGAAAGTGGACAGAACTAATTTTTTAAACTAAACTATAATTGATTAAGTAAGCATCTGGAATCAATTTCATGGAATTTAATTAAAATATTTCATCAATCCAGTCCTGGGTTATTCTAATGGTTTTAGCCACAAGTTTATTCTATGGTCATCAATTTCTGTAGATCCAATTAATTAATTCTACCTATATAAATAACTCAACATTTCTCTAGAATTAGTTTTCATTTTTTGTGATTTGCATTCAACTCTTATTGAGAAATATGAATTGATATTATTCTTCATAACTCAATTGTCCCATTATATTAGATTTACAACTATGAAATTACTCAAATAAAATTCACACATAAGGATGGGATGAGGCCAATTTATTAATCTAATTCCTAATTGATTAGATTACCCAATTTCAAACTAGTGGTGATTAAACTTATACCACCCTAATCGTGATTCCTAACCCTAAGAAGACTAGTCACGCACGGTGGAAAGATATTTCCTCACACATGATAGAAATAAACAAAAAATCATGAAAATTTGAAACTTAAAGAATAAAATAAAAACAACTTACTTGAAATGGTAGAAAGAATAATGAAATGGTAATTCTAATTGAAAAAAAAAATTAATCTGGAAGCACAAAGGAATGGATAGAAGTATCAACCATTGAGATTATAGTAGTAAAACAAAAATTAAAATGGAACTTGTGTTAAAGTATTTCATCTATTCAAATGTCTAAGGTTACTAAAAATAAATAGGCAAACACATTTCATGATGTGAATTGAAATTCACATTATGATCTAGTATGAGATCCTTCTGATGGGATTCGATCACAAAACTACATATCCTCAATAAGATGTCATTATACATTTGGATAGGTTTATTTTCCCCAAGTATCTCTCAAGAATTATGATTATAAAGAAATTGAAAAACATAATTCCCAATTTTTCTTAATAATGGAAGTAATATAAAGGGAAATCACTTAAGACATAGATACCAATTTTATAGGTCAGTCAATGAATAATATCGGACATTCAGAATTAGGAACAATACTCGTAACTAAGAAATCATGCTTAAATACTTGATAAAAAAAATAAATTGGTTTCTACCATGTTTCATCTGAAAAAAATGTATTTTATTCAAATGGTTAAAATTAAAATGAAACATTAAATCATGTTTTCAGTGAAAAAATTTACATAGACTAATGAGAACAAGAAAAAATCTAAATGAAAATCAATACAGGTCAAAAATGTCACATTTACACTTAAAATAAAGAATTTTACACATTGTTTTGTGTCAAAATTTGATAAATTACTTTAAAATATAAAAAACATGGTAGGAAATAAAGTGACTATGAAAATGATATATCCTTATATGTGTAATTTTTTCCTAGTGAATAAGTGAATCGTGTTTGATTTCTGGTGCCTGGAATAAAGAAAATGGGAAAAAACATGCACTTTCCCATTATTGAGCTCAAATATATAGAAGAAATAAAGAACAAAGATAAATTTAGGTGACATTTGAAATATAAAAATTGATTTTATTCTATGAATATCAATGATAGGTTTAAGTACATGATAGAAAGGGACAGCATGAATGAACCAAAAAAACAAAAACATCCTAAACTAAGAACATAGATAAAGGATAAATGATGGGTTGCCTCGCTTCAAGGTTTAATGTTGTCATCCAGATGAATGGTTTGTGATCAATAAGTAAGGTCAATTGGATTAAAGTTTTATGGTAAATTCCATAAACTAGAATTAGTATCCAATCACTCCAAAGAACACTTTTGGGGGTTATTTCAAGCTACAAGTGTCATGGAGAAGTTCTCATAGGATAGTAAGTATATTTCTCTATCCTTATAGTAACCATATAGGGATCCCTTCCCATTGCAGATATTGGTGAAAAGACTCATGAAAGAGGCCCAAATAGAATCTCAAAGTGGAATTTGTCCTTAAAATTGGTTCATTTGATCAAGGAATGGATGTAAACTTCACTAAATAATATTAATTAATAAGTAAGTCACTAAATATTATATAAATATTGAGGTCCTTTCCATTATAATTATAAAGATAAATAAAAGTCTTGTGAGAATAAATTTAAAAAAAATAAACTATGAAAAAGTTACAAAAATTGGAGGTACTAGTGGGGAAACATAAGATAATAGAGAGTCATCCCTGATGGAAGTGGTGGTGGTACCCTCTCCAAGGTTAGGCTACTATAAATTTAATGTTGAGTCAATGTCAGAAATGGTGATTAGGGTAGGATGAATGTAAATCAGGGTAGTGACTAAATTACAAGAATCATTAGGAAACTCTAGAGTAATATTAGAGGAATGCGAAGGAGAACTATGTATTAGAATGCTCACTAAAGATCTAGTAGCATGTTCAAGGAAACAGATCTCATCCCTAGTCTCAGTAGTGACCTCTATACTCATTCAGGTGTGCTTGAAGACATAAATGAGCTGATTGGGTGGGTATATTATCATTAGAGATAAGTGGATGATGTTTATGGATTAATATAAGGAGGAGGAGGAATAGAGTTAGAGTTAAATGGATAATCATAATGTATAGGTGGAAAGAGGATGTAGTAGGAGTATAATAAATTGGAGGATCTGAAAATGGGATATCCAATCACTAAAAAATGTACCTTTAGTTATCCAATAGGTAATAGAGAATGATTCCATGCTATTGTAGTATCCCCCACATATCTAAAATAAGGTTTATTGTCTGTGAAGTGTCTAAAACTAAGGGTCTATCCAATAGTAAGGGTGTAGAAGTTGTTGTGGAAAAAGATCAAGAATACAGTGGTCACCCTACGCTTGATCCTTATGTGTGATCCTCATCAGTGGTGTCCTGAAACTCATGTTCCCATTGATAAATCATTTTGACCTTTTTTAGTGATCACATCTTGTCACAAACCATGCTAGGGTTCCATTTAACCTGACACCCCCTTGGTTTTTGGTATGGCCCGAAGGGCTTTCCCAATCCCCAAGGACTAGAAAATAGTGTCTGGGTATTAATAACATGCTTTGGGAATGATTTCACCCATTTTAGTAAGAATAAATAACTAACAGAAATAAACAAGGAATAAATAAATAACGAAAATCAAACATGGTACAACAATTTTCAAATTCTAGTTTTATAGCTTTAAATAAAAACCAAAAATACCATAATGGAAGGGAAACTACTAACATCGCAGAAAAAACTATGTGACATGAGAAGCATCACCCTCAAGTCACCACCACCAACAACACCAATATGAGATAGAACACTAGCAACCCAAACCATCTTCGTAACATACCTTTCCATTACCTAAGTCATACAAAAAAAGTCTATATAGACCCAAATTTCTTTGTAGGGTATGAGCCAAATCCCACTAGGATGCTACACAAAGAAAAAAATTCCATTCTTTAAAATTAAGAAACAAATTAACATTTTAATTTATGTAAAATTCTTTGAAACCCTCCTAATAAAATATTTTAAAGGAAAATACATTTTAAGGGAAAACATTCAAAGATAACCACTTCTTCAAGGAAACATTTTTAGCACAATACATTCATAGAACGAACTATTAAAAGTAACATTTAAAACCAGAAATTTTACTAAAATAAATTTAATTTAAAATGAAATGTAACAAAGGTCCACCACATGCCGACGAATGTCACTACATCAAAAAATTCTCAAGAGAGCACCTTGAGTAAATCCCTAGGGTTAATCTAGCTTGAATCGATCACTATAACATCATACCTCAGTGAAAATTGGTATAGTAACCACACTGTATAGCATCCTTGTACACGATCCACTATAGTGGAGAAGCATAAAAAATTCTAGTGGTCTCCCATAATTTTCAAATTTTATTTAATGTTGTATCATCAATCGAGATAAGTGAAATGTGAACAGTCCACTTCTGAATCACTAGTATAATAGAACTAGTCTTCCCACCAAGATACATAGGATTCTCTTATGCTCAACTGCATTTCACATGTCACACAAAACACCCTTTTCACATATATATTCCAAGAATTATAAATACACTAGGAAATCACCCTTTTTCCATAAACAACCCATTTCCATTTTCCACACACCAAAAATAGTTTAAAAATATGTTTCAAAATACTTGGAAAATCTATGAAACCTATTTGAGATTATCACAAGAAATTCACATAATTAATTTAACCTTTTCCATGCGAAAATCCCCTTTAGAATCCAAACACAACCCAATTTCACTTTAAATAATGATTCGAAACATTTAAACAATTCAAAAGTAAAATTAAAATCACATATAAGGAAGCCATCTTGATATAAAAATCCATTTACTTTTAAAAAATCAATTTCAAATACATTCGCACATCTAGTGCCTTTGAAAACACCCTTTTCTTCCCTCAAAAAATTCTTAAAACATTCCCAAGAAACGTTACAATAAGAAACACAATAAAACATAAAACTTCTATTTATAAAATCCACTTTAATCATATGTGCATATTAAAACATTTCAAAAACATGTTTCACACCACAAAATTCAATCATAGAACATATCTATAAACTCAATAAACTAAACAAAAATCATCTAAAAATGTTAAATCATGGAACCACCTACCTCATGTGTAAGAAAATACAAAAAACCATTCAAAACTCCAATCACACCACCACAATACCCAAACAAGGAAAACTTTAACAGAAAACATTAATATGTCACTCAAAGACACAATATTGAACCCATGCTAGGTCAAAATCCCTACTTGAACTTGAGAACACAAAAAATATTGAAGGAATCCCTAGAAATATATAAGAAATCAAATGAGGAGGGACTTAATTGACAATTCCTTAGAGTTTAACAGCAAAAGAAACCTAAGAAATAGTTCCCAAGGATCTTAAGATATCTTGGAGGAGGCTCCCATGGTATAAAATCATGAGGTGTGGATGGGGGTGGAATAAGGGTTAAATCTGAGGAGGGAAAAAGGTAATTTTCCAAAATTTTAACTACATGGACAGGAATACGATTTTCTTGCATGATTTTCAAATCGTACGGTGATCGTGTTCTCCTATCTTTCTAAGACAAGCCTACCACACAGCTAGTCCACATTCCCTAACTTACTATGTGAAATATGTGTTTTACCTTCTCTCCAAAATCCCCAACCTACCCTATGTTTACCTAGGTAGGGATTCATAGTTTTTACTATTCGTGCACCTCAATCTGTTTACCCAAATTTTCTCATTTTTCTCTAGAACTCAAAAGAGACCGATGGGAAAAACTATACCAAAGATAAGATGAAGATTTAACTCAGAGTTTCGGACCTATCACACCTAATTCTTGAGAGAAGGACCGGCCCTCAAATTAACTAGATCCAAGAACAAAAATAAAAACCATGGTGTGAAAATTCTTTCATGCATATTGCTTTCCACCCCCAAAAATCTACAACAGGGCTTGATCCCAAAGAAAAACTGATACTCCTCTACAGCTCATGGAGTCTCCCAATAAACATCAAATGGGAATAAAACAAGAACACCAAAAATAGAAAAATAGGTTTATAAGATTTATCTTGGGAGGTCAGAATGGACTCCCCACTATATGTCTTTTTCCCCCAAAAAGATAAAATGCCTCCAATTGATCTATCAAAAAATAAATAAATTCTCACCATGACACAATACAACCTTTTAATCCAATAATACTTTATACATTTCCCAATTAAACTCATACCTCTTACCTGAAATGAGAAAACTAAATTAAGCCATATCTCAATAAACACTTCCACAACCTTGATTCATTAAATTGTTGGGGATGTTCCAACCCCAAAATTTTATCAATGAAGAAACCTAAAATTTTATAGATACAAATGAGACTAACCACTACCAGGACATCACCAAAAACTAAACCATGTTAACACCACAGGGAGGCCCGAATGGACTCCCCACCATAAGAACCAACCAACACGCCTAACTAGCATAAGCTGACATGGGATCCCATCATTGGAACACATAGTATCTTCCCGTACACACCAAAACCCCACTAAAATGGGTCCTATGAAGGAAAATTGAAACCAAATGAAGAACACTACACAATTCACTATTTCCATTATAGGTGACCATATTTCAGCAAGCACAAACCAAAACTAAAATTGATTTGTAAGGATGACCACCCAAGGGTAGCAACATTGATATTCATATCAAAAAAGTTACAGCCATTGGATATCAAGGAAACAAGATGACCACCCCTCCTTATAACCAAGGAGTAACTCTTCCACCCACATGGTTTGAAACAAAAAATGATTCATTCATGTCACTGCCCACAAAATGAGTCCATTACAAGATAAAGAGGATACAATAGGGATCCCTGAATTGTCCCTATTCAACATTGGATACCAAGCTGGATCAAGGTCCCTTACACTCCCAGGGTTCCAGACTTTACACAAACTTCACTCCAAGGCCTATGGATGGAACCTTAATGTTTGAAGTGTCTCCTGTTTCACATTAAAGCATTGAATATCTTTGGTTGGAACACTCTATTTGGTTTCATGAGTGACCATGAATCTCTCTAGTCAAAACAAAAGGAGCACAACATGCTATAGAATTTACATGGCCTCAACATGACACTTTCGCCAAGACAGAGACCTAGGAGATGCACATGCATCATCCATTTTCACATTTAATGAGAAACAACGGAAACAAAAACACATGGAATACACCTCCATTTTAAATTGTGGAATTCAGAATTCTAAAAATAAGAACATGCTTCTATTAAAACAGATGTTCTAAAAATTTTCCACAATATCCCTCATTCCCTTTGAAAGAGAACACATTACTACAAAACACTGTCGAAAAGGGCCATTACTAACAAATAAGCGTTATAAGGAGAGGTACTTTAAACTGATCCAGAAAACACATATTTCAAAAATGGACACGACATCTTCTTATAACCCTATTTTCCACACTCTATGTAACAACATGATCATATGCTTGATAGATGCTAATGAAATATCCACATTCCATTTTAATACTATGGCCACTACCAACAACTTATTGGAACTTCCCATCACTATAATTCACTTCACCATTTCTAGGATTGAGCTTCAAGAATAATGGTGGAAAACTATAGATTTGATTAATCAAGTTACTTAGGATAACTAAGGTTTCCTTCAATTTTCCACATGCACTCTTCCACTTCAATAGGATTCACTTAACCATGAAGAAGAGGTGGATTCAATTCCAAAACTTAAGAAGAGAAACCTTACATTGATCAATTGTAGGGTCTTCCAATGGTGAACTAACTTTGTACACACTTAAAATATGCATTGAACCTTATGGGGGTGTACACTAGCCAATAAGGGAAACTGAGAAACCGATCAAACTAGTCCATCAGCCAAAATTTACCACAAATAGACACCATGTGCACAAAGGGAACCGACTCAAACACTTCCTAGAACATTTCTCAAAAGAACTCACTAACCATTATTTTCAAAACAAACCTACCGATAAGGGCCCAAACATGAAACGCCATTTATACATGAAGATCTCTCAAACTCAAAACATCCCATGAGAAACATTCTCAAGTCACAATGATACACACATCACACAACTATCAGTTATCAAAATTTCACATATTTCTTAAAATCACTTTTGAATATAAAATAGTGTGGTGGGTTTCACACTCACCAGTGGTCTTCCATAGAGTCTTAGACACGTGTATTCTCATGAAAAACTGGGCACCCATTTCTCATTTCAATGTGGTCACTCATCCACTTGTTCTATTAACTATCCACATTCCCATACGTATCCAAGCATGTGGTCACTCATTAAAACACCAAAGGTCATAAAAAAACTTTTCCACTATTCAAGGAAAAATGTTCAACCCTTGTTTTCAGCATCCTAATTCATTTCCCATTTAAAATTTCATAAAAAAATTCAAAATCTCACTCACCACTAAGTCAAAAAATAATTTTCAAACTTCGCACATAAAACCACTTCATTCTTTATCAAAATAAAGTTTCATATATTCCATCCAAAGATTCAAAAAAAATTATTTTCAAAATTTGAAAAAACTTTTCAAAAGTTCACTTACCACTAAATAAATAAGAAGATAATTTTCAAAATCCACACACCATTCCATTTCATTCATTTCAAAAATATTAATCCCATGATTTTCAATTCAAAAAATCAAATTCATCCCATTCAAAATATTCTTGAAAATTCAATAAATCCCATTTAGAATTGATTTCCAAAATCTAACTTGAAATAGTACATGTTTTCCAAATAATAAATTTTTATAAACCAAAAGTTTTAATTATTAAAATCCAATTCTTGTTGAAATAATCCCCCCTATTTATTCAGAAATAATTTTATAAAGATCCACCTTTATAAATCTACCTTCAAAATGATTCTGAAAATTCATTTCCCATCTTCCCAAGACAAAACCATTTCCACTTTAAAATCTACTTTTTTTAAAATCCCCATACAAGGGTTTTAGAAATAATTTTCATAACCCAAGAAGAAAAAATATATAAGATGAAACTAGTGTTGGTATGTGACTTGTCCATATGGTTGGTAGCCATATGTCAATCACACTACCGTCACAGCAAGTCTTCTAGGACCATGTACCCATCTCCACATAGCTTTCCAACCCTATGAGCTCATGGAGACCATTGACCCAACTCTCTTTTCATTTTCCAAACACCAAAAAAACTGAAAAAACTAAAGAAACAAAACATAACTTCACTTTATATGGAAACTCAAGTCTTTTCATGAGGTGTGCTAGCTAGGCACCCTAGTCGTAATCAGAACATCAAGTCCCAACAATATTAGCACTAGTCTACTTAGACTCTTTCCAAAATAACATTAACCAAAAAGAGAGTAAACTCCTTTGACATCATTTTTTCATGAACCAATACGGGGTTCCATTTAACATAACACCCAACCCATTCTATGGCATGGCATGAAGGGTGTTCTTGATCCACACAGGCTGGAAACTAGTGATGGGGTATCAATAAAAAGTTGTGGGAATGATTTTACCCATTTTCATAAGCATAAATAACCAACATAAATTATTAGTACATAACTAAATAACCAAAACCAAACCTGATACGAAAAGTTTCATATTAGATGTTTACAACATTAAATAAAAACTAAAAATACCACAAATTAAGGGAAACTACTAACATACCAAAAACCTCTATGTGACATGATGACCATCACCATAAAGCCACCACCAACAAAAAAACCATCATGATATGGAACACTAACAACCCAAACCATCTTCAAAACATAACATTTCATTACATGAGTTATACAAAAAAAGTCTATACACACCCAAAGGTTTATGTAGGGTGTGAGTAAAATCCCAGTAGGATGCCACCCAAAGAAAAATATTTCATTCTTTATCATTAAGAGAGAAATTAACATGCTCGTTTATGAAAAACATTTTGAAACCTTTCCAAGCAAATATTTTAATGGAAGAAACATTTTTAAGGGAAAAAATTCAAAGATAACCACTTCTTCAATGGAACATTTTCAGCATAATAAATTCATGGAAAAAATATTGAAAGGTAACACTTAAAAGTGAAACTATTATGAAAATAAACATACATTAAAATGAAATTTACTCATGTTCCACTGTATGGTGATGGATGGAACCACATCACATAAGTCTCAAGAGACCACCATAGGTAAATCCCTACAGTTATTCTAGCTCATGTGGTATACTAGAACCTATTTCCTTAGTGAAATTTGGTATAGTAACCACATTGTACAACATCCTCATTCGTGATCCATTAGAGTGGAGAAACATCCAAAAACTCTAGTGGTATCCCATAATAATCATAGTTTTGTTAGTGTTGTAATTGTTAATCCAGATAAGTGAAATTGGGATAAGAAACATCTGAATCACTAGTATACTAGAAATATCTTTCCCACCTAGATACCCTAGATTTCCTTGTACTCAACCCCATTTCACTTATCACAAAAAACACCATTTTCATATACATATTCCAGTCATTATAAATACACTGGTAAATCACCCTTTTTTCCTAAACAAACAAACTAAAATTTTACACACACCAAAATAGTTTAAAACAATTTTCACACTACTTACAAATTTATGAAACCTCTTTGAGATTATCATAATAAAGTCACATAATCAATTCAACCCTTTCCAGAGACCAAACCCCATTCAAATCCACTCATAAACCAATTTCACATTAAAACATACTTCCCAACATTTAAAAAATTCATGAGTTAAATTAAAATCACAATCATAGAATCCATATTGCCATAAAAATCCATTTCATTTGAAAAAATCAATTTCAAATACAGTCTCACCACAATTTCCTTTAAAAAAACATCTTTCATTCCTCAAACAATTCATAAAATATTCACAAGAAATTACACAATAAGTAACATAATAAAACATTACCATTACCCTTATAAAATGAACTTTCATAAAATAAACATGTAAAAAAATTTCTAAAACATGTTTCCCAACACAAAAATCAATCATAAAACATATTTAAAAACTCAATAAAGAAAGCTAAATTCATCTAAAAGTGATAAAGCGTGGAACAACCTACCTCATGTGTTGAAACTTCTGTGAAACCATGAAAAACTCTTATTGAACCACCAAAATACCCTATCAAAGAATGATTTAACAACAAACATCAGGATCTGAATCAAAGACACAAAATCAAACCCTTCCTAGGTCAAACACACCATTGGAATTTGAGAACCCAAGAAAGGTGGAGGAAAATCATATAAATATGGAAGAAATCAAAGGACGATAGACTTTCATGATGATTCCTTAGAGATTACTTGATAAACACACCTAAGAAATGGTGTTGAAGGATCCTAGAAGATATTATAGGAGGATCCAATGGCAAAAAAATCTAGAGTGGGGTGGATGGGGGTGGAATTATGGTTAAATAATAGGAGGTAAAAAAGTTAATTTTCCAATATTTTAATAACCTTGATAGGCGTACAGTTTTCCTACACGATTTGAGAACCATGCAATGACTGTAGACCACTCTTGGTCCAAGAGATACCTACCACATGATTAGTTTGTATGGCCTAACTTACCATAAGGAATTTTTGTGATAGCTTCTATTAGAAAACCCCAACCTACCATATGGTTACCTAGGTAGGGGCACATCGTTTCTACTCTCCGTACAACAACCGTGCACCTAAAGTTATTTAACCAAATTTTCTCATTTTCTCCAAAACATAAAGGAGAACCAAGGGGTAAAAGGTAGACCAAAGATAAATAGAATATTTACCTCAATTGTTTAGACCTGTCACACCCAGTTCCTGAGAGAAAAAACTGAGACCCTCAAATAAATTGGATCCAAGAATGAAAATAAAAACCTAGGTGTAACACATATTGTTTAAGAGGATGAGATCAATGAACTATGTAGGGACTAGAGAATAACGTTAAATTGAATAATTGAACACCCCTAGATGTCTGTCAAGGTGATTACTAAATCTACCACCCATTAGTGTTCCCTGAGACTTAGAAGCATATCCATTATGGTAAAGAGATAATTGAAATCTCATGTTCAATATAGGATCTCCTAATACAGAAGTAAGGATAAGGAAATCAAGAAAACTCACAACTCCATGTGAATAACCACATGATATCTAGGAATTGGAAAGGTAATAGTGAATAATATTTATGGTTTTACCTAACAATTGGGTTCTCTTCATTGTCATTGGGTTATAAAAACTCTAGGGATCTGTGGAAATAATTTCCCAATGGTAAGGGGTATTGATCTTATTTGTTTCATGACTCAAAGCAACATAGGATCTAGATGCTAAAAAATCATAAGAATAAATAACTAAGACAACTCTACAATCTCATAAAAAAATTACCACTATTTACATAATAATCTAAATATGACATGGATGATTCTTAGGTTGAAGGAATTGTGGAACTCTAAAAAAATTCATGTATGTATCCTCTTGAGTCTTGATAATGTGGGCCTTGTGCATCTATACTATAGACTCTATAAACACATCTGTAACATAGAGTGACTAAGTCACCCTCAAATCCATGGTTTTTTATCCTCATTATCTTTAATTGTAGAATTTATAATTGGATTTTATACTAGTGGGGTATGATAAAGGTAAAGAAGGATAGAAATTTGGCTATGTGACTTCCCCTTAGGATGGATGTGGTGATTGGGAGGATGAATCAGAGTAATATGAAGATGTTTGGGTGGATGAATTAGTCAATGGTAGAGGTTTAGATGCCCTAACCTAGAGTTTCTTGGAAGATTTGGCTCTGTTCTTTACAAGTCACTTGCTTGGTGCTTGGGAGGGTTCTTGGGTGGAGCCACTTGATAGTCTTATCGATGCACACAATATAGAGGGAAATAAAGGGAAAGAGTGGTATAATTGTATTAATAATAGGGTATGATTGAGGGGGTTATATAGATATATGAGTATAAGTTAATAAAATGGGGTTCTCAGACTGATTTTTAAAGGCTCCAAACTATTCACTTCCTGAATAATGAAAACACAAAATGACTTTTCGTTTTAGAAGATAAATATAATGAAAACCTCACATCATTAACTATGAATTAATAGTGTGATTTCTATGGTTTGGTAAGTTAAATGTCACAAAAAAAATGTCATTGTTAACATATGTTTCATGTCATGATTTGGAATGACCGAACCTGATTAACTTCTTGGGGGTACAGCAGCTCTATCTTTATCATTGAGAGATAATAGTTTTACATACATCTAATCTATCCAATGGAAATGATCATGGGTTTCCTCCTAGCCAATGAATCATTTAATTTTGATATCTAAAAAAGTTTCAAAATGGTGAATTGAATTACAATGTCAGGACATGTCCTTATTAAAATTATTCCTAATACAACTTTATATGCTTCCTATTAACTATGAATGGTTATTTATCTTCTCATTGAATTTAAATGCCCTATATATAATTATTATGGCCATGAAGAAGGGTCCTGACCAATGCGGATTTAATTTCCCAAGGAATATTCCTAGATAAGAATTTAATAGTGACACCTTATTCACTAGTAAAAATATCCTTCAGGATATGTGCGTTAAATTCCAGTGTTTGGTATTTTATTTTTAAATCATTAAGTTTTCATACACATACCTCCACAATTATTCCAAATAATATGGTCAGAGTAATTGGTTTTTTTCCTTCATGATGGACATCCATGTTGACTATATTATTAGACCAAAATGAATGGTGTTCTAGTTCCATTCTTAAGTCACTGGGTTTTATAAAGACAAGTAGAAATGTTTTTATCCCAATGAGTGTTATAAATGATTTATGGAATTCCCATAAAGAATTATCTTTCTTAAAAATCCAGTCCTTATGGCTTGAATTAAAATTTTCATCCAAAATTTGCTTAATTTTAAATTGGAAAATTCCACTTTTTCACTGTTTTATGGGTGGAAAATAGTGAACATATTATATCAGACTCCATACTTATCATGAAATCACCCCCATAAAGTTATTGTAACGATGTGTACCCTGATCACTAATGAGAAATATGGGAATCCGAAACTGAAAAAAGATATTCCTCTTAAGAAATTGTATAAAAACCATGGTATTATTGAGAGTGGTAACATCTTCTTCAATACATTTTGACATATAATCCACACACATTAGGATGTATATTTTTCAAATGAGTTCATAAATGGTCCCAAAAATTAAATTCCCTACACATCATATTATTAAACTTTAATAATTTTATTTTGAATAATTCTTTTCATTTGTTCAATGTTTCCCACTCTTTGACAGTGTTTGTTTCATCAAAAAAAATTATTTCATCTTTGTCAAGGGTAAGAAAAAATAATCCAATTTAAAGAATCTTACTAATAATGTAATTGGTCCTGTGATGTCCACCAATGGGTAATGCATGAAAAAAAATCTAATAAACTTTTCACTTCATCATTAAGAATGCATTTTCACATCAACCCATCACCACATTTCTTGACAAGTGGTGAATCATCCCAATTATAGTGTGATTTATCAACCAAAAACTTCTCCCTTTACTGATAAGAGATGTGAGGATAAAGTGTGTTGGTACGAGTAGAGTACTCAATGGGGGGGGGTAAATTGAGTATCCATTCAAAATTTCTGTTTAAAAAATATTTCTAAAATATTTCCCCAAAGTTAAATACAGCCCAGTTAATCAAAGTAATATGGTTATCAAATTTTGACTATTTATATCTCTTCTTAAGAGATTGATTAATTCTCAGTAATCTTAATATCTGTTATTAATATTACTTTTGAAGATATTATAATAAGGAAAAACAATTATAACTTCTTTACAATATTAACTATCAAAGAAAATTTAGAGATTTCTAAATTATACAGAAAAGTTGTAAAATAGAGAAGACTAAATTAAGCATCCCAGTGGATATAAAACAAGTGGTTCAGTCTCATGTCGAGACCTAATCTTATCTTCTTGGTGATCACCTTACACTAAGAATTTTATGTCGATAAACTTGATCCACACCCTGGATCAGGGTTAACAATATTACATAGGATTGTCAGGTCACATGACCTCTTCCATAGTTCTTTTTGGGTACAAACTACCAGGCCACACAGGGACCTCTTCCAATCATATATGTGGGTATACACAAGTGTACAAATATGTTTGAGAAGGATATCTTGTATCCTTTAGTTTAATACAGGATATAGAGTGTGTTTTTATAAAAATACACACACTATTTGAAAGATAATAAAATGATACACAACATATAAGAAATGATGGGATAAGGTTAGAAGAGCTCTGAGTGGTTGTCTATGGGGATCTGGACTTCTGGGATGAAGAAAATGCCGAAATCGAGTTCCTGTAAGGAAAATAGAGTATCACAAGTCAGTTAGATCTGGAGTGTGTTCTTCATGGTGTTGATAATGTGAATATGTCCTCAACGTTGAGATTTAAGTATGCTTTGTGTGTTCTTTAGAAGTGTTTAGTTTCATGTGTTGGTTATCCTCTCAAAAATATCTAAGTGTTTCTTCGTTGTGGAGCTCACACCCGCTTGCATGCATTCTTTTTTTGGGCTGCACTTCTCTTTTATTTTGGAGTGCATTTGTTGAAGCCAATAGGATGTATGTATTTTGAACCTTGTACCTCATACTGTCAGATGAAATGTCTTCAATGAAAACTTAATTATGTTAGTGCATTTAAAATCTTCAAATAAGACCGTTAGAGATTAAATTGAAAAATGACAAAACAGATTAAGAAACGGTGTCACAGTCTGTCAGGAAATAGTGTCTTCTTGAAATGGTGTCTCCTTGAAATGATGTCTCCTTGAAACGGTGTCTGGATTATTATGGTGTCTGTATGGTTACAATGTCTAAATGGTTACAATGTCAAGATGGTTACAGTTTCTGAAGGGTTACGGTGTCTGGATGGTTACAGTGTCTAAAGGGTTACGGTGTCTCGATGGTTATGGTGTCTAGATGGTTACGGAGTCTGAATGGTTATGGTGTCTCAGACTTAGGCAAAAATCTATATTCAGAATTAAGTAGTGATATTCTTAGAATGGATTAGACTTAATAATTTATCAAAGAAATTATTAAAAGTAAATTAAATATAATGTACAGTAATAAAATCAAATGTATTGCAATTAAGATCTTGGATAGATTTATTTAAAGTATATAGATACTAATCATCTGTACATATGATGTGAGATAGACTACACAGAATTAACAAGTTTTAGAGACTGAGTAGGATTTTTGATCATTAAAACATGATTAACACATGAGGAGTCCAACTATCTCCTCATTTTTTATGACAACAAATCATGTGAAGTTAGAGTTTATATTTCTCTAATGTATATATAAACTACATATTTTTCTATTCTTTCGTTAGTGTGCATATTTCTCCCCCTTTTGGGATTATCAAGAAAAATTGAATAGGAAATAGACAATAAAAGTTCACAATGCATTAGATAAAAATATTGTCATTACAAAGAGTAAAAAAAATGCAACAAGATCCCTATCAAAATATAGTAGTCACAATTCTTCATCAATATTTGTTCTTCTCCTTTACCTTAGTAGTAGAATCAGAAGAAGAGGCCATAGGAGTAGAGGATGAAGTGGAGTAAGGGAGTGAACTAATTGACAGATAAGGTAAAAGAAGAACTTTGATGACAAAACGGGCCAAGGTAGGAGTAGTAGAAGAATGAGGAAATTGTTGATAAAGGATAAAAGATATTATTTGACATAGATCTCCAGAAACAGAAAAAGATTTAAAGTAAAGGGCAGGATAGGAGAAGGTATGAAAACCGGATCTTATAGGTGCAGCTCTAGGAGCCATAATGGCAGTACTTTGTACATGAAGATATGGCCGCAGAAGCTTGATAAAGTCAAAAATGATCTCTTCACCATACTTTATTACCATTTCAAAGTCATCCTTGTTATACATGAACTTTTCTAATAGACGAGTGAACTCTGTGAGCTTTTGGACTTGAGTCTTGAAGTCTTTAGTTACAGGAGTAATCCTTGTATTCTCTACAAGGTACTTGAAATTATTGGTCATGTCATTCTTAGAGAAGATCATGTTGAAGTAGAAGTCTCTTTAATGGAAATTTCTTGTTGAGAATCATTAGTAATATTGGAATGGATTCTCACAAAATCAAGAACTTCGTCACTGTTCTTAATAACTTTGGACAGAGATTCTTTATTAAAACCACAAAGCACAGCCTGAAGTTCTTCTTTGACCACAGTTCGAAATAGATTACTGTCTAAAGAAGGTTATGAAGATTTTCTAGAGTAATTAGAAGCAGTGACAGATGAGGTAAGAGATTTTAGTTGATTGAGCACTTTCTGAAGGCACCCCTTATACCCATCAGTTAACTTGTTAAGTCCAATAACATGTTCACACATCTCTTGAAAAATATGTTTGTTTCTTTCAACTACTTTTTCAGCTAAATAGGTTATATGAGGTTGAATCAGTGAGGCTAATTCTTGTGGGGTCAGAGTAACAATATTCTCAATAGGATGATAAGTAGGCTCTAGTTTCTAGTTCATCACGTTTTGCATATTTTCAATCATACCTCTTAGAGTCTTTACTTCATCATTAAGTAGTTTGTTCTCAATTCTAGTTTATTGAATCTCATAGAGACTATTGGGTTGAATCTGCCAAATAATTTTCTACAGCAATAGTGAAGCATCTCTTTCACTCAAATGTGTTACAGGTGTCAGTTGGGTATTCAGGATCATTTCAAACCCAACCAAAAGGGTAGCTCCAAATTTTTTTATGTCATCCTTATTCACCAAGGTTGGAGGTTCTTATGAAGTCTTAGAGATAGATGCTAAGACAGGCTCAGGTTCTTTGGCAGAAATTGATTCAAGATCAGATGTCATTTTTAACTGAAATATAGTAGTCAAATCAAGAACATTGACTAATACTTTCTATGAATCATTCACAAAGAAATAGATGGGTAATTTATACCATGTTTCCACTGATCTTGGATCAATCGTATTTGTCACTTCAACAGATTCTAGACTGGGGGTTTCTCCCCCTCAATGGGTTAATCTTCTTCAAGATTAATAGATTTAGATCCTTGATCTATTTGCATGATTCCATCCCTAATTTCTTCAACCATTTCCTTTTGAGCCAATTAAAAGGCTTTCTCTATTCTCTCTTCAGTAGAAAGAATGACTCCAGTAACAACTTGTTCCTCTGGGAGTTCCTCAAGTGTAGCTTCTTGCATAACAGGGAGATCTTCTTCTATATTTTCTTCCACATCATCCTTTTCGGTTACATTAGCAATATATTCTTCCTCTACATGCTCCAGACATGCAGTTTCTTACACAAGATACAGATTTTCTTTTATATGCTCTTCTACAACTTACTTTTCACTTTCAACAGCAACAGAATCTTTTTTAGTAGTGGGTTGTTCTTCCAAATCAACAACCTTTTCAGGAATAGGTATTTCTTTATCAATTATGACTTAAGGAGTAGGTTTAGTGTCTTCCTCATCAAAAATAGTTTCTCTTAGAGGTACAGTAGCCTCTCTTTCTTCTTCCTCATCATAATATTCAACAAGTTCATCTTGCTCCAATCTAGGATTAGAAATACCTTTAGGTCTTGAAGGGTGTTCCACTGGATTAAACTTTTCATAGATCTATCATTATATTATACCCATTCATTTCTCCATGGATTCCAATTGATTTTCATCCTTTTTATCGTAACTTTCGATAGACAAAACTCATAATCATAGATAACTTGTTCATTCTGTCTAACAACACCTTTGGCACGAAGCATAGCCAAAATAATCCACGAGTAGAATAGGGAGGTTGACATGGTGGTGGTCTTGATCAATTCACACATATGGTGTCTAACATACATACAAAGATTGATCTTATGTCTATTTTTCATGAGATGTATCAAAAATACGTCCTGATATTTGTGTACAGAAAAGTCCCCTTTTCTGGGGCTAATTAAGTTATAAATGAACACAAATAAAAGTCTAGATTCTCCATCTATCTCAACAGTGATGGCTCTCCTCTTGGTTTCATTTATAGTTAAATTCCTCAAAGCATCTTCCAAAACAATCACTTGGAGGTGGAGGACCTCTCCAGTAATCCTCACAAATTCCTTCATGAGGAATCCTAAGGCATTCAGTCCATAACCTCAAGGAAATTGTGAATATCTGGCCAATTATCCAACTTCTTAAAGCATAACCGTCTTTAAAATCAAAACAAAATTGTGCATACTGATAAAATTTTGCAACTAGATTCGGGTAGATATGCCTATACTCCTTAGTAAACCAATCTATCCAACTATGATCTATTATAACTTTCAACACCAAAGACTTAAAAATCAAAATCCACTTAGGGAATATCTCTTTCTCAGGTACTACTATTCGGTTTACCAGATTTGGATTTAGAGTACCCTTGGGTTCTAACTTCAGCGCTATCTTCAACATCTTCTTGGAACTGATTTTCTCAAGAGTCGACGATGAAGGATGTCTCATCCTGGGCATTCACTGAAGGGTCGAGAGAGGGTAGGGTTGAAGAGAGGTTATGGTTTGAGAGAGGAGAATAAACCTTGAGTGAAACTTATTTTATTTTATCATTTAGTAATACCAATCATCGCAAAAACAAAAAAGTGAAGGAAAGTAAAAAGGGTAAAATAATTAAATACCATGATATGGGTTCTAATTTATAAATAAAACAAAAAATTATTCTTGTAAATAATTTTTTTGGTGAGAACCTAATCAATTTTCATGGTGGGACCATAACAAGCCTTCATAGTGAGACCGTCACAAGCATTCACAGTGAGACCATCACAAGAATTCACAGTTAAACCGTAATAATGTGATTTCTAGACTGTGTGACTGTATTGTTTGAGACTGTAAGTGTCAAATAGTATCCAAGAAATATTAATTGTGAGACTGTAAACATGAAACAATAAGTCTTGGGATAGTAAAATATGAAATAGTAAGATATCTACATAAGTTTTTTCATTCCCAATTCATGTATGATGTAATTTACTCTTTTAGAATTTAATGTTTTGGTGAATATATCAGCAAGCTAATATTCAGTTCCAAGGTATTTCAAAGTGTATCACCTTTTTGATAATGATATCTCAAAAATTTATGTCTTACATCAATATGCTTTATCCTAGAGTCTGAAACAGGATTTTTAGAGATGTCAATAGCACTTATATTGTCACAATTTATATATACATGCCCAAATTGATATCCATATTCTAGTAATGTTTGTTTCATCCACAAAACTTGTTCACAAAAACTACCAGTAGCTATGTACTCAGCTTCTGTTGTAGATAATGCAATAGAATTTTCTTTCTTACTACACCATGATACGAGTGACTTACCTAAAAAGTGACATGTTCTTGAGGTTCTTTTTCAATCTAACTTACTGCCACCAAATTCAGCATTAGAATATCTAACTAATTCAAATGATTGTCTTCTAGGATATAACTGTCTTAGAATGGGTGTATGCTTGAGATATTTTAAAATTCTATTAACTGCATTTAAATGAGATTCCATAGGATTTTCTTAAAAATGAGCACACATACACACACTAAACATAACATCAGGTCGGGTAGCTGTTAAGTAGATTAAGTTTCCAATTATTCCTCTATAAGTGGTTTGATCAAATAATTTTCTATCTTCATCAAGATCCAACTTACACGTATTACTCATTTAAGTGTCAATACATTTAGTTATATCCAAACCAAAACATTTTATGATATCTATAGTATATTTTATTTGATTTAAAATAATACAATAATTATTTTGAAAGATTTTAAATCCAAGAAAGAATTTTAGTTCACCCATTAAACTCATTTCAAATTCGTTTTGCATAATTTTAGAAAAATCAATACATAAAGTTTTTCTTGAAGATCCAAAGATAATGTCATCTACATAAATTTGAAATACTAAAACATCATTTGAAATTCTTTTTATAAAAAGTGTAGGATCAACTATTCCTTCTGTAAAACCTTTGGAAATAAGAAATGTACTTAGTCTATCATACAAATCTCTTGGAGCTTGTTTTAAACCATATAAATCTTTTGATAATTTAAATATATGATTTGGAAAATGAGGGTTTGTAAAACCATGGGTTGCCCAACAAAGACATCCTCAGTTATATACCCATTTAGGAATGCACTCTTAACATCCATTTGATATAGTTTGAAATTTAGATGTTCGGCATAAGAAAGTAGAATTCGGATGACTTTAAGTCTAGGTATTTTCGCAAAGGTCTCTTCATATTCAATCCCCTCATCTATACTATAGCCTTGTCCAAGAAATCTATCCTTATTTATAACATTGTTACCAGATTCATCTAACTTATTTCTAAACACCCACTTAGTGCCTATGGTGAATGTGTCTTTTGGTCTTTTGACAGGTTTCCAAATATTGTTCCTTTCAAAATAATTAAGTACTTATTGCATAGACATTACCCAAAATTCATCATTGATATCATCATTAATGTTTTTAGGTTGAATTTGTGAAAATAAGACTTGATGTTCAATTTGATTTCTAAGAGAATATCTACTTTTAGTTCATTTGTCAAAGTCTCCTACAACAGCATCTAAGGGATGGTTCTTAGTAGTTCTAACAGCTCTAGAAAAGGAAGGACTTGTAATTTTAGGTTCTTTATCAGGGTCAGGTTCATTGTGACTTGAGTCTAAGGAATTTCTAGAGCTAGATGTTTTCATAAATTCTATCATAGGATGGTTAGAGGATTTTCAAATAATGTCTAGATTTGATACATCATCCTCTAGGTTATCTAGAGTTTCCTTAGGCTCATGTGGATTTGTTTCATCAAATCTAACATGAATATATTCTTCCACACATTTAGTTATTTTATTAAACACTCTATAGGCTTTAATAGATATGGAATATCCTAAAAAGGTTCCTTCATCACTCTTGGATAAAAAATTTTCAAGATTTTCCTTAGTATTAAGGATATAGATTGTTCAACCAAAAAATTTAAAGTAGATAACTTTGGGGTTTCTGTTTTTCCATAACTCATAAGGGGTTTTCTTAAGAATAGGTCTAATCAACACTCTATTGATTATGTAGCATGTTGTATTTACATCTTCTGCCTAAAAAAATAGGTAGGTCATACTCAATAATCATGTTTCTAGAAATATCTTGTAGGGTTTTATTTCTTCTTTCTACAACTCCATTTTGTTGAGGTGTTCTAGGAGTATAGAAATTGTGACTATAGCCATTTTGTGAGAAAAAGGATTCAAACAATTGGTTTTCAAACTCACGGCCATGATCACTTCTCAAGGTCATAATTCTAAGTCCACTAAGATTTTCAAAAAACTTGGAATATTTAGTGAAGTAAGAATATGCTTCATTTTTGTGAGCTACAAAGTATAACCAAGTGTATCTAGAAAATTCATCTACTAGAACATAAACATAGTACTACCCATTTAAACTAGAAACTCTAGATGGTCCAAACAAATCCATGTGAACTAGTTCGAGAGATTGAGAAGTTGACACTTATTTCTTTGGTTTGAAAGAAATTTTGTGTTTCTTTCCCTTTTGATATGTATTACACACATTTCTATTAGGAAACTCAATTTTGGGTAGGTCTTTGACTAATATTTTTCTAGTTAGCTTTCATGGGAGTGAATATTATAGTGTCCTAGTCTCCTATGCCAATTCCAAGACTCTTTATGAAATACAATTAGACATGAAGCATTTTGAGAAGGTAAAGAATCTAAGTTAACATAATAGACATTTTCATTTCTTAATGCAAAAAACACTAATTCATATTTAGAATTAAAGACATTTCAAGCATCATTTTCAAATTTAACATGAAATCCATCATCACATATTTGTGAAATATAATGTAAATTATATTTCAATCCATCAAAAAAAGTAATTTGGAAATTAAAACTAAGTTAGAGTTAATGATTTGGACAAGGCCAATGATTTTTCCATTGGCATTGTCACCAAAGGTGACATAACCTCATTCAATTTTTATTTGGTTCCTGAAGCATGAGTATTATCTTATCATGTGTCTTGAACACCCACTTTCCAAGTACCATATAATTTTATAGGAACTCTTTAATCATATTTCCTACAAAATGATCAAGTAAAAATAGATTTTGGTACCCATACTTGTTTGGGTCCAGTAAAATTAGTGATAAGTGATTTGGGAACCCATATCTGCCTCATAGGTTTCCTATAAGCATTATGTAAGGTATTTTAAAAATAAACTCTATTTGGTCCAGAAAAACATGAAATAATAGAGAGTGTATCATAACTTGAACTAGTTGATTTGTTTCTAGAACTAGTAGTAAAGTTGTATGCCCCATATGTAGAAACAAATTTTGTTCATCCAAAATTTCTTTTATAAGGTTGATAGAAAATTCCTGTAGTATATTTAGGAGTAATTTTTTTACCTAGAATTTCATTAAGAGTATTGTTCCCCTTAGTAAAATTTTCTATGTCTTTCTTCAATTTATCCTTGGACATTTTTAATTCATTGTTCTCCTTGAACAGTTGATCATTTTTCTCTTTTTTAGTTTTGAATTCTGATTTAACAGTCATAGTAAGAGCATGATGTTTCTTTAATGATTTATATTTAACTTTAAGTTCATTGCATGTTTCTTCAAGAATATTACAGTATTCAAACATTTCTTCATTGGACATATTTTTAGGGTCAGTCTCGTCTCCAGAATAGTATGGATTATGTACAGGGGAGTCTAGTGCTACTTTAGATGTGTTTGTCATAAAACACATATTGGATTTTTTATCATGTTCATCATGTGATGATTCTGAGTCACTTGAGCTACCCTCAGAATCACTCCAAGTTGGTTTCATTTATTTTTTATACTTTCTATCTTTTTCCTCCTATTTATTTTTGAATTTGAGCTTTTTATAGTCAGCCTTGATATGTCCTTAGCACTTACATTCATAGAAGACAATCTCATCAGTCTTGTCACTTATTTTCCAATATTTATTCCAAATTCCTTTTTGATCATATTTTCTCTTGAAGTTAGGATTTCTGAAAAAGTATTGTTTCTTGTAAAATATATTGAATCTTCTGGTTTTTTTGAGCCATATCCTCATCACTTTCAGGTAATGATTGTTCACTGTTGGAAATCTCAACAGAATATTCCAATTTCCCTTTCTCTTTGTGTTTATAGGTGGTGGTTCTGAATGCAATTGATTTTTGTTTGTGTTCATCCTCCTCCTCCTTGTTGAATTTCAACTCCTCTTCATGCATCATCAGTTTTACAATGAGTTCTTTTATTGTCAGCTTACTTATGTCACATGATTATCTAATAGAGATAGAGGTTCCTCTCCATCTGTTAGGTAGACATTTGAGAATTCTCAGGATCTGTTCCTGGGTAGTGACTTCTCTTCTAAGATAAATCATTGTGTTGATAATTTTATTGAACTTGAGATACATTTAGAAAATAGACTCATTAGGTTTAATTCTAAAGTTATCATATTTGATAGTATAAGTATTAAGTCTCATCTCTTTCATGCTAGAAGTTCTTTCATGTGAAATAGACAAGGTATCCCAAATTTCATTAGTAGTTTTACCAGAAAAAAATATATTAAATTCATTATCTCCTAAGGATAAGTATAATGAATTCATAGCTTTTCAATTGTTATTATATGTAATTTTGGTACGTTCATCCCAAGTGATTCTATTAGTAGTAGGAATCCTATATTCATCTATAATGGAAGACCAAATTTCAAAACCCATACTTTCTAAATGAATTTTCATTTTGATTTCCCATTGAGCATAATTGGTTCCATTAAAGAATGGTGGTATGTTAGTTATAGCACCTTCCAATCTATTATCCATAATAATAAAATACTTTTAATGATCTAGAAATTTAAAATTTACCTAAATTTATAGATCTTTAAATTACAACTATAATCATAGTTGAATAAGGTTAAAAGCATAGTCTTAATAAACAAACCTCTAATACCAAATGTTGGTCGGAGTAGAGTACTCAAGAGGGGGGTGAATTGAGTATCTATTCAAAATTTTAGTTTAAAAAATATTCCTAAAATATTTTCCAAAATTTAAATACATCTTATTTAATAAAAGTAATATGGTTATGAAATTTTGACTATTTAAATAACTTCTCAAAAGATTGATTAATTCGTAGTAATCTTAATATCACTTATTAATATTACTTTTGAAGTTATTCAAATAAGGGAAAACACTTATAACTTCCTTCCAAGATTAACTATCAAAGAAAATTTAGATATTTTTTAATTATACAATAAATTATTAAAATAGATAAGACTAATTTAAGTAGCACATCGGATATAAAACAAGTGGTTTGTTATCAAGATGAGACCTAATCTACTCCACTTAGTGATCACCTTCCACCAATCAGTTTATATAAATAAACATGATCCACACCCTGGATCAGGGTTAACAATAGTACATAGGACTTTCAAGTAACGCGACCTCTTCCACAGTTCTTCGTTGGTACAAACTACCAAGCCACATAGGAACCTCTTGTACACTTATTTGTGGGTATACACATGTGTAAATAGATGTCTGAGAAGGAAATATTGTATCCTTTATTTTAATATAGGAGACAGAGTGTGTTTTTATATAGGTACACACACTAATTGAAAGCTAATAAAATGATACACAATCGAGCATAAATGATGAAACAAGGTTAGAAGTGTTCTGAGTGGTTGTCTATGCAGCTCGGGAATTCAATGATGAAGAAGATTTAGAAATCAAGTTATTGTATAGAAAATAGTGTATCGCAAGTCAGCTATATCTGGCATGTGTTCTTCATGGTGTTGATAATGGGAATATTTCCTTGACTCTTGTATTTAAGTATGCTATGTGTATTATTTTTTAGTGGCAAGTTTCATGTGTTGGTTATCTTATCAAAAAGATCTAATTTTGTCTTCGTTTTGGTTCCCACACCCACTTTCATGAATCCTTTTTTTTTTGTCCGCACTTCTCTTTTATTTTGGAGTGTATGTGTTGAAGCTAATAGGATGCATGTATTATGAACCTCGTACCTTATACTTTCAGATTGCATGTCTACAAAGAAAAAATAATTAGGTCAGTGCATTTAAAATATTCAAATATGACTTATGAAGATTAAATTGAAAAATGGAAGAATAGATTAAGAAAGAGTGTCATAGCCTGTCAGAAAATGGTTTCTTCTTGAAATGGTGTCTCCTTGAAATGGTGTGTCCTTGAAACGGTGTCTCCTTGAAATGGTTTTTGGATGGTTACGGTGTCTGGATGGTTACAATGTCTGGAGGGTTACAGTTTCTGGATGGTTACGGTGTCAGAATGGTTATGGTGTCTGGATGGTTATAGTTTCTGGATGGTTATGGTGTCTGGATGGTTACAGTGTGTGAAGGGTTATGGTGTCTGGATGGTTACAATGTCTGAAGGGTTATGGCGTCTGAATGGTTACGGTGTTTGGATGGTTATGTTGTCAGAATGGTTATGTTGTCTCAGACTTATCCAAAAATATTTATTCATACTTAAGCAGTGATATTCATAGAATGGATTAGACTTAATCAATTATCAATGAAATCAGTATAAAGTAAATTAAATATAGTGTACATTAATCAAACTGAATGTATAGAAATTAAGATCTTGGATAGCTTTATTTAAAGTATAAAGATACTAATCATATGTACATATGATGTGAGATAGACTACACGGAATTAACATGTCTTATAGACTGGATAGGATTTGTGATCATTAAAACTTGATTAACACATGACGAGTCTAACAAAGTGTTTAAGTAACGTGTTAATTTTCTTTATCAACAAACCATAGCTGATCTTGTAGATCCAAGTATGGGGTTTGACATGAATTTATAAAATGTAAAGTCTATCATAAATAATTCCTTGTCAACAGTTGTATAGTCGACTTTAGCATTATTAAGAGTGTGTTTGGAACTGTAAATGGGCATAAAAATATCACCATTTATCTTCCCAAAACTGCTCTAATAGAAAATTCACTGACATCACACATCAATTCCAGTCATCTTTCCCAATCAGGTAATGTGATACATGGGGATGTCACTATATTGTTATTCAAGACTAAAAAATACTATCATCAGTATTCATTAATATATAATTGTATATCCATGTATAGAAGGTGTGTCAATGGCTGAACTATCTTAGAGAAGTCTTTCACAAACTAAGGATAAATCCCATACGGCCAAAAAAAAATTACAATTCTTTTCATAGTAGTGGGTTCTATGAGTTCTTTTGTTACCTTGATCATTTTTGGATCAATTTCAATTATATAATATTATATTTTATGATTGAGGAAAATCAATCCATGAACTATACAATGACATTTTCCCACTTCAATAAAAAGAAATTTTCTTTGCACACCTCAAAATGATTCCAAAATTTTTAAGAACACAACAATAGATCTTCCATACATGGAAAAATTGAATATCCTTTGTGATGTTTTTTATTTTAAAAATTAATGTATTTAATTGAAACTAATATTTATATAAAATAATGATTTTTTACATTAAGTGAATGTTTTTTTGCTAAAAGTTTATCATATTTTCAGTAAGAATCTATTGTAATTTCAAATGAAGAAGTTGTTTTAAAATCTAGTGATTGAACACATCAGATCAGACCCATTTCATAAAACTGAGTTTTTATACAAAAGTCAAAATTTGTTAAAATGGAGAAAATCATAAGTTTCTGATGATTAGATTCATAAACATTACTATTTTGATGATTCTTAAAGTTGGAAACTTTATTTTGAACGTTTTTTAAAGGAAGTTGATGAACTTTCCAAAAAAAATCTAATGATGCTTTGTTGTTATTTTATGTCTATGAAATATCATGAAGAAGTCAGGATAGAAGAACAAGTTATCATAAGGAATTGCATAAACCAATGAATCAGAAGGATACTAATGCCTATACATGAGATTTAGTTTCTGTTAGAAAGTCAATCAGATAGAAATTGAGGAATAAATTCAATCAGATTGAAGATGAGGAAGAAATTCAATGGGACTAAAATTGAGGTATAAATTCAAAATGACTAAAACTAAAGAATAAAATCAATTAGATTGATACTAAGGAATAAATTCAATTTCACAAAACTAAGGAATAAAGTTTATCAAACTAAAACAGAGGAATAAATTCAATCAGATTTAAAATGGGGAACAAAGTAAATCGAACTAAAACTAATGTATAATGTCAATCGGACTAAAACTAAGGATGAGAAGTTCTCACATACACAAAAATTATAACAAACTCAAAATTTATTATAAACTCAGAATTTCCTCTAGAATGATAAGTTCTAACACATTTAGTTGTCCAAACTATAGTTTTTAATTTATTATTGATAATTTAAGAAGATATTTTAAAGAATTCAATATGCTTTGAACAAACATAGAAAGAGATGATAAGAGTTGAATCAATGAAAGATAAATTTAAAATGTGAGTGTAATTTGGGTTTTTATGAATTTTTGTGAGTCAGAATTGTTTTGAGTTTTCCTACCTTTACTATTTTGGGACACCTATAAATAGATAGCATAGTAAATCATAATTTTCTATTGTTTATGCGTATGAAAAGTTGGAAGTGTTGTAGATTTCATGTTAAAATTTTTTTTTGGATAGATATCTCATTAGAGTAGTATACATATTAAAGGTTAGTTCACAAGACTGAGTAAAATTAGATAGAAGAATATTAGTCTTAGTTTGATCAGAACATTTTTTAAATAAGAGTTGTTTTGTCTAGGTTTATTGGACTCAGGTCAATCAGAATCAGATCATCAAACCCAGGGTCATCAAACCCAGGGTCATCAGACCCAGGGAATTTTTTTTCTATAGTTTGAAAATTGTTTTTATAATTTTTTTGGATCACATTCCTAATAAAATATTTGTAAGTTGATGGGATTCAGTATAATCCAACCTATCGGAAGATATAAGGTGTCTAGTGAGATTTAACAAAATTTTTATTCAGTTATTAATAATAATTAATCTATATATTCCCATGAGAATGGATATGTAAATGATTTAGGTTATCACACTGAGGTAAAACGTTATAAATGTTGTTTTCTATATTTTACTTTCATTCCTTTTCATGCAAGTGAGTTTACTTAAAGAAGATAAGGATACAAATTTAATAAGTTGTAGGGTCAAAATTTTGAAAACATGGAAATTTGCAAAAGGTAAAAACTGATTCAACCCCCCCCCCATTTATTATTCAATCCTTTGGAAATTAAATTTGTATCATAGGTAGGTTCCCTTGTGGAATCCTTATCATGGAAATTCTCAATTCTGTCATCAGTAGATGAATTCCAACATTTTATGGAAAAAATTATTATAGTTAGAAAAATATAATGATTCCATTTATCCTATCTCTTGGCCTAGATATTGTTGATACTGCCACAATTGGTTTTCCACCTATTTAGAAATATACTCCTATGAATTTTGCTGAGAATAGAAATAGTGAAGTTCAAGAAAATCTATAAATGTTATTCTTATGTCTCTATCATAAATTGTTTATTTCAAGTTAATGGGTATCAAAACGAAAAATATTATGTGGGACAAGCTCGAAATTATTTTCTAAGGGAATACTAAAGTGAAAAAAGAAAATCTAAAAATATACAATAGTATGTTTTAAGGCATGATAATGAGAGATGAAAAAACTATTGAAGAGTACTGAACAAGAGTAAATGAATTTGTTTACAATGTCACAATTTTTAGTGATGTCTTGGAAAATTTTAAAATTTTAAAAGAAACTCATTAGAAACTTTACGGATAGATTTTTTTCTAAAATATATACTACAAAAGATAAATATTATTTATCTATTGATTAATTTCATGACGTTATTTTTTCTTATGAAATGAGAAAGGATCCAATGTTTAAAAATAAGATGATTGATGAAATGGCTTTCAAATCTTTGAGAAAGATGAAAATTAAAAAATCTAAAGATGTTGATCCTTGTTATTTTGAAGATAATTATGATGATTATTTAAATGATAAAATCATGTATCTTATCTTCAATAAATATCGGAAATGAATATGAAATTATAGAGGGAAAATTACTCACAAATGTTTTTAGTGAGTTGGAATCAGAAATTTTTCCATGAATTCCCCCAAAAATAAAGTCAGAGAATATCAAGATGATTCTGATTAAAAATATCAATGGAAGAATATGAAAAAAAAACTTTAAATAATAAAGTAATCCAAAAAATATAAAAATAATTTCACTTGAAACAAAATAATTATGCTGAGTAAGAAAACTGAATCAGACTCAACTGAAAATAATTATTCAAAAGATGAAAGTTTTGAAATGGCGAGAACATTCATTGAAAAATTTGAGAAAATAAAATAATCCTCAAATAGTGAATTAGAAGGAGTTGAAGAACCCTATTAAGAGTATCAACTTATAAAAAAATTGTTTCATTTCATGAGAAAAATAATTATCTCAATAAATAAATCATAATGATAAAGAAATATAGTGGAAATGATATTAAAGGTGAAAAATATGTCATCAAGTAAGAAAAAGAATGCAACCAAGAGATCTTAAGTTACAAACTTAGAATTAATGAACAGAGGAATATAGTTGAATATCTCAATAAGAAGTTAAGATATAAGGAAGTGGAATTTAACAAGTCTCAATAAAAAATTATTGAGGCTTAAATTACTTTAAGAAAGATAAATGAAAACATCAACAAAGAATCAGAATTAAAAGTTGAGGCTTATAAAGTTGCTAAGAAATATCAAATCAATAATAAGGTGAAATCCTATAGCACCCCTAGTTTTAGTTATGTAACATTTCTATGCCTTTTTATGTATTTAATGTTATTGGATATTTTTTGGGACAGTTTGGGATGTTTTTGGAATGGTTTTGATGCTTTTTTAAGGGAGTACAGTTTGAGCACAATAAGGGGGAAACCGTGAAAACCCTCAGGTAATCGTGCAACTTGAGACATTGGGATTCACATGGTTTGCACATATTTTTTCTAACAATGCAAGTAAATCGGGTGGATAACCCCTTTTATAGTAAAAGGAGCATGGTTAGCACAAAATTTGTATAATTGTGTGAGCTAACCATGTAAGGAATTAAAAATTGTGTTTTAAAAAAAATAATACTTAGCAATTTCCCAAAACACTTAATTTCTTCCCCAAATCAAGCCCCACTTGGTATTTTTTTCTCAAGGGTTAGAGGGTCTCTATCACTCATTTTTTAGGTGATTCTAAGGGTTTTCAAGGTGTATTGAAGGTGATTATTCTCTGGTAAGTCTCCTCTCTTGGTTCATTCTTGGTTTCTCTTAGATCTACATCTCCACCTCCATTAGTTTTCTAGATATACACTTGTATCATGTATATCTAGGGTTATCATTGCCTAAAATGAATAGGGTTGATCTTTTTTATGTTACATAGAGAGATATAAGGTGGTGTGGGGGATATTTCACCCGTATTTATAGTGTAGTTATGAGTTGGTCAATTTCACAAAAACCCTATGGTAGGTGGATTCTCTCTCGAATCCATTTTTCTAAAACTATAATCCTTCTCTTCAATTAGGTTGTTTTTCTTGAATTTTATTATTATTATGATGTGATAATCTTGATGGAAATTCATTTTATGATGATTTGTTGATTTTGAGGGAAATCGGGTATTATGGTGAAATGTTCTTGATATTGGATATTAAAATGTATATTTTAAAATAAGTTTTTTGGGTTGATTTGTGAAAATGGTTTTTTAAAATGGTCTTCCATAAAACGAGTTTTTTTATTGGAAGATAATGTGGAAGGGATAATTTCCTAAGGGATTGTTTGGTTTGGAAATGGTTTTTTTCATAATGCTGTGGCCTTGGTGTGCCATAGTATTTTTTATTGGTTAAGTATTTGTTCATGTGATTGAACATGACGTGAAGTGAGCAGGGAGTACCACTATAAAAAAAGGGAATAGATAGGGGACATAAGGGCAACCATCAAGGATAAGTGTGCTGAAAGTACCACTGGATTGGGAAAGTAGTAAACGGGATTGGATGAGAAGTTCCAATATGATTGTTACATCGGGTTGATTGTGTGATTATTTATGGATATGTTTTTATTATGTGTTTGTCTTAGAAAGATGAAATTTTTGTGCTAATATGAGATAGTAAAATGGATTATGGATTGTTTTTTTGCTTCCCTTGTATTGTGTGGATTTGGGTGAAAAATGGATTGGTAAGTATGTGTTTGGATTGATATAAATTGTTGTACTATATGATGTTTTATATAAACTGCTTTATATAAATGGGATAATGATTCTATCCTAGTGGAATATGTAGGTAATTCATTTGGGTAAAACCCACTGAGTATTATTACTCACCCTCAGCTTTGTCCCTTGAGTACTTTTTCAGATTTGGTAGTTCGAGATACATGAGATGGTAAGGAATCTCATTTTTCTAGTGGTTCATCATGATGCTTGGTAAGTATTGTGGTTTTTGGAGCATGGATCATGGCATTGAGTTGTGAAGTGTGACTTGGTTTCTTTCGGGTCTTGTTGATGAGTCTTCCACTTGGTACTCTTATTTTGGGATCTTTTTAATTTATTTATTTTTTTGTCCCTAAAAATTATTATGGAAGAGTTCGGTTGTTTGGTTGTATCTTGTTAATTTGTTATCACGATTTACTTTGTGGAAATGTATCATGTAGTTACGGTTGGTGATTCCTTGTTTGGTTGGTTGGTTTTATTCTAAGGTCAAATCATTTCCCATTTATTTTTTTGAATCCCTCAATGTTTATTGTCAGCCTTTGGTTCCTTGGGAACGTTGCCTAAGGCCAAGTAGAATATCATCACCTTTTAAAGCCAATGAGGAGGGGGGATGTTACAAGTGGTATCAGTTTGCATTCCATTTTCATTGGTTCTTGATCTTCGTATTGGAGTTCGCATTAATTCTCCTACCATTCCTTGATTCGGTATGGTATTAATGAGTTGGATTGTCGGAACATGAAATGTATAGCATAAAAGGACGAAGCTAACCTTATTATGCTAAACTAAAAGTTACCAGGGAGTTGGATACATAAGTGTTTTGGAGATAGTTATAGCCATTTGAAATCTCATTGTCATGGGTGTAGCCAATGAGATGATCATGGCATTCATAGTAGACTTTAATTCCCACAAGTATTTCATATTTAATTGTCATGATGATTTATGTGGTGTATATATATATTTATTTGTGAAAAAATTGAAAATTATTTTCAAATGTGTTGATATAAAAAGTGAATGGTTGTGGTATTTTGAAAATGGGTCAATTTTCAAAACATGGTGGATTTGTTTTCAAAAAATTTGGAACATGGGAAATGTGAAATTGGGGAAATCCTGGTTGTGATAGTTGTAATTTAACTGAATTTTAAATTTAAAGTCTTTTCTGGATATGGGAGTGAGACTTATGGTGGTTTTGTGTTGATAGAAATGGTATCGGGTTGGCCTCATAGAGACCAAGAAAAGCAGGCTACTGAAAATATAGTTTCACCTATTCTCTAGGTGAACCAGTAGCTAGTGCAGAGTATAGTCCAAGATTTCCATTCTGTGGAAAGTGGAAATAATGTGGATGATCCAAAGCATGTGGATCATGTGGTTCGGTTTCAAAATCAAAATCAACCAATTTTTTGGGGTAATTCCGAACCAGAAAAGGTGAAAACATTTTCGAATAAAATAAATAGAATATTTTAATTCCATAGAACACCAAGAAAGCTGTAAGTGAAGATATAATTGTATACATTGGAAGATCCTGCACGTCAGTGGTGGGAGTTGGCGGTCCAAGATGGAATGGACCAAGGTATGACATGGTAGGGTTTTGAGGAGTTTTTAACAAACAATTATTCCCTCATAAGTTCATAATTTAGCGCAAAACATATTTCTCTCATTTAAAGTTAGAGAACCTCTCGGTAATGGATTATTCTATCAAATGTTTGAATATAGTAGAGTTTACACCCGAGGTTGTGAGTAGTACATTGTTGAAATCATGTATTTTTTAAGCTGAGTTGAGGTAGGAAATTTTTTCTTAAATAGTGGTGTTATGTATAAATGATTACACAGAAATGGTGAATAGGGAAACAATGGTTGAACTGTATATTTTTGGGGCTACATGTGGGGGAAGAATTTTGGTACCTATGGGAAATGGGGGGAACTATAACGTTGGGATCTAGTTGAAGAAGGAAACTTATTTCCAGGGTGGGAGTATAACATCGAATCTAATAGTAGGATCATGGAATATTCCTATGAAGCCTTAGAGAAAACCGGGATGTTTTTATTGTGGTTCTATAGGCCACGTCAAGGGGTATTTTACAACACAGCCTCAAGAATGTAATAATTTTAAGCAGATGGGCATCTTTAGCGTTATTTTCATAATGCTCCAAGGTCGGGCGCTCGTGACACTCCCCAGGGGTCATATGAATCTTATTCCATGGTAGGGCGGGGACAACAGCACACCCCTCATAAGCTTAGAAAATTTAGTCATGGTGGTTCTAGGAACACCATGACTCATTAGAAGGGAAATAAATAGGAGAGTGTGGCAAGCAAGCAGCTGTTTGGAGCTAATAAGGTTGTGATGGATGATCAGTCGGGACCATCCATGGTGCGAGGTATGATTATTTTAAATTATACCTTGGTTCATGAATTGTTTGATATGGGTGCTTTTCATCATTTTATTTCTTCTCATGTTGTTAGTTTTATTGGTTTAAGTGTGTAAATGATGCCTTTGGTTTTAAAACTTCAAACTCCTCTAGGTCAAAGAGAGTGTCAAGCCTTCTTGTGTAGAGAATGGTGTATAGTTGTGGATGGGGTTGAGTTTAAGTAGGATTTATCAGTTCTTGGGATGCATGATTATGATATAATCCTAAGAATGGGTTAGTTGTAAATTTTTAAGGCCCACATCAAATGTTATGCATGAATGGTTAGTTTCATGATGGATGATGGCGTTGAACATCTCTTTAGAGGAGAGAATAATGAATGTTTGGGTGCAAAGGGTTTGTTGGAACCTACTTTTGGCATGATCTCATATCAATTAGTGTCATTGTCATTGGTATCAATGGAAGGAGTTGAATAGAGTTTTTTCAGTGGTTTCTGATCAGTTTTTTGATGTCTTTACTGAATAAATATTAGAGTTTCAACCCATAAGAGAAGTGGAGTTTATGATTTATCTCCTTCTGAGGACCAGTCCTATCTCTCTTTCTTCTTTCCAGATGTAACCAACAAAATTAATGGAATTGAAGGTGTAGTTATAGGATTTAGAAAACAGAGGGTTCATCTGGCCTAACATGTATCTGTGGGAAGTTCTAGTTTTGTTTGTTAAAAATGATGATAGAACTTTATGGCTGTGTGCTGATTATTGTAGCCTTAACCAAGTTATGATAAAGAACTAATATCCACTTCCACACATTGATTATTTGTTCTATCTTCATATGGGAGCTCAATGTTTCTCCAATATTGAGTTTCGATCAGGATATCATAAATTGTAGGTATGGAAGGATGATATTATGAAAATAGATTTTAGTTGTAGATATGGCCATTATGAGTTTTTCATTATTCCCATTGGTCAGAAAAATGCACTAGCAGTTTTTATGGCATTGATGAGTCAGTTATTTCAAAACTATTTAGATTCTTTTTTTGTGGTATTTTTTGATGATATATTGGTGTTTTCTAGGACCAGGGTGGTGTCTGAGTAGCACTTGGAAAAAGTACTGGGGATCTTGAGAGATCATCGTTTATATGCCAAATTTTCAAACTATGATTTTTTGATATAGGAGGTTTATTTTCTTTGCCACGTTATTTCTGAGAAATGTGTTTCATTTGATCCAAAAAGAATATAGGTTGTTATCACATGGAAACCATACAAGAATGTGTTTGAAATATGGAGCTTCCTTGGTCTATCTAGGAATTATGATTTTTTTTACTTATCACAGTTAGCCTCATTGATAAAATATTTGACAAGAAAGAATGTTCCATTTCAAGGGAATGAGTAGTTTCAGAAATATTTTCAAGATCTTAAGGGTCTTCGCACATTATCACCAATATTGGTTTTTCTATAACTAGGGAAATGGTGCATGGTGTATTGTGATGCATCCGGATTAGGGTTAGGTTGTGTTCTCATGGAAGGGGATAATTTGGTTTAATATGGCTCCTGGTAGTTGTGGTTACATGATAAGAACTACCAAATTCCTAATTTGGAGTTTGTGGTAGTGGTTCATGCCTTGAAAATGTGGCATCATTATCACTTCAGTGAGAACTTTATAGTGTTTACCGATCAAAAGAGATTGAAGAATATTTTCTCACAAAGATATTTGAATTTTAGGAAAAGGAGATGGATGGAGTATCTAAAGATGTTTGACATTGACTTAATGTACACACCCAGTAAGGTAAATTCAGTGGATTATGCATTAAGTTGGAAGTTGTGTGATTATGTGGTGAAAAAATCATCATATTAGTGGTATTTGATGTTGGTTATAACAGAAATGTGGTTGAAATGTAAGGAATGGGTTGATAGAGTGGTTTTATTTCCAGTCTCATTGGTTCCAAACATTGTTGTCTTGGTTAAATATGTGCATATTTCTGATTCGAAGTGAATGGAAATGAGGTCAAAACTCAATGGTGGGGAGACACTTGATGGTTGTAAATTGAATTGTCGTTCAGTGTTGTGCTTTCAGAATCAGATGGTTGTACCAGTGGCTTGTCAGGAGAAACTCCTCAATGCTTGTCATCATTCCAGATAGGTTATTCATCCTAGAATTCACAAAATTTATAAGGCATTTAAAGCATAGTTTTGGTGGTCTGGTATGAAAAGGAAAGTGGAAGAGTTTTTTTGAGATCATTGACATGTCAGCAAGTCAACGCATATCACTAGTGACCTATACATATGTTATAATATTTTCCTATCCCCATGTGGAAGTGGGAATATATTGCGATGGATTTTGTTATAGGTCTCCCAAGAACAGTCAGAAAGCATGATTCCATATGGGTTATAGTGGATAGTCTCCCAAGGTCGCCCCATTTCATCCCTATTCATGAATATCAAACAATAGAGGATCTATCCAAAATCCATATTTTTTAAGTGGTAAAGAGGCATTGTGTTCTGGTATCAATCATATCATATAGAGATCCATGGTTCACATATTATTTTTTGAAATCCTTACAGTAAGACCTTATGACCCAGTTGACCATGAGTATGGAATACCATCCTTGGACAGATGGGAAATCGGAGATCACGATACAAACTTTAGAAGATATGTTACAGGATTTTGTGATGGATTTTGATGGATCCTGGGGGAGAACTTGTCATTTTTGGAGTTATTCTTTAATAAAAGTAACCATTCATTGATACATATCGCTCTATTTGAAGCATTGTATCATTCTCCACTTTATTGTGTAGAAACTGGTGAGACCTCAATGGTTGGATATAGCCTTCTCCAAGAGACTATAGAGAATATCAAGTTGATCTTCAAGAGAATGAATATGGATTAGAGTCATCATAAATCATATGTGGACCGTCATCGATGATCGTTTTCATTCAAGGTGGGTGATCGTGTGTTCTTGAGAATCTCTCCTAGGATTGGACATCATTGGTTTAGAAATTAGGGTAAGTTTTCTCCATGGTATATTGGGACTTTTAGATACTTTATTAGGTTAGAGAGTTGTCTTATCACTTGGATTTTTTACCATGGTTTAGTGTGGTGCTCAATATATTTTATGTTTCTCTGTTGAAGAAGTATTAGTTGGATCATGACCATGTGATTTGATGGGGTCATGTTGAGGTTGAGTCAGATTCTTCATTGGTGAACATGCTAGTGCAGATTGTGGATAAGAAAGAGAAATTATTACCTGGTAAAATCACCAGTTTAGTTCAGGTTTTTTGGTGGCATGGTCAGATTTAGGAAAAGACTTGGGATTGGGAGAAAGAGATGGCTGAGCAATGGCCGAAGCACTTTCGACAAAGTGATGGTTCTCTGCTTTCTAAGGATAGAAAGTCCATTGATGGGTAGAATGTATTACCCCTAATTTGAGGTATGTGACCTTTTTATGCATTTTTATTTGTTTAAAGTTTTTGTGTAATGTTTGGGTGAATTTGGGAAGGCCTTGGAATGGTTTTCATTCATTTTTAAGGAAGAATGGTTTGAGCTTGGTTAAGGGAAGCTATGAAGAACACCCTAGGTAACCGTATAACTTGATATAGAGGGATTCACATGGTTTGCACATGGTTTGTCTAAACCTATGAGGAAACCATGCAGAGAACCCCTTGGACAGTTTTCGGATCATGGTTAGCGTACAGTTTTTCTAACTGTGTGAGATAACCGTGTTCAGCATTAAAATTTGTGTTGTTAAAAATGGTACCACTATATATTTAACCAAAACACTTAATTTCTTCCCCAAATCGAACCCCACTCAGGATTTTTGGTTCTCAAGGTATAGAGAGTCTCTTCCACTCATTTTTCAATATATTTTAAGGGTTTTCAAGGTGCGTCGAATGTGACTCTTCTACAGTAAGTCTCCTCTCTTAGTTCATTCTTGGTTCATCTTAGATCTACATCTCCCTCTCTCTCAATTTTCTAGATCTAAACCTTCCTTATGTAGATCTAGGGTTTTATTACCTAAAATGATGAGGGTTGGTCATGTTGAGGTTATTAAAAGATATCTAAGGTGGTTTTGGTAGAGATTTCACCCGAATTTGTAGTGTGGTTCTGAGTTGGCCAATTTTACCAAAACCCTAAGGTATTTGGCTTCTCTATCAACTTCATTTTACTATAACTAGATGAATTTTCTTCAATTAGTTGATTTTTCTTGAATTTGGTTGTCATTATGATGTATGATGATTGACAGAAATTCATTTTTTGATGTTTTTTTTTATTTTGGGGAAAATGTGGTATTGCGATGAAATGTTCTGGATATTGGATTTTAAAATGTGTATTTTGAAGTTGGTTTCTTGAGTTGATTTAAGAAAATGGTTTGTTAAAATGGTTTTCAATAAAATGGGTTATTTTATTGGAAGGTAATGTGGCATGAATAATGTCCTAATTGATTATTTTGGTTGTAAATGCTTGTTTTCATAATGTTGTGTCCTTAGTGTTCCATATTATCTTTTATTGGTTAAGTATATATGCATGTGATTGAAATGGATTTGAAGTGGGTGGAGAGTACCACTATAAAAAATGGTATAGATATTGGATAGAAGGGACACCATCAAGAATAAGTGGGTGGTAAGTTCCACTTGATTGGGAAAGTAGTAAATGGTCTTAAATAAAAAAGTTCCATTGTGATTGTTACACCGGGTTGAGTGTGTTAAGATTTATGGATATTTTTTTATTATGGATGTGGCTAAGAAATATAAAATTATTGTGCTAATATGTGATAGTAAAATGTATTGTGGATTTTTTTTTTGAATTCCCTTGTATTTATTGGATTTTGGTAAAAATGGACAGGTAAGGGTGTGTTTGGATTACTGGAAATTGTTGCACTATTTGATGTTTTATATAAAATACCATATATAAATATTCTAAAAGTTCTATCTTAGTGGAATGTGTAGGGAATTCATTTGGTGAAAACTATTGAGTATTATTACTCACCCCCTGCTTTGGCACTTAAGTGCTTTTGTAGATGTGGTATTCTAGGATACAGGCAAAGGTAAAGCATCTCATTTTTCTAACAGTTCATTGTGATGCTTGGTTGTATTATGATTCTTGGAGCATAGAGTTTGGTGTTGATCCATGAAGTGTGTCATGGTTTCCTTTGGGTCTCGTTTATGATTCTTCCTCATGGTTCTCTTATTTTAGGATCATTTAGATTTAGGTTTTTTGGTCTTTGGGAATTCTTATATAAGAGTTTGGTTGTTTGGTTGTCTCTTGTTAATTTGTTATCAAGGTTTACTTTGTTGAAATGCATCATGTAGTTGTGGTTTCTTATTCCTTATATGGTTAGTTGGTTTTATTCTGAGGTAAAATCATTGCACAATTATTATTGAAGCCCTCGGTATTGATTTCCATCCTTTAGAAACTTGGGAACGTCATCAAAGGAAAAGTAGAATATACTCCCTGCTCTAGCCAATGAGGATGGGGGATGTTACAAATCCTCACCCACCATAAATAATGTTTCATCTGATTTAGATAAAATTTTAGGTGAGTATAAAATTATTGGGAAAACATGGGTTCATAAGGGATGTGATAAACCTATAATATTAACAAAAATTTAAATATCCCTCGGTAGGAATGATGGTCCACACCCAGATTATGTAAGATTATAAATAAGTTATTAATCTTAAAAGAGTTTTTACAGAGAAAAAACTTACTTGAAGAAAAAATCTATATTTTATGGTTTTTGATAGTGTTGTGGATTATATGTGCATGGTTCATATATTTTTTGGCATAACATTTCACTTCATAGAAGAAGTTTTGAATAGTTTGGAAGAAAAAGTTGAAGAGGAATGAGTAATTTTTATAAAACTCAGCAATTTAGAAAATTAAAAACTCAAGATGTTAAAAAACACCCATTGGAAAAAAATCAGGGTTGGAAGAAGTATGTGTAAGATGTGACAAGGCTTTTCATCATTCCAAAATAATTATGACACTACTTCTAGAACAATTTTCTTATATTTAAAAATAAAAGGATGTTGGAAAGAATAAATTTGAGTAAAGAGCTTTTGTTGTTGAAACATTTTTTTAGCTATAAAAAGAAATAAGCTTTTCATTCTTGATAGTAGTTTTTTATCACACATTATAGGAGATAGAAAAGATATTATAAAATATTAAAAATCATGAATGAGGAGCAGTTACTTTTGGAAAATATAGTTCCCTAAAAATTAGAGGAATATGGATTGTTTCGATAAAACCTCAAAAACTAAAGTCTAAAGAAGATATATTTGTTTATGGTATCAAACATAAAATATATATTGTGATTTAATTTTGTGATGATGTAAAAGAAGTGATATTCAGAAAATATATTTTTATAATTATAATTACAGAATATGGTAATGTTGTAACCATGGGATAAAGAACTAGTGGAAATCACTTTCAAATAATAGAACTTTACAACTCTAGTTACATTGCTGCTAAAGACGAAAACAAAATGTCTCACCACAGGATTGGGAATCTTGGAAAGAAAAATATGAAAAAACTTTATAAATTTTATGATGTAAAAAAATTTCAAAATTTAAAATAAGTGATGAAGATGTTTTCATAACTTATCAGAAAGGAAAAAATGACTAATAAAATTCATAATAAAGTTGAAATTCATTCTACCAGACCTATTTATTATCTTCATTCTTATTTCTATTGTATAATGATACATCAATCAAAAAAAGGGAATTTTTACTTTATCAATTTCATTGATAATTTCTTCGGATGAAAAACGTCATGTTTAAGAAGCACAATTCATAGGCAGTAGAAATGTTCAGAATTTTCAGAAGAGATGTTAAGAGAGAAATGGGGGTTTATATAAAGAATTTGAAAATATATAATGGAACATAATTCCCATAAATTCCTTTGAATACTATCTAAGAAATGATAAAATATAAAATTAGTATAGTGATCCATACATCCCTCAAAAAAATTAAGTAGAAAAAAGTAATAATTGAATTTTGGGGGAAATGGGAAGAATCGCATTAGTATAATACAATGTTTCAAATTTATATGGGAGAGAAGTTGTTAGTACACTTGTACATGTATGAAATAGATATTTATTGAGTCCAAAATCCAACATGACTTCTTATAAAATTTGGTATAACAAAAAACCTTCATTAAAGTACTTTAATGTTTTGGGAATCCCATGTTTACTAAAAATATAAAATCTAGATCTTGGAAAATTTGATGATAAAGATGAAGAACTAATTTTCAAGGGATATTCACCCAACAAAAAAAGTTACAAATTTTGGAAAAAATACTTACAAAAGTTGGGGGATTCATATGATGTAAAAGTTATTGAAAATATACACTCCTTAATAAAATATGTTAATAATGTTGAGGGCGATAAATAGAAGACTTACAATGGAAATTAGAGTGAGTTAAAATAGAATTATCAAGATTTAGAATAATCATGTGATAAGGAATTTGAATATGGAAGAGAAATTTTGAAATTTTCTACTTTAAAAAAAATGTTGAGAAAAAAATATTCTTAGGAATCATAAAGCTTTATTTTAGGCAAGAATAAGGCTGATATTAGAAAATAATACATTACTCATTTCACAAGTTGAACCAAAATAAGTTTCGAAAGTAGTGGAAAACAAATAATGGATTAATTCGATAAATAAAGAGTTGGATTGGATTGATAAAAACAAAAGTTGGGAAATTTTATTCATGTTTAACAAATAAAAATGTTACTGGGACAAAATGGGTGTGTAGAAACATTTTGAATGAGTATGGAGAAGTTTCAAGAAAAAAGTAAAGACTTATTTGAAAGGTATATGCATAGGTGCGTGGTGTGTATTTTGAAGAAAACTTTTCCTCAGTTTAAAGATTAGAATCTATTAGAATGTTTCTAGCAGTGCATGTACATCTAAATTATAAATTTTATCATATAGATGTAAATTCATATTTTATAAATGGTTAAATTGAAGACAATGTTTATTTTGAGAAAAATTTTGGTTTCTACTTGATTAATATGAAATAAAGTTTTATAAATTGATGAAACATTTTTATTGATTGAAATAATCTCTATGTTAAACAAATTGTTATCTTGAATATTGTTTTAAAATCCTGCATTTTTTTAAATGAATGGTTTATAGAAACTTTTATGTGTAATAAGTTAACTCCAAAACCCTAATTTTAGTTGTTTATATAGATAATATAATTTTTTTATGATATATAAATAGTTTGTAAAAAAAATTTGAGAAAATGAAGAATAATTTTGAGATGTCAATGTTAGGAGAATTAATATTTTTCCTTGGATTACATGTTCAAAAAATGAAAAATACATTTTCCTATATCATGAAAATTATGTCATATAATTGTTAAATAAGTTTGTTATGGAATAATATAAAGAAGTTTCAACTCCTATTTCAGTGATAAAAATTTTGATTATATATTATACTAGAAAAAGTGTGAATCAGATACAATTTTAGAAGCTATTAGGAAGTTTTATTTATTTCACACACTCAAGACCTGATATTTCTTATGTGGTGAATTTATGTTCTAGATATCAAATTTACCTAAATTAATCTCATATATTGGAATAAAAGATAATTTTTCGATATGTTAAAGTAAAAACTTCACATGGTAAATTATAAAAAAAATGTGATATGAATGTTCAAGGTTATACTAATGAAAATTTGGTTAGATATTGAAATGATAGAAAATCAACTTTTAAAGTAATATTTTTCTAGGTAGAATATTGTGTGAGTTGGAATAGTAAGAAATAATGTTCCTGAAATTTGAGCACAGTTGAATCTTAATTTACTGTTTCTACCCAGGTGTGTACTCAAATTTTGTGGATGGATGTTCAGTTAGAAGATTTGAATGTTGATGTTTGAAAACTATTGAAGATACTACCTAAAAACCTGAGTGTAATTGATATTTATTAAAATATTTTCCAACAATAAATATCAAAACATATTTATATCATGTTTTTCTTTATAAAACAAAAGGTTTCTTATGGATAATTTTCTATGGAATACATTTCTACAAAATATCATATTACATATATCTTTACAAAATCCATTTCAAAATATAGATTTATGAAATTGAGGTTAAATATTTATATCCATCTTCCACTATAAACTTCCTAGAAATATTCATGAAGTATCACCCCCCCTCCACCATTCCTTTCATTATATTGATAAATGGGGAGAATATGTACAACTTTATAATTAAATATAAAGATAATTAATTTTCTTCTTAAATTAATCTAAAGTTATGGTTATCATAAAATGGGGGAGATAAAAATAAAATTGAAAGGGAATGATAAAAGTTAGGGGGAGATAAAATTGATGGGGGTGTATCTGAGCATTAACACAAAATTTTATTATCACCAAGTGATGGTACTCCAAAAACATTAATCTATCCAATAGTGTGGTGTCAGGACACTATCTTTTGATAAATTTTTTGTTTTATTAAAAGTTAAAAACATGAGTTGGGAAAAAGTTTGAGTGTTTAAAAAATTTTGAGATGAAAAAGATATTAACTAGAGTTTTAAACAAATACAAAGAGGTATAATGAAGATAATGTATACTGTCTCTATATTTACAAAGTTTTTTATTTTTTACAACTAATTCTTTTTTAATGAATGATTTTTTACATAAAGTGAAAGGTGTGTCTTTTAAAGTTTATAATTTATTTGGTAAAAAGATTCTTGAATGTTTGATAAATAAGTTTTTTTTAAACCTACTAATTAGACACACAATATCAGACCTAATTTATTAGAGTGGGTTTTTTTATGAAAGTGAAAATTTGTTAAAATAAATAAAGTTAGAAGTTTTTAAAGATCGAATTTATAAAGTTTACAATTTATCTAATTCCCTATGATAGAAAAGTTGTTTTCAAAGTTGTTTATGGGAGTTTGGAGAACTTTAAAAATCAAATACAATAATTTTTTTTCTTTATTTTAAATATCTAAAATATCATGAAGAAGTCATGATACAAGAAAAAGTTTGTAGATGGAGTTTCAGAAATTGGTACATCATAAGGATGACGACGCCTATACTATGGATTTAGTTTCTGTTAAAAAGTCAATCAGATTAAAACTAAAGAAAAATATCAATCTGATTGAAACTGAAGATGAAATTTAATTGAACTCAAAATAAGGTAGAAATTTAATCAGACCAATATTGAGGAAGAAAGTTAATAGGACTAAAAGTGTGAAATAAATTCAATCGGACTCAAACTAGGAAAGAAACTCAATGGTATTGAAATCGAGGAAGAATGTAAATAAAACTAAAACAAGTGAAGAAATTAAATTGGATTTAAACGAAGGAAGAAATTTAATTATACTAAAACTGTGGCTAAGAAGTTCGAACATACTTAAAAGTTCCATCAGTCTAGGTATTTATAATAGACAAAAAAATTAACTTACTCAGAAGTTTTACCATACTAAGAAGTTCCATCATAATGATAAGTTTTAATGGGATGAGTTTTATAAACTATATTTTATGATCTATTTTTTATAATTTGATAATATATTATGTAGAATTTAATAATCTTAAATAAGACACTAGACGAAATGAGAATAGTTTAACAGATCAAAGATAAAGTTAAAATGTGATTGAAATTTGGAGTTTTATGAATCTGTGTGAGAAGGATATGATATCTATTTTCCCACCATTCCTATTAATGGAAACTTATAAATATAGGGAATAATACATCATATGTTTCATCTATTCATGTGTGTGAAAAGGTAAAAGTGATTTATAGTTCATGTTAAAAGTGTTTTTGGGATAGAGATCTCATCATAAGATAAGACAACTTAAAGGGTAGTTTATTGAACTGAGTAAAATCATATTGAAGAATATTGGTATAAGTCTGAGAAAAAAAGTTAAAGTGTTCAGTTTTTTAATGGGTCATTGGACTCAAATCCATTAGAATCAGGCCATCAAACTCAGGGTAATCGAACCTAGGGACTTTTATGGAGCATTTTGAACAATGTTTTTGCACTTTTTGTGTGGCTCATTTTTGCAAACAAAATTTTTTAAACTGATGGGAGTCAGTATAATCATACCTATTGGGAGATGAGAGGTTTGTAATGGGAGTTGAAACAAGTTGTATTCACTTATTGATAATAGTTAGTTTCTATAGACCTAAAAGAGTGGCTATGTAAAATTTGTAGGTTCTCATACTAAGGCCAAAATTTATAAAAAAATCTATGTTTTACTTTCATTCCTTTTCATGCATGTGAATTAACATAAAGAAGACATGGAAAAAACTTTAACAAGTTGAATGGGTTAAATTTCAAAAAGTTTTAAATTTTTAAAAGGCAATAACTAATTAACCCCCCCCCCCCCCTTAGTGGTTATTCAAACATTTAAAAGTTTAAAAAACATATATAAATATTTCTAGATATTATTTCTCCATATCATTAAATATGTGTGTCATGTATAGTTATAATGATGTCGATGAATTAAATTTACCAAAATACATCCTTCGATAAGAAAAATTTTCATATGAAAATTTGAATATTTTTTTACTAATCCCTAGAGTCAATTGGTATTCTATTATATCATGAATAACTATCAAGAAAACAATAAAACTCATGCTCACCTAGTATTTCCAATATTTGATCCACAAATGGAAATAGATGGTGATCATTATAGGTGATTTTTTTTAAATTTATATAGTTGAAAAAGTTTCACCATATCATGATTGTTTAGGTTGGTATAAAATCATCCCCATTATTGTTCACCACTATTTAGCTTTATTTTTCTAGAACCACTTAAAATGACGTCATCCACTCACTATCAAAGATAAAAAACATGATTTAAACATCAATTAGTTTCATTACTTCCTTATTAACAAAAACTATCATGGGTGGGGGTAGTATACTTTAATTTTGGTGACTTATATTTACTCTTTATTCAAGAAGGCTGTTATGTGTGTAGATTAGGGGTTTAATCCTCTAATGTTATCCGTGTTCCAAGATATCTAATGCATCTGCCTCTTAAATACTGTCAACATATTTTCTTCTTGTTCTTTTATCAATTCAGAGTTTTTGATGACTGTAAGAATACACCGAGCCTAAAAATAATGAACACTTATTGGTTATTGGTAATGGTTTCAATCCAAATTTAGTGTATTTATAATTTATATTGTGAACTCTGTCTAGCATTCACTTTTCAAGGGTTCAATGTATCTCACTTTTGTGTATTCACAACTATCCTTCTCCATATAAGTTATTGTTTATATACCAACTAACATTTCATTAATGAGATCTATCATTTTATATTCTTCTTATTCTTTTAGCTACTATAATTTCATCTCAATCAAAACTTCTTCATCATCAGCAATAAAAATTTCATAAAAATCAACTAAATTTTCCCTTATTTAGTAGCTTTATAAAATAAAAAACAACTTCCTCATCCTTGACTCAAAAATGAATCTTCCTTGGTTCACATCGATTAATTCCTTCCCATTTTTAAGAAATGGTCTCCCCAAAATTATGGTAACATGGCCTTCTTCCTCCATATCAATAATGAATAAGTCTATGGAAAAAAATATACTTTTTTACCGCCACTATAACATCTTTAAGAATTATTTGAGTTTACTTCATGGAGCTATCAATGAGTCACAATTCCACCCTTTTCATCTTGGGTTCATCAATTCCCAATCTTTATAAGACACTCATTGTCATTAAATCTATTCCTAAGCCAATACCACACAATACCTTTCCAAAATTATGTGTTCTTGTAGTGAAAGAGATAGAGAATTTTATGAGATCTCTTATTTTTATGGAATTTTCCTTTAAAACCCCTTCAAACACTCTTTTTTAAGGTATATCAATCACAATTATTCTATATTATTCTTGTTAGAGAGTAATTCCTTCAATAATTAATCATAAAATAGTATTTGGGAAATGGATTTTGTGATCGGTATATTGATGTAAAGTTTTAAATACATATCCAAGAACATATTGTATTGGCTCTCCATATTTTATTTTCTCATCATCTCTAAAAATGTAAGATGAGGTTGGTATGATGGGGGTTATGAATATGTATCTTCTTTTGGGACTTGTTTTTATGGTGTTGGAGTTATTTCTTCTCTGATCACTTTTTATTCAAAAACGTATTATTCATTATTTTAGACTATGTGTATGTATTTTTCTTCCATTTTTTATTTTTTTATATATTAAATTGAAAGTTATTTATTTGGTGACTTATACTCCTATTTTTCATCACCTATGTAAGGTAGTTTTTTCCTCATCTATCACCCACTTATTAAGACCATAACCTTAACCACTTCTCAAGCATGGGTCATCATATTTTTGGGAAATGTACCAAGAAAAAAATTTGGATACAATTTGAGAAATATGGCTCACTTGGTGTTCAGTGTTATGGTGGGTATAATTCTTATTTTTCATCTATATTTATTGAGTAGTCATTTGCTGATTATCCTTTTGAATGAATGTAGAGAGAAAATTTTTGATGTAAGATTATTACTATTGGGATGCTTGATACTATCTCGGAAGGGGTGGTTGTAGAATCTTCTGATGAGGTCGAAATTATTAATCCCTTAGTGGTGGATGTGGTTAGAGTGATTTAGGAGTTTGCGGATAAGGGGTATTTTCATGTGGTTCTTAAGTTCTTAGGTAATCTTGGCCTGTTCTTTGATAATTTCATACTTGATTTGTCAATTGCTGATACTAAATGGGTATTTATTGACAGCACAGTGTTTTATATTACTATGATGGTTGATTGTAACTCACATAGTTTTAATATTGAGGTTGGTTCTCATCCAACACTACTTAGCACTCATGATAAGTGTGTCATCCTCTATACATTTCACATGATTGTAAATCCATTATAGGAGATGGTTGAGGTGATTGTTTTTTTGGGAACTTAAAAGTTTCCAATTTCTTGGTATGATCTTCTACCTAGGATGCAATGTGATTGGTTTACTCTACTTGATTTATGCCTCACCTTAGTGGTCTGAGATCACTTTTCTAAATTCTATCATTATCAGATGTCTCATTGAGAAGATCTCGCCCACCCTATAGTGTTTTAATTATCATACCTCCATCATTTGAGGCATCTACAATATCCCTCACCTTAAGATATGATCCATAGTAAAGCATTTTTAGCTTTAAAAAAAATGCGAGGTTATTGTGTGGGAAATTTCACAATTAATATTTAAATTAATCTCACACCCCCTAGGTACATTCACCATCCATCATTTTAAAGACCTAAATGAAACTTATTAATTTTCATATTCTCATGGGTGGAAAATATTTATCTAGGAATTTATTAACTAGATCATCCAAAGTAGTAATGGTTCTTGATGGTTTATTATTTAGTCAATCCTTTAATGGTTCTATCAAGGAAAATTTAAATACCCTAATTTTAATTACATATGAGGTCAGCCATTGGTGAATGAATGTATCACAAACTTCCAAGAAATTAAAGAGGTTTTTATGTGGGTCCTTGATTTGGAATCCACAAAATTATCCCATATTATGGATCATTTGAATTAGACATGGTTTTATTCAAAAATAATAATTTCCTTGATAGGAGTTAGAATGATGCTAGGCATGAAACATTAATGGATAGCAAGGCATAATCCATAATGTTTCACTCTGGAAATAGTGGTTGTGCCCTTTTTTTCTTATGGTACAAACTAAGAATTATGGGAATTATGAGTGGTGAGGTTGTTATGAAAAACCATGGTTGAAAAATATCATGAAAACATGTACCTTTAAATTTAAGGATTTAACTCAAGAGTTATTTTAGAGTTCATGATCCTAAAATTATTCATGGGAGTCGGTCTCATGAACTAGAATTTCATTGCAGATAAATATTCACTCACATGAAGAAAAGAAATGAGAAAGGAGAAACTAAATGAAGTATCCCTATATTCACTTCTAAGTGTAATTATGTCTTCCTTAGAAATAGTGCCAAAATTGTTACATACTTGTGGAACATTGTTACTTCCCTATAAGAGAAATCAAAATTATAAGTTAATATTTTTCCAATCTAACACTACTACAAAGGTTCAAATAATAGTGAAAGCATGTGGTCAATCCCACAAGGAGGAAAAGTTGGTTGGTGAGACCCATAATTTGGTTACCTACATTTGAATCATCACAATAATTCAAGAAATTTGATTAAAATAATTGTTTAAAATAAACTACAATTTATTAATAAAGGTCTCAAAATTGATTTTAGGGATTTTTTTCAAAATATTTTATTAATCCAGACATGGTTTAGTCAAATGATATTGGTAATAATGTTTTTCTGAGTTCATCAAAAGTATTGGGTCAACTTAATTGATTCTAACTAAATCATCCACTTTTCTTTGGTATAGAATTAGTTTTCAATTTAGGTGATTTAAGTGAAACTATTAAAGTGTGAGATTTATTGATTCTATTTCTCCTAACTCAACTATCCCAATTAGATTAAATTTAATCCTAAACAATTCCCTAGATGATGTTCAGGCATAAATATAGGAAGATGCTGATTGTATAATCTAATTCCTAACTAATTATATTACCCAATATCAAATTAATGGTTTATTAATGTTTTACCCCCCCACCCCCCACTCTTGAATCATAACCCTAAGTAGACTAGACACACATAAGAAACCAAAATTAAAAAAAAACATGAAAGTATCTATCTCAAAGAAAAAACAATTAAAATCAAAACAACTTGCTTGAAATGAGTGAAAACATAGTTCTTAAACAATTAGAATTGAATAAAAATCAATCTAAAATCACAACAGAGTGTGGGTAAGTCTCAACCTTCAAGAGTGTAATAGAAAAATATAAATAGTAAAAAAACTGGAGTAAAAGTATTTCCTCTATTCAAAAGTTTTAGTTTGATAAAAATAAATAAACATACACATGTCATGAAATGAATAGTAATTCACATCATGATCTAGTGTGAGATCCTTATAAATATTTTATATCACAAAACTTCACATCATAAACTATTTCTTCAAGCCATGAATTAAAATGAAACGTCTTTTATAGTCTATATCATCCTTGATTCACGGATTGATATTTAGCAATAAGATATTTAGGGGCTTTAATGAGGTTGATCCGAAGACATTGGTCATTCATTTCATGTGGAGAATTCGGATTCATGTCATAAATAATTATGTCTCAAGAGTTTTGTGGATTGAAATAAGGTTTACAACTGGAATGGATCAAATCAGCAACTATTTGTTACTTTCACCAAACCATCATGACATGAACTGATGATTCAAAGTATGAAACATCTATAATTCAATATTTCCATAGAAATTATTCCTAACTATTTATCTTTCAATCAATATACAAAAATAAAGCACAAATTAAGGAATCATGACATAAAATATGTATTAAACATAATAAATTTTCTCCAAAATGTATATATAAATTACAAATATCAATATTCACTTCCTGATCTTCACTAATATGCGCAACAAATTTTTACTTCTAAACATGATCTTCAATGGAATTCAATATAGCCACAACTCACTTCTCAATTCTACATATTCAATGACATTCATAGATAGTTTTTTATTATTTTTTTCATCCTCATATTGTAACATAATTCTCTTTTCTTTTATATACCACGTACTCATGACTTCAAGACCCATCCATTTTAATTCAATTAAAATTAAAATTTATCAAAAACCTTTAACTTCCTCTTACTCAAATCCATCCATTGAATTGTTTTATGGTAAATATCCACCATATAAATTCACATAGGTAGTTAATGGTCATCTCAAGAACCACAAATCCTTCTTAGGACTGTTAGTTCATCAATTCTATTCAAATTCTATAAATTTCAACAATCACAATGTGGTGGCTTTCACTGCAATGAAACCAGTTGGTTTCACTGTTTGATTTCTCAAAACACCAAATAAAATATTGTGTGATAGGTTCTTTCAAAGTGTAATATTAATTTTTATTTCTAAATATACCAAATATTAACTTTTACATCACTTCTTCTTTTATCACAGTATTATTATGGCATAGTCTCTTTAATCATGGTGAAATATTTGTATTGTGGTGTGATCTAATTCTAGATAAAACATTTATTGCAACACAAAATGTACTTTCACAGTCAAATCATTCATACTTTTTCTTGTTTAATCACATATAGTTCAATAGGTTTAATCTAATTCAAGGCTAATGAGGTATGAAAAAAAAATTATTTTTTGTGAATAGATTTGAAAATTTTTAAACTAATCTGACATGGAAGCTATGTGAATATGACAAAATTATGTTATTTAATGATAAATACATTTTAGTGTAACCATATCTCACAAAAATTTGGAAAACAATAGACTAATTTTATGAAACTCTAGGAATATATTTTTATTCTAATATAGTCATTCATTCAGATAACGATCCTTGTACTTTCATTGTGATTTTTCCCTATAACTTTACTTATTTCACTATTTTCCTTTGACTTCGCACTATCCAACTTCTAAAAACACTCAACTTCAATTGAATTCTAATTGATTTACAATTATAAATAATATCCTATATTATAACTTGGGGTTACAATACTTAATAAACCATAAACATACCTACATAATCAATAATTATCTATATTGCAATAATGGGAATATAAATTTTCATTATCCCAATAGTCAAATGATTTAAATAACTTTTTACATAAAAATTAAATTTAAATTATGAAATATACTATGTTCACACCAGATAGAGAAAAATGTATATAGTAAATCTAATATAAATGTTTTCAAAGATATAAAATATATACATGAGATAAATAATATGGAGATGGAGGGAAAATAATTTGAGATAGAGAGAGTGTGTGTGATAGAGGATACAATCACAATAAATCTATAAAGGAGTGGGGTGATCCCTTAAATCAATAAGACATGTAATGAGATAAGAATACCTCAAAAATATAGGAAACCTGGTAAGGAATATTTATAATACTTTTGGTAAAATAAATATAATATATGATATATGATAGATAAATTATATTTGTAAATAATAAGGTTTTAAAAGATAGGTTCTTATCTCGAGTCGTAACTCACTTGGATGATTCTCCAACCACCAAAATGTTTGAATATTATATGTTAATTGAATTGTTTAGAAAAATTTTTATTCTTATATCATATATTATAACCCATTTATTATCATAATCTATTCATTTATTAAATTAGTTTTCTCATGTCGGTTGTTTGGAGGTGTTTGGTCCTTGATTCAAATATCAATTCGGTATAACGTCAACGGATTATGGTATTTTTAAATGGTTTCATAATATCCAAAAGTTCCTAGGTATTTAGTTTTATTTCATTCCAATAGTATACAAGTTCCACTTTCAATAAATAGTCCAAAATTACTGTAGTTTAAGAAACATATCTCAGTAATCTTACTTTTAATCGATTAAGTCAACTATTATGATTTGTTTTTAATATTAATAATATTATTCAAAATTTATCATTTAAAAATAATAAAAATAAAAAAATTGAGATAAATATTATATTTATTAATAAAAACAATTTTTAATACCCAAAATTAAAACTTGCAATGAAAAACATCGTCACATTCATAGTTGGTATATACCTACCATGGTGTGAACTGTGTTTTTAAGAGTATTTTATGAAGAAAGAAAAACTAATAAATATATGGATTAAATAAATACATTAGAGTAAGATTATACTACTATTTTAATTTTTTTATAATTACACTTGAGTATAAATAAGTGTTAAGAGAATAAATAAAAAATAAAGCATTGAATTTTTGAAGGGCTACCTTTCTCTTCGAGACACCTCCTTTGGTTTTCACCTTAAGGCTTCTAAGGGTACTCTTGTAATTAGAACATGACTTAAAAAATTTAACAAATTTTTTAAGGGATATTTTATCATAAATTAGATTGGTAATTATTTTTTCGGTGAATTAGACTAAGTTGATAATGGATGTATTTATTAGTGGAGGAGAGGAGAGTTATGAATAAAATATTGATTAATTAATTATTTTTTGTTAAAAATATGAATATTTTAGATTCTTATGAATAATAAGAGTTTTTTATTATAAAATAAATATTTTAATTACATTTAGTGTAATTCACCACATAATTTTTAGGTACATGTTCTATTTAATTTTTCCACACACCATGTGTATCAATAAGGTTTGTGGATATTGGAGTTGTTAGTAGGGGACTTGAGGGTCATTTTTGGGAGTTAGAACTTAGTTCGAGATGAATTTACACTATAAGTGGCTCATCATGATAAAACACAAAGAGATTTTTCCATGATGAGACCTTCATGAGAGTTTTATTTAGGTTATGTAAGATTAAATGTTATAATAGGCTAAGGATCACATCGCATCATAGGGTATTGTGGTGTTGCAAGAGATGTATAAGATTAAACATTTTGGAGTGGTAAGTTGATCATTCCACTTTAGGATCCATCATGTTGTGAGGATCCTATGTAAGAGTAATATTTTTGGTGTTTTGGGAGTGGTGAACTGAATCTGAGGAAAGTTACACCATGAAACCATGGATAATGGGAAGGTAATCCACCATGATGGGGGGGATCAATGTGCAGCATGACCCAAGAGGGGGTTTTGGATTTCTTATTCTATATGGGGTAGATAATTGCACCATGGCCCTAAGGAATAAATCAAAATATGACCCTAGTAGGTTTATTTCACTGTGACTTGTATGGTTACACCTTATCACCCTTCCAATATAGTTTTTTTATAAAAAAATAATTTTAATTAATTATTATATTAAGTATATTAAATGAGAAATTCCCATTTCTCTAGTAGTGGTGTGCCCTCCTACTTATTTCTTACTTGGTTCTTCTCCCTTATGAGTGATCTATTACTCATTTTTGGGTGGATATTTTTTTTGCCTTTCCTATTGAGTTTCCTATGGTAAGGTAGTAACTCCTTTTTCCTTTATTTTCTGTTTCTATATTTTTAAGCATCTTTTATCGATTATACTGAATTCTATGGAATTTTTTAGTTTCCACACTTTCAATTGATTGGATTTGATTCATCCAATTATTTTGATGAATGATATTCCATTTGATTGATTTAGGTGGTACTTAACCATTTCTAATGGTTTATACATGTTTCATGCGACATGTGATGCATGTTCTCTCTACCCATGTGTAATTGACCTAAAATTAAAACAAATATTTTTCTCATAACCCATCTGAGTTTCATAAGTACTTTTAGGATCATAATTAACCCTTAAATTGTTATACATTGATGAATTGGTCACTTATGGAAATGGGTTTTAATTAAATTACATTGAACTATATACTCTATACCCTTATAGGAAATTAATTGAGTTATAAAATGATGTGATAGACTTATATTGGTGAATTAGCTTCGATGGACATGAGAGAGGTATGTAATTGAGAATAATTGGCTTAGATAATGGCCTATATTGAACATATGAGTGACATATATCTTTTATATCTAGTTTGATCGATTCTTGGGGTGATTATTCCTCCCTTTCTATCTTTTTTGTAACTAATAAGGTTATAACTCAGGTTGAAACCCATAAATAGGTTAGGTGAGAGGAAAAACATAGGTTATAAATTATGTGAGTTAGATGATATGCTAACCCTAAATTTAATTCCTTATTTTATGGTGTTAAATAAATTTAATATGGAATTATGTGCCTTTGGTTATGTATATGGGATGATATACCCTTTATTCTATTAATGGTTATGGTTGGGATGAAACAACCATTTGTATTCAATTTTTTTATGGTGAGGGATATTATTCGAAATATATAGTATGTTCATGACCAATACTCCATGAAATTTATTATGGTATGAAACACCCATTAGGTTATGGAACGTAATTCCCACATGGATAGGGTAATGATAAGAGTGGGATGTTATGCCAAGTAATTATTATTATCCTTCGAAGTGGGATGTAATTTCCCTGATGTTATGCTTCCAATGAAGGGTATGAGGTTTCTATATGAGAATCATTATTATGGGACATTATTCCCTCTTTTATTATATGACTAGTGGCTAGGGGTGTTATTTCCATTTGGTTATGCTCATGGCTACGAACATTATGCCCTATTTGTTATTGTGGAGGGAATGTCATTCCCATTATTATGTTATTTATTAGCGATGTTATTCTCATTTCTATGAATTTATTATCAAATCAAACTATACATGTATTTATTACTATGATATCATGGGATGTTATGTACACTATTATGATCTCAATATCAGAAATAACTGCCCATGAATTTCCTGTTATATTATTATGAGATATTATTCCCATGCTTATGACTCGAGACATGATTCCTAGTTGGTATGCATGTGATATGTTCTGAGACACCCAAGAACTATCTAAAGTAAGTATATTAATACCTAGGTGGTTTTTTATTACTTTTGGTTGGGTCATATTTTTTACTACTACCATTGCATTAATTTATGAGTATTTCACACTTTACATTCACTGCATTTGCTGGACTTGTTTAGAGACACTACTGGTGGTGTCCTACTGAGTTTTACTCGCACACTGCTTAAGAATTTTGGAACCTGATCAAATATTATAGTTTATAATATAGATAGTGTAAAGGTAATTCAAATTGGTGGATGAGATTTATATCTTATCATGGGATTATATATATACTGGAGACCAATTTTTGATATTGACTCCTGTATTTTGCTTATTTTTTTGGTATTTTAGTGTATGATAATCCCACAGTAGATCCTATTATATCTTTATAATTTTTTGATATTACTACTACTTATTTTGTTATAGTGTGCGGTTATTCTTTATTTACTGATGGAATATAGTTATGATGTTTACTTTTGTTGGGTTATTTTGTGATGAATGATATGTGCTACTTCCACTATGATTTATTTTTATTTTTACCAAATATGGTATAGTCTCCCCACCTTATACATAGTCCCCCTCTACTATTAGGAAGCCTCTGGTGTATTGGAAGGCACACTTGACGTATGTGGAACCTGGTTTAGTCATAGTAGAGGTGAACCAGATTGAGGATTCTATAAATTGGTATCATATACTTATTATATTTTTTGAATTTTGGATTTGGATATGGTATATATGTGATAAAATGTTTTTAGAATCTTAAATATACATTATTCATAGGTTTATCTAACCCACATGTCAAAAAAGTATAGGTTACTAACGATTATATTCTTGTTCATGGGTTTCATTATCAGAGTTGGGTTAATTTTGTCATATATGATGAATTCTGATATTGGTTTATGGTTTATTGGTTTTTAATTTGGTTTCAAATAATAAATAAGGTGTGTGATCATGAATTATTGTTTTAATGTGTGATTCACATGACATTAATGTGATTTCCTATGATTGAGAATCTTGAATGAAATATGGGTTTTAGTTATTTAAAGTGTCAACAATAACTTATATTGTGATTTCTAATATAACCTGGTGGTGGAATTCTACTCAAATAATCCATGATTATGTTATATTATTATTAAATTGATAAAATGATTCCTTTTTATATCTGATTCATCTTAAAATATAGAGTTATTAGACGGGGTTAGAGAGAGAACTCAAGGTTATTTGAGACTATTATAATTCTAGGGAGTATGTATAACATATAAGGATGCTACATCTCCTGTTACAAATCTAATCTATTATATTCATACCTTTTATATATGTGTATCTGAGTCATCTATTTGTAATTATAGTGATAATCCATAACTTGTACCACGTTTTTGAGTTATATGAGGGGTAGGTAAAGAATCCCCCACCAATTATTGATTAAAGGGACACAATTGTTTCTTTTCCTCCTCTTGATCAATAGCTTCAAGATTTCCTTCTTGATGTTATTCAGTATATGCAGTGTAGATCTCCAAGGGGTGATCCTTATATATTATATTTGACTAAAGAGTTCAAGTTATAGAATATACCTTTATTTTCCTAAGATGTTGGACCTTATCCTATATATTTTTTGGGTCAAGCCTATGTTGAATATTTGAAACCATCTTGAGACCCCACCTATGAAGAGGTTTAATCTTGTTGTGAATATGATTTAGGGACCCTAAAATCACTAGTGTAATGTCCTATTCTAAGATAATAAATATTTGAAACTTTCATATCAGGGTTTCCAAACTCTTTTATTTGATAGTTTATTTCCCAAGATACTGAGAAATGATAGGGATCGGGAGTTTATACATCTTGTTTAAGGGATCATGTCAGCAATGGACTATGTCACCCATTTTAGTGAGTTAGTTTGGTTTGTTTTTTAATTGGTGGGTAAAAATAACACCATTATTAGGTGAACTGTTTTCACCTTACATATTTCATTTCGCTATCTAAATTTTCAAATTAGAAGTTTGTTTTTTTACTAGAATTTCTAAAAATATAGCAAGCACCCTAAGTAATCCTATAATGAATACATAGATCATTAATTTTAGAATAATATTTATATTCTATAAAAATTAAATATATAGGATGAAATATGGTTTTTTGATTCCATCCATAAATTATACACAAGTAAAATATTTAAAGAAAGTGATGATTTGATGTGGTGATTAAAGTGTGATCAACCTGTGCAAAGCCCTTAATGATCTTCATTTTTCATTTCAAGAGATGGGATTAAGATATTATAATATTTATATTTAATATATAAAACTATATAATTACTAATATTATAATACAATACCTCCTAAGTTTTAGTTGGAAATACAAAGTGATTCACTGACTATCGTTGATGGTCAGATGATTTGTGCTAGACTTCATAAACAAGATTCATCAAGAAACAATGTGAGGAACTCATGGAGTTGTTAAGGTTTGAATATTATTTTAGTATGATACCATGGAATAATTTGCAATGGAAATTAAATTTTTTATGTGAGTTCAATATACCAATATAAACATCATAAACACTATTATTGAAAAGGGGAAAAAGAAGTGGTGAATGATCACTAGTGGGAAAAACATTTAACACATCGTCATTTTTCACATCGGTTCTATAAAACTGATGTGAAAAGCTTTAATAATCGATATATCACATCAGTTATTTTATAACAGACATGATATATCGATTAGGATCCATTTTTTACGTCGGTTATAAAATAACCGACGTAAAAAATATGGAGATTAGATTTTTTATGTCAGTTATTGTATAACTGACATGAAAATCGAATCCGGCACGCTTTACCACGTCTTTTATAAAAAACCAATGTGATAAAGCTAATCTCATCAATTTATCACGTCGGTATAAAGTGATATATATTACATCCATTATTTTATAAATAATGTGATAAATTGTTTTCTACATTTGTTATTAAATAACCGAACATTAAAAAAATATTTTACCTTGTCGGTTATTAAATAACTGATGTGATAAATCATTTAAATGATTTATCGCACTCTGTACTTAGTCATTCTATTTTCTTTGATCGGGCGACCTACGACTCATCTCTCTTGCATGGAAAACCTAGAAATGATTTTTCAAAGTCCTGCCCTCCAGCCTCGTTTTTACAACACCATTATTCATATTTATTATCATAAGATCTATCAGGTCGACTCACAACACTCAAGTAAGCCTCACACGACTCCTTTTCAGTTTTTATTTTACGCGATTCCCTAAACTAATTTTTTGAGATGTTATTTTTATTTGTTCTTGTTATCATGGTAAGATTAATAGTGTTCATCTATACCATGCTAAATTATTTTTTGGTAAAATAAACCTATGGAAGTGATATCATGAAATTTTACGATTTTTTGTGTTTTATCATGTGTGTGTGTGCATACAGGGGGTTTCCAAGGGGGTGGGGGCTGTGCAAGTGGGTGGGGGTGTCCAGGGGGTTGGGTGAGCTATCCAGTGGGGTGGGGGTGTCCACGGGGTGTCAAAAGGGGGTGGGGTGGTGTCCACGGGGTGTGGGGGTTGTCCAAGGGGTTGGGGGTGTCCAAGGTGGTGCGGAGGAAGTCAAAGGGGGTGGGGGTGGTGTCCAGGGGGTGCGGGGGCTGTCTAAGGGGGTGGGGGTTGTCTAGAGGATTCGGGGGGATCTTTAGAGGGTTGGGTGGTTGTCCGGGGGGTGGGGGCCTGTCCAGAGGGTTTGGGGGGTTGTCTGGGGGGGCTGTCCAGAGGGTTGGGGGTGTCCAGGGGGTGTCCATGGGGGTAGGGGGTGGGGGTGGTGTCCAGGACGGGTGGGGGTGTCCAAGGGGGTGGAGGTTGTCTAGAGGGGTGGGGTTGTCTAGGGGTTGGGGGCTTTCTAGAGGGGTGGAGTCTATCCAAGTGGGTGGTGGTTTCCATGGGGTGTCCAAGGGGTGGGGGTGGTCTCTAGGTACTGGGGGGTTGTCCAAGGGGGTGGGGGTATCCAAGGGGGTGGGGGTGGTGTCCAAGGGGGTAGGGAATACGTGTCAATTGGGATTGACTATTGCATCGTGGTTTGTGAGATTATGAAATGATGATTGTATTGTTTCGTGGATATTAGGCTATAATTTATTAGTGTTGTTTAATTTATGGTGGTCCCATCATGGTGGTTAGTGTTGTGCTATGATGTAGCCAGGATTTCTTTCAAACTGAATAGGGGTGACATTTGTGGATATTTAAGGATCTTGAGGTTTCCATTATGATTTTTAGGTATTCAAGCATTATGAAAATATTAGGGGTGTTTCAAAATTATTCTATTTTGTTATATATATTTTGACCAGTCACTGACTACGAGACAATTTTGGGTTATGGGGGAGACCTGGTCGTGGTTTTCAAAGATGCAGTTATCCTGACCCCACTGTGCCATGATGATAGGCTTTACACTGTGATTTTCTCCATCTGATTTTTTATTTTAAATTTGATTTGATTATCAGGTTTACTCCATTTTCTCTAATTTTCTATCAACCATTATAGGCCCCATGGTTTTCTTATATTCCATGGAATTCCCTCTACTATGGTGTTTGATTCTTTCCTTCTATTGAAATTTTATTTCCTTAAATAAGTTACTCATTACATGTTCTTATTCCTTTCTTCTTTGTTTCCTTTTTTCTTCATCATCCATTTATTCTTCTCCTTCATTCCTTCTATTATTAGGGATGTTTGGTCATTTTTAAATTCATTTTTTTATAGTAATTGATGTGTTCTAGGGTTATTAAGAGGGGTGGGGGTGTCCAAGGGGGTGGGGACTATTTAGAGGGGTAGGGGCTGTCCAGGGGTGGGAGTGCTATCCAGAGGGGTGGGGGTTGTCCAAGGGGGGGTGGTGTCCCTGGGGTGTCCAAGGGGGTGGGTGTGGTGTCCAAGGTGGTGGGGGTGACCAGGGGGTTGGGGGGGTCCAGGGGGTGTCCAAGGGGGTAGGGGGTGGGGGTGGTGTCCAGGAGGGGTGGGGTCTGTCCAGAGGGGTTGGGGTTGTCCAAGAGGGTGCTGGTGTCCACGGGGTGTCCAAGGGGGTGGGGGTGGTGTCCAGGGGGTGGGCAGCTATCCAAGGTGGTGGTGGTGTCCAGGGGGTGTCCAAGGGGGTGGGGGTGTCCAGGGGGTGGGGGTGGTGTCTAGGGGGCTGGGGGCTGTCCAGAGGGGTGGGGTTGTCTAGAGGTTTCAAATCGTTAGGATCTTTGTAATTTTCAGTAGTGAATGTATACATATTTTAATATGTATACTTCATATTTATTTTTTACAGAAGGGTGAATTTGGTGTCCAGTTGCACCAGGATGTATTATTTGTGAACCTTAAGAAGAAAGGATCCAAGATAAATTTAAAACTATTATATCTAACTATATTTTCTTTTTAAAATCATTTTCAGGCATATTTTTTTAAATACGCATTGATTTATTTTATATTTCAAAATTATTTTACATTAAAATTATGCTATTTTTCATATAAACATATTTTTTCTTATCTTAAAAAGATTTATAATTATTATATTTGTTATAGGTAATAATGATTTAAAGTTGGACTACTGTACATTGAATGAGTAATGAATATGAGGAAGGTATTGATGCCTTTTTAGAATTTTCTAAACAAAATGTTCCAAGTAGTGACATTTTTTACTATCCATGCCTAAAATGTTTGAATATGAAGAAGTTGAAAATTAGAGAGATAAAAGATCATCTAATTTTCCATGGTTTTAATCTAAGTTACATCCCTTATATTTGGCATGGTGAAATTGGACAGAATGTCAGATCTACTGATGATGATGATTCACAAGATGGTAACTCCAATAGAATTGAAGAAATGATTCGCGATATTGCAACATAACAAATTGATATAGAACCCCCAGTTGTGTGTCTATATGGTGATGCTGAAAAACCATTGTATCATAGTTGTATAGATTTTTTGGTTTTGTTGGCAGTGTTAAGATTGATTAATCTAAAGGCAGAACATGGATGGAGTGACAGAAGTTTTACAGATCTCCTATAACTGATGAAAGATATTCTTCCAAAAGATAATGATCTTCCATATTCACATTATAAGGCAAAGATAACATTACGACTAATGGGATTGGGATACAAGAAAATACATTCTTTTTTGAAAAAATATATGATATATAGGAAGGAATATGAATTTCTGTGAGAGTTTCCTAAATGTTGGACATCACGGTATAAGATGAATGAAAAATCACAGGCAGATATTGAGATTAAAAAGATCCCTTCAAAGGTATTTTGGTATCTTCCTATAATTCATCATTTAAAAAATTTATTTTCTAATTCACATGATGCAAAAAAGGTTAAGATGGCATGTTGATGAGTGGATATGTGATGGAAAAATACGTCATCTGGCTGATTTTCCACAATGGAAGAAAATTGTTGAGCAGTATCCTACATTTGGAAATGAAATTAGAAGTCTTAGACTAGGGTTGTGCACAGATGGAATGAATCCATACCGAACCCTTAGTAGCACATATATTTTATGGCTTGTTTTATTAGTAATTTACAACCTCTCTTCTGAAGTTTGTATAAAGCACAAATATGTCATGTTGAGTATAATGATCTATGGTTCGAAGATACCTGATAATGATATTAATGTTTTATTTTCACCATTGATTGATGATTTGAAACTTTTATGGGAGGATAGTATTAGGGTGTATGATTCTTATAAAATGGAATATTTTCAACTACATACAGTGCTTATGATCACTATAAATGACTTCCCAGCAAATGGTAATTTGTCTGGATATAGTGTTAAAGGGAATAAAGCATGTCCAATTTGTGAACAACAGACTTCATATTCTCAATTGCATCATGGGAGGAAAACAGTGTTCATGGGTCATCTAAAGTTTTTTCCTATGGATCACTCTTATAAAAGACTAAAAAAGGAATTCAATGGATCACATGAATTTGATATTGCTCTAAAACCTTTATACCCTAATCTGTATTTTGAGAGGGTGGAAAACCTTGATGTGACATTGGGAAAGACACAAAAATATGGTAATGATAGACATATTTGGAAGAAAATATCAATATTTTATGAGCTACCATATTGGAGATATCAGGAAGATAAACATAATATTAATGTCATGCATGTGGAGAAGAATATCTATGATAGTTTGATTGGAACATTGGTAGATATTAAAGGAAATACAAAAGATGGGTGGAATGCATAATTAGACTTACTATCAATGGGAATACGTTTGGAGTTAGCTCCCACTCCAAATGGAAGAAGAACATTTCTTCCCCCGGCTTGTCATACATTATCCAAGAGGGAGAAAATTATCTTTTTTTAGTGTCTTCATGATATCAAAGTGCCTCAAGGTTATTCTTCAAATGTAAAAAAATTTGTCTCATTGAAGGAATTGAAGTTGATAGGTATGAAATCTCATGATTGTCACGTCATGATGCAACAACTTCTACTAGTTTCATTGCATGGAATAGTTCCCATCCATGTCAGAAAGACTATAATGAAGTTGTGTTATTTTTTCAATTCAATTTGTAATAAGTTGATTGATGTGAATGATTTTAACATTTTTGAAAAGGATTCAATTTTTATACTTTGTCAATTGGAAATTTATTTTCCTTCAACATTTTTTGAAATAATGGTGCATTTAATGATTCATCTGGTTTGAGAAATAAAGCTTTGTGGACCTATATATCTTCATTGGATGTATCCTTTTGAAAGTTATATGAAAATATTGAAGGGGTATGTTAAGAATCCATATCGACATGAAGCCTACATTATTGAAAAGTATATTTCTGAGGAGGTTAAAGATTTTTTGCACGAGCTACTTGGATGCGGCGCAGCACATAGGTTTGCCTCCATCTCACCATGAATGAGTTAATAATGAGGGAAAGGGGATTCGTGGCATGAAAGTCAAATTGTTGTCAGCTGAACAGATAAATAAGTTATAATTATACATCTTGAATAACATAGATCATTCTCAACCATATATCACATTGCATATTAATGAGTTGAAACAATTTCATCCAAAGAAGAAAGAAATGTGGATTTTGAATGAGCACAAAAAAACATTTTTGTCATGGTTTAAAAAGACCTTGCTTGGTAGATCAGATGTATCAGAGACATTAAAATGGGTAGTGGGTGGTCCATGTTTAAATGTGATAACATGGTTTGATTATGAAATTAATGGCTATACATTTCATACAAAATCTTAGGATAATAGAATTGCATTTTAGAATATTGGTGTATTGGTGTTTGCAGAAGCAATGTATTTTTCAAGAGCTAAAGACAAAAACCTGATTTCTGCATCATGTTAATATTATGGATTGATTGAAGAAATATGGGAGGCTGATTACTTTAAAAATAAAGTTCTTTTTTTAACTGTAAATGTTTTATCGGTAACAATAGTGTTAGACATGATGAATTTGGAATGACAGTTGTTAATCTGAATAGATTGGAAGACACAGCTGATTCTTTTATAATAGAAACACATGAAAAATAAATTTTCTATGTAGTAGATCAATTAGATATGTAGTGGGATATTGTTTTACAAGGGAAAAAACAATATGTTGGTGAGGATGAACTTGATGAAGATGCTGATTTATGTGAGATCCATACTTCCATGGAAATATTAACAGAACATAATGGAGAGCATGTTGAAGACATGGTTTGTGCCATAAGGAATGATCACGATGAAGGAATTTAGGGAAAAAAGTCCATTTGTACATTCCTAAAATGACAGGTAAAATTTTTTTATTTCTTCTTTACATTTATTATTTTCATAAAATGTTAGATATTATAAGTTTTTTCTTTATTAAAACATGTATTAAAACAAATAAGTATAAGTTTTTGTTTGTTTTAATTTTATTTAGTTTACTTTATCATGTTTACCATTACATAGATTATATATCTATTATTTTTGTTCAATGACAATTACTTTACCATGTTTACCATGTTTACTAGGTTTACCATGTTTACCATATTTACTATCTTTACCATATTTACCATCTTTACCAACATTCACATTGTTTAACATGATTACCATATTAACCATGTTTACTATTACATAACTTAGAAAAATTTTCTATTTTTTGTTTACATTATTATTGTAATATTTGAATTTGTATATTTTTGAACTAATGTTTGTTTTTTTGATTTGAAGGATAATGACAGATTAATCAGTTGATTAACCACATGATTATGGAGATGAGCATATTGGTCATACCTCTGAGGAGGAACATTCACATTCTCTTATTGATGTTCCCCAATCTTCCTCATGTGCTCCCATTATGACAAAGAGGTCAAGAGTTAGTAAACATGGGTGCACATGTTTACCAAAATTATCACTTGCCCATATGTAGGATTAGAGGATACTCATTGATTTTGATGAGGATGATATTCTTAGAGGTCCAAGTGAAAAAGATTTTAAGAGTTTTGTATCAACTTAGGGTAAGAGAAAAGTAATCATTTTTTATGATGACTGGAGAAGTGTGGACAAAGCGATAATCTCTCAGTTGTGGGAGACGATTTTGGCAAAGATCTTTTTCAATTGTTTTCTTATTCTTTAAATGTTTCAAGTATATATAATATGTTTAAAATCTTCTTTATCAGATTAAATTTGATATTCCAGACACTGGAGGAGTCAGGAAGAAATGCTTATCGATGGTTTCCACGAGATGGAGGGATTTCAAATCAACCCTCTCATCTGATTTCATTTTTCGTCATAGGATTTATGATAATCCATGTCATATATATCCTTTTATAGATGAAGTCACATGGATACAGTTTGTTGAAAGTAGAAGAAAAGATTCATTTTTGGTAAGGGTAATGTAAAATTTTATAATATTTCTTATATAAATGATTTTATTAATGATTTGTTAATGATTTATTATTCTAAATTTATAGAAAACAAAGAAATATCATCAGGAAATCCAATATAAAAATATATACCCACATATTTTATCTCATGGAGGGTATACATTATTGGAAGAATAAATTATGGTAGAAAAATTACAAAAACTAAGAGCTGAGTCATCAAGCTCTGGAGAGGTGGCCCCTCCATCCCCTCCATCTAGACATGAAAAATGGAAGAGAGCTTGGATGGGCAAAAAAGGGAAATATCTTTTGGAATATTCAAGAATCGTAGCTGAGAGGATTGTAAGATATCTATTTTATTTATTTAAGTTAACTATTTTCTTCATATAATTTCAATCATTATAGAAATGTTCAATTAATTAATACAAGATTTTTTTGAGGAGAAGAGATCACATGGGGTATTTACAGCTGTTGGGAGGAAAGATATTTTATCTGTAGAATTGGGAAAGCCTGAACATCCGGGTCATGTACGAGGATATCAGGTAGGTGCATCGGTAAAAAAAAGTGTTTCCATATTCTCCAACTTATTACGTTGAGGGTATTTATAAAAAATAGAATCTTTGGAGGTTGAAGTTCATAATATTAATGCGACAAAGGAGGAAAATATTAGAGCATCGGTATAGTCTATGTTTGCAGTCATGCAAAGACAATTTCATATTGTATCTCCCACTCCTCCATCTCCCCCTATAGACCCCATTATTTATCCTCCACCTCCACTAGTAGCTCCCACTCCCCCACCTTAGCCTGCAGACCCCATTTTTTATCCTACTCCCCCGCCACATCTTCATACTTATTTCGAGTTATATATTGATGATACTCAATATCATATTGTTACATATGGGTTGGTATATTTTACAAGAGATACATTTCATCATAAACAATTAGAGGTAGAGAATCATAGGGTCGCTGTAGAGGATATTATATATAGATTAGCTTGAGTACCATTACCTACTGATGAGGTGACAATAGTTGTACATAGTATCGGCCATTTTTTTATATGGGCATCCAGACTTCTGTGACTCATTACCAAAAAGTTATGTATGTTATATCTTATATTTTATTTTATTTATTAAAGTAGTTTTATCATTTGAAAAATAATATATTTTTCTATTTATTTTTACAGGAATACTTCAAATTTAAAAGAAATACTATATAGAAAACAAAAAAGACAAATGGCTATGACATCAGATATAGATTCTAGTTGTATTGACAGATTGTCAAGATATTCAAATTTGTTAGTGGATCATTATGAGTTTCCAATGGAATCTCATGTCAATGGACGTGAAATAACTATGGGGATTGTGAAAACTAATATCATGGAACTTGTTACTAGAGATAAGTTGGGCATCAATGTGGTGAAAAAGTTTTCCATGTAAGTCTTAACACCTTTTCCCTGCATTATATTTATTAAAAATGTATAATTATTTCTATTTTTTATTAGTTATATTATTAATATTTGTGAGAAGAATGAGAGGATAGATGTATATGGATTCATGGACCCACATTTGATTTCCCCTAAAGCACGTGCATTGGATGAGGAATAAAGAATGCTTTATATTACTGAAATACTTGAACAGAATATAGTTACACAATGTTGGATGATGCCTTTTTGTGATAGGTATGAAACACATCTCTCGCAAAGAGTTCATTATCTTTTAACTTAAAAAACTACTAACCTTAAATTTTCTTTTATCAGTGATCATTGGATGTTAGGTGTTTTTTGTCCAAGGGATAAAACACTTTATTGGATATGCTCTTTCTATGGTGATGTGCGGGAAAGTTTTAAGAAAATATTGGAAAAGTAAGTTTCAATTTGTCTATAGTTTTATATATTATAATGAATTTTAAATTTATCCCATTCATATTATTTTCTAACAGGGGATGGGTCTACTTTTGAAAAAACACAAAGAAAAGGAGTGTGAAGATCATATATGATAATGTAATGGTAAATATCCATTTATAATTTGTACTTTTTGATTTATTACATAAAAATAATATATTGAATTTATAATCATTCAAACAGAATTTTCATGAACAACAATGTGTCATCGAATGCAGATATTATATGTTATGATTTATGTATGAAATAATAACAACTGGAACAGTTATGAACTTTGACCTGGTAATATTTCCTTTTAAACTTTTCCATAATATTTCATTTGATTTATTCATTATACACGTTAACTAGTATCCTTTTAATTTTTAGCTATTTGATGACTCTCAACCCTATAATGCTCAAGACGTCAAAAAGTTACAAGTTGAATGGTCAAATTATTTTACAGGTTTGATTGAATTTTAGTTGTTTGTAGTGTAAAATGTAATTTTGAATATTGTCATTGTAATTGTGTATTTGGTAGTTGTTTAGGTTGGATTTAGTTTTTTTGAAGTTGACATTGTATGTTTTGAATGTTATATATGTGAATGTTTAATTTTTCTCTACTTCTTGTTTTTGTCTACTTATAATGGTTTTTCTAGTATCGATTTTGGTCTAGGGGGAGGGGTTCCAAGGGTGTGGGGTTGTTTAGTGGGGTGGGGTTATCCAGGGGTGTGGGAGGGATGTCTGGTGGGGTGGGGGTGTAATGGGTGTCTATGAGTGTGGGGGAAGTCTAGGGGGTGGGAGTGTTTCCAGGAGGGTGGGACGGATATTTAGGGGAGTGGGGGGTTGTCCAAGGGGTGTCCAGGGGTGTGGGGGTGTCCTGTAGGGTTAGGTGGTTTCCATGGGTGTGGGAGGGATGTCTGGTGGGGTGGGGGTGTCCAGGGTGTCCACAGGGATGGGGGGGCAGTCCAGGGGGTGGGAGAGGAGGCGCTGCCATCCCTCGGGGGACTGAACACTGCTGTAAGGTACTAATCACTATCCTATGCGATCTTGAGATCTATAAATATTTCACCAATGATTTCTTCCCTTATAAACATCATTCATTATATCACTTTGATTCCAGTATAATTAGGGGTAAATGTCGTCATGTGTGACTAAAATACCTAGATCTTTGTAGTGGTAGTCTCCTGGATCTTATGGGACTGGAAATGATGCTCCCAAGTCTACCCATGAGATACCTGAAATGACATTAAAAAAGTACGGCAGTGGGAAGAGGACGTCGGTTCAGTTGGTGGAGAGGGATGCAAAGAAGAGGACTGCGATGATATGAAATATACCCAAAAAGTACATGTGACTATTTAGTTTCCCAAATTAGATGCTAGAACAAATATAGGTTTTTTTGTGTGTTTTTTTGGTCTCCTCTATGAAATGTTGGTCTAGGAACATTACCCAAATATCCCGTCTGTCATAACAAAACACACAAACAGACCTATTTTTGTTCAATCATCTAATTTGGGAAACTAAACTGTCACTTACGTGTACTTTTTTGGTATATTTCAGATCATCATAGTTGTCTTCTTGACATCCCTCTCCACTAACTGAATCGGCGCCCTCTTCCCACCGTCAGCCTTTTTGTTAACCTTATTTTAGGTGTCTCATGGGAAGCCTTGGGAGCATCATTTCCAATCCTGAAAGATATGGGAGATTTCCACTACCAAGATCTAGGTATTTTAGTCACACATGATGAAATTTCCCCTGGTTATAGTGCCATCAAAGTGATAGAATGAATGATGTTTACAGGGGAAGAAAGCATTGGTGAAACATTTTGAGAGCTCAAGCTTCACATGTGAGAGTGATGAGTACCTTCCAGCGGCATTCAGCCCCCAAGGGATGGCGGAGCCTCTTCTCCCAACACCAACTGTCCAGGGGATTTCCAGGGGTGGGGGAAGTCCAGGGGTATGGGGGTGTCTATGGGTGTGGTGGGGGCTGTCCAGTGGGGGGAGGGTTCTGGTCTGGTTTTGGTCGGGTTTTGGTCAGTTTTTGGTCTGGGGTGTCCAGTGAGGTGGGGGTGTCCAGGGGTGTGTTGGGGGTTTTCCAGTGGGGTGGGAGGGTGGGAGGGGTGTCCAGGAGGGTGGGGGATGTTTAGGGTGTGCCTAGGGGTGTAGGGGTGGGGGTTGTCCAGTGGGATGGGGGTTTCTAGGGGTGTGGGAGGGCTTTCTAGGAGAGTGTTGTCCAGTGGGGTGGGGGTCCAGGAGGGTGGGGGTTTCTAGGGGTGTGGGAGTGTTGTCCAGGGGGTGGGGGTGTCCAAGAGGGTAGGGGGTTTTCCAGGGGTGTGGGGCTGTCTCGGGGGTGGGAGCATTCCAAGGGTGTGGGGGTGTCCAGGGGTGTGGTGGTGGCTGTCAAGTTAGGGGGTTCTAGTCTAGTTTTGGTCGGGTTTTGGTCTGCTTTTTGGTCTGGGGGTGTCCAGTGAGGTGGGGGGCATCCATGGGTGTGGTGGGGGTTTTCCAGTGGGGTGGGAGGGTGGGAGGGTGTCCAGGATGGTTTGAGGGATGTCCATGAAAGTGGAGGGATGTCCAGGGGTGGTGGGGTAGTCTAGTGGGGTGGGGGTGTTCTAGGGGTGTGGGAGGATAGTCCAGGTGAGTGATTTCCAGTGGGTTGGGGGTGTATAGGATGGTGGAGGTTCAGGGGTTTGGGAGGGTTGTCCAGGGGTGTGGGAGTGTTTTCCAGGGGGTGGGGTGTCCAGGAGGGTGGGGTTTGTCCATGGGTGGGGGTGTCCCAGGGTGGGGGTAGTCCAGGGGTGTGGGGGTGTCTAGGGGTGTGGTGGAGGTTGTCCAGTGGGGTGGGGGTGGGTTTATATGGGTTTGGGAGGGTTTTCCAGGGGTGTGGGAGTGTTGTCCAGGGGCTGGGGGTGTCAAGGAGGGTGGGGGTTGTCCAGGGATGTGGGGGGTTGTCCAGGGGGTGGGGGAAGTCTGGGGGTGTGGGGGTGTCCAGGAGGGTGGAGGTTTGTCCAAGGGTGTGGGGGGTTGTCCATAGGGTGGGGGCAGTCTAGGGGTGTGGGGGGTGTCTCGGGGGTAGGTACAGTCTAGGGTGTGGGTTGTCTAGGGGTGTGGTGGGGGCTATCTATTGGGGGGTGGGTTTCTAGAGGTGTGGGAGGGATGTCTAGGGGTGTGGGAGTTCTGTCCAGGGGTGGGGGTGTCCAGAAGGGTGGGGGTTGTCTAGGGGTGTGGGGGTTGTCCAGGGGGTGGGGTCAGTCTAGTGGTGTGGGGGGTGTCCAAGAGGGTGGGGGTTGTCCAGGGGTGTGGGGGGCTGTCCAGGGGGTGGGAGTAGTCCAAGGGTGTGGGGAGTGTCCAGGGGTGTGGTGGGGGCTGTCCAATGGGGTGGGGGGTTCTGATCGGGTTTTAGTCTGTTTTTGGTCTGGGGGTGTCCATAGGTGTGGTGGGGGATGTTCAGTGGGGTGGGGGGGTTATGGTCTATTTTTGGTAGGGTTTTGGTCTATTTTTGGTATGTTTTGGTCTGTTTCAGGTCATTTGGCAGGGCATAGCAGTGGTTTATCGGTGGTGGGGGTTGTCCAGTGGGGTAGGGAGTCTGGTCTGTTTTTGGTCTGTTTTTGGTAACTTTTTGGTATGTTTCAGGTATTTTGGCTGGGCATAGTAGTGGTCGCTTGATTTTATTTAAAAAAAATTGTTTTTACGTCGTTATTTCATAACCGACGTAAAAATGGAATTGGGATTGGTTTTAATGTCTGTTATTTGGAAACCAACATAATAAATTCATGGGAAATGGTTTTTACGTCGGTTATTTCATAACTGATGTCATAAATGGAAATGGATATTTTTTACATCAGTTATAAAATAACTGATGTCAAAGATATGTTTTCACATCGGTTATTATATAACCGACGTTGGAAACCGCTTGGCAGACAGGTTTATCACATCGGTTATTTTTATAACAGATGTGATAAACACTTCGGAGGAGTGATTTATGACGTCGGTTATAAAATAACCGATGTGAAAGGGTTTATACCATGTCAGTTATTAACTAACCTAAGTAATAGACCATGACTCTGAAGCATTTTCCATGTTGGGTTTTTATCAACCGATGTGAAAAATGCTTGGGATTTGTGTTTTTTACGTCGATTATAAAATAACTAACGTAAAAATCAATGTGTATAATTTTTCTTGTAATAACTTAGTACAAAAGTAAACGTAAAAAATAAAAAATAACCATCATAAAAAAATTTCTTCACTAGTGGATGTGTGAAACATCACATGAATGGGTACCCCCAAACATGATCATTTGAGTGTACGTATGAAATTATAGTACAAAACTCAATTAAATAGTAAGTGAAGATAGATAAAAACAATATAAAAACCTATAATTAAATATTTCTTACAACTTTTAAAATGATGACCCTTAGGATTTACATCAATTTCCTCCTCGGGTGATAACAGATAGCTTAGAACTCCATGGAAGGTGGAACCATATGATGGATGGATGGATTCCCTAATAACTCTCCTATAACCTTAGGGTTTATAATATTCTTATAATAATGTATTGGGATATTTTTAATAAAGTTTTACATAATATAATGAAAAAATAATTCATTGCACTATGGGTACTAGTGAGTTATCCATGGAAGAATTTTCTATCTAATTTATCATTATGTATAGTTGACTTATCCATTGAATATTGAATAATTTTGTAGATATATGGTCGTTTGATTTATATTCTGAATTCATGTATAATATACTTTAGGAAAGATATTTGACCTAAGATATGTCCCAATTATAGAAGGTGGGTCCAATCTATCTCAGACAAGTTTTCTTCTATTTATGGCCCCCATTAGGCATCTTGTGTTTGGATTAAACTCTTTTTCAAATTGAATGAATAATGTCCCAATGATCATATAATCCTAGAAAAAAGTAATTACACAATTTTTATCATAATATGTAATGTTATGATAAAAATAAAAACATATTGTCCAATTGGATTATATGGTGAAATGTTCCACTTTTTTACCTATGGCCCAAAAAATATATTGAGCATGAAAGAATAAGTCCAAAACACAATTTAGTGGTAAAAATTAATCTATATTAAATATTTATACCTTAAAATCTCAATACAAAAAAATATAATCCTTCCATGGCATAGTAATAATAGTTACATTTCAACATTCAATATTTTTTAAAATAATTAATATAAAATGTATATATAGTGAAAAAGGGTTTAGTAATAAGTTACTAAAACTCATAAAAAAATATAAAGTAAGGGTATAAGGGTGAAAATATATGATATATAGTTGTTTGACCACATCCATAAACATAAACCATTATACTCCTAGAAAAATTCATATATCTAAACCAAATCCCACTCCAAAATCAAAGGTGAGAAAATTTACAAGATTCATTTTAAAGTGAAATACATCATGTCACTTTTATGAAATCAATTTTCTATTTATTATTACTCTTTTACAATAAAATTTGTTTAACTTCATTTATTCACACATGTGACATGTCACATCTTACCTTCCAATGAGTTTACTCACTCATATCTCAAGTGTAAAAAGTATAAATTTTTTTTCTCTTCTCTAAATCATGAATTTCATACCATATACTTGGTTAAATCATAACTATCTACAAAATATAAGAATAATTTTGTTCCAATAATGAGGATTTTAAAGGATTTTTATTGATTTTTTTGGTTGGTAGGTAATCATTTAAAAATTAAATCTATAAATATGATATTTTTCACATATAATATAGTGCATGATCCATCATACAAAATTTAATAAAGATTATTCACTCAATGTACCCCCTAATGAATCACTCAACTAAATTTCCATTTCCAAATCTATGCCCAAAAGTCTTATCATCTTATTTTTTTCATTTTTTTATATTTTATACATACATTTTTTCTTTTTTTAAATATTATTAGATGAAAAGAAAATATATTAAATGAAAAATGGATCATACCCTTCTCTTTTTTATTAGAGTCATGATTCATAAAAATAAGTGTCAAAAAGAATTCAATCCCATTATCCATTTTTCATTTTTTAACATTTTTTTTCAAGAATAATAAAAATAATTTCTATGTAATTTACATGACCTATGGACCATCCCTAAAATTAATAATCCAACCCACATTCTCATGCAATAAAAATCATCCCCTTGATAACACATGAAAACCTTGATTCTTGCACACTCATAATGAACTATGATATTGCAATGCAAACAAGAGTGAATATAATTTGAGAAAATTGTCTCATAATGTGGCTAAATATAAGGTATTTCATAGATAATGGGGGATTACAAGGGGAAATATAAAAGTAGATGTCAAAAGTGGATAAAAATAATGGATCGATATTAAATAAATCCCTCTATCACACTAGAATATTACATCATTCTCAAAAAAATTAAAAAAGATAAATCCATGTTATAGATGATAAATACAATTTTAGTTCACTTAGTATTGAAGGGTTAAATAATGATTATTAAAAAAATAGTTTTTGAGAACCTCTCAGGTTGGTGAAAATTAACATTGATTAGTGTTAATGAGGTATAAGCTTGAAAAATCCACTAAACATCTAATAATGTTTCTAAAATACAATGTATAGAAAACTAGTCCATATTAACACTCATTTGAGTCTATTGTTTCAAAAAAAAGGAATTTCCTCATAATTGATTTCATTATGAAATGTAACACCTCAATATTTTAATATGTATTCTCATTTTTAAAAAAACAAATACATATGATAGCTTTTGGTACACGCAACACCGAACCAAAGTGAATAATTATTTTTTAAAATAAAAAATTATAGTCATTATAGGATAGGTTAATGAAAAATTATTTATAAAATAAATTATTTTTTAAAATTAAAATGGTTTTATTTTACTTATGAAAATACCAATAATTCTAGAGTAATGGTTTTGATGAATTATATATTTTTTATAAATCTAGTATTTTTTATGAAATGACTTAAAATAAATGTAGTGATAAAATTTTAGTAATGCTAGTACCTAAATGAGCCTAGATACCATAAGAGGGGGTGAATCAGGGTATGGACATTCTTTTTGAAAATTATCCCTAGCCCACAGGATCTTGACCTCTTTATTATAAGGGTCAATTTTTTATACTTAATTTTAAATGTTAATATTATTCTTCCATTATTTATCTGATGATGATTATGATTTGAATGTAATGTAGGAAAGAAAAAACATTGGCACACAGATTTTTACTTGGTTCATCCTCACTGGGCTACGTCTACGGATTATACAATGACGATGTGTTACTGTACCAAATCCACTAAAGTTCACTACCAATAATGTTCAGTCTAGATCACTTCTATTTCTAGGTTCACTTCCTTTACAATGTTAAGGGGTCGTATCACTACTTTCTCGAGGGACATTCCCTATTTTTCTCTCTTCGGCTCACTGCCAGTGGATAGGATCGACTTCTTCCTCTACCTTTTCTCATTGTTCTATAGAGGATCCACTCATAGTTTATGGACTTGTAGATCCCTTCATTTTCATTAATACCTACATCCTTAACTGTATATAGATTCTCTTTTGATATCTCACTTTTATCCATTGAGGAATATCACTTTTCCATATAAATAAACTTGGCAACCTCAAATTTTACGTGTAGCCCTTACTGCGCCTTGCGCCCAATTCAGTTTCCTTGCATGCAAAATCTCCTCTTTTCCATGAAATCCCTACTACACTTTTCTTTCAACCTCAAAAATTCTACACAACCTCCATTTTTAGTGAAACCTTAAATTTTACACGCAACCTAAATTTTTATGTGAAACCTTCATTTTACGTGCAACATTGACTTTTACACACAATAATATTATTTTATGCGCATCCTGTGCTTTACACACAACCCACCTACTTTTACGTGAAAACAGGATGTTTACACGCAACTCCCTTGTGTATCTCAATTTCAAGAACCAAATCTGGGATTCTATCTAAGTCTTGAGCTCTCTATAATGAGGAGGATCACCTCATATTTATAGGCAAACTCGACCCTAATGAAAAAAACCCTCCTTGAGTGAAAAATCCTCTTCGAGCATGAAAAACACATCTTATATGCCACACTATATTTTAAACACTACCCTAATATTTGGCACACCTCATGACTTTTCCAATTTTTGAGACTTTGATCTCGAAATACCTCTTGTGCGAAAAACTCCATTCCTCTATTTCGTGCACCACATTCCTTTTTTCACACAATACACCTATTTGGCACACCACTTTATTTTTCGTGTGCAATCCATTTTTTCTATGCACTTCATGCCTTTTCCATTTTTTGGAGTTCTGATCCAGAAACACTTCGTGTGCGAAAAACACCATACCTCAATTTCATGCGAAAACTCTCTTTTTTACGCACCACTCCTCAATTCCGTGCACCACTTTAACATTCTATGCACCTCCTTTTTCCAAACACCCATGTCTTAATTTTTTGATTTTCACGCCCAGAAAGTTTGAAAACATTGAAAATCACTTTTTTCAACAAACTGAACACGTAGGACCGCTTTGACAACAAACACAACATGGAGGCCCAATTTGTCAACAAACACAATCTCCTCAAAAATTCTTCAATGATGCCTTGAGGGATTTTTTCCTAACAAGTAATTATTTGTAAAATAAATTAGTAAAATACAAGAAATAAATAAGAAACTATAAGAAATATAAATTTAATATGCATGTATAAATAAAGATAATTTAAAAACATTATTTTTATTATATATATTATTTGTTTTATTTAAATTATAAATTTATGTTATTTGGAATAATAAATTTAAAATTATTTTTATAAATACAAAAAAAATGAATATTAATGTATACAATGATTATAAATTTTTTATAAATAAATATAAAATAATTTGATGGTAAAAGAGATGTTTTTTATGAAATTTCCTTTAAGTGTGAAATGTATTTTTATCTTAATTAGTTGAATTTATCACTATTTATAAATGATTTTAATGAAATTTTTTGAGAATATGATCAATAAAATAAATTAATAATTGCCCAATGGTTTTCACTAGTAAATGAACGAGAATAAATTCATTTTTTTCCTTAGAATACTTTTTTCAAAAAATTGTTTCTTACACGTTATGTGTGCTAAGATTTAATTTAATTTTTAAAACATATATAAATTTAATCTTGTAAAATTATTTTTATATTTTTCATCAGAATATTAAAAAAATTAAAAAGTTAAATTTCATTTTTTTTCCTAAAGAATAGTTTACATGGTAAGAAAATTTCACAACAATGAAGGGTAAAAGGGTTAAAAGAGGGTTTAAACTGATGGATAAGGCCAAAATTATAACTTTAACATGTATTAATTTGATTTTATGATTTTATTTTTGACCCAACTCATATTATCTATGAAATTTTTAAAATTAATTTCACTTTCCATGGATAATGAAATTCATTTTATTTCTTTGGAGAATGACATTCATTTTATTTTAAATTTATAAGTATTTACCAGAGTGTCTCTCACTTATAAAATGATTACCTCACCACCTCACTTATCCACATAGAATGATAACCTTAGACCAACACCTGAAAAAATACATCCCCAATTCTCTATTTCATTTTCTATTGGTCATTTTTTATCCAAAAGACCAATATTATAAATATTAAGGAGATATACAAATGAGGATATCCCAAGATGAGGTAATTATTTTTACTATGTTATTCCAAGTATTTTTCTTAAATCTTTTAAAAATATTCTATAACCATACTAATATAACGAAATAACCATCATTAGTATAGTAAAATATTACTGTTCTTATATAACAACTATTATCTACCTTCCTTCTATCCATTATAAATATGAAAATGTCATCGGGTTACGTGTTAACTACCGTCTCCAGGAATTTCATTTTTCATTTTTCATCACTACCTTACATGGATTGTTATAAAAATAGATTTAATGAATAAATTTTATATTTGTAACATTATTAAAGTCTTTTAAATATAATTTTTCCATTATATTTGAAATATTAACAATTAATGTTCATTATAAAATTTAACCACTTAAAACGAGCATACCAAGACACATTGAAAGTAATAAATTCCTACCATTCTATTCAATTCATATTCATCATTTAACTATTATTAAAAATAATTTATCACATTAATATCATTTTATTTAAATCATTAAGCTTCAATAAAAATGAAATTATCATTATCAAATAGCATTTTCATTCTCATTCAGATGTTATAAAAAACTCTTGTATGCGTAATTTTTACCCCCAATATGAAGAATGTTATTATTTTTAAATAATGGATTAATAATGAATTCTAAATTTTAATAATATAATTTCATAAGGATGAATTTAATTTTAAGAAAATGGATCTTCATCTTAGGTATGGATCTTTATTTCAGGTAGTTTTTTAGGAAAAATTAAAAAATGATAATTTTCTAAGTATGCGTATTTTAATTATGAGTACACGTCATGTACTTATGAGTACACATTGTGTACCCAGGTACTGCATACAGCCACATACTATCCATTTAATAGCCGAGTACATGGTTGTATAATATCTGAGTACATGGCTATGCAAGTGACCTGGCAAACTGCTTCAGGAGGGGGCCGATTAAGGCTACTACACATCATGTGCATTTAATGAGCATGCTATGTAGTTTTATTTTTATTTGATATAAAGGATTGGGGTAACGTCTCATATTTAAAACCCACTTCTTCTTCTTGTGTTTCATATCGGATTGCTCGGGAATGATGAACAAATATTGATCCCCCGTTTCTTCATTTGTTCTCTGATCGAGACGTCGCCGGGTGCATTGGAATCCCAATAGTGAGTTATCAATTCTTCTAGAGCCCTTATTCTTGATTCTTCCTCTCTTATTGGTTATTCAAGGTTGAATGTTTTTTAACTTTTTATAGATCTACACCATTTTAGGCTGATTCAAGAGTTGATGTTCAAGAATATTGATCATACGACATCAAGGTAGGTGGTTTGGGCCTTTTGTTGTTCATCTTTGAATTATATTTGCTTAAATTGAAACATACCCATGTTTGGGGTATTTATTGATTTGGATTTTAACCCTATTTATCACCTATTATGTTTTTATTGTTTGATAAAGGGTTTTTTCTTATTCTTAAGGTTGTATACCTTATTTATTGTACACATCATGGGTATGTTCCCTTGTTTTATTATTCATGGCTATTTGGTCTAGGATGCCTGTAGGTTTGTCTTATTTTTATTACTTGTTTTGTTAGTATGGATTTCTTGATTATATGAAATGTCTGTGATATGAATTTTGTAAGTGTGATGAAGGTTAATTTGACTATGAGATCTTCCTCAGCTAGAGTTATTTATAAATGAATTGTTGTTGTGTTGACCCATGGGTATTGACTGTTAGAGCTGTCAGGTGACAGCAACCCAGGGGTTTAAATTGTGAGAGATTACCCAGGTGGTTGTTTATAATTGTTTGACTGTATATTAGACCAAGGGGTTTAGAACATGAGAGCTTTCCCTGGTGGTTGGTTGTAAATTATTAGTGCCCTATTGGACCAAATGGGTTATACTGTGAGATATTACTAGAGGTTTTTTATTAAATGAATTATTATTATGTTAGAATAGATGGATTAGACTGTGAGAACTTTTCGAGAGGGTCATTATTTGAATAATTTAATGATTGTGATGAGTCTGCCAAGCTAAATCCCAATCTTGGACTCGGTCTTACTTGATTGTTTAGATGGTCTTCTGAGATGTATGTTTGTTACTATTGCATAGGGGATACAGAGCTTAGTATAGATCCCAAGGTTTACATGATTCAAATGATGAATAATAAATGTAAATTAATAAAATTGAAAACTTTAGGATTATTTACCTTTGAGTATTTCTTATTTTATTACTTCATTTATATATATTAACTTCTATATGTATTCATTGACAGTTAGGCATAGATCTTTTGGTGGTTTCCTACTGGGATTCATCTCACACCCTACTTGGGTCATGATTTTGGACCCAAACTGATTATATAATTGTAGGTATAGATAAGGTAAATTTCCCTTCTTCATCAGGTAATTGATTTTAATTAGATATGGAGAGCATGGGACCAAGATGAGGCTTATGATGCTGTTGAAGTTTACTAATTTTCTATACTTTGGTTTCAATATTGTATTTCCAGCATAGGGACTTGTTTGGTTTCTTTATTAGACACATGTGACTTGCATCATTTTTATATACTCTAGTTGTTATATTATTATAAATCTACTTCTGTTTACTTTTGTTTTATGGAATTACTGCTTTCACTATTGTTTACTATTTTCATTCCACTGTGTATACTCTACTAAAGAGGTCATAGTTTCCTCATTATCACATTACGGCCTTCATTGTAAGTTGGCAACCTCGGGCATTTGGGGAAATGTGCTTGATGTCATGTGACCAATTGGATTTGGGGAACCTTTGGGAAGCACCCATAACTGGGACGTTACATTAATATTTTTTCATAATTGTGTAATTCTAATATATTTATGTATATTGGTTAATAAAATCAATTCTTTCTATGGAATCAAATGTTTTAAAAAATGATATTTTTAGTATTTCTATGTGAATCATCACCATACGATCCAAAAAATGTTTGTGGAACTCTTGGACCATATAAAATACATATTATACACATTAATGAACAATATTGAGATTATTAAATCAAAACCAAGAAGCAAAAATCAAAACATGTGTGCAAAATGAAACAGTTAACACACAAATATTGATTTGAACAAAAAATTATTAATAAATAGGTAATTATAAATGATAAATTAATGGTATATTGTGAGATAAATATAAATATTGTTATGATATATATGTATAATAACCCTAAATTTAGTTTATATGAGGTTATAATGCATCCAACTAAACAGGAATCCAAGGTAAGGGTTTCTCATCTCAAACTTTCTTCTTTGAGACATGTTTTGAATTATACACCTATTTACATTATATGGTGTATTTACAACCTGTTTGAAATAATATATCATGATACACTATTTAATCATGGTTTTCAATGTCACATTTAAAGTACTATCTCATAATGTGTTTTGATTCAAATATTATAAAATTTATAAGGGTTTATTTTACAATCTCACTTTTTATCGAGATTATTTATGTTTCAATTTCAATAAGGGATAATTTTATGTTATCTCTCTCATAAAACACATATATTTTATTATACTATATTTATTTATGGATTTTTAAAGTATTATTTCTATTTTTTCTTTCTTTGGTACTCAAAACCAATCAAATAATATTTATAGGAAAAGTTGGCTTTATTTATTGTTTTTAGTAGACAATATTTCTCTTCTACATCCATATTCTTCACTTCGCTTCAAAAATGTGATTTTTCTATAACTTAATAATTTATTAATTTAAAATTATGTTATCCTTGAATTTTTATTAAAAGTTATAAAAGGAATATTTTTTACATTTTTTTGTATAAGTCATTTTTTACTTTATTTACAAAAAAGTTTGAAAAGAATATATTTTTAACATTTTCTGCATGAACATATTTCCCCACAGTCATGACAATTCTTTATTATTTATATTAATTTAAAAAATTTGAGAGTTTTCTATAATAATATATTTTCACATTATTCTATTAATTCTTTTTTTTATCAAATTAAAAGAATATTATTTTCTTAAAATTTTTGGAAAGAGATTTCATTTACTTTTTATTTATTTTTTCTTACACACCGTATTTTCTTACAAAAGCATTTTTTTCTTTAAACATTCTATTTTTGGAAATTATTTTATAATTTTTTCTTAAAATACTCCTTTACATCTCTTGAAAATATTTTTGGAAGTTAATTTAACTTCATTTTTATAATAATGTTACAATATCTTTAAGTAATTTCTTTAGGGTTCTTCTTCAGGTTTCCTCTCTTTTTTATAAATACTTTTATTTCCTACAAAAACATAATTTATATTGTATTTATGGACTCATTTAAACCACTAATGATTGATTATTTATTCCTTAATTGGTGTATAAGTATTATTACCAGTTCACTCACTTCCTTATTATTATGTTATTTATCAATCTCCATCTCCCATTTGACTTTATTTTTCTCCTTTATGTCTAGGTTATTTATTATCATGGGTGTACTATATATCATTTTTATTATTTACTTATCTATATAAACATTAATTTAATGGTGTTAATACTTTATCACATATAAATCATATTGGAGGGTGTTCATCAATAATTATAGTTCAATTATTGTTGAGAAAAATATTGATAATATTTATACTTGTATAATATATATAAATTATTATTGACTTCTAATGGAAAATTGATTATATATTGGGAAACCTTGAAAAAAAATTACTCTATAAATATTATTTTTGATTGTCCATTCAGGTAGATCAGGTATTGTATAATTTAGTCATTCCATTCATATATTGAATGCATTAGACTTAATTAGTTATGGGTAAGGGAACAAATTATATAGCCCCTTGATGTATGAGTGAGTCCCATTATACAATATATAAAAGGCATTATTTCTTTTATTATTTTATATACAGTTATAATGTCATGGTCAATTATTTAATGTTATGTATTAGGTTTCTGATAATGTCTTGGTCGAGGTTTGGTGATTTGAATTAGATTATTGAGAATATTCTTAGCCAAGGCCTTAATGGTAAGATTTCTATAATTATTAATGTATTCACTATAATTGTATTTATTGACTTATATGTGATTATTTACATTTTTATTTAATCCATATATATATATATCTCAAATTATCATTTATATGGTACATTTATTAATAATTTACTCTACCAAATTACTAGTATTTTGTTTCTCTGTGATAGCTTCCATTGTACACTACCCTTGCAAAGCATTAGAGATCACCCTTTTTGTACTTTAATTTCCCTAGGTAATTAGAAGAAGTAATACAAATTAAATTCCTAGAATAGTAGTATGTGTGTATAATTTTGTGGGATATGTTTAAGGCTTATTATGGAATAAGAAAATATGTCTATAAAGAGAAAAAATTCCATTTAGTGAGAAAGATATGGGTTTTGTTAAGAAATTTTTTGCTTAATTATATAAATATATAAACCTAAAAATGTCATGGGTATGTAATTGAATTAATAATTTCTTTTTATGTTGTAATTATTGATGGTTAATATTGTGTCTCATCAGTTGGTATCATGCCAGTATGTGAAAATTACATATTTAGCACCTGATCTGAGAGTTGGGTTTGGGGCATCTCAGTTGGTATCAAAGTAGGTTTTAAATAACTTTCAAAGACTGTATTTTATTATATCAAGATAAATTAATAGTTTTAGACAATATCATGGGTTAATAATTTTAAGGTTGATCATAAGTTCAAAGGAATTGATACCCCTTTTGAGGACTTATGTTATTGGATTTTAAGGTGATTAATGATATTTTGGGAGATTTTTAATGTGATTTAGGAAGAATATTTGATCGAGGAATAAGTTGCCCATTGTATTGGTAGTAATTTTTATATTGAGATAAATGCGGTTAATTGGGACAAAGGTAGAAATTATTTTTTGGAATATAAGTTGAGCAATATGGATAACCAAGGAGATTGAAGAGTAATTTGATTTTAAGGTAATTCTGGTTATTTTTGGGGTAGATTAATATATTTATTGGGGAATTGATTTTTTTAGGTTTATTATATATTATGGAATATTTTTAATAAATATTTAATATCGATAATTTTTAAAATAAAAGTTATGTTTATTTTGGAATAAAATGTGATCAAATCATTTTTATTTTTGTGTTTTGAATTTGGTCAAGTATATTTTGAAGGTCTTTGGGATATAGTTATTTATGGAATGATTTGAGAAGAAATTTGGGTGTTATTTTTTATGTTTTGAATATTAATGTATTACTTCTTCACATAAAGGTTTATTAATATGTAGTATTATCCTAACTTGTGCTAGCCATTTTTGTTTTAGTAAATGGATAGAGATATGAGGAATAAATTTTCATTGTTTTGTGGATTTTATGATCCATTAAAAGTTTTTTTCATGCTTTAGTCATGAAGAATTCATCATGGTTATTTATCATTAAGAATATTATATGAAGTCGAGGTGGAAAACTGATCAAAAAATAATTGAAGGATGTATTATAATTATAGGATTGAAATAAATAAAGTAATTAAAATTTCTCATATTCTTTATCTAGATTGTAAAATAGTTCTTCAAACTAAATCAATAGGAAGATAAATATATCAATTCTTATGTGTAAAATATTTCTCAGTTATCATGGTATACTTTTGGAAACTCATTTATAGGTATGAGTCTTATAAAGTTACATAAACGGTTTTAGAAATATTTAATTAAGAAATATTATGTTTCCCAGAAGTAACTTAGAAATTACATATCAAGATAAAATCTACATCTAATATTATATCTATTTTAATATATATTCATTTTCATAAGAATAAATTTAAATTATAAGGATGTAATTTATTTATGGGGGAATGTAACACCCTGATATTTTAGTAAGTATTTTCCTTTAAATAAACCCATTATGTAAGATAGCTTGTGAGAAATGAAACACCAAACTAAATTGAATAATGATTTATTACAATAAAAAATTAAACACATTACAGGATAGTTAAATGAAACATAATTGAGAAAAATTAAATTAAAAGGGTTCTATTTTACTTAAGAAAATGCCAAAAAATCTAGAGAAACGATTTTGAGGAATTTCATATGTGGATAAATTTAATAATTTTGAGGAAATGATATAAATAAAATGTATTTATAAAATTATACTAATTATTACTAAAATAAATTATTAATATCTAAGAAATAATTAATTGAATATAATGAATTTTAATTTAATTATTTATGGCTAAACAAAGATGATTTGTTTAAAAATATTATTTTTACTATATATATATTATATGTTTTATTTAAAATTTAAATTTCTATTATTTGGAGTATTATGTTTAAAATTACCATTTATAAAAATAAAAAATTATTAATCATTTATACATTGGTTATAAATTTTTTAGAAATTAAGATAAAATCATTTTATGGTAAAAAGGGATATTTTTTGTAAAACTATTCTTAAGTGTGCAATATATTTTAATATTAATAAAGTAAATTAATCACTAATGATAATTAATTTTGATGAAATATATCCATAATATATTCAATAAGATAAATTAAAAATCATCCAATGGTTTTTTCCAGTAAAGGACTAAGAATATATTCTATGTTATGCTTAAAAATATTTTCTTTCTTAAAATAGTTTTTACGTGATATGTGTACTAAAATTAAAATTAATTTTCCACCGGTAGAAACTAAATATCGTAAAAAATCATATTTTTTATCATAATATTTAATTTTTTTATTAATTTTCATTTCATTTTTTGTCATAAATAATACTTATTCGAATAAAATTTTGTCTTCACAGTGAAGGGTAACTGGGTTAAAAGGGGTTTAAAATAAGGTATATAGCATCAATTATCCCTGAAATGTGTCTAGATTAGATCAGTTGAGTGTATTTTTTACCCAAATATTATTATATTCAAAAATAATAATTTATTTCTACTTTCCTTTGATAATTACATTTATTTTATTTTAAAGTTATAAGTATTTACAAGAGTGTCACCCCTCTCACTTATAAATCGATCTCCTAACCACCCCACTTATCCACAAACTTTGAGCACATTATCTTGACCAATACCTATAAATATATCTCTAAAAAATATCTTTTTCATGGACTATAGGTCCTAGTATCACCAAAATTTCAATCTAAGAAGGCTTAAGAAGATATCTGAATGAGGATATCCAGGGAAGAGGAAATTGTTTTAACCGAGTTCTTTCAAGTTTCTTTTTTCTTAAAACTCATCAAAATATTATATAACCATACTAAAATAATAAAATAAGTATCATTAGTATAATAACATATTGTTATTTTGATGTAACAACCATTATCTACCACCCATCCACCTATTAGAATGATTGAAATGTTATCGTGTCATGTGTGGACTACCGCCTCCATGAATGATGTTTTCCATTTTTCATCACCTCTATATGTGTAAGGTTATAAAAATGTATCTAATAAAAAAATATTATATTTATAACCTTATTATTGTATTTTTAATATAATTTTTACATTATATTAATAATATTAACAATAAATGGTCATCATAAAATTTAATCGCTTAAAAAGAGTATACCAAGACACTTTCAGAGTAATAACATTTTACCATTTTATTTAATTTTTATTATTCATATAAATATTATTGAAAGTAATTTATCACTTTAATATAATTTTCTTTAAATCATTAATATTATTTAAAAATGATATTATCATTATAAAGTAGCATTTCTTACTCATTCAGTTGTTATAACATGCTCGTGTTTGGGTCAGTTTTACCACCTATATGAACGATGTTATAATTTTTTAATCATGAATGATTAAGGAATGTTAAATAATGATAATATAATGTAATAATGAATGATTTAATATTTTTTTATAATTTTTTAATGGTAATATATCTATGTATATTGGTTAATCAAATCAATTCTTTTTATGAAATGAAAACTTATAAAAACGATATTTTTGAGCATTCCAGGATAATCATCAACATAAGATATAAAAATGTTCCTATAACTCTAGGACTATATTAGAAACATATTATAAACATTAATTAAAAAAATTGTATATTATGAACTCATGAATGAGGAGAAAATACCAAAACCAATGAATTAAAACATGTGTGGAAAATGAAACAATTAACACATAAATATTGACTTTAATAAATAATTATAAATTAATGGGTAATAATAAATTACATGTAAATTTTATATGGTAATATAAATATAAAAATTGTTATTATATAGGTTTATAATAAATATAAATGTTTTATAAATGTGGTTATAATGCTTCTGACCAAGAAGTAATATAAGGTAATGGTTTCCCATCTCAAACTTCCTTCTTGGAGACATGTTTTGAATTGTGAACATATTTACATTTTATGGTTTATGCACTACCAATTTGAAATATTATATCATGATACATTTGTTAATCAGGATAATTAATGTTCTATTTCATGTTCTCTCTTTCAATATGCATCTATTCAAATTTTATAAAAGTCATAAGGTCTTATTTAACAATCTCACTTTTTATCAGGATTATTTATGTTTCAATTTCCATTGAGGGAGATTATATGTTATTTCTATCTTAAAACCATAATATTTTCTGATATTATATTTAGTTTTATTTTTTTCAAATATTATTTCTGTTTTCCTCTACTCAGTACTAAAAACACTAAAATAATGCTTATAAAAAAATCCAACCTTGTTTCTTCTCTTTGACCAAAAATATTTCTATTTAATTTTCATGTTCTTCACTTTAACTCCATGATGTAATTTTATATACATAAATGATTTATTAAAGTAAAATTATATTATATTAAAATTTCTATTTAAAATTTTAAATGTAATATTTTCAATATTTTCTTTACAGGTCAATTCTTACTTTATAAAAGTGTGAATATAATCTCTTTTAAAATTTTCGGCATGATTAGATTTTCCCTCCATCATGACCATTATTAATTTTTTAGATTCCTTTCAGAAAAATTATGGTTTTAAAAAGTCATATATATTACAATTATTCAATAAATTCTTTATTTTTTATCAAAATAAAATGATATTATTTTCTTAAAATTTTTGAAAAGGTATTTAATTCTACTTATGTATATTTTTATCTTATACTCCACATATTCTTACTTTATCATAATTTATTTTCAAGATTCCATTATTTTAAAATATTTTTAAAATAATTTTGTAAAATACATCTATACATATCATGAAAAGAGTTTTGTAAGTGACTTTTAACATTGATTTTTTAAAAAAGTTATAAAATATTTAAGGAAAATTCTTTTTAGAGTTGTATTTCCATTTTATCTCCTTTTTATAAAGGAATTGTATTTTTTATAAAACCTTTTCTTATTAATTGATGGTATCATTTAATACCTTGCTGATTTATCTTTTAAAACTTATTTGTTGTATAAGTACTATTATTATTTTACTCCCTTCTGATTATGTTCTTTATTACTATTCATCTCTCATTTGAATTTATTTTTATCCATTATGTCCATGTTATTTATTATCATGGATTTATTCAAATTAATTTCTAGTATTCAATTATTCGTACACTCATTACTCTATATGGGATGGATACCAAATCATACTTAAATTGGATTGGAGGGTGTTTATCAAGAATGATAGTTCAGTTATTGACTAGGAAAATATTTATAATATGTATACTTGTTAATTACATGTAGATAATTATTGATTGATAAAGGTAGATTGATTATGTACTAGAAAACATTGAATTTCACAAACCAATATGGAGTGCCACCCAACCCAACACCCAACCTAGCATGTGGAATGGCCCTAATGGCATTGTCGATCCCCATAGGCTGGAAACTAGTGCCTGGGCAGAAACAAATACTTTGGGAATGATTCCACCTAACATCAGAAACATAAACAACAAAAAATAAAAAAACAACTAAATTTCCATAAGCAATCGTGGAACAACAATTTTAAAATTCAATTTTTATAACTTTAAAAAAATCAAAAAAAGGGATACAATAAAATGGAACAACAACACTATCCCAAAAACCTCCATGCAGCAAGAGGGAATCATCCTTAAGTCACCATCCACAAAACCTAAAAAGGGAATACCATAAGCAACCTGAACCACCATCATGATATATCATGCCTTTACCTGAGTCAAGCATAACCAAGTCTACAAACAGCAAAAGGTGTATGCAGGGTGTGAGCCAAATTCTAGTAGGATTCCACCCATTAAAATAGATTCCATTCCAAAACATTATAAGAAAAATTAACATGAAACATTTAAAAAGGAAAGTCTTGAAACATTTTTATAGAAAACATATTAAGGTAGCACATGATGTTCTTTTAAAATAACCAACAAAGAGAACTATATGATGAATTTAAGTACGATATATCAAGAGAGAAATAAATAACATGAAAACCCCATATGTACTAGCTAAAATGGGACACTAGGAACGTTGTATCTCAGTGAAACATGGTATAAGAACCATAACCAACAACATTCTCATGAATGATCCCATAGGATGGAACATCCCATGGTCCTATTGGTCTCCAATCATCAACACGTTTTAGTTAGTATTTTAATCATCAATCCTGCTAGATAAATATGGGACAATCCACTTCCAAGTCAACTAGTGTACTAGTCCTAGTCTACCCACCTAGATACCTAGGTTTCCTTTCATGCTCAATTTTCATGTCACAAGTCACGTAGATCACTACATTTATATGCACACATTCCAATAAATATAAACACACTTGACAAGTCACCATTCCCATAACCAAAACAACTTTCAAATTCAAACACACACCAACACCATTCCAAAACAATTTTCTCACTAATTTCATAATTTAGTAAACCAATTTTACTATTTATAAAACACCTTCAAGAAGCATAATAAGTAACACACTTGAAGAAAAACCAATTACCTTTAGAAAAAACACTTTCAAGCCATATTTTTTTTAAAACCTTTTAAATAAAAAAATTTCACCTCATATACAATGCATAAAATAATAAGAAGCAAAGAAAGAATATAAAAACACCAAATTATGTTTAGTCATGGAACCACTATAACACCCCGAGATTTATGAGAAATATTCTTTTTAATTTCTTTGACATATTATTATGTACAATTCACCAAGAGTTTCCCACGCTATACACAACACCGTATTATCTTGTAGTATATGCAAACACTATTCTTGGCTTGTGTTGCACGCAAGAGCGACCTTTCTCAATAGCTTGTGTTGTACTCAATAACAAGTTTCACTAAACAATGACATATTGTTATTAATTAGCCATTATGAATAGTATTAACTACATTTTTAATTTAATTACATAATAATTCATCTTACACATATTCTAGAAAAAGGTAGGAGAAAAAAATAAATTTTTCAAAAAATGCAGTTTTTCCACCTTTTAATGGCACACCCACATTAAATATAGTTTTTTTACAAATTTATAAGTTCAATTAGACAAACTAAACTTATTAATTTCAATAAGGATATAAAAATTTACTTTGGATAAATTTTTTATTTTTCTGTTAACTTTCAAATTTTGATGAATAGTAAAAATACGCTAAATTTTAATTAAAACCAACTTTTTTTCATCAAGATAATTTACATGGTTAAATTATAATATTGAATCGTTTTAAAGTATAAATAGAATATATTTTTACCATTTAATATAATTCATGTCATTATCATTAATTTTACAATGAATTCATAGGTAAAAACATTTCAATCTTCGACAATGTTCTAAATTTAAAACTCGTTTTCTTAACAACGGGATTAATTTTAAATTAATTACTGCAACTCCTGTGTATTGAATTTTGAAAATTGGATTCCATATTTGGATTCCGTGGATCCAAATTATGATAATATGTTACTTTTATTTTTTCGATATTATGAATAGTAACTACGGTAATTTTTATTTACTATAGTTAAAGGTAAATCAGGTAATTAAGGGTAAAAATTAGATTATAAAATTACCCTAAGACCTGAAAAAATTCGATTGGATGAAACAAATTCGACCCATATCTCTTAAGGGTTGGAATAGATTCATTTAATGGTCTTTTGACCATGAAAATGATATAATTATTATTAAAACCAAAGAAAGTGACAGCATGTCACTCTCTTATATCTTATAAGTGTAATAATTTTAATTTTGTGATAAACCTCATAAAACATCAAATATAAATAGTATCCATTAATCTAATAAAATTATCTACATCATGAAAATTTATTTATAATCTTTAGGTATTAAATAATTATAATTAATGATGACACAATAGTGATGTAGAAATTATTTTATTGATTGAAATATCAAATAAATTGTTTTAAAAATATTAAAATAAATATTATATGAACTAATTAATGTTATAAAAAAAATTTATAGATTAATTTGACATGTTAGGAATCTATTAAATATTTTTGTTTGAATATATCCTCTATGTGTATTTTATTTAAATTCAAATAAATGAATAGTTTCAAAATTGACACTTGTTATTTTATAAAAATAACATATTATAAAATTGTTTAAAAATCACAAAAATATTTAAAAATTATAAATTTAAATTTATATAGTCTAAAATGTAATAATTTATCCAATTATATAAAATTCACAACACATAATTAATTATTTATAACAATTTAAAATTTAGAATATTGTTATCACAAATAAAATTAAATAGATTAAATAAGGATAAATCAAGTTGATAAGGTTTAAACTAAATTCCCAACATGTCTAAATTTTATTGGCTGCTGATATTACAACCCTATCTCATATAATATTATTATTTGAGTCATTTTTTGAGGTTTTTAAGTGGGGTTTGAGTTTATTATAAATTAATATTTTAGAGGTTTCCAAAAGTGCCCCTCTCCTCTCTTATAAAAGGGCACCCCCTCCCTCTCCTCCTCACAACATTTAGAGCCTTAAAGATCAACGAAACCTTATATATTTATCTTCTCTACTTCCCTAGAAACATACTAGTGGTCTTGGTCTTCTTGAAAAACAAACTTTAGTGCCCTAAGAGGAGGTTTAGAAGAGGCGCGTCGAAGAAGAGGTAATATCCTTTACTGATTCTTTCAAATTTATTTCTTCTTCTACTTCCTCTTCGTTATTTGTTTTATTATAAAGTAATAAAATAATTATCACTCATATAATTATTTGTAATTATAAATATTAAAAAACACTATTTCACCTTCTATCCATCCTACGGAAAATGAAATCACCGCTCGTACATACGTACGAATTACCGTCTCCACGACGCGATGAGATTTATTCTCCACGATTAACCATTCAAGTATGATTATAAAGTATATATAATAAATAATAATGAAATATATGACATAATAATGATACTATATTTATGTACATATATGTTTAATTTATTTAATTTCATTCAATTCAATAAGGAAACGAAAACAGCGTTCATGCGTACGTACGACCTACCGTCTCCATGAACAGTATATTTCATTCCATTTATCGATCTATCATATATATTTATATGATGAATATATATTATATATAAATCATGTTTTACATTATGTAATTAAGTAAATCTGGATATAATTAATAATGTCAATAACAACAAGTCGAAACACGTACGATAAATGATATGATTTTACCCAAAACACTGCTTTAACATGGAATTGACAAAAGAACGGGTAATATAAAGTCCTAAGTGAATAATATATGATATCATAAATATTATTATGGTTCTGTTACAAGTTAATAATTTGTTTAAACCCACTATATAGGAGTTTTGGACATGTACAGAAGAAATTTTCCCTAAGGTAAGGGATAATTTTGCAATCTCTTTTTTATTTGAGATTGCTTATAAGTGAGTATTTACTGGGGTTATATTTTTCATCCATGTCCACAAAAATGTTTTTAATAAAGTGTTTAATATTATTCCATGTATTTTTTAAGTCATGTTTACCCCTCTTTGACTTTTACATTGTGTTATGGAAGAAATCTATCTTTTGTTTACCATATATGGTGCTTTTTTAATTTTCTATTAAAAGTATGAGGAGAATTTTTTTTTTAACTTATATGGCCTGAACAGATTTTTACGGTTTCATAACACCTTATTTTCTTGAAGATTAAACTAAATAATTTCATGATTATTTTCAAAAAATCGTTTTCTTTTAAAATTTCATGTCATTTTGTGAAAAGAAAATGATTTTGAAGAAGAAGGGATATTTTCCTCAAGAATTCATTTCTAGTGTTTTATCAAAACCATTTTCCATCTAAGATGAAATTATTTAATATGTTTATATTTCAAGTATAATGTCTCTATTATTTACATGGTTTAATTTTTCTTATGATGATATAATATCCATTTATTTTATATGGATTATGTTATGATGGGATGATTTTTATGAAACTCATATTATTCTTTGGGTTATGATGAATGCTTTATGTTTATTTTGTGGCACACGAAAGAATGATTTCATTATGAGATGGGTGGGACCTATATATCTCTATAATGCATTGGGTAAAGATTTATATCTCATGAGATATACATGGCTGGAATGCCAAGTGAATCTGGTTCAGTAATACAGGGCTGGAACGGCAAGTAAACTCGGTTCAGTAATGGACTTTGTCCACTATGATGGTCTTGGAAGCAATGCCTTGGATGCTATGGAAATCATAACATGTGATTAATGGTTTCCACAATTACATGTTTTATTCCCATGCTATTTTATCATGGTTAATGTTTCTTTATGATCTATGCTTTATGCACTGCCAAGATTTATGTCATTACTCATGATTTTGAGGTTTTATGTTCATGTTCTTACATTTAAATGTTTAGAGATTGTTTTATATTCTCCATGTTTACCCTTAATGAGAATTTGAGCTCACCCTTTTTATGATTTCTTTTCCCCAGGATATAAAGAAAAGTTTTAGGAAAGAAACCCAAAGGGGAAGATCTTTATGGGATATGTTGAAGATCTTTTACCATGATTAGAAGATTATGTTCCGAGTTTCCAAAGACACTAAACTAATACGGTCTTTGGGCATCTATTTTTGTCATGTATTAATTATTCTCCAAAAGTAATGTAATGTCTATGTATGTCAAGATTTGGGTCTCTATAGTTGGTATCAGAGTGAAGGTTTAGTTAACCATTGGAAACTAGGATGTGAAAACTTTAGTGAAATCCATAGAGATATTTCTAAAGTATGTCTACAGATGTCTCTAAGGTTAAGTATAAGTATAGGTTATAGTCCTAGAATTATGGTAACGATCTTAGAATTAAACCTAAGATATTATATATTGAAGTTACTCCCCCTTTATTATATTGTTTTCCTAGTATTATTTTTTTCTCTTATACTATTGTTTTTTGATTTTAGACGACGGCTGGAACCGAAGGAATAGTGTTGATCAATGTAATGGACAATGCAATGATTTTCCTCCTAAACAAACCAATGTTATGGGATATAGAGTGTAAAATCTTATTTCTATACTTACACAAGATATGAATCATTCTATACTTCCAAATGAGCAGAGAAAGGAACAATATTCTATTGAGTCCTTCATGAGGCAACGTCCAACTTTTTTTAATGGGTCTTCTGATCCACTTATTGCTGAGTAATGGATCAATACCATTGAAAAGATATTTTCCATGCTTTTCTATTCAGAACATGAAAAATTCATTTTATTTATTTACCATTTAGAAGGTGAAGAAAACAAGTGGTGGATTCTAATTAACAATACAAGGTCCCAATATGAAATTGAATCCATGGAATGGGATGAGTTCAAGAACATGTTTTTCAATAAGTACTTCCCTCGTATTCTTCGAACAAATATGGAAAAGGAGTTCCTTGAGCTTAAAAAAAGGATGATGAATCTGTTGGTATATACGAGGTGAATTTTACAAGGCTTTCAAGGTATTCATCTGGCTTTATCATCCAACCTGAGAGTAAATTTGATCAATTCATCAGTGGCTTAAAACCAAGTCTTTGAAGGGAATTAGCTATAAGATACTTCAGTAGATATGAAGGAATCGTGCATTGTGCTATCAAGGTAGAATTGGAAGTTGGTGTTACATATCCATCTCATGGTTTTGACAAGAAACGAATGATGGAGTTCAAGGAAAAATCTCAAAACTATGGTGAAAAGAAGACAAATGTTTCGTTATGCTCAAAGTGTCGAAAGAAGCATGGTGGAGATTGTCTTAAAGGGACTAGAAAATGTTTTTTAAGTATAGAAAAGAAGTTCATCAAGCAGCTGAGTGCCAAAGTAATTGGAAAAAGGTAGCTAATTATGTGAATATAGAAAAGACTATAGAGAACGCACCACCAACACTTCAATGCTACAAGTGCAGGGAAATGGGGCATTATCCTAACCAATTCCCTAATCCAAGTGTTAATAATGATCAACATCAAAAACCTCCTAAGGCAAAGGACAAAGGGAAGTCACATGTGATCACTATTGGTGATGTTGAATATAACAAAGAAGTGGTAGAATGATTATGTGTTTATGTAATGGGATTCCAAAATAGTGTTGTGGAATCCCATTTTTAGTATCATAGAATATTGGAATATCTATGTATTGGTTTATTATGGTTTTCAATAATTGTATGGTACCGGTAACCATGAAAAGTGATTGAAATATTTTTGGAAAGAAGATGATATGCGCATAATGAAGGGATAAAGAGATAATGAAATTTTTGATATTATTAATGAGCTTATGACTGATATAGGGACAAAATGATATCATGGTTTGAGTATATAGAAATTTTGGGATTTTGGTATGTGGAAAGAGTTGACTTATAACAGCATTCATGTCTTCATAAAGATTCTATTGTAATTCTTGTTTCAATAGAATGCATGATTAAGGTATGCACATGTTTGTAATATGACCAACAAGATATATCATATGATATATGGGGGGTAAATGATGGGATTCACATGCTCGGTAGATGACCTTTCTAGTAGTCATTTTCTTTATACTATGAGATTCGACAGAAGTATTTTCGATAAGCCTAAAGGTTGTAATGCATTGAGTTAGACATCAGATAGTATTGTTTAAGTCTAGAAATTTTTTATATTATTTCTGGAATGTTGTAATAGTATAGTTTTAGAAAAAGGAAAACATATAGGATGGGCAACAACCCGTCACATCGGACAAGGTTGCGGGAGTCGAACCCACAACCAAAGTGCGACAGGACTTTATCGCCTACCACTGACCTACAGGAAGTCCTTAGTTAGTAAAAATTAGTTTTATTTTATTAATCAGTATGATAGATGAATTATAAGTCAATTTTTGGAATTATATACGGTTAATCTCACCATAGATAGATCTATGTATATTTAATAATTTGTGCTAACGTTTTTGTGATAAAGATAGATGGAATGATGTATCATTCTATCGCATGATCTGCTAACACTTCAAGAATGAAAAATTCAACTTAATTTCATTAAATAATATATGAAGTGGAATTTTTATTTTTTTGAAATGACCAATGATGATTTTACACTGAAATCAAGTTTTTAACAGCCCGAGATTTTATGAAAAATATTCTTTTTAATTTTATTAATGTCTTGTGTTGTACGCTACACCAAAAGGAGCTTGCACAACACGCATCCTTGACTTGCCTTGAATTACACGCAATCGCAACCTTCCTCGATAGCGTGTGTAGTACGCAATACTGAGTTTCACGAAACAACGATATACTATTAAAATATTATTAAAACTAGCCGTTATGAATAGTAATAACCACTTTTTAAATTTTATAAAATTTAGCTCTCAAAATGGACTTCATTTTTGGATTTGGAGTATCGAATTTAACCTAAGGTGAAATTTTGGTACTTTTCGGATAACTTTCATATTCTGATGAATAGTGAAAATTACTAAATTATAATTAAAAACAACTTTTTTAATCAAAATAATTAATAGTGATAAATTATTAATTTGAGTGATTTTAAAGTATATTTAGAATATATTTTTACAATTTAATACAATGTTGGTCATTGGTTGTAATTTCACATTTAAACCAGACATAATCAAGTGTCAATCTTTTGATAGATATTGTTTCTTAAAAACACGCTATTTGTTTTAACAGCGGGATTTAATTATAAAATTAATTAATGCAACTTCTATGTTATGAATTTGGTAAAATAGACTTCATTTTTGAATTTGGAATATGAAATATATCTTAGGATGAAATTTTGGCATTGTTCTGAAAAACATCAATTTTTGATGAATAGTGAAACTACTAAGTGGTAGTTAAAAAACTGAATTTTTCATAAAACTGAATTTTACCACTTCTGTGAATGGAATTTCAAAAATCCGAGAGACACGGTTGATGTCAGTAAGTAAAATGTGGTTCAGTGAGATGAAAATAATTTTTAGTGAATAGTAACTTTTTACTTTTATTTACCACGGTTAAAAGTAAATAGGGTAATTAAGGGTAAGAATGATATTAATATTACCCTAACAATGTCCTAATTCTATTAGACAAGTGTATCTCGACCAAAAACAACCTTAAGTGTAAAATATTATCATTTAGGCCCACTTGGATTAGATTAGGACATTTATTATTATTTAATTCAAAGAAGAGTTAAAAGAGTTAAAATCAAAGTTTATTTACTAAAACATTTTTAATATAGGGTTGTACATAATATAATTTCAATTGTAAATATTCATTAAAAAGATAAAAAAAATTCCTACATAATGGTATTTTATTTGTAATTTTTAGACATCAAATAATTTAAATTATTTATGACACAAAGATGATGCAGTAATTATCTTATTTATGAAATATTGACATAATTGATGTTATAAACACCAAAATAAATGTAATTTGAGAATTTTTAGGAATTACACTAATTTTCTAGGTTACTATGATATATTAGTGTTGATGTAATCAACTTGGTTCAAACATATAATTCTGTTATGACTTTCACAAAAATCATATATCAAATAGTGTCAAAATTGACACAAAATAGTTTTTAAATCAAATATTATATTATTAATTGTTATTTTATTCCTAAAAATCTAAGGTTCGGCCAAATGACTTAGATAAGGATATATATATTAATAATAAACAATTTGGGGTTCGTTTGGTATGTTATAGTGTAACACCCCGAGATTTTATGAAAAATATTATTTTAATTTCATTAATGTCTTTTGTTGTATTCTACACCAAGATTACCTTGCACTATACGCAACACTGTATTAGCTTGCAGTATACGCAACACTATTCTTGGACCGTGTTACACACAATTTTGATAATAGTTATTCTACGTAACATTGAGTATATATATATATATATATTAAATGTATAAATGAAATATGGTTGGATTCTGTTATACGAAACAATGAAGGATTCTTTCACAACACGCAACCCTGACTTGGCATGCATTACACGCAATCGCGACCTTCCTCGATAGCGTGTGTTGTACGCAATACCGGGTTTTAATAAACAATGTTATATTATTATAATATTGTCATGAACTAGCCGTTATGAATAGTATTAACTAAATTTTGAATTTTATAACATTATTATTCATCTTACACATTTCTAGAACATGGTATAAGAACAAAATAAATTTTTCGGGTAAAATAAGTATTTTTCAAAAAATGCAGTTTTACCGCCTTTTGATGGCGCACCCACTTTAAATATATTTTTTGACATGTTTATATGTTCAATTTGACAAAATAATATTCTTCTTTTGAATCAGGATATAAAAATTTACATTAGATAAAGTTTTGATATTTTTCCGATAACTTTCATATTTTAATGAATAGTAAAAACACGCTATATTTTAATTAAAAACAACTTTTTTCATCGTAATATCTTATGTGGTTAAATTATAATATTTAATGGTTTTAAAGTATAAACAGAATATATTTTTACCATTTAATATAATGTATGTCATTAGCATTGATTTTACCTTGAATTCGTAGGTTAAATCAATTCAATCTTTTGCAATGTTTTAAAGAAAAACCCATTTTCTTTCGACAATAGGATTAATTTTAATTTAATTTCTGAATATTTGGTGTATTGAATTTGGAAAAATGGATTCCATATTTGTAATCATTGGGTCCAAATTATGTTAATAAGCTACTTTTTATTTTTGGGAATTATGAATAGTAACTACGGTAAATTTTATTTACCATAGTTAAAGATAAATCGGGTAATTAAGGGTAAATATAATATTTTAAAATTACCCTAACAAATGTCAAAATCCTATTGGATGACTAAAAGTAGACCCATATCACCTAAGGGTCTGATTAGAATCATTTAATGGACATTTGTCCATGAAAATAACTTAATTATTATTAAAACCAAAGAAAGTGACAACATATCACTCTCTTAAATTGTATAAGTATATTAATTTTAATTTTGTGATAAACTTCATGAAACTTCGAACATGAATAGTCTCCAGAAAGCTAATGAAATTATATACATCATATAAATTTATTTATAATTTTTAGGGATTAAATAATTATCATTAATTATTACACAATAGTGATGCAGAAATTGTTTATCTAGTGAAAAATCAAAAATATTGTTTTTATTAAACTAATAGTGACCATAAAATGCACAAATACCTAACCAAAACTTATTTTCCATGTAAATTTAAACCATAAGAATCCAATGGTCTAATATTTGACCATTTGGAGCCTTATAGAAGCGATTATGATACTTATATTATTTTATTTTAAATGATGTCAAAGTTGTCACCTTCATAATTTAATAAATATAACAATTTAAATATTGTGATTTTAAGAAGATAAATTAGATTAAAAGTATTATTGTGAAAGGTAATATATTTATTTTCATCATAGGATTTTATTTTTAATTTTTATGCAACAAATAAGTATATTAAATAATTATACAAAAATGTTGTAGTATTTATTTTATTAAGAGATAAACCAAATAAATGGTTTCAAAAATAATAAACTAAATATTATATGAACTATTTAATGTGCTCCAATAATTTTTAAGATACATATGACATTTTATGAATCTATTAAAACTTTTATTTTGAACATATCTTCTGTATTTATTTTATTTAAATTCAAATAAATGAATGGTGTCAAAATTGACACTATTGTTATTTTATAAAAAAACATATTATAAAATTGATTAAAAATCACAAAATATTTCAAAATTATAAATTTAAATTTATATGATCTAAAATGTTATTAAGAATCCAATTATGGACAATTCACAACAAATAAGTAATTATTTGTTATAATTTAAAAATTAGAATATTATTACCAAAAATAAAATTAAATTGATTAAATAAGGATAAATCATGTTGATAATGTTTAAAATAAATTCCTAACATGTCTAAATTCTATTTGTTGATGATATTACAACCTTATCTTATCTAATATTCGAATATGAGTCATTTTTGGAGGTTTTTATGTGGGGTTAGATTTATTATAAATTAATATTTTTAAGAATTCCAAAGGTGCCCCTCTCCTCCCTTATAAAAGGACACCTCCTCCCCCTCCTCCTCACACCAATTTGAGCACTCCAGCTCGGCCAAACCCTGCCAAAATCTCTTCTCCACTTCCCTAGCAACATCCTAGAGGTTCTGGTCTTCCTCAAAGACCAATTTTAGTGCCCTAAGAGGAGGTCTCAAAGAGGCGCTTCAAAGAAGAGGTAATTACCGTTACCAATTCTTTCATCTTTATTTATTCTTCCACTTCTTCTTCTTAGGTTGTTTCATTATGAAGTAATAACATCAGTATCACTCATATACTGATATGTTATTATAATTATGAAACAACCCTATTTCACCATCTATCCATCCTACGGAAAAAGAAATCACCGCGCGTGCGTACGTATGGAATACCGTCTTCACGTCGTGGTGTAATCTATCTTCCACCACCACCTTACATGGATGGGTATAATGGTGTAAAGAATAACTATACATAGTTATTACAAAATCATATTGATTCTGATATATTGTATAATCCACTCCAATTCAATTCAATATTTATGGAAATGATATCATCGCTCGTGCGTACGTACGGACTACCGTCTCCACGACGCGATGAGATTCATTCTCCATGTTAACCATTTAAGAATGATTATAAAGTATATATAAGAAATAATAATGAAATATATGACATTATAAAGCTACTGGATTTATGTATATATATATATATGTATGTCATCTACTTACTTTCATTCAAGACAATAGGGAAAGGAAAACAGCGTTCATGCGTACGTACGGACTATCGTCTCCATGAACGGTGTTTTTCATTTCATTTATCTATCTATTATATATATATATACTGAATATATATGATATATAAATCATATTTTATATTCTGGAAGTAATTAAATCATGATATAAGTAATAATAATGTCAAGAACAACAAGTCAAAACACCTACGATAAATGAAACGATTTTACCCAAAACGCTTCTTTAACATGGAATTTACAAAAAACGGGTAATATAATGTCATAAGTGAACCATATATGATATCATAACAATTAGTATGATTCTGGAATAAGTCAATGACATTATTTAAATCATTATACAGGAGGTTCGGACACTTACAAAGCAAATCGGACCTAAGGTAAGGGAAAATATCACAATCTCATTTTTATCCGAGATTGTTTATTCGTAAGTATTTACTGGGGTGTATTTTATCATCCACATCCATGTTTAATAAATATGTAATATTATTTCCATCCACTTACAATTGTTTAAATCCATTTTTACCCTTCGGTGAGTTTTTAGTAATATGTATGAAAGGAATCTTTTGTCGTTTTTCGTACGAGGTACTTTTTGACTTTTCCGACAAAAGTACGAAGAATGTTTTTTTTAACTTATACGGCATGAAAGGATTTTTAAAACATTATTTCCAAGAAGCTTCCTTTACAAGTTTTCAAGTTTATTTTTAATCATCTTCTTTTATTTTAAAGTCGTATGACATGTTATGAAAGGAAAAATGTTTTTGAAGTAGAAAGGATATTTTCCTCAAGAATGGAGTTCAAATGTTTTATCAAAATTATTTTCCATCTAAGATAATATAGGGTTCTGTTTTTATCCCTATTATTACATTGATTTGATTATGTTTTGAGGAAATTATTTTTATGAAGTTATTTACCTTATATGATTTGTTTTATAATGTCATGATGTTTCAAGAATTCCATTTTTGTTACATGTGTTATGCGATGATGTATGATTTATGATTATGTGGTACACATAAGAATGGTTTCATTAAGAGATGGATGGGACCTATATCTCCCTCAAATGCATTGGGTAAAGATTTTATATCTCATGAGATAGACAGGGCTAGAACAGTAGGTTATACCGGTTCAGTGAAACAGGACTGAAACGAGGGTTACTCGATTCAGAAAGGGACTTTGTCCACTAAGATAGTCTTGGCAATGAGTCTTGACTAACAAGAAATGATTCTCTATGATTATGTGTGAATGACACAAAGTTTCATGTTTTAAGTTATGATTATTGTGATTACATTTCACTGCCATGATTTATCCCATGTTATGAAATTATACTCTCTTTTGCAGGTTAAGATTTCCAAAATGTTATGTTCTTTTGAATATGATGTGATTGATATTTTTGTTGTTTACCCTTACTGAGCATTTGAGCTCACCCTTTTATGTTTTCTTTTCCCCAGGATACAAAGAAAGGTTTTAGGTAAGAAAAAAAAGGAAGATCTTTATGGGAGATATTGAAGATCTTTCACCAGGATTAGAAGATTATATTCCGAGTTTCCAAAGACACTAAACTATTACGATCCTTGCGTGTGTGTTTTTTTTATGTACTAAGTATTCCACAAATGTAATTTAATGTCAATGTACGTTAAGCTTCGGGTCTCTACAGTTGGTATCAGAGCAAAGGTTTAGTCAACCTTTGGAAACTAGGATGCCAAAACGTTAGTGAGATCCCTAGAGATATTTCTAAGGTATGTCTAGGGATGCCCCTAAGGATAAGTATACGTATAGTATATAGTCCTAGAACTATGGTAACGATATTAGATTAAACCAAAGATGTTATATATTTAAGTTACTCCCCCTTTATTATGATTTTTGCCTCTCACACTATTCTTTTTGGGTTTTAGAAAATGGCTGGAAACAAGGTGATTCACGATAATGGAGGATATGATGGACAATGGAATGATATTCTTCATGAGCAACCAAATGAAATGGGATTTGGAAGTCCAAACATCATCATTATGCCGAATCAGCAATATCATAATATGATCAATAAAGTAAAATTTGGTAAGTTTCCTGACTCGGCTAATAAGAGAAAGATAGAGTTTCATGATGATCATAGAGGAAAGAAAGTTCAATTTCCCTATGTAAATCATGTGGGAAGAGGCATCAAGGAGAATGTTTCAAAGGAACTGGAAGATGCTTTGGGTGTGGAAAAGAAGGACACAAAGCCAGTAAGTGCAAAGGAAAAGGTTTAGTTAACACCAGGGATGAGGATAATGGTATTGCTACGACATCAACAATGGTTAAATGTTTTAAATGTGGAATGTACGGGCATTATGAAAACCAATGCCCTAAGAGAAAGTCTCATGAAGAGAATCAGTATGGTCGTATGGGTAGTATTTATGTTGATGATGATGATGAGACTAAAAATGATATGTGAGATGAAAGAATTGTTGATGGTCGGTCAATGGTTTAAGAATGTAGTGGAATGATTACATGTTTATCAAGTGTAATGTTGTATAAGTAATCTCATGGTACTATGGGATAAAGAGACATCTAAGGATTGTTACATTGTTGTCTTTCCTTAAGTTTTGAAAGTATGTGATGAATGGTACTAGTATTTTTGGAAAGTAAATGATATGCGCATAATGAAGGGATAAGACGATAATGAGATGTTTGATTGTATGCATGAGCTCATGATTGATATAAGGACTAAGTGATATCATGGTTTGAGTATATAGAATTTTGAGGATTTTGGTATGTGGAAAGTGTTAACTTTTAACTGCATTCATGTTTTCACTAAGGTTCAATGGGTATTCAAAAGAATACATGATTAAAGACTTTGAATGTTTGGAATGTGACCAACAAAACATATCTTATGATATATGGGGATCAACGATGGTATTAAATCTCTGGTAATCGTTTTCACTATGTTATGAGAGTGGACTACAGTATTATGGATAAGCCTAAAGATTAGAATGGATTATGTTGGACATAAGTTAGGATAAAACGTTTTTCGATATTATTGATGAGATGTTATATTAATATAGCTTTAGAAAAAGGACAACCTGCAGGACGGGCGACAACCCATCGCGTCGGACAAGGCTGTAGGAATCGAACCCACAACCGAAGTGCGACTGGCCTTTATCGCCTACCACTGGCCTACAGGAAGTCCCTATTTAGTAGAAACTAGTTTTATTATATTAATCAGTATGATATATGAAGTATAAGTCCATTTTAGGAACAATATATGATTAATCTCACTATAGATCGACTTATGTATATAATTTTTGCTAACCTTTTGTTTGAGACAGATGGAATGACCCGTCATTCTATCACATGATCTGCTAACACTTCACGAATAACAAATTCAACTTCATTTATTTAAGTGATGAAGTGGAAATTGTTCAAGGCACGAACAATAGGGAGATTGTACCAAAATAAAGTAAGTATTTATTCTAATTCAAATTTTCAACTTTAGGGAAATGATCTTGAAAACCAAAAATGTTGTCCTAGTTCCCTTATATCCGATGAATCAGATGGTACCCTAGATCATCACAAATTTATGGCTTTGTGATTGCTAGCTTTTCCATAGCCATGTTCTCTACCACTCTCCATCAGAACATGATGGTTAGATTTCTCTTCCATATCCATATTTTCACCTATGTGGAAACCCATTGATTAGTTTATTTGGGTAACCGTTACGTTTCATACTTTTGTTTTTAAATATAAGTTTTTGTATTCCTTTTTACGATGTGGGTTTCTATCAAAGAAACTTTCAAATAGTAAACCATTTATAACCCCGACGAATTTCGAGGTCGAAATTCATTTTAAGGGGGGTAGAATGTAACACCCCGAGATTTTATGAAAAATATTATTTTAATTTAATTAATGTCTTTTGTTGTATTCTACACCAAGATTACCTTGCGCTATACGCAACACCGTATTAGCTTGCAGTATACGCAACACTATTCTTGGACCGTGTTACACACAATTTTGAAAATAGTTATTCTACGCAACATTGAGTATATATATATATATATATTAAATGTATAAATGAAATATGGTTGGATTCTGTTATACGAAACAACGAAGGATTCTTTCACAACACGCAACCCTGACTTGGCTTGCATTACACGCAATCGCGACCTTCCTCGATAGCGTGTGTTGTACGCAATACCGGGTTTTAATAAACAATTTTATATTATTATAATATTGTCATGAACTAGCCGTTATGAATAGTATTAACTAAATTTTGAATTTTATAACATTATTATTCATCTTACACATTTCTAAAACATGGTATAAGAACAAAATAAATTTTTCGGGTAAAATAAGTATTTTTCAAAAAATGCAGTTTTACCGCCTTTTGATGGCGCACCCACTTTAAATATAGTTTTTGACATGTTTATATGTTCAATTTGACAAAATATAATTCTTCTTTTGAATCAGGATATAAAAATTTACATTAGATAATGTTTTGATATTTTTCCGATAACTTTCATATTTTAATGAATAGTAAAAACACGCTATATTTTAATTAAAAACAACTTTTTTCATCGTAATATCTTATGTGGTTAAATTATAATATTGAATGGTTTTAAAGTATAAATAGAATATATTTTTACCATTTAATATAATGTATGTAATTAGCATTGATTTTACCTTGAATTCGTAGGTTAAATCAATTCAATCTTTTGCAATGTTTTAAAGAAAAACCCGTTTTCTTTCGACAACGGGATTAATTTTAATTTAATTTCTGCATCTTTTGTGTATTGAATTTGGAAAAATGGATTCCATATTTGGAATAAGTGGGTCCAAATTATGTTAATAAGCTACTTTTTATTTTTGGGAATTATGAATAGTAACTACGGTAAATTTTATTTACCATAGTTAAAGATAAATCGGGTAATTAAGGGTAAATATAATATTTTAAAATTACCCTAACAAATGTCAAAATCCTATTGGATGACTAAAAGTCGACCCATATCACCTAAGGGTCTGATTAGAATCATTTAATGGACATTTGTCCATGAAAATAACTTAATTATTATTAAAACCAAAGAAAGTGACAACATGTCACTCTCTTAAATTTTATAAGTATATTAATTTTAATTTAGTGATAAACTTCATGAAACTTCGAACATGAATAGTCTCCAGAAAGCTAATGAAATTATCTACATCATATAAATTTATTTATAATTTTTAGGTATTAAATAATTATCATTAATTATTACACAATAGTGATGCAGAAATTGTTTATCTAGTGAAAAATCAAGAATATTGTTTTTATTAAACTAATAGTGACCATAAAATGCACAAATACCTAACAAAAACTTACTGGCCATGTAAATGTAAACCATAAGAATCCAATGGTCGAATATATGACCATTTGGAGCCTTATAGAAGCGATTAGGACACTTATATTATTTTATTTTAAATGATGCCAAAGTTGTCACCTTCATAATTTAATAAATATAACAATTTAAATATTGTGATTTTAAGATGATAAATTCGAGTAAAAGTATTATTGTGAAAGGTAATAGATTTATTTTCATCATAGGATTTTATTTTTAATTTTTATGCAATAAATAAGTATATTAAATAATTATACAAAAATGTTGTAGTATTTATTTTATTAAGAGATAAACCAAATAAATGGTTTCAAAAATAATAAAATAAATATTATATGAACTATTTAATGTGCTCCAATAATTTTTAAGATACATATGACATTTTATGAATCTATTAAAACTTTTAGTTCAAACATATCTTCTGTATTTATTTTATTTAAATTCAAATAAATGAATAGTGTCAAAATTGACACTATTGTTATTTTATAAAAAAAACATATTATAAAATTGATTAAAAATCACAAAATATTTAAAAATTATAAATTTAAATTTATTTGATCTAAAATGTTATTAAGAATTCAATTATGGACAATTCACAACAAATAAGTAATTATTTTTTATAATTTAAAAATTAGAATGTTATTACCACAAATAAAATTAAATTGATTAAATAAGGATAAATCATGTTGATAATGTTTAAAATAAATTCCTAACATGTATAAATTATATTGTTTGATGATATTACAACCTTATATTATCTAATATTCTAATATGAGTCATTTTTGGAGGTTTTTATGTGGGGTTAGATTTATTATAAATTAATATTTTTAAGAATTCCAAAGGTGCCCCTCTCCTCCCTTATAAAAGGACACCTCCTCCCCCTCCTCCTCACACCAATTTGAGCACTCAAGCTCGGCCAAACCCTGCCAAAATCTCTTCTCCACTTCCCTAGAAACATCCTAGAGGTTCTGGTCTTCCTCAAAGACCAATTTTAGTGCCCTAAGAGGAGGTCTCAAAGAGGCGCTTCAAAGAAGAGGTAATTACCGTTACCAATTCTTTCATCTTTATTTCTTCTTCCACTTCTTCTTCTTAGGTTGTTTCATTATTAAGTAATAACATCAGTATCACTCATATACTGATATGTTATTATAAGTATGAAAAAACCCTATTTCACCATCTATCCATCCTACGGAAAAAGAAATCACCGCGCGTGCGTACGTACGGAATACCGTCTCCACGCCGTGGTGTAATCTATCTTCCACCACCACCTTACATGGATGGGTATAATGGTGTAAAGAATAACTATATATAGTTATTACAACATCATATTGATTCTGATATATTGTATAATCCACTCCAATTCAATTCAATATTTATTGAAATGATATCATCGCTCGTGCATACGTACGGACTACCGTCTCCACAACGCGATGAGATTCATTCTCCATGTTAACCATTTAAGAATGATTATAAAGTATATATAAGAAATAATAATGAAATATATGAAATTATAAAGCTACTGGATTTATGTATATATATATATATATATATGTATGTCATCTACTTACTTCCATTCAAGACAATAAGGAAAGGAAAATAGCGTTCATGCGTACGTACGGACTACCGTCTCCATGAACGGTGTTTTTCATTTCATTTATCTATATTATATATATATATATATATATACTGAATATATATGATATATAAATCATATTTTATATTCTGGAAGTAAGTAAATCATGATATAAGTAATAATAATGTCAAGAACAACAAGTCAAAACACCTACGATAAATGAAACGATTTTACCCAAAACGCTTCTTTAACATGGAATTTACAAAAGAACGGGTAATATAATGTCATAAGTGAACCATATATGATATCATAACAATTAGTATGATTCTGGAATAAGTCAATGACATTATTTAAATCATTATACAGGAGGTTCGGACACTTACAAAGCAAATCGGACCTAAGGTAAGGGAAAATATCACAATCTCATTTTTATCCGAGATTGTTTATTCGTAAGTATTTACTGGGGTGTATTTTATCATCCACATCCATGTTTCATCAATATGTAATATTATTTCCATCCACTTACAATTATTTAAATCCATTTTTACCCTTCGGTGAGTTTTTAGTAATATGTATGAAAGGAATCTTTTGTCGTTTTTCGTACGAGGTACTTTTTGACTTTTTCGACAAAAGTACGAAGAATGTTTTTTTAACTTATACGGCATGAATGGATTTTTAAAACATTATTTCCAAGAAGCTTCCTTTACAAGTTTTCACGTTTATTTTTAATCATCTTCTTTTATTTTAAAGTCGTATGACATGTTATGAAAGGAAAAATATTTTTGAAGTAGAAAGGATATTTTCCTCAAGAATGGAGTTCAAATGTTTTATCAAAATTATTTTCCATCTAAGATAATATAGGGTTCTTTTTTTATCCCTATTATTACATTGATTTGATTATGTTTTGAGAAAATTATTTTTATGAAGTTATTTACCTTATATGATTTGTTTTATGATGTCATGATGTTTCAATAATTCCATTTTTGTTACATGTGTTATGCGATGATGTATGATTTATGATTATGTGGCACACATAAGAATGGTTTCATTAAGAGATGGGTGGGACCTATATCTCCCTCCAATGCATTGGGTAAAGATTTTATATCTCATGAGATAGACAGGGCTGGAACGGTAGGTTATACCGGTTCACTGAAACAGGACTGAAACGAGGGTTACTCGATTCAGAAAGGGACTTTGTCCACTAAGATAGTCTTGGAAATGAGTCTTGACTAACAAGAAATGATTCTCTATGATTATGTTTGAATGCCACAAAGTTTCATGTTTTAAGTTATGATTATTGTGATTACATTTCACTGCCATGATTTATCCCATGTTATGAAATTATGCTCTCTTTTGCAGGTTAAGATTTCCAAAATGTTATGTTCTTTTGAATATGATGTGATTTATATTTCTGTTGTTTACCCTTACTGAGCATTTGAGATCACCCTTTTATGTTTTCTTTTCCCCAGGATATAAAGAAAGGTTTTAGGTAAGAAAAAAAAAGGAAGATCTTTATGGGAGATGTTGAAGATCTTTCACCAGGATTAGAAGATTATATTCCGAGTTTCCAAAGACACTAAACTATTACGATCCTTGCGTGTGTATTTTTGTTATGTACTAAGTATTCCGAAAATTTAATGTAATGTCAATGTACATTAAGCTTCGGGTCTCTACATATAGTAAGTGTATTGACCATATAGTGAAAGAAAACAAAAAGACATGGTAAAAGTTAAATTATTTAACTTAGAGTTAAATCTAATTGATAAGGTTAAAATAATACCCTAAACTTGTCTAAATCCTATTGTTTGATAGGATTTAGACCCATCCCCACTTTAGCTTCGAAATAAGACCCTTTGGAACCATTATAAACCGATTTTGACTTTAATATAAAATAATATTTTGAGATATTCCTAAGGTGCCCCTCTCCTCCCTTATAAAAGGGCACCTCCTCCCCCTCCTCCTCACACCAATTTGAGCACTAAATCTCGGCCAAACCCTGCCATTTTCTCCTCTCCACTTCCCTACAATAATCCTAGAGGTCCTGGTCTTCTTCAAAGACCAATCTTAGTTCCCTAAGTGGAGGATTCAAAGAGGCATTCCAAAGAAGAGGTAATATCCATTACCAATCTTTTCAATTTCTTTCTTCTTCAACTTCTTCTTCTTTATTTGTTTCATGATAAAGTAATAACATCAGTATTACTTACATACTGATATGTTATTATAAATATGAAACAACCCTAATTCACCTTCTATCCATCCTACGGAAAAATTAAATCACCGCGCGTGCGTACGTACGGAATACCGTCTCCACGCCTTGGTGTAATCTATTTTCCACCACCACCTTACAAGGATGGGTATAATGGTGTAATGAGTAACTATTTATGATTATTATAAAGTAATATTGATACTGAAATAATATATATATACTCCAATATAATTCCACGATCATAGGAATGATATCATCACTCGTGCGTACGTACGGAATACTGTCTCCACGATGTGATGCAACTCGTTCTACATGATCATCATTACATAGTAATTATATAAATGAATTGGATGAATAAATATGATATATGTTACACTAATACCATTCTGGATATAAGTTATCTATAACCTTAAAAGAAGAATAAGAATTTATTCGGCAAAACACGCATAAGAACAAAAGGCAATAAAGACCCGAGTAACAAGTAACAATGAAATATTACTAACAAGAAGCTAAGATATGACCATATATGATATCATATCAATATATATGATTCTGTAATAAGTCAATAACATTATTTAAACCATTATACAGGAGCTTCGGACATGTACAAAGCAAATCGGACCTAAGGTAAGGGAAATATCACAATCTCATTTTTATCCGAGATTGTTTATTCGTAAGTATTTACTGGGGTGTATTTTATCATCCACATCCATGTTCCCTGAATATGTAATATTGTTTCCATCCACTTACAATATTTTAAATCCAATTTTACCCTTCGGTGAGTTTTTAGTAAAGAATATGAAAGGAATATTTTGTCGTTTTTTCGTACGAGGTACTTTTTGACTTTTCCGACAAAAGTATGAAGAATGTTTTTTTCAACTTATACGGCATGATTGGATTTCTAAAACATTATTTCCAAGAAGTTTCCTTTACAAGTATTCAAGTTTATTTTTAATCAACATATTTTAGTTTAAAATTGTATGACATGTTAAGAATGGAAAAGTGTTTTTTAAGTAGAATGGATATTTTCCTCAAGAATGGAGTTCAAGTATTTTATCAAAATTATTTTCCATCTAAGATAATAAAAGGGTTCTGTTTTTATCCCTATTATTACATGGATTTGATTATGTTGTGATGGAAATATTTTTATGAATTCCTTTATCTTATATGAATTGTTTTATGATGTCATGTTGTTTAAGAATCCCATTTTTATTATATGGGTTACGCTATGATGTATGGTTTATGATTATGTGGCACACATAAGAAAGGATTCATTATAATATGGGTGGGACCTATATCTCCCTCCAATGCATTGGGTAAAGATTTTATATCTCATGAGATAGACATGGCTGGAATGGTAGGTTATACCGGTTCAGTGAAACAGGACTGAAACGAGGGTCACTCGATTCAGAAATGGACTTTGTCCACTAAGATAGTCTTGGCAATGAGTCTTGACTAACAAGAAATGATTCTCTATTATTATGTGTGTATGCCACAAAGTTTAATGTTTTAAGTTATGATTATTTTGAATACATTTCACTGCCATGAGTTATCCTAGGTTATGAAATTATGATCTCTTTTGCAGGTTAAGGTTTCAAAAAGTTATGTTCTTATGTATATGATGTGATTTATATTTCTTTTGTTTACCCTTACTGAGCATTTGAGCTCACCCTTTTATGTTTTCTTTTCCCCAGGATATAAAGAAAGGTTTTAGGTAAAAAAAGGGAAGATCTTTATGGGAGATATTGAATATCTTTCACCAGGATTATAAGATTATATTCCGAGTTTCCAAAGACACTAAACTATTATGGTCCTTGTGTGTGTGTTTTTGTAATGTACTAAGTATTATGCAAATGTAATGTAATGTCCATGTACGTTAGGCTTCAGGTCTCTACAGTTGGTATCAGAGGAAAGGTTTAGTCAACCTTTGGAAACTAGGATGCGAGAACTTTAGTGAGATCCCTAGAGATATTTCTAAGGTATGTCTAGGGATGCCTCTAAGGTCAAGTATGCGTATAGGTTATAGTACTAGAATTACGCTAACGATCATAGAATTAATCCTAAGATGTTAGATATTGAAGGTACTCCCCCTTTATTATGTTGTTTTCCCTAGCATGATTTTTGCCTCTCACACTATTCTTTTTGGGTTTTAGACGATGGCTGGAACCTGAAGGAACCGTGTTGATCAATGAAATGGACAATGCAATGATTGTCCTCCTGAACAAACAAATGTTATGGGAGATAGAGTGCAAAATCTTATTGTCATACTTACACAAGCTATGAATCATTCTGGACTTCCAAATGAGCAGAGAAGGGAACAATATTCTATTGAGTCCTTCATGAGGCAACGTCCACCTTATTTCAGTGGGTCTTCTGATCCATTTGTTGCTGAAAAATGGATCAGTACCACTGAAAAGATATTTTCAGTTCTTCAATGTTCTGAGCATGATAAAGTTATCTTAGCAGTATATCGTTTTGAAGGTGAAGATAATCAATGGTGGAATCTTATCAAGAATACGAGGCAAAGAGATGAAATTGAGTCCATGGAATGGGACGAGTTCAAGAACTTGTTTTTCAGTAAGTACTTCCCTCGTATTCTTCGAAAAAAGATGGAAAAGGAGTTTCTTGAGCTGAAGCAGAAGGATGATGAATCTGTTCGTATATACGAAGAAAATTTTACAAGACTTTCAAGGTACGCTTCTGGTATTATTATCCAACCTGAAAGTAAAGTTGATCGATTTTTCAGTGGCTTAAAACCAAGTCTTCGAAGGGAATTAGCTATAAGAGACTTCAGTTGCTATGATGAAATTGTGCGTTGTGCTATCAAGGTAGAAATGGAAGTTGGTGTTACATGTCCATCTCATGGTTTTGACAAGAAACGAAAGATGGAGTTCAAGGAGAAATCTCAGAATAATGGTGAAAAGAAGATGAATGTTTCCTTATGCACAAAGTGTGGAAAGAAGCATGGTGGAGATTGTCTTAAAGGGACTATAAAATGTTTTAAGTGTGGAAAAGAAGGTCATCGAGCAGCTGAGTGTTGAAGTTTTTCTAATGATGTGAATAAATCAAACACTGCAAAGAACACACCACCAACACTTCAATGCTTCAAGTGCAAGGAAATGGGGCATTATGCTAATAAATGCCCTAATCCAAGGGTTAGTGATGATCAACATGAGAAACCACTGAAGGCAAAGGACAAAGGGAAGTCACATGCGATCACTATTGGCGATGTTGAATATGACAACGATGTGGTGGAATGATTAAGTGTTTATGTAATGGGATTCCAAAATAATATTGCATCATGGAGTATTGGAATATTTATGTATTGGACTAATGTGGTATTCAAAGTGATTGAGATATTTTTGGAAATAAGATGATATGCGCATAATGAAGGGAAAATGAGAAAATGAAATGTTTAACAGTATTCATGAGCTCATGATTGATATAAGGACTAAGTGATATCATGGTTTGAGTGTATAGAATTTTGAGGATTTTGGTATGTGGAAAGTGTTAAATTTTAACTGCATTCATGTTTTCACTAAGGTATTCAAGATAATACATGATTAAGGACTTTGAATGTTTGGAATGTGACCAAAAAAACATATCTTATGATATATGGGGATCGACGATGGTGTTAAATCTCTGGTAATCGTTTTCACTATATTATGAGAGTGGACTGCAGTATTATGGATAAGCCTAAAGATTGGAATGGATTATGTTGGACATAAGTTAGTATTGTTTAAGGATAGAAGTTTTCTCGATATTATTGATGGGATGTTATAGTAATATAGTTTTAGAAAAAGGACAACCTGCAGGACGGGCGACAGCCCATCGCGTTGGACAAGGATGTGGGAATCGAACCCACAACCAAAGTGCGACTGGCCTTTATCGCCTACCACTGGCCTACAGGAAGTCCCTGTTTATTAGAAACTAGTTTTATTATATTAATCAGTATGATATATGAAGTATAAAGTCCATTTTAGGAACCATATATGATTAATCTCACTATAGATCAACTTATGTATATAATTTTTGCTAACCTTTTGTTTGAGACAGATGGAATGACCCGTCATTCTATCACATGATCTGCTAACACTTCACGAATAACAAATTCAACTTCATTTATTTAAGAGATGAAGTGGAAATTGTTAAAGGCCCGAAAAACAGTGAGATTGTACCAAAATAAAGTAAGTATTTATTCTAATTCAAATTCTTTAACATTAGGGAAACGATCTTGAAAACCAAAAATGTTGTCCTAGTGATCTTATATCTGATGAATCAGATGGTACCTTAGATCGTCACAAATTTATGGCTTTTTGATTGCTGGATTTTCCATAGCCATGTTCTCTACCACTCTCCATCAGAACATGATGGTTAGATTTCTCTTCCATATCCATATTTTCACCTATGTGGAAACCCAGTGATTAGTTTATTTGGGTAACTGTTACGTTTCATACTTTTGTTTTTAAAGATTGGTTTTGATATTCCTTTTTACGATGTGCGTTTCTATTAAAGAAACTTTCGAATAGTAAACCATTTATAACTCCGACGAATTTCGAGGGCGAAATTCATTTTAAGGGGGGTAGAATGTAACAGCCCGAGATTTTATGAAAAATATTCTTTTTAATTTTATTAATGTCTTGTGTTGTACGCTACACCAAAAGGAGCTTGCACAACACGCATCCTTGACTTTCCTTGCATTACACGCAATCGCAACCTTCCTCGATAGCGTGTGTAGTACGCAATACTGAGTTTCACGAAACAACGATATGCTATTAAAATATTATTAAAACTAGCCGTTATGAATAGTAATAACCACTTTTTAAATTTTAGAAAATTTAGCTCTCAAAATGGACTTCATTTTTGGATTTGGAGTATCGAATTTAGCCTAAGGTGAAATTTTGGTACTTTTCGGATAACTTTCATATTCTGATGAATAGTGAAAATTACTAAATTATAATTAAAAACAAATTTTTTAATCGAAATAATTAATAGTGATAAATTATTAATTTGAGTGGTTTTAAAGTATATTTAGAATATATTTTTACAATTTAATACAATGTTGGTCATTGGTTGTAATTTCACATTTAAACCAGACATAATCAAGTGTCAATCTTTTGATAGATATTGTTTCTTAAAAACACGCTATTTGTTTTAACAGCGGGATTTAATTATAAAATTAATTAATGTAACTTCTATGTTATGAATTTGGTAAAATAGACTTCATTTTTGAATTCGGAATATGAAATATAGCTTAGGATGAAATTTTGGCATTGTTCTGAAAAACATCAATTTTTGATGAATAGTGAAACTACTAAGTGGTAGTTAAAAAAATTAATTTTTCATAAAACTTAATTTTACCACTTCTGTGAGGGGAATTTCAAAAATCCGAGAGACACGGTTGATGTCAGTAAGTAAAATGTGGTTCAATGAGATGAAAATAATTTTTGGTGAATAGTAACTTTTTACTTTTATTTACCACGGTTAAAAGTAAATAGGGTAATTAAGGGTAAGAATGATATTAATATTACCCTAACACATGTCCTGATTCTATTAGACAAGTGTATCTCGACCAAAAACAACCTTAAGTGCAAAATATTATCATTTAGGCCCACTTGGATTAGATTAGGACATTTATTATTATTTAATTCAAAGAAGAGTTAAAAGAGTTAAAATCAACATTTATTTACTAAAACATTTTTAATATAGGGTTTTACATAAGATAAATTCGATTGTAAATATTCATTAGAAAGATAAAAAGATTTCCTACATAATGGTATTTTATTTGTACTTTTTAGACATCAAATAATTTAAATTATTTATGACACAAAGATGATGCAGTAATTATCTTATTTATGAAATATTGACATAATTGATGTTATAAACACCAAAATAAATGTAATTTGAGGCTTTTTATGAATTAAACTAATTTTCTAGGTTACTATGATATATTAGTGTTTATGTAATCAACTTGGTCCGAACATATAATTTTGTTATGACTTTCACAAAAATCATATATCAAATAGTGTCAAAATTGACACAAAATAGTTTTTAAATAAAATATTATATTATTAATTGTTATTTTATTCATAAAAATCTAAGGTTCAGACAAAGGACTTATATAAGGATATATATATTAATAATAAACAATTTGGGGTTCGTTTGGCATGTTATAGTATGTGTATTAACCATGTAGTGAAAGAAAACAAAAAGACACGGTAAAAGTTAAATTATTTAACTTGGAGTTAAATCTAATTGATAAGGTTAAAATAATACCCTAAACTTGTCTAAATCCTATTGGTTGATAGGATTTAGACCCATACCCACTTTAGCTTCGAAATAATACCCTTTGGAACCATTATAAACCTATTTTGCCTTTAATATAAAATAATATTTTTAGATATTCCTAAGGTGCCCCTCTCCTCCCTTATAAAAGGGCACCTCCTCCCCCTCCTCCTCACACCAATTTGAGCACTCAAGCTCGGCCAACCCCTGCCATTTTCTCCTCTCCACTTCCCTAGAATAATCCTAGAGGTCCTGGTCTTCTTCAAAGACCAATCTTAGTTCCCTAAGTGGAGGATTCAAAGAGGCGTTCCAAAGAAGAGGTAATATCCATTACCGATCTTTTCAATTTCTTTCTTCTTCAACTTCTTCTTCTTTATTTGTTTCATGATAAAGTAATAACATCAGTATTACTTACATACTTATATGTTATTATAAATATGAAACAACCCTAATTCACCTTCTATCCATCCTATGGAAAAATGAAATCACCGCGCGTGCGTACGTACGGAATACCATCTCCACGCCGTGGTGTAATCTATTTTCCACCACCACCTTACATGGATGGGTATACTGGTGTAATGAGTAAATATTTATGATTATTATAAAGTAATATTGATACTGAAATAATATATATATACTCTAATACAATTCCACGATCATAGGAACGATATCATCACTCGTGCGTACGTACGGAATACTGTCTCCACGATGTGATGCGACTCGTTCTACATGATCATCATTACATAGTAATTATATAAATGAATTAGATGAATAAATATGATATATGTTACACTAATACCATTCTGGATATAAGTTATCTATAACCTTAAAAGAAGAATAAGAATTTATTCGGCAAAACACGCATAAGAACAAAAGGCAATAAAGACCCGAGTAACAAGTAACAATGAAATATTACTAACAAGAAGCTAAGAATATGACCATATATGATATCATATCAATATTTATGATTCTGTAATAAGTCAATAACATTATTTAAACCATTATACAGGAGCTTCGGACACATACAAAGCAAATCGGACCTATGGTAAGGGAAATATCACAATCTCATTTTTATCCGAGATTGTTTATTCGTAAGTATTTACTAGGGTGTATTTTATCATCCACATCCATGTTCCCTCAATATGTAATATTGTTTCCATCCACTTACAATAGTTTAAATCCAATTTTACCCTTCGGTGTGTTTTTAGTAAAGAATATGAAAGGAATCTTTTGTCTTTTTTTCGTACGAGGTACTTTTTGACTTTTCCGACAAAAGTACGAAGAATGTTTTTTTTAACTTATACGGCATGAATGGATTTCTAAAACATTATTTCCAAGAAGTTTACTTTACAAGTATTCAAGTTTATTTTTAATCAACTTATTTTAGTTTAAAATTGTATGACATGTTAAGAAAGGAAAAGTGTTTTTTAAGTAGAAAGGATATTTTCCTCAAGAATGGAGTTCAAGTATTTTATCAAAATTATTTTCCATATAAGATAATAAAAGGGTTCTGTTTTTATCCCTATTATTACATGGATTTGATTATGTTGTGATGGAAATATTTTTATGAATTCCTTTATCTTATATGAATTGTTTTATGATGTCATGTTGTTTAAGAATCCCATTTTTATTATATGGGTTACGCTATGATGTATGGTTTATGATTATGTGGCACACATAATAAAGGATTCATTATAATATGGGTGGGACCTATATCTCCCTCCAATGCATTGGGTAAAGATTTTATATCTCATGAGATAGACATGGCTGGAATGGTAGGTTATACCGGTTCAGTGAAACAGGACTGAAACGTGGGTCACTCGATTTAGAAATGGACTTTGTCCACTAAGATAGTCTTGGCAATGAGTCTTGACTAACAAGAAATGATTCTCTATGATTATGTGTGTATGCCACAAAGTTTAATGTTTTAAGTTATGATTATTGTGAATACATTTCACTGCCATGAGTTAACCCAGGTTATGAAATTATGATCTCTTTTGCAGGTTAAGATTTCCAAAAGTTATGTTCTTATGTATATGATGTGATTTATATTTCTTTTGTTTACCCTTACTGAGCATTTGAGCTCACCCTTTTATGTTTTCTTTTCCCCAGGATATAAAGAAAGGTTTTAGGTAAAAAAAAAGGGAAGATATTTATGGGAGATATTGAATATCTTTCACCAGTATTAGAAGATTATATTCCGAGTTTCCAAAGACACTAAACTATTATGGTCCTTGTGTGTGTGTTTTTGTAATGTACTAAGTATTCCGCAAATGTAATGTAATGTCCATGTACGTCAAGCTTCGGGTCTCTACAAAGTTAGTATTTATCCTTATGCAAAAATTCATCAACTTTAGAAAAATGGTCATGAAAACCAAAAATGTTGTCCTAGTGCCCTCATATCTGATGAATCAGATGGTATCTTAGATCATCACAAATTTATGGCTTTATGATTGTTGGATTTTTCACATCCATGTTGTCTACCACTCTCCATCAGAACTTGATGGTTAGATTTCTCTTCCATATCCATATTTTCACCTATATTATCCTATGTGGAAAACCAATGATGAGTTACTTTGGGTATCCTTTATGTTTCTAACATTCCTTTTTAATTAAAAACAACATTTTTCATCAAGATAATTTATATGGTAAAAATATATTATTTAATGGTTTTAAATTATAAATAGAATATATTTTTACCATTTAATATAATTCAGTTCATTATCATTAATTTTACATTGAATTCATTGGTAAAAACATTTCAATCTTTGATAATGTTTTATCTTTTAAAACTTGTTTTCTTGACAACAGGATTAATTTTAAATTAATTACTGCAACTTCTATGTTTTGAATTTTGAAAAATGGATTCCATATTTGGATTCAGTGGGTCCAAATTATGTTAATATGTTACTTTTAATTTTTTTGATATTATGAATAGTAACTACGGTAATTTTTATTTACTACAGTTAAAGGTAAATCGGGTAATTAAGGGTAAAAATAAGATTATAAAACTACCCTAAGACATTAAAAAATTCTATTGGATGAATCAAAGTCGACCCATATCACTTAAGAGTCAAAATAGATTCATTTCATGGACTTTTGACCATGAAAATGATATAATTATTATTAAAACCACAAAAAGTGACAACATGTTATATCTTATAAGTGTAATAATTTTAATTTTTTGATAAAACTCATACAACTTAGAATATAAATAGTCTCTAGAAATATAATAAAATTATCTACATCATGATAATTTATTTATAATTTTTAGGGATTAAATAATTATCATTAATGATGACACAATAGTGATGTAGAAATTATTTTATTGATTGAAATATCAAATAAATGGTTTTAAAATATGAAAATAAATATTATATGAACTAATTAATGTTCTCAAAAAAATTTATAGATTAATGTGAGATGATAGAAATATATTAAATATTTTGGTTCGAATATATCCTATGTGTGTATTTTATTCAAATTCAAATAAATGAATAGTGTCAAAATTGACACTATTGTTATTTTATAAAAATAACATATTATAAAATTGTTTAAAAATCACAAAAATATTTAAAAATTATAAATTTAAATTTATATGGTCTAAAATGTCATCTAGTATCCAATTATGGAAATATCACAACACATAAGTAATTATTTATACCAATTTAAAATTTATAATATTATTACCACAAATAAAATTAAATAGTTTAAATAAGGATAAATCAAGTTGATAAGGTTTAAAATAAATTCCCAATATGTCTAAATTTTATTTTTTGATGAGATTATAACACTATATAATCTAATATTCATATTGGAGTCATTTGGGGTGGTTTTTAAGTGGGGTTTTAGTTTATTATAAATTAATATTTTAGAGGTTTCCAAAAGTTCCCCTCTCCTCTCTTATAAAAGGGAACCTCCTCCCTCTCCTCCTCACAACATTTTGAGCCTTTAATCTCGTTCAATACCTGTCCATTTCTCTTCTCCGCTTCCATTGATAAATAATATAGGTCATTTTCTTCTTCAAAGACCAACTTTAGTGCCCTAAGATGAGGTTTAGAAAAGGCGCGTCGAAGAATATGTAATATCCTTTACCGATTCTTTCAAACTTATTTCTTCTTATACTTCCTCTTTGTTATTTGTTTCATTATAAATTAATAACATCAGTATAAATAATATACTGATATGTTATTATAAATATTAAACAACCCTATTTCACCTTATATCCATCCTATGGAAAATGAAATCATCGTGCGTGCGTACGTATAGAATACCGTCTCCACACCGTGGTGTAATCTGTTTTCCACCACCACCTTACGTGGATGGGTATAATGGTGGAAAAATAACTATATATGATTATTATAACATCATACTAATTATGAAAAATTATATCATCCACTCCAATTCTATTCAATACTTATGGTAATGATATCATCGCTCGTGCGTACGTACGGATTACCGTCTCCACGAGGTGATAAGATTCATTCTCCATGATTAACCATTCAATTATTATTATAATGTATATATAATAAATAATAATGAAAGATATGACATAATAATTATAATATATTAATGTGCATATATGTTTCATTTACTTAATTCCATTCAATTTAATAAGGATACAAAAACAGTGTTCATGCATACATACGGCCTACCGTCTCCATAAGCGGTGTATTTAATTCCATTTATCAATATATCATATATATTTATATGTTGAATATATATTATATATAAATCATGTTTTACATTCTGTAATTAATTAAATTGGTATATAAGTAATAATATCAAGAACAAAAAGTCTAAACACGTACGATAAATGAAACGATTTTACCCAAAACATTTTTTTAACATTGAATTGACAAAAGAATGGGTAATATAAAGTCCTAAGTGAATCATATATGATATCATAAATATTATTATGGTTTTGTTACAAGTTAATAATATGTTTAAACCCACTATATAGTAGTTGTGGACACGTATGAAAGAAATTGGACCTAAGGTAAGTGATAATTTTTCAATCTCATTTTTATTCGAGATTGGTTATACGTAAGTATTTACTGGGGTTATATTTTTCACCCATTTCCATAAAAAAAATTCATAAAGTATTTAATATTATTCCATGTATTTTTAAAGTTATGCTTATGCCTCTTTAACTTTTACTTCATGTTATGTAAGGAATCTTTCTTTTCTTTACCACACCAGGTACTTTTTGACTTTTTCATAAAAAGTATCAGGAGAATGTTTTTTTAAAATTATACGACATGAATGGATTTTTACAGCTTCATAAAGCCTTATTTTCATGAAGATTAATCTACAATATTTCGTGATTATTTTCAATAAAATACATTTCTTTTAAAATTCCATGGCATTTTTTGAAAAGAAATTTATTTTGAAGAAGAAATGATATTTTCCTCAAGAATTCATTTCAAGTGTTTTATCAAAACCATTTTCAATATTAGATGAGATTATTTAATATGTTTATATTTCAAGTATAATGTCTCTATTATTTACATTGTTTCATTTTTCTTATGATGAAATTATATCTATTTATTTTATATGGATTATGTTATGATGGGATGATGTCTATGAACCCCATATTATTCTTTGGGTTATGATGAATGATTTATGTTTATTTTGTGGCACACGAAAGAAAGATTTCATTATGATATGGGTGGGACCTATATATCCCTCCAATGCATTGGGTAAAGATTTATATCTCATTAGATATACATGGCTGGAACAGAAAGTGAATCGGGTTCAGTAATACAGGGCTGGAACGACAAGTAAACCCGGTTCAGTAATGAAATTTGTCAACTGTGATTGTCTTGGAAGAAATGCCTTGGATGCTATGGAAATCATAACATGTTCTTAATGGTTACCATAATTAAATGTTTTATTCCCATGATATTTTATCATGGTTAATGTTCCTTTATGATCTATGCTTTATGCACTACCAAGATTTATGTCATTACTCATGATTTTAATGATTTATGTTCATGTTCTTACATTCTAATGTTTACGGATTGTTTTATGTTCTCCATGTTTACCCTTACAAAGAATTTGAGATCACCCTTTTTATGTTTTATTTTCCCCAGGATATAAAGAAAGGTTTTAGGTAAGAAAACTAAAGGGGAAGATCTTTATGGGAGATATTGATGATATTTCACCATGATTATAAGATTATGTTCCGAGTTTCCAAAGACACAAAACTAATATGGTCTTTGGGTGTCTATTTTTTTCATGTATTAATTATTTCGTAAAAGTAATGTAATGTCTATGTATGTCAAGCTTTGGGTCTCTACAACCACCTACCTCAAGTGTAAAAACATCTAGAAATTGGTGCTAAACCAAAACTGCACCACCAAGGGACCCTATAAAGGTAATATAAAACCACAATAATCAATATTGAACCTTAAATAATAACATTTAACCCTAAATAGATCACCCCATCTACTATAAATATGAAACCCTGAGAGAGAATAAGAGAGACCCTAGAAAAGAGGAAGAAACCAATAAATGAGGGACTTAGTTGAAGAATCATGGAGAAAACACACGATATTCACCACACAATTAGAGTTTCAATGGTTTAGAGGGAAGCTAGAGAGGAACATGGGATATATAATCTATTTTGGGGAGGAATATGGGTGTTTAGGGTTGAAAATTAGGGGGAGAAAAATGATAAATTCCAATTTTTAATTACCTGAACAATTCACACTATTTTCCAACATTATTTCCCAAACAATGTGAAAATATTACACCCCTTACTATCTAATAGGAATATTCCTCAAATTTAACCTGTATGGTATACAAACAGTGCATTTATCCACGGTCTAAAATCTATCTTGGCCACATGGTTTCCTGGGTAAGGGTGCAAGATTTTCTAAACTGTGCACCAATCATATGCCAATAGTTGTTAACCCAAAAACTCTCATTTTTTACCAAAACTCCTAGTAAGTATCATGGATAAACATAGGATCAATAATAAATAGAATAATACATCAAAAATAAATAAATTTATGTGAAAATTCTCCCCACCATGAAAACTTTTTTTCCCTAGAAAGTAAACCTGATGCTTGAGTAGAGAATAAAAATGGATATTCTTCTTAAACCCAATACTTCTGCCCCTAAGTCTCATGCACATCATTCCCATGATGCCAAAGAACCTGGACCAGTAGAATAGACTTCCCATGAAGCACTTTATTTTGGGAATCTAAATGTTTAACTGGTCATTCAAGCACATATAAATAGGGATCCAACTCCAACACTTCCCAATTCAAGACATGAGACATATATAGATCATGCTTTTTTAGTTGAGAGAAATGAAATAAATCATGAATTGAAATCAACTTCAAAGGAAAAGAAAATTTTTATGCCACCTTACTGATCTTATTGGAAATCTAAAAAGGTTCAACATGCCTCAGCATTAGCTTTCTTTTCTTTCCCAAATGACGATGACCTAAAAAAGGTGCTACCTTCAGGAACACTTGGTCACCCATAGAGAACTCCATATTTTAGCATCTCTAACCCATATAGTATTTCTGGTCACTTTGAGCTATCAACAACTGCTTCTTGATCATCTTGACTTTCTCAAATGTCTCTTTTACTAAGAACATCTCTTATAAAGAGGCCTCACCTACCTTATCTTAACACAAGGCCGACAGACACATCTGACCACAGAGTGCCTCAAAATGAGCCATTCAAATCAAGGATTGGTAATTGATGTTATATGAAAACTCACGCAATCCCAAATGTTTATCCCATGATCCTCCAAAATCAAACACACATTCCTGGATCATGTCTTCCCAAATCTGATTTTCCTACTCCATTTGACCATTCATTTGAGGATGGTATGTCATGCTCAATTTGAACTATGTCCCCATCACCTTTTGAAATACTTCCCAAAATCGAGAGGTAAAACAACGGTCCCTGCTTGAGAGTATTGATGATGGAACACCATGAATCCTCACAACCTCTTAAACATATAATCTACCCAACTCATCCATCATAGCTAAATCATTGATTATAATGAAATGGGTGGAGTTGGTCAAATGATCAATCACTACACAAATAGTATTCTTTCCCTGGGGTGTATGAGTTAAACCAATAATTTAATCAATGGTGGTCTCATCCCATTTCTAGGTAGAAATGTGTAACAGCTAAAGCAAACTAGATGGCCTTTGGTGCTCTATATTAACTTGTTGGCCTGTATAGCACTATGATATAAAGTCATCTATATCTCACTATATATATGACCACCAAAACAACTAACTCAAATAATGGTATATTATTTTGGAACTAGGATGAATGACTCATTGAGAGTAGTGGCTATCCTACATCACCACCTTCTTCATTGATAAAGGAACCTCCTTGAAGCATAAAACTCTCTTGGGAGATAATGACCAATCACAAGTTGTCTCCCCATCAAGAAGAAACTACTTAGACTATTAACACAACCCATCACTAGGATTCTCCCTTTGAATTATCAATATAAGAGAAGCAGCTAATTGCACACTTACTAATAATGCACCTCCATTTTTCTCCTTGGTCTCAAAGTGAATTTGAGAAAAGACCCCCATCAAAGACCACTCATGATTGGACTCCTTCAATGCTTATAGCAGAACCTTTCTTCTCAAAGCATATGCCACAATATTTCCTTTTCCTAGGGTGTACACAATATCAAATTCAATCCCCTAAAGGTACTCAACCCAATGATGTCGCCTTAGATTCACATATTTCTAGGAAAAAATTTAGGCTATGCTCCTATGATCTAAATAAACCAAATATTTCTCCCCAAAAAGGTAATGATGCCACATCTTTAAGGCATGTATCACCGCAACTAGTTCCAGGTCATCGGATGGTTAGTTCTTCTCATGGGGTCATAGTTGGTGAGAACTATACACCACCACAAGGTAATTATACATTAGAACACACCTGATACTCATAGATGAGACATTTCAATAAACCATGTATCACTTCCTAGATTCTGGAAATATCAACACAGGAGTGGTATTCAATCAACACTTTGGCTCCCCTATGGATTCTTGACACACTAGAATCCATTAAAAATTCACCCTCGTCAAGGTGATTGTCTTCATGGTTGAACTGAGATGAGAGAAGTCTTGAATGAACCACCTGTAATATCCTTCCAGGCCTAAAAATCTTTTGATCTCAACCACATCTTTGGCTGCTCCCATGACATTACTGTGCTAATCTTTTCAGGTTCCACTGAAACCCCTCGTTCTGATATCACATGACCTGGGAACTTCACTTCCATAATTGAGATGGTGAATTTAGAAAATAAGGAATAGAGATGATGATCTTGAAGAGTGCACAACACTATCCTCAAATGATGCTTATGTTTATCTTTGGTACCATAATAGATCAATATGTCATCAAAAATACCACAACAAATGAGTAGATATACTGATGAAACACTTTTTTCATAGGTTCTATAAAGACCGATAGATAATTCTTCAATCAGAAAGGCATGAATAAATACTAAAAATGGTCATATCTTCTTTGGAATTCCATTTACAAAATATATGACTCTCCCACTCTGACTTCGTGATAACTAGAATGAAAGTAAATTTTTTAGAACCAACTTAACCCCTAAAGCTTATCAAGAAAGGTCATCAATTCAAGGAAATAGATAATTGTTCTGGAAGTTCACCTTATTCAGCTTTTAGTAATCAATAAATAATCGGAGAGATCCATTGGCCATTTTTGTGAACATAACTGGGGCATCCCAAGGAGAGGGGCTCAAGAGAATGAATCCTTTGGATCCCAAATGATCCAGATATACCTTTAATTTCCTCAACTCAGTGGCATCCATATGATATGAGGGAAGATATATCGGTTGTGTTCTTATCACCAAATCGATAAAAAACTCCACATTCCACTCCATAGGAAAACCCAAAAAATAATCTAGAAAAATCTCTAGGAAATCATCCACCACATGAGGTAATCCGCCCTCAAGAGAACCATAATTTTTATCTAATGTGAGCAATTGTAACTAAAAAACAAGATTTCATAACTCTAGAAGTGGAGGTCCAGCACAACCTAACTGAGGATATTATTCTCCTTGAAAAACCTGGATACTACCATCAGGTTCCACAAAACTCAATTCCCGCATATAACAATCGACATGTTCCTAAAAGTGCAGCATCAAATCCATGTTTAGGATTAGATCGAAGAGATACATCTCTAGAAAAAGAAAATCTCATTCTAACTCAGCCACTGATACGGTGAGTGCATTGGATAGACACCTAAAACCCTTCTCTCAATTCCTACCAAGACGCGTTACCAAATCCATCGCATATGGAACAAATTCAGTTGGAAACTTTATCACATAAACAAGGAGGGTAGATATAAAAGAGACAAAATCACTAGTATCAAAGAGAAAAATGGCTAAAGATGATGTAATAAGAATGGTACCTTGAATTCTCACAAGCCCTAGATCTGATTTCGCTGGTGTTTGATCCACTGCATGAAGTTTCCTAGTCTCATTCTGACTCTGAGAATGACCATAGACCTAAGGATCATACCTGAACTGACTCTGCCCAAAATATGATGCAGCCCTTCCACCATGACCTCTGAATAAAGAACCCACTATCGTGGAAACTATCATGGATAGTTTTGATGGGAAAACATCCCTATAGAAGCCACTGATCCTGTTTCACTCTGATATGGGTTCACCACTTTGAAAAAATGCTACAAATGTCCCACATCTCTATAATGATGAAAGGTTATAAGAGGATATATGCATGAAGGTCATATGTGTCATGTATTTCCGAACTAATTGCACACAATCTATTCATCATCAGAAGCCACAGATGAAGACTACTAAGAAGGATGTCTTGAACTACCACCTCCCTCCTTCCCCTTCTCATCCTTCTTCCTCTTCTTCTCTAATGAGTTGTCACTGCCCACAGCTGTCACAAACCCAAAGGAACCAAACTTTCCCTCATGATCAATCTCCACTATAAAATCATGGAAAACCACCTCAACATAGGTTTTCATCTTAAATTGAAAAAATTGGGAATAAATATTTGGTTGTAACCCCCTTTCAATCCTCTGATCATTCATCTGCTCATGGTAAATGATCTTGGGTGCATATGATACTAGTTCCACAAAGTGATTGGCATACTCTATCACTTTTCTATATCCCTAGGTAATATCCATAAACTCCTAGGATTTGTAATAGGCCAAGACCTTAGGATAATACTTCTTTTTGAAAATGACCTTAAATTATTTCCAAACCATCTTCTCATTCTTTCCAGCTTTCACCATCAAGTCCCACCACCTCCCACTAGGAAATTCTAATAAAGATAATGTGAATTTAACCTTTACAGCCTCAGTAGTATCAATGAAATCCAAAATATTCTCTATATAGTCAATCCACTCCGCCAATTCTAGAGGATCAGTGATGCCATAGAAAGAAGCAGGCATGTTCTTAAGAAACTCCTGATCTTTTTCCTTTATAGGACCTGATTCAACTTCTCCAACTGGATCATGACCAGAACCTGATCCCTATCCCAAATCTTAGATATCTCAGACAATAGATTCCACTAGTCTCTGATCAATTGGTGTGGGAGAACTCTTTTCAAACTCTTCCCATAGTTTCATGGGAATTATCTAGGGAGTAATATTTCTACAAGAAGTAATAACCACAAAAAAATATATCAATACCACCATTCTGAAAATTTTCAGCAATAAAAACAAATCTAAAAGACTTTCACAAACCAAAACACAAAAAAAACCATCTCAATTACAAGTTATATAACTAAACCACTCCACCCCCACCTAGTGTCCATATATAGGCCACAAAATGTACGTCTCACTTGTAGGAGAAGTCAAACAAGATCCCAAAATCCCATAGTGACTCAAGATTCATCATGAAGTGTGTTTTCCGGGAACCCTACTCACAACTATAACCTCATGCCCAAAAAATACTATCCCCAATATATCCACACTCATCCCAAATAACTTGAACCAGAAGAGAGTAACCTGCTATGATACCATTTTTTTCACAAGCCATGTTGTAGTGTCACCTAAACTGACACCCATCCCAGCTTGTGGCATGGCTAGATGAACATTCTCAATCCCTACAGGATGGAAACAAAGGACTAGGCATCAAAAAAATACTTTCGGAACAATTTCACCCTACTTCATAATCATAAAAAACCAAAAATAATAAAAAAACACAACTGACATAACCAAACATGGCACAACGATTTTCAGATTCAATGTTTACAACTTTAAACAAAACCCAAAAAGGGATATAACAAAAGGGAACAATGACACTATCCCAAAAACCTTCATGTAGTAAGATGTAATCAACCTCAATCCACCACCAACAACACCTACAAGGGGTAGACCACTAGCAACACGAACCACCATCATGGTACACCTTTCCTTTACTTAAGTCAAACATAACTAAGTCTAAATACACCCAAAAGTGTATGCATGGTGTGAGACAAAGCCCAGTAAGATTATACCCAATAAAATAGATTCCATTCCAAAACATTATAATATAAATTAATATGCATTTTTTATAAATAAATATCTTGAAAAACAAATTATAGAAACATTTTAATGGAACACATGATTTTCTTTTAAAATAACCAACTAAGAGAATTGTATGCCGACGGTATGTATTATATCTCAATAGAGCACTATATCAAAGGAAAATATATTGGAACTAACTAAAATGGGACACTAGTAACCTCATATCTTGGTGAAATGTGTTATAGAAACCATAACCAACAGTGTTCTCATGCATGAGCCACTATGAGGGAATATCCTGGGGGCCTAGTGGTGTCCGATCATCTTCATTATTTAATTACTGTGGTAATATTCAATACTATTAAATGAATTTGGGAAAATAAAATTCCAATTAAACTAGAATAATAGTTCTATTACTCCCACATGGATACCCAAGTTTCTCTTTGTGCTCAATTCTCATTTCACAAGTCTCATACATCACTACATTCACATTCACACATGACAATCAATATAAACACACTTTATAAGTCATCATTCCCATAACCAAAAGTGATTTCAAATTTAAAGACACAATAAAACCATTCCAAAACATGTTTCAAAGAACTTTCACAATTTATTAAACCAATTTCATCATTTATGAAACACCTTCAATAAGCACAATAAGGAAGACACTTGAAAAAAAACCAATTTCCTTTATAAAAACACTTTCAATCCATATGCACCATAAAAATTTTCAAAAACACATTTCACACCTCATATGAAATGCATAAAACAAAACTAATAAGAAAATAAATCATATCATAATCACCAAATAATGTTTAAGCATGGAACCACATACCTAAAGTGTAAAAACTTATATAAATTTTTGTTAAAACATTACTACACCACCAAGGGACCCTATAAAGGTAATATCAAACCAAAATCATCAATATTGAACCCTAAAAAACAATATTTGACCCTAAATAGATCAATCCATCTTCTATAAATATGAAACCCCATGAGAGAAGAAGTAAATACCTATAAAAGAGGAAAAAACCAAGAAATGAGGGACTTACTTGAAGAATCGTGGAGAAAGCACACGAAATACACCAAAAAAATGGAGATCTAAGGGTTAAAAAAGAGTAAGAAGATTAAACTAGGTTTGAGAATCCCAATTTGGGAGTAATAGAGGTTTTAGTGTTAAAAATTGGGGGAGAAAAAAAGACAAAAATCCAATTTTTAATAACCTGGACAGGTTGCATGGTTTTCTTGCATGGTTTTCCAAACCGTGTGGCAACCATGTTCCCCTTTGTTGGACTCATCTATTTTAATAATCCCAAATCATGTTTAATTATATAATGGATTAGTGGTTTGACCATTTATTTAAATCTATTTTAATCTCAGGACTTTACTAGAATCAGTTTACAGCATAAAATTTTTCTAAGTCAATGGTCACTGTTGAAGGTTACTGGTAAGACGCCACTGTTTTTTAGGCCACTGTCATGGTCACTATTGAAAAACCTAAAGCTGAACCTTACTGCTTGAAGTCATTGGTGAAAAGTTCACAGTTAAAGACCTTATTGATGAAGGTTACCGTTATAAGATCTATAGTTATAATGTTACTGTTGGAAGTCACCAGAACATGGTCACTGTTGTAATTCCTATTGTTGGAGTACTTACCAAAGAATATAGATGTTCAGTCATTGTGATAGGTCACTGTTGTGACAAGTTTGCTGCTACAAATAGTTTTTGTTAGAAGTCCACTATCAGACTTATTACTGGAAGTCTACTATTAAGTAGTCTACCATGGAAGAGCTCACTGGTGAAGCCTACTATTGATGAAGTCAACAGTTGGTGAAGTATACCATTGTAAAAGTATATCATTAATGAGGTATACAATTAATTAAGTCTATTTTTAGTGAATTATACCATTGGTGAAGTCTATAGTTGGTGAATTCTACCATTGTAAAAGTATACAATTAGTGAAGTCTACCGTTGGACAAGCATACCATTGGCGAAGCCTACCACTGGATACGCCTACTGTTGGAAGTCTAATACTGATTAAGATTACTGTTTAAGATGATAGAAATTGATAGGATATTGTTACCAGTCTATTGATAACATATTCTATAATTTATCCATTTTCTTAATATATTCATAACAGTCATATTGTGATAACTTTAATGCTTCTTCCTTAATTAATGCTTACTGTAGACAATTCAGAAGACCATATCTAGGGACAGTATGAGGTACGAAAAAGATTTCAAGTGATGTACATACTCCTATTGTCGAACCTAAAATATGAAAGAATAAGACTGAGGAAGAAAAATATATATATAAGCATGGATAAAAGAGAAATAATAAGGGAATCATGTCCAGAAGTTAAATGCATTACTGAAGAATAAGAAAACGAACACTCCAATGCATATACTAAAAATCCAAAAGCTTCAAGAAGATATTTTTGAAGAACATACTCAAGGTTGTCATGTTGTGCTTCATCAAATCCCATGTACCAAGAAGTTAAACATCTAAGTACCTGGAAGCTAGTACCTGGAAGTTACGAAACTCTGTTTTTAGAGACAACTTACAGAGAAGAAAAAAACCTTCATTTCCTAAAATCCAAGAATTCCAGAGCTGATCTTCAAACACACAGAGCGTTTTAAACTCCATCCTAATTTCTCTGGCTCTATTGTGTTCCTTATTTTACATTTTTGAGCAGTGTGTGTTTGTTACACACACACTGTCTCCTATGCTTTAAATGAGGGATACTGAAAATCCCCACTCAAAACTCTCTCAACTCTTTGTTTCCCATGCATAACTGTGGAAGAAGCCTTGTGTGGCTTGGTTTCTTGTTTTTCCACGTATAACTGTGGTAGAGGTTGTAAAACCTAGACAGTTTTTAAAAACTATTGTAAACCCCAATACAGGTTGTGTATCAAGTTTATTTATATAAACTACTTGGTTGTAGGTGATCACCATGTGGAGAGGATTAAGTCTCGGCTTGATACTGAACCTCGTTTCTATATTTTTGTTCTAATCCTCATATAATCTATTTTATTTTATCCATTTCTTATATGTTTAAAGACACAAAACTGTTTTTACATTCACTCTGATAGTTAGTTTTGGTTAGTGTGTATATGTACTTAATTTAGTAAACCTGTTTCAAAAATTGAATTAGTGTTTACATTGATTCAATTGAGGACTAATCAGCCTTAGAGAAACTTATTGAGAAATTAAACACTTATATCTCTACTGCCTTAATTGACTAGTCTTTTTTGAATTGGGGGATTTTAATCATAAAGTTTTTAAAAGAAATTTTAATTGGAACTCAATTCACCCCCCCCCCCCACTTGAGTATCCACTTCGACCAACATTTGGTATCAAAGGGGTTTTTATTTTCAAGTGTTGAAATTATTTTTAACTATGATTTTAGTTGTATCTTATAGATCTTAAAATTTATGTCATATCTAAATTTTCAGTTCTTTAAATTCTAAGTAACTATGGAAACTAGATTTGATGGTGCTGCTACTAAAATGCCACCTTTCTTTAATGGTAATAACTATGCTCAGTGGAAATTAAAAATGAAAATGTATCTAGAGAGCATGGGACCTAAAATTTGGAACACAATTGAAGAACAACATGTATTTCCTACTACTGCTAGGGACACATGGTCTCAGTTGACTAAATCCACATATAATAATAATTATAAAGCAATGAATGTCATGTATTGTTCTCTAGGTGATGAGGAATTCAATAGAATATCTTCTTGGAAAACATCATATGAAATTTGGGATACTTTAGATATCTCTCATGAGGGAACAACTAATGTTAAATAAATGAGATTAAATACATATATTATTAAATATGATAATTTTAAAATGTAGCCTAATGAACTTATATCTAAAATATATCTTAGGTTCAATGAAATAGTGAACACCATGAGTCTGCTTGGGAAACCAGTGGACAGCAAGGACCAAATCATGAGACTTCTTCGATGCCTACCTGACAGATGGAGAGGAACTTCTATTTCTGTCTAAGAATCTTGTGACATAGGCAAACTTCCAGTGAAAGAGATAATTGGAAAACTTATGATGTAAGAAGAAGAGCTTAAGGTGAGTCAAGAATTAGATGGGGAACCGAGGAAGAAGTCGGTAGCATTTAAGACTTCAACCTCAAAGAACAAAGATAAATAAAAGGTTCAAGCTCTTGTAGATAGTTCCACTAGTGAAGATTCAGATTCAGACAGTGATGAGGAGATGGCTCATCTTGCTAGAAGGTTCAAAAAGTCCTACCAAAAGAAGAAATTCCTTAGGAAGTCAAACTACAAGGGAAAGTATGATAATAAAGGACAATGGAATAAAGATAGAAAATGGAATGACAACTCAAATGAAATAATCTACTACGAGTGCAGACGAAAAGGTTATGTGAAGGAAGACTACCCCAAGCTGAAATTTAAGAAGAAATATGAAGACAAGGGAAAGGATATAAAAAGGCTATGAAAGCCACCTAGAGTGATTCAGAATATAGCTTTAGTGGATCTGATGCTTCTGATAGTGAACAGGACAATCATGCTAACTTATGTTTCATGATAGAAACATATGAGGTAACACTTAATTCTCTTTTACATAATGCTTATTATTCTGGGAATAAGAGTGAGTCACATAATGATGAAGATATGACTAAGGATGAACTATTTGAATATTGTGAAATTCTTTAGGATACCTTTAATGAGATCAAGGACAAATATAAATCATTAAAGAGACGGCATGCTTTAAATGCAAATTATAAGTCAAATCTGGATATTGAAAAAGATAAATTCTCCCATCTATTAAAAGAAAATACATAATTAAATTTATCCAATGATAAATTAAAGAGATATATTGATAATTTTACTACAGGTAGATATACCTTGACTCGGTTTCTAGGAAAATAGATTGCCCCGAAATATACAACTGGTCTTGGATATCAACCAGGATAAATAAAAATTAGCAAAACCAAATTTGTTCCAAAATCAGGGTACTTCACGGCTAGTTCCAGTTCTGGACCATATTTTGAGAGACAATTTTCGAAAGGACCTAACAATGTATTTATACCTATGAATATGTATTTTGATGTCAATAAACCTATAAATAAAATATGGTTTCCTAATGTTTGTCTTGCTAACCTCTCTAGACCCAAGAAAATCTGTGTACCAAAGTTACCACATGCATAATCTGTTTTGTAGGGAAGTTTCCGAAAGAGTTCCTATAAGACCTTGTGGTACTTGAAAAGTGGATGTTCGAGACATATGACAGGATATTATTCTAGCTTCAAGAGCCTAATCAAAGTTTATGGTGGACATATAACTTTTGGTAAAAATGCAATGTGAAAATTCATTAGCTTAGGCCAGATTGGTAACCCTAATACAATATTAATTTCCAAAGTAATTTTTGTGGATGGATTAAAGTACAATTTACTTAGCATCTCTCATTTGTGTGATGATGGTTTTAATGTCAAGTTTGAAAATGATGCATGTAATGTTTTTAATTCTAAAAATGATTTAGTATTCATTGCCTGTAGAAATGAAAATGTGTATGTTATTGATTTAAATTACTTATAAAAGAAAAATGTTTCTTGTTTAAATGCATTTCATAAGGAATCCTAGTTGTGGCACAGAAGATTAGGACACTTCAATGTTCACTCACTTAGGAAACTGACTAGGAAAGGTTTAGTTAGAGACTTACCTAAACTGGAATTCCCACTTAACAAAGTGTGCAATCCCTGTCAAAAGGGAAAAAAACACAAATTTTCTTTCAAAACAAATAAAGAATTTTATACTTCTCAACCGCTTGAGTTGGTTCACATGGACTCGTTTAGACCATCAAGAGTTTCAAGTTTAAATGGGAAGAACTATGTTTATGTTTTTGTAGATTATTTGTATAGGTACACTTTGGTATACTTTCTATCTCACAAAAGTGAAGCTTGTTCCTACTTAATTAAGTTTCCCAAGTCTGTAGAAAAATCATAATGGACTTAGAATTAAGACCTTGAGAAGTGATCATGGTTGTGATTTTGAAAATCAGGAGTTTGAATCGTATTGCTCATACAATAGCTATAGTCACAATTTATCTACTCCTAGAACACATCAACATAATGGAGTCATGGAAAGAAGAAATAGGAACCTTAAAGAAATGGATAGGAAAATGCACAATAAATATGATTTACCAATTTATTTTTGGGCTAAAGCTATAAATACAGCTTGTTATATTTTCAATAGAGTCTTAATTAGACATGATCTTAAGAAGACACCTTATGAGAATTGGATTGATAGGAATCCTTAGGTTAATTACTTTAGATTTTTTGGTTGTAAAGTCCTTATCCTTAACACTAATGACAATTTTGAAAAGTTTTCCTCCAAAAGTGATTAAGTAATTTTACTAGGTTACTCAATCTTGAGTAAAGCCTATAGAGTATTTAATAAGATAACCAAATGTGTGGAAGAATCTATTCATGTCGAATTTGATGTGACTGATCCACATGAACCCAAAACCTCTCTTTAACATCTTGAAGAAGATATATTAATTATGGAACTTAATGATAATGATAGTGAACCCCCTTAAAAAGTGACCAGTTCTAGGAATCTTCCAGAATTTGCACCTGTTGAGTCTAAACCAACAGACAACCATGAGGAGTCTAGTTCAACTCTTTCTAGAGGTATTAGAACTCTCAATAATCATCTGTTAGATGGTTTAGTAGGTGATTTAAATAGAGGGACACAAACTAGAGATTCTCTGAGAAACCAGGTTGAACATCAAGATTTTCTTTCATATCTTAAACCCAAAAATATTAATGATGCTATCAATGTTGAATTTTGGGTGATGGCTATGCAAGAAGAAGTAAATCAATTTGAAAGACACAAAGTCTAGGAACTAGTTTAACGACCTAAGGACACTTTGAAAATAGGCACTAAATGGGTTTTTAAGAACATAAGTTGATGAGTCTAGAAATATAGTTAGAAACAAATCAAGGTTAGTTTCACAAGGATCTAGTCAAGAGGAAGGAATAGACTATGAGGAGACCTTTGAAACTATAGCTAGGTTAGAGGATATTAGGATACAACTTTATTATATAGCTCATCTGAATTTTAAACATTATCAAATGGATGTTAAAAGTGCTTTTCTAAATGGGTATATAGTTGAGGATGTGTTTGTTGAACAACCCCCTGGCTTTACAAATCCCCATTTTTCAAATCATGTTTTTAAACATTCTAATGCTTTATATGGTTTAAATCAAGATCCAATAGCTTGGTATGATAGACTTAGTTCTTTTATTATTTCAACATGTTTTACAAAAGTAATAGTAGATCCTAATTTGTTTATTAAAAGGATTTCCAAAGATGTTTTAATAGTTCAAATTTATGTAGATGATATAATTTTTGGATCCTCTAAAAATTCTTTATGTACTAATTTTTCAAAAATAATTCAAAAATGAATTTGAAATGAGTTTAATGGGAGAACTTAAATGTTTCCTTGGATTTCAAATTTTCCAAAATAAAAATGGTATTATTTTAAATCAAAGAAAATACACTAAGGATATTCTAAATCATTTTGGTTTGGATAGTAGTAAAGGTAGTGATACACCTATGAGTGCCACTTGTAAGTTGGATACTGATGAAACTGTTGAAACAGAGGATCAAACCAACTATAGAGGTATGATAGGGAGTTTTCTCTACCTTATAGCTAGCAGACCTGATATTATGTTCATTGTATGCATGTGTGCTCATTTTCAATATAATCCCAAAGAATCTCATTTAACTTCTATTAGACAGATTTTCAAATATCTCAAATATACTCCCAACATAGGACTATTTTATCCAAGAGGACAACCGTTTGATTTAATAAGTTATTCAAATGATGACTTTACTGTTTGTAAGTTAGATAGAAAAAATCACCTCTGGAACATGTCACATGTTAGGAAATTCACTAGTATCATGGTGTAGTAATAAATAGAGTTATATTGCACTATATACTACCAAATATGAATATATAGCTGTTGTTAGTTGTTGTGCTCAAATTCTGGGGATGAAACACACATTACTAGACTATGGATATCAATTCAAACATGTCTCTATAAACTGTGACAACACAAGTGATATTAACATTTCTAAAAATCCAATATCTCATGCTAGGAAAAATCACATCGATGTAAGATGTCACTTCTTGAGAGATCATTATCAAAGTGGTGATATCACTCTTGAATTCATTGGTACTAAACACCAATTAGCGGATATATTCACAAAGCCTTTGAATTTTGAGAGGTTAAATTACATCAAACATGAGTTAGGTAAGATAAACTATTGAGAATAGAACCTCATTGTTAGAACCTCACTGTTAGAACCTCACCATTGAACCTCACTGTTAGAACCTCACTGTTAGAACCTCACCGTTGAACCTCACTGTTAGAACCTCACTGTTAAAACCTCACTGTTTGAACCTCACTGTTAGAGCCTCACCATTTCACCTCACTGTTAGAACCTCACCGTTGCACCTCACTGTTAGAACATCACTGTTAGAACCTCATTTTTTTACCTCATTGTTAGAACCTCACTGTTTCACCTCACTATTAGAACCTCACTGTTGGGTACCTCACTATTGGACCTTGTCGTTACTCCGTATTTTATACGGGAATCTGAACTGTTTTATTAGTATTTATTTTCTAGATTTTTTTTCAATCCCTAAATGATAAATTTAGATCACAAACACATTTTGATCCACTCTCTTTCTCACTCTCAAACCCCTTCTCCCAAAATCATTAAACCCTACCTTTCTACTGAACCCTCAAACCTCTTTGAACCTCAATGGATAGAGTCAAGCGACAGATGGTTGGTGATGGAGATGCACCAAACCCCAAGAGATCTCGAGTTGAGCCTAGTGGTGGAAGTAGTACAACAAAGAAGTTGGTTAATCTACATCTGACAAAGAGGGAGATTGTACCAGAAAAGGAATTTTGTGAGGACTGGTTGCTTTAGAGAAAATAGTTGGTGTTGGAAGTTCTAGAAACACAAGTCTGGGTGGAGTGTTTCACATAAAACAATGGGCCTTATTATCCAAAGTTAGTAAAATAATTTTATTAGTTTATGATATTTGAGAAGTCTAATGAAGAGAACCGAATGTTTTCTAGAGTAAGTGGAACTGAGGTAAGATTTTCATATGATGAGTGGGATGAATTTATAAGGGTACCTCATGAGGTTATATTTTATTACTACTCCGGATTGATTCCTCCAGATAGCGAGATTTTTGGGTATAAGAAATCATTGGAAGAGCTGACAGGAAATGGGACCTCAAGGAAGGTGATTGCTGCTGAAATGAATAGAGAGGATAGACTTTTCTCATGTTTAGCCAACATGTGATAAGTCCTAGGAGAGGGGACTTCGTTGTGTTGAAGTATCCAAACATATTCATATTTTATTTTTTGAATCATGGACATAAGATCAACCTATGTAGGTTGCTGAGGGCTCAATTGGAAGACATGACTAAGCCAAGTTCTAAATCAAATACTCTATTTCATGTCAAACTGATTTATGTGATGATTAAGGTTAAGGAAATTTCAGGAGATAAAGAAGAAACAATTGTAGCCATGAACAATTTTTGTATCCCTAAGATAGTCTGTAAGTTCATGAAGATCAGTTGGAATCCCTAGAGAAGAGAATGGGTAAATGATGAAGGGAAGCTTTATGAGAAGTTTGACCCAGTAAATAATCTTTATAGGCCAAAGGATAAGAGGGATCTAGGTCTAAAGCCTGATGAGGAAAAACCTGTATATTCTAATGAAGAAGTAGAGGAGGCTGTGGAAATTGAGAAAGAGGCTACTCCTATAGATGATGGGAGTGATCTTGATCTACCTATCAGCCCTCTAATTGGAATGGTAGATTTTGGAGAGCCCAGTCCTCTAAGAAAGTTACTGAGGAGAGAATCTATCCTAAGGGACAACGAAGTTGAAGAAACCAATGAATAAGAGTATTATGAGGCTCATATTACTGTTAGAGATACCTCAGAAGAGGAAGAAGTTTCTGAATCTGGTCATTCCGACCATGAGGAACATGAGGCTACTACTGATAAGGATAGTGAAGGAGAGGAAATTAGTTTGAGTCCTCTTATAAGAGTCACTGAAAGGGCAGTGAGTGAATAGGAAGAAGAAATTGTATCTACTGCCCTTACTATGGAAATTATGGATGACTCAGTCAAGGAAGTAGCTCACTCTACTGGTGATTCAGTTGATCAAGCAGTAACAGCTTCCGAGGATTCAAGACTAGAAGAGGTTGATATGGTTGTTTAGGAAGTATCTCTAAGTGAGGGGGAGCATCCTGCTACAGAGGGATCAGTATCTATTGTTCATGACATTGAGGGGTGGTCTGAGGACCCTGGTTTCCTAGTGTTGGGACTATATTATGATGACTCAGAAGATGAAAGTCCCAATAGAAGACCTTTAGGGCCAAACCTCATTTTCATACCTCCAGAAAACTCTCTCCCTCAAGACTATGTCAGAAACAAAATACCTTGATTCCTTGAAATACGACCTTCAGAGAATATCTAAGGATAGGTCCTCTGGGATGGACAAAGCTATTGCTCTAGTTTAGTAGCATTCAGCATCTGAGTTATCCAAAATTCAATCCAACATTCAATCTAATCTGCTCCAGGAAGTAAAGCGGTGTCAGAGTCAAATGAGTGAACTATCAGAGTCTGTGGAGCTTCTGAAGCAATCAGTGGTGAGCTTGAATTCTCTTCTAACCTCAAGGGCTCAGGTGGATAATGATATTCAATATATCAAAGGTGTAGTGAAACAGATGGTTCTTGTCTTTGAGGACTTTAATAAGTCCATAGAAACACATGTGAAAGGTCAAGATGATAATGTAAAAAGGTTGACTAGTGGGCTAACCTAATCATTTAAAGAGACTGTGGATTTAACTCTGGAACCTCTTCATGCATCTTCTTCCATTCTAGCTTCTCCTCCAGTTGAAATTGAAACTTTTAGATCCATTATTAGAGAAGAAGTGGAAAAGATCTCTAGTGCTAGTACCTCAGACTCTAGTCATTTCCATTACCAGAGAAATTCATAAGCTTATGGGAGATTATTTAAGAACATGAGGATTCCACCTATCACTTAGGAATTTAAGGATCAAGTGAGCAAGCTTCGAGAGCTAACTCCGGCTTTAGAGAAATTTAGGTAGAATAAGGATGATTCCATTTCCGCTATGGAAAGAGGAGGCAGTATCATCATGGACTTCAGGAATCTTTTGTTACCCTTCCTCCATGTGTACTGTACACCAACCATTGTCCCTACAGCCTTTCCCTCTACCTCTAGTGCCTCAGGATCTACCATTGCTACTCCTATGATGTCTCCTGCTCAAGCTATCATAATATTGAACCCTACCATTCCTCAGATATCTACTCACTACAGGTCTCCTGATGCTTCTGTTGTATCTCCTTCTACCCTGCTAACTACAATCCCTCAGCCTATCCCTCCACCTTCAAAACCTGCATCCATAGCATCCAAATCCAATGCTCTAATGGACATTTCTGATGTGGATTGAGTGTGGTTGTATCTTTTTATAGGTATTTTGTAATTCTATTTGAATCATGTAATTATATTTCATTAATATAAATATTCTCTCTTGTTTCTTATTGTATTTCTTTTTTCTAATCACAAAGGAGGAGAACATACACCAAAAGTAATTTCATATCCATCTCACATTAATCTATGCTACTACATGTGTGATAGATGTGTGATAGGATTGTCTGTAACACCAATTTATTCTATTAACTTATCTTTGATAATCTAATAATTATTCTAAAGTTTAATGGCATAATTTGTGATTATCAAAAAGTGGGAGATTTTTGGACTCACCTATTTTAATAATCCCAAATCATGTTTAATTCTATAATTGGTTAGTTGTTTGAAAATTTATTTCAATATATTTTAACCTCATGACTTTACTGGAATAAGTTTATAGCATAAAATGTTTCTAAGTCAAAGGTCATTGTTGAAGTTTACTGGTAAGAGAACACTATTTTTTAGGCCATTGTTATTGTCACTGTTAACAAACCTACAGTTGAACCTTACTGCTTCAAGTCATTGGTGAAAAGGTCACCGTTGAAGACCTTACTGATGAAGGTTAGAATTATAAGAGCTACAGTTATAAAGTTACTATAGGGAGTCACTAGTACAAGGTCATTGTTGTAAATCCTATTGTTGGAGTACTTACTGAAGCATACAGATGCTGATTCAATGTGATAGGTCACTGTTGTGACAAGGTTTCTGCAACAAAGAGTTTATGTTATAATTCCACTGTCAGACTTATTACTGGAAGTCTACTATTAATTAGTCTACCATGGAAGAGATAACTGGTGAATCCTACCATTGATGAAGTCTGTAGTTGGGGAAGTCTACGGTTGGACAAGTCTACCATTAATGAAGTATACTGTTAATGACGTCAAATATTAGTGAATTATACCATTGGTGAGGTCTACAGTTGGTAAAGTCTACCATTGGAAAAGTCTACCGTTAGTGAATTCTATCATTGGACAAGCCTACTGTTGGCGAATACTACGACTGGATACGCCTACTGTTGGAAGCTTACTACTAATTAAGATTTCTGCTAAAGATGCTAGCAATTGATAGGCTATTGTTACCAGTATACTGATAACATATTATATACTTTATCCATTTTCTTAATATATTCATAATGTTCATATTGTGCTAACTTTAATGCTTCTGACTTAATTAATGATTATTGTAGAAAATTCATGTGACCATATCTAGGGATAGTACGAGGTATGAGAAAGATTTCACATGATGTACCTACTCCTATTGTCGGACCTAAAATATGAAAGAAGAAGACCGAGGAAGAAAGATATATATATATATAAGCACAGAGAAAAGAAAAAGAAGAAGGGCAGTATGTCCAGAAGTTAAATGCATTACTGCAGAACAAGAAGAAGAACACTCCGGTGCATATACTGAAAATCCAAAAGCTTCATGATGATATTTTTTAAGAACATACTCAAGGCTATCCTATTGTGTTTCATCAACTCCATGATACCAAGAAGTTGAACATCTCAGTACCTGGAATCTAGTACCTAGATGTTGCGACACTCTATTTTTGGAGGCAACTTGCAAAGAAAAACAAAACCTTCATTTCCTCAACTCCAAGAAGTCCAGATTTGATCTTAAAACACACAGATTATCCTAAACTTCATCCTAATTTCTCTAGCTCTACTGTGTTCCTTATTTTACATTTATGATCAGTGTATGTTCATTACACACACACTATCTCCAGTGATTTAACTGGGGGATACTGAAAATCCCCACTCAAAACTCTCTCAACTATTTGTTTTCCATGCATAACTATGGAAGAATCCTTGTGTGTCTTGGTTTCTTGTTTTCCCACGTAGAACTGTGGTAGAGGTTGTAGAACCTAGACAGTTTGTAAAAACTATTGTAAACCCCGATACAGGTTGTGTATCAAGTTTATTTATATAAACTTCTTAGTGGTAGTTGATCATCAAGTTGAGAGGATTAAGTCTCAGCTTGAGACTAAACCTCTTGTTTATATTGTTGTGCCAATACTCATATACTCTGTTTTATTCTATCCGAAGCTTATATTTTTAAAGACATAAAACTGTTTTTACCTTCACTCTGATAGTTAGTTTTTTTAGTGTGTATACATGCTTAATTTAGTAAATTTGTTTTAAAAATTGAATTAGTGTTTACATTGATTCAATTGAGGACTAATCAACCTTAGAGAAACTTGTTGAGAAGTTAAACACTTATATCTCTACTACCTTAATTGGATGGGTTGTTCTGAATTGGGGGATTTTAATCATAAGGTTTTTAACAGAAATTTTAATTGGAACTCAATTCACCCCCCCCCCCTTTAGTTTCCACTCCGGAAAACACCCTTATTATCTAAGAGAAACATGTCACATGGTTTACAAACCATGAACTAACCATGTGGTTATTCACTATCCAAAATGTCACATGGCCACATGGTTTCCTGAGAAAAGTCACATGGTTTTCCAAACCGTGTGCCACCTACTATAAACCCAAAAACTCCCATTTTTCACTAAAATTCCCAGAAAGACACAAGGATAAACATATGATAAATATTAAATAGAATAATAACTCAAAAATAAATACATGGATGTGACTTTGAAAATAAATTATCTCAATATAGGTGATTATTGACTATCATAGTTGGTTGACCACATATTTTATAGTTTATACATTCATTTTTATATGATGAATACATTAGACTTGATTAGTGATGTGTGGGGCCCAGAATTATATTTCCCATCAATACATCAGTAAGTATCTTGAGATAAACTAGAAAGGGTGTTATTTGGTTTATTTTTTTTCCATAAAATTATAATTTATTGGTCAAGGACTTGATATTATGGATTAGATTTTTATAATGACTTGGTTGAGGCCTTAAAAATATAAATCAAATTGTTAATAATGTTCATGTACAAGGCCTAAATGATAAAATGTATGAAATTATGAATTCAGTCACTCTAAAGATATTTATTAATTTCCATGTGATTATTTACATTGTTATGTTATCCATGGATATATTTATGCTCAATTTATTTATTATATGTCACATTTATTGATTATTTACTATTCCAATTTACAAAAGCTTTGTTTTTATATGATATCTTCCATTATATGTTGACCATACTAAGTATTGGAGATCACCCTTATTATTTATCCATTTATCTATATTATGGGGAAGAGTAATATGAATTATGTTCCTATAAGATTTGTATGTGTGGAGAATTTTTTTGAGACATGTTGAAGACTTATTATGGAATAAGAAAATATGGGTATAATGGGAAAAATTCCCATTATGTGAGAAAGATATGTGTTTCACAAAATAATGTCTTTACTAATTATCTAAAGATATAGACCTAAAAAGGTCTTGGGTATCTAATTGAATCAATAATTTCTCTCTATGGTGTAATTATGGATGGTTTAAATTGGGTCTCATCGGTTGGTATCAAGACAGTATGTAAAGATTATGTTTTTAGCACCCAATTTGAGAGTTGAGTTTGGGGAATATAAATTGGTATTAAAGTAGGCTTTAAATAACTTTAGAAGTTTGGATGTTGTTATATGAGGATAATTTAAGAATTTTGGACACTATCAAGGGTTGGTAAGTATAAGGTTGATTATAAGTTCAAAGGCATTTATACCTCTTTTGAGGTCTTATGTGATTGGATTTTGAGGTGATTAAAGATATTTTGGGAGATGTTTATTGGGTTTCAGGAAGTGTATTTGATATATGTATAATATACCCTTCATATTGGTAAATATTTTGATATTGAGGTAAATATGGTTAATTAGAAGAAAGGAACAATTTATTTTTTGGAATAGAAGTAGAGAAATATTGATAACCTTAGAGATCAAAGAGTAATTTGATGTTAAAGTTATTTATGTTATTTGGGAATAGATTAATATATTTATAGGAGGATATATTTTTATGATTTTTGGTTTTAGGTTATATTAATTAAAAAATTTAATGATTATTGAGGTTCAATAATTTTTAAAAATAAAGTTAAGTTGATTTTGGAAGAAAATGTGATCAAAAAATTTTGATTTTTGGGTTTTGATTCTGGCCAACTATATTTTTAATATATTTTCAATTTAGTTATTTTTGGAATGATTTAATCCAAACTATGGGAGTAATTTTTAGGTTTTAAATATTAATGTATTACTTCTTTACATGAAGTATTATTCATATGTAGTACTTTCATAACTTGTGTTAACCACTTTTGTTTTAGTAAATGGATTGGGTAATAGGAATAACTTTTTATTATTTTGGTGATTTTATGATCCATTAAAAGTTTATGTTAATTATTTAGACAAGAAAATTTCACCATAGTTATTTATCATTAATAATATTAGATAAAGGCAATGTGGAAAACTGATCAAAAAATAATAAAATGGTGGATTATACTTATAGGATTGAAAGAAATCAAGTAAGTATATTTTCTCATATTATTTATCTCTATGGTAAAATAATTCTTAAAACTAAATCAAGAATAATATAAATATATCAATTATTAAGTTTAGAATATCACTCATCTATCAAGGTATACTTTTGGAAACTCATTTACAAGTATGAGTCTTATAATGATATATAAATGGTTTTAGAAATACTTAATTAAGAAGTGTTACGTTTTCTTGTAGTAACTTAGACATTACTTATCATTATAAAATATAAATCTATGGATATAAATTTTTAAATATATATTCATTTTTCTAATAAAAATTAAAATTGTAAATATGTAATTTATTTAATGGGAAATGTGACACCCTGATATTTTAGTATGTATTTTCCTTTATATAAAACCATTATGTATGATAACTTTTGATACATGATTCACTGAACTAAACTAAATAATGATTAATTACAATAAAAAATTAAATAAATTACAATATAGTTAAATAAAACATAATTCACAAAATATATGTTTTTTAAAAATTAAAAATATTCTATTTTACTTAGGAAATTGAAAATAATTCTAGAGAAATGGTTTTTATGAATCGCTTATTTTTTATAAATATAATACTTTTGGGGAAATGATATAAATAAAATGTATTAATAGAATTTTAATAATGATTATTAAAAAAAATTAGTAAAATCCAAGAAATAATTAATTGATTTTAATGAATTTTATTTTAATTATTCATGGCTAAATAAAAAAAGTTTTCTCTAAAATATAATTTTTATTATATAAATTATATTGTTTATTTAAAAGATAAATTTATCTTATTTAGAGTATTAAATTGAAAATTATTTTTTATACATATATAAAATTTATAAAAATATATAAATTGATTATAAATTGGTTAAAATGGAGATAAATTCATTTCATGGTAAAAAAGATATATTTTTTAGAAAATGGTTTTTAAGTGTAAAATATATTTTTATATTAATAAATTGAATTAATAGCTAATGATAATTGATTTTAATAAAACATATTGATAATATATTCAATAAATTAATTTAAAAATCATATAAATGGTTGTTTCTATGAAATTAATGAGAATATATTCATTTTTATGCATAAAAATACATTTTTCTAAAAAATGGTATTTTACATGTTAGGTGTGCTAAAATTAAAATTAATTTTTTCCACATATAGAAATTAAATATTTTAAAATGGTTTTAATATTTGGAATCATAATATTAAATTTTATTATTATGTTTCATTTCATTTTTAGTCATAAATAATACTTACTATGATAAAAGTTTATCATCACGATGAAGGGTGAAAGGGTTAAAAGGGTTTAAACTAAAGGATATAACCATAATTATCACTAAAACATGTATCAATTAGATTTGTTGAGTTTATTTTCAACCCAAATCTTTTTATATTCAAAATTTTTAAATTTAGTGACACTTTCCTTTTATTATTACATTTATTGTATTTTAAAGTTATATGTATTTACAAGGGTGTCACCCATCCTACATATAAAAGGATAACCTCAACACCTCACTTATCCAAAATATATGAGAACCTTATATTGATAAATACTTATAAAAATATCCAAAAACTCTTTATTCATTAATTATAGGTCATATTATCACCAAAATTATAATCTAATAAGGCTTAATGATATATCCAAATGAGCATATAAGGAATAGGTAATTGTTTTAACTGAGTCCTTTCAAGTTAATTTTTTATTAAAACTCCTCCAATATTATATAACCATACTAATATAATGAAATAAGTATCTTTATTATACTAAAATGTTTTTATGTTGATGTAAAAACCATTATCTACCTCCCATCCATCTTTTAGAAAGATGAAAATGTCATCGTGTTATGTGCGGACTACCGCCTCCATGAATGACATTTTCAAATTTCATCACTTCCAAAAATGGATGGTTATAAAACTGAATTTAATTATTAAATATATATTTATAACATTATTAAATTATTTTAAAGATAATTTTTCTATTATATTAATTATATTGACAATAAACATTCGTCATAAAATTTAATCTCTTAAAATGAGTATACCCAGACACTGTCAAAGTAATAAATTATTACCATTATCTTTGATTTTTCTTATTCATGTATATATTACTAAAAATAATTTATTAGTTTAATATAATTTTATTTAAATCATTAATATTCTGTAAAAATTATATTATCATTATGAAATTGCATGTTCTTACTCATTCAGTCGTTATAACATGCTTGTGTTTCAGTTGGTTTTACCACCTACATGAACGATGTTATAATGTTTATATCATGAATGATTAATGAATATTAAATAATGATAATATAATGAAATAATTATTAATTTAATATTATTTAATAATTTTTTAATGGTAGTATATCTATATATATTGGTTAATAAAATCAATTATTTTTATGAAATCATCTCATCTCAATAGTATTTATTTATGGAATAAAATAAACAAAAGTCCAGCAGAAGAGTGAAAAGAAAAACAAATCAAGGAGGTCTGAAATAGTGAAAGCTGAGGGCATCCCCTCTCACAAGTTCCTCTCCCTCAGCCTTGAGAGTATTCCTACCCTCAGGGCCCAAAAAGACCAAATTTTGGCACTCCATGAGGATCATCACTATAAGATATATAAAATGTTCTTTTGACTATAGTAATATATCAAAAACATATTATAAACTTCATTAAAAACAATTATATGATGAACTCATGACTAAGGATCAATGACCAGAACCAAAGAATCGAAACAGGTAATGAAAATGAAACAGTTAACACGCAAATATTGATTTTAACAAAAAAATTATTAATAAATAGGTAATAAGAAATTATTAGTGAATGTTATATGGTAGGATAAAATTAAATATGGTTATTATATAGTTATATAATAAAATTAAATTTGTTATACATGAGTTAATAAGGAATCTGACCAAGTAGGAATCCAAGGTCTCATCTCGAACTTCTTTCTTGGAGAAATGTTTTGAATTATGAACCTATTTCAATTTTATTTTTTATGTTCTAACTATTTGAATTATTATATAATGATATAATATTTAATAATGGTAATAAAATTTCATTTTCATGTTCTCTATTTTAGTTGGTTTTGATTCAAATTTTATAAAAGTTGTAAGGTTTTATTTTACAATCTCATTTTTCATCGGAATTGTTTTGTTTCAATTTTAATTGAGGGATATTATATGTTATTTATATCCTAAAACCAATATATTTTCTTCTATTCTTGTCATTTATATGTTTTGTAATTATTTTTTCCATTTTTCCTCTCCTTGGAACTCAAAAATACCAAAATAATGTTAATAAGAAAATTCGACCTTATTTCTTCTTTTTACCAGGAATATTTCTCTTCCATATCCATATTCTTCACATTAACTAAATAATGTTATTTTATATAATTAAATTATTTATTAAAGTATAATTCTATTAAATTTTACTTCATATTTATAATTTTAGAAGTTAATTTGTTAATATTTTCTATATGATTCATTTTTGACTTTACAAAAGTTATAAAAGAATCTCTTTTTAATGTTTCATGGATGAAACAATTTTATCACTGTCATGAAAATTCTTGATTATATATCTTAATTTAAAAGTTATTATAGTTTTATAAAGTAATATATATTCCCATTATTCTATGACTTCTTTATTTTTATATCAAAATAAAAGGATAATATTTTATTAAAAAATTAAAAGCGATTTGATTATACTTATGTATATTTTTATCTTCCACTCCAAATTTTATTACTTAATCCTCATTTATTTTTAAAATTTCACTATTTTAATTTATTTTATAAATAATTTTGTAAAATAATACTATAAATATCATAAAAATAGATTTTTATGTGACTTTTAACTTGGATTTTTGAAGAAAGTTATAAAATATTTAAAGAAATTTATTTTTAGATTTTTACTTCCATTTTATCTCTTTCTTACAAAGGAATTTTATTTATTATAAAACAATTCATTTTGATGAATTTATGGTCTCCTTTAATACACTAAAAATTTATGTTTTATAACTTATTTGATGTACAATTACAATTATTATTTCACCACCTTCTTTATGATTATGTTCTTTATCACTCTTCATCTCCCATTAGACTTTATTTTTCTCTTTTATGTCCATGTTATTTATTATCATGGATATATTCTACATAGTTTTTGGTATTGAATTATTTCTTCATTCATTAATTTATATGGTTTTAATACCATATCATACATAAATTATATTTGAGGGTGTTCATTAAGAATGATAGTTGAGTTATTAACTAGGAAATTTTTGATAATCCATATACTTATTAATTCCATATAGATAATTACTGGTTTCTAAAGGTATATTAATTTTATATTGGTAAAATTGACAATATGTTTCTCAATACAGGTGATTATTTATTATCAAGGTAGGTTGACTTCATATTTTATAGTTTATTCATTCCTTTTTATATGATTAATATATTAGACATAATTTGTAATGTGTGGGGCCAAGAATTATATGGCTCATAAATGCATCAGTAAATATCATAAGAAAAAATATAATGGGTCTTTTATACTGTATATTTTCCCGTACAATTTTAATTTATTGGTTAAGGCCTTGACATTATAGATTATATTTCTGATAATTTCTTTTGTGAGGCCTTAAAGATATAAATCAAATTGTTAATAATGTTCTTTTCCATGGCCTTGATGGTATGATGTCTAAAATTATGCATTAAATCACTATAAAGATACTTATTTATTTACATGTGATTATTTACATTATTATGTTATTTATGGATATATTTATTATCAATTTATTTATTATATGTCACATTTATTGATTATTCACTATTCCATATTAAAAAACTTTTGTTTCTTTGTGATATATTCCACTATAAGCTCACCTTACTCATTATTTGATCTCACCCTTATTATATATCCATTTGCATAGGTTATAAGGAAGATTAATATGAATTATATTCCTTGAATATTAGAATGTGTGGATAATTTTTTTTATATGTTGAAGACTTATTATGGAATAACAAAATCCGGGTAAAATGAGAGAAATTCTCATTGGGTGAGAAAGTTATGGTTTTTGTTAAGTAATGTTTTTCCTAATTCTCTAAGGATCTAAACTAAAAGAGAAATTTTTTATCAAAGTGACTCAATAATTTATTTTTATGTTGAAATTATGTATGGTTAAAATTAGGTCTCATCATTTGGTATCAATCCAGTATATAAAGATTGAATTTTTAGCACTAGATCTGAGAGTGTGGGTCTAGGGAATCTATTTTAAAATGATTTATAATATTCTATTTGAGATTAATGTTTATCTAAAATAAATAAATAAAAAAAAAAATTGAAACGCATCAATTTTTTATTTTTTTAGCTGGAAAATCAAACCCTAACTACATTATGTATCCATCCCCACACCTAAAAAAATATTTCCCTCAACTAAGCAATTTAAAAAAAAAGACAAGTAAATTAAGGTATAGATAAGCGATATACAGTAAAGTGGTGTCATGGGTTTCATTATTAGTCTTTATTTCCTCCACTATATGATTTGTAAAATCCTCATATAAGTGTTTAAGCTGCTACTCAATGACTATAAACCACCATACACTCAGCCCCATGAAAACAATATATTGAAACAAAAGTAAAAACCTTAGTAAAAATATAAGTATTAAGACAATGAGAATGAATATTACATGGGATAAACATTAACATGGAATTAAATATGAATAATTTCTCACAAATATAGAATTTTTACTGATAAATCATATCATCATGGATAGATTTCATATTTACTTTACATATTCTGGAGTTATCATATACATCACACTAAATTTATTCAAAATCATAATTCTAATGTTTCATATGTTCACCTGCATCTGAGAGATAAAATTACATTGTTTAACAACCTAATAAGAATGGTGTTATACCTCCATAGGGAGGTTTAAATCATTTCTAAAGTAAATCTTATAAGGTTTCATTTTGATGGGGGTTTTACTATTTTTATTATAATCCTAAATTTCATCATTAAAGTGCATATTAAAATCTTTCCTATTACATTTTACCTTTTTTTCAATATTTTCTTAGATTACTATTTTTAAATATCACTTTTCTTATTAGTCTAGGAAGGATATACATTGGAGGCTTTATAAACAACCCTATTATTATGGAGTAAAGTTTTAATGTTTATATTAAATAAATGAGAACCGTAGACACTAATGAAAAACTTAGGTAAACCAAACCTACAAAAAAATTGAGATCTCACAAATTTGATGACCACTCTAGAGTCATCATTCCTCATTGTCTTTTCTTTCACCCTTTTAAATAAAAAATAAAAAATAATATGATATATAAAAAAGATGAATAAATTTAGGAAGGACCCATAAAAAAATCCTCATGCATCAAATACTACACAAAAATAACATGGGATGTTGGGGAATTTCATTACTACTAGAGATATTTCTTGTAAATTGACATCATGTAAATGCCTTTCAAAATAAAGGAGAAAAACTATGAAATATAGTCTAATAAAATCTTTATTCATGGAAATTTAAAGTTTTAAGATAACATAAAAAGTGTCCTAAATAATCTAGAGTGTGGTAGAAGCTCAAAAAATATGTGAACTCATAGTTGGGGGAAAAACGATGAACAACCTGGTTACTAAAAATGTGTCAAAAGTATGGGTTATCCCAAATGTACCAATAAGACTAGATATTTAGACTTTGGTATTATGTAGTGATAAAATTAGTGGTGACCCTAGATGAATCTAAAAAAATCATTCTATCAGTATACCAAGGGATAAGGTCCACTACATCATAATGTTGCTTATCAAATAATAACTCTCTAACAGGGAGGGATGAGTCAATATGGTGGTCCAATGGAGGGGAAATATTACTAATTTGGTTAGATATCACATTTTCCCCTCCTATATTTTCTCAAATATCTAGTTCAAACTCAAATATATGGATCATACCCCATATAAGTTTGGATTTAGCCTTGATTTACTTAAGGATAAATTAAAGGAAGGATGATCAGAGAACACAATAACCTTTAACCTAGGGAGAAAGATAAAAAAATTGAAAGAAAACACATTAGAAAGAAGTTATTTTTTATTGGTAATGTATTTTTCCTGGGTAGCTTCTGAGGTATGTGGAACATATGCAATTACATGAGGATCCTTCTCAACTCTTTGTGATAAAACTACCCCAACATCATAGTTATAGGCAACACATCTGAGATAAAATTGGAGATTATACCTAAGTGTTTACATAATGGGTAGATATATGAGACTCATTTTTAGTGAATTAAAATAATCCATGTATTTATTATCAGAAATGAAATCAAAATTTTTTCATGATAATCATGATAAGGGAAATGCAATATTACTAAAGTCTTTAATGAATAAAAAGTTAAAACTATCATGGACCAACAAAGACCACACCTCATGAACACATTTGGGATATGGAAGGGAGGAAATTATTTAAATTTTTTATTTTTTAACTTGTAGTCCATCCCTAAATATGATATTATATATGACTATACCTTGATCTATTATAAAATTGTATTTATCATAATTTAATATAATATATTTTTCAATGTGTTGATAGAGGATAAAACCAAGGTGTGCTAAAAAATCATCAGAGAAAGAGATATAAATGGTGAAATCATCCATTAATAATTCCATTAAATAATCTAATTACAGAGATAAAATACTAACCATATAAAATTTAAAGGTACTAGGAGCATTAAATAAACCAAATTGAATCCTCTTATATGAAAATGTGATGAATATACAGGTAATTGTTATCTTTTATTGATCATTATGGGCTATATGGATTTTAAAATAAGCTGAATAGACACCAAGGAAAAAATAATGGGACTTATTCTATAATATTACAGGTAATTGTTATCTTTTCATGATCATCATAGGCTATATGGATTTGAAAATAAGCTGAATATCCCCCAAGGAAAAAATAATGGGACTTATTCTCTAATCTTACTAAAATTTGGTCAATAAAAGGTAGATTAAAGTGGCCCATTATCATATATTTATTTAGTCAATGTTAGTCCATACATACTTTCCAACTATTGTGTGTAGAAACCAATTTATTCCTTTCATTTGTCAATACTATTATTCCAATTTTCTTAAGAATAATTTTCACTAGGCTAGCCCATTTACTATCAGATATAGTATAGATGATCCTAGTTGTAAGTAATTTTCTAGCCCCCATTTATACCACTTTATGTAGGGTGGGATTTAGTTAGCGTTAGGTTTTACTTGCAGGCTAAGACTCATACTCTAGAAGAATGATATGTATAAAAATAGATGGGTTAATCCTTGTAATGTCAGCTAATGTTCATACTGTCATCTTTTTAAACTCCCTAAAACTATGAATTATTTTTGATTCATAATATAGGGATATTGTATTGGAAATTATGATGGGAAATATGTCAATACACTCAAGATATTCATATTTCAAATTAGAGGGTAGTGGTTTTAATTTCAAAACTGACAGTTTTTCGATTTTGGGGAGGGATTTGGGGGAGATTAATTTCAATGATACTATCTATCTATTCATTTTTATTAAATATGGAAATAGAATCAATAAAAGTGTGATTTGGAAAAATCATTGATAGTCATGGGTACATCGAAATTAACATACTCATCTATTAATAAAATAATAATTTCATTTTTTTCACACCCATGTAACAATAGAAACACAAATCAAAACCCATTGTATTAAATAGTGGATAAAAGGAATAATGAGGGTCAAAAATAGAATTTAGTGAGTGTGTGTTATTTAAGATCACCTCCATTGAATAAACAAGGATATTACAGTACTCTTCAATAAGGTATTTAATTACTTCAATAATGTTGAACCATATTTTTTCTCCACAATAATCCATAGAAAATGTTCCACTGTTAATGTTATTGATTTTCTTTTCCATGTTGAGAAAATTCCTCCCATGTATAAGGGGATAATGTTCATGGGTTTATGTATCATTCATCTCAAGCATGTAGAAGTCTTATAAGAAGATGATATTCTTCACTCAAACTAGGACAACCTCAATCACTCTAATAATATGAATAATGCTCTAGTTTTCAAATTGGATTGTGATTCCAATTAATTTAAGCTCTCTAATCTTAAAATAAGTATTCATAGAGTGACGAATCATATTAATCAAATCTCTTAAATCAGTAATTTTATTAGAATAAATAGTCTCTCTTATGGTGAATGTTATCATAAATGTTCATAGATCCTTCAATTTGGTTGGGAACACTAGTTGTATCAAATATGAGACATTTCCTCAAAGGGTAACTCCCTCATTTCCCTTCATTCATTTCCTATGGGTGAAAATATCTTTTATAAATTTAGAAAAGTGCATAATTTTCATAGATTCATCCAAGAGAGTAATGTTAAATTATACATTTTTAAATGCATCAATGATCACTTTATCAATATAATTATCAAATTTTTTCTTGGATGGATAAAACCTTTAAGGAAAAAAAGGAATTTAAAAATCAAGGGACTCAAAAATGATAAAATTTTTAGCTTTTTGGTTTTTTTCTCTTCACATGAATATTTTGAAGATTGAGAGAGATAATTTCCAAGAGTAGTACATACCTTTTGTTTAAAATCATTATAAATGGAAATTTATTTACCATTATGAAGTGTAATGGAACATATATTACCTTTTCCTTTAGGATTAATAATAGGTTGGGATGGTATTTTTCCAAAACTATAGATATATATCTCATCAAGAGTTTTTTCCTATTTTTTCGATAGAGTATATAGGTCTTTTATTACTGATTAAGTGGTCCATTTTAACAATAGGTTCTAGGATACCATTTTAATTCACCATGTATTAGAGGCTAGGTTAAAATTTGGTATGAAGATAAGGGATACTCTATAATGTTGTATTGTAATAAGGGATTGTACCTTGATCCTGATGAAAACAATTTTATTTAGGATATCTTGACTTCCCTCCTTATCGGTAATGTGGTTGTACTTTCCACTCAGGGGTTGAATTTGTCCTGAAATATTATTTATTAAAATGGGGTTCTTTTTGAAATTTATTCTCAAAAAATACCATTGTATAAGACTCAAACGAATCCTAAATTTGGGGGAATTATCAAAGAAATGAGTTTTATTAGAACATATACCAAATATAAAGAAACTAGTGGATTTTTTCCTCATGTTCCCCTTGAATGGGTGTTATTGATCATGATCCAAATTATTATGAATTTTTAGACATGTTGGTATCACCCAAATTTACCCAAGATTTTAGGTTTAAGCAATTGCTTGAAGTTTAGCTTAGGTTGTTGAATCCTAAGAGACCTAAGAAGAAACCTATAGACATGTAAATTTTATGGACAGTTCTTGGCTATGAAGTGGCCATATTTTTGTTTATTTTAGATATTTTGAAGTGAAAACTAATAGTCTTAAGTAAATTAAATTTAAAATAATGAGTTGATCCTAGTTTTTCACATGGGGTGGATTGGATTCATTCCTTTTTCAACTATTTCAATTTCTTATATTTGAGATGAGTTCATTTAATAAGATCAAGAAAAATCATCATTTGATAGTTTAATATCTCCACAACTTAATACTAATCATCTATAAACTTTAAGGATCAAAGTTTTGAGCACTCCAAGGTAAAGATTAATATTATCACTTAATGTGTGAGACCTTGAAGTCAACAAGGACGAAAGAGTTTAAAGATCTTAAAACAAAATTCTCAATTAAAATAATTTATTAGACATTAATGGATTGATAAATAACATCCAATACATCCCCTTTATACTCCCTTAGATCAACCCATAAGTGGGATAGCCCACCATTTATTCTATGGTTTCAATGGAATCGGAAAGTAGACTCATGAGGGAAAAATTAAAGAAGTAAAAAAAAGACAATGAAATAAAAATCACTCCACCGTTGTGTGATAATTTCACAAGGTTTGGTGTGAATAAATTCACTCCATGAACCAAATTTATCAATGCGAAATAAGAACAAAATAAGAGGATAAGAAGAAATTGTATTAATAACTAAGGTGATTCAGACAACTTACATGAGAAAGAAGAACGTTACAAAGACAAATAGGCATAATAGCATTACAATGAAAACAAAGCTAAAATATGATTAAATCATCCAACACAACTACCTTAAATAGGCATTTTGGGAGCCTTTTGTAGATCCCCCATCTTTCCAAGTCTCCTAAATTAACTTTGGTAGGCCTAGGGTGGTGGAAAGTAAGGGAGAGGAAACGTTACTCCCTTGACCCAAAGTTGCATCTAACTTGCATCCACCGAACAGAGGCACCTATATGACCTTATAGATGGCCTAATTGGCATGATATATAGAAGATAAAAATCAATCTCCAGATGTCTTCAAACTCTCTATAAAATTTCATCCCAAACTATTTTTTTTTGAGATATGATTAAACTTGTGGGCTGCTTTTCTGGGCCATAGAATCTGGCCCAAAATTTCATCTTCCACTTGGGATGCCTAAAACTACATGAAAACATCCTAATTATCTCTTTTAACTATTTAATTAAATGTTTCCCATGATTTCCTATATCTTTAGTTAAATGTTAAGAATCATTGGTCTTGTATCTTGGCTGCTACAGTCTTTTTATTGGGTTGATATCCAATTTACTTTGCCCAAAATGTGTTGGCAAGAAATCCCATTTTGGTGGTATTACAATGTGAATCTTCTAGTGATCCAAAATAATTAATTGTTCCTTATAAAATGGGATAAGTGAAAATAAAATATTAAAATAAAATCAACAACATTTTTTATTTTAGGAGGAGTTCAAAAATGTACCATGTAATAGTTCATTTTAAGAGGGAATTATTATCATAATGTGAATTAATGTTCAAAGTGTAAAATGCACTAAAATTGTGTTTATGAATAATAAAGTACATGAATATTATATATATTAACAATGAATATTATCCTCATTCAGTGTCTAATCACATGTTGACTATAAATTCATGAGTGGGAATAGAAATTTTATCCACTATATCACCACCAGTTTTAGCATTGATCATGCCATGATCCATAAAGATAATTTTCTCATATAAGTATTGGATTATCGGTTGTTCACTAATTTTGTGGGGGAACTAGAGAAAAATATTTTTAATCTCTACTAGTATTCCTTAAGGTTCTCTTCTTATGTTTACCTAATTCTACAAATTTATTTTCTAATGTATATAGTTTAGAATGTATGGAAAAGTTTCTCTAAAAATATTCATTTAAGTATGGTTCGACCACCAATTATGGTAGGTAGATTTTATATCCAATATTTGGATACACCATTGATAGAGAATGGGAAATACATATGTTTTATGAGGTCCTATGACACACATTTGGGTATAATGATGGTACGTAGTATATGAAAACCCTTGATATTTTTATAAGGATCCATATCAAGAAGACTATGGGATTTTGGAAGGAGGTCGGTGAGACCTGATCACAACTTAAATTTAACAACTTCCTCGGGGTATTAGATATACACGGGTTGTTAATCCACATCATGATGGACAATTCATTAAACGTATAGTTGTTTTCTACCATTACCTCAAGTTCATGAATTTTTCTTTTTTAGTTTGGTTTAAACCCTATTGATGTTCTTAAATAATGTTTTCTTAAATTTGAGATGATTAACCTATCATAAATGACCAATTTTTTGTGTGTAAATTTTTTTCAAGTTCAACGTTGATTTTTTACAACTTATATTTAGTTGATCTATTCCTGTAATGAATAAAAAGGGTTTGGTGGATTTTTTTTCTTTTTCTATGATTACACAATATAGAAATAAATGAAAAAAACTGCCTCAAAATACTTATGTAAAAGAGAGTGAAAATAGGGAAAGAAAATAAAGAGAAAAAATAAATAATTAACAAAAATAAAATTGAAAACTACAAATGAAAAAAATCAATAATAGAAAGAAATAAAGAAAATAAAATAAAAACAAAATGTATCTTGGATTCCATGGAAAAGGAACTAAAATCTGATTGTGCTTTCAAACACATCAAATTAAATATTTTTTTAATATAATTACTGCGGTATATAAGAAAACCTAGGTCATCTCCTGGATAATTCTTTGATCATTAATTTTAGAATATGATTTAAATTATATTAAATGATAGTGTTTGGAACAAATAGGGGTTTTGGATTTAATCAATAAATAATACATGTAAATTTTTAAAGAAATTGTAAATTTTATGTGATAATTAAAGTGTGATCAATCTAGGTAAATACCTTGATTCTTAACCTTCATTGCTTCAATATATAGGGTTTAGATATTTTAATACTCTATTTTTTACATAAAAAATAGAATTATACTTAGATTATAATCTGATAAATAATAAAGTTTATTAAAAAACATAAATTTATTCATCAACTACTACCAACAATCAGGTGATTTGGGTTTGGATTTACAAACAAAACTCATTAAGGAAACATGTGAAAAAAATCCTAGTTTTTTCTAGGTTTGCATTTTATTTCAATATGATACCATCAAAATAAAATTCATGGATGTGTAAGTATTTGGGTGAGTTCAATCTTCTGATATAAACAACATAAACACCATGATTGAAAATGGGAATAAAAGTGGTGACAGGTGTGTGAAACATCACATGAATAGGTACCCCAAACATGATCATTTAAGTATGAGTGTGACATACCAGTACACAACTCAACTAATTAATAAGATAAGATTTAGAAAAAAAACACAAAACCCTAAAATTAAAAATACAATACAATGATTATAAATATGAATATCATTATTTAAATTAAGTTCCCCCTTGTGTGATCACTTGAAGGATATAACTCCATGTAAGGGGAAGAAAACATATGATAGATGAATGAATATTCCAAGAACTCTCTTATATCCTTTTGATTGATTATCTTATAATAATTAGTTATATGGGTATTTTATTAAAATTTTATGAAATATAATAAAAATTTAATTCAATGTATTGTGGGTAGAGGTGAGTTCTCCAAGGTATAATTTTTCATCCACTTGATCAGTATAGATGACTGATTTAACCCCAAAATATTAAATTGAAATTTTGTAAAGATTTGTACCTTTGATTAATATTTATAATGGAATTTGAATGATTGAAATAAATTTTTTTACAAAATATATGTTGCAATTATATAATGTTGGTCCAATCTTCCTCACTCATATTTTCTTCTCTTTATAGGCATCATTGGGCCACTGATGTCTAGATTCATCTCTTGAATTAACTAAAAAAAATTATACTAATGGATATATCATCCTAAAAAAGTTAATTATATAATTTTTATCAATTAATATAATTTTATGATAAAAATAAAAACATTTTATTCAATTGAGTTATAAGGTGGAGTGTTCCTCTTTTATGTGTAATGAAACAAATTTTATGAGCATGTAAGTATAAGTTCTAAACATAATTTAGTAAAAAAAAATAAACCAAGTTAAATATTTATCCATTAAATTCTCAAGATAAAAACATAAAATCCTTCTAGGACACAGATAATAATAGTATCATTTCATATTTGAATATGTTTTCAAATAATGAATAAAAAATAAATATAAAGTGAAAAAGATTTTAGTGATGGGATATTAAAAAATATAAATAATGTAAATCATGGGTATAATGTTGAATGTATACTATATATCATTTTGTTGTTATAATTTAACAACATATGTGAATTAGGGCCTCATTACAAAGAGTAACCTAGAAAATGATAGACCTTCTAGGTAGTCGGGTTCTTATGTTGTGTCAGAGAGTGGATCCTCTAGTAGCTGAAAATGTTATTTCATTAATTCTAAATAGAGTAGAGATGGGTAGGACATTCAGGGCCATGTTTCTTCTTCTTCCCAACTTGTAAGGACTCCATTAATATGTCATAAGTGTAGAAGGTCATTAGGGACATAACAATATACAAATAGGGATGCTTTTATCCCATTTTTTGGTATTATTATAGATTATGAGGAGATATGTTATACGATCTTTCCACTAGTTGTTGACTCGTTCTAGAATGTATTTCTTAAATACTTGTCAGGGTTTCCACCAGATAAAGAGTTCAATTTTATGATTAAGTTTATTCCTAGTATATAACCCATATCCTTTACTACCTATATGATGGCTCCTAAAGAGATTAGAGATCATAGGGCTTCACTAGGGGACCTTGAGGTGAAGGGATTTATTCACTAGAGTAAGTCCCCATGGTTTGATCCTATATTTCTCACCAATAAGGTGGATGGATCTCCATATTTATATTTGTATTACCAAATGTTGAACTAAGAGATATTAAATAATTTGTATAATCTTCCTCATATTGGTCCCATGTTTGACAATTTGCAGGATAAAATTAGTTTTCCAAGATTGACTCGAGATCAGGTCATCATCAGCTACATGTGTGGCCTTCTTACATTTCTTATATTAATTTTAGGAGAATTTATGGCATGTACGAGTTATTTATGATGTTTTTAAGATTTATAAACATACTAGAAGTGTTTATACACTGATGAATTGGGTTTTCCATCCACATTTGGAATCATTTATAGTGGTATTCATTAATGATATTTTTGTGTACTCCCAAATGAGGGAGGACCATTCTTGGTATTTAAAGTTCAATCTAAGTAAACTAAGAGAGTATCAATATTATGAAAATATTTTGAACTGTTAGTTTTGGATTAGTGAGGTTTGATACTTAGATAAACTGATATAAGATCCATCCATATCATTGAACCCTAAGAAGGTTGAGGACATGGTTTCTTAGGATAAACCCAAGATTGTTTTTGAGATATGTAGCTTCATGGGGTTTGTAGGATAATTCATGATATTCATTCAGGACTTATACCATTTAGTATCACTAATTATGTCCCTAAATAATAATAGGGTGAAGCTTAAGTGGTATAATCCTTGTGATAGACCTTCCAGGAGGTGAATGGAATATTGATATATGTGTCAGTTTTGACCGTTCTTGGTTTGGGTAATTAGTATGCCTTGTATTCTAATATATTAAGGCTTAATCTAGGACTCATTGTGATGTTGTACATGAATTTTATGGATTATGTATCTAGTAATTTTAGTTCACATGAGTGGAATTATCCAACTAATCATTTAGATATGGTGGAAGTAATGTATGTGCTAATATTTTTGTGTCACTGCCTTTTGGGTGAGAGGTTTATGGTGTATACTGACCACCAGAGACTCGGGAATATCTTTTAATAGCATGACATGAACCTTTAGTACTGGAGGTGGGTTTATTACATGTAATAATTCAATTTCATGATAGAATATATCCATGTAAATGGGGGGGTGTTATGGCTAATTCATTGATTAAGATATTTAGGCACAGTCAATTTGGGTGGCTAATGGTGAGTGGAAAATGATGAGCCTCTTTACTAAGATGAATCTCTATGTTCAGGAGTATAATGGAATACCAACCCTTAAATCTATATATATTAACTTCTCACTCCTCAAGAGTCTTAAAAGAGTCAATTTTCTAACTCTGTAAGTAGAGTTATTAGGGATAGTATATACATTGGGGAGTCATCGCCTGATTAGTCCTGGGATTATGATGAGATTATTTATGTACAAGTCAAAGTTGTAGTCTTGAAGAGAACGTATGGGGAGATAATTCTGAATTCGTATTCCCCAATATGATTTATTCACCTAGGGATTACCAATATGAACCATGATATTAAGTAGTATTAGTGTCCTAGGAAGAATAAATACATTGTGGGGTTTGTTATGTGATACTCTACATGGAAATAAGTAATGGATGAGAACTAGAGATCCACCAATCTTATTTATTTTCTATCTAGTCTTGAGTGGAAATATAATTATGTGATGATGTATTTTATGATAGGGGTGCCAAGGTCACCACATGGTAGTGATTTCATATGTGTTTTTATATACTAGTTGACCAAGGTTTCACATTTCCTCTAGATCAAAGATGCAAACTTTATTGAAAAGTTGGGCGATTTATATTCCCATGAGATAGTACATATTCATGGTGTGTTCAAGATTACCATTTCGCGTCAAGATTCCAAATTAACAACATGATTATAGTATGGATTTCATATGGAACTTGATACTCATGTGAATTTGAACATATCATACCATCTTCATACCAATGGGAAGTCTGAGAACACTATATAGATTCTTAATGACATTGTGAGAGTGTGTGTTCTAGATTGATTTGATTCATAGGAGATTCATCTCACCTTATCTAAGCTTTCATATAAAAATTTTTATGATTATTTGATTCAGATATAACCTTTTTTGGATTTGTATGGTAGGTTGTGTTAATTTCCTTAGTGTTGGAAAAAGGTGGGGTAACCCACTATTGTTATATTGGGTTCCATGTAGGATATGTCAAAGCATATCAGTTTGATCAAGAAGTGGTTGGTGACCACTGAAAGCAGGTAGATATCTTATGCATACCAAATATGTCTTCCTATTTAGTTTGAGGTTGTTAACTATGTTTTTATCATAACATCACCACATTTAGGACATTGTCATATACGTAGGAAGGGGAATTTGGAACCTAGATATGTGGGTCCATTTGGGGTCACTAATAGGTTTGATACATTTGAATATGAATTATATCTTCCTTATAGTTTCCACATTATATAGGATTTATTTTATGTATCTCATCTTAAGATATATTGCACATGAGCCTCAGCCCAGTTGGTGAGGACTCGGTAAGTGCATCCAAGATACCTGAGATCAAATTCTGGTGGAGACATATTTTTGGGTTATTGTAGTAGTACTATAGCATGTAATGTTTGGTATTGTAACATCCAGAACTACGCATCCATCTGGGCTTTTGGGCCACTAGTTTGGTCCTTGGGTCCTACAAGGCTTTTGGGCCACCCAAGGCCTTCGGGCCTATTGCCTCTCAAGGACTTCAAGCTACCTTAAGGCCTTAGGGCCACCCCAAGGCCTTCAGGCCACATGATTATGCAAATATACCAGTCATACTACAAGGGGAAGGGCTCCATATGACGATTCTGGGTAGGCACATTCACTAGATTATAGCTAACTAGAATTGGAAGAACGGTAGTATGGCATTTCCATCGATACTGGGCATGTGCATCTTTGCATAGGAAAGCTATCCAACTAGCCCTGTGAAGCTGGAGTGATGACATCATGACATATGTTGGGTAGGAGCAGTTCCATGTTGTATTGTCTCGGTGATTCCCTCTAAGACCTATGAGTCATGTAAATGTCTCTAAGCCTTCGAGCCTTGTAAGGGTTCCACCTCACTCCTTGAAAGGTGGATTATAAAAAAATAAAAAATGAAGGCCTTCAATCCATTTTGGTCTCAAGATATATATCCCCAATCTTTTTCATATGATCAACATTGGTGATTTTGATTTGTATCTTGATGCATTGATTGAGGAATGACTTCTTTGTATAGTGAAATAAAGTGAGAAGGCTATTAATAGAAAACAAATTCCTCTAGTATATGTTTTGTGGAAACACATTTACATTCATAAGGATATATGGTAATGGGATTTTGATATACATGAGTAGTGACTGTCAATGAGGCTTAGTGATATTTATTAACACATCTTGGGTACAAGTTTCCTTATGGTTGGGAGGTTATAACACCCTGTATATGTTATAGGTGCAAATTTAAATTATTTTTTTCTAAACCATATTCATTTTAATGGTTTTGGGATATTGGGGATGTTGGAATGGGAAATAACACACCCATCATATGGTGTGAAAAAATTAAATTTATTTTCCTAGTGCGACATAGTGGTTCACCATGGATATCTCTCTTGAGAGTCCTTTGGAAGATAAATCAATCACTAACTAATCCAAACATTTATTGTATTTTTTTGTTAAATTTTATTTAAAAATAAAATTAAAAGTGGAGTTTGGAAATTAAAATTAAAAACATAAAAGTAAAACATGTAAATAGAATGAAGTTAGTAAGAAAATAAATACTCCTAAGAGAATTGCTTAGATGGATCCATCATTGTCACATTGTTATTCTCATACCTACTTAATGAACACAATCTATTGTAACTGTGGTTATCCTCTTCCACTCTACTTGTGATTATATAATCTACCTAAAAATATCCAAGTTCATTTCACATCCACCACCACATTGGCTAGTAAGTTAAGGGGATCCCTAATCAATATCACCTCCTAACTAAACTTCTTAGTATGTAATCACTCTCATTCAACACTAAATCAGCAAGTCTCAATCATATACCCTAATGATTATGGAAGGGAGGGTAATTAGTGTAGAAGAATAATTTAATACTAAGATAAACACAATAAAGATACAGTTTCACCTTTACCCACTATTAATTATACTTATAAGTACCCTAATAATATAAAAAACATTAAACACGAATGTTAAAACACTCATTTTTATCACTATATTTATCCCCTTGGAGGTCCCTAGGGTTATTTTGTCATTATCATGAGAATTAGATATCACAATGAAGAAATATGGTGGGAGTGAATACTATGAAAGAGGGAAAAATAGTGAACACATTATTAAAATATGTAGAATGAAATTAATGTAAAAATAATGATACAATAAAAACCCTAAACCATATCGCAAGTAAAAAAGTAAAATTTATGAATTATAAAGATATAACTCTAAAAAAATTGATACATATTATAATGGAGGGAGAAATATTTAAATAGGAGATATTGGTAGTGGGATTCAGTATATTTATGCATGTATGGGTGGCTTATTCACATATACAGAATGCTTCAATATCTATTTCACATGTGGTCACTTTCTTTGGATATTCATTCAAACATCCCATGATATTCAGTAAATTTTCATTAATTATCCCATGAATTTAATGCATGTGGTCAATGAAGATATGAAAATATATTAAATATCTGAAAATTTTAGGGTGTCTACCATAGTGAAATTGAAATATTAACAACATAGATCCATTTAATTTGGAAGTATCACTGATTCTTCCCTGATACTAGTCATAGCATGACTAAAATTACCACAATAAAAGAATCTATAAATAAATAGTGTCGTTAAAACTTCACCCAACCTCGTAATGATGAAACAAATATCTTCATGATGTTGAATTTCATTCCATAGGAAAGTATAGGATATTATGAATCAACTCAAACAGAAATTATCTAATTATAAAACCTTACACATAAATTTTATTTTAAAAAAATATATTATTTATAAACCAATGGAAATAAAAAAAATTCTATAGGCATCTTCTCCAATTCAAAATATATTACATTTGAAATAGAAGTAAAAGAGAAATTATTACACAACTCTACAATAATGGATAATATCATATGATTCAACCAAATTTATTATAAATCCCGCTAGAAGAAAATTATAAAATGTTACACAAATTAGGTTAACTCCAAAGAAAATCTTGCATATTATCTTGAAATATTACATATGTTAATATCTCCTGATAGGTTAAGGAAAAAAATTTATGCGGCCTTTTGAAAATGTTATGCATCACCATACTTTTTCATTTTCTATGATTCCCTCCTAGAAAAAAAGGTAAAAAAAATTATGTAACATCCAATGATATTAAAAATCATCTATAGACCATATAATTTTCATTTTTTCACTATTCCTTACAAATATTATGTATCAAGAATAAAACCTTACACAGTATAACACTTAAAAAAATTCCATCCACTTTCTAAAAAAATATATTATGTATCATCTACTATGCCTAGTAATTTTCTATTTTCCAATGCTCATTAAATAAATTACATATCATGGATATGGTAGCTAAACACATATCCAAAATTATGATTATTTATATAATGCTAACAAAACTCTTGTTTTATTCTATCCTTCTAGAGTAAACTCTATAAATACTAAAATAAAATCAAGACACTGAAAATTAAATGTAAATTTTTCTCTAATAATACAAAATATAGATAAAATAATTAAAAATAAATATTTAATCTACTTCTATAATAAATTCTAAAATATTCCTAAAATATAAAAATGTATCAATTTCCCTTAAAATGATAAAATGTTTGAAATTGAATAACTAAAATAAAAAAGTAAAATTGATGAGAATATTAGTTCTATAAACTCCCCCACACATAAACATTACACTCTCAGGAAATCATCTAATAGTAATGTTAAAATAGATTTCACAAAATAAATTTGGAAAACCTAGTCAATTATCACCTCAAAAGAATTATCATGCATCTTACATGGATTCCAAATCCCTTTTCCCTTATTTATCATAAAAATTTATTCAGTTGATTGTTAATCCCCATGTGCATTTTTTACATACCTCCCCAAAAATATATCTCCCATCACTTAATGATTTTAAAATGGACATTTTCTCATTCTTGAGGGAATGCATGATCACTATATAATTAATTCCATCCTAGTATCTCCACTAAATAAAATCTTAAAATTGTATTAATAATGAGTAATTTTTAGGTTTTTTTTATAAGTGTTGGAAGATTTTAAATGTTAAAAATTTTAGAGGTGTAATGAGGAAATTTTAGCTCAAAATGAAGTAAAATTCTTGATAACAACTTATACTCAAGAATATATCTTCAATCACTTCCCCTTACAAAATTTGGCCTCAAAACACCTTGGAATTATCTTGGTCATTCCACACATTAAGAATTTTTTTAGTAGTAAATTCATTTTACATTTTCTATAATCTCTTCATCCATAGTAGTAGTATTGTTTTTAACTGACTAAAAATTCCTTTTTTTATTGTATCATAAACCCCCTTTTAATGGGTAAGGGGGGACCAAAAAGACTTCAAATACATAAGGACATAAATTGTGCCCCAGAATTCCAAAATCCAGTATCAACTAGAACAAGGCTATAAAGAAAAGCTCCTCCCCAACATAAAAACATTTAAATACAGCTTCCACCTTCTCATCGGTGTTGGAAAGTTATCTCGGGCAATTGCACGGGCCTGGAACCGATGAAAAAAGTCATACCCTCTCAAACATCCAAGTCTAAAAGTAATGATAAAGTAAAAAATTCCTTCTCTGAAACTCATATAAAGCATATCATTGAAGAAGGTCCGGTTGAAAATACCCTAGAGCGTGGGCCACAGGTCACAGCATCATCGATCGCAAAACCACCAAGAAATACATTCACCAAGACATAAAGGAAATCAAACAAAAAACCATCAATGCAAAAAACTGCATCACAGACATCCGAGCCACTAATGGAAGCCTTCCTCACTACCACAAACCCAAAAGACTCCCTTTTAAACCATAGAAGAGCAGCTCAAAGAGGCCAGACACTTTAAGAAGAAAAATTCAGGCCAACGCCACCTAGGGATGGAAGGCCCAACAACCACATCATAGGAGCATCACCGAAGAGGGGGTTCACGCCGATTAGGATCAGAAACACCTCTCTAGTCATAAATCCAATCTAATCTAAACTGAGGAGGCACCCACACTGAAGGCCAAATCAAGAATGCATGTGGACAAGGATAAGAACTTGTGGGGGATGAAAACAAGGCCACCCCAGTGACCATGATGTGCATATAACCTCAAATCTCGTCGCTGCCACCCAAATTACTGTTGACCTCCTCGATAGGCCACACAACCCATCCAAACCACTCTTGGAAGAGCATGCCTTCGCAGAAGAAAGGACTGACCATCCTCACCCCAGCTCAAGAATGTGGCCCCTTCACTATGGCAGAGCGGACCACCCAACACTGCTGAAGCTCGCTTCCTTCAATGGTGAAGCACAACCCCCCGCTGCACCAGATCCTAGGCACAAACAAATCACCGTTGCCCTAAGATAATGCCGTGAAAGAAGCATTCCCCTCCAAGACCCTTTCCCCGAACAATGAACAAGCCTTGCCGCCACCGGGAAGCTTCACCATGGTAGAAATTGTCGCGATGCCAAACCCACACCACAACCGAAGCACGTCGCCGCCCAGAAACTTGAAAAGGAAGAACACACCCCGCTGTGATGCCAAAGATAAGATGCGGAAGGACCATGCCACTGCCAGAGACCTCATCGAGGAATATCACACCCTATAGCTATAGTAAAAACCCCACACTACCGTAGCTGAGCCCACACGAACGCCACAGATAGGGAAGCCGCAACGCCTCATAAGAAACCCGTGACACCATATCCGAGCCAGAACATCAAGAGCGTGCATCCACACAACCACCACACCACGATCATGTCGTGAGAGCGCCGAAATATGCTATAAATTTTCAATTAGCTCAGAAAAATAGTTCTTCCAAAATAATATATAAAAATAGAAAACTCCCACCCCCGTACATTAGTTCAACCATAATCATGTATTAAATTCTAGAGTGGATTTAAAAGGGATAAAATTATTTCAATATGGCTACCTACCAAGATTATTCTAAGATATTAGGGGCTTAATAAAAGGTCAGATATATGGGAAGGTGAAAATAAAATTTAAAATGAAATTGTGGGATTTCAAAATAGTTCTTCAATCATATTTTACACATTATATGAACTCTAACAGCTTTAAAAGAGAAAAAAATTAATCTCTAGATTTCATAACATGCCTCAAGTCTCTAAAAAAAAGATATATAAAAAATGTGTAAAATTGGTTTAGAAACCTCTCAAGTTGAAAAGATATTGATTTTGGATAACTCTAGTGCACATGGGTTTTACATGTGATTAAATTTTATTAAATTAGAATATTATAAATAAATAAAAAAATTCATTTCATCAATCATTTAAACCTTATAAATTAAAATCAATAATAGTATAAAAAATACCATAATGATATAAATTTTCTCATGTATTCATTGAAGCCCAAGGTATCCTAAATATACCCAAAAAATTAAAAAAAAAAACAGGCATGTAGATTTCTTAAATTAGGTTATACCAACTCTCCTACACTTAGACTGTTATGACCAAATTTTTTATTTGAAAATGATCGCATAATATTTACATTCATAATTTTAATCAGTAAATAAGAAAAATAAAGGTAAAAATAGTGAAACATCTGAACTTATTTATAGTGGAAGATTTGAGTTATTCTCATAGCTATTTCCCGCTGCAAACCTCAATGTAAAAACATAAAACCTGTGAAATGTATTAAAATTGAATAATACATAAAAATAAATAAAAAATAAAAAATAAATGATAATATTCATTTATAACCCCTATGTATGTAATTGGATTTGGATTCCCTCTAATAATTCAGTTTCATTAGTCACACAAAATATAATGGTAGGTGTGGTTTCATTGATATAAACCACCGCATGTTGCTTCTTTCTATGTCCATCACTTCACACTAGTTATAGAGGGTCCCATGGATATATTACTATAATTAAAACCTCTTGTATATAAGTTAAAACTTTCATGGTAAGGGAAGGAAAAAATATTGGTACTCTACCACTTCGACCACTACTTGTAGATTCTTCATTAAAAGTTTCAACCAAAGTAAATTTAGTGAAAAGTTAAATTTAAATTGAATTAAAATGATAATAATCAATATTAAAGTATTCTCCCTCAAATTAAAAATCTTGTAACTTAGTTTCCTCCAAAAAATATAGTGAAAATTCTTTATTTACTCCTTCTAATAGATATTTAATTGGTGTAAAGAGCTTCATGTATTCTTTATCAGGTGAATCTACTTTTTCTTAATCATGTTATTACTCATGTATTTATAGAATCTAAAAATACTAAATAGTGGGAGGTAATACTCTATTTATAATCAATAAAATTATAAATAAATATGATCATGAATATATTATCCCATATATTGACTCTATTATTAATTATTATTCAATGGTAAGTATCCCTTGGAGTTGGGTTTCTATAGATGGAGTTGGGTAGTCAATATGCTCTACCTTTTCTTAAAATTGCACAACTTTGTTGGTTTATTCTTCTAAATCCAATAAAGTTAGAGTGGTGAGGATTTTTCTTCTTCAAATATGATATAATCATGTTGCAGGTTGCCTTTTAAAAATTAATTTCAAAATGATATTTGAAATTATTTATCTCCTACATGTGTATCAGTATGAATTTTTTCTTCATGAATCTCCTCTTGAAATGGATTATAAAGGTTCGGTGATATGAATTCTCTAATTACCTTCATATCAACCTCCATATATTCCTAAATTTTAAAAATTAGTGGTGTATTTCTTCCTCAACTTGTTTTGGTTCTTTCTATTCCAGTTACTATTCATTAGATTTAAAAAGATATTTAGCTAAAAATTTTACTTTGTTCTTTATATCCTGCACATCATAATGATTTTTTTTAGATAATATTATATTTCATCATAAATGTCTTCCTTATGTTATGATTTATAGTATTAATTAATCAATGTATCATAATTATAACTATAATACATCATTGATAGATTTTTATAATCTTTTTTATGAGAATAAATAAAAACTAATTAAAAGGGTGAAAGGAATAAAAAATGGTCAATTAGATTGTGTCCTAGAAAATTGTTCCATATTTATGATACACCCATCATAAGGTGTGTAAAAGATATTTACTTCTTCAATGCAGAACTATGGTTGGACAAGGATGTCTCTCTTGAGGTGCCTTTGGATTCTAAGTCAATCAGTAACTAATCTGAATGCTTGGTGTATTTTTTTAGTGTTTTCATATTTTATTTAAAAACAAATGGAAAACTGAGGTTCAAAAATTGAAATGAAAAACATAAAAGTAAACATATAATGAAACATTATGAGATAATTAATTTAATAATAATGTAAATACTCCTATTATAATTTCCCAAAGTGAACCTCCATTATTTAATTTTTAATCCCATACCTACTTAATAAGCATACTCCATCATATGTGTGGTAATCATATTATTCCTGAGTTTTGAATATATGGTGTACCTAACAATTTACAATTATAATTTACATAATAATATTCCATGTTTGGAAAGCTAAATGGATCTTTTATTGAGAGCAACCCCTAACTCACCTTCCTGGTATGAAATAACACCCATTTAGAACTAAATCATTAAGGATCCATCGTATTACCTAATAATTATCTTAAGGGGGAAAATTATGTAGAAAAATAATTTTAACCTAATAAAATCAGAGTGAGTACATTCTATCAACTTTCACCACTACTAATTATCCTCAAAATAACTCTAATAAGATTAAAGACATTAAACATGAATTTTTGGGTTCATCACTGGATTCATCCCCTGGAGATCCCTTGGGTTAGTTACTAATTATCATGAGTATTGGAGATAATAATTAAGAAATTTCATTGTAAATAATAGAAGTAGATAGAGAGAGTGTGTAACAGTAAACTCTTTATTAAAACATACATAATGGGATTACAATAAAAGGAACAATTCAACTGAAACCCTAAATTATCATGCAAGTTCAAAGTTCATGTTGTGACTTCTGATATCTATATATCTAAAAATATTTACCCATTTTACAATGGAGGGAAGAATATTTAAATAGGCAGCATCGATAGTGGTCTCTAGCAGGGTCATGCACACATGGTTATATTCACTATGCATGCAACATGATTCAGTATCTTTTTCCCATATGGTCAATGTATTTTGGTGTTCATTGAAATCCCCCATGACCTTCGGAAATGTTTCCTTAATTCCATAGTGAATTTAATTCACTTGATCAATGAAGATATTAAAATATAATAATTTCCTAAAATTTTCAACTTTTCTACCACAGTCTAAATAAAATCTCCATGTCATGGATCCAATGAATTTAGAAGTTGCATTGATTCTTCCTTTGGATTCTTCATCGCATGACTGAAATAACTAAATAAGTTTTAAATAAAAATTAATCTGAAAAGGAATAAGGAGTAATAGTTACCAAAGAATAAGTAAATGGGATATCCAATTTCCAAATGACTTCTCATTCAATGAGGGGTAGAGTCCCTTTAAGAAAATTTCTTAATTTATTGATGTGGTGGTGAGAACCTCCTATGAGGAGTAATCCATGTATTTCAAGCATAGCTAATGAAAGGTGTCAAAGCCAAAAACCCTATTTTTTAGGTATTTTGGGCACTTTTTAGCCTCAGAAGACAACTACTATCAGGGAACCATATAGAAAAATGAATATTTCATTTTTTTAATTCTTTTATTTGATTTCTCATAGAGCCCAAATGGACTTAAAAATCAAAATTCATGTCCATTCAAAGATGGACTTCAATATAGGAGTTTACTAGAATCTCATACAAACTCAATTGTGTGAATATGTAACTTGTTTCATCATACAAGTAAAAAAATTGTATGTGAAAAATTATTCTATAAAGATGGATGTTAATAAAAGTTTTGAATTGAAGGACAGTAGTTCATATAACTTAGAATTTCACAAGTCTGAAGTTCAAGGTACCACACAAGCTTAGAGATACAAAGATATAAAAGGCTTACACAAGCCTTGGACTAGTTCCTATAAATACCCCTTAACTTTCATTTTTATGGATTTTACATTTGGGATTCTAATGCTAAAGATCTAAACTCACATAATTCATACCTGCATGCACTCATGGAACCCAAAACATCCATGGAATCTATCATGTGAGAAACCTATGTGAATTACCTCACACAATTATTTCAAAGTATTTTCTTATTCTTATCATGATCTCATGTAACCCCCTTTCATGAAGAATAGTCTTCACTCAAATCTAGAAACTTCACACAATTCATGGTTTCAAAGAACTACAATATTGAATGTGACCCATACCATCAAGATCCACTTGAATTCCTCATTTTATTCAAACATACATTTGTGAAAGTTGAGTCCTCATGGGTCTCACACCCATATGTTTCATATTATTTCATGCAGAATCCACATACATGACTAGTATCATCAACTTTCATTATCGAGACCTTTTCACCAATCATGAGTTAAGAAGACTCCATGACTTTTGTGAATACTCATAGGATCTCTCACTTCTAGACCCTTTGAACCAAGCATGAGTTGGGAATAATACATTCCATTTAACCCTCAACACTGGTCAGGTAGTATAGCATGTTCATAATCTTTACCATGTATCCTTACCTCTACTAAGAAATTTCTATCTATCCTATCACATAAGCCCCACTCCTACTCTTAATTACACCCATTTCACAGCATAGGTATCCTTACCATATAACATTTTACTTCATAGACTGGTCCTCTCAGATGACCCATAACTATTCACCTATAACTATATGGGTTTTTATTACTATTCTAACAGGATATGTAGGACATCACATTGAGGTTAAATCATGAAATCCAATCAAATAATCTTATCTCTCATTTAAGAGATGGAAAAAACCCAAACATTCCTAGAAAACCTGGAAAACTTATAGAGTTTCCCCACTAGACTCTAAACTTTTAATGCTCTTATGTGATGAGAATAAGTGGAATAGTTACCACAATGCCTCAAACTAAGGTCATCCCCACTAGATGTTAAGCTATATTTTTCCTTACATGATGTGTGTATATGGATTGGTCACCACTATAAGTTAACCTATGTCTTCCCTTAGGTGAAAAAAATTGGATTCCATACTCATGTGATGAGTATGTGGCTTCTTCATGATGATAATAGGACAACCCACCATCAAATGTTTCAAGAACCCAGCCTTGGGTAATGATCCTAGGGAGCCTTAGCTGATGAGACAAAGATTCCTTGTGTGATGATAATAAGAATCATTTATGATTAGAATGGTACATCTCTACCCTTTTTATAGGTTATGATCCTAATATTATATCATTCCTAGTGTGATGTGCACCAGATGACTTATGTGATGATCATGAGATGCCTTATATAAGGAGCATAAGAAGCTTATGTGGTGAGAATAGGATCACTTCAATCTCCCATTAGGTGATGATCTTAATATTTTTCCCTTCCCTACATTATGGGTATATTATTCCATTTGTGATTAGGAGGGGATAACTCATGTGATGAGCTTGATATTCAATAGGTGCAAAGCCAAAGGTTCCATATGTGAGAAGCATGGTATGCCTCATGGGATGAGAATGGGATACTTGTAGTGATGATCATATGTTTACTTAAGTGACGAGATTAATAATACTTGTGTAATAAGCATAATATTCCCTCATAACCTTATATAAAGAATATATTTTCAAATTACCAACATGTCAAACACACTCATAAACTCTAATAATAAGGTTTTTGATCTTTCAAGGTATCCAATGATGTGATTAATTAGTGTCCATATGAAAATGGTACTAGGAATGGAATTCATTGTCATTTTTTAAATATATAAGGGATACCCTGATAAGGAAGAAAAATATATAGAGGAACTCATGGAGTGAAGGTTTGATATATCATTATCTTTTTATGATCAAGGACCTGATACCATTAACCTCAATAGTGACAGGACACCCACCTTTAGAAATTAGGAATGTGAGCCCTAGATCATTACCATTCCATGGAATAGTTAGATACAAAAATCCTAGTGGATACCTTTGGAAAAAAATGGTGCAAGCATTTATAAATTGGTAGTGGCAATGAAACTTCACCCAACCTCTTCACTGTAGAACAATTATCCTCACAACGAGACATTTTATTCAATAGAAAAGTACAAAATATAACAAATCATCTACAGATAAAATTCTCTAAGTATAAAATCATATGAATACCTTTTATTTTCCAAAAATTTATTATATATAGTTCAGTGATAGTAAAAAATGCTACATATTCCTCTTTTCCTCTTGGAAAAGGAATAAATTTACCTTTCCTTAATAATTTCCATATCTAAATTTACTAAATACATGATTATTTTATCATTATCCATCTAAATCATGGATATAACTCCATGATACTTCCTATTCAATGCATCTTCCTCCTTTTTTCCTTCCTAGGTTGGTAGTTTATTGCACAGTCATTGTCCTTGAGTAGTTCTAACCATATCCTTTAACTCATTTTAAGATCTTTTTGAGTGAATATATACTTTAAAATCTTGTGATTCATATATATGTGGCTGCTTTATCAACAAATACTATGTCTCTATATATTTAAGGAAAATATTATTACCACTAGATCAAGATCATGAGTTGAATCATTTTATTCTTTGATCTTTAATTCCCTTAATACATAGGCAATAACTCTATCAATTTTTAAATGGACTCACCTCATTCCTTTTTGGATCTATCGCTATATATAAAAAATAATTCATTACGTATTGGTAATTTTAATACTAGTGAATTTATTAATCACTTCCTTAGATTCTCAAAAAAATTATTCATGTTTATTTGACCATGTGAATTCGACGCCTTTACATGTCAACTTGGTTAATGGGTTAGCTAATCAGGTAACGTTATCATTAAAATGTTGATGGTAATGAGATAAGTCAAGGAAACTATGTATCTTGGTTATACTTATAGTTATGTTCCATTATTTAACCAAATTCATCTTTTAATGGTTGAAAAATATTTCATCCATAAAGATAATATGTCCAAGAAAATGAACTTTCTGAATCCAAAATTCACTATTTAAAATTTCCCCATATAACTTATTTTCTCTAAGAGTTTTGAGAAAATATATAAATGGTTCTCATGTTATTCATATCCAATATATTATATCGAAATTTTAACAATAAATACTATAATAAATATATCAATACAATCATTGAATAATCTATTTATCAAATCCAAAAACACAGAAGGTCCATTTATTAATCCAAAAGGCATTATTGTAAACACATAATTCCAATACCTTATACAAAAAATCATCTTTTTTATTTCATCCTTCTTATATTTTAATTGAAGATAGCTAGAATTAAGGTCAATATTTAAAAAAAATAAGCTCCTTGAATTTAATCGAATAGATAATTAATGTGTGGGAAATGATACTTGTTATTAATAGTAATGGAATTAATTTTCCTATAGTCGATGCACAACCTCATAGACGCATCCTTATACTTTAAAAAATGGATAGGTTATACCTATGGGAGATGTTAGGGTTTATAAATCCCATACCACACAACTATTATAGTTTAATATTTAATATCACAATTACACTAGATCCATTCTATAAGGTACATTTGATATGGGATTTTACATCAAGGACGAAGTTAATAAAGGATTCAAATTCATGATCAGGTGGATATTAAGATAATTCCATAGGTAATATATCAATATAATCTTTCATAATCAATAAATAGTTAATTAATTATATGTCATTCTCTTTCATAGATTGAATTTAATCTTTTATTATCTATGAATTTTATTAATAAGTGACACTAGAGGTGTTTCCTAACATTACACTAGCAATGAAGTCACTCCTCTAAAAGCAAGGAATTTTATACTATCCTCAAAAAAATTATCTATTTATCTAAGTAAAATATTATTACATTATACTTTGAGATCCAATATAACCCATGAATTATGTAAAATTCAACAATTGGTATAATAACCAAGTTTTTAACTAGACAACATCCATGATTTTTAATATATATATTCTGATATACTTTTATTGTAATAAGATTTGTAACTAGTATTTTTAACTAAAAATTACTACATTAATGAATCAAGGAATAATTCAATTTTCATATAAAACTTAAAATACATAAAGGATTGTTTATATCTAGAATCAAAAAATATATTAGCTAACTTTTAATTTATAATCAAAGTAATTTTTATCACATCATTTAGAACCTCAACTTTGATCATAGTAAATACATAAGTCCAACCTTTCTCCCTTGTCCTATTATAAGTTATATTCACTTTATGATTAAGGTATTTATTATAATGGGTTATCTTCTCATTTCAATTAAATAATTGAATATTAGTATATTATATATTACCTTTTCACTCATAAGCTTTATGGCATGTATCTCAACACATGTTAGAAACTCCCAAGAACTTAAAACAAGCTCTAAGTAATTTTCTTTTATAATTATTAAATATTGAAAATTTAACCCTTCCCTTATCCTCCATTTATAAATTTATTTATTTAGTTGTCCTCTATTTCTCTTGTTTTACTTTGAAAATATAGAAATTGGACAACTCTTTCTTGATCTTGATAATGCTATCACTATCTCCGCATATGAGGAAAAAAATTTAGAGACTAATTCCCTTTAAAGGCTTAGCTTTATCACATTAAATAAGTGTTTAATCTTGTTTTATAGATCGAATACATAGGTCACAGAATATCACTAAACTTGTAAATCTAGTCTTATAATCATAAAAATTTTCCTCTTCCTTTTGTCTTAAATTTGGGAATTTTATTTCCATATTATCTATTTTCTCTTGATAAAAATTATTTATAAGAAATATTTCATTAAAGTCACTCCACTACATTCCTTTTATATCTTATTACTACTTAGTGTTTTGAATCAATTTCTTCCATTGATCAATGTCTCCCTTTAGAAGAAATATATCTATGGTAACCTTCTCACATTAACTTCATCCCAAAGTGAGGAATATATTCTCTAAATCCACTATCTATTTCTATATAATTAATGGATTAGTAATTAAATTAAAATATAGTTGTTTTCTACCTTATAAAACAATATAATGTTGTTACACATGATTAAGGGGAAATAGATTGATCCATATATACATGATTATTCTTCATAACCTGAGTCAGCTGCCCTAGTATAGTGATAATTTTCTCAACTCCAACACCAGCTTAATTTTTATGATTAGTAGGGTAATCCATATACTGGTTATGTGTGTTGAAATGGTTTTTGATCCTACCATTAGGAATTATTTCTAATTAAGTAAATATACTTTATTAGATCATTAAAAATACTATGAATTAAAAATTATAGTATATAATTTCTCTATGTTTATAATAAATGCATCTCTAATATTACATCCATTTTAGATCGATTTCTATAATTTCATAAGTTTTTCCATAGGTTTATATTCTCAAACTATGTTCTTATAAATCTAGATGCCAAGTTTTCTACTAAACCTAACTCTAATGCCAACTATAATAATCTAGATTTAGTGGTTATTTATTATAATAGTATAGAATACATAGATCATAGTACATATGAACTGATGTTTAGAGGTCTGGGGAAACTAGATAAATATAACACTAATAAATTATATGAGAAATATCATTACATTAAATGAAATATTATTATTACTATTTTTCTTATCCTTAGATAATTTATAGTAATATTTATGGTTTTCTGTGGAAAGGGGGAAAAATGGAAAGGGTTGATCTCAAATGCTCAGTGAGGGGTAGTATATAGTGGAATCTATCATAGCATCAACAAAACATGCATAATATTAAAATGATAAATTATCATATAATTACATATAATGAAAAAATGATCATAATATAACCAAGGATGATATAATAATATAAATTAATAATCACATGGATGGAAATAAATAATCTCGTGGTGAAAAAATTCATAATTCTAGATATCATAACCATACCATCAAGGCCTCATCCAATATATCATACATAAATGAAAAAACATACACCAAATACCCAAGCTAGTTTTCCTTATTAGAACTACCAATTCATTAATGGGATATATAATTTTAATCCTTTCATATCACCTACTATATCCAATGCATTAATCGTATGAAAATAATAGATAAATAAATAAAACAATGCATAATAATCCCTAAGAAACCCTAAACATGGTTATATAATAAATAATTATTCATATCAAAATAATGGGAATAAAAAATTTCAATATTTCCTTAGTAAAATGGTTGGTATAAATTTATATATAAAAACCCTTGAAACTGAATTATCAAATATAGGGTATTCACATCACATAGAGAAAAAAGGTATGCATTCAAGTCAATATAAATGTTTAAGAAGATATAAAATGAATCCATGAGATTAATAATATGGACATGGGAGAAAAGGAAAAGGTCGAGGGATATAGAGAGAGAACATAATTACAATAAAGGAAAATAATGGTGGAAGAGACCCATAAGGGCCCAAATCTATTTAGTCCAACCCTTGGCCTATTTTAAAATCTTTTGGTCTACATAGGAGTCTTAGAGTAGGTATGGAGGTGTTTGGATACTAAAATCTAGGAGTAGGTATAATTAATGATGTTTAAGTGTTTTAAGTCATGAATGTGTGGTTCACGGATCGGGTGAGATCCCTATTCATGGCTTAAAATCTATTCACGGTTTTTGTGAGGCTGGTTCATGGGGTGCCACACAACGTGAATTAATTTAAGGTTAAAGGGTCTGAGGTGATGCCTTTTTTGACAGGACATAAATCTAATCCTTTAATGATGTGAAATGGTTTCATGTAAGGAAAATATATTGTGAAATATACCTTTATAAGTTTCATCACCTCAGGTTTTCTCATTCCCTATGGATTTTCTACCAAACCCCAGGTAGCCAAGGGATCTCTCTTTAAGAGTTTTGGAATCCCTTTGATGTGGATCAATTCTCAGACTTCCTTATTAAATCTTTGGTGATTCAAGGTATGTTTTACATATTCTATTGTATTTACTTGATCTAGATCTTCCTATTTCTTCTTTCTATACAGAGGTTGTTTCTCTCCTTTATTCTAATTTTTTTTATTTGTTGGTGTATCTATGGAACCGTTTCCTTGGAGGGATACATCTCCTAAGGGAGGGGTGATCGGGATCTACGATGTTGGTCCATTCTTGTGTAAAGAACATTGATGTCTTTAAGGTATGGGATTAATTTATTATCCTATATATTTACATGAAATTTTATAGTTATCATGGTTTATCCCTTTTTATAGGTTAACCAAATAATTATTAAATAGAATTAACTAAGAATTGGTTGTAGTGATCACATGTTGTTGCTTTCTACCATAATAACAGTTTTCCTATTGATTTCCTAGATAGTGTTCTATCTATGTTATTATTGTTAGACTGTTTTATTATGATATGGATTAGCATTTTATTCTTTATAAAACTTGATAATGAGTATAAACCTAGAATTAATTGATTAAATGTGCTTAAGAATTAAATAAGGGAATGTTGTAGTGAATCTTGGGTTTCTTATAATTTGATGGTAATCAATTGGTGAAATTTTCATGATTAATTAAATATGTTATTCCATTATAATGGAATTTATAAAGAATGTGAAGCATGATAATTCTTTTTGAGAATGTTGGAATGAAAAGGCAAGTTAATGAGAATGGTACTTCTCTAAGTTTGTCGAAACTATTTTTAAAGATAAGATAAGGTTTTAATTTTGATATCCAGTTATAGATTGATGCCATAGGTTTCCCGTATTTAGGACCTATGAATAATAAATCAGTTATTTCAAGATTGAATAAAAACTGGTTTACAGATAAATATAATTATTATGGCCTGAGTTGCATGTCTTCTTGAGAAGGTTGAGGTCCTTGATTTTGGATCCATGAGAGCTAATTTTTTTTAAAGGATAGATTACTTGTTTTAGGGCCTAGATTTCCATATTGGTTGTTATTTTTTATTTCCTGTTGATTTTTTATGCGATCTAGATGTGAGATTCTCTATGCAATGTGATATAATCCTTGGATAGTTGAGCCTGGGATGGATAATGTGATGTGGGTGGGGAGGCCCATATGATGTGGCAGCAGTGAAAACCTGTGATGGTGATATGCATTGGGATATTAATATGGGTCTCATAGATGGAATCAGAGATGATATAATGGGTAAAAGATAGGATTCCCCATTTATGTGCTAAATCTAGATGCTTTCTTGAAATGAATCTGATTAATGGATGGTAGTCAAGTTACTTGTTTTATCTCTATTCATTTCCCCACTGTCTGAGGCAGATAGATGTGCTTGGTTTCATTTTTCCTCTTGTTGGTATCTTATGATATTTTTCCTAGAGTACCTAGATTGTGGGATGATACTAATAATGATTAATTAATTCTTAACCCATGGGTTTGGTGTTGTTGGAATAAAAATGCTGAAAAGATGTTAATCTTGAGAAATTATGGACTTAGTTTGGATTATTCGTTTAAAGCATAGACTTCATACTGGTGTTTAATGAATGTATCTTTACATAATTTTAATGATTAATTTAATTTCTAAAAAATAATTAATAGAAGTAAATGAAAAAATAATAATATAATTAATTAATTTCACTCTTATAATGATTGTGTTCCTATAGGTTATCTATTACCTATCAGTGGCAATCAGGTATTCAAGAGAGGATAGCTACATTTGATATTTGGAATAGCTTATCACTATAGTGTGGTTGTGAGCTATATTATATCTTGTATATTTTTTTATTTCACATGCTACCCCACCAATGTTAGTTAGCAAAACTAACACCCAGTGTATTATTGGTGAGTGTTTTACCCAACATCCAAATTGTAGGATGGATGGTTAACTACCCCCTCTAGCTCCAATCTCTTCTCTTAATAGTTACTTATGCTAGTATACATGGGGGTTAGTTTACCCATATATTTTTTTAGAGAGTTTTAATGTATTGGGGTTATTTCACATACATGTATCTCTGAATACAGTATCCAAAGAATTATTATAGGTATGATGTGTATAGGTTGTTATGTCTTGAGGTACTTACTCGGTGTTTGGGTTGTGATGGATTTAGGTATAATAAATAATGTTTGATACATGTCATATGGGATATGGTGGATTTCCAAAACTACTTTGTTACTATATACGGATATATAAATTGGATGATGTGGTGATGTGATGCATGAGGTGCATGTTATGATGCATTTCCCAGGTGTTTTTTGGCTGGATTATTTTGGAGAGAGATGGATCAGGACATGTGACGTTAAGGAAAAGTGGGAAACAAATGGGGACGAGGGAGTAGGGTACCCTTGATGTTTCATTATTATATTATATGTTATCTTTCATGAAACGATCGGTAAGAGTTATCCATGGTGATGTTTGGAACATAGTATACTTGTTAAGGTGATGATTTGGTTTCACTATTTTTCACTTTGAATTAGCATACTTTATCTTTTTCATGAGAGGCTCATGGGAGGATCCAATTAAGTATAATATTATTCTCACACTATGCATATATAAAATTTTTTTCAAGTAATCTAGAGTAGGTTGGAGTTAAGGCTGGATATTATTAGATCCTAGTTTTTCAGGAGTTGTTTGTACATTGTGGATGCTGTTATCTTTACCTATTGGTACTTATAGTTTTACTTTCAGTTATTCCATAATATATTACATTTCATGTTTTCACATGAAATTTATTTATATATATATATCTGAGTAGGTGTTGATAAGTGTATCCTTCATATCTCTCTCTTCAACATGTTCTCTTAGAGGTTAATTCCTCTAATATGTATGTTTATTATACCTTTGGTGCTAGTCTCTAACCTAGTGCATACTGGAGGTGTGTCTTGGGAGGTTACTATCTCCCTTCTCTTATTGTCGACCCATGAGGGGTACTCTTTGGGGGGAGGGTTATGAAAAGACCCCTTAAATCAATAAGAGAGGTAATGAGATAAGAATAACTCAAAAGTATAATAAAAAATAAAAGTAATACTTTCAATAATTTGGTGATAATTCATATAATATAAGATATACAATATAAAAATAATACATGGAAAGAATAGATATTTGGAAAAGGAAACCCTTACCCCGAGTCTCAATTTGTTTGGAATCTTCTTTAACCTAATAAATATTTTAATTAAATATGTTAATTTAATAATTTAGAACCATATAAATTCAAATAACACATATTATAACCCATTCATTATCATATGAAATTCTTTTATTAAATTTGTTTTCCAACATCGTTCGTTTGGAGTTGTTCGGTCTGCGATTCCAATATCGCTTCAATATAACGATAATGGTTAGTGGTCTTTGAAAAAAATTCTATAATCTATATAATTGCACATGTGTTTATGTTCATTTCATTCTAGTAGTATATAAGTTCCATGTTTAATAAATAGTCCAAAATGTTTTCAATTTAAGAAACTTATCTCGGTAAGCTTGTTTTTAAGCAATTAAATCAACTATTATGGTTTATTTTTAATATCAGTAATATTATTACAATTTTATCCTTTTAGAATCATATGCATAAAATAAGTTTATTATTAATATTATAATTATACATGAAACCCACTTTTAAAACCAAAAATGAAATTGTTAATGAAAAACATCATCACTCACATTGGTGGTATAGACCTACCATGGTTTGAGTAGTTTTTTTAAGAGTGTTTTAAGAAGAAAAGAGAACGAATCAATATATAGATTTAATAAATAATTTAGTGTAGAATTATACTAATTTTTTAATATTTTTATAATTATACCTCAGAAAATATAAGTGATAAGAGAATAAATAAAAAGAAATCATTTGAATTTAGAAGTCATACCTTTCTCTTTGAGACAACCCATTTGGTATTCACCCTAATACTTGTAAGGGTTGTATTTTGGTTAGACCAAGACATAGGAATATGGTAAGGGGGTTTTGGAGGAATATTTTGTCATAGATTATTCTAGGGAATAATATTATAGGTGATGAGGAATGGGTTAAGGATGGGTGTATTTATATATGGAGTAACAAGTTTTTTATTAAAATATTGATAAATTTATTATTTTTGCTCAACACTATAGATGGTGTATATTATTATGGAAAATAATAGTTTTTTATTATAAAATACATATTTTATTAGAATTTAAAAACTTTTAAAACCTAATTGTATCATTTTTATATTTAATTCAAAGTGATGAATCAAAAATAGTTCTTTATTGGAATTAAATATAATTTAGACTTTGTAAATTAATTTATTGATTTAGAAATTACTTTTATTATTTTTAAATACATTATTATACTCATTAAATCTATTTGAATTCATGTAAAACGTTTCATAAATTATTTATTTATTTGTTCATCCTTATGATGTCATAAAACTTATGTTATATGAAAAAACAATATTTTTTTATTCAGAAAAAATTCAGCTTCTTTAGAAAGACCAAAATTTCACCCTAATCGAATTTTGATATTTTGATTAAAATAATTAGGTATATTTTATCAAAATGAATTTTTAAAATTTTAAATTATATTATTTATATTCTAACATAAAATTAATATTTTTTACTAAATATATTAAATTTACTTTATAAAAAAATACACTTACACATACTTTGAGTTATATAATTTGATAAATGATTTTATGATATTATAATAATTATATTTACTTATTTTATTCATTTTAAACATTATTTATTATATATTTTACTCTTCGTAGTGGTTAATTAGTATTTCAACGTGAAGTTATTATTCCAATGATTTCGTTACTATTCAAATGGTCATATTTCCAATGATAAAATAATATTTATATTTCCAATATATACCTATTATTTCCTTCATTGATAATTCATTATAATTCCTATAAAGGATATATATTCATCATTTATAAAATATCGATTGAATTTCTGATGTTCTATTTTTTACAATATTGTTTACAGGTGTGATAATTCTAGGAGGGTGTGATTTTCCCAAATTTCAAATTTTAGTTCATTTATTTTATTGTGCTTATTTACATATTATACTATTTTTTAAATTTTATGTATTGTATTTATAATTTTTATGTAAAATTCTACATTATTATTCGTAGTTGTTCTTGTGAATGTAATTTTGTTGTTGGGTTATACTACTATGACGAAATAAAAGGACATGTGTTGTAGTGGAATATTTATAGTACAATATCAGGTCTTACAATATGAGAGGGGGATCCCACTTCTCATATTATACTCTTTTATATCCCTTAAGGGATTCTATGGAACGTTCTAAGTGTATTTCATCTCCCATTTCCTTCACCTCCTATTCTTCTTCTCCTTCACACTCTTCTTTTATGTTATTCATTCTATATAAATATATACATAGGGATTCATGGGATATGGGGGTTTTATCATGTCATGCAAAGATTCTTGGAAACTATGAGGCTGCTATCGGATGTCACTAGAGGAGACATCCTGGTGTTTTTTCTCACTCCATTTGGAATTGTTTTGTCACTCTTTGGGTTACCAATAAGTATTCCTCTAGTCTAGGCATTAACTGATTATGTAAAAAATGGTTTTTAATTCCTATAAAAGATATTTTGAATTTCTATAGGATTTTATTAATTGTATTATGGTGTTAGTACTTAGTGGATGGTTTTGGACACCAATGAGGTAAGTGATTCTACACCCTTTCCTTTTATTTTATATAACCTTAAGTACTTGAATATTTAAAAATAATTTATTATTAATGTTATCTCTATATAATTTATCTATAATAAATTACCAAAGGATTTTTTTAATGATGTTATTTAGTATTTGTTATAGTTATATAATTTATGGATTATGTTTAGAATATTTTGGTTTATATTTTTATAAAAATATGTTTAAATAATGTGTTATGTTTAATTAGTGTAATTATTATTATATACATATAATTCTATGTGATTTTTAATTTAAATGTAATTGTTGTGGAATTTTTATTATTATTATTAGATAAAAATTCATGGTTATAATATTATTATAAGATGTTTTTAGAAATATATCTAGTTATTATTATTATCATCCTATATTATAATAATTATTATTAGAAGATTAGTTTTTCTATAAAAAGAAATGAGGTTTTCTCTTCCGCCTATTTAGATTTCAATGAACATAAGAGAGCCCTCTTTACATATCCCATTCTCTATTACCATGAGGGTTTCCTAGAAAGGTTATAGGTATATTTTCTATCTCATTACCTCCTCCTCCTCTTCCTCTCCTTCCCCCACTCATTTTATGGGTGATGGTTGTTTCACTCTATCAAGGAGTAATACTTAGAAACCATGGGGATTTTATATTAGACTTACATGTGTTTTTCCCAAACGACTTGGTGTTATTTTCCACTATTCAGATCACTGGTAATCATTTATCCAATATGGTTTTGGACAAATTTTATAAAATGTGAGTTTTAATTCTTATAATTATTTCTCTAAATTTGTACGGGATTCTACCAAAGGTATTACACTGGTGATACCTTGTAGATGTAGTTTAATTTAATGTGATGGGTGATTCTATACTCTTTCCTTTCATTTGATATAACCATGAGTTCTTGATTTTTTAAAATGATATCAAATCAAATTTTTCTCTCAATAATTTATCTAGAATGAATTACCATTGGATTTCATAAATTTATTACAAAATATAATAGATATAAAAGGGGTTTTCAATATAAATGTATAAATTCTACATTATGTGTAAAATTTTCTCACCAAGTGTTCGATAAAATACCTAATTGATTTTTAGTATGTTGTATATGGGGTTTATAATGATGTTTAAATTTAATATTTATTTTATAAATATAAATTTATAGTTTTACTTTTTCATTTGAAGTATAAGTGGGTTGTTTAGGTTTCAAATAAGTGTGTTATTATTTGATGTTACTTATCATGACCCAACCCAACAAGGCTCGATCCGTAACTACCCAAATCTATCATGACCCGAACCAATGGGGCTCAAGATGCAACTACTCCAAGCTGCCTCCATAGGATAGGGGGTGGTGAAAAGTGCCAAAAGGAATATCCTAAATGGTAGGCCTTTTCCTAATGTACTTTTACATAGACACCAGAACATACTAATGTATAAGTGTAGAGGAATAATAAAAGAAAAGATACAACAGTAAGAATATAAACCATGCATACAAAACCTATAGGGTGTACAAGAGTATGATAGTGAAAACTAAAAGTAAATGGGTAAAATACATTCCCAACCAGATAGATGTTCCAACATAACAAAAATAGAAAGTAAAAGTGTTGATAGATCCCAACTCCTGATCTCTAAGCTCCAACCACCATGGGTGGTCCAATACACATGGTATCCCTATGCTTGTTTGTAGTCACCATTAACCTATTCATCGTCTACATAAGACAAGAAATATGTAGGAAAATCCCATTTAGGGTGATTATATACATACCCAGAAGGATACCTCGAAATCTAAATGGGGAGAAGAAAGACACATGATAGGAATAGATAGGAAGATATCTCATCCCAAAGCATGGGAGTAAAGAGAATATAAAAACTTGGATACAGATATATATATATATATATACACACACTCAAACTAAAGAAACCTAGAAGAGAGATAAGGGGATCTCAATCTCACAGCCCAGCATAGGTGAGAGTGCCAATAATTCTAAAAGTCCATCATTAATGCCCAGATTCTCGCTTGACAGCTAAAATAAGTAACCATTTGGAGGGTTTGTGCCTCGCCAATATGCCTTATAGTAAATGGGGCACAATATCCAAGTATAGGATATGTTCCCTAGTGTTTCAGGGGGTTCCACTCACTATAAGGAGGACATGTGTCATATCTGATAGGGGTACAACTTGGTAGATAGAGGAAATGAACCATAGTTTATTAGGGGGTACCACTTGGTGGATATATAGAGGACCAAAACCATAATTCCATGGGTGTATTACTTCATAGATAGAGTACCCACACCCTAATGTCATATGGGGGTACCACTGAGTAGATAGATAAAGGAATCACACCCTAATGCCATAGGAGGTACCACTGAGTTGATAGATAACTTGCACCCTAATTACATAGGGGTACCACTCAGTAGATGGATAGAGAACCTACACCCTAATTCTATGGGGGGTACCACTCGGTGTAAAGAGGACCCAAACCCTACCTGATAGAGGATGATACTCCATAAAATAGATAGAGGGACTATGCCTTAATTTCATAGAGAGGTACCAATGAGGTACCACACCCTACCCAACAAGGGGGATACTACTATATAAAATAGATATAGTACCTACACCGTAGTCCATCAGGAGGGTACCACTCTAATGATACTGCCCAATCACAGCCATCATCAAGTGTTGCCTAAATAATATTCATGCCCGGAACATCTCTTATCATATCTCCAAATCCACTACGAATTCCACCATCATGTTATATGTGTAAAAAGACATAGGTTAGGATACTCATAAGAAAAAATATAATTCCAAACAAATAAATACAAGAGTTTTAAGTTTCCTAAAAAGGAACGAAATGGTACACAGCGTGTAAGGGGGCCCACACGATCTGTTATACTACTCCATCCCTTAGATGTTTCCGTACCAGTACATAGATCATGGACTATGTATGGATACACAGTGTGTAAAGGGTATATGTGACATGTCTGAGCCACCCAGTTTCCTCCCCTTTCTCCATGGTTGTGTCAGTGTATTCAGCATGTGTCCATGTACTTTGGCACATGGTGTGTGCCTGGTTTTGCTTGTGTCCATGTACTCCCAGAGTACATGTTGAGTCACCAGCACAAGTTCACATAGTGTGTGAGGGTCTCCCATGGTATGTGATACTTATAATCCCTTGGGACCTTACTCACCACATCCAAAACCCAACATGTTGTGTATTCTTCATACTAAACGGCGTGTAGTCAGGATTTTTCCAAAAAATTAGATTTGGTCTTTGTACTCTAGATCTGGAATCTTCACCCTATAATCCATTTTTTAACCACCCTAAAATGGTTTAATATTTCACTGGTTTTATTTTTTGGCACTCTAATATCTAGAAATATTACTACCGTTGATTCTCACAAAGTCTACATAAACCACCTCACATTGTCATGCCTCCGATAATCTCTCATCACCTCACTAATAATATGATCATCGTTATAATCACTCATAAACCTCAATCCCACCAAATACATCCCTGATTCATCAATCCATCCCTCTCACATGAATTATTCATCAATCTGGGGGTCTTATCAGGTTCAGTACCACCCAGCAACATCGAACTGACGCCCTATAGGCTAATCGGTGAAGAACGTGAAGAATGGGGGGAAGCACCAAAAACAAGAGTGAAACAATAATTGGCCAATAATTTTTTCCAATTAATTTGATTATGAATATTTGGGATAGAAACAAATTTAATAATAAATTTAAAACTATTGTATGGGCATATACAAAGGCTCAAATAGAGTAGATCAAAGAAAACGATGTGATCATGCTCAATATATTTAATCAAATGGGGAAGAATCCAAAATTGAATACTCCTTTATAGTTTTGGGTCATTAATCAACAAATAAAATGCTCTCCAAAGAATAAGAGGAGTTTTTTTGTTTGTATCATCTAGATCTTCCTGAATTTGGAGTCTCATCATTATTAGATTTGGATTCACCAATGAAAGGAGGAAGAAGGCACTCTCAATTCTCCAAGGTGATAGTGGTTAAAACTTGAGAAAATTTTATAATGGTTTATTTATAGAAGAATCTATTTTGGTTGGATTAATTAATTTTTTAATTTAATCAATTAATCAATCCACTTAACGTAATGTCAGTGGTTTTTTATCCAAAACGTCCCACACGGACCTATTTTAGGTCGTGCCTAGGGTAAACATTGTGTTCCAGACTCAACTGTGGTCACAGATTTATAATACAAGTTTATATTTAAGAGTTATCCTACTTCCTTTAAGAAACTACACAAGTGTGATAAAAAATATAATTAATATTTTGATAAAATTAATTCTGGAACATTATGCCTTGAAATCGCATGTCATCTCAACACTTGGCATTGAAAATATATGTATAAATATTTAAAAGTCATGAAAGGAAAAAATTGGCTCTCTACATCATTCTCTACTTCAATATTTTCAACCCTGAAAAGGAAAACAAAATAAAAACTTAGGATATTGATCCCTCATTTGGCTCTCCTACTCCTAGGATCTTGCATGCATGCTCTCGTACTGCCACAACATGTGAACCAAGGGGATTCTTTATCCAGACTGGGTCCTCTCCTACTAATCCTCGATTTCCATGGGGTTCTATACAAAAGTAGACCCATCCTTAATGTCCATATCACCACAGTCAATAACATACATGGATTCATGAACAAATCTCCTCAGTTTGTACATGTGGAAGGCATCATGCACTTGCTCCAACTGTGGGTGTAGGGAGAGGTGGTAAGAAACCACACTAACCCTCTATAAGATCTCAAAAAGCTGGATAAAAATCTAGCATATCTTGCCTCCTCATCTGAATCTCTTCAATACTCATAATGGGGAGACTCTCAAGAAAATATAGTCCCCCTACTCAAACTCCAAATGACTACAATGTCAAAATACATAACATATCTACATGCTCTAGTTTTTACTCATCCATTCACATAAGACATGGACCTTATCTATCATCTCCTACACCAAATCTGGACCCAGAAGAGATGCCTCACTGATCCTTATCCAGCATAATGGTGACTTATAGGTTCTCCCATACAGGGCCTCGAAAGGTTCCATGATGATAGTAGAGTGGTAGGTATTATTTTACGCAAACTCTACTAGGGGAAAGTGATCCTCCTAGCTCCATCCAAATTCTAACATGCAATCCATCAGTATATCCACTAACACCTAGATAGTACACCAGGTCATCCCATATATTTGGGAGTGAAAGGATGTATTTATCCTAATCTGGTTCCTAAATTCCTCTTTTCATCCTTTCCACAATCATGATGTGAACAACACATAATTTTCTTACACAATAGTTGAGGTAACCCCATGAAGGAGAACAATATATCATACATACATCTACACAAAATTTATCACTGAACTCTACACCCTGATAGTAATTAATTGTACTAACTTCATGAGTCAGTCAAAAATCACCTAGATGGAATCATGGACCTTCATTTTCAATGGAAGTGTTGTCGTAAAGTCCATTGATATGTTGTACCACTAACACTCTAGGATCTCAAGGGAATACAACAAACCTATCGAAACCTGGTACTCAACCTGCACCTTCTGAAATGTGAGGAACTATGAAAGTAACTCTGTCATGCTCCATTTCATTTAATACCAAAAAATTACCATTGAATATCTTTATACATATTATCCACATCAGGATGTACAGCTAAATGAGAAGTGTGGAACTCCCTTGTCACATCGTCCCACATTGTGGCAGGGACCACGGTTTGTCCCTAAAAAAGGATGACATGGTTCCCTCCTTTAGAAAATCAATCAGGTAAATATCCTAATGATATATGGTAATGGAAGACCTCACAGTCACTTTATCTTAGATGGAACTCTCTCACATGCTAGAGGAGTGGAGGAGTCAACACCATTGACTTATGAAAATCTGCACCCTCTTGATCAACCAAGTTCATCTATAAGGAACCCAACTTCTCATAAACATCCTACACCAAATGATCCTAGGACTTCCTTCTAAGGGAATTTGATACTATGTTTCCCTTCCCCAGAGTATAGAATATCTTGAAGTCATATCCCTGTAGGAACTCCAACCATCTCTATTGTCTCAGTTTCAAGTATCTTTATGTAAATAAAAACCTAATACTATGATGTTATGATTAAACTATGAATCACTCCCCAAGAAGAGTGTGCCTCTATATCCTCAATGAAAATATTTTTGAAGCCAGCTCTAGGTCATGATTCGGATAGTTTTACTTGTGGGGTCACAAATTCTTTAATCCATAATCAATAACTTCTTGTCTCTGCATTAACACATAGATTAGCCCAGCTCTGAAGGCAATGAAATATTCAAGGTAATCCACAACATCCTCTAATAGTCTTGAAATAGGATAACTTACCATACTCAGCCTTAAATTTTTGAAGGACCTATGGCACTACTCATTCTAGGTAAAAGGATACCCTTTCCATGTTATGGTGGTCAATGGGGATCCAATACTAGAAAATTCTACCAAAAATATACTCTATTACCCTATCAATCCAAGAAAAATTTACTCCTATAAAACACTCTTCAGTGGCTCCGATGAAAGGACTGCATCAACATTTTCTAGGTCCATAACTAAACCATGCTAAAAAATGACAAGCCCTAGGATGTTAACCTCAGGAATCCAAAACTATAACTTCAAGAGCTTACCATAAATTCAATGCTACCAAAGAAAATCTAGAACCATACTCAAGTTCCCTACATTATCTTCTTATGATATAGAGAATATAACTATGTATTTGATGATGACAACCAAAAATTGGTCCAAGTATGGCTGGAATATCTAGTTCATTAAATCCATAAACATGGTGGGGAAATTTTTCACACTAAAGGGAATCACCAGGAACTGATAGTGTCCGTATTGACATCAGAATGTCATCTTTGGAATATTTATCCCCATAAACCATCAAATAGTAGTAGCTGAAATTGAGATTGATCTTTGGGAACCATCTCACACCTCACAACTGATCAAAAATTTCATCAATCCTTATAAAAGGGGTAATTGTTCTTTATCAAGGCCTAGTTCAGGTAAATGAAATTCCATGAAAATACACAAGCTCTCATCCACCTTTTTCCTGAACAAAACCAAATCTTCCCAAAGGGACACACTGGGTCTGATAAAACCATTATCCTTGAAGGTTTTCTAACTACAACCACAGCTCCTAGAGCTTAGTAAAGGCTATCTGATATGCCAAAGAAGATATCATATTTTTCTCGGGATTCAAGTTGATGAAAAACTCCATCTACCACCTTGTAAGTAGTCTTGAAATGTAATTAGGGAATAATTACATAAAATATTCCATGAATAAAGGAATCCATATTCTATAAGATCCTACTGCACCAAGGGATACACTTTCCAACTGATGGTTGATGGGCTGTAGCCTTCGTCTCACAAAACTCACTCATTCCGCCATGAGATCTCTCAAACCGATAAAGGATAATCTCATCCCATAATTATGAAGGAATCTGACTTGTTTGAGATGATAATAAATTTTGTTTCAGGCCATGGAAAACCAAACCAAACCCAAGATGACATCATAGGTTTCCATTGTGATGACCAAAAGATCCCACATGAACCTATCTCCACCAAGTGATAGCTCACACTACCGTTAAATAAAATATATAGAAGAACCATTCCCAGTAGGAACCTTAAGATAAAGTTGATGTGATAGAACTTCAACTGGGAGCTCCAACTTTCTCACCAAGAGTAATGAGATGATGAAATGACCCACACTTGTGTCTAATAATACTGAAGAAAGATTAGAATAAACACATATCGTACATTTAATCATCTTGTGTGTCATCGGGTCATAAGCCTCTATAGCCAACAATTATCTGCAGCCCTGACTGCCAGATCCTTGAACTTGATGTGGTCTGCCTAGTGGTGTTGCTAGAAAAATCTCATAGCATTTTCCACCACCCACTTCTCCTCCTAGAGCTCCACCTACTCTACTTCCAACTCCACCTCCCTAGGGGCCAATCGTCCCACACTTAGGAAATCCCTGATCATGGCATTGTCTTTTCCATGGAGCTACATAATCTATCTGTCTACGCTCCTCCACATGTCTAGTTAGGAAGTCACATATCATGTGACCTCACCCATCACAAGCATAGAACTTTCCCTCTCTAAGATACCCTAGTCTTTATAAATATCCTTGTGTCGCATGAACACATTCCTAAGTCTGATCATGGGAAGTCTCATGTGCTGAGATCTTGTTAACTGGTGGAAACTAGTTCCTACAGATGATTCAACCCTATAATGCTCAGTTCCATCTCTAGCTATTTAGTGTCCCTATAATAGGAAAATATCCATCACCAACATTGGATCCAACACCCCAACATAGGTGTGGATTCACAAGGGTACCACATTAGTATGTATATCTCTATGGAGACCCTGATCAAACTTATTTGCTCAGAAGTATCCAACTCAGATCATATCAAGGGAGTATTGTGTAAGGTATGTGAACATTTTAGCATACTCATCCATTATCATACCTCCATTCTGTAGCTCTATAATCTCTTGAATCTAAACTAAGCACAAACAGAATCGGTATTACTCCTCACGAAATAGTTTTTGGAAGTCAGGCCATGAGAGTTTTGACTCATCATGTATCTAGGTAACAAGACTCCACTAGTTCCTAGCTACTCCATGGAATAAGCTAGTTATCAGTGAAACCACTTAATCCATTGTTTTCTAAAAAATTATGAAAACATGGACCACTAACTCTAGTCATTCCTCCATTTCCTGGGGATCTCGTTCTCCATGTAACCTCAACAGCCTTTGGCACTAGAACTCATGGAGTGTGTTAAGACTATGCACATCCTGGTCCTGCTCTACTAGTATGATCTACTTCTCAACATGTGTGGGTGTTACTACCAATCCACCTAGAGGAAGGATCTCGTGGTATGGACCCTAAACTGAGGCCTTATCTCTCATTGAATAGTCTTCATGATCCAAATCTGGGAACCTGGATGGATTTTGTTGCATTGCCATCCTAGAAATTTAATCAAGGTGTACCATGGTCAAATGAGAATATATATATATATATATAATAGGGATATTGATTAAGAAATAAATTCATAGACTCAATTCTATATGATTCATTAACCATTGATCCATGCATCCAATTTCTCAGTATGTCAAGTCAAAAATCATGTAGTTAAGGTCCTATTGAAATGGATATGTTAGCTGCCACCCTAGTAGTGGATTCCGTATCAAGAAAACTTCACTCGAAACACTTTGACACTATTTTCCTACTCCCAACCAAATACTTTTAATAGGACTACATGAAACATCATCCCAATTAATGAACTACTCTGATACCAATATTTCATGAACCTACCTAATGGACCACAAGCCACAACTATCCCAATATGTCACAACCCAACCTAATGGGTCTCAAATCGCAATTACCCCAAGCTCGCCTCCATAAGCTAGGGGTGGAGACATGTTTCAAAAGGAATATCATAAATGGAAGTCATTTTCATAATGTACCTATACACACACACCTAACCATCTCAATGAAAAAGTGCAGAGGAATAATAAAAGAAAATATGCAACAGCTGGAATGTAAACCATGCATGAAAACCCCCTAGGATGTACAAGAATAATAGAGTAAAAATAGAAATTAAAGGTAAAAATACAAGACAAACTAGATAGATGTCCCAACCTATCAAAACTATAAAATAAAAGTTAAAAGAGAGAATGTATCCTAATAACCAATCTCTAACCACCATAGGTGGTCTAATGAACCAGGTATCCTTATGCTCATCTGTAGTCACCATCGACCTATCTGTTTCCTGTATAAGATACAACACATGTGGGAAAATCCCATATAGGGGTGAGTATATACATACCAAGTAGGATGCCCTGAAAGATGCAGGGGGAGAATAAAGAGACATGATAGGAATAGATAGATAGACTGGTCAACCTAAATAAAGATAGTAAACATAATATAACAACATGGATACATATATATATATATATATATATTCTCAAACCAAAGAAAACCAAATGAGAGAGAGGGGAATCTCCATCTCACAGCCCAGCCCAGGTAAGAGTTCCAATAGTTCCAAAATTCCATCCCCAATGCCCATTATCTTGTGTGTTAGTCAAAATAAGTAATTGTGTGGAGGGACCACACCTCACTATTGTGTTGTATAGTCAAGGGGACACAATCTCCAATCATAGAACTCAAACCCTAGGGAATTAAGGGGTTTCCACTCAGTGTAAGGAGGACCCACACCCTATCTGATAGGGGTAAAACTCAATAGGTAGAGGACTCATATCCTATTCCTTCATGGGGTACCACTCAGGGGATAGATAGTGGACCTGCAACCTAATTCCATAGGGGGTACCACTTGATAGATAGAAGACCCACACCCTAATGCCATAGGGGGTGTCACTGAGTAGATATATAGATGACCTATAGCCTAGTTCTATAGGGGGTGCCACTCATTGGATTGAAGAACCATGCCCTAATTCTATAGGGGGTTCCACTTAGTATATAGATAAAGGACTCACACCCTAATTCCAGTAGGGGTAACACTCGATGTAAGAGGACCCATACCCAACACGATAGGGGGTACTACTCTATAAAATAGGTATAGAACCCCCACCATAATTCCATAGGGGGTACCACTCAGTGTAAGGAATATGCACATCCTACCCAATAGGGGGTAATACTCTATAAAATAGATAGAGGACCCACACCCTAGACTCTTAGGGGGTACTATTCTAATGATATTGTCTGATCATTGTTGTCATCGAGCACCTTCTAAAAATGTGTCACACCCAAAACATCTTTAATCATATCTAAAAAGATGCTACAGAGTCCACTATAATATTTTATGTGGCAAAAAATCTCTAGATAGGCTACTCATGGGCCAAAATTTGAGTCCAAATGAAGGAGATTCAAGAGTATGAAGTTTCCTCGAAAGGAATGGAGGGGTGCACAATGTGTACAGAGACCCACATGGCACGTGGTCTCGCTCTATCACTTGGTTGTGTCCCTTTAGGTACATGGATATTTACCCATGCTGGGATATGAGACATTTTTAGGGTCTACATGGCATGTACGAGCCACCCAAGGTCCTACCCATGCTCCCTGGCTATGTACGTGTATCCAGACTATGTCTATGTACTTTGGCACACAACATGTGCCTGGCCATGCCTATTCCTATGTACTCCCAGAGTAAATGTCAGGTCACTAGCACAAGGTCACACAGTGTATGGGGGTCCCATAAGGCATGTGATACTTATAATCCCCTAGAACCCTAACCACTGTAGTTAAGGCCCTGTATGTTGTGTGTTCTATAGACCACAGCATGTAGATGGTATTTTTTTAGAAAGTTGAATCTGGTCTCCACACTCCAAATCTAGAATCTCTACCTTTTAATATAGAGTTTTAACATAGAAAAATGGTTGAATATTACTCTAACCATCATTTATGTCCCTCTGATGGTCAAAAATTGTACTTCTATTGATTCACATGATGGTCGCATGAACCACCTCACACCACCACGCCTCTGAATGTCTCCCATCACCTCACTGATAATCCAATCATTAGTGGAATCACTCATAACCCGAAATACAACTAAATACATCCCTGATTCATTGATCTATCCCACACAAGTGAATACATCATTAATTTGATGTTTTAACTGGGTTTGGTACAACCCAGCAATGTCGAACCGAGGCCCCATAGGCCAATCATTGAAGAAAGTGAACAACGGAGTAGGGAAAGCACCAGAAACAAGAGTGAAACAATTTTTTCCAAGCATTGTTGTACAATGAATTCGATTGGGGATATATGGGTGACAAAGAAATTGAAGAATCAATTTAAAACCATTTCATGGGCACATAAAAAGGCTCAAATAGCATAGATCAAAGAAAACGATGTGATCATGCTCAATCTATTTAATCAAATGAGGTAGAATACCCAATTGATGATTCATACCTAGTTTTGTATCATTATTCATCAAAGAACATGTTGCCAATGAATAATATGAGACATTGTGTTCACATCCTCTCGATCTACCTCAATACAAAGTCTCGTCAATGTAGGATTTTGATTCACCAAAAGGATGAAGAAGATGCACTCAATTATCTCAAGTACTAGAGGATAAACCTAGAGAAATGATTATAACATTTTATTTATAGAAAAATCTTTTTAGGTTAGATTATTTAATTAATTAATTTAATCAATTAATTTATCCACTAAATGTACCTCTAATGGTTTTTCTATCTGAACGCCCCGTTCTGACCTATTTTAGGTTGTGCATAAGGTAAACGTCTTGTTCTAGTCTCAACCATGATCTCTTATTTATTATTAAAGTTTCCATTTTGGATTTATCCCATTATCATTAATAAACTGCATGTGCGTAATATAAAATGTTTTTAATATTTTTATAAAATTAATTCTGGGCACATTGAGCCTCAAAATAGAAAGTCGTCTCAATGAATAGATCCATAAATATATGTAGAAATATTTCAATGATTGTAAGGAAAAAACTATGTCTCTATATTACTATTACCTTTAGATATTCCCCTGGATTTTGTAATTGTTTTTTTTTTTGAGTTTATTATTATGGAATAATGTCATATTGATGAGTTAGATGTTGTTTCTCTAAGAAGTTCTTGGAAGTAGCATTAGATACTTTAATATTTCAAGTTGTTTTCTAGGGATTATTTCTAAATGTTTATTAGAGCCTCTAGGTGTTTAAATCATTCACTGATTTTGATATAGTTTTCTAGATATGATTTATATTTTTCTGGTACCATTGTTTATAGTTTATTATTGACCAATGGATTTTTTTAGTTAATATTTTTCTCTTATTAATAGACTCTCTTAGTTTGGTATTTCACTTTGGTTAATAGATTCCCCTAATTAGGATTCCTATTTGACTTGTAGGGGATCTTGATTCGGCACAATCGAGCAATTTTGATTACTGGTTTATATTTCTATTAGTAGGATATATTCATTATTTATAGCCATATTATGAGAAATATTAGATCATAGGAGTATATTCCATGGTTTTTGGGTTACATCAGGTTATGTTGGGTGTATGTTTGAATTTTAAACGCTCTCTATTATTTATTTATATTTTCAAAGTTATATAAAAAATGTTTATGTTTTAATTTTTATGGTATTTATTTCCATTATTGAATTGACCTACCATGTTTTGGTGTTTTTTCCTTATTTTTAATGGAATGAATGAATGTTTTTTTTGTATGCACTACTATGAGAAAAAAATTATTTTTCATATTTATTTTCAAATTAACATTGTTTCCCACTCCATGGATGGGGATTATAGGCTCATTTTTATCATAGTGGAGGTAGTGATACATGAAGTCATTCATGTGTTATATAGTGATAATTTTTTTTTATTTTATTCATTTTCAAGATATATATATATATCAGTCACATTAGCTCATCTTTTCATTTGGTTATTCTCAACTTTCATTATATATTGATTCTTATTTTCTTTCTTTATTTTTATGTCATTTTTATCTCATTTGTTCTTTATTATTTATAAAGGGTAATTTTTTTTCTTTATTCACATATTATACCCTTCACACTTGCCTCAAAAACTTTGACTTATCCTAGATCAAGATCAACCATGGACCATTAAAATTAGTTTTAGATTCATAAAAGTTCATGTATCAGTCTAACAGGGGTAACTATTGCTGATATTAAAATTTTAAGACTTTTATCTGGTTTTTTCATTTCCAATTTCCATGTGTTTGTTTACATTAAAAAAGCATAACATGAAAACATGTGGTTTCAAAGATAAATTCTTTTCAAAAAACCAAACTACTCTCAATCAATTTTCTAAAAAATGAAAACAATATTAAATCATTTCAAAAATTTATTTCATTTTTAGACATTAAATTGTATAAAAAACCAAATCCTTGTATCTTAAAAATAGAACACTTGTCAGGAGCCCATAGAAATTGGAAGGTCTTGAAAATTTTTATTTTATTTTATTTTATTTTATTTTATTTTATTTTATTTTATTTTATTTTATTTTATTTTATGTATATATAATAAATAAAACCTATAATATTTTTCATAAACATTAATTAAACTAAATTGAATAAAAATAGTAGAATATGAAAAAAAAATATGTGAATTGTAATGAAAATTAATCCATTAATGTCATTAAAATAATTTTATGGGAATAAAACATATTACAATTTATAAAAATATACAGAAATAAACTACCCTTGTTCTAGCCCTCCAAAAGTTGGCATTAATAGGGGGTCATTTCTCAACACTTTTTTAGCTCTGAGAAATGCCCTGACATGCTGTTACATCCACTTTTAGTAGAGAAGTTCCATAATATATATAAAACATGAAAAAATTGAAAAAATCGCCATCATAAGAAACATAAATCATACCATAATTGATTGAATACATAAATATATAAATATAATTATTTCACTACATAATCATACATGAACTTATTGTTACAAATTTTATAAATACAAAAACAAGTTTAATATAGTGTCTTCATGAATCAAAAATATTAAAAAATTTAAATAACCTCATAAAATTACTTATAATTTAAATGAGAAACATATATATATGTAATAATAAACTGAATTTTTTTATTAATAACACTTAATAAATTTAAATCTATTTTGAAATTGAAAAATACATGTTCTACAATCAGTTAACCCCACTCATCATAATAAAGTTTGATTAATTCCTACATATCACAAATGAATCAATGGTCATTTTTGTAGATTTTGATGATAATATATTGTGTTTCATTAGTTTTGAGTATGTGATGCATGTTTTAAACTTATTTCACAATTAAAATAAAAAAATATAGTTTAGGTCATTCTAACTACACCATGTGTTAAAATGATGTGAAGTTCATTCCTATGGGTAAAAACTGAATAGAAGAACATTTTATAAGAGTTTCATGAAATTATAAGACTATTTGTTTAGTTTTGAGTATATGAAACATATTTTGAACTAAAAATCATTTTTATATTGAAATTACACACTTTCAGAAGAATCGTACACACCACATGTCATAATGATGTGTGGTTAACTCATACACATCAAATATAGATCAATGATTACTTTCATCGAGTTTCAAAATAATATGAGTGTTTTTTCTCAGTTTTGAGTATGTGGAATGAATTTTGAATTTATTTGATACTTAAAATGGAAAAATATACTTTAGTTATTTCTGACTACACCACGCATAGGAATGATGTGTGGTTCATTACTGAAGGACAAAATTGAATAGATGCTTGTTTTAATAGATTTTTACATCAATTCAAGTGGATTTTAATAGTCTTGAATATGTGGTGTACATTTTAAACCAAAATATCATTTTTATATTGAAAATGTTCACTTTAAGTCACATCGTACACCCCACACATCAGAATGACATATGGTTTTTTCTTATATCACACAAATGAATAAAAAGTCATTTCTATATAGTTTTATGAAAACCCAAGCATGTTATATCAATTTTGAATATTTGACGCATGTTTTGAACTTATTTGACACTTAAAATAGAAAAAAACACTTTATATTATTTTGAATAAATGATGCATCAGAATAATGTGTGGTTAATTCCTACATATCACAAATGAGTAAAAAATTATTGTCATATATTTTGACAACATAAAAAATGTATTTTATAATTTTTGAGTATGTGACATGTGTTTTGAACTAAAATATTGTTTTTATATTGAAAAAACACATTTTGAGTCAAACCATACACCCTTTATATTGGAATGATATGTTGTTAATTCCTACATGTCACAAAGAAATCAGAGATATTTTTCATAGTGTTTGATGAAAATCCGAGTGTGTTTTATCTATTTTGAATATGTGACATGTATTTTTAGCTTATTTATCACTTAAAATAGAAAATAAAATTGATGTTGATTTTACTACACCGTGTGTCAAAATGATTCTTGGTTCATTCCTATAGGTTTAAAATGAATAGATTGAAATTTACTAAGAGTTTGATGACAATATGAGAGGTTTATTTTATTTTTGAGTATGTGACACACGTTTTGAATCAAAATATTATTTCTATATTGAAAAAATGAATTTTAATTCATATTTTCCACCATATATGTTGAAATAATGTGAGGTTATTTTCTATATGTCAAAAATGAATCAAATAATTTTTTTTAGATTTTGATGACAATATAACTACATTTTATTAGTTTTGAGTATGTTTCAAACGTCTTGAACTTATTGAACACTTAAAATGGAAAACAATAAACTAGAGGACATTTTGAAAACACCAGACATCATAACGAAATTTTGTTCCTTCCTATAAGTCAAAAATGAATCAATTATCATTATCTTATATTATAATGACAATACAAGATCATTTTATTGGTTTTGAGAATGTAAAGCATGTTTTGATTGAAAAGTATCTTTTTTTATTGAGAACACATAATTTTAGTCATATCATCCACAACATAGGTAGAAATGACATGAGGTTAATTACTAAATTTCAAAAATGAATCAATGATCATTATAGAGAGTTTGATGATAATATGAGAAATATTACTCAGTTTTGAGTATGTGACACATTTTTTTTATTTAACACTTAAAATGGAAAAATACATTTTAGTTCATCTCGAATACACCATAAATTGGAATGAAATGTGGTTTGTTCCTACACGTCTCAAATGAATTAAATACCATATCTCTAGAGTTTCAGGAAATTCTAAGATCATTTGATTTGTTTTGAGTACGTGTCGCATGTTTTAAACTAAAATAGAATTTATATATTGAAAAAACTCACTTTCAACATATGAAAAATAAATGAAGAAAATTAACTATTGATAATCACCTTTTCAATAATGAATATGTGAACTTAAAAATCCTAAAAGGATTAAAAAATTTTCTAGTGACTTCAAATTTTTCATATAAATATATTTTCTAAAAAACAAATAATTAATAACTAACTTTCCTAACCAATCATGTTGGTATCATATTGTCAATAACTAGTTGTTAGTTTTTATCAAATCCAATCATCACACCAAGGAACTTGAGTTAATTTTTTTATAAGTAAATCTCTACTTTTTCATTCAATAACAAACTCAGGTTACTTGGTGTAGTGGTTGAATTTGAAAAAAGCACTATATAATTATTCACAATATGATACCAGCATGATTACATATACCCCTTCTCAAGAAACATTTTTATTTTAATTTTATAATGCATTAAATATTTCAATCCTTCTAATAAAATTATTATCATGTAGAATTAAAATAAATTTCAGTAATAATGAGAGTTAAATCTAATAAAAATAAATGAATAAATAAACTATAGATAAATATATTTTCAATATTTTTCCTTATTAGGGCTTACAGCATCATGAGGTAGAGAAGGGATTGTCCACCATACAAGTTTAACAAAAATATTTCTCTATGTGATCTTCTTATTGAGTACATATCATATAAATAAAACACATATTATATATAAAAAATTAAAGTATTAAAATACCTGAATTTTACAAAAAATTTCTCTTTAATGGTTAAAGTGTTTCTCAAAATTTATCAATTATCCAAATTCCCTCTTAATGTCACCACTAACACATAAAACATCATATCCATTAGGTCCATTAAGAAATTAATGTGATGTTCCAAGGAAAGGATCTTCCTCCAATGAATCGATGCTTGATTTTTTATTTTTTTTCATTACCAAAAGTGAAAGACACCAATTTCCATTTATAGGATCATGGGTATAAAAATCGGACTCCTTATGATTTCATTAAGAACGGATCGTCAATCTATCCTTCCTTACTAAAATTCACTTTTTTGAATCTCAATTCATCAACCTTTACTATCATCTTATTATCAAACCATATGCATTTGAAAATTGGTGCATAAAATATCATATAGACAATCTCCCATATTTTTTTGATGATTCCAAAGTAAGGAATATTCACATTAATTGAATTTTTATCTTTGTTCCCTGATACATGAATCGCTTCAGCCACAATAGTGACTCTATTATATTGAATTGTACTAAATTAATCATAATACTTTGAGTAGACTATATGATTGTTAATTTTGTATTCATTGTATGATAATACATGAACACTTGGACTTTTTTCTGGCCATCACAATTTACCATGAATGGGTTAAGGATTTTTGGATAACTCTTTATATATGTGGTCATGAAACTAAGTAATAAATAATTGGTTATGTGTATTTGATATTCAACCATAATCCCTTATTCGATTCAAATTTATAAGAATGTTCTTATGAATTTGAACATATTACACAACCACCACACAATTATGCAAAACAAACAGTTGATCTTGTTGCCAATTTGTGATAGATATTTCCACAACACCTATTCTTGAAATTCCTTTACCTTCGATGTGCCTGTCATAGCAAGATTTTGGTAGACCAATATTATCCATGTTGGATAGGTATTTAGTACACAATTCAATGGTTTCCTCTATAATATAAAACTCATTATGAAAAAAAAACGAGTTTACTTTTAGTTTTTTCTGTGTTTAACGGTAGTTTAAACCATCGCTAAATCATTTTATGGAATTTTCCACAAACTACCGCTAAATTGTGTGTCGCTAATCATTTAGCAGTAGTTATAAAAACCAATATGAAACATTTTAGCAATAGTTTTCAAAAATGAGTAGAATCGTTTAGTAACGGTTTAAACCGTCACTCTTTTGTAGCGGTTTTTCTATTTTTTACATAATTATTTATTTATTTACTATTTATTTATCTTTCAATGCATGCATGGAATATGTCATGCATCCCATGAATAAATTCAACATATATATGTGTGGAGTGAGATTTGAACCCCTTACCTCTTGGTCACTCTGTGAAGACCTTAGCACTCCTACAGGCATTTCATGTGTTGAGTAATCAGAATTTAATATACTTATATATATACATATAAATATATATAAATACGTATAAATAAATAATGATATTGAAGAATAATAATAAATAAATAAATAATAATAATAAATAATATGTAAAAAAAGTAATAAATAAATAGTAAATAAATAATAACTAATAAGTAATGAATAAATAGAAAATAAATAATAAGTAAATAATAAAAAAAATATAATAAATAATTATTGAATAAATAATAAGTAGATAGATAATAAATAAATAATAAATAATATAAAATAAATAAATAAGAAAAAATTTGAAATATTAACTAATTAATTAATATTAAAAATTAAATAAATAATTAAATATTAAATATTAAATATTAAATAAAGAAATAATGAATTAATAATTAATAATAAATTATTAATTAATTAATTAATTAAAAATATAATAAATATTAAATAAATAATAAATAATGAATAAATATATAATTAAAAATTAATAAATTCATAATTCATAATTAATGAATATTAATAAATAATAAATATATATATATATAAATAATTACATATAAATTTTTTTAAATATATTTTTATATATTTTATAAAAATATATAAATATAAATAAATTAATATAAATGTATATAAATACAAGCCAGGGGAAACACACATCAACCAAAAGAATACAAACAAATATATATACGAACATCATATATATAAATATACATTAATATATATTAATATACATAAATGGATATAAATATCCATAAATATATATACATATAATGAAATTTACATAGATATATATAAACACACATTTATATTACATAAAAATATATAAACACACACACACACATATATAATTTTATATTAATATATATATATATATATACATAAGTAAATATAAATATCTATATATATACCCACATAATATATAAAAATATATAAACATAAATACGTATAAATTTTATAAATGTGTATATATATATATAGAAAAATATGCAAAAATATATATAAATATCTCTGCATGTATACAATTATATATAATGTGAAATAAACATTGATAAATATATATAAATTATAAATAAATATGCATAAATGCATATAAATATATATATAATAGATAATAAATCACCAGAAGAGGGAAAACCAGAAAAAAATTGAAAGGCCATAAAATTAATAGGAATGTAAATCCATGGAATAAAATCTTGGTTGGCACAACAAGCATATGAAAACAATCTTAATTAAAGCTAAAATCACATCAAATGTTCAAAAATCCTTGTATCCAAACAAAAAAACTCAGTTTTAGAGGCCTTATATTCCCTTTTTACCTTGAAAAATAGTGATTGGGGTCCCCTAGGTCAACATGGAATAGATATATTTTAGGATTCAATTTAACATCTCATAGAGCCCAAACAGACACTCTGAACAAAAGTTATGGTTGTTTAAAGTTAAAGTTTTATTTCCAACTTCTCTTAAAACTTTAATAAATATTATTCTATTAATAATTACCAATTTTTTATCTAATTTCATTATATTTCATTTCATAATCTTTAATTTTACTACTTTTGGAGCTAAAATAGACACATGGGTCAACCATTATGGTCATTTGATACTGAAGTTTGATTTTCAACTTATCCTAGAATTAATATTAGTTTCAAATAATTACTAACTAATAATTATAAATAATAAATAATTAACATAGAATAATTCATTAAAATTTTAATTAATAAAAATTAAGTGACTATAAATAATAAATAACAAATATTAATAATAAATCATTATTAAATTTTTAATTTTTAATTTTTTCATCAATTCACAGTAGTTTTCTAAAAATTATTCTGAAAAAAAATCATGAAATATTTTGTGGTGGTTTTGAAAAAATCCTCTAAAATTCCATCATGAAATTCGTTTTTTATTATAGTGTCTCCATGTTAAAACCTTCTGGTAGACTTTAATATTTGACATACCCTTTCAATATATTAATATAGCATTCAATCTGGTACATCCATCTAAAATGTATGATGCCATAAAGTTGGATCTCCATAACCAAATGAATCGTCAATTGAACCATGATATCACAGAATGGTGGAGGAAATAACATCTATCATTCACATAAAGTGACAAAAATATATTTTTTCATTGTTGAAAACTTTTTCAAATCAATAACTTTATTGGATATTAATTTGAAAATAACATAGCTTAGTTATCGTGTTCTGGACATTTTTGGGTAATATGCATCATACTAATAGGGGTAAAAAATCTTAAATCAAAATATGATAGTAATGTGATTTTAATCATATTAAATTTATTCCATTCATAAATACAACATTTTTTATATTTTATGAATACCCTTCTAGTACTGTTACACCATTTAAAAATTTACATGACTAAAATCTCTCTTTCTTATAAAGATTGGGAGTTGCTAGAGTAAGATAAGTTTGTTTCCCCTCATTTACCAATGCCAACTGTTCCATAATTCTCATTTCAATCATGTTTAACCTAGCCTTAAATGTCATTTTTTGTCTTCCCATGTGTATTTAGTAACATGTACATTACATTTTCATGTACATTTATCTCTATATGAATGACTTCTATAAAACATATGACATAAAAACTCTTCCAGTTTTTCAGTTTACAAAAATATTGATCTCTTTTTCCAACCCATCATCAAAATGTTTTTAGAGAATGTTTTTTCAAATACATTAAAGATATCCTTTACCTTCATAAGTAGCTCTTTTCCTGATAATGGAGAAGGTGAAAATATTATTACGAGTTCTGATGATTTTTTTCATCCATTATTGATATCGATATCATCGAGGAAAAAACCTTTAGTGTATAAGGTAAGTAGTATTCAGAAAATATTTCATTCTAAGTTAGTTTATACCTTCTTCACATATAAGATACCCTAACCTCCCATTAACATTTTACCATGAAAAATTACCATAATAAGTATATCGTGATGCCCTCCCTCCAAATATATCGCAATGAAGGAATAGAGATAATGACCCCTGAAGACGTCTGGGTCAGCACATCACACCTTGACTGAAGACACTTAGGCCAACACATCACACCTTGCTCGAAGACACAAAGTTCATCAGTGCACATCTCACCTGAAGACACCTAGGCAATCACTATAGAAATAAGTAATAGAAATAGGGGGTAGTTATATATCTATACCACCACCATCCTAGATGTTGGGGAAACACCTGGAAACCAAAACCTCTGAGCAATGGTAGGGTAATTTTACTTCGGTGGGGCACATATAGAAATAACCTAGAATACATGATATATAGGTATCACATATTATCCAACCTAAGGGTTTACATCAATTTCACTACCGTGAAACACATCACCACCACTACACCAAAAGTATATTGTCACAACTTATTCCACCACTATATGGATCTCACCACACCACCACACATTCCACACAATTCAACTTTCAATTACAAGTTTCAGAACTTTCCAAATATAACAATTTCCATTATCTTTAATTTTCCAATCCATTAATTTCACATATACCATCCCATTCATTTATTCAATTAATTTAATACATATACCGCGTAGTGAATCTATCTTATTCTTATTCATTTATTAGATCATTAATTTATTTATTTCACATAGCATCATAATTTATCCCACTACTAATTGAAAAATTAACACAACCACTTCTTGCTACAACTGGACCAACTCATACAACCATCGCCACAACACCATGCATCCACCATCATCTCCATGCCACATCGGCCAAGTCACCTCAACACAATAATCATACGTTTCATGACCTAACCATATCTCACAACACAACCATCATGCACAAAAACTACCATCACGGCCACACATCATCACCGTTGTGCACCAAAACCTTGAATCACTACCATTATACACCATATCACACAACCACCAAAATTGCACAACTTCCCACATCACATCCATTCCAACCAACCATCACATCATAACCCCAAAAATTACATAGTTCATCTAGTCACCTCCATCACTGCACAACAACATAAACCATGCATGGAAATACAATAAGCATAAACACATGTAACAACAAAAAATTATGGATTCCATAATTTATTGAGGGGATTTCATCACATTACCACTTAGTTTAGCATGGTTATTATCACACAAATAATATTTACATGGGAAACCAATTTATTAGTTGTATATATATTATTTATCCTTTTATTCAATGTGTGATCACACAACAATATATCAACAATCATCGCATTATTTCATACACAGCACAAACAAGGCTTCCAACATCCGTTATGATTAGAAAGGCCTCAAAATGGCATAAACATGTCAGTAATAACATCAAATTACCATAAACAAGTGATTACTCCCACATACCCATAAATTTTATTTATACTATTTATTATCTTGTTATATGAACACTTACTATCCCTGAAATTGAAAGAAAAATCATGAAATTCCCACACATAGCATGTAAATAGGGAGATAACACGGATAACCTATCTCAAAGAAGATTTTCTAATCCATTGTACACTATATGGTCAAGAAGAAACAACCTGAAAACCAAAACCACACATAGAAACATTAGATCATCCTATATCACATCAAGAGATCATAAAAAACATATCCCACACATACCTCGAACCAAAAGTAAAAACACTATAGTGAATCTCCCAAAAGAAGAATGGAAGAAAACATAGAAAAAATATGAAGGAACTCACCATCAATCACTAATGGGAAACCACCGGAACCCACAAAATGAAGTAAGGGAAGGTCGGATGGAAGATCTCATAAATCCACTAGGGTTTTCCATAAAACTAAGAGGGGATGAAGGCTAAATTGTATGGTTTGGACGAGTATTGATGTTTCATATAGGGTATAACATTCCCTATTCATGATGTAAAATATATATTTACATCATAAAATCCATGGGTTTATAAAAATTATGTCTTAAAACCATCCTTTTTGTCATAAACCCCTTTTATGATGAAAAACATGGTGAATCAGGCTTCATTAAACTTTCACAGTAAATCCTCTTCTTACGGTGTAAATTCATTTCACGCCCAGCCCCTTGGTATGTATAATCCATAAACCAGCTTTCCACACTATCCATAAACCATCATCATACCCTGTAAAATCATATTTTATGGTGTAAAAATGCTACTACAGTTCTGTTGTATCTCCAAAATCCACTGAACCTCCTTGGACCTACTCCGACCACCTCTAACTACCCAAACTAGAAAACTAACAAGTCAATAAGGCATAGACAACTACATTAGATATCTATCAAATGATTATCACCCTAGATAATCAAAACCAAAGTCAAAATAAATAAAGGGGTATAAACAACCACCATTTGAGATACCGCTCAGGGGTCTTGTTACACCTCAACACTACCACTAGCAAAACACACCAAACCAAAATTCCCAAAAAACATCTCACACAACCACATCACCACCTCTCATCAGGAACAACACCACATCATCTGATACTAGCCATAATCCACCAAATTCCCACACAACAACATCACTGCATCACATTACCATCCCCAAAACCATCTCAACATCTTCATATTAAAAACCAACTGCTGCCACATCCAAAACAAGAACTATACTAAGAAAAAAATAAAATAACTTCATCTTCCATGTCAACAAATAATCCTCTTTGGGTGGCACTAACACACCCACACAATTTTAATCATGTCAATTTATAATGCTTCTTGATTAGGAATTAGTTTTTCCCCTTTTTATATGTCAGAATATTTATCACACATTATAAATCATACGTCAAGTAAAATCACATATAATAAAATAGAAAGACCTAACATCACATCATCAAAACATAACAAAGAAAATAAAAACTCAAAAAATCTATAGTTAAGGGTCACACATCTACATCTCTCACTCATAAGTACTCACCTTCATTCCACTATTCCTCCACAATATGTGAACCAATGGAATGGTTTAGCCACGTATCACCCTCTCTTGATGATCTTCAATCTATACCATTTGATTCATGAGAATTTCATCATCCTTGATATACAACTCTCCTCGGTCGATGATGTGGGAGTCATCAAGAAGATACCAAATATGTTGAGACACATGGAAGATGTCACAGATCCTCTCTATCCATGGTGGAAGCACAAACTGTGACACCACTAAACCAACACACTACAATACCTCAAAAGTTTTAATGAATAAAGAAGAAAACTTACACCCCTATCAAACCTCTATTTCCCACGTTGAAGGGAGAGTTTCAGGAACACATATTCTCTAAACTCAAACTTTAAGGGCCTCCACCTATGATCAGTATATGCCTTTTGACGGTCATGTTCCATCCTCATCCCCTCCTAAACCAATAGAATCTTCTAAGTAGTGATCTGAACCACATCAAGACTAAGAGATATTGACTCTCCAACTTCTATCCAACATAACAGATAATGACATGACTACCCATAAAAATCCTCATATGAAGCTCTCCAATGGACTAGTGATAGAATTTGTTGTATAAAAACTCAACTATAGGAAAGTTCCTTACACATGATCCACCAAGTTACATGATGAAAGATTAAAAATTTTCCTAAAATGTCATGAAGTAGCCCGGGTCCCATGGTAACCCGATAACCGAGTCAGTATTGACATGTCTCAAAGGGTTTTTCCAATCCCCACAGGTTGGATACTTGCACCTGGAATCATAAAAAATGAAAGTGGGAATGAATTTTCCAAAAACATTGTGGAATAAAGATAAGAAATACAGTATGCATACAAGAAAAAATCCACATTTAGAGGTGTACCAGAAGTCAAATAGGTATAAATAACCCAAAGTACTATAGAAAAGTACCATAAAATAGAAAGAACAACCCATATCCTAGTGAAATAAACTCTATAAGCCCAATATCAACAGTTAGAACCACATCCTAGTGGTGCTTTTATCCTACTCAAACCGGTAAATAGAAAATCTACAAACACCTGAAGTCATTAGTAGGGTGTGAGATAAAAGCCCAGTAGGTTCTCTCCAATGATTCCAATATAGATACCAACATTAAATTAAACAAGTAAGAATATGTAGATTATAAATAAATAGATATGGAATTTCAAAAAGAATATTTTAAATAAATCATGTTTTATATTTCAAATGATGCAAATACTTTAAACAAATATATAAATAAAAAATTTATATAAAATAGTTTATATAAATCTAAAAGGCATTTAAAATAGTTTACAAACATTGTCATATATTTATATCTAAAATATAAACAAGGGATCAACATGATCATTCTTACAAAAGTTATAATAGTTCCATGATATAGGACTCCACATACTCAAGGTGACATGGTAATATGTGTATACACATTCCCCCTTCAACACTTTTCAAGATGAATTCATCACCATACTATCGAAGATGTGATGTACTGAATTTATATTTTAGTGACATTGTAAAATCATAGTGTGTTGTCCCAAATAAATCACTAACTATCTTGGATTTCATGTTCACTAATACAAACAATTTTGGGAAATTCATTTGAAAAAAACTTTTAAAATTAGATTCATCCCATTCTCTATTTCAAATCATCCAGGTTCCATTTAAAAACCAACACATGGATTTTTAATCCAAATATGACTTTTACAAGATAAAACCTAGAGGTTTTTATCAAAATCATTTTTAATCCATTTTTCTAATATTATAACTTGAAATCAATTTACAATTAAATTTCACAATGCACTTTCAAAATATAAATTCAACAATTTAAATTTCACAAAATTCCATCAATTTCATAATAAATCCTCAATTCAATGAAATTGGGGTTTTCCAGAATGTTATTTCAAAACACCCAATATCAAATCCAAATCCTCCAATTCAATGGAATTGAATTTTTAAAAAAATTAGTTTCATAAGAATCTAATCCCACACATTCAATTAAAATCACTTTTATCAAATAACTCATTTTAGGGTTAATTAAATTATCCAATCAAAATGGAACAACCTACCGTGGGATATCTAGATCTTGAAACTTTAAACCCTAATCGGGATTCACTAATTAAGAATGAGGATAATGGGATCTGAGGATCACATCTAGATCTAAGATCCAAAATAGAGGGGATTAGATTCTATAACAAATATTCATATCTGTAAAACCCTAAGGATGAAAGAGGAGATATCAATAGATAGAGAAATGGAAGAGGAAACCTACCGGAAGTAGATTGAAAGTCGTTCTCCTTACTTTGATTTAATTATATAGAGGTGTAGAGGGATAAAAACTACTCTTAGAAGCCTCAAAGAAAGAAGAAATCATTATGGGGTTATAAAACCCCATCTAGGACCTAAAAGGTGGGTTTTGGGAATTTCAAAACAATTTTCAGATTAAAAAAACTCATACACACTACTAATTAGGTAGGACAGCATAGTTAGACCAAACTGTGAGCCCTAGACATGCACCCATTTTAATGGGATTCATGGTTTCTCCTAAGTGGGTGAAATTTGTTTCAATCTATGTTCCAACCCTGCAAAACCTCAATACCTAGGTTTTCACGGTTTTCCTTGTGAGGGTGCACAGTTTTGGAAAACCATGCGCCAACCATGCACAGCCCAGAAACCTTAAAAAATTCAATTTTTTACACAAAACAACCCCAAATGAAACCCAACCAAAGTATGGTAAAAAGAGGGGTTTAGGAATACCTAAAACAATAATAGGTTTCTACAACCTCCCCACCATAGAATATTTTTATCCCTAGAAATCCTACTCATAAGCTTCCATGCCAAAAAGATACATCCATTGCTCTCCCATCAATGCCTCCCTATTTTACATCTCATGGGAATCTGAACCATGATTCAATAGTGCATGAAACAAAGGTATCGTCCTCCAAAAAAATACCTTGGTTTCAGAATCAACTATCCTAACTATTCATTCAGTCATAGATAAATCAAGTTCGACCTCAGGATCACTCTATCTCAGAACATGATATGGATCAAATAGATACATTCTTAGTGATGATACAGAGAATATGTTATGTATCGACGTTAGCTATGGTGGAAGTTCTAAATGATAAACAATTTTTACCACATTCTAAACATCCACAAAATGTACAAAGAAGTGAGGAGAAAGTTTCCCTTGCCTCCTAATACATCAATGATCCAACCGGGTTTAAACATTCAAGAACACCTGGTCACCAATTGAGAATTCCAATGGTCTATGGTAATGATTAGAATAAGATTTATATCATCTCTGTGCAGTCAACATTCTCTGATTAATCAACAAAATATTTTCCATCACTTATTGGACCAAGCTCGGTCCAACCAACTAACTTTCACCAATCTCTGACCAACATAATAGAGATCTGTAAGGGTGTCCTTATAAGGCATCAAAAGGAGCCATTCTGATCACGGACTAGTTACTATTGTTATAATGAAACTCAACCATCTTCAAATGATTATACCAATCTCCACTAAAGTCTAGAACACATAATCAAACCATATTCTGAAGAATCTGTATATCTATTTCTATCTAGTTATCCAAATGTGAATAGTATGTTCTGCTCAAATGGACCAGAAATCCCAGTGCCTCTTGAAGGCCTCTCCAAAAATGAGATGTAAACTGAGGATCCCTATCAGAGACTATAGTAGATATAACTCCATACAAACGAAAAATATCTTTCACATAGAGACTTTCCAACTCTTTAACTTTCTTTGTATCACAAATGGGTATAAATTGAGCTGATTTTGTCAGCAGATCAATCATAAACCATATCGAATTATTCATTCTATGGGTACACAGAAACCCAACCAAAAATTTCATAGATATCTCATCCCACTTCTAAGTAGGGATTAGAAGTGGCTGATGAAAACCCTAAGCCTCATGGTGTCCGGCCTTAACCCTTTGGTACGTATAGAAATGAGAGAAAAATTCAGAAATGACATGTCTCATACCTAGCCACCAAAATTTTTATTTCATTTCATAGAACATCTTCATGGTTCCTGGGTTCACAGCCCATTGGGAGTTATGAGAACCCCCATCATAGCTTTCCATACTGCAAACGGAAACACCAAACAATTCTGATAGCATAGAATTCCCTCAGTGGAGAATGACCAATCAGGCATAGTCTCTCCTCCATAAAGAGAGTCTCTAATACTATAGAAATTTTCATAAATCATCTATTCCTGAAGAATCATCTCCATAAGAGAGAATGTTAACTAAACACTAGACAAAGCAACCTCAAACCATGATTCTCAAACTCAAATATACAACTTTGAAAAGAGATCTATCAAGTTCTACACTTCTGATGATTCCTTCACTACTTGGGTAAGAAGTTTCCTCCTCAAGGAATTTTCAACAACATTCCCTTTACTTGGGGTATAGGAAATGTCAAAGTTGAATGATTACAGGTACTCAATCCAATGACTCTGGAGGAGATTCAAATTTTTTTATAGAAGATATAAATCAAGATATTGTGGTATAAAAACAAAGTAAACCTTTCTCTATAAAGTTAATGTTTCCAAATATTAAGCTCATGAATCATAGTTATAAGTTCAAGTTCATGGATTGTTTAATTCTTCTTGTGTAGCCTAATCTGATGAGATCCATAAGAAATGACATGATCACCATACATAAGAACGTATCCCAAACATAAACCCGATGCATCAAAAAAACCACATAGCCCTACCTAGCCTCTCGAAGAGTCAACACTAGAACAATCATCAAAATATGATTAAAGTCAACAAAATAAATATGAAGTTTCTCATCCCAAGAAAAATTTTCTCCATTCTGAGTTAGAGAAGTCATCGGAGAATAAAACTTTGAGAAGTCCTTTACGAACCGACGATAATAACCAGCCAAACCCATGAATCTCTGAATCTTGAAAACATTTCATGGTTGTTCTCATGTTATAACATCCTTTTACTTTTTAGGATCAACTGAAATACCATGTTCTAACACCACATGTCCTAATAATTTTACTTCTCAAATCCAAAAATAACATTTAAAAATATTTTTATAAGGTTTTCGATTCCTTAACAATTCTAGAACTTCTCTCAGATGACACACATGATCCTCCTCAGACATAGACTAAATAAGGATTTCATCCATAAACATAACAAAACAATATCAAGATACTTGTGAAAAATCTCATTTATTAAATCCATAAAGGCTATAAGATAATTGGTTAAACCAAAAGGCATAAAAATATATGAATAATGTCAATACCTACTCTAAAAGGTAGTTTTTTTAATGTAATATTCTTTTATCCTCAAATTATGGTAACCATATCAAAGGTCAATCTTTGAGAACCACTTTTCCCATTTCAACTAATCAAAAAATCATCAATATATGGCAATAGATATTTGATCATTACTATGAATCTACTGAGTTTTTAGTAATCAATGAAAAGGTAATATGAAACATCATCCTTGTTATAAAAGAGAATCGGCACCCCCCAAGGTTACACACACAAGCATATAAATCATTTCTCTAGAAGATCGTCCAACTGAGTCTTAAGATATTTCATTTCATCTGGTGAATGTGGTAAGAGGGAATAGAAACAGGTTGAGTACTAGGAACTAAATCAATAGAAAAATATACCTCCCTTACAAGTGGGAAACTAAATAATTCTAAAGAAAACATATCAAAAAATTTATTACAATTATAAGGATATCACCACTCAAAGATTCTCTCTCAATATCAAAAGAAAACATGAATATCACTTTCCCAAACTCTGGATAATAAGGTTTATCTCTACTCAACCTTGGATCCCATTCTCCTTAGAAGAAATGAAACACCCCATCGGTTGTAGTTAAGGAGACCCATCAAAGATTACAATCAATACAATATTTATTATCAATTAGCTAATCCATCCTAAAAATGACTTCAAGCAGTTTCATGGTGAGAACTAGAAATCTCCAAGAAATCTCAACATCCGATAGAGATAAAACATAAGAGGGACTACAGATACCCTGATCTCTCTCTTTGTACCAAGGGGTGTAGTAATATCCATTATTTAAGATAGAAGATCTAGAAGAATATTTAGTGTATCAAAAACATGGATTGAAATAAATGATTGAGATACACCAGTATCAAATAAATTAGTCACTAATGATGAAGATATAGTTACAGTACCTCTCACAGTCACTGGACCCATATCTACTTCCTTTAAAGACTCTTCCACAAAGTGAAGAAGCTTAATTCTAGATGAATATGTCTAGAACCCCCTTTTTACTTAAATAATATAATTTCCCCATAGGTATTGAATGTGATGATGATCATGTGCCACTATATGGATTGGAATAGACATGGAAGAACTTTTATAGGTGACCTGAGCATCTACAAGAACCACATACCTTGGGTGCCTCAGTTCCAACCCTTTTTTAATGCACTAGATTTCCACACTAGTAACAAATCAAAGGAACTCTTCTAGGAACTGTAAGAGGTTTCGAATAACTCTACTGTCAAGAAACACCATGAGAATCATAATGCTTCTTCTTTCCTTTAAAATAACTTACACCACCAATAGGAGAGAAATAAACTCATTACAACCCTGACTTTATAACCATGTTCATTTCAGCCATAAATTCTCTATCCATAACATAAAAATAAGAAGGTAGCTTTAGAAAAAAAATTAAGAACAAATGTCAGACTGAAGTCCCAACTTGAACCATCGAGCCTCCATCTTCTCATTCGATACTACCTTGGGTGTGAACTTCACGAGCTCAACAAAACAGTGTGTTGTCACAGTCCTTTTAGACTTCTCAAGTTTGAAAAACAATATAGCCTTAGCTAAAAGCATCAACTCTAGATAGAACCATTTAGTGAAAAGAACTTTAAAGTATTTCTACTCTAATCCATTATACTTCTTCGCTATCATCATCATGTCCCACGATCTCTTGCTCAGACCTTCAACACGAAGGTGGAACCCTTCAACTTTATTTCATCAAGTGTCTCTAAGAACCCGAAAAAATTATCTATCCTACTCAACCATTCCTTATCCTTTTGAGTATCATTTGAGCCTTTGAATGATGGTTTCTTCTGGTGGAGGAATTCCTAAGAACAATTCTGGAGATCATCCCTTTGAGGTTCCACAACTAGATCCTGAATGAGAGATGGTACAGCTGCATGTCCCAAAGCTTTGACAGTACGCACATTCACCTCAACTAAATTCAGGTCCATAAGAGAATTTTCTCACTGATGTTCATCAATAGCTTCCCCATGGATTAGATTCACATGTCTTCTTAGAGGAATGATTCTTCCCTGCATCATCATTAAATAAGGAATACATCATATTACACTCAAATAGAGAAATAGGGGGAAAATTAATCCCAAAATATAGACAACTAAGATTTGGATTTCACACTATCCAAATCAAAATAAGGTAAAATACTAGAACTAATCCTTAATACATCTTTTCCAAACCACCCATAGTGACTTAAGGTTCATTGCGGTGGGATCTGTCTAGGAACTCAGTCGTAACTACCTCCTAAGTCCCGAAAAGAATACACAACTTCATAATGACATCAAGATAGTATGAAAAACCAGCACCTATGATACCACTTTTTTACAAACTAGCTCAAGTACCCTGGTAACTCGCTAAGTGAGCCGGTCCTGTCATGTCTCAAAGGTCATTCCCAATCCCCACAGGTTATCGACTAGCACCTAGAATCATTCAAAAATGAAAGTGGGAAGAAATTTTCCACAAACATTATGTAAGAAAGATAAAAAATACAATATTCATATAAGAAAAACTCCACAAGGAGAGGTGTACCCGAATTCAAATAGGTATAAAAAACGCAAAGTACTATAGAAAAGTACCAAAAAACTAAAATAAAAACTCGATTCATAGTGGAATCAACTCTCCAAACCTAATATGAATAGATAGAACAACATCCTATTAGTGATTTTCCCCTACTCAAACCTAAAAGGAGGTAATCTTCAAACACCTGAAGGCATAGATAGGGTGTGAGCTAAAATCCCAATAGGGTCTCACCAAGGATTCCAATATAGATGGAAACATTTAATTAACCAAATAAAAATAATTCATTTTTAAATAAATAGATATGTAATTTCAAAAATCATATTTTAAAAAAATCATGCTTTACATTTCGAATAATGTAAATACTTTAAACAAATGGATTAATAAAAACTTTATATAAAATAGTTTATATAAATTTAGAAGGCATGTAAAAAAATTTACAAACATTGGCATACATTTATATATCAAATATAAACAAGGGAGAAACATCGTCATTCTGCCCAAAGGTACGATAGTTCCAGGCTCTAAGACTCCACATACTCAAGGTGACATAGTAATATACATATACACATGCCCCCTTTGACACTGGTCAATAGGAATTCATCACCATCCCAATGAAGATATGATGTGCTACATTTATCTTTTAGTGATGTTGTAAAATCATAGAGTTTTGTCCCAAATAATTCACTGAAAACCTAGGATTTCATGTTCTATAATATAAAAAATAATGGGAAATTAATTTTTTTTTAAATATTAAAATGTAATTCATCCCATTCTATATTTCAAATATGCTAACTTCTATTTAAAAACCAACACATGAGTTTTAAATAAAAATATTCCTTTTCTATGATAAAGCCCAAAGGTTTATATAAAAACCATTTTAAGCCATTTTTCTCATATAATAATTTGAAATCAATTCATAATTCAATTTAAAAATTCACTTACACAATTTAAAAATCACAAAATTTTATCAATTTCACAATAAATCACCAATTCAATATAAATGGGGTCTTCCCCAATTTTATACCAAAAAAGTCCAATTTCAAATCAAAATCCCCTAATTTAATGGAATTGGGTTTTTAACAAATTCAATTTCATAAAAATAAAATCCCACACATTAAATTGAAATAAATTTAATCAAATCAATCAATTTAGGGTTAATTAAATTGGTCAACAAAAATGGAACCACCTACCTCAGGATATCTAGATCTCGAAACTCTAAACCCTAATAGAGATTCTCTAGCGAAGAAATAATATAAATTGATTCAAGGATCACACCTAGATCTGAGATCCAAAACACAGGGTATTATATTCTACAACCAAAGTGAAGATCTATAAAACTATAGTGATGAAATTGGAGATTGATGGAAATAGAGAACAGGTAGAGGAAACCTACTAGTAGAAGACTGAACATCATTTACCTAGATTTGATTCGCTTCTAGAGGGTTTAGGAGGGGAAAACATTCTCTTGGGAGAATCCAAGGAAGAAGAAATCTCTATGGGATTGTACAAGCCAATTTGGGACCTAAAAGGTGGGTTTCAAGAAATTTAAAACAGTTTTCAGATTAATGAAACTCATGAACATGGTTAGGTGGGCAGGACCTCATGGTTAGACCAAAATGTGTTCACTAGTCATGAGTGTCACGAACCAACCCGGGTACCCTAGAAACCTGATAATCAAGCCAGAACTGACATGACCCTAAGGGAATTCCCAATCCCCACAGGTTAGAAACTAGCACCTAGAATCATACAACATATAAGTGGGAATAATTTTTGCCACAAGAATGTGGAAGTGAAAGATAAAAGACAGTATGAATATCAATAAGAAAATTTTACTAGAAGTGAGGTACTAGAATAAAAAATTCATAAATACAAAGTACTAAAACAAAAGTTCTAAAATAGGAAACATCCCCAAATACCCTATGGACACAACTCACCAAGTCCAAATCTCAACAGCAGGATCCACCTCTAAGAGATCCCTTCCCTTTTCTCAAGCATGGAAGGATAAATTCTACAAACACCCAAAGGAAAAAGTATGATGTGAGCCTAAACCCAAAAGGATACCACCAAAGATTCCATAACAGATCCAAAATATAGATTATCCAAACAAAATCTTTCAATTTTCAAAATAAACAGGTTTTCAAATTCAAAAGCATATTTAAGAAAAACATGCTAAACAGTTTCAATATGATGGAAAATTCATTTAAATCATAGGCCTTACTTTAAAAGAGAAGTAATATTTCAAAAATAATGTCTTAACTAAAACATTTATATAAAATAGTTTACATAAATTCATCATGCATGTAAATTAGTTCAAACAAACATTATTATACATTAATATCTCAAATATAAATAAAGAAGAAAGAAATATAGTTATCGGCCAAATGGTACGATAGTATTAACCAATTATAGGATTCTTAACTATCTATTTGAACTCATAAAAATGTGTATAAACATGTCCCTATGACATTGGACAAATGAGACTTGTCACCAACCCATCAGGTATGTGATCCGCCATAAGTATGTTTTAGAACATTGTCATGGTGTAGAGTGTATCCAAATAACTCACTAACTACCAAAGGCATGCATGCGCTCTTACATTATGGGAGAACTATTTTAATAATGGTTAAAATACAATCAATCTCATTATTCCATTTAAAAAATTCTAATTTCTTTCCATTTAAAACCAAAATAGGTTTTATTCCAAAACATGCTTTTTCATAAGATAAAACCACTGGGTTTCTATAAAATCATTTTAATCCATTCCTAGGTTTGAAATTCATTCAAAACCAATTCCATAATTTTCACAATTCCTTTTTAAAATTAAATTAAAAAATTCATTTGAAAATATTTCCATCAAATACAAAATTTAAATTCAACAATTAAAATCAGACAATTTTCCACAAACCCACCCCAATTCAATGGAATTGGGAGTTTTCCAAATTTCTGTGCCAAAACCATTTCAAATCTCCCAATTCACTGGAATTGGGTTTTATCAAATAAATTTAAGAAAATATTGAAAATTTTAATTTAAATCTACAATTGAAATAAATCAAGAAATGGGATGGTAATCAATTTGGCGAATCGAGACGGAACCACCTACCTCTTTCTTGAAGAATGACACTTGCAACGGCACCCGTCATTGAGAACAAAGGTGTAGAAGACCTCGAAACTCTACCTAGTAGAAACATCCAACACCATAAGATATAGATCCACCAATCCCAAGATGATCCATTGAAAACCCAAGAGGACAGGAAGAGAGAAACTTGAATAATTAGGGGGAACACTAACTCGGTAATCGCACCGCAATAATAACAAAGATACCAAGATGTCTGGTTCGATCCGGAAGGAGTTGAGTCTCTCAAAAATTCACCAAAACTTCTCTAGGTTGATATCCACGAAGTATATAATGAAAAGGACCAAGAAAAAAATTCAAAAGCATGACTTTAAGCTGGGTGTGGGCTGAGTCACGACATTTACCAAGGGGTCACGATGTGTAGACCATGCTGGATAGGTACACCGAAAAACCTGTCGCCTCAGGTTGAAAAACCGATTTTAAATCCCATAAAATTGTGTACCTCAGGTACATAGAATTTACCAACTCACAGTTTGATCTCCCCATTCATTGCATCATCTACAAATCCACAGCATGCAACCAACACAAATTACACGATATGTACTTCAAGTACACGGCCTGTACCTATTCTACAATCTACAGTAAACCCATAAAAATAACATAAAAGGATTTTTAACAAAAAAGGGATTTAGAAAAGGTGTAAAATAACTTGATCAAGGTAACAGGATGTTACAACCTCCCCACCATTGAGAGGACCAGTTTGGGATATACCTAAAACTGAGAGGGGGTGAATCAGTGTTACAGACTTTTGATAACAATTCCAACTTTTTATCCTTGTACCTCTTGACTTTTTAGGATCTTGATTCTATTATTCTATTTTCCCTATCACATGCAATAATAGAAAGAAGTAAAAATATGCACATAATATTTTCATAAGGTTCACCACTCAATAAGAGTAACTACGCACTTTCCATGCATGGGAAGACTACTGTATAGATTCTCCACTATAATGTGATATGCTATTATAGTGGATCAGATAGGAAAACAATACTCTAGTATGTGTGGCTCCTTACACTTGGATTGGGAAGGGATATAATCCTCTTGAAACTTTTAACAAGTATGATATGCCCTTACACTTATTGTTTCTTTATAATTCCAGTGTAGACAGTCTCTTGTAGCCTCTATCTGGTTCTTTATACTGCCTATGAGGATAGTTTTATCTCTGTTTAAAAGAGTTTATAACACCAAAAGAATCCTCCAGCTGTTGAGACCTGTTGGATGCTACAGTGCTACTTTTTCCTTCCACAAATTTTTTCTTCTCCTTATTACTTGCTTAGTAGCATGCAAGTAACCAACCTCTTCTTTCTTAGGAGCAAACCTATAAGCTGCACACTCTTCTTCTTCTTCCTCTTCAATGCAAATCCAACTGCACTGAAACCCTCTCTTCTTTAAACTTTATCCTTCAGTAGAAAACCAAATACACTAAGATAACTTCTCTTCTTCTTTTCCAAAATCACAAACTCCTTTTTTGATTATCATATCAATGAATTCCAGTTCATCTTAGCATCATCACAGTTGAACTACCCTGTATGATTGTCAGTCTTCAGTTGGGAACACTTTGTTCTTATTCTTCTATTCTTTCTTCTCTTCTCAATACCAAAACCTGAGTGTATCAGTATAATAGCTTCTTCCTTTGTGCAGATATGAGTTCAATTTCATATCTAGTTCTTATTCACTTCACAAAGTGCAATGAGGGTGATAAAAACTAGTCGTGTGAGTGTGGTACAACTTTTCTTTGTGAACCTGAATGGTTCACAGTACTTCCTTCTTCACAAAGTCACTTAGAGAGTGTGATGCAACTGTCCAAGGCCTACGAGACCCCAATATTTCTCACACCCCTTTAGGGAGACTTGTGTGTAGCATTAAAGACTTGCACACAACATTCAACTTTTGTCTCAGAAGACCTCATGCACGCAACTTCAATCTTGTGTGCAACTCTCTTCTTTCGCACAACTCTATTTCATTTGTATACTCCCCTTTACTTAAATTTTTGTCATGCCTCAGAGCTCGGAATTTCTCTAAGTGTCGAGATACAAAAATTTGAGGGGGTCACCTCTTATTTATAGACCTCGTCGACCCCTACGCACAAAAAACCCAATGTGTCGCGCAAGATCCTGACGCGTCGCGCAAAACCCCATTTGTCGTTGCATTGACCGCGTAAGTATCTTTCTCTCCAACCCCATATTTCACACAATTTTTAAATATTTTTTTCACTTCATTCCTTTTTCATTTTTTTGAAGTTTTCACCTCAAATCATTCCTTACGCAAAACATTCTAAACTCCCTTCAATCTTGCGTGAAAAAACAAATCTTTCAAGCAAGCCTCTCATTTTCCAGATTTTGATGTTCGGATCATGTAATTCAACTTGTGTGCAACATACCAAGCCATCTTCAAACTTTTCTGCAACATCTTTTTCCAAAAACACATTTCTCTATCTCCTGATTTTTAGGTCCAAAAATTTGGCAAACACTGGGAAATGGCGCCACCTTAAAATTTGTTTTGAAAAGAACACCAATGATGCTTCATTATCATCTAGCATATTCAAATAACAATTGATTTCATCATGAAACATATCTATCATGATATATATTCTTTGATAGAACACCTTTAGCATCATCATATTTTCAATGGGAAGTACTGCAACTTCCCTATCTTCTAGCAGAATCATCCTTTGCAATCAAAACTAAATATAAATGGCATCATATTTTCTCCCCCTTTCTTTCATAAGTCTTACATCACAAGTTCCCCTAACTTATGATATTTGTGAAATACAAATCAGAAAAGTATCGTCTGATTTTTATAAAATTTGAAATGCATGGCTACCTCATAATTCCAAACCCTTCCACATTCTCTCTTATTATTCAACCATCATTCTACACTTCAAGAAAATCATATGATTCTATTCTTCAAGTAAGATCTTTCATGGTTTTTATGAAATCATGAAGAGTTTCATGGTCTTCTTCAAATCCTCATTCTTCTTCAATCATCCTCAGATGGATGATACTTCACCATTCTTCATTGTTGTAAAAAATATGTCACCTTTGACACAAGTTCTTTGAACTTAGGATCAGTTCAACAATCGTCTGAATTTAATTCATGGAGAATTTCCCAATCATGACATTCAATGCTATGATTGCATAACAATTATCTAGGTATCCTCACTTTAGTCGATCTCCATTAACATTGGCATCCTTATTCATCTCCTTCTTCATTTTAACCATCATTGACAACTGTTGACAACGAATACAATCTTCATACACAAAGTGGTCCTAAAAAACATAAAAACTATTTGTCCCCATAAAGCCTATGAAGAATCTTCCATGCCAAAAAGATGAGTCCACCACCCTCTCTTCAGTGCCTCATGTTCCCACATCTTGTGATTATTAGATCTATTTTTTCCATAGTACATGGACCGAAGGTATTGTCTTCCCATGAAGTAACTTGGTCTTACAATCAACTATCATTACTTGTTGCTCAGTCAAAGATAAATTAGGCTCGATATCAAGATCACTCCAGTTCAAAACATGAGATGGATCAGATAGATACTTTCTCAGATGCGATACATGCAACATGTTATGTATCGATGTTAGATTCAGTGTAAGTTCCAAGTGGTATGAAACCTTCCCCACCTTCTCAACCACCACAAAAGGTCCCACAAAGTTAGGATCAAGATTCCCTTTCCTCTCAAGCTGTTGATGACCCAATCGGGGTGAAACTTTCAACAACACTATATCACCAACTAAAAACTCCAAAGTTATATGGTGTCGATTAGTATAACACTTATATCATATTTGTGATATCAACATCCTCTGACATATTAGGTGAATCTTTGTTGTCATCTCCTGCACCAAGCTTGGTCCAACCGAAGAAATTTCACTGACCTCCAACTAACACAACAGATATTTACAAGGTCGACCATACAAGGCCTTGAAATGTGTCATTTTGATATCAAACTCCTAACTATTTTTATAAGAGAACTCAACCATCCCCAAGAAATCATCCTAATCCCCACTGAAGTTGAGAATAGAGGCGCGAAGAATATACTCAAGAATCTATATAGCTCTCTCTATCTATCCATCCAACTATAGATGGTAGGTCGTGCTTAAAAAAAACCAAAGATCCCAGTTCCTCCTAAAGGCCTCTACAAAATCAAGAAGTGAAATGAGGACCCCTATCAAAGACTATAGAAGATAGAACTTTGTGAAAACAAACAATCTCTTTCACATAGAGATTCCCTAACTCCTCAACATTGGTCATATCTCGAATGGGTATAAAGTGAGCTGACTTGGTTAGCATGTTGATCACAACCCATATTTCTTATAATTTCTATGGGTATGAGGTAACCCAACCACAAATTATATTGAGATCTCATCCCACTTCCAAGTAGGGAGTGGAAGTGGATGTATTAAACCCAATGATTTTTGGTGCTCAGCTTTCATCTGTTGTAATTTATAGAAATGAGAGACAAACTCAGTGATGTCCCATATCATACCTAGCCACCAAAACTGCTTCCGCATGTCATATAACATTTTGTGGTTCCCAGGTGCATAGCCCACTGAGAGCTATGGTAATCCCCCATCACTTACTTTCTTACTGCTAACGGCACAATGAAGTGGTTCTGATAGCATAGAACACCCTCTTCGGAGAAAAAACTTTGGGAAGTGGTCTCCCCACTATAAATGGATTCTATATTTATATGGAACTCATTATAAAGCTCTTTATTTTGAAGAATCATCTCGAGAAGAGAAGATTCCAACTGCACACAGGCTAAAGAAATGCCATCCCCTTCCTCCTGAACTCCAATATTCAAGTGTGCAATGAGCGCCATCAAAATCAACCCTTCGAGGTATTATTTCACTACTTGGGTTGGAATTTTCCTTCTCAAAACATCATAAATTAAATTACCTTTCCCAAGGGTATAGGTGATGTCAATGTCGAAATACTACAGGTAATCCACCCAATGCCACTATAGAATATTCAAATATTTTTGGGAGAAGATATAACTTAGGATTTTGTGGTCTGAATAAACCATAAACCTTTTTCCAAAAAGGTATTGCTATTAACTTTTAAGTGTGTGAATCATAGCTACATGTTCTAGATCATGGGTTGGATAATTCTTCTCGTGTGGCCTAATATGACAACATTCATATGCTACTACATAATCACCCTGCATAAGAACACATCCCAATATAGAACCTGATGCATCACAAAAGACCACATAACCCTTCCCAGCTTCTGGAATTAACACCAGTGTAGTAGTCAATAGAAGTTTCAACTTGACGAAATAACTCTGAAATTTATCATTCCAAGCAAACTTCACCCCCTTCCGAGTCAGAGTAGCCATTGGAGAATCCAACTTCAAGAATTCATTCATGAACCTATGGTAATATCTATCTAACCCCAAGAAGCTTCGGATCTTGAATACATTTTGTGGTTTCTACCACATCATAACAGCCTTCACCATCTCAGGATCAACTGATACAACCTATTCAGACACCACGTATCCTAATAATTTCACTTCTTGAATCCAGAAATCACACTTTGAAAGCTCAGAAAAAAGGTAGTGATTTCATAGCAGATTCAGAACTATTCACAGATGTTTCACATGATCCTCCTTGGACTTGGAGTAAACAAGAATGTCATCCACAAAGACTAACACAATGGTATCTAGATACTCATGGAAAATCTTTTTCATTAATTCCATGAAAACTACAGGAGCATTTTTCAGCCCAAAGGGAATAACAAGGTACTCAAAGTGTCTATACCTGCTCCAAAAGGCGGTCTTATGAACGTTAGATTCTTTTATACTTAACTGATGGTAACCAGATCAAAGTTAGATCTTTGAAAACCACTTCACCCATTTCATTTGATTAAATAGATCGTCAATCCATGGAAATGTATATTTGTTCTTTATCGTAACTCGATTAAGCTTTTGATAATAAATACATAAGAGAAGAGAACCATCAGCCTTCTTAGAAAAGAGAATCAGTGCTTCCCAAGGTGAGACACTTGGAAAAATAAATCCATTATCAAGAAGATCATCCAACTGATACTTCATCTCTTTCAGCTCAGCTGGTCCCATGTGATAAGAGGCGATAGAGATCGGTTGAGTACCAGTCATTAATTTAATAGAAAAATCAACCTATCTCACTAGTGGAAGACCAAATAAATCCAAAGGAAACACATCATAAAACTTAGTGATAAATAGAGGAAGATCACCACCCATTGAGACTCACTCCAAGTCAAAAGAAAACACTGATATCACTTTCCCCAACTTTGGATAAGATGGCCTAGCTCTACTCAACCTTGGGTCCCATTCTCCTTGAAAAAAAATGGGCACACCACTGGGTGTAGTAAAGTAGACCTGTAAAATATAAAAAACAATTCAGGATTTGTTGGCAATGATCCAATCCATCCCAAATATGACGTCAAAAGATTTCATATCAAGAACCAAAAAACTCCAAGATAGTGCGACATTAAATAGATAGAAGACACATGTAGGACTCGGAGGCCCTACTCTCTCTTTGTACCAATTGGTGTAGTAATATCCATTTCACAATATATTTTCTCTATAGGAAGATTAAACAGTTTAACAATATGGGTTGAAATAAAAGAGTGAGATTCACTAGTATCAAAAAGGGCAATCACTAATGATGAAGCAATGGTAATGGTACCTCTCACAATCATTGGACCCATATCTACTTCCTCTGGAGAATCTTATACTACGTAAAGAATCTTCATTCCAGATGCCTAAGGATAGAATCCTTTTATCATTGAAGCGTTTGATTTCCCTACAATTTTAGGAGAAGCTGATGATCTTGTCCCAGTATGCGGAGTAGAGAAGTGATGACAGAACCTCTGTAAGTGTCCTAAACGTCTGCAGGAGCTATAGTTCTTGGGTGGATCAGTGAAAACCCTCCTAGAATTTTCTATCTTTTCACACTGTTTGCAATTAAATGAGCTTCCTCCTAAAGCTATATGAGGTCTAGAATGACTCTTCCATCGAGAACTACCACAAGGATAATCATGCTTCTATTTTCCTTTGAAAGGAACCAACACTGCTACTGGGAGAAAAAGGAACTACTGTCAAACCTGACTTTCCATCCAAGTCCATCACAACTATCATTTCCCTATCTAACACAACATAATATGTGGTCAGCTTTAGTAAGAAAACCTGATAATGGATATCTGATTGAAGTCCCAACTTGAACTATTGAGCCTTTATCCTCTCATTAGATACTATCTCATGTGAAAATTGTACCAGCTCAGCAAAGTGATTTGAATACTCAATAATAGTTTTTTCGGCCCGCTCAAGCATGAAAAACTCCATAGCCTTAGAAAACACTACCGACTCTAGATAGAACTGATTGGTGAAAAAAATCTTGAAGTCCTTTAACTCTAAGCCCTCATGTTTCCCTATTATCACCATCATGTCTCACTATCTCCCGCTCGGTCCCTCCAGCACGAAGGTGGCACACTTCACCCGGATCACTTTCGGCATCTCCAAGAACTCGAACAAACATTCTATATTTCCCAACCATTCCTCTTCATGTTGAGGATTAGTTATCCTTTGAATACTGGTGGATTCTAGCAAAGTAACTCTTCAGAATGATTTTTAAGAACATCCCCCTAAGGATCCTATACTAGATCCTGAGCAAGAACTAGAGGTGGTGCCTATCCCAAATCTTGGATAATGTGCATAATAACCTCAACTAGATCTGGATCAACAATAGGATTTTCTTGTTGAGGTTCAGAAGAAACCTTTTCCTGTATATTATTTGCACATCTTCTCAGAGGCATGATACTGCATAACATCAGCAGGTAAAATAAGACATTATATTGACACCCAAATTGAGTAGAAAGAGATAATGTTCTTAATAGAAGGAAAAAACCTGATTTGGATTTATCTATTTCCAAATATCAATAGGGAGAAGAATATAACTAATCCACAAGGTGTCTTTCCCTAACCACCCCTAGTGACTTAAGGTTCATTATGGTGAGATATGTCCAGGAACTCAATCGTAATTACCTCCTAAGTCCCGACAAGATCTCAAAAATGCACACTGACTTCAAGAAAGAGGAAATATCAACAACCTCCTATGATACCAATTTTTCACGAACCATCCCAGGTGCCCTGGTAACCTGATAACTGAGATGGCCCTAACATGACCCGAAGGGCATTCCAAGTCCCCATGGGTTGGGGACTAGAACCTGGAATCGTACAACATACAAGTTTGAATGATTTTTTCCACAAGAATGTGGAAGTGAAAGATAAAATATGGTATGCATATCAATAAGAAAACTCCATAGGAAGTAAGGTACCAAAATAAAAAAAGGCATAAATCCAAAGTACTAAAACCCAAGTAATAAAATAAGAAACATCTCCAAATTCCCTAAGTACACAACTCACCAATTACAATTATCAATAGCTGGATCCACCTCAATGATATCCCTTCCCTTTTCTAAAGCCTAGAAGGATAAAGTCTACAAACACCTGAAGGAAAAAAGTAGGGTGTGATCCCTAGCCTAGTAGGATACCACCAAAGATTCCATAATAAATTCCAAATATAGATTATCCAAAGAAAAGCTTTCAATTTTCAAAATAAACTAGTTTGTCAATTCAAAAGAATATTTAAACAAAACATGATAAATAGTTTCAATATGATGGAAAATTCATTTAAAGCACAGGCCTTACTTTACAAGGGATGGAATATTTCTAAAACAACGGATTAACTAAAACATTTATATAAAATTGTTTATAAAAATTCAGCAGGCATGTAAATCATTTCAAACAAATATAGACATATATTTATATCCCAAATATAAATAAACAAGTGAGCAACATGGTCATCTGCCAAAAGGTATGACGGTATTAACCAGTTATAGGATTATTCACTCTCTATGTGAACTCAGAAAAATGTGTATACACATTTCCCTATGACACTGGACAAAGGAGACTTGTCACCAACCCATCAGGAATGTGACCTGCTGTAAGTATGTTTTAGAATGCTTCGTAGCATAGAGTGTGTCCAAATAACTCACTAACTACCAAAGTCTTATATGAGCTCTTACATTATGGGAAAACTATTTTAATATTTCTTAAAATATGATCAATAAAATTCTTATATTTCAAAAATTCCAATTTCTTTCCATTTAAAACCAAAACAGGTTTTATTAAAAAACATGCATTTTCACAAGATAAAACCACTGGGTTTCTATCAAATCATTTTAAGCCATTACTAGTTTTTAAATTCATTTAAAACCAATTCCATCATTTTCAAAATTCCTTTTTAAAATTAAATTCAACAATTCAATTGAAAATATTTCCATCAAATCCACAATTTAAATTCAATAATTTAAATCAAATAATTTTCCACAAACCCACCCCAATTCAATGGAATTGTGGGTTTTCAAAATTTCCATGCCAAAACCATTTAAAATCTCCCAATTCACTGGAATTGGGTTTTATCAAAGAAATTAAAAACAATATTGAGTATCTGAATTTAAATAATCAATTGAAATAAGTCAAGTAATATAATGGTAATCAATTTGGAAAATTAGGACAGAACCACATACCTCTTTCCTTAAGAATGATACTCTCAATGGCACCCGTCAACAATAACAAAGGTGTAGAATACCTAGAAACTCTAACTTGTAGAAATATCCAACACCACAAGACATGGATCCATCAATCCCAAGATGATCCATTTAATACACAAGATTATAGGAAGAGAGAAACTTGAATAATGAGGGGAAAACTTACCTGGAAATCACATTTCAAGAAGAAGAAAGATCCCAAGTCATTTGGTTCTATTTTGAAGGAGTTGAGTCTCTAAAAAATGCAACAAAACTTCTCTAAGTATAGAGACATAAAGTATGGAATGAAAAGTACTGATAAAAAATCCAAATTCATGACTTTAATCTGGTTGTGGGCTGAGTCACAACGTGTACCAAGGGGTCATGACATGTAGGCCATGCTGGATAAGTACATCGAAAAACCCATCACCTCAATTTGAAAACCCAATATTTAATCCCTTCACAATGTGTACCTTAGGTACAATATGTGTACTAGCTCACGGAATGATCTCTCAATCCACGACATTCAACTAACACCAAGTATCCAATGTTAGAGTTGGTGTCTTGAGAACCAACTATTTGTACTTTGATTACGTGAATATTACCTTATTATATATTGTTCATTGTTCTCCATGACTATAATATAATAATGTCCTGGAATATTTGTTACATTAATAAGGTCATGGAAGACCCCCTCTATGATGAGAACCTTGAAATTCTATAAAAATATTCATAAATAAAGTTCTACAGTTGGATGACATACTATGATAGGACACATAGTATATAGACTGTCATGTGCGAGTACTCGTAAGAAGATGAGACTCTCTCTCATGGAGTTCGCACTTGGTAATCTCCAAGATGGCAGATTATGAGAACAGGCCTAGTAGTAGAAATTATGCATGTATTGGTGTAATCGGACATTTCTAACTATGAACGTGTGTAATGGTCCTTAGACTAGAATATTATCATTAACTCATGTCATGACTCGCGCACTTAGATTTTCTAATGAAAACCATCATGAATAAAGTTGGTGGGAAGTAGGGTATGTTGGGTGAGTCACGAATAACATGTTTTCAATGGATAAGTAGAGGAAGGATTTGTCCCTTCCATATTTATGAAAGTAGATATCTTGGTCCCTTTGATAGAAATATAATTGTCGCTCAAATTCCATGGCCATGGTATCATGACGAGTTTATTTCTGGAAGTCAAAGAATGACGGATCAAGAATATAGGTTTATGACACTACCATGAAACCTGCATGATGAGATATTGAGACAAAGGGATTAAATTACACAGTAAGTGCTCAAATGAGGTGACACGTCAATTTGGTGTCAACTTCTTTATCTTGAGTTCCTTGACACGTTACTAGACAGTAATCTTGGACTTTAGGCAAGCCCGCCTAATTCCAACGAGAAAGAGGCCTAGAGGGTCACACACTAAGTGTATCCAAGTATCTCAAGTAGAATAAATATTATTCCCGTATGTGGTTTAATAATTATTCAAGGAAGCCTAAATCGTTTTAATGTTGTGGGAATAATAAAATGAAAAACAAGATATACACCCCGTTTACATTGAATGTACACGCCGTGTAGTTTTCATTTTGGAAATAAAATAAAAATAAAAACAAGATATACATGCCATGTACATTGAATGTACACACCATGTATTTTTCAATTAAAAACAAGTACACACCGTGTATTAATGATTACACGCCATGTAGATTTTACAGTCGGGATTTTGAGGAAATAATTTTGTTTTATTAAATAATATTTATTATAATCAGCATGGGTGCATGTCAAGGAATTAATGATTCGACATGGGGTTTTCAATAAGAGTTAATGAAATAAATAAAATGTGTAATGCATTTATTTATTGTCATAACTCTATAACCTCAAACCCGATTATAAATATCCTCACAACCCCAACACTTTTCCCAAGAATTGTTGTGCACAACAATTCTGGAGAATTCTCTCAAGACTAAAAGAACTCTGTCCACCAAGAACACTCTCAATACTAGGATAGATCCACCTTCATCGGATCAAGTTGATCTAAGGTGGAAAATGCAAGAAAAGGCTTCTCCATGCTAGCTCCTAGAGATTCCTTTGGCGACATCTAGAGATAAGTGGTGCACGTGTGGATCACCACTAGAGGAAGTCTACATTTGGATTCTGCGATGCAACGACGAATCACATCAGAACATGATCAGAAATATCAACGAAGAAAGAACGCCATAAAAGATAATTATTATAATTTAATTAAATTAATTATAATCAACCTGTGATGATCCTCCTTTATGGTTCCAGGACTATTCTTCTTCTTTGTCTATTTCTATGATTCGATCCATGGAGTTTGGCATTTATCATTGTATTGATCCCGAATTGATCATTGCTAATGACAAAATCCAAGTGGGAACATCCCCCCACGAGCTTCTACTATGCCTGGAACCTTCAAATGGTATCAGAGGGGGGTTACACTGTTGATTATAGTTATTTAATTTTTTTGATAATTTATGCATTTATATTTGATTCAATTCAAGATAATTCGTTCTATAAAACTGAATGAATGAGATCTGTTCTTCCTCCTTCGTTTCTTGATTCACATCATAGAAATGAACATTTAATTTTAATTTTGATTAAAATAAAAACGAGGAACTCATCCGGAGGAACCGCTCATTCTGTCTGTACAACACAAGAATACACGGCATGTAGTAAAAGCTACACGTTGTGTACTTAGATTCAATGAACCAGTACTGGTCTGCCAAACCCACATCGTGTGAATTGAGAATACCTAAGTTTTTATTACACTATGTTGACTAGAACTGAATGGCATGTGGAAACAGGAATACATGGCGTTTATGTTGAATCAACATGCTTTTTAGTCCAATCTGGCCTAGCTAAAACCATGTACAAGGAGAATCCATGTACTAAACACACGGGATTTCCAGGCTAGTAACCACGTAACATGGAAATACATGCCGTCTTAGATTAATCTACACATCATGTACTCCAAAATTTCCAAAGTACAGAAAACACGCCAAATCCCCCAGTGTGTACATTGGATAAAGGGTGAAAACAAATACATGTCATGTAATATAGAATACACGTCGTGTACTTTCCAAAAATGGAATTTCACCGGGTTTACTCCAAATTACAAAGACCCATACAAGGAATATGGATGAGAAGAATCTCAAGAAAATTTATAAAGGAATTTAAGATAAATAATTGATTAATTATAAGATCATAATTATTTGAATTCAAGCGCGACTTATCTTGAATAAAAGAATGATTAAAATATTTTTAATACTAAATATGTGTAAATGTCATTGCATGCTATGGATGATCATGAGATAGACCAAAGACCCTTTGTGTTTTTATGGTTTCATTTAAATTTATTTAATTTAAATTCTTTTGCCTGTGAGCCTTCTTCCAATAAAATGTAGGTCCTGCATGCCCATGGTTCCTTTAATGTAAACCCCATGTAATGGAGGATCTCCCAAGCCAGAGGAGATGATTAAAAATCGGAAGCTAAGGAGAAACCAACCCAAGAAGATACAAAGGTGGACAGGTGGGATATTCAAAACACGAACCATCGGGTTCAAGGAGTTTTTTCCTAGGTCAGGGTTATCTTATCAAAACCACTAGATAAGCTAACTAACAGAAGCTCAGTATCATGCCATCTTATTTTATTTCAGTCTGATTTCATTGTTTATTTGTTATGTATGTGTTGTCATGATCACATAGTTAATGAAATAAACAAGCATGAAAATATGGAATAAAATAAAAAATGGACTATGCGTAAACATTATCATAACATGGTTAATCACTTAAGCAAGCATCACTTAATATTAACAAGAAAATGATAATGTGAAACAACGCATAAAGTATTAAAATCCCTCAAATACCATATTAAGTCAGACCAGGCCTTCCATTACTTGATTAAGGGCAAGACTCAATAAAACTATGTGTTTGACTAACCCTTGTTGGGACACTTACTTTTATAAAGTAAGCTCTTATGAAAGTTTTGGGTTGACTTAAACATTTTACATCAATATGAGTAGCCCTTGCTAGACTTGTTGTAAAATGGAGGCAAGTGTTGAGGAAATCCAAGTCAGGATTTCAGGATTGGGGAGTCCACTCAACAGATCAAGGAACTGTAAGCTCACAATTGGAAAAGACCTGCCTACCTAAATACCTTTAAATAGCTTGATCAACCCTTTTTGGTGTTATGTGAAGGGGAATATGGATCCTTGCCACTAGAATTTCATCGCAACTGGATATTCCGAGTTCAATGGTGAGGGCCATTGGGACTTGATTAAATAGTGGGAGAATTAATAAATTCATTTATTATTTTTCATAAAATGTAATCAAAAGGTACTAATAAATCTGCTCTTTTAATTTGTAGAATAAATATGACAAACTCATCAACCACATTTTCACTGCGATCAATTCTAGATAAATACAATATCCTCACTGGCAGTAACTTTCTGGAATGGTTTAGGCACCTTCTGGTTATCCTACACCATGAACGAAAGTTTTATGTGTTGGAGTCCTCACTTCCATATTCGCCTGCCCAAGGGGTGAGTGATGAAGATTCCCTATTCTATGATCAACATTTGAGAGATGCACTCAACATTCAATGTTTGATTTTGTCATCAATGTCTAGTGATCTCATGAAGTCTCATGAAGACATGGATGCATATAGCATGATCAAGCACCTATGTGGTCTATACTAGAAGAGAGAAAGATGCGAAAGGTTTGAGATCTCCAAGGCTCTATTTTAGAGCAAGCTTGGAGAGGGTGCCCTAGCAGGGCCTCATGTAGTCAAGATCATTGGATACATTGAGCACTTGGAGGTTCTAGGTTTTAAACAACCTGAAGAACTGGGTACCGATCTCATTCTTGAATCACTCCCTCAGAGCTTCTCTAAATTTTTTGTAAATTTCAACATAAACAACATTGAGAAGTCTCTATCTGATCTTTTTATCCTCATTCACCAAGTGGACAATGATATGAAGCATGAAAAGCCTTCTGTCCTTATGGTGAATAAAAGGAAAGGGATGGAAAAGAGCTTTAATCCCAAAGCTTCTTCAAGGCCTTCCAAGAAAAGGAAGATCAAATGGGAGGTAAGACAATAGGAGGTTGTTTGTTTCGCATGTGGCAAGAAGGGACACTAGAAGAAAAATTGTACCCAGCCAAGGAAGCAAGGGGAAGCTTCAGGTGCGTTTGTTATCGAATGAAATCTATATATTTCTACCAATTGGGTATTAGATACTGCTTTTGGTGCTCACATCTGTATCCAAATACAGAAACCAAGTAGATTCAGAAAGATTGAATGAGGTGAGGTGGATCTACGAGCAGCCAACAGAGCCAGACTCACTGTTGTAGTTGTCGGAGACTACCACCTCACATTGCCTACTGGGATGGTCTTGGTATTAAAAGGAATGTAACCAAAAACATTATTTCAGTATCCATATTAGATATTGATGGATTCATCTTCAAGTTTGGAAATGAATGTTGCTACTTTTATAAAGATAGAATTTGTTTTGGTAGGGCGCATTTATTTAACGGCCTTTATGTGTTAGACTACAAAAACCAAGTAATGGAAATCGATGAGAAAGTTAATTCACATGAATCATACCAAACCCAACATTGGAATCACTAGTTAGGTCATGTCAATGAGAAACGTTTTAAAAAATTACATAAAGATGGGTATTTAGATTCTTTCAAACTAAAACCACGTTTTGTATGTTATTCGTGTCTACAAGGAAAAATGACCAAAGCCCCATTTAGTGGGAAAGGTGAAATGGATAAATATCTTCTAGAATTTGTTCACACAAATGTGTGTGGACCATTTCGTGTTGAATAAAGGGGTGGGTTCTTGTACTTCATAACTTTTACTGATGATTTTAGTAGATATGGATATATTTTATTAATGATTTATAAGTCAAATTCTTTTAATCAGTTCAAAGAATACAAGAATTAAGTTGAGAACCATCTTGGTAAGAAGATTTAGAAACTCCGCTCAGACAGAGGAGGATAATATCTTAATCATGACTTCATTGATTTCTTACGGGAGTTTGGGATTCTATCTCAACTCACTCTTCCTTACACGCCTCAGTGGAATGGTGTAAGTGAAAGGAGGAACCGCACACTGTTGGACATGGTGAGATCAATGATGATTCATGCGAGTCTTCCATTATCCTTTTGAGGATATTCATTAAAAACATTAGCACACATACTAAATCAAGTACCAATTAAATCGATAAATGGTATTCCATAAGAATTATGGAGTGGACGCAAAGCCATGCTAACAAATTTACATATGTGGGGTAGCGAATCATTTGTTAAGGCCTCTTCAGGTAGCAAGCTTGTTCCCCGAGGCACAAAGTGTACCTTTATAGGATATCCCAAGAAAACAAGGGGATATTACCTATACAACCCCTAAGATAAAAAGGTTATAGTGTCAAGACATGCCATATTCTTTGAGAGGAAACACATCTCCAAACGAGATAGTGGGAGCGAGATAGACTTCGATGAAGTCAAGGATCAAGATACACGAGATTTGGTACAAGAACAGATTCCACAAAGCCCTGTGGAAGAACAATCTGTTCTAGAGACATAAGAACTGCATAGGAGCATGAGTGAGGTGAGAGAACCAGAACGATATGGTTTTCTTGTAACCAAGGATGGTGACTCGTTATTGGTTGACAATGATGATCCTCTTACCTACAAGGAAGCAGTTGAATGCACATACTTTTCCAAGTGGAAAGAAGCCATGAATTCTGAAATGGATTTCATATACCAAAACCAAGTCTGGATTTTGGTAGATGCTCCAGTTGATGTAAATCCTATTGGTAATAAATGGGTATTCAATAAGAAACTGGACATGGAGGGACAAGTCATCACCTATAAGTCACAACTGGTTGCAAAAGGTTTTAGACAGTGTCAAGGAATTGACTATGTTGAAACCTTCTCCCCGGTTGCAATGCAAAAATCCATCAGAATCATGTTGGCCATTTCCGCTTACCATGACTATGAAATTTGGCAGATGGATGTCAAAATAGCATTCCTTAATAGGAACCTCCAGGAAGATGTCTACATGACACAACCTGAAGGGTTTGTGACTCCAAAGGATTCCAACAAGGTATGAAAGTTGCAGAAATCCATTTATGGATTAAAGAAGTTATCAAGGTCATGGAAAATTCATTTTGATGAAGCCGTAACAGAATTTGGATTTATTAAGAACAAATGTGAGCCTTGTGTCAACAAAAGGTTTAGTGGAAGTGCAGTCATTTTCCTAATAGTATATGTTGATGACATATTGCTAATTGGAAACTAAGTACCTGTCTTACAGTCAGTTAAGTCATGGTTGGATAAATTCTTCTCTATGAAAGACTTGGGTGAGGTAGAATATATTCTTGGGATCAAGATCCATCATGACAGATCCAAGAGAATGCTGGGGCTGATTCAAAGTACATACAATAAAAATATACTTAAGAGATTAAGTATGGAATAGTCCAAAGGGTATTATTGTCAGTGTCACATGGAATTCATCTTTACAAGAAAACGTATCCTCAAACACATGAAAAATGAAATAAAATGGCAAGGATACCTTATGCATCCACGATTGGGTCAGTCATGTATGTTATGCTATGTACAAGGCTAGATGTTTCTTACGCATTAAGTGTGGTAGGAAGATATCAAGATGATCCAGGAGACCGCCATTGGATGGCTATCAAGACTATCCTTAAGTATCTAAGGCGTACTAAGGATATGTTCCTAGTTTATGTAGGAGATGAGGAACTATTCATCAGAGGACATGTAGATGCTAGTTTCTAGACTGATCAAGATGACATGAAGTCACAGACTGGATACATCTTCAGTTTGAATGGAGGTGTAGTGAGATACAAGAGCTCAAAGCAAGGTGTGGTCGTAGATTCAACAGTAGATTTTGAGTATATCGTAGCTTCTAAGGCAGCTAAAGAAGTAGTATGGATGTGAAGCTTCTTCCAAGAGCAGGATGTAGTACCTAGAAGTAAAGATCCTATCACACTCTATTGTGATAATACTGCAGTGATGGAACTTGAAAAAGAGCCAAGGTCACATCAGCAGACAAAGCACATACTTAGGAAGTATCATCTCTTGAGGGATTTTTCTCAGAGAGGTGAAGTTGTAGTGAGCAGTATTTCCATGGAAGACAATGTGGCAGACCCCTTGAGAAAATCCTTGACTCAGTAGAAACATGATCATCATGTGAGTTTTAGCGGACTAAAAGTCGTAGGCATTTGGCTCTAGTCCAAGTGGGAGTTTGTTAGAGTTGGTGTCCTGAGAACCAACTATTTGTACTTTAATTACATGAATATACCCTTATCATATATTGTTCATTGTTCTGTATGACTATAATATAATAATGTCCTGGAATATTTTTTGCATTAATAAGGTCATGGAATATCCCCGCTATGATTAGAACCTTGAAATGATATGACAATATTCTTAAATAAAGTTCTATGGTTAGATAAAATACTATTATAGGAAACATAGTATACAGACCGTCATGTGCGAGTACTCGTAATAAGATGAGACTCTCTATCATGTAGTTCGTACTTGGTAATCTCCAAGATGGGAGATTATGAGAATAGAACCGCCAGTAGAAATTCCACATGTCTTGGTGTCATCGGACATTGCTATCTACGAACGTGTGTAATGGTACTTAGACTGTAAAATTATCATTAACTCATGTCATGACTCACGCACTTAGATTTGCTAACGAAAACTGTCATGAAGATAGTTGGCAAGAAATAGGGTATGTTGGGTGCGTTAGGAATAACATGTTGTTAATGGATAATTCGAGGAAGGATTTGTCCCTTCTATATTTATGTAAGTAGATATCTCGGGCCCTTTGATTGAAATATAATTGTCACCCAAATTCCATGGACATGGTGTCATGATAAGTTTAGTTTTGGAAGTCAAAGAATGACAGATCAATCATATAGGTTTATGACACTGCCATGAAACCTACTTGATGAGATATTGAGACAAATGGATTAAATTACATGGTAAGAATTCGTATGAGGTGACACGTCAATGTGGCATTAAATTCTTTCTCTTGGGTTCCTTGACCCATTTCTAGACAGTAATCTTGGACTTTAGGCAATCCCGCCTAATGCCAACGAGAAAGAGGTCTAGAGGGTCACACACTAAGTGTATTCAAGTATCTAAAGTAGAATAAAGATTATTCCCATATATGGTTTAATAATTATTCAAGGAATCCTAAATCGTTTTAATTTTGGAGGAAGAATAAAATGAAAAACATGAAATACACGCCATGTACATTGAATTTACACACCGGGTAGTTTTTATTTTGGAAAGGAAATTAAAAATGAAAACAAGATATACATGTCATGTATATTTAATATACACGCTGTGTAGTTTTCAATGAAAAATGAGTACACTTCGTGTATTAATGATTACACAACGTGTATCTTTTTTAGTCGGTATTTTGAGGAAATAATATCATTTTATTAAATGATATTTTTTATAATCAGCATGGGCGCATGTCAAGGAATTAATGATTCGACATGAGGTTTTCAATAAGAGTTAATGAAATAAATAAAATGTATAACGCATTTATTTATTATCATAACTCTATAACCTCAAACCCGATTATAAATATCCTCACAACCCCAACACTTTTCCCAAGAATCGTTGTGCACAATAATTCTATAGAATTCTCTCAAGACCGAAAGAACTTCGTCCTCCAAGAACGCTCTCAAGAACGAGAGAGATCCACCTCCATTGGATCAAGGTGATCTAAGGAAGACAATGCAAGAAAATGATTCTCCACGCTAGCACCCAGAGATTCCTTTGGTGACATACAGAGATACGTGGTGCACGTGTAGATCACCACTAGAGGAAGTATATAATTGGCTTCTATGACGCAATGATGAATCACATCAGAACATGATCATAAATATCAATGAAGAAATAATTCCATAAAAGGTACTTCTTGTCAATTAATTAAATTAATTATAATCAACCTGTGATGATCCTCCTTTATGGTTAGGGGACTATTCTTCTTATTTGTCTATTTTTGTGATTCGATCCGTGGAGTCTGGTGTTTATCATCATATTGATCCTGGATTGATCATTTCTAATAACAAAAATCCAAGTGGGCATATCCACCCATGAGAATCTACTGTGCCTGGAACCTTCATACAATGTGTACTTCAGGTACACAGTGTATACTTGTTCTACAGTCTATAGTAAACCTTTAAAAAATCACATAAAATGATTTTTAACAAAAAGGGTACTTAGAAAAAGTGGAAATTTACCTGATCAAGGTAACAGTATTTTATAGTGCACCCCTTTTAATTGTATGCATGGTTTATACTAAGAGGGTGCATGATTTTTTTAACTATTCACTAACCATGAAAAACCACCTGGCCTTGGTTTTTTCAGTTTTCCTTGAGAGGGTGCACGGTTTGTGAAAACTATGCACCAATCATGCACAGCCGAGTAACTATCAAAATTTCCAACATTTTCACCAAAAACAACCTCAAAAAAAATTTAACCAAATAATGGTAAAAATAGGAGTGTAGGAATCCCTAAAAATAGTCAAAGGATGTTACATCCAATGTCTAGATGGTCCACTATGTCTACCCATATGTTGGAGTGTGGAAATCAGTGCTAAAGTGACATTAGGATCCAAAAGCATGTTCAATATCCTCCAGAATTGTGAGGTAAAACAAGGATCCCGATTATAGATGATGTTCCTTGGTACCTCATTAATACTAACCTTGTCACCCACATACCACCTTGCCAAGATATATGTGGTACTCAACTTGTAGAATGCCAGAAAATGAGATGACTTCATTAGTTGGTCCACTATCACCCAAACTATATCACAACCTCCCTTGACTCGTGGTAACCTTGTGATGAAGTCCATAGTGATGTACTCCCATTTCCACTCAATATCATCCTCAAATTGAAAAAAAAACTCCTTGAATATAGTGATCCACATTCACCTATAAAAAACTAGACACTACACCACAAACTCTGCAACAAACAATTTCATCCCCAACCACCAAAGTTGTCTCCTAAAAATTCGATACTTATTGGTCACATTGGGATATAATGCCAAAGGTGAGCTGTGAAACTCATGGAGAACACACTCGTACATCACCTCCATAATGAAACACATCCCCTGGGACAACATCTAGTTTCGACTATCCTCTGACCATCCCTATGGTGCATCACCATGTCTAACACAGTTATGCATCACCTCCACCTCTAAGTCTCTACATTGAGACTCCTCTACCTGCAGCATCAATGATAACTCCATAGTCATCTGATGAAGAAAACATTTTCTACTACTCTCTTCAAAGTCAAGATGCATCACTGAAAGCTCTTCCATCCCTTTCTGAACATTCATAGACTCTGAATCCATAGCCCCTGATGAATTTCAACTCAATGCATTAGAAACCACATTCCCCTTTCCCAGGGTGTATGATATCTCAAAAGAATAATCCTATAGAAACTCCATCCACCTACACTAGCATAGATTCAAATAATATTGAGAGAAAATATGTTTCAATCTCTTTTGGTCCCTAAAAACCATGAATCACTCACTGATGAGGTAATTCCACCACAATTTAGTGAAGACACAACTCCCACCGATTCTAAATCATGGGTGCCATAGTTACGCTCATGGGTACGAAACTAACTAGAATAATAAGAGATCACCTCTTTATGATTCATCAACATTCACCCCAGGAAAAAAATATGAATCCTAGAAAACTACAAACAACACACCCACCTCAAGAAAATGATGCACTGGAGCATTGGAAAACTTCTCCTTCAAGTAACTAAATTCTACCTAGATCTAATTAGTCTACAGAAAATTTTATTCCTTCTTGGTCAATGTTGTTAGAGGGGCTATAACTTGAGAGAACTCAGGTACAAACCTCTAGTAATAACTAGCCAAACTAAGAAAACTATGAACCATTGCCCTGTTTTTGGGTGCTTCCAAATAAGAAACTACCACGACCTTTGATGGGCCCTTGGACACACACTACTAAGACACCACATGTCTAAGGAATCACACCTCTTTCATCATGAACTTACACTTGGATGGCTTTAAATTGATTTGATGGTATATAAGGACCCACAAAACAACTATGATATGGTCAACATACTCCTCTAACTTTTAGTAAACTAAGATATCGTCAATGAACACGATGATGAACCTGCCTAGGAATACATGGAAGATGGAGTTCATGATCCACATGAAAATAGCTTGTGAGTTTGTGACATCTAATGGTATGACTATAAACTCTAAGTCCCCATGAATATATCTAAAGGTTGTATTCTGAATATCCTTATCTTTCACCCTCATATAGTAATATCCATGCTACAAATTGATCTTTGAAAACCAACTATCCTTTCTCAACTGGTCAAGCAGATCATTTATCCTCATAAAAGGGTAACAATTCTTGATCATTGCCCGATTCATCCTCTAGTAGTTCATATACAACCCTAGACTATTATCCACCTTATTTGTGAACAACACTTGATCACCCCAATGAGACACACTAGGTCAGATGAAACTATTATACATCAGGTCATCCACCTAAAAAAACTCGCACAACTCTATTGGTGTCCTTCGATAGGGAGCCATCAAAATCAGAGACATGCTTAGCTACAAATCTATCCTAAACTTGATGCTACGTCTAGGGTGTAGGGTTATAACCACCTCTGGGAAAACATGTAGGAACTCATCCATAAGTCTTGAAAAATCTCTCACCTATGATTCTACTAACGTCTAATATAACTAAGACAAAAGCGGCTCTAATTTCCTTCCACCCATTAGATAACCTCGCTCACCAACAAATGGAACTCTTTGTCCATCCACATTAGAAAAAATAAAAATCCTCTCTGGAAAAATTTAATGACTGCGTGAATGGAATAAATCAAATCTATTCCAAGGATAACATTGTATGTTTGTATCTATAGCAAGAGGAAATCTCCCATGGACTAGTGTTACCCCATCACCAACCTACATCACCCGAAAAAATCAAAACAAGAAGCTTGACCTCCAAATGTCATAGATAACACCAAGGGAACTAAAAATCATTCCACATCCAATACTAACATATAGACCAAATCAGGAGAAAAAATGGAGTGTGAGGTTCCAAAATCAAACAAATCGCACACAAGTGTAGATGATAAATTGATTTTTCCCCAGACAACTCCTTTCCCTACTAGAATTGCCACCTCTAACACGTGTATCTGACCACGTTCGTCTCATCTGCCTCTCTACTTATGAACTACATGGACACACTCTATCCTAGATATCCATAGATAGGGAAAATCATGAGGCTTACATATTTCAACTCCACCTACTCTTAGCTTTTAAACAAAAATTAAAAGTCTCTGTTGCTAAAACTACCTCGGATACAACTGATGATACTGTCAAAATGGGGTCTGAACACCCACATAGTATTGGACTCCTTGGTTGGTCGGGCATTGAACTCGTTGGTTCCCATGTACCTCATGGAAATAGAATGAGAACATAAGGCCTTTGGTAGGTACTCTGGAGCCACATTACCTTAAATAATGGAAAATGATCTGCCATTGTCGATTCCCTAATTGGAACCCTGACTTCCTGAACACCCATAGACCACTGCCTGAACCTCTGCTCCTCAAGACACCCTACTAACCACTATCTCGGGGATCAACTCCCAAGGAAGGAATTATCTTGATAAGTACTTCCTTTTCCAACACCTCTAGGTATATAGGCAGAGAAAAAGGAGTGGTCGCATACCTAATCGTTGGGCGTAAATCCTCCTCCATACATCATGCTCTGGACTCCTCATCTAAAAAGATCATGAGAAAAGTGGAAGAGGTACTTGAACCAGATCCCAATACCACACACACTCAAGATCCCCTGCTAAAGGGAGATCATATCCTACCTCTTTTCTTTCCTCATCGTTGACAATAAGAATTTTGAACATAACCCCTTATGAAATTCTATCCATAACATATCTACCTCGTAATAGTCACCAAGAAACAGTATCCATCACTATAGTGCAGCTCCCTATAACTGACTAACTACTAATGGAACCCATAACTCAATCTATTCTCGGATCAAACTGTAATAAGTCTTGATATCCTCTAGCCATCAATATGTCTCCATATCTGATGCGCTCCCCTCATACTTCCCCAAAATCTTCCACTAAAAGGCATGAAAATCCCACTGACATGCCTCGTCATTCTCTACTAGATTGGTCCTCCAATGATCGACTAGATCAGTTTTTTGAACCTCAACTACCTAATATACTCCTGGATGATGAATAGGGTCCATTTATGAAATAAATAGAACAACCTAAGCCTAGTAGCATGGAATTTAAATAAACTTATTTATTTATCTTATTTCATTTACCCCACAATGAGTCATAATGCATATACCTCTCTTAGGTATCCACCTTAAAAATAGGTCTACCTCACTTGGTATTTCAATAATATCATAGTTCGTTAACTAGATCATGGAGGCCTAAAATATCCTTCCATAGATGGTCTCTCTAGCCTATGTCATGCACTAAGATCAACTAACATCGATTCCCTACCAACCCATGTAATTCTTACAGTGCCGAACTCCAAACTCCACCCTATATCTCAACCAAAAGCTCGGATACCACTCTATTATGACCCTCTCCCTCTAAGGATACCAAAATGAAGGAAGGGAGATAATGACTTCTAATTCCCACATCCAGTAGGCCCTAGGTTGGTTACTACCACCAAGGGTATAAAAATCTCACATATATGGGAGGAATTTTCCTCTATAATAAAATAAAATCAATAGATAAGATAAAAAAACAACCAAATAACTCTAGAATATAATATAAAGTTAAACCAAAAAACCATCCCACAATGTATGAACAAAGATAATCCAATACAAATGAATTCTCCAATGTAAGGTACCAAAAGACAAGCCCTACAACAACAACCCAATAATAGCTCCAAACCAAGCTAATAATGTACATCTCAATCCCCAAAGTCCACCTAGAAACCTAAAAATATTTTATATATATAGGGTGGTCATACAAGTATACTCAGTGGGATCTTACCCAATCTCTCAAGTGCACATGTGAAAATAGCATACTGATATGCCAGTGAACAAATAGATGAACCAAAAAGCAACTAAACAGGTTGGCTAACCAATTCTACCCTCACTATGGCTCACTTACCAAATCATGAATCCAATATAATAATATAACATTGAGATCATAATAAATAAAGGAATATCATTGCCACTTCCCCACTGATTTCCCATTATCATACCCCAACGTCGAATTTTTGATGCTCCTATCCCTTCTGTGCATACCACATCATATCACATCATGTAACATATCATAACATCTCATACCATCCATCTATGATATGGGTTGGGACACATCCCTACCTACCCCATCATTGAAAGGTCTAGAATCTAGTGCTAGCATCAGGAATCATCACATCACATCTTCCTTGAATAAACCTAGTCCATCACATCACACATAACCTAAAGAAACCTAGACCAGCACATCCCACTTCATCAAAAGATATATGGAAAATACATCAAACTTCTCCTGAAGACACCTAGTTTGTTACTTCACATCTCGCCTAAAGACACTTAGGTGATCACTGCTGAAGGAAGAGTGAGAATAGGGGTATCCATATATCCATACCACAACCATCCTAAATATTATGGAAGACACCCAGAACCCAAAACTTTGAGTTTTAGTAAGGTTATACAACTTGGTTTGGTGCATATAGAAATAACATAAAATACATGATATATAGGTCACACACATTACCCATCCTGAGGGTTAACATCAACTACACTAGTGTATGCCACATCACCGGCACTATAATTATATCATTACAACCGCTACCACCACAATATGAAACACACCACACTGCCACACATTCCATAAAATTATACTTTCAATTACACGTTTCACCACATTCCAAATATAAAAATTCCCTCTATCTTTCATTTACTAAGTCGTTCATTTCACACTTCATATCCCATTCATTTATTCTATTCATTTAATCCATTTACCATGAAATGAATCTAGATTATTCTTATTCATTTATCAACCCATTCATTTATTCATTTCATATATCATCATAATTTATTTTATTTCTAATTGGGAAACTAACACAACCATGTCTCACCACAACTAGCCAAACTCATACAACCATCACCACTACACAATGAATCCACCATCATCATCATGCCACATCAACCAAGACACCTCACCACAACTACACATCACATGACCCAACCATGTCTCGTAACACAACCTTCTCCCAAAACAACTACACACCCCCACCACACATCATCTCCACTATAAACCACAACCTCACATCAGAACCATTGCACACCACATCAAAAAACTACTCAAATCACATTCATTATAACCAATTATCACATCATATATCCACGCATCACATAGTATAGCGAGTCACATCCATCACCGCATAAGATCCAAAACCACATAGGGTAACACAGAAACCACAAGCACACATAATAACAACACAGTCCAACTTCCATAATTTATTCAGGGGATTTCATCACATTGCCTCTTTATTTACCATGGGTGTTATTACACAAACCATATTTATATGGGAAACCAATTTATTATTCATATATAAATTCTTTAGCCTTTTATTCTAGGTGTGGTCACACAACAACACTACAAGTGTCATCACATCCTTTCATACGCAGTGCAAGAAAGGCTTCCAACAGTCATTATTTTCAATAAGGCATCAACATGGAATAAACATATCAACAATAACATAAAAGGAGAATAAATGTGTAATTACTCCACTATACCCATCAATTTTAATTATTCCATTTTTATCTCCTTACTTATACCCTTACTATCCACCCAATGGATATAAAAATCATGCAATTCCCACATATATCACATAAATAGGGAGATAACAATGATCTCCTTCATCAAATAATATTTTATAATCTTCTTCACACCTCAAGGTAGAGATATAACTACCCATAAACCAAAAATACATACAGAAACCCTAGATCAAACTATGTCGCATCAAGAGAACATCAAAAATATAACCCACATATACCCTAAACCAAAAGTAATAACACCATGGTGAATCCCCTGGAAGAATAATTTAAGTAAAAACATGACAAAAGAGGAAGGAACTCACCACTGATCACTAATGAGAAACTATCAAGACCCATAGACTAAATAAAGGGAATATGGGATGGAAGATCTTATAAAGTCATTATAGTTTTCCACAAAACTGAGAGGGATTGAAAGTTTAATGGTGGGGTTTGGCTGAGCCTTGACATTTTATACAGGGTGAAACTCACCCTATTCAGGATGTAAAATATATATTTACACCGTAAAATCCACAGGTCTGTAAAACTTATATCGTAAAACCAAACTTTTCATCATAAAAAAATTTTCTGCTAAAAAACATGGAACCTCAGGCTTCATTAAACTTTTTCTGTAAATCATCTTCTTATGGCGTAAACTTATTTCATGCCCAACCCCACACTGCATAAAATCCCTAAACTGGATGGCCACACAAGCTGTAAACCACCATCTAGGCTATAAAATCCCCTTTATGATGTAAAATTATTGCCTTAGTTCTAATGTAACTCTAATCTCCACTGAAGCTCACTGAGCCTACTTCGAACACCTCCTACGGCCCAAACTGTAAAAGTAATGGGTTAGGAAGGCAAAAACATTTATAAAATAATCCATTTATCATATCAAATAACATGGTTCTCAACAAAAATTATTATTTCTTGTGATAACCATGCATTGTAACACCTATATCCCATGGAAACATCAAAGCATTAATATGCAGTTCCAAATAGATGAAAATATCATTACTATGCTATTTTAGTCAAAAAATAAGCAACGATAACATAATTTACTTGTGTTTCATACATAACCATGGTGAAACATTATAATTTACCAACTTAACTGGACATGTATTGTGACATTTTATTTGTACATCATTAGGATTAATTTCATTTGTAGATAATTCAAGATAAAAGTTCCATGACATGTTCAAAAATTCAGGATACTCATTGTCATTTTTTTCTATTGAGTGGAATTTGCTAGTTGTTGTAGTTAATTATCCATAATTATTTTATCTTTATTCCATGTCAACTAACTCAAACTCTCCAAACCACCATATATCCATCAAAATCTAGTAATGATAGGGAAGTACCATACAAATTTTGACTTAATTTGTTTTTCTGTATTAATATGCATCCCACTTGGGACATTTCTATAGAGAATCATACTATTTATGAAGTAATATGTAGTCGTTAAGGATGTAATTAATTTTTTATTACTCATACCCTTTAATATAAAATTCATTTAAAATCATACATTTGATAGGAAATCTCAATTTTATCTAGAAGTATATCATTTAATAGAGAAAGCAGCTCTGTGAAACTGGAATTACTCCATTCATTTCCCACTTTTAAGTTGTATAGTTTTAATACTACTGATATTTTTGTATATTTCATAAAATCATTAAATAATGAAATCTTTAGACAATTCTTCAATTTTTCAAACATTTTTAGAAAATATCTAGATTCATATTCAAATGTGATTTTCATTTACTCAATGTGAACTATATCATTGTATACACTTGTACAGATGTTTGATGATTTTTAAAATATATTGATGTTCTGCTTGATAGATGCATTTACTTCTTCTCCATGTTTGGTCCAACATCTGTAACTTTGGTCAATACCATAATAGATCAAATGTTTTTCCAATTTATCTAGAATAATTTTTTTTAATAAAAACAATGGAGACACAAAAAAAGTTATTTGATAAAATTAATTTTCATTGTATATTGCAAATTTGATGAATGCTTTAGGACCATCCTCATACTCTATGATCATGCGATTAGAATCTATCCTTGTTTGTCTCATATTCATCATATTTTGGTGAAACAGTCATATACGTATTTAATATAACAAAAATATACAATGTAGAATTGTATATAAATTTTATATCCTTTGAAATTCAAAAACAAATATGTGGATACACCATAATATTTGTAAAGATTCTTGAAGAGGAAAATTTTCATTTCCTAAATACATGGAATTACTGAAGCCATTTTATTAAATAAACTTTTCAGATTGGTGAATTGTGGATATTCAATTCACTTATAAGTTTTATTTTTACTATTTCATGAGGAAAATAGAACCACTATATTTTACATTTAATATGATGGTGAGATTAGAAAACCACGTCTAGCAGTCATGGTTTTACAACGTGGTTTTTATATGGTAACTAATGTACTAAAATATGTAATAATTGAATTTCATTTACAAGGATAATATATTATTTTTGGGATTATATAATTGATAAGTATAAGAAGCCTCCCTAGATGAAATAGAATATTAAATAAAACAAACAGTGAGAGTTTGGCATTTTTTCAATGGAATATGTGATAATTCTAAAAAAGTGAAAGGGGAATACCATTATGTTCATACCAATATATTTCAAGATGAATGGTGAAATATCATTTTGAAGGTGGGAAACCATTTAGATATAAATATTTTGATTAGAGGAAAGATTATGCTACTTTAAAAGGAAGAAAATTTCATAGTTGGTGGTTCTATATTATTTTTTTCAATTTCACAGGATAGAACATATATTATATAAAACATATATACATAGACACACACAAATATATAATCCTAAATATACCATGAATAAATATAAATATATATATATATATTAGAAATAAAATATTTAATTATATATATATAACATATAAAACTATATTGATGAAATAATATATTTATATAAACATTATGTACACACACACACAAATACCACACATGTAGCATATATTGTGTGTGAGGGGGTATATATTTTATAAATACACACACACACACACACACAAATATGTATATGAATATGTGTATTTAAATAATCTATAAAGGAAAAAAATTCCCTTTAATACCATCATACCCCCCCCCCTAATTTTTTTATCTAAAAATACCTAGGATTTATCCTCTTTCACTTGGGTATCGAAATTCAAGTATGGGGGTTCTTATATAGATAACCACTGGGAACTTTTTTAGTTGTCCATTTCCTTTTAATAGGGTGCTTGGCACAAGCATGAGGAGAACAAGGTGCACAACACATGCACTAAAAATCAAGGTGTGGGAAGCAGGTGCTGGGAAAATCCTCGACACACTGTTATAGACACTTTGAGTACTGTAGTTGTATAAAAGACAAAACATACCAAAATTGATAGAATCACCATCATATGAAATATAAAACATACTATAATTTACATGATATATATAATAAATAAATATAATTATTTGACCACATAATCATAAGTGAAGTAATTATTACAAATTTTATAAATAAATAAAAACATTCTCTATAAGGTGTATCGGTGAATCAACAATCATTTGAAATTTAAATAACCTTAGAAATATACCTGTAATTGAAACATGAAACATATATATAAATATAAGTAACAATAATATAACTTTTTTTATTAAAAAAACTTCATAAATTTAAATATTTCTCAAAATTGAAAAATATCCATTTTTTCATACCATCCACCCCATATGTCAAAATGATATTCAATTAATTCGTACATGTCACAAATGAATTAATATTTATTTTCATAGAGTTCACTGGTCATACAAGCATGCTTGATCAGATTTGAGTATGTGATGTTCATTTTGAACTTATTTAACACTTAAAATGAAAAAATATTCTTTATATTATTCCAATAACATCGCAAGTCAGAATGGTGTGTGGTTTATTCATATAAGTCGCAAATGAATATAAGATCATTTTTCTAGATTTTCAAGAAAATATGACATTTTTTGTCTGGTTTTTAGTATTTGACATGCATATTGAACTAAAATATCATTTATACATTGAAAAAATTCACTTTAAGTCATACCATCCACACTATACATTAAAATGATGTGTAGTTAATTCTTACAAGTCACAGATTAAGAAAAGATCATTTTTATAGAGTTTCACAAAAATATGATCATTTTTCTCAATTTTGAGTATGTAAAGTGTGTTTTGAACTTATTTATCACTAAAAATGAAAGATACACTTTAGTTTATTAATGATATATGACACTTCAGAATGACATGTGATTAATTTATACATGCCACAAATGAATCAATGATCATTTTAAAATAATTTTATTAAAATGTGAGTGGGTTTTCTCAGTTTTGAGTATGTGACATATTTTTTGGACTAAAATATCATTTTTATATTGAAAAGACACACCTTCCATCACACCATCCACCCATACATAGGAATTATGTATAGTTAGTTCATATATATCAAAAAAATGAATTAATTATCATTTTCATAGAGTTTGATGATAATTCAAGAATGTTTGATTGGTTTTGCGTATGTGATGTGGGATTTGAACTTACATAAAACTTAAAATGAAAAAATAAACTTCAGGTCATTTGAATACACCACATGTCAGAATGATGTGCAGTTTGTTCCTACAGGTCTAAAAATAAATAGACGACTGTTTTGATAGTGTTTGATAACAATTCAAGTGGGTTTTCTTGGTTTTGAGTATGTGAGGTGTGTTTTGAACCAAATTATCATTTTTATATTGAAAACATGTACCTTAAATTAAACTATCCACCCCACACATTGAAATGATATTTGGTTAATTCATACATTTCATAAATAAATCAATGGTCATTTTCATAGAGTTTGATAACAAATTTTTGATCATTTGTTTTATTTTGTGACGTGTGTTTTGAACTTATTTAAAACTTAAAATGAGAAAAACGCATTAGGTCCTATATGATGCATTAAAATGACGTTTGGTTAACTCATAAAAGTCATAAATGAATCAATGATCATTTTTTAGAGTTTAATGGAAATCTAAAAGGGTTTGTTTAGTTTTTGAGTATGTGATGCATGTTTTGAATTAAAATATCATTTTTATACTAAAAACATGCACTTTTAGTCACACCATCCACCTCACGAGTTAGAATGATGTGAGGTTAATTTCTATATGGTTAAAATGAATCAATTATCATTAACATAGATTTTGATAAAAATTCAAGTCTGTTTGATCAATTTTGATTATGTGACACGTGTTTTGAACTTATTTAACACTTGAAATAGACTTTAGATCCTTATCACTATATTGTACAATGCAAAATTATGTGATTCATTCCTATGGGTAAAAAATGAATAGAAAATAATTTTCCTATATTTTAATAAAAAATTGAGTAGGTGTTCTCAATTTTGAATATTCCATTCACCTTTTGAACCAAAATATCATTTTTATATTGAAACATTCATTTTCAGTCACACTATCCACCCCATCTGTAAAAGGGGTATATATTTAATTCCAACATATCAAAAATTAATCAAATATAATTTTTGTTGAGTTTGACAACAATCTGAGCATGTTTGATCAGTTTTGAGAATATGATGTGCATTTTGAACATATTTAACACTTAAATTGAAAATGTACTTTAGGCGATATCGAATACTCTACACATAAGAATGATGTTCAGTTCATTCTGACATTTAATAAATTAATCATCAATCATTATCCTAAAGTTTCATGTAAATTTATGATCATTTTCTTGGTTTTGATTATTTAATGCATGTTTTGAACACAAATATCATTTTTATATTTAAAATGTGCAATTTTAGTCATACTACCCAAACCACACATCGAAATGACATGAAGTTAATTTCTACATGTCACAAGTAAATAAACAATAAGTTTCATGGAGTCTTTTTACAATATGAGTGGTTTTTCTTAGTTTTGATTATGTGATGCATGTTTTGAATGTATTTAACACTTAAAATGGAAAAATGAACTTTAGTTCATTCTGATTATACCATGTATCAAAATAATGTTTGATTTGTTCTTATATGTCACAAATGAATTGATGATCATTTTCTTATAGTTTCATGAAAATATAATATTTTTTATTGTTTTTTAATATATAAAATACATTTTGAACCAAAATAACATTTTAATATTGAAAACATGCATGTTCAATGCATGAAATGAAAATAAAGAAAATAAAATTTAGATAAGTACCTTTTAAATAATGAATATGGGGACTTACAAAACTAAAATGGATTATAAATTCTTTTAAAAACTATATAGTTATAATATAAATTTCTAAAATAAAAATAAAATCATTAAAATTATAATTACAATAGTAAATTAATAATTAAAAACTATATATTTTTTAATCTTACTCATATATAAATTTACAACTGAATGTCCTAACCAATTGTATTGTTATCGTATTTTCAATAACTAGTTGTTGGTTTTTATCAAATTAAACCACCACACTAACAAACATTAGTTCATTTTTGTATGAAAAAATATTTATTTTTATTTAAAAATAAACTTAAGTTTCTTGTTGTGCTATTTGGATTTGAAAAAAACTACCAAATAGTTATTGAAAATATAATACCAAAACGATTACATATACTCATTATCAGGAAATAATTTTCTTTTAATTATAAATTGCATTCAATATTTTGGATTATCCAATAATATTATTATCACGTGGAATTAAAATAAATTTTAGAAATAATGAGAGTTAAATATGATATAAATAAATAAATAAACTATAGATATGTGTATTTTCAAAATTTTACCTTATGGAGGGTATATATCATCTAGAAGAAAATAAGGTATTATCTGAATCACAAGATAGATAAAAAAGTTAAATTACATAAGCTTATTATTGAATATAAATCATTTAAATATAACATATATTATATAAAAATTTCAAATAACAACATACCTATATTTTACAATTTTCTTTTTTTATTGGTTGAAGTGTTTTTTCAACGTTATTGATTATCAAAATTCTCTCTTTATGATCACATATAACATAAATTCCATTATCTCCACTAGTTACAGCATGAAATATATGTGATGTTATATGTAAAGGATAATCCTCTAATGAATTGACACTTAATTATGGATTTTCTTTCATTTAAAAAGGCACTGAACCAATTTTCACTTATAGGATCATGGGTACTAACACATATTATACTTGTGATGTCACTATAAAAATCTCATATTTATATAATTAATTATTGAAATTCACTTTTAGGAATCCTAATTAATCAAATTTTATTTCCATCTTGCTATCAACCCATCTACATCAGCGAATTGGAACATGAAAAGTTATATAGTCAATATCACATATTTTTCAATAGATCTAAATTAATTTGTATTAACATAAATTGGGTTTCTATATTTAACACCTCATATGTGAATTTATTCATTCATAATAGTGACTCCATCATTTTTAACTATATTATGCTCATAATGTTCATTTGTGTAGAATGCATAATCATTAATTGTGTAGGTGTTATAGGATTGTAACAACCTAGATTTTATATGAGGTATGGCATATTTTTATTTCCATTTTTCATTGGTTTTAACCAATTATGGATGAACAATGAGGATATGGAGGAAATAGGGTGTTTGGGACTTGTTCATAACCTAGAACCCCACTTTTTAGAAAAAATAGCTAGGTCACATGGTTAGTAGAAACCGTGTGACCCAGTATGCATTGTTAGAGTAAACCGTGTGGGGAGTTTCAATTCATAGGAGAGGGAAAAAAATTTCCTAACCATATCACCCATTCCACATAACCATGATAAATATCTACTATTTTTAATAGAGTATTATAGAACGGTTTTTTTACAATTTTCCCAAACCATGTGCATGAACCATGCGAGTTCCCTCTTGGGACAGTGGGCCACACATGGTTGGAAAATAATGTGGCCAACCGTGTGACTCGAATATTAAATTGGAAATGACCTGTATTTACCTTGTTTCTTTAAATTTTTAAACTCTATTCTGTTTTCCTCCCAAATATGCTTTATCCTCCTCCCAATGATTTATTCTTCAAACCTAAGCTAGGATTTGATGTGGTTTCTCCATCCTGACTCTGATTCAAATTTTGTTCATCTCGTTGGATAGTCATCAATGATTACTCTATTCCTTAGGGTCCTTTATTCATTTTTATTCATATCAATGACATTATTTTGGTGTGATCCCTTATACCCTATTTTTAGGGTATTCATCTATTCTTCTGTTTTTTTTATTCAGGTCGAGTTAGGATCTGATACCAGACGAGTGTTTTACTATTGCCTTAAGGTAGGTGTTATATAAATTTTTCCTTAAGTTATAGTTATATTATACCCTATTTCAATTATGTTGCATATCATACATTCCAATAATTTCTCCTAAATTAATTAAATTCCTTGATTAAATTTGTGGATCCTGTATAGGTTCCCCATTTAGCACTATTTCATGGTGGGAGGTTTTCAACCTCATCCCGAACCACTCATGAGTTGTGTACTTGTATCTGCCCCATATTTTGACCACCCCACTGGGTGTGTGAGATTGAAAAGTATAGTTGTATCCTTATTTAATTATATGAGTTATTAGGATAGGATTTATGCCTCATTTACATGTGATTAAATGCTATTAAATGGTTAAATGGTTTAAATGGAAAATGTGGAATAAGTTGGATGAACTCATAGATTGTATATGATTATGAAATGGGTTATAAAATGTTTAATAAATTTGGATATGATAATGGATACCTTGGATATTGATACTCCTTGGATCTAGAATTACTTTTTATTCCATGCACATTTCTAGTCCATGGATTCTAATTTACTTTGGATACCATGGACATTTATACTCCATGGATCCTGATTACTTTGGATTTCATAGACATTTTTACTCCATGGATCCTGATTTCTTTAGATGCCATGTAAATTTCTACTCAATGGATCCTGATTTATTTAGATGTCATAGACATTTTTAATCCATGGATCCATACTAATTTGGATTCCTTGAACATTTCTACTCCTTGGATTCGACCATGTAGGCATGACACTTGATTACACAGGATAGGAAATTTTTGGATTATTTAATTTGCATAAATATTAGACCTTGTTTTTGGATGATTGAGTATAGTGAGCTTCGGTATACTAGACAGCATTACTTCTACATTTATCACTTTTATAAATGTTATACATGCACACAAATTCAGCATATATGAACAGAATGGATTCTCTATAGAAACTATTTTGGTGGCCTATATAGTGTTATATCACACCCTGATTGGGTTGTAGTTGGGTAACCATAGAGACTTCATGGATGCAAATAGAGATCAAGGAAAGAACATGCTTTATGGTACCTGATTGATTATGCATAGGAGCAAGGGATCATAGGACTAAGCTATGGCTCATGATGCTATCTAGAGGGAGTTTATTTTTGGTCTTTTTGTACTTTTGATACATGTATTGTATTGGATGTCTATTTCCATGTATTATATGCCTTTCTTATAGCTTCATGACATACTCATCATTTTGTATATGATATTTCATTTGGATTGTCTAATATTATTACTGATGTTTGGATGATTTATCCTCCATCATTGATTGATATTATGCTTCTACCTTTTTCCATTTATGGTACTGATGTGTTACTATGATCATGGGGGTATATTCTCCCTATTGTACCATTATAGACCCTTATTACTAGTAGGTAGACTCTAGTGTATGGGGAGGCATGCTTGAGGCCATGTGACCCACTCGCTCAGGGCCTCGGTTTAGTGGAACCTAGATTGGGACATTAAAAAGTGGTATTAGAGGGTTTTTCCTTTCTTTTGTCCTATTATTTGGGAATCATATAAATTATATTAGGAATTTTTTGGAGTTTGTTAATGATTTTTTCCTTGGAGTAGCAAACCCATGTTCAGAGAAAATCCAAATTATCTAGGATGGGAATCACTATTTTTGGATTATTCATGTTATAGTTGATTTGATTCCACAATTGGGTGAGGCATAAGATATGTGATGATATTATTTCTATGATTGAGGGCGTATCTTTATCCTTGTCCAGATATGGAAATGAAACATTGATCATGCATCATTTTAGGAACCCATTAGGATCGATATGTCATGTATTATTTCATGCCATGTAGGTTTCATTGTTTGACTGCATGACATTTATATACATGACTAGTGTGATATAATTAATATTTGACTATCATTTATTTATGGTAATTAAGAAACATAATTGATCACTTCAAGTTTTTTCATCATCCTAACAGTTTTTTCCCATTAGGTTGATACAAACACCTTAAGTAATCAATTGTGGCAGATCGATCCATGGACCATTGGTCACATGAAATGGAATGTGTTATGGTTGGGATTAAATATATTTCAAAGTTAAATATATAAATTGTATGGGAATTTATAAATTGGAAATCATAATCTATATAATTCAACCATTTAAATAGAACTGTAAAATAAACACGAATTTAAATGAATTTAAATTCTGAAATGGAAAGGTCGTTGTTAAATGGATTTTCTAATTGAACATTAAAGGATTTTTCCTCTATAAATTTCCATTAAATGTCCATATATTAGTAATCATGCTATAAAAAATAGATCATAACCGAAAAATGACCTTAGTAGTGTGTAGTGAGCAGTGTCTTTGGTGTTCTTTACGATCACTTATTTTACTCAGTCTTGGCTTTAGAAGTAGGTAGAGGGTTTTGATTCATTTATAAAAATTATTTTACCTATCCTATGATTGCTCCAATTATCATTTCATTGAAAAAAATGAGATGTGTGCTTTGAATTTGTAGAGATATGACACCATGAAATCCTCCAGTCGTACTCCCGGAGGGTGACAATGACCATGCTCCAAAGGTCATGGGACCTGAGCTTCCATTAGAACCTCCAGTAGTTCCACTTGTGGCACTGATAGTTGTACCAGATACGAGTGATTATTCCCAATTATATGAGGGTTTCCTATGCTTTATGTAGACTGTTCATGGATCCTTATAGCCCGACTCATCTATTGAAAAGTTGATGCATTTTTTCCAACAGCAGCATCCACCCACTTTTTTGGGGGATGGTGGTCCATAGGATTTTAAGATATGGATTGATACTATCTTGATGATATTCAAGAACATAGAGATTCCTCCCAATAGGATATTCGAGCTCATGACATATATGATTCAGTTATATACCAATCATTAGTGGGATGTTTTGAACTAGGATGATAGTTTTCTAGATATGGTTTGGAGGAATTTTCTATATATATTTTATGACTACTTTTTTCCAAGAATTAGAGAGCTGAACAAGTTAGTGGGTTTATACCTCTAGAGTAGGGTGCTATGAATGTTATGGTGTATTCAACTCTATTTATAGAAATTCAACATTTTCCACCTTTTTATCTTTCTGATGATTTGTCTAGGGAGATACACTTTGAGGAAGTTCCCAATCACTTCATTTGATCCCAGTTGAACAAGTTTCTATTGACTACCATAACTGAAATAGTAAATCAAGAACTAATTATAGAATGTAACCTGAGCGAAGCTAGGGGTGCAGAGAAGAGTGGTTAAGATTCTTAACCCAGTGGTTCAATATTTTATGGTAGGAATAAGTGTTTTGAGGCTTCTCATGGGGTAATACCATCCAGAGTATGAGTGGTTGTAGTTCTTTATTTGATCACCAATGTGTGGGTTATAGACATATGAGTATCCAGTGTGATAGAGACCCAGTCGAGTGTCGATCATGTGGAAGGATGGTCCATTTATAATGGTTTTTCAAGACCTTTCCTCCAGTGGTCGGTGAGAGGGGTTCGATTCCAAATTTAGGTTCAGGATTTGGATTCACAACTTTGCATTAGGCTGGGAGCTGGAGTACTACCAGTTGTTCAAGTCAAGGAGGTGGTTGTGTCTAGGGGAGTCATTCACCATTTGTGCCTCCACAGTAGAGTGATCCTACTCAGGATAATTAGGTTATTGCATAGGGTCACAATTCAGGAAATATATATTCAGTATAGGTTATACATAAGGACCAGAGTGTCAGAATTTATATAGTGAGAGTTAAGATCTTAGTAGCCTCTACTTTAGTATCTACTCTTTTAGATATAGGTTTTTCTTATTCATTCATATATGTTATTATTATTGAGAGACTTGGGATTTATTTTCTATTTTACAGTGGTGTGATGACACTCGATGCTTCGTTGGGGATTATATAGCAGAGTGTATGATAGTGAATAGAGTTCCCCCTTGAGATAGGTGGGTATAACTTCATGTAGGATCTCTTTTTCCTTGATATTATAAGGTTTTATGTCATTCTCCGGAAATACTAGTTGGTTCCATTCCATTATTATATTTACTATTATCATTTAAGGGTGATTTTAACATCATTATATGGTGGAGTTTTTATTTACAAGGGTGAATAGGATGTCCAAGTGAGTTGAGCTGGACCTGAACATCATGGGCCGGGTGAGATGATATCCCAGATTGCTAGCTTATATTTGGATGATCAGGGAATGTGTCAGGTGTACTTCCATCTAGTGTTTTATTATTTTGGATACATTATCATGAAATAATTTTTAGGACTACCTTCTTATAGATTGGTATATTTTTTCATTGAGCTAGTGTATAGAGCTTCACTGGTATACATTACTCCTTATAGGATGGTTACTACTAAGATGAAGGAGATCAAGAGGTTGGTATAGGATTTGGAAGAAAAGGGGTTTATATAACCCAATACTTCTTTGTCAGGTTCACCAGTCCTTTTCACCAAGAAGGTGGATGGAACCCTTTGGTTATAAGTGTATTACCAGAAATTGGATCAGTTGATGGTTAAGAACCAGTATCCTTATCCCTATATCAATGACCTCTTTGACCAGCTTTGAGTAGTGCAGGTATTCTCAAAAATTGATTTAAGGTTGGTTTATCATCAGGTTCATGTTTGACCATCAAATATAACATGAACATAATTACATGGTAGATATAGCTTTTACGAGTATTTGGTCAAGTTATTCAGTCTCATGAACATGCTAGTAATTTTCCTGGCTATGAGGAACTAGGTTTTCCATCCATATCTAGATTCATTTGTGGTGGTATTCATGGATGATATCTTAGTGTATTATCACACTCAACATGACCATGAAAAATATCTTGAGACCATATTGGATATAATGATATAGAAATAGTTATATTTTAAGCTCACAAAATACCACTTCTGGATGGATAATATTCACTTCCTAGACTATATTATCTAATATATAGGAGTATCAGTTGGCTCAGAGAAGGTGAGAGATGTAGTTTTCTAGGTGCATCCCAATATTGTCTTTGATATATGGAGTTTCGTGTGGTTATCTGATTATTAAAGGTGCATCATACAATACTTATCATGCTTAGAATAACCTATTATATGATTGACTAATAATATGTAAATTTTATATGGTCAGACACTTACAAGATATCCTTTTAAGAGCTAAAAGGGAGACTGACTTCATTGCCAATCCTAATTCTACTAGATGCAGGAAGAATCTATAATATATACTATTATATATTAGTTATTAGGCTAGGAGTAGTTCTGATACAAGTGGAGTGATTCATGTCATAAAAGTATAATCATTTGAGTCCACATGAGAGGAACTACCCAACTCGCAATCTTGAGTTAGCTGTTGTTGGTCATGCCTTTCACAGTTGGAGGCATTACTTACTGGGAGACTATTATTTAGTGTTTATGGACCAAAAAATCCTCAATTATATTTTTATACAATGTGACTTGAATATTAGGTAATGAATGTGGGTTGAATACCTAAAATATTTTGACTTTGATCTTCTCTATATGCCAAGAAAGGGAAATGTATTTGTCAATGTACTAAGTTGGAGGACTCAAATACAGGTGGTTTTGGAGTCCATTAGCAAGTGGCGGCATATGGACCTATTTTCATATATGAACTTAGAGGTGCATGATAATCTTGGAAATACTTTTCTGTCACATTTAGCTATGAATTACACTATTTTGGATAGGATGAGAATGTGATAGCTATCAAATTTTGAGGGCTTGGTCCTATGAGAGAGCATGAAAGATGAGGACCCACCACCTGGTTGGACCATTGTTGAGGATTGAATTCTACATTTCAATGGTCATTTTTGGGTTCTAGCAATATATAGGATGAGATAATATGTGAATTTAATGCCTCATCTTGGGTAGTACATCCCAACATCACCAATTTGTTCCAAGACTTACGTCACCCATATTGGTGGCCTAGTATGAAATGAGAGATATCCATCTTTATTACTCCATATTCCACCTATATGTAGATGAAGATGGAACATCAGTAACTATAAGGACTCTTACATCCATTTTCCATTCCTGAGTGGAAATGGTAATATGCTACAATGGATTTCATGGTGGTAATTCCTAGTTCCCCTTGGGTTAGTGACATCGTATGGGTGATCGTACACAAGTTGAAAAAGGTTGCCCATTTCTTTCCTATTTGGGAGACTTTATCAGTGGAAAAGCTAGGGAGGATATATGTTAGAGAGATCATATTCCTTCATAGAGCTCCAAATTCTATCATATTCGATAGAGATTATAATTTCACATCATAGTTCTGGAATGGGTTCTAGAAGGACTTGGGTACACGGGTGTATCTGGTCATGGCCTATCACCCTCAGATCGACAATCAGACAAAGCATATAATATATGTGTTGGAGGAAATTCTATAGGAATGTGTCCTTGATTTTGGGGGTTCTTGGTATATAAATATACCCCTAGTTGAATTAACCTATAATAATAGATTTTAGTCTACCATCCAGATGGCTCCTTATGAGGCCTTGTATGGTAGGTCATGTTGATCACCTCTATGCTAGTTGGAGGCAGGGGAGGAAACACTGGTTAGACCATGTCTTGTTTATTTGACGACACTGAAGGTGCATATAATTAGGAAGCACATGATGGATGCTCAATTGAGGCATCACTCCTATGACAACCACCATTAGAAACCTATTGAATCTTAGGTCGATGATCAGGTTTCCTTGTGAGTTTCTCCAAGACTAGGGCATATACTGGTTCAGAAATAGGGGAAGTTATTTCTCCGTTACATTGGACCCTTCGAGATTATATAAAGAGTTAGGCTAGTATCCTATCAGTTGCAGATACCTTAGAGGTACTAGTACATGTACAAAGTCTTCCATGTATCTGGAATTCACCAATATCATTCTAAACCTTCACATATACTTCTTCCTAAGTAGGTTGAGTTATAGGTAGATGTATCCTTTGGGGAGCATCCTATCCATATGATCGATCATAGCATGAATATTTTATGAGGTCGGACAATTACTCTATTATGAGTGTTATGGAAGTATAGTCATGCATGGGATAATAATTGGGAGTGGGAGGCAAACTTGCATTCCCTGTGGTCGGATTTATTCATAGTTGATTCTTTACCACCCTTAGAAGGGAAATTTAGGGAAAAATTCATTTAAGGGAGGAGTTTTTAACAACATTTATTTTCTATAAGGTGTGGAATACTTTTATTTCCATTTTTTCCTTGGTTTTAACCCATTATCTATTCCTAGTGAGTCAAAGTAGGAAACAAGGGTTTTTGGGGCTTATTCAAATCCTAGACCCTCACTTTTTGGAAAAAATAGTTGGGTTTCATGGCTAGTAAAAATAATATGGGGCGTTTCTGTGCACAATAGAGGGCGTATAGTTTTCCATAACCATTCAACCAGGCAATATGTCTATGATAAATATCAACAGTTTTAAGAATTGGATTATAGAATGGTTTTCACATGGTTTCCCAAACCGTGTGCATGAACCATGCGGTTTCCCTCTTGGGATAGTGGGTCACTCATAGTTGCCGCACAGTTTATCCAATTGTGTGGCCAAACTGTGTGAACCAGTTTTTAAAGGGGGAATGACCTTTTTCCCTTGGTTTTTTAAATGATTAAATACTCTTCTTTTTTCCTCCATTGGATATTTTATCCTCTTGATGATTTTTTTCAAGCCTAATATAGGATTTAAAGCAATTTTTTTGTTCTGGCTCTGATTTTACATCCATTCAAATCTTTGGTTATCTGCCGGTGAGTACCTTATTATTTAGGTTTCTTTGTTCATTTTTATTCATATCAAAGATGCTATTTTAATGAAACCGTGGCTATAGATTTCGAAAAAAAACATATAGCCACGGTTTCACTAAACTATGGCTATAGCCTTTCAAATTAAACCCTATAGCCACAGTTTTGTTTAAAACCGTGGCTATAGCCTCGTTTTCTAGTAGTGATTGGTAAAATTATTGAATTAAATGAATTATTAGGATAGGTTTTATACATCCTTGAAATGTGATTAAATGTTGTTAAATTGTTAAATGGTTTAAATGGAAAATGTTGAATGAGTTGGATGAACTCATGTCTTATATATTATTATAAAATTGGTTATTAAATAATTAATGAATTGGTTATGATAATGTATTCCTTGGAAATTTCTACTCCTTTTATTTGTAATTAATTTGGATTACATCAACATTTATACTCCATGGATCCTAATTTACTTTGGATGCCATGGACATTTCTACTCCATGGATCCTGATTTCTTTGGATTCCATTGACATTAATATGCCATGGATCATGATTTCTTTAGATGCTATGGAAATTTCTACTTCATGGATTCATATTTCTTTGGATTCCATGTAAATTTCTACTCCATGGATCTGGACTACTTTGGATGCCTTGGATATTTCTACTCCTTGGATCTGGCCACATAGACTTGACACTTGATTACATGGAATATGAAATTTGTAGATGCTTTAATTTGCTTAAAAATTATACCTTTTATGGATGCTTAATTATAGTAAGCTTTGATAGACTGTAAAATATTACTTCTACATTTATCACTTTTATACATGTTATACATGCACACTAATTCAGTATATATGCACAGACTAGATTTGTTATAAACACCATATGTGGTGTCCAAATGGGTGTTATCTCACACCATGTTTAGTCTGTCATTGGGTACCCAAATATACTTCATGGATGTAGGTAGGGATTGGGGAAATCACCCACTTTCTGATTCTTGATTGACTATGTATAAGATAAGTGGAGCATAGGATCGATCTATGGCTCGTGATGTTATCTAGAGATTGTTTCTTTTTTTGTATTTTTGTACTTTTGATACATGTATTATACTGGATTTCTATTTCCATGTATTATTTTCCTTTTTTATAGATTCATGACATAATCATTATTTTGTATATGAAACTTCCTTTGGCATGTCTATTGTTATTACTACTCATTGGATGATTTATCTTCTATCATTGATTGATATTATGATTTTTCATTTTCTTCATTTATGGTACCACTACGTTACTTTTATCATGAGGGTATAGTCTCCCCATCATACTATTATATACCATATCTACTAGTTTTCATCCTTTTTTGTAGGGGGTGGCATGCATGGGGCCATGTGACCAACCAACTCGGGGCCCTAGTTTAGTGGCACCGAGGTCGATATTTTACAAGGATAATGCATGAAAACTTGGTCTTTTAGCTAACCATCACAATTTACCATATATGGATTTATTATTTTAAGATAACTCTTTATAAATGAGGTCATGAAACCAAGTAATAAACTATTAGTTGTGTGTATTTGATATCTGACCTTCATCCCCTATTAAATTAACATTCCTAATAAAGTTTTTATGAGTTTGAACACATAGATCAACCTTCACACTATTATGAAAAATATATAGGTGATAATATTACCAATATTTGATTGTTATTTTCCCATATATTCCTAAAAGTACTTTACCTTTTATGCACCTACCAGAGTGAGATTTTGGAATACAAGTGTTATCTATGTAATATAGGCATTCAATATAGAATTAAATGGCTCCATCTATAATATAACACTCCATAATAAAATATTTTAGTAAACTATTATTTCTGATATACCCTTTCAATATCTTCATATATAATTAAATGGGTAAAATCAATAATAACCCAAGATTAACATACATAGATATTACCCCATTTTAGATGAATATTCATTACATTATGATAATACATTACCAAGGACCATAATAGTTTAGTGTCTCTGGAAACTAGGAAAAAATATTCTAACCTAGTGAAAGATCTCCAACATCTCCCATAAAGATCTCCACCTTTGGTACTTCTACCTAAAACCTTTCTTCATAACCCGGGGAAAGGAAACATAACAAGGGGTGATCTCAGATGCTCAATAAGGGTAAATAAAGGAAATGCATAAGCATAACATGAACAAATGGTATAGAACTTGAGAATAACATTTTAAGATCATACCCTGCATATTAGAGATCATAATAAAGATTTTAAATTCATAATACATGGATCATAACAGAATTAAGATCATAAGTCATGAAGGATCAACATAGGAATAAAACATGGAATTGTGTAAAACACATAATCATATAATATGATTTTCATAGTAGCCAAGGCATCACCACCAAGACCATCTTAGTAGTATGGTTTCACTCCCCATACCATCCTGGTAGTCATGGTTCACTCCCATGGATGTCTTAGTAGCATGAGTTCACTCCTCATACCATCTTAGTAGTCATGGTTCACTCTCATGGTCATCTTAGTAGTCAATGATCACTCCCAAGACCATATTAGTATCTCTCATGATATATAAATCTTTACCCAATGCATTGGACAGATATATAGGTCCCAACCATATCATAATGAAATCATACATACATGTTCCACAAAATCAGAAATAATCATATCATAACCCATGAAATGAAAAGGGTATCATAAACATGTAATGATATCATAACCTATGGAAAAATATATTGGTTTTATAATCATTTCATCATAAGAATAATCCAAGAAAAGAAGTGGGTCTTAAAATAATACAACCTGTGAAAGATAAATGAGTGTCATAAGAATAATTCCATCAAAACATAAACCATTCAATAAATAATATGAAAGTAACCTTCGTATTATTTTATATAAGGGTATGAGTAACATCAATTAATATCATCTTAGATGGAAAATAACTTGGAAAGATATTTTTAAAACATTTATTGAGTAAAATATCCTTTATTCTTTGAAAAGTGATCTTTAAAACATAAAATCTTTTGAAAACCATTTCCTTTGAAAATACTTTCAAAACTTACAAAAAAATCTTGGCAACATTTTTAAAACCATTTCCCTTTAAAACTTATAAAATAATCTTGAAAACTTTTTGAAAATAATTTTATTTGAAAACTTATAAAATAAGAATGAAAAATATTTTGAAAAACATTTTTATTGAAAACTTATAAAATAAGATTGAAAACATTTTTAAAACCATTTTTTCTAGAAAACATATAAAATAATCTTGAAAACATTTTGAAATTAATTTTCCTTTAAAACTTATAAAATAATATTAAAAACATTTTGAAAACCATTTTATTTTGAAAATAAACTAAAAAATAATAAATAAATCTTGAAAAAGTTTTTAAAAAAATTTATATTATAATAATTTGAAAAATTATAATTAATTATTGAAAAAAAATTAAAACCTTTTTAAAAAAAATGGTTTTTAAAGAACATAGATTTCAAATCGAAGAGAGAGTAAAGTCGGGCTTCCTTAAAAACAGTTTCTTACCTATATTGTGTACCAAAGAGTAGAAAAATGGTACTAATACATGAATAAATCATAAATAAACATATGATAATAAAATTAATAAATTTTATTAATAGATAGATCATAATATTTCATCAAAGGAAGAATAAACATAAATATCTCAAAAGTCTATGAGATTATTTCAATAAACGCTTACCACTTGGTAATGTTGAACCATAATCCCATGTAAGAAAATGAAATTACATGAAACTTAATATATAATTAAAATAAGTATATTCATGATATAATATTTCAAAATAAGTATATACACCTCATGGAAAAATATAGGTGCATAATATGGCATGGGTCTCAAAGAAGGAAAATTGAGACAAAATTACTTTACAGATTTGGTAACTTTTGAAACATAAATTACATGATAGAAATATCATAAAATAGATATTTAAATACCCAAAATTTTAATTATAAGAATCATAGAATACATCCATGGTCATTATACACACCACACAAAAGGAATGGGTGGTCAATAAAGCATGTATCTCACATAAATAAAAAATGAGATGAAATTCGCTTACCATGTGTCTTGAATCTCATCGTACTCATTAAAACCTCCTATATAATAAATATAAGTTTATTATACATCTATAACATAATAATATTCTTATATATAACACATTATATGGTTTTATCATGGCTCTATATCACCTTCTTGTTAACAAATCTATGTTAAGGTTTCACTTCGGGTAATATCTGCTTTTCTTTGCATGTGTCTTAATTTGTTATATCTTCAGTCCTTATACTTATATAATGATTCAAAAATATAAACCATGATATAAATATAATTTATATTCAGTATATTTTATTATAATAATCTATATAATATTGAAGTGCTAAATGGAATACACCATCCATGGAGATGGTAAGTCGTACGTACGCATGAACGTTGTTTCTATTTTTATTGTCATGCTAAAAGAAATAAAGAAAATGAATTATGTATATATGTATGTAATTTCATTAAATTAAAATTATAATTTTATATATGTCATATAATTTCACTAAAACCATCCTTAATAAATTCCATGTAGTGTGTGAATGAATCACATCGCTTTGAGGGGGCAGTAGTCCACACTTCCTCAAATGAAATTATTGTATTTACAGAAAATAGAAAGTAAAAAAAGATATATGTTTTAAAAGTAATAAATAAGATTAAAAACATAATAAATATAATATATGAAATATATGACATATATAAATATATTTTACATCATAATTTCCGTCATGATAGGTGGTAGTGTAAAAATGAACAATCATCGTTTAGTGGGGTGGTAGTTCGTCGTACATGTAAACAGTATGTTCATTACCCTTTAGATGGAGGTGTGTGTAAGTGTTGGTTGAATATGTAGAAAAAAAAATCCTAGTATATTGAGGAAAAATTTCTGTCATATAATAATGTAATAAATATAGTTTAGGTGGTGGAGAAATAAAATAAAATAAAGGAGCTTGAGAGATAACATTACCTCTTAATCGGGTAAATCTTTTTTTTTGTAACAAAAGGATTCCTTGGGTTTATTTATGTACAAGGGGAGGATTATAAGATTAAATTAGGGATTTTTTTGGATTATTTTATCAGATTTTTGGTGATCCAAGTGGATTGAGATGTGTAAGGAAGTGTAAGAAGGGGAGACCTTTTATACTGTAGGAGGAGTGGCGCCCTTGTAAATATTTGAAGAGAGAATTCCAACCACATTTTTCATATTTAAAATGGATCCAATAGTGATAAAAAGTCTAGAAAATGTAGTATAGGGTCAATATGTGACCATAAAATGCCTCTTGGACAAGTTTCTAGGCTGTTTATTATCTTAAATTTCTGGTTTATTCATTAGTTAAGATTAATTTTACCTTAAACTATGTAATTAATTTTAATTACAATCCCTAATATTTTTGTTCAAAAACTAAGTTTAACTTATTATAAATTATTAATTATTATTATTAAAAATATTTAATCCATTTATCCAAATTCCAATCACCTAAGTGGTGGAAATTAATTTAAAATTAATCTCACAAACGAGATAACATTGTGGGTTTTTAATGTAAAAATGATCAAAAGTTTTCTATGTTTTTATATCCAAATTCGATGTGAAATTGGTTACAATTACCTAAATTGGATTAATTGATAAAAATATTATCTGATTAAACTTTTAACCAATTTAAAATACAATTTAACCTTACAAATAAATTATATGAAAAATAAATTTTTAATTAAAATCCAATAATTTTAACTATTCATTAAAAAATGAAACCTTACAGAAAAATACTTTATCCTAACCTAATTTTTATTTTTTTTATTACAATGTTAAATTTTATTTTTGACATATTAAATCTATAAAAGTTCCAAAAATTTTATTTAAAATGGGTTCTCCATTAAAACGTGGTAAAATACATTTATAAAAATGGTTTTTAAGAATAAAATTGGGTTTGTTATTATCTTCTGTCTATCAAATATATTGGATGAATATCAAAAATATTTCATTGAATTTATAACCTATATATTACATTAATACCACTCAATAATTATAATTAATTTAATTTAATAGGTTAAAATATCTTTGTTACTATAAAAACATTAATGTTTTCCTTTATATTCAATCGGTTTTCATATTCATTTATAATTAATTAGTAACCTATGAATTCATATTATATTTTTGTAAACCATATATTTTCATAAATTAGTTAATAATAATCATAAACTCTAATTTAATAGCTATTTTATATCTTATTATATTAAATAATAACATTTTTATGATATACTATTATTCAGTAAACTCGGTCATATGTGTTACACAATCCATTGAGGAAAGTCATTGTTGAATGTGACACAATATAACCATGTTTTATATATAGAGGAATATAAAATTTATGTTTCATGTAGTTCACAATTAACTTATTGTTGTATATAACACAATCCAAACATAGTTCTTTAATACTAAGTAAACTATTTTTAGTGTTGTGGGAAATGAAAAATATCAAAAAGAATGATTAATTCAAAAAAATCACAAAATATTTGGGTGTTAAAATCTACCCCCCTTAAAATGAATTTCTCCCTTGAAATTATTCTAGGTTATAAAAGGTTTAATACTTGAAAGTTTCATTTATAGAAACCCACATCATAAAAATTAATACTAAAACATCATTTAAAAGGGAAAAGTTAGAAACATAATTGTTATATAAAGTAATATATAACTAGGTTTCCACATAGGGTAACATAGGTGGGAAGTGAAAACATGGACATGGAAGAAAAATATAACTATCATGTTCTAATGGAGAATGATAGACAATAAGTTCAGGAGAAATTTAACAATCAAAAATCCATAAATATACGATAAACTAAACGACCATATGATTCATCGGAAATGGAGGTAATAGTATAAAATTTTTTGTTTCAAGATAATTTTTCCTAATGTTAAAAAAAATTAATGAAAACATATACTTAAAATATTTTAGGAAAACCACACCCTTTGTTGTTCCTTGATCCACTACACATCTTTCTCAAAAAATGAAAGAGAATTTTTCATTCCCAAAGCACTAACAGATCATGAGATCCATGATATCTCATCCCATATATCATCATTTATCATCAATACTATGTTTTTATAATATGTTATCCAATATGATTAAGTTATCATGTGGTAAGATAATACTTTATTCTCACAAAATTCATCCAAAGATTAAATTAATCTTTCCATAAATGGATAGCCTTATAACCCTTTTGAAAGATAAAAATATAAAATTTTAGAAAGAAGTCACAAAATCAGCTTAACATTGATCCCACATATATCACAAAGTATCTCTTGGTGGTCAAATTCCAAAAATGTGAATACCCTTATCATATATTCTCTTGAAACATGGTAATTACCCAAATTATCATAAATACTTCAGGAAAACATGAATTCCTCATTATTCCAAAGGTTACTGGATATATTCATTAAATACAATAAGTTTTAAACTTCATCCATGATGACATAGACTAATTTATAAACCAATCAATAATCTTATCTAAGGTAATCATTTATATCCAATTTACTTTATCCAAATAAATCATCTCTTTATCCAAGAAAAACATAATTTTCTTGACATCTTGATCACATTAAGAGTTACCTTACCTTAATGAAAATATCACTTTTATATGTATTAATCACCATTAAACATATCATTTTTTATCTTTAATGAATACTTTTACTAAAATACTTATATATTTCATGATTCATAAAACATAATATTTTAATTCCAAAACATTAATACTTCATTCATCCAACTTTATTCTTAAACTATTACTCAGGCTTCATTAACTTATTCCTTAATACCTTTTTCCTATAATATGAAATATGAATAATATCTTAAGGTTCCCCAAACTCAATCTAATCGTGCTTCTTATTATCAATATAAACAATACTGAAGAACATCACATGCCGTTTATATGTCTTTTGTAGTCTCTTTATATTAAGAAGTATAACCAATACTCATACCACCTTCTCAATTCTCTTTATGAGATTTTAACTTGGGAAATTGATTTGAAAAATTCCCATACTTTCCAAATATAAAACATTAAATGTAAACCACGTTACTTCTAGTTCACTCCATTGACTAAAACTAGAAACCATAGTGTGAGAAACACTTTTCATATTGGGATATCATATAATTAAGAAAAAATACTTATAGGTTTCCTAAATCAAGGCTCATACTTCTTTAATATATGAAAACTTAGGTTAATCCTAGGTTATTCATAGAAAACTTATATTTAAATTCTTAATGATGTTTTGTGAAGATTTTATGAATTTCCAAAGCATATCCCCTATGAGTGTCAAACCAGGTTTGTAGTAAGTCTCATTGTTGTGTATGAGATTCCCTCGAGTCAGGCTCGAAACATCTTGTCGAAGTTGTTACCCCTAGCTACATATGTTCCAGATCCACATCCACTTAGAGTATCCATATGGGGATGTATTTATAGAAAACCACTTACTATATCCTTTACCAAAATTCTAGGACATTTTCTTAAATGTTGACTCATACTTATACTTATCCTTAGAGACAACCTTAGACATATCTTTAGAAATATAAATAGGGATATAATTAATGTTTTCTCATCCTAGTTTCCAAATATTGACTAAAACTTTACTTTGATACCAAATGTAGGGACCCAGGATTAACATAAATGGATATTACACCATTTTAGATTAATATTTAGTACATTATGATAATAAATGCCTGAGGACTGTAATAGTTTAGTGTCTTTGGAAACTTGGAAACAAAATCTACTATTCTGGTAAAAGTTATTCAACAACTCTCATAAAGATATCAACCTTTAATAATTCTATCTAAAACCTTTGTTTATAACCTGGGTAAAGGAAACCTAGGAAGGGGTGAACTCATGTGCTTAATAAGGGTAAATAAAAAAAATGCATAAGCATAACATGAACAAATGGTATGGAACTTGAGAATAAAATTTGAAGATTATACCCTGCATATTATAGATCATAATAAAGATTGGAAATTCATAAGACATGGATCATAATATAATTAAGAGAATAAGTCATGAAGGAACAACATTGGAATAAAACATGGAATTGTGGAAAACACATAATCATATAATATTATTTCCATATTAGCCAAGGAATCACTGCTAAGACCATCTTAGTAGTATGGGTTCACTCCCAATACCATTTTGGTATCCATATTTCACTCCTATGGCCATATTAGTAGCATAATTTCACTCATAATACCATCTTGGTAGTCATGTTTCACTCTTATATCTTAGTAGTCAAGGTTCACTCCCAAGACTATATTAGTCTATCTTGTGAAATATAAATATTTACCCAATGCATTATAGGGAGATATAGGTCACACCAATCTCATAATGAAATCATACATACATGTGAAAAAAATACTAAAAAATCATATCATAACCCATGAAATGAAATGGGTATCATAAACATGTAATAATATCATAACCTTTATAAAAAGATATAGGTTTCATAATTATCTCATAAAAAACATAGCTCGTGAAAAAAGTGGGTTTCAAAAGAATATAACTTATGAAAGATAAATTAGTGTCATAACCATAATTTCATAAAAACATAAACCATTAAAGAAATAATATGAATGGAACCATTGGATTATTTCCTAAAAGGTAATGAGTAACACCAACGGATGTTATCTTAGATGGAAAATAACTAGGAAGTATATTTCGAAAACATTTCTTGAAGAAAATATCCTTTATTCATGGAAAAAACATCTTTAAAAAATAAAACCTTCTTAAAACCATTCCCTTCTAAAATAATTTTAAAACTTATAAATAAGTATTGAAAACATTTTGAACACCATTTTCTTGGAAAAATTATAATAAAATCTTGAAAACATTTTGAAAAACATTTTCCTTGAAAACTTATAAAATAAGATTGAAAACCATTTTCCTTGAAAACTTATAAAATAATATTGAAAACATTTTAAAAACCATTTTTATTGAAAAATTACAAAATAATCTTGAAAAAATTTTGAAAACCATTTTCCTTTGAAAATACATTCAAAATTTATAAAGAAATCTTGAAAATGTTTTGAAAACCATTTCTTTGAAAATAATTTGAAAACTTATAATGAAATATTGAATAAATTTTTAAAAAAATTTATTATATAATGCTTTTAAAACTTATAATTAATTCTTGAAAACATTTTGAAAAACTTTTTAGAAAACATGGGTTTGAAAGAACATAGATTTCTAATTGAAGAGAGAGTAAAGTCGGGCTTTCTTAAAAACACTTTCTTACATATATTATGTACCAAAGTCTATAAAAATGGTACAAATACATGAATAAATCATGAATAACCATAGGAAGATAAATTTCATAAATTTTCTTGATAAATGGATCATAATATTTCATCAAATGAATAATAAACATAAACAATCTTAAAAGGCTATGAGATTGTTTCAATAAAATCTTACTACTTGGTAACTTTAAATCATACTACCCATGAAATAAAATGATATTACATGAAGATTAATATATAATTAAAATAATCAGATTCTTGATATAACATTTCAAATGAATTATATACATCACATGGGAAAATATAGGTGTATAACATGGCATGTGTCTCAACAAAGGAAAATTGAGACAAAATTACTTTACCGATTCGGTAACTTTTGAAACCTAAATTACATGACAGAAAGATAATAAAATTTATATTTAAATACCGAAAATTTTAATTATAGGAATCATATAATACATACATGGGTAGTATACACACCACCCAAAAGGAATGGGTAGTGAATAAAGCATGTAACTCATAGAAATAAAAAGTGAGATTAAATTCCCTTACCTTATGTCTTGACCCTCATAATACTCATTCAAAACTACTTTATAATAAATATAAGTTTATTATAAATATTTAAAAGAACCATATTCTTATATCTAACACCTTATATGTATTTATCATTACTTTATATTACCTTCTTGTTAATAATTCTATGTTAAGGTTTCACTTCGGGTAATATCCACTTTGTTCTTTGTATATATCTTAATTTGTTATATCATAGAACCTTATTCTTATATCATGATTACATAATGTAAAACATGATATAAATATAATTTATATTAATTATATTTTTATTATAATAATCTATATAATATAGAAGTATGAAATGGAATACACTTTTTTTGGAGACGGTGAGTTGCATGTACGCATGAACGTTGTTTTCATTTGTATTATCAAGTTGAAATAAATAAAGAAAATTAAATATATGTATATATGTATATAATATAATTATATTAGAATTATAATTATATATATATATAATATAATTTCACTAAACTTATCTTTAATACATTCTATATTGTGTGTTCACTAATCACATCGCTTGAGGGGGGGTGGTCCACAATTCCTCAAACGAAATTATCATATTTACACCAAATGGAAAGTAAAAATATATGTGTTTTAAAAGTAATAAATAAGATCAAAAACATAATAAATATAATATATGACATATATAAATATATTTTCCATTATAATTTCCATGATGAGAGGCGGTAGAGGAAAAATAAACAATCATCATTTAGTGAGGTGATATTTCATCGTACACGTAAAAAGTGTGTTCGTTACCCATTATATAGAAGTATGTATAAGTTTAGGTATAATACTATTAATAAAATAATCCTAGTTTATTCATTATATTGGTGTTTTTATACATGCATGGAATTAAAAGAGTGGAGGGGTGGAAAAAGAAAATAAAATAAAGGACCTTGAGAGAAGATGTTACCTCTTAATCGGGTAACTCCTTTTGGTTTATTCCAAAAGGCTTCCTTGGGTTGATTTATATCCAATGGAAGGATTATAGGTGTACTTTAGGGATTTTTTATCTTATTTTATCATATTTTTTGTGATCCAAGGGGATTGAGAGGTGTGGGGAAGTGGCAGGAGAGGAGGCCTTATAATAGTGGAGGAGGAGTGGCACTCTTGTAAATATTTGAAGAGAGAATTCCACCCACATTTTTCATGTTTCAAGTGTATCCAATAATTATCCAGATTATATCCAAGTTATTATAGGTTTTAAAATATTGTACTAGTTTCTAGGTCGTTTTGGGTCTTAAATTTAAGGTTTAGTTCTTAGTTAAACTTAATTTTACCTTAATCGGTGTAATTAATTCTAATTACATTCACTAATATTTTTTGGTAAAAAACTAATTTTACATTATTATAAATTATTAAATATTATTATTCCAAATAGGAATCCATTTTTCCAAATTCTAATCACAGAATTGTCAGAAATTAATTTAAAATTAATCCCACTGACGGGACGATACTGCGAGTTTTTAAATTAAAAACGATCAAAAGTTTGAAATGTTTTTATATCCAATTTCAATGTGAAATTGGTTCAAATGAGATAAATTGTATTAATTTATAAAAATATTATCTAATTAAACATTTAACCCAATTTAAAATATAATTTAACCTTATAAATAAATTATATAAAAAACAGTTTTGAATTAAAATCCAGTATTTTTAACTATTCATTAAAAAATAAAACCTTACAGAAAAATACCAAAACTCTATTGTAACCTAATTTTTATGTTTATATTCCAAATGTAAAGTTTATTTTGAACTATTAAATATAAAAAATTTCCAAAAAAGTATTTTTAAAATGGGTTCTCCATTAAAAGGTGGTAAAAATACCTTTATAAAAAATAGGTTTTGAGCATAAAGTTGGGTTTGTTATTATCTTATGTCTATAAAATATATTGGATGAATATAAAAAATATTTTATTGAATATATAAAAAATATATTAAATTAATATGAATAATTAATTATAATTAATTTAATTTATTAGGGTAAAACATCTTTGTTACTATAAAAACATTAATATTTGTCTTTTTATTCAATCGGTTTTCATATTCATTTCTAATCAACTGGTAACCTATGAATTCATCTTATATTTTTTTAAACCATATATTTTCATAAATTAGTTAATACTATTCATAAACTCTAATTTAACATCTAGTTTATATCTTATTATATTAAATAATATCATTTTTATGATATACTATTATTCGGTGAAACACAGCCATGTGTGTTACATAAGTCATCAAGGAAAGTCATTGTTGCGTGTAAGGAAAGATAACCTTTGTATTTTGTGTAGAGAAAGTGTAAATTTACATTTTTTTAGTTCTTAATTAAATCATTATTGCATATAACACAAGACAAAAAATAGTGATTTGATATTAAATAAACTATTTTCATTGTTGCGTGAAATGAAAAATATAAAAAAAAATTATTTTGAAAAAAAATCACAAAATCTCAGGGTGTTGTAATATCCATCTGAAATGTATGGAGCCACAAATTCAGATCAAGTCTCCCTTACCAAATAAATTATCAAGTGAACCATGATATCAAATAATGGTGGTGTGAATAAAATCTCTAATACACATAAAGTAACATCAATATCTTTTTCTATTATTAGAAACTTAATTAGATCAATAACTTTACTGGATATTGATTTGAAAAAAATATATCTTAGTAATTATGGGCCAAAAAAATTTCAACAATATTAATTGTATTTCCATATTTATAATATATTGAATCAAAGTATGAAATTCGTGTGATTTTATTCCTTTTAACTTTTATCCATTCATCAATACAACATTCTTTATATTTTATGAATACTCATCTAAGACCATTACGCCATTGAAAATTTTATATAACTGAAATATGTCCTTCCTAGAAAGAGTGTGATCCACTAGAGGAAGAAAAGTTCATTTCCCCTCATTCACTACCTCCAACTCTTCTCTAATTCTCATTCAAATCATGTATAACCTAGAATTAAAGTAACTTTTTATATTCCCTTATATATTTAGTAATGTGTTGATTACACTATCACACACATTTTTCTCTATTTTTATGACATAAATAAAATGTATAACATACAAACTCTTCCAATAAGGCTATTTAAAAAAATATATCTCTTTTTCCAACCCATCATTGGAATTTTTTTAGAGAATGTTTTACCAAATATATTGATAACATCCTTTACCTTTATAAGAAGTTCTTCACCTATTAATAGATAAAGTGATAAAACTTATATTGAGTTCCTATCAAATATTTTCATCTATAACTGATATCGATTTCATAGAGGTAAATTCCTTAGAAGTCCAAGGTATGAAATATTCTTAATATTTTTAACCTAAGTGAGTGTATACCTTCTTCACATATAATACACCCTAATCATCCTTTAATTTTATGACCTAAAAAATTATTATAACCAAGGAAGTCATTTATCATAACAAATAACATGGCTCTCTACAAAAAATCTTCTTCCTTACAAGCATCATGCACTATAACACTTTTATATCACAAAAAAATCAAATATTAAATAAGTGTATCTAAATAAATTTCAATATCATTACCAGGAAATTTTGTTCCTAAAATAAACAATGATAGAAAAATATACTTTCACTTTATATATAACCATAGTGGTAAGTTATAATTTACCGATATAACTATCCAAGTTTTGTTAGTGTTTATTCATACACCATAAAGATTAATGTCATCCATAGGTAATGTAAGATAAATATTTTTAGACTCATTGCTAGATTTGGGATAATCATTGTCAATTTTCTTCCATTGAGGATTATATACTAGTTTTTAGGGTTTTCCATAATTAATTTTTAAGAACCCAGATCTTGTTTATAGGTATGTTTCCTTTTTCTGTTGTTTTTGAGGAAAAAGAGGAGTTTTTTTGGAAATTTATTAAGTACATGTCGTGTACTTTATAATTACACACCGTGTACTCAGTTACCACAGGTAGTCGGGTGCTGGCCATGTCATGTCCATGCACACGGACGTGTATGGTGACATGGATATTCAAGGCATGAGGTTCACATATAATGATCCTACAACACCGAGGTAGGTGGTTTGTGTTTTTCTGTTAAAATTATTTGAGTTATATGTGCAAATTTTCCCAATACCCTTGAATAGGGTATTGCGTGTTATGATTTTAGCTCTATTAATTTCCTTCTATGCTTGTATGCTTGAGTATAGGTTAATTGAATGTGAATAGGGTTAATTTCTATTCTTTGGAAGTGTTTTCCCATGCATGTTTTGTTTATGACCATTTGGTTCTGCTTTCCTGTTAGGCTGCTATTTGTTTCCCATGCCTAGTACTGTTAGGATGGATTGATTGTTATCTAACATGTTATTATGTTGCAGATTGGTTATCCAAGTATATATTGAGGTTTACTTTGGGCGCTTTGCATTGCTATTCTCGTATGACTTACACAGGGCCATGAGAACCTTGTGTAGTAGACCATAGTGAGAATGGACGTAAGGGCTTCTCCAGAGTGTTTGTAATTATTATTACGCTGCGAGACCATAGGGGGGATTGACGTTGAGTGATCCCTCAGATGTTATATAGTTACCTTACGAGGCTACAGGGAAAATTGACATTGAGTGCTTCCTCAGAGTGCATGTAGGTTACCATTAAAAGACTATAAGGAGAATTGACAGTTAGTACTTCCTCAGAGAGTCTCTAATCACACTTGAATATAGGTGGAATTGGCAATGAGTGCTTCCTTAGAGAGTCTATTCTAAATATAAACCAGAGGAGTGAGACTGTGTGTGCTTCCCATAGGGTTGCTTATGTTTTCTAGGTAGGACCAGAGGGGATAGGCTGTGATTAATTCCCAGAGGGTTACCTATTTAGGATAATCTGCTTACTTGATATTTGGTATTTTAATGCTTTGAAATTGTAGGAATGTTTACTATTGAGTACTTCCATGTTTACTGTTTCTTTTGTTTATGGCCTACCATATATATTCACTGACTAATAGGCACAGATCTCTTGGTGGTTTCCTACTGGGATTTAGTATCACACCCTATTTGGGCCATGCTTTTAGGATCAAATAGATTATATTGTTGTAGTTATAGATAATTACAATCTCCCTTCTACTACAGGTAATTGACTACTTTGGAGATGGAGAGCATGGGACCGAGCTTTGGCTTGCGATGTTGTGGAGTTGTTTACTATTTTTCTTGTACTTTGGTTTGGTACTGTATTTCAGCATTGTGACTTGTTTGGCTTCTTTCCTATACATATGTATCTTGAATCATTATATATGTTCTCCAGCTGTTTATTTCTTCAGTCTTCCACTGTTTATTTTTGTATGGTAATATTACTGCTTCCGCTATTGCTTTGTGTTTTACTTCTATTGTGTTACTATACCAATGAGGGCATAGTTTCCCCACTATCACACCCAAGGCCCTCACTTCTATTCGGCAGCCTCTGGTATTTTGGGGAAATGCGCTTGAGGTCATGTCACCAACCAGGTATGGAGCGTCTCTGGGTGGCTTCCAGAACCGGGACGTTACAAAGTGGTATCAGAGGAATTCTTTTCTTCTTGACTTACTATTTGGAGCCTATAGTTAGGGATAGGATGTAAATAGGTACTTGTTAATAAGTTATGCCTAGTAGTAGCTAACCCGTGTATAGGGAAAAGCCAATTTACCTCGTTTATTACAATTTTCTGGTTTTTCAATTTTACGGTTGATTTGATTTCACTGTTGGGTGATTCACATACTTTGTGTTGTTATTGTTGATATTACTGAGGTTCTATTTCTGTTGCAACTCAATGAGATGAGGGTATTCCATCTCATGCATCATATAGGCACTTGCTAGAAATCACATGCCATGCATTCTTACCATGCCATTTAGGGTGCATTAGTGATTGCATGTTATTGTGATAGATGTTATGCTAGATATGCATGTTGTTGTGATAGATTCCTTGATAAAGTACCTGTTGTTTGATAGGGTATTTATTTGTGTAAGGTTTTTTTTGAATAAATGCCAAACTTTGGTTCTTGAGGTGTTATGGGCCCTCATGGATCAGAATTTAGTGGATCATTACCTTGTTTTTTCTTGTATATGACATGTAAGCGATGTCAAGCTTTGATTCGCGGGAAGTATGGGCCCTCACGGATCATAATTTCGCACTTTAATGTTTATTTCAGTGTTTTTTGGGCTTCCAGAGTAGTTTCAAAGGCTTTCTATCTAGAAAAACCTAAAATACAAGCCGTGTAGTTTTGAATACACACCATGTGTTCTTCTGTTCAGGAAGAAATTGTTTTTTTTAAGTACATGATGTGTAGTCTATAATTGTTTCATTGGTTTTGTGGGAATAGACATGGGGTTGGGAGAATTTTTGGTGGGACACACCATGTACTGGACATACACGACCTGTGTTTAAACCATGTGTCTGCTCATGTGACTAACGACACAGATGGATAAAAACTTAAGCAATACACATTGTGTCAGTCTTGAACACGCAGTGTAGTGTAATCCCTTTAATCCAACCATGTAACTAACAACACAGGTGAGTGGAAATCCTTTAGTACACGTTGTGTCTATCTGGAACATGTCGTGTAGTGTGATCCATGTATCTGGTCGTGTCACTAAAAACACGAGTCGATGAAGATCATCTAGTAAACATTGTTTCTGGAACAAACAAGTCGTGTAGTCTTGTTCTATGAGAACCGTGTAGCTTAGTCATGTAGAAGGACTAGGGAAGGGGAAGAGGATTAAAGTACATGTCGTGTGTTAGGACAACACGTCGTGTGTTTGGGGTGTTACGTGACCAGTTTTGGTATAAGTACACACCTATGTAAAAGGCTTAAGGGAACATGCCATGTAGTTAAGTATACACACCTTGTATCCATGTTTTTTAAAACTTGAATTCTTTCTTTCTTTTGTTCCTTTCTTACCCTTCCAGTTTTCAGTCCTTGATAATCTTGATCAAAGGTGTGTGTTTGACCTTGCAGATTCATGCCACCTAGACGTCCTACGGTTGTATGCCAGTTATAAGGCAGTGATCAGACACTGGACATGGTTGATCAAGGACTTCCAATAGATCCTTCAGTTGAGACAATCTTGGCATCAGCTGTCATTCCAGACACATGTGCCAACTCATAGTTCTGAGAGGGTTTTATGAGGTTCATGCAGACCTTCCAGGGAGCACCACACCCTACCCCATCTATGGAAGAGCTAACACAAGTTTTCCAGTAGCAGCATCCTCCCACTTTCTCAAGGGTAAGGAGGACCGCGAGCTGAAGAGTCATGGTTGGAGGCCACGCTAATGATCTCCGAGCACCTGGAGACGCCTCCATATAGGAGGGTCAATATCGCTATGTATATACTTTGGGATTCTTCCAAGAGATGGTGGGATGTGATCTCACAGGCGGGACTCCAACATGATATGGCTTGGGATGAGTTTTAGAATACCTTCTACAATTACTTATATTTGGAGACTTTGAGGGAGGATCGATCCTGAGAGTTCATGAGTCTTGAAGCAGGTACTCTTTCTGTTATGGAGTACTCTTCTCACTTCACTGAGCTGCAACGCTTTGCCCCCATTCTAGGGGAAGATGGGTTGTTCCTGGAAAGGAAGTTTGAGGATGGTCTGAGGCATGACATCCGATCTCAAGTGAACATCTTAAGGTTGACTTCGATATCTTCTATAGTCAACCATCCAATAATAACATAGAGTAATATGAGGGATTGTAAAGCTGTGATCCAGGGTGGTTTAGTATCCAAAGTTAGTGCTTCACCGGTTGATAGAAAGAAGCATCTCAGGGAGACTACACGTGGAGATCCGAGTAGGCGGGATGCACCTTCAGGTAGCTAGGTGGTATGCTACCAGTGTGGGGAGTTTGGGTGTAACACCCGAGACTTTTATGAGAAATATTTGGTTTTTATGTTATATAAATCATCAAAGTAATCTTTCTCTGCACGCAATCGCGACCTTCCTCGATAGTGTGTGCAGTACGCGATACCGAGTTCCACTAAACAACGATATATTATTATAATATTATAAACTAGCCGTTATGAATAGTATTAACTGAATTTTAAATTTTATAACATTATTATTCATCTTACACATTTTCTAGAACATGGTAAGAGAACAAAATAATTTTTTTTGGGTAAAATAAGTATTTATCAAAAAATGCAGTTTTGCCGCCTTTTGATGGCGCACCCACATTAAATCTAGTTTTTGACACATTTATAAGTTCAATTTGACAAAATAAAATTCTTCTTTTGAATCAGGATATAAAAATTTACTTTGGATAAATTTTTGATATTCTTCTAATAACTTTCATATTTTGATGAATAGTAAAAATACGCTAATTTTTAATTAAAAAAAACTTTTTTCATTGAGATATTTATATGGTTAAATTATAATATTGAATGGTTTTAAAGTATATATATAATATATTTTTACAATTTAATGTAATGTATTTCATTAGCATTAATTTCACATTGAATTCATAGGTAAAAACATTTCAATCTTTGGCAATGTTTTAACTTCTAAAACCCATTTTCTTAACAACGGGATTTATTTTAAATTAATTACTGAAACTTATATGTTTTGAATTTTGAAAAATGGATTCCATATTCAGAATCAGTGGGTCCAAATTATGTTAATAGGATACTTTTTTATTTTTGGGCATTATGAATAGTAACTACGGTAAATTTTATTTACCATAGTTAAAGGTAAATCGGGTAATTAAGGGTAAATATAAGATTATAAAATTACCCTAACAGCTTCCAAAATCCTATTGGATGACTAAATGTCGACCCATATCACCTAAGGGTTAGATTAGATTCATTTAATAGACTTTTTTCCATGAAAATAATTGAATGTGACAACATGTCGCTTTCTTAAATCTTATAAGTATAATAATTTTAATTTGGAGATAAACTTAATGAAACTTCGAACATGAATAGTATCCAGAAATCTAATACAATTATCTACATAGTAGGAATTTATTTAGAATTTTTATGGATTAAATAATTATCATTAATTATGACACAATAGTGATGTTGAAATTATTTTATTAATTAAAATATCAAATAAATGGTTTTAAAATATTAAAATAATTATTATATGCACTATTTAATGTGATACACTAATTTTCTAGATACATATGACATTTTATTAATCTATTAAAGCTTTTATTTCGAACATATCCTCTGTATATATTTTATTTAAATTCAAATAAATGAATAGTGTCAAAATTGACACTATTGTTATTTTATAAAAATAACATATTATAAAATTGTTTAAAAATCACAAAAATATTTAAAATTTATAAATTAAAATTTATATTGTCTACAATGTCATAAAGTGTCAAATTATGGAAAATTCACAACACATATGTAAGTATTAATAATAATTTAAATTTTAGAATATTATTACAACAAATAAAATTAAATTGATAAATAAGGATAAATCAAGTTGGTAAGGTTTAAAATAAATTCCTAACATGTCTAAATTTTATTTTATGATGATCTTACAACCCTATCGCATCTAATATTAGGATATGAGTCATTTTGGAAGTTTTTAAGTGGGGTTGGGATTTAATATAAACTAATATTTCTTATATTTCCAAAGGTGCCCCTCTCCTCCCTTATAAAAGGGAACCTCCTCCCTCTCCTCCTCACACCAATTTGAACCTTCAAGCTCGTCCAAACCCTTCCCATTTCACTTCCCCACTTTCCTATAATCATTCTAGAGGTTCTGGTCATCTTCAAAGACCAACCCTAGTGCCCTAAGAGGAGGTTAAGAAGAGGCACGTCAAAAAGAGGTAATATCCATTACCGATCCTTTCCAAATTCTTTCTTCTTCAACATATTCTTCTTTAGTTTTTTCATTATGAAGTAATAACATCAGTATCACTCATATACTGATATGTTATTATAAGTATGAAACAACCCTATTTCAACATCTATCCATCCAATGGAAAATGAAATCACCGCGCGTGCGTACGTACGGAATACCGTATCCACGCCGTGGTGTAATCTATTTTCCCCCACCACCTTACTTGGATGTGTATAATGGTGTAAATAATTACAATATATGATTATTGTAAAGTGATATTTATTATGAAATAGTATACATACACTTCAATACAATTCCACGATCATGGGAACGATATCATCACTCGTGCGTACGTACGGAATACCGTCTCCACGATGTGATGCGATTCGTTCTACATGATCTTCATTGCATAATGATTATATAAATGAATTTAATGAATAAATATGATATATAGTACATTAATACCATTCTGGAAATGATGTATCTATAATCTAAATAGAAGAATAAGAATTTATTCGACAAAACACGCATAAGAACAAAAAGTTATAAACACCCGAATAACAAGTAGCAATGAAATATTACTACTAATAAGATAATAATATGACCATATATGATATCATAACAATAATTATGAATCTGTAATAAGTCAATAACATTATTTAAATCATTATACAGGAGGTTCGGACACTTACGAGGAAAATCGGACCTAAGGTAAGGGAAATATCACAATCTCATTTTTATCCGAGATTGTTTATACTTTAGTATTTACTGGGGTGTATTTTATCATCCAAATCCATGTTTCCTCAATATGTAATATTATTTCCATCCACCTACAATTTTTTAAATCCAATTTTACCCTTCGGTGAGTTTTTAGTAAAGGATATGAAAGGAATATTTTGTCGTTTTTCGTACGAGGTACTTTTTGACTTTTCTGAAAAAAAGTACGAAGAATATTTTTTTTAAACTTATATGGCATGAATGGATTTTTAAAACATTATTTCCAAGAAGCTTCATTTACAAGTTTTCAAGTTTATTTTTAATCAACTTCTTTTAGTTTATAATTGTACGACATGTTAAGAAAGGAAAAGTGTTTTTTGAAGCAGAAAGGATATTTTCCTCAAGAATGGAGTTCAAGTGTTTTATCAAAATTATTTTTCCATATAAGATAATAAAGGGTTCTATTTCTATCCCTATTATTAAATTGATTTGATTATGTTGTGATGGAATTATATTTTTATGAATTCCTTTATCTTATATGAATTTTTTTATGATGTCACGATGTTTAAGATTCCCATTTTTATTACATGGGTTATGCTATGATGTATGGTTTATGATTTTTTGGCACACATAAGAATGGTATCATTATGAGATGGGTGGGACCTATATCTCCCTCCAATGCATTGGGTAAATATTTTATATCTCATGAGATAGACATGGCTGGAACGGCAGGTTAAACCGGTTCAGTGAAACAGGACTGAAACGAGGAGTGAACTCGGTTCAGAAATGGACTTTTTCCACTAAGATAGTCTTGGAAATGAGTCTTGACTAACAAGAAATTATTCTCTATGATTATGTGTGTATGCCACAAAGTTTCATGTTTTAAGTTATGATTATTGGGATTACATTTCACTACTATGATTTATCCCATGTTATGAAATTATGATTTCTTTTGCAGGTTAAGATTTCTAAAAGTTATGTTCTTATGTATATGATGTGATTGATATTTATTTTGTTTACCCTTACTGAGCATTTGAGCTCACCCTTTTGTATGTTTTATTTCCCCAGGTCTGAAAGAACGTTATTAAGTAGGATATTCCAAAAAGGGACTCTAGATATGATGAAATAAATGGGAGGAAAAGTAGATGCTTTATGAACCAATTGTTTATGTTTCCCAGTTTCTAAAGACTCTATACCTATATGGTACTTTCCTGGTTTTGTTATATATTGTAATAAGTGTGCTTAAATTCTTAAGTAATGACAATTTATGTAAAGTATGGGTCATTATAGTTGGTATCAGAGGAAAGGTATAGTCAACCTTTGGAAACTAGGATGTGAAAGCCTTAGTAAGAATCCTAAGGATAAGTCTAAGCATAGAACACAATCTTAGTGTTTTAGAAATGGCCATGAACAACCTCTGATAAGACCTTAAGTGTGAAATTTTATTCTTGATTATGTGGTTTTCCTGTTATAATTAATGTTGCTCACACTATTCTTCTTGGTTTTAGTCAATGGCTGGAACCCGAAGGAACTGTGTTAATGCAGAATGTGACGGGCAATGAAATGATTGTCCCCCTGAGCAACCAAACGTTATGGGAGCTGGAATGCAAAATCTTGTAGCTATGCTCACTCAACTTTCTCAAGCTATGAATCATGCAGGACTTCCAAACGAGCAAAGGAAGGAGCAACATTCTGTTGAATCCTTCATGAGGCAGTATCCACCTTCTTTCAACGGGTCTATTGATCTATTAGTTGCTGAACAATGGATTAGTACTACTGAAAAGATATTTTCAGTTCTTCAATGTTCTGAACATGATAAAGTCATCCTAGCAGTGTATCATTTGGAAGGAGATGCTGATTAATGGTGGAATCTTATTAAGAATAAGAGGCAAAGGGATGAAATTGAGTCCTTGGAATGGGACGAGTTCAAGAACTTATTTTTCAATAAGTACTTCCCTCGTATTCTCCGAAAAAAGATGGAGAAAGAGTTTCTTGAACTGAAGCAAAAGGATGATGAATCTGTTGGTACTTATGAATAAAATTTTACAAGACTTGCAAGGTACGCTTCTGGTATTATTATCCAACCTGAGAGTAAGATCGATCGATTCTTTAGTGGCTTAAAACCAAGTCTTCGAAGGGCGTTAGCCATAAGGGACTTCAACAGCTGCGAGGAAATCGTTCGATGTGCTCTCAAATTCGAGATGGAGATTGGAGTAACCCATCAGTCATATGGGTTTGATAAGAAGAGGAAAATGGAATTCAAAGGAAAATCTAAAGAGCACACTGAAAAGAAGATGAGCTTTCCCTTATGCTCAAAGTGTGGAAAGAAACCTGGAGGGAGTTGTCTTAAAGGGACAAGTAAATGTCTCAAATGTGGAAAGGAATGTCATCGGGCATTTGAATGCCACAATGATGGGAAGAAGATGTCTAATGATGCCAACAAAAAAAGGGACACACATAATGAACCTACTACACTTCAATGTTTCAAGTGCAAGGAGATGGGGCATTATACCAATAAATTCCCAAATCCAAGGGTTGATGATGATGGTCGACGTCAACAAACTCTTAAGGCTAAAGACAAAGGAAAGTCACATGCAATTTCTATCAGCGATGTGGAGTACGATAACGATGTGGTGAAAGGTACACTTACCATACACTCTAAAGTAGAAAATGTTTTATTTGATTCTGGATCCACCCACTCCTTTATTTCTGAAGAATTGTCTAAGGATATCACCGTATTACCTCAATAGTTAGATGTTGAGTTAGCTGTGACAACCCCTAATAGCACAACAGTCGCATCAAAAATTTATAATTCTTCTCCGATTGAAGTTTGTGGGAAATTGCTTCCTGAAAATCTTGTGATCCTTCCTATAGTAGAATTTGATGTGATTATTGGCATGGATTGGCTTTCTCTACATAGATCTCATATCAATTGCCAAATAAGGGAAGTCACATTTCATATTCCAGATCAATCTATGATCTTCTATCGATGCAAGGATGAACATAACCTTCCAGTGGAAATTTCTTCCATTTTATGGGTATTGATTCCACTAAATGAAGGTTATTTATCTCAAATGGTTGGTGAGAAACTCACGATTAAGAATATGCCCATTGTACGGGAGTTTGATGATGTCTTTCCAGAGGAATTACCGGGTCTCCCACCAAATCGTGAATTTGAGTTTTGAATAGAACTCGTACCAGGTGCTTTGCCTATTTCAAAGACACCTTATAGAATGGCCCCAATTGAGTTGCAGGAATTAAAGAAGCAACTCCAAGAGAATCTTGATAAGGGGTTCATACACCCTAGTGCGTCACCTTGGGAATCACCTATTCTGTTTGTTAAGAAGAAAGATGGATCAATGAGACTTTGCATTGATTATAGAGAACTTAACAAGATCACTATCAAGAACAAATATCCTCTCCCATGCATTGATGACTTATTTGACCAAATACGAGGAGCTCAATACTTTTCCACGATTGATCTTCGTTCAGGGTATCACCAATTAAGGGTCAAAAGGGAGGATATACCAAAGACGGATTTCCATACAAGGTATGGACACTATGAATTTATAGTGATGCCATTTGGTCTTACTAATGCCCCTGCTATCTTCATGGATCTGATGAATAGAGTCTTTAGAGACTATCTTGATCAGTTTGTGGTAGTCTTTATAGACGATATTCTTATATATTCAAAGAGCAAGGAAGAACATGAAGATCACTTGAGAATTATATTGAAGACCCTGAGAAAGGAGAAGCTTTATGCCAAATTTACCAAGTGTGAATTTTGGCTTCAAAGAGTTTCATTTTTGGGTCACATAATCTCAAAAGAGGGGATATCTGTGGATCCTGCAAAAATAGAGGTTATCGAAAGATGGTCGAGACCAACAACAGTGACTGAGATCCGAAGTTTTCTTGGTTTGGTTGGATATTATCGACTTTTTGTGAAATATTTTTCACGATTATCTAATCCACTCACCAAGTTGACTCGGAAAGGAGTTAAGTTTGTTTAGACGGAGGAATGTGAAGAGAATTTCAAGGAGTTGAAAAAAAAGGTTATCCAGTGCACCTGTGATCACACTGCCTTGTAGTGGAGAAAGGTTTGTGATCTACAGTGATGCATCCAAGAAGGGTTTGGGGTGTGTTCTTATGCAAAATGATATGGTGATAGCTTATGCCTCATGAAAGTTGAAAATACATGAGAAAAATTACCCAACTCATGATTTGGAGTTAGCTGCGGTAATCTTTGCATTAAAGATTTGGAGGCATTACCTTTATGGTTAAAGGTGTGATATTTATACTGATCATAAAAGTTTAAAGTATATTTTCACACAAAAGGAGCTGAATATGCGCCAAATAAGATGGTTGGAGCTGATTAAGGATTATGACTGCTCAATTAATTACCACCCTGGGAAAGCAAACAAGGTGGCAGATGTATTAAGTCGACAAGACCATGCCAGTTTATCCATGATGAGGATCACAAAAGATCCAATATTTATGGATTTACAAAGGATGGATCTTGGAATTATAATGAAAGGGGAAAATCGTATCTTTCTCAAATGAATGTTCAACCATATATACATGTGAAGATTAAAGAGGCACAGAAAGAAGATGTCGAGTTACAAAAGAAGGTAAGAAATGTTCCTGAATTCAACCTTGATTGTGATGGGATAATAAAGTTCAGGAATCGGATTTGTGTTCCTCCCATCCCCGAATTAAAGAAGGAGCTGTTGGATGAGGCTCATAGTTCTTAATTCTCTATTCATCCTGGAAGCACGAAGATGTATAGGGACCTGAAAGAGTACTTCTGGTGGGATGGCATGAAAGGAGATGTTGCTGAATATGTCTCTCGATGCTTGGTTTGTCAGCAAGTTAAAGTTGAGAGACAGAAGTCTAAGGGGATGTTACAACCATTACCCATACCCGAATGGAAATGGGAAAACATCACTATGGACTTTTTCACAGGACTTCCTAAAACATCCAAAGGCAATAATGCTATCTGGGTCATAGTTGATCGTCTTACAAAGTCTGCACACTTCATCGCTATTAGAGAGTATTTCTCTCTAGATCAGCTTGTCAGGATATATGTGAAGGAAGTGGTAAGATTGCATGGAGTACCACTTTCTATTATATCTTATCAGGATCTGAGGTTTACCTTAAAGTTCTGGCGAAGTCTTTAGCATACTCTGGATACAGAGTTGAGTTTCAGCACTGATTATCATCCTCAGACAGACGGTCAGTCTGAGAGAATAATTCAAACTCTGGAAGATATGTTGATAGCTTTCTCTATGGATTTCAAAGGTGGTTGGGATCAACACCTACCTTTGGTGCAATTTTCTTATAATAATAGCTTTCACTCTAGTATTCAGATGGCTCCTTATGAAGCTCTCTATGGAAAGAAATGCAGGACTCCAACTAGCTGGGATGAAGTTGGGGAAAGAAAGCTATTAGGACCTGATATTATTGATGAGATGGTAGAAAAGGTCTGATCTATTCAACAACACATAAGAGCAGCTCAGAGTCGACAGAAAAGTTATGCCGACAACCGAAGAAAAGACCTAGAGTTTAAAGTGGGTGATAAAGTGTTCTTACGAATATCTCCCTGGAAGAGGGTCATGAGATTTGGAAATAATGGGAAGTTGAGCCCTAGATATATCGGTCCTTTCGAAATACTGGATCGTGTTGGGAAGGTAGCTTACCGATAGGCACTTCCACCGAATCTCTCTCAAGTTCACGATGTGTTCCATGTATCTCTCCCGAAAAAGTACATACCTGATCCTTCACATGTACTCAGCTCAGAAGTTGTACCGCTGGAGCAAGATCTTTCTTATGAAGAACAACCGATAGAGATTCTGGATCGTAGTGAAAAAGTCCTACGAAACAAGACCACTCGCTTGGTGAAAGTTTTATGGAGGAACCACCAATTAGAAGAAGCTACATGGGAGCTTGAGGATATGATGAGGGAGAGGTATCCTCATCTGTTTGTTACAAAGTGACGAATTTCGAGGGTGAAATTCATTTTAAGGGGGGTAGAATGTAACACCTGAGACTTTTATAAGAAATATTTTGTTTTTATGTTATATAAATCATCAAAGGAATCTTTCGTTGCACGCAATCGCGACCTTCCTCGATAGCATGTGTAGTACGCAATACCGAGTTCCACTAAACAACGATATATTATTATAATATTATAGACTATCCATTATGAATAGTATTAACTTAATTTTAAATTTTACAACATTATTATTCATCTTACACATTTTCTAGAACATGGTAAGAGAACAAAATAATTTTTTTTTGGGTAAAATAAGTATTTATCCAAAAATGCAGTTTTGCCGCCTTTTGATGGCGCACCCACATTAAATCTAGTTTCTGACACATTTATAAGTTCAATTTGACAAAATAAAATTCTTCTTTTGAATCAGGATATAAAAATTTACTTTGGATAAATTTTTATATTTTTCTGATAACTTTCATATTTTGATGAATAGTAAAAATACGCTAATTTTTAATTAAAAACAACTTTTTTCATTGAGATAATTTATATGGTTAAAATATAATATTGAATGGTTTTAAAGTATAGATAGAATATATTTTTACCATTTAATATAATGTATGTCATTAGCATTAATTTCACATTGAATTCATAGGTAAAAACATTTCAATCTTTGGTAATGTTTTAACTTCTAAAACCTGTTTTCTTAACAACGGGATTTATTTTAAATTAATTACTGCAACTTATATGTTTTGAATTTTGAAAAATTGATTCCATATTCAGAATCATTGGGTCCAAATTATGTTAATAGGCTACTTTTTTATTTTTGGGCATTATGAATAGTAACTACGGTAAATTTTATTTACCATAGTTAAAGGTAAATCAGGTAATTAAGGGTAAATATAAGATTATAAAATTACCCTAACACCTGAAAAAATCCTATTGGATGACTAAAAGTCGACCCATATCACCTAAGGGTCGGATTAGATTCATTTAATAGACTTTTGTCCATGAAAATAATTTAATGTGACAACATGTCACTTTCTTAAATCTTATAAGTATAATAATTTTAATTTGGTGGTAAACTTAATGAAACTTAGAACATGAATAGTATCTAGAAAGATAATACAATTATATACATCGTAGGAATTTATTTAGAATTTTTAGGGATTAAATAATTATCATTAATTATGACACAATAGTGATGTTGAAATTATTTTATTAATTAAAATATAAAATAAATGGTTTTAAAATATTAAAATAATTATTATATGCACTATTTAATGTGCTCCACTAATTTTATAGATACATATGACATTTTATTAATCTTTTAAAGATTTTAGTTCGAACATATCCTCTGTATATATTTTATTTAAATTCAAATAAATGAATAGTGTCAAAATTGACACTATTGTTATTTTATAAAAATAACATATTATAAAATTGTTTAAAAATCACAAAAATATTTAAAAATTATAAATTAAAATTTATATGGTCTATAATGTCATAAAGTGTCAAATTATGGAAAATTCACAACACATATGTAAGTATTAATAATAATTTAAAATTTAGAATATTATTACCACAAATAAAATTAAATTGATAAATAAGGATAAATCAAGTTGGTAATGTTTAAAATAAATTCCTAAAATGTCTAAATTTTATTGGATGATGATATTACAACCCTATCTCATCTAATATTTGGATATGAGTCATTTTGGAAGTTTTTAAGTGGGTTTGGGATTTAATATAAACTAATATTTCTTATATTTCCAAAGGTGTCCCTCTCCTCCCTTATAAAAGGGCACCTCCTCCCTCTCCTCCTCACACCAATTTGAGCCTTCAAGCTTGGCCAAACCCTGCCCATTTTACTTCCCCACTTCCCTAGAATAATCCTAGAGGTTCTGGTCTTCTTCAAAGACCAACCCTAGTGCCTTAGAAGGAGGTTAAGAAGAGGCGCGTCAAAAAGAGGTAATATCCATTACCGATCCTTTCCAAATTCTTTCTTCTTCAACATCTTCTTCTTTAGTTGTTTCATTATGAAGTAATAACATCAGTATCACTCATATACTGATATGTTATTATAAGTATGAAACAACCCTATTTCAACATCTATCGATCCTATGGAAAACGAAATCACCGCGCGTGCGTACGTACGAAATACCGTCTCCACGCCGTGGTGTAATCTATTTTCCCCCACCACCTTACTTGGATGGGTATAATGGTGTAAATAATTACTATATATGATTATTGTAAAGTGATATTGATTCTGAAATAGTATACATACGCTCCAATACAATTCCATGATCATGGGAACGATATCATCGCTCGTGCGTACGTACGGAATACCGTCTCCACGATGTGATGTGATTCGTTCTACATGATCTTCACTGCATAATGATTATATAAATGAATTGAATGAATAAATATGATATATAGTACATTAATACCATTCTGTAAATGATGTATCTATAACCTAAAGAGAAGAAAAAGAATTTATTCGACAAAACACGCATAAGAATAAAAAGTTATAAACACCCGAATAACAAGTAGCAATGAAATATTACTACTAAGAAGCTAAGAATATGAACATATATGATATCATAACAATAATTATGACTCTGGAATAATTCAACAACATTATTTAAATCATTATACAGGAGGTTTGGACACTTACGAGGCAAATCGGACCTAAGGTAAGGGAAATATCACAATCTCATTTTTATCCGAGATTGTTTATACTTTAGTATTTACTGGGGTGTATTTTATCATCCACATCCATGTTTCCTCAATATGTAATATTATTTCCATCCCTTCAGTGAGTTTTTAGTAAAGGATATTAAAGTAATCTTTTGTCGTTTTTCATACGAGGTACTTTTTGACTTTTCCGACAAAAGTACGAAGAATGTTTTTTTAAATTATACGGCATGAATGGATTTTTAAAACATTATTTCCAAGAAGCTTCCTTTACAAGTTTTAAAGTTTATTTTTAATCAACTTCTTTTAGTTTATAATTGTACGACATGTTAAGAAAGGAAAAGTGTTTTTTGAAGCAGAAAGGATATTTTCCTCAAGAATGGAGTTCAACTGTTTTATCAAAATTATTTTTCCATATAAGATAATAAAGGGTTCTGTTTATATCCCTATTATTACATTGATTTGATTATGTTGTGATGGAATTATATTTTTATGAATTCCTTTATCTTATATGAATTGTTTTATGATATCACGATGTTTAAGATTCTCATTTTTATTACATGGGTTATGCTATGATGTATGGTTTCTGATTTTGTGGCACACATAAGAATGGTATCATTATGAGATGGGTGGGACCTATATATCCCTCCAATTCATTGGGTAAAGATTTTATATCTCATGAGATAAACATGGCTGGAACGGTAGGTTAAACCGGTTCAGTAAAACAGGACTGAAACGAGGAGTGAACTCGGTTCAGAAATGGGATTTGTCCACTAAGATAGTCTTGGAAATGAGTATTGACTAACAAGAAATGATTCTCTATGATTATGTGTGTATGCCACAAAGTTTCATGTTTTAAGTTATGATTATTGGGATTACATTTCACTACTATGATTTATCCCATGTTATGAAATTATGATTTCTTTTGCAGGTTAAGATTTCTAAAAGTTATGTTCTTATGTATATGATGTGATAGATATTTCTTTTTTTTACCCTTACTGAGAATTTGAGCTCACCCTTTTGTATGTTTTATTTCCCCAGGTCAGGAATAAGGTTATTAAGTAGGATATGCCAAAAAGGGACTCTAGATATGATGAAATAAATGGGAGGCAAAGTAGATGCTTTATGAACCAATTGTTTATGTTTACCGGTTTCTAAAGACTCTATACCTATACAGTCCTTTCCTGGTTTTGTTATATGTTGTAATAAGTGTGCTTAAATTCTGAAGTAATGACAATGTATGTAAAGTATGGGTCGTTATATTGGGGATAAGAGACCACATTTCCTGAGAGACCCAGTCGATTGTCGATATTGCAGAAATATGGTTCATCTTTAGTGCTTCTGTTAATTCTTCTCACCAGCAGCTGGTGACAGGGGTTCTTCTATGACTTCTCATTCAGGAGCAGCACCACTAGCTTCTCCTTAGTCTTGGAACTGGAGTTCTTCTGGCCGTTCGGGTTGAGGTGGTGGTCGTGGATGATGTAGCCAATCACCAGGATTCTAGTGAAAATAGGATGGATCAGCTCAGGGTGGTCAGGCAGGGTCACAAGTTCATGGTACAGGCCAAACTTTTGTAGTGGAGCATGCCTAGTAGGAGCAGGATGTTGGACCCTCTATAGTTAGAGGTATGATCCTAGTTTACTCAGTTTTAGCTTATACTCTTTTCAATATAGGGGCTTCCCATAGCTTTATATTTGTTGCTTTTGTGGAGAGCCTTGGGCTCTATATCTTTTCTTTTGTTTATATCTTGATGTTGGACACTCCGTTTGGGACAAGAACGGCTAGTGTACATCAGTGTAAGGAGTTCCCTCTTGAGGTTGTTGGGTGTCACTTCTTTTGGGACCTTTATATCCTAGAGATGACAGGATATGACATCATTCTAAGAATGTATTGTTTAGTTCCCTTCTATGATTTTGTTGATTTATATCATTGTAGGTTGAGTTTCACATCATCATAGGGTGGATCATTTCTTCATAAGGGCAAATGGGATGTCCAGGAAAACAGAGCAGGACATGAGCATCATGGGTTGGGAGGATTTACAGCCCAGATTGGTAGTCTAAATATGGATGGCCAAGGGACTTCACAGATGGACTTTCCTCCAGTGGTGGATCATTTTAGATATGTCTTTATAGAGGACTCTTCAGGTTTTCCTTTGGAGCGAGAGGTATACTTTTCTATAGAGCTCATGCTAGGAGCAGTACCAGTGTCCATTCCTCCTTATAGGATGGATACACTAGAATTCCAGGAGCTCAAGAAGCAGTTGGAGGAGTTGTAAGCAAAGGGTTTCATCAGACCTAGTACTTCTCCTTGGGTTTTGCATGTCCTATTTGTGAATAAGGCAGATGGTTCCCTTAGGCTTTATGTGGATTATCGGAAGCTGAACCATTTTACGGTCAAGAATTGATATCTCTTTCTAAGGATTGATGATCTCTTTGATCTACTTTGAGGAGCCTGAGTGTTCTCGAATATTGACTTGAGATCTAGTTATCATCATTTGGCCATTAGACCATCTGATATATCTATTACAGCCTTTTGGAGTAGGTATGGTCTATACAAGTATATGGTTATGTCGTTCGGTCTCATGAACGTGCTTGTAGTCTTCATGGAACTAATGAACTGAGTGTTCCAGCCATACTTGGATTCTTTCATGGTGGTCTTTGTAGACGATATCTTGGTGTACTATCACACTCGACACGACCATGCCACCCATTTTGATATCGTTTTGAGTACACTGAGAGAGAATCATTTATATGTTAATCTCTCAAAATGCCATTTTTGGATGGACCAGATTCACTTCTTGAGTCATGTTATCTCAAATAAAGGAGTATCAGTAGACCCAGAGAAATTGAGAGCTATATTTTTCTAGGATTAGTCGAAGAATGTCTTTGAGGTACGAAGTTTTATAGGGATGGCTAGATACTACAGGCGTTTCATACCGGACTTCTTACTCTTAGAAACTCCACTGATGGATATGACTAGGAAGTGTGTGAAGTACTTGTAATAAGATTCTTGTGAGTTAGCCTTTCAAGATATGAAATGGAGGTTGACATCAGCACTGATACTATTATTTCCAGAGCTAGGAAAGAGCTACATTGTTTATTGTGATGCTTCAGGTATCATGCTGGGAGCAGTGCTTATGCAGGGAGAAGGGGTCATTGCGTACAGGTCTCGGCAGTTGAGGCCACATTAGATGAATTACCCGACACACGATATTGAGTTGCCAGTATTTGTTCATGCCTTATTCTGTTGGAGGCATTATCTTCTGGGAGAGAATTTTGTGGTTTTCACTAACAACAAAAGTCTCAAGTATATCTTCACCTAGCATGACCTGAATTTGAGACAGTGAAGGTGGGTTGGGTACCTTCAGTCCTTTTACTTTGATCTTGCCTATACACCCGGGAAAGGCAACGTTTTGGCTTATTCGTTGAGCAAGAGGAATCAGATATAGGTAGTTCAAGAGGCCAACAGTGAGTGGAAGCTTATGGCTCTACTCTCTAAGATGCATTTAGAGGTGCACGATAGTCTGGGGAAAAGGTTTCTATCTTCTGTAGTTTTTACCTCTACTCTGCTTTATTGAGTTCGAAAAAGGAAGCTATTAGATTCTAAAGTCCTAGTCCTATGGGAGAGTGTTTCAAGAGAGGACCATATTCCTGGATGGACCATAGGTGAGGATGAGATCTTGCATTTCCAGGGGCGTTCATGGGTGTCAGCAGACATACATGAGGAGTTGATGTGGGACTTTCATTCCTTAAGTTGGGCAGTTCATCCTGTTGTCACCAAGATGTATCATTATCTAAACAATTAGTATTGGTGTCCAGGTATGAAGAAAGATGTTGTTGGTTTCATCCTGAGGTGTTCCACCTGTCAGCGGGTGAAGGTGGAGCATCAGCGACCTACAGGGATTTTACAGTAGTTACCCATTCTTGAGTGGAAGTTGAATGATGTCGTGATGGATTTTGTGATAGGTTTACCAAGTTCTCCTTAAGGTAATGATGTTTTATGGGTTGTCATTGACAGACTCATGAAGGTTTCTCACTTCTTTCTGATCAAGGAGACCTTCATTTTTTTTGATCTGGGATGGTTATACATCTATGATATTGTATGTTTACATGGACTTCCACACTCCATTGTTTCAGACAGGGATGCCCATTTTACTTCTTGGGTCTGGAAGGGGCTAAAGAAGGCTTTGGGTACACAGGTACTTTTTAGTACAACTTACCACCCTCAGAAAATTGGCCAGTCCAAGCGTACGATTCAGCTACTTGAGGATATGTTGCGAGTATGCATCCTTGATTTTGGAGGTTCTTGAGAGAGGCACATACCTCTTGTGGAGTTTGCCTACAATAATAGTTTTCAAGCAACTATTTAGATGGAACCTTATGATTATTTTTACGGTAGGTCATGTCGATCATCCTTATGTTGGTTGGAGGTAGGAGAGGTAGCTATGTTGGGACCTCATCTTGTCCAGGATACCATAGAGCATATAGAGTTGATTCGGTAGAGAATGGATAATTCATAGTCTTGATAGAAGTCTTATGCTGATCAGTAGAGATGGCCTCTGGAGTTTGAGGTTGGGGATCATGTTTTCCTGCATGTCACACCAAGGTTGGGGCACAAGAGGATTAGAAGATAGGGTAAGCTTTCATTGAGGTACATCGGGTTGTTTGAGGTTTTGGAGTGAGTTAGGATGATTTTCTATTGGCTTCAGTTACCTCATAGGTACCGGGATATGCACGATGTCTTTCACATTTCTCAACTTTGACATTACTTCTCAGACTTGTCTCATGTTCTTTAACCTGAAGAGGTTGAGTTGGAGGTGGATGATTCATTTGAGGAGCATCATATCTGGATTTTTGATCACAGTACGAAGGTTCTACATGGATGGTATGTTCCTCTGGTATGAGTTCTATGGAAGTACGGGTGAGTATAGGATGAGACTTGGGAGAGGGAGACCGATATAAAATCGTAGTGGCCGGATCTGTTCGAGGATTCTTCTTCTACGCCGCCTTGATAGGGAAATTTGGGGATGAATTTCTTTGAGGAGGGAAGTTTGTAAGAACTCGGATCTACTTTCCATGTATGTATCATTTTTTTGGTGTTTCTGAGGAAAAAGGGGAGTTTTATTGAAATTTCTTAAGCACACGCTATGTACTTTATAAGTACACGTTGTGTACTTGGTTACCGTAGGTAGTCGGGTGCTGGCCATGTCATGGCCATGCACACGGCCATGTTTGGTGACCTGGAGACCACCTAATGTGGGGGCCAGTAAGGGAAAGTACATGTCATGTACTTATAAAGTACACACCATGTACTTTCCTTTTTTTCATTAAACATATCAGGGTCTCGTCTGACAGATAGAAACACCTCCTTCTACATCTGTCTTGTCTGGAAGAAACCGTACGACCGCGATCTTCCCCTAAGACCCTGATCAAGTGTCCATTCTCCGAATCGACCATCGTCCATTGCATTGGGATCTCCATAGTAAGCTCTTCCTTTTTATAGAGCTTCATTTCCCAATTCCTCCTCTTTCTCAAGTTATCTTCAGTTGAGAATTTTGAGAATTTTTGTAGATCTACAGTGTTCTTGGGTGATTCAAGGCTTGAGTTTCACAAATAATGATCCAAAAACACTAAGGTAAGTGTTTTGGGCCTTTCTGTTGATATTCTTTGAGTTATATGTGCAAATTTTCCCAATACCCTTGAATGTGGAATTGCGTGTTACGATTTGAGCCCTGTTAATTGACTGTTATGCTTGTATGCTTGAGTATAGGTTAATTAAATGTAAATAGGGTTAATTATTATGGTTTGGAAGTTTTTTCCCATGCATGTTTTGTTTATGACCATTTGGTTTTATTTTCCTATTAGGATGTTATTTATTTCCCATGACTAGTACTGTTAGGATGGATTGATTGTTATCTAACATGATTTTATGTTGTAGACTGGTTAGCCAAGTAGATCTTGAGGTTTACATTGGCTGATTTTTATTGTTATTCTCATTTTACTTACACAGGGCCATGAGAACCTGGAGTAGTAGAACATAGGGAGAATGGACATAAGGGCTTCTCCATAGTGTCTGTAATTATTATCACGCTTCGAGACCATAGGGGGTATTGATGTTGATTTCTCCCTCAAAGGGTCTATAGTTACATTATGAGGCCACATGGGGAATTGACATTGAGTGCTTCCTCAGAGTACCTGTAGGTTACCATTAAAAGACTATAAGGGGAATTGACGGTGAGTGCTTCCTCAAAGATTCATTGATCACACTTGACTATAGGGGGAATTGACGATGAGTGCTTCATTAGAGAGTCTATTCTAAAGTTGAACCAGAGGGGTGAGATTGTGTGTGCTTCCAAGAGGGTTTCTTGTGTTTTCTAGGTTGGACCAGAGGGGATAGGTTGTGAGTAATTCCCAGAGGGTTACCTATTTTTGATTATCTGCTTACTTGATATGTGGTATTTGAATGCTTTGAAACTTTAAGAATGTTTACTGTTTAGTGCTTCCATGTTTACTGCTTCTTTTGTTTATTGTCTGCCATATATATTCATTGACTATTAGGTACAGATATCTTGGTGGTTGCCTATTGGTATTTAGTCTCACACCCTGTTTGGGCCATGCTTTTGGGCCCAAATAGATTATATTGTTGCAAGTATAGATAAGGGAAAGCACCCTTCTAATACAGGTACTTGACTGATTTGGAGCTGGAGAGCATGGGACCAAGCTTTGGCTTGTGATGCTGTGGATTTGTTTACTATTTTTCTTGTACTTTGGTTTGGTACTGTATTTTAGAATTGTGACTTGTTTAGTTTCTTTCCTAGACATATGTATCATGCATCATTATATATGTTCTCCATCTGTTTATTTCTTCAGTCCTTTACTATTTCTTTTTGTATGGTAATATTACTGCTTCCTCTATTACTTTGTGTTTTACTTTTACTATGTTACTCTGTATATGAGGGAATAGTTTCCCCACTATCATACCCAAGGCCCTCACTGCTAGTCGGCAGCCTTTGGTGTTTGGGGAAATGCGCTTGAGGCCATGTGACCAACTGGGTATAGGGCGTCTATGGGTGGCTTCTGGAACCGGGACGTTACAGAATTATTCTATTTGTGTTCCAATTTAATTTACTAATAGTCTCCAAACTTCTATAAATCCATTAAAATATAGGAATTTCAAGAGTGTAACATACTATTAGGAATATACCACACCATATGATACTTTGATTATATCCACTAGATGATACACATAATGGAAATAGATCATTCAGAAGACTCCCACCACTTGACTGAGCAAAATATAGGAATTATTTACACCCTACTCACCACACATATTATCCCTCATAAACACTCTATAAAAATATCAAACTCACCAAACAATCAATATTATAAAATCTTAAACATAGTTGAAAATTACACCTTAGTTTTACATAGTTTGGACATTATATCCAATGTCTATGGGAGAAAAACTATTGTGTTCCACTTCAATCATAAGATAAAATAATTAGAATAATTTTTTATAAGTCCAAAAATAATATCACTTATTAAAACTAATCTTCGATGAAATCACACCACATGTATTGATGGTCCCAGTTACTTATAGTAAGTTTCATCCAATCATTCAGTAAGAATCACCATCAAAAATTCAAGGATGACCCACCATTGATCCATAGTGACTATTGATTGCCAATAATTATCAGCACCTAATCACTATAGTCAGTGAAAAGTGAAATGAACCCATCCCTTTATCAAAAATACCAAAAGACTAACTTCTGTTGAACATTATCTATCCCACTAACCAGTTCACACAACCCCAATACATTATAACATCATCTAATTAGTCTTCCTTTACTGGAGAAATTCAGATGCTATTATCTGCACCCCCTCCAATGGCTTGAAGTCATTCATTTTTTATTGATTTTTGATAATCCACCTTTCAAGGGGTGAGGTGGAACCCTTACAGGGCCCATAGGTGTAAGTATTACATGGCCTGTAGGCCTTAGAGGAATTCATTTCCCATAGGCTTCAAACATTACATACAACCCAAACTAACTACTTGGAACTTCTCCTCCCTAACATCTTCACCGTTAAATCAGCTCTCCACCTTCGCATGGCTGTTAGACTAGGCATTATCGTGCATGAACAGGCTTGTCCCGATGGAAGGTGCCATACCCTCTCATTCTTGTAATCCATTTAGCTTCTACTGTGGTGAAATCTCCTTGCTCATCCTCCTTGTAGAGCCTTTTCCTTGTAGGTTTTCTGGTTTTCATCTGCATTTAAAGGTGGCCTGAAGGCCTTGAGGTGGCCCTAAGGCCTTACTGACCCGAAGGCCTAGGTGGCCCGAAGGACTTAAAGGGCTCAGGGACCAAATCAGTTGCCCAAAGGCCCAAACAGGGGCATATTCCCAGATTCTATAGTTCCAAACAGTGAATGTTACAGTTCCCACTACAATACCTGTTACAGTACTGCACAGTTCCCGCTACAGTACCCGTAAATTCTGCTTCTGCCTGGATTTGATCCCAAGTCGTTTGGATGCACTTACAGAGTCTTTACCAACCGGGCTAAGGCTCATGTGCACTATTTTCCACACCCCATAGCAAAATTATCATCCATTTCTCTCTATTTGGCCGATTTACATGGAACATAAGGAAGCTTCATAGACCAATAATATTCCACTTGAAGAATTATTTAGTGAACCTATGGAAACTCTCTAACACATAGGCACAAATAAACTCTTCCACTTCTATAGTAATAATAGGCAGTTCTCTCCATAATTATTATATTCACCCAAGTCCCACTAAGGTGCAATATTGCCTTGGAATTTCATAGAAAAAAGTTTTGGTGAACATATCCACTATATTTTTCTTCCTGAATATCTTCTAAAAATCTAGTAACCATTCCTCTAGTAAATTCTGCATGATGTGATATTTCAGGTAGATTTTTTTCATCCTTTTATGAAAAAAAAATATTCTAATCCAATTTAATTACACTCTGATTATCATAGAATAACATCCACCCCATGGAATCTTCTATGTTCCTCCAGTAAGTGTACTAACCATATTAGTTTCTTACCTGCTTTTATTGCTACTATATACTCATATTCCATTGTAGAAAAAGTAATAATCTATTATAGCCATTAAATCCAGATAATTTTTATTCCTCTATAGGTGAACATAAAACTTTTGGTGTTCGTATGGGTATTTTAATCACTAATGAAATCAGTATTAATGTAATCTCACAATGAACCATCCATCCCAATGAACAAGGTTTTATATTTCAATCCCTTCAAGTATTGAATAATCTATTTCATAGCCTCCCTATGTTCCCTTCCTAGATTTGACATGAATCATCTCATATCTCCCACTTTGAATGAAATTTTTGGTCAAATACATATCATGGAGTGCATTAGATTTCCAATCACTGATGAAAATAGAACTTTCACCATGTATTGAGCCTTATCCTAAATCTTTTGATTATCTTCCATCTATAGTTCATTTGAGATAAAACTAAATTATTTGCTTCCCTATCTCTCTTAATAAACATTCCAAACATCTTTTTGTCCTGACCAAGATCATTCTTGTCAAATCTTCTAGACAATTCATGATTCAAATTTGGAACCCTCTTAACATCTATACCATCTATAAATATATCATCTATATATAAGAGAATAATGATGAAGCTCCCATTATTCCATACCTTTTGGTAGTGATAATGATTCACATTACACTCTTTGAAATCTTCTTCTTCCAAAAAAACATCAAAATTATGATTCCATTTCTTTAGAACCAACATTAATCAAGAGTATTTTCTTCAGTTTATATAAAAACCCTTTATTTTGATTACACTCAAAACATGATGGTTGATCCATGTAAATATCTTACTCTAAATAACCATAAAGGAAATTTTCCCTTACATAAATATACTTAAGGTATATATTATCAGATTAAATCAAGATCAGTGTCATCTGGATGGTAGTGTGCTTAACCATCAGTGAGAAAAGTTCAAAGAAATATATCCCCTCCTTTTGTTGAAATACCTTAACTTCCATTTGTGCCTTGAACCACTTTCTTTCATCATCTTCCTCATTCAAATGAAACACCCAATTGTTATCAAGTGTGCCTTTCCCCTGAGGTAATTCAGTTATCTCTCATGTTCCATTGGATTTAAATAAGGGAATTTCATATTTGATCATTGACATGCACTTTTTGGAGTCACTGATAGTGGAAGCCTATTCTAGGATTCTTAGTTCTCCCTAATCTATTATAAGTATAAAATTCATGTTAGATTCGAACATTTATACTAGACTCTTGAATCTGGAATTCCTTTGAAACTAAACTTATGAATCTTCTCTTTTTGACTCTACATTTTTGAGTGATCTATATTTCATATCTCTATTTTTCAATGATCTTAATTTTGGAGCTTTCCCACAGACTTAACCAGTCCTAGAGGATTTAGGCACATCCTCATTTGGTCTTACTTATGGACCTATGGAACTTCTATATGAACCCATTGAAAGTTGTTCCCCTATGATTTCATGGTTAATATCAACATCGACTTGATTATTTGTTTCTATGATCTCAAATTCTACCTCAACCAAGTTCAAGCCCTTATAAAGATCCTTTTTGTTGAAGAAAATTTCTTGACTCCTGATGACATGTTTCTTGTCGTCATCCCATAGTCGATATCTAAATGTTTCATCCCCATATTCAATAAGAAAACATACCTTGTATTTTTTCCCTTGATCTTATCTCCATCATTAACATCTACATGGAAATAAGAAAGACTCTCAAAAAATTTGAGATGGAAAACATTCAGTTTCTTACTGGCTCATAAGTGTTCCAAAACTTCCTTTATCATTAAAGAAGAAGGGCATCTGTTAACCAAGTATGTTTTCATGCTTCCACTAAAATTTCCTTGGGAAGCCATTATTTTACTCACATACTTCATGAATGTTCTATTTACATTTGTTTCATACTCTCTTTAACATTTTTTGATGTCATATACCTGATATAGTTTTATATAGCCTAATCTCCCTCTTTCGATATAAGTTTAGGAAGTTCCTTTCATTATAATTACCATATTGTCAGACCTTGTGCATTTTAACTTCATGTTAGTTTACCTCTCCTTCATGGAATTACATTGAATTAATTATACAAATACATAAAACTTATGATTCAGAAAATAAACCCATACTTTCCTCATTGCATCAATAATGGAAGTCGCCAAGTAAAGAGACCTATAAGAAGATTGGACTGGAGAAGTCCCCCAAAAATCTGATTGAACTAGTGATAACTTATGAGGTCTATAATTTCATCTATTTAAGTTGAAGGACACCATTTTCTACTTCCCAAACACAAAAATATCAAAAATTACAAACTCAGTGTGATCTAAATTTAGCATGAATTCTATTAGAACTTTCATATTATTCTTGCTAAGATATCTGAGTTTGTAATTCCATAATTCTAGACTATCAGATGTTTTTTCTCTAACAATTACTACTCCATATGATCTTTTGGTCATTTATATGGTCTCATCCTTTATTCCTTATTCCACTACTAGGGATCCTCAAGAAACCTTTCAAAATTTGTTGGAAAATATAGTTTCATGGCCTACCTTATCCATCTTTCCTATGGAAATTAGGTTCTTTCATATCCATAGGATATGTCTTACTTATTTTACTTTTAATAAGATTCTATTCATTCTTTATCTAGACAATAACATCATAATTCTATATGAATTATAGAGCCTCATCATCCCCCAAATATACTTTTATGAACTTCTCAAACACATAGTTTACCATGAACCCCTACTCTGTCATTGAGTGAAATGATGATATAGAGTCTATCACCCATGACTTTAATGGAATGGAGACACTAAGAAAATTTTTTTTTCCTACCTTGGTATTAATAATAAAATTTGAACTTCCAGAAGTTGATCATCTAGAAATTTTCATGAAATATTTGAAATCCTATCTATGATGACCTCTCTTTCTAGACTACCATCATGTAGTACCAGGACCAAGCGATTTTCCTTAGCTCCTCACTCAAGACCTATCTTACAATTTATTCTTTTAATATCTTATATGATGTGACTATCCCCATCCTTCTACATTGAGTTCACTTATGAATGGTTATTATTCTTCTCTATATCTGATTTCATAATTCATGATCAAATTCCTCAAATCCTTAAACACCAAGTTGGTTTTACCATAGAAATTGATAACTTTTATTACTATTGCATCCCACGACTCTAATAGTGATGACAACAGTCAAAGAAACCTTACATAATTTATGAACTTCACCTTCACTAATTTGAGCTACCCTCATATTATGTTAAATTCATTCATGTGATATTTCATAGGTCTACCTACAGATAGACTCAGGATGAACAACCTCCACATCATGAAAACTTTGTTATGTGTTATCAGCTTCTCATACATGTATATTAGGGCCTTTATGATATCAATTGTGGTCTTAATCTCCTAGAGTTAAAGGTCATGTTTCATTCTAATGATATCTTGATCAAACCCAAAACTTTCTTGTCCATAAATTCTCATTCTATATATTCCATATTATCTGGTTTGAATCCATCCAACAAAACATCTAGATCTTTTGGAATAAGATAATACACCATCTACATTCTCTAAAATCCAAAATCTATCTTTTATAACTTATCTATCATGAACTTACCTTCACATGATGTTATAACTTATAATGATAGTAAAATCATATTGAAATCAAAATAATGTCAAGGAAAGAGAGTGAGTGTTACCTAAGCTACCTCTGAGTGTGTTGACGAGTGAGTAATGAAACAATCTCTAGTAACACTTTTTGGGAATCTTATTCATCATACAATACTTATAAATTATCCATTGGACAATAAAAAAGTGGAAATTGATCATTTAAGATACTCTTATTACTCAATATACTGGAAGATATGAAGTTGTCACACCCTACTCACCACACCAAGTAGCCCTAGTACACACCCAAGCAAACTCTCAAACTCACAAGAAAATCAATATTAAAAAAATTAAATAAATAAATAAAGTACACATTAGTATGACATGGTTTAGACATTATTTCCTATGTCCACAAAATAAACACTACTAAATTCCATTTTAATAGGAAGATAAAATAATTTAAATAACTTTTTACAAGTCAGAATATTAGATCACTAATTCCAAGTAATCTTCAATCTCATCACAACATGTGTACATATGGTCACACTTACATATAGTAAGTATTATTTAGTCATCTAGTAAGCACCGCCATCCAAAATTCATGAATGACCCACTATTGATCCATGGTGACTATCAATTTCATGTTTTCAATGGAACTTAACCCGTTATAGTCAATAAATAGTGAAATGAATCCAACCCTTAGTTTAAAACCCATAAGGAATAACTTCAACTAAACTTCATCCACCCCACTAACTAATTCATACTCCCCCATTGGACAATATTTTCACCTGATCAGACTATCATTTCTAGAGAGATTTATTTATAATTTTATGCACCCCATGGTAGAGTTATCATCTTGTTCATTACATTTGGTTGTATTACTTGGAACATAAGTATGCTTGACATCCCAATACATAAAACTTTTAAAATACATTTTTTTCTTATAATGAGATGCATCACACTTGGGAATTTTCCATAGAGATTCTTAATTTTTCTAAAATAGTATGTAGTTATTAGGGAATAAATGTATTTTTTCATAGTTTATACTCATTGAACATAACATTCATTTAGAATTGTATTTTCGAAATGGAAACCCGTTTTTATCTAGAACCATGTCCTTCAATAGATAAAGAAACTCTAGAAAACTAGAATAACTCCATCTATTTCCCTCTTTCAGGTTATATAGTTTTAATACTACTGATAGTGTTGTATATTTCATAAAACCATCAAACAACAACATCTCTGCACAATTATTCAATTTCTAAACTAATTTTAGCTAATATTTAAATTAATTTTCAACCACATTTTCATTTCCTCAATATTACCTACATCATCATATACATTGTCACCAATATCTCATGATTCATAAAATATATTATCATTACACTTTATAGATAAATTTACTTACTATCTATATTTGATCCAACTTTTATAACTTCAATAAATTCCTTAATAGATGAAATGTTATTACAATTCAACTGGACCAATCCATTTTGAATAATAACAATGTATACATGGACACTTGATTCGAGGAGCATCATTTTCATTGTCTGCTATAGATTTTATGAACTTTTTGACACCTTCCTCATACTCTCTGGTGCAAAAATTAACACACATCAATTTTTGACTCATATTAATCCTATTTTAGTAAAAAATAATGAAAATATATAATATAAACATCATATAAAATGTATAATTATATATACATTTTTTATCCAGTGAAATTTAAAAAAAATGATGTGGATAGCCATGGTATTGGTGAAGATTATATAAGAGGAAAGTTTTCATGTCCTCAAGCTATGGTATTACTGAATCCATTTTATTAAAGAAATTTTTGTATTGGTCTATTATGGATACACCATTCACTTATAAGTGTTTTTTACTATTTTATGGGGAAAATGGATCCATGATATTTGACATATAATATCATGGTGAGATTTGGAAACCACACCTAACAATCATAATTTTACAACATGGTTTTTATGTAGTAACTAAGATGCTAAAATATTTAGTGTGTATTTTCATTTACAAGGAAATTATTTTTTTAGATTATATAAATAATAAGTTTAATAAGCCTCAATATATGAAATAAAATATTAAAGAAAACAAACAATGGGAGTTTCATTTTTCTGTAGAATATGAGATAATTCAAATAAAATGAAGGGGAATTTCATTATGTTCATACCAATATATTTCAAGATGAATGTTGAAATATCATTATAGAGGGGGGAAACCATTTAAATCTAAATAATTTAATGATAGGAAAGATGATTCTACTTGAAAAGAAATAAAATTTCAGGGTTGGTGGCAGCGCATCATTTTTTTAATTATACATGATAGAATATGTACTATATAGAACATATATATATATATACACACACACAAATACCACAAATACCTCTATGAACACACACACACACACAAGTTCCACACATATAATATTTATACATATGTATGTATATATATACTGAATAAAGAATATATATATATGTGTGTGTGTGTACAGCAAAAAAATATATATATAAATATGTGTATATATATTATCTATAAATAGTATTATATAAAACATATATGTACATGTACTATAGCACAATAAAAATGCATATATAAAAAATATAAATAAAAACATATATTATTTTATACAAAAAAATTGTGAATATAAATATAAACATATCAACATTTATATATTATTATAAAATATAGAAAAATATATATCACAAAGAAAGCTTAAATTATAAAAAAAATATGTAACATACTTAAAAAAAGTAAATATAAAAAATATACATACAAAAATATGTATAATTTTAAATTTGTGTGTGTGTGTGTATCTACATATAAACATATAGCATATAGATATATTGAAATTCATGTGTGTGTTTGTGAGAGAATATTTATAAATAAATATGAATATATATATATATATCCAAACATACACACACACATGTGTGTGTGTTTACATCTGAAATATATATATATATATATATAATTCAATATTTTGAAAAACACGCATTAAAATTAGTGGGAAACAAAAATATGATAAAAAATAATATAATCAGATTAAAAATAAATGATATTCAAGTATCAAGGGTTTAAAACTAAATCAAGGAAGGAAATATCCCAACGAAAAGTGATCGACCAGTGACACGCATAGAGAAGAGAGAAAGGAAGGATAAGAAAAATTAGTTTTATAAGATCGGAACCCTTTCTGAGTGCTAAAAAGCACTGAGAAAATATATGATTTCTCAGTATTAGAGAAAGTGTGGAGAACGTTCAACCATTTTAATCACTGATAAAGAATAGTGATATATGATAAAAAAACCTAATATTAAAAAATAATAATATAATAAAACTTCTTCCACCATCAAACTTAGATGATATGGTTGGTATGACCTTAAAGTGATCCTCTCACTGGTTCAAAGAATGTTATCTAAACACACAAAACTTAAATTTTTTACTTAAAATCATAAAAAATAATCCCTTAAATCCAAAATACTTAAATTAAATATATTTTGTAATGATATGGACCTTTCTGTCTTGTTACTTTGTGATTTTTGGGTGTTGAAGGTGCCTAAAGGATACTTGGGGAAAGATTAGTGGATTTGAGTTAAAGTTTTTGTTAAGGGATAGTTCTATGTTGTAGTCCTTGGTGTTTCATTTTGGAGATTATATGTATGGTTTATGTGGCCCTTATAATTTGAAAGTGCATGAGGTGTGGGATTTAGACTACATCATTGAGTTCTAGGGGTTGGGTTTCTTGCCTCGATTGGTTGGGGGACTATTTTAATGTAGTGTTTACACTACGTTGTGGTTGGGTTTGGTATCCTAGAGGCTATGGCATGGAAAGGAGATGTGTTCCATAGTCTATCCCTAGTTTTATCGGATTTGTGGTTGATTTGTGAAATGATCATCATAGGAAAATTATACTGAGGCCCTTATAGTATAGCATAACAAGTTAAACTATGTTTTTGTAGAAAAACTAGTATATTATGATATGGATTGTATACATTCATTTTGGTGGTATATTTTTCCATCCTACTTATAAATTTGGTAACTCCCCTGAATTTCATTCATTTACCTTTATTTCCTTCAATACTTAGGAAATTCCAAGGAGATTTTAGGAGAACTTCTATTCCCTCTAAATTAGATTTCCTTCTTGGTTTCTTCTCATTCTTCCCCTGGGGATTCTCAACAGTAGTACTGATTCAAATTGGTGGATGTTAGCATTTTATTTCTGATGAGTAATTGTTTTGGTTTGTGTTGATTAAGGATTCCCTTATATGGTTTTGGTCTCATCATTATCTCTTCCTCTTGTTTAGTGGATTGTAAATCTCTAGTTGAGGTATGGGATTTGAGAACCCTCTTACTTTATGTGTAAATTGAAGGGGTTTCATGCTTTTTTTTCCTTTGATTAATAGTATGTATTGGGTTAATAAATATAATGAACTGTACCTAATGGAAATTGAATGGGGATGGGGTGAATCGCATGTGTTTTCTTGCGTTTTTGATATTACTAATGATATTTATACATGTTTTTCGATGTTGTTGAAAATAATTGTATTTTTGATACTTTTTTGTTGATGTTATAAATTATTTATTAGAATCACCTTTCATAAAAGGATAATCAATTAAAGATTTTAAATGATCCTATTGTGTGGATATTTGGTAATGTAAGGATGTTGTTTGTAGAAGAAAGAGGTTGTGGAAATGGTTGTTGTTGAAATTAGTTGTTATGTGTTTGTTGTTATTACATGGACTTGATGGGTATTTGTTGTGGTCATGTTTGTGTGGTTGTGTCAGGATCATTATAGGTTGATTTTTATTGTTGGGTTTGGATGTGTTAGTTGGAATGTGTTAGGAATTAGGACTTTGTTGGTTTTCATATATGGGGGAATGAGGGTAGAATTAGTTAGTGTGGGATATGTTATGGGATGGTTTCACAGTGGTTGGTTGATGTTGGATGGGTTGTTGGTGTGGATTGTGCAGTAGGTATTATCATAAATTCCATGAGTTTCATAATGATATGTGGTTGTGGTTGTGGATTATGAAATAGGTTTGTGGATTCCATGCCATGGTTGGAAATAGGGAAAGTGGATTTTATTGTGATATGATGGAATAGATGGTGGGGGTTGGTTTATTTTCATAATTTTCTAGTAGTAGGGGAATGTGATAACTAATAATGATGAGATAATAGTGGGTAATGGTTGTAATTAATGTGGTTATTGGAGGAATTGGTTTTTCATTAAATATGTAATTAGATAACTTAATGAATGTAAGTTGGTTGGTAAATATTAAATATTAAAATAGATTAATAGTATGATTAACTGGACTTTTGAAAATATTTGTGTTGGTTGTCCTATATAATGATTAGGTTTAGTTGTGGTGTTATATTTGGCAGTGGTGGTGGTTTTCAAAGATGATAGTATGATGAACTTTGTGGGTTGTGGTAGTTTTGTTTTGTGTATACCCCTTAGGCGGGGCTTGTGTGTAAGTACTCTATCATTCTATTTACCTTGTGTGTTTTATACACACCCCACCCAATTCAGATACCCGTACTAATTCCCACCATACTTTGGTTACTAAGTGTTTTCCCCTAACATACAGGTAGGTGAGGGAATAGATGGTTGACTACTCCCTCTATGTTATTCTCCCTTCTAGTTGTATCATGGGCTGTGGTGGCTTGAGGTACTATCATAGTATATAGTGAATTGGTAGAACCTATGGGGTATTGGTGTGATGATAGGAACATGATGTACTGGTAGGACCTATGAGGTATGAATGAGGAGGTACATGGTGTACTAGCAGAACCTATGGGGTATCAATGTGAGGATATTATAGGGTGGGGTTGTGTATAGTAGTATTAAGGAAATGGGTTGATTTCCATCATGTTAATGATACCCTATTATACCAAATATATGGTGGATATATAAGATTTAACATTTGGTAGTGGATATGGTATAATGAGGATGATATGGTTGAGGCATGTGGTATGATTTTGATATGAGATATGGTGTGTTGTGACATGACTATAAAACGGATTGGGAGCACATAAAATTTAATTTTGGGACATGATAGTGACAAACCAGTGGGGAAGTGGTTGTGAGTTACCTTCACATTATATTGTTTGATACTATTTTACAATTTTTAGATGTAATATTTGGTGAGTTAACCTTGGTGAGGTTGGGTGGTAGATGACAAGATAGGTGTTTGTTAGTCCTATTATTTGTTCACAGATGAATTGGTATGCTCCTTCCACATTTACATGAGAGTTCTTGAGTATGATCCTACTAATTATACATTTTATTCACATGCATATATAAATAAATCATTTTTCAGGTTTCTAGGAAAATATTGGTGATAGGTTTGGACAATACTAGCTTAGAGCTGGGGATTGTCTATGGAGTTGTTTCCCTAGGACTATTTTGGTATTTTGTTTATTTAAAGACTTTTATTTTTCTAATATATTCATTCATTGTGGGATTATTATGAATATTGGTTTATTTATATCATGGAATTTATTGGTAGTTTTATTTATGTATCCATGGGATATATATATATATAAGGGTAATGCCTCCCATTTGTATGTTTTATACCTTTTATTCTAGTTGACAACCTAGGGCCTATTAGAGGTAGGCCTCGGGATCACTATTGTCTTTATTGAAGGTCCAAGAGGGTAACTAAGTGGGGTTGGTTATCAAATAGTGGTATCAAATCTTTTTTTAAGAGTTGGGATAGATTTTAGAATTAGGAACTAGTGAGGATTTCATGGGTTGGATGGAAAACAGTACTAGTTTAGTTCATGCATGATGTGGGCCAAGGAGGCTCTCTAAGACAAGATATTTTAGGGCCCATCATGATCCGATGTAAAGAATTTTGAGTTTATTTAAAAACTTGGTGACGTGATACTATTTTAGGGTAGATACCTAGGATAGATACATGCGTCATGCTTTTGTTACCATGTGTTTGAAATTGAATGATTTAGGAGGAATTAAATGAAATTGATTAAATAAATTTTTTCTACTAAAATTAGAAGTTTGGTTCCTTTTTTTCAAGTATTCATGTTGTTCAGTATCCATGTTTGTTATTGGTTGTTTAGGTTCAACATGATGATCTAATTGATAAATAGAGGGTTAACCCATTCAAGGAGGGTGGGCTTTGGAGGAATAAATTGTGAGAGTTCAAATTTTAGGGGGTTGTCTAAGTATAAGGGGAGCATATATGGTAGAAAGATAGAGCACTAGATAGAGGAGTATTAGATCAACTTTATTTTTATATGTTTCTGGTTTGAGTATCAAGTTTCAATGGTCACTAGTTATATATGATTAGAAGCATATAAATGTTTGATATTATATCTCTAGGAAAGAAGATAATGTTTCTTGGGTTTATTTCCGGTGGCAGTTTTGTGTAGAGTTTCTACCATCGATGATGAGGGTGGGGAAGAGGCAAGATTTTCTCTCTGTTAAATGGGGGAAATTTAATTTGTGAGAGATCAGGATCAGATTTAAGGACCTTATTTATTTTTCCCACAATTTGTTCCCAGGTGAGAATTCTATAGCTCACCATTTGGAGGACGTGTCGTGTTTAGTTATTAAATATGTAGTCACTATATTTATGTTGCCTCTATACCTAGAGGTCCATAATAATTTTACTGTCATTAAGTGGATTCATGATTATCTAGGGTCATCTTGAGATGGGATCCATCATGTTTCCTTGAGGAGTGGATATACTATTGGGGGATCTTTTGTATCTAGACCATCAAGATTTCTATCAATAAGGAATAGGCCTCAACGGATCCCTTACCATTTCTATATGTCCAATAGTTCCAATGCACCTACCATGATATCTAGGTCTGTGTGCTTCCATTATGGTAGATATGGTCATGGGTAATTGTTTTCCAAACCATCCTCAGGGATTAGTGAGTTTTAGGTGTTCAATTTTCTTTTAACCTTAGTAGAAATTTCCTCAAAGTCCATATTAGTAAATAGGAAAATAGTATTGAGTTTTCCATAAATATATGGAGTTGGTTGAGGATAACCTCATTATGTCCCCTATCCTTAATGACATAGGGATAATCATGGATTTTGAGGTGTTCATCAGTAGTAAGGTAGGGGATTTTCATGTGGATATCTTTATTCTATGGATGTTTTGGAACTAGATAGACCAATGATCATCCAAAATGAAATTTTATTCTATTCTGCATTGGTTTATGAATTTTTTGATGTTGGATCATAAAACTCCTTTATTGAACCCATATTGTTCTATGCCTTATGGCTTAAGGTGGAGAGGATTATAGTTCCCTTGTGTTGACTATGTCAGTTGGAGTTTAAATGAGTATTTTTGATGTGTGTTAGGGTTGAGAGATAATTGTGGGGTGGAATTAGTCATTTGGGGACTTCTTACTACTTTAGGTTAAACTGTTTAATTTCATTATTGGTATTGGATGGTTTCATTCTTTGTGCATGGATATTGATTAATTTTTGGGGGGTTGTGTTCTGTGATGATGATGGATAGCATGAAATGTTTGTGCATGAGTGTTATCATTAGATGGGTTGTAGATACTTAGAGTCATTGTTTTATTAACTAATGGACTTATCATTGGATTTAGTAGATTTTTGGTTGGTTTGGTTTCCAAGATTCATAGAGGAGTTTCCTGATGTTTTTTTCAGGGTGGTTTTATCTTTATCCCCTCAACATGATATCGACTTAGAGATCCTGTTATAGCCCGGTTCCTCTATAATTTCTATGGATCCTTATTAGATGACACATTTTGAGCTATCGTATATAAATATTTTGGTTTATGACAAGATGTATATGGTCTTTATTTAGTCTAGTGTGTTGTTTTTTGTTGTTTTGGTGTTGTTCATCCAGAAGGAAGATAGTGGTGTGTGGTTGTGTATATACTACTGGTGGTTGAATCAGGTGGTTGTAAATAACTTTCACCATCTTCTAAGGATCGATGATCTATTTTATTAGTTGATGGGATATATCTAGTTTCTAAAGATAAATCTATGATTTTGATATCAATATATGAGATTTAGGGAGGAGTACATCTTTAATACCACTTTTAGGAATTTCAATGGGCGCTTTGAGTCCATGCTCATGTCGTTTGGTGTTACAAATACCCCATCCATGTTCATGGGACTCATAAACTATGTGTTCTGTGAGTTTATAGAATAGTTTTTGGTCATGTTCATCAATGAAATCCTCATATACTTGAGGTTAGAAAAGGATACTTTTTATCATCATAGTATCATTTTGTAGGTTCTTTGACATCATCATATTTATGAAAAGGTGTAAAATTATAGGTTTTAGACATGGGAGGTGTATGTCCTTAGACATGTAGTCTCTTAGAAAGGGGTGGTATTGGATTTTTTGAATATTGAGGAATTTGTTTCTTGGGAAACACCTAATAATGTTTTGGAGGTCCTAGTGTTGCGGGCTATTATTGGAGGTTCGTGTCTGAATTCTCTCAAATTGTGGCCCCATTAATATCCTTATCCAGTAAGAACTAGTCATTCCTATGGAGTGATCAATGTTTGAAAATATTCAATTACCTAAAGGGGGTCAATAATTCCCCCTTTTTAATCCTCAAGAGGATGGATTTATATTTGAGGTGTTTTGTGACGCATCTCATCTTGGTTTGAGTTGTGTCTTGATATAATATAGGTCAGTGGTCTCATATGAATATATGAAGTTACACCCCCCCCCATGAGCATAGCTATTCCACCCATGATATCAAGTTGGCGGAAGTTTATTTTTACTCTAAATATATGGCAGTATTACCTCATTTATGAGTGATTTGTGGAATTTATGGATCATAATAACCTAAGGTATGTTTTCTCTTAATAATGTCTAAATTTTCAACAGTATAGGTGGATGGAGCTTCTCTAGGATTATGATTTTGATATCTCTAATTCCTCAAGGAAGGGGCATGTAGTTACATATTTCACTGAGTAGATATTCATGGGGAGGTGTTTTCTATGGGTATAGAGATACTTGGAAGTGGATGGAGGAGCTTGTGGTGATGCATATTGATGGAGAGGAGGCTAGTGGTAGTGGTTTCCTATTTCATATAGAAGTGCAATCATCCTTGATACAACAGGTAGAGGTGTCTCAGTGGGGGGCTTAGAGGTAGAGTTTATATGGGATAGTGTCATCTATATTGATTCTCTAGATGGATTTTAAGAGGATGAATGACATTAGATGATGTTTTGTGTGAGTTTTTTTCCCATCATAGGTGTGCATGGAGGTTCTCCATGAGTTTTATAGATTAGTAATGGTAGTGTATCCCAATGTGGATAAGATGTATCATGATTTTAGTGGTTATCTTTGGTAGCCTAAAATGAATAGATAGGTGGTAGAGTTCATATCACAGTGTTTAGTTTTCCAAAAGGTGGAGGCAAAGAATCATGTCTGAGGTAGTTTGTTACATCCATGGGATGTTCTTGAGTGGAAATGGGCGGAAATTTTTATGGTTTTTGTCACTAGTTTACCACTAGACTAGGGAAGATGTGATTAAATATAGGTGATCATGGATCATTTGATAAAGTTCACCCACTTCATTACTATTAGAGAGTTGGGTGATATAGATGTTCTAGTGAGGTTGTGTGTGTATGAGGTTGCGTGGCTTGACTGGGAACCAAGGAACATTATTTATGATTAGGATCCTTGTTTCACCTTGTGATACTAGCGAGTATTAAAACATTATTTTGTCTCCCGATTTTTTCATAACATTTTTTCCATCCTCATGTGGATGGGAAGACTGAGAGTACCATATAAACGGTGGATGTTATGTTGTTTTCTTGAATCTTGCATTTTGGTAGATCATCGATGAGGAATTTACCCTTGGTTGAGTTTTCTTATAATAGTATCTTCCACTTTTCCAATGGAATGGCTCCATTTGAGTCATAGTATGAGTGGCTTGTTGATCTCTTCTATGTTGGACTAGGGTTAGGGAGTCAACAGTATTTTTTTCTAGATTTGGTGCGAAACATGGTAGAGAAGATTCGTATGATTCAAGAGTAGATGAAGGTGGTGTAGGACTATAAAAATTTGTATGTTGGTCAAAGGCGTAGACCTCTACAGTTTTAGGTTAGTTATTATGTTTTCTTGAGGGTTTCCCCTCATCATAGGTAATAGAGTTTTTGTTAGGGTATTAATCACTCTCCTTGTTTTGTTGTTCATTTTGAGGTGTTGTAGCATATTGGTGAGGTAGCATATTGGTTTCTCCTTCCTCCACAGTTGGACAATATCCATGAAATATTTCATGTGTAATAGCTCTAATTGTATCTTCATAATGATTCTCATTTCATCTATTGGGGAGAGTTAGATATCAAGTACAATGAGATGTTAATAGAGTGTTCAGTTTAGATTCAAGATTTCCAAGAGAAAGGGTTACATGGGAATGTTATTCCTTTGGTTCAAAATCAGTGGATGCATGATAGAGTTGAGAAGAGTACATGGGAATGAGAGTCACAGATGCACACTCTGTTTCCTGAATTTTTTTAGCTTTATTTTTTCAATATGTATGATTTGATTTTTAAGTTGATTTATTGACGTTATTTTTTATTCGTTCATTATCTAATTGGATTGTTTGTTCCTTTTTTCTATGTTTAATTGAGGACAACATCCCATTTAAGAGGTATCTATGAGGAAGCACTTGTTAAGTGGTGTGTTTGGTTTTACTTCTGGATATGGTTTCAATTATTAAGGATGAGAATCATTTGATTGGTATATAATATAATATTTCATACCTTCTCTTCCTATTACTTTATGAATTTTGGGTTTTAGAGGTGTCGGGAAGGGGTTATAAGAAAGATTGGTAGAGTTGAGCTGAATTTTCATATGGGGGTGATTCTCAAGAATGGTCATTGGTGTTGCAATGTGAATCCTGGATGGCTAGTTTAGGCGGCCCTATAAATTTGGATGTGGTATTAGTGTGGGATTTGGACTGGCTATGGAGCCTTAGGGGTCGGGTTCCATTACTTGGCTGGTTGGGGGACCACTAAAGGGAAGTGTTTATATTGCGTTGTGGTTGGGTCTGGGAGCCCAGAGGTTGTGATGTGGAGATTATCCTTGAATCATTGTCTCACCCTAGTTTTATCAGATATGGGGTGGATCAGCAGCATGATCTTTATATTCAACTTGGACCAAGACTCTTTGCAGTGTAGCATAGTAGGCTACATCATAGTTTTGTGGTAAAACCTATGTATTAGTGTATAATAAAACCTTACACCATAGTGGTTTTTTCCAACCTTATTATAAATTTTGGGGCTCCCCTGGATTATATTCATTAACCTTTATTTTCCTTGACTCTTAGGTTATTACAGGGAGAATTTAAGAGACCTTTCAGTCCCGCTTCATTGGATTTGATCCTTTTCTTGCAGATATTGATTATTAGTGACCTAAAGTTAGTTCCCCCTCTCTCCTTGGTTTCATCCTATATTCTCTTTAGGATTCTTAATGGAAGTACTTATTCGAATTGGGGATTTTATGGAAGTGATTTTGATGAGAAATTTTTGTTGTTTAGGTTGATTAAAGATTCACTTATGCATTTGTGGTCTTGTCATCATCTCTTCCTCTTGCACAGTGGATTTTAAATCAACGGTTGAGGTAGGGGATTCAAGAACACTCTTAATTTATTTGTAAATTGTGGGGGTTTCATGAATTTTTTCCCTCTTTGAATAGTATGGATTGTATTAGCAAAGATAATGAAGCATAACTAATTGAAATTGAAATGGTACGGGGTGAATCACATGTATTTACTTTCTTTCATGATATTTCCCAAGATATTTATGTTGTTTGTTATTGTTGCTAAAAATAATTGTTGTTATTGAGCCATGTATATTTATTTTATTAATTTTATATTGGAATCTATTTTAATAAAAAGTTAATACTTTAAAGATGGTAAATGAACCATTTGTGTTGAAATTTGTTAATGAGAGGGTGTCACTTGAAAAAGAGAGGGGTTGTAGTAGTGGTTGTTACTGTAATTGGTTTATATGTCCTTGTTGTAGTTGTGTGGACTTGATGGGAATTTTTTGTGCCTGTGTTTTTATAGTTATGTGGGGATTGTTTCAGGGTTATTATTATATTTGGGTTCAAATGTTTCAGTTGAAATATGTTAGGAAGCGAGGCTATGTTGGTTGAAATGTGTGGGGTAGTAGGGTTGCATTGGTTAGTGTGGGATGTATTATGTGATGGTTTGACAACAGTAAAATGATGTTTGATGGGTTGTTAGTGTGGGTTGTGCAATAGATATTACGGAATATTCCATGGATAGAATAGTAAGATCTGTTTGAGGTTGTGGATTGTGAAACAAGGTTGTGGTCACCTTACCACGATTAGCAAGAGAGAAGGTGGGCTAATGTACATTGGTTTACTTTTATAATTTCCTAGTAGTAACAGAATGTGATAACTGGTAATTATGAAATGGTAGTGGGTAATGCCTAAAATTAATGTGGGTATTGGATGGAAGTGGTTTGTCATTAAATGTGGAATTGAATAACTTAATGAATGTAAATTTTTTAGTAAATGTTAAATAAGAAAATGGATTAATTGTATGATTAATTAGTATTTTTTGAATGTTTTTTGTGGTTTTATTGTATAAGAAGTAGGCTTGATTGTGGTTTTATAGTTGTAAATGGTTTCAGTTTGCAACAATAATTATATAAAGATGTTTTTGGGATGTGGTAGTTCTGTTTGGTGGGGACCCTTTAGGCTGGGCTTGTGTGTGACTACTTTATAATTGTATTTTCCTTATGATTTCTATATGCATCCCACCTGTAACATCCCAAGTAAGTAAATAATTATTTATTTTCATATCTATGTCTATTTATGAATTAAATAGTGTTTTAGAGGCTTAAAATGAGAATAAATCCAATCTTAAGTATTGGATTCTCTAATATTTTTAAAAGGTTGTTTTACCGCCTTTTGATGGCGAACCATTTTTAAATCTATATTTTGACAATTTTATAAGCTATATTTGTCAAAATAAATTTATTAATTATAATTGGGAAATTGAAATTTACTTTGGATAAATGTTTTGTATTTTTCTGACAATGTTCATTTTTTAATGAATAGTGAAAAATACTGCATTTTACTTCAAAACTGCTTTTTCATCTAATTTAATTATATAGATAGATTATATTTTTAATTGGTTTTAAAGTTTAAATAGAATATATTTTTACCATTTAATCCAATGGTGGTCATTTTAATTAATTTCACTTTGAAATTGGTCATAAACAATTATCAATCTTTTGATAGATATTGTTTCTAAAAACCCCACTATTTGTTTTGACAGCGGGAATTATTTTTAAATTAATTATTTCAATTTCTGTGTTTGGAATTTGGTAAAATGGATTCCATATTTGGAATAATAAGGTCAAAATTATGTAATTAAGACTTTTGTTTTTGGACATTATGAATAGTAACGACGGTAATTATCTTTAATTATCGTGATTAATTAGTAATCGGGTAGTTAAGGGTAATAAAATAATATCATAATAATAAAAAATGACACCAAAATGTCTCATAATTCTACTGGTTTTGTCATGGCCAACCATGGTATGCCTTGTGCCAAACTTAGGGACCCCATGGAATCACTTTTGGGTGATAGTGACACTTTATCATTTTATTTTTAAAGAAAGGAGAATATCACAAAAGTATGTAACACCTAAGTAAAAAAAATTAATTTTGTATACATAATTGATCTCTTGGACTATAAATAGTCATTGTAAATCTAAAAATATTTCATATATCATAGTATTTTTTTTATAATTTTTAGACATTAAAAAAATTAATTTTTTTATGACACCATGATGATGCAGCGATTACCTCATTAATGAACGATTTAAATAAAATGAAAAGATAATGTAAATTCTAAGACTTGCACTTGTCAAAAACCTATTGGATGAGTATATTTCGAACCCTTATCACCTTATCCTAGAAATATATCAATGTGGGACCTTTAAAATCCGAAACTCATTTTAATATAAAGTAACATTTCTTGACTTTCCAAGAGTGCCCCTCCTCCCTCTTATAAAAGGCCCCCACCTCTACCTCATTACCCACACCTCTCAAGCCATTGGCTCAGCCAAGATCTGCTCATTTTATCTCTCCAAATCCCTCTATTCATCATATAAGCCTTAACTTAGGCATAATGCTCTTCAAGAAACCCTTTTGGTTCAAACCAAGAGGAGTTACCCGATTTGAAGGTAATGTCTTCACTTATGTTCTTTTGTTTTATTTTGCTTCTCCAACCCCCTAAAATCTTTTTATTACTTTGTTTTGTAACAAAACCAGTATCTTAAATATACTAGGTTGTTTTTATGATAAGGATTTAAGCTACACGTACACACACCTTCGTCTAATGGTTAAATAATATATTGTTTCCGTGGATGGCGAATTTCTGCCTCACGAAACGATGATTGTTCAATATTCTTCTAACACCTTTCATGGTGGACATTAATATGTCACTCTATTAATATATGATATATATTATGTTTATGTTTTCCTTATGCTTCTGTATTTTTCATTTATGGAATTCCTTTATGGTTTCCATTATGGGTAAACGTGATATCTTCATTTTAGGAAGTGTGAACTACCGCCCCCTCAAAGTGATTTGATTCGTTAATACCATATGTGGGACGTATAAAGTATGGAGTTAATGATATTGTAAATGATATTATACTGGAATTATAATATACATTTATATCATTATGATTTCATTCCATTAAATACGAAATAGAAATGAAAGTAGCGTTCATGCGTATGTACGGCTTACCGTCTCTATGAACGGTGCATTTAATTTGTTACCTCTAAATGTTATGTAATATTATAAATGCATGTATATACTTGATATATATGATATATATGATATCTATATCATGAATATAATTCTGGATATAATAGATATTTTACCACATGAACAACTTGTATTTATAAGGAGTTTATTTTTGACTCAAGTACCAATGATCGACAAAACGACCGTTATTAACTTAAATAATTAAATTGTGTTCATAACATGGTAATAAGTGATATAAAAGGAATAATTAACTTTAAAAAGGTTCTTAAGAAATTAGAAATTAACTCAAGTTTATTATTCAGGAGATTAAATAACGATCGAGTCAAGTCGGACATGAGGTAAGGGACTTCGTCTCAATCTCCTTTCATTGAGGCATATTTTGTTTTATACATAAATTTCTTTTATACAGTGTATAAACCCCTTTGAATTTTATGTTTATTCAAAAGGAATATTTTTTATACGAAGCGTTTTATTAATTGACAAAATGGAATGTTTTTGTCGTACGTAAGCGGTGACAACAACTTCTCCGCCGCCATGACCATTATTTGAGTTTCGGCTTCCTCTACAAGCCATAACTTTTTTTTAAATGAAAAATAAATACTATGTTTTACTTTTCTTTTATTTTGGTATTGAAAATGGTTTTGATAATGTTTTTATTATATCAATGTGTTATTGATATCTTGTGATTGAAATGTGGAAATGTTATGTTTCCTTTATGCGTGTTTTATGTGATACGATTATGTTATGGTTCTTGGGAATTGTTTATGAAGATGGGTGGTTCTATGATAAACTAAGGGAGGGTGAGCCCGATATAGCTCTCCAATGCATTGGGTAACACAAAGGGGTTAAACTCTAAGGTTTCTCCGAAGAGATTTAGGGAATATACTGTGATGGGTATTCCAAACGTAACCATGAGGGTTACTCCCTATATAATAATGTTATGAATGCCTCAATTTACCTTTATGTATTATGATTTCTATGATTTATTCATGATTTGATGAGGTATGTTAAAGTGATTATGTTTTATGAGTAAAGTATGATTTCATTAATTCTTATGTATACATGGACTAATGTTTTTATTTCATACTTTTATATCCCTTACTGAGCTTTTTATGCTCATCCCAAGTTTTTTTGAAATGTTTTTCATAAGTCAAGGTAAAAGTACATGATGTGTTGATAGTGTCGAGGAAGTGTCACAAAAGAATCTCTGTTTTATTTTAAATATGTCTCCTTTTATGGGAAAAAAGAATACTGTATTTTATGTAACCGCCTTGTTTAAATGTGGAATGTAATACATGATTTATGATCTAATTCTCTGAAACTCTAAACCTGAAAATATCCTCAATGTGTATTATTGAAATAACTCAAGATTAAGTAATGTTTAAGGTTGGGGCCTTATAGTTGGTATCAGAGGGAGGTTTAGATAACTTTAGGAGTTATAATTCTATTAAATGATCATCCAAAAATATTTTTTTTTATGGTCAAATTGAAATGATATAGCATTTTAAGATTACCATGTTGCTTTATCTAAGACATGTTTGTTCAGAATGGTTTTCCGTAGAGGAAATAGGGAAGCAGTGCTAGGAAGGCATACAGAAGGAAATGACCTTCCAAATCAGCATCCTGAGATGGTCAGAATTGGAACTGAACAGTTTGTTGCAGTAATGGCACAGTTGACTCAAGTGATAAATGGTGGTGGTATCCATGCACGAGATCAGCTAGATAAACCACAGAGGAAAATGTCAGTGGGGGAACATTTCATGAGGCAACATCCCCCATCATTCAGAGGATCATATGACCTTGTGCTAGCTGAAGGGTGGATTAAAGTACTGGAGAATATTTTCAATGTCATGGGGTGTTCAGAAAATCAAAAGGTTAGTCTTGCAATTTACCATTTGGAGGGTGAATCAGATCAGTGGTGGTTGATGGTTAAAAATATTAGGGACACTGATGAGATTGATGCTCTCGACTGGGATGAATTCAAAGGTATGTTTCTTGAGAAGTATTTTCCTAAGGCTATTCTACTTAGGATGGAAAACAATTCTTGGAGTTGAGGCAAGAGGATGACTCAGTGGCTGCTTATGAATAAAGGTTCACTCGATTGGAAAGGTATGCTCCAAATTTTATACAAGACCTTGATAGTAAAATCAATCGTTTTTACTCAAGATTAAATCCAAAATATCAAAGGGATTTAGCTTCTCATGAGTTCAAGAGTTATGAAAAGCTTGTTCGATGTGCTAAGAAGGTGGAAATGGAGTTTTCCGAGGATCAAGTGTTCTATAACAACCAACAAAAGAAGAGACCGAGGTGGCCGTAGAAAGGGAATAATCCTTCAAAAAGGTCTGATGGTAAGAAAACTAAGTTTTCAGTTTGTGATAAATGTGGTAAAAAGCATGATGGGGAATTTCTTTTGAATTCTGGAAAGTGATACCGATGTGGTAAGATGGTACATAAGTCTTGTGATTGCACTAAAAAAGATCAGGGTGATGGTAAGACCAAATTTTATTTACAGTTAGTGAAATGTTTCAAGTGCAATGAGATGGGTCATTATGCAAACGAGTGTTCGAAAAAGAGCTCAAATGATGGGAATCAGTCAGACTACAAGAAAAAAAGAGTGGTGAAGTCCTTTTCAACTACTTCAGCAGATGTTGGGCTATCAAATGAATTGGTATCAGGTACTTTGTTTGTTTTCTCAGATTATGCTAATGTGTTGTTTGATTCGGGGTCTATACATTCTTTCATCTCTGAAAATTTTTCTAGTAAATTGGGAATTCCATCTCAAGAAATGACTCATGAACTTTTGGTAAAAACACCTGGGGGAAATGTTGAGGCAAAAAGAATTTATAAGAGTCTTCCTATCCTTATCCGTGGAAATAACCTACTTGAAAAATTTATTGTTTTACCTCTAGTAGAGTTTGATGTTATCCTGGGTATGGATTGGCTCTCTATTTACCATGCTAAGATTGATTATAGAGCTAAAAAAGTTTCTTTTCCGAAAGACTTTCAGTTTGTGTACAAGAATGAACCCTTACTGTTGATAACATATCAAGAGGCAGATAAACTTATAAAAGAAGGAAATGAATGTTACCTTGCACATATTTTTGAAAACAAAGGAACCATTCAGATTAATGATGTGCCAGTGGTAAATGAGTGTCCTGTTGTTTTTCCTGACGAGTTTCCTGGAATAATACCAGATCGGGAAGTTGAATTTACTATTGACTTAGTTCCTGGTGCTAAGCCAATTTCAAAACCCCCTTATCAAATGGCTCAAATTGAACTTTTAGAGTTGAAGGAAAAATTGCAAGATTTATTATAGAAAGGTTTCATTCGACCCAGCACATCACCATGGGGTGCTTCTATCTTATTTGTTAAAAATAAATATGGTTCTATGAGACTTTGCATTGATTATAGAACCTTTAATAACATCACTGTTAAGAACAAATATTCTTTGCCTCATATCGATGATTTGTTTGATCAGCTCCATGGAGCTCAGTATTTTTCAAAGATTGACCTGAGATCAGGTTACCATCAGTTGAAGGTAAAGGAAGCAGATATTCTGAAGACCGTGTTTCATACAAGATATATCCATTATGAATTTGTAGTAATGCCTTTTGGGATAACCAATGCACCTGTTGTATTCATGGACCTTATGAATAGAATTTTCCATGATTTCTTGGATAAGTTTGTGGTTGTTTTCATGGATGATATTTTGGTATTTTCTAAAAGTAAAGAGGAGCATGAAAGTCATTTAAGGGTTATTTTACAAACCTTAAAAGAAAATAAATTGTATGGGAAATTCAGCAAGTGTGAGTTTTGGTTGAAACAAATTTCTTTCCTTGGTCACATTGTTTCTAAAGATGGTATAATTGTTGATCCTTAAAAAACAAAGGTTGTTGAAGAATGGCCAAGACCCACAAATGTAACTGAGATTCATAGTTTTCTTGGTTTGGCAGGATATTACTGAAGGTTTGTTAGAAATTTTTCCCGGTTATCTATTCCAATGACTAAGCTAACTTGGAAGGGTGTTAAGTTTATCTGGAAAAAAGAATGCGATGATTGTTTTCAGGAATTGAAAAGAAGATTGGGTAATGCTCCAGTTTTGGAACTACCTTCTAGGAATGGTGAGTTTGTTATCTACAGTGATGCTTCATTGAAAGGACTTGGTTGTGTCCTAATGCAGAATGATCAGGTAATTTCTTATGCTTCATGTCAGTTGAAAACTCATGAGGTAAATTACCCTACACATGATTTGGAATTAGCTGCTATTGTTTTCTCTTTAAAAATTTGGATGCATCATTTGTATGATGTAAACTATGAAATATATACTGATCACAAAATTTTAAAGTATATATTCACTCAGAGAAAATTGAACATGAGACAGAGGAGATGGCTAGAATTAATCATGTATTATGATTCTACAATTCATTATCATCCGGGAAAAGAAAATAAAGTGGCTGATGCTTTGAGTCGAAAAAGTAATGCTTCATTAACCATGTTACATTTGGAACGTGATCCTTGGGTAAAGGATTTAATAAAATTTGGCATAGAATTTGTTGGTGCAGGATGTTCTTCTGTTTAGTTTCAGGTATCAGTGAAATATTCTCTATCAGACAGAATTGAGCAAGCACAGAAGCAAGACAGTGAGTTGCAGAAAAAGGTAGAGCTAGTTCAGAAGGGTAAGTTGCCTGAATTCAACATTGATAATGATTGTGTTTTGAGATTTGGGAAGATATTTTGTGTGTCGTGTGATTCACAGTTTAAGAGAGAGTTGTTATGTGAAGCTCATAGTTCTCCGTTTTTAGTTCATCCAGGCAGTACTAAGATGTATAGAGATCTTCAGGAGTACTACTGGTGGGATGGAATGAAAATAGATATTGCTAATTTTACTGTGAAGTGTTTGACTTATCAACAGGTTAAAGCAGAGTGGCAGTTACCGAAGGGGATGCTTCAGCCTTTACCAGTACCAGAGTGGAAATGGGAGAATATATCCATGGACTTCGTTGTGGGATTGTCGAAGACACCTCGAGGTAATAATGCAATCTGGGTTATTGTTGATTGCTTTACTAAATCTGCTCATTTCCTTGCTATATGAGATACTTTTTCCCTAGATCAACTTTCTCATTTGTATATTAAATAGATAGTCATGTTACATGGAGTTCCCCTCTCCATTGTATCTGATCGTAATCCCAGTTTTATTTCTAACTTTTTGAAAGGCCTTCAGAAGTCGTTGGGTACTGAATTAAATTTTAGTACAGCTTTTCATCCTTAATCAGATGGGTAGTCAGAACGAACAATTCAGACTTTGGAGGATATGCTACATGCTTGTTTGACGGATTATCAGGGAAGTTGGGACCAACATCTTTCTTTGGTTGAGTTTTCTTATAATAACAGTTTTCATTCTAGTATACAGATGGCACCATTTGAGGCATTATATGGGAAGCGGTGTCGAACTCCATCTTTTCGGGACGAAGTGGGTGAAAGAAAGTTTATGGGACCATAATTGGTAGAAGAGTTGGTAGAAAAAGTTCAGCTGATACAGAGACACATGAGAACAGCTCAGAGCAGGCAGAAAAGTTATGCGGACAACAGGAGGAAGGATCTCTCTTTTGAGGTAGGTGATCATGTCTTCCTCAAATTTTCTCCATGTAAAAGTGTGATGCAATTTGATAAGAAAGGAAAGTTGAGTCCAAGGTTCATTGGACTATATGAAATTCTAGATAGAGTTGTATTAGTTGCATACCGAGTGGATTTACCTCCGAATTTATCTCAGGTACACAATGTTTTTCATATTTCAATGTTAAGGAAGTACATGCCAGATCCATCTCATGTTTTGAGTCCAGAGTTAGTTCAGCTGGAAGAGAATCTATCTTAGGAGGAACAACCGGTCCAGATTCTTGACCAAAAGGAGCAAGTGTTACGAAATAAGGTGATTCATCAAGTAAATGTTTTGTGGAAAAAGCAAATGATTGAAGAGGCAACATGGGAATCTGAAAATGCAATGAGGGATAAATACCCCCACTTATTCAATAAGTAAATAAATTGCGGGGACACAATTTTCTAAAGGGGGGAAGGATGTAACATCCCACGTAAGTAAAGAATTATGTATTTTCATATCTATGTCTATTTATGAATTAGATAGTGTTTTAGAGGCTTAAAATGAGAACAAATCCAATCTTAAGCATTGGATTCTCTAATATTTTTAAAAGATTGTTTTACCACCTTTTGATGGTGAACCATTTTTAAATCTATCTTTTTCCAATTTTATAAGCTCTATTTGTCAAAATAAAATTATTCATTATAATTGGGACATTGAAATTTACTTTGGATAAATTTTTGGTATTATTCTAACAATGTTCATTTTTTAATGAATAGTGAAAAATACTGCATTTTACTTCAAAACTGCTTTTTCATCTAATTTAATTATATAGATAGATTATATTTTTAATTGGTTTTAAAGTGTAAATAGAATATATTTTTACCATTTAATCCAATTTTGTTCATTGTAATTAATTTCACTTTGAAATTGGACATAAACAATTGTCAAACTTTTGATAGATATTGTTTCTAAAAAACCCGCTATTTGTTTTGACAACGGAAATTATTTTTAAATTAATTATTGAAATTTCTGTGTTTTTAATTTAGTAAAATGGATTCCATATTTGGAATCATAAGGTCCAAATTATGTAATTAATACTCTTTTGTTTTTGGACATTATGAATAGTAATGACGGTAATTATCATTAATTATCGTGATTAATTAGTAATCGGGTAGTTAAGGGTAATAAAATAATATCATAATAATAACAAATGACCCCAACATGTGTCCCAATTCTACTTGTTGTTTAATGGAAGACCATGGGATTCCTTGTTCCAAACTTAGGGACCCCATGGAATCACTTTTGGGTGATAGTGACACTTTATCATTTTATTTTTAAATAAAGGAGAATATCACAAAAGTATGTAACACCTAAGTAAAACAATTTTAATTTTATCTACATAAATGATATCTTGGACTATAAATAGTAATTGGAAATATAATAATATCTCCTACATCATAGTATTTTTTTTATAATTTTTAGACATTATATAAATTAATATTTCTATGACACCATGATGATGCAGCGATTACCTCATTAATGAACGATTTAAATAAAATGAAAAGATAATGTAAAATATAAGACTTAAACTTGTCAAAAACATATCATATGAGTATATTTCTAACCCTTATCACCTTATCCTTGAAATATATTAATTTGGGACCTTTAAAATCCTAAACTCATTTTAATATAAAGTAACATTTCTTGACTTTCCAAGAGTGCCCCTCCTCCCTCTTATAAAAGGCCCCCACCTCTACCTCCTTATCCACACCTCTCAAGCCATTGGCTCGGCAAATCTCTCCTCATGTTATCTCTCCACATCCCTCTTTTCATCATAGAATCCTTACCTTAGGTAGAAAGCTCTTCAAGAAACCCTTTTGGTTCAAACCTAGAGGAGTTACCCGATTTAAAGGTAAGGTCTTCACTTGTGTTCTTTTGTTTTATTTTGCTTCTACAATCCCCTAAACTCTTTTTATTCCTTTATTTTGTAACAAAAAAAGTATCTTAAATATAAAAGGATTTTTTTATGAGAAGTATTCGAGCTACACGTACACACACCTTCGTCTAATGGTTAGAGAACATACTGTTTCCGTGGATGGCGAATTTCTGCCTCACGAAACAATGATTGTTCAATATTATTCCAACACCTTTCATGGTGTCCATTAAGATGTAACTATATTTATATATGATATATATTATGTTTATGTTTTCCTTATGCTTCTGTATTTTTCATTTATGACATTCCTTTATTTTTTCCATTATGGGTAAACGCGATATCTTCATTTTAGGAAGTGCGGACTACCGCCCCCTCAAAGTGATTTGATTTGTTAATACCATATTTGGGACGTATAAAGGATAGAGTTAATGATATTATAAATGATATTATACTGGAATTATAATATACCTTTATTTCATTATGATTTCATTCCATTAAATATGAAATAGAAATGAAAGTAGCGTTCATGCGTACGTACGGCTTACTGTCTCCATGAACGGTGCATTTCATTTCTTACCTCTAAATGTTATGTAATATTATAAATGCATGTATATACTGTGTATATATGATATATATGATATCTACATCATTAATATAATTCTGGATATAATGGATATTTTACCACATGAACAACTTGTAATTATAAGGAGTTTATTTTTGACTCAAGTACCAATGATCGACAAAACGATCGTTATTAACTTAAATAATTACATAGTGTTCATAACATGATAATAAGTGATATAAAAGTAATAATGAACTTGAAAAGGGTTATTAAGCGAGTATAAATTAACTCAAGTTTATTATTCAGGAGATTAAATAACGATCGAGTCAAGTCGGACACGAGGTAAGGGACTTCGTCTCAATCTCCTTTCATTAAGGCATATTTTGTTTTATACACAACTTTATTTTATATGGTGTATAAACCCCTTTGACTTTTAATTTTATTCAAAAGGAATATTTTTTATATGAAGTGTTTTACTAAATGACAAAAGGGAATGTTTTTGTCATACGTATGCGGCGACAATGACTTCTCCACCACCGTGACCATTATTTTAGTTTCGGCTTCCTCTACAAGCCATAACTTTTTTTTAAATGAAAAATAAATACCATGTTTTACTTTTCTTTTATTTTGGTATTGAAAATGTTTTTGATAATGTTTTTATTATATCAATGTTTTATTGATATCTTGTGATTGAAATGTGGAAATGTTATGTTTCCTTTATGCATGTTTTATGTGATACGATTATGTTATGGTTCTTGGGCATTGTTTATGAAGACGGGTCGTTCTGTGATAAACTAAGGGTGGGTGAGCCCGATATAGCTCTCCAATGCATTGGGTAACATGAAGGGGTTAAATTCTAAGGTTTCTCTGAAGAGATTTAGTGAATATACTGTGATGGGTATTCCAAACGTAACCATGAGGGTTACTCCCTACGTAAGAATGTTATGAATGACTCAAGTTACCTTTATGTCTTATGATTTATATGATTTATACATGATTTGATGAGGTATGTTAAAGTGCTTATGTTTTATGAGTAAATTATGATTTCATTAATTCTTATGTATACATGGACTAATGTTTTCATTTCATACTTTTATATCCCTTACTGAGATTTTTATGATCATACCAAGTTTTTTTGAAATGTCTTTCACAGGTTAAGGGAAAATTACATGATATGTTGATAGTGTCGAGGAAGTGTCATGAAAGAATCTATGTTTTATTTTAAATATGTCTCCTTTCATGGGAAAAATAATATTTTCTTTTATGTAACCTCCTTGTTTAAATGTGGAATGTAATGCATGATTTATGATCTAATTCTCTAAAACTCTAAACCTGAAAAGATCTTCAATGTGTATTCTTGAAATAACTCAAGATTAAGTAATGTTTAAGGCTGGGGCCTTATACCACCCAAGTCAGATACCCTTACTGATGCTCAACATGATTTGGGTACCAGGTCTTTTCCCCCAATATATAGGTTGGAAATGGAATGGATGGATGAATACTTCCCTTTCCCTGCTCTCCCTTATAGGTGTAGCACAGACTATGATGGATTGTTGTAGGTACAATCACATTACCATATCATGTAGTGTTTTGGTCGATCCTATGGGGTGCTGGTGTGATAATGGGAACCTAATATATAGTAAAACCCTATGAGTTATGTATGATGAGGTATGTGGTGTACTAGAACACCCTATTGGATATTTATGTAATGATATTACATTATAGGGGTCGTGCATGGTAGGAAGAGGGCATGAGGTCAATGTCCTTTATGTTCATGATACCCTACTATACTGAATATGTGGTTGATGGATGAGATGTGACATATTGCAGTAGATATGGGATAGTGTGTATGGTATGGATGAGGCATGTCACATGGTTGTGATATGATATATGGTGTGTTACAATACGGTTTTAGAAGGGATTGGAAGCATAAGACATTTGACTTTGGGGTTGTTGTGAGTGGTTTTCCTAGACCCAACTCTAGTATGTACTTTGATTACCATTACATGTATAAAATTTGATATATAAAAGTGTTTCTTTTACCATTTTCCAAGCTTGAATTTCATAAAATTTTTATTTATTTTCCCCCTTTCTAAACTTGGATGAGGGGTAACCTTACATGGATCATAAGCCCAGAGTCACTTAGTACAAATTCATTAACCATAGGCCTAGAAGCATGTGGCCTAGAACATGACCCAGGAAGCCCCAAAAACCTAAACCACTAGAATATACCCTCCAAGAATAAATTTGGATACAATCAACCAAGCACCCAACCATGCAGGCCTACACAACTATAATACACTACTAGAATTTCATCCATTTGCGACGATTCATTTGCGACGGACAAATGACCCATCACAAATAGTGTCTTTTCTGTTACTATTTGAGATGGATTATTTATTTTGTCACAAATAATAGTTTATTATGATGGAATAAATAATCCATCACAAATATTTTTGGCACGATTTCCCACCGCCCAAAGTGAAAAGTAATCGTGATGGTCATTTGCGATGGATTTTTTTATCCATCACAAATAACCCTAAGCTCTACATTATTTGTGACAGAAATTATTTTTCATCGCAAATAGTATTAACGAAAAACTATTTGAAGTGGTATTAATTCTGTTTCAAATAGACCATCACAAAAAAAACATGATGTTTTAACAACTGTGCGGCCCTCCTTTATTTCTTCCTCCTCTTTCTCCTCCCTCTCCCACAACAAACCCACAAATCCTATAGCAGACCAATTTTCCCCAGCTCTATGTGGCTCCATTCTTCCCATTTTTTTTGCTGATTTTAACTCAGATATTCAAGGTACGGACTCCTCATACGTTCTCTGTCGATTTTTTTAGCGTATTTGGGATCAATGTTAAATATACTAGTTTGGTCCCAAGGTTTATAAATTTATCTGATTTTCCTACTTTATATAATATTTAGGATAGACACAATTGTATTAATTTCTATTTTGATTTTAATCTGGTTCGTTTGTTACGCATTTTGGGTTCAATATCAAATATATTGGTTTGGTTAAACCCTAAGATTAGAAATTTATCTAATTTGCATGTTTTATTTGATATTTAGAATTGGATTAATTATATTAATCTCCATTTTGATTTTAATCTAGTTCATATAATTTATTTTAATTAATTTTTAGGAATTATGCTAATTTTTTATTTTTGATATTTATATGTGTTTTGTATTTATATGTATATATATATAAGTATGTTTGTGTACCATGTTAATTTTGATATATGTTTTTGTATTTATATATATTAAATTTTTTTATTTAATTTTGATATTTTTATGTGTTTATATATATATATAATTATATATATATATATAATTATTTTAAAAATATGCTTATGGTTTTTGATATATAAATACATATATGTATGTCTGTATGTATATATAGATTTTATATGTAGATATGTTTAAAATTTTCCTAAATATATTTTATATATTTATATTAATTAATAAATATTTTAATTTAAATACATATAAATAATACATTCTGATTAATTAATAAATTTTTTGATATAAATATATGTAAACAATACATTATTTGTATACATCTACAAACATTTTAAAAAATGTGTAAATTTATATATATATATATATATAATTGTGTAATGTTTTTAATATATATATATATAATGTGTAATGTTTTTAATATATATATATACATACATGTATGTGTATTAAAATATGAATATATATATATATATATATAAGTTTTAAAAAAACATGTAAAGTTTATGATATATATATATAGACAGACATATATAAACATTTTAAAAAATGTGTAAGGTTTTTAATATATATATATGTATGTATGTATGTATGTATGTATGTATGTATGTATATTTATCTTATATAGATATTTGTTTAAAAAACATGTAAAAATATATTTGATTATAAAATCGTGTAATATATATATATATATATATATATTAACATCTGAATATGTATATATAAATATTTTAAAAATACATGTAAGGTTTAATATATATATATATAGAGAGAGAGAGAGATTTATATATATTTTATGTGTATATTTATTTAAAAAAATTCAGAATATATTTTATGTATTTATATTAATTATGAAACCGTCATATACATATAGATTATAATTAGTAAAAATTTAATAATAATTTAAATAATTAATAATGACCATTACATAATTTATAATAATTACTAATTAATTAGTCAATATTATTAATATATATTAAATATTTATGTATGTTTATATCTATGTATATATAAATTTAATATGTATATTGGTTTAAAGAAAATTGTTAGAATATTTTTGGTATATTTATATTAATTTAGAAATCCTTTAATATAATTATATATAAATAATTATTTACCTAATATTAATAATAAATAGTAAATAATAGTGTTAATTACAAAATATTATTAATAATTTGAAAAATTGATGAAATATATGAAAATGTGTGTGTGTGTGTGCATTTATTTATGTATATAGATTTGGTGTGTTGATTTATATGAAAAAACGTGTAAAAAATTGATGCAAATAGATTTGATTATGTGTTTTATATATATATATATATATATAATGTATAAAATAAATAGAAATGAGTGTTTTTTAAGAATGATGAGAAAATTAAATTAAAGAAAATATTTTAACTAAATTTAATTTATAAGAATTTTTATATTACAAAAAATTAAAAATTTTGTTTAATGAAAAAAAAATGTAATATTTATTAAAAAATAGTTAATAATAATTAGGATAATTTTTAGTAATAATTTTTAAAAAAATATAACAATTATAAGACTTAATAAAAATTTGTAAAAAATTAATTATTAAAAATATAGTATTAACTTAAATAATTTATAATATTTAACAATCAATGAGTCATTGTTATTAATAAATTTTTAATATTTTCAATGATAAGAAATTCATAATAATAATTTTTAAAAAAATAAAAAAAAAATATAAAAAATAACATGTCTTAAAAAATAGTGTGTCTCATATGAGACATTGTTCGAGATATATTCTATTATTTTCAAAAAATAGTGTGTGACTTATATAATATATTTAATATTGTTATTTTATCTATGTCAAGCCTCTACAGGCCTCATAATCTATTGTTAACCCAGTGCCTCACTCTAATCATATTCAATAGAATATTTAAAGGTGTTAAAATATAATAATAATTTGAAATTTGTCAAAATGATCTTTAATAATTGCTTTTATTTTTATTTTTTTTAGACAAATATGGATTCAGGATGTAGACACCAATATCTATTACGTAACCGTTATTGGATAAATAATCACAAAAAAACAAACGAATCTAGTTTAAATCCTATCTACATTGAAGGTGTTCAAGCCTTTATATCATTTACATCGTCAAATTTAGATTTTGTTTCTAAAGGAACAGTTAAATGTTGGTGTAAAAAATGTGGTCATAGGACATTCGAAACATTTGACAATGTTAGACTTCATCTATTGTGTTCCAGTTTTTGGAAAGATTATATTTTTTGGTATCAACATGGTGAAAAGAGTTTGGTAGAAAATATAAATTTGTTGGTTCTAGATCCATCATTTCATAATTTAATATATGAGGAAGTTGGTCCATCTATTCCTAAAAAAAATCAGAATGATATTCCAAATATTGAATCTAAACCTTCTCAGTTTTACAATTTATTGCAATCCACTGAGGATGCCTTATATCCGGGAAGCCAGATGAGAAAACTTGAAGCTGTTATAAAATTTATGGTTATTAAATCAGATTTTGGAATGTCTAATAGTTTTTTTGATTAGATTTTATCATTATTTAAGTCATTTTTTCCTGACATAAAGACATTTCCTGTAAGTTTTTATGAAATTAAAAGTTTGGTTCATAATTTGGATCTATGTTATCAGAAGATACATGAATGTTCAAATGACTACATCTTATATTATGGTGAATATGAATCTTTGGTTAATTATCCAACATGTGTAGAATCGAGGTATAAGGAGGCACAATAAAGAAAGTCCAGAGTTCTCATGAAACAGTTGAGATATCTTTTAATTGCACCACATTTACAACATTTATTTATGTCTCGCAGCACAACTGGATTTATGACATGGAATAAATCAAATATTTCCATCACAGAAAGTTTAAATCATCTATGTTATGGTGAATCATGGAAACATTTTGATCTAACACATCCTTTTTTCTGTAGAACCTTGTAACATATGGTTGGGCCTTTCTACTAATGGTTTTTGTCTATTTGGTGCTTACGGAAGTCAATATTATTTTTGGCCTGTTTTCATTACTCCTTACAACTTGCCTCCTTGGATGTTGATGAAGGAACCACATATATATATATAATGCTATTAATTCCAGAACATCTAAAGAATAATATTGAGGTTTATTTTAAACCACTAATTGATGAGTTAATTTCATTATGAAACAACAATGTGACTACATTTGATATAATTGTAGATCAGAATTTTATATTGAAGGTTGTATTAATATGGACGATTAGTGACTTTTCGGCGTATGGTATATTATCTGGATGGATCACACATGGTCTAAAATCATTTTTGTACTACATGTATGAGAATAAAGCATTTATGATTTGTAATGGTAGAAAGGTTAGTTATTTTGACTGTCATCGGAGATTTCTTCCTACGGATCACCCTTTTTGAAGAAACAAAATTAATTATACTAAAGGTCAAATTGAAATAGACACACCACCAGTAGTTCTCTTAGGTAATTAGGTAAAATATATTTTCTTTTCATTACCACATGTTACTTTTTTTACTAACCATGAATGAGAAAAAGATAAATGGTTTTGGGAGATATCATAATTGGATAAAGTGGAGTATTTTTTGGGACCTTCCATATTGGTCTAATTTGTTGGTCCGCCACATGTTAGATGTAATGTATATTGAGAAGAATGTTTTTGATAACATGATTTATACCATGTTGGACACACCTGGTAATACCAAAGATAATGTAAAGGCATGGTTAGATCTTGTGCAGATTTGTAGACATCCTGAACTTGAATTATTTGAAGATAAAATATCACACAAATTAATGAAGCCAAAAGTAGATTACTCACTTAGTAAATAAAACAATTTATTATTCTGTCAATGGATTAGATATTTGAGGTTAACAGATGGTTATGCTTCTAATTTGGCTCATTGTGTCATAAAAGGGCATATTACTGGGTTAAAAAGTCATGATTATCATATCATAATTTAAATATCACTACCTATTGGTCTTAGAGGGATATTTAATTCTTCAATATGGGATGTTTTGACCGAAATATCATTTTTTTTCAAGATATTTGTGTGGAAACATAATATTATAATGTATTTAATTTTCTAGAAAAATATGATGTTTTAATTTTATGTAAATTAGAGAAAATATTCCCACCAAGCTTTTTTGATTCCATGGAACATTTAAAATTTCATTTTCCATATGAAGCTAAATGTAGAGGGCCGATATAATTCTGGTGGATGTATCTGTTTGAGATATGTATGCAAAAATTAAAGAATAACGTACATAAAAAAGCGTCAGTTAAAGGGTCAATTGTAAAAGCTTACTTGCAGGAGGAAATTTCAAATTTCTACTCTTATTATTTTCAGTCAGAATATCCTTCAAAACATAATCGGATGGGTCACAATGAGACAGATGTTGATGATATCACAGACCATCAGTTGGTAGTTTTTAATCAGTCTGATCTTGGTTTCATTGGTTATCAGGAGTGATGGCTTATGGATGAAGAACTACATAGAGCTCATACTTATGTTCTGTTGAATTGTGAAGAAATGACATGATTTGTGAAGTAAGTGCTACTTTTTTAATTATTTTCTTTAATATTTATAAAATATATCTTTATTTATATTAAATTTTTTTTAGAATATATGATGACCATATCAAAAATAAATTTCTACAAATTACATCTGCTACTCTTAAGGAACGTCGACAACAAAATTTTGTATATTGGTTTCAAAGACTAGTAAGTAAAGTTTCTTTTGATGGAAAAATAAATCAATTTTTCAATGATATATATTATTAATAATTTTAATTGTTTATAGGTATAACCACATGAAAAGAAAATTTACAGTCAATTATGTGTGCTCAAAAACCCTCCATTGAAATTGGTAAAATCTTATAATGGGTATGTGGTTAATGGATTTTGATTCCATACACGCATATATGGTGACTCAAAGAAATAAATGAATAATGGTGTTCATTTTAAAGGATACCATCATAAGGAAAGTGAATTTGACCTTTATGGTATAAGGGATGAAATAATTGAGTTATGTTATCTGGGACCAAATTATGTTACAATGTTTAAATGTCATTGGTTTGATACTGATCGGGGGTTGCGAGTTCATCCACTACATGGAGTTGTTGGAATTAAATATAATAGTCTTCTTACATCAAATAAACCATTTATATTGTCACATAAATAAAATCTAGTTTACTATGAAAATTACTATGATTTTTCAAGAGATTTGAAAGACTAGTGGAGTGTGATAAAAATGAAATAACATGAAAATCAGTTAATTGAAAATGAAAATGGTTATGTGGAAGTGAAAAATATTGAAAATTTTCAAGAAATATCCCAAAATATATCTCTTACCCGATAGGATATAAATATTTATGATGAAACCCCCCAGTTAAGGGTCGATGATATAGATAATATTGATGAAGTAATAAGGGATGATGAAACTGAAAGTCATATGGAAGTTGATAATGCTGAAGATAAGGATGAAGACATTGATGTCGACAAAAATGGTGATGAATATGATGATTGATGTATTATATTAAGCTCTTTAGTTACATGTAATTATCATATTCTGATATTTATTAGCTTTTTAAATTTTATATTTGTATTAATAATCTATTACAAGTAACATTATTTTATTCTAACATTCATTAGCTGTTTATATTTCATATCTATTTTAACAATATCTTACTAGTGATAATATTTATTTCAGATAGCTGGAGATGATCCTCATGATGATCTATTACATTCTCTAATTGATGTCGAACTTCTGGATAATGATCTTGATTCAGCTACTCCTCCTTAGGTTGGTGCGCCTACTAGGTGGGGGTACGGTCTTGCTTGATTACTGATTCCATATCCTATTCCAGATAGATGACCATATGTTAATTTTGATCCTTGTTTTTAGAGGTATGTTTAACTTTTTAAGAAATTTATTTTATATTAACTAAGTGTATATTAATTTTGATAATAATTTTATGATTATATATTTGTTTCAATTTACACAGTTTTTCGCATTTATCTATTGGCCATGCTAGTGTGATTCTGAGAAACTATTTTTCCGAGCCATGGGTGTCATGGGACCTAGTACCCATCGTCGTGCATGAACAGATGTTTGATCACTGGATTGTACATTATTAAATAATATATACATTTTAAAATTTTATTTCATTATTAACATATTTTTTTAATTGTCTTGTAGAATTTATTTTCTCTGATTTCTGATAGCCAGAGAGGTTCTATCCGAAAGTCATGGGATACTTGTATATGTGAGTGCTTTTGTCAGTTTCTACACAACATCATAAAGCAATCTATGGATAAATCTTGTGCTACCATCTTCGATCATTCTTGAATATCCCATCATCCCGGCTATATATCAGCTTAGGTATGGGATGGGTTGTAAAACTTCTGGATGGGAGGGACTTTTCTAAGGAGGTCATCAACTGAACGTCAGATTTAGGGGAGGAAAGAGGTCACCCATAGGGCTGGGAGTCATATATTTGTCATACATCGATGACATATGGTAAGTGATGTTATTTATTAATGTATATTTATTATAAATATAACATGTTTTTAATATTATATAGGTCGCTACTAACCCATCTATTATGGAGTTTGAAGTTTATAAGAAGATGTATTCTGATCCCCATATAGTAGAAGTTGTAGGCGAACAATAACAACATATTGTGTTTAGTGATTTTGTTGAACAATTTCATCAATATTAATTTTATTATTATTCTAAATTTTCATTATATTTAAATGAAACATATGAGTCTATGACTTCTCATTCATGGGAGAGTCAAGTTGAGACCAAACAAGATTTCACTGCTAATTCGGGTTTCGATGAGGGGGCTTGGATACAGGTGACTTCGCAGGGTGATGAGAAAAGTTGAGTGATTGGTATTGGTTCTCAACTGATACATACGAGTTATTATGGTACTTTTACGATGGCATCAATGAGCGTGAAGGGAGCTCATAGAGAGTCGTTATTGACACCATTTTCCACTGAACATTATGAGGAGAGGTTGAGAGCTCAAGATGAGATGATAGAATAGATGTAGAAGCAGAGGGAGGAATATCGTGATCAGAAGCATCTGAGAGATGATGAGATAATAGAGTATATGTGATGACTTGCGCGTAGCATTGGCATGGAGTTTCCTCCCCTGGTCTTTTGAGTGATCCTCCTCCACCTGATGCCAGATGAATATATTTGAAGATTTTATGACTGTTTTGTAATTTGGTATGATAGACATATTATATTTGAAATTATTTATTACATTTATGTATTTTTTAATTTAAAAAAAAAATTAATGATTTTTAAATATTTTTAAATTTATTTTTTATTTATAAATAATTTTAATTATTTCTTTTTTTTTAATTTTTTTGTGACGGATAAATAATCCATCGCAAAAGGTTATTTGAGACAGATTTTCACAACAAGTGTTTAAATAATATTTTGGGATTTTGTTGCAACATATTGTATATCTGTCATAAAAAAAGGTTTATGTGATGCCCCATCACAAATAATTATATTTTCACCACCTTCTTCTGCGATGGGCTATTTGCGATGGACACCCACTGCAAAAATTCATTTGCGATGATAATCCATCACAAATGACCCATCAAAATTATCAGAAATTATTGTTGTGATATACCCATGAAAAAATTAATGATGGTCGGTCCCGATAACAGAATTCATTACCTCTCATTTTTTCAATATGGTAGTCGTGTAAAGCTAGGTGTGTCTGCTCTGATGGTTATTACAATTCCCAACTATAATAAAAACTACACTATATTGTGATAGTAATATTAAACACATATCCTATGGTCTAAATACATCATAATGATAGGACGTGGATGATGTATCACTATTAGGTGTTAGGAGATTATAAGAATTAAGACTCATTCTCATGAAGTTCTCACTTGGGGATCTTGAGTATATAATATCATGAGGACTGACCTGTCAATAGTAACACCACATGTTTCAAGTGTCAAAGGTTGTTCCTATTTATGAGGATGTGTATTGGTCTCTTTACATGATATCATTATTAAGGTGTACCATTTTATTTTATACTTTGATGAAAGAAAAAAAAACAATGGCATTGAATTTTTGAAAATTGTCTTATGTTGGGTGTGTCATTGGTGGTATGTCATTGGTGGAATGATCAAGACAGAATTTGTCACTTTTGAAAGAAATAAATTTATCAATACTATATAATCAGGATGGTAGTACCTTTATTAAATCCATGGCCATAGTGATTAAAGGTAAGTCTACCTGGTAATTTCAATGAATATATAAAGAAATAAGGGATGATGACATATAGTGTGCATCCTATTTTATGAGATATCATGAGATAAAGATATTATATTACACAATGCATGATCATAGGAGGTTGTCTTAGTTATGACATTCCTTGTCTCCCTAGGGGCCTTAATGGGTTTCTTGAATCCACTCTTGGTCTATGAGTTACACTCACTCATGTTGAGATAAGGGCCTAGAGGGTCACACATTGAGTGTATCTATAGGTTCCACCTATCCGAATGAATGGGAGTTTAGGATGTAGTGGATCCCATGAATGGGGTTCGGTGAGTGTCTAGGTGTAAATAAACTCAAGTAAAATAATTCAAGTATATTATTTAAGTTTATAATAATAGTTATTGAATTTATTTCTCAATGTATCCACAATTAATTTAATTATATAAGTGAATACAATAAAATATAATTTTTTTAATGAACATAACACATTCAAGGATCATTAAATTATTAGGGGAGCTTACGAGTTAAGTAAATGGTTCACATTTTATCACACGACATTTTAATAATGTCAAAATATGGTGAAAAAGTATTTACAAGTCTTATGCGGATTTAACTATGTCATAAGTGTGTGTTTTTTGTGATTTTTGAAGGTTAAGATTCCATATGGGACAAAATGAAATTTATGGATACTTAACCCTTAGTATACAAATTTTTTTTAGCCTAAAAATAAGGTTCTTATACTCTTTCACAATTTCGGAGCTATCCCATCCTCTGTATATAGTTTTAGAGATATAAATCAAGAAGTTTCAATAAATCTCCTCTCACAAATCGATCACATGTTCTTCACATGATCGAAGGGACTTCATAAAGCACTTATATTTCCCATGCTAGCACCCATGAATCATAGAATGATGATCCAAGAGTTTTGGTGAATGTGTGGATAATCTATAGGATGTATCATTTGGCACTTTTTATCTACGACATGCCGATGATGAACAAATCAGGTTGGAATTTTCAAATGAACAAGATACCATTTGTGATTTTGTTCATTTTTTTCTTTATGCTTAAATTTCATTACACATGATCTAAAAAATTTGGACAGTGAGTATTGAATTTTTAGTGTTTTTAAGATGAATATGAACCCAAAAATTTTAAATACCTATTTTCACACTTCAAAAAATACTCATGTTCCTTCAATTGGTATCTGAGTGAATTTGGAATTATTTATGTTATAAATTTTAAAATTTCATTTAAATTTGCTAAGATTTGGAAATAAGTTTTTGATATGGACCCAACGCTAGTAACGACACGTAGATCCAAGTTTGTATGGAAAATATATGGTAAATTGAAGATCTATGGGGGTTTTAAAATAAAAATGGAAATTATATATTATATTTAGTTTCAATTTTATGGCTATTGATGTTTAGGATTTCTAGGAGGAGTGAGTTGATGGCATACAACCTATTAGCCATATATCTAGCTCACCGGCCGAGGAAGTATGGTGGGAGGATTGGTGTGAAATTAGGAATGATTAAGATGAATATTTAAAAAAAACTTTATGAAAATATCCTTTTATGTGCAAGGATAAGTTAAAAAACAAAATAAAAAATATAAAGGGTCCATACCAAGAGATATTTTTCGACCCCCTATTTTTGGGGGGAATGTTCAAGAATCTCCCATACATGGTGTGTGGGAGAAATTATTATTATTATTATTTTAAAAATATATATATGATGTCCCACTTGGGGTGCTCTAAATATACCATGCATGCTTTATTTGTGGAATGCCACCTAAATCTAGCCTGGCTAAATGTCGAGCCACCCCGACCTAGGTCTGGCCCCTGGGTCAAGCTAGATTCAACCCACTCAGCCCAGTATGCCTACATTAGACCCTATTTAATATCTTGGGACCTGATTCAGTTCCAAGAATAACCTAAAAATTATAAAATAAATCAAAAATTAAATTTAATTATCTGTAATTTAATTAAATTATTTTGGGTGTCATAGGATGTATCGATAATTTATTTAAATTATTTTAATGTGGGTCTAATTAGTTGAAATTTCCCTCAAGTTTAATTTTAGTTATTTTAATTTTTCTTATGAAATTTAATTTTCTTTTTAATAATCATGGGTTGGGACTAACACATTAATATTTTCTTTAATTTTATTTAACTTAATTGTTTCATTTATTTTTAAAATTTTAATAATAATTTTTGTTAAGAAGATATGTGTATCGACCCTTTTACTTAAATTGTATAAGGGCCTCTGTTTCCACATTTCAATGATAAAATGTAATTTTTCATTCCAAGTTCCCCTCACCTATGTGTAGGTATACTATGTAAAGATCGTAGGAATTCAAATTGATGTGGTTCGAGTCAAGAACAGGCATAAAACCAAACAAGCAAAATGCATGGGAGTTTGCGAGAGCTATAATTCAAGTTAGATATTGACTTAATAATTACCATAGGTTTTTGTTAATACATTAATTGATCAATTTATTAATACATAGTTAACATCTCATGATCACGTCATTTTTTATTTATTTATTTTTATCATTTTTATTTTTTATTATTTTATGTATATGTTTTTACATGATCACATAGTATAGTAATTAACAAGCATGAAAAGATAAAAATGAATAAACACATGGTGAATGTTTTCTATTTATGCAAGGTTAGATATGATAATGATCACATAGTGACAACATGCTAACTATAATAATATTTCATTAACAAAAATAAATTAAAATCCCTTAAATATATATTAAGTCAAAATGAATTATGTCACTTGAATTTGAAAAAAACCGTATTTTTGAGGTTCTTGTCAGCCCTAGTTGAGGGTGGCTATTACTATTGAGGTGTTATAATGAAAAGTGGTTGGTAGAATTAACTAAATTTGGCTATAAAGAAGTAGTCATAGCTAGCTTGTTACAACTTTAGAGGCAAATTATTGAGTAAAACAAAGTTATGCTTTGTAGGAGATGGGACTATACTCAATGGATCAAGGATTCATGAGTCAATATGGTTGGTTATCCAAAATTCTACATTGGATATCTCTAAGTGGTGGGATATCTATAAATTAGACTACAAGGATAGGCTTTTAAGGATCATATCCTTTAAAATATTTAAGCAACCGAATATCCTAAATTTAGTAGTTAAGGGATACTAGAATTTGATAAAATACTAAGGGATATTTAAAATTTAATAAAATTGAAAATTTTATTTGGTAATTAGGATAAATCTATAATCTTATAGATTTCATTTTTTTAGTCCAAATGGTTATCACCACCACCATTACAATCTCACTATGATCAATATTAGATAATGAGAATATCCGGACTGATAATAAATTCCAAGAGTGGTATCGAAATTTGCACATAATACTACTCCAAGAAATGAATCATTATGTACTGGAGTCCCCACTTCCTACAGATCCAACTCATGGAGCTAACAAAGTTGATAAAGATAAATAAAATAAGCATGTGAATGATGAATTGGATATATAGTATTTCATTTTGTCATATATGACCAGTATGATGAACAAAATTCATGAGGAGGAAGATACCTATAAATTTCTATCTCATCACCAAGATTTATACTTTGAGAGAGATCTACAAGAAATATATGAGACATCAAGTTCATTTTATAGATGAAATCTGGTATAATGGAATCAAGAAGCATCTCATGTACTCAAAATGATTGGGTGCATTTAGTGACTGAAGTATTTTGGGCTTAAAATTTACTAAGAACAAGAAAATGGTCTCATTATTTCCTCTTTAATGCCAAGATTATTGAATTTCATCATTAATTATAATATAAATAACATGAATAATTAACTCCTAGATTTATTGGATTTAGTTCTCCAATTTGATAAGGATATGAATAATTCCAACTCTTATTTCCTTATGGTGAACAAGAGAAAGAAATATAAGGCTAAGTTTAAGTCAAAGGTAATGATACACTACCCCTCCATGAAGATATATATGGAGAGAGGGAGAAATAAGAAGGATACATTCTTTTTTTCATGTGGTAAGAAAGGCCACTGAAAGAATAATTGCATAGATATGGAGGGGAAGTTAGGTAATGCTTTTAGTTCTAGTGTATTTTTCATTCAATTGAATTTATATATATCTACAAGTTGGGTATTGGATATGGTATGTGGATCACACATTTGAATTAAAATACAAGAACCAATATATTCTAGATTATTATAAAGGGTGAGGTGGATCTCTAAGAAACAATGGTATGTGGATCACACATTTGAATTAAAATACAAGAACCAATATATTCTAGATTATTATAAAGGGTGAGGTGGATCTCTAAGAAACAAATGGTGCAATACTAGCAGCATTAGCAGTGGGATATTACCATCTCCCTTTTCCTAGTGTTTTGGTTTTTATGATAAATAATTTTTATTATACACCTTCTATTACTATAAACATAATCTCAGTGTCAAGTTTAGACATTATGGGATTTTATTTCAATTTTAGAAATAAATTTTTTTCTTTGTAATAAGGATAAGATATGTTATGGTGTAGCGCACCTTAATAATGGGTTTTATACACTTGAATTTGAAATCATGTTTTGGAAATCAAAATCTAGCAAAAACGACTCTTATACAACTCGCTTATGGAAATTCATTATTGTTCAAGTAAATGAAAAATAATTAATCAAAATACATCAAGCAGGGTATTTAGATTTTATAGAGTTTAAACACTTAGATGTATGAAATAATTTTTTACAAGGAAAAATAACCAAATCACCTTTAATTGGGAAAGGATAAATGGATTTCAAACTACTATAATTGATTCATACTAATGCATGTGGTTCATTTGGTAACATCCTGACCTGGGATCCACTAAACTATGCCCTGAGTCAATGGGTCACAAGTCCTTAAGAACACTTCCTCATACGCCAGAGGCTTTCGACTAGCAATGAGGGTCTAAGGTGGTATAGTGGGGAGATTATACCCTCTTAATCAGAGTAACACAATAGTGTAGTAAGGAAAAATAATTGAATCGCAATAAATGAAAACTAAATAGTGGAATTAAACATCCATATGATAATAATTAACAAGTAATCAATATAACTATCCAATATCATGTACAAAATGTTGTAATGACGTGTCTCTAAACCAAAAAATAAATAGGAAGAAACGGTAGTAGGAACACAAACATACATATATCTCCAAAGAACCAAAAAAGACCAAAATATTATCTCCAGATAGCATCATAATCCATAACTCAGTCATGTGCTCCCCATGCTTATGATACAATAAATCAAAAATCAGTAATTGGGCACTTTCCCCTATCCCTACCTGCATCCATTAGGTCTGTATAAGTAACAATCAGTAGCCTAAATAGGGTGTGAGATATACTCAATATCCCACCACCAATAGCATTTATAAAAAATCTAGTCTATATATATAAACCATAACCATGTGCAGATATGAAAGTTAAGATATAAAATTAATAACATATATGCCATGTCCATGGAATAAGATGAAATAAAAGTAGGCTATAATAGATAAGAATCAGTGTATATATAAAGTGCCAATAACATGTAATAATCAGCTAGACATACACCACATGTGAAAATAGTAACATGTGTACATGGGTCAGGTCCCAAGGAATATAATTAGGGTGACCTATATCTGAAGATGTCAATGTATACGGATTTCATAGGTTCCATGCCTCAAACTTCCTCATCAGTTCCATACCATATAAGATCATATTTAGGGGTCACATATGTCATACCTTGATTCCCTAATCTGTTCCATACCATGAGTAATAATACTTAGCGGTCATAGGTTCCATACCTAGATCCCCTAGTTAGTGCCATACCATAATTCAATAGGTGGAATACCTTCATAAGAAGTTAATTACATATAAAGATGTCCAACATCAAGAATGATATATAATAATGACAATAAGGGCTATGTTAGTGTCCATACCCAAAACATTTATCAATATAAAAGGCACAAACCTATAGAATATCCATCTCCTTTCACATTTACATTTTAACCCATTTAACCATTTTAATAGAATTTAATAATATGGAAAGGAGGCATAGTCCCTCTCCTATTACTCATTTAATTTAGAAAGGCTCCCACTAAAAGATGGAAATCTCACACACCCAAAGGGGTGGCTCTAACATAGGGAAGATAAAGGAACCCACCACATGGGTGTCCTGGGTTGAGGTTGAAAACCTCCAACCATTATTATATACAACAAGGGTGACCCAAACAAGGTGTAATAATCAATTTAATGAATAAAATTTAATTTAGAAGCAATGAATAGAAGGTTTGGCATGAGTAGCAATTTAAGTAGTCAAATAGACGAAAAAACCTTAGGTAAAATGTATAGACTACCTACCTTATGGTGGTAGAGAAGTAATCATCCAATATTGGCACTTGGTTTAACCTAAATAAGAAGAAAATGGAAGAAAAGATGAAAACCCTAAAAATAGGTCATATCAACCCCCACAAAAATAACTCCATTGATGGAAAGAAATACAGGTTTCATATTTAGAATTATCCATCCAATGAATCGTGATAAAATATATGTGAATAGCCATGAATAGATAATGGGTTGAGTATTCATAGGATAAGAATAATTCATGTAGAAGAGAAAAATTCATGAAACAAATTTGACAACATAATGGGTATACAATATGGATTAAGTAAAGGGGATTATGGGAGGAAAAATATATCTCATTGATAAAAAATTATTTTGGTAGTAATGGGATACTAAAAAGTGTATGAAAAGAAAGTAATTCAAAATTTAGAAGGCATATCACAAAAGAGGTACTTGAATGGAAAAGAAGAGGAGGAGAGTTCTCTTATCTTGGGAGGTCACTTCCTAAAGCTTGGATAAGGAAACCTTAGGACCTTAGAGATTAATTAAAGGGATTTAGAGAGATTAAATGAGCATAATTTTGTGATTAATGGATTTAGATTGGAGATAAATGGGTGGAATGGGTGGGTATTTATAGTAAAATAGAAGGAATTGTTTAATAATTTCTAAATTTAGGTCTTGGAATTCTAGATTGTGGAAAATGAAAAATCATTGGCTTACCCATGGTTTTTGTTCATGGTTTTAGACTTTTAAGTCATGATTCATAATATTTTAATCCATTGGAACTAAAATCCCGTTTTTAATATTACTTTGTACATGGAAAAGTAAATTTTCCACAATATATAGTTTTTAAAATCATTAATTTAATTTTAGACTTTGGAAAGTCATTTATAGGTTTATAAATTAATTTAAATCCATAAAAATACATAATATTAAAAAATAATCTGTTTATTTTTTTTAATTTAGTTTTATCAATTATTACATATTTATGAAGTCATAAAACATATCAAAAACACAAAATTGTATTTTTACTATTCGCTGAAAAATAAAGTATTTTAAAAAATTATAAAAATTCACCCTAACCTAATTTTTATGTGATGATTTCAAATATTATGTTTATTTTTTCAAAATAATTTTCTAAATATAATAATTTTAACTTTTAAATGAAAAATTCTTATTAACTGAAAAATAAAAGTTTTCACAACATAGTCCACTTTCTGACACTTATAAAAATTTCCTAGTAAATTATAAAATTTTATTATCATTTATATTTAAATAAATTGTGTTTTAAAAATAGTATTTTATGAAAATAAATTTTATTTATAATACTTGAGTTTATTATAAAAGTGTATATATTTTCTGAAAATACAAATATGTTTTATTTATGTCCAAAAATCTATTTATCAAATTCATCTTATATTTATCTGTATTTTATTAAATAAATAAGTAATGAAAATGAAATTTTAAGAAATAACTATTTCATTTATACTAAGTAAATTACACTTTTATAATACTAAGCTCTAGATACATATCCCCTTATTACAACTGCATACACCCAAAGAGTAAGGTGTGTGATGGTGGTAGTTTCATCAGGTGGCTCAGCTAACGTGGACCTAGTGGCGACCTCCACTAATTTTAAATTCACCCATATGTGATTTTATTCAGGCCTCACTTGTTGAATATCTACTTGGGTTTGGTAATGGGTGAACCCCGTTGATGCTACTTCCCTACCAATTTATGATAAATGAGCTTTAAAAGGCATGACTCTACTGGTTGAGGTCATCATTTCTTATTTCTACGTCAATTATCATTTTTCATTACCCCTTATAAAGACTAATTCTAATAGTAATATTATTATCAACAATTATAGTTCACAATGGTGATGTTAACAAATGGTCATATTGACCAACTATCATATCGACCAATGGTCAGATCCACGTTGTCAATTTTTCCCTTATACCTTATATATATTCTTCCTTCCATCAATATTTACTAATTCATTCCATAAGGTTTTTATAATTCCTTTGATAATGTCAATTATATTCTTAACATCTCTTTTTCCTTTAACAGTTTTCATGGCATTTATAATCTTTCTGTAAGAGTTCAATCTAATGTAGTATATCATTGCACAATTGTTATTCTTTGGTTTTTATATCAGTGTACTAGTCCTAAATGTAGTAATCGGTATTATTACTTGACATGTAATATTCTTTTTTTTAATATTATTTCTTTTTATTTACATTTTACAATATAATAAAATAGTCATTTTAAAAAAGAAGAGTTATTTTATTAAACAAAGAAAAAAGTTTCATGTCGGTATGATTTGTGAAGTGAATGTGGAGTGATGAGGGAATGTGTGAACATATAGGTGAAGCTGTAAAAAATAGTGAGGCCAGACATTTGATAGATTTAGGGGAATTGCATCAGATGGAATTGATAAAAATGTCACCACCCTTGCATGGAATTGACCATAGAGATACCAAAGTTGTGTGCAGAGGAATCAAATTCTTACCTACCATTAGATAAATCACCCTTTTCTAGAGACCTCAATTGAGAACTAGTATTTATAAATAAACCCTAGATAATTATGACTCCTCGTAGAGAAGATCTTACCACAACCTTTTCCTGAAATTACTTTAGTTGTTGTCACCAAGGAAAAAGATACTCTACCCTTCACCCATCAGTACTTGGGGGGAGAGTGAAAAGATTCTCACAAGGAAGATAAATTGATATCTCTGATTGAGAGATAATAGAACTATTTGATTTATTCCTTGAAAGAATAGATATAATTAAATGTTGTTTAATCCATCCGATCTAACCCCATGAACTACTTATCCACTTATAATATATGAAACAAAAACAGTTATATTCATTAAAAAATCATCTCAGTACAAAAGATATAAAATAAGAGAATAGAAAAAGATGATTCTTTGCTAGATCTGCCTCTTCCTATGACTCTGAACTCATATGATCTCTTGCACCAAGTGTGATCTAGCCTTAAGTCCAGCTCCCAACTCCATTTTGTGATGGATGATCGATGACTGAGGAATGCAATGTCCTCATGCATTGGATTGTCTCCCTTAAATCCCCACCCCAAGACTTCCTCACAACCATCCTCAATGACATCAAGCTCATCGAGCTCCTAAACAGCCTCCACATGGAACACATGTCACTTAAATCCTCTTCATCACATGACTTGATTGAAGCTCCCTTAACAAATTGTGCTCCTAGCATGTGAGGATTCTCCTCCATTAAGTATTAGCACAGACGATTCCATAACTCTGTACAAACTCCTATGACATCTTCAGTAATCTTCAAAAGGTTCCCATGAACTTCCCTAGCTATAAACTCAACACCCCCTTTCCTTTACTTCAGAATTTAAGAATTTTAGCGCATATGAGAGTTTGAATAAATTTTCTAGGATTGAAGTAGCTTTGGTCCCATACATATTACCCGCTTGAGGTACAAATAGTGTAGCAACCCAACTACCCTTTCGTGAATCGGACCTTCCAGCGATCCCAATTACTTCTATTGCAGAAAACCATCATCCTATAAAAATTCAATGGCCTACAATTCACTTCATTTTTTTCCACGAGAAAATGAAGCACCATGATATTATTCCAATTAAATTTAGTTGTGAAAGAATGTCTTCAAATTCATCAATTAATCGAAGTTGTAGCTTTGTTGTATGCTCGGTGGAACTCGACATCAAAATTTCCCTCAAAATCAGTTAATGCTTATTTATTTTGGCACTCGAACAAACCAACTAGCATGTACCCACAATCTGGATGAAGAGCTCCTTATTCAGTTCCAACCTGGTGAATCAGTTTGATTGTTAATAGAGACATTATGTTGAGCACATCTCATGCAAACATCTCTCTTATTTTAGTAATATTTGTGCATCTAGACCCAAGACTCCAATATTCTCTTTGGTATTAGACTCACTCAAGTATTTGATCCTTCTCAATAATCATTCTTGGATGAGTTTCCAAGCCCCTCATGGCGGATGAGCTCCTTCTAGCTCCGACAAAGTGCAATCCAACAGCACGTAGCCCCAACATAAACTTCCATCTTTAGTTAACTGAAGCTTCATTGAGGCATTATCCCGAACACCCAGTGTGCATCCTTCCACATCTTTGCAGTCATAGCATTAGATTGTGTCGAAGATCACCTTCTTCATCAAACAGACCTGCACAGGCAAGAAAGATCCAGCAAACAAACCTAGTTCGCAACTTGATCGCAAATCAGTTTATCCCTCTGAGATGTCGAATTTGCAGCATCTTCATTGTTTCGGTCTAGAGAGAAGTCATCATAAACCGAGCTTGAAATCCCCTTCTCAATCTGATTATTCCCCTATTTTGTCTTCCTCAAGTTTATTCAGTCGAATCCAGATCTTCCCAAGGTCATTTGCTTCAAAATCTAGCCTAAAAGGCTCGTCGGTCAATAGCTTCAGTTCCAATTAAACTAGGTTTCAACCTACGAAATCAAATCTTCAATCATTTCTCAAGCCCGCACGAGGTTCCTCTTGTGCTGCGATCGAACTTCTTTGATCACCTTCACCCACAAGCTCAACGTCTTCCTCTTTGGATTTAGTTTCTGTCTACATGTTCGCATCCTTACATGAGATTTTGAGTGTACTCAAGCTTCAGGTAAAATTGATTATATTCTCCGTGCAAACCTCATAAGCTTTGAATGGCTTAGGCGTCCAATTTGAAACTCGAATTTGAGTTTTCTTTCAGAAGCTTTAGTTTCAGCAGTGCAGTAAGTTGAGATTATAGAATCTTGGAAGGAGATGCAAGGCCGGTTCTTCTTCAGGCATGTGGTTTGTTGGCGGCCTCACTTCAAAACGCGACATGTTGAGATTTTGTTTTGTAGTCACTTGAATTAGCTGGCATGGTAGGTTCTCCTTAGGCATGGTCAGTTGGTAATTGCATCATGTGGTTGGTTGGTCAGCCATCATGCGGTCACTTGATACCTTTCAAAATTTTCCCCTCACACAATCACTTGAGAAGTTTAGCATTTTTTTTTTTTTGGCATAGTCACTTAGCAGTTTGCCATTTGTTTTTGTAGATCCTAAAATAAAACAAAGAATTCACAATTTAGTGAAAATAAAACATTCAAATTAAATTTAAGAACACAAAAATCACTGAATTTTCAATTATAAATAATTGAACAAAATATTTTTAATTTAAAATATAGAATTATGGAAGAATAAATCCAAACCAACTAAAATTATCAAAATTGTTTGAAAAACATAATTCCATTGAGAATCAAGAAAAATATTCCCAAAAAAGTTTCTTCTAAAAGTAAAATGGAACTTGAATTTATAAATTCCAAAATTTAAAACTCATTTTCAAAACCATTACAAAATAAAATTCAATGCAATAAAAACCAAATTCAACCAAACTCTCTCTAAAGTGTTGTTCTTAAAATATTAGAAAATAAAAGTGGAGAACATTTAACCTAATAAGTGCCTAAAAATGAAAATTTTCATTATGATTTTCAAAGAATGATAGATTCAACATTGAATGAACAAATATTCAAAAACCTCATTTTAAGTACACATTCTCATCAAAATCACAATTTAATCAACTAAATAAATGTGGAAAGATGCATGAGGAAATTGATACATCAAATTCCCTCACACTTAATCAATTTCACTTCCATAAAATTTAGTTTATTTTATTTATTTATAAGAATCCTAAAAACAAATTACTATCATGTCTTAGTTGGAATATACATACTGGAGTTAGAGAGAACCACTGAACCATCCATTGCCAAAAATTATCATGCCTCCTATGTAATTATCTCTCACTGCCCGACTTCAATTCACACTCAAGTCACAGTTCTAGGAGTGCATAAAAGTAAGATTTAAGTGGAATAAAAAATTTAACAAGAAGCAACTTTGGTTTTCACTTTCCCATGTTCCTCACACCAAAGTTTCACTTTACACTTCTTTGATACAACTAAAATGAGATTTTTATAAATCAATTACCCCCATCTTCATCTGGGTTCAAAATTCACCTCACCCAAATGAATTCATTTTTTTGGCACTTAGTCACTTTTATTTGAGTTTTTTTCCAACCATGATTTGTACATATCACTATACAAAGCACTTATTGGACATACAAGTGGATTTTTTGTGCTTAATGTCTCATATATTTGTCATGGGGTCTTAATTGTCCATTTAACTTTAGTTTAAAAGGGCTTATATTACTATATTTTGCGTTAGATTCCTAAATTTTTCAGTTTCACAAAGTTTGAGTTACTATATTCAAGTTCAAACATCAAGTTTCTTCAATTTATAATCTCAATTCTATAAAGATCTTACCTATCACACTCTCTTTCCTAGTTCTCAAACAAAATTTCCATAGAAATAGTGGACAAAATTCACATAGTAATCATGCAATTCTAGTAATTTCAAAATTAGTGAAATCCCTCAATAAAATATGCAATTACCACTTAAATGGGATATATTGAATGTTTATTTTCCTAACCTAAGAACACACTAGAACATGAATTTTATTTACAAACAAAGAGAGAATTTTAATCCTAAAAGGGATGTAATTTTTTTGAAAAAAAAATTGTGGGTTTTTTATGTGTACAACATTAAATCATAGTTAGCGTACATTTAAGGACTCTCTCCCTTGCACTTAAGTCCCATCATTGAATCTCAATGTGGATGAATAAATTTAAGACAAATTGGTTCAAAATTGCTTTTTAATTTGAAAAATTCAAAGAATGTTTAGAGGGTTCATTGGAAAGTTCAAAAATCACCCTGCCACAAATCACAAGAAATTTAATAGACTGAGCTTTTCAAAAATGTTCCAACTGGCCATGAAATAATAGTTTACTTCATAATAGAATTTCAAATAAGACGCATTATTGAATTAATGGTTCACAATTATTTTCAATTATGCATGGCTATGGGCATGCAAACAGATGGGTTCATGAATCCAGGAAGTCATGAAAGTAGTAGTGACCAACAAAATTAATAAAGATTAACCATGTATAACACCCCAATATTAGCATTGAAAATTCAATGGGAAGTTGAATTTAATTCTAGAAATTAAAAACAACACTCTCCTGTGAAGAATTTTTGTGCATTTAAATTCATCCAAGTGAATCCCCCATTTTTCCCTTAAGAAAAATGACTTTGAACTCTCCAATTGTGTTCCTATAATATATAACATAAATACACATTAGAATTAATTAGATTGAGCTTAAATTAATTAGAAAATAATGTTTGAGTCTGGGGTTGTTGATCCAGTTGGTTCTATCTTATGGAACCTATTGGGCTTGAATAGTAGTTGAAACTTATTGCGGTCAATCCAAGGTAGGCATAGTAGGGATAGATCTGGAATGCAACAAAGTTGGTGTCATTTATTTGAATAGAAAATTAAAAGAAAAAACTAAAAACCATGGTTTACCAACCACGTAGTGCTGAATTTTATGTCTTTAGATAGACTTACCCTTAAATCTTAACATAACCATGATCATTCAGTGGGTGTGATTTATTGATGATTTCGAGTTTAATTTTGTGAGTGAAAATTTTATTAGAATCTCTAAGAAATTCAAGAACACCACCTTCCATCAATATGGGCCCAAAATTTTCTAATAGAATGTTGTTCAAGGACGTTTCTATCCCTATAATCTCATTAGTAGTAAAAAGATTGAGGAAATCCACCTAAAAAATTCAACAAGATGTTTATAATCATTATCTATGTGTTCCCAAACACTTACGACATTGATCTATTTAGAGAAAGGGGAAACAAGTGCTACAATATGATCTTTTCTTTTAAAAGCAGCTTGAAACTCAAACAACTCAGGAGATTACCACTTGTATAAATCAAATTTAGCTTCTATAAAGTACCTTTTAGAATCAAAACTGAACTCAAATGAAGTGAATTTTTTAAAAACTAGTTGAAGAGAATCAAGATTGGTATTCATCATAGTAGGTGAGTGATTAGTAAGAAAACATACTCATTCAATTTGAAAACATTTTAGTTTTTTAAAAGGTTTTAATCTAGAGCTCTCTTTAGCTTCAAAGACTTGTAAAATCTCAATCTCAGATTTGAAACTCTCATAAGCAGGTTTAAATAGCTCAAGAAAAAGGTTTTTTGTTTTTGACTATTGATTTGGCTCAAGGTATAAAATTTATTCTTTTAGAAATATTTGAGGGGGCAGAACAAAAGTCTGAGTAATAATCTCAACAGGTAGGGGAATCATAATCATTGTAACCTCAAGAGGGAAAGAACAATAATCATAACTGACCTCAATTTTGAAGCACTCATTCTCAGCAACATCAATTAGTTCATAGCTAAACTCAGGCTTGGGCCTTTCAAAAGTAGGAATCTCCTCCATGTTTTCCATGGCCTGGAGGGTAAGTTTTTATTTGGAAACATCAATGATAGCACTGCCAATGGAAAGGAATGGTCTACCTGGGATTATTGGAACCTTTTCATCAAGCTCCATATCATGAATAAGAAACTTTGTGGGCAAAGTAAGCTTCCATGCACTAACTAATAATTCATACACCCTTCCATAGGGATGAGTGAGCAACCTGTTAACAAGCTGGAGATATTGTGTTTCTCACCATTATTTGAATTTAATGATTACAAACATTCTTAAGGTATTTATTTTTATTATTTTATTAATTAAAAAATATTATTTTTTTATTTATAATAATAACATTGTTTAATTTTATTATCATTTTAATTATTTCATCATTTATTTTTATTATTATTGTTATTCTATATAGTTATTTTTATTTATTTTTGGTGAAAATTTAATTTTCCAAAGTTATTTTTTACCCTTATGTAGCTTTCCTTGTACCCTTATGCTTGCTTTTCTAAATATGTGTTTACCCATACGTAGCTAGAATATACCCATACACGTGCTTTTTTGTACCCTTAATCAACTTTGAATCTACCCTTATGCATGTTTTTCAATTTATTGTTTACCCTTACACAATGCTTAGTTACCTTTACACATAGTGTACAAACTACCTATTACCTTTACACATGTCTTGTTACCCTTACGTAACTTCCCATGTACCCTTACACAACTTTGTAATTCCTAGCTTACTTTTATGAAACTATTTGGGTTACCCTTACACAATATATAGAAAATTATTATTACCTTTACACATCACATTCTTTTCCCTTATACGACGCATGTGTTACCTTTACGCAACATATTGATTCCCCAATATACCCTTGCATAGAAGATGAATATCTTGGATACCCTTATACGTGTTTACTTTACCTTTAAAAATGGTATTTTTTCATTTTACCCATATAAAACTTATAGAATTTATTCTTTACCTTTACGCAACATGGAAAATAACCCTTACATGAATATGGATAATCCAATTCACTCTGTTTTTCAATATTCCTGAAATTTTGATTTTCTACATGAAATAATTTTTTTTAATTATTTTAATGGTTTTATAAATTCATAATAATGTTATATATTATATGCAAACTTTTTTTACATTTTTTAAAACAATTTTATTATATACATTAAATGTGTTCTTTATTCTCACATGTTTTTACAACATGAAACTCAAATAATTTGATTTTGTTATTTTGAATTGTTTTGTTTGTTTTTATTATTTCTAAAATAATGTTTAAGATAAAAAAAGTTATTAAAACTTGTTTTGTGGTTTTTAATGTTGTATATTTAAATATTGATATTATCACATGTTTAAAAATGGAAAGTTTATTTTTGAATGTGATATTTTTGTGATTTCATTAACTTATTATTTTGGAATTGTTTTAAACATTCTAATGAGTGGTTTTAATTTATATTTAATTGTTTTAATTGTTTTTAAATTCAAATGATGGTATTTTTGATAATCTTCCTCTCTCTTTCGTAATTATGAAATATTATTACTATTATTATTATGAATTTTAATTTACTAATGATTACCTTGATCTTATTGAGTTTTTCTTATTTTAAAGGGGTCAAGGATGCACTACTAAAAACCACACATTTAACAGTGTTAGAATCAGCCTTTATTAGTGCTGTAAAATTTCTAACTATCTCAGTGTTGTTAAAAAACCATGGATTTTATCAGTGCAAATAAAAGCACTGATAAAATAACCCATTTATCAGTGCTTTTATTTAGCACTGATAAAAGTATAATTTATCCGTGCTTTTATTTTATTTCATAAAAAATTATTTATCAGCACATTTAAAATTTTTGATAAATCATACTTTTATCAGTGCATTTATAAGCACTAATAAAGGTTAAAACTGTAGTGTGATACTACAGCACAGTGCATCACCAGAAACAGGTGCAGTGTGTTGCAACAACACACTGCATCACCAGAAATAGTAATATAAATCACCAAAATAAGATAAAAATACTAAATTTAAATGAAATAAAATTTATAACCCAAATACAAGAAAAAGAAAACACTATTACAGAGTATGTTAGTTGATTTTTTACTAAAATTAATGTAAATTTTGAATAAAAAAGTGCATTTGAGTCATATCAGTCACACCATGCATCGTATTAAAGTCTGGATGATCCTTACACATCATACATGATGTATGGATCATTTTCCTAAAGTACCAAAACAATCCGAATGCATTTTCTCAGTTTTGAGTATGTCAGTTGTTTTTTCACTAAAATTAATGTCAATTTTGAATAAAAAGATGCACTTTGAGTCATACCGGTCACACTATGCATCATATTGAGGAAATAATAAACCCCACATGTCCCAAATGACTCATGGATTGTTTCCATAATGTACCAAAACAATATGAATGTGTTTGCTCGGTTTTGAGTACGTCACATGTGTTTTTTACTAAAATGTCATTTTAAACTGGAAACACAAACTTTGATCCATACAGGTGGAATTTTATATATGTTTGACATGAGAATAATTCATACACATCAAAAATAAATTATGAATTATCCTCCCAAATTATCAAGACAATCCGATCATGTTTTCTTGGTTTTCAATGAGTGACACTTTTGTATTAAAATGTCAATTTTAAATTGATAACAGACACTTGGAGTCATACCGGTCACATCGTGCATAGGATTGAGGTGTGTCTGATCCCTACATGTCACAAATGACGTATGAATAATTTTACTAAAGTACCAAAATAATATGAATGTGTTTTCTCATTTTTGAGTATGTCAATTGTTGTTTTCACTAAAATTAATGTCAATTTTGAATAAAAAGACGCACTTTGAGTCATACTAGTCACACTGTGTATCATATTGAAGTATAGATTATCCATAAAGATACAAAATGATATATGGATCATTTTACTAAATTACCAAAACAATTCGAATATGTTTTCTAGGTTTTGAGTATGTTAGTTGTTTTTTTCACTAAAATTAATGTTAATTTTGAATAAAAAGACACACTTGGAGTCATACCGGTCACACCGTGTGTCATATTGAGGTGTGGATGATACCTACATGTCTAAAATGAATCATGGATCATTTTTATAAAGTATAAAAATAATCATAATGTGTTTCCTCAGTTTTGAGTATGCCACGTGTGTTTTTTTTCAAAAATGTCATTTTAAACTAGAAAACGCACTTTGAGACATATAGGTGGCATAGTGTGTGGGTTTGACATGAGATTGATTCATACACATCACAAATGAATTATAAATCATTTTCCAAAATTATCAAGTCAATATGAGTGTGTTTTCTCAATTTTCAGTGAGTGACACTTGTTTGTATTAAAATATCAATTTTAAACCGATAACGGACACATGGAGTCATACTGGTCACACTTTGTGTTGGATTGAGGTGAGGATAATACCTACATGTCAAAAATTAAATATTTATTATTTTACTAAAGTAACAAAAAATATGAATTTGTTTTCTTGGTTTTGAGTATGTCAGTTGTTTTTTTCACTAAAATTAATATTAATTTTGAATAAAAAGATGCACTTTGAGTCACACAGGTCACACCATGCATCATATTGAGGCATGGATTTTCCCTACACATAAAAAATGAATCATGGATCGTTTTCATAAAGTACCAAAACAATATGAATGTGTTTTTTTTGGTTTTGAGTACGCCATGTGTGTTTTTTACTAAAATGTCATTTTAAACTGGAAACACGCAGTTTGAGCCATACAGGTGGAATCGTGTGTGTGTTTTATATAAGATCACTTTATACACTTAAAAAATGAATTATGAATAATTTTACCAAATTATCAAGACAATACAAACATGTTTTCTCAGTTTTCAGTGAGTGACACTTTTATGTATTAAAATGTCAATTTTAAACCGATAACGGACACTTGAAGTCATACTGATCACACCGTGCATCGGATTGAGGATCAGCTTATCCCTAAATGTAAAAAATTATGTATGGATCATTTTCTTAAAGTAACAAAACAATCCAACTGATTTTTCTTGGTTTTGAGTATGTCATTTGTTTTTTCACAAAAATTAATGTTAATTTTGAATAAAAAGACACACTTGGAGTCATACCGGTCACACCATGCATCGGATTGAGGTGAGGGTGATCCCTAAATGTTTCAAGTGAAATATATGGATCATTTTTATGAATTAACAAAACAATATGAATAATTTTCTCAGTTTGGAGTATGTTATTTGTTTTTTCACTAAAATTAATGTCAATTTTGAATAAAAAGATGCACTTAGAGTCATACCGGTCACACCATGCATCGGATTGAGGCGAGGCTGATCCATAAACATCCAAAATTACTCATGGATTATTTTCCTAAATTATAAAAACAATCATAATGTGTTTCCTTAGTTTAGAGTAAGCCAGGTGTATTTTTTACTAAAATTTCATCTTAAATAGGAAACACGCACTTTGATCCATACAGGTGGAATCGTGTGTGGGTTTGATATGAGACTAATTAATACACATAATAAATGAATTATGAATCATTGTCTCAAATTATCAAGACAATCCAAGTGATTTTTCTATATTTTTAGTGAGTGACACTTTTTTGTATTAAAATATCAATTTTAAACTGATAACATACACTTGGAGTCATACCGGTCACACCATGCATCAGATTGAGGTATGGATGATCCCTACATGTCAAAAATGAAGTATGGATCATTTTACAAAAGTAAAAAAGCAATCTGAATGTGTTTGTCAGTTTTGAGTATATCTGTTATTTTTTCACTAGAATTAATGTCAATTTTGAATAAAAAGATGAACTTGGAGTCATACCAGTCAAACCGTGCGTCGTATTGAAGTGAGGATGATCCCTAAACATCCCAAATGACTCATGGATCATTTTCCAAAAGTACTAAAACAATATGAATTTGTTTTCTCAATTTTGAGTACGCCATGTGTGTTTTTTACTAAAATGTCATTTTTAACTGTAAACACACCCAATGTATTTTATCTTAAGTGACAAGTGTTGTGTGCACTTTTAAACAATTTTTCTTAAATAGAATCATGGTATGATACTTATTATACTTCATTTCCCAACAATTTTATTATTTGCAAGCCAGTTCTTCTTATCCTCCTTTGCCTCAGTCTCCACCTCAGTCTTCACCTCTACCTCCTCCTCCCTGTCAGTCTATGATTCCAACTCTACACCCGCCTTTACCTCTTCCTTCACCTCATCATTCTACTCTGCCTCCACCTCCACCTCCACCTCTGCAATTTCACAAAAATTTTATTGTTTGCAGGTTAGCACTTCTAAACAAATTGATTTCCTCTATTATTATTCTCCTTGAGAAAGAGATAAAAAATAATATATAATAATTATGACATTAATTCTTCACACAAAAAGTATATTTCGAAGTTTATAACTCATACTAGATCAAAAACATAGTTTTTATTCATCTAAATTTGTTTTTATCATACATTCTGACCAAAATTATGCTTCCCACTCATCTAAAAAAATTGATTTCTTCTTTTGAGTAACTCCGTTGTCGAAAATCTTGATACTACTAAGAAAATATAGATAAAAAAATGATTATGAAATATATTTAATAAAATTTTAATTAACTTTGGAAATTACTTGTCAGGGGATTATATTCTTTTCAAGCTTTATGATTTCTCTCATAAATTTACAAATATAATATCCACAATCGATGATATTATCTTGTTTTGGACACTGTAGAAACATTGACAAAATAAGTAAATTGTTTTGAAATGTTTTTATAGTTAAATCATTCTATATATACCTTATTTTTTCCATTTTTAGTAATCCAAAATATTTATATTTTCAGACAACGACTTCATGCCATGATCTAGCCTGTATTGAGCGAATGCCCTATCATAAAAAAATTATTGTTAAAACATAGACTTAACATATAATTCGAATTTTATATATAAAATGTTGATCGTAGTATATTAAATATTCACAATACACATCATGTGTGGTCGGTTGGTTGCATATCCATGCATTGAATCCAAAAAATAAATATTCAGGTTGTCTTTATTGATTGCTATCAGCATCAAGTACCTCCTAAAAAAACAATTAAGTAATGAAAAAATTAAAAATATATTTTATGCGATTAGATCGTAGAGTTTTACCCTTGCAATGTAGGCATCAAAAAGAGTTTGTCATATGATGCTTTTTTATGAAACACTTTGAGTAACTCGCCTTTTTCTGGTTAATTTATTCCTTTTTAAAAGTACATTCTAACATATAAATGATATAGGGATTAATGGATCCAAATAACGCTTCACATGATCTTTCCTTTATATAGTTGTAATATAAACATATTTACAAAATATGAATAGTTACTAACTTTAATAAACATATTTAGCTCACTATTTGGACAGATGTATTATGAAACTATACCATATGTATGTATTCACAACTGAGACACCCAACCATTCATGCTTGAGAATCTCAGTTAGAGTCTCAAGACCAATTATGTATATGAAGGAATCTCTGTATATATTTTCTTCATATTCAATGTAAGACATAGTTTTATCTTTAAATGTGTTATCTACATGAAGTTGTAATGATAATAAATGTTACTCTGGAACTAGTATGGAGAAGTTACTCCCAGAATTTCATTTCTTTCTTGGTTGATTCACTATATTTTCTTGATTCAACCTTTCATTTCTCTACCGCTTTATCCATATGTAATATCATACCTCACATAAGAACTTTTATCATCAACTATTACATGTTTTTAATTTGAAAAAAAAATTGTTAAGGACATACCACATGTATCTTTATAAGATTAGATAGCCATTATATGAAAGTTCTAATAGTATCTTCGGCCGTTGTAATATTCAGACCATCAAGTGGAATAGAAAACTCAACAGTCATCTCATAAGCTACCTCAATCCCCAATCTCATGTGATTTTTTCATATGGGTTGATTGTGTTGCTAGTATCCTAGGATATTATTCACCGTATCCATTACGGTACGTGGGTGTTGACAGATAAAAATCACATACAACTGTACCCTGCATAATTTTAATAATATAAAGTTATCAGAAGTTGTTTGATTCACATTTAGAAGAAAGAGTAATGAAAAAATTGATTACTCTAGGTAAGGTATGCAGTTGGGGATGATGACTAGCCTCAAATATAGTGGGGTCATTTGGTTTATGTTCAGATATTTTCTCCACCACAAGTTTGCTATGATCCTTTATTATACATTGGTCTATCAAACCAAACCACAAAATAATATATTGTTGTGAGTCTATTTGTGTCTGAAATTGTCTCATCATATTATATGTATCTTCATATCGAAATATATTCGAGAAGAGACTCCAAAACCTAATCCTCTAACCCGAATATATTTTTTAGGTCGCTTCAAAGCTACTGAAATCCGCTTTTCTTCTGGTATGGTCGTTGCCAATTCTTGTGTCTAAACCATATAAGAAAATATAAGCATATTTATTTTTAAGTAATATTGTTATAAATCATAACAAATTACAATTATGTCATACTTACACATGATTCCCATACTATTTTTGTGTTTTCATCAACTAATATACCCTCCTTATTTACATGGGCCTCCTTTCATAGCACATGAAGTGGGATGGAAGTGGATTCAAATTTTGATTCATCAATCCAAATATAAAAAAAGGAACATATGTTGTTTCATATCACATAATTAAACTTTTATTTTTTATTTAAAATACATAAAAATTTCTTCTCTAGTGAAGCATACCCCATCCTTCCTTTGCAATAAGGGTACGTTGGTTTTGAGTCATGTTCTTTATTTTCAGTACTCTTTTGATGTTTCATAAATTAAAATTTTTGAATCAAGTTGGGTAAAATAAATAATTTCAAATAATATATTATTGACCAAAACACACCTAAAATTGTTTCTCATTATGATGATTGTAGAAAGCAGTCTATGTTTCCTACTTTATATTATGTTCATAAATAAGTGGGGGGTGGGGCTTTATTTTCCCCTTAGCATCCCTAAGATTTAACTTCATTAGAAGAGTCTGGAAGCCTCTAGGGGCTTTTCCAGTGGCCATTAAGAAAAATTTCTTACAAAAATATTCTAAAATAAATTAATTCTGTAAGGAATAATGGAACTAAATCAACGTTTCATTATATAATTTTTTAGTAAAATATAGATTGTATATTGTAACATTACCATTATATATTTCCAAATAATTTCCTTTGTTACAGGTTGGACATGGCGGCATGAGTCAATATCAATTGGCACATTCATCCTCATTGTGACCCCAAGATAACTAATGAACGTTGACTTGTTGGGGTCAATAAGTTGGATGTATTGTTTCCAACCAACCTCAAATTGTATACCCTATCTTATTTCCTTGATAATTTTATTCAAAACTATGGTGCTGCACTATTGTTGATTTTTATTATCAACATGTTGTTGATCACCTAATAATTCCATAGTTTCATCATCGACAATATGTTCTTCCTTAGGATTGGTAACATCATCATGTTCAGAAGATGTTGTCTGCATGAGTAGTTAAACATTTAATTTTTATTGAATAACAAAAATACAATACACGCTGTCACAAACCAACTTGGTTTGACCCTGAACCGATCAACCGATCCAGTCCGCGACATGGCCCGAGGGGCGTTCCCAATCCCCACGGGCTAACAACTAGTTTCGGGCATCAAACTAGTGTCGGGCATCAAACTTTAACCTCATGAGTTACTCTCCGGTACTGAACCAAACGTTACCAAAACTAGAGCCTGCAGGTGAAACTAAAAACAAGAAAACACTATAGGCGTGAGTATTAAAACTCAGTAGGTAGGCCCGACTAATCTAATCCCAATGCACATTCCTTAAATAAAGAAAACATTGATTTTAGTTTTGAAATACAATCTATAAATATAGAATTTTCTACACGTTACATTTTTAAGGTAAACAAATCATAATCATAATCCATTGACCTCAAGTTTAAAATAAGGTGAAAGAGGTGGAAAGAAAAGAAGACCAAAAATAAATCATTCATTTTTCATAAAAGTGTCGAAGGAAAGAGTTATTTTTTGTTTAAAACATTTTTCTTGAAAAGATCTTTAGCAACCACACATTTACAATTTTACAAGAAAACACCAAAACTAAGAAAAATGGGTATCACTACATATAGTGAGGGAAAAGGTACTAACTATACTAGTGTCAATAGAACATGGGAAATCCTAGGAACTCAGAGGAAAACCATAACGTACTAATACATGTGACTCATCCTGAAGGCATGCCCTACTCAATGACGTCATAACGCCCTAATGCCCGATCATCGCCCTACCTGGCCTGATTGAGGAGCCCAATCCCATAGCAATAATAACAAAACACCTCTCTACTATGGGCCACTAGCCAGTTCATAATCTAAACTAGTGCAGCAATCATTCTCAGTAAACCTCTTCAAGATGCCAGGTTCCCATGTATATTTCTCAATAGGGTGTTCTATACATTTCAAATAACAAGCCACATATATATAACCGAACACACCAAACAACTCAGCACCACCCCGACCACCTCAAGGGTAGTCTTTGCCTTAATATAATAATTATACAAGGAAGGTCCCATATCGAGGACTCTCCCATGTCATGATCAAATTATGAGGCAAGAGACCCAACCCAAGAGGGGTTTTCCCCAAATAACCATTCAAAAGTGAAAACTGGGCCTTTACTCATGCAACACTCTAACATTTATCAAATCATTTAGAGAACCATTTCCAGAGAAAATCCAAACATTATTTTACACAAAACTGTCCAAAAGAACCTTAAACAATCATTTAACACTAAATCATTTCCAAAAGAAGCAACACACACCATTACTTTGAAAAATAACCGCACTTGGAAACCTATTTAAGAAACTCAATTCACCACTTTAAATCTGAAGCTCATTTTCAAGGGCCAAAGAGGCATTTCATCAATCACTTAGTAAGAAAATTTAATAAAAAAACTTCATGAAAATCAAATAGAAAGGGTCTTACTTTATTTCACAACAAGAAACTATTCTTAAATCCCTAAATTACTAACAAGAATTTAATAAAAGTGAGAAAAACAAGAAATCAATAATTCATTAATTTAAAGGCTAATGCATAAGGAAACCTACTTTGAAGTCATGGAGCAAGGAATACACACACCTAAAAACACGCAGCAACAATTAATGCACTACAATTAAAATTATAGGAACCTTAAAACACCCAAATTATGAAATATAAACTGAGTGGAAACATGCGGCATGTGAAAAACCTTACCTTGGAACCAAGGTGGAAGGATGATGCCAACCCAAAACAGATGGGAATCTTCTTTCGCACCTCAACCACACCTTTTTGAGTCAAGAACAAACTATAATCATGGGAATTGAATATAGAGACTCAAAACCAAACTCCAAATCATGAACCTTAGTCACTGGAAATCTACCAAAAAGGGATAAATAAATAATCAGAGTAGAACGTACCTATGGAGATGGTTCTGGAGACTGGATGATTAGTGAAGATGGAATAGGAGCCGATGGGGTTGGTTGTTCCACCTCGAAAGGACAGAGAGGAGCTGTGGGGTGCCGGAAAGATCACCGGTAGGGGGGAGGGCATGCGGCCGGTTAGAGTGCATGCGATAGGTCTGAAGGAATGAGGTGAGCATAGGTCGGTGCTAGGGAGGCTGGAACGAGCCGAGGAGAGGCCGAGTGCAGTTGGCTGAGATGAAAATGTGAGGGAGGTGGGGTCAAAGCGCAGCGTAGCTGTGAAAGATGTTCGGTAGGTGGAATAGGGGATAAACAGGGAGCGGTGAGGACCTACAGGTGGAGGTCGGCTGGGTGGTAGGGGGCCAGTTGATGGGAGCTGAGGCGGCTGGGTGAGGTAGACAAGAGAAGAGGGCCTGGGAACGGGAGCTTGAGGGTGACAGTACTGGGTGTGGGGAGATCCGAGATGTAGCGGGGGGAGAGGGGCCAATGCATAGGTAGGTGGAGAACGGGCATCATCCAGGAGGGTGAGGCGATGTCGGTGGAGTCGGGAGGTGCGGTAGCTCGAGCAGGGAACAAGGAAGGGGGGCCGCGGGTAGCTAGGGTTAGGGGGGTTCTTCTTTTTTCATTTTATCTTATAATAATAATAATAATAACAATAATAATAATAATAATTACAATAATAATAATAATAATAATAATAATAATAATAATAAAATGATAAAAATAACAACATAATATTATTATTATTAACAAACACTCTTTTTAAAACTTAATCCATTTGATTATCTAATTCTGAAAATTGGGTAACCGCATGATCATCGCACGTCTTAAAAAAATGTGCATGCAAATTGTGCACCTCAACACAGACCACTTGGGTACCCACACAAGCACCTAGGGTGACATCGCGGTTACCGCTAGACATGCGGTGCCCGTGCACGGGTCTGAAACCCACCAAAACATTAAATGTCAGAAATTTTAAACTGGGACCCAACCCGATCCTTGACACGAGAACGCAGAGCCTAGAAATAATAAAAATAATTAAATTAAAACATTGGGGTGTGACAATTCTTCCCACCATAGACACTTTTTCCCCTATAAATTCACTCAGTTGAACGATGGACCAGACAAGAATCTATGCCCAATTGAAACTAAAAGAAAGCACAACACAAGAGAACGGGAGAACACGAGAGGGTTCTCCCCACCACAAGAACTCAACTGATGTAGAAAATTAACACCCAAACATATCACCCCAAGAAGGGGGGGGGGGCTATGTGGGAACTCCCAACCGATCCAAACCAAATTTTATAGCACAAGAGAACAACACCTCCACTGGAACTTGGAACTCTCGACTCAAACCAAAAACCACGAACACAAGAGAAGAACCTATGAGAAGAACATAATCCCAGTAGTAAACCTGAGTATAAATTCAATCCTTGACTCCTCCGTAGGAACTTACATCTCCAAACGAACACCGCTAAACCAAGATCAACTCATACAAGAGCCAAAAACACTTTTAAGAAAAACTCATGATTCAAAAGACTCCATGATCAGACAAAAAAACTGTTTGTATTACAATAGAACATGTTCTCCATAACTCCATGATAAAACAATGAACTTATAATGATGTCAAAACTTTAACAGCAAAAAAAATAAAGAACGAAAAGACATTAAATGTTCCACTGCCGACATGGAACACAAAACCTGAACCAAGCCATCACACCCCTAGAAACTCCTGACTGCACGCGGGCTTCACCCCAAGACCTATGGCTGGGGCTCTGATGGTTGAATAATCTCATGCCTCACAGTCAGGCACTAGAATTCCTCTAGTCACAGGGTCTTCTTCAGGCAACGCTTCCTGCAAAACTTCTCTAGATAACTGAGACACCTGCAACGATGGCACGTCTTCAGAGGGATGCGACATGACGACTTCACATGCCCGAACCGGCCACACTGGTGGCACACCACTGAACGGTCTGACAAACTGGAATTCAGAACCATTGTAGAGGACTCTTTAAAAACAGTTCCCTCTTGCACACCCTGATCTCTAGATGGGGAACCTTCACGAGCAATTAGATTCACTCGATTGCCAACCATCTGTGCTCTAGAGACCAAATCAGCTAGGAATGTCTCATCCACCAGCTTCTCGAAACGATGGTCTTTAGAAAGGAGGACCTGCTCCATGATCTCTAGAGAAAGGTCCCTAATGAAGAGAGATGTATTCATTAAATCCTACAAATCTACCTCCTTAGAAAAGGACACGAGTTCCTTGAAATGGTCAACATATGCTTTCACTTTTTGTTGGTCTTATTGAATATGCATGAGCTCTTCCCTTTTCTTCATCTTTACATATTTAGGTATAAACCATTGAATGAAGACAAATTTAAAAACATCCCATGTTATCCAAACTTGAAATGATGGTAGGGCGAATAACTCCAATTCGTCCAGAGCTGGACCCTCGCACAATCCCAGGACAGCTCAAACTCTAACAGACTGGAGTTCCCAACATCCTAAAAGAACACCCGGCCTCTTCAAACCACATAACTACCTTTAACGGACCTTGATTAGCGTTAAGTACATACAATGTCTGAGAAGTGCCAAAAAATGGGCATGACTTATCATAAATCTTGGGGACTTTTCTGGGCGGCATTTTCTGAAAAACATATAAAACACAAAGCCAAAACCAATATCAAACCGAAGCAACATCAATGAAATCGCTTTCATCCAAAAAAATCTAGCTCAAAAACCAAAAAAATACAAACACAACACAAAATTCACTTTTCCATTTTAGATTTCAAAACCGCCTTCTTTCAAGGACACTTTTCAAATACCAAACCCACTTTTCAAACCAAATAAAATTTTCCAAAAATCATTTCCATTTTTCATTTTCAAAACATGCTTACATCAATCAAAACAAAAACAAAACCTTACTTACAAAAAACCATCAGGATGAGGAACTAGAAGTTACGCTTAACTTGGAGACATGGTAGTGATCCATGCCCCAAGCAAGCGTAAATGACTAGGAGAAGCTCAACAATGCAATCAGACTCCACGTGGGTCACTACTCAATGTGAGGTCACGATATAGCATCAACTTGCCTCCGTTTTCATCCCTCAATCCAAAACATTTTAGAACGAGACAAGGACTCAATTCCCAGACTACCCCTGGCGACTCGAGGTTTGGAATGGGAAAGGGTTCATGACATCCTTTCTGTACCTACCTCTTGAGTCCCGATAGTCCTAATCTCCATCTACCAGACACCCCAAATAATAAGAACCTCCTTTGATACTATTTTTTCACGAACCACCTCGGGTCGACCCTGAACCGGTCACCCAAGCCGGTCTACGACATGGCCCGAGGGGCGTTTCTAATCGCCATGGGATGGAAACTAGTGTCAGGCATCAAAATTTAATCATTGGGAATGATTTGGCCCATAAAGACAAATACACTAAATAGTAGAAACAAATAGAACATCACAAAATAAATAAACGACAAGAAAAGTAAAGGATGATAAACAAAATGACTAACCTGTCAATGTCTAAAACTCCACGCAACCCCATGGGTAACTCTCCAGTAATGAACCAAATGTCACTGAAAATGATCCAAACCAGAACTGGAGCCTGTAGGTGAAACTAAAAACAATATAACACTATAGGAATGAGTATTAAAACTCACTAGGTAGGCCAAACTAATCTAATCCCAATGAACATTCTTTGAATAAAGAAAACATTGATTTTAGTTTTGAAATAAAATCTATAAATATAGAATTTTCTACACATTACATTTTTAGGGTAAAAAATAGCAATCATAATCCATTTCCCTCAAGTTTAAAATAAGGTGCAAGAGGAGGAAAGAAAAGGAGACCAAAAATAAATCATTCATTTTTCATAATAGTGTCAAAGGAAAGAGTGATTGTTCCTTTAAAAAAAATTCTTGAGAAGATCTTTAGTAACCACACATTTACAATTTTACAAGAAAACACAAAAACTAAGAATAGTGGGTATCACTACATATAGCGAGGGAAGAGGTACTATCTATACTAGTGGAAAAGTAACACGGGAAATCCTAGGAACTCAAAGGAAAACCCGAATGTACTAATACATGTGACTCATCCTGAAGGTATTCCCTACTCAATGACCTCATAACACGCTAACACCCAATCATCACCCTACCTGGCCTGATCGAGGGGTCCAATCCTATAGCAATAATAAAAAAACACCTCTCTTCTATAGACCATTATCCAGTGCGTAATCTAAACTAGTGTAGCAATCATTCTTAGTAAACCTCTTCACTATGCCAGGTTCCTATATATATTTCTTAAGAGGGTGTGCCATACGTTTCAAATAACAAGCCACATATATATAACCGAACACCCCACACAACTCAACACCACCCCGACCACATCAAGGGTAGTCTTTGCCTTAATATAATAATTATACAAGGAAGTTCCGATACCGAAGACTCTCCCATCTCATGATCAAATGATGAGGCAAGAGACCCAACCTAAGAGGGGTTTTCCCCAAATAACTATTCAAAAGTTCCAACTGGTCCTTTACCTATCAACACTCTAAAATTTATCAAATAATTTAGAAAACCATTTCTAGAGAAAATCCAAACTTTATTTTACATAAACCTGACCAAAAAAACCTTAAACAATCATTTAACACTAAATTATTTCTAAAATAATCAAAACACACCATTAATTTGAAAACCAAACGCACTTGGAAACCCATTTATGAAACTCAATTCACCACTTTAAATCCGAAGCGCATTTTCCAGGGCCAAAGGGGAATTTCATCAAACACTTAGTAAGAACATTTAATAAAACCACTTCATGCAATTCTAATAGAAAGGGTCTTACTTTATTTCACAACAAGAAACTATTCTTAAATCACTAAATTACTAACAAGTATTTAATAAAAGTGTGAAAAACAAGAAATCAATAATTCTTTAATTTAAAGGCTAATGCATATAGAAAACTACTTTGAAGTCATGGTACAAGGACAACACACACCCGAAAACATGTATAAATTATCAATACACTACAATTAAAATTATAGGAACCTTAAAACACCCAAATTACGAATTTTAAATAGAGTGGAAACATACAGCAGGTGCAAACCCTTACCTTGGAACCAAGGTGGAAAGATGACGCCAACCCGAAACTGATGTGAATTTTTATTCACACCTCAACTGCACCTTTGTGGGTCAAGAACAAACTATAATCATGGGAATAGAATGAAAAGACTCAAAACCAAACTCCAAATCAGAAACCTTAGTCACTAGAAATCTACCAAAAAGGGAGAATAAATAATCGGAGTAGAACACACCTATAGTGATGATGTTGTAGGTTGGCCGAGCGAGAAAATATGGAACGACAACTGATGGGGCTGGCCATTCTACCTTGGAAGGATGGAGAGGAGCTGTAGGGTGTTGGAAAGGTCACTGGAAGGGGGGCTATGAAGGGTGTGCAGCCGGTCAGAGGGCACATGATGGGTCGGAAGGCACAGGGTGAGGGAAGGCCAGCATTGGGGAGGCTGGAACGAGCTGAGGTGAGGTCGGTGTAGGTGGCCGGGATGAAGAAGGCGGGGGTGGTAGGTTCGAAGCGTAGCGCCACTGCGCATGAGGTTCGGCGGCTGGATCAGGGGAGAAATAGGGAGCTGCAAGGGCCTGCAGGCAGAGGCCGGCTGGGTGGCTGGGGGCCGGCCGATGGGAGTTGAGGTGGATGGGCGAGGTGGATGAGAGAAGAGGGCCTGGGTGCAGGAGTTTGAGGTTGGCAGTACTGGGTGCGGGGAGATTTGGGACGCGGTGGGGGCGAGGGGCCAAGGCAGAGGGAGGTGGCAAGCGGGAATCGGCCAGGAGGGTGAGGCGAGGTCGATGGAGTCGGGAGGTGCAGCAGCTCGCACAGGGAACGAGGAAGGGGAGGCGTAGGTAGCTAGGGTTAGGGGGTTCTTTTTTTCATTTTATCTTATAATAATAATAATAACAATAACAATAATAATAATTACAATAATAATAATATTATTAATATTAAAATGATAAAAATAACAAAATAATATTATTATTATTAAAAAATTATCTTTTTAAAACTTAATCCATTTAATTATCTAATTCTAAAAACTGGGTAACCATGCGCTCATCGCACGACTTAAAAAATGCGCACACAAATTGCGTGCCTCAACACAGACCACTTGGGTACCTACACAAGCACATGGGGTGACTGTGTGGTTACTGATAACCATGTGGTGCCCGTACATGGGTCTGAAACCCACCAAAACATTAAACATTATAAATTTTAAACCGGGACCTAGCCTGATCCTTGATGCAAGAATGCAGAGCCTAGAAATAATAAAAATAAAAATAAATTAAAACATCAGGGTGTGACACACTCCATGCATAAAAGTCCACAATTGCAAACATCTTGCATGAAAATTATTACTATCTTGAATAGAGATATAATACTTCAATACTACAATACAACTAACCTTCACTGACTTTATTTAATCTATCCTCAGATTCTTGATTTCCTTTCATCTCTTGATGATTGATTTGAGGCTACTTATTCCCTATTTCAAACTAGACTTCCTCCCATCACTATTTGGGTGGTATGTCATCAATGAACTTTGGAAAAACAATGATGGGAGGAAGTCTAGTTTAAAATAGGGATTCCAATCCATCATCAAAATATGGAAGACAATCAAGCATATAAGGATTAAAGTTTCCCAAGAACCTACAATAATGGAATCACTCAAAAAATTATCCTTAATTGAAGATGAATTGGAATACTTCCACTCTAACGGTCTTGCAGAAATAAATCTCACCCCACCTACATTGGAAATTACATCTTTCTACTCATGGATTCATCACCTTCCAATTTTGGATATTATTTTAATTCACTATAAGATCCCTCCAATAACATAAGTCCCTTTAAAGGGTGAAATTTTAAACTTATACCCAGTAATGATCTAGAATTTTTTTACTCTTATAAATGAAATGAATCTATTAAATGCAATCCTAAATTTATTATTATGATATATTACCATAAAATCTTAGAGGAAGCATAGATACTTCCTTTCATTGAAAATTATACCATATAAAAGTCTTTTCATACTTTATATATAATTTAAAAGATGTTAGAAACATTCTTTTAAATATAATTATGAAACAAATAACTAATAGTATTGATAAAGGTGGTTATTAAATAAAATAAATCAATTAATAAGTTATATAAACCTAATCATCACTAATAAGTAAATAAAAATGCACTATTTATTTACTATTCATGTTTTCATTAATATAAATTTATAATTGATTCTAGAAAAAAATAAAGACACCTAAGAACATGAAATTTCATATATTCTTACCGATTCTTACCTGTTAACTCCTAAATATGAGGCATGAGACTTGATAAGATAGGTCAATAACAAATAAAAAAATACACCCAGCCTTGATAAGGATAAACCACCAGTCCACAAGAACAAATCATAAATACCACAAATTATGTGTACCATTATAAAATTTCATCAATACCCTCAACACAACCACACAGTTGAAGACGGGTATATCCAAACAATGATGATCATTAAGGGAAAAAAACCTATCAAAATAAATAAAAGAACCAACCACTAGATTCCTAAGTCTCAACTGACTCTACATCTATCAACAAAATAAATATCCTAAGATGGGGTTTGAGATAAAGAAGGTTCTATGTTCCCAAATTTATTTAGAGTCTGGGTAGATATTGAAACAAAACGAGTCTCCACTAAATGAATGAAAAAATAACTAAGTGGGTTATCATAGGAGAAAACCCTCTACTATTTTATTTGAACATTTTATGAGGAAGAATTTAAATGACACAAGACGTGTTCTCAACTAGTTAATGTCCAACATATCAAACTAAACAGTCCCTCCAAGACCAAAGGACAAATCCAAAAGCATAAACATAAAAAAAACACAACATAAACAAATTATTAAACTTGTTTTTCTTGAAAATCACTAAATTTAAATAAAGAGTTTTAAAACACTACACCATATTAAAAAATCATTTTTAGATTTTATTAACAGTTAAATACATTTTTAAATAAATCTGGTTCATTTTATATCATTTCCATAAAAATCTACATTGTTTATAAAGAATTTTTCTCAAAACCCATAATAAAACAAACCAATTTTTTAAATACCTTTTATGATATAATAAATTCATTTTAAAATAAACCATTAAAAATATTTAAGAACCGGATATTTGTTTAGAAAATAAGAAAAACACCATTTTAACCCAAAAAACATTTAAAATTTTCATAACACTACACAAAACTAGATCAAATTCATTTCAATAACTTAAAACAACACCGATTCCTCTTTAATTAACCTCCCATAAGTGAGAATTCATTTTAAGAGTAATTCAATAATTAAAATTTGTTGAAAGAAGTCTAAAATGAAATGAAAAGCTTCTTTCATGTTTAGTGGAGACCTTAGAACTATCCACATGGGCTCCACATGGTTGAATAGACCATGGGGACCAACCATGTAGCTTCATATCTTCATCCACCATAACCCCAAGCTCAAAAAATCCCAAAATCACTTAAAACTCATTGTAAATTTAAAAATAAATTCTCATATAAAACACATCAAACCGATCAAAATCTCAATCAAATTCCAAGACTCATGCCCAAATATCCTAGAAAATAATTTCCCTAAACAGAAGAGAGTTAGTGGAACTCTCCCCCGCATGAACCTCTCAAGTTTAAACAACCTAAATCCACATTACCATTACTATTAAAATAAAATTGTTCACTTTGAAACTTAGGAACTCTGAAGAACCAATGCTCGGATTCCATTTTTTACAAACTAGAAAAAGTCAGGTGTCAATGCTAAGGTATATAGATAAAATGTTTTGATAAATGGGTTAACCTCTTCAATATTTAACTAAATTCGATTTGATCATACTATAAATCCAGCATTACCTTTATAGTATCATGTGGTGAAAAATCTATTTTATTTATCCATACAGGCCCATACACATATGTTGACTAACCTTACCATATGAAAACATCCTTCTCTTTCTTCAAAACTATTGTTTATAGAGGAAAATGATGAAATAGAAACACTCATTGTATTTCAGTAGTGAGGAGAAGAGATGTAGGGTTCATCATGGTTAAGAACAGCACAAAAACACAAAACACAAAACCCAAAACATCAAATAACAACAGAGGAAAAGTACAAAATAACATATATTGGATTATAGCCTTGATTAATCTGACGGAACATATAGGAGTCATGTCAGCAGTAGAGAAATTCCATGAGATCTTGAGAATCGCAAGTGACTGAGTCATGGTTAGGGTATTTTTAAATAGATCTAGGACACTTTTAACAGCACTTTCAGAAAAGTGCTGATAAAGATCTATTTTATCAGTGCTAAATTTATAAACGTTGATAAAAGACAAATTTATCAGCGCTAAAAACATTGATAAAAGGCATATTTTGTAGCGTTGATGTTTTAGCATTGATAAATGTCTCTTTTAACTTAGCTTTTTTAGCACTGATAAAGATCGATATTTATCAGCGCTAAAAAGCACTGATAAAAGTTTCATAATTATTATTATTTAAATAAATGAATGATAATTTTATAATTAATTTAATTAATTTATTATATTTTTCTTAATTATTTAAATATATATAATTATTTATTTATAATTATATAAATACTTATTTAAAAATAATAATTATTTATTTATAATAGTTATAAATATATAAAATTTACATTTATAGATATATTTATTTATAATTTTTTTTTAAATATATTTTTAACATTATTAATGGATATATAATCTTAAAGACATGCATTTTAAAAATGAGTAAAATTGAATAATTCAAAATTATTACTTTAAAAATATTGAAAAAATGGATAAGTTTTATTAATTAAATATAAGTTATTAAAAAATATGGATATATATATATATATATAAACATTAAAATGTATGAATGCATATTGAAAATACTAAAACATAGTAAATAGATATATATAAATAAATAATAGAAAATGAACAAATTCAAAAATAAAATAAAAAATATTAAAAATTAATACCCTAACTATAGTATTAAAAACAAAGAAATAAAAATAACTGATCAAAAACATAATATATATCAAATGTATCATTTTATAATTAAATTCTAAAATATACTAAATTTGGAATAAATTACATAAATATTAGGTGTATGTGTTTCTATATATTGCATAAATATATTTGTGTGTGTGTTTGTGTATAAAAATTCATTAATATACATACATACATACATACATATATATATATGTGTGTGTGTGTATGTGTGTGTGTGTGTGTGAAATAAATGAAACACACAATGTTTGATATAGGTTAAATTGAAAAATCAAACAACATTAAAAATGAATAAGACATTAATATGTTTTTAATTAACATTATATATATATATAATATACTATTTATTAATATTTATAATCTATATATATGTATATTAAATTTATCCATTTTTATCGATAATTATTTATTTAATAAAATGTTTCATATTTTTCTTAATTTTCTCATTTTATTTTTATTTGTTTAATTTTTCATTTTATTTTGGGCCTTTATCATCACTAAAAATGTGATGATAAAGGTCACCTTTATCAATGCTAAAAATAAAGAGTTGATAAAGGAAACCTTTATTAGTGCTAAAATAAAGCGCTGATAAATGTTACCTTTTATCAACTCTAAAAAAAGCGCTAATAAGGGATGCCCTTTATCAACACTTTTTTTAACATTGATAAAGGGATTCCTTTATCAACACTTATTTTAGCACTGTTAAAGATTGACTTTTTCAGCAAATTTTCTAGCATTGATAAATGACATCATTTTTGTAGGCGTGTTTTTTAGTAGTGTTGTCATAGAAATAATGATGTTCAAGATTCATGGAATGTGGACTTCAAAGACTTAAATACCTGAATGATTCTAAAACATTTATAAAGGATTTGAATCCTATAAATAGAGGCCTTTGAAGGCTCTTGGAAAGTTACAACTCATCTACATCATCTTGCTTATCCTTTATGCTAATGATCTTCAAAGTTCTTTAAAATCTCAAAGCTCTCACTTTTCTAAAACCTCTTCTTCCTCTAAAGAGTGAGTGCCAATATTGTAATATATTTATCACTCTCTATTTTCTCATTCTTCCTTTATGTTCATCAAATACCTTGTGAGAATTCAGACTCAACTAAAAATATTATCTTCCTCTTTTTTCTTCTATTTGATGGTGCTTAATACCATTAAAGTAAGGAACTAAGGTTTACTTTTATTTTTCTTTTCAAAAGATAGGGGACTATCTCTTTGAGGTTTCTTGCTTTATGATTAAAAATCTAGTGTCTTTTTATTTGGTTTCTTATTATAACATAAAAATCAAGGGATGGTTTTGGTATCTTGGATATCATTAAAGACAAAGGAATAATACATTCAATCCTCAAGAGACTGAGGTAGTAGATGTAGGGGTACCCTAAGGTACTATTTTTGAACTACCTTATAAAATATTGTATTATATTTACTTTCAAAATTTTAATTTATTATTCCACTTTTATTATTATATATTATTATATTATTGTGATTTTAATTATTTTATTATTTGATTATTTTATAAATAAGTTTATATAAATTGTATTATTTTTCCTTTAAATTTTTTAAAGGGAAATTCACCCCCCCTCTATTACCATTTTATCTCATATCTCAGAAATATATTTGGTACCAATAGGGTTTTTTATTACTTTAATTGTTTTGTTTTCAAATTCTTTCAATGTTTTTATTTTCAACATCTTTAACTAGTTTTTGAAATAATGATCTCTTTTCAAAATGGATTTTTCAAACACACATGGTGGACCTAAAGGAAAATCATTGGGTTATGCTATATTTTTTATGGAAATAATTTTAGTTATTATAAAACTCACATGTCTACTTTTCTTAGATCTCTTGTATATCCTATCTATAAGATTTTTATACGTGACTATAGTCTTACAATTGAAAAAAATTAAGATAAAAGGACCCAAAATGATATTTCTTCTTTTTGAATTAGATGGTAAATCTATGAATGTCTAGAATTGTGGTTTATATTTTAATGGGTTTAATAGATTTTTTTCATGTAGAACTACACAATAAATCTATAAATTATTAGAAGTTACATATTAAGGTACAGATAAAGTTAAGGATACAAGGAATGACATGTTTAGCCAAGATTATGAGGGTTTCTTTATGCATCCTACTTAATCTATCACTGTTATTTTTACTGGATTTACTAACTTTTTTAATGCCTAAAAATCACTTGGTGGTTCTCTTTCTACAATAACTTTAGTCAAGAAAATACTTTGGGTTTTACCAAGTAGTTGTGATCCAAAACTCACCATGATTCATGAAGCTAAAGATATTAGGAACATGTTGATTGAGGAAGTCATAGGTTATCTTATGAAATATAAGATAACCATGAAGAGAAAAGATGAAAAGTAGGGTGAGGTGTTTAAGGATACTAAAATAACAAGTTATCTCAAAGAAAACAATGATGACTCATCTAGGAGTAACTCCAACATTTCTAACTTTACCATGATGATGGACAAGTACAATAAAAATAATATATCCACTTGATAATTCAAAAAGAAAAATCAATAATTCGAGGTAATTTTCTTTGGTTGTTAAAAATGGTCCACATCAAATTGGAATGTCCCTTGAACAATAAAAATTAAAAATATATGAATAAAGATAAGAAATATTTAAAGGTCTCAACTTGGAGCACCAGCAAGGACTCATTTTCAACATAAAAATCAAGTGATGAAAGTCCCAAGTGTCTCATGAAAAATTTCAAGGATGGAATTGAGGTTAGTTCTAAAATTTATCTTTATCACTCATTCCTCTTCTTACTCTTCTACTTATTCTACCACTTATTTAACTTATTAAAATATTATTAATGATAAAAATGAACTTCAAAATGTTTTTTTTGATCTTTTTTAAAAATTCAATGATCTCAAAAAAAACACAATCTTGTTGATCCTAAAAAAGATAAAATTTTAAAAGAAAAAGAGGATTTTATTTTAAAATTAAAATTTCAACCAAATATTGAAAATTCATAATTTCAAATTAAAGATCTTAAAATATCCCTTTTTTGTTTCACCCATGAAAAATAAAATTTAAATAAAATTTTTGGTTATCAAAAACCTTTTAAATATCTCTATGGTTTTGGTTTTTCAAAACAATATAGTTTTTCTAACAATTATAAAAAGACTACTTTTTTTTAAAGTAATTTCTCAAAATAAATTTCATAATTATAAAAAACACATTGGCTATTTAGTTTATGAATACAGTGGTAAGACTGAAATAATCTATATTTCCTCTCATATTTTTAAAGGAAAAACTTATTCCAAACAAGTGTGGATTCCAAAATATTTATTATCTAACTTAAGTGGAACCAATATATGGGTACCAAAAGCTATAGTTTCTTAATATTTTGTTGAGAAAGATAAAAATAAATAAGATACTTGGTTTATGGATTTTAGGTTCTCAATAAATATGTGTTGTGATCATTTTGAATTTAATCATCTAAAATATCATGATAGAGGACATCTCACCTTTAGAGAAAATTCAAAATACAAAATTATTGATATAGGTACAATTGGTTTCTCTATCTCTAATATTATTAAAGATGTTTCATTTTTCAAATATTTTAAGCACAATATATTATGTATTAGTCAATTATGTGATCAATATTTTAAAATTACTTTTAAAATTATTTTTTCAAAGTAATTAATTATAAATAATTTTTTTATTTATTTCATTTCATTTTAAAAATGTTTATATAATAGATTTAAAATCTCTAGAAATTAAAAATGTTAAGTTTTTAAGTGCACAAGATAATGATTATTGTATTTAGAACTCATTCCTAGGTAATTCTAATATTCATTCTCTTTATCAAGCTCAACCTTAACTAACTAGTAAGAGATTTACCAAAATTTTCTTTTAAAGATAACTTAGTTTTTGATACTTGCTAACTTATAAAGCAACACAAGTATTCATTTAAACCTAGAAACATAATTACATCTTCTAAATCCCTAGAAATATTCTACCTTGATCTTTTTCAACTAGCTCATGTTTCAACTATCAGGGGTAAGATTTATACCTTTATAATTATCGATGAATTTACAGTATTTACATGGGTTTTATTCTTATTTCATAATAATGAGGCATGTAATGTCTATATAAATTTTTAAGTGAAAGTAAAAAAAATTAAAAAGACTAGAAACTCTTTTCCATTAGAATTGAACTTGGTGGATAATTTTATAACAAATAATTTGATGAGTTGTGTGATTATCAAATTTAATATCACCCCTTTTCCTATCCTAGAATACCTCAAAAAAATGGGGTTGTCGAAAGATGAAATAGGACCCACCGAGAAATGTCTAGGACTCTCCTTAATGATTTTTACCTTCATTAATACTTCTGGGATAAGATAGTTAATATTGTATGATTTATCCTTAATTTTTTCCTTGTAAGACCCATATTAAGAATAAAATAACTTATGAACTTTGGAAAGTAAAAATTGCAAAGCTTGGATTATTTATAGTCTTCAGTTGTAAATACTTTATCCTTAATACCAAGGATAATTTAAGAAATTTTGAGCCTAAATCTAATGGAGTAATCTAAAATGGGTACTCAAACTCAATTAAATCCTTCTGAGTCTATAATCAGATAAATAGGAGATTAGAAAAGTCTATTCACATAAAATTAAATGATAATATTCCTCAATCACATTCTAAGAGTGATGATAGAGCTAACCAACCAATTTTGACCCTAACTCATCCTCAATATTCTAAAATAATTGAAGATTCTCTAGGATCCCCATACTCTCCTTTACCCAAGACTTGTACTCAATCTAAAGACCATCCTCTTGAGAATGTTATCGATGAATTAAAATCTAGAACTTGTACTAAAATGTTGTTATTAAATGAGGTTGAACATCAAGATTTTCTCTCTCATCTTGATCCTCATTCTCTTAATGATACAATTAAGGATAAAAATTGGATACTTTCTATACAATAGGAGTTGAAACCATTTTTAAAGGAACAATATTTGGACTCTCATGGAATATCCTAATAATAATCCTATTATTGGCACCAAGTGGATTTTTGAAAGTAAACTAGACAAACAATGAAATGTTATTGATAATAAATATTTAATTGTTTCTAAAGTCTATATTCAATAATAAGGTATTGATTATTGTAAAAACATTTCCTCTGTTTCACAACTTGTTTCCATTAAAATCTTGTTAGCATTCATCACCCATTTTAAATTCAAAATTTTTCAAATGGATGTAAAAAGTTTGTTTATAAATGTTTTTATTTGTGAAAATATTTTTGTGGAACAACCACCAAGTTTTGAAAACCCTTGATTTAAAATTTTAATTTTCAAATTAACAAAAGATCCATATAGTTTAAAATAATCCCCTCAGGATTGGTATGAGACGTTAAGCAAATTTCTTTTCTCAAATGATTTCAAAATAGGAAAATGAAATTCCACCCTTCTTCTCAAAACCATTTCAAATGATTTATTAATATTTCAAATTTATGTTGATGATGTTATTTTAATCTCAACTAATGATACTATTTGTAAGAAATCTTATGATTTAATGAATAAAGAGTTTGAAATTTATTTTATGGGAGAACTTAAATTCTTCATTGGTTTTCAAATTTCCCAAAATTCAAATGGAACCTTTTTAAACCAAAGTAAATACACTAATTTAATTCTAAATAATCTTGTAATGGATCATTGTAAGGTAATTATAATTCACATGAGTATAACTTGTAAGATAAAATTGGATAAATTTGATCAATCGGTTGACAACAAGCTTTATCTAAGTATGATTAGAAGTCTACTTTACCTTACTACAACCTGTCTAGATATCATGTTTAGTGTATTCCTTTGCACATATTTTGAATAAAATCTAAATGAATCACATTTAAAACCCCTTAAAACAATTTTCTATTATTTGAAAATAACTAAAAACCTTGGATAATTTTATCCTAAGAAAACATATTTTGAAATTTTTTATTTTTTAGATGTTGGTTTTGGAAAATGAAAAATAGATAGGAAAAGTACTAGTGGAACTTTTCATAAACTAGGAAAATATCTTATATCTTGGAGTAGTAAGAAGAAAAACTTAGTTTCTATTTATAAATCTGAAGAAGAATACATAGATTCTAGGTGTTTTTGTGCCCAAGTTATATGGATGAAACTTACTCTTTGGACTTTAGACTTACATATTCTTTTGTTTATATAAAGTGTGATAACACTAGTGTGATCAATATTTCTAAAAATCATATTGTTTCTGAAGCATTCATTGGGGAGTGTGCGTCCGTCTTCTTGAGTACGAAAGGCGCGTCTTTGTTACCCCGCATTCCCACTTTCCAAAGGCAGGCAGTATCCATTCCATATTCAGGGACATTTGCTCCTTCATCGAAACGGGATGATGAGATGTCAGTTCTTCCTTCTGTAGATTCCTCCTCGAAACTCGTTACCTAGTCCAGGTCTCCCTCATAGATTTAAGACATTGTTCAAGAAACTCTTCCTGGCACCATATCTTCATAGACACCAGTTAACTATGTTGCTTCTGTTAGGATATTCCAAGGGGTCCGGTCAGGGCAGCAACCTTTGGTTAGAGGAGTAGTCATATTGGGGAATCACTGGCATGCCTGGATGCTAGGGAATTGACATGTCTGTCTTCTGTCCCTTATTATAGGTCTTCTTGAGGGCGCAGAAGCCCGAGGCATCCCACATCGGACATGAGGAATAATATTACATGGTCATGTATCTGAGGTTTTCCTCAGCTTCCCATGTTTAACACAGGGTATGCCACAAGTTTAACATCCAGTGAAGACGGATCGGGCTAATCAAAACACTGACTAGAGTGGATCAGATTGAGGAACCCCCCTAGAGGGAACACCGACATTGGGGCCAACACGTGGGTGGATTCCCGAATGCTGTCAAATGGAATGGGTAGTGGGGTGGAATGATCTCACTGGGATATGGCGGCCTGGGTAAGAATTAGGATGGACGATGGCTTTGGGCTTGAGTCACGAAGAGACTTCCTACGTATCCCCGTGGTGGGGAATCAAAGTCCGTGTAGTTCAATGGAGAATACAGTTTAACGTCATATGGGATGGGGGCGAAATGACATGAAGGTGGTCAGAATGACCGGGTTGTGGGCCTAAACCTCGTGGAGGCTTCCTACATACCATGCATTGACATGGATCAAAGTCCTTGTACTTCGGTAATGGGGTGTGTCAGTGAACTGATGTGAATATGGACCTAGGGTCCGATGGGTTTAGTGGGAATGAACCTCAGGGAGGCTTCCTATGTACCATGGCTTGACATGGATCAAAGTCCTCATAGTTCTAAAAGGGGGCGTGTCGTAGAACCGACGTGAAGATAGACCTGGGGTCTGATGGGTGTTGGTGGTCTTGAACCTCAGGTAGGCTTCCTACGTACCATGCCTTGACATGGATCAAAGTCCTCATAGTTTGGGAAGGGGGCGTTTGGGGCTTATGCTCTGAGGCGGACCAAGTTGATGGGTGAACCAATGTGAATGGGGTCGGAATGACCGGGTCGTGGTGGGATTGAACCTCATGGAGGCTTCCTACGTACCATGCCTTGAAATGGATCAAAGTCCCCGTAGTTCAGGAAGGGTGCATGGGGCTTACACTCGAGGCTGCCAAAGGTGTTGGTGAACTGATGTGAATGGGGTCGGAATGACTGGGTGATGGTGGGCTTGAACCTCAGGAAGGATTCCTACATACCATGCCTTGACATGGATCAAAGTCCTCGTAGTTCGGGAAGGGGGAATTTGGGGCTTACGCTCTAAGGCGGCCCAAGGTGATGGGTGAACCAACGTGAATGGGGTTAGAACGACCGGGTGGTGGTGGGCTCGAACCTTAGGGAGGCTTCCTACGTACCATGCCTAGACATGGATCAAAGTCCCCGTAGTTTGGGAAGGGGACATGGGGCTTACACTCTAGGTTTCCCAAGGTGTTGGTGAACCAATGTGAATGGTTTTTGAACAACCGGGTGGTGGTGGGCTTGAACCTCAGGGAGGATTCCTACGTACCATGCCTTGACATGGATCAAAGTCCTCGTAGTTTAGGAAGGGGGCATGGGGCTTATACTCTAGGCTGCCCAAGGTGTTGGTGAACCGACATGAATTGGGTTGAAATGATTGGGTGGTGGTGAGATTGAACCTCAGGGAGGCTTCCTACGTACCATGCCTTGACATGGATCAAAGTCCTCGTAGTTCAAGAAGGGGCATGGGGCTTACACTCTAGGCCGCCCAAGGTTTTAGTGAACCGATGTGAATGGGGTCAGAATGACCGGGTGGTGGTGGGCTTGAACCTCAGGGAGTATTCCTACGTACCATGCCTTGACATGAATCAAAGTCCTCATAGTTCAAGAAGGGGCATGGGGCTTACACTCTTGGCTTCCCAAGGTGTTGTTGAACCGACGTGAATGGGGTTGGAACGACCGGGTGGTGGTGGGCTTGAACCTTACGGAGGCTTCCTACGTACCATGCCTTGACATGGATCAAAGTCCTCATTGTTCAGGAAGGGGGCATGGGGCTTACACTCTAGGCAGCCCAAGGTGGTTGGGGAGGAATACAGTTTAACGTCATGCGGGACGAGGGCGTTTTCATGATCGATGATTACTCTAAGCCTACGTGAGTCATGCTCGGTGTGAGAAACAAGAGGCAGTAAAGGCCTGACGACCACATCGCGAAAGGTGCATCTTTGGGAAGTGAAGAGGGGCTTATGCGTGGGGCGGCCCAGGGAGAGAAATATTGGGACTTACTCTGAGATGGAGGCCCTATGGTGACAAAGTGAAATGGGAGAGGTACTTGGGACCGAAGAAAGGAGGAGCCATGTTCCCTATCACGCCCTCTGCTGGCCTTGGGGACCGAATATTAAAGGAGGAGAAGGGATGCTATATTTCCTCATAGAAGTAAAACTAGGGGCTTACGTCAAGGTGTATACGCTTCCCCCATGGACAAACGCCACTCCCATAAGGAGGATATCATCCCCTATGGAGACCAGGGGGCGTGGAGAATGTCCAAGGTGGGGGCACCCCGCGTGCAAGGCACGAGGTGAGGTCACAATTTAATGTCATGTGCTAAGGATGATGGTGATTGGCAGTTCAAAATCTTGCATCTCGGATGATGTGGGTGTGCTCCACACCCCTAGGACTAACATAACTGGTACCCTATGCTCCTTGTGGAAGGGAAGGCATCGATAACACTGTGGTGAGGGGGTGTCGTGGAGCGAACCATCGAGGGGTCCACGTTAGCATGGCTATGTGAATAATCAATATCCATTAACATGCCTATGCAAAGAAGCATTAGGAAAAGCAACAAAATAGGCGATATTGTCCAAGGGACTTTGAAGTCACATCGTGCGAACCTGGAGGGTCACACTAGAGAAGGATTTTCCAAGCAGAGGGGTCCATAGGCAGGGGCTTTTTGAAGCTCTGTTGATCCGCGTGGCAGAGGACACTTGCGAAGGGGTGTGCTTAGCGAAGTGGAGTGCCTTAGCCTAAGAATAGGGAAGAGGTGCATATGGGGGGTTCTTCATGAAGTGGAAGGGCATTCACGAAGCACAGCCTCACAGAGCAAAGGTGCCTCGCGAAGCTGGGTGTCTGGAAGCAATGTGCTTCACGAAGTACAGTGAATCTGCCTTAGCATGTGGATCATTTGTACATGAAGGGTGTTTCACGAAGAATAAACGCTCCGTGACAACCCAGGTCCCCTTGGGGATCCCCTTCCTTTGCGAAGTCCCTTAGGCTTTGTGAAAGGCATCCATCTTGGAAGAGGGGATCAAGACGGGATGAAGGGGAGTCACTTCACGGAGCAGAAGTACCTCGCACAGCTCATGGTTCGCAGAGCAAAAGCATGCTTCGTGATTTGGGAGCTGGGAAGCCGAAAGGTCTGATTGTCCATCCGTTGGGCTCAGGGGGAACCTAGTATTTATAGGCAAGAGGTGCCATAGATCAGAGCTCACACGGCGTGAAGAGGGATTTGGTTATTTCGCAGCAGGTCACGAACGTCAAAAGCAGTCACAGAGCGTCCCGCCTCCTTGCTTCGTGGCGGGTGCGCGAATGTCAGATGAATTCGTAGAGCCTCCCACCTCCTCGCTTCGCAGCGGGTACATGACTTTCATATGCGTTCATAGAGGCTCCCACATCCTTGCTTCGCGGTGGCTACGGGGCTAGGGAACTCTGTGAAGGGGCTTCGTGAGGCAGTCAAGGGGGCCTTTTCTTTGGGCCTCTTATTTGTCTTGAATTTTGGCACCAAAAAATCCCCCCCTCAAACTCGAATCCGTAGAGAGATCAAAGGTCAATTGTGAGGGGAATTTCCAAAATCCTTGGCCATTCACAGTGTTGACTCATGAAGAAGGCTCGTAAGGAGGATAGGGGACACACAGGCTGAGCGCGCCGCAAATCTCCGCACGAAATAGATGCGCCGCGAAGCTCCGAAGGCTGTCACCTATAAATAGGAGGTGTTCCCCCTCTTTTGTCCTTTCCCTTATCTGCAATTTTTTCTTCTTGCGCTCTCGATTTGCGAAGCTCTGGGTAATCCAAGAGTGTTCTCTGTGAATCGAGTCTTCACAGCGCACAGTGAGTCCTTGACTCCACGTTTGCGCTCCGCGATCTAGATTTGAACGCCTAGGCAGTGCTCTGCGAGCAGTATTCGTGAGCGGACTTCACAAATGCACTTTTTGAACGATCTTCTCGAACCTGCCAAAAAAAACGTCCAAGATTCAGAACCGAATGTCCCACCAAGAAGCTACCCAGGGGGTCCTTGTGGATGCTGCCCAAAGGGATGAATTGGTGAATAGTCTGGGGCTAGGAGAGTTAGTCTGGAGCCACTCAGACCATATTTCATTGGTGGAGCTACTGTCGGAGAGCCAGATGAACTACCCACTGTGTATGAGGTTTCCCTTATATGGATTCGGGCAGAGGGATTACGTCTTCATCCCTGAAGCAGGTAGGGACGAGCCAACTTACTGGTTCCGAAGCACACCGTGTCAGCACTGATGGTTCAAGGCGCCCGATGGTCATCCCTGGGAGGACTTCACACCTGTCATTACCGATTTCTTATACAATCATCTGAACAATGTTGATGGGAAGGCATTGGAATCGGAGATTTCCCCTCCTCTTTACTGAACCATCCTCAAGGAGGAACTGGGGAACCCGAAGAAGGAGTGGTCCGAGGAATGGGACCTACGCCAGGGCGAAAACTTTACGGACAATTGGACCTGGGCCTACTAGGTAGGCACCTCGTGAAAGGAGTTTGGAGTGGATCTGAGAAGAGTAGGCCTATATGAGGCAGCCTGAGATTCCCAGTTTCACATCTACCAACCGAAGCAGCTAATGCCAGAGCTATTGAGCCAATGGTCACTAGGGACCAATACCTTCCACCTGCATCACGGGGAGGTCGACATCAGCCTATGGGACGTGCATCAGATCTCGGGGGTCCCGATACTGGGGGTGATGTATGACGAATTCCTCACGGCTATGGTTGTGTGGGAGGATTCGGAGCAGATGCCATGTTTTGCGATGGCATTGATGGAGCTCATGCATGGGGAGGACAAGGTGGTCGTGAGGGATGTCCACTTCAGGTGGTGGTTCAAGCCATTCCTAAATTTCCTGTAAAATAGGCAGTTCCTATAGAGGCCTCGAACTTTCCCAAAGGGGGCCTGGAGTAAGGAAAACTCATACTGGCAGTTGTTGGAGAATAGCTAGTGGAAGACTTGGGGGTTCAATGTCTGCACTGAACAACAGCCAATAGTCAGGCTGGTGGCATTCATCACAACTCTCATCTGTGGTTGGATTCTTCTAGTGAGGGATACAAAAATGGAAGTGCGGCCAAGCACTTTCATCATGGCATCCACATTTGTGACAGGAGGGTGGGTCAACCTAGGGATCCTGATGCTCTCCAAGTTGTACAAAATGTTGTGGCACGTCAGCGAGGGGAAAAGTCCATAGAGGGTATGCAAGTCATTCCATCTCCTGTACAGGTGGATGGAGGTGCACATCAGGGGGATCTATGAGTATCCGAACCCCATATTTCCTCCAGGGTCAAACTTTCGTCTCTCGATCTTGAATGTCACTAGGTGCTTCTTGAACAAGATGACCGCACCATCGGTTCTGAACCAGGTGTGGAGGGTGGAGGAATTAAATTTCCACCCATTTCTGTTGCCGATGGAGGCATTCACTAATGACAATAGGGGGATAGTAGAGCATCAGGCCTATATCCTGGCCTTTCGAGGTGGAGTCTTGGTGGCCAGGGTGGACCGCGAGCGTCATTGTGAGCCATACACCCCACACCGATTTGTGAGGAAATTACGGTGCCTGCAGCAGCTGACCCTGCAGGTCTACCTAGGGGTTCTCTAAGAGGAGCACCCATGTTTGATGAGGCAGATGTGGCTCATGTTCACATGGGAAGACGAGAAAATGTAGAATTTACTACCTCCACTGACCCCCATCCTTGGGCTAGTAAAAGAATATGCCCAGAACTGGGAGGTGGCCTATCCAGGGGAGATGTTGAAGTAGCAAACCTTCCTAGTCGGTGAGGGTGAGCTTCCCAGATCTCGGGGCCAAGGCCAGAAGTCAACAAGGGCATCCCATAGTGGCAGGGATGCTGTAGCGGTGACGCCCACACCAGTTTAGGGGGGAGCATTGGTAGCGGATCTGACAGCAGCAACGGAGCCAGTGGTCCCAAGAGAACAGGGTCATTCAGAGGGATGCCCACCGAGGGGATTCCGCAGGATTTCAACTCAGGCCCCGGGGAAACGGTTGTGCCATATTGACAATCTGGATAATTTTGTCTTCCCAGAGGCCTGGGACATCTGGGAAGTTAACTGGAAATTCCTTGGCCCATCTGAGTTATGGCAGCACCTTAACCGCCTCAGGATAGAATTGTCGGGGATTGGCCCTATTAGAGCCAGTTTTGTAGTATCCCCAGCAGAGGCGGAGAAATACAAAGTTGAACTGGAAGACTTTATCCACTCCCAGGGTGCCCTGCACTCGATGAAAGACCAAATTAGGGTGCTGATGGGTCGTACAGTCCCTTTTCAACTGTTAGTTGCTAACCTGAGGGAGCGCTTCCCTCTGCCAGAAGAATCGGACAAGTCCTGCTGGGGAGACGAGGCTGGTAAAGAGAGTCCACCGGAGGAGGGTGAAGTCAGCATTCTGTCTTCAGATCTTGAAGATTTTTTGGAGGACCTCGAGGTAAAATACCAAGATCCTTATTCAAAGTCTGTCCTTAGGTTATGTTGTATTCCCTATCAATGTCTGCACTATGCAAGAGACCTTGTGCATAGACCTCATTCCCACCCCTTAGTGGGTGCCAACGCGGGACCTTCAGGATCCGCACCTATGGCTGCATCAACTTCCATGTCTGGTGGGGATAGGACACTTGAGGTGGCTCCCCTGGAGTCTCCAGACCTGCCAACCATATAAGGGGGGCCGCATCTCGGGGTTCTGATGACATCAGCCCAAGAGAATGACCAGAGATTTGACCTTTGTAAGTCTCCTATAGAGAATTCATGACGGCCATCCCCTGACCAAGTAAACTAACATTCCACCTTTTTTTGGTTTGTACAGTCCTTCAATTGGCATGGGCCGCCACAGTGAAGTTGGTCAGGACTTCTGGAAGCGCCTTTCTCAGAAGCATGCCAATTGTCCTGGAGGTGGACATCCAACATGAATGAACTGCAGTGCTCCCGATCGTTGGCAGGAATTCTAGTGGGACTGCGCCTGAGATTATTGAGGTGGGATCCGATGATGAGGATCAACCAGATAGTACAGGCCCCGCCACGCCTGATCCTACACCAGATGTGGACTTGGATGAGGAGTTCTTTGGGGAATTCCCTGCATACAAGCCTACCAATTGCGTCGACTAGGACGAGACGGCCTCTGACGAGGAGGACAACAAAATATTCAGCCAATGATCGTGGAAGCTGATCACGCGCTTCATCAATAACACCCCCAAGATTTATGGTTAGATGATATGGATAGACTTTGATTACAGCTATGTGAGCTGTGTTCTTGGGGAGTGGATGCCCAGTTCCCTCACATGCTCATCCGAGATCTTATGGCGGAAAAGATTCGATAGTATGATCGTAGCCTTAGCGTAGGATGGCAGCAGAGAAAGGTAGTGAAAATCATGAGGCTCCAGGAGGTCGAAAACGAGGTTGAATTGTTGCAGGCCCAGGTAGATGAGTATTCCTCTTCTCTCGATGTGCAATCAGATCTCGTCTCGTGGCTAAAATCCCAGTTGGTGGAGGCCAAAGAGGGCATGATGTGAGCCTCTCAAGAGATGGTCGTTATCCAGACTGGTGTGGAGCGGGCTTGGGTCGCAGCCGGTGAATTATTCCCCCTCTCTGTCGAGGAGGAGCGGGACGTAAACAAGTAGCAGCAACTCCTGGATGCCACCTTCCAGAGGGTGGCGGAGCTGCAACGTTCCTTTGACGAGGTCAATCCGTCCATGAGGGGAGTCGACCCCCAGGTACTGTAATGATTACAAACCCTTAAACATACTTTCATGATTTTATTGTTTGAATTTCGTAGCATGCATGAGTTCTGTTGTTTAAATTTGTTTATTGCATCCTTATAATGTTCTCGGAGCATCCAAGGATCATTCCCTAAGCTCACGTGGGTTAGGCCCAATGTGAGAAACAAGGGATGACCACCTTATCACCCCATATAAATATAGGAGTGCAAACCAAGCTTCGGGCATCTAGGGTTTGGACAACCGGTCCGGATTTCTGAGAGGAAATTGGAGAGACCTGGATAGATAATGAAGCTCTCATAATAGCTGAATTATCATTTTATTAGCGTGCTCTTGTGCACGAATGGGGTAATTCCAGGGGCGCTGAAATCGATCCGAACAGATGGGAATGGGTGGTTTGAATCACGATACCCAGGATTCGGAACATTGTGCGGCTGGCATGAAAATAAAGAATAACTATTGACTGCATTCTAAAAACAACATTCTTATTGCATTAGCTTGGATTGGGGATAGTAAATGAGGGTCAACCGTTGACCATTTTCAAAACACGGGACCAGACTCAAAATGTCATCCATTAGTCTTCCAGAATGTTGGCCTAGGACAATAGGCGGGCCATAGGCCGAGCATCCATACTGTTACGGGGTTCCTCTAGACGTGAAAGAGGATGAGGGTCTGAATAAGGGGAACGCAAAGTGTGGAATGTGGAGTGATGGTTTTTTGAACAGAATCCAACACTCTTGAAATTATGCCACCATGGTGGAAGCACACTGGATGGACGCATCAGTTTGATCATGGATCATTCCTTCTTTCAGAAAGGGCCTCTCTATCAAGGGATTCGTCAATTCCCAATGTCATCTTGGGGCATCCCAACCTTGTTCAGGGAAAATTTTCAGTTGTACGGTTCCCCGCAAGGGGTCAAGCCAGGGGCTAGAAATGAGGAGGAACAAGACTTATGATTCTTGGGGTTGGACCCTAGGAAAAATACCGGGGTGTCTCTACATATCCCATGAGGATGGGAATCAAGCCGTACGTAGTTCTTGAAGCACATTATAGTCAGAGACCAACACTGATAGGTGAAATCCTCTCTGGAAAGGGATCTGGTGCATAACATGACTAACATGGGGCATCCTGAACTTGTTCAGGGTAGAACTGTAGATTAGTGTCATGCGTTCAGGACATTAAAAGTTAGTTCGGGCCCAATGCAAAGTGGTCGGGCATTCCTACATACCCCATGAAGATGGGAATCAATCCATACATAGTTATGGAAGCACAGTTTAACGTCATGTGGGATGATGAGAAGCCTAGCTGCGCCGGTGCACATTCTACCAAAACTAGTAAGCCCACGTGAGTCATGCTCGATGTGGGAAATAAGAAGTAATGGGGGAATTTCCTGAAACAGGAAGGAACATGTTTGGGCGAAGGGACGCTCGGTGAATTTCGGCCCAATGATGCTAACTTGTCCATGTAGTGCACCTAGATTCACGAAGAAGTAGAGCCGAGTATGTCGGAATTCCACTTGAACATGAGGAATTGGAAATGTGTGAATCATGATGCTCGAAATCTGGATCACAATAATGGTGGCGTAATGATGGAGGATAACTGTTGACCGTGGAGGATACGCAACATCCACATCATGTTAGCCTGGAATGGGGACAAACAAATGAGGGTCGACCATTGACCATGTTCGAAACATGGGACCTGTCAGAAATGTCATCTGAGATCTTTAGGGGCATTGGCCCAGGATGGTAGGTGAGCCGATGCGGCATGAGACTAGGCCGTTAGTGGGTCCCTTTGGATGTGGAAGAGGATGAGGATCTAAATAGTGAGCTCATGAAGTTTGGACATGGAACGAGGGGAATGTCCCCATGAGAATTCCACACTTAGGACTCTCTGTCAAAACAAATTTTAATGCGACAACGAGATATATTAGATAGAGGGATTCGAGTCCCTTCCCATAGGGAGATCTTAGTTTAGGGTCATAGAACTCGGACCATGGATGGTAGGAAATGTGGGAGAGACATGGTGGGGTAATTATAAAACCCAATGTGAATGGGAACCTGGGGTTTCGACCACCATGTATTCCTTGGAGAGGTTTTAGGTCGAGGGTCCGAAAAAGAGAGTTGAGCGGGGCCTAAGGAAAAGTGCACAGGCATTCCTATGTACCCCATGAGGATGGGGATCAAGATGCATGTATTTCTTGAGGTGGCACGGTAAGCTTCCAGTTCTAGGAATAAAAGGGTCATGCGAGCATGGCCCTCGCACAAAAAGAAGCGGTATTTGATAAATCTTGTTTGTCCTTTAAGGTGAGTGGTTTTTTTGTAAAGCGACAGGCCTAGGGTAGTAGGCCCTGGCATCGCCACATGAATCAAACCATAGTAGGTGTTGACAAATGGTATGGTGCATGACCAATACCAAACATGGTGTCCTTTTGAGTGAGGACATCACGACACAGTTCTGTTTTTCATCGTGCGGCCATGACGATAATGTCACAGTTTAGGGTCATGTGATAGGACCGGGCGGCATAGTTTAAATTCGTATGGCTTAGACATAAAGGAATGAGAACGACGTGGTACAACATACCTGACGTGAATGAGGACATAATCCTACACTACACTGTACACAATTCCGAGAAAGGACCCTCAAGAAAAGGGGGCTACATAGAGGTAAGAGGGAAAGGGGTAGGAGAAACTAGCTCCCAACTGAGCTGGACCCAAAAATGAGACATATGGGTGGTATAATGTATCCTATAAGGATGGTAATTAAGCCATATGTAGTTCTAGATGAGATCTTAGTTTATGTTCTTAGAGCTCAGACTATAGATGGAGTGAAAACCCTCCAAGTAAGTATAGACCCCAACACGATCCCTAAGCCCACATGAGTTAAAATCGGTGTGGGAAACAAGGGAGGAAGATGTATATTAAAATACCTGGAATGCACGCCAAAGGGAAATTGGTGCGGAGCCCCGAATGACGCCCCTATCACGACTTTGGTCCTCCTAACGCGTGGATTCACACTGAGGAATAGTACCAAGAGTATTGAAGTTCTACTTGGACATGATGAGGTGGAGAAGGATGTGAATCATGTAACCAAAATTTTGGGCTTAATGGGGTTGGCATGGTGATGGAGGATAACTGTTGACAGTGTTCAGAACATAGTATCCATATCATGTTATCCTGAAATGGGAATAATAAATGAGCATCAACTGCTGACCATATTCGCAACGTGGGATTTGTATCAGCTTGTTGTCTGCGACCCTCAAGGACGTTGGCCCTTAATGGTAGGAGGGACCTTAGGCCTAACATCTGTACCATTCAGGGGCCCTTCCGGGTGTGAAACTTGATGGAATCCCTAATGAAGGGGAACAAAAATCCTGAAAAGTGGGTGGAAACATGTCCGATCAGAGTCTGACATTCCATGTACTAAACCAGAGTACCCTTAGGCACATTGATGAACTGCCGAAGAGGGTCGACGAGGGTGCTCAGGAGGGAGAGGTACATGGAGTGGTCATTACAAGCCCGACGTGAATGAGGACATAATCCTATACCACACCATATACTCCCCTCCCCGGGGAAGGGTAGGCCAAGGGGCCAAGATGAAATGGAGATTTCTAGGAGATGGAGCTAGACCCAAAGTCTATACATTCGGGTGGTCCTACGTATCCCATAAGGATGGGAATCAAGAAACACGTAGTTCTTAAAGGCACCCAGGGGTAAGATACCCAAACAAGGGGGGTGTATGGAATGATGAGTAACCTGGCATGAATGAGGACATAATCCCATACCACGCCGTACACTCTGGGTAAGAACTTGGGTTGGGGCCCAAGAAGGCCAAGGGGCCTAAGGCTGGGCCTCGGTCAGGAAGGACTGACCAGTTTGTTCTTTAATGTATTGTAGTGAGGATGAGTTCTAGGGATAAGGCGTCTTATCCGGGGATTTTTACGACATGGTGAGCAACCCAACATGAATGAGGACATGATCCCATACCACGTCGTACAATCCCAGAAGAGAGAACCTAGGTCGGGGCCCCAAAAAGGCCAAGGGGCCTGAGGCTGGGCCTTGGATGGGAAGGCCATACGCACTCTTGTACAGTTACTTCCTCATCACAGCTCCTAAGCCCACATGAGAAGTGCTCGGTGTGGGAAACAAGGAGCCGGTCTCGGCTCTCCTTGTCAAACAAGGCCTGATAGTTGGCATCACCCGGAGGGAGTTCGTCGCTTGGAGATACACCGGGGCAGAATGAACCACTAAACTCGATTTTTGTGACATCTTGGGGTGGTCCTAACGATCTAGGATAGTTGTTGACCATTTTCAAAACACAACGTTCCTATAATGACTAGAAATGGGAGCAAAAAACGAGCATCGACCACTGACCAAATTTGAAACGCGGGATTTGTATCGACTTGTTGCTCGACATCCTCGAGGGTCTTGGCCCGAAGTGGTAAGAGAGCCCTTAGTCCTGGAATACATACCATTCAGGGGTCCTTCCAGATAGGGAAGATGATGGAGTCCCAGTCAAGGAGTGGGTGAATCATATTTGTACCCATCTATGAAAGAGGAGAACGTCTCCAGGGAGCGGGATGTATGACCAGATTGGGGTTAGCTCGACATGAATTGGGGAAATATTATACACCCCACCATATGTCTTGACCCAAGGGGAAGATTCTGGTGTTTGGGTTGGGCCAATAGACGAAATGTCCTAGCGTTCCTATGTATCCCATGAGGATGGGAATCAAGCCATACATAGTTCTTGAATGCCATGTAGTTTAATGTCGCGCGGTGAAGACGTGGGAGGATAGAAGAACGGGAGTGGGAACATGGTGTGACCATTAAAATCCTTGCATGAGTGGGGCTAATGAAGCCTTCATCATATCGTGCAAGGATCCTCCAAGATATCTATACCCAGGGGGAATAGTCAAAGAGAAGAGCTTAGGGCTGGGCTCAAGATGAGGAATCTAAGCGTTCCTATGTATCCCATGAGGATGGAAATCAAGCCACATATAGTTCTCAAAATACAGTTTAACGTCATGCAGGATGATGCATAGTATAAAGTCTTGTAGGACTGAACAGTTTAAGGTCATGCGGGACCAACATGTAGTTTAGGGTCATGTGGGACCATCCATTTTAAGGTCGTGCATGACCATTAGGCTCAGAAAAAGTATTTATTGAGAAACTTGGCATTGGTGGGAGGAGTTATTCACTCACCGTCCATGGTTACCAGGGAGTATGCTCCATTGGGGTAAAGCATGTGGACTATGTAAGGTCTTTCCCATTTGGGATCCAACATGGGGGGTTTCCTGCCAGGGATCATTGGCGCTCGGAGGGCCAATACCAGGACGCCTTGCAGAGAATAACATAGGTGAAACTTCTTATTGAAGGCTCTAGAAATCTTATTCGGATGCCTTTCCAGATCCTGCAGAGCACAGAGCCTATTCTCGTCAAGTGCTTCCAATTCAGCTAGATGGATTTCAGCCACATTATCTGGCACCTACTGGTCATAGACCACAGTTCGTAACGGAGGAAGCTGGATCTCGATGGGTAGGACAGCCTTAGCCCCGTACACTAGAGAATATGGGGTCACCTGGGTGGAGTTACGAGTTGTCTTCTGATAGGCCTGGAGGGAGTTTGGGAGCTTGTCCGACCAACTCCTCTTATTCTGGCCAACCATTTTCTGCAAAATGTTAGAGAGGGTTTTTTTGAATTCCTTGATCTTCCCATTTTCCTACACATGAGAGCAGGAGGTATGGTTCGAACAGATATTGTACTTAACGTAAAATTTCTTCAGCTGGACTGCTCAGAAGTTGGTGATGTTATCAGTGAGGATGGCGTGAGGGACTCCAAACCTGTGGATGATGTTGGAGTTCATGAATTCAATGATAGAATGGGCCTTGAACTCTTTGAGAGGAATAGCTTCTACCCACTTAGAAATGAAATATGTGGTGGTCAGGATGAACCTGTACTGGCAAGCTGTCGCTTGTGGGTATGGTCCCATGACATCGAATCCCCACACCATAAATGGCCAAGAGTACTTGGTGGAGTGGAGAGGTTCTGGCAGACAATGTAGGAAGTTATCATGAACTTGGCACGCATGACATCTCTTGGTAAAATCGATACAATCATGGATCATAGAGGGCTAGAATTACCCTAGTCTCCAAATTTTCTGTGACAGATTTGGCCCAACCTGATGGGCACCACAGGAACCGGCATAAACCTCCTGTATGACCTGAGAAATCTCGACTCCTTGGATGAAACAGAGGATAACACCATCAAACCCATGCTTTTAGAGGACATGCTCTAGACTGGAACCACTATGGAGGGTAAACTACAGCACGCTACATTAGATTCACTCACGCTCGACCCAATCAGCCAGGAGGCAACAATTTTGGAGATACTTGACAAAAGGGGCTCTCCAGTCGGGAGTCACTTCAACCACTGCATCTGAAGATCCTAGAGGTCCTGACGTGGAGGATCCGGTGGTAATATGGATTACTCGCAGGTCATCATCATCCTATGGGGTGACGAAGGAAATGACTCTCCGGTGTGCCACATGTATAATCATATCATCCTGCTTGGGCTCTGCATGTGATGCAGTTGAGATGGCCAAAGCATCTGCTCGACCATTCTGTGACCGAGGGACATGGGTAACCTCTGGTCGAGAATGGAACTGCGCCATTAGTTGGAGGGTGCATTCCAACAATGGTACGATATCTATCTTTCTGAAAATGTATTCACTGTTGATCTGCTTGATGACGAGCTCAGAGTCCCCTTTCACATGAAACTAGGGCACATCGATCTCGAGGGCCAGCTCGAGGCCAGTGATAAGAGCCTGATACTCTGCCTTGTTGTTGGTACAACCTTCTGACAATAGGAATGAGTACGGTAGAACGTCTTGCACTGAGGTATTGAAGATGATATCCAGGTCCACTCTGTTGAGTCAAGGATCATTGAGCCTCCTACCGGTGGGGCTCCGAAAGGCACCGTCAAAGTGCATCTGCCAACATGGGATGACATGATCTACCGAGAGGATTGCCTCATCGGGAAAATCTAAGTCCAAGGACTGGTCTATGGAGGTTGGATGGGTAGCTAGGAAGTCTGCCAATGTCTGTCCCTTGATAGCCTTTTGGGGGAAAAACCTAACGTCGAACTACTGGAGGATTACCACCCACTTTTCTAGATGACTGGTCAACATGGGGTGATTCAGAATGTACTTCAGCGGTTCTACCCGAGAGACCAGTTGTACCTCATGGTGCTACATGTAATTTCTCAACTTCTGCACAGCAAATACGAGCACAAGGAAACTCTTATCGATGGGGGAGTATCTATTCTCTATATCGAGGAGTATGCAGCTAAGTTAATAGAGGATGTTCTCTATCCCCTCACTGTTCTTCTGGGTGAGAAGGGCACCTAGAGATCATTCCAGGGCAATCACGTATAGGATTAGTGGCTTCCCGAAGATGGGTGGAATCAAGACCGGAGGCTGGAGAAGATACTGCTTGATTTCCTCGAACACGGTCTGGCACTCTTTGTCCCATTTTTAGGTGGATCCTTTCTTCATTATCTGAGAAAAGGGATTACACTTTCCAGCCATATTGGCAATGAATAGGCGTATGTTGGCTAAGTGGCCTTGAAAACCTTGAATCTCTCAGATATTTCTTAGGGGAGGAATCTGGATGATGGCCCTGATCTTCTCTAGGTTGATCTCGATGCCTCGGTACCTGAAAAAAAGCCAAGAAACTTCCCAAAAGTGACCCTGAAGGCACACTTCAATGGGTTTATCTTCAAGTGGAGGGAGCAGAGGAAGCTGAATACTTTCTCAAGGTCCTTGAGATGGTCCTGGAGCTGGTGTGATTTGACCACTAGATTTTCCACATAGCATTCCACCAATGTCCTGAGGATTGGCTTGAATATGTGATGCATGGACCGCTGATAGGTAGCACCCGCATTCTTCAGGCCGAATGGAATAACCTAGTAATAGAAGGTACTTTGGGGTGCCCTGAAAGCTGTGGACTCTTCATCCTTGGGGTCTATCCGTATCTGATTATATCCAGAGTAACCATCCATGAAGAATAGGGATTGGAACCCGACCATAGAATCGATCAAAAATTTTGTCACAGGAGGGGTAAAATCATCCTTCGGATAGTGACGGTTGAGATCCCGAAAGTCGATACTGACTCTGATCTGCCCATTATTCTTCCTAAATGGCACGATGTTGGCTAGCCACTTGGGGTACTGGACCTCCTTGATGAAGTTGGACCTGATGATCTTGTCCACTTTGGCCTCGACCATGACATTGTGAGAAGGGTGCATCTTTATGGGAGGTTTCTTGAACCCATGATGGCTTGTCGGGAGACCAAGGTGGTGGACGACTACCTGAGGATCTAGTCCTGGCATCTCATCGTAACTCTAGGAAAAAACATCATGATGCTGTTTAAGGAATTCCACGTACTGATTCTGCTCCTCGAGGGACATGGCGACACAGATCAATGTGTGTCTCAGATCTACCTCACTACCTAGGTTCACATGCATCAGTTCAACGACCGTGGTAGAGATGGCTTCTTCAAAGGTGGGGAGATCATCCTTCAAATCCTCTTCTTTGCTTGCGGAGGAGGGATTACCAGTGGGTGAGGCTTCCCCTAGGTCGGAATAACCTAATGGGAGGCTGGTACCAGCCTGGATTGCAGTGGACAACGCATCAGGAGATTCACGCGCCGGTGAAACCATAACGATGAAGGCAGTCGATCCAATCCCATCTGGACTTTGGCCCAAGGGGCTATGCTTGATGAAATAAAATCAATAGTGGCGCATCAGCTTGAGATGCTTAATCCCAGCCTGGAAAAACAGACACGTATTACTTACTTCCGTTGCCATGGGGTGGACATCCCAGTATTGTACGAGGGTAGGAGGTTCCAGAATCACCTGAGCCTGGTTTGTGTAGGAGTATGAGGTGATTTTCCACCGTCGCTTGGACTTGGGAATATACCTTCCTCTTGTACCCGATACAACAAAGCATTGACCCATGTCGGGGGTTGTGGCCTCCAATTGATGGATCGGGAAGACTTAGGCATCATACAGACCTACCCAGGGGTCAGTTGTGACCGGGGCGGGCTCAACCTCACTTGCCAGAATCTGCTTTTCCTTGCTCTTGTAATAGTCAGCATCCAGATAATGGGATTCAAAAGAGGAGAAAGGAGATGCATCACCTTGGAGTACGCCCAATCGACCATTAAGGGAGTACTTGAGGCATTGGTGATATTACGAGGGGACCGCCGCGTGCAGATGGAGCCATAGTCTGCCCATCAATGCATTGTACGCGGTGTCCTGGGAGATGACCATAAATTCAGTACTGGAAACTAGGCCACTGAACTGGGTCTTCAAATAGATCTTGTTGACAGGGGTCTGATATGTCCTGTCATATCCCTGAATCCTTAAATTGGATGGAGTCAGGTCATCCTCAGATAACCCCAGCTTCTGCAGCATCCGCGTCGAGATAAGGTTGATCCTGGAGCCAGTGTCAATGAGATAGCGGTGAACCTCCACGCCGTTAAATTGGTTAGTGATGTACAGTGGGAAGATGTGCCCCTATATGGGAGAGTCTTCATATTCTCATGAGAACGAAATGATGGACTGAAATTCAGTGTTCTCAACTTCTTCAGCATGGAAAGATTATGCAGCTGCTACCTCCGTCTCAAACTGGAGGGGGATCCTTAAAGCCTCAGCGAGGGCCTCACACATATCTGACGACAAGAGGATGGATTCAAGGATGGAAATCCTTGTTGGGATTCCAGAAAGGTTCTTGAGGACATCGTACTTTTGTGCCAAGCGTGAACTCCTGCTTACAGGAGGCCGCTCTGTGGTTGGAGGCATGGAAGGCCCTGCCGGCTGGACCCGCAAATAGCTGGTGCTGGGCATATCCCACTGCCCACTAGTTGAAGCCTAAAGAGTAGCTTCTGAATGAGGTCCAGATGACAGGGATCGGCCTGTAGTGGGGCGAAGCTGGTCGTGGCATGGACGAAGTGGCTCTGACTGATCCAGTAGCACAAACGGTGGTGGATGCGGTCCTGATGACACCAAATGAAGAGGCTTCGAGTGCTGAGCTCTGCGCTGGGTCTGCTATCTAGTCTCAGCGGCATGCACGACTTGGCTGGAGGTTCCGACTGACATGCCTCAATGACCCATATAGCTGTGGATTTGCCGATGTTGGCATCTGCTTGGGACGTTGGGAAGATTCGCTCGGCGCTCCCCCTCATCGGGAGTCATATAGGGGTTTACCAACTCAACGGTGTTAACCAAAGCATACCCTTGACTGTCACTTGAAGAATCATCCACCATTGGGTGGATTCTGGAGGGGATCCCCATATCAGGGGGCATAAAGTCACCGAGAGTTCAAGACGACGATGACATTGGCGGGGCACATTTCTTATTCTTATGCCACCGATGCTTGCTCTTCTTGGAAGAGGATGACTGAGATGATGATGTAGAGGTGGTGGTCGTAGCTTCTGAAGGCTTCGGATGATTCTGGCATGCCCGAATGATTCCATGGGCACGAGAAACCATTTTATGAGCCATACAGTTGTAGTACTTTTGGGATCCGTGGCTGGGAACCTGCTGCCACTCGCCTTCGCTGTCACTACCACTACTTTAACTTAAAAATACTCTCGCTAATTGTTCAGGGACTGGGCCTAGCCTGACTATGTTGTTATCAACCTGGTCTTGGAGCCAGTCCTTAAACACATAGCACTGCTTGTGGGTGTGCCCCAGAATCCGATTATAGGGGCAGTAGTTGGGGCGATTAGTGAGATTCGCCTCTGCCGGCCATCTGCACTCAGGCAAGCGTACAATCTCTTGCTCTAAGGTACTATGGAAGTAACCTGGGACCTGATTCTCACTAAACGAGTAAGTCTGGTGTCTTTTTTCTGGATAGGGATCCCTTGGAGCTTGGCCCTGATGAGGAGCAGGAGGGGCCTGTCGAGTAGGTGGACTATGATTGTCCCGCCTGGGCGGTGGTGGTACATTACGCCGGGGTGCCTGCCGATTCTAAGGATGCTTCAGAGCTGGAGGCTCTGCCTGAGGTGGAGGACCTCTATGAGGCTGTGGGTCTGGTTCTACTGGTAGTAATTCTACTTGCATGTGGGCTTCTATTTAGGCCACCGCGGCGGATTCAGCTCTGGCGGCTCTCCTTGCTGGGATTACAGGGAGCAGCGGATGGGCCTGGATAGCTTGTTACATGGCTTCTTAGAGGCACTGGGCCTTATCTGAAAAGTCCCAGAACCATCCAGGATATTTCTGAGTGATCATGGAGGGAACCGGTTCAGTATTGACATTCCCCCATGCACATTGTCAGTAATTTCTTCTGAGTCAGTGGCATATTGAGGGAGTATGTGAGCCCCTTCCACCAGGCGATAAAGTCCACAACTCCCTCATCAGGACTTTGCTTGCACTTGAAGAGGTCTGCAATACTGGTTTTCTGGGTGGTAGAGCTAAACTGGTAGAGGAACTGCCTGCGAAGGTCCTCCCTGCTGGTCACAGATATGACGAGGAGCTGGTTGTACCAGACGAATGTCGCCCCCTCCAGTGTCTGAACAAAACAGCAGAGGTTGGCGGCCTCCTGCTGCGCTGGAGTCCCCAACATGGGCCCACACCTTCTGTTGAAGTGGGCCAGATGCTGCGGCGGGTCCCCCTTCCCATTAAAGGGGGATAAGGTGGGATTCCTGAAACCCGGAGGCATCGACATATCATCCACCCATGCTAGATATGGCTTGCCATCTAGTGGAATTTCCACCTTCCGCATTTCCAATGCCTCAAGGTAGGATATGAGTGCCACCATAGGATCATCCGAGTAGGGGTCCCTTTCATGATAGGTATCCCTAATCACGAGTGCATTGTCGGGTTCTTCAACATGGTAGGCAGGTTCAGCAACTCATGGAGCAACTGGTGGAGCAACCTGCTGGGAAACTAGGGGAACCCGAGCTGGATTCCTCAGATTGCTGCACTATTTGGGAGGGTTTGGTAAGACTTACCACACCCTATTACTGTGAGTTCTAACTTCAAACTTGTCTGCAGGAGTGATATGATCAGGGTTGCTTGAAGGCATCTCGTCGGGGGGAGTTGTTCCTGCCCCTGCTGCCCCGGCCTAGGATTACCATAGTCGGGTCGTCGCTCTACATCGTGTTCGGCCAGAAGTTCATTGACCAACCTATTCTTCTCAGAAAGTTGTTGGCGCAACATGGCCTTCTTAGGGTCCTCCTCCATATTTTTCACTGAGGCGGACAGGTCAAAGTGCTTGACAGATCTGACATGCTCTTTGCCCTTACCAGCATTCCGGCTGAGTACCAACACCTTAGTGGGTGCAGGGAGACCTAGGAGGTTCCTCTGCTAATGAGTAATCCTCCCTGATGGGTCCAACAGTGGTGGCACACCCTCAGGGGGTAACTCTCCATCGAGAAACTCTAGTTTTTCCTCCTTGTCCACTAATTCGCCCATGTTGATCGTGACCCTTCCTGGGGGCATGTCCTCAATATCGCATAGCGAGTCGGGCTTCTACCAGATAGGGCTGAAGAGGAGGGCGGCATACTGCCCCAGCCACAGATTTTCATGTGGGGGTAGCCTCCCTGATAATTTTGCAGAGTAACTTGATAATCTGAAAGTATTGCTGCTGGAGGGCCTCATGACGACCTGGTGACTCGGGGCGCTGGGCCACAGGGAGTGCGGCCAGATCGACTAGACGACACTTCTCGCTGATGTCTTCAAAATGCGCTTGGATCCTTGGATAAACCATGCACTGATGATGGAGACTAAAATGCATCTCTCAGAGGGTGTAGCAGAAACCCTCAACTTCCTCTGGGGTGAGGGACTCGGGTATGCAAAAATCCCATGCTGCTGCGGGCCAGAACTTCTCGGAGAAGTGGTCCACTGCAAGGATTCTCCAAAAGCTTCTCAGCTCAAATTCAGGGTATGACCCTTGATTTCCCCACTCTCCAACTGGGGGTGGTTGAGGAACTGGACGAGGTACTGAGGCATACCGCTGAGACGACAGGTTGGTCGTTGGAGAATATGGTGAATGGGATGACTGGTCGCCCATTCTCGGGTTGTCCTCTGAAGAGTTTAGCGACCTAGCCACTACGTCGAGATAGGACGGGCTGACGGCCAGCATTCCTGGATCAGGGGCCAGGGATGCTGGTGGTGGGACGTGCTGTTTCTCACCCACCATTGGTCCCCATAATAGCTCTCTGTGACCTCTTGTGGAGGTAGAAAGTGCTTCTGGCAATGATGGTGGTGACTGCATGACCACAACCTGTGGGGTTTCCAGATTTTCATCCTCTTGGATGAACCTGTGGAGGGAGGCGGGAATCCGGTGGACCTCGCATTCTGGGAGCACCAGCCTGATATGCCTCGTCCCTGCCTCGACCCTTGACTCGGATGAGAGAGGGGAGGGTTCCTGAGATGAATCATACTTAGATTCAGAGTCTGATAAGTAGACCAGTTTGATCTCTATCCGGGCCTTCCCAGGATTCTTCTTATGGCAACAACATCCCGCCTTCCTACCCCTGGGTGGCTCCTCGGGACAGGGCAGATTTCTGACATGTGGTCCTTCAGCCGCACTGGTGCCAGGGCGGAGAGGGTTTCTACTTGAGACAGCTGGGGTGCAAGGGGAACCGGGACAAATGTCGAAGGGGACATGGGGAGGACCTCCATGAACAACACCTAAGCGGGAAAAACCTCCGCCAGAACCGGCGGGAGCAAGGGGAGGACCTCCATGCTTGGTGCAGGTGGAGCGAGGTTGGCCTTCACCCCTCTGGTTTTCGGGGTGATGAGGACCTTCGCCAGCTGTGGAGAGGACGTAGGGATGATCCCCACATTGGAGAGAAACCGAATGGGTAACATCTCCACATCGGCGGTCAGGGGCAGGAGGAAGGACTCCATACCCAGTGTGATGGGCATGAGAGAGGCTTCCGTACCGAACATCACCGTCGCGGGGCAAACCTTCATTCGGATTGGGGGTAGCACGGGGCAGACCTCCATTCCGAGCCTTGGAGCGGGGAAGGCCCACACTCTCTATGGTAATGGTATGGGGAGGACCAACATATGGGATGGAATCGCTGTAGGTTGGTTCACGGTGACCCCTGCTCGTGCCTGTGACCAGGAGAGTCGACCCAGCCTGCCCGTGGGGCGGTTGGGGCCTCGATCTCGGTTGGGAATATAAGCGACCCTACTCAGTGTGTGTAGGGACTTGATGATATGCGTTAGCGATGGATTGGGCCACAGTAGTCATCGACGTTGATGCTTCCTGGTAGGCATCCTCAGCTCGTGCCCAATGCTGGTGTTGGGTTGGATGAGCTGGTGCGGGTGGTGCAGGTGCATAGCTTACCTACTCCTCTGGAAAGGTCGGGGGGTGGCTCTAACGTGGACAGGTGGGGGCCCTTGCTGGGAGCCCCTGAATTGAGACTCTGACCGGGCTGGGCCAGACGTGACCCACCTCATTAGCGTGAGGCAGGGATTCGTCAAAGTGATCTGGGGATAGGCTCCCGAAACGATTTAATGTTGGGGTGGGGAGCAGTGGCTCCCTGCGTGGCCCTCGGTGGCTGTGTTGATGGCGGGGCCTGGATACCTCCAAGTCCAGGCAGGCCATATCCCGGGTTGGGATTATGTCCTCCTCCTCATAACGATGTACGATGTTGTTAATTACCCTTCGTTGGATAACTTCCAATGGGGATATGAGGCGCAGGCACCCCACATTCATGGACGCAGAAGCCGTTGCAGAAGTGGTGAAGCCACATGGAGTGTCTGTGCTGGAATTACCCCTACCCCTGCGTAGATGGGTGGGCGGTGATCGCGTTCCTGTGGCAGCAACCTGATTCCTGATAAGTAGAGAGATGAACTCATTAATACTGCTAGGAAAATAAATCGACAACTAGTTCCCCAACGTTGTTCCATATTACATAGCTGGTAAGAGGGGTCCACACTAACAACATCACAGAATGGAATGTCCAACATTCTACTGCCCCAACTTCTGGTGAGTTTCATGCTAGACCCGCTATTTTCTTAGCAGGACCCAGCACAGGATAGCTGGATCCGGTGACAGGTCAATCCATTGATGCCCGAGCGCTAATAATCACTATATTGAGGATAAGAGTTTCACGTCGGGTTCACCATTTCTGTTTCCGACACTTTCACTGGGGTGCATGCGTCCATATGCTTGAGTACGACAGGCACAACTTTTTTACCCTGCATTCCCACTTTCCAAAGGTGGGTGGCATCCATTCCTTATTCAGGGACGTTTTCTCCTTGATTGAAATAGGATAATGGGATGTCAGTTCTTCCTTCTGTGGATTCCTCCTCGGAACTATTTACCTAGTCAGGGTCTCCCTCATAGATTTAAGTCATTGTTTGTGAAACTCTTCCTGGTGCCATATCTTCATGGACATCAGTTAATTACGCTGCTTCTGTCAGGACATTCCAAGGGGTTCGGTTAGGGAAGCAACCTCCAGTTAGGGGAGTAGTCACATTGGGGCATCACTGGCATGCCTGGATGTTGTGGAATTGGCATGTCTGTCTTCTATCCCTTATTATATAGCTTCTCGATGGCGCAGAAGCCTGAGGCATCCCACATCGGATGTGGGGAATCATATTTCATGGGCATGTATCTGAGGTTTTCCTCAGCTTCCCATGTTTAACATAGGATATGCCGCAAGTTTAACGTCCAACGGAGATAGATCGGGCTGATCAGAACACTGACTAGAGTGGATCAGATTGAGGAACCCCCTAGAGGGAACACTGACATTGGGGCCAACACATGGGTGGATTCCCAAATGCTGTCAAATGGAATGGGGTGTGGAGTGGCATGATCTCACTAGGATGTGGTGGCCTAGGTAAGAATCTGGATGGACGATGTCTTTGGGCTTGATCCTCAAAGAAAATTCCTACGTATCCCCGTGGTGGGGAATCAAAGACTGCGTAGTTCAATGGCGAATACAGTTTAACGTCATGAGGGACGGGGCAAACTGACATGAAGGTGGTCGGAACGACTGGGTGGTGGGCCTGAACCTCGTGGAGGCTTCCTACGTACCATGCCTTGACATGGATCAAAGTCCCCGTAGTTCGTGAAGGGGGTGTGTCGGCGAACCGACGTAAAGATGGACCAGGGGTCCGATTGGTGTTAGTGGGAATGAACCTCAAGGAGTCTTCCTACGTACCATGACTTGACATGGATCAAAGTCCCCTTAGTTTGGGAAGGGGGCATGTCTGCGAACCGACGTGAAGATGAACCTGGGGTCTGATGGGTGTTGGTGGGCTTGAACCTCAGGGAGGCTTCCTATGTACCATGCCTTGACATGGATCAAAGTCCCCATAGTTCGGGAAGGGGGTGTTTGGGGCTTACGCTCTGAGGCAGCCCAAGGTGATGGGTGAACCGACGTGAATGGGGTCGGAACGACTCGGTGGTGGTGGGATTGAACCTTAGGGAGGCTTCCTATGTACCATGCCTTGACATGGATCAAACTCCCCATAGATCGGGAAGGGGGAATGGGTCTTACACTCTAGGCTACCCAAGGTGTTGGTGAACCGACATGAATGGGGTAAGAATGACCAGGTGGTGGTGGGCTTGAACCTCAGGGAGGCTTCCTACGTACCTTGCCTTGACATGGATCAAAGTCCCCATAGTTCGGGAAGGGGGTGTTTGGGGATTACGCTTTGAGGCGGCCTAAGGTGATGGGTGAACCGATGTGAATGGGGTCAGAACGAACAGGTGGTGGTGGGATTGAACCTCAAGGAGGATTCCTACGTACCATGCCTTGACATGGATCAAATTCTCCATAGTTCGGGAAGGGGGCATGGGGCTTACACTCTAGCCCGCCAAGGTGTTGGTGAACCAACGTGAATGGGGTCGGAACAACCGGGTGGTGGTGGGATTGAACCTCCGGGAGGCTTCCTATGTACCATGCCTTGAAATGGATCAAAGTACTCATAGTTCAGGAAGGGAGAATGGGGCTTACACTCTAGGCTACCCAAGGTGTTGGTGAACTGACGTGAATGGGGTCAGAACGACCAGGTGGTGGTGGGCTTGAACCTCAGGGAGGCTTCCTACATACCATGCTTTGACATGGATCAAAGTCCTCATAGTTCAAAAAGGGGCATGGAGATTACACTCTAAGCAACCCAAAGTGTTGGTGAACCGACAAGAATGGGGTTGGAACGACCGGGTGGTGGTGGGCTTGAACCTCAGGGAGGCTTCCTATGTACCATGCCTTGACATGGATCAAAGTCCTCATAGTTCAGGAAGGGGCATGGGTCTTACACTCTAGGCTTCCCTAGGTGTTGGTGAACCGATGTTAATGGGGTCGGAACGACCGGGTGGTGGTGGGATTAAACCTCAGGGAGGCTTCCTACGTACCATTCCTTGACATGGATCAAAGTCCTCATAGTTCAGGAAGGGGGCATGGGGCTTACACTCTAGGTTTCCCAAGGTGGTGGGGGTAGAATACAGTTTAACGTCATGCAGGATGGGGGCATTGTCATGGTCGATGCTTAATCTAATCCCATGTGATTTGTAGTCAGTGTGAGAAACAAGTGGCAGCAAAGGCCTGATGACCACGTCGCAAAAGGTGCATCTGTGGGAAGTGAAGAGGGGCTTACGCACGGGGTGGCCCAGGGAGAGAAAGATTGGGACTTACTTCGAGATGGATTCTTGATGGAAACAAAGCACATAGGGAGAGGGACTTGGGACCGAAGAAAGGAGGAGCCATGTTCCCTATCACGCCCTCCACTAACCTTGGGGACCGAAGATGAAAGGAGGAGCAGGGATGCTATGATTCCTCCTGAAAGGAAAACTAGGGGCTTACGCCAAGGTGGCTGCCCTTCCCCCATGGATAAATGCCACTTTCATAAGGAGGATATCATCCCATGTGGAGACTAGGGGGCGTGGAGAATGTACAAGTTGGGGGTACCCCACGTGTGAGGCACAAGGCGAGGTCACAGTTTAATGTCATTTGATGAGGATGATGGTGCTTGATAGTTTAATGTCCTGCAGCTCGAACGATGTGAGTGTGCTCCACACCCCTAGGACTTACATAACCGGTACCCTCTTCTCCATTTGGGAGGGAAGGCATCGGCAACGCCGTGGTGAGGGGGTGTCGTGGAGCGAACCATCGAGGTGTCCACGTTAGCATGGATATTCGAAGAAGCAATAGCCATTAGCGTGCCTATGTGTAGAATAATTAGGCAAAGCAACGCAACGGGCGATATTTTCCAGGGGACTTTGAAGTCACATTGTGTGAACCTAGATGGTTGCACATGAAAAGGATTTTCCAAGCAGAGGGGTCCATAGGCAAGGGACTTTTGAAGCTCTGTTGCTCCGCGTGGCAGTGGACACTTGCGAAGGGGTATGCTTCACGAAGTGGAGTGCCTTAGACTAATCATAGGGAAGAGGTGCATATGGGGGGTGCTTTGTGAAGTGGAAGGGAATTTGCGGAGCACAACCTCATGGAGAAAAGGTGCCTCATGAAGCTGGGTGTGGAGAAGCAATGTGCTTCGCGAAGTACAGTGACCCTGCCTTAGAATGTGGATCATGTGTACATGAAGGGTGTTTCGTGAAGAATAAATGCTCCAAGACAACCCGGGTCCCCTTGGGGATCCCCTTCCTTCGCAAAGGCCCTTAGGCTTCATGAAAGGTATCCCTATCGGAAGAGGGGATCAAGATGGGATGAAGGGGAGGCACTTCGCGGAGCAGGAGTACCTCGTATAGCTCAAGGTTCGCAGCAGAAGGATGCTTTGTGATTTGGGAGCTGGGATACTGAAAGGTCAGATTGTCCATCTATTGGGCTCAGGGGGATCCCCATATTTATAGGCAAGAGGCACCGCAGAGTGGAGTTCATGCGGCGTGAAGAGGGATTTGGTTGCTTCGCGGCGGGTCACGAACGTCAAAATTAGTCACGGAGCGTCCCACCTCCATGCTTCGTGGTGGGTGCACGAACGTCAGATGCGTTCACAGAGCCTCCCGCCTCCTTGCTTCCTAGGTGGTCCGTGAATGTCAAATGTGTTTATGGAGCCTCTCGCCTCCTTGCTTCACAGCGGCCATGGGACTGGGGAACTCTGCGAAGGGGCTTCAGGAGGCAGTCAATGGGGCCTTTTCTTTGGGCCTCTTCTTTGTCCCGAATTTTGGAACCAACACATATCCAACACTTTCTAACTAAGAACATCAACTTGAAACACCATTTTCTATGATATCACTTTCAAAAATGTGATATTGTTATTGAATGTTTTTTAACAAACCTTTAATTTTCCAATATCTTCACTAAACTCCTTCTTCTTGATTGTTTTGACTTAATCAAGGGTGAGTTAGGTATGATTAACTTGTGATTATTACCTCTTAATATATTAGAAATATTAAGAAGTTTTTATTTTTAAAATATGTTTTTTTCTCAAAAGTTTTTTCCAATTTGGATTTAAAATTATTTTATTAATAAAATAAAAACCTTTTCATAATTTTGGAAAAGTGAAGTGAGTATAATACTCCAAGAAAAAACATTCATGTCTAGATATAAAAAAGTGGATATGTTTATAGTTTAGATTATCCTAGGGATTTATCTCTAAAATAGTTTATTGGGTTTTTAACCCTTTCTTCTTATTGGGCATGTTGAGTGAGCCTTTACTGTACACATAATTTGACACTCCTAGGAAGTTTTCTATAATTTATTAATATGATCCTAAATAATGAAAATGATTTTTCAAAAAAAATATGCCTTTTATTTATTTATTTATTTTAGATTAATGGTTATGATCCCTTTAAACTCTCCTGGTTCATTAATTCAGGGAGATCTAATCTTGTTAATACTGCAATGATCCTAGAAGAGACATTTTCTTTTTCAATTTTTTTTTCAAACAAACTTATTCATATTTTTAATATTATTTTCAAAGTTTTTCTTTAAGATTTAAACTTTTTTTAAAAATATGTTTTTTTAAATCATTATTTTAAAATATTTCATCCTTTTCAAAATATTTTAAAAACTTCAATTTTTGTCTCTCTTGAAAGATCATTAATAGTGATAAATGTTGATTTATTTTTTATCTCTTTATTATATAACCCCATGTATAACTTATTTTTTATAATCTCTAAGGAGGATAAGTTTTAGAATCCAATCCCATAGAAGGTGAAGTTATGTATGTGAGAGAAGTTTTCTTTCTTTACTTTATTTCACTTATTTTCTATTTAAGTGTTTATAATCATTGAAAAGGGGGATATTTTTGTACTTCTCATTATTATTTGATTTTAATAATGAAAAATATTTTTAATGTTTTTATTTTTAATTATTTTATTAATTAAAAAATATCATTACTTTAATTTATAATAATAAATTTTTTATTTTATTATTATTTTAATTATTTAATTAATTATTTTTATTTTTCTTATTATTCTATATAGTTATTTTTAATTATTTTTAGTGAAAATTTAATTTTCTAAAGATATTTTTACCCTTACGTATTTTTCCTTGTACTCTTACGCATGCTTTATTAAATCTATTTTTACCCTTATGTTGCTAGCATGTACCCTTATGCATGCTTTTTGGTACCCTAATGAATGTTTTTTGGTATCCTTACATATGCTTTGAAATTTATTTTTTACCCTTACATAATTCTTAGTTACCTTTATTCATAGGGTACAAATATGTAATGCTTAGTTTTCTTTATGCATAGTGTACAAACTAGTTTTTAAATTTATGCATGTATTATTACCCCTTACATAACTTCCCATGTACCCTTATGGTCGGTATGGCCCGAAGGCCTTCAGTTTTTTTATTATTTTGATAATCCACCTTTCAAGGGGTGAGGTGGAACCCTTACAAGGCTTGAAGTCTTAGAGACAATTACATGACCTTTAGGTATTAGATGGAATCACCTAGACAATACAACTTGGAACTGCTCCTTCCTAGCATATGTCATGATATCAGCACTCCAACTTCACAGGGCTGGTCAGCTAGCTATCCTATGCAAAGCTGCACAGGTCCAGTATCGATGGAAAAGCCATATCCTCTCATTCTTCCAATTCCTTTTAGCTCTTGTCCAGTGAATTTTCCTTCCCTAAATCCTACTTTGAAGCCTTGTCCCTTGTATTCTTACTAGTACATCTGCATTTCATGTGTCCCGAAGGCCTTGGGGTGTCCCAAAGGCCTTAAGGTTGCCCGAAGGCCTTGAGAATCAACTAGCCCGAAGGCCTTGGGTGGCCCAAAAGCCTTGCAGGACCCGAGGACCAAACCCGTGGCCCAAAGGCCCAGATGGATGAATAGTTATGGCTGCTATAGTACCAAACAGTACTTACTACAGTACTGCTATAATACCTAGAAATACGCCTCCACTCGGATTTGATCTCGTGTCTCTTAGATGCACTTATCGAGTCCTCACCAACAGGGTTGAGGCTTATATACCCCATGTAACCTTACGCATCATTATATTTCTATGCTTACCATTACATGGATATTTGGGTTACCCTTATGAAATATATATAAAATTAGTTATACCTTTATGCAACACATTATCTACCCTTATGTAGTGCATGTGTTATATTTATGCATCATATTGAATTTCTTGCTTACCCTTACGCAGCACATGAATATCCTAGACACCATTACACATGTTAATTTTACCTTTATGCATGATATTTTTTTCATTTTACCCACATGAAACTTATGTAATTTATTCTATACTATTACACATCATGAAAAATGAGCTTTACGTGAATTGAGATAATCCAGTTCACTCTATTTTTCAATATTCTTAATATATTGATTTAATGCAAGCTTATAATAATTGTTTAAATTATTTTAATGGTTATATACATTCATAAAAATGTTATATATTCTATGTGAATTATTTTTAAATTATTTTAAACACTTTTATTTTGTTGATTAAATTTTTTCTTTATTCTCATATATTTTTACAGCATGAAACTCAAATAATTCAATTTTATTATTTTCAGTTGTTTTGTTTGTTTTTATTATTTCTAAAATAATGTTCAAGATATTTGAAGTTATTCAAACTTGTTTTTTGGTTTTTTAATGTATTATTTTTAAATATTTATATTATCACGTGTTTAAAAATAGAAAGCTTACTTTTAAATACGATATTTATTTGATTTATTTGAATCATTAATTTGGAATTTTTTTAAACTGTCAAACAAATTATTTTAATTTATTTTTAATTATTTGAATTGTTTTTAAATTCAAAAAATATTATTTTCAATAATATTCTCATCTCTTCAATAATTCTGAAATAATAATATTATTATTTTGAATTTTAATTTCCTAATGATTACTTGGTTCTTGTTGAGTTATTCTTCTTTAATAGGATTGAGGCTAACATAGAAATAATGATGTTGAAGATTTATGGAATGTAGACTTCAATGAATTAAAGATCTGAATGATTCCAGAATATTTTTGAAGGAATTGAAGCTTGTAAATAAAGATCTTTGGAGGCTTAGAAAATTAGAACTCATCTACAACTATTTTCTCATCCTTTTTTTCAATGATCTTCAAATCTCTTCAAACTCTCGAAACTCTCATCCCTTGATTTTTTTAGGTTATAACAAGAAACCATAAAAAAGACACTATCTCTTTAATAGTGAATATAGAAACCTAAAAGAGTTTTTTCCTTGTATTTCAAAAGGAAAAAATACAAGTAAACCTTAGTCCCTTACTTTAATGGTAGTAAGAACCAAAAAATAAAAGAAATGGGAGGTAGAGAATATTTTTAGATTAGCCTCAATTCTCCCAAGGAATTTGATGAAAACAAGGGGAGAATGAGGTGATAGACATAGGGGTACCCACTAGTACTATTTTTGAACTTCCTAAATAAATATTACGTCCTATTTACTTTCAATAATTAAATTTATTCTTATAATTTTATTATTATATTGTTCCACTATTAATTATTTGATTCTATTATTATTTTATAAATAAGTTTTTATAAATTGGATTGTTTTCCTTTAAAAATTTTAAAGGGAAATTCACCCCCATCTTGTCATTTTATCTCCTATCTCCAACCTGGATTTGGTATCAACGAGTTTTTTGTTTTATTTAATTTCTTTGTTTTTAAATTCTTTAAAAAAATTCAAAATTTTTAACTAATTTTTAAAATAAATATGCCTTTTTAAAATGAATTTTTCAAACACTCATGGTGTCCCCAAAGGACAAAAATGGGTCATGATCAATTTTTTATAGAAGTAATTGTGGTTATTAGAAAACTCATGTTTATACCTTTCTTATATCTATTTTCTATCATGTTAATATGATTGTTATACATGCCTATACTTATACAACTAAAAAAAGATAATTGTACCCTATATGATATTTCCATTTGAATCATATGGTAAATCTATGAATTCTTTTCATTGTGGTTTATATGTCATCGAGTTTAATAGAGTTTCTTCATGTAAAAATTTACACAAAATCTAGAAATTATTATAAGTTACGCATGAAGATACAAATGAAGTTAAGGATACAAGTATTGACATGTTTAGGCAAGATTTAGAGAGTTTCTCTATGCATCCTAACAAATCTATTACTCTTATGTTAACTAGATTTACTGAAATTTGTAATGGATAAAAACATCTTAGTGATTCTATTTCTAAATAAACTTTAGTCAAGAAAATAATTTGGGCTTTACTAAGAATTTGTTCTATAAAATTCACCATGATCCATGAAGCTAAAGATGTTAAGAACATTCCTATTGAGGAACTCATAGTTTCTCTCATGAAATATGTGATAATAATGAAGAAACAAGTTAAAAAGGTTTCTAAGGAGGTCAAAGATACTAAAATAAAATTTTCTTTTAAATAAAATAATGATGTCTCATCTAAGAGTGACTCTAACATTGCTATATTTACCAAGATTATGGAAAATTACAGTAAAAAAAGTGATTCACTTGAAAATTCAAAAAGAAAAATAAAAAATTTGAGGTAATTTATTTTGGTTGTAAAAATTATTTCCACATAAAAATGGATTATCCCTTAAGTAAGTAAAATTCAAAAGACAAGAGGAAAATTAAGAAGTATTTAAAGGTCTCAACTTGGAGCGGTAAAGAGGACTCAATTTCAACATAAAAATAAAACAAATAAAGTACCAAGCATCTCATAACACATTTCAAGGATGGAATTTATATTATTTTTTAAAAAATTCATTCTCCATATAATTCCACTTCTTACTCTTCTACTTATTCTACCTGTGTTTTAATTTATTCAGATCTTCTCAATGCTAAAAATAAAATTTAAAATGTTTTTTGTGATCTTGTTCCAAAATTCAAATTTCTTAAAAAGAAACAAAATATTTTTATTTTAAAAATGATCAACTTTTAAAATAAAAGGTGGATTTTATTTTAAAAATAAATTATTAACCAAATGTTGAAAATTTAGAATTTAAAATTAAATATCTTAAAAACTCTCTTTATTATTTCACCCAAGTAGAAACAATTTAAATAAAATTTTGGATTCTCAAAAACCTTTTAAAAATCAATATTCTTTAAGTTTTTCAAAACAATATATTTTTCCCAATAATTATAAAAATAATTCTTTTGTGAAAGTAATTTCTCAAAGTCAATTTTTTAATTATTTCAAGAAAGTTAGTCATTTAGTTTATAAATGAAACTATAAAATTTAAATATATGGTATACCTAAAATAATTCATCTTTATTCTCATATTTCAAAGGGAAAAACTTGTTCTAGACAAGTGTGGATACCGAAATATTTATTATTTAACTTAAGTGGACCCAAGATTTGGATACTAAAAGCTATAGTTTCTTAATTTGTTATATAGAATGAGAAAAATCCAAGTATCTACACGGTATATGGATAGTGGTTTCTCAAGACATATGTGTGATTATCATTTTGAATTTAATCATATTAAAGATTTTGATAGAGGACATTCCACCTTTGGGGATGATTCAAAATGAAAAATTATTGATATATGTACAATTGATTTCTCCAAATACACTCTTTTTAAAGATGTTTTATTTGTCAAATCCTTACAGCATAATTTACTAAGTATTGTTCAATTATATGATAATGATTTTAAAATGACTTTTAAAAATGATTTTTGAAAAGTATTTAATTATGAAGGAAAGATTTTATTTACCACATTCAATTTTCAAAATGTTTATATTATTGATTTAAAATCTCTGGAAAGTCAACATTTTAAGTGTTTAAGTGCATGATATAATGATTCTTTGCTCTAGAACTGGTTATTAAGTTATTATAATATTCATTCTCTTGTAAAACTCACCCATAACTAACTAATATGATATTTATCGAAATTGCCTTTTAAAGATAACTTGGTTTTTGAACCTTGCCAACATGAAAAGAAACAAAATTCCTCCTTTAAACCTAAAAACCTTATTTCCTATTCTAAATCCCTAGAACTAGTCTATCTTGATCTTTTTGGAACAACTCAAGTTTGTATAATCAAATGTAAAAATTACACATTTGTAATTATCAATAAATTTACTAGATTTAAATGGTTTTTTTTCTTAGCACATAAGAATGAGGCTTGTAATATCTTTATCAACTTTTCAAGGAAAGTAGAAAATGAAAAATCTGACAAACTCTTTTCCATTAGAAGTGAACATGGTGTATAATTTGATAAAAAATATATTGATGAGTTTTTTTCTTCTCAAGGTTATTATCCCTCCTATTTCCTCTCCTAGAATACCTCAATAAAATGGGGTTATTGAAAGATGAAATGGGACCATCCAAGAAATTTCTAGGACTCCCCTTAAAGAATTATTCCTTCCTCAATACTTATAGTATGAGTTAATCAATACCATACGTTTTATACTTAACTGTTTCCTTGTAAGACTCATCTTAGGAAAAACCCCTTATGAAATTTATAAAGGACAAATTCCAAATGTTGGCTTCTTTAGATTCTTCGAGTGTAAATGAGTTACCCGTAATACCAAGGATAATTTAAGAAATTTCAACTTTGAATTTGATGAAGGAATATTCCTTGGGTAATAAAACTCAATTAAATCCTTCAAGACTTCAATAAGAGTACCAAAACCTTAGAATAGTCTATTCATATCAAATTTGATGATAATATTACTAAATCACATTTGAAGAGTGATTATGATGTTGATTGAGCTAGTTTGACCCTACTTCATCCTCAATCGTCTAAAACAATTTAAGATGCTCTGGGATCCCTTCCTCTCTTTTACCCAAGCCTTGTACTCAATCCAAAGACCATCCTCTTGAGAATGTAATCAGAGAATTAAAATATAGAATTTGTACTATAATGTTGATATTAAATGATGTTAAACGTCAATATTTTCTCTCCCGTATTGTGGAACATTACCTTGATGATGTTATTAATGATGAAAATTAGATACATTACATACAAGAGTATTTGAACCAATTAAAAAGGAGAAGCATTTGGAATCCCAAGAAACATCTTGATAATCATCCTATTAATATCGCCAAGTAGGTTTTTCAAAACAAACTTGATAAAAAATTTAACCATAAAAAGGTTCAAATTTTTTCTAAAGGATATAATCAGGAATAAGGTATTGATTATAGTGAAACCTTTGTGTCTATCCATCAACTTGAATCAATTAGAATCATGTTATAATTATTTACTCATTTTAAATTAATAAAATTTCAAATGGATATCAGTATTATTTTTATAAATTGTTTTATTTCTAAAAATATTTTTATAGACCAACCACCAGGTTTTGAAAACCCTAAATTTCAAAATTCCATTTTCAAGTTAAAAAAATATCCATATGGTTTAAATTAATCACCTCAGTGATAGTATGAGAGATTATCCAAATTTATTTTATAAAATTATTTCAAAATGGTAAAATCAAATTCCCCCATTTTCTAAAGAATTATCAAATGATTTATTAATCATTCAAATTTATGTTGACGATGTTATTTTTGGCTCAATTAAAGGTAGTTTTTTAAAAGATTTTTTGGATTTAATGAATAAAGAGTTCGAAATGAGTTTTATGGGAGAACTTGAATTATTCCTTAGTTTTCAAATTTTCCAAAATTATAATGGAACATTTTTAAACCAAATTAAATACACTAATGAAATTATAAAGAAGTTTAGTATAGATAATGCTAAGAAAATTATAACACCTATGATTACAACTTGTAAGCCAACATTGACGAAGTCAGTCAATTGGTCAACAACAAGCTTTATCAAAGTGTGATTATAAGTATGATTTACCTTACTCTGACCCATATGTGCATCATGTTCAGTGTATTCCTTTGTGCTCATTTTCAATCCAATCCAAAGGAATCTCATTTAAAATCCCCCAAAAATATTTTTTGTTATTTGAAAGGAAATAAAAACATTGGATTATTTTATCCTAAGGAAACCACTTTTGAATTTTTTTGTTTTTTTATGTTGATTTTGGAGGATTCCAACTAAATAAAAAAGTACTAGTGTGACTTATCATCTACTGGAAAAATATATTGTCCCATGGAGTATTAAGAAGAAACCACTATTTCTTTTTTTACAGCCAAAGTGAAATACATAGCCACTGGGATTTTTTTCACCCAAGTTGTATTGATGAAACAAACACTCTTGGACTTTGGGATAACATATTATTTTGTTCTTATCAATTGTGACAACACTAGTGCAATCAGTACATCTAAAAATCCTATCCAACACTCTCACACTAAGATTATTTACTTAAGACGCCATTTTCTATGAGATCATTTTTCAAAAAAGCGATATCGTTCTTGAATTTATTTTCATAAACCTCAAACATGATGATATATTCAGTAAACCCATTCCTCTTGATCACTTTGACTTCATCAAAGGTTATTTGGGTATGATTATATTATGATTATTGTCTCTTAATATCTTGGTTAGATTAATAAGTTTTTATTTTTTGAATATATTTTTTTCAAAACTATTTTCCAAAATGGATTTCAAATTATTTTAATAAAAAATGTTTTTCAAAACTTTTCTATTACTTTGGAAAAGTGAAGTGAGTATAATACTTCAATAAAAAAATATGTTTATAGATATAAACAAGTGTATGTGGTTCTGGTGCATATTATTCTATGTATTTATCCCAAAAATAGTTGATTGGGTTTTTTATTGGTAAACAATATATCAAGTTAACTTTGCAGTGTTATTGGGTTTATTTTGTTTTTTAAAAAGACGTTTGACAAAGTTGGTTGTGGAGCTATGGCATGATTGTTGACCAGGTATATTGAAAAATCTTCAATATAGAGGTAACACCTATAAATAGGCATCCACCCCCTCATTTGAGGTGAGGAATAATTAATGGAAATCCAAAGTCTATGAATTTGTTAAATATTTAATTATGTGAATGATTCATAAGAATATCTATTTTGTGAAGGAAGTTTAATGAAAGTGAAAGTTTCATGAATAGTTCTGAGTTTTTTGAAATCATAGAAATTTTCAATAAAGGTTGTGAGTTTCATGAAAGGAAATTTTTCATGAAGTCTTGAAAAGTTTTGTGAATAATTAGGTAGTTTCATGAAAATGAAGAAATGAGTTTCATGAAAGGGAATCTTATGCAAATCAGAAGGGATTTCCTTTTAATTCTATGGTAAAGAGGTACTTATCAAGTGAATGAAATTAGAGGTTCATGATGAACCAAATGAGGTGTAAACTATATTGATTTAAGTTATTAATGGAATAATATTCTTAATGAGCAGTGATCATACTTCAGTTGAGAGAGTAGTGAGATTTCAAACTATGAATGATGATGAACCATGAGGGACAATGAGTTCACTATGAAATTTGTAACAATAGTGAAATTTAGTGGATTTGGAATATAGGATCATTTTCTACATAGTCTCATTAGATGTATTTCAATGTGGGTGAACCAAGTAAAATTTATTTCTCTCATGCATGCTTTCATTTCTAATCATACTTTTCTACAAATAAAGGAGAGAAGAGTGTTTTTTTAATAGAGAAACAAGATCCAAAGGGGAAGTTTTTTTAATATGTAATACCCTAATTCACCCCCAACCTCTTAGGGTATTTAACATGGTTGGGATAAAAATTGGTATCAAACTAAGAGGTTAAAATTAGTATGTCTCTCTCAGTGGTTTTAATGGAGATTGTTAATAACAAAGGGATTATGATCTTCAATGGAAACAATTTTTAGTTGTGAAAGAATCAAATGAAGCACTATTTTATATCATTAGTTATGGATGAATTTACAAATATGATGTATGGTATTTCTACAAGTGTGGAAAGTGGAGTTCTATCATAAGTAGACTTAAGGGAATTTGATGTCGATGCCAAAGGAATCAATACATTATAAGGATCTTTATGTAACAAAATATACACAATGGTGATGTTATTAAGTCCATACATTCCATGTGGGAAATTTTATTAAATATCTATGAATTTGATTCAAAAGATAGATAATAAAGATTAAGTGTTCTTTAAAAACAAATATGAGGACCTGGGAATGCACCCCAATGAGTCTGTAGATTCATTATTTGACTGGGTGAGTATTTTTTGGGACGAAATTCATGGTCTTAAAGAAATTATTGAAGATTTACAAGATCTTTAAGTGCATCTTGATAAAAAATCATCCTAGATTCAATCCTAAAGTTTTATAATAGAAGATAAATATCTAAAGGAGATAACATTGGATAGTTTTTGCAGTACTCTTTTCATAGACGAGATAAGAAATTATGATAATGAATATGTGTAAAAATTGAAGTCTAAAGAGATGGAATTCAAGGACCTAAAGAAGATAATTATTAAAATGGTTAGGAAGAAGAAGATATGGATGAGTTTATTCCATTACTTTCCTTTAATCTATGAATAATAAAAGTAAATTTCAAGGAGAAACTTCTTCTAGCATGCTTTCTATGTGGAAATTTTGGACATATTGTAGTGAGGTTCCCTAAGAAATTCTATGACAATGATGAAGATGAAGTTGAAATTACCATGAAGAAGTCTTCATCCTATGTGAAAGGTAAGAAAAATTTTAAGAGAAATTTATTTAAGAAGAATAACATACTTTCAAAAGAGAAATATAGTTCAGAAGAATATGAGGTAGAATAGATGGAGGACTTCAAGGATCATGAATAAAATGTTATGGTGGAAATTGTTTTTAACTCTCAAATAATGGAGGAAAGAAACAATGGTAAAGGAGAAATATAAGGAAGGGTAGATCTCTGGGCTGAATTATAAGTTTCTCTTGAGGATATATATCTTCGTAGATCCAAAATGAAGAAATATAATAGAGTGGTTCATGATTCCAAACACTATATATAGCAGTCTGAATAATAAAAGTCTTAGATGAAGGAAAAAATTGAAAAGCATAAGTCTTTAATTCTAGAAAACTCATAAAAGTTCATTAAGAACAATATTAAAGTTTAATAATAGAAAAGAGTGATTGATAGTTTGACTAACATATAAAAATATCAAATCAAACTTATTTAATAACTTTAAGATCAAACATATCTAAGAACTTTAAGAAGAAGTTTTTAACCTTTAGATAAAATTATAAGATTAAGAGAGACTCTTAACTCCCAATATGACATCAGGAAAGAAGATCACTTCAGAGATAGAAAATATGGAATTGGAGAATAAAGGTCTAACAAAATGTAAGAAACGATCATATCCAAATGATAAGGAAAGTATGGAAACTGATGAAAAATATAAATTTGAGATGATTGATGTCAGAATGAAAGCACATACTCTAATGTTAAAGATAAATTTGGGTATAAATTAGAATAAAAATATTCAGAGATCCCATAGTATAAAAAACAGTGCACCAATTATGTATAAGAATACACATCATGTTAAGTGTTATTTATATGTAAATATGGGACATTCCCAAAATGTATGTCCCATATCCAAAAAGTTATTGAAGAGAATAAGAGAAACAAAGGCAGGTATATAGTGTTAAATATTTCAAAAATGATTTTTTTGGTCATTTTTTTAGTGTGGAGGATTCAGGTACATGGATAGATATTTATCATCAATAATGCTGATGAATTTTCTAAAACAAACCCAAAGTGGTTTTAAGAAGAAAATCAAAGAATTATCAAATGAGATGAAAATGAAAAATAAATTTGCAACTTCGCAAGATAAAGTTTTTCCATCATACTCTGAGGAAGGTTAAGAATATAAATCCATAACATGCATGAAGTCAATGATGTGGATAAAAAAAATATCTAAGCAGGTGCTGATTATAGATATTTACCTTAAATAATCATATTAATCTAGTGTATGGATCCTTGATAGTGGATGCACATATCATATGATGGGAAATAATGATATTGTTACAGGTATCAAATATGATAAGGGAGGTGTTTTAAAATTTGGAAATGATGAATTCTTGAAGATTATTAGCTTGAGAAAAGCCAAATTTGGTTGAAAATAAATGAGATGTTCCAATGTCTTGGTTTTAAAATCTCTTAGTCACAACTTTCTAGGTTTTGGTCAATTATGTAACTCAGTTTATGTTATAAGCTTTACCAAGACATTTTTTACTGTCAAGGGAAAATATTATATGATTGCTTTATAGGGAAATCACATAAAGGGGAATCTATACCTTGTAAGTAGAGAAGAGGATATGTGATTTCTATCAAAAGAGGAAGAAAATATGTTGTGGTATAAATGTCTTGGATATATATGCCAACCATCCTTGGAAGCTCTAGTCAAATTTGATGCAACTCGAGATCTCTCCAAGCTATCACAGGATTGTATTTACACATGTTATGATTTTCAACAAGGGAATACTATCAAAAATACATACAGGGAAAAAGAAAAGAAGTTTTCTAGGTTTCGTGAATTAGTGCATGCATATGTGTGTGGACCTATCTCACCAAGATCCATTTACGGGAAGAGGTATTATGTTCTTTTCATTAATGATTTCTACAGGATGCCATGGATATTTTTCATTTCCCATAAGTCCAACATGTTTAGTTTCATAACACAATATCATATGTAATGTGAAACAATGCTTAGATATAATATTATGAAGTTTTAAACTAATAATGGTATTAAATTCACTAACATCCAAGTGAAGGATTATCTCAAGAAACATGGGATAAGGCACCAAGTTTCAGTAGTGAGAAATCCTCAATAAAATAGATTTGTTGAGAGGAGAAATCAGATCATAAAAACATGTCCATAATGATGATTATTAAAAATGACATGTCGATGAAATTATGGAAGGAAGAAGTCTTGACGTCGATCTATATATCCAATAGAGCCTTTTTGTTTCCAAAAGAAGAAAATACATTGTATGAGCTATGGTATTGAAAGAATCCAATACTGAAATACTTTCGAATATTTGGAATTATGTTTTTTTATTCCCAATAAGGATAAATGAAAAAAGTTTCAGCCTTATGGATATGAGGTATTATTACATAGATACTCAGGAAAAATTAAAGCGTATAAATTCTAAAATAAGAGGCTAGGAAAATTGGTTGAAAGAAATGATGTCACTATAGTAGAAAATTAATAAAATCTTTAACAACTTAGTGAAAAGTTCCCTAATGATAGTGATGAGGAGGTAAGAAACTTTGGGTGAGTAAAAGTGGAAAATGTTAATCCATAAGAACATACCGATGATAATAAGGATGAATTCAAATTTATATCTACATAGAAGTCGATGAGTTGATCTGAATTGATAGGCAAATCATCATCGATGATCCAAAAGCGCCAGTACAATCATGGAGAATAAAGTATCTAAAACAATATCCTTTCTATCTAAGTTAAAGACAAAGTGTTTTGAAGAAGAAATTGTAGATGAAAATTGGGTTCAGACTATAAATTAAGAGCTTGATCAAATCAAAAGAAACCAAACATGGGAGTTTGTTTTGGGATCAGTAGATAACAATGTAATCAAGACCGAATGGGACTTTTGGAACAAAATAAATAAATATATTTTGGTAATTCAAAATAAATCATGAATAGTGTGCAAGGGATACTCCCAGATTGAGGGAATTGATGTTGATGAGACATTTTCACATGTTTCAAGGCTGGAAACTATTCACCTATTCTTATCCATTACAGTGAAATGAAATTTCAAAGTTTTCCAGATGGGCATCAAGTCAAAATTTATGAATGGGGTCCTAAAAAAAGAAGTGTACATTGAACATTCAAATGTTTTTATTATCCATGAGGATGATAAAAAAAGTTTTTTGGCTAAGAAGAAACTATATGGGTTGAAGCAAGCACTGGGAGTGTGGTATTCAAGACTTGATCAATTTTTTAAGAAGATCAGTTTTCAACGTTGTGGATTTGACTACAATATCTATATAAATAATGAAACTAATCAAAAGATTATGGTGTTGGTGTATATCTATGGAATGATATTTGGTGGATTAGATGAAGCAAAATGTCAATAGATCACAAGATTGATGAAAAGTGAGTTCAAAATGTCAATGATTAGAGAACTAATGTTTTTTCTTGGTTTATAGAAGATTCAAGGAAGAAATGGAACATCCATTTCTCAATCCAAGTATAAAAAGGAGGTTATGAGAAGATTTGAAAAGGATAATTCCAAGTAAATGACAAATTTGGTGGCTACCTGGATGAAACTGTCATAATATGATGAAGGAAAAGTGGTTAATGTCATAAAATATAGGTAGATCATTGGCAGTTTGTTTTGCTTAATAGCAACACGACCTAGTATTTTTTTCTACATGCCAAGAAACTCAATATCAAAGAAATCCGAAGGAAAAACACTTACTCATGATAAAAAATGAATACATCGGTATATCAAGGTAATGGTGGATTTTAGTTTTATCTATAATGAAAAATCTCAAAAAGAGTTATTGGGTTACATAGATGAAGGACCCTGGAAAACCCTAAGAGGGGAGGGGTGAATCAGGGTGTAAAATTTTTCTTTCTAAACTAGTGGATCTTGTCCCCACATTATTAGGAACCTGTTAAACCTACATGATGGTAATGTGTAGTAATTAAAACATTCACACACAGCAAGAAAACACAATAATTTTACTTAGTTTATGACTAAGTGCTAGTACAAGGAGCATACAATGACAGATTTTCAGTCGTACCTAAATCTACTAAACTTCACTATATGAAAAAAAACATAATTTTTGACACATAAAATTTGTTCCAGGTGCAATTCCTTTACAATATTTTAGGGATATATTACTGCGTCCCTTGGAACACTTCCATTGACCCCCCCTAGCTCACTACCTTAGGAGGAATCCACATAGAGTTTATGGAATTTTTGGTCCCTTCATTTTCAATAATGTACACATAATTAATTGTAGGTATATGATCTATTGAAGTCCGTCTTCTACTCGTAGATGTAATACACTTTTCTGCACATTGATAGTTCGTGAACTATTCATCCGTGAACTGGTCTGCTTACTCCATGAACTATGTTGCACCACAAAGCGAGTGTGTTTCATGGATCACCACTTCCACATACTGCCTTAGTGTACCACCTATGAAAACTACCTCTACATACCAATTACATGTACCATCTTCATGTACCACTTATGTGTACCACTCCCATGTACAACTTCCACATACCACGTCCTCATATTTCCTCCACTTCTACAAAATTACTTCTTCCATAGACTGATTCTTATGCATACCTTTCTTCCTATAAACCACTTCCTTTGTGGAATTGTCTTCTTGTGAACCACTTCAGACTACACTGATTTCTTCTAGATTTATAATAAAAATCTCTCTAATTAATGATGGGATTAGTGGTCCTTATATAGACAAATAGATCCAAAAATCTCTTTAATTTATTTTACCCAAATCTTCGATGTGGTACAACCTTCACCACATAAAATTCTCCTCTCGTGAACCATTATTCCCTATGTGGTCTGTGTATCACCATTCATCCTTCAAGGTAGTCAATCTCTTCTACAAACAAACTCCTTTGAAGCTCCTCAAATCATGGCCTCATTTCCTCCAATGACAAGCCATACCATGAACTAAAAACCTTCTATGTAATGTTGGGCTTTTGTGAACTACAAGACTTCATGCTAAACATTTTCTCTACATGGTCTATGTACTACACTTTGTGGTCCGCATAGCGCTGCTATACGGAAATCCTACCTTTTCCATTTTTCCTTGTTATCCCATGTACCTCCCATGTGGTTCATGAAATATCCTTCGCGGTCCACTAACTCTATACTCCTACATAGAAAATTTTCATTTTCCAAAAACAAACTCCCAATTTTGAGGCCAAAATATTTGGAAAACATTAGGAAACTACTCCACCTTAAACACCTAATTCGGCTTGTACTGTAAGATCACTTGTCTTGAAAACTCCTTTATCAACTCAATGTGGATTGACAGAAAACACAAACAATAATCCAATCCCAGTAAATAACAACTTTGGGTCTAATAATTTCCCCCTTTGTGTTTTTTGTCAATCTGCAGATAAATTCAATCAAGCACCAGCCACAATCAAAATCGTATATTTAAGAAACAACTCATCCAACACTCTAAGTCTATATGATAAAATTTCTATGTAAAAAACAAGAGGAACATGAATTTGTTTCTTGCATCTTGGAATGCTTAAATATGTCCAAGATAAGCTCTAACTATTTTCTCATGAAACCGAATTGTTTTCTCCATTCTCATTCTCCATATTTGCAACTCGTCATTCCACCCCTTTGTAACTCATTGAATTTTTCCATTCTCCATTATCCTATAACCAGAAAATCATAAATTTTTCTCCACCTTTGTACCATTTAAGAATTGAATTTATCCATTCTCCCCATTGTAAATAAACCAAAAGAGACTAATTTTGACTTGTACAGATCAAAACATACTCCCCTTAGATCGTATCTCCCTCATAAACCTCCATCGCTTTAACAAAAAAATTAAAATAGTTAATTCAACTAGGGAGAGAGGAATTTCTTGACCTCCTCATGAACTGGGATGTGGATAAATAGTGAGGTTAAACTGATGTTTCTCAAACACTTGTGCTTCCAGTTTCTTGGTCATAATTCTAGCCACTTGGTCATCAGTTCCAACATGATCCATTTTAATCACATCTTGTTCAACTTTTTCCTCGATAAAGTGATATATGATTTCAATGTGTTTAGTATGATAATGATGAACAAGATTATTAGTAAGATTAATTTCACTCTTGTTATCACAGTAAATCACCATGGGTTGTTTCACATCATCACCAATATCAATCAGTTGTTGTTTCATCCAAAGTAGTTGTGTACAAGACTTTGTAGAGAAGATATACTCATCATTAGCAGTACTGAGAGACGTGATTTTATATTTCTTAATCAATCATCCCAAACATTCCTTTCCAATAAAAAATGCTCCACCACTTGTCGAATTTCTATCCACCATATCTCCAGCCCAGTCAGTATTAGGAAATGTTTATAGTTCATTATCTCTTCTTGAATCAAAGTATAAGACATAATTGTGAGTCCCTTGAATGTACCCCATAATTCATTTAACTACCACCATATTTTCTTACTTCAGATTACTTTGAAAGTGGGTCTCTAATAATGTTGCAAAAAAATATATAGTTTCTTAGTAGTTAAGTACTATAAGCTTCCAATTATTATCCTGTACATTATAGGATCTAGATATGACTCATCATCATGTTTTCCCAGTTTTGTCTCAACTGCAATCGAAGTCAACATTGGTTTGGAATCATACATATTAAATTTCTTCAGAAACTCTCTTGCATAATTTTTTTAAGAAATAAAAGCATATTGTTTCCTATGAATCACTAGTAGCCCTAAGAAGTATGCGATTTCACCAATCATAGACATCTCAAATTCTGATTTCATGGGATTGGAAAATTCTTCAACTGATCTCTTCCTTCTTTTGAAAAATATAATAATATAAACATATACCAACACCATAAATTGATCTTACTTTGAGTTCTTCACATAGAGATTGTGATCCATTCCTCCTATTTTAAATTTTATCTTATTTAGATAATAATACAATCGATAGTACCATACTTTTGGTTCCTGTTTTATACCAAATAGTGCCATCTTTAATCTGTAAAACTTCATTTCATCATTACCAAGAAAAAAACCCATTGGTTGTTCAATGTAGGATTCTTCTTCAAGAACACCATTTAATAAATCTATTTGACATATATTTGAAACACTTTTTATCCTCTTTGAATTTACATGGCAATAAAAAGTCGGATTGGCTCCAATATAGCCGCTGGAGAAAATGTTTCTTCAGTATCAACGCCTTCAATATGTGAGTATACTTTACACAACAATCTCTCCTTATTTATTATCACATTTCCATGATTATAAAATTTATATTTAAAAATACACTTCATACCAATCACATTGTGATTTTAGATTCTCTTAACTAGATACCATGTTTGGTTATTGTCAATCTGATCCAACTCTTCATTCATGTCTTTAACCCATGATTCATCCTTTGCATCTTATTCAAATGAGGATAGTTCCACAAATAATATTAAGGTAGATTGTGCACTATTCCTCCTTAAGCTTTTCTGTGTGGGTGTATTCCAATACCCAATGATGTTGAATTAATCAATTTATACTATTTGATTTCTCCTGTGAGGTTCAAAATAATTTTCATCAGCCATGGTTTCCTCTTCCTATTCTTCTTCTGAATCAACCTTGTGTTGCGACCTCTGAATGTTTTGCACTCCTTCCTCTACTTTTACATTTGAATCTGTTCCATGTCCACTATTTTCCACATTTTAAATTACATCGGCATAAGATCCCCTTAAGGTATTTGTGGTCTTATCTTCAATGATATTAATATAATTACTTTCCACAATTCTTACAAGATGATTATTGAAACATTTTTATGCTTTGTTATTCATTAAATATCTGAGGAATATTCCTTCATATTCAACATCACCATACTTCCCTTGATTTCCTTATTTACTTAGAATGAAGCATTTACTTCCAAAAACATGAAAATACTTCAAAGAGGGATTCCTTCCATGGTATAACTCATATAGTGTCTTGGTTTCTCCCATATAAAGCCCTGTTTGATTTTGAGTATACACTATAGCTTGAACAACCTATTTCTAGTAATGGCGAGGGATATGACTCTCAATTATCATAGTTCTATCCATATAGTTCACCTGTCGATTCATGCGCTCAACAACTCTATTTTAATGTGGGGTTCTCACAATAGCCACCTCATGTTTTATTCCATTTTTCTATGGGTAATTATCAAACTCAATGGATGTGTATTCACCTCCATTATCATACCATAGAACTTTGATTTTCCATCCAATGTCATTCTCAGCTATTCGAAGATACTTTTTCATAAAATCAAGCACTTATCATTTTTTGTGTATAACCATCACACAATCTATTCCACTATAGACATCAATAAAAATAAAAAATTACATTTCTCCACATGTTCCAGCAACATTTATCAGACCAAATACATCTGTATAGATGAGATCAAGAAGATTTGATGCCCTTTTCTTCTTTGGATGATAAGAACTGCAGACCATCTTCTCTCGTGTGCATGCATCACAAGTATGTTCATGTTCATGCTTCAGAATGGGTATATCTATGACTATATTCTTCTTAGATATATTTTCCATGTCTTTTTTATTAATGTGACCCAATATTTAGTACCAAAAGTTGTTTTCTTATTCAACTATCAAGTAGAAAATGTTCTCTTTACTATCAACCTGATATAAATTGTCATATGTTCTTCATCCTTTCATAAGTTAAATCCCTATATTTCCAATGATAGTGCACCCATTTTGATTAAAAGTCAACATAAGTCCTGAGTCACATAGTTTACTCACACTCAAGATATTGTGACGTATACCATCTATATAGAGAAATTAATTTTTATTTAGCTTTCCATTATCTAGTTTAGTATTTTCACATCCTTTGATCTTCAAAGCAGCATCATTACCAAACCTTGTCATTCCATCAACCCTTCTCTTAACATTCTTTAATAGTTTTATATTTCCCGTTATATGGGACGAGAATACTCTATCAGGAATCCATGTGTTTCTTCTCTTTGTAGATTTGAGTTCTACTTCCACAAGGTTAGATTTTTCAATTTTATTCTTTTCATTCCATGAAATATTATATTGAGTGAAGGATAAAGATATCCTTTAAAATCTATCTTCCATGTGAATAGATTCATTATAATCATATTATTCTTCTAGAGGAGAAACCCTATTTGTAATATCAACACCGTATGGAATATGAGTATTGGATTGTATCTGATTTCTATATGAAATTTTCATGGATTTCCTCTTCCTAAAATACATAGCTTTATATCCAAAGTTAGAACAATGAAAACAATATCCATAGAAACTATTTCTTTTATAATAAGTAAGATATGAATCCATTCTCCTTCATTGACTTCCTAGCTCTTACCTATTCAAATATCTCCTTGCCTCTTCATAGTATGACATGGTATGGCCAAGATATCCATAGAATTGACATTTTATAAGAGGAAATTCCTTCTCACATCTATTTGTCCCCATGTATCCTTCCTTAGGAAAATAGTTTGACTACCTATCATTTCAAGAAAATTGTGGATAGTATTCAGTTATCCTTTCGGTTTGATTTGAAGATTTCATTGTTAAGACTTTATGATATGTCCAACTTTCAACTTCTATTTATTTTGGTTCATCTTGTTTCCATATATTGATGTTTCAAAATCACAACCAATTCAACTATTTCCCATGCATGTGGACCTTTGATCATTCAAAACCTTTTCTACTCCATCAAAACCCTATTTATCTCTCTCTAGTAGCTCATCATACGAGAATCTTCAAAACTATATTTTCTTCTTTGTTTATTTTGAATTTAATCACTTTAAAGTTTAGTTCTAAGAGTAACAACTTCTTCTTCAAGACCCACAACTATCTTGGACTTCTCCTATAGTCTGGATGTGTGGTTTTTTATTACCTTTTCCTATTCTTCAATTCTAAGCTTTAGTTCCACTATATCTTTTGTGATTTCAAGGGGTTTTTGTTTTCTTTTCACTAGTTATTCCAATTGTTCAATTTCATCTTCAAGTAGATCAACATATTCTAATGATTCTTACACAACTGCTCTCCATTTTTTGAATCTATTACTTTGATTCTCAATCTTACCAATAACATCCTAAAGTTGAAACTTGAGATCACTATCATCAATCTTATGATTATATCTAGCTTTATATTTTGATGATTTTGAGTTTTCAACTGTATCCTTCATAGACACGTGGATTACAAATTTAAACCCTGGTTCTTATTCTTCAAAGAATTCATTATCATCATCTTCTTCTTTACAAACAAAACTCTTCCTCTGTAATTTTCTTCTAGATTTTAAGTCTCCCTTTTGATAAAACCTTTTTTGAGGATTCTGTGAATTTCCTTCTTTACATTCTTCATCATCATGATTCCTTGAGCAACAAGAGGTAAAGTACCCAACTCTACCATAATGAATGTAGGCCAAGGTAAGATTTCCTTCAAATCCTCCTTTTTCTCTCTTGAATTTTATTGAAAAAAGAGAAATAATTTAATCTTACTCATTATCTTCATCAACTATATCTCCATATACCTCAAGTCTTTCCATGGACTTGAAAATAATTTCCTTTCTTACTCAAGTGATTGCATATTTAGGTTTGACTCTCATTTCATATGCCACCAGACTGCTTAGCAGATCATCCAAAGAAAGTTTAGAAAGATCCCTTTCCTGAAGGGATAACAATTTTGGATTGTAAATAGGTGTAAGCCTTATCAAAATTTTCTTCACAATGTCAATGTCTTTGATTTCATCACCAAGCCCTCTAATTGCTCCTACAACTTAAGTAATTTGATTGAAAATGTGTCTGTATTTTTATCAAGATGCATCTTCGAATCCTCAAACCAATTATACAGGACTTGAAGTTTTGTCTCTTTCACTTTATTTTAACCTTTATATATATTCTCTAGTTTTTTCCACATTGAATTTGTAGAATTAAAACTCATCAACTTTAGATAAATTTGATCAAAAAGAGCTATAGTGAAGTAATTCTATACTTTAGTATTGATATCAATCATTTTCCTTCCTGTATCTGTCATAGGCATCCCTATTGGATCAGTGACCTGTATATCTTGTGTAGTGGAAAACAAAACTTCCATTCTAAGAGAACTTATATGAGATCTCATCTTTTTCTTCCATACCTGAAATTTACTTCCATAAAAATGGAAAACTCCCCTAACATTAACTGTATTCTCCATGAAAGTAAAAAAGGATAGATTTAACACCAGTAACATGTACCCTCTGATATAACTTGAAGGACCCCAGAGCACTCTAAGAGGGGAGGGGTTAATTAGGGTGTCAAATTTTTCTTTCTGAATTAACGGATATTGTTACCACATTGGTAGGAACCTGTTAAACCTATGTTATGGTAATGTGAAGTAATTAAAACATTCACACATAGTTATAAAACACACCGATTTTAATTGGTTCACCACTAAGGGCTAGTAGAAGGAGTATATGAAGACATATTTTCGATCGTACCTAAATCCACTAACCTTTAATAGATGTAGAAAACATAAGTTTTGATGCAGACACTCTATGTCAGGAACACTTCTATTACAATATTTTAGGGATATCTCACTAAGTCCCTCAAAACACTTCCTTTGACTCTCCCTAGGTCACTACCTTGGGAGGAAGCCACACACTGTTTATGGACTTGTAGTTCCATTAATTTGTATGAATGTATGCATCCTCAACTATAGGTAGATGCTCTATTGAAGTTCTACTTGTACCCATAGATGTAGTCCACTTTTCTGTGCACTGATAGTTCACAAAATGTTACTCCACAGACTGGCCTGCATACTCTTTGAACTGTGTTACACTACGCAGCATGTGTGCTTCATGGATCACCTCTTTCATGTACCACCTCAACATACCACCTTTTTGAACCACTTCCTTCATGGAATTTTCTATCTAAGAACCACCTTGGACTTCACCAATTTCTTCCATATTTCTAATAAAAATATCTTGACGTAATGATGGGATTATCAATACTTATATAGGTGAATTGATCTAAAAATATTATTAATCTGTTTTACCCGAATCTTCGATGTGGTACAACCTTCACTACATATAACACTCCTCCTGCAAACCATTTTTACTTATGTGGTCCGCATACCGCCATTCCTCCTTTGTGTCAGTCGATATCTTCTATGAACCAACTTCTTTGAGGCCCCTCAAATAATTTCCTTATTTTCTCTAATGAAAATCCATCCTGCGAACTGTAAGCCTTCTTTATACCATTTTCCTCCCAAAAATTATAAGTCTTCTCGCTAACCATTTTCTCTACATGGTCTATGTACTGTGCTTCATGGTCTGCATAGCACTGCTATATGAAAATCCTTACTTTTTTGTTTTTCCTCGCTATCCCGCATACCTCCTTTGTATACTGTGAACTATCCTTCACGATCCATGAACTATAAACTTTTATGAGGAAAATATTCCTTTTCCAAAAAACAAACTCCTGATTTTTAGGAACAAATTTTTTGGGAAACACTGGGAAACTATGCCACCTTAAACATCTATTTCATCCTATACTGTAAGATCACATGTATTTTAAAATCCTTGATCAAACCAATTTGGATTGACAAAAAAACACGAGCCATACTCTAGTTCTAGAAAATAATTCCCTTGGGTCCAACAATAGATGCAGAATTTTCTGGTTCATCAGATGATATAAAATAAACATCATGTGGTGAATTCTATCTTGGTATATTTTTCATTTTATAGTTAAGCAAGAAATGAGATTACATTTCATTGAGAACTGCAGAATCTTAATATATTCTAGCAACTTAGGCTTGCACGTAGTTATTCTAGATAAAGAAAAATATTATAGATATCGGAGTTTAAGTGAATCCTCTAATCGGAATCCATTACGATAATTCAAGTGCTGTAAATCTCAGCAAGAATATAGTCCTTTACTCATGGATGAAGCATATTGAAATCAAGTATCATTTTATCAAAGAGAAGGTGGAGCATGAGCTTGTGAATTTAGAGTATGTTCCTATAGGACTACAAGTTTTATTTATTCTAATGATGGCATTACCCAAAGAATCATTTAAATGACATTGACTAGATCTTAGAGTTCAGTTGACTCCCCACACATAAACAAGCGTGGACATGTGACCCCCTCTCCCCGAAGTATGGTGTGTTTTTTCCTTATGTGCTAATATGTGTTCTTTACAATGTTATAACCAAAAATTAGTGACCTTTGGGTTTATTGAAAAGGGGGGATAAAATATCTTTATCAAGATAGGTGGAGAAAATATCTTGATGAAGATAGGGGAATTTAATGGGGGTAGTGAATAAGATGAATTTTTAAATATGACGATGTTAAATATGATCGATCAAAAGTTATATATCATAAAAGATGGGGTTTGTGATGAAATCGGTTGACTGTTTTGGTAATTAAGTGATTCATTAATGAACTTTGAGTGTTAATATTGTTTCTCATACCAAGAATGACTCATGTTTTCTTAGAGTGTGTGTTGAGTAAATCTTTGATCACTATCTAGAATCACAATAAGTGAATTTTGGTGGATTATGGAAGAGTGCAATGTACTGCCAACATATTGGAAAAGAATCTTTAAATTCATATCAAAAGGTGGATAGTTTTCATCAAACCCAAAGGGGGGTTTTTAGGAAAAAATCCATCAGGGTAACTTTGTAGTGTTTTTGGGTTGATTGTGTTTGTTGACAAAGAATGTTTCCAAGTTCAGTTCTAGATTTATAGCATTATTGTTGACCAATTATGTTGAAAATGCTTCAAGACATAGGTAACATCTATAAATATGTGTACACCCCTTTAATTTTAAGTGAGGAATCCTTAATGAAAATACAAAGGCTTGGAATTCATGAAATCAATTTCATGAAATATTTCCTTACGTGAAAGATTCATAAGAATATCATTTTCACAAAGGAAGGAAGTTTTGTGAAAGTGAAAGTGTCATGAATAGTTGTGAGTTTCAAAAAATATTATAAATTTTTGAGAAATGTCATCATATTTTTGAAAGTAAAAGTTTCAATAATCTTGTAAAGTTTCACAAATAATTGTGTAGTTTAGTGAAAGTTTAGAAAGGGGTTTCGTGAAAGTGAATATTATGTGAAAAAGGAAGGGATTTCCTAGTAATTATGTGGTGAAGAGGTATTCATCATGTGATTGAAATTAAAGCTTCATGATGCACAAAATGATGTGTAAAATATATTTATTCAAGTGATAAATATAAGAATCCTCTGAAGAATCAGTGAGTAAACTTCAGTTGAGAGAGCAATGAGCTTTCAAATTATGAATGGTAATGAATGCGGATGTACAGTGAGTCTGCTATGAATTTTGTAACAAAAATGTGCTTTAGTGGATTTGGTACATAGGCACATTTCATGTGTATTCCCCTTGAATATATCCCTGTGTGGGTGAACTAAGTAAAATCATTGTTTCACGTGCATACTTTCATTTATGATCATACTTTTCTATGGGAAAGGGAGAGAATAGTGTTTTATTTAATGAAAAAACAATATCTAAAGGGGTATTTGTTTTAATATAGAATACACTGATTCACCCCCCCCCCACTCTTAGGGTATTTAGATTATTTGGGATAACATTTTTAACCCTTTCTATTTCTTTGGAATAAGTGGGCCTTTACTATACACATGGTTTGACTCTCTCAAGGAATTTTCTAGGGTTGATTAATATGATATTTTCTAAACCTTAATAATAAAAATGATTTTTCAAAAAAATAAGACTTTTACTTATTTATTTTTGTTTTAATTAATGGTTATGATCCTTTTAAACTCTCTTGATGAATTAATTTATGGGGATATAATCTTGGCAATACTAAAATTATTCTAGAAGATACATTTTCTATTTCAATTTTTTTTTAAATTTTAAATTTTGTTTTTTTTCAAACAAAGTTACATAGCTATTTTAATATATTTTTCAATGTTTTATTATACTATGTTTTAAAATATATATATATTTCTGAAAATCATTCTTTTATAATACTTCAAGTTTTTCAAAATATTTTCAAAATTTTAATTTTTATCTCTATCAAAAGATCATTAATGATGATTAATGTAGATTTAATTTTTATCTATTTATTATCTAAACCAGTGTATAACTTCTTTTTTATAATCTCTAAGGGGGGAAGATCTCATCCCAAATAAGGTGAGGTTATGTTTGTGATAGAAGTTTTCTTTCTTTACTCTTATTTAATTTATTTTTATTCAAGTGTTTGTGATCATCAAAACGGGGTAGCTTATTATGGTTCTCGTCATTCTTCGATTTTAATGATCACAAAAATTCTTAAAGTATTTATTTTTACTAGTTTATTAATTAAAAAATATTATTTTTTTATTTATAATAATAATTTTGTTTAATTTTATTATTATTTTAATTTTTTTATCATTTATTTTTGTTATTCTTATTATTCTAAATAGTTATTTTTAATTATTTTTGGTGAACAGATAATTTTCTAAGGATATTTTTTACCCTTGCGTAACTTTCCTTGTACCCTTACACATTTTTTGTTAAATCTATTGTAACCCTTACATTTCTAGCATGTACCCTTATATAGATTTAAAGGCACCCTTATTCATGCTTTGAAATTTACTGTTTACCCTTATGCAATGCTTAGTTGTCTTTACGCATAGTGTACAAACTACTTCTTACCTTTATGCATGCCATGTTACCCTTACACAACTTTTTAATTATCTAATTACCTTTACATAGCTATTTGGGTTACCCTTAGGAAATATACAGAAAATGATTCTTACCTTTACGTGGTGCGTTGTCTACCCTTACGTAACACATGTGTTGCCTTTACATAGTGTATTGATTTTCCTATATACCCTCACACAGTGCATGAATATCCTGACTACCCTTACTAATGTTTAGTTTAAATTTACACATGCTATTTTTTCATTTTACCCTTTTGAAACTTATGTAATTTTTTCTCTACCTTTTCACTACTTGGAAAATGACACTTATAGAAATCTGGATAAACTAGTTCATTATGGTTTTTGATATTCTTGATATTCAAATTTGATGAGTGGTAATGGAAATTATTTAATTTTTTTAATGGTTCTATAAATTAATAATAATGTTATAGATTTTATACAAAGTATTTATATAGTATTTTAAACACTTTTATTATATAGATTAAATATATTATTCATTCTCATATATTTTTACAGTATAAAACTCAAATAATTTGATTTTATTACTTTGAGTTGTTTTGGTTGTTTTTATTATTTATAAAATCATGTTTAAGATGAAAAAAGTTATTCAAAATTGTTTTGTGGTTTTTAATGTAGTGTATTTAAATATTGATATTATCACTTGTTTAAAAATTAATAGTTTATTTTTGAATGTGATATTTCTATGATTTATGTTACTTATTATTTTGAATTTTTTTTAAATTTTCTAATGAGTGATTTTAATTTAGTTTGAATTGTTTAAATTGTTTTTAAATTCAAATGATAGTATTTATAATAATCTACCTCTCTCTTAGATAATTCTAAAATAATAATATGTTTATTATTTTGAATTTTAATTGCATAATGATTACCTGTTCATATTGATTTATTCTTATTTTAAAGGGTTCGAGGATTGTATAAAAATAATGATGGTCAAGATTCAAGGAATTTGGGATTCAATTAATTAAAGACCCAAATTATTATAGAACATTTATAAAGGAATTTAAGACTATAAATAGAGACCTCTAGAGGCTAGGAAAATTAAAACTCAACTATGACATCCTTCTCATCCTTTCTGCCAATGATCTTCAAAGATATTAAAACTCTAAAAGCACTCTCTTTTCCATATCCTCTTCATCCTTCAAAAAGTGTGTGTTTGTAACAGCCCCCGACCTAACACTCTCTCATGTGGATGAATTGGGTTGATTACTAGACCTCAAGTGTGCCACCCCATACACTAGAGGCTATCAACTAGCAATGTGGGTGTGATGAGTATAATGGGGAGACTATACCCCTGGTAATGATACACAATATAGTAGAAGTGAACAATATAAATAAACATCAGAGTAATGAAAAATAATAGAAAAAATATAGCATACAACTGGGAAATAAAATGATAAACCAATAATACAATAATAATGAATCATGTAATGATAAGATAAGATGTATCTAAATGTAAAAATGGAACAATACAACCAAGAAATAGCAAAAAAATAATCTCAATAGACCCTGGTCCCGAAACCCATGTTGGTCCCATATCCAAACTCCAACCCATCTAGCAAGCAATAATCAGCAGAAATGTCCCTAGCCCTTATCTAAACCTGCATCCATGAAATTTCTTTAGGTACCAAATGATGTCCAGAATAGGGCGTGAGTAAAAATCAGTAGCTCAACACCACAATTTCTAAATAAACTAGTCTAATAACAAGTGTATGAAATAAACTGTTAATAGGTACATTAATTAAACAATTAATACAATATAATAATCAACCTTCTTTAGCACCATTCCAGAATGTATCTGATTATGTAACACCACCATTCCAACCAAAATCCATAACATGGAATAATAACACAATTGGGAAAGTCACTATAAGAAACACAACAACACTAGAAAAAGACCTATATATAATCATATCACCCTCCGAGCATAACCCTATGTATAAGCATTTTAGCATTGAACTTTGGGCCATGCCCACTTTATAAGCATTTCAGCCTCCAGGAATAGCCCTATATATAATCATTTCAACATCGGACTTTGGTAATAACCAACTATATAAGAATTTTAGCATAGAACACTAGGCATAGCCTGATATATAATCATTTTAGCATAGAACACTGGGTATAGCCGTCTATAAAATCATTTCAGCATAGAACACTTCAAGTCACAGTAGTAAGGATATCACAATATCTCATCATATATCATAATGATTAATTATGAAATTTAATATTTGTTATTTAATATCTCGAAAGAAATAATACATTTATTAATGTGATTCTATAATAAACAATCACCTGTAACTGATGTCATGCTAAACACACATTAAAATATTATCCATTTATTATTTATTCAGGGTCTTCTCACCCAAACGATTATCCATAAGCCAGGTTTCACATTAAGTGAATCAAAAGGGATCTTGTGAATAAACCATTTCAATTAATTTAACAATACGCATGATGGGTTAGAAAAGTTCACAGTATTTCACATAATTAGCATTTTATCATACCATAGGGTTAAGATTTAGACCACCTAGTATTATATGGTGATCAAAAAACACTTCCAATAGGATTATCCAATAAGAAAAAAGGTGAAAAAGATCACAATAAGGAACCTAGATCAAAACATATCAAGATCAAAACCCCAAACAACCAGCAGTCAAAATATTCCACCGCAATGGCCGAAGAACAAAGGGAGAGAAGGGAAAACCTAAAAACCACTCATCAGGAGTTTGATGCATGATCATGACATATGGAATGGAAGAGGAAACTCCAAAATCACCCAAAAAATTTATTAGGGTTGAGAGAGGGATGCTTCACATGATAGAATGAATGATATCACTATACTATGTGGGTTATATCCTTTGGGCATGTGACTTACAAGGCGTGTAATTCTTAATTATGAGATACACTGAAAAACTCATTGCCTCAGCCTAATATTCACCCAAACCAAAAATTACAGGTCGTGTAATGGATTCATGGCATGAATTCATTTCACCCCTACACTAGTTCATGACATAAGTCTAGTGATACTTACATGGTGTGTAATTTTACAAAGAACAATTTTCATCCTAGATTATACATAAAGAGTCCAAACCATCTCTGAAGCCATTCAAACTCTAAGGAATCCCTCATAATCCTATTTAACATGTTCATACCCATAATCCATTAATTCAAAAAAAACATCCATCCCTAAACTTTATGTCACTTTCCCCATAAAAATCTCTCCATACTCAAAAGGAACCCAACCACAAAGGTCCGTTAATGATGGAAAACCCAACAAAATAGGTTTAATGAAAAACTCAAATAGGGGCATACCTGAAAAAATACAGAATCTTAAAACCTCACCACCATATAACATATCATCCCTGAGATTCTCTGAGCATCACTATGGTGTCTAGAAGAACAAGTCTGGCCACTATGCTCGCATATCAGATTCACTCTCCCGGGTCTCCTCCTAAACATTCCCATGATACCACTACACTCAAAATAGAGGTATAGTCATACCCTAGAGATAATTCTCACTATGGTCCATGATATGTATCAAATTCTCCTCAAAGGACGCATCATCATAGAACTTGAAGTCTGCAACATCTATCATATGAGATGAGTTAGGATAAAATCTATGAAGCTATGACATGTGAAATATGTCATTCATGGAACTATAGCACTATGGAAGGGCTAATCGGTATGCCACTAGACAGACCCTATCCACTATCTCAAATAGCCCCCAAAAACTTGGGAACAAGTTTTCCTTGTTTCATAATATGGTGTTTCCCCAACCTATGAGACACCTAAAGGAAAACACGATAACTAACCTCAAACTCTAGAGGTTATTTTTTATAGTCAATGTAAGATTTCTTCCTACTCTGCGCAACCAATAACTACCTCCTAATCAACTGATCCTACTCATATTTCTCCTACATTAGATTAGGAATAACCAACATTGACTCACCTACCTCCATCCAACAAAGAAGAAAACGACATAACCTTCCATACAAATCCTCAAAAGTTACCATCTGAATTGATTCATGGTAGATATTATTATATGAAAACTCCATGAGTTACATATGTTGCTCCCATGAACCACCAAAATCCAAAACATGGGATCGTAACGTATCCTCCAAAATATGAATAGTCATCTCATATTGATCATCAGTCTATGGATTATTTATAACGACCCATACTTTACATACATTGTTAATACTTCAAAATTGAAGCATACTTATTACAACATATAAAAAAACCACGAAAGGACCGTATAGGTATAGTGTCTTTAGAAACTGGGAAACATAAACAACTGGTTCATAAAGCGTCTACACTGTCTCCCATTTATTTCATCATATCTATAGTCCCTTTTGGCATATCTTACTTAACAACCTTCTTCCTGACCTGGGGAAAGAAAACATACAAAAGGGTGAGCCCAAATGCTCAGTAAGGGTAAACAAAAGAAATATCAATCGCATCATACACATAAGCACATAACTTTTGGAAATCTGAACCTACAAAAGAGATCCTAATTTCATAACATGGGGTAAATCATGGCAGTGAAATGTAATCACAATAATCATAACTTAAAACATGAAACTTTGTGGAATTCACACATAATCATATAGAATCATTTCTTGTTAGTCAAGACTGATTTCCAAGACTATCTTAGTGGACAATGTCCCTTTCTGAACCGAGTCACCCTCATTTCAGTCCTGTTTCACTGAACCGGTATAACCTACTGTTCCAGCCATGTCTATCTCATGAGATATAAAATATTTATCCAACTCATTGGAGGGAGATATAGGTCCCACCCATCTTATAATGAATCCTTTCTTATGTGTTCCACATAATCATAAATCATACATCATCGCATAACACATGTAACAAAAATGGGATTCTTGAAACATCATGACATCATAAAACAAATCATATAAGGTAAATGACTTCATAAAAATAATTCCCTCAAAACATAATCAAATCCATGTAATAATAGGGATAAAAACAGAACCCTATATTATCTTAGATGGAAAATAATTTTGATAAAACATTTGAACTCCATTCTTGAGGAAAATATCCTTTCTACTTCAAAAACACTTTTATTTTCTTAACATGTCATACAATTATAAACTAAAAGAAGTTGATTAAAAATAAACTTGAAAACTTTTAAAGGAATATTCTTGGAAATAATGTTTTAAAAATCCATTCATGTCGTATAAGTTAAATAAAACATTCTTCGTACTTTTGTCGGAAAAGTCAAAAAGTACCTCGTACGAAAAACGACAAAAGATTCCTTTCATATCTTTTACAAAAAACTTACCAAAGGGTAAAATTGGATATAAACTATTGTATAAGGATGGAAATAATATTACATATTGAGGGAACATGGATGTGGATGATAAAATACACCCCAGTAATTACCAAAGTAAAAACATTCTCGGATAAAAGTGAGATTGTGATATTTCCCTTACCTTAGGTCCGACTTGATTTGTAAGTGTCCGAACCTCATGTATAATGATTTAAATAATGTTATTGACTTATTCCAGAATCATACTTATTTTTATGATATCATATATGGTCATATTCTTAGCTTCTTAGTAGTAATATTTCATTGCTACTTGTTATTCGGGTGTTTATAACTTTTTGTTTTTATGTGTGTTTTGTCGAATAAATTCATATTATTCTCTTTAGGTTATAGATACCTCATTTCCAGAATAGTATTAGTATAATATATATCATATTCATTCATTCAATTCATTTATATAATCATTATGAAATAAAGATCATGTAGAACGAGTCGCATCACATCGTGGAGACGGTATTCCGTACGTACGCACGAGTGATGATATCGTTCCTATGATCGTGGAATTGTATTGGAGTATATGTATACTATTTCAGAATCAATATCACTTTATAATAGTCATATATAGTCATTATTTACACCATTATACCCATCCAAGTAAGGTGGTGGTGGAAAATAGATCACACCACGGCGTGGAGACGGTATTCCGTACTTACGCACGCGCGGTGATTTCTTTTTCCGTAGGATGGATAGATGGTGAAATAGGGTTATTTCATACTTATAATAACATGTCAGTATATGAGTGATACTGATGTTATTACTTCATAATGAAACAACTAAAGAAGAAGGAGTGGAAGAAGAAATAAAGATGAAAGAATCGGTAACGGACATTACCTCTTCTTTGAAGTGTTTCTTTGAGACCACCTTTTAGGGCACTAAAATGGGTCTTTGAAGAAGACCAGAACCTCTAGGATGTTTCTAGGGAAGTGGAGAGGAGTAATTGGCAGGGTTTGGCCGAGCTAGAAGGCTCAAAGTGGCGTGAGGAAGATGGGGAGGAGGTGTCCTTTTATAAGGGAGGAGAGGGGCACCTTTGGAATAACTAAAACTATTATTTTATTATAAAGTCAAGTTTCGTTTTAAATAGCTAAAAATTGATATATTTCGAAGATAAGGTGGGGATGGGTCGAAATACTCTCATCCAATAGAATTTAGACAAGTTTAGGTTCCTATTTTAACCTTATCATTTAGATTTAACATTAAGTTAAATAATTTTACTTTTACCATGTCTTCTTGTGTTCTTATACTATAATGTTAATAAACTTACTATAAGCAGCCAAGAGAACCCCAAGTTGTTTATTATTAATATATATAACCTAATATAAGTCATTTGGCCGAACCTTAGATTTTTAGGAATAAAATAAAAATTAATAATATAATATTTGTTTTAAAAACTATTTTATGTCAATTTTGACACTATTTAGTAATTGATTTTTGTGAAAATCATAACAGAATTATTAGTTCGAACCAAGTTAATTAAATCAATACTAACATGTCATATTAATCTATAAAATTAGTGGGATTCATAAAAAGTCTCAAATTACATTTATTTTGGTGTTTATAACATCAATTATGTCAATATTTCATTAATAAGATAATTATTGCATCATCATTGTGTCATAAATAAATAAATTTATTTAAAGTCTAAAAATTATAAATAAAATATCATTATGTAGTAAATATGTTTATCTTTCTATTGAATATTTATAATCGAATTTATCTTATGTATAACCCCATATTAAAAATGTTTTAGTTATTAAACTTTGATTTTTAACTATTTTAACTATTCATTAAATAAAATAATATTAAATGTCATAATCTAATCCAAGTGGACCTAAATGGTCATATTATATTCATAAGGTTGTTTTTGGTCAAATTAAACTTATCCAATAGAATTTGGACATGTGTAAGGGTAATAGTAATATCATATTTACCCTTAGTTACCCTATTTACTATTAACCGCGGTAAAAAAAATAATAAGTTACTATTCACCAAAAAATTATTTTTATCTCATTGAACCAAATTTTACTTACTGATATCAACCGTGTCTGTCAGATTTTTGAAATTCTATTCACAGAAGCGGTAAAATTAAGTTTTATGCAAAATTCAGTTTTTAACCTACCACTTAGTGGTTTCACTATTCATCAAAAATTGAAAGTTTTCAAAAAAATACCAAAATTTCACCCTAGGCTAATTTCGGTATTCCGAATCCAAAAATGAATTCCATTTTGAAAAATAAAATTTACAAAATTTCAAAAAGTGGTTATTACTATTCATAACTGCTAGTTTTAATAATATTTTAATAGCATATCGTTGTTTAGTGAAACTCGGTATTGCGTACGACGCAAGCTATCGAGGAAGGTCGCGATTTCATGTAAAGAAAGCCAAGCAAGTGTTGTGTAGAAAAATATTCATTTGATGATTTATATAACATAAAAGTCTCAGTTGTTACATTCTACCCCCCTTAAAATGAATTTCACCCTCGAAATTCATCACTTTGTAACAAACAGATGAGGATACCTCTCCCTCATCATATCCTCAAGCTCCCATGTAGCTTCTTCTAATTGGTGGTTCCTCCATAAAACTTTCACCAATCGAGTGGTCTTGTTTCGTAGGACTTTTTCACTACGATCCAGAATCTCTATCGGTTGTTCCTCATAAGAAAGATCTTGCTCCAGCGGTACAACTTCTGAGCTGAGTACAGGTGAAGGATCAGGTATGTACTTTCTCAGGAGAGATACATGGAACACATCGTGAACTTGAGAGAGATTCGGTGGAAGCGCCAATCGGTAAGCTACCTTCCCTACACGATCCAGTATTTCGAAAGGACCGATATATCTAGGGCTTAACTTCCCCTTCTTTCCAAATCTCATGACTCTCTTCCAGGGAGATATCCGTAAGAACACTTTATCTCCCACTTCAAACTCTAGGTCTTTTCTTCGGCTGTCGGCATAACTTTTTTGTCGACTCTGAGCTGCTCTTATGTGTTGTTGAATAGATCTGACATTTTCTGCCCTTTCATCAATGAGATCAGGTCCTAATAGCTTTTTTTCCCCAACTTCATCCCAGCAAGTTGGAGTCCTCCATTTATTTCCATAGAGAGCTTCATAAGGAGCCATATGAATACTGGATTGAAAGCTATTATTATAAGAAAATTCCACCAAAGGTAGGTGTTGATCCCAACCTCCTTTGAAATCCATAGAGCAAGCTCTCAACATATCTTCTTGGGTTTGAATTGTTCTCTCAGACTGACCGTCTGTCTGAGGATGATAAGTAGTGCTGAAACTCAACTCTGTATCCAGAGTATGCTGAAGACTTCGCCAGAACTTCGAGGTAAATCTCGGATCCCGATCAGATATAATATAAAGTGGTACTCCATGCAATCTTACCACTTCCTTTACATATATCCTGGCAAGCTGATCCAGAGAGAAATCCTCTCTAATAGCAATGAAGTGTGCAGACTTTGTAAGACGATCAAATATGACCCAGATAGCATTATTGCCTTTGGATGTTTTAGGAAGTCCTGTGACAAAGTCCATAGTGATGTTTTCCCACTTCCATTCGGGTATGGGTAATGGTTGTAACATCCCCTTAGACTTCTGTCTCTCAGATTTAACTTGTTGACAAACCAAGCATCGAGAGACATATTCAACAACATCTCTTTTCATGCCATCCCACCAGAAGTACTCTTTCAGATCCCTATACATCTTCGTGCTTCCAGGATGAATTGAGAATGAAGAACTATGAGCCTCATCCAGCAGCTCCTTCTTTAATTCGGGGATGGGAGGAACACAAACCCGATTCCTGAACTTTATTATCCCATCACAATCAAGGTTGAACTCAGGAACATTTCTCACCTTCTTTTGTAACTCAAAATCTTCTTTCTGTGCCTCTTTAATCTTCACATGTATAGATGGTTGAACATTCATTTGAGAAAGATAAGATTTTTCCCCTTCCATTATAATTCCAAGATCTATCCTTTGTAAATCCATAAATATTGGATCTTTTGTGATCCTTATCATGGATAAACTAGCATGGTCTTGTCGACTTAATGCATCTGCCACCTTGTTTGCTTTCCCAGGGTGGTAATGGATTGAGCAGTCGTAATCCTTAATCAGCTCCAACCATCTTCTTTGATGCATATTCAGATCCTTTTGTGTGAAAATATACTTTAAACTTTTATGATCAGTATAAATATCACACCTTTCCCCATAAAGGTAATGCCTCCGAATCTTTAATGCAAAGATTACCGCAGCTAACTCCAAATCATGTGTTGGGTAATTTTACTCATGGATTTTCAACTGTCGTGAGGCATAAGCTATCACCATATCATTTTTCATAAGAACACACCCCAATCCCTTATTGGATGCATCACTGTAGATCACAAACCTTTCTCCACTACAAGGCAGTGTGAGCACAGGTGCACTGGATAACCTTCTTTTCAACTCCTTGAAATTCTCTTCACATTCTTCCGTCCAGACAAACTTAACTCCTTTCCGAGTCAACTTGGTGAGTGGATTAGATAATCGTGAAAAATCTTTCACAAAACGTTGATAATATACAGCCAAACGAAGAATACTTCGGATCTCAGTTACTATTGTTGGTCTCGACCATCTTTCGATAACCTCTGTTTTTGCTGGATCCAAGGATATCCCCTCTTTTGTGACCCAAAAATGCAACTTTTTGAAGCCAAAATTCACACTTGGTAAATTTGGCATAAAGCTTCTCCTTTATCAGGGTCTTCAATATAATTCTCAAGTGATCTTCATGTTCTTCCTTGCTCTTTGAATAGACAAGAATATCGTCTATAAAGACTACCACAAATTGATCAAGATAGTCTCTAAAGACTCTATTCATAATATCCATGAAGATAGCAGGGGCATTAGTAAGACCGAATGGCATCACTATAAATTCATAGTGTCCATACCTTGTACAGAAAGCCGTCTTTGGTATATCCTCCCATTTGACCCTTAATTTATGATACCCTTAATGAAGATCAATCTTGGAAAAGTATTGAGCTCCACGTAGTTGGTCAAATAGGTCATCAATGCGCGGGAGATGATATTTGTTCTTGATAGTGATCTTGTTAAGTTCTCGATAATCAATGCAGAGTCTCATTGATCCATCTTTCTTCTTAACAAATAGAACAGGTGATCCCCAAGGTGACTCACTAGGGAATATGAATCCTTTATCAAGATTCTCTTGGAGTTGCTTCTTCAATTCCTGCAACTCAATTGGGGCCATTCTATAAGGTGTCTTTGAAATAGGCAAAGCACCCGGTACGAGTTCTATTGAGAACTCAACTTCACGATTTGGTGGAAGTCCCGGTAATTCCTCCAGAAAGACATCATCAAACTCCCGTACAACGGGAATATTCTTAATCATGAGTTTCTCACCAACCATTTGAGATAAATAACCTTCATTTAGTGGAATCAATACCCATAAAATGGAAGAAATTTCCACTGGAAGGTTATTTTCATCCTTGCATTGATAGACAATCATATATTGATCTGGAATATGAAATGTGACTTCCCTTCTTTGGAAATTGATATGAGCTCCATATAAAGAAAGCCAATCCATGCCAAGAATCACATCAAATTCCACTATAGGAAGGATCACAAGATTTTCAGGAAGCACTTTCCCACAAACTTCGATCGGAGAAGAATTATAAACTTTTGATGCGACTGTTGTGCCATTAGGTGTTGTCATAGCTAACTCAAAATCTAATTGTTGAGGTAATATGGTGATACCCTTAGAAAATTCTTCAGAAATAAAAGAGTGGGTGGATCCAGAATCAAATAAAACATTTGCTACTTTAGAGTGGATGGTAAGTGTACCTTTCACCACATTGTTATCGTACTCCACATCGCTGATAGAAATTGCATGTGACTTTCCTTTGTCTTTAGCCTTAAGAGTTTGTTGACGTCGACCATCATCATCAAACCTTGGATTAGGGAATTTATTGGCATAATGCCCCATCTCCTTGCACTTGAAACATTGAAGTGTAGTAGGTTCATTCTGTGTATCCCTTCCTTTGTTTACATCATTAGACATCTTCTTCCCATCATCGCGGCATTCAAATGCCCGATGACCTTCCTTTCCACATTTGAAACATTTACTTGTCCCTTTAAGACAACTCCCTCCATGTTTCTTTCCACACTTTGAGCATAAGGGAAAGATCATCTTCTTTTTAGTGTGCTCTTTAGATTTTCCTTTGAATTCCATTTTCATCTTCTTATCAAACCCATATGACTGATGGGTTACTCCAATCTCCATCTCAACTTTGAGAGCACATCGAACGATTTCCTCGTAGCTATTGAAGTCCCTTATGGCTAACGCCCTTCGAAGAATTGGTTTTAAGCCACTAAAGAATTGATCGATCTTACTCTCAGGTTGGATAATAATACCAGAATTGTACCTTGAAAGTCTTGTAAAATTTGCTTCATAGGTACCAACAGATTCATCATCCTTTTGCTTTAGTTCAAGAAACTCTTTCTCCATCTTTGTTCGGAGAATACTAGGGAAGTACTTATTGAAAAATAAGTTCTTGAACTCGTCCCATTCCATGGACTCAATTTCATCCCTTTGCCTCGTATTCTTAATAATATTCCACCATTGATCAGCATCTCCTTCCAAACGATACACTGCTAGGATGAATTTATCATGTTCAGAACATTGAAGAACTGAAAATATCTTTTCAGTAGTACTAATCCATTGTTCAACAACTAATGGATCAGTAGACCCGCTGAAAGAAGGTGGACGCTATCTCATGAAGGATTCAACAGAATGCTGCTCCTTCCTTTGCTCGTTTGGAAGTCCTGCATGATTCATAGCTTGAGAAAGTTGTGTGAGCATGGCTACAAGATTTTGCATTCCAGCTCCCATAACGTTTGGTTTCTCAGGGGGACAATCATTGCATTGCCCGTCGCATTCCGCATTAACACGGTTCCTTCGGGTTCCAGCCATTGACTAAAACCAAGAAGAATAGTGTGAGAAACACTAATTATAATAGGAAAACCACATAATCAAGAATAAAATTTCACACTTAAGGTCTTATCCTAGGTTATTCGTGGCCATTTCTAAAACACTAAGATTGTGTTCTATGCTTAGACTTATCCTTAGGGTTCTTACTAAGGCTTTCACATCCTAGTTTCCAAAGGTTGACTATACCTTTCCTCTGATACCAACTATAACGACCCATACTTTACATACATTGTTAATACTTCAAAATTGATGCATACTTATTACAACATATAACAAAACCATGAAAGGACCGTATAGGTATAGTGTCTTTAGAAACTGGGAAACATAAACAACTGGTTCATAAAGCGTCTACACTGTCTCCCATTTATTTCATCATATATATAGTCCCTTTTGGCATATCTTACTTAATAACCTTCTTCCTGACCTGGGGAAAGAAAACATACAAAAGGGTGAGCTCAAATGCTCAGTAAGGGTAAACAAAAGAAATATCAATCACATCATACACATAAGCACATAACTTTTGGAAATCTTAACCTGCAAAAGAGATCATAATTTCATAACATGGGGTAAATCATGGCAGTGAAATGTAATCACAATAATCATAACTTAAAACATGAAACTTTGTGGCATTCACACATAATCATATAGAATCATTTCTTGTTAGTCAAGACTCATTGCCAAGACTATCTTAGTGGACAATGTCCCTTTCTGAACCGAGTCACCCTCGTTTCAGTCCTGTTTCACTGAACCGGTATAACCTACCGTTCCAGCCATGTCTATCTCATGAGATATAAAATATTTACCCAATGCATTGGAGGGAGATATAGGTCCCACCTATCTTATAATGAATCCTTTCTTATGTGTGCCACATAATCATAAATCATACATCATCGCATAGCACATGTAACAAAAATGGGATTCTTGAAACATCATGACATCATAAAACAAATCATATAAGGTAAATGACTTCATAAAAATAATTCCCTCAAAACATAATCAAATCCATGTAATAATAGGGATAAAAACAGAACCCTATATTATCTTAGATGGAAAATAATTTTGATAAAACATTTGAACTCCATTCTTGAGGAAAATATCCTTTCTACTTCAAAAACACTTTTCTTTTCTTAACATGTCATAAAATTATAAACTAAAAGAAGTTGATTAAAAATAAACTTGAAAACTTTTAAAGGAATATTCTTGGAAATAATGTTTTAAAAATCCATTCATGCCGTATAAGTTAAATAAAACATTCTTCGTACTTTTGTCGGAAAATTAAAAAAGTACCTCGTACGAAAAACGACAAAAGATTCCTTTCATATCTTTTACAAAAAACTTACCGAAGGGTAAAATTGGATATAAACTATTGTATAAGGATGGAAATAATATTACATATTGAGGGAACATGGATGTGGATGATAAAATACACCCCAGTAATTACTAAAGTAAAAACATTCTCGGATAAAAGTGAGATTGTGATATTTCCCTTACCTTAGGTCCGACTTGATTTGTAAGTGTCCGAACCTCCTGTATAATGATTTAAATAATGTTATTGACTTATTCCAGAATCATACTTATTTTTATGATATCATATATGGTCATATTCTTAGCTTCTTAGTAGTAATATTTCATTGCTACTTGTTATTCGGGTGTTTATAACTTTTTGTTTTTATGCGTGTTTTGTCGAATAAATTCATATTATTCTCTTTAGGTTATAGATACCTCATTTCCAGAATGGTATTAGTATAATATATATCATATTAATTCATTCAATTCATTTATATAATCATTATGAAATAAAGATCATGTAGAACGAGTCGCATCACATCGTGGAGACGGTATTCCGTACGTACGCACGAGTGATGATATCGTTCCTATGATCGTGGAATTGTATTGGAGTATATGTATACTATTTCAGAATCAATATCACTTTATAATAGTCATATATAGTCATTATTTACACCATTATACCCATCCAAGTATGGTGGTGGTGGAAAATAGATCACACCACGGCGTGGAGACGGTATTCCGTACTTACGCACGCGCGATGATTTCTTTTTCCGTAGGATGGATAGATGGTGAAATAGGGTTATTTCATACTTATAATAACATGTCAGTATATGAGTGATACTGATGTTATTACTTCATAATGAAACAACTAAAGAAGAAGGAGTGGAAGAAGAAATAAAGATGAAAGAATCGGTAACGGGCATTACCTCTTCTTTGAAGTGCTTCTTTGAGACCACCTTTTAGGGCACTAAAATGGGTCTTTGAAGAAGACCAGAACCTCTAGGATGTTTCTAGGGAAGTGGAGAGGAGTAATTGGCAGGGTTTGGCCGAGCTAGAAGGCTCAAAGTGGTGTGAGGAAGAGGGGGAGGAGGTGTCCTTTTATAAGGGAGGAGAGGGGCACCTTTGGAATAACTAAAACTATTATTTTATTATAAAGTCAAGTTTGGTTTTAAATAGCTAAAAATTGATATATTTAGAAGATAAGGTGGGGATGGGTAGAAATACTCTCATCCAATAGAATTTAGACAAGTTTAGGTTCCTATTGTAACCTTATCATTTATATTTAACATTAAGTTAAATAATTTTACTTTTACCATGTCTTCTTGTGTTCTTATCCTATAATGTTAATAAACTTACTATAAGAAGCCAAGCGAACCCCAAGTTGTTTATTATTAATATATTTAACATTATCTAAGTCATTTGGCCGAACCTTAGATTTTTAGGAATAAAATAACAATTAATAATATAATATTTGTTTTAAAAACTATTTTATGTCAATTTTGACACTATTTAGTAATTGATTTTTTTGAAAATCATAACAGAATTATTAGTTCGAACCAAGTTAATTAAATCAATACTAACATGTCATATTAACCTAGAAAATTAGTGAGATTCATAAAAAGTCTCAAATTACATTTATTTTTGTGTTTATAACATCAATTATGTCAATATTTCATTAATAAGATAATTACTGCATCATCATTGTGTCATAAATAAATAAATTTATTTAAAGTCTAAAAATTATAAATAAAATATCATTATGTAGGAAATATTTTTATCTTTCTAATTAATATTTATAATCGAATTTATCTTATGTATAACCCCATATTAAAAATGTTTTAGTTATTAAACTTTGATTTTTTACTATTTTAACTATTCATTAAATAAAATAATATTAAATGTCATAATCTAATCCAAGTGGACCTAAATGGTCATATTATATTCATAAGGTTGTTTTTGGTCGAATTACACTTATCCAATAGAATTAGGACATGTTTTAGGGTAATAGTAATATCATATTTACCCTTAGTTACCCTATTTACTATTAACCGCGGTAAAAAAAATAAAAAGTTACTATTCACCAAAAAATTATTTTTATCTCATTGAACCACATTTTACTTACTGATATCAACCGTGTCTGTCGGATTTTTGAAATTCCATTCACAGAAGCGTTAAAATTAAGTTTTATGCAAAATTCAGTTTTTAACCTACCACTTAGTGGTTTCACTATTCATCAAAAATTGAAAGTTTTCAGAAAAATACCAAAATTTCACCCTAGGCTAATTTCGGTATTCCGAATCCAAAAATGAATTCCATTTTGAAAAATAAAATTTACAAAATTTCAAAAAGTGGTTATTACTATTCATAACTGCTAGTTTTAATAATATTTTAATAGCATATCGTTGTTTAGTGAAACTCGGTATTGCGTACGACGCAAGCTATCGAGGAAGGTCGCGATTTCGTGTAAAGCAAGCCAAGCAAGTGTTGTGTAGAAAAAGATTCCTTTGATGATTTATATAACATAAAAGCATCGGGTGTTACATTATTGGTTTTTCTCAAAAAATTATGATCATAGAGCCTTTTGAAGACCCTTCCAAAACGAAAATGTGAAATGAGGATTTCTATTAGAAATGATGCTCCTCAGAACATCGTACATCTGAACTATTTCTTGCATGTAAAGACTACCCAGATCATTAATGGTGAATTTATCACTGATATGAAAGAAGTGGTCTACCTTTATAAACCAATCAATGATCACCCATACTTTATCATTATTATGGTTTTTCCTAGGTAATCCTATCACAAAATCTGTAGTGACATCCTCCCATTTCCACTCAAGAATGGGAAAAGACTGAAAAATCCCGACTGGCCTCAAATGCTCATCTTTCACTAGCTGAAAAATGAAACATCTCTCCATAAGTCCTAATATATCCTTATTCATTCCTGACTACAAGTATTTTCTATGGATATCATGATAAATATTTATCACACCAAGATTTACTGACAATCTAAAAGAATGAAACTCTATCATCATTTTCTCAGAAAAATTGTAAGAACCCATATTTTTCCATGGGAAAAAGAGAATTTCCACTTATAATATACAATCCTAATGGTGTCTACCCACTGTATAATATGTCTCTCAGAAAAAATCCCTTCAGATTAGATAACTTATCTATCATGATCTAGTCTAAAAGCATGGGCATGATAGATGTCGAATTTATATTTTATTATCCCCAAGACTCCTGGACATCTAAACACATATCTGTAAAAATTATCATCATCTTCCACTCATCACATGATTCTCATATTCCATTGTTCTACATCTTATGGATCAAAGAATCATCAACAACATTTCCCTTTCTCGATGAATAATCCATCTCAAAGTTGAAAGACTGCATATATCTGACCCACCTCCTCTACCTAAGTTTAAAGTCCTTCTGAAAAAATATGTACCTGAGACTCTTGTGGTCTGTGTATACCAAAAACCACTCACCCGTAAGATTTTTTCTCCAGCACCTCATGGAATACACCACTGAAAATAACTCTAAAATCGTGAGTAGGGTAATTCCTCTCATGCGGTATCAGCTATATGTAGCTATAAGCAACCACTCGATCCTCATGCATCAAAACTGCTTCAAGTCCAACTATGGATGCATCACAGTACATGGTATAAGCTTAACCTATCATAGGTTAAGTGAGGATAGGTGTTGAGGTCATTCTTCCTTTCAACTTCTAAAAATATCTCTCGCAATCATTCAACCAAACTAACTTCACTCCCTTCTTGGTTACCCCTAACATTGATTCTACCAGATGAGAGAAGTATTGGATAAAGTTACAATAATAACTAGATAAACCTAGAAAAATCTAACTCTTGAAGAATTTTTTAGATCATTCCTAATGTATGATGGTTATAACCTTCTCTGTGTCCACTGACACTTATTCCTCTAAATGGAATGGCCCAAGAAGTTCACTTTATTAATCCATAAAATAGATTTAGTTATCTTGATGTAAAGATGATTATCTCTCAATGTAATCATGATAATGTTAATAAGTTTAGCATGATCATCTACTGACTGGGAGTACACTAATATTTCATTGAATAAAGCCACCATAAACTAATCCAATAAAGAATGAAATATCCAATTCATCAAATCCATGAGTATCGTTGGTTCATTTTTCAAACCAAATAGAATCACCACGAACTCATACAAGTTATTCCTACTCCTAAAGGAATTATAAGGCATTTTTGATGGTATAATCCACAAATGGAAGTATCCTAATACCAAATAGATCTTAGAAAAGATCTTATCACCTCTCAGATGATCAATGAGATCATCGATGCACAGAAGGGGATATTGGTTCTTCACCATCATTAGGTTCATTCTCTGATAATCCACATATAAGAGAAAGGTCCAATCAGTTTTCTTGGTGAATAGAACTAGAGAACCCCATGGAGACGTACTAGGCTATATGAATCCTTTAGCTTCCAGATCTTGCAACTAGAATTTCAAATCCTAAAGCTCTGTTGGTTCTATTCTATAAGGCAGAATAGAAACTGGCTCTGCTCCTAGAACTAACTATATTGTGAAATCAATCTCCCGCTCAAGAAGTAAGTTATAGAACTCATCAATAAATACATCTGGAAAATGGAATAGCACTAGAGGAAAATAATCATTATGTATTTCACCATCTTCTAGAACAAGACTTTCTATCTGATCCATGATATAATCCAATCTACACTGAATTGGTCCTACATGACCATTGTGAATATCCCACTCTCTCTGGTGAGTAAATCTACCTCCTTCTAGATATTTAAATGTAACTCTTCTTTAGTAATAGTTAATATGAGCCAAGTATAGAACTATCCAATCCATACTAAGGATAAAATCAAAACCTGTCATTTATGGAACAAAAGGTTCTCAAAAGAAATGCTAACTGCAAATCCCTAGAGAACACTCCTATAAATGTTTAATATCCTCTAACCGCACTCCCAACTGTGTATCGAGGGTCAAGAAACCATCCAATATTTCCACATCCAATCCCAAACCATTTTTAAAAGATAATAGATAAAAAAGAAATTTGATATTCCTATATCAGAAAAAACAAAATCAAGGTTATTGTAACACCTGAGACTTTTATGTTATATAAACCATCAAAGGAATCTTTTTCTACACAACACTTTCTTGGCTTGCTTTACACGCAATCGCGACCTTCCTCGATAGCTTGCGTCGTACGCAATACCGAGTTTCACTAAACAACATTATGCTATTAAAACTAGCCGTTATGAATAGTAATAACCACTTTTTGAAATTTTATAAATTTTATTTTTCAAAATGGACTTCATTTTTGGACTCAGAATATCGAAATTAGCCTAGGGTGAAATTTTGGTATTTTTCTGAAAACTTTCAATTTTTGATGAATAGTGAAACCACTAAGTGGTAGGTTAAAAACTGAATTTTGCATAAAACTTAATTTTACCGCTTCTGTGATTGGAATTTCGAAAATCCGAGAGACACGGTTAATATCAAGGACTAAAATGTGGTTCAATGAGATGAAAATAATTTTTTGGTGAATAGTAACTTTTTACTTTTTTTACCGCGGTTAATAGTAAATAGGGTAACTAAGGGTAAATATGATATTAATATTACCCTAACACATGTCCTAATTCTATTGGACAAGTGTAATTCGACCAAAAACAAACTTAGGAATAAAATATGACCATTTAGGCCCACTTGGATTAGATTAGGACATTTATTATTAATTTATTTAAAGAAGGGTTAAAATAGTTAAAATCAAAGTTTAATAAGTAAATCATTTTTAATATGGGGTTATACATAAGATAAATTCAATTGTAAATATTCATTAGAAAGCTAAAAAGATTTCCTACATGATGATATTTTATTTGTAATTTTTAGACATCAAATAATGTAATTTATTTATGACACAAAGATGATGCAGTAATTATCTTATTAATGAAATATTGACATAATTGATGTTATAAACACAAAAATAAATGTAATTTGAGACTTTTTATGAATTCAACTAATTTTATAGGTTACTATGATATATTAATGTTGATTTAATCAACTTGGTTCGAACATATAATTCTTTTATGACTTTCACAAAAATCATATATCAAATAGTGTCAAAATTGACACAAAATAGTTTTTAAATCAAATATTATATTATTAATTGTTATTTTATTCCTAAAAATCTAAGGTTCGGCCAAATGACTTAGATAAGGATATATATTTTAATAATAAACAATTTGGGGTTCGTTTGGCATGTTATAGTAAGTGTTTTAACCATATAGTGAAAGAAAACAAAAAGACATGGTAAAAGTTAAATTATTTAACTTAGAGTTAAATCTAATTGATAAGGTTAAAATAATACCCTAAACTTGTCTAAATCCTATTGGTTGATAGGATTTCTACCCTTCCCCACTTTATCTTCGAAATAAGACCCTTTGGAACCATTATAAACCGATTTTGACTTTAATATAAAATAATATTTTGAGATATTCCTAAGGTGCCCCTCTCCTCCCTTATAAAAGGGCACCTCCTCCCCCTCCTCCTCACACCAAATTGAGAACTCAAGCTCGGCCAACCCCTGCCAATTTCTCCTCTACACTTCCCTAGAATAATTCTAGAGGTCCTGGTCTTCTCCAAAGACCAATTTTAGTTCCTTAAGTGGAGGATTCAAAGAGGCGTTCCAAAGAAGAGGTAATATCCATTACCGATCTTTTCAATTTCTTTCTTCTTCAACTTCTTCTTCTTTAGTTGTTTCATGATAAAGTAATAACATCAGTATTACTTACATACTGATATGTTTTTATAAATATGAAACAACCCTATTTCACCTTCTATCCATCCTACGGAAAAATGAAATCACCACGCGTGCGTACGTACGGAATACCGTCTCCACGCCGTGGTGTAATCTATTTTCCACCACCACCTTACAAGGATGGGTATAATGGTGTAATGAGTAACTATTTATGATTATTATAAAGTAATATTGATACTGAAATAATATACATATACTCCAATACAATTCCACGATCATAGGAATGATATCATCACTCGTGCGTACGTACGGAATACCGTCTCCACGATGTGATGCGACTCGTTCTACATGATCTTCATTTCATAATGATTATATAAATGAATTGAATGAATAAATATGGTATATAATACACTAATACCATTCTGGAAATGAATTATCTATAACCTAAAGATAAGAATAAGAATTTATTCAACAAAACACGCATAAGAACAAAAAGTTATAAAGACCCGAGTAACAAGTAACAATGAAATATTACTAACAAGAAGCTAATAATATGACCATATATGATATCATATCAATATGTATGATTGTGGAATAAGTCAATAACATTATTTAAACCATTATACAGGAGCTTCGGACACGAACAAAGCAAATCGGACCTAAGGTAAGGAAAATACCACAATCTCATTTTTATCCGAGATTGTTTATTCGTAAGTATTTACTGGGGTGTATTTTATCATCCACATCCATGTTCCCTCAATATGTAATATTGTTTCCATCCACTTACAATAGTTTAAATCCAATTTTACCCTTCGGTGAGTTTTTAGTAAAGAATATGAACGGAATCTTTTGTCGTTTTTTTTTCGTACGAGGTACTTTTTGACTTTTCCGACAAAGGTACGAAGAATGTTTTTTTAACTTATACGGCATGAATGGATTTTTAAAACATTGTTTCCAAGAAGCTTCCTTTACAAGTTTTCAAGTTTATTTTTAATCAACTTCTTTTATTTTAAAGTTGTATGACATGTTATGAAAGGAAAAATGTTTTTGAAGAAGAAAGGATATTTTCCTCAAGAATGGAGTTCAAGTGATTTTCATAATTATATTCCATCTAAGATAATAAAGGGTTCTGTTTTTATCCCTATTGTTACATTGATTTGATCATGTTGTGATGGAATTATTTTTATGAATTCCTTTATCTTATATGAATTGATTTATGATGTCATGATGTTTCAAGAATCCCATTTTTGTTTCATGTGTTATGCGATGATGTATGTTTTATGATTATGTGGCACACATAAGAAAGGATTCATTATAAGATGGGTGGGACCTATATCTCCCTCCAATGCATTGGGTAAAGATTTTATATCTCATGAGATAGACATGGCTGGAACGGAAGGTTATTTCGGTTCAGTGATACAGGACAGAAACGAGGAGTGAACTCGGTTCAGAAAGGGACTTTGTCCACTAAGATAGTCTTGGTGATGAGTCATGACTAACAAGAAATGATTTTCCATGATTATGTGTGCATGCCACAAAGTTTCAAGTCTTATGTTATGATTATGGGGATCTCATTTTCACTTCTATGATTTATTCCATGATAAGATATTATGATCTCTTTTGCAGGTTTTGATTTTCAAAAAGATATGATATGATTTTTATTTCCTTTATTTTCCCTTGCTGAGCATTTGAGCTCACCCTTTTATGTTTTCTTTTCCCCAGGTCAGGAAGATGGATATTAAGTAGAATATGCTAAAAGGGACCCTAGATATGATGAAATAAATGGGAGACACTGTAGAAGATTTATGAACCAGTTGTTTATGTTTCCCAGTTTCTAAAGACACTATACCTATACGGTCCTTTGTGGTTTTGTCATATGTTGTAATAAGTGTGCTTCAATTTTGAAGTATTAACAATGTATGTAAAGTATGGGTCGTTATAGTTGGTATCAGAGGAAAGGTATAGTCAACCTTTGGAAACTAGGATGTGAAAGCCTTAGTAAGAACCCTAAGGATAAGTCTAAGCATAGAACACAATCTTAGTGTTTTAGAAATGGCCTTGAATAACCTAGGATAAGACCTTAAGCATGAAAATTTTATTCTTGAATTATGTGGTTTCCTATTATAATTAGTGTTGCTCACACTATTCTTCTTGGTTTTAGTCAATGGCTGGAACCCGAAGGAACCGTGTTAATGCGGAATGCGATGGGCAATGCAATGATTGTCCCCCTGAGCAACCAAACGATATGGGAGCTGGAATGCAAAATCTTGTAGCCATGCTCACACAACTTTCTCAAGCTATGAATCATGCAGGATTTCCAAACGAGCAAAGGAGGGAGCAACATTCTGTTGAATCCTTCATGAGGCAGCGTCCACCTTCTTTCAGCGGGTCTACTGATCCATTAGTTGCTGAACAATGGATTAGTACTACTGAAAAGATATTTTCAGTTCTTCAATGTTCTGAACATGATAAAGTCATCCTAGCAGTGTATCGTTTGGAAGGAGATGCGGATCAATGGTGGAATCTTGTTAAGAATACGAGGCAAAGGGATGAAATTGAGTCTATGGAATGGGACGAGTTCAAGAACTTATTTTTCAATAAGTACTTCCCTCGTATTCTCCGAACAAAGATGGAGAAAGAGTTTCTTGAACTGAAGCAAAGGGATGATGAATCTGTTGGTACCTATGAAGCAAATTTTACAAGACTGGCAAGGTACGCTTCTGGTATTATTATCCAACCTGAGAGTAAGATCGATCGATTCTTTAGTGGCTTAAAACCAAGTCTTCGAAGGGCGTTAGCCATAAGAGACTTCAATAGCTACGAGGAAATCGTTCGATGTGATCTCAAAGTCGAGATGGAGATTGGAGTAACCCATCAGTCACATGGGTTTGATAAGAAGAGGAAGATGGAATTCAAAGGAAACTCTAAAGACCACACTGAAAAGAAGATGAACTTTCCATTATGCTCAAAGTGTGGAAAGAAACATGGAGGGAGTTGTCTTAAAGGGACAAGTAAATGTTTTAAATGTGGAAAGGAAGGTCATCGGGCATTTGAATGCCGTGATAATGGGAAGAAGATGTCTAATGATGCAAACAAAGGAAGGGATACACAGAATGAACCTACTACACTTCAATGTTTCAAGTGCAAGGAGATGGGGCATTATGCCAATCAATGCCCAAATCCAAGGGTTAATGATGATGGTCGACGTCAACAAACTCTTAAAGATAAAGACAAAGGAAAGTCACATGCAATTTCTATCAGCGATGTGGAGTACGATAACGATGTGGTGAAAGGTACACTTACCATCCACTCTAAAGTAGCAAATGTTTTATTTGATTCTGGATCCACCCACTCTTTTATTTCTGAAGACTTTTCTAAGGGTATCACCGTACTACCTCAACAATTAGATGTTGAGTTAGCTGTGACAACACCTAATGGCACATCAATCGCATCAAAAGTTTATAATTCTTCTCCGATCGAAGTTTGTGGGAAAGTGCTTCCTGCAAATCTTGTGATCCTTCCTTTAGTGGAATTTGATGTGATTCTTGGCATGGATTGGCTTTCTCTACATGGAGCTCATATCAATTGCCAAAGAAGGGAAGTCACATTTCATATTCCAGATCAATCTACGATCGTCTATCGATGTAAGGATGAATATAACCTTCTAGTGGAAATTTCTTCCATCTTATGGGTCTTGATACCACTAAATGAAGGTTATTTATCTCAAATGGTTGGTGAGAAACTCACGATTAAGAATATGCCCATTGTACGGGAGTTTGATGATGTCTTTCCGGAGGAATTACCGGGTCTTCCACCAAATCGTGAAGTTGAGTTTTCAATAGAACTCGTACCGGGTGCTTTGCCTATTTCAAAGACACCTTATAGAATGGCCCCAATTGAGTTGCAGGAATTGAAGAAGCAACTCCAAGAGAATCTTGATAAGGGATTCATACGCCCTAGTGCGTCACCTTGGGGAGCACCTGTTCTATTTGTTAAGAAGAAAGATGGATCAATGAGACTCTGCATTGATTATCGAGAACTTAACAAGATCACTATCAAGAACAAATATCCTCTCCCACGCATTGATGACTTATTTGACCAACTACGCGGAGCTCAATACTTTTCCAAGATTGATCTTCGTTCAGGGTATCATCAATTAAGGGTCAAAAGGGAGGATATACCAAAGACGGCTTTCCGTACAAGGTATGGACATTATGAATTTATAGTGATGCCATTTGGTCTTACTAATGCCCCTGCTATCTTCATGGATCTAATGAATAGAGTCTTTAGAGACTATCTTGATCAATTTGTGGTAGTCTTTATAGACGATATTCTTGTCTATTCAAAGAGCAAGGAAGAACATGAAGATCACTTGAGAATTATATTGAAGACCCTGAGAAAGGAGAAGCTTTATTCCAAATTTACCAAGTGTGAATTTTGGCTTCAAAAAGTTGCATTTTTGGGTCATATAATCTCAAAAGAGGGGATATCTGTGGATCCAGCAAAAACAGAGGTTATCGAAAGATGGTCAAGACCAACAACAGTAACTGAGATCCGAAGTTTTCTTGGTTTGGCTGGATATTATCGACATTTTGTAAAAGATTTTTCACGATTATCTAATCCAATCACCAAGTTGACTCGGAAAGGAGTTAAGTTTGTCTGGACAGAGGAATGTGAAGAGAATTTCAAGGAGTTGAAAAGAAGGTTATCCAGTGCACCTGTGCTCACACTGCCTTGTAGTGGAGAAAGGTTTGTGATCTACAGTGATGCATCCAAGAAGGGATTGGGGTGTGTTATTATGCAAAATGATATGGTGATAGCTTATGCCTCACGACAGTTGAAAATCCATGAACAAAATTACCCAACACATGATTTGGAGTTGGCTGCGGTAATCTTTGCATTAAAGATTTGGAGGCATTACCTTTATGGTGAAAGGTGTGATATTTATACTGATCATAAAAGTTTAAAGTATATTTTCACACAAAAGGAGTTGAATATGCGTCAAAGAAGATGGTTGGAGCTGATTAAGGATTATGACTGCTCAATCCATTACCACCCTGGGAAAGCAAACAAGGTGGCAGATGCATTAAGTCGACAAGACCATGCTAGTTTATCCATGATGAGGATCACAAAAGATCCAATATTTATGGATTTACAAAGGATGGATCTTGGAATTATAATGGAAGGGGAAAAATCTTATCTTTCTCAAATGAATGTTCAACCATCTATACATGTGAAGATTAAAGAGGCACAGAAAGAAGATGTCGAGTTACAAAAGAAGGTGAGAAATGTTCCTGAATTCAACCTTGATTGTGATGGGATAATAAAGTTCAGGAATCGGGTTTGTGTTCCTCCCATCCCCGAATTAAAGAATGAGCTTCTGGATGAGGCTCATAGTTCTTCATTTTCTATTCATCCTGGAAGCACGAAGATGTATAGGGACCTGAAAGAGTACTTCTGGTGGGATGGCATGAAAAGAGATGTTGCTGAATATGTCTCTCGATGCTTGGTTTGTCAACAAGTTAAAGCCGAGAGACAGAAGTCTAAGGGGATGTTACAACCATTACCCATACCCGAATGGAAATGGGAAAACATCACTATGGACTTTGTCACAGGACTTCCTAAAACATCCAAAGGCAATAATGCTATCTGGGTCATAGTTGATCGTCTTACAAAGTCTGCACACTTCATTCCTATTAGAGAGGATTTCTCTCTAGATCAGCTTGCTAGGATATATGTAAAAGAAGTGGTAAGATTGCATGGAGTACCACTTTCTATTATATCTGATCGAGATCCGAGATTTACCTCGAAGTTCTGGCGAAGTCTTCAGCATACTCTGGATACAGAGTTGAGTTTCAGCACTGCTTATCATCCCCAGACAGACGGTCAGTCTGAGAGAACAATTCAAACCCTAGAAGATATGTTGAGAGCTTGCTCTATGGATTTCAAAGGAGGTTGGGATCAACACCTACCTTTGGTGGAATTTTCTTATAATAATAGCTTTCACTCCAGTATTCAGATGGCTCCTTATGAAGCTCTCTATGGAAAGAAATGCAGGACTCCAACTTGCTGGGATGAAGTTGGGGAAAGAAAGCTATTAGGACCTGATCTCGTTGATGAAATGGCAGAAAAGGTCAGATCTATTCAACAACACATAAGAGCAGCTCAGAGTCGACAGAAAAGCTATGCCGACAACCGAAGAAAATACCTAGAGTTTGAAGTGGGTGATAAAGTGTTCTTACGAATATCTCCCTGGAAGAGGGTTATGAGATTTGGAAAGAAGGGGAAGTTGAGCCCTAGATATATCGGTCCTTTCGAAATATTGGATCGTGTTGGGAAGGTAGCTTACCGATTGGCGCTTCCACCGAATCTCTCTCAAGTTCACGATGTGTTCCATGTATCTCTCTTGAGAAAGTACATACCAGATCCTTCACATGTACTCAGCTCAGAAGTTGTACCGCTGGAGCAAGATCTTTCTTATGAAGAACAGCCGATAGAGATTCTGGATCGTAGCGAAAAAGTCCTACGAAACAAGACCACTCGCTTGGTGAAAGTTTTATGGAGAAACCACCAACTTGAAGAAGCTACATGGGAGCTTGAGGATATGATGAGGGAGAAGTATCCTCATCTGTTTGTTACAAAGTGACGAATTTCGAGGGCGAAATTCTTTTTAAGGGGGGTAGAATGTAACACCTGAGACTTTTATGTTATATAAACCATCAAAGGAATCTTTTTCTACACAACACTTGCTTGGCTTGCTTTACACGCAATCGCGACCTTCCTCGATAGCTTGCGTCGTACGCAATACCGAGTTTCACTAAACAACATTATGCTATTAAAACTAGCCGTTATGAATAGTAATAACCACTTTTTGAAATTTTATAAATTTTATTTTTCAAAATGGACTTCATTTTTGGACTCAGAATATCGAAATTAGCCTAGGGTGAAATTTTGGTATTTTTCTGAAAACTTTCAATTTTTGATGAATAGTGAAACCACTAAGTGGTAGGTTAAAAACTGAATTTTGCATAAAACTTAATTTTACCGCTTCTGTGATTGGAATTTCGAAAATCCGAGAGACACGGTTAATATCAAGGACTAAAATGTGGTTCAATGAGATGAAAATAATTTTTTGGTGAATAGTAACTTTTTACTTTTTTTACCGCGGTTAATAGTAAATAGGGTAACTAAGGGTAAATATGATATTAATATTACCCTAACACATGTCCTAATTCTATTGGACAAGTGTAATTCGACCAAAAACAAACTTAGGAATAAAATATGACCATTTAGGCCCACTTGGATTAGATTAGGACATTTATTATTAATTTATTTAAAGAAGGGTTAAAATAGTTAAAATCAAAGTTTAATAAGTAAATAATTTTTAATATGGGGTTATACATAAGATAAATTCAATTGTAAATATTCATTAGAAAGATAAAAAGATTTCCTACATGATGATATTTTATTTGTAATTTTTAGACATCAAATAATGTAATTTATTTATGACACAAAGATGATGCAGTAATTATCTTATTAATGAAATATTGACATAATTGATGTTATAAACACCAAAATAAATGTAATTTGAGACTTTTTATGAATTCAACTAATTTTATAGGTTACTATGATATATTAATGTTGATTTAATCAACTTGGTTCGAACATATAATTCTTTTATGACTTTCACAAAAATCATATATCAAATAGTGTCAAAATTGACACAAAATAGTTTTTAAATCAAATATTATATTATTAATTGTTATTTTATTCCTAAAAATCTAAGGTTCGGCCAAATGACTTAGATAAGGATATATATTTTAATAATAAACAATTTGGGGTTCTTTTAGCATGTTATAGTAAGTGTTTTAACCATATAGTGAAAGAAAACAAAAAGACATGGTAAAAGTTAAATTATTTAACTTAGAGTTAAATCTAATTGATAAGGTTAAAATAATACCCTAAACTTGTCTAAATCCTATTGGTTGATAGGATTTCGACCCTTCCCCACTTTATCTTCGAAATAAGACCCTTTGGAACCATTATAAACCGATTTTGACTTTAATATAAAATAATATTTTGAGATATTCCTAAGGTGCCCCTCTCCTCCCTTATAAAAGGGCACCTCCTCCCCCTCCTCCTCACACAAAATTGAGCACTCAAGCTCGGCCAACCCCTGCCATTTTCTCCTCTACACTTCCCTAGAATAATTCTAGAGGTCCTGGTCTTCTCCAAAGACCAATTTTAGTTCCTTAAGTGGAGGATTCAAAGAGGCGTTCCAAAGAAGAGGTAATATCCATTACCGATCTTTTCAATTTCTTTCTTCTTCAACTTCTTCTTCTTTAGTTGTTTCATGATAAAGTAATAACATCAGTATTACTTACATACTGATATGTTATTATAAATATGAAACAACCCTATTTCACCTTCTATCCATCCTACGGAAAAATGAAATCACCACGCGTGCGTACGTACGGAATACCGTCTCCACGCCGTGGTGTAATCTATTTTCCACCACCACCTTACAAGGATGGGTATAATGGTGTAATGAGTAACTATTTATGATTATTATAAAGTAATATTGATACTGAAATAATATACATATACTCCAATACAATTCCACGATCATAGGAATGATATCATCACTCGTGCGTACGTACGGAATACCGTCTCCACGATGTGATGCGACTCGTTCTACATGATCTTCATTTCATAATGATTATATAAATGAATTGAATGAATGAATATGGTATATAATACACTAATACCATTCTGGAAATGAATTATCTATAACCTAAAGATAAGAATAAGAATTTATTCAACAAAACACGCATAAGAACAAAAAGTTATAAAGACCCGAGTAACAAGTAACAATGAAATATTACTAACAAGAAGCTAATAATATGACCATATATGATATCATATCAATATGTATGATTCTGGAATAAGTCAATAACATTATTTAAACCATTATACAGGAGCTTCGGACATGAACAAAGCAAATCGGACCTAAGGTAAGGAAAATACCACAATCTCATTTTTATCCGAGATTGTTTATTCGTAAGTATTTATTGGGGTGTATTTTATCATCCACATCCATGTTCCCTCAATATGTAATATTGTTTCCATCCACTTACAATAGTTTAAATCCAATTTTACCCTTCGGTGAGTTTTTAGTAAAGAATATGAACGGAATCTTTTGTCGTTTTTTTTCGTACGAGGTACTTTTTGACTTTTCCGACAAAGGTACGAAGAATGTTTTTTTAACTTATACGGCATGAATGGATTTTTAAAACATTGTTTCCAAGAAGCTTCCTTTACAAGTTTTCAAGTTTATTTTTAATCAACTTCTTTTATTTTAAAGTTGTATGACATGTTATGAAAGGAAAAATGTTTTTGAAGAAGAAAGGATATTTTCCTCAAGAATGGAGTTCAAGTGATTTTCAAAATTATATTCCATCTAAGATAATAAAGGGTTCTGTTTTTATCCCTATTGTTACATTGATTTGATCATGTTGTGATGGAATTATTTTTATGAATTCCTTTATCTTATATGAATTGATTTATGATGTCATGATGTTTCAAGAATCCCATTTTTGTTTCATGTGTTATGCGATGATGTATGTTTTATGATTATGTGGCACACATAAGAAAGGATTCATTATAAGATGGGTGGGACCTATATCTCCCTCCAATGCATTGGGTAAAGATTTTATATCTCATGAGATAGACATGGCTGGAACGGAAGGTTATTTCGGTTCAGTGATACAGGACTGAAACGAGGAGTGAACTCGGTTCAGAAAGGGACTTTGTCCACTAAGATAGTCTTGGCGATGAGTCATGACTAACAAGAAATGATTTTCCATGATTATGTGTGCATGACACAAAGTTTCAAGTCTTATGTTATGATTATGGGGATCTCATTTTCACTTCTATGATTTATTCCATGATAAGATATTATGATCTCTTTTGCAGGTTTTGATTTTCAAAAAGATATGATATGATTTTTATTTCCTTTATTTGCCCTTGCTGAGCATTTGAGCTCACCCTTTTATGTTTTCTTTTCCCCAGGTCAGGAAGATGGATATTAAGTAGAATATGCTAAAAGGGACCCTAGACATGATGAAATAAATGGGAGACACTGTAGAAGATTTATGAACCAGTTGTTTATGTTTCCCAGTTTCTAAAGACACTATACCTATACGGTCCTTTGTGGTTTTGTCATATGTTGTAATAAGTGTGATTCAATTTTGAAGTATTAACAATGTATGTAAAGTATGGGTCGTTATAGTTATATGAAACAAGAATCATACCTCTGTTGGTAGATGGTCCTGGATCAACAATAGTCGAAGTAGTATACATAATGTGGATTTGACCAACCTGTCTTTCCTAGGCTCTAGTTTTACTCCCCTAAATTATCCTCTCTTCCTTATACTTCTACTCCTACACGGGGGGTACCAAGTCCCCTACCTCAACGAAAAAATCTTATGGAACTATAAATTCTTTCTTATTGGGGATTAGTTGAGTCCCTCCTAGACTATGGAACTTGTCTTGGTCCATTTCCACTACTCCACTATGAGAATTTCTTACAAAGATTTTAAATATGGCCCATCCAACCACATGTATGTCACTCTAAAGTAGGATATGGAAACAGAGGATACTTGTGGACCGTCATTCCACACTAATATTACTACAACATAACACGGTCTTGAGATGGTTTCCCAATACTCTGACTACTCTTCCCATTGTTTCCTTGGTGAAAACTACCATAGTGGTGCTTCTTACTACTAGAAGAATATCTCCTAGTTTTCCTTGTTGAAACATCTTGGACACTTCTCAGGGCCTCTATCATAATACCTTCCTTGATGAGTTCTTGATTCATCACTTATGAAAAGCTAATTAGATGAAAAAATTTCACCTTTGACCTGATCTCAAAGAAAAGACCATCCTAAAAATGTTTCACTCTAGAGATATCATTAACAACTAAATATGTCACAAAACATTGTAGGTCGGTGAAATGTTTGGCATAGTCCATCACTAAAAAAACCTCTTGTTTCATATGCATGAACTTGTGAGCCTTCTCATCCCTCAAAGTCTCTAGATAGAAGTGGCTTAAGAAATTTTACTCAAATTCATTCCAAGATAACTCCTCCTACTTCCCATCCTACTCTATAATACCCCACCAACACTTAGTAGGTCCAAGGATCATATACATAGAAAGCTTAACCCTCCTATATGAGGGTGTCTCATGGTGTTTAAAGATCATTTGGACATGCTCAATCCATAACTCTACTGTTTTGGAGCCACCCTCCCCATTAAATGTAGGTAAAAACTGTAATTAGAACTATCTCATCAACTCATACAACAAAGACATGGTATGAACAATCTCCCTTTCCATGAATCACATAACCCTTTGAAATTTTTCTTGAATATGAAAATCTATTTGATCTTCAAGAGATACAAGAATCTCTAGTTTATCTATGTTAGGAGATTTATGATCTCCAATCTCTTAACACTCAACTCGAAGATGGCGATGATGAATTTTCTCTATAAAAAAACACACACCTTAAAACATAGGGTAACAACAAGGTCAACCTTAATAGGTGACAAAAATAGAGAATAACTGAATCCTAGTCTCTCTAAACATGGATTATAATTGTTTTAGTGTGATATAATAGTTATTTAATTTCATTTACCAGATATAAAAAATGTCTCATATCACGGTTCATACAGAAAATATATCACATGTAATAAATATGTTCCTATCATGAACTATTCATGTCAAGATATATCCCTATGTGTCTATCATGATTCATGCATGATCATCTCACACCATATCAGGCCATGATTATAAATCTCAAGAAACAAAAACATCATGAAATAGTAACATCACATGACATTTGAATCAATCAAGGTGAAATAATATCAAATGTAACAAGTGAAAAACATGAGTGGAAATCCCATCCCTGGGCACTCAAATTTTTCCTTGTTCATGGGGTATCTACTTCAACGCACAAGCTCATTACCAAGTCCTGACACATCCTAGTATCCTATTTACCTTTCCTAAATAGTAAATAAATATAAAAAGAATAGATTTTACTCCTCTAATACTACTTTGTAGCATCCCCTAACTCGTCACTCTCTCACATGGTTGAATTGGGTTGGTTACTAAACCTCAAGCATGCCTCCCCATACGCCAGATAATGCTGACTAGCATGGGGTGTGATAATTATAGCGGGGATACTATACCCCCTGGTATTGATTCATAATAAAGTATAAGCGAACAATATAAATAAACATTAAAGTAATGAAAAAACAAAATATCATATAATTGGGAAATAAAAGGACAAACTGATAATCCAATAATAATGAATCATGTAATGAAAATTTGAGATGTATCTAAATGTCAAAGTGGAATAATACAACTAAGAAATATCTTACACAAATAATCCTGATAGACCCCAGTCCCGAACCCCATTTCAGTCCTATCTCCAAACTCTAGTCCATCCACCAAGCAATAATCAATAGAAAGGTCTCTTTACCTTGTCTAAACATATAGCCATGTAATCTGCTTGGGTACCAAATGAAATCCCAAAATAGGGTGTGAGAAAAACATAGTAGGTCAACACCATTGTGTATAAATAAAACATTCTGATAACAAGTATATGAAATAAATTGATAAATGGTTTATTAATTAAATAATTAATACAATATAATAATGAACCTACTTTGGTACCATGCTAGAACGTCTCTGAGCATGTATCACAACCATGCCAAACAAAATCCATAACATTCCATAATCACAAAATTTAGAAAAAACTTATAAGAAATAAAGAAACACTGGGAAAATCCCTATGTATAAGAATTTCAGACTACAGGCATAGCCTTATATATAAGCATTTCAACATCAAACTATGGGTCATGCCTACTTTATAAGCATTTCATACTCTAGGAAAAGCCGTATATATAATCATTTATGTATCGAACATAGGGAATAAACCACTATATAATCATTTCAGCACAGAACAGTAGGCACAACCAACTATATAAGTATTTCAGCAAAGAACACTGGGCATATCCCACTATATAAGCATTTAACCATAGAACATTACAAGTCACAACAACAAGGATATCAAAATATCACATCATATGTCATAGTGGTTAATTATGAAAATTACCATTTTTTATTTAATATATCAAGAGAAATAGTCCATTTATCAATGTGATTCTATAATAATAAATCAATTAGAACTCATGTCATACTAAACAAACTTTAAACCATTATCCAATTTATTACTTATTCAGGGTCCACTCACCCAAATGGGTAGCCATAATACAAGTTTCACATTAGTTGAATCAAAAGGGAAACAATGAACAAACCGATTCAATTAATTTAATAATGTGCATGATGGGATAGATTAATTCACAGTATTGTATATACTTAGAAATTTAACAGACCATAGGTTTAGGATTTATACCACCTACCTTTATTTGGCAATCAAGAAACACTTCCAATAGAAATCACCGACATGAATGAAGGTGCAGAATATTTCTAGAAGGAACCTAGATCAAAGAAGATCAAGATCAAAACCCCAAACAACTCGTTGTCACAATATTCCTCCAAAATGGTTAGATAAAAAAGGGTGGAAAGGAAAACCCTATGAAAAACCACTCATTGGGGGTTGTATGTGTGATCAGGACATCCGAAAAGGAAGAGAACACTCCAAAATTTCATGGAAATCATCCTAGGGTTGAGAGGGGGAGGTTTCACATGATAAAATGAAGTATATCACCATATATCCTGGTTTATAGCCACTGGGCCCAAGACTTACATGACATGTAATTATTAATTATGATATATCACAAAAAACCCATCACCTCAGCTTAATATTCACCCAGCCCGAACATTACATGTAATGTAATGGATTCATGATGTGTATTTATTTATATCCCTGCACAAGTTCACGACATAGGTCTAGCGACACTTATATGGAATGTAATATATACATGATGTGTAATTGTCCAGTGAATAGTTTTTTCCCCAGATTCTACATAAAGAACCCAAACCACCTCTGAATCCATTCAAACTCTTGGGAAATCCTCATAATCCCATTTAACACATTTACATGTGGACTCCATTAATAAAAACAAACCTCCATCCTAGAAAATTAGGTTATTTTCCCTGGTAAAATATCTCTATCCTCAAAAGTAACCCAGTCACTAAGGACCAATGAAGAAGGAAAACCCAACAAAAGAGGTTTAACAAAAAAATCAAAGAGGTATGTAATGAGAAAAAGATGGGATATTATAGTGCCAGTATTTTAATATCTTTCTCACTATCTATATTTTCTCATTCTCCCATTATATTCTTAAAATTACTTAGGATAATTGATACAAATATAAAAATATTTTCTTCCTCCTCATTCTTATATTTTTTGGTGATTACTACCATTAAAGTAAGGCACTTAGGTTTACTTTTATTTTCCCTTTCAAAAGACAAGGGACTATCTCTTTGAGGTTTCCAGCTTCACTGTTAAAGAGTTAGTGTCTTTGTATCTAGTTTCTTATTATAAACTATAAATAAATGGATTGTTTTGGTAACTTGGATACTATTAAATATAAGTTAAAAATGTATCAACTCTTCAAGATATTTAGGTGGTAGATATTGGGGTACCCTCAGGTACTCTTCCAAATTGTCTTACCAAATATTGTGTCCTATTTACTTTCAACAATTTAATTTATACATTCACTTTTATTATTATATATTATTATATTATTGTGCTTTTAATTATTTAATTATTTAATTATTTTATAAATAATTTATATAAATTATATTATTTTTACCTATTGAAGAGACACATAAGTTGGCATCAAATACATAAAAGAAATATTTTTTAACAAGGGGTAAGGAATCAAATTAATACTCACACTCAAATCATACGAATAGTTTATTTTTACACTTCCTCTTATTTGGAATTTAATAACAAAATGATTAGGGTCCTTTAACTTTGGTGGTAGCTTCCACAAAATAACTACACTACACTCCTCGGTAAGATTGATGGTATCCAATTTCTTCCAATCATTTTTGTTAGCAAGAAACCATTCAGGGAATTTGATAATGATGGAATTTTATCCAAGTCTTCTATAAATGGAATGTTGATGTGAATGTTTCTAATCACTTATAGGAACCTCAAGTAGTCAATTTCATAATACTTATAGACTATTTTAGGAAAGGTAATGGGAGGAGAATAATGTTGTAAAATTAGTTTATTACTCATGTTCTCCTCAAAACCTGCTTTATTATTTCCTTTATCAATTCTCACTTCATTTTCCTTGGTTCTTTGGATTTTTTTAATTGTGATTTCATCATTTTTTTTGGTTGGACCTTGCTGTCCAGATTTCTAGATTTTTCATTTTCTATATTTTGTTTCTCATATTCAGTTAAATCTTTAATTTCTTCTTCATTAGGTTGCACCTTGATTGGATCTTGAGTTTTTATGACATTTATTATGGTGAAAACCATTATATTCTCTTTAGGGTTCATAATTGCTGTGTTAGGTAGTTTATCCCTATTTTTAAAGTTTATATCCCTATCTATTTTCCCCAATTGATATTATATGTTATCAATGCTAGATTGTTGGGATTCTATCTTTGTAACCAGCTACCTAAAAAGTTACCCTAAATTAGATTTCTAATTTTAGGGTGTGGTCATGTTTCGAACTTGATTATGTGGTTTATTTAGGTATCTAAGGGGATCAATGAGTTTTTTTATGACTCCTTGGTCATTATAAGATATGTTTTTTTAGCTAGCATTAAATTGGTTTGAAAAGGGATCAAAATTTTCATGCCTTCTTACCCTAAAATCCATATATTTTTCATTCTCATCAGGATAGTAATTCATATCAAAATTGGGATAGTAGGTGTGGTAATGTCCATACATCCCATAGTGATTTCATTGATCACTTAGTGTACTTTCAGTGTAAACTATAGCATCCTAAGTGTTGGTTTTATCCAAGTAAATCACTCTCTTATTTGTGGACTTGTACTGGGATTTCTGAGTAAGTTTATCCAAAATTTTCTTTAATATCTTGAGCTATCATATTTGAAAATCATATCCATAAGATTGATCCACAAGATTTTGATTATATGGAGTGAGACTGTTGTAAAAATTTTCCATCAGAAGTTGGTAAGTCAATTAGTGGTTGGTACATTACCTAAGTGAACCTCCAAACCTATCTCATGTCTCATGAAACAATTCTCACTAATCCTAGAAAAAATATTACGAACTTGAGTCTGACCAATATAGTGGTATTACTAGGATAAATGTTTGTCACAAATGAATTTAATAGTTGATACCATGTGTGAAATATCTTCTCATAAAGATTTTGGAACCAAATCCTTGCCTTTCACTTAAGATAGAATGGGAACACCCTCAACCTAAGATCCTCCTCACTCAACCCATGGAGTGGAAATAGTTTCACAGTAGTATAAAATCCTCTAATGAATTCTAAGGAATCCTCAGCGGGGTGGCCATTAAAATAGGGAGGCTGAGAAAGATGATCCTAGTTAATTTAATAGTTCATAGACTTATGAGTAAGACTTATGCATGAAGGGTTACTCGACATAGATGAAAATTGGAACTCCCGAAGTCTAGGAATATCAGGTACCTAATTTTGAGGTTTTAATAGATTTAGATATTTATTTTTATTAATAGAACTTTCAATATCCAGATTATAAATTTTAAATAGAATTATAATTGATTTTAAAATTATTATTTTTTGAAAACATTTTATGTTTTGTAATTTTTTATATTTTGAGGGTTTTTGGTTTATATATATATTTTTTGTTTTTTAAATACATATATTTTTATGTTTTTTTATTTGGTCAGGAATTTCTTCCTTGAAAATGATGCCAAAATTAGAAGAGATGAAATTAGGTCATTGACTAGCCCCAGGTAAAATTATTTATATATAAAACCTATTTACAACTAGTACTATGGTTGTAAGGGTTGAACCACAGGGAAGGTGAGGTTGTGTAACCAAAACAATATTAAAAAATAATGCAATAAAATAAACAAAGAGAGCGGGGAGTGAATTTGTGAAGTGAATGTGGAGTGACTGGGGAATTTGTGAAGATATAGGCGAAGTAGAAAAAGATAGTGAGACTAGACACTTGATATATTTAGGGGAACTAGATTGGATGAAATTGACAGAAATTTCATTTACCTTGTATATAATTGAACACATAGGTACTGAAGATTTGTGAAGAGGAATGAAATTCCTAACTTTCATTAGATGAATCACCCTTACCTAAGATATCTCTTGAGAAATGTTATTTCTAATCAAACCCAAGATGATGATACTTCATCATGGAGAAAATATCTTACCACAACCTTTTCCTGAAATTACTTTGGTTGCGATGGTCAAGGTAAAAGATAATCTACTATTAACCCATCAGTACTTGGGGTGGAGTGAAAAGATACTCACAATGAAGAGAAATTGAGATATCTGACTATGAGACAATAGACCTCTTTTATTAACCCCTTGTGAGAACCAATATAATTAACTGCAGTTCAATCCATCTAATCCAACCACCTAAACTACTTAGAAACTCATAACATATGAAATAATGAAAATTATATTCAGTAAAAAAACATCTTAGTATGGAAGATGGAAAATAAGATAATATAAGAAGAATATTTTATGTTGGATCTTCTCCATCTTCATGCTCTAAATTCCTCTAATCTCTTGCACCAAGTGTGATCTAGCCTTAGGTCTAGATCCCAGCTCCATTTTGAGATAGATGATCGATGATAGAGGAATGGAATGGGGATCATCCTAGTAATCTCGATCATCACCCTTAAATACCCACCACGTTCCATCCACACAACTAGCCTCAATGACATCAATCTCATCAAGCTCCTAAATAGTCTATGCATTGTGTGTTTTTCACTATACATCCTCTTTATCATGTGAATTGAGTGAAGTTCCCTTAACAGATTATGCTCCTAGAACATGACCTTTCTCCACCACTGAGTATCATCAAAAATGATTATTTATCTCTTTAAAAACACCTAGGGGATCTCCAATAATCTCCATAAAGTTCCCATGAATCTCCCCATCTCTAAACTTAGCGCCCCCTTTCCTTTACTTCCAAATTTGAGGAATTTAGAACATATGCATGTTTGAATTAAATTTTTGGACATAACGTGGCTTTGATTCTATGCATATTTCCCTCCTAAGGTCAACATGGTGTAGTGACCCAACTTCCCTTATGTAACTCAGGCCTTCTGGTGATCCTAACTACTTCTATTGTAGGCAACCATCCTGTTTTGTAAATTCAATGGCCCAATATTGACAAAAAATTTCATCATGAGAAAATTCATCTCTATGATATTATTCTAATTAAAGTCAGTTGTGAAATGATATCATCAACTTTATCAACTGATTGAAGTCATATCCTTTTTGTCATCTTAGTGGTTCTAGCATAAAAATTTCCCTCAGAATCAGTTAACACTTAATTCTTCTATTTCTCGAACAAACCAACTAGCACGTACCCACAACCTCAGATGAAAATATATTGGTTTGGTTTGAATTTGGTTAATCAGTTTGATTGTTAATTGATACTGTTAGGTCCACAAGGCTGAATACCTTGAGAGGGGGGTGAATTAGGGTATGACTAATTTAAAATTAAAGCCTGTTCTGATCTTGTTTCACTATTAAGCAAAACACTCTTCTCTCTCTTTCCTGTTGCACAATATAAACAGAAAGTAAAGAAAGCACATGACATAGTAATTTTACTTGGTTCACCGCTAAGGGCTACGTCCAAGGATCATACGCCGACAGGTTGCCAGTCATTCCAATTCCACTAAACTTCACTAGCTATGGATTACAAGGTTCGGGCTAGATCACTTCTAAGCCCAGGCTCACTGCCTTTACAAGTTTAGGGTTATCTCACTCCTTTCCCAAAGGTCACTCCCTGTTTCTCTCTCTCTGGCTCACTACCGGTGGAGAGGATCACCTTCTTTCTCTTCCTTTGCTCAAGGCTCTTGGAAGGAATCCACTCACAGTTTATAGACCTATAGGTCTCTTCATTTGCATGAAGCAATGCATCTTTCTCTTTATGTAGATTCTCTATTGAAGCCTAACTTTCACCTGTAGATGAATATCTCTTTGCATCGTAGGTATCAGGCAAACTTCCAGCTTCCACACAGCACGAAAATCACTTCCAGAAATAAACCTTACTTGGTGCGCAAGTTTATCTCGGCACGCAAGTATTGGCGCGCAAGTCACAAAGGGCGTGAAAGTCCTCCTCAGACACTTGTGCGGCACAAGCTTCCTGAAATCCAAACTTACGCGACTCTGTTCCTTTTACGCCCAATCCAATATTGGTGCGCAACTGCCAACCAACGCACAACTTCCAACACTGGCGTGCAAGTCCCACTTGCGCGACACACCACCACTTGCGCGACCACCGAACCTGCGCGAAGGGATATCTGAATCGTCAAAGTGTTGAACTCTGGTGAGAAATGAAGAGGGGTGGTCCAGTATTTATAGGCATTTGGTCACCCCTGCGCGACGGTGCGCAAGTCTCTTCATGGCATGCAAGTCACTTGCGCGACCCTTGTCCCTTTTCCATATTTTGATGATTTGATCTTGAAAAACATATGGCGCGCAAGTTTCCAAGCCTTCTTGTACACAGCGCGCAAGTCCCTTTTCCAAAAACCACTTTTCTTCATTTGTCAATTTTCAGGCCCAAAAATTTGGCAAACACTGGAAAATGGCGCCACCTTGTATCTATTGTTTTTGTACCACCTCCAGATCATCCATTACTTTGTCAAAGTTCTTGAATCAAACATGGATCGTTGACCACAGCTCTTGAACTCGACATTCCACCATCAAATCTTCTTTTTCAACAAGTTTGTATGTCATCGTTTTGCTTTTTCAACAATCACCACTCAGATGCCCACTTTGTCAACAAACACAATCACCTCAAAAATTCTTCAATGACACCTTGAGGGATTTTTTCCTAACAGATACATTATGTCAAACAGATCTCATGCATACATCTCACTTATTATGGTCACAACACAAGGGTTTGAGGACCCACTATTATCTGAAGTTGTAAGGTCCTAGCCCAGCTGACTCTAACTAATGGTCAAGTTGGTTCAGCACATGACCTCTGGCGCTCCTCCCTGTATGCCAAATTTTTTCAACTATTAGCAAGTATCTAATAAAGAATGTGGGGATACTATACCCTCTATTAGAGTAAATCAACATCAGAAATAATGAGAAATAATATCATGCAATAGCCATACATCACTTAACTAGATCCTAATATTGGGTAAACGCCCACAAACCAATATAGTAAAAATTTCATTTCATAATAGTTTCATGTGTCAAAGGAAGACCAAAAATAAAGACACATTGACAATCCCCAAGATGGGTCCCGACATTATGTTCAGTCCATCCTTGCTCTATCCCAAGTCTCAACTCAACCATCACTACTGCAAAATGCACGATATACAATGTTATCCTTTATCAGTACTAGTGAAAATCACTGATAAAGGGTACCTTTTATCAGTGTTAAAAAAGTGAGGATAAAATTTAACCTTTATCAACGCCTTTTTATCACTGACTAGGATAACCTTTATCAGTGCATTTTCTAGCACTGATAAAGGTTATGATCGCGGGCGTGAGCACCGCATCGAAATATTGGATGTTTGGCCACTTTTTTAAATACGATTTTGTTGCATCCCAATCTCAAAAGCCTATTGTGGGGATGGGCTCCCGCAAACACTCTTGACACACACCCATATGGGTCCATGGGTTTGTGTGGGCCTTGGTCCACCCATTGCCTCTCGTGGGCTTTAGCCCACCTATCGCCCGACCCACTTCTCTTGTGGTCCATGGCCCCTATTTTTTACATATAGCAATAAAAAAATACAAGTATTAAAAATATTAAAAAAAATGAAATAATTAAACAAATAAAAATTAAAAAAGAATAAATTAAAAAAACTATTCAAAATTTTATAAATTAAATAATTAGTAATAAATTTAATATATATATATATATATTATAAATATTAATAAATATTATATAATATATTATATAATATATATATAATGAAAAAATTGAAATAATTAAACAAATAAAAATAAAAAATGAGTAAATTAAAAAAACATTAAAATTTTTATTAATTAAATATCTATTAATAAAAATAAATAAATTTCAAATCCATATATATAAATTATAAAAATTAATAAATAGTATATTTTAAATATAGATATATAAAATTAATATATTGTAATAATTAAACAAAAAATAAAAATGAATAAATTGCAAAATTATTGAAAAAATTATTAATGAAAAAATTATTAATAAAATGAAAAAATTAATATATATATATATATATATATATTAATTATGAATAGTAGAAAATAATATATATTAAATATAAATACAGTAAATAAATAAAATGTAATAATTAAAAACATATTATTGTCTTATTCATTTTTAATGGTTTTTATATGTAATTATTCATTAATATATTTAATATTTTTAATATAGAAATATATTCATATATATTTCTATATATAAATCAATACATATAATATTTCCTCAATTATGATTTATATAACATAAAATATTTATGCTTACATTAAATAAGTCATATATTTAGTGAATAATGGTTTATAATTTAAAAATAATACTGATTAAAAATATTGACTAATTGTATTAAGTATTGGAAATTTAATTGAATATCGTTTGATTTTTCAATTTAACATATATCAAACATGTGTTATATTGATTTCACACACACACACACGCATATATATATATATATAATTAATTAATTCATTTTTATATACAATGAACACACATAATATTTCTATAATTTATTCAATTTTTAATATTCAATTTAGAATTATATTTATTAACCTAATATATTTAATATATATTATTTTTCTAATCAATAAATTTTATAATTTTTTATATTTTTATTCAATATATACTATTTATTAATTTTTAATATTTTTTTTAATTTATTCATTTTTAATATTATTTATTCATTAATAATCCTAATTGTTTTTTTTAATATTTTTATAATTTATTCATTTTTTATTTATCATTGTTCAATATGTTTTTAATTTTATTAATTTTCAATATTTCTTTATAAATTATTATTAATTAACTTTTAATGTTTTCTATATGGTTGTAATTTATATAATTAATATGTATTCATTTCCATTTTAACAAATATAAATATTCATTTTTAATTTTTTAAAACTATCTATATAATTAATAAAAATTATTTATTTTTTAAATTTATTCATTCTTATTACTATTTATTTCATTAATACATGTTATATATTATATAATTTCATTATTCAATTTAACATATATCAAACTTGTATATATATATACACATAAATTTCACACACAGAGATATTTGCGTAATTAATGAAATATTATATAGAAACACATACACCTTATATTTATGTAATTTATTCAAATTTTAATATTCTTTTTAGAATTTCATTTAGTAACATAATATATTTAATATTTTGGGTTTTTAATCCATAAATTTTATTTATTTATTTTTAATATTCTTACAATTAGTATTATTTCTTTATTTTTAATATTTTTAGTTTTATTTTACTAGAATTTAATCATTTTCTAAAATTTATTTATACATATTTATTTAATATTTATTTAATATTTTCAATATGTATTTGTCTTCATTTCAATATATATCCATATTTTATTTTTTTAATAATTTTTATAATTAATAAAACTTATTCATTTTTTCCATATTTTTAAAGTCTACTCAATTTTAATTATTCAATTTCACTCATTTTTAACATTCATACATTTAAAATTAAATATTCATTAATAATGTTAAAAATATATTTGTAAATAAATATTTATAACTAAATATATTTATAAATGTATATTTACTCTATTTATAAAATTATATATTTATAATTATAAATAAATAAATAAATAAATATAATTTTAAAAAAATTATTTATATAATTAAAAATAAATAGTTATATATTTAAATAATTATAAAATTATAATAAATATATTTAAATGATGAATATATTTTCTATATTTATATTTATGTTTATTTTTTTTAAAGGTTGGGGCCGAAACCTCATTTTTATTATTAAATCAAAGCAAAGACCTCTTTTTTATGTTTATGTTTATTTACTAAATATATATGTAATTATATAAATATATATATAATGATATATATATATATATATTAATTATAAATTTATACTAAATATTTTTAAATAAAAAATATGATTTCTATATTTATATTTATTTATTAAATATATATAATGATATAATTAATTAATTATAAATTTATTTACAAATATATTTATTTTTAAATATATTTATAAATGAGTATTTACTATATTTATAAAATGATATTTTTATAATTATAAAAAAAATTAAAAGTAATTATATAATTATAAATAAATAATTATATATCTCAATAATTATAAAATTATAATAAATATATTCAAATAATGAATATATTTAATATATTTATATTTATATTTATATATAATTATATAAATATATATAATGATATAAATATATTTATATTTATATACAAATATTTATAATTATATTTATAAATATAATTATCTATAATTATAATTATAAATCTTTATCAACGCTAACAAACAGTGATAAAAGTCATCTTTATGAGTGCTAATGTTTTAGTGCTGATAAAGATGGATTTTATTAGTGTTTGTTTAGCACTGATATAGATGGATTTTATCAGCACTAAAAAACATTGATAAAGAAGTCTTTTATCAGTGCTTAAATAATAAGCACTAATAAAACTCTTCCCGATCTTTTTAAAAGAACCCTAACCGAACCAATTTCCACCATGCCATTCAAGATCTCATGGAATTCTAGTGTTTTCATTGCTCCCCTATGACCTTCTCTCAGACGAATCAATCCTCAAGTATAAGGTATGTTATTTTTTTCTCCTCATATCTCATTACTTGGTTATTCGGGTTTAGCGGTGTGCCATAGTCAATGAAGTCGCCACCATCATTCATCCTCCACTTACGGTTCCTTGTTTGTGGGTCTCTGTGTTCTTGATTTTACCCTACTATGACTCACATAGGTCCTTCTCAGTTCATAGTGTTGTATTTTGGTTTTTGTGTTACCAATCCACTGTAGGATCGAAATAATGATGTAGATTCTCAATTACAATAGGGGTGAATTGTATGTTTAAAAACTTTTGTTTTTAACCTTAAGGAAAAATATGTTTAACAAAGTTAAACAAGATAAATTCACAAGACCCCTTTTAGTTATATTAAACAAACTTGCTAGGTTCTGAAAATATGGTTCTGAAAATGAAACTTAAGGAAAGTTTACTTTGGTAAAGATTCTACCTTAAAGCATATAGAATCCTATTTATCAGAGTATATAAAGGAATGATAAGAAAGTATAAGAAGTTTATACTTTCTTCCTTTATCAAAATACAACATAAATAAACTTGAAACGAAATAAGTAGCAAGTATGAAATATTTTAACCCAAGGAGTAGGGTATCCAAAAACCTTAGATAAAGGTCCCTTGATTTATACTTTCAAGAAAGTCTATCTTACCCACACAATGGTAATCCCTCGATTGGAATATTAGAATCTGTCTTTCTATCCCCACAATCCCTCGATCTTTAAGGTAGTCGACACCTCTGTCTTCTTATCCTCGTAAGTACTTGAACTTTAAGGTAGGTGGAACCTCTGTCTTCCTATCCTCGGAATCCCTTGATTGTACTCAGCAATAATCAGAGTTGCACGAAGCAAGATGAACAAGATGTTCATTATACACAAAGAATGAGAGCCTCTCTCCCTAGAAATCACTTCACAGCATGAAATATCTAGTGTGATCAACATATAAAATGGGGTTTTGAGCTCGTTCAAATGAGCTCATATTTATAGGCACTTCTCTAATAGTCGACACCCTCCTCCAATGGTCATATTTTTCCTTAAATTTCAGAGGGACCTGTACACGTGTAACTCAAACAACAGTTAGTTAGAAATATATTTTACGAAATCATTTCATAAAAATTTCAAGAAAAAATGAAATTGATTAACCAAAAATATTTTTTGGAGTCTAAGGAAAATAGAATTCTGAGACTAATCGTCCTCCTCCAATGGCCCGAGGGCCTTCATTTTTTATTGAATTTTTGATAATACACCTTTAAAGGGGTGAGGTGGAACCCTTACAAGGCTCACAGATGTAAGTATTACATGGTCTATAGGCCTTAAAGGAATTCATTTCCCGTAGGATTTAAACATTACATACAACCCAGACTAACTACTTGGAACTGCTCCTCCCCAGTATCTTCATCGTGAAATCAGCTCTATACCTTCACATGGATGTTCAACTAGGATTTCCTGTGCATGCACAGGCTTGTTTTGATGGAAGGTTTCATACCCTCTCATTCTTACAATCTGTTTAGCTTCTACTATGGTGAAAGCTCCTTTCTCATCCTCCTTCTGGAGCTTGTTCCTTGTAGGTTGTCTAGTTTTCATCTGCACTTAAAGTGGCCCAAAGGCCTTGAGGTGGTATGAAGGCCTTACTAAACCAAAGGCATGGGTGGCCCGAAGGCCTTAAAGGACTCAGGGATCAAATCGTTGGCCCGAAGACCCTAACAGGAGAATATTCCCAGATGCTATAGTGTCAAACAATACCTGCTATAGTTCCCGCTACAGTACCTTCTACAGTACTATTATAGTTCCCGCTACAGTACCTGGAAATTATTCCTCTGCCTGGATTTGATCTTGAGTCACCTGGATGCACTTAAGGAGTCCTCACCAACTGGGATGAGGCTCATGTGCAATTTAGAGTCTAATCAAATAAACATTCAGAGACTATAAAATAGGGATATTCAGATTCTCTTTTACAAAGAATTCAGAATCTGAAGTCTATACATTTCAGAGTCTGTATTCCCGTGAATTTGGAATCTAAATTCAATATATTTCGGAGTCTAAATTCAAATGAATTCAAACTCAGAATTATGAGGAATTCAGAGTCTGAATTTCAGAGAACTCGGAACCTTAATTTTAGAGAATTTGGAGTATGAATTTTAGAGAATTAAGACCTAAATTTCATATAATTTGGAGTCTAAATTTTAGAGAATTCGAAACCTGAATTTTAGAGAATTCAGAGTCTAGATTTTAAAGAATTTGGAGTCTGAATTTCAGAGAATTTGGGGTCTAAATTTCAGAGAATTCAGAACCTGAAAATAGAATACTCTATATCCAAGGATTTATAGGATTATGAGGTTTTAGATATGAAACCAAATTTTTACATAGTAATGAAATGAGTTGGATTTAGAGAGACTATAAAATGAACAATGAAAACATGGTTAAGGATAAACATTTTCTTAGATAAGGGAAATTTTCCTTATGAAAATAATCCTTAGGGAAAATATAATTTTCCTTAAGATAAAGTGTTTCTGATTTTCAAAACATAGAGAAATGGAAAATTCATAAGGAAACCTTATTGAATAAAAAATATCCCCCTTTTTGGAAAGCATAAACATCCTTAAAAAAATAAGATAAGGACTTATAATTTTACTTTATGATCATAAAATAAAAACTTATCCCCCTTTACTTATGAATGAAGATGAATACAACTAACTCCCCCTTAGGTTTTTAAATCTATAAGGATCATAATCTTGACTTCCTTGAATAGTTTTTTATTTTTATTACATAAGGAAATATTCTTTGATAAAACTCCCCCTTAGATAGACTCCCCCTTACTTAGGTATTTCTCTTCTTTACTTAGTATTCTTTTTTATCATTCCTTTCTCCCCTTTTTGATTTTCAAAAAGGAATTGAGATAGTGGAAAACAAATATTCTACCTAAAAAATTAGTACTATACAACAAAACATATGAAGAACAACCAAAATTTTCATTCTGATTGGAAAACTTTGTACAAGAAAGGTAATACAACAAAATATCGGAGTTAAGGAAAAAATCATACTTCTTTTTTCCTTCTGCATAACCTTCTTGAAAATGGTCTTCAAATTTTTAAGCTTCTTATGATCCCCTTTAAAAAGTTTAAGCAGTTGATCTTAATCTTTATTTTTTTTATCTAAAAATTTGATCTTTTTTTCTGGAGCCTTAAGAATTTCTATCTGAGACTTCAAATGTTCTTCTTTATTACTGATTTTTTTTCGAACTCAATTCCGAGATCTCTTTCCCTCTTCAGATTCAAAGAAACTGAATTAAGTTTCCCATTCAGATCCTTGACTTCCTACTTCTGAACTGTTTTTTCAAGATTGAGCTTCTCATCAAAACTTATAGTAAGGTCTTTGATCTTGACATCTTCAGTATCAAAAGCTTCCTTCACATTATCTTGAAAGTCATCAAATATTATTTTATCTTTAATTTTTTTCTTGGACCACTCTGTAATTTCCTTGCACGACCTCCTATGAGCATCATACACGATGTAGAAGGATTTAAAATCAGCCTCAAGCTTGAAATGTTTTTCCATAAGCATGTACACAGAATCCAATTTTTGATTAAATGAATGCTGAAGCATCTGACATCTCGAATCAATAGTTATAAACAAGGGAATTTTATCAACCAATTTATTCAGGGATTTAACCACAAAATCATTTCCCATAGAAGATAATTCTAAATCATATTCTCTTATTTTTGAGGTTTATTTATCAACCTCAACATCCTTTCTTTTAGATGATCCACCAGCATCTTTCTTAGCCACCTCGGCCTTCTTAGGTGTATCAGCTAACACCTATTTTCCTTTATCAGCTCTCGGAATGATCACAGTGGAATTTGGTGATTCATGTTCACTATCTGATAGTTGAACTATCTTATTTTCCTCAACCTTTTACTTATCATCATCTTCCACTAGGTCCTATGGTTGAATAAAATCATGATTGTTGATCTCTTATTTTGATGGTTTGTTTACTTCTTCCTGACCTTCATCACATTTTCTTGGGGTAACAAGTTTAGAAGATTAATCCTGGGAATTTTGGATTGATAATTTCTCAGAATGACTCTCCTTCTCATGATATTATTCAACTTGCCTTATCATATCATCTACATCATCACTTCCTTCATCTTCTTCTCATTACACTTCCTCTTCCTGAACAATCTCTTCCTCTTCATCAGGTTCTGGAATGACCATTTTCTTTCCCAGAGTCTCTGGGAGTGATTCTTGTAAAAATAATTCCAGTACCTAGATCTGCTCAGAAGCTTTCTTAATAGCCTTGAGAAGAGATTGAACAATCTAAACTTCATACATTTTCTTATTTTGGTTCTTATCTTTTTATAGCTTCTCAAACTCTTCAGCAGCCTTAAACTTTACCACTTTTGCCTCAGCCAGATCCAAGGCAAAGCTATGATCTCCTTCCTTTCTATTCTTCTTATCTTCTCTCCATTTAGCAACAACCTCATCTAGATAGGTATTTTGCTTCTTATATTTTAGGGGTACTGGTTCGGTTTCCTGAACTGCTAGTGTTTTTTCCTTAGCTTCCAGTTCTTTCTGGTTTCTCTTTCTCTGAGCCTTCTTGGAAGTCTCAGCTAATTCTTGTTTCTTAGATAAAGCTTCAATTTCACTTTTAGATAAGTCATAAAACTCTTTGTACTTGTTGTTAAAGCCAACCTTCATCCTTCTGAGTGTATCATCGCTCAGTAACATAACCTTGAAATTTCTTGACTTAGAACTACATGAGATTTTGAACGAATGTAGATAAAGGATTGCGATCTTGGAAATAATAATCGGATACATAATAATCCTAGATTTGAGAGTCCCATTATATATATTCATAATTTTAAGAAAGACATACTTTACCATATTAATCTTCCTAAGTTTCCCTAGAAAATGTAGAATGTAGATATCACTCTTCTTCAAGGGTATCCTTATCACCTTCTCTCAGAATGAGAAATACCTGAACCCATAATTCTAAGATCTTGAGGTTCGTAGAGAGATTTTTGATCTTTGGTGTATTTACTTATGATAAACCAAGGAACTCTATGACCTTCTCCTTATCAAAACATCCTGATATATCTGATAGCTTGTGGGAGTAGAACTCAACTTCCCCTTTATATAGAATTCCTATAATGCTTGCATCCAATCTAAAGGAAAGGAAATAATTTTTCCCATAACTCTTAAAAGAAGAATTTTCTTTCCCATCTTGAACAAAAAAACTTACTATCTCATAAAATTCTTCCAACAACTCTGGGTAAACCAGATCTTGTTCCTTTGGTTTGGATACACACAAACTCTCCCAGACATTCAAATTTATATTCTTCGAAATAATAGAATCATACTTAGTGAAAAACTTCAGATCTATTAACCTTTATCTATGGATCTTCCATTCAGAAATTTCCTTAACTAAAAAAATTTTCTTCTACAGAGATGCTTCCAACGATATTCAGATTTAAGAAAATAGGAAATTTGGAACAACCCTTATGTAGAGAGACAAAGCTTCAGCACGCAGGATCTTGAAAACTGATGTGGGACAACCATTAGGGGGACTTTATATAGGCATTTAAAGTGACGATTTAACTTCCTAGATTGATCTAATGGTTGACATAAAATCTGAAGAAGGATTTTTTTAGGTTTTGATCTTTTGAGGTTTTTAAGGTAAAACATTCAAATTTAAGGAAAAGTGAATCAAAAAATTTTTCTTAAAACAAGAGGAAATACCAACAAGTAAAATTTGATTAAGAAATTTATGTAAGGAAAGATACCTTCTGGATTTCTAGAAAAATTATCAGTAATGAGGAAAATTATTCTCAAAGAACTTTAGATTCTAGAAAAATTCCTTAAGAAGGAAAATTTTGGATTCCATAATTTTGGGTTCCAAAAAAAATGTATTATTAAAAAATGAGTACAAAAATTTTTTATTACAAAAAATTTTGATTACCAAGAAAATTTACTCCCCTTTTGAAAAGGAGTTTCTTAATGTAAGGAGATAGGTTTAAACAAAAAGTTAATATGGAATATTACCTTATGGTTATCATTCATAACTTTTTTAATGTATTCAAATCTATCGGATGGTAAAGATTTTGTGAAAATATCAGCAAGTTGTTCTTGCATTCTAATAAATTGAAGAATGATATCTCTTTTTTTGTGATCCCTAAGAATGTGATGCCTAATATCTATGTGTTTTTCATGAAAGTGATGTGCATGATTTTTTCTTAGGTTAATGGAAATAGTGTTATCACACAATATCTGTGTTTTGGTAAAACTCATGCCATAGTCTGTGAGTGTGTGTTGCATCCACAACACTTGAGCACAATAACTTCCATCTGCTACATATTCATCTTCAGCAGTGGAAAGTACTAATGAGTGTTTCTTTTTACATGAACAAGAAAATAATGGATCTCCTAATAAATGACAAGTTCCGGATGTGCTTTTCCTATCCATTCTACATCCACTAAAATCAGAATCCAAAAAACTTTTTTAAAAAATCTTTTCCGGAAGTATAAAAGAGTCCTAAATTCATGGTTCCCCTTAAATAGAAAAAAAAAATCTTTTTACTACTTTTAAATTATATTCCTTATGATTTTATTGATATATTGCACATAAGCATACTCAAAACATTAAATCTATACAACTAGCTATCAAGTATAGTAAACTTCCTATCATTCCTCTAAATAATGTTTGATCTACTGTTTTCCCAGATTAATCAAGATCAAGAGAATTTGAGGAACCGATTAGAGTACTTATACTTTTAGTATTTTCATATCCATAATTTTTAAGAAGATATTTAATATACTTATGTTGAGATATATAAGTTCCTTCTTGTTTCTGAGAAATTTGAAAACTTAGGAAAAATGTTAACTCACCCATCATACTCATTTCAAACTCATATTTCATTATATTGAAAAATGAATCAGTTAATGATTACTGAGTTGAACCAAATATAATGTCATCAAAATAAATTTAAACAATCAAAACATTTTTCTTATCTTTATTTATAAAAATATTTGGATCAACAGTTCCCTTAAGATGATTTTTTGTAGAAGAAATCTTGTAAGTCTATCATACTAGGATCTATGGACATGTTCAAGTCCATATAAAGCTTTGGTAAGTTTGAAAAAATGTTTAGGATGTTTTGTGTATTCAAAACCAGGAGATTTTTCAACAAAAACTTCTTATTGAACATATCCATTAAGGAAATCACACTTTACATCCATTTTAAAAAGTTTGAAATTAAAGAATACTATAAGGGAAAGTAAAATATGAATAGATTCAAGTCTAGATACTGGAGTATAGGTTTTTTCATAGTCTATTCCTTCTTATTGATTATATACTTTATTAATTAATCTAGCTTTATTTCTCACTGTGGTTCCATTTTCATCACACTTATTTCTGAAGACCTGCTTTACTCCAATAACAGAAGTTTTCTTAGGTCATTCAACTGAGGTCCAGAATTTGTTCCTTTTAAATTAGTTTAGATCATATTTCATATCCTTTATCCATTCATCATCACCTAGAGCTTCATCAGTGCTTTTTGGTTCTAATTGGGAAAAGAATGCTAGATGTTCTACTTCATTTATTAAGGAACTTATAGTCCTTACAGGTTGATTTACATCTCCAATGATACTATCACTAGGATGATTCATAAAAAACAACTGATTTGGGTTTTGTAAAACCTATTCATCAACATATGGTAGTAAATATTCTAGGGTAAATACTTTAGAAATATTTTCTTGAACATTTTCCTTATCAGAAGGGGATTCTATCAAAGGTTGATAATCAGTTTTTGAAAACACATCTGAGGATGTACGTTTGGGTTGTTTAAAAATAAAAGGATCAGTTTCATCAAATTTAACATGCACTATTTCTTCAATACTAAAATTATTTTTATTAAAAACTCTATAAGACTTAGAAGTTGTGGAGTAGCCTAGGAAAATTACTTCATCAGATTTGGATTCAAATTTATGTTAATTATCTTTAGTATTCAGAATGAATACTTTGCAAACAAATACCTTAAAGTGTGATAGTCTGGGTTTTCTAACATTCCACAATTCTTAAGGGGTTTTGTTAAGAAAATGTCTAATCAAAACTCGATTTATAGTATAACAATCAGTACTTACAACTTCATCCCAAAAGTGTTTATCTATAGAATATTCACTCAACATGGTTCTAGTTATATCTTGAAGAATATGATTTCTTCTTTCAACAACACCATTCTGTTGAGGAGTTCTTAGAGCTGAGAAGTTATGAGTAATACATTTTTACTACAGAAAGTTTCAAAATCTAAATTTGAAATTCTCCTTCATGATCACTGTGAATAGTTATAAATGGAAGTTTTTTCTCATTTTTAAATTGGGCTCTAAAAATTTTAAAATAAGAAAAAGCTTTAGACTTCTTTTTTAGAAAATAGACCCACGTAAATCTACTATAATCATCAACTAAGACAAATACATAATATTTTCCTCCAATACTTCTAATTTTTATTGGAATAAAAAGATCCATATGAACTGACTGTAATGAATTAGAAGTTGAGACTTCACCAATTTATTTAAAACTTGACTTATGTTGCTTTCCATATTGATAAGTATCACAAACTTTTGAAGAATCAAATCTACGCTCCAGTAGATCCTTAACAAGTATTTTCTTCGAGAGTTTGCATAGGTTCCTAAGGTTACAGTGTCCTAACCTTCTATTCCATAACCCATATTGATCTTCCATTACACTAAGGTAAGGAAAATCTTGGCTCCTAAGGTCTTCTATGTTTAGTGTGTATACATTCTCTTGCCTGTGGGCAGAAAGAATAGACTCTTCCTTGTAATTGTGACCTAATCATTTATTATTACTAAAATTCACAAGGTAACCTTCATCACATAATTGACTTATGATAATGAGGTTGTTCTTAAGACCTTTAACAAATAAAACATTTGAAATTAAAGTTTTTCCAAGAAGAACAATTTTATCTATTCCAATAATTTCTCCCTAAGCATTATCTCTAAAATTTACTTTCCTACCTTTCATCTTGATAATCTATTCAAAGAAATTTTTGTTACCAATCATATGATGGGAACATCCACTATCTATATACCATGTATTTTTGTTGGTACTATCTTTATTTTCCTGAAAATAAAAGAGTTAGACATTAGGAATCCAAAGTTTATTGGATCCGGAAATTTCAGAAAGAATTTTTTTGGTATCCACATTTTCTTAAAAAAATAAACTTTATGAAAACCAAAAGATTGAGTTTTGTTTAAAGAACGTTTTTTACCCAATGTCCACTATACTGACATTTAGTGAAAAATTTATCACTTTGGGGAACAAAATAGTTATTACTAAAAACTAGTTTAGAATGAGTATAACCAAATCCAGAACTATTTCTTAAAGGTTGAATTTGGGAATACATCTTGTCAAAATTTTCTTTACCTAGGGTAAAATTTGACAGATATTTCCTTAAGGAAAATATTTCTGACTTTAGTTTAATAACCAGATTTTTATCCTCAAAACATTAGTTTTAGAATTAGATTTATCCTCTAAAATATTTTTCTTAGAAATTACACATTCAAGATCCTTAGAAAGTTTATCCTTCTCAAAATTAACTTCTTCAATATTTTTCTAAATACTATTAAAATCAAAAAATTTCTTATCAAGATCTTTAGAAAGATCTGATACTTCTTTGGTTAAAATAGATAATATAGAATTTTCCTTGTCAATCCTTTTATTGAGTTTATAATTTTCATTCTCAAGAAGTTTAGAAAATCTAGACACTTCTTCATAAGAAGGTAATGTATTATCTTCTGATGAGGAGGATTTATCATCTGAAGATTCATAGTATTTATTATCCGTATAATTTTAATTCAAAGATACATTAGTAATAGATTCGGCATTGTGTACCTTGGCCATTAAACAATGATTTTTAATAGGTAGTTTGGATAGTAAACCAAAATTCTTCTGTTTAGAAGATTCATACTCTAAGGATTCATTATATGAGTCACCACCACTGGCACTCTAGGTGTCATTAGATTTCAAAAATTTCTTAGCTTTATCCTTGTATTACTTCTTTTTATTCCTCTCAGAATGCTTTTCATTTCTATCATTTTTCTTAATCATAGGACAATATGGATTTATATGCCATGCTCTTTTTCATTCATAACAAGTGACTTCAGAGTCTTTCTTGTCTTTTATTTCTTTATTCTTATATCTATACTGAAAATATTTCTTTCCAACTATCTCGTTCATACTTTGAGCAATATTATCTAGCTCATTCTCAGAATGTTCACTTTCACTAGATTCTGATAAAATAGTGAATTTCTTAGACTTGGATCTTGTAACCCTTTCTGTATTTTTAGATTTAGTAATAGTAAAGGTTACAATTCTATTCCCATTCTTCTTCTTATTCATATTATCATCTCTTTTGATTCTTGTCTCATATTGAAGAAGAGTTTTGAAAATCTATTCAAGAGTGATTTGAGATACTTTACTATTCTCATAAATATCTATTCTCTTAGATTCCAACTCATTAGGCATAATATCAATAATCCTTTCTATAAGAGATTCATCATCAAGACATTTATCTCCCATAGATTGTAAACTATTGAAGATAGTCATAAATCTTGGTTGAACTTTGCAAACTAGTTCCCCATAGGGAAATAAAAATCCATGATATTCTGATCAAAGCATAGCACTTATAGTTTCTATAACATTGGAAGTACCAAAATGTGTAACTTTAAGTTTCTTCCAGATACAATTTTCATCTTCACAAGAATAAATTTGACTATATATATTCTTGGGCATGGAACACAACAAAGTATTGTGTACCTTGTAATTTAGTTGATATTCTAACTTTTCTTGGTTGGTGAAGGTTTTGACTTCCTTTTCAGGAGTATTGTAATCTCCAATAGGAATGAATTTTTTTTCCATTCCAGTGTTAATAACAAAAGACTTCATTCGATCTCTCTAGTATTCATAATCATTACCATCAAATATAGTTGGTATGATAGGATTTATATTGTCAATCGAACCGATATTCATTCCTTCCATTCTATAAGAAAAATAACTTTCCACAAAAACTTGTTAATAGAAAAGGTTAAACAAAGATAAAATCTCTAAGAAAAACCTAATCAAGAAAAGTTAAAAAAGAAAATTTAGAACAAGGAAAACTTAAGAAATAAAACTTATATGTGAATATAAGTAATTCAGAAACATCCTTTTATACCAATTGTTGGATCGAAATAATGATGTAGATGCTCAATTATAATAGGGGTGAATTGTAAGTTTAAAAACTTTTTTTTAACCTTAAGGAAAACTATGTTTAACAATGTTAAAAAAGTTAAATTCTCAAGACCTCTTTTAGTTCTATTAAACAAACTTGCTAGGTTCTGGAAATATGGTTCTGTAAATGAAACTTAAGGAAAGGTTACTTAGGTAAAGATTCCACCTTAAAGCATATAGAATATTATATATCAAAGTACATAAAATAATGATAAGAAAGTATAAGAAGGTGATACTTTATTTCTTTATCAAAATATAGAGAAAATAAACTTGAAACAAAATAAGTAACAAGTATGAAATCTTTTAACCCAAAGAGTAGGGTATCCAACAACTTTGGATAAAGGTCCCTTGATTTATAGTTTCAAGAAAGTATGTCTTACCCACACCAGGGTAATCCCTCGATTGGAATATCAGAATCCGTCTTTCTATCCCTACAATACCTCTATCTTTAAGGTATTCATCACCTCTATCTTCTTATCCTCGGAAGTCCTCAAACTTTAAGGTAGTAGGAACCTCTATCTTGCTATTCTCAGAAGCCCTCGATTGTACTCAGCAACAATCAGAGTCACACGAAGCAAGTTGAAAAAGATGTTCAGTATGCACAAAGTAAGAGAGTCTCTCACTCTAGAAATCACTTCAAAGCATGAAATCTCTAGATTGATTAACATATGGAATGGGGTTTTGAGCTCGTTCAAATGAGATCTTATTTATAGAAACTTCTCCAATGGTCGTCACCCTCCTCCACTGGTCATATTTTTTCTTGTATTTTGGAGGGACCTATACACGTTTCACTAAAAAATGGTTAGTTAGAAACAGATTGTACGACATCGTTTCTTAACAAGTGTAAGGAAAAATGAAATTGCTTAACCAAATCTATTTTTCAGATTATAAGGAAAAATAAAATTCAGAGTCTAACCAAATAAATATTCAGAGTCTATAAGACATGGATATTCAGATTCTATTTTACAATGAATTCAGAATCTGAATTCTATAAATTTCAGAGTTTGAATTCCCATGAATTTGAAATTTGAATTCAATATATTTCAGAGTCTAAATTTTAAGGAATCTGAAGTCTAAATTATGAGGAATTCGGAGTCTGAATTTCAGAGAATTCGGAACCTAAATTTTTGAGAATTCATAGTCAGAATTTCAGAGAATTTGGAACCAGAATTTCAGAGAAATCATATTTTTAATTTTTGTGAATTTGGAACCTGAATTTTAGATAATTTGGAGTCTGAATTTCATATAATCCAAAGTCTGAATTTCAGAGAATTCGGAAGCTGAATTTTAGAGAATTCAGAACCTGAAAATAGAATACTCTATATCCAAGGATTTATAGGATTCTGAGGTTTTAGATATGAAACCAAATTTTTCCTTAGTAATTAAATGAGTTGGATTTAGAGAGACTATAAAATAAACAATGAAAACATGGGTAAGGATAAACATTTCCTTAGATAAGGAAAATTTTCTTTATAAAAATAATCCTTAGGGAAAATATAATTTTCCTTAAGATAAAGTGTTTGTGATTTTCAAAACATAGAGAAATGGAAAAGACATAAGAAAACCTTATTGACTCAACATCCACTCCATGACCATTTTTTTCCTACCAGACTTAGTGTCACCCCGTTCCAGGAGCTCTCTAGCACTACCCCATATCGGTTGTCCTCCACTTATCCACTACCTGGGCTTGTTATGGTAGAGTTTGGTTGCTGCCTCAACAATATAAATTTATAAAATGGTTGAGTAATGTATTAATGGAATGGAAAAAATTATCTTCCTAGAAATTTTATAGTTAATTGAAAAGGAAATATCATTGATATTACTACATGAATAATTAATATGATATATGTTAATGATGCAAATGGATATGAATAAAAACAAAAATAATGTGTTCAATAATTATATGAATTTATGGATTGTGATAAAGAACTAGAATTTATAAAAAATATGAGTATATTTTTATAACTTATATAGTTATTATAAATAAACATTGGGCCTTTAATTCAATTTCTATAGTGAACAATGTTAATATGTAATGATCATTACATTAGGTTGTTTTAGAAAACCTAAACAAAATTAAAAATTAATACACATTACATTAAGGATTTATTGGAGTCCCATTTCAAAATAAAAAATTTATTTATATAATATTTTGATTTTAAAATCATTATTTTATGTAAGGGAAAAAATGTTTTAAAAATACATATTCTAAATTTCCAAAACCCTCTTATAGGGGGATCTAGTTTTAAAGATATTCTGATTTCCAAATTGAATTTGAGAATTTAAATCACATCATTTTATGTGTAAAGGGAGAAAATATACCATGTTATCATTTCATGTGAATTTTTTTAATTAATGTATTAAAAATATAACTCATTTTTAGTGTATTTTTTTAGAATATTTTATGTTCAAAGGGATTTAAGACACTTTAAGTGATTCTCGTTTATTTAATATTTATAAGTTTTGATTAATGTATATTTATAGTTTTCATGTATATATCTATATTTATTATTTCCATGTATAGTGATTTTGAAAAGTATTAATTATTATTATAAATGATAGTTAAATTATTTATTAAAATATTCTTATTATGTATTTCAATGTTTAAAAGAAATATTTGAATTTGGTTGTGTCTTGATTTAAATTATAAATTGACTTTTTAAAGTGAGGTAAAGTAATTATTATTGAATAAAGCCTCATTTTGATATATTAAAATGATTATTATTTTTATATATACATAAACATTTATCTAATGGGGTATTTTAATGAGTTTTTAATTGTTTATAAATTAAATTTATGGTTGTGTTTCTTGTTTGGGAAGTTTTATTTGGAATAAAAAGTTTTTGAGGCTTTTAAAGATGAAAATTTCTTTATTTCTTTAGTTTAAAAGGTTTTCTTGGAAATAATTGAGTTTCCTTATATTTTTATTAGTTTAAAGTTTCTCTATTTTTTGAAATTATAATTATATATTAAAATCAAGGTATGTGATCACTTGTGATCCGTTTCTTCCCCTTAAACAACCTTATTTGTTTTTAATTTTCCCAAATGGTTTGAATGGCTCACACACAAGTGATCTTATTTTTCCTCAATCTATATTGCAGATTCTTCGACCAATCCCTCTTGCCTCGATCCATTGTTGGTTCACCATCTCCCTCACCTTTATGTTTATTTCCAATTATTCATCATTATTTCTCACTCTGATTGCATGGATCTCCTAGTTGTGCACCACAAAAAATCCTACCCACTTATCATGTAAGGTGTTGACTGTAAATGATAAGTAGGCAAAGTTTTTGTGGTGCACATATGGTAATTGGATCCAATTTACAAGTTTCTCTCTCTTTCCCATGTTATACCCAATCTCTCTTGTATCGATCCATTATTGGTTCACCCTCTCCCTCTCCTTCTCATTCATTTTCACTCAGTCATCATTATTTCTCACTCTGATTGCATAGATCTCCTATTTGTGAACTATAAAAACACTTCCCACTTATCATGTAAGGTGGTGACTACAAATGATAAGTAGGTATTGTTTTTTTGGGTGAAAATTGGGTAATCGGCACCAAGTTTCAAGTATCCCTCCTGCTCCCATGGATTAAAATCAAACAATTCTGTACATTACTTCCAAGTATCCCTTATACTCCCATGGATTAAAACCACAATGTATTTTTAAAACATATTATTACCTTGTGTATTTTATTTTTAGTGACCATTAGAGTATCATCTTTTAATATTGTTTTCTTTTCAGGAAACCAAAATATAATGAAATATAGTTTCATTACGGACTCAATTTCCTTTTGATATTAGTGGAAATTTTATTTCACGATTCATTAGTAAATGGGCTCTTTTTATTTATTTTTTAGTGATTTTATTCATTTTTTAATATTATTATCTGTATTTTATGAATTAATTTTATATTAATATGTTATGAATTTTTTTTTGGAATTATATATTTTGAATTCACATTCCTTTTATCTTAACTGAAAAAGAATATACATGTTTTGTATATAAAATATAATTCTTTTTAACATAGAATCCATGTACACAATATTGTTATTATTTTTATTTATTTTGTATCATTAGGAATGGTTTAAGTGTCACCCATAAAAAGTTATTATTTAAAACACATTTATCTGAGACACATGTAAGATTAGAAGATAGTGGAATAGTTTTATAAATTTTATTATAATCTCCCCTAACCATATATGTGGTATGAATTTTATTAAGAATGATTATACTCTTCTGGATAATCCTATTAAGGTTTTGACTACTAGATGTGGGAGATAACTTATAGTGATTTGTGTCATTGTTAAAGGTGGAATCTGAATGTTTTGGATCTCAATGATGTGAAATCCATGCTAACTTAATTTTTTGGAATTTTTATTAATGGAAAGTATTTGCGGTGTTTTTAAGGAAATTGAATAGAGTTTTTGGATATTGTATGATATGTGAAATATACCTAAGATTGATAACTCTAATATTCTTGAAATAGGGGTTTATCAGTGGGTTATAGTACAAATATTTTTTTATTCCTATAATATACAGTATAGAATAATCTAAAAAAAAGAGTAACATAGAATCTAACTTCACTTCCATCGTCGATAATATTTTTATTCATTCCTTCCATGAAATTCCAATCCCATTAACCTTGTTTCAAAATTTGGTGATTACACGACCTTGTATGTTCCATTGAAATATATTTTTACACAAATTTATAAATTATGGTCACAATTAAATGACAAGAAAGAACAAGAATTTCCAAGTGAAGTATTTTATCCAATAATAAATAAATTTTGTTCAAAACATATTTATTACTACCTTTTTGTCCCGCATAACTTCAAATCAAGAACCTGGACCAACAGCCACATGTTTACCCCATTTTTTTTATTTTCATGTCACCCTTTTGTAAAATGATAACTATAAGGCCCCAGCTTTAAACCTTACTTAATCTTGAGTTAATACAAGATTACACATTGAGGATCTTTTCAGGTTTAGAGTTTTAGAGAATTAGATCATAAAACTTGCATTACATTCCAAATTTAAACAAAATGGTTACATAAAATACAGGATTCATTCTTCCCATCAACAGAAACATATTTAAAATAAAACTTGGATTCTTTCTTGACACATCCTTGACACTATCATCACATCACATACCTTTCCCTTAACCAGTGAAAAACATTTCAAAAACTTGGGATGAGCATAAAAATCTCAGTAAGGGATATAAAAATACGGAAAGGAAACATGAGTTCATATATACATAAGAATGAAATCATACTTTACCCATAAAATATAGGCACTTTAACATACCTCATCAAATCATGAATAAATCATAGGAATCATAAGACATAAAGGTAACTTGAGGCATTCATAACATTCTTACGTAGGGAGTAACCCTCTTGGTTACGTTTGGAATACCCATCACAGTATATGTTGGATCTGAATCTACGGATTACACACAAGAGGGGGGTGAATTGTGTCTTTTCAAAATTATTACAATCTCTTCAATTTAGACAAATTCTGTCCACTATGCTTTTGCACGATTAAATATGCAGCGGAAAAAGTAAAAGCATGAACACACGGATGTATAGTGGTTCGGGGAACAGAAGGCCCCTAGTCCACTCCACCAACGCTCAAATCCATGAGCTTGGCGATTTTCACTATCTGGTCCTTGTTTCCACAGACCTGTTCACAACTGAGTACAGGCAGTTGACACCTTTACAAGATTCAGGCAAACACAGCCTTCCTGGTTCAAACACGAACCCACATAGCTTAGAATGAGAAGCTGATCACTCAAAAATAAAAAGGGTTTCGATAAAGAAAACACTTCTCCAGTTGTTCTTCACAATTGCAACAGAATGCAATTGACAGTAGATAGATCGTCATCTTCAGAAAATAAAGATCTGTAATCAAAACAGTTCTGAGTCGATCCAGTTGCAATAGATATTACCAGAAACTTCACAACTTCAGCAGCAATAGATTCACAACAGATAGTCGATGTAGAACACGTGAATCTGCTATCAAGATCTTCCTTCGATAATAAATGTTTTACACTTCTTCTCGATCACCAGAAAAGAACGCCTTTACACAGTCTCTGTTTCTTGCTCGTTAAAATATCAATCTATATTTCACACACTTTCCTGTGTATATATATATATCCGAAGTTTCCAAGATAGAACATATATATTCAAATCTGAGAAAATCTTCCGCATAAATAGATCCATGAAAATCTCCTTTAGATTCACGATATTAAATGAAATAACGAAGCCGTTGTAACTCCCCTGAAGAATCGGCATAAAAAGCTCCGTTTAAATCAATCATTAATCCGTTGAAAATCATCTTTGATTCAGTCAAAGTCGTACTTAAGAATCGGCTCGAAATCCGCTTAATAATCCGCTTGTTTGACCAATGCAAACGGAAATATCGTCTGTCAAAAATATCCCGACGCCAAACGTAGGGTTGATGACGTGGCTCCAAACGTAGGGTTCACAAACGTAAGGTTCAGAACGTAAGGTTGAACATACATACTTTCTCTTCAGCATTCAAACGTAGGGTTGATCATCCATACTTTGTCTCGCTTCAACTCTCCAAAGAACATACGGTTGATTATAAAAGTAAGGTTGATGATCCATACTTTTGAGAAACAAACTCAACACTGAAAACTAACGTACGGTTTCTCTTCCATACTTGTCCAACAAAAAAAACGTAAGGTTCCTTCCAAACGTAATGTTCTTCTTCCATACTTTTCAACAACGTAAGGTTCCTTAACCATACGTTTCTTTTAACATCAAAAGTAAACTTTTCATCCATACGTTACGTTCATCAACGTAGGGTATGAACAGTGATTCCAGTACGCGCTAAAACTGATCTCGCGCTACAGTGATTCCAGAACACGCTAAAATTGATCTCGGAATAAATGAAGTATGAAATCTCGTTGTATGAAATAAATAAATAAAATAAATTCCTACAAAATACTCAACGAAATAATTAGTAAATAATTAAGGGTATTTGTGAGCATCAAAATCATCATAAAGAGACAGAGTATTATTTGAAATAATCTCCCCCTTTAAAAAAACATTATTTTGAATTGTTTGAAAACAATACATTGCTCAACAATCTCCCCCTTTTTGATGATCACAAAACCCATAAAATAATAGAACTAATTTAATTGCAATCTTTATTGAAAAATTAGTTTTATAAAATTTTAGAATTCTGAAAGGATGAAAACAATATTTAACTATAATAAAATTTCTCCCCCATAAAAATAAATTTTCAGCTAAAAAATAGATAAAAGATAAATGTCGTATATATATCCAAATTCTCCCATATATCCAAATTTCTTCATAGGAAACAAATGAATTTAAATGTTGTGTTTATCCAAATTCTCCCCCTTTTTGTGATATCAAAAAGAATGAAAAATTACGGATTTGAACACATTCAATATTGCACTGAACTATAAGTAAATGCTATAATTAACTGTGTATGAATAAGTGAATTTGTTATACTGGCTAACTTAATCATAAATCAATAAACAACAAAACAAAAAAAAAATAATAAGAAAAGAATTTTCATTCACAAGCTGTTACATATAAACGATTGTGATATACAGAGGAATCAAGGTTCATAGATAAGACAGGGAAAAAAGGGTGTCTATCTCCTTTGAATCGCGGTCTTGATCTCTGTAAACTATTCTCTGAGCCTCTTCATCATCCCATCTCCTAACTTGATGATAAGATCTCTGTTCTCTTGAGTCATATGAATATCTTCAATCAAATTAACTCTGAAAAACTCATGCATTCTTTATTCTTTTTCAACAAAAAGAGCCAGTTTCTCTGATAACTGATTTAAAAGAATTCTAATCGGTTGCTCTCCAGATGTCAACTGATACACTAAAAATTTATGATTATCTAGAAAAACTGACAAAGGGGCACTATTACACTGAAGATCATGTAATCTGTCACTCATATTGCTCATTGCTGCAGTAATTGCTTGAAATCTCCGAATCAAATCAGGTGAAGAGCCTGATCCACTCACAGCACTGTTTGCAACAGATTCAAATTTATTCTCCATGTAAATCTTCATCTCATACAAATCATCTTTCTTTACCATCTCTGATTTTAACTGATCAACAGCATGCAGCATATCAGTCTTAAACAGATCTACTTCCTGTCTTGAAACAGTACATTCTTTCAGCTTCTGAAACTTCAACTGCTCTAAGTTCAGAGAATTTCTGAGACTAACATTCTCAGATTCTAACTGAGAGATACGCTTGTACAACTCAACAACTTCTTCTTTTCTCGAATCAGGGGCACCCTGTGCTCTATTCTCATGTCCAGAAATAGGTTGATGAGGCAGGGCAGGTGGTAAAGAATCTGCATCTGACTGTTCTTTGTCCTTGTCCTGACAAGGTTGATCCACTGAACTAGCTTTTGAAGCCTGAAACTCTTCCACTGAAAAATCTTCCTGAAGTACCTCTGTATTAGCTTCAGAAGTATGTCCATCATGAACAGTAGTCTCTCTGACTTCTACTGAATGGTCAAGAACAATATCTTCATGTAAATCTTGAGGTCGGGCCACTTCTTCACCAGGCACTGCCTCCATAAGTTGTTCTTGTTGAATTACTTTTTCAACAGCCACAGCAGCAGATTGAGGTTCTTTTTGGATTTCCGGTTGAGCTGCTGGTTCCTCTATCGGTGTAGTCTTCTCCACAACAGCTTCTCTCACAAATGAATAAGAAATTACCGGTTCAGAGGATTTCAAGGCAGGAGAGATAATTTCTTCATCAATTGACCTCTTCCTTCTAGATTGAAGTCCTTCTTGACTTCTCTCTTCCTCAACTTCCTCCATCTCAAAACGAATTCTCCTTGCCACTATACTAACCCTTGATTCTGCTTGTCCCTCCTTGGACTTAGCCGGTTGAGCCTGAGCACTCTCCGAGTTTTCCTCAGCTCCAACAGGTAAGAGTTTTCCTTTAAATGTGCTCCAGAAGTATCCTACTTTCCTCAAAGTTCCAGCATTAAAAACATTACTGTGGTGACATTTCACCCCAGCATCTACCAATCTGATCATTCCTCTTTTAAACAAAAACAAATAAATGAACCTTCCATAAGGGAAAAAGGTCATTCTTGCTTCACTCTGACAGCAGTAACTCAGATATCTTATCATAAACCGAGGAAAATTAAACTTAATATCACACATCAGAAGATACATTATGTACATGTCAGGGTATAGGATTTTCTCTATCTCAGCCATTCTTGGTGCTAAACCAGTCTGAACAAATTTTACCAAAATTTTCTGATTGGGCTCCAAATCCTTAATAAACATTTTCTTTATCACTCTGGTTCCAAACAGAAAAGACATAATGTCTTCAGACTTATGTACAGAATCTCCAATATTCCGTAAATCGAAATGAAAAACTCCTTCATGAGGGCAGTTAAGAATTTGACTTATCTCTACAGATGATATTGAAAAGTCCTTATCCTCTATTTGAGCCAATAAACTATCCTCTGTATCTCCAAGGCTAAACTGAACAGTTCTAAAGAAATGTCTCATTTCTGCCTCATATAGAAACTCAGAATTTTCACTATTAAAAGCTTGCTCAAGGCTTTGAAACGACAACGCTTGCTTCAACAGTAAATTAGTTTCAAACAGCCATTCTAAATCTATGACTTTATCTTGCAGTATTTTCCGACCAACTACTTTAGGTTTCTTTGCAGCACTGCTCTCAGCTTCATCTGGACGCTTAGTCTTTTCCATTTCAACAACGATTTCTGAAGGTTCGTAAGTTTAGGGTTTGAAGATTCAAAAAAGGGTTTTGGAGCAGATGTGCGGTTTTAGGTTTTCGAAAGGGTTTCCGAAAAAGGTGAAACAGTTTAGAAGGTGAAGAGGTTCTGACAGCCTTGATTCCCGTGTAATCACTAATCATTACTTTTATTTAAAACAAAATAGAATTACTTATAGCGGGAAACAGAAATTAAGCAGAATTCGAAAACAGAATAAGATTTAAAAAAGAACTATTTAAAATTAAATAAACCTAACTCCCCCTTAATAAATTCAAACCTTGCCGTGGGAAGTGGTTTAGTAAAAATATCTGCTAATTGATTTTCTGTATTTACAAATTCTAAAAATATATCCTTTTTAAACACATGATCTCTTAAAAAGTGATGTCTTATATCAATGTGCTTAGTTCTAGAATGACTAATAGGATTTTTTGAAATATTAATTGCACTAGTATTATCACATAAAATAGGTGTATTATTGAAATTTAATCCAAAGTCCATAAGAGTGTTTTTCATCCACAACACCTGTGCATAGAAACTACCTGCAAACACATATTCTGCCTCGGCTGTTGACAGGGCAACTGAGTGTTGTTTCTTACTAGACCATGATACTAAAGACTTTCCTAAAAAGTGACATGTTCCTGAAGTACTCTTCCTATCTAATCTACAGCTTCCAAAGTCAGCATCTGAATATGAAATTAAATTAAAATCAGAGGTTTTTGGATAAAGCAGAGATTGATAAATAGTACCTTTTAAATATCTAAAAATTCTTTTAACAGCAGTTAAGTGGGATTCTTTGGGATTTGATTGAAATCGATCACAAAGACATACTGAATACATTATATCTGGTCTACTAGCAGTAAGATATAACAAACTACCAATCATACCTCTATATAACTTGTTGTCCACTGATTTTCCAGTTTCATCCAAATCAAGTTTTATATTAGTACACATAGGAGTTGTAAATGGCTTGCTGTTTTCAAGTCCAAATTTCTTAAGTAAATCAGTAATGTATTTGCATTGATTTAAAACATTTCCAAAACATTTTTGAAATATTTGAAGACCCAAAAAGAAATTTAATTCTCCCATCATACTCATTTCAAATTCTTTTTGCATTAATTCTGAAAATTCATGACAAAGAATTTTATTGGTTGATCCAAAAATTACATCATCAACATAAATTTGAACCAACAAAACATTATTTTTCACAGTTTTCTTAAAGAGTGTTGGATCTTCTAGTCCAACAGTAAAATCATTTTTCAAAAGAAAAGAACTTAGTCTTTCATACCAAGCTCTAGGTGCTTGTTTAAGGCCATAAAGAGCTTTAGTAAGTTTGAAAACAGAATCTGGTTTTTGAGAATTTTCAAAACTAGGAGGTTGCTCAACATAAACTTCCTCCATTAAATAACCATTTAAAAAGGCAGATTTAACATCCATCTGAAATAATTTAAAATTCATATAAGATGCATAGGCTAAAAGGATTCTAATGGCTTCTAACCTGGCTACAGGTGCAAAGGTCTCATCATAATCTATTCCTTCTTCTTGATTATATCCTTTAGCTACTAATCTTGCTTTATTTCTAGTTATTATCCCTTGATCATCCTGTTTATTCCTAAAGACCCATTTAGTTCCTATTACTGGATAATCATGTGGTCTTTCAACTAATTCCCAAACCTTATTTCTCTTGAACTGGTTCAATTCATCCTGCATTGCTATTACCCAGCCTTCATCATCTAAGGCTTCTTCTATGGTCTTAGGTTCTTGTTGGGATAGGAAAGCAGAGAATTCGACTATGTTTCCAAGGTTTCTTCTAGTTTGAATACCAGTCTCTAAGTCACCTATCACAGATTCTAAAGGGTGATTCTTTAAGGTTCTAGACTGTCTAGGCATTACATTCAAAGGATCTTCAGTGTCATGTTCTTCTGAACTGGACTAAATTTCTTTTATATCATTTTCAAAATCATTCTTTAAATTCTCAAGTCTCATGTTTTCATTAGATTCAGGTTCATCTATTTGTTCTATCCTTTTCTCAAAAGGATCAGATTCATCAAATTTCACATGAACTGATTCTTCAACAATCCTTGACTTTTTATTATAGACTCTATAAGCTTTGGAGGTTGCAGAATATCCTAAGAAAATACCTTTATCAGATTTTGGATCAAATTTACCAAGATTATCTTTGGTATTCAAGATGTAAACCTTGCATCCAAAAACTTTAAAGTAATTTACTTTAGGTTTTCTATTATTCCATAGTTCATAGGGTGTCTTTTTCAAAATAGGTCTTATTAAAATTCTATTCATTATATAACAAGCTGTATTAACAGCTTCTGCCCAGAAATATATAGGTAGGCTATATTCATTTAACATAGTTCTAGCCATTTCTTGAATAGTTCTATTTCTTCTTTCTACAATCCCATTCTGTTGAGGTGTTCTTGGAGCAGAGAAGGTGTGTTTAATACCCATGTTTGAGCAAAAGGAATTAAATTCCTGGTTCTCAAATTCTCCACCATGATCACTTCTCAATGAGATTATATTAAAACCTTTTTCATTTTGAATAGATTTACAAAAACCATCAAATAAACTAAAAGCTTCACTTTTAAATTTCAAAAAGAAAATCCAAGTAAATCTAGAATAATCATCAACTAATACATAAACATATAATTTGCCAGCTAAACTTGCTACTCTTGAAGGTCCAAACAAATCCATATGGATAAGTTCTAGAGGTTTAGTTGTAGCAACTTTATTAACAGATTTGAATGATGATTTGTGTTGCTTGCCAAGCTGACATGCATCACAGAATCTGTCATTTTCAAATTTGAGACTAGGCAAATCAGAAACTAGATGTTTCTTAGATAATTTATGTAAAGCATATATATTGCAATGACCAAGTCTTCTATGCCAGATCCAGGATTCACTTATATTAGCAGTTAAGGAGTTTACTTGTTGTTTACACAAGGAATACAAATCCAAAGTATAAACATTATCAGTTCTGGGTGCTCTAAACTTAAACAGTTTATCTTTAGAAACAGTACAACTATTGTTAGTAAAATCAACAGTGTATCCATCATCACAGAGTTGAGAGATACTTATCAGATTGTGTTTTAACCCTTGTACATAAAGTACTTTGTTGATTGAGACTGTCTCTGGATCTCCAACTGTTCCAATACCAATAATCTTTCCTTTGGCATTGTCACCAAAGGTGACAAGTCCTCCTTCCTTTCGAGTAAGAGAAGAGAAATTAGCTGAAGTTCCACTCATGTGTCTTGAGCAGCCACTGTCCTTATACCATATTTCTTTCTTTCTTTGGTGACCTGCTACCTGCAAAGACATTCAAACAAATTGCCTTGGTACCCATATTTTGTTGGGTCCAGTAGTGTTAGCAAGCAGTGATCTGGGTATCCGGATTTGCTTTGTTTTCTTAAAATTGATTGAATCATATAGATCATTGGAAATATAAGCTTTCTTAATTCCACATATTTGAGGTTGTCTTAGAAAACAGTTTTTAGCTATATGACCTTTTGTTCCACAGAAGTTACAAATAACCTGTTTAGTGCTAGGAACAAAATAATTTTTGTATAACTTAGGTTTTTCTCCTTTACTTCCAATTAAAACCCTTTCCTTTTTAATTACAGTTTTTCCAAGTATCTCATTTAAGACGTTTTCTCCTTTTGTAAAAACTAATGCAGCCTTTTTATAAGATTCTACTTCATCCTGTAGAGTTTTTATTTTTGATTCAAAATTAATTTTATTTGAGTCAGCAGAGTTGTATTTGTCAATTAATTCCTTATGTTGTTTTAGCAAAGTATTTCTCTCATCTGAAATAGCTTTGTGCAAGTTCTTTATAGATTTATATTTTTTAAATAATGAGTCATACCTTTCTTCAAGCATATTGCAGTAAGCTGCAAGTTTTTTATTTGAGAAGCTTGTTTCAGAGTTTGATTCATTATTTGAGTCAGAGGAGTAGTATGAGTGTACCTCATCAGTTTCAGCCATGAAACACATATTTTCTTTGAAATTGGCTTCCTCCTTCTCTGAGCTTGATTCAGAAGAATTACTTGAGTCTTCAGAAACACTCCAAGTAGCTTTCATAGCTTTCTTGTCTTTCTGCTCATAATCATCTCTTTTGAAGAATTTCTTCTTCTTTGCATCTTTCAATTTTGGGCAATCCGGTCTGATATGTCCCATCTTTTTGCATTCATAACATCTCACTTCCTTGCTATCCTTTTTGAAGGATTTCTTGAAGTCTTTCTTCTTACTGTAGAACTTTCTGAATTTTCTGGCTAGCTGAGCCAGTTCTTCATCCGAATCAGAGCTTTCTGATTTAGCACTTACTTATCTGTTCTTCATCTTTCTATCCTTTTGTTGAGAAGTCACTTTCAAAGCAGTATTTTCCCTTTTTATGTAGACTTTATGCTCATTTACCTCATCTTGCATTTCAGCTTCGTACATCATCAATGTACCAATTAGCTCTCTCATAGTTAGATCTTTAACAGAAGTTGATTGTCTGATTGCTGCAGAGATTCCATTCCATCGAGTAGGAAGTACTCTCAGTACCTTTAACACTTGATCAGCCTGCTTGATTGGTTCTCCTAGAGCTGTTATATTATTGACAATTTCTGTCAATCTTCCATTCATCTGAGTGATGCTCTCTCCTTCAATCATTCTGAAAGTATCGAATTTTAACTTAGTAGTTGCATATCTCATCTGTCTTACATTATCTGTTCCTTCATAAGCAACAGCTATTGTTTGCCACATTTCATATGCAGTCGGGCATTGAGATACTCTGTTAAATTCATCTGGTCCTAGACCACAGATGATTGCATTCATAGCTTTTGAATTTATGACATACTCAGCCTCTGTAGCAGCACTCCATGTATCGGGATTTTCAGGAATTTCATAGGGAGTCAGAATCTTTGAATAGACTTTGTAACCAAGATTTTTCAGATAAATAATCATACGTGATTTCCAGTAGCCATAATTATCTCCATTAAAGTAAGGTGCTCTGACCATTGACATTCCCTCTCTCGTATCAGCCATGATACACTATGTATAATCTTTAAATACTTCTATCTTGACAAGACCTTAAAAATAAGAAGCTCCTCCTCTGATACCAATTGTTGGATCTGAATCTACGGATTACACACAAGAGGGGGGTGAATTGTGTCTTTTCAAAATTATTACAATCTCTTCAATTTAGAAAAATTCTGTCCACTATGCTTTTGCACGATTAAATATGCAGCGGAAAAAGTAAAAGCATGAAAACACGGATGTATAGTGGTTCGGGGAACAGAAGGCCCCTAGTCCACTCCACCAACGCTCAAATCCACAAGCTTGGCGATTTTCACTATCTGGTCCTTGTTTCCACAGACCTGTTCACAACTGAGTACAGGCAGTTGACACCTTTACAAGATTCAGGCAAACACAGCCTTCCTGGTTCAAACACGAACCCACACAGCTTAGAACGAGAAGCTGATCACTCAAAAATAAAAAGGGTTTCGATAAAGAAAACACTTCTCCAGTTGTTCTTCACAATTGCAATAGAATGCAATTGACAGTAGATAGATCGTCGTCTTCAGAAAATAAAGATCTGTAATCAAAACAGTTCTGAGTCGATCCAGTTGCAATAGATATTACCAGAAACTTCACAACTTCAGCAGCAATAGATTCACAACAGATAGTCGATATAGAACACGTGAATCTTCTATCAAGATCTTCCTTCGGTAATAAAGGTTTTACACTTCTTCTCGATCACCAGAAAAGAACGCCTTTACACAGTCTCTGTTTCTTGCTCGTTAAAAGATCAATCTATATTTCACACACTTTCCTGTGTATATATATATATCCGAAGTTTCCAAGATAGAACATATATATTCAAATCTGAGAAAATCTTCCACATAAATAGATCCATGAAAATCTCCTTTAGATTCGCGATATTAAATGAAATAACGAAGCTGTTGTAACTCCCCTGAAGAATCGGCATAAAAAGCTCCGTTTAAATCAATCATTAATCCGTTGAAAATCATCTTTGATTCAGTCAAATTCGTACTTAAGAATCGGCTCGAAATCCTCTTAATAATCCGCTTGTTTGACCAATGCAAACGGAAATATCATCTGTCAAAAATATCCCGACGCCAAACGTAGGGTTGATGATGTGGCTCTAAACGTAGGGTTCACAAACGTAAGGTTCAGAACGTAAGGTTGAACATACATACTTTCTCTTCAGCATTCAAACGTAGGGTTGATCATCCATACTTTGTCTCGCTTCAACTCTCCAAAGAACGTACGGTTGATTATAAAAGTAAGGTTGATGATCCATACTTTTGAGAAACAAACTCAACACTGAAAACTAACGTACGGTTTCTCTTCCATACTTGTCCAACAACAAAAACGTAAGGTTCCTTCCAAACGTAATGTTCTTCTTCCATACTTTTCAACAACGTAAGGTTCCTTAACCATACGTTTCTTTTAACATCAAAAGTAAACTTTTCATCCATACGTTACGTTCATCAACGTAGGGTATGAACAGTGATTCCAGTACGTGCTAAAACTGATCTCGCGCTACAGTGATTCCAGAACGCGCTAAAATTGATCTCGGAATAAATGAAGTATGAAATCTCGTTGTATGAAATAAATAAATAAAATAAATTCCTGCAAAATACTCAACAAAATAATTAGTAAATAATTAAGGGTATTTGTGAGCATCAAAATCATCATAAAGAGACATAGTATTATTTGAAATAGTATATTCCCTAAATCTCTTCGGAGAAACCTTAACGTTTCACTCCTTTGCATTACCCAATGCATTAGAGAGCTATATCGGGCTCACTCGCCCTTAGTCTATCACAGAACCACCCGTCTTCATAATAATTCCCAAGAACCTCAACACAATCATATCACATAAAATATGCATAAAGGAAACATAACATTTCCACCTTTCAATCACAAGATATCAATACAACACATTGATATAAAAACATTATGAAAACAATTTTCAATACCAAAATAAAAGAAAATTAAAACATGATATTTATTTTTCTTAAAAAAATGTATGACTTGTAGAGGAAGCCGAAACTCAAATAATGCTCACGGCGGCGGAGAAGTCATTGTCGCCGCATATGTACGACAAAAACATTAATTTTTTGTCATTTAGTAAAACACTTCGTAAAAGAAAGATTCCTTTTGGATAAATGTAAAATTAAAAGGGGTTTATACACCGTATAGAAGAAGGTTGTGTATAAAATAAATGAAAGGTGATTGAGACGAAGTCCCTTATAAAGAAGGTATCCTTGGTTTAAGGATAAATCAATTACATAATTATGTGTGATAAATGAATACACCAAATATAAGTAGATATTAAGTGTAAAATAATCAAAGGTCATTCACACATATTCAAAGGATGACATATTCAATAACTACATGTTGAACCCAATGAAATTGAAATTGGGTTAAGAAGTTCCCTTGACAGCCTAACGGCGTCACATCAAAATGAGTTGATGAGAGATAAAAAAAGGGTATCTCATCACTTGGACATAAAATTTACATCAATAAGGATATATGAGAACATATCCCAACATAACAATATGTAAATTAAAAGACCCAACAAAATAAGTCTTTTAAAAAGAGGAGGGTGAAAGGTTCCCTTACCGATAAGGGTATCTTTCGAAACATACACCTCGTGAAAGAAGGACAATACAACATTGATGTAAATACTCATAAAAGAAAGTATATTACACAATGAGTAAAATAATGGGCAGTACATACACCACTAAAAGGAAATTGTGTCAAATTTAGCATAAATATCACAGGAATAAAAGTGAGATGAAAAATCCCTTACGAAAACTCGGCAGCCTAACGACGCCACTTAAAACATCCAAAAATGGATTGATGAGATAAAATAGGGTCTCTAATTGTATTAACATAAAGTTTACAGAAATAGGAATATAAAATAACATCCCCCAACATAACAAATAGTAGCTTAAAAGAAGTGACATAAAGGAGAGGACTTAAAAAGAAAAAGAGAGGTTAGATCTCTTACGAAAATTCGGCAGCCTAATGGCGCCACTCAAAACATCCAAAATGGATTGATGAGAGGAAATAGGGTCTCTCATCATATGAACATAATAAGTACATTAGGTGTAATATAAAAGAACATCCCAATCATAAGAAATATGTGCTTAAAAGGAATGACATAAAAGAGTGTACTTAAAAAGAAAGAGAGGTGTAGGATCCCTTACATCAAGTCCAACTTGTCTTGTTCGTTTCTTTATATTCCTGAATAATAAACTTTGTTCAATTTATAATTGATTAAAGAACTCCTATAAAGATTATTATTCATTTCATATCACATATTTTAACATTATAAAAATTGGTTAATAATATGAGTTCATATCAGACGTTTTTGTCGATGTTTGGTACATGAGTCAAAAATTGAACTTGCTGGAAAATAGTTTTCCATGTAGTTATAGGTACATCATATCCAGAATAGTATTGATGTTTTAAATATCATATATATCCATTATATATTCATTTTATACTATTCCTTATAATTTGGAGATAAAAATTAAAATCACCGTTCATAGAGACGGTAGGTCGTACGTACGCATGAACGCTACTTTAATTTTTTTGTCATATTAATGGAATTAAAACAAAATGAGATATATATATATATGTTATAATTCCAGAATGATATCCATAATTTAGATGTAATATATTACATATATATCCATCATATATATGTACTTATAATAGTACATAACATTTTGAGATAAGAAATGAAATGTACCGTTCATGGAGACGGTAAACCGTACGTACGCATGAATGCTACTTCCATTTCTATTTCATATTTAATGGAATTAAAACTTAATGATACATAATAGTATTTTAATTCCAGTATGGTATCATATATAATATCATTAAATATACCCTTTATACGTACCACATATGGTAATAACGAATCAAATCACTTTGAGGTGGCGGTAGTCCGCACTTCCTTAAATGAAGATATCGCGTTTACCCATAATGGAAACCATAAAGGTATGAAATAAATGAAAAATACAGAAGCTTAAGTAAATTATAAACATATTATATATCATATATAAATATAGTTTCATCTTAATGGCCACCTTTTAAGGTGTTAGAATAATGTTGAACAATCATCGTTTCGTGAGGCAGAAATTCGCCATCCACAGAAACAATATGTTCTTTAACCATTATATGTAGGTGTGTGTAAGTGTAGCTAGAATAATTATTATGAAAACATCCTATTATATTTAAGATATTCTATTTGTTACAAAATAAATGAATAAAAAGAGTTTAGGGGGTTGGATAAGAAAAATAAAACAAAAGGATACAAGTGAAGACATTACCTTAAAATCAGGTAACTCCCTTTGGTTTGAGCTCAAAGGCTTCCTTGGGAAGACTTATGCCCAAAGTGAGGCTTCAAGGAGTAAGAGAGGGAAGTGGAGATACAAAATGGTCAGGGTTTGTCCGAGCCAAAGGCTTTGGGAGTGTGGGTAAGGAGGTAGAGGTGGGGGCCTTTAATAAGAGGAGAGGAGGGGCACTCTTGTAAAGTTACAAAATGTTACTTTATTTTCAAAAGTGTTTCGGATTTTAAAGGTCCCACATTGATGTATTTCGAGGATAAGGTGATAAGAGTTCTAAATCCACTCATACAATAGGTTTTTGACATGTTTAGGTCTTAGATATTACATTATATTTCCATTTTATTTAAATCGTTAAATAATGACGTCATCGCTGCATCATCATGATGTCATAAATAATTTAATTTATTTAATGTCTAAAAATTATAAAAAAAATACTATGATGTAGGAAATCTTTTTATATTTCCAATTAATATTTATAGTCAAACATATGACTTGTATAACCCCATGTAAAAATTGTTTTAGTAAAACATCTCATGTTTGTGTCATTTTTACTTTAACATTAAATAAAAAGATATTTATGTCATTTCCCAACCAAAGTGGCTCCATGGGGTCCCCAAGTTGACCCATGGATTGTATTGGTCGGCCATGACACATACAATTATGTTAGGACATGTGTCTAGGTCATTTCATTTTATTAAAAAATTATTCTTACCATAAACTACACTAATTACCTCTAATCGCGATTAAAAACTTAATAAGTTACTATTCACCAAAAAATTATTTTTATCCCATTGAACCACATTTTACTTCTTAATGACAAACATGTATGTCGGATTTTTGAAATTCAAAACAAAAAGATGGAAAAATTTCATTTAAACTGAAAAAATCAGTTTTTATAAGTACCACTTAGTGGTTTCACTATTCATCAAAAATTGAAGTTTTTCAGAAAAATCCCAAAAATTCACCCTAATCTATATTTGATATTCCGAATTCAAAAATGAAGTCTATTTTAAAAAATTCAATACATATAAGTCACATTAATTAATTTAATAATTAATTCCCGCTGTCAGAGCAAATAGCGTGTTTTTATGAAACAATAAGTATCAAAAGATTGACACTAGTTTAAGTCTGATTTCAAAGTGAAATTAATTCCAACGACCACTATTGGATTTAATGTTAAAAACATATTATAATTTCACTTTAAAACCAATTCAAAAGATAATCTAATCATATAAATAAATTAGATTAAAAAGAGGTTTTGAATTGAAATACAACATTTTACACTATTCATTAAAAAATGAACTTTATCAGAAAGATACCAAATATTTACACAAAGTAAATTTTGGTATCCCAATTCTTAAGAAGAGTTTTATTTGGTCCAATAGAATTTATAAGAGTGAACAAAACTATATTTAATGACGGTTCGCCAACAAAAGGCGATAAGTGAACCTTTAGTGAAAACTAGGGCATATACGCCTAAAATTGAATTCCTTCCGTATTTTAAGACTTTATCCTTTATTGGATAAATGTAAAAACATTTAAAAACATATATAATCATATTTTAGTTATTTCTATCCATTCCCGCCAATACAATAGCTACATGTTAACTACCATTTAAAATAATATTATTTTATTATTAGAGTGCAACGTAAGATTCCCAAGAAACTCGTTGTTGCGTGTTGGGTACGCCATCGAGCATAGCATCCCCTTTAAAGTAATATTAATATTTTATTCACAAATATGGATAAATATGAAAATTTCATATTCTATATTTACCTGGGGTGTTACATCCTTCCCCCCTTTTGGGAATTGCGTCCTCGCAATTTTTAAAATTGATCTTGGAAACATCTTTGAAAGTCCCACATCGGAACAAGAGTCGGTAAAACAATAACTTTAAAATAAAGAAAGATAAGTACAGAGGTCACCCGAGTTAACCCATACTAGGATTCCATGTAGAAAAACATGGACATGGAAGAAAAAGCAAAGGGTCATGTTCTTGAGGGAGAGTGATAGTAAACATGTCTAGGAGAAAGTTAACGATAAGAAAATCAAAAACTTGTGATGGGTTAAACGGTATTCGATTCCCCAGTATGAAAAGTTAATAGACAAAATTTTTGTTTTAAGTTACTTTTTATTGAGGAATTTATTCATAAGGAAACATAATCACTTATCATGTTGACTTTCAAATTTTACTAGATTCCTTAATCAAACTCATATTTTTTTTTCAAAAGACGAGTATTTAGGGAGACTTGTTTGCATTAATAGTACTATAATCAACTTCTAGAGAGTCACCTAATACACAAAAGAGAACTATATACTTCCCATGTCTTTAGAATTTATCCAAAACAAAAACCAAAAAGGTTAGTACAAGATCAGATAATCCAGAAAAGGATAACCCTTTATAAAAATAGAATCTATTCTTAATCTCCAAAATTTGTCCAACAAAACCCAAAGTTCAACGAGGACCATTATATAATCAATTTTTCCATAAAATTATTCAAAGTAAACCAAAATAAGATTGAAACCAAAATATTTGAAGGATTTAGTCACATAGTCTTCCAAGTTTAATCGTAACATTTATCTCCAAACAACATCAGTTGCTCCTAAAGTCTCGTATTGAAAAGTAATTAACCTAATCACATATCCTCCATGATAGGTTAATCATTTTCATAAATAACCCAAAATCAACTTACTCTTAATTCATAAAATCATATAAAAAAGAATCAATCAAACTAACCAGGGACTTTACGTAGTCCAGTGGTAGGCGATAAATACCAGTCGCACTTTGGTTGTGGGTTCGATTCCCGCAGCTTTGTCCAACGCGACGGGTAGTCACACGGTCTGCGTGTTGTCCTTTTTCCAAAACTATATAATTCTCAAATAATTCCCCCAAAAGGGATAAAATCATCAAAAATAACCATAACATAATTTAACCTCAAATTTATCTCATGCCTTTCACTTCCATCATATCATATAGTAACCCATAATTACCTCAAAAGTAAGGATCATATAAACCCAAATGGTTCTTTATAAATATGTCCATAAAAGAAAAGATAACTATTCCTTGAATAAAATTTTCATATATTAAACATCAGGGTTACACATACTATAAAAAGTCTTCTAATGTAGCCCCATCATCAAAAGAGACTTAATACTCTTAAGAATTTCACCATAACTCTTGAAGCCCTTATATGTTGACTTCTTACTCATTCAACATTCTTCATGATCCATTAACCATTCCTTTCCAACTTATTCTGAAATACTTATTTCCTACAAACAAAATCATGAATCATATCCTAATATTCCAAAATAGGAAAACAATAGTTATGAAATAATCCATACCTTTGATTGGTCATTTTCAGTTTCTTCATCCTCAATCGGAATGGAATTAGGTATTGGTAAACGGACATTTGTACGATCTTGGTGATCCCATTCATGAAACTTCCTCATAGGACATGTGTTTGCATAATGACCATGCACACCACATTTAAAACATTCAATTGATCCCTCAGAAAGAACTTCTTTCCCTTTCCTTGAGTCAACTGGATGCTTCCTTTTTCCATGGCCGGTTCTTTCTTTATGACCTTCATTTCCACATATATAGCATATTTCTGTCCCTTTGAAACATTTTCCTAGGTGTTTCTTTCCACATCTTTGACACATAGGTTTTTTAACACACTTACCTTTCTGATTATTACCTGTACTTCCGTAGGGATTTGTTTCTTGCATATATGATTCCGTAGAGAAATAAACAAGGTTTAGGTGGTCAATCATGACTCCAGATAGTTGTTTGAAGATAATCACAAGAGTTCTCATTGCAGCTCCCATATCATTCAATTGCTTTCTCAAAAAAACTGTCACAGTTTCCTTCACAACCACTGTTACTTTGGTGCCTACTAGATCCAACCATTTACAAAAACCAAAAAGGTCAGTGTGAGTATATCAACAAAACCATCATGTACTAATGAGGAAGATAAACACTAAGATATACTTACTCGTTCACTTTATCTAAAACTAGGACTCTTTCTGAAATCTTAACCATTATGGTAATGTCACTTATGCTTAAAGAATACCATAACCTCTAAAGTTATCTAAACCGACCTCTGATTCCAACTATAAGGCCCAAGCCTTAAACCTTACTTAATCTTGAGTTAATACAAGATTACACATTGAGGATCTTTTTAGGTTTAGAGTTTTAGAGAATTAGATCATAAAACTTGCATTACATTCCACATTTAAACAAAATGGTTACATAAAAGATAGGATTCATTCTTCCCATCAACAGAAACATATTTAAAATAAAACTTGGATTCTTTCTTGACACATCCTTGATACTATCATCACATCACGTACCTTTCCCTTGACCTCTGAAAAACATTTCAAAAACTTGGGATGAGAATAAAAAGCTCAGTAAGGGATATAAAAATATGGAAAGGAAACATGAGTTCATATATACATAAGAATGAAATCATAATTTACCCATAAAACATAGGCACTTTAACATACCTCATAAAATCATGAATAAATCATAGAAATCATAAGACATAAAGGTAACTTGAGGCATTCATAACATTCTTACGTAGGGAGTAACCCTTTTGGTTACGTTTGGAATACCCATCACAGTATATTCCCTAAATCTCTTCGGAAAAACCTTAACATTTCACTCCTTCACGTTACCCAATGCATTGGAGAGCTATATCGGGCTAACCAGCCCTTAGTCTATCACGGAACCACCCGTCTTCATAATAATGCCCAAGAACCTCAACATAATCATATCACATAAAACATGCATAAAGGAAACATAACATTTCCACCTTTAAATCACAAGATATCAATACAACACATTGATATAAAAACATTATGAAAACAATTTTCAATAACAAAATAAAAGAAAAGTAAAACATGGTATTTATTTTTCTTTTAAAAAAAGGTATGGCTTGTAGAGGAAGCCGAAACTCAAATAATGGTCATGACGGCGGAGAAGTCGTTGTCGCCGCATAAGTATGACAAAAACATTCCTTTTTTGTCATTTAGTAAAACACTTTGTATAAGAAAAATTCCTTTTGGATAAACGTAAATTTCAAAGGGGTTTATACACCGTATATAAGAAGGTTGTGTATAAAATAAATGAAAGGAGATTGATACGAAGTCCCTTACAAAGACGGTATCCTTGGTTTAAGGATAAATCAATTACATAATTATTTGTGACAAACGAATACACCAAATATAAGTAGATATTAAGTGTAAAATAATCAAAGGTCATTCACACAAATTCAAAGGATGACATATTCAATAACTACATGTTGAACCCAAAGAAATCGAAATTGGGTTAAGAAGTTCCCTTGACAGCCTAACGACGTCACATCAAAATGAGTTGATGAGAGATAAAAAAGGGTATCTCATCACCTGGACATAAAATTTACATCAATAAGGATATATGAGAACATATCCCAACATAACAATATGTAAATTAAAAGACCCAACAAAAGAAGTCTTTTAAAAAGAGGAGGGTGAAAGGTTCCCTTACCGATATGGGTATCTTTCGAAACATACACCTCGTGAAAGAAGGACAATACAACATTGATGTAAATACGCATAAAAGAAAGTATATTACACAATGAGTAAAATAATGGGCAGTACATACACCACTCAAAGGAAATTTTGGCAAATGTAGCATAAATATCACAGGAATAAAAGTGAGATGAAAAATCCCTTACGAAAACTCGGCAGCCTAACGACGCCACTTAAAACTTCCAAAAATGGATTGATGAGATCAAATAGGGTCTCTTGAGATCAAATAGGGTCTCTAATTGTATTAAAATAAAGTTTACAGAAATAGGAATATAAAATAATATCCCTCAACATAACAAAGAGGATCTTAAAAGAAGTGACATAAAGGAGAGGACTTAAAAAGAAAAAGAGAGGTTAGATCTCTTACGAAAATTCGGCAGCCTAACAGCGCCACTCAAAACATCCAAAATGGATTGATGAGAGGAAATAGGGCCTATCATCATATGAAAATATTAAGTACAGTAGGATTAATATAAAATAACATCCCAATCATAAGAAATATGAGCTTAAAAGGAATGACATAAAAGAGTGTACTTAAAAAGAAAGAGAGGTGTAGGATCCCTTACATCAAGTCCAACTTGTCTTGTTCGTTTCTTTATATTCCTGAATAATAAACTTTGGTCAATTTATAATTAATTAAAGACCTCCTATAAAGATTATTATTCAGTTCATATCACATATTTTAATTTTATAATAATTGGTTAATAATATGAGTTCATATCAGACGTTTTTGTCGATGTTTGGTACATGAGTCAAAAATTGAACTTGCTGGAAAATAGTTTTCCATGTAGTTATAGGTACATCATATCCAGAATAGTATTGATGTTTTAAATATCATATATATCTAGTATATATTCATTTTATACTATTCTTTAGAATTTGGAGATAAAAATTAAAAGCACCGTTCATAGAGACGGTAGGCCGTACGTACGCATGAACGCTGCTTTCATTTTTTTCATATTAATGGAATTAAAACAAAATGAGATATATATATATATGTTATAATTCCAGAATTATATCCATAATTTAGATGTAATATATTACATATATATCCATTATATATATGTACTTATAATAGTACATAACATTTTGAGATAAGAAATGAAATGTACCGTTCATGGAGACGGTAAGCCGTACGTACGCATGAACGCTACTTCCATTTCTATTTCATATTTAATGGAATTAAAACATAATGATACATAATAGTATTTTAATTACAGTGTGGTATCATATATAATATTATTAAATATACCCTTTATACGTACCACATATGGTAATAACGAATCAAATCATTTTGAGGGGGCGGTAGTCCGCACTTCCTTAAATGAAGATATCGCATTTACCCATAATGGAAACCATAAAGGTATGAAATAAATGAAAAATACAGAAGATTAAGTAAAACATAGACATATTATATATCATATATAAATATATTTTCATCTTAATGGCCACCTTTGAAGGTGTTAGAAGAATGTTGAACAATCATCGTTTCGTGAGGCAGAAATTTTCCATCCACAGAAACAGTATGTTCTTTAACCATTAGATGTAGGTGTGTGTAAGTGTAGCTCAAATACTTCTTATAAAAACATCCTAGTATATTTAAGATACTGTATTTGTTACAAAATAAAGTAATAAAAAGATTTTAGGGGGTTGGAGAAGAAAAATAAAACAAAAGGACACAAGTGAAGACATTACCTTAAAATCAGGTAACTCCCTTTGGTTTGAGCTCAAAGGCTTCCTTGGGAAGACTTCCTCCCAAATTGAGGCCTAAAGGAGTAATAGAGGGAAGTGGAGAGAAAAACTGGGCAGGGGTTGGCCGAGCCAAAGGCTTTGGGAGTGTGGGTAAGGAGGTAGAGGTGGGAGCCTTTTATAAGAGGAGAGGAGGGGCACTCTTGTAAAGTTACAAATTATTACTTTATTTTCAAAAGAGTTTCGGATTTTAAAGGTCCCAAATTGATTTATTTCGAGGATAAGGTTATAAGGGTTCGAAATCCACTCATCCAATTGTTTTTGGACATATTTAGGTCTTAGATATTACATTATCTTTCTGTTTTATTTAAATCGTTAAATAATGAGGTCATCGCTGCATCATCATGATGTCATAAATAATTTAATTTATTTAATGTATAAAAATTATAAAAAAAATACTATGATGTAGGAAATATTTTTATCTTTCCAATGACTATTTATAGTCAAACATATGACTTGTATAACCCCATGTAAAAATTGTTTTAGTAAAACATCTCATGTTTGTGTCATTTTTACTTTAACATTAAATAAAAAGATATTTATGTCATTTCCCAACCAAAGTGGCTCCATGGGGTCCCCAAGTTGACCCATGGATTGTCTTGGTCGGACATGACATATCCAATGATGGTAGGACATGTTTATAGGTCATTTCAGTTTATTAAAACATTATTCTTACCATAAACTACACTAATTACCTCTAATCGCGGTTAAAAACTTAATAAGTTACTATTCACCAAAAAATTATTTCTATCCCATTGAACCACATTTTACTTCTAAATGACAAACATGTATGTCGGATTTTCAAAATTCAAAACACAAAGATGGAAAAATTTCATTTAAACGGAAAAATCAGCTTTTATAAGTACCACTTAGTGGTTTCACTATTCATCAAAAAATGAAGTTTTTCAGAAAAATCCCAAAAATTCACCCTAATCTATATTTGATATTCTGAATTCAAAAATGAAGTATATTTTACAAAATTCAATATATATAAGTCACATTAATTAATTTAATAATTAATTCCCACTGTCAGAGCAAATAGCGTGTTTTTATGAAACAATAAGTATCAAAAGATTGACACTAGTTTAAGTCTGATTTCAAAGTGAAATTAATTCCAACGACCACTATTGGATTTAATGGTAAAAATATATTCTAATTTCACTTTAAAACCAATTCAAAAGATAATCTAATCATATAAATAAATTAGATTAAAAAGTGGTTTTGAATTGAAATACAACATTTTACACTATTCATTAAAAAATGAACTTTATCGGAAAGATACCAAAAATTTACACAAAGTAAATTTTGATGTCCCAATTCTTAAGAAGAGTTTTATTTGGTACAATAGAATGTATAAGAGTGAACAAAACTATATTTAATGACGGTTCACCATCAAAAGACGATAAGTGAACCTTTAGTGAAAACTATGGCATATACGCCTAAAATTGAATTCTTTCCGTATTTTAAGCCTTTATCCTTTATTGGATAAATGTAAAAACATTTAAAAACATATATAATCATATTTTAGTTATTTCTATCCATTCCTTCCAATACAACGACTACATGTTAACTACCATTTAAAATAATATTATTTTATTATTAGAGTGCAACGTTAGATTCCCAAGAAACTCGTTGTTGCGTGTTGGGTATGCCATCGAGCATAGCGTCCCCTTTAAAGTCATATTAATATTTTATTCCAAAATATGGATTAATATGAAAATGTCATATTCTTTATTTACCTGGGGTGTTACATCCTTCTCCCCTTTTGGGAATTGCGTCCTCGCAATTTTTAAAATTGAGCTTGGAAACATCCTTGAAAGTCCCACATCGGAACAAGAGTCGGTAAAACAATCACTTTAAAATAAAGAAAGATAAGTACATAGGTCACCCGAGTTAACCCATACTAGGATTCCATGTAGAAAAACATGGACATTGAAGAAAAAGTAAAGGGTCATGTTCTTGAGGGAGAGTGATAGTAAACATGTCTAGGAGAAAGTTAACCATTAGAAAATCACAAACTTCTGATGGGTTAAACGGTATTAGATTCCCCAGTATGAAAAGTTAGTAGACAACATTTTTGTTTTAAGTTACTTTTTATTGAGGAATTTATTCATAAGGAAACATAATCACTTATCATGTTGACTTTCAACTTTTACTAGATTCCTTAATCAAACTCATATTTTTTTCCAAAAGACGAGTATTTAGGGAGACTTGTTCACATTAAGAGTACTATAATCAACTTCTAGAGAGTCACCTAATCCACAAAAGAGAACTATATACTTCCCATGTCTTTAGACTTTAACCAAAACCAAAACCAAAAAGGTTAGTACAAGATCAGATAATCCAAAAAAGGATAACCCTTTATAAAAAGATAATTTATTCTTAATCTCCAAAATTTGTCCAAAAAAACCCAAAGTTCAACGAGGACCATTCTATAATCAATTTGTCCATAAAATTATTGAAATTAAACCAAACTAAGATTGAAACCAAAATATTTGAAGGATTTAGTCACATGGTCTTCCAAGTTAAATCGTAACATTTATCTCCAAACAACATTAGTTGCTCCTAAAGTCTCGTATTGAAAAGTAATTAACCTAATGACATATCCTCCATGATAGGTTAATCATATTCATAAATAACCCAAAATCAACTTACTCTTAATTCATAAAATCATATAAAAAAGAATCAGTCAAACTAACCAGGGACTTCACGTAGTCCAGTGGTAGGCGATAAATACCAGTCGCACTTTGGTTGTGGGTTCGATTCCCGCAGCTTTGTCCGACGCGACGGGTAGTCACACGGTCTGCGTGTTGTCCTTTTTCCAAAACTATATAATTCTAAAATCATTCCCCAAAAAGGGATAAAATCATCAAAAATAACCATAACATAATTTAACCTCAAATTTATCTCATGCCTTTCACTTCCATCATATCATATAGTAACCCATAATTACCTCAAAAGTAAGGATCATATAAACCCAAATGGTTCTTTATAACTATGTCCATAAAAGAACAGATAACTATTCCTTGAATAAAATTTTCATATATTAAACATCAGGGTTACACATACTATAAAAAGTCTTCTAATGTAACCCCATCATCAAAAGGGACTTAATACTCTTAAGAATTTCACCATAACTCTTGAAGCCCTTATATGTTGACTTCTTACTCATTCAAAATTCTTCATGATCCATTAAGAATTCCTTTCCAAATTATTCTGAAATACTTATTTCCTACAAACAAAATCATGAATCATATCCTAAGATTCCAAAATAGGAAAACAATAGTTATGAAATAATCCATACCTTTGATTGGTCATTGTCAGTTTCTTCATCCTCAATCGGAATGGCATTAGGTATTGGTAAACGAACATTTGTACGATCTTGGTGATCCCATTCAGGAAACTTCCTCATAGGACATGTGTTTGCATAATGACCATGCAAACCACATTTGAAACATTCAATTGATCCCTCAGAAAGAAATTCTTTCCCTTTCCTCGAGTCAACAGGATGCTTCCTTTTTCCATGGCAGGTTCTTACTTTATGACCTTCATTTCCACATCTATAGCATATTTCTGTCCCTTTGAAACATTTTCCTAGGTGTTTCTTTCCACATCTTTGACACATAGGTTTTTTAACACACTTACCTTTATGATTATTACCTGTACTTCCATAGGGTTTGTTTCTCGCATATATGATGCCTTAGAGAAATCACCAAGGTTTAGGTGGTCAATCATGACTCCAGATAGTTGGTTGAGGATAATCACAAGAGTTCTCATTGCAGCTCCCGTATCATTCAGTTGCTTGCTCAAAAAAAAACTGTCACAATTTCTTTCACATCCACTGTTACTTTGGTGCCTGCTAGATCCTGCCATTTACTAAAACCAAAAAGGTCAGTGTGAGTATATCAACAAAACCATCATGTACTAATGAGGAAGATAAACACTAAGATATACTTACTCGTTCACTTTATCTAAAACTATGACTCTTTCTGAAATCTTAACCATTATGGTAATGTCACTTATGATTAAAGAATACCATAACCTCTAAAGTTATCTAAACCGACCTCTGATACCAACTATAAGGCCCCAGCCTTAAACCTTACTTAATCTTGAGTTAATACAAGATTACACATTGAGGATCTTTTCAGGTTTAGAGTTTTAGAGAATTAGATCATAAAACTTGAATTACATTCCACATTTAAACAAAATGGTTACATAAAAGACAGGATTCATTCTTCCCATCAACAGAAACATATTTAAAATAAAACTTGGATTCTTTCTTGATACATCCTTGACACTGTCATCACATCACGTACCTTTCCCTTGACCTATGAAAAACATTTCAAAAACTTGGTATGAGCATAAAAATCTCAGTAAGGGATATAAAAATATGGAAAGGAAACATGAGTTCATATATACATAAGAATGAAATCATACTTTACCCATGAAACATAGTCACTTTAACATACCTCATCAAATCATGAATAAATCATAGAAATCATTAGACATAAAGGTAACTTGAGGCATTCATAACATTCTTACGTAGGGAGTAACCCTCTTGGTTACGTTTGGAATACCCATCATAGTATATTCCCTAAATCTCTTCGGATAAAACTTAACGTTTCACTCCTTTGAGTTACCCAATGCATTGGAGAGCAATATCGGGCTCACCCGCCCTTAGTCTATCATAGAACCACACGTCTTCATAATAATTCCCAAGAACCTCAACATAATCGTATCACATAAAATATGCATAAAGGAAACATAACATTTCCACCTTTCAATCAAAAGATATCAATACAACACATTGATATAAAAACATTATGAAAACAATTTTCAGTACAAAAATAAAATAAAAGTAAAACATGGTATTTATTTTTCTTTTAAAAAAAGGTATGGCTTGTAGAGGAAGCTAAAACTCAAATAATGGTCACGGCGATGGAGAAGTCGTTGTCACCGCATACGTACGACAAAAACATTCCTTTTTTTTGTTTAGTAAAACGCATCATATAAGAAAGATTCCTTTTGGATAAACGTAAAAGTCAAAGGGGTTTATACACTGTATAGAAGAAGGTTGTGTATAAAATAAATGAAAGGAGATTGAGACGAAGTCCCTTACAAAGACGGTATCCTTGGTTTAAGGATAAATCAATTACATAATTATGTGTGACAAACGAATACACCAAATATAAGTGGATATTAAGTGTAAAATAATCAAAGGTCATTCACACATATTCAAAGGATTACATATTCAATAACTACATGTTGAACCCAAAGAAATCGAAATTGGGTTAAGAAGTTCCCTTGACAGCCTAACGGTGTCACATCAAAATGAGTTGATGAGAGATAAAAAAAAGGGTATCTCATCACTTGGACATAAAATTTACATCAATAAGGATATATGAGAACATATCCCAACATAAAAACATGTAAATTAAAAGACCCAACATAAGAAGTCTTTTAAAAAGAGGAGGGTGAAAGGTTCCCTTACCGATATGGGTATCTTTCGAAACATACACCTCATGAAAGAAGGACAATAAAACATTGATGTAAATACTCATAAAAGAAAGTATATTACACAATGAGTAAAATAATGGGCAGTACATACACCACTCAAAGGAAATTGTGGCAAATGTAGCATAAATCTCACGGGAATAAAAGTGAGATGAAAAATCCCTTACGAAAACTTGGCAGCCAAACGACGCCACTTAAAACTTCCAAAAATGGATTGATGAGATCAAATAGGGTCTCTAATTGTATTAACATAAAGTTTACAGAAAGAGGAATATAAAATAACATCCCCAAACATAACAAATAGGAGCTTAAAAGAAGTGACATAAAGGAGAGGACTTAAAAATAAAAAGAGAGGTTAGATCTCTTACGAAAATTTGGCGGCCTAACGGCGCCGCTCAAAACATCCAAAATGGATTGATGACCGGAAATAGGGTATCTCATCATATGAACATAATAAGTACAGTAGGATTAATATAAAAGAACATCCCAATCATAAGAAAGATGAGCTTAAAAGGAATGACATAAAAGGGTGTACTTAAAAAGAAAGAGAGGTGTAGGATCCCTTACCTCAAGTCCAACTTGTCTTGTTCGTTTCTTTATATTCCTGAATAATAAACTTTGGTCAATTTATAATTGATTAAAGACCTCCTATAAAGATTATTATTCAGTTCATATCACATATTTTAATGTTATAATAATTGGTTAATAATATGAGTTCATATCAGACGTTTTTGTCGATGTTTGGTACATGAGTCAAAAATTGAACTTGCTGGAAAATAATTTTCCATGTAGTTTTAGGTACATCATATCCAGAATAGTATTGATGTTTTAAATATCATATATATCCAGTATATATTCATTTTATACTATTCCTTAGAATTTTTTGATAAAAATTAAAAGCACCGTTCATGGAGACGGTAGGTCGTACGTACGCATGAACGCTAATTTCATTTTTTTGTCATATTAATGGAATTAAAACAAAATGACAGATATATATATATATATATGTTATAATTCCAGAATTATATCCATAATTTAGATGTAATATATTACATATATATCCATTATATATATTTACTTATAATAGTACATAACATTTTGAGATAAGAAATGAAATGAACCGTTCATGGAGATGGTAAGCCGTACGTACGCATGAACGCTACTTCCATTTCTATTTCATATTTAATGTAATTAAAACATAATGATAAATAATAATATTTTAATTCAATTATGGTATCATATATCATATCATTAAATATACCCTTTATATGTACCACATATGGTAATAACGGATCAAATCACTTTGAGGGGGCGGTAGTCCGCACTTTCTTAAATGAAGATATCGCGTTTACCCATAATGGAAACCATAAAGGTATGAAATAAATGAAAAATACAGAAGCTTAAGTAAAACATAAACATATTATATATCATATATAAATATAGTGTCATCTTAATGTACACCTTTTAAGGTGTTAGAAGAATTTTGAACAATCATCGTTTCGTGAGGCAGAAATTCACCATCCACAGAAACAGTATGTTCTTTAACAATTAGATGTAGGTGTGTGTAAGTGTAGCTCTAATCCTTATTATAAAAACATCCTAGTATATTTAAGATACTGGATTTGTTACAAAATAAATTAATAAAAAGAGTTTAGGGGGTTGGAGAAGAAAAATAAAACAAAAGGACACAAGTGAAAACATTACCTTAAAATCAGGTACTCCCTTTGGTTTGAGCTCAAAGGCTTCCTTGGGAAGAATTCTGCCCAAAGTGATGCTTCAAGGAGTAAGAGAGGGAAGTGGAGAGACAAAATGGGCAGGGGTTGGCCGAGCCAAAGGCTTTGGGAGTGTGGGTAAGGAGGTAGAGGTGGGGGCCTTTTATAAGAGGAGAGGAGGGGCACTCTTGTAAAGTTACAAAATGTTACTTTATTTTCAAAAGAGTTTCGGATTTTAAAGGTCCCACATTAATGTATTTCGAGGATAAGGTGATAAGGGTTCTAAATCCACTCATCCAATAGGTTTTGGACATTTTTAGGTCTTAGATATTACATTATCTTTCCATTTTATTTAAATCGTTAAATAATGAGGTCATCACTGCATCATCATGATGTCATAAATAATTTAATTTATTTAATGTCCAAAAATTATAAATAAAATACTATGATGTAGGAAATATTTTTAGATTTCCAATGACTATTTATATTCAAACATATGACTTGTATAACCCCATGTAAAAATTGGTTTAGTAAAACATCTCATGTTTGTGTCATTTTTTACTTTAACATTAAATAAAAAGATATTTATGTCATTTCCCAACCAAAGTGGCTCCATGGGATCCCCAAGTTGACCCATGGATTTTCTTGGTCGGAAATGACACATCCAATGATTGTAGGACATGTGTCTAGGTCATTTAATTTTATTAAAACATTATTCTTACCATAAACTACACTAATTACCTCTAATCGCGATTAAAAACTTAATAAGTTACTATTCACCAAAAAATTATTTTTATCCCATTGAACCAAATTTTACTTCTTAATGACAACCATGTATGTTGTATTTTTGAAATTCAAAACACAAAGATGGAAAAATTTCATTTAAACGGAAAAATCAGTTTTTATAAGTACCACTTAGTGGTTTCACTATTCATCAAAAATTGAAGTTTTTCAGAAAAATCCCAAAAATTCACCCTAAGATATATTTGATATTCTGAATTCAAAAATGAAGCCTATTTTACAAAATTAAATAAATATAAGTCACATTAATTAATTTAATAATTAATTCCCGCTGTCAGAGCAAATAGCCTGTTTTTATGAAACAATAAGTATCAAAAGATTGACACTAGTTTAAGTCTGATTTCAAAGTGAAATTAATTCCAACGAACACTATTGGATTTAATGGTAAAAATATATTCTAATTTCACTTTAAAACCAATTCAAAAGATAATCTAATAATATAAATAAATTTGATTAAAAAGTGGTTTTGAATTGAAATACAACATTCTACACTATTCATTAAAAAATGAACTTTATCGGAAAGATACCAAAAATTTACACAAAGTAAATTTTGATGTCCCAATTCTTAAGAAGAGTTTTATTTGGTCCAATAGAATGTATAAGAGTGAACAAAACTATATTTAATGACGGTTCTCCATCAAAAGGCGATAAGTGAACCTTTAGTGAAAACTAGGGCATATACGCCTAAAATTAAATTCTTTCTATATTTTAAGCCTTTATCCTTTATTGGATAAATGTAAAAACATTTTAAAACATATTTAATCATATTTTAGTTATTTCTATCCATTACCTCCAATACAACGACTACATGTTAACTACCATTTAAAATAATATTATTTTATTATTAGAGTGCAACGTAAGATTCCCAAGAAACTCGTTGTTGCATGTTGGGTACGCCATCGAGCATATCGTCCCCTTTAAAGTCATATTAATATTTTATTCACAAATATGGATAAATATGAAAATTTCATATTCTTTATTTACCTGGGGTGTTACAATAACTTGTTATAAATCATAACCGATAACATTAAATTGTTTGGTTCCCCTTATTAGAATTATCTATAACATTCTCCTTTGATTATGAATATATTATGTATATTTATTTATTTTTTATACAAAATGAATATTTTATGAACCTTATAGGATGAATATGAATAAAAAATAGACGAATGATAATTATATGACAAAAGAGTATAAATATGTAGTTAAAGAGTTCATAATGTTTATAATAGAGCATGCATACGACCCCTCTCAAATCTATTTTTCATGTTTATATTGTTGTTATTCAAGAAAAATTAGTTATAAAGATTTTTAAGAACATTTAATTTTTCACAGAATAGTTTAGTGCTATAAATATTGGACTAAAAATAAGGTAAATTGAATGTTCAGTAAAATTGGGATAATACTGCTATTTATAGATCATTTGATATGAATACTAGTGTAAATTATGATGGATATCATACGGAAGAAATGAAAATTTAAGATGAAATTCATAATTATCCAAATTTTTTTAAGAAGTTAAATAGTTTTTCTAAGAGAACATTGTATACCAGTTATACTAAATACACAACATTGTCAGTTGTATTGAAGTTATATAATTTGAAAGAAGGTGGTGGATAGAGCAACGTCAGCTTTATAGAACTACTTGGTATCCTGAATAATATGATTTTAGAAGAAAATGAACTTCCTTATCAAACATATTATTCTAAATTAATTCTACATTCAATGGGAATGATCCCTAAAAAATATATTCTTTTCCAAATGATTTCATATTGTTTCCCAAGGACCATGAATCACTCATAAAATTCCCTAGGTATGGTTCTAATTGATACAAGAAAGATGAATCAAGTCATTCAAAATATTTATGGTACTTTCCAATCATTCCATGATTCAGAAGACTACATGCATGTTAGGAAACTATGAGATAATTGATATGGCATGCATATAAAATAATTAAATATGGGAAACCAATTCATATAGTTGAAACTCCATAGTGGAAGAAAATTGATTATGAGTATCCTGAATTTGGAAATGAGTTGAGAAACGTTTTTCTTGCATTGTATATAGATAGAATAAATCCTTTTTGTTTATAGAGTAGTACTCACAGTACATGGCTAGTTATGTTGGTAAATTATAACTTGCTGTTATAGTTAAGGATGAAGCATAGATACATTATGTTATATCTTCTTATATATGGACCAAAACATCCTATTAATGATATTTATATCTATTGGGATACATTGATTGAAAATATGAGATAAATGTGAGATACAGGTGTTACAATGTATGATGATTCTCACAGAATTGAAGAATCCACATTGAGGTTCATGTTGTATAGGATAATAAATGACTTTTCTGATTATGGAAATTTTTTAAGCTATAACATTAAAGGAATGTTGGGGTGTTCTATTTGTGGAGAATTCACACACTCAATTCTGTTGAAACAATCCTCAAAGACTTTTTTTAGGACAATTAAAATTTTTACCTCAATGACATAAATATCGATCATGGATGACAACGTTTTATGGAAATACCAAACAAGGTACAACACCATCTCTAATAATGGGTGATAAATAGTTTTATAAATTAAAATATATTGAAATTATTTTCAATAAACCATTTTTGAAAAACCTTATGAAATTAGGTGGGAAAATTGATCAATTTTATTTGAATTACCGTACTAGAATTGTTTGTATGTTAGACATTTTCTTGATGTCATGCACGTAGAAAAACAATGTATTTGATTTTTTTATTGGAACATTACTAAATATTCTTAGAAAAATAACATATGGAATCAAGGATAGGTTGAACACGATTGATATGAGGATAAGGGAAGAGTTGTTATTGATGAAAGGTAAAATTCATAATTTTCTTCCTCCATCATCTTACACTCTATCTATATAAGAAAAATTGCAATTTTTATTTTTCCTTAATGGTGTAAAAATTTCATATGAGTATTAATAAAATATAAAGAATGTTTTTTCAATTACTAATTTGAAGTTACAAAGACTAAAATCACACAACTGTCATGTTTTTATAGAAGATTTGATGCCCATTTCTTTATGGTTCATTCTTCCTAAAAATGTATGACATACATTAACTTGACTATAATTCTTTTTCAAATCCATATGTAGTAATGTTATAGACCTGAAGAAGTTTTTAATCATGAATAATGGGGTTAGAGTCATATTATGTGAATTAGATATGTTCTTAACACCATTATTATTTGATATAATGGTCCACCTGATGGTTCACTTGGTTAGAGATGTTTAACTATGTATTCTTATCCATTATAGATGGATGTACCCCATTTAATGATATATAAATATTTTGAAAGGGTCCTCTATGAATTGAAGTTATCCAAAAGGTTGTATTTCATAACAATATATTATTGAATAAGCTATTGAATTTTTTACTGATTACCTATCTGATATTGATAGCATTGGTCTCCCAAAGTCTTGTCATTGTCGACACCTTATGGTCGAAGGGATTTCCAGAAGAGATGTTGTTACAATTACCATCATAGGGCGGGATCAAGATCAAATTTACATTTTACATAATAGTGAAGATATTGATCCATATGTTGAATCCCACAATGAAATTATTATACATTAGAATCCATTAAGGGATGAAGTATAGATATTAAATACACATAATCAACGATTTATAGGATAGTTTCAAGATAGTATTTATAAGGAGTTATCTAAAAATTCAAAATTCAATTGTTGAATGAATTTTATGGCTACCTGGGGGTGAAAATGAAAATATTATATCTTACACTGGATTTTAAATTAATGGTTATATGTTTTATACAAAATTACACAATGACTAAACTATGATGAAAAATAGTGGAGTTTTTCTTATGGATAAAGTGATTCACATATCTCGTTCCAATGATAGAAATAAAATTTATGTGAATATTTCATATTTCAGTATCATTAAATAGATCTAGGATTTATATTATACAAAATTTCAAAGTGTTAATTTTCCATTGCAAATGGGTTGAAAATTGGAGTGTAGTGAAAGTTGATAAAATGGTCTTTGTGAAAGTGAATTTCAGCATGGAAGGGTAAAAGGATGATCCATTCATAACTGTATCACAAGTAGTGTATGCATTTTATGTATCATATCCAAGACACAAGAATTTTTTAATTATCTTTCTGGAAACTAAAACAACTATAGGGTTATATGAAAATTCAATTGAGGATAACCCTTTCATTGGGAGATCACAATCATTTCATAGTGGTCCCAAAATAGACAATCTTGTATATTAAAGGGGACTACAAAGAGGGGATTTGGATTCTCAAAGGAGGATCTAAATCCCTGCAACCTTTAAAGAAAATAATGAGTGTTCAATGATCAGGTTAAAGTGTTTTTTAATATACTATATTTTTCCTCATAATATTATGTGTTCTCTATTGTATTTATGTACTGTAAATTAAATGTTTGACTACTCATGGAGATAATAAATTCTACACATGATGATGTTACCAATCTCGTGGGAGAATAGGCAGTCGATACTAAAACTAAATAATTATTAGGAGATCAACACCATGTTAGCGACAAAACAAGAATTATGCAGCATCACAGTGTTGACTAAAATTATCAAGACAATAATTAAGGGTATAAAATTTTAGGTTGTCAGGAATCAATGTGGCCAACATATTAACCCCAAAAATACAATGTTCATTAGTTATGTTAGGGTCACAATGAGTATGAATGCACCAATTGATATAGATTCATGGTTACATGTCCAACCTGTAGCAAAAGAAACCCTTTCGGAAGATATAAAGGTAATGTTATGATATAATTTTTCTATTTTACCAAAATATTATATAATAGAACATTGATTAAATTTCATTATTCCTTTCAGATTTCATTTATTTTAGATTATTTCAATAAGAGAAATGTATTAATGTCTGCAGGAAAATCCAATAGAGGATTCTAGACTCTTTTTACCAAGATTCAACTTAGGGATGCTGAGAGGAATGTAAATATCCACCCACATGATTCTTATGCACGCATTATAAAATAGGAAACATGGAATGATTTCATCAATCATCATAATGAGAAATCATTTCAGGTGAATTATTCTTGATAATATATTATTTTAAATTATTTATTTTATCCAATTTCATTCAAAAGTAATAATTTATGAAACAAAAAAGGAGTTCTAAAAATAAACAATGTGCATCAAAACCAATATACCCCTATCACAAATAAAGGATGGGGTATGCTTCACTAGAGAAGAAAATTTTATGTATTTTAAAAGAGAACTAAAATTTTAATGTGATATGAAACAATATATTTTCTTTCATTTATATGTATATTGATGAATCAGAATCTGAGTCCACTTTCATCCCACATTTTTTACTATGGAAAGAGACCCTTGTAAATAAAGAGGGTAAACTAGTTGATGAAAACACAAAATTAGTATGGGAAACATGTGTATGTATGGAATAATAGTAAATTTTTAAGCTTTATAATAGTATTATATAAAAATATCTATTTATGTTCCTATTTTTTATATGGTTTTGACACAAGAATTAGTAGTGAATGTACTGGAAGAAAAACTACTTTCAGTAGGTTTGAAGTGACTAGAACAATATGGTCACGTTAGAGGTGTAGATTTTGGAGGGCCTCCTCAAACATATTTTGAGAAGACAAAACTGTAAGAATATACATATTAGATAATGAAATAATTCTAGGTGAAAATAGATGATTTCTAATATATTATTGTTATATCTAGTTTGGAATACCAATATATTCGAAAGGATTAAATCAAATCAGTAATGGAACAAATATTGGCACATGAAAATCCAAATGACCCTGCTATCTTTGAGGCTAGTTATTCCACTCAACCACAAACCTTATCCGAGGTAATAAATTTTTTCATAAATATATCTCTTAAATGTGAATCAAAAAACTTCTGATAACTTTATATTAATAAAATTATATAGGTTAAAGTTTTATGTGATTTATATCAATAAAAACTCATGCACTTACTTGTTGTGAAGGTTGAGGTGTATAATATGTCAGGAAACATGATACACAAAAAATAACTCCCAAAATATCACATGAGAGTGGGGATTGAGAATAATCTAGAGCTGAGAATTGAATTCCATGTTCCACTTGATGATCCAGATATTACAACAGTCAATGATGCTATTGGAACTTTCATAAAATGGTTGTATAATATTATAAAGATACATGAGTTATGTACTTAACAAATTTTTTCAAATGAAAAACTTGTAATAGTTGATGAGAAAAAGTTTTAAATGAGGTGTGGTATTAAAGATGGATAAAATGACAGGGAAACATAAGTCCAGGTCAAGACAATCTACTGAATCAACCAAGAAAATAAAAAGACATTTCATGAGTACCTTCCCCCTTCCAGTTCCAGTACAATATATATTATCATTACAACTTCCTGAAGACACTGCATTCAAAGATGGATATGTGTCCTATATTCCATATAAAGAAGAAATATTTTGAACTATCATTAGAGATGTGGTTGTTCACGAGGGTATAAATGATATTCTCAAGTTTGAATGACTGGGAGTCTCAGTTGTGAATACATACATAAGGTACATTTTCATAATAAATTTTTCCAAAAATGATCTAATATGTTCATTAAAGTTAATAACTATTCATATATTCTATAGGAATTTATATTACTACTATATAAGGGGAAAACCCTATGAATCACAATTTGGATTCATTAATCCCTCTATCCTTTATAAAATTAAATTACATTAGAGTTGAAATAAATTTATAAGAAAAAATATGAGATAAACAAGGAATTTGAGAAGAAAATAATAGAGGACCAACTCTTTTTATGCCTACAATACAAGGGTAAAACTCTATAATCTAATCATATAAAATATATTTTTATTTTTTCATTACTTATTTGTTTTTAATTTTTGTAAGAAGCAGTAGATTCTAGTTGCAATCAATCTGGATAACGAAATATTTATTTATTTTGGATCCAATGCATGGATATCCATCAAACTAACCATAAAGGATGTATATTGTGGATTTTTAATTCACTAAAATCGAAATTTTATAGATAAAATTAAAATTATATGTTTTAGTCTCTATTTTAACAAGAATTTGTTTATGATGGGGAGATTGCTAAATATAGGCTAAATCATGGTATTAAGTTGGTGACTAAATATAAGGATCATATGGGTTACTTCAAATGAAGATATATTAAGGTATATATAAAAATATTTAAAAATATATTTATGTTAGGCCAGAATAAGAAATAGAAGAAGGTCTTTTGGGGGTGAATAGACCATATTGAAAATTTTAATCAAATAAATTGATTATTTAATTTAATTAATGAAGTTGATTATTAGAGTTAATTAGTAGTAGAAATAAAAGAGAACATGATAATTTTTATACTTTTTTAGTCTAAAGTGGACCTAGTCTAGTCTTATACCTCTCAACTTGGAGAGAGATACGTAGGCACTAAACTGATTTTTTAAGGGGAATCATAACCCAATTTCAAGATCCTTTTCAAGTAGAGGGATAACCATAACACGCTAAATTTTTTATGAGGAGTAACAACCCAATTACAACCTTAATTTAGATACCTGGAGACACAAACCAAATGTTCTTGAATTTATAATTTGGGATTCACATCCCAAGGAAGAGGACAAGAAATTTTTTTGAATGTAAAATCACAAATAGAAAAACATAGTGTATGTGAAAGGTGAGAAGAAGTTTTATAGACATAAGTAAAAAAGAAGAATTAGATAGAATAAGAAATCAAAAGTGTTGGTTTTTGATAATTGGATCACATCATCTTATCAAGGTATTATAAGTCAAAGCAGATGTAATTTGGCACTCGAGAGATCATCTAGATGATGAAACAGAGTATCACACAGGACTTTACAGAATGTAAAGCACATTAAAATTTTACAGTTTTTTTCTTCAAGAAAATAGAGTATAGTATAAGTTAACCAATGTCATCCTTGAATTGTATCCTAGAATATATAAATAGAATCTATGAAAAGAACTAAAAAACTAATATTCGAGTAAATAAATTCAAATTCAAACTGTAAAAATATCTAGGAGAGAGAAAAATAATGTCCATAATAATTGTAACAATAATAATTTGAATTTAAAACATAATGACCAATTAAAACTAATTTAAATAAGTCATTAAATAATTAAAATATTTTTCATAACATTAGGTCAAGGTAATCCCATTAATATCATAAGAAAATTAGACTACTAAAAATAAATATTAAATACATCTTAATTTAATGCAGTGTGTAATTTAAAAATTAATTATACTACTTTAAATAGTATAAAAAGTGTTTAAATAAATTTATTATCATTAAATAATAATTTTGAAAATAATAAGTTAAATAAATTAACTTAAAATAATATAACATAAATATTCTAGAAAAATGTTGTAAGTGTACGCACGAATAGAGAGTAAATTAATAAAAAAATATAAGTCGTTTAAAAAACATTTAAAACACTTAAATTGGATTAAATATAATATATATTAATTTTTTAAATCAATAAAAAACTTAAAAAAATTAATATAAGTTTGCAGATCATCAATATAAAAAATGATGAAAAACATATCATGGAGAAATTTTGAAGCAGAAGAAAAAAATAAAATGCTAGTAACTCAAATTTTATAAATAATGGTTGGTTTAAATAATACATAGAGATATCAAGCATATGCTACCATTTCGGATCTACCATCGTAGATATACTGTCGCAGGTAGAGTAGAGCCACTGTTACAGATCTACCATTGTAATAAGAGCATCTACAGTTGAGGCTGAGCATCCATTATTGGTATTTAAAATGATCTACTGATTGAAGATTGAAATACTCTACCGCTGGATGAAACAGTGATATACCTTTGGCTTTAAATCTATCATTAGTTATATCAAAGTGATCTACCATTATTTATATGAATGTTATCTACCATTAGTTATATAAAAGTGATATATCATTTATTCTATATAAGTGATCTACCATTGTTGAGAATATACCAACTACCATTAGTGTATATGGAGATCTACCATTGGATTATATAAGTTATCTACCTTTGTTTGTAATAGTGATCTACCATTGGTTTATAATACTGATCTACTGTTGGAATTAAAACATAAACTAACATGTGATCAAATAAAACAAAAAAATGCATGCATGGACATGCACAAACAATCTCCCCCTTTTTTTTGATTACAAAACTTCACATTTAAAACCAATTTTCTCCCCATTTTTGTAAATAAAAAAAAATATAAAACAAAAACCCCATATACATATGAAAAGATAAAATAATTAATCTTCTTACATTCCAAGATCAAATTTAATTCTTTCAAACCGAGTGGAGTCTAAAGGCTTAGTAAAGATGTTTGCGCAAGTTGATTTTCAGTAGGGATAAATTATAAAATAATATCACCCTTATTCACGTGATCACTAATAAAAAAATATAAGATTGATATACTTTCTTCTAGAATTTTTTAATGGATTTTTAGAAATATAAATTACAAAAGTATTATCACAATAAATAGTAAATTTGTTAAGATAAATACCAAAATCACAAAAAGTTTACTTAATCCTTAAGATTTGAGAACAAATACTAATAATAGATATATACTCATATTCTATATTAGATAGAGTAATAAATAGTTTCTTCTTTGAATACCAAGAAATTAAACCTTTTCTAAGAAAATACACATATCTGATGTGATTTTTTTTGTCAATTCTACAACCTCTAAAATTAGAGTCATAATAAGATATTAAATCAAAACAGTTATATTTTGGATAAAACAAAATAGTTCCTAAAGTTAATTTAACATATCTAAATATTCTTTTTACAGTTTTAATATGACTCTCTTTAGGACCATCTTGAAATCTAGCACATAGACAAACACTAAACGTGATATTAGTTCTAAATGTAGTTAAATAAATCAAGCTACCTATCATTACTCTATAAACTTTAATATCAACATATTTACTAGATTCATCAACAGATAATTTATAATTAGAATCCATAGTATTTTTCATAGATTTACAAGAATCATGACCAAACCTTTTAACCAACTCCTTATCATACTTATATTGATTAAGAAAGATCCCATATTTCCTTTGAGAAATTTTAAGTCCAATAAAGAACTTTAATCCTCCCATTAAGATTATTTCATACTCAGATAACATCAAAGTAGAAAAATCATTACAAATCAATTCACTAGAATAACCAAAAACTATATCATCAACATAGATTTTAAAAATTAAAATATCATTTGAAATTATTTTAATAAAAATTATGGTATCAAAATTATCTTTCTTGAAACCATTATTTAATAAAAAACAAATATTATGGTAAATTATATTCATTAAGCATGGTTTGATCCATCTTTTCGATAATTCTATTTTTCTGTTCTACAACACCATTTTTTGTGCTATTCTATGAGTATAAAAATTATGAGAATAACCATTTTCTTAAAAAAAGTTTTCAAAATTAAAATCAACAAATTCACCTCTATTATCACTTATAATAGAAACAATTGAACAACCCTTCATATTTTTAACTATATTAGAAAAAGTAATAAATATACTTAAGGTTTCATGATTATGAGACATGAAATAAACCCATGTAAATATAATGAAATCATGAAAAATAACAAAAACATATTTCTTGTCACTTAAAATAGTAGTTTTAATTGGACCAAATAAATCAAGATGTTATAATTTAAGAGGTATAGAAGTTGAAACATGTTTGGTGTATTTTAAAGATTCCTTATATTGATTAACTTTTAAACATTAATCACAAATAATATCTTTAATTACATTTAAATTTGGTAAATCTAGAGCATTTACATACTTGGATAATATATGTATCGTTCATAAATGAGCATTTCTAATCCTTTAATTCCAAAGAACATCATCTGTTTCTAAAACATTAATTCACTTAACATTTTTATTAGAGATATTATAGATATTAATAAAATAAATATTATATTTTCTATTAGCATAAAATAGAACATTTCCATTTATAAAAACTAAACATTTATTGTATTAAAATTTATCATACATACCATCATCGTATAATTATGATATTCTAATTAAGTTATGTTTCAAACCTCAAATGTATACAACTTTAGAAATTAACACATCATCAGAACTACCTACTTCTCTAAACTCATTAACCTTGCCATTAGAGTTATCTCTAAATGTGACAGAGCCTCCATCACATTGGTGTAAGAGAGAAATTTTGATATGTTTCTTTTCATGTGCTGAGAATATCCATTTTCCATGTACCAAGTGTCATTCTTGAGACATCCATGTAATTTTCCTACAAAAATAAATTACTTTACATTTTTAGTACCCATGTTATTTTTGGGTCTAACTGGGTTAGAAATATAATTCTTAGTTACCCATGAAGATTTAAGATATTTATTATAAGGAACCCTAGAATATTAATTCTTTGAAATAAAAGTCTTAGTATATCAAAGAGATTGAGGAAATCTAAGAGAACATTCATTAGCATAATGATCTTGCATACAACATTTAAATCATGTAACAAAAGAAAATTTTCCAGTAAAACTTTTAATAAATGTAGTCTTGTATAATTTAGGAATCTACATATTATAACCAAAACCAATTTTATCTTTATTTATTTTCATCATAGATACCATCTTATCATATTTTTCCTTTCCTTGAACAAAATTTGATGACATCTCTTTTAAGCTTGAAACGTTCTTTTTAAGATTAACATTTTCTTTTTGAAGAGACTAAAAATAATCATAGATCTCACCTTTAGAATATCATGAAAAATTTATTATTTCTTCATTGAGAGAATCATTATCCTTATTGAGTTTATGACTTTCTTTTATAATCCTTTTATTTTATTCTTTTAATTCTTTATACAATTCAGTAACTCTTAAAATATATTTTTAATATTTTTAATTTTATTCATATAATTCTTCAAAATTATAACATTCAATGTATGAATAATAAATAGAAAAAAAATTATTAATAACCTCATTTTTATTTATCACCATTAAGTATATGTTAACTATCCATTTTTCACTTTTAGATCTATCACTTGAGTCTAATACTTTGGTGAAAATCCATCCAGTATGATATGCATTTTTCAATTATGTCTTGTATTTTTTATCTATAAATTATTTCTTAAGCTTAAGACAATCATGTTTGATGTGTCCATTATTTATATATTTATAACATTTTACATCTGGTTCATATGTGTTAATCTTATTTTCATTTCAATAATTCATTTGGTCTTTACTTGGTTAATTTTTGAAATTTTTATTTTTAATTATAAAATTATAAATAAATTTTCCTATATTTTCAATATCTCCTTTGTCACTTTCATGTGCCTCATATTCAGAAGAGTTATAAGTAACATATATATGATATTTTAAAGAAATGCCTTTCTCTGTAGTCTTTTCTGCCTCAATATTATTCAACTCGGGTTCATATTAAAGAAGTGATCTGATGAGTTCATCTAATGTGTATTCTTTGAAATTCTTGCTTTCATAAGTCGCAACCTTCTGTGAATACGACTTCTTTGGTAGAGCTCTCAAGAATCTTTATACTAGTACGGGGTTCTCAAAATATTATCTAAGGGAGTTGATTCCATTCAAAATCATTGTGAATCAATGGAATATTTGATTTACACTTTCTTCTTCACCCATCTTTAAGTCCTGGTACTCAGCCCGAAGCATTCCAAACATAGTTCGAATCAATTTTTCTGATCCAATGTGAGTAACTTGAAGAATATTCCAACTCCTGTGAGATGTATTAAAAGAATATACATGACTAAAAACACTTTTTTTAATAGTACAATATAATATATTTATAACTTTGTAATGTATAACATGTGTAGTAGCATTATTTCCTGTTAGAATGTATGGGTCAACTTCTAGTAGAGTGTATCGTTTTTCAATGATCAACCAATTTTAAATGCTCAATTATTTTAGGTATACCTTCATTCTGGATTCCTGGTAACCATAATCATTATCATCAAAGTGAGGTGGATTCTATGGAATCCAAACATCATTTACACACACTCCTTCCATTATAAAAATCATGTCCTTAGACTGTGAGGTCTAGGAATAGGTTAGAATAATTAAATATAAACAAAAAACTCTATAAAAGGATTGGATACTTCCAAAAGGAACAACCTATAATACTAATTTTTAGGTTAGAATGGGTAATGGAAGAAGGTCTAGAGAGGGGTGAATAGAACGGATTAAAAAAATTAATCAAATAAATTGATTAATTAAATTAATTAATGGAGTTAATTATTAGAGTTAATTAGTATTGGAAATAAAAGAGAACACAAGTATTTTTATACTGATTTAGTCCAAAGTGGACCAATTTTGGTCTTATGCCCCTCTACTCAGTGAGAGATACATGTACACTATACTGATTTTTTAGGGGAAATCATAAGCCAATTACAAGATATAACACCCTAATATTTTATGGTATGTATATTATTAAATAAATTCAATTTATTTGATAGCTTATGTTGCACACAACATTGATCTTAAATGACCCGTGATATACTATTAAATATTAACATGACCATTGGAATAGTAATGTGACTGTTATGAATAGTAATGTGGCCGTTAGAATGACAAAATCACCTATGAAATTATAAATAAAATGTGGGTATCTCATAAATGAAAATATGATATATTTATATCATAGAATAAGTAAATAAATGTTTTAACAATGATAAATTAAAAGTGTTAGTATTTTTGTGAAGTGTAAATATTTATTTATAATTTTATAATTAATATAATGATTTAAAAGAAAATTTAATTTCATAAAATAGATTAATGAATTAATATTTTTTTTGTATTATAATTATAAGACAATTTTATGAGATTGTAATTAATTTTTCAAAATGTCGTAAAATCGGTTATAATATTAAAATTGGTATTTTTCAAATAAATGAAAATTTTAATTAAAAATTAAATTTCTCATATTTATAAAATTATTTTCATAAAATGGACTCCATTTTTGAAATCTACATGTCGAAAAATGGTTAGGGTGGATTTTTTGTATTTTTCTGAAATAGTTGAATTTTTGGTGAATAGTGAAATACAATATTTAACATTTTAAGCCAAATACATGAATTTTTGGGTCATGCATGATGTAATAACCCATTATTTCAGAATTAAATTCACTATTTAATATACTTATTCATAATAATCAACACTATTAATAGTCTTGAGACAAAATAATAAACAAATGAATAAAATAATCAAAAAACAACTCTCTCCTCCACTATAAATACCACCCCTTATTATCACACCTTCTAAGACTTGAGGCTTGTATAAATTCTGAATATTTCCCTTAACAAGACTCTTCCCCACATCTAATACCTTTTGGTATTACCAAATCACTAAATTTAAGTGTCTTAAAGAGGTTCCCAAGGAGACAATATTCGAGAGGCAAAATACTCATTCATTCTCTTTTAATTTCTTTTCTTTTCTTATCCTCTTCTCACCTCCCCTATCCAAAGTGGAATGGTAAATTTAGTATGATATATGTACTGTAATTTTATTATGTTAATTTAATACTCATCATCAAATATATTCTCCTCTCCTTTTAATTCTAAAAATGAAAACATCATCTTTTAGGTGTTGATTCACCTCCTTAATGGATGATGAGTTTTTGTTTTCCATTACCACCTTCAAGGATGATAATAAAACCATTTTTATGGTTAAAACAGATTATAATATTTGTATTAAAACTTATTTCATGTTTTTTAACCAGTATATAAACATAATATTAAATAAAATTATACTATCTTGTCATGTTCATAAAAACTGCCAAAAAAACTAATCATTTTTCATTAACATTTTATCTAATGAATAATCCTCATAACATATAACCAAATGATATATGAGGATGATTTAAAAAAATTAAGTATATTAATATCATTCCATTCTAATTTTGGAGTTTTTCTTCTATACAATAAGAACTCCCATAATTATACATAATGGAACTGACCATAAAACCATGAAACAACAGGGTCCTAAGAAGGTCAGGGAGATACCTGTGGTGAGACTGTCACCTCGGGAGCTTTAGGAGGCGGTTGCCTTTCATGAGCTCACTCTGGTGGCTCGTTTGGGCCGCTCTAATCCATCTCTTGGTTTCTTCCAGGACTTTGTTGATTCGTGGGGGTTGTCTCTTCCAGTGGCGGTTTCCGACCTGTCGAGGATAGCTTTCTGTGTTCATCTAGCATCCAGGGAGGAATTTGTGAAAGCGTAGTTGCGGGAGGATAGAAGGTGTGGCTCTTAGCATTACTCGTTGTCCAGGTGGTCCTGGGACTGCCATCATGGGCGCGAATCCTCCTCAGATATGGTGTGGCTTTCCTTACCAGGTATCCCACTTCCTTTTCAAAACCCGACGATTTTGAAGGAAGTTGGGAATTCTTTTGGATCCTTTTTATGCACGGATGAAGACACTAAGGTGATCAAGGCAGCGGCGAATCCTCGAATCTGTGTTGAAATGGAATTAGCTCTAAAGAGGCCTTCAATGGTGCAGATTGAATCTGAGGATGGGTTTTGGTGGAAACAGAAGCTGTTTTATCGATAGTTCCCTCGTTTCTGTGTGTTATGTGGCTTGCATGGCCACGACGTGAAGGGTTACCGGCGACGGAGGGAGGTGACTGAGCCCTCTGTCCATGCTCCGGTTGAGGAACCGGGGCAGGACCCACAAGTTTTGGGTGGGTTTGGAGTAGCGGATGCGACCGTTTTTCCTCGGGAGGTTTCAAATTTGAATCCGTCCAATGGGGTCTGTGGGTTTGGAAAGACAAATGATGAAACTGGGGAAACACCTTCTGACAGCGCCGGACACAGGTCGGATTTACCCTCTGGGAATTTGGATCTCATCTCTTCATCCCCGAGTCTGGTTCCGCAGAGGATGTCTTCTATCCGTGGGGTAAAGGACGTGTCTCAAAAAGAGGTGGAGGTTCACCTGTCTCTCTCACTAGGGAGTCCGGCCAGACAGCTGTCTTCCCCTGCTTCCTCCATCGTTTTTTCTTCACAACTTTCACCAGGGGTTATTCAGAACTGTCTAGTGATCAATCTTTTGGATTCCTCTGATAAGCGTCTGGATATGGTTAACTTGAACAGGGGTGTCGAGAAGGAGGTGAAGTCGTCGCGTTGCTCTCCTCAGAGAAGAATTCAGTTTTCTTTGTTCCAGGGAGAGTTGGGAGCGGAGTCTCTCCCTCATGGCCCGTCAGGGAGGAAACCTCAGTTGGAAGAGTTAGACGCTCTGTGTGATGATGATCTTTTATCAGTGAAACAGGGCAGTGGAAAGGATGGATTTTCAGGGCCTATCACTCGTTCGAAAGCCAGGGGAAGGGTGTGTTTGTGCACCCCATTCAATCTCTTCCATCTGGTCAAAAATCCTGTAAGGTTCTATAGGGATGCTCTCCATTATTATATGGAATGCGCGTGGTATGGGAGCTCATGCCAAGCGAGATTTTTTATCTTTGGAAGGTAGGAAGTCCAAAGTTTCCTTGGTCATGATTCTTGAACTGAAACAGGATGCTTTCAAGCTTCCTGGGTTAGCAAAGAAAATGGGTTTTTCAAACTCTTTTCATGGTGGCCTAAATAATTCACAAATTTGGGTTGGTTGGAAGAATGATATATCAGTGGAGACTGTAGGTGTGATGCCTCAGTGTATTGACATGAAGATTGAAGTGGGTGGTTTCTATTTTCTATTTTCGTTTGTATATGCGAGCAATAAGGTGGTGAAAAGGAGGGAGATCTGGACACACCTATAGTCGGTTCAAACTGATTCTATGGCATGGTTTGTGGGATGAGATTTTAACTCAATTGTGGATGTTTTAGAGAAGTGCGGAGGAATGGGGTGCAACTTGGAAGGTATAGTGGATTTCAAGGAGTTCTTGTTGCAAGCTGGTCTATTGGAATTAGGCTTCAAAGGGGTGAAATTTACTTGGTGCAATAACTGTAAAGGCCAGAATCAGATATGGAGCCGGGTGGACAGGTGGCTTACCAAGCTTCATGGGCTGGACCTTTTCTCAAAAACTCCAGTTACTCATCTTTCTTGTATTCTCTCAAACCATGCTCCACTTTTACTAGATATTAAACGTGAAGTTTTGATTGGTAAGAGCTTCCATTATTCAAGTTAATGGCATAAGGATACTGTTTTCATGCAGGTTGTGAGGAAGTATTGGTTGGAGGAGGAAAAGGAGAATTCTTGGGGAGGGCTGGTGAATTGTTTTAAAAGGCTAAAACAGGTGATTAGGAAATGGCTGGTGGTGCAACTGGATTTGGATAATGGGGTGACCTCCTTAAAGGATGAGGTTGGCGGATTGGAAGAGACCCTCCAAGTTTCTTGGGATGAGAATGGTTTTACTACTATATGTGATAAGAGAGTGGTCCTGGCGGAGAAGCTGTTGGAGATGGAGAGGGTCTTCATGTAGCGCTCCCGAGTGAGATGGATTAAGGAGGGGGACCGAAACAATGCATTCTTCCAAGAATTCATCAAAGAGAGGAGGAACACAAAGATTAATATAAAATGGGAGGATGGATCTTATATGTCTGATGTGAATGTGGCTGGCAAGCTTGCTTTGGAACATTTTGAGGGTTTGTGGGTGGGTGAGAACACTTCTGGTTTTGAAAGAGAATATTTAGAGGGTTCTGATTTCTTAAGATATTTACCTTTGATGATAACTCAAACTGATAATGATCGCATCTCCACTATACCACAGGAGAGGGAGATTAGAGAGGCTCTGGGAAGCATGCCACATGAGAGTGCACCTGGGCCGGATGGGTTCTCGGCCTCCTTCTACAGTGCTGCAAGGGAGTTTGTTGGGCCGTGTGTGGTGGAGGATATCCAGGACTTCTTTAGGGGGGCTCCCTTGATTAAGGGGGTCTCTTCTTCAAGGGTGGTACTTGTGCTGAAGATCAAAGACCCCTTTTTTATTAACCACTTTAGGCCGATATGCCTTTGCAATGTTTCTTATAAAATTCTTGTGACGGTTATTAGCAGGAGGCTATCCAATGTTATACCCAGGATTGTATCTAAGGAACAACATGGTTTTATTCAAGGTAGGAGCATACAGGGGGCAGTAGGAATTGCGAGTGAGATGGTTCATGATTTGAACAAACGGGCTGTTGGATCCAATATCATTTTACAAGTGGGTATTAATAAGGCTTATGATAATTTGAAATATAGCTTTATACTACGGGTCATGAGGGGTTTTGGGTTTCATGAGCAGTTCTGTGATCTCTGTTTCAGGTTCTTTTCTTCTCCATGGATCTCTATTTCTTTATTAGGGAAATGTTTTGGCTTCTTCAAATATGTGATAGGATTTAGATAGGGGGACCCGCTCTCTCCTACCATCTTTATCCTTTCTCAAGATGCTTTGTCCAGAAATCTGAAGAAGAGTATGGTAGAGGGTGTATTGAGGCCTTTCCATGGCAGAAGGAATTCAGGGAGTATATCCCACTTGATGTTCACCGATGACATATTATTATTTTTGAATGGTGGGTGTAGAACTTTAAAAGATCTTAAGGGAATTATGTTCATGTATGGGAAGCAGAGTGGGCAGTCGATCAATAATGCGAAGAGCCACTTGTTCATATCCAACAAATTCTCAGGAGGAAGATTTAGGATTATTCAGGAAGTTCTTGGTTGTGGACAGAGAGAACTTCCTATTCTTTATCTGGGAGTTCCATTATCCAGTGGAAGGATTCTGAAGAACCATTTCAACGGGATTGTGGATCGTATCTTGGTAAGGATTTTCAACTATAAGAACAAGGTACTTTTGTTTGGGGGCTGGATCATGATTATTAACAGTGTTCTTTTGTCTATACCCGTGCATGTTTTTTCCATCATCAATCCCCCGAAGGGCACTGTGGATAGGATTGAACACATTCTCACATCTTTTTTGTGGGATGCGAAGGGAGAAGGGAGATTTCATTGGGCCTCGTGGAAGAGGTTGGCCCATCCAGTGGAGGAGGGAGGGGTTGGTCTCCGTGATATTTACGAATCCATACTGGGGATGCAAGCCAGACTAGCTTGGGAGGTGATTGTTGGTAAGACTCTGTGGGCTAGTTTCTTCAGAGCACAGTATGGTTGGCATGGGGAGTTTTGCATGCGTGGAGCGATGAGTCTCACCAAATGCATGTTTTCTCATCTGGAGGTGCTGCTTGATCACACCAGATGGGTGATTGGTCGTGGGGAGATTGTCTTTTGGGAGAACACATGGATGGAGGAGAGGCTTCGGTTTGAAGGCTTCCCTCAGCCTAACATCTCGTTTAAGGAGGCATGTGGAAGGTATGATTTTATACATGCAAACCTTAACCCATCACAACTGAACCTTTTCATCAACGTGGTTATGAGTGATGATACAAACAGATGTTGTTTTATAGTGGTTAGCTCAGGGTGTTTTGATATGAATGGTTACAGGAGAATCCTTCATAGGAGTGATATGGCGGTGGTTGTGGATGAAATTACCCGGTGTAATGTGATACCAACGAGAATGAACTTGATGGTGTGGAGGATCCAAAACCGAACCCTGCCAATTGAGGAGAATATTCAGAGGAGAGGGGTCTACATGGCATCGCGATGCTACTATTGTGAGAGTCCGATCTCAGAGTCAACAGTTCATTTATTTTTTCAGGGACTTTGGGCTGCTTTCCTCTCGTATCAGATTTCTCAATAAAGGTTTCCAGGTAGGGAGTGTCATTCGGTTCGAGATTACCTTTTGCTTTGGTTTTCTGGTTTTGGTAGCAGGACGGGGGAGCGAACAGCCCGTATCATCATCCTTGTATCCATCTGTTGGAATATATGGGAGGATCGCAACCAGGTTTGGTTGGGTTGCAGGAGGTCCTTATTATACCTCCAGGTCTGGATGAGATCCCTTATTTCTGAACTATCCTCCCTCTTCAAGAATGGAGTTCATTCAGTTATGCTGGGGATCCTGGTTCATAGACAGTGCATTCAGAGTTTGGATAGAGGGTGGTGGGTAAGATGGTAGCCTCCAGCTAATGGGTGGAAGCTGAATGTGGATGGTTCATTCTTGGGAGGAATCATGAGGGGTGGTGGTTTTCTTCGGGATTGTTTGGGTTCATTTCTTATTGCCTTCAGTGCTTATTATGGAACAGGTAACTCTATGGGTGCGGAGGTTAAAGCTCTTATTTTAGGTTTGATTGTATGCAGGAGGAAATGCCTCTCGGTGATGGAAGTGGAATCGGATTCGGAGGTTCTGGTCAGATCGCTATAGGGAAATCATGACATCTCCTGGGATTTGACGTATGTTTTTCGTAGGTGAAAAGCAGAGACTAATCAGGGAAGGATGGTTCATCATAGTCTTAGGGAGTCCAACTTTGCGGCTGACGCGTTGGCTCGTTGGGGCAGACCATAGGAGACTCTGGTGGTTTATGATAGTCTCAATTCTCTTCCTTTGGATTGTGTTAATGTGGTTCGGAAGGACTCTCTTCGCCTTCATTATCTTCTTCCTCCGTGACTTGTAACCCTGGGTTTTAAGATAATAATAAAAAATAACTTTCAGTCATGAAATGAACGCTCCCAAAACAATAAAATTAGACATTATAACTCATTATAATGACCATAAATGAACTTAATAAAATTATTATAAATCAAATGAATGTTTAATATGTTATAAATTAATTAGTTAATTAACATAATTTTATTATTCATGACATTAAGTACAACTTCAGAACTCTTTCATACATAAGTTAAGGGACTTCATCTCAATCTCCATTTCATTGAGACTTACTTTGTATTGTTCACCTAATAATTTTTATGTGGTGTATCTACTACCCTTTTGAGATCATTTTTCATTTGACATTATATTTCTATTTCTTCTATCATTTATATGAGTATTGTCTATTTCGTATACCATTTTTACATAAGGTGTTTATTTTTAATGTTGTTTTAACTGGGGAAATATCGATAAATATGTATCCTCTACTCAATGTAGATATTTTGATAGGGAATATTGTTCATGAATTAAATCTATGTATGAATAATGATTTGGAATAACATTTATGGATGGGGCCAAAAATTATATATCCCCTCGATGCATCGATGGGTCTCATGAGACAAAACAGTTGGTGACAAACCCTTTTCGTTTGTTTCTAAGAAGAATCAGATGGGTTTCTACCCTCAGATTTATTCCATCTTATGAATGGTCTTGATGGTAGTGGTTCATGTTCCAGATACATGATGTCCAATAATGAATCATTCCCTTCATTCAGTATTTATTTATTACTATTCATGAGATTTTCACTATGATAAAATCTATGGATGCATTTTCATTCTCACTTTATTTATTAAATGTCATTTTTTAGTTATTCCATATTAGTTATAATTCAATTATTATTAATTCGTGTTTCTATTGTATATGACCATTACTGAGCATTTTATCTCACACTTTTATTTGTTTTCCTTCCCCAAGTTATGAAGATGAAATCTTTGAATAAGTGACAAGGAATCAAATTGTTTTCCTTTTTTATGTTCTATGTTTAATTACCAATGTAATAAGGGAATCATGTATGTATCTAGTTATTCAAGACTAATAAACTAATCAATCCTTGCTGATGTGATCTATTTTATCTATTCCATTGTAATAAAATAACTAATAACTCTAGGCTACTGGGGTCAGTTTTGTTAGACAAGATCATTTTCTAGTGTAGGGATAACCATGACACACTAACTTTTATATAGGGTTTCACAACCCAATTAAAACCTAAATTTATATAACAAGAGTCACAACCCGAATGGTCCTGAATTTAGAATCTGGGATTCAAAAGTTGAGGAAGATGAGAAGAGATTCTTTTGAATGTAAAAGCATAAATAGAAAAACAAAGTGTATGTGAAAGTTTGGAAGAAGTGATACAGACACAAGAAACTAGAAGAAGTATATAGAAGAAGAAAAAATAGGTACTGGTTCTTTAGAATTAGATAAAATAATCTCATCAAGGTAGTAGATATCAAAGTATATATAATTTAACACTTGAGAGATCTTCTAGATGATGAAACAAAGTATCAGACATGAATTTATAGAATGTACACCATGTTGAAATTTCACAGCTTTTTCTTGAATAAAAAAAAGTATCAAAGAAGTTAACAAGTTTCATACATTAAGTGAATCTTGAAACCTTTAAATAGAATCTATAGAATAAAACTAAAAAAAAAAATATTCAGATAAATAAATTCAAATTCAAACTAGCGAAATATCCAAGAGAGATAAAAATAATGCCCATAATAATTGTTTTAATTTAAAACATAAAGACAAATTCAAACTAATTTTAATATCCCATTAAATTTTTCAAATAGTTTCTATAATATTATGTCAAGGAAATCCCATGAATATTGTAAGATAATTTGACTATAAAAAATAAATATTAAATACATCTTAATTTAATGCAGTGTGTAATTTAAAAATTAATTATACTGCCTTAAATACCATAAAATGTGTCTGAATAAATTCAATGTGAATAAATAATGATTTAAAAAATAATAAGTTAAAGGAATTAACTCAAAATATAAAAATATAATTATTCAATAAATATGTTATAACTGTACATGTGCATAAATATTAAATTAATATATTTTTTAAAATAGTTTAAAAATTTTTAAAACACTTTTCTTGTCTTAAATATAATAAATAATAATTTTCTAAATCAATAAAATACTTAAAAAGTAATATAAGTATACAGTTAATCAAAATATAAAAATGATGAAAATCAAAGCATGAAGAAATTTTGAAATGGAGGAAAAAATAAAATGATGGTTTCACAAATTTTATAATTGGTGATAGTTTGAAATAATACCTAGTGGTAGGAAGCATCTGTTACCGTTATGGATCTACCATCACAGATCTACCGTCATGGGTAGAGTAGAGCTACTATTACATATCTACCATCGCAGATCTACCATTGCAGGAAGAGCATCTACCATTGAGGTAGAGCATCTACCATTTATATTTAAAATAACCTACCATTCGAAGATTGAAATGATCTCCCACTGGATAAAAAAGTGATCTATCATTGGATTTAAATTTTACGTTAGTTATATGAAATTTATCTATCATTAGTTATATGAAATTGATCTTATGTTAGTCATATGAAAGTGATATACCATTAGTTATTTGTAAGTGATCTACCATTGGTGAGAATATATCAACTACTATTGGTTTACATGGAGATCTATTGTTGGATTATATAAGTGATTTATCATTGATTTACAATAATGCTCTACTATTGGTTTATAACAATGATCTACTATTGGAATTAAAACAAGAACTAACATGTAATCAAACAAAACGAAAAAAATACATGGGATCACATGCATAAAAAAATTCAAAAAAATTTACTTATTTTGGTCAATGTTTCTTCAAAGTCTGAATTAAGATAACAATAGTGATTGTGGATATTATTTTTGAAATTTTTTTAAATATATCATAAACCATAAAAAGACTATCCTCCCAAAATAGGTAATTTACAAAGGTAATTACTATTTTATTAAAAATATTTCATAATAGTTTGTTTGTCAATATTTTATCAGTTCTACCATGATTTCCAATAATCTACGTACTCAAAAGAAGAAGTAAATTTGTTTAGAGATAAGTGGATAGTGTACATGGTGTCAGAATATTTTTCAACATAAAGGTTTTGTGATTACCTACTATGTTTCTGATCTAGTATAGGCTATGAACTTAGAAATATATTTGGGATGTGGATAATTAGTATCAGAATGCTTATATGTTATTTTTGGCTTGTTTCTCAAGTAGAAGTATAATGGAGGTGATCAATTTGTTTAGAAATGAATGGTCAGAGTACATGGTGTTAGAATTTATATAGATGTCATGAAGTGGTTACTTTCTACTACTTATTTAGTTAATTTTATCATCATTTTATTAACTTTATTAGTTAATTTACTAATCATTTTTATTTGATACTTATTTTTCTAAATTCACACATTAGTTCAAAACATGTGTCACATGCTCAAAACCAAGAAAACAAGCTCATAGTGTTTTCAAACTTTTGGAAAATGATCCATAATTCATTTGTCACGTGTAGGAATTGACTTCATGCTAATCTGACACATAATGTGGTCAATATGACCTAAAGTATGTGTTTTCAATATAAAAGTGTCATTTTAGTTTAAAACATGTGTCACATAGTCAAAATCAAGAAAAAAGTCTTGGATTATTTTTAGACTTTAGGAAAATAATCCACAATTCATTTTACATGTTTAGGAATTGAAAGAACATCAATCTGACACCCGATATGGTCGGTATGACTCGAAGTACATGTTTTCAATACCAAATTGTCATTTTAGTTTAGAACACACATAAAATAGTCAAAACTGAGCGAAGAAGCTCATATTGTTTTCAAAATTTAGGACAAAGATCCATAATTCATTTTTCACATGCAGAAATTGATTTCACATCAAACCAAGAAAACGTGGTGGTCGATATGAACCGAAGTACATGTTTTCAAAAGAAAGGTTCCATTTTAGTTTAAAACACTTGTCAAATAGCCAAAACTAAGAAAATGAGATTGGATTTTCTTCAAACATTAGGACAATGATCCATACTGAATTTTTCATGTGTATGAATTGACCTCACATTAATTAGACACACGATGTGGTCGATATGACCCGAAGTGTATGTTTCCAATACAAAAGTGTCGTTTTAGTTTAAAAAAAATTAAATAACCAAAATTGAGAAAATGATCTTGTATTGTTTTCAAACTTTGGGAAAAAATGCATAAATAATTTCTCACATTTAGGAATTGATCACACATCAATCTGACACATGATGTGGTCGATATGACACAAAGTGTGTGTTTTCAATAGAAAGGTGTCATTTTAGTTTAAAACACTCATAAAATAACTAAAACCAAGAAAATGAGATAGAATTGTTTTCAACATTATTAAAATGATCCATAATTCATTTTTCACGTATAGGAATTGACCAAACATTAATTTGACACATGATGCGGTTGATATGACCTGAAGTGCATCTTTTCAATGTAAAAGTATCATTTTAGTTTAAAACACACATCAAATATCCAAAACTAATCAAATTAGCTTATATTAATTCTAAACTTTATGAAAATGATCCATAATTCATTTTTTCATGTGTAGTAGTTGACTTCACATCAATCTGACACATGATGTGGTCGATATGACTCAAAGTGCATGTTTTCAATACAAAAGTGTCATTTTAGTTTAAAACAAACATCAAATAGTAAAAACCAAGAAAAATTATCATATTGTTTTAAAATTATATTAAAATGATTCTTAATTGATTTTTCATGTGTAGGAATTGACTGTATAACAATCTGATAGACGATGTGGTCGATATGATCTGAAGTGTGTGTTTTCAATATAAAAATGTAATTTGAGTTTAAAATGCGTATAAAATAAAAAAAACTGAGTAAACGAGCTCATATTATTTTCAAAATTTAGGAAAATGATCCAAAATTTATTTTCACATCTAGGAATTAATCACATATCAATCTGACAAACGATGTGATCGATATGACCCAAAGTGCTTGTTTTCAATACAAAAGTGTCATTTTAGTTTAAAACGCACATCAAATATCCAAAATCAAGAAAATGATAGTGGATTGTTTTAAAATTTTAATATAATGATTCATAACTCATTTTTCATGTGTATTAATTAACCACACATCAATATAACACACGATGTGGTCGATATGATCCAAAGTGTGTGTTTTTAATACAAAGGTGCCATTTTAGTTTAAAACACACATTAAATAGTAAAAATTAAGTAAATGAGCTTGTATTGTTTTAAAATTTTATTAAAATTATCCATAATTCATTTTTCATGTGTATTAATTGACCATATATCAATTTGACACATGATGTGGTCAATATGTCCTAAAGTGCATGTTTTCAATACAAAAGTTTCATTTTAGTTTAAAACACACATCAAATATCCAAAACCAAGAAAATGATCTTAGATTATTTTAAAAGTTTAGTAGAACAATCCATAATATATTTTTGATGTTTAGGATTTGACCTCATGTAAATTCGACTCATGATGTGGTCTATATGACTTGAAGTACGTGCTTTCAATATATAAGTGCAATTTTATTTTAAAACATGTATCACATAGCCAAAACCAAGAAAACAAGATTGGATTGTTTTCATGCTTTATTAATTTGATCCATAATATATTTCTAATGTGTAAGAATCTAACACACATCAAGACAATATATGATGTGGTCGGTATGACTCAGAGTTCATGTTTTCAATATAAAAGTGTCATTTTAGTTTAAAACGTGTATCACATAACCAAAAGAAATAAAACAAGATTGTATTATTTTCAAATTTTAGGAAAATGATCCATAATATATTTATAACATTTAGTGATCAACCATACATCAATAAGACACATGATGGGTTTAGTATGTCTCGAAGTACATGTTTTCAATATAAAAGTGTCATTTTAGTTTAAGATGTGTATCACATAAACAAAACCAATAAAATGAGATTGAATTGCTTTAAAACTTTAATAAAATTATCCATAATATATTTATGATGTATAATAATCAAACACACATCAATGAAACACACTATGTGGTTGGTATGTCTCAAAGTTTTTGTTTTTAATATAAGTTTCATTTTAGTTTAAAACACAGCTCACATATCCAAAACTAAGAAAACAAGCTCATATTGTTTTTAAAATTTATAAAAATGATCCCTAATTCATTTTTGAAATATAGGAATTGACCACACATAAATCCAACAAATGATGTGTTCGGTATGACTCGAAATGTGTATTTTCAATATAAATGTGTAATTTTAATTTAAAAAGCATATCACGCAAACAAAACTGAGAAAATGATCTCGGATTGTTTTCAAACATTATAAAAATGATCTATAATTAATTTTTGACATGTAGGAATCAACTACAAATTAATCTAACACATGATGTGTTCATTATGACTTGAAGTGTGTGTTTTCAATATAAGTGTCATTTTAGTTTTAAACAAACCTCACATAGCCAAAACTAAGAAAAGGAGCTCATATTTTTTTCAAACTTTAGTAAAATGATTTTATAATATATTTCTAATACGTAGAAATTGACCCCACATCAATCTAACACATAATTAACTGATAATTTCATTAATATATATAGTAATTAATAATATAATTTATCATATGTAGATTATATAACATTAAAATTATTTTTTATTTTATTTTTTTATTTAATGTTATTAAAATAAACATTGGTTTTATTGTAGGTAAAGACTTTTATATAGAGTTTGATTGTTAGAAAGAGTCTGTTGGTTTTTATTTTGGATATGGTTTGAAATTTGTTTTAGTTAATTTTAAATATGATAATAATGTAAATATTGTGCATGTTCATTTTGAATTGAAATGATAGTGAAATGTGTTATTTATATTACAATCTATTTTATTGTAGATTTATATTTATTTTTATGTATTCTGATTGGATTTTATTTTATAGGGTTGTTGCATGACTGTTTTAGGGCTACAACTATGTAGCAGCTAAAATAGGCTTTATCGGCACTAGATAAAGTGATGATAAAGGGACCTTTTATCGGTTATTTATCTAGAACTAATAAATATTCCCTTTATCAATGGTTCCAAAAACCACTGATAAAGGTACACTTTATTAGTACTACTAAAAAACAATGATAGATGGATCCTTTATTAGAACTTTTTCTAGTGATGATAAAGTCCTTGGGCTTTTAATATCACATATATTGTCAACACTACTAAAAGCGGGTTTTGTAGTAGTGCATCTATCATTGGGTATTTACCCTTATCCAGACCTTAAACCATGAATACTGCTCGGACACCAACAGTAGCCGGAGTTGGGTATGAGTAAAACTTAGTAGGCCACCACAAACAATGTCTAAAGAAATATCCAATCTAAAAAATAGTGTATGTATATATACAATGAATAATAGACAATTTAATAAAAGTAAAACAGGTTTTTGAAATAAGCAATTATCAATTAGCCTCTTGGGCTCTCGGGTTCCACCATAACACCCAACTAACCAAACCAACTTCGGCCTATACCAGAAGTATGAACCATATACCATAGAGGTTGAACACTTTAAGTTAGATAGGGTTGTTCATTGATAAATTCAATTCAATTTACCAAGGACCATCAATCTAAGTACTTACCCATGTCAAAATCATTAGTTCCCAAAGAATCAACCCAGAAACCAAGTCATGCATAAAATTAGTGGTTCCCAAAGCATCATTATGGCCTATCCTAAATACGATGAGCCTCGATACAACATCCTCACCTATATCATTATTCACAATTTCCAAGGTTCATCATCATTGACCTCTTAACACATTATAATAACAAAGGTGTTTTATTCTAATAATTTGTGTTCACCATGGTCTAATATACCCAAAACCTTTTACCCAACTAACCATTAAACCCTTTCATAATTTATTCTTATATCAAATCTATTAAATGTTCTTTAACACCCTTTAAAAATTTAATCTTTCCCCTTTAAACATTTACCATTTCTTCCCTTATCCAATCATAGACCATTTAATTCCCAATCAAAGCTAAACAATCCCTTATGTCATGTCAACAATCCATGCAACAAGTCTAACTAGTTTAAATTCATAATTCCTCCACTCTATCATTTACATCCCATTTTACCATTTTCAAGGGATTGGAACACCCCATGGGTGGCCATAGGGCCAGTCTCATAGTCTTCTATGGGCCCAATGGGATCTCTGAAGGGTCTAACACAACATTTAAAAGCTCAAACTATCATTCTTAAGCAAGGAAGCAGTTACACAACATGTTGGTGAAATATAATATATCACATACACATTAAAAAAATCAAGAATATGAGAAATATATTGTATACCACCTACCTTGGTTTCATAGAAAAACACTTGTCCAACCCCATCCTTTGATTAAAGATAAAATTTTCACAACCACAAATGCAAAAGAACGCCCAGGAAAAAGGGTTCATGAGACTTAAAATAAAATTAATAACAATCTATGAATCATATATTAAATAAAATTAAATAGACTCATATACTTACTCAGGGTTTTAAATCACAATAATTGAAACTTCAAATTCCCTATAATTGAAGGAGATCCACCATTGGGAGAGGATGGAGACTTTGGTTCATACCTTAGGCTGTTGAGAGTTAAATGAGGGGGAAATTGGGGGAGATATATATAATATTAGGAGGGAAATTTTTTAAAATTTCCACTTTTAATGAGGTGCATGGTTTGGTCGTACAGTTTTTCAAACTGTGTGCCAACCATGCAAGCTCATCTGTCCAAGGAGAATCTAAGCCACATGGTCACCTAAGCCACCCATTTAGTTTGAAAAACTATGTGGAAGTCATGTGAATGGATATAGACTCAATCCATGTGGTTTCCAGGATATCTCGCATGGTTTGAATAGTTATGCTTCCCCCTGAACCATGTCATGTAGTCATGGTGCACAATTATCACAAACTATGTGTTAACTGTGTGTTGTGAACTATAAACTCTTCTTTCCATCCTTTCAAGTCATGAACCCCTAGGATGATCCTAAAACCTTTTATACTCCTAGGAATAATTTCACAATCCATTTAAAATTATTTTAACCAAAAAAATTAAAATATAAATGTACCTCATCAAAGGGGAAGGATATTACAATATATCCACCATATAACAACTCATCATTGAGATACAATCCTCAATGTCACTAAATCTCCAAGGTAAAAAGGTCGGGCCACTAGGACCTCATATTAGTTTCCCTCTCCCAAGTTTCCTCCTAAACACATCTATACTTCCACAACACCCTGGCTAACGTCATGGTCTTACCCTGAAGAATTTTCCCACTGTGATCCACAATACGAATCAGATGCTCCTTAAAAGACACATAAGAATCAAGCTCAACATCATCATCATCAATCAAATGATAAGGGTAAGGTTGATACAGCCAAAGTTTTGACATATAAATCAATACTCCACTGAACCTATCCTATGTAAAATTTTGAATAACCTAACACACCAAGGTGCTAACTTATCTTATTTCTAAATCTGATGGTGACCTAATCTTGGTGATAGTTTAAGGAACATATGGTCACCTACTATAAAATTAAGAGGTTTCTGGTGTCAATAATCATATGACTCATGTCTACTCTAGGTCATATCTACACACTTTCGTATCTACTGGACCTGCTCTAATGTCTCTTACATGATACTCATCCCCAAAAACTCTGACTCTAGAACTTCCATCCAGTAAAAAAGGTGATATTAATGGCCTAACATATAGTTCCTTGTATGGTTTCATCTGAATATTCTCCTAATAACTTTTTTTATAGTAAAAAAACAAGTGTTGAGTGATTCTCCCAAGTTCCACCAAAATCTAGGATGCATGATCTCAGCATGTCCTCTAGACCTAAATAGTATTTTCTGATTGTTTGTTCATCTACAGGTGCTAATTTGTACTCAAAAACACCTAAGTACAAAGTTCCTTCTATAACCCTTATAATAAGTTCAATGTAAAATGTGGATCATGATCTAAAATAGTACTCAAAGTCACCCCATGTAAATATAATATCTCCCAAATATATAAGTAACCCAACTGGTTGATGGTGAAAGTATCCTAAATCAATAAGAAGTGATCTGCCTTTGTCAATTGATCTGAATTCACCCATATCACATCACTCTTCCAATGATTATTTGGTAGACCCACCACAAAATCTATATTAGCATCACCCCACTTCCATTATAGAATAGGAAATGGCTGAAAAAGACCAGAAGGTCACTGATGCTTAGCCTTAACCTACTGATAAGTGTAGAATTGAACCACAAAATCTTCAATCACTTTCTTCATTATTGGCCACCAATACTATCTATGAAGATCATGGTACATTTTTTTCAAACCAGGGTGCACCACCCACTTTGAAGCATGAAACTCCTGCATAAACTCATCCTGCATATAAGTAATCACACACACAGGACCATGAACGTGAATAATCTCACCACCATCGAGGGTATAATTGGGAGGTAGCTCCCCACCATTAAATGTTTCCCTCAAAGCTAGACATTATGGATCCTCATACTACCTCCTCTTAAACCGGATCATAAGAGATAGAACAATAGAAAAATACAAGAGTGTTATCTATTATTTATCCTCCTGAACACCTATATGTATCTCAGTGAACAAGGTAATCATCTTCCACTCAGAACTAGACTCTTGACATGCCTGAGTTAATGTCTTCCAACTGAAAGAATCAACAACATCGTTCACTTTCCCAAGAGTATAAGCTAGATCAAAGTAAAAATATCACATATACTCAACCCACATCTATAACCATAGATTTATATCATGTTGAGAAAATATATACTTTATTTTATTATGGTTAGTGTAGACAGTGAACCTCTCACCTAGGAGATAATGTTGCCAATATTTTAAGTCATAAACAACTACAACGAACTAAAGATTGTGTGTAGGATAGTTCTGTTCATATGGCCTCAACTGTCATGATCCATACACCACAAATCGATCTCCCTACATCAGCACTGCCCCAAGTCTAACCACATGTGAATCACAATATAGAGTATGGTCCTTACCTGATTCATATAAGACCAGAATCAGTGTTTTGATCAAATGCCTCTTCATTAAATGGAATGAAATCTGGTATGGTTTATACCACTCAAAATTTATGCCATTCTTGGTTAGGCATGATAGAAGCACTGTCAATTGAGAAAAATCATTGACGAACCTTTCGTGGTAACCCACTAAACCCAAAAAACTTCATATATAAAAAACACTCTTGGGATAATCCCAAGAAAGAACCACTCGGGCCTTATTAGGGTCTAATGAAATGGCTTATTTTGTGATTATGTGACCTAGGAAATACACCTTGTCAATCCATAAATAACACTCATATATCTTGGGGATCCCTGGATAGAATGTGATGCATCATATACCATCAAAGAGGAAATGCACATATTGTTCCTTGTAGCTCTTTTCAATCCAACCGCTAGGACAAAACCTCTCTCGGTATAATATAGGTAGTCATGGGACTATTGGGTCATGTTCTTTCTTTGTTTTCACACATGTATATATTTCAACTAGTCAGGGATAGTGGATAACTACAAAGAAAACAACATATGCATCACACGAGGCTTGAAATACATGAATATATTTATACATGTATTTACATACATTTGAGTAAATATATATTTTACTTATATTTATAATTTTATATATGTCATGTATATACACATATATTTATATATTATATACATGTTTATTTATAATATATATATATATAATTATTTATTTAATGTATTTAGCATATTTATATAATGCCTTTAAAAATATGTTTATATAATGTATTTACAAACATATAAATAATATATTAAATACATTATTATTATAAATATACATGTATGTATGTATGTATGTATACAATATATTACACATTTATGTATACAATTAAATGAATTTATATTATATATTATGTATACAAATATATAAAATATATAGACAATCAAATAAATTATTTATATAATAATTACAAGTTTATTTATATTCATGTGCATGTAAGTATTTGTATAATATATTTTTATTTTTATTTTTATATAAATTAAAAAAACTACAAGGGTTTTTATATGATACATTTTTTGAATAAATTATATTTATGTATATATTTGTGATTTTATATTATAATTAATATTATATGAAATAAAATTTTATACAAATATATATATATTAATGTATACATTATTCAATTATATTTATGTACACATATAAATATGATTAAATATAATCATATAAATTATTTATATAAATATATGTATATAATATTTTTGTATAATGTATTTAAATTAATTTATATATTTTGTTTGAATTATATATATATATAATAGGGAATTTTTTTAAAATAAAATAGTGGGGGTTGTGCATAACCCCCTCTAAATTTGATGATTAGTGGGGGTTGTTTATAACCCCCTCTAATTTATATAGAAAATAAATTTAGAGGTGGTTGTGCATAAACCCTTCTAAATAACCACCACTAATCTACTATTTTATGGTAGTGACAACACACTCATATAAGATGTATATGCTTCTGAAAGTAGTATGCAGTATATCATAAGGTCTCACCCTCAATTGATGATATCCTGATCTTAAATCAATATTTGGGAAAACATAGGCACCCCTCAATTGTTCTAAAATATCATCAATACACGAAAGATGGTATTGGTTCTTAATCATCATCTGGTTCAACTTCCGGTAATCGACATATACACACAATGTTATGCTAGACTTCTTGGTAAAAAGAATCAAAGATCCCCAAGGTGAGGTACTCATCTGAATGAATCCTTTATCCAAAAATTCCTCCAATTGAGTTTTAAGCTCTTGAATCCCCACTAGTACCATTCAATAAGGTGGAATGGAAACTGGATCAACTCCAAGCATCAGTTCAATAATAAACTCATTTTCACTCTCATATGGAAACCTCAGGAACTCCTCAGGAAACACATATTAAAACTAATCCACTATATAAGGGAATAAATCATGCTCCGCTCCCCCATCATCTAACAATAAACTCACTACCGAGGTTGTGATCTCACCTAGTTTCTAACGACACTACTACAAATTGGGCATTTAACAGTGCTAGTAAAAGGGCTTAATCAGCACTATAGAAGCACTAATAATGTAAGTGATGTTAAACGGTTGGATTTAATATCTATAATAGAAAACACTGATAAAGTCACCCTTTAACAAAACTAAAAAAATGCTGATAAAGAGGTCATTTATTAGCGCTTTTTTCACTTATAATGGTCCCACTCCTCATCCACCCCCTATCAGTACTTCCCACCACTATATTAGAACTTCCCCCACCCTTTATCATTACTTTAGATAATCCCACCCTTCCATGTGTGCCCCTGCCTCTAGTGAGTTTCAATCCTGAGACCTCTAGCTTATACACCAACGCCTTTTCCACTCCCCTATACAATTTTTTTAATTTTTATGAAATATATATATATATATATTGTTAAATTTTTTATCCATATATTTTATATATAAATATGTTTTATTATTTACTTATAAAATTAAATTTTTATGTGTTAGTATATAAAAAATATGTATATATTGATATATATTAGATTATAAATAATAGTACATTGTGAAAAAATAATAAAATTTAAAATTCATAATATAAATATGAATTTAATCCTTGGGAATGAATTTAGTCCCCACTAAAAAAGGACAAAAACACCACATTAAATGAGGCTAAAAATCCATTGAATGTTAAGAAATTAGGGCACCCCGACTAAAAACTCAGTTTTGGAGGGATTATGGGCCTTTTTGCCTTTAAAAATGTAAAAAGGGGTTATAATGTGTCACCAAGGAATATATCTCATCGCAACCTTCAATTTGATACTTGGTAGAGCCCAAACGGACACTCGGATCAAAATTTATGGTCGTTTGAAGTTCGAGTTATGTTTTCAACTTAATTTAGATCTTTTATTGATTTTTTGATTTTTTTTATCTTTAAATTTTCATTAAATGACTATTACTCAATAATAAGTATCAAATTATTAATTAAAATAATCTTTTAATTATTTTATAATCCATTTTCACTAAATATATTATATATTATGTGTAAATTCCTATTTAGCCCTATCTAAATCATATTTTAAAAAAATATATTATATTTATATCAATATAAATATATTTTTATATTAATATATTATTTTCAATGAAATATAATTTTTATTTTCAAATATAACATTTATTAGTACTAGTAAAAAAGCGTTGATAAATGCCCCCATTTTATCAGTGCTTCTTTACTGGTGCTGATAAAGGGGGCCCTTATTAGTGTTTTTTAGCACTATTAAAGACCCCTTTTAACAGTGTTAAAAAAGAGTTGTTAAATACCCCTTTTAACAACACTTTTTCTAGCACTAACAAAGGGGGTTTTAATAGTGATTTTAGCTAGATATTTTAAAACCCTAGCGCTGGATAGACCCAATTTTGTAGTAGTGTGAACTGGCCCTGCACAACCTTTTTGGATATCCCACTCTCCATGATGAACATAAATATCACCCTGAAGAGATATGAAATTCACTCTTCTATGGTAATAATCAATGTGATCTTGATATGAAACTAACCAGTCCATACCTAGTATCAAGTCAAAACCTGACATCTCAAGCATGAAAAAATCTCAAATAAAACAACACTAGCCAACCTCAAGGGAAAAAACCCTTACAAAGACAGATGTCCTCCCATAGTACCCCCAATAGTGTGTCGATCAACATAACCCCAAACAAGAACTCCACTGCTAGACCCAAAACATTCAAAAACTGAGCATATATAAAATATTATAAATCTCTTGTATCAAATAAAGCACTAGAAATCATAGAATCTATAAGAATCCTACTTCAAATAGTCAACCATCCAACCTCACTATTGATGGGTGAAGGCTGAATTGCATGCAACTGACTTGTCCCTCTAACTTGAACTATTTTCTGAGTCCCATGCACTGCACTACTCTGCTGATGAAGTCACTCTTGTCCTGGAGTACCTTTTCCCCCACCCTGATCAATACAGCAAGTAGAACTCCAACTATTAGATTGTTACGGGGTAGAAGATCCCCTTAAAATGCACTGTATCAGCCTTGGTCCTCTATCACTACCCATCTATCAAGGGTTCTTGAAAAACCTATTTACGTGTCCCATATTTTTTCATGCTCAAAACTCCATTGGTGGTGAAGGACGCGGACCTCTCATGTACCATGTTTTTCACATTGATATAAAAACACTTGATCATTGCCTTGAGAGGCTAATCCTCTCCCCTGGCTACTCTTCCTACCACCACCTTGGTAAAAGTTCTCATAATGACACTTCCTACTATCTAAGTATTTATTTTCAGATCACCCAGCTGAAACTAACTATCCAAAACTAGAAAACCATTTCAATTTCCCCTTAAAATGAGAGTTTGATTTACCAATGTAGTGAACTTCTTCAAATAGAATAACATCACTAGTGACTTAATCTCACATATAAGTCTATCCTGAAAACATTTCATTGAATTTCCTCCTCTCCTATCAGTTTTAGGGGGAAACATTGTAGGCCAGTGAATCAGCCAATATAATCTAGCACTGAAATATTACCCTGGGTAAAATTCATAAACTCTATAGCTCTCTCCTATATTAGGGTTTTTGGGTTGTAATTGTCCAAGTACTTATCATGAAATTCCTTCCAAGTCGTTCCCTTTAGCTTCTCATCCTAGACCTAAATATACCAATAATGATTTTCTGGTCCTCACAATATATAAGTTTCTAACTTAACACTATTATCTAGAGGAGTCTCCAAGTGATTCATAATCATTTAGATAGACTTAATTCAGAACTCAGTTGCCTCAAGTCCACCCTCCAGAAAACATCGAATCATGCTACCATTGAAACTACCTAATCAGGTCAAACATACTTGGCATATCCTGAATGAGATATATCTCTATAAACATCATGAAGTGGGTGAAATTATCTTAGAAATTATCTTATGTCATATCACTTAAAACCAAGGGGTGATTTGGTTCCACTATTAGAGGTGTATTTTTAGAAATTTCCTCTTGTCATCCTATCGAAAAAAAAATTATCATGGAGGAATCCCTCTATAATTCCAAGCACAAGTCTCAGGGAACATGACATGAAATTTTCACAGTTACACTAAATAGGGTTCAAAACTAGTCATATAAAGCCACTCCTCATACACTATCCCAACAGACATAACCACAACACATTCATTACCCCCAACCATCCTTATCATGGGCCACCAGCTAACATAGGTTAAAACAATCTTCTAAGTTATAGACATTACATTTAACACCATTTTGATAAATAAAATTAGCAACTTTCAATTTAAAGTAGTTTTAACCTCTCTATTAGGCACTATTTCTTTAAAACCACAAAATAAATAGAAAAGAATTTTATTTCTCACAACCCATTTTCACTTTTTCAAGAAAACAAACCCCAAAATGTTTTTCCATGTGTGAATATAATTCATTCCACATAAGTCCCTAATTTCTTATAATGATGCATGCATACACAATCTCATTCCCTACTATCCCACAAGTAAAATTTTAGAAAACAGTAACATCGCACAACAAGTGTATCTCCCAAGGTGAAATAACATTTCAACCGTAATAAGAGAACATCAAGAACCAAAATCCCACTTAGGGAACTTGGGTTTCCCCCAACACATGGGTTATCTACTCCATTTAAGAGCTCATTAACAAGGCCCAACACATCCTAGTATCATGTCTACTTTTCCCAAATAATGAAGAAATGGAAAATAACCTAAAATATATCATGCCTCTTTGTAATGTCCTGGACTGAATCACTCTAACTAGTAGCTCAGCTGGTTCTCCACATGACTTCAGGCACACCTCCCTGTACTCCAAAGGCTTCTGACTAAAAGTGAGGGTACAATGAAGAATGTGGGGATACTATAACCTCTTTATCAAAGTAAATAAACAACATAAATAATGAGAAAAAATATCTATAAATAACTACACATCACATAACCAAATCCCAAAGTAGGGTAAATTCCCCAAAACTAATATAGTAAATATGTCGTGTCATAATAGTGTCATGTTTCAAAGGAAATCCAATAATAAAGACACATTGATAATCCCCAAGATGATTCTTGACATTATGTCTAGTCCCCTCATCCAGGATTCATCCCAAGTCCGAACTCAATCATATATCATCCAGTCTTTACCCTTATCCTGACCTACAGCCATGAAGTCTACTCAGGCACCAATGGTTTCCCAAGTAGGGTGTGAGTAAAAATCGGTTTCTCACCACTAATAGTGTCTAAAGTAATATTCAATCTAAACAATATTGTATGTGGATGTATAATGAATAATAAACAAGTCAATAAAAGAAAAAAGGGTTTTTTAAATAAGCAATTTTTAATTAGCCTCTTGGGATCTCAGGTTCCATCAAGACATCCGACCAACCAAACATACTTTGGCCTATACTACAAGTATGAACCATATACCATAGGTGATAAACACTTTAAGTTGTAAAGGGGAATTTATTAATCAATTAAATTCAAGGTACCAAGTAGAATCATTCCAAGTACCAGTCCATGTAAAAAAATCATTAGTGTAATCAGTCCAATAACTAAGACATGCATAAAATCAATGGTTCCTAGAGCATCAGTATGACCCATCTCAAATATGATGATAATTGGTCCAATTTCCTCGCCCATAAAATTATTCATAATTTATAAGGTTCTCCATCATTTACCTTTTAACACATTATAATAACAAAGGTGTTATATTTCAATAATCAGTGTTCATCATGGTCTAACATACCCAACACTTTTTACCTAACTAACCATTCAACCGTTTAATAATTTATTATTATATCACATCCATTAAATGTTCTTTAACACCCTTTAACAATTTAGGCATTCCGTTTTAACCATTTACCATTTATTCCCTTATCTATTAATAGAACTTTTAATTCTCAATCAAATCCAAACATCCCCTTATTACATTCTTATAATCCATGAAACAATTTTAACTGATTTAAACTCATAAAACCTATAATCTATTATTTATAGCCCATTTTACAATTTTCAAGGGATTGTCACACCCCATGGGTGGCCATAGTTCTGGTATCATAGTCTTATATGGACCAAACAGGGTCTATAAGGGGTCTAAAACAACCTTTAAAAGCCTAAACTATCAATACTAAATAAAGAATAAATTGCAAAAAAAAATTGTAATAATACATACAACATACACACGAACAAAATCAACACTATGGGAAAGAGCCTATAGACCAAATACCTTAGGTTCTTAGAAAAACACTCATCCAATCCTGACCTTTGATTCAAGCTAAAATGACTACAACCAAAAAAGAAAATAACTTATAGGAAAATGGTCTCGTGATACTGAGAAGAATAGGAATAACCAAGTTGCGAATCATCTAGAAAATAGATCGAAACAGACTATTTCCCAATATCTCTAATGAATGAATTTTTTTTGGAGGAATAAAAAATAACATTTATGGACAAGTAAAGTAATCTTCAAATTGAGGATATACCAATTTTAAAGGAATACATTGATGTATTTATTGAGGAATTACATGGACACCCCCCATAGCATGAAGTTGATTTTACCATTAATTTAATCTCTTATTCAAGACCAATATCAAAAAAAATATTATAGAATGGCCACTATTGAATTAGTGGAGATGAAGAAACAATTAGAGGAGTTGGGTAATAAGGGATTTATTCACCCTAGTGTTTCTCCATGGGGATCCCCTGTTCATTTTGTTTAGAATAAATATGGTTCCATGAGGTTGTATATTGATTATATAGAAATAGATGTTATTATAATAAAGAAAAAATATCTTATACCTCATATTGATGATTTATTTGATCAAATTCATGGAGCTTGATATTTTAAAAATATTTAGCTTCATTCTGAGTATCATCAATTGTTAGTAAATAAGGAAGATATTCCAAAGACAACTTTTTGGATGAGGTATGGACATTACGAGTTTATAGTAATTCTATTTGGATTGAATAATGCACCCTCTATTTTTATGGATATGATGAACAAAATATTCAAGGAATATCTTAATGATTTTTTTGTGGTATTAATTGATGATATTTTGGTATATTCAAAAACATATTAAAACCATGAGAACCACTTATGGACCATTCCTGAGACTCTTATAAGGAAAGAGTTATATGGTAAATATAGCTAGTGTGAATTCTGGATTTAGGAAATTTCATTTCTTGGTCATATTGTCTCTAAGTATGGAATCTCAGCTGATCCTATAAAGACCAAGTCAGTCCAAGAATGGACTACGCCAACAAACATAACCGAGGTATGCAGTTTCATTGGTTTTTAAGGTTAATATCGGCATTTCATTTCGAATTTTTCCCAATTTTCTAACCCGTTAACCAATATCACACATAAAAAGGTTAATTTTTTATAGAAAAAATAATGAGAAGAATTTTTTGAAAAAATGAGGAGAAGATTAACCAATGCTCTAATTTTGACTCTACCATCAATAAATGATGGTTTTGTGATATACAATGATGCGTTGAAGAAAGGACTTGGTTGTGTCCTAATTAAAAATGATAATGTTACTACATATGAATCAAGACAGTTAAATATTCATGAAAAAAATTATCCAACTTGTGATATCGAGTTATCATATATAGTATTTGTTCTGAAGATATAGATACACTATCTCTATGGTGAAATATGTGAGATATATAAGGACCACAAGAGTTTGAAATAAATATTTACATTGAAAGAAATTAACATGAGGTAATGATGATGGATTTATTTACTCAAAGATTATGATTTCTCAATACACTACCACCTAGGAAAACCAAATAAGGTAGAAGAAGAATTAAGTAGGAAATATCATGTACTTATGACCCAAATGATAATTGAAAAATATCTTACGTTCATAGATATAGTAAAGATGGGTATGGGAATTGTTAAGGAAGGGGGAAAATCACTCCTTTTTCAAATGATTATGAAACCATATTTATTGGAAAAGATAAAAATCTATTAATATGATGATGATAATTTTTAAAAGAAAATTAAATCCATAAAGGATGGAAGATTGGAAGAATTTGTGTATGAGGATGGAAAACTAAAATTTGGGAAGAGGTTATGTGTTCCATCAATAGCTGGGCTAAAAAGGGAACTATTAGATGACTCTCATAGATAAAATTTTTCTATATAACCAAATAGAACCAAGATGTATAGAGATCTTAAGGAACATTTTTGGTCGGATAATATATAGTGGGAAATTGTTGACTATGTGTTAAGATGCCTAGTTTTTCAGTAATTTCAGTTTGGGAGATAGAATCCAAGAGGGATCATGCAACATATACGTATTCCCATGTGAAATTGGGATGACATTACAATGCAATTTATCATAGGACTACCAAGGTCACCTAGAAGGAATAATATGATATGGGTTATTGTTGATTATTTTACAAAATAGGAACATTTTCTTACTATAAGATAAGATTTACCTCTTGATCACATATCAAGACTCTATATTAATGAATTTATAAGACCTTTTGGTGCACATATATCGATTTTTTAATATCGATATCCCCATTTACACCAAAATTCTAGAAGAGTCTTCATAAGTCTTTGGATACTGAGCTTCATTTGAGTACTTATTATCACCCTCAAACTGACGGATAGTCTGAAAGAACTATTCAAACATTAAAAGGCATGTTGAGATCATGATCACTTGACTTTCAAGGTATGTGGTATCAGTATTTACCTTTGGTATAGTTTTCTTACAATAATAGTTTTAATTATAGTATTCAAATGGCACCATATGAAGAATTATATAGCAAGATATGTCATACTCCAACTTGTTGGGATGAAGTAGGTGAGAGGAAACTTATAGGCCCAGAACTTATTAAAGAGACAATTAAAAAGGTATAGACTATTCAGGCTCATATTAAAGCATCCCAAAGTAGGTAAAAGAGTTATGTTATTAATTGAAGAAAGGATTTGGAATTTCAAGTGGGAGATCATGTATTTCTAAATGTATCTCCATGGAAGGGTGTTATAAGATTTGGTAAGAAAGATAAATAGATCCCCAGGTATATTGGACCATTTGAAATTCTAGAAAGAATTGGAGTTTTATCTTACCGATTATCAATTCCACCAATTCTCTCCGAATTCTATGATGTGTTCCACATATCACTATTAAAGAATTATATGACAGAACCAACTCATGTACTCACCTATGAAGAAATAAAACTAGAACCTAATTTTTATTATTACGAAGTGGCTATCAAGATTCTTGGAACTAGAGAGAAAGTGTTGAGAAATCAGTTTATTTAAATTGTAAAAGTTCTTTGGAGAAACTATAAAATGGAATAAGCAACATGGGAACCTGAGGATGTTATAAATAATAACCACCCTCATCTATTTAGAAGGAAATATCTATGAAAAATTTTGAGGATGAAATTGTCTAAGGAAAAAATATAACCCAAGATTTTATGGTATGTATCTTCCTAAATAAATTCAATTTATTCGATAGCTTATGTTTTACACAACACTGAGCTTAAATGATCTACGATATATTGTTAAATTTTAACATGACCATTGGAATAGTAATGTGACCTTTAAGAATAGTAATGTGGCCATTAGAATAATAACATCACCTATGAATTTATAAATAAATTTTAGGTATCCCATAAATTAAAATAGGATATATTTATATCATAGAATAAGTAAATAAATATTTTAAAAATGATAAATTAAGTGTTGGTATTTTTGTGAAACGTAAATGTTTATTTAAAATTTTATAATTAATATAATGATTTAAAAGAGAATTTATTTTCATAAAATGTATTCATGAATTTATATTTTGTTTTATTATAATAATAAGTTAATTTTATGAGGCCATAATTAATTTTTCAAAGTATTGTAAAATCGGTTATAATATTAAAATCGTTGTTTTTTGAATAAATGAAGATTTTAATTAAAAATTAAATCTCTCATTTTAGAATTTTTTTCATAAAATATATTCAATTTTTGAAATATACACATCAAAAAATGGTTAAGGCTATTTTTTGGGATTTTTCTGAAATAGTTGAATTTTTGGTGAATAGTGAAATATGGTAATTTGCAAAATTTAACATTTTAAGAAAAATACATGAAATTTTGGGTCATGAATGATGTAATAACCCCTTATTTTGAACTCACATGCACAAGTTACTTTACATAGTCACAATAATCAACACTATTTATAGTCTTGATCCAAAATAATAAACAAATGAATAAAATAATCAAAAAACTCCCCTCTCATCCACTATAAATACCACCCCTTCTTATAACAACTTATAAGAATTGAATATTGTATAAATTATTCTAAATTACCTTCTCAAGTATATTCCCCATGTCTAAGACCTTCTTGTCTTACCAAAATACCAAATCTAAATGTCTTAAGGAGGTTCCAAAGGAGATGATATTTGAGATGTAAAATACTCCTTCATTATCTTCTAATTTATTTTGTTTTCTTATCCTATCATCATCTTCCCTATCAAAAGTGGAATATTAAATATAGTATGATATATATACTATAATTATATTGTGTTAATGGAATACTCAACATAAAATCTCTTCTCCTCTCATTTTAATTCTAAAAATGAAAACATCATATGTGAGGTGTCGATTCACCGCCTTCATGGATGACGAGTTTTCCTTTTTCACTACGACCTTCAATCTTGGTCATAAAACCATTTTTATGATTAAACCAAATTATAATATGTGTATTAAAACTTATTTAATTTTTTATAACTAGTATATAAATATAATATTAAATAAAATGATATTGTCCCGTGATGGTTAGAAAACACTAATGGAAAAATTCTCTATACCAACAGTTTAGAACCATTGGTATAGGTCCCCAAACCATTGGTATAACCTATACCAACGGTTTGGGAATCCTTTGGGTTATTTTTTGTGTGTATAGAACTATCCCAATATTTTTCCCCAAATTGTTGGGATGGGTAAATCTAAAAAAAGTAACAGCGGAGGTTTGAACTCACAACCTACACGTTATATATCAAAGACTTTACCACTATCCTATAATTACATTTGTGAATATATTTGTATATATATATATATATATTTATTTATTTATATGTAATTTATATATTTATTTATTTTATGATATTTGACAAAAGAATTCATAAAAAATAAGGGTACCTATACCAACAGTTCTCAAAACCGTTGGGATAGGTACCCACCCATCCCAATGGTTTTCCAAAACCATTGGGAAAAGTGGTCTCAAAGTTTTTTATCCCAAATGTTTTGGAAAACTATTGGGATATCCATACCCTCTTCCCAATTGTTTTCCTAAACTGTTGGGAAAAGTGTTCTCAAAGTGGTATATCCCAATGGTTTTTCAAAACTATTGGGATAACCAACCCTTTCCCAATGGTTTTCCAAAACCGTTGGGAAAATTGTTCTCAAAGTGGCATATCCCAATGGTTTTGTAAAACCATTGGGAAAGGGGACCTATAACAATGGTTTTCACCGACCATTGTTATAGATGCGTTGGTATAGGTAGGATTTCTAGTAGTGAAAACAACCAAAATAAACTAATCATTTTTCATTAACATTCTATCTATTGAATCATACTCATACCATATAACCAAATGATATATGAGAAAAATTTAAAATCTTAGAATTCTGTTAATATAATTTCATTCCACTTCTATATTTTTTCTTCTATTTAAAAAGAACTCCCATAATTATACACAAGGTAACTGACCATAAATCCATGAAATGAATGCTCCCAGAGCAATGAAATTAAAAATTATAACTCATCAGAATGGAAATAAATGAACTTAATAAAATTATAATAAATCAAATATATTTTGAATAGGTTATTAATTAATTAATTAATAAATCTAATTTCATTATCCATGATATTAACTATAATTACAGAAATCTTTCAAACATAAGGTAAGGGGATTCATCTCAATCGCCATTTCATTGAGACTTACTTGGTATTATGCACCTAATAATTTTTATATGGTGTATATACTACTATTTTAAGATCATTTTTCATTTGAAATTATATTTATCTTTATTTTATCATGGATATGATTATTGTATAATCTTTATACCATTTTTTCATATGGTGTTTACTTTGAATGCTATTTTTAACTAGGGAAATATTGATAAAACTGTATCCTCTACTCAATATGGATATTTTTATAAGGAATATTGTTCATGAATTGAATATATGTATGAATAATTATTTGTAATTTCAGTGATGGGTGGGTTCTAGCATTATATATCCCCTCGATGCATCGACAGGTCTCATGAGACAAAACAGTTGGAAAAAAACCCTTCACATTTGTTTCTAAGAAGAATCATATGGGCTTCCACCCTCATAATTAAACCATCTTATGAAAGGTATTGAAGTTATTGGTTCATGTTCTAGATACACGACATCTGATAATTAATAATTCTCTTCATTTAGTATTTGTTTATAACTATTCATGATATTTTCACTATGAAAAAATCTATGGATGCATTTTCATTCTTAGTTTGTTGATTAAATGGAATTTGTTTATTTATTATATATTAGTTATGATTCAATTATTATTGCTTCAAATTTATTCTATATGTAAACTTAAATGATCCTTTAATCTCACCCTTTTATTTTTTCCTTCCCCAAGTTATGAAGATTAAATCTTTGAATAAGTGACATGGAAGCAGTTTATTTTCCTTTGTTATGTTATATGTTTAATTACCAATGAAATAAGGGAACCATGTATGTATATAGATCTTCAAGACTAATAAATTGGTCAATCCTTCTTGATCTGAACTCATGTATCTATTCCATTTTAAAAAAATAACCACTGACTCTAGGCTATAAGGGTAGGGGTTGTTACGCAAGATCCTTTTCTAGTTTAGGGATAACCACAACACACTGAATTTGACAAGGGGAGTCACAACACAATTATAATAGGACTTTAGATACTAGGAGTCACAATCTAAATAGTCCTGAATTTAGAATCTAGGATTCAAAACCCAAAGATGAGGATAAAAAATTATTTTGAATTTAAAAACATAAACAAAAAAATAGTGTACATTAAATATGGGAAGAATTGTTATAAAAAAAGAAGAAACCAGATGAAGTATATAAAAGAAGAATGCATAGGTAATGGTTCTTGAGAATTGGATCATCTCGTCTTTTCAAGCTATTAGAAGCCAAATCATATGTAATTCAACACTTGACAAATCATCCAGATGATGAAACAGAGTATCTTATAAGACTTTACAGAATGTACAACAAGTTAAAAGTTCACAGATTTTTATTGAAGAAAAAAAAGTATTGAATAAGTTAACAAGTTTCATCTTTGAAGTGAATATTGAAACCATTAAATAGATTCTATAGAAAAAAAATCTAAAAAAAATCTCTAGATAAATCAATTCAAATTCAAACATGAAAAATATCTAAGAGAGAGAGAAATAATGTTTGTAATAATCATAAAAATAATCATTCGAATTTAAATCATAATAACCATTTTCACCCAATTTGAATATCATATTAAATCATTCAAATAGTTTACATAATAGTATCTCAATGTAATCCTAGGAATATCATAAGATAATTTTACTATTAAAAATAAATATTAAATATGCCTTAATTTAATGTGGTGTGTAATTTAAAAATTAATTATACTACTTTAAATGCCATAAAATGTGTTTGAAGAAATTCAATGTCATTAAATAATAATTTATAAAAGAATAAGTTAAATAAATTAACTCAAAATATTAAAACATAAATATTCTAGAAATATGTCATAACTGTAAACATGAATAAAGAGTAAATTAATATATTTTTTTAAAATAGTTTAAAAAGCATTTAAAACACTTCTCTTAGATTAAATATAATGTATATTAATTTTGGAAATCAATAAAATACTTAAAACAATTCATATAAGTACGAAGTTCATCAAAATAAAAATATTATGAAAAATAGAGCATGGAGAAATTTTGAAGTGGAAGTAAAAATAAAATGGCAGTTGCACAAATTTTATAACTAACGATAGGTAAAAATAATATCTAGAAGTAGGAATCATCTACTACCATTTCGGATCTATCACCACAGATTTACCTTCACATGAAAAGTTGAGATATCATTGCAAATATACCAGTGCAGATCTACCATTGCAAGTAGATCATTTACCATTGAGGCAGAGCATCTAACATTGATATTTAAAATGACCTACCACTAGAAGATTTAAATGATCTACCACTAGCTGAAAAAGTGATCTACCATTGGCTTTAAATCTATCGTTAGTTATATGAAAGTGATCTACTGTTAGTTATATGAAATTGATCTATCGTTAGTTATGTGAAATTTATCTACTGTTAGTTATATTCAATAGATCTACCATTGGTGAGAATATATAAACTAACATTGGTGTACATGGAGATCTACTATTGGATTATATAATTGATTTATCATTGGTTTACAATAATAATCTACCATTGGTTTATAACATAGATCTACCATTGGAATTAAAAAAATAAACTACCGTGTAATCAAACAAAACAAAAAAATACATGTATGCACATGCACAAACGATTTCAAAACAATTTACTTATTTTGGTCAACGTTTCTACAATGTCTGAGGCAAGATAACAACAAAAATTGTGGATATTATGTTTGAAAATTTATTAAAGATATCATAAACCATAAAAAACTAGCATCCCCAAATAGGTATTTTCTAAAGGTAATTAAAATTAAATTAAAAATGTTTCTTAATCATTTGTACGTCAATATTTTCTTAGTACTACCAATATTTTAAACAATATACATACTCAAAATAATAAGTTAATTTGTTTATAGATGATTGGGTAGCGTACATGGTGTCATAATGTTTTCCAACATCAAATTTAGGTGATCGCCTACTATGTTTGTGATCTAGTATGGGCTATGACCTTAGAAATGTATTTGGGGTGTGAAGAATTAGCATCAAAATGCTTATATATTATTTTTAATATGTTTCTCAAAGAGAAGTATAATGGAGGTGAACATTTTGTTTAGAAATTAATAGGAAGAGTACATGGTGTCAGAATGTATATAGACTCCACGAAGAGGTGACTTCCAACTATTTATTTAGTTAATTTTATCTTCATTTTATCTACTTTTTTTAGTCAATTTCCTTATCATTTTTTATACATATTTTGTTAAATTCACACATTAGTTCAAAACATACGTCACATGCTCAAAACTGAGAAAAATAGATTGGATTGTTTTTGAACTTTATAAAAATGATCCATAATTCATTTGTCACATGTATGAATTTATTGCATGCCAATATGACACATGATTTTCTTAGTATGGCTTGAAGTATGTGTTTTCAACATAAAAGTGTCATTTTAGTTTAAAATGCATGTCACATAGTCAAAATTGAGAATACAAGATTTTATTGTTTTTAAACATTAGGACAATAATCCATAATTCATTATTTTATGTGTAGGAATTGACCTAACATCAATCCAATGCCCTTTTTAGTAGGTATGACTCGACGTATATGTTTTCAATACAAAAGTGTCATTTTAGTTTAAAACACGTATCAAATAGTCCAAACTGAGAAAATGAGCTCAGATTGTTTTCAAAATTTAGGGCAATGATCCATAATTCATTTTTCACATATAGAAATTGATCAAACATCAATCCAAGAGAGGATGTGGTCGATATGAAACAAAGTTCATGTTTTCAGTACAAAGTTTATATTTTAGTTTAAAACAAATGTCAAATAGACAAAACTAAGAAAAAATTCTTGGGTTATTTTCAAATTTTAAGAAAACTATTCATAATTAATTTTTCATGTGAAGGAATTGACCACCGATCAATTCAACACACGATGTGGTTGATATAGCCCAAGTGCATGTTTTCAATAAAAAAGTGTCATTTTAGTTTAAAACACACATCAAATAGCCAAAATTGAGAAAATAAGATTGAATTATTTTGAAACCTTAGGGAAAGAATCCATAATTAATTTTTATATGTAGGAATTAACCTCACATCAATCAAACACATGATGTGGTCGATATGACCCAATGTTCATGTTTTTAATAGAAAGGTGTCATTTTAGTTTAAAACACACATCAAATAGCCAAAACCAAGAAAAATATCTCGAATTGTTTTCAAAATTTAGTAAAATGATCCATAATTCATTTTTCACATTTAGTAATTTACCACACATAAATATGACACATGATGTGGTTGATATGACCCGAAGTGTGTGTTTTCAATACAAAAGTTCCATTTTAGTTTAAAACTCACATCAAATATCTAAAACTGATTAAATGATATTATATTACTTTCAAACTTCAGGAAAAAGATCCATAATTAATTTTTCACATGTATTAATTGACCACTCATTAATCTGACACATGGTGTGGCTGATATGACCTGAAGTGCATGTTTTCAATAAAAAGGTGTCATTTTAGTTTAAAATACACATCAAATATTCAAAACCAAGAAAATGGGCTCATATTATTTTTAGAATTTAGAAAAATTATACTTAATTCATTTTTCATGTATAATAATTGACTATAAATCAATATGACATACGATGTGGCCGATATGATCTGAAGTGCATGTTTTCAATAGAAAAGTATCATTTTATTTTAAAAGAAACATCAAATAGAAAAAAATAGAGAAAACGAGCTCATATTGTTTTCAAAATTTAGGAAAAGGATCCAAAATTTATTTTTCACATTTAGGAATTCACCACTAATCAATTTGATACATGATTTGGTCGATATGACCCAAAGTGCATGTTTTCAATACAAAAGTGTCATTTTAGTTTAAAATGCACATCAAATAGCCAAAATCGAGAAAATGAGATTGGATTGTTTTAAAATTTTTGGAAAAGAATTCATTACTCATTTTTCACATATAGGTATTGACCTCACATAAATCTAACACATGATGTGGTCAATATGACCCAAAGTTCATGTCTTCAATACAAAAGTGTTGTTTTAGTTTAAAACCCACATCAAATAGTTAAAACCAATAAAACGAACTCATATTGTTTTCAAAATTTAGGAAAATGATCCATAATTAATTTTTCATGTGTAGTAATTGACCTCACTTCAATTTGAAACACAATGTGGTCAATATGACCTGAAGTGCATGTTTTCAATACAAAAGTGTCATTTTAGTTTAAAATGCACATAAAATATCCAAAAATAAGAAAATGAGCTCAGATTGTTTTAAAATTTTAGGACAATGATCCATAATATATTTCTAATTTATAGGAATTTATTTTATGTCAATATAACACATGATGTGGTTGGTATGACTTGAAGTGTATGTTTTCAATATAGAAGAGTCATTTTAGTTTAAAACATGTATCACATAGCCAAAACCAATAAAATGATATCATATTATTTTCAAAATTTAAGGAATTTATCCATAATATATTTTTGACATATAGGAATCTTCCACACATTAATTTGACACATGATGTGGTTGTTATTACTCAAAGTTCATGTTTTCAATATAAAAGTCTCATTTTAGTTTAAAATGTGTGTCACATAGACAAAACCAATCAAACAATCTCATATTATTTTCAAAATTTAGTAAAATGATCCATAATATATTTTTTATTGATAGAAATTAACCTCACTTCAATCTGACACATGTTGTGGACAGTATGTCTCGAAGTACATGTTTTTAATACAGAAGTGTCATTTTAATTTAAAATGTGTATCACATAACCAAAACCAAGAAATAATGAGCTTGTATTGTTTTCAAAATTTATGAAAATGATCCATAATATATTTCTGACATGTAACAATCAACCACACCACAATGCAACACACGATGTGGTCGGTATGACTCAAAGTGTGTGTTTTCAATATAACTATAATTTTAGTTTAAAACACACCTCACATAGACAAAACCAAGAAAACAAGGTCTAATTTTTTTTAAATCTAGTAAAATTATATATAATTAATTTTTGATATTTAGGAATTGACCAAATAACAACCTGACAGTTGATTTGGTTGGTATGACTTGAAATGCATGTTTTCAATATAAAAGTGTCATTTTAGTTTAAAACACGTATCACATATCCAAAACTGAGAAAACGAGCTTGGATTATTTTCAAATATTATGAAAATGATCCATAATTCATTTTTTACATGTAGGAATCAACTGTAGGTCAATCTGACACACAATGTGGTTAGTATGACTCGAAGTGTATGCTTTTAATATAAGTGTCATTTTAGTTTAAAACATGCCTCATGTATCCAAAACCAAGAAAAAGAGCTCGTATTGTTTTCAAATATTATTAAAATGATCCATAATATATTTTTGATATATAGGATTAAACCTCACATCAATCTGACACACAATTAACTGATAATATATTTAATATATATAGTAATTAACAATATAATTTATCATATGTGAATTATATATGTCACAAACCGAACATTAAAATTATTTTATTTTATTATTTCTTATATTTGGTTACTCTCGTCGAGGCTCGGGATGAGTACTGGTTTAAAATTTTTAAAGTTTGTTAATTTTGGTGGGTTTCGGGCCAGTGCACGGGCACCGCATGGTTAGCGGTAACCGTGCGGTCAGACCAGGTGATCGTGTGGTTGCCCAATATTTAAAATAAATAGAATTTTATGAAAATAAAATAAATTAAATGTTTAAACTATAATAATAATATTATTATTTGGGTAGATAAGATTATTATTATTATTAAAAGTGTTATTAATATTTTTATTATTAAATTATTATTAATATTATTATTATTTTAAGATGAAAAATATATAAATAATAATAATAATAATAATAATAATAATATTATTATTATTATTATTATTATTTCTATTATTATTATCATTTATTTATTTAAACTCTAATCCCCCTTCTCTCTAACCCCTCTTGCGTGACCCCCTCTCCCCCTGCTCTCTCCCTCATGCAGTACATCCCCCCCATTGTCAGCACCCTCTCCTCCAGCCTCTTCCCCTCACTGGCTCTACTCTCTCCTGGTCGGACCTCCTCCTAGATAGTTCACCCCTTTGATTATGTCCCTCCTCCTGGCGTGGCCTCCTAATCGCGCGCAGCCGCCCTAGCCAAGCCCTTCTAGCGTGCCACCCTCCTCTAATGGAACTTCCCTCCAATAGTCATCCCTCATCATGGTGCAACCCCACTATTTTCCCTTCGGTGAGAATCCTCTCTCTATTTCTTGTATTTGTTTGGGGGTCCCTTGTTTGGTCGAACCCTAATTGTTAGGGTTTATGTTTGGTTCAATTTTTCTCATTATTTGGGGTGTGTAAAGGGTTCAAACGGCTCATTTATCCCTTTCATTGAAGTGTCATCACATTCACATGACATTGAGGTAGGTTATTCTATGTTATTATACTTTCCGAATAAAATTAGTAATTCTTGAATACTTAAATGGGTTTTTAAATATGATGTGCAGCTTCAAGTTACACTTAATTAGTTTGTTATAGTGTTTTTAAATCTTTAGAACTTGTTAAAAATATGCTTTGAGGTAATTATTGGTTTATTCCTAGTTATGTCTTTTCAAAATGTGTTTGATTTAGTTTCAAATATTACTTTTATAATTCTTAAAATATGATTCGCACCTTGACAATGCAATTGCTGAAATTCTGGTGGTGTTTTTCTTGATATCTTAATTTGCTAAAAATAGCCTTTTTAATGGATTTTTTTATGCTTATGTGTTTATGAACCCTTTTTATTTAATAAAATATTTTGTGTTCTTTAAAAGTGAAATCAATCCTTATTATAGATTTTTGACTTGATATGTTTTGTGTTTTTGAAAGGATACACTTGGTTTTGAAAGGGATTTTTTGTTTTTAGAATTAAATGGAGTTGTTATGTTGGTTGACTGTAAATAGTGTTTTTGTGGAAATGATTCTTTTGAGTGTTTTTATGGATATTAGAATGTGTCATTGGATGTTGGCACATTCATGGGCGCACTAGGTACACACATGTATATGCATTCAAATAAAGAGGGTATTTTAAAAATAGTGTTTTCCTTTAGCATTTTTTTCTTAAATATTTTGTTGGTTTTTGAATATTATATTTATTTATTTGTTTGGCTTAATTTTATTTTAGGTATTTCTGGTTTTTTTGAGTCATGGGGATTCATCGAAGGGATTTGCAGTCAGTTTCAAAGGACTGCATGCATATTACTAGGTATGGGTATGTATAAATATATATATCTTTTCTATGTGTGTTCCCTCATGGAGTGTGGAACACGTGCATCAGTTTAAGGATATATATATATATATATGGAAGTTCATGCATGTGAGTGGGCTGTTGCTTGATTTCAAAATCTTTGGCTTGGCTATCCTTTGAGGTACGATCTCTTTGCACCAACCTTTAAATTTAAGAATCATTTATTTCTTGCATTTCAAACCTAATTTTTATATTAATTATTTATATATAATTTTTAGTAAAATTTTCTATCTTTAATTGGAGTGGTTTCTTTCTTGTAATGTTTTACAATCAATAGTTTGATTGACTTTTTCATATAAAATGCTTGATGATATGCCCCATTGTCCTTTGTAACTGTGTTTTGGATTTAAAATATTGGTTTGGGTTTCTTAAATGGGTTTTAAAGTGTGTTTCGGGTTTTTAAAGTGGTGTGCATGCGGTTATTTAAGAAACGATTTATTATTTGATGGTTGTGAGAGGCCCGGTTGGCCCTTTAAATAAAATGGTTTCATTGGAAAACCCTCCTTGGAATGGTTCCTCACCTTGTTGGTTGATAAAAGATGGGATTTTCCTTGGTTTGGGGATTCCCTTGTGTTATGATGGTTTAAAGGTGAGTGACTTGTTCCTTGGGGTGACTCGGGGGGTGACCTTATGGTGTGTGTTGACTATGTGTGATGAATATACTTGTGTATGGATACTCGTTTGACATAGTTGGCTCACCCCCTTTTTAGTGTGAACATGGGAACCTAGCATAGGAAGAGAAGTTTTGGTGAACGATTGTTGCACTAGTTTAGATAATTAACTAGATAGTGTCCCATAGCATGGGTATATTTTGTTATTATTGTTTTGGGATTGGGTCCCTTGGTCAGGCCAAATAGGGAAACGATCGGGTGTTTGGGAATTATGACGTCATCAAGTAGGGCATGCCTTCGGGATGATTCACATGTATTGTATATTCTATATTATGCATGATCTCTTAGGTTTTCCCATTTATTTTGGTACTTAGTTAACTATGGTGGATGATTGAGGTGCATTATTTGGTTAACCTCTCTTGTTTGTTATTTTATATTTCCCTTGTCTAATCATTGCTTTTGCCTTCGCCAATGGTGCATCTCTTTTCTAAAGGGGATAAAATGATTTTCAAAATTTTGTGAAAATAGTTTTTTAAATTTTTTTACACTTCTATATCCATTTTTCATTAAAAAGGTTAAAGCTTAATTCTTAGAAAAGGAATTAGTTTGAAATAAAAAGTGCAATGGATCGTGTTTTGCTTTAAAGGGAAAATGTGTGAAAACTTATTTTATATATTTTAGTTAAAATATGAAATTAATGTTTCTTTATTTAAAGGAAGTTCATTAAGAATAGTTTATTGGGATAGAATACTAAGTTTTAATATTCACACCTATAGTTTATCTTTTTTTTTAGCTTTAGATTTTGCTTCTTTCTTGGTGTCGGTCACCGTAGTGAAGCTTTGGTTTGAGGTCAGTGGTGACCCGTAGAGTCACATGAAGGTATGCACAATTTTATTTTCTATCAGATACTAGTTTTCATTTTTATTGTTAGTATTTATTTATTTTCTTATCTTTAATTTATGGGCCAAATAATTCCCACTTATTTAGTTTTGATGCCCAACACTAGTTGTCAGCCCATGGGGATCGGGAATGACCTTCGTCCCATACCGCGGACTAGATCGGGTGACTGGTTCAGGGTAAACATGGTTTTGTTTGTGAAAAAATGTTATTAGAGGAGGCCCTTGTTATTTGGGGTTTATGGTAGATGGAGATTATTACTGTCGGGATTCGGGAGGTAGGTGCGGGAAGAGAGTCATGAACTATTGCTCGCACTGATCCTCGAGTTACCAAGGGTAGTTTGGGATTTGAGTCTTCTTCTTTTTTTTTTGATTGAGGGATGAAAATAGAGGCAAGTTGGTGTTACATAATGATTTTTCTTAGAGTAGTGACCCATGTGGAGTCCGATTACACAGTTTAATCTCCTCCTAGTTGTCGATTCTTACTTAGTTCATGTCTCACTTCCATGTCACTGGGTTAATCATGACTACTAATTACCCATTCTGACATTTTGATGCAAGTTGTGGTTCTATTTGGTTCTAGTTGGTGTGAGTGTGTTTTTGAAAATTAAAAGGGTTTTAGAAATTAAAATACTTTTTTTAAATGGTTTTAAATTATTAATAAGGGATTTAAAGTTTAAATTGTTTTGGTTTTAGAATTTACTAAATGTTTGGAATTGATAAGAAAAAAATATTTGGCCCTTGGTACTCTCTATGGAAGGTCACATGTGTGTAGGGTATGTATGCAAAGTGTGAGGGGGAACTTGTTCATGGATTATGTGAGTAGAATAGAAGGACACACATGTGAAGGTTCATAGGATGCCATGGGTGAGGTTTCAGAATCTGAAGGTTTTGAAATTGGTTTTTTGAGAATGTGTATTTTGACTTGTTAAAAGTGGCATTAGTATTTACAAAATTCCCTTGGGTTAAGGCAGTTTTTGAATTTAAATGAAAATGGTGATTTTGAAAAAGAGGATTTCAGATGTGTTAGAATTTTTTTGTCTTTTAGGCCAGTTTTCTCGGCTTGGGGTGCTTTTTTATTCTGTTTTGGCTTGATGTCGGTCTCGGTTTTTTGTTACTTGTGTTGTTCAGATTATGCTGCCCATAAAGCTCCCTAATGTTTCAAATGACTCATGCCCAGTTTTAGGTTCTTTTCAGGTGTCTCATGTTCTTATAAGTGATATAGAACTGTTAGAGGTAGTGAAGTGGTTTGGAGGAAGCAGAGCATGTCTTCAGGTTCTTGAGAACTCCCAAGGTTTTTAAATTTGGTGCATTATTGGGTTAGTTTGAGGGTCCAATTTTGGACATGTGGAGATTTTATGTCTCATCATCGTTGGAATTTAGGGTGATGTGGGAAATTTACAAGGCCACCTCCTTCTAAGGGTTATACCTAAGGAGGTGAAGTTAAGAAAGGTGGCAGAGTTGTAGGATGTTCGGTAGAGCTAGTGGTCAGTAAAAGTATATGATGACCACTTGGAATAGTTGGTTCGTATTTTCATTTGGAGTTCTCACCCATAGATTATGGTAAAGGTGATCCTATCTAATGAAACCTATTTCAATAGGTTAGTGGATGGGGAATTTTTAACAGGGACAGTTCTTGGGGTGTAGTTAACGGTGGTCGACTTTCATGAGGGTTCCCCATCTGGCGAGGAGCGCATGTTGGAGGAAATCGTCAATAAGAATCTATCTTTGTTTGTTCTGACATCTAGTTCATTAGACCACTTTATGGTGTGACATCGGTATGGTCGGTTCGTAAATTCCAAGTCATCTTGCCGCATCCCTTTGAATTATTGTCATTGTTGTGGTTGTTCGGGTCACCGGGGGAAGTCTTTAGGAATCTTTGTTTGAGGAAAGAGTTCTAATCAGGGGATTCTAGTACCTGAATATGAGACAGGAGATGCTTCGTCCATTAGAGCCCCAACCATAGGTCTCAGGGGTAAATCTCGTACATAGTTAGGAGTTGCTGAGGATGTGTGAAACCTTGGACCAGGTTATGTTTCAAGCTTTGGGGTGGAAATATCTGAAATTTCCTTATTTTAGTCTTGTTACCATTTTAAGTCCATCTATTGTTGAAGGGGTTTGATGAACTCACTTTATCACAATCCAAGTGGTTGTGTTTGTTCTAAGTGTGGCATCTCTAAATCATTCATTTTCCTTGAGGGGTGTTTGGCCCGTGGGTGAATGGGTCTGTTTTAGTTTTGGTTTTGGTTTCAACTATACTTGTTTATTGATATTTTTATTATTAAATTGTTATTAATATTATTATTTTTTAAAAATTAAATGAATATTACTAATATTATGATTATTTTTAGTAATATTAATATTATTATTGTTATCATTTATTTTTTAAACCCTAATATCCCTTCTCACTAACCCCTATTGTGTGACCCCCTCTCCCCCTGCTCTCTTCCTTGCGTAGCGAATCCCACCCCCCCCCCCATTTATGGAACCCTCTCCTCTAGTCGCTTCCCCTCATCGGTGCCACTCTCTCTTAGATGGACCTCCTCTTCAACAGTGAACCCCTCTGACGACACCCCTCCTCCTGTCGCGGCCTCCTACTCATGCACAACTGCCCCAGTCGAGCCCTCTTTCGGCATTCCACCCTCCTCCGACGGTGCTTCCCTCCAACAGCCATCCCCAATCGTGGGGAGACCAACCTCCCATATTTCCCCTATATTGAGCATCCCCTCTCTATTTCTTGGATTTCTTTTTGGATCCATTGTTTGGTCAAACCCTAATTGTTAGGGTTTATGTTTGGTTAATGTTTTTTCATTATTTAGGATGTGTGAAGGTTTTGGGAGGCTCGGTTCTCCCTTCCACTGAAGCATCATCGCATTCTCACACCATTGAGGTAGGTGATTCCATGTTATTCTCCTTTCTGAAGAAAATTAGTAATGATTGAATGATTTATTGTATTTTTAAATATGATTTGCAGCTTCATGTTACACTTAATTAGTTTGTTATAGTGTTTTTAAATTTTTAGAACTTGTTAAAAATATATTTTTAGGCAATTCTTAATTTATGCCTAGTTGTGTATTTACTAAATGTGTTTGATCAAGTGTCAAATATTACTTTGATAATTATTAAAATATGATTGTACCTAGATAATTCAATTTCTAAAATTCTGGCGGTGTTTTTCTTGATAGCTTAATTTGCTAAAAATAGCCTTTGTAATGGATTTTTTTATGTCTATGTGTCAATGCACCCTTTTTATTTTAAAAAATATTTTGTGTTCTTTAAAAGTGAAATAAAGCCTTTTTATAGTATTTTTCCTTGATATGTTTTGTGTTTTTGAAAGGATACTCTTTGTTTTGAAAGGGATTGTTTGTTTTTTGAATTAAATAGAGCTGTTAGGTTGGTTGATTGTAAATGGTGTTTTTTTGGAAATGATTCTTTTGAGTGTTTTCATGGATATTAGAATGTGTAGTTGGATGTTGGCACATACATGGGTGCACAAGGTGCACACATGGATGTGAATTCAAATGAAGAGGGTATTTTAAAAATAGTGTTTTCTTTTAACATTGTTTTTCTTAAATGTTTCATTGGTTTTTAAATTGTATATTGATTTATTTGTTTCGATTAATTTTATTTTAGGGATTTATGGTGTTTTTGAGTCCTAGGGATTTATTATAGGGAGTTGTGGTTGGTTTCGAAGGTGCACATGCATATTCCCAGGTATGGATATGTATAAATATATATATATATATCTTATGTGTGTGTGTTCCCTCATGGAACGGGGAACACGTGCATCAGTTTAAGTGTGTGTGTGTGTATATGTATATATATATATATATATATATATATATGGAAGTGTTTGTGTGCTAGCGAGGTACTGCTTTTGTCCATCCTTTTAGGTAGGATCTCTTTGTACCGACCTTTAAATTTAAGAATCATTTATTTCTTGTATTTAGCACCTAATTTTTATATTAATTATTGATATTGAATTGTTAGTAAAATTATTTGTCTTGAATTGGAGTGGTTTCTTTCTTGTAATGTATTGTAATAAATGGATTGACTATGTTTTTCACATCAAATGCTTGGAGATATTCCCCGTTGGCCTTTTTAAATGTATTTTGGATTTAAAATTCTGATTTGGGTTTCTTAAATGGGTTTCAAAGTGTGTTTCTAGTTTTTAAAGTGGTGTGTGTGTTGTTCTTTAAGAAACTGTTTAGCATGTGATGGTTGTGTGAGGCCCGGTTGGCACTTTAAATAAAATGGTTTCATGAGAAAACCCTCCTTGGAATGTGTCCGCACCTTGTTGGTTGAAAAAAGATTGAAGTTTCCTTGGTTTGGGGATTCCCTTATGTAATGATGGTTTAAAGACGAGTGACTTGTTCATTGGGGTAACTCGGGGGGGGGGGTGACCTTGTGGTGTGTGTTGACTGTGTATGGTGAATATACTTGTGTCTGGATACTAGTTTTACATTGTTGGCTCACCCCATTTTTAGTCTGAACATTGGAACCTAGCATATCAAGTGAATTTTCGATGAACGGTTGTTGAACTAATTTATATTACACATTGTCTAGTGGCCCATAGTAGGGGGATATTTTGTTATTATTTCTACGGGATTGGTCCCCTTGGTCATGCCATATAGGGCGACGATCGGATGTTTGGGAATTATGATGTCATCGAGTAGGGAATGCTTTCGGGATGAGTCACATGTATAGTATGTTATATATTATTCACAAGCTCCTAGTTTTCCCATGTATTTCAGCACTATGTTATCTATGGTGGATGATTGAGGTGCATTTTTTAGTTGGACTCTCTTGTTTGTTATTTTCCATTGCCCTTGTATAATCGTTTGTTTTTCCTTCCCGTATGTTGCTTCTCTTATATAAAGAGGATAAAATTATTTTCAAATGTTTTTGGAAAGAGGTTTTTAAAATGTTTTAAACTTCTCTATCCCTCTTTCTTTAAAATGGTTAAATATTCATTCATGGAAAAGAAATTAGTTTAAAATAAAAAGGGTAATGGACCGTGTTATTCTTTAAAGGGAAAATGTCTGAAAAAATTATTTTATATACTATAGTTCAAACCTAAAATTAATGTTTCTTTATTTAAAGGAATTGTGTTGAGAATAGTTTATCGGGATAGACTAGTGAGTTTTAATATTCACTCATATAGTTTATCTTTTCTTTCAGCTTCGTTTGCTTATTCTTACACATTTTCGGTCGACGTAGTGCAACGTTGGTTTGAGGTCGGTGGTGATCCCTAGAGTCACATGAAGGTATGTACAATTTTATTTTCCATCCACTGCTAGTTTTCATTTTTATTTTTAGTATTTGTTTATTTTATTTCCTTTCATTTATGGGCCAAATCATTCCTACTTTTTTAGTTTTGATTCCTGACACTTTTTTCTAGCCTTGGGGATTGGGAACGCCCTTCGGGTCATGCCGCAGACTGACTCGAGTGACTGGTTTAAGGTCAACCCAGTTTGTTTCGTGATAATATAACATTAAAATTATAATTTCTTTATTCTTTTATTTAATGTTATTCAAATAAAAATTGATTTCATTGTAGGTATAGAATTTTATACAGAGTTTTATTTTTGGAAATAGTCTACTGGTTTTGATTTTGTATATGGGTTTTAATTTTTTTGGTTAATTGTAAATATGACATTAATCTAAATATTTTGTATGTAAATTTTAAATTAAAATGATTTTGCAACTTGTTATTTGTATTCCAATTTGTTTTATTTTATATTTATATTCCTTTTTATGTATTCTGATTGGGTTTGATTTTATAGGGTTATTGAATGATTATTGTAGGGATGCAACTATGTCGCAGTTGAAATGGACTTTATCAGCACTAGATAACGCATTGATAAAGGGTCTATTTATTAGTAATTGAAATAGTGCTGATAAAGGGTCTCTTTATAAGTGATTTATCTAGCACTGATAATGGTTTCCTTTATTAGCGCTTCATCTAGTTCTAATAAATGGACCTTTTATATGTGATTTATCTACCACTGATAAAGATGACCTTTATTAGTGCTTCCAAAAACCACTGATAAAGGAACAGTTTATCAGTGCTTCCAACAACTACTGATAAATGGATCATTTATCAGAACTTTTTCTATTGTTTATAAAGTCCTTGGTCTTTTAATATCGCTTATATTTTCAACACTATTAAAAGTGTGTTTTTTAGTAGTGCATCTATCATCAGGTCTTTACCCTAATCCAGACCTGCAGCCATGAAAATTAGTGTCTAAATCAATATATAGTCTAAAAATAGTGTATGTGGATATATTATGAATAATATACAAGTTAAAAAAAGTAAAACATGTTTTTGAAAAAAACAATTATCAATTTTCCACTTGGGATCTCAGGTTCCACCTTGACACCCAACCAACCAAACCTTCTTCAGCCTATGCCAGAAGTCTAAACCATATTCCATAGGGGTTAAACACTTTAATTCTGATAAGGGTCTTCATTAATCAATCCAATTCAATGTACCAAGGAACATCATTCCAAGTACTTAACCACGTCAAAATTATTAGTGCCCAAAGCATCATCCCTATAACCAAGCCATGTAAAACATTGGTGATGTCTAGAGAATCAGTCAGATCCAACCTGAAAATGAGAATCCTTAGTCCAACATCCTCACCAATATCATAATTTAAAATTTCCAAGGATCATCATCATTAACCTATTAACATAATATAATAGCAAAGGTGTTTTATTCCAATAATTAGTGTTCACCATGGTCTAATAAAGGTGTTTTATTCCAATAACTGGTTTAAACTCATAAACCCTATACTCTATCATTTATATCCCATTTTACCATTTTCATGGGATTGTAAAACCCCATGTTTGGCCATAGGCCCCATCTCATAGTCTTTGATGGACCTAATGGGATCTGTGAAGGGTCTAACACAACATTTAAAATCTCAAACTATCATTCTTAAGCAAGTAAATAATTGCACAACATGTTTATGAAATATCATATACCCCATACACATTAAAAAAATCAAGACTGTGGGAAATATATTATAGACCACCTACCTTAGGTTAATAAACAAACACCTATCCAACCCCAGCCTTGGATTCAAGATAAAATGGTCGCAACCACAAATGTAAAGAACTCCCAAGAAAAAGGGCTCATGAGACTTAAAATAAAATGAATAACCAAATTTTGGATCATTTAGTAACTAAAAGGAAATAGACTCGTAGACTTACTTGGGGTTTCAAATTGTAAGAAATATAACTTCAAACACCCTATAATCGAAGGAGATCCACCCTTGGGAGAGGAGGGGAAACTTCGGTTCTCACCCTAGGTTTTTGAGAGCGAAATGAGGGAAAATCAGGGGAGCTAGATATAATCATGAGGAAAAAATTATAAAATTTCCACTTTTAATGAGGCGCATGGTTAGGCTGCATGATTTTTCAAACTTTGTGCCAACCATGCAAGATCCTATGTCCAAGTAAAATCCAAGCCTCACAGTCTCTTAGGCCACTAGTGCAGTTTCAGAAAACTATGTGGAAGCCGTGTGAATGGATTTAGATTCAACCCATGTGGTTTTAAATCCATCTCTCATGGTTTAAATAATTTTTCTTCTCCTTGATCCATGTCACGTAGTCATGGTGCACAATTAGCACTAACCATGTGCTAACTATGGACTATGCACTATAAGCTCTATTTTCCATCCATTCAAGTCCTGAACCCCTAGGATGCTCCTAAAACATTTTTTAATCTTGGGAATAATGTCATAGTCCATTTAAAACGATTTTAACCAAAAAAATAAAATATAAATGTACCTCATCAAAGGGGTGGGATCTTATAATCTATCCACTATATAATAGCTCATCCTTGATCTGAACTCCCCAAAGTTACTAAACCTACATGGTAAAAAGGTTGTCCCACTAGTCCCACATATCAACTTCCATCTCCTAGGTTTCCTCCCAAACACATCCACACTGCCATAACACCCCTACTAACGACATGGTCTTACCCTGAAGAATTTTCCCAATGTGATCTATAATATGAATGATATGATCCTTAAAGTACACATCAACCTCAAGCTCAATATAATCAATATCAATCACACGAGAAGGGTCAAGGTGATGCTGCCAAAGTTTTGAAACATTAAAAACATCATTCATAGTACTATTCCACTATGGAAGATCTAATCAATATGATATGAAACCTACCCTATCTATAATCTCGAATGGCCTAACATACTTGGTCACTAACTTACCTTGTTTCTAAATCTGATGGTGACCCAATCTTGGTGACACTCGAAGGAACACATGGTCGAACACTATATACTCAATAGTTTGACAATTTGATCAGTGTATGACTTTTTTCTACTCTAGGCCATATCCATACACTTTTAGATCAACTGGACTTGCTCTAACATCTCCTGCACGAGACTCAACCCTAAAAAATATTACTATACCACTTCCATCCAGTACAAAGGTGATCTAAATGGTCTACCATAGAGTGACTTGTATGGTTCCATTTGAATATTCTCATAATAAATTTTTTTATAGGAAAACTCAACAAGTGCTAAGTGATTCTACCAAGTTCCACCAAAATCTTTGATGCATGATCTCATCATTTCCTCTAACACCTAAATAGTATGTTCTGATTGTTTGTTTGTCTGTGGGTGCTAAGTTGTACTAAAAAACAGCTAAGTACCAAGTGCCTTCTACAACCCTTACAAGAAGTTCTATGTAAAATTTAGATCATGATCTAAAAAAATACTCATAGGCACCTTGTGTAAACATATTATATCTCAAAAATATAATTCACCCAACTGTTCAATGGGGAAAGTCTCCCAAATTAGTAATAAATGAGCTACCATTGTCAACTGATCCAAAATAACCCATATTGCATAACTCTTCTAATGATTCCTTGGTCAACCCAACATGAAATCTATGATAACATCATCCCACTTCCATTAAATAATGGTAAATTGCTAAAAAAATACCAGTAGTCCATTGATGATCAGATTTAACCTATTGATATGTATAGCATCGCATCACAAAACCTACAATCACTTTCTAAATTCTTGGATACCAATACGGAATATGAAGATCATGGTACATTTTGGTCAAACTAGGTTCCAACACCCACTTAGAAGCATGAAACTCACACATCAACTCATCTAAAATATAATTAAGAACCTAGATGCAACCATGAACATGAATAATCTCACCACCGTTGAGGGTCTAGTTGGGAGGTAGCTCCCCACCATCAAAGTTGTCCCTCAAAGATAGAAATTATAGATCCTCATACTACCTCTTCTTGAACTAGCTTAGAAGAGAGGTCACAACAAATAAATAAATAAGTTTTATCTATTACTACTCCTCCTAAACACCTATATGTATATCAGTGAACAAGTTCATCATCTTCCACTCAGAACTAGACTCCTGAATCTCCTGAGTCTATGTATTTCAACTCAAAGCATCAGTAACATCGTTCCCTTTTCCTAGCATATAATCTAGATCAAAGTTGAAATATTTTGTATACCCGACTCATCTCTATAACCAGATATTTAGATCCTATGGAGAAAATATATACTTTATTCTCTTATGGTTAGTGTAGACAGTAAACCTCTCACCTAGGAGATAATTTTTCGGACATTTTAAAATGTTAACTACTGAAGCTAACACAAGATTGTGTGTAGAATATTTTATTTCATGTGGACTCAACTATAGTGATCCATACACCATGAATAAATTTACCTACATAAGCACTACCCAAAGTCCGACCCTAGGTGAATCACAATACAAAGTATACTCCTTTCCTGATTCAGATAAGATCAGAATCAATGTTGTAGTTAAATACCCCTTCAATTCATGTAATGCATTCTCGCATGGTTCAGACCACTCAAAATTTATGCCCTTCTTGGTTAGGATTTAGAGAAGTGTTTCCAATAGATAAAAGTCCACGATTATCCTTTGGTAGTAACCCACTAAACCCAAAAAACTTCAGATATTAAAAACACTCTTGGGCTACTCCCAAGAAAAAATCGATCTGACCTTCTTATGGTCCACTAACACACCTTCTTTTGAGATGATGTGACCCAATAAATGAACTTTTTATTCCATAAATGACACTTATATATCTTGTATATTCCTGGATGGAACATGATGTATCATATACTATCAAATAGGAAATGCCCATATTGTACCTAGTCACTCTCTTCAATCTAACCGCTAGAACAAAACTGCCATTGATATAATATAGGTATTCTTGAACCTATTTGACCCTGTTCATTCTTTATTTTCATACATGTATATATTAAAACAAGTGAGGGATAGAGGATAACTACAAATAAAAAAACATATGCATCACAGGAGGCTTAAAATACATGAATATATTTATACATGTATTTACATGCATTTGAGTAAATATATATTTTACATATATTTATAATTTTATCTATGTCATGTATATACACATACATTTATATATTTATTTATATTATTTATATTATTAAATACATATATATATTATGTACATGTTTATTTATAATATATATATATATAAGTATTTATTTAATATATTTAATATATTTATATAATGGCTTCAAAAATGTATTTATATAAGGTATTTTGTTAAATATATTTAATATATTGAATAAATTAATATTATAAATATATATATATGTATGGATGTATGTATGTATACAATATATTACATATTTATGTATGTAATTAAATGAATTTATATTATATATTTGTATACAAATATATATAATATACAGACAATCAAATACATTATTTATATAAAACATACATGTTCATTTATATGCATGTGTGCATAATTATATGTATAATTTATTATTATTATTATTCTTTTTGTTATATAAATTATAAAAACTACAAGGGTTTTTATATGATACATTTTTTAAATAAATTATATTTATGTATATATTTATATAATATATTTATGCTTTTATATTATAATTAATATTATATAAAATAAAATTTTATATAAATAAATATATATTAATGTACACATTATACAATTGTATTTATGTATATATATATCATTAAATATAATTATATAAATTATTTATATAAATATTTTTATATAATATTTTTATATAATGTATTTAAATACATTTATATATTATGTTTTAATTATATATATAATATGGATTTTATTTAAGAAAATAGTGAGGGTTGTGTATAACCCCCGCTAAATTAGATGATTAGTTGTTGTTGTGAATAGCCCCCTATAATTTATACTAAAAATGAATTTAGAGGTGGTTGTGAATAACCCCCTCTAAATAACCACCCCATATATATTGTTTTTTTGTACTGAAAATGAACACATATAGGTTGTATCTACTTCTGAAAGTAGTTTGAAATATATCAGAAAGTATCACCCTCAAATGATGATACCTTGATCTTAAATCAATCTTATATAAAACATAGGCACCCCTTAGCTAGTCAAAAAGATCATTAATATATGAAATATGGTACAGATTCTTAATCGTCATTCGGTTTAGCTTCCGATAATCGACACATACACACAATGTTCCATTAGCCTTCTTGCAAAAAAGAATTAGTGATCCCCAAGGTAACGTACTCAGTTAAATTAAACCTTTATCCACTAATTCCTAAAGTTGAGTTTTAAGCTCTTGAATCCCCATTGGTTCCATTCAATAAGGTGGAATGGAAACTAGCCCAACTCCAGGCATCATCTCAATAGTAAACTCAATTTCTCTCTCATATGGAAACCCTAGATACTCCTCTAGAAACACATCTTAAAACTAATACACTATAGAAGGGAAGACTTCATGCTCTAATACCCCATCATCAAATAATAGACTCACTACCTGAGATGTGAGCTCACCCAGTTACTAATGAACTGGACCTACATGACCTGTTTGGATATCCAACTCTCTATAATGAACATATATGTCACCCTAAAGAGATGTGAAAGTCACTCTCCTATGGTAAAAATCAATTTGATCTTAATGTTAAACCAACTAGTCCATACCCAGTATCAAGTCAAAACCTAACATCTCAAGCATGAACAAATCTCAAAGAAAACAATACTCGCTAACCTCAAGGGAACAACCCTTACAAAGATCCTCTGATCTCACCCTAAATTGTACTTCCATCAACATAACCCCAAACAAGAACTCCACCAATAGACCCAAACCATTCCCAAATTTAGAAAATATAAAAGAATACAAATCTCATGTATCAAATAAATCACTAGAAAGAATAGAATCTATAAGAATCAAACTTTGGATAGTTGACCATCCAGCCTCATTGTCGATGAGTGAAGGTTGAACTAAAGGTAACTAAAATTTACCTCTACCTTGAGCTATTATCAGAGCCACATGCACTACACTACTCTGATGATGAAGTCACTCTTTTCCTAGAGTACGTTATCCCACACCCTAACCGATATGGCCAGTACAACTTTAACTATCGGACTGATATGAGGTAGAAGATCCTCTTCCAATGCACTATATCAACCATGGTCCTCTATTACTACCCATCTATTTATGGTTCTTACATAACAACTTTACATTTTCCATAATGTTGCATTATCAATACTCCACTGGTTTTCAAGGACATTGACCTCACATGTGACCAGGTCTACCGCACTGATAGCAAAACACTTGATCAGTGCCTTGAGAGTTTGATCCTCTCCCCTGGCTACTCTACCTGCCACCACCCTATTAAAAGTTCTCATAATGACATTTCCTACTATCTAAGGATGTAATGCCAGATTGCCTAGATAAAACCACCTTTCCACCACTAGAAACATCCTTCCAATTTTCCTTAAAAATGAGAGTTTGATTTACCATCTCAGTGAACTTATTAAAATATAATAACTTCACTGATGAATTGATCTCATATCTAAGTATATCCTAAAAACATTTCACTCTAGATGCATCCTCTCCTACAAATGTCAAGGTAAAATATTTTAGGTTATTAAAGTGTCCAATATGATCTAGCACTTGCATATTCCACTCGGTAAATTTCATAAACTCTATAGTTATCTCTTATCTTAGAGTTTTTGGGTTGGAATTCTCTAAAAACTTATCCTAAAATTCCTTCCAACTCATTCTATTTCACATCTTATCCTAGAACTAAATATACCACCATTGCTTTTCTGGTCCTCTCAACATATAAGTTTCTAACTTATCCCTATTATATAGAGGATTATCTAAGTGATTCAGTGCAAAGAGCCAGAAATCCCATGTAATTTTTTTAAAATTATTTGGGATTATTATAAGTCTGTGAAAATTAGCAGTGCTTAATTCTGAGGCCTCGTGTACCCAGAATGGAATTTTTAACTTTTTTTAAGCTACGTTTAGTAAACATGTAGGCGGAATTTTCTAACTTTTGAACCGGTGCTCATAATTGAAATTCGAGGACACCATTGAATACGCAGCACCGAGATTCTCTTAAGGGAGGTTTCACTTCGACCGCAGTGGTTCGGGAGAAAAATATAATTTTCATAATTTTAAAAGAATAAAAAAATAACATGTAATTGTTATTTTATTTTTCTCCAGTGGTTGAGCGGTGGTGGTAGGACGTCTGTGTTGTCAATCCATTTAATGGATTGACTCTTTGTTTCTGTAACCTCGATGTTGGAACATTAAATGTGGTTCATAAATATACCGCATTATTGTTTTGAAACTGAGTAGTCTCTTTAATCTATTTAATTGAAGCTCGAGCATGGGCTTTTGACACGGAATAGCGGAACCTCTGACGATGTGATGTGGCATCTTCCACTGATGAGGAATGGGAGCTTGGATAGCAACGTTGGAGGGATCGAACCGGGAACAATAAATGACAGTGGCTTCATTAAAGTGCGGATTCTTCTTCCACTACCATGATAACCCCAACATGATCAAGGTAGGGTGATTTTTCATGGTTTAATTCTTTTATTTGAAGATGAATAAATTGTTACTCTCTTTTTACGATGCTAACATGGAGGGTGCGGGCCAAATGAACAAGGCTCAGACCCTCCGCTGCTTTGTTATTGTCACGCTCTTCAGGGGACAAATTTCCAACTCAGCAGAACCTTCAATATGGGAGCCACGTAATGACGGCGGAATCCCAAGAGGCCTGTAGGCATGAGTGGAGGTGAAAACGGACCACCAGATCTCACCCGGTGGCTCGCAGAAGATCTGTCATCGCAACACAGGCGCGGTGGCACCGGAGACCGATGGTGAAGGTTGCGGTCGATGCTCACTGGCCCCAGAAGAGGGTGGTTCTAAGGTGGACCCAAAGGGGTGGCCGACACTTGACTTGCCACGTTGGAAAGATGGTGTGCCGTCGTGCATCGTGGTGAAGGGGTTGCGGCATCGAAGTCGCGGTGGAGGGGGACCCGTGCCCCGCGGGTCCTGTGGACCATGTGGCGACGCCACGTGATGTCGCTGATTGAAGAGTTGAATGACTCTTTGAGGCATTCAGGTAGTTCGGCAGCCACCCAGCTGGCGAGCTGCGCCAGCGCACCAGGATACGTCGCCTAGTAGGCAGCGCCCCACCGGCGGGCCAGGACGATCTACAGCCCAGTGGGCCAAGCCCACCACGGCCCCACCCAACTGGGCCGGCCCAGGCTGGTTTGGGCCAGGTTGGACCCTGACCGGTTTGGGTCAACCCGGACCAGGTCATGTCGGACCGGACCTGGACCCATTTGGGCCCAATTTCACTTAAAGAGTTGTATCTTACGAACTAGACATCTGTTTAACGAAACATCTATGGTGCTAGGATCCTTGGATAGAGACAGTCCTTTTGGGATAATCCACCTAAGTTTTGGATAAAGTTGGAGTACGGTTGGGTTGGATCATACCTGAATCCAACTAGGCCCTTGATACTAAAATGTCAATAACTCCTAAACCGGGATTCCCGGTTGACGTGATGTCTGTTGCGTTGGAACCCTTACGACATGACGGTCCTTTGGGTTACTCCTTCCGGGATCTTACTAGTAGTTGAGGCACGATCGATATCCAGAGGAGAAGATACAATGGAACTCAAGTGCACCGGGTGTGGGGAATCCTGTGGTTGGTTGTCAATTGTAAAGAAACCCTATGTGGATCAGAATTATAGTGACCATGTTCGGATCAACATTATAGTGACCCTATGTGGATCAGAATTATAGTGACTATGTGTGGATCAGAATTATAGAGACCCTGTGTGTATCACCATTATAGGGACCCTGTGTGGATCAGCGTTATAGCGACCCTATGTGGATCACCATTATAGTGATCCTGTGTGGATCAACATTATAGTAACCCTTTGTGGATCAACATTATAGAGACCCTGTGTGGCTCAGCATTATAGAGACCCTGTATGGATCAGCATTATAGCGACCCTGTATGGATCACCATTATAGAAACCCTCTATGGATCAGCATTATAGAGACCCTGTGTAGATCAGCATTATAGAAACCTTGTGTGGATCAGTATTATAGAGACCTTGTGTGGATCAGAATTATAGAGACCCTATGTGGATCAGCATTATAGAGACCCTGTGTGGATCAATATTATAGGGACCCTGTGTGGATCAGCATTCTAGCGACCCTGTGTGGATCAACATTCTTGCGACCCTGTGTGGATCAGCATTGTAGCGACCCTATGCGGATCAGCATTTTAGCGACCCTGTGTGGATCATCAGTGTGCAACCCGAAAAGGGCCAGCCTTAGAGCAGCCCGTCATGGATCAGCGACATACGAACCTATGTGGATCTTCAATGTAACAACTTCTTTGTGGTTTAGTTGTGGAACTTTATAATGAAATAAAAATATATATCTTAAGACTAATCATCTTTATTATTAATCTTTGAGTTGTATACATGGTTTGAGTTGATTATTTTTTTTGTGATTTGTGGTTTAGATCATGATTTGTGATTTTTCTTTGTGGAATTCTGAGAGACCTTTGGGGGTCTCGGGGTCCCTACTGGGTATTTTTATACTCACCGCTGCATGGGATTCGCCCGCACCTTGTTGTGTCTTGTACAGATGACGAGTAGCCTTGACTGAGACTCGGAGAGCTTGGACCTGAAGATGGACGTGGTGATGATTGACATGGAGAGACGTAGAGACAAGTTCTACCTACTAATTAGGTAGGATCCTTGGTGGAAGATTCCAGGAGTTGTTTACTGTTTTCTGTTGTAGTTGTATCTTTCAGTTGGGCTTGTATTTTGACCCCTTTACTTTCAGTACACACTTTTTCTACTGCAGTTTTACTTCGTGGTTGCATCTTGTTGTGTTCTTGGGCTGTGTGTTTTTACAGACTTAAATGTAATGGCTTCCCATTTTAGGGATATGCCTTTCTGGTGCTAGTTTCCAACCCCTGGCCTATGGAATGCGGGCTTGGGGTAGTAACAGTACAGGCCCCGGGGAAGGGTCGTGACAAAGTGGTATCATAGGAGTCGGTTCTACCAAATAACTAGGACTCTAATATTTCTAATAGATCAATAGTGTTAAGTGTTTTGAGTGTGGTTTTTAGTTCAGGTAGTCCAAGGTTGGTGTGGCGGTCGATGTATCCATACACCAGGACCCTGAATTCTGATTTCTGACTCAGTGCGCGAAAACACTGATTGCGTGTGTTTTGGAAATGTTTTACTTTTGATCTATTTTGAGTCAAATCACCAGGTATAACTTATTGACCATGGAACACTTATTTCATTTTAGGATTCCACCATGTAGAAAGCCAGCCAGGATTATAGAGAGAGTACTTGATGATGGTCCACCGAGCGATGAGGCTTCGGTGCAGGGCCCTCTTACTATGTTGGCACCTTCGGGTGGTATACCAGCAGCACCACCACTTAGAGGTCAGAAATTACCACTATCCCCACTGGAATACCATGCACACTGACTGAGTGTGTTTCATGATTTCAAGAGATAGAGGCCTCTGAGGTTTCGAGGCGAGATAGATCCCTAGGAATATGAGGACTGGCTGGGGGCTGTGTCACAAGTTTTTTTCCTAGTTGGGAACCCAGAAGATCAGATGGTGATCATATCTTCTAGCCTCTTCTAGGTCATAGCAGGGAGATGGTGGATCCTGAAACTCTATTTATACGATGAGGCGACACTCAACCAGTTGGACTTCAAGATCCACTTTAGAGCAGAGTACGTACCAGTGACTTTATGCTCAATGCGTATCTAGGAGCTGCTAAACTTACAGCATGGAAGCCTATTAGTGGCCCAGTACTCAGTGAGATTCACTGACCTCTCCCACTACTCCATCGATATGTTATGGAACCCTTTATTCAGGGACCAGACCTTTGAGAAGGGTCTCTGGGGGTAGATCATAGTGTCAATGATATCACTCAATATCCTGACGCATGCTGGATTTCTCGAGAGAGAATTATTGGTAGAGAGCTTCTTAGTTGAGCAGGCACTGATGGTGATAGCCACCATCAGATGATAGGTAGGTGAGACATCTACAGGAGGTAGTAGGTAGATGAATCATAGGTCCAAGTGGGCCAAAACTTCTGGAGGGCAACAACAAGATGTAGGGTCAGAGGTGCGGAGCTCACGAGGCTGAGGGGGTCGGTAGGGAAGTAGAATGTGCTTCACGTGCGGCGGGCAGGGCTACGTGGCTTGTGACTGCCCGACCTGGCCTACTGAAAATCATCAGATGATTGAGGGACCTCCAAGGCAGTGGCTGAGGTTCAAGCGAGGGGGTCCGTAGGGTGGAAAGCGTGGCAGAGGAGCAGGTTGTGTGGCAGGTGGTGGATGACAGTTTGAGGTTCTACCACCACCACCCCCAGTTGGTCCACCCTGACCTCAGGGAGTAGGCGGAGAGGGATGATCTCATCTTCAAGAAACTTAGGACTACAACCACAGTGATCCAGATGTTATTATAGGTATGATCTGTGTCTATTCCACCCTAGCTTCATTTCTTATAGACACAAGTTTCAGTCACTCTTTTATCACCACAACACTCGTTCAGAGCTCAGAGATTTCGATGGAGTCGTTGGATCGATCCTTACAATTAGATACTCAAACGGTAGAAGATTCAATGATTACACACTGGTGAATATAGTGTGAGCTTACTCTAGGATGTGAGAGCTTTGGCTGGGATCTCCTAGTAGTAGCATAGAGGCCTTACAATGTCATCTTGGGTATGTATTGGCTATCAATAGTCAATGCTCAAATCAAATTTTGTAGGTGAAAAGTTCAGTGTGTCCATGAGGATGGGATCAGGTTTTCCTTCACCAGCAATAAGGTAACTTTTGCAGCATAGGATGGACTTACTCGAAGGAGGTTAGAGCCGATCACTCATCAATTGGCTAGCCTTACCCTTAGAGTTGTTTATGTGAGGAGTCCGAGTTATCTTGTAGTGGTGGACTAGTATACATATTTCTTTCCTGATGATGTTACGGGACTACCTCCTCACAAATAGGTAGTCTTATACATTGATCTATACCCCGGGATGGCACCGATATCTACACCATCATATCAGACGGCTCCCACAGAGCTTCGTGAGTTATGGGTACATTTGGAGGACTTACAGGGGAAGGGGTTCATAAGGCCCAGTGGTTCTCCATGGTCATCCCTGATTTTATTCGCCAAAAAAGTGAATGGTAGGCTGAGGATTTTTGTGGACTATTGGCACCTGAACTAGGTGACCATGAAGAACAAATACCCACTCTCAAGGATTGATGATCTCTTCGACCAGCTAAAGGGAGCTCGATGGTTTTTCCTTCACATATGGTGAATCTCTTTGCTAAAGGGGATAAAATGATTTTCAAATTTTTGTGGAAATATTTTTTAAAATGTTTTACACTTCTATATCCCTCTTTATTTAAAATGGTTAAAGCTTCATTCTTGGAAAAGAAATTAGTTAAAAATAAAAAGTGCAATGGACCATGTTTTTCTTTAAAGGGAATGTGTGTGAAAACTTATTTTATATATTGTAGTTAAAATATGAAATTAATGTTTCCTTATTTGAAGGAAGTGCATTGAGTATATTTTATTGGGATAGACTACTAAATTTTAATATTGACACATATAGTTTATCTATTTTTAGCTTCAGATGCTGCTTCTTTCTCGGTTTCAGTCATCGTAGTGCGATGTTGGTTTAAGGTCAGTGGTGAATCGTAGAGTCACATGAAGGTATGTACAATTTTATTTTCTATCTGCTACTAGTTTTCATTTTTATTATCAGTATTTATTTATTTATTGTCTTTCATTTATAGTTCAAATCATTCCCACTTATTTATTTTTGATGCCCGACACTAGTTTCCAGGCCATGGGGATTGGTAACGACCTTTAGGCCATGCCACAGACTGGCTTGGGTGACTATTTCAGGGTCAAAATGGGTTTTTTTGTGACAAAATGGTATTAGAGGAGGCCCTTTTTATTTGGGGTTTATGGTAGATGGGGATTAGTACTGTCGGGATTCGGGAGGTAGGTGCGGGAAGAGCATCGTGAACCCTTGCTCACATTGATCCTTGAGTTACCAAGGGTAGTTTGGGATTTGAGGCTTCTGCATTTGTTTTGGATTGAGGGATGACAATAGAGGCAAGATGGTGTTATGTTGTGGTTTCACATGGAGTAGTGACCCATGTGGAGTCTGAGTACATAGTTTAATATCATCCTAATTGTTGATTCTTACTTGGGAAATTTCCCACTACCATGTCACTGGGTTAATCACGACTACTAGTTACCCATTCTGACAGTTTGGTGCAAGTTGTGGTTCACCTTGGTTCTAGTTGGTGTGAGTGTATTTTTGAAAATGATAAGGGTTTTAAAAATGAAAATACTTTCTTTTAATTTTTTTTAGATTAGTAAGTTGGGATTTAAAGTTTAAATTGTTTTGGTTTGAAAATTTACTAAATGTTTGGAATTGATAAGAAAAACAGATGTGTCCCTTGGTACTCTCTATGGAAGGCCACATGTGTGTAGGGTATGTATGAAAAGTGTGGGGGAAACTTTTTCATGGATTATGTGAGTGGAATGGATGGAAAAACATGTGACGGTTCATAGGATTCCATCGGTGAGGTTTCAAAATCTGAACGTTTCAAAATTGGTTTTTGTTTTAGAATGTGGATTTTGACTTGTTAAAAGTGGCATTTGTATTTGAAAAATTCCCTTGGGATAAGGCAATTTTTGAATTTAAATGAAAAATGGTTATTTTGAATGAGAGGATTTTGGATGTGTTGGTATTTTTTTGTCTTCCAAGTCAGTTGTCTTGGATTGGGGTGTTTTTTTATTATGTTTTGGCTTGATGTTAGTTTCAGTTTTGTGTTCCATATGTTGTTCGAAATATGCCGCCCATAAAGGTCCCTAATGTGGCCAATGATTCATGCCTAGTTTCATGTTCTTTTCGGGTGTCTCATGTTCTTAGAAGTGATAGAGGACCATTAGAGGCAGTGAAGTGGTTTGAAGGAAGAAGAGTGTCTCTTTAGGTTCTTGGGAACTCCCAAGGTTTTTAAAGTTCATGAATTATTGGGTTAGTTTGAGGGTCCAGTTTTAGACTAGTGGAGGTTGGATGTCCCATCATCATTGGAATTTAGGGTGACGTGGGAAATTTACAAGGCTGCCTATCTCTAATGGGTTATACCTAAGGAGGTAAAGTTAAGAAAGGTAGAAGAGTTGTAGGATGTTCAGTAGGGCCAGTGGTTAGTAAAAGTATATGATGACCACTTGGAAGAGCCGGTTCCTCTTTTCATTTTGAGTTATCACCCATAGATTATGGTAAAGGTGCTCCTGCCTAGTGAAACCTATTTCGATAGGTTAGTGGATGGGGCATTTTTAACGAGGACAGTTCTTGGGGTGTAGTTAATGGTGGCCGACTTTCATGAGGGTTCCCCATCTAGAAAGGAGTTCATGTTGTAGAAACCTGTATATAAGAATCTATCCTTGTCGGTTTTGACATCTAGTTCATCCGACCATTTTCTGGTGTGCCATCGGTATGGCCGGTTCGTAAATTCCAAGTTGTCTTGTCGTATACCTCTGAATTTTTTCCAATGTTGTGTTTGTTCGAGTCACCAGGGTAAGTTCTTTAGGAAGCATTGTTTGAGGAAGGATTTATAATCAAGGGAAGCTAGTGCCAGACTATGAGATAAGAGATGCTTTGGCCATCCGATCCCCAACCACAGTTCTCAGGGATAAAGCTCGCGCATAGTTAGGAGTTGATGAGGATGTGTAAAACCTTAGCCAGGGTTATGTTTCAAGATTTGGGGTGTAAATATATTAAATTTATTTTTTTTAGTCTTGTTATCGTTTTAAGTTCATCTATTGTTGAAGGGGTGTGAAGAACTCACTTTATCACAATCCAAGTGGTTGTGTCTGTTCTAAGTGTAGCATCTCTAAATCATTCATTTTCCATGAGGGGTGTTTAGCCCATGGGTGAATGGGTCCATTTTGGTCTTGGTTTCAACTATACTTGTTTAGATATATTTGGCTATTGTTAGACAGGTTTATGATGTTTCTAGTCCACTGGGTAGTTTGGGTTCCTTTTATTGGGTTCGGCGATGTTGTCATTCGCCCCTGTGTGGAGGTATTTCGGTTATTGTGGGAGATCTCCCTTAATCCAAAATTCTTGTATGCTAGGTTGAATTAAAATAGGACTATTTTCTAAATCATAGTGGTGGATTTATTCTGTTTTCATTAAGAAAGTTGGTTGAGTTCGGGTTAAGAGTAGCTTAGTTTCTGGTTGTGGTAAGACTGTTGTTTGGGTAGGTTCGGGTTGGGAGTTTCCTTGTTACTCTTCCCTAGGGTAGTGTGTTTGGATTTTAATGTTTCTGTTTTTATGGAATTATTATGGTGGGGAGAACCCTCTCATTTTCTCCACTTGTTTTGGGTTGTGGTTTAGTCTAGATCGGTCGGGTGTGACGTGGGAAATAAATAATCACCCCAGAATTCTTTGTTCTTCTGGTTGTGTTCGGGCATGGACACAATTTTTGATTAAATTTCAGCATGGTGAATTTATGGGGGAAAACGTTTTTGTGATGGGTCGAATTATCACACCCTTACCTTTAAAATTATTTTATTTTATTATTTCTTGGCTTTGGTTACTCTCATCGAGGATCGAGTTAAGTGCGGGTTTAAAATTTTTGTGGTTTGTTAATTTTGGTTGGTTTTAGGCTGATGCATGGGCACCGCACGGTTAGCGGAAACTGTGTGTTCATCCCAAGTGACCGTGTTGTTTCCCAATATTTAAAATAAATATAATTTTATGAAAATAAAATAAATTAAATGTTTAAACTATAATAATAATAATAATAATAATGTTATGGTATATAATAAAACTATTATTATTAAAAGTGTTATTGATATTTTTATTACTAAATTGTTATTAATATTATTATTTTTTAAAAATGAAATGAATATTACTAATATTATGATTATTTTTAGTATTATTAATATAATAATAATAATTATTATTATTATTATTTATTTAAACCCTAATCTCCCTTCTCCCTAACCCCTCTTGTGCAACCCCCTCTCCCCCTACTCTCTCCCTCGTGTAGCACATCCCCCCCATTTCTGGCACCCTCTCCTCCAACCGCTTCCCCTCACCAGTGCCACTCCCTCCCAGCTGGACCTCCTCTGCAATAGTGAACCCCTCCGATGACACCCCTCTTCCTGGTGCGGCCTCCTGCTCACGTGCAACTGCCCCAGCCGATCCCTCTTTCGGCGTGCCACCCTCCTCTGACAGTGCTTCCCTCCGACAGCCATCCCTCATCGCAGTGCGACTGGCCTCCCCTTTTTCCCCTCTGGTGATCATCCCCTATCTATTTATTGGATTTATTTTTGGATCCATTGTTTGGTCGAACCCTAATTATTAGGGTTTATGTTTGGATCAATTTTTCTCATTATTTAGGGTGTGCGAAGGGTTTGGCAGGCTCGGTTCTCCCTTCCACTGAAGCGTCGCTGCATTCGCACACCATTGAGGTAGGCAATTCCATGTTATTCTCCTTTACGAAGAAAATTAGTAATTCTTGAATGCTTTATTGGATTTTTAAATATGATTCACAGTTTCATGTCACACTTAATTAGTTTGTTATAGTGTTTTTAAATTTTTAGAACTTGTTAAAAATATATTCTGAGGAAATTATTGGTTTATTCCTAGTTTTTTCTTTGCTAAATGTTCTTGATAAAGTGTCAAATATTACTTTGATGATTCTTAAAATATGATTTGTACCTTGATAATGCAATTGATGAAATTCTGGCCCTGTTATTCTTGATAGATTAATTTTCTGAAAATAGCCTTTCCAATATATTTTGTTTATTCCTATGTTTTTATGCACCCTTTGTATTTTATAAAATATTTTATATTCTTTAAAAGTGAAATCAAGCCTTGTTATAGAATTTTGACTTGATATGTTTTGTGCTTTTGAAAGGATACTCTTTTTTTGAAAGGTATTGTTTGTTTTTTGAATTAAATAGAGTTGTTAGGTTGGGTGATTATAAATGGTGTTTTTTGGAAATGATTATTTTGAGTGTTTTCATGGATATTAGAATGTGCAGTTTGATGTTGGCACATACACGGGTCCACTAGGTGCACACATGGATGTGCATTAAAAGGAAGAAGGTATTTTAAAAATAGTTTTTTCTTTTAACATTGTTTTTCTTAAATGTTTCATTGGTTTTTGAATCGTATCTTTATTTTGTTCGATTAATTTTATTTTCGGGATTTATGGTGTTTTTCAGTCCTAGGGATTTATCGTAGGGAGTTGTGGTCGATTTCGAAGGCATTCATGCATATTCCCAAGTATGGATATGTATGAATATATATATCTTGTGTGTGTGTGTTCCCTCATGGTGTGGGGAACACATGCATCATTATAAGGATATATATATATATATATATATGGAATTTTTTGCATGCAAGTGGGATGCTACTTGAGTTAGAAAGCTTCGGCTTGTCCATCCTTTGAGGTAGGATCTCTTTGCACCGACCTTTAAATTTAAGAATCGTTTATTTCTTGTATTTAGCACCTAGTTTTTATATTAATTATTGATATATAATTGTTAGTAAAATTACTTTTCTTGAATTGGAGAGGTTTCTTTCTTGTAATGTATTGTAATAAATGGATTGATTTTGTTTTTCACATCAAATGCTTGTAGAGATTCCCTGTTGGACTTGGTAAATGTGTTTTGGATTTAAAATACCGATTTGGGTTTCTTAAATGGGTTTCAAAGTGTGTTTCTAGTTTTTAAAGTGGTGTGCATTTTTTTCTTTAAGAAATGGTTTAGCATGTGATGGTTGTATGAGGCCCGGTTGTCACTTTAAATAAAATGGTTTCCTTAGAAAACCCTCCTTGGAATGGGTCCTCACCTTATTGTTTGAAAAAAGATGGGATTTTCCTTCGTTTGGGGCTTCCCTTGTGTTATGATGGTTTAAAGACGAGTGAATAGTTCCTTGGGGTAACTCGGGGGTAACCTTGTGGTGTGTGTTGACTATGTGTGGTGAATATACTTGTGTCTGGATACTCGTTTGACATTGTTCGCTCACCCCATTTTTAGTCTAAACATGGTAACCTAGCATAGAAAGAAAATTTTTGATGAACGATTATTGAACTAGTTTAGATTATGCACTAGCTAGTGCCCCATAGTAGGGGGATATTTTTTTATTATTTATATGGGATTGGGCCCCTTGTTCATTCAAGATAGGGCAATGTTTAGGCGTTTGGGTGTTATGACGTCATCGTGTAGGGCATGCTTTTGGGACAAGTCACATGTATAGTATGATCTAGATTATTCATGAGATCCTAAGTTTTCCCATGTATTTCAGAACTTATTTATCTATGGAGGATGATTGAGGTGCATTGTTTAGTTGGACTCTCTTGTTTGTTATTTTCCATTTCCCTTGTATAATCATTTCTTTTGCCTTCCCGTATGGTGTTTCTCTTCTCTAAATGGGATAAAATTATTTTCAAATATTTTTGGAAAGAGGTTTTTAAAATGGTTTACACTTCTCTATCCCTCCTTCTTTAAAATGGTTAAAGCTTCATTCATGGAAAAAAATTAGTTTAAAATAAAAATAATAATGGACCGTGTTTTTATTTAAAGGGAAAAAGTGTGAAAACTTATTTTATATATTGTAGTTCAAACCTGAAATTAATGTTTTTTTATTTAAAGGAAGTGTGTTGAGAATTGTTTATCAGGCTATCCTACTATGTTTTAATATTCATGCCTATAGTTTATCTTTGTTTTTATCTTTGGTTTCTGCTTCTTACTCAGTTTAGGTCGCCATAGTGCAACGTTGGTTTGAGGTCGGTGGTGACCTGTACAGTCACATGAAGGTATGTACAATTTTATTTTCCATCCACTACTAGTTTTCATTTTTATTGTCAGTATTTTTTTATTTTATTGTCTTTCATTTATGGGAAAAATCATTCCCACTATTTATTTTTGATTCTCGACACTAGTTTCTAGCCTGTGGGGATCAGGAACGCCCTTCAGTCCATGCCGCAGACTGACTCGAGTGACGGGTTCAGGGTCAACCCAGTTTGGTTCGTGACAATATAACATTAAAATTATAATTTGTTTATTTTTTTTATTTAATGTTATTAAAATAAACCTTGATTTTATTGTAGTTATATAATTTTATACAGAGGTTTATTTTTGGAAAGAGTCTACTGGTTTTGATTTTGTATATGGGTTTTAATTTTTTTGGTTAATTGTAAATATGACATTTATGTAAACATTTTGTAAGTAAATTTTAAATTGAAATGATAGTGCAATGTGTTATTTGTATTCCAATTTGGTTTATTGTATATTTATATTCCTTTTTTTGTATTCTGGTTGGGTTTGATTTTATAGGGTTATTGCATGATTGTTGTAGGGATGCAACTATATAGCAGCTGAAATGGCCTTTATCAACAATAGATGAAGTGCTGAAAAGGGGTATATTTATTAGTACTTGAACTAGTGATGATAAAGGGTCTATTTATAAGTGATTTATCTAGCACTGATAAAGTTTTCCTTTATCAGTGCTTCATCTATTTCTGATAAATGGACCTTTTATCAGTGCTTTATCTATCGCTGATAAAGATGACCTTTATCAGTGCTTCCAAAAACTGCTAATAAAGGTACACTTTATTGACGCTTCTAAAAACTATTGATAAATGAATCATTTATCAAAACTTTTTCTAGTGTTGATAAATTCATTGGTCATTTAATATCTCTTAAATTTTCAACACTATTAAAAGTGGGTTTGTTGTAGTGCATCTATCATCAGGTCTTTACCCTTATCCAAACCTGTAGCCATGAAGTTTGATCAGGCACCAATAGCAGCCCGAGCAGGGTATGAGTATTACTCACTAGGCCACCAAAATTAGTTTCTAAAGAAATATATAGTCTAAAAATAGTGTATTTGGATATATTATGAATAATAGACAAGTTTAAAAAAGTAAAACATGTTTTTGAAATAAACAATTATCAATTAGCCACTTGGGATCTCAGGTTCCACCATGACACCCAACCAACCAAACCTACTTAAACCTATTCTAGAATTCTAAACCATATACCATAGGGGTTAAACACTTTAAGTCTGAGAGGGTTGTTCATTAATCAATTTAATTCAAGGTACCAAGGAGCATCAGTCCAAGTACTTAACCACACTAAAATCATTAGTGCCTAGAGCATCATCCCTACGAACAAGACATGTATAACATTGGTGATTCCTAGAGAATTAGTCTGAACCAACCTGAAAATGAGGATCCTTAGTCCAACATCCTCACCAATATCATTATTCAAAATTTATAAGGTTCATCATCATTGACCTTTTAACGCACTATAATAACAAATGTGTTTTATTCCAATAATTAGTGTTCACCATGGTCTAACAAAGGTGTTTTATTCAAATAATTGTTTTCAACTCATAAACCCTCTACTCTATCATTTATATCCCATTTTACCATTTTCAAGGGATGGGAACACCCCATAGGTGTCCATAGTCCTGGTCTCATAGTCTTCGATGGACCTAATGGGATCCGTGAAGGGTCTAACACAACATTTAAAAGCTCAAACTATCATTATTAAGCACGTAAATAATTACACAACATATTTTTACAATATTATATACCACATACACATTAAAAAAATCAATACTATGGGAAATATATTATACACCACCTACCTTAGGTTCATAAACAAACACTCATCCAACCCCATCCTTGGATTCAAGATAAAATGGTCGCAACCACAAATGTAAAGAACTCCCAAGAAAAAGGGCTCATGATACTTAAAATAAAACGAAGAACCAAACTATGGATCATCAATTAAATAGAAGAAAATAGACTCTTAGACTTACTCGGGGTTTCAAATTGTAAGAAATAGAACTTCAAACACCCTAGAATCAAAGAAGATCGACACTTGGGAGAGGAGGGAGACTTCGGTTCTCACCCTAGGTTTTGGAGAGTGAAATGAGGGGAAAATCAGGGGATATATATATAATCATATGAGGAAAAAAATTATAAAATTTCCACTTTTAATGAGTTGCATGGTTTGGCTGCATGATTTTCAAACTATGTGCCAACCATGCGAGATCATCTTTCCAAGTAGAATCTAAGCCTCGCAGTCTCTTAGTCCACCCATGTAGTTTGAAAAAACTATGTGGAAGCCATGTGAATGGATTTAGACCCAACCCATAGAGTGTATTGTATGGTTCCATTTGAATATTCTCATAATAAATTTTGTTATTGGAAAACTCAACAAGTTCTAAGTGATTCTACCAATTTCCACTAAAATATTTGATGCATGATCTCATCATGTCCTCTAACACCTAAATAGTATGTTTTGATTGTTTGTTTGTCTGTGGGTTCTAAGTTGTACTAAAAACACCTAAGTACCAAGTGCCATCTAAAACCCTTGCAAGAAGTTAAATGTAAAATGTAGATCATGATCTAAAACAATACTCATTGGCACCCCATGTAAACATACTATCTCTCAAACATATAAGTCACCCAACTGTTCGATGGTGAATGTTTCCCATATTATAATAAATTATCTACCTTTGTCAACTGATCCAAAATTACCCATATTACATAACTCTTATAATGATTCCTTGGTAGACCCAACATGAAATCCATGTTAAAATCATCCCACTTCCATTCTAGAATGGTAAATGGATACAAAAGACCAATAGTAAATTGATGCTCGGCTTTAACCTGCTGATATGTATAGCATCACATCACAAAACCTGCAATCACTTTCTTAATTCTTGGATACCAATACCAAAAATGAAGATTATGGTACATTTTGGTCAAACTAGGTTCCAAAACCCACTTTAAAGCATGAAACTCACACATCAACTCATCTAACATATATGTAGGCACACAGATGCAACCATGAACATGAATAATCTCACCACCATTGAGGGTTTAGTTGGGAGGTAGCTCCCCACCATCAAAGTTGTCCCTCAAAGCTAGAAATTCTAGATCCTCTTACTAACTAATCTTGAACTAGCTTAGAAGAGAGGTCACAAAAAATATATACATGAGTTTTATCTATTATTTCTTCTCCTGAACACCAATATGTATCTCAATGAACAAGTTTATCATCTTCCACTTAGAACTAGACTCATGAATCGCCTAAGTCTATGTCTTTTGACTCAAAGCATCAGCAACATTGTTCCCTTTTCCAAGCAAATAAGCTAGATAAAAGTCAAAATATTTCATATACTCGACTCATATCTACAACCATAGATTTAGATCCTGTGGAGAAAATATATACTTGATTCTTGTATGGTTATTGTCAACAGTAAACCTCTCAACTGGGAGATAATGTTGCCAACATTTTAAGACGTGAACTACCAAAGCTAACTCAAGATTGTATGTAGAATATTTTAGTTCATATGGCCTCAACTATCATGATACATTCACCATGACTCAGTATAACTACATCACCACTGCCCAAGTCCGACCCCAAGTGAATCACAATACAAAGTATACTCATTGCCTAATCCAAATAAGATCAGAATTAGTGTTGTAGTTAAACGCCTCTTCAATTCCTGTAATGCATTCTCGCATGGTTCAGACCACTCAAAATTTATACCCTTCTTGGTTAGGCTTGAGAGCAGTGTTTCCAAGAGAGAAAATTTCATGATGATCCTTTGGTAGTAACCCACTAAACCCAAAAAAACTTTAGATATTAAAAGCAGTCTTGGGATACTCCCAAGAAACAACCGCTCTAACCTTCTTAGGGTCCACTAACACACCTTCTTTTGAGATGATGTGACCCAATAAATGAAATTTTTAATCCATAAATGACACTTAGATGTCTTGTAGATGCCTAGCTAGAACATGACGTATCATATACCATCAAATAGGAAATGCCCATATTGTACCTAGTCACTCTCTTCAATCCAACCGCTAGAACAAAACCTCCATCGATATAATATAGGCATTCTTGAACCTATTTGACCGTGTTCTTTCTTTATTTTCATGCATGTATATATTACAACTGGTCAGGGATAGAGGATAACTACAAAGAAAACAACATATGCATCATAGGAGGCTTAAAATACACGGATATATTTATATATGTATTTACATACATTTGAGTAAATATATATTTTACATATATTTATAATTTTATCTATGTCATGTATATACACATACATTTATATATTTATAAATATATTTATGTAAATTATTTATATTATTAAATACATATATATATATATTATATACATGTTTATTTATATAATATATATATATAAGTATTTATTTAATATATTTCATATCTTTATATAATGACTTCAAAAATATACTTATATAATGTATTTTGATACATATATATAATATATTGGATAAATTAGTATTATAAATATATATATGTATGTATGAATGTATGTATACAATTTATTACATATTTATGTATGCAATTAAATGAATTTATATTATATATTATGTAAACAAATATATATAATATACAGACAATCAAATATATTATTTATATAATACATACATGTTCATTTATATGCATGTGTGTGTAAGTATCTGTATAATTTATTATTGTTTTTGTTGTTATTGTTATTGTTATATAAATTATAAAAACTACAAGGGTTTTTATAAGATACATTTTTTAAATAAATTATATTTATGTATATATTTATATAATATATTTATGCTTTTATATTATAATTAAAATTATATGAAATAAAATTTTATACAAATAAATATATATTAATGTACACATTATAAAATTATAGTTATGTATATATATAGATATCATTAAATATAATTATATAAATTATTTATATAAATATATTTATATAATATGTTTATATAATGTATTTAAATACATTTATATATTATGTTTTAATTATATATATAATATGGATTTTTTTAAGAAAATAGTGGGGGTTGTGCATAACCTCTTCTAAATTAGATGATTAGTTGTTGTTGTGAATAGCCACCTATAATTTATACTAAAAATGAATTTAGCGGTGGTTGTGAATAACCCCCTCTAAATAACCACCCATAATATACTATTTTTTTGTAGTGAAAATGAACTCATATAAGATGTATCTTCTTCTGAATGTAGTTTATAGTATATCAGAAAGTATCACCCTCAAATAATGATGCCATGATCCTAAATCAATCTAGGATAAAACAAAGGCACCCCTCATCTATTCAAAAAGATCAATAATATATGAAAGATGGTACAGATTCTTAATCGTCATTCGGTTTAGCTTCCGGTAATCGACACATACACACAATGTTCCATTAGCCTTCTTGCAAAAAAGAAATAGAGATCCCCAAGGTGACATACACACCTGAATGAAACCTTTATCCACTAATTCCTAAAGTTTATTTTTAAGCTCTAGAATCCCCGCTGGTGCCATTCAATAAGGTGGAATGGAAACTATCCCAACTCCAGGTATTATCTCAATAGTAAACTCAATTTCTCTCTCATATGGAAACTCTAGGAACTCCTTAGGAAACACATCTTAAAACTAATATACTACATAAGGGAATATGTCATGCTTCACTCCCCCATCATCAAACAATAGAATCACTACCTAAGATGTGATCTCATCCAGTTACTAATGAACTGGCCCTACATGGTCTATTTGGATATCCAACTATCCATGATGAACATAGATGTCACCCTAAAAAGATTTGAAAGTGAATCTCCTATGGTAACAATAAATTTGAGATTGATGTTAAATCAACTAGTCCATACCCAGTATCAATTCAAAACCTAACATCTCAAGCATGAACAAATCTCAAAGAAAATAGTACTCTCCAACCTCAAGGGAACAACCCTTACAAAGATAGATGTCCTCTAATCTCACCCCCAATTGTACATTTATTAACATAACCCCAAATAAGAACTCCACCACTAGACCCAAACCATTCAAAAACTGAGCAAATATAAAAGAATATAAATCTCATGTATCAAATAAATCACTAGAAAGAATAGAATCTATAAGAATCATACTTTGGATAGTTGACCATCCAACCTCACTATCGATGAGTGAAGTTTGAACTAAAAGTAACTGAATTATCCCTCTACCTTGAGCTCTTATCAGAGCCCCATGCACTACACTACTCTTCTAATGAACTCACTCTTGTCCTGGAGTACCTTGTCCCACACCCTTTCCGATATGGCCAGTACAACTCTAACTATCATACTGATATGAGGTAGAAGATCCCCTTCCAATGCACTATATCTATTCAGGGTTCCTGCAGAACCACTTTACATTTACCATCTTATTAAATTCTCAATACTCCATTGGTGGTCGAGGAAATTGACCTCACATGTCACTAGGTCTACCACACTGATAGAAAAACACTTGATCACTGCCTTGAGAGGTTGATCCTCTCCCCTGGCTACTCTAACTGCCACCACCCTGGTAAAAGTTCTCATAATGGAATTTCCTACTGTTTGAGGATGTAATTCTAGATTTCCTATCTAAAACTACCTTTCCACCACTAGAAACATCCTTCCAGTTTTCCTTAAAAATGAGAGTTTGATTTACCACCTCAGTGAACTTCTTAAAATATAATAACTTCACTGGCGACGTGATCTCATATCTAAGTATATCCTGAAAACATTTCACTCTAGCTACCTCCTCTTTTATAAATGTCAAGGTAAAATATTTTAGGTTATTAAATTGGTCAATATAATCTAGCACTCACATATTCCCCTAGGTCAATTTCATAAACTCAGTAGTTATCTCCTATCTTTGAGTTTTTGGGTTATAATTCTCTAAGAAATTATCCTAAAATTCCTTGCAATTCATTATATTTCACTACTTATCCTGGACCTGATTATACCACCATCTATTTTCTAGTCCTCGCAATATATAAGTTGCTAACTTATACCTATTATCTAGAGGATTCTCTAAGTTATTCAGTGTAAAGACCCGAAAATTCCAAGTAATTTTTTTAAAAATTATTTGGGATTATTACGAGTCTACAAAAATTGACGGCGCTTAATTCTGAGGTCTGGTGTGCTCGGAAAGGAATTTTGAACTTTTTTTAAGGTGCATTCAGTAAACGTGTGGGTGGCATTTTCTAACTTTTTAACCGATGCTCAGAACTGAAATCTAAGGACACTGTTGAATCTGTAGTGCTGGGATTCACTTAAGGGAGGCTTCACTTCGACTGTAGTGGGTCGAGAGAAAAAGATAATTTTTGAACTTTTAAAAGAATAATAAAATAACTTGTAATTATTATTTTATTTTTCTCAAGTGGTTGAGCGGTTGTGGTAGGACCGCTGTGTTTTCAAGATAGTTAATGGATTGACTCTTTGTTTCTGTAACCTCGACGTTCGAACGTTAAATGTGGTTCATAAATGAACTAAATTAATGTCGTGCAACTCAGTTGTCTCTTCGGTGTATTTAATTGAATCTTGAGCGTGGGATTTTGGCATAGAAGGGAGAAACCTCTAACGAAGTGATGAGATGTATTCCACCGATGAGGAATGGGAGCTTGGACAACAAAGTCAGAGGGATCGAATTGGGAATGACTAACATTGGTGGCTTCATCAAAGCACAGATTCTCCTTCCACCACCGCGACGACCCCAACTTGATCAACGTAGGGGGATTTTTCATGGTTTAATTCTTTGAGTTGAAGATGAATAAATTGTTATCCACTTGTTACGATGCTAAAACAGAGGGTGTGGGCCGAACGAACAAGGCCCAGACCCTTTGCCTCTTTGTTCTTGTCATCCTCTTCGGGGGACACATTTTCAACTCGACGGAACCTTGAATCTGAGAGCCTCGTAGCGACGGAGGTATACCAGGAGGCCCATAGGTGTAAGCGGAGGGGAAAACAGACCACTGGATTGCACCCGGTGGCCCGTGGAAGATCCGCCAGCGTGGCACCGGTGACCAGCGCCGGCGGCGAAGGCAGTAGCCAGCACTCACCGACCACAGAAGTGGGCGGCACCACTTGGCGTCGTGGTGGACCTGAAGGGGAGGCCAAAACTTGTCCAGTCACGTTGGAAAGGCGGCACACCATGGTGAAGGGGTCATGGCATCGAAGCAGCAGTGGAGGGGTACCTGCGCCCCATGGGTCCTGAAGACCACATGGTGGTGCCATGTGGCACCATTGATTGAGGAGCCGAACGACTCTTTGAGCCGTTTGGGGAGTTGGGCGGCCGCACTAGCAAACCAGGCCCCATCACCCGGCGAGATGTGCCCAGCCGGTGGACCGAGCCTGCCACAGCCCCACCCAACCGGGCCAGCCCAGGCTGGTTCGGGCCTAGTCAGACCCGGACTAGACCCGGACCCATTCGGGCCCAGTTTCTCTTAAAGAGTCATATATTGTGAACCAGACGTCCATTTAATGAATCGTCTATAGCACTGGGAAACTTAGAGTGAGAAGGTACTTTTGAGATGCTCCACCTAATTTTTTATAAAGTTGGAGTACGGCCAGGTTGCATCGTACCTGAATCCAACCGAGCCCTCGACACTAAAATTCAAATAACTCAATGACCGGGTGTCCGTTTGATGCGCCATCTATTCCGTTGGAACCCTTAAAACATGAAGATCCTTTGGGTTAATCCTCTGTGGGTATTAATAGAAGTTGAAGTAGTATTTATATCCAAATGAGTAGATACTACATAACTCAAGCACACCGGGTGTGGGGAATCTTGTGGTTGCAGTCAATTGTAGAGGGACCCTGTGTGGATCAGCATTATAGTGAACCTGTGTGGGTTGACATTATAGATACCTTGTGTGGATCAACATTATAGCGACCCTTCATGGATCAACATTATAACGACCCTGTATAGATCTCCAATATAGAGACCCCATGTGGATCAGCATTATAGCGACCCTGTGTGGATCAACATTATAGCAACTCTGTGTGAATCAACATTATAGCGACCCTGTGTGGATCAACATTATAGAGACCCTATGTGCATCATTATTATAGTGACCCTATGTGGATCAGCATTGTAGTGACCCTGTGTGGATTAACATTCTAGCGACCCTGTGTGGATCAGCATTCTAGTGACCCTGTGTCGATCAGCATTGTAGCAACCCTCTGTGGATCAGTATTCTAGAGACCCTCTGTGGATCAGCAGTGCATGACCCAATAAGGATCAGCCTTAGAGCAGCCCATTTTGTATCAGAAACATATGGCCCTATGTAGATTATCAATGGAACAACTTCTTCATGGTTTAGTTTTGGAACTTCCGAATGGAATAAAATGATATAGCTTAAGACTAATCATCTTTATACCTAATATCTGAGTTGTATACATGGTTTGAGTTGATTATTTTTATTTGTGCTTTGTGATTGAGATCATGCTTTGTGATTTTACTTTGTGGAATTATGAGAGACCTTCGAGGGTCTCAGGGTCCCTATTGGGTATTGTTATACTCACCACTGCACGAGCTTCTCCCACACCTTGTTGTGTCTTGTGTAGATGACGAGCATCCTTGACTAAGACTCGGGTAACTAGGACCTGATGGTGGATGGCAGTGACAGTTGACATGGAGATCTTTAGAGACGATCTATACCTACCCTTAAGTTATGATCCTTGGTGTATGATTATAGGAGTTGTTTACTATTTTATGTTGTAGTTATATCTTTCAGTTGGGCTTCTATTCTAGCCCCTTTATTTTCAGTACACACTTTTTCTACTGCAGTTTTACTTCGTGGTTACATCTTATTGTGTTCATGGGCTATTTTTTTGTACAGACATAAAGGAAATGGCTTCCCGTTTTAGGGATATATCATTCTGATGCTAGTCCCCAACCCCTGTCCTATGGAAGGCAGGCTTGGGGTAGTCACGACATGGGCCCCAGGGGATGGGTCGTGACAAAGTGGTATTAGAGGAGTCGGTTCTACCGAATAACTAGGACTCTAATATTTCCAATAGAGCAATAGTGTTAAGTGTTTTGAGTGTAGTTTTTAGTTTAGGGAGTCCAGTGTTGGTGCGACAGCCGACGTATCCATACACTAGGACCCTGAATTCTGATTTTTGACTTGGTGCACGAAAACACTGATTGCGTGTGTTTTGGAAATGTTTTACTTCTTATATCTTTTGAGTCCGATCACCAGGTATAAATTATTGACCATGGCACACCTATTTCTTTTTAGGATTCCGCCACGTAGACAGCCATCCAGGATTCCATAGATAGTACATGATGTTGGCCCACTGAGTGATGAGGCTTCGGTGCAGGGCCCTCTTACTCTGTTGTCACCTTCGGGTGGTGTAATAGCAGCACCACCACTTGGAGGGTAGCAGTTACCACCAACCCCACTGGAAGAACGTGCACACTGACTGAGGGAATTGCATGAGTTCTATAGATAGAGACCTCCTAGGTTTCAAGGTGAGACAGATCCCCAAGCATTTGAGGTCAGGTTTGAGGTTGTGGCATGAGTTTTTCACCTAGTTGGGACACCAATGATCAGATGGTGATCCTACCTGCTAGCCTCTTCCAGGGAACAATAGGGAGATGGTGGATCCTGATGCATCAGTTACATGATGAGGTGAACTCACATGGTTGGACTTCGAGACACTCTTCAGGGCGGATTTCGTACCAGTGAAATTACGCTCAGTGCATATCTAAGAGTCTCTACACTTACAACAGGGTAGCATATTAGTGTCCCAATACTCAGTGGGATTCACTAACCTCTCACACTACTCCACCGATATGGTACAAGACCCTTTCTTTAGGGCCCAGAGCTTTGAGAAGGGTCTCCGATGAGAGATCAGAGCATCAGTGATATCACTCAATATCCCGACATAGGCTTCAGTTCTCGAGCGAGAATTATTGGTAGAGAGCTTCTTAGTCGAGCAGGCACCTATGGTGAGAGCCACCACCAGATGATAGGTAGTCGAGACATCTACAGGAGGTGGTAGGCAGATGACGCAGAGGTCCAAGCAGGCTAGACCTTCCGGAGGGCGACCATAAGATGTAGGTTCATAGGTGCAGAGCTCACGAGGTAGAGGGGGTTAGAAGGGAAGCATGTAGTGCTTCACATGTGGTGGGTAGGGCCACATGGCTCTTGACTGCCTGACCTGCCATACCAATAATCAGTAGACGATCAAGGGACCGCTGAGGCAGTGGTAAAGGTTTGAGCGAGGGGGTCCGCAGGATAGCGGACGTGGCAGAGGAGCAGGTCGTGCAGTAGGTGGTGGATGACGGTTTGAGGTTCTACCACCACCACCCCCAGGTGGTCCACCTCAACCTCATAGAGTAGGAGAACATGGACAAGATCAGCTTCAGGCAGCTAAGGCCTACAACCATGGTGCTCCAAAGATGATTAGAGGTACAATATATGTCTATTACACCCTAGCTGCAGTTCTTATAGACACGGGTGCTAGTCACTCTTTTATTACCACGACACTCTTTCGAAGCTCAGAGATTCTGATGGAGTCATTGGCTCGATACTTATGATTAGATACTCTAATGGGAGAAGATTAGATGATTACACACTGGTGAAGACAGTGTGAGATCACTCTAGGAGGCGAGAGATTCAATTAGGATCTCCTAGTTGCAGTGTCGTGGCCTTATGACGTCATCTTAGGTATGGATTGACTATCTACAGTCCATACTCAGATCGACCGTTTTAGGTGAAAAGTGTGGTGTGTCTGTGAGGATGGGATTAGGTTTTCCTTCATTGGCAAGAATGGAACCTTTGCATCATAGGATGGACTTACTCAAAGGAGGGTGTAGCAGATCACTCATTAGTTGGATAGCCTTTCCCTCGGAGCTATTGACGCGAGGAGTCCGAGTTATCCTGTAGTGGTGGGCTAGTATACTGATGTATTTCCTGATGATGTTCTGGTACTACCTCCTTATAGAGAGGTAGACTTATACATCGATCTTTACCCCAGTATGGCACCGATATCTACACCAGCTTATCAAATGGATCTCGTAGAGCTTCGTGAGTTGTGGGTAAATTTGGAGGACTTGCAGGGGAAGGGGTTCAAAAGGCCCAGTGTTTCTCCATGGTAATCTTTGATTTTGTTCTCCAAGAATGAGGATGGGAGTCTAAGGATTTGTGTGGACTATTGGTACCTGAACCAGGTGATAGTGAACAACAAATACCCACTCTTAAGGATTGATGATCTCTTCGACCAGCTAAAGGGATCTCGATGGTTTTCGAAGATAGACCTTAGATTAGGTTATCATCAGCTCGGGGTAAAGGATGAGGATGTACCAAAGACAGCCTTCAGATGTCGGTATGGCCATTATGAGTTCTTAGTAATTCCCTTTAGTGTGACCAATACTTCGGCATTGTTCATGGGGATCATGAAAAAGAATCTTCCATCCTTACCTCGATCACTTTGTGGTAGTCTTCATTGATGACATCTTGATATACTCAGTATTGGAGGAGGAGAACACCATGAACCTATAGATATTTCTAGATACACTCAGAGAGAACCAACTTTATGGTAAGCTCTCGAAGTGACAGTTCTAGATACGGTAAGTCCACTTCCTAAGGAACGTTATCTCAGAGGCTGGAGTTGTAGTGGATCCGAAGAAGATAAAAGCAATGCTTGCTTGGGAGACACCCAGGAGTGTGACCAAAGTGCGTAGTTTCTTGGGATTGGATGGGTACTACCGTAGATTCATACCTGACTTTTCTAGAGTTTCAGAACCCTTGTCAGCTTTGAAAAATAAGCGATATCCCTTCCTGTGGATGGAGAGATACCAGCAGAGTTTTTAGGAGCTGAGGTAGAGACTGACGAGTGCCCCCATCTTGAGGATACCAGAAGAGGGAATTGGGTATGTAGTCTACTACGACACATTAGGGACTAGACTAGGTTGTGTCCTGATGCAGGAGCAAGTAGTGATCGCCTACGACTCATGGAAATTGAGACAGCATGAGAAAAACTATGCTACTCATGAACTGGATCTAGCAGTAGTGGTCTTTGTACTGAAGATGTGGCGACACTACTTGATGGGTGAATAGTTTACTATTTACTCTGATCAAAAGAGTATCAGTTATATCTTCTCACAGAAGGAACTAAACCTGAGACAGCGGCAATGGCTGGAGTTCCTCTAGGACTATGAGTTTGAGATAGTCTACACTCCTAGGAAGGGGAACATAGTAACAGACACACTCAGCAGGAGGTCTGGTCTACAGTTGTTGAGTGACGCGTCAGAGTAGCTAGCCGCATTGCATATATCCTTTGTGGATAGAGATGGAGAATCTTATCTCCAGTCTTTGACTGTCACTCCTCCACTTATTCAGTGAGTTCGGGAGGCTCATCTTGGGAACATAGACTATGATACACGACTTGCTCAGATATCCTTAGGAAAATCTCCTGATAGATTTTCTGAAGGTGGGGAGCACGTCATCCTCTTAAGAGGGTGCACCATGGTGCCAGTGAAACTTTGAGAGGAGGTTTTAAGGGAGTTACACACATCCCATTTAGCAGTACATCCTGGAGTGGAAAAGATGTACCAGGACCTCTGGTGTTAGTACTGGTGGTCAGGGATGAAGAAAGTAGTGGCAGAGTTTGTATCCTAATGCCTTACTTGTCAGTAAGTGAAGGTCGAGCATCAGGTACCAGTAGTATTAGATCAACCACTTTAGGTACTAGAGTGGAAGAGGTATGGTATCTCTATGGAATTCATGACAGGGCTACCACATACATCTAGGGGCCACGATTCCATCTGGGTGATCATTGACTGACTCACCAAGTTGGCCCACTTCCTACCCATCTAAGAGCAGGGATTAGTAGAGATATTGGGATGTCTCTATGTACAGAAGTTTGTATGACTTCATGAGGTGACATCGACAATCATATCAGATCATGATGCTCATTTTACATCCCGTTTGTGGAAGGGTTCACATGAGGAGTTTGGGACTCCCCTATGCTTGAGCTCCGCCTTTCATCCTCAGATAGATGGTCAGACATAGTAGACCATTCAGACACTTGATTACATGCTTCGTGCTTATATACTAGATTTTTTCTGTAGTTGGAAGGACCACCTACCACTAGTGGAGTTTTATTACAACAATAGTTATCACACCACCATAGGCATGGCTCTGTTTGAGGCCTTGTACAAGCGACATTGCAGATCACCTCTATACTGGACAGACCCAGGGGAGTCAACACTTATGGTTCCAGAGTTGGTACAGGATACCATAGAGAAGGTGTAGATCATCCAGGAGTGTATTAAGACTTCACAAAGTAGTAAAAAGTCTTATGTCGATGGGAGACATAGACCCTTAGAGTTTGAGCAGGGAGACCATGTCTTCCTATGGGTCTCACCCCGATGAGGATTACGAAGATTTGGCCAGGGAGGAAAGTTATTTTTGAGGTTCATTGGACCATTCTAGATCCTCAATAGAGTAGGTGAGGTGGAATACCATCTATATCTTCCCCTACTGATGTACCAGGTGCATAATGTTTTTCATGTGTCCTAGATTAGGAGGTACATGCACGATCTATCGCACGTTATCGACTAGGGAGAGCTAGACATAGATGATGGGGCGACATATGAATAGTTCCCAATGGAGATAGAGGATCGACAGAATTGTTTCCTTTGTGGGTGGTCGATTCCTCTGGTGAGAGTTTTTTAGTAGCATGGGAATCTCCAGGAGAGCACATGGGAGAGGGAGGCTCAGATACATGCTCAGTACCCTCATTTGTTTCCCTATTTTTGTTATAGATTTTAGGGATGAAAAGACCAAAGGTGGGGATAATTAAAAGACTTATAAATTCCATGTAATTTTTTTAAAATTATTTTAGATTATTAAGAGTCTTTAAAAATTGATGGTGCTTCATTTTGAGGCCTGGTGTGCCTAGAATGGAATTTTGAAATTATTTTAAGGTACTTTTAGTAAAAGTGAGGGCAGTGTTTTCTAACTTTTGAACCGGTGCTTGAAATTGAAATATGAGGACACCATTGAATCCATAGCATTGAGATTCGCTTCAGGGAGGCTTCAATTAGACCATAGTGGGTTGGGTGAAAAAGATAATTTTTGGACTTTTAAAAGAATAATAAAATAACATGTAATTGTTATTTTATTTTTCTCCAGTGGTTGAGCAGCGGTGGTGGGACCACTATGTTTTCAATTCATTTAATTCCTTGACTCTTTTTTTCTATAACCTCGATGTTGGAATGTTAAATTCGGTTCATAAATGAACCACATTAATTTTGTGCAATTAATTTGTCTCTTCGGTCTATTTAATTGAATCTTGGGTGTGGGATTTTGGCATGGAAGAGAGGAACCTATGACAAAGTGATGTGGCATCTTCCACCGATGAGAAACAAGAGCTTAGATAGCAACGTCGGAGGGATTGAATAGAGAACGACAAACGTCGACAGCTTCATCAAAGCATGAATTCTCCTTCCACCACTGTGACAACCCCAACATGATCAAGGTAGGAGGATTTTTCATGGTTTAATTATTTGAGTTGAAGATGAATAAATTGTTACCCACATGTTACAATGCTAACATGGAGGGCGTGGGCCAAACGAACAATTCCTGGACCCTCTTCCGCTTTATTCTTGTCACGCTCTTCAGGGGATGAATTTCCAACTTGGCAGAACCTTGAATTAGAGAGCCACGCAGTGACGACGACATCCCGGGAGGCCCATAGGCGCGAGCGGAGGAGAAACCAGACCACCAGATCTCACCTAGTCACCCGTGAAAGATCCTTCGATGAGGCACTGGCACGGTGGCACCGAAAACCAGTGTTGACGATGAAGTCAGCGGCTGGTGCTCACCGGTCGCAGAAGAGGACATCGCTGCTTGGCACTGCGGTAGACCCGAAGGGGTGGTCGACACTCGATCATCTGCATTGGCGAGGCAGCGCGCCGTCGTGCGTCGTGGTGAAGGGGTAGTGGCATTGAAGCCACAGAGGAGGGGGACCTTCACCCCTTGGGTCCCGCAGACCACATGTCGGTGCCACATGGTGCCGCTGATTGAAGAGCCGAACGGCTCTTTGATCCATTCGGGGAGCTGGGTGACCACCCGGCTGGCGATTCGTGCCAGCGCACTAGGCCAGGCTGATCTGTAGCTAGTAGGCTGAGCCCGCTGTGGCCTAGCCCAATTGAGCTGGACCAGGCTTGTTTGGGCTGGGTCAGTCCAATCGGGTCGGACCGGACCGAGACCCATTCGGGCCCAATTTCACTTAAAGAGTCGTATCTTGCGAACCAGACATCCGTTTGAGGAACCGTCTACGGCGCTGGGATCCTTGGTGCAAGATGGTCCTTTATAGATACTCCACCTACGTTTTGGAGAAATTTTTAGTATGTCTAGGTTGGATCTTACCTGAAACCAACCAGGCCCTCAGCACTAAAATGAAAATAACTCACAGATCGGGCGTCTGGTTGACGCGCCGTCTGTTGTGTTGGAACCCTTACAACATGATGGTACTTTGGGTTACTCCTTCGTGGATATTTTTAGTAGTTGAGGCATTACTGATATCCATATGAGAATATACTATGGAACTCAAGCGCACTGGGTGTGGGGAATTCTGTGGATGGTTGTGAATTATAGATTAACCCTGTGTGGATCAGCATTATAGCAACCCTATATGGATAAAAATTATAGAAACCCTGTGTGGATCATAATTAATGTGACCCTGTGTGGATCAACATTATAGAGACCCTGTGTGGATCATCATTATAGAGACCCTTTGTGGATCAGCATTATAACAACCCTGTGTGGATCATCATTATAGCGACCCTGTGTGGATCAGCATTATAGAGACCCTGTGTGGATCAGCATTCTAGTTACCCTATGTGGATCAGAAGTGTGTGACATGATGAGAACCATCCTTAGAGATAACCATCATGGATTAGCGACATACGACCATATGTGGATCGCTAGTGGAACAAATTCTTCATGGTTCAGTTGTGGAACATCCTAATGGAATAAAATGATATTTCTTAAGACTAATCATCTTTATTCCTAATTTTTGAGTTTTATACCTAGTTTGAGTTAATTATTTTTTTTGTGCTTTGTGATTGAGATCATGATTTTTCATTTTCCTTTGTGGAATTCTGAGAGACCTTTGGGGGTCTCGGGGTCCCTACTGGGTATTGTTATACTCACCCCTGCACAGACTTCACCTACACCTTGTTGTGTCTTGTGCAGATGATGTTAAACCTTGATTGAGACTTGGGAAACTAGGACTTGATGGTGGTTGGTTTTGACAGTTGACATGGATAGCTATAGAGATGAGTTGTACCTACCCTTTAGGTAGGATCCTTGGTGGATGATTCCAGGAGTTGTTTACTATTTTATGTTATAGTTGTATCTTTCAGTTGGGCTTTTATTCTGGCCCCTTTACTTTCAGTACACACTTTTTCTATTGTAGTTTTACTTCATGGTTGCATCTTGTTGTGTTCTTGGGTTGTGTATTTTTACATAATTAAAGGTAATGGATTCCTATTTTAGGGATATATCTTTCCAGTGCTAGTCGCCAACCCCTGGCCTATGAAAGGCGGGCTTGGGGTAGTCACGACACGGGCCCCAGGGACGGGTTGTGATATTCAAAATCATTTGGATAGACTCAATCTAGAACTCAGTTGACTCAGGTCCACCCTCTCTAATAAACATCTTAGGATGTTGCCATTGGTACTCCCTAGTCAATTACAACATACTCAGAATATCCCACATGAGATCTCTCTCCATAAAAAACATGAAACAGATGAAATTCGCATAGAACTACTCTTCTTTCCTATCACTCAAAACCAAAGGGTGCTTTGGTTCCACTATTGTTGATGTATTTTCAGCAATTTCCTCTTGTCAGCCTACCAAGAAACTTCATCATGGAAGAATCCCTATAAAATTACAAACTTGAATCTCAGGGAACATGACAAAAAAATTTCTTAATTACACAAAATAGGGGTCAAAACTAGTCATATCAAGCTACTCTACATACATTATCCCAACAAAAATAGCAACAACACTTTCATTACCCCCAAAAATCCTGATCTAGGGCCACCAGTTAACTTAGGGTAAAACAATATTCTAAGTTATAATTATTACATCTAACAAAATTTTAATAAATAAAATTAGCATCCATCAATTTAAAAAAAATTATACCTATCTATTAGGAACTATTTCTTTAAAACCACAAAATAAACATAAAATCATTTTATTTCTCATAACCCAATTTCTCTTTATCAAGAAAACAGACCCCAACATGGTTTTCTATGTGTGAATATAATTAATGTCACATAATTACCTGAGTTCATGCATTGATTCATGAATACACAATTCCATTCCCTACTAGACCATAAGTAAAATTTCATAAAATAGTAACATCACACAATAAGTGTATCTCCCAAGGTGAAATAAAATTTCAATTGTAACAAGTGAACATCAAGAACCGTAATCCCACCCTGGAAACTTGGGTTTTCCCCACACTTGTGCTAGCTAATCCCATGCACAAACCTATTACCAAGGACCAACACATCCTAGTCTAATGTCTACCTTTCCCAAATAATGAATAAATATAAAAACACCTAAAATCTCTGATAGAACTCTGTAACGTCCTAGCACAGCTCACTCTAACTAGTAGTCATGTTGGTTCACCACATGACTTTAGGAATGCCTCCCCATACTCCAAATACTACCAACTATTAGTGAGGGTCTAATGAAGAATGTGGGTAGACTATTCCCTCTTTATCTGAGTAAATAAATAGTATAAGTAATGAGAAACAATATCTAGAAATAACTATACATCACATAACCAAATCCAAAAACTAGTTAAATGCCCACAAACCAATACAGTAAATATGTCATGTCATAATAGTGTCATGTTTCAAAGGAAATAAAAAAATAAAGACACATTGATATTCCCCAAGATGATTCTCGACATTATGTCTGGTCCCCTCATCCATGATTCATCCCAAGTCCCAACTCAGTCATCTATCATCGGGTCTTCACCCTTATCCTGACTTAAAACCATGAAGTCTACTCACGCACCAATGGTTGCCTGAGTAGGGTGTGAGTAAAACTCATTTTCTCACCAATAACAGTGTCTAAAGAAGTATTCAGTCTAAAAAATAGTGTATGTAGATTTATAATGAATAATAAACAAGGTGATAAAAGAAAAATAGGTTTTTGAAATAAATAATTGTCAATTAGCCTCTTGGGATCTCAGGTTCCATCGGGACACCCCACCAACCAAACCTTTTTTGGCATATGATAGATGTATGAACCATATACCATAGGGGATAAAAACATTAAGTCATATAGGTCCATTCATTAATAAATTCAATTCAAGGTACTTAGGATCATAATTCCAATTACCTACCCATTTCAAAATCATTAGCTCATGAAACATCAATCTAATAACTAAGCCATGCATAACATCGGTGGTTCTTAGGGCATCAGTCTAGCCCATCCTAAAGATAAGGAGCCTCAGTCCAACATCCTCACCCATACCATTATTCACAATTTCCAAGTCTCATCATAATTTACCTTTTAACACATTACAATTGCAAAGGTGTTATATTCCAACAATCAGTGTTCACCATGGTCTAACATGACCAACACTTTTTCCCCAATTACCCATTAAACACTTTAATCCTTTATTCTTATATCACATCCATTAAATGTTATTTAACACCCTTTAACAATTTATGCATTCCCCTTTAACCATTTACCATTTCTTCCCTTATCCATTCGTAGACTATTTAATTCCCAATCAAATATAAACATCCCCTTATGTCATGCTAATAATATGTGCAATAAGTCTAACTGGTTTAAACTCATAAACCATTTACTCTATTATTTATATCCCATTTTACCATTTTGAAGGGATTTTAACACCCCATGGGTAGCCATAGGTCTAATCCCATAGTATTCTATGGACCCAACGGGGACTATGAAGGGTCTAACACAACATTTTAAAACCCAAACTATCATACTTAAACAAGGAAGCAATTTCAAAACACATTGGTGCAATAGTACATACCAAATACACATGAAAAAAAATCAATACTATGGGAAATATCCTATAGAACAACTAACTTAGGTTTGTAGACAAACACTCATCCAATCTTGACCTTTGATTCAAGCTAAAATGTCTACAACCACAAAATCAGAGAACTTATAAGAAAATGGTCCCATGATACTTAGAATAGAAGGAATAACTAAGTTGTGAATCATCTAGAAAATATATGGAAACAGACTCATAAACTTACCTAGGGATTTTATGTAAATACCCTAACCCTAGTAGACTAGATTTGGTGGTTAATTTATTTCATTGGTACTATATACAAGCGATCACATCCCAAAGGACCAAATAATTTATTAGTATTGGAAAAATAGATACATACTTGAATTTCACATTACATTTGAAAAATTAAAATAAAACATAGTATTTTATATTAGAACACCATTATTACCATTAGAATATCCCTACATATCAATCATAATACACTTCCTGGAATCCTCAGGAAAGAAAACATGAGAAATGGGTGAGCTCAGATTCTTAGTAAGGGTATGTGTATAGTAGATGATAATAAGGTTGGAATAATATGAAAAGAATAAATAATAGTAAAATAATGACATATAAATAATCACATAAGCCTGAAACTTATCCACGGATATCATAAATATTTAAATAATCACATGAATGTAAATAACTGATTTCATAATGATGAAATGCATAATTTTAGACATTTTAAACATGCCATTGAGGTCTTGTTCTAAGACATTTTTCATAAATTCTTAAGGTATTGGCCAAATACCCAATCTATTTTGTCACATGAGACCTATTGATGCATCTAGGATCTATGTAATTTTGGGTCCCACTCATCAGTAAATAATTATAATGCATTCATTGTATGAATAAGAAACACAACCTAATAAATATTCCTTAAATATCAATAATTGTCCATATTGGAAGAACTAGTATATGAAAAGAAGCATGTAAAATTTAAAGGAAGATTAAAAGTAATGAATGGTCATAATGTCAGTAAATTCGGTTCATGCTGTATAAGATTAAAAACATTACTTTCACACTTCTATAAAAAGGTCAAAAAGTACCTCGTTTAGAAAATGACAAGAAGATTCATTTAAAACTATTTTATAAAAAGTCAATAATGGGTAAAAATGAATTTAAAAAATCATAGTGGAATATTAAAAACATTATTGAAAAAATTATTAGAAAATATAGATATGGAAGAAAAAGGAATTTCAATTGAAAATGGAAATAAAGTTGATTTTCCTTAAATATATTATTTTGGTCTCTTGAGAACTTAAAGAGAGGAAAATAAAAGTAGAACAAATAATTTAGAAAAATAACTAAAGGAGAAGGAAATATATTAGTTTTAAGATAAAAATATCATAAAATTACCCTAATGGATACTTAAACATAAACAATCTTGAATAATTATGAAATTGTGAAATAAACCCTTACATCATGTCCAACTTCCTTCGTATGTCTCTGAACCTACTGTATAATAAATATATATGTTTTTCATGGATGTTTTTGTTCAGTAGTTTCAGTATTTATACTTTTATCATGGTTTATAATCATCATAATGTTAATCATTATATAAATATCATATATACTCATTTTATATATTTTTATAGTAATCCATTTAAGGTAGATATAGAAAAATCAATTACACCATTCATGGAGGCGACAAATCTTACATATGCATGAACGTTGTTTTCACTTTTTGAAGGATGGAATGAAAAAAAAAATAATTCACCTTTATAAAATAATTATTATATTATATATATTATATATATTTATTAAATATACCTTTATTTCCATCCATAAAAAGTGGAAATGAAAAATTAATCACATTACTTCGTGGAGGTGGTAGTCTACAAGTACACATGAGTAAAGTTATCATTTTTCATTTGATGTAAAAGAGGGTGGATAATAGTGGTTTCATAATAATAATAAAATTTGAGTATATTTAGGATGATGAATTTATTATTTTATTATAAATATCATAATTTTAGAGTAGGTAAAAAAAGAAATAAAAAAATAAAGTGATTGGTTAAGGTGGTTACCTTTTCTTTGAAATAAGTATTTTAGATATCCTCTTAAGGACCCTAGGGTTGGTATTTTGGGAATACCAAAATTGAAAAAATGTGTATAAGGATATTTAGAAGATAAATTTTCAGGTATTGGTCAATCTATGTTTCTCAATGTGGTTTAAATAATAGAGGGAGTGGGTGTCCTTTTATAAGGGAGGAAAGTACACACTTGGAATTACAAAAAACATTAAAATATAACTAAGTCGTTACCAAGAAATATGATTCCAAATGGACATATATTAAAATATAAGGTACTATATTGTTTAAATATCATAAATAAAGAAAATTTGGATAGGTTTACGTGGTATTTTAAACCTTATATTTTGGTTTAACCCCTTAGTTAACATATTTTAACCTTAACCATGGTAACGTCTTTTTTACTCTTAAAGGGTTATAATATTAATTATAAGGTAAAAATTGGATAATAAATGTAAAAGGGGTGAAATTTTAGACCATATATTATCCCCATTTACCTCTTCAAATATTTTTATGATTTTTAAATAAATTAATAAAATATTAGTTTTATAAAATATAATTAATGTCATTTTTTACACTATTCATTTAATTTGACTTTAAAGACATAAATAAAAAAATTTATTTTGAATATAATCCTATTACACATCCCTAATATGATATATTAATATTTTAAAAATTTATAAGAAAACAATTCTTCCGAATTGGATTATTTTTAATAGTTTTAAAATCATTTTTTAAAATTTCTATTAATTGAATAAATATTGTGTCAAAATTGTGCAAACATTTAAGGTAATTATATAATCACTAAAATTTAAAAATAAATTACCATAATAAAAAATAATTATTCACAAAATAAACTTTATTATTCATTCACAACTTATTTTTATCCCTATGTGGACATAAAATAGAAGTTTAAAGACAAGAGAGTGATATTTTGTATTCTTTACTTAAAATAATATAAAGGCCAATATCAAAGAAAAAAGGCACCAAGTGACCATATTTTTCAGACTTGGATGGAAATGGACAAAATCCACTAATAATATAGTATAAATATAAGTTTTATATAAATTTTAAATCATTTTCACATTAGTTTTTAACCTTAATTACCCGATTTACCCTTTACCGTGGTGATAAATTTTACCACTGTTTCAATTCATAATGACCAAAAATAAAAGGGATATATTTACCAAATTTTAAACATATAATTAAAAATATGGAATCCATTTTTCAATATTCAATTTATATATGTGGTGTAAATTAATTTTAAAATAAGTGCACAAAATGTGATGAAAAAATATTTTATAAAAATACATTTTTTAAGAATAAAACTGGATCTATTCTTATTTCATGCCTTTGAAAATATTAGATGGTGATTAAAAAATTTGGTTTAATATATAATATATATATTTAATTAAAATAATTCACCAATGGTGATCAACTAAATTTATTAATATAAAAATACACTACACATATAAAACATTTTTTTAGAAAAATATCTCTTTTACCTTTAAATGATTTTTTTTATTTTCATTGATAACTAAAGAATTAATTATAAATCATAATTTTTTTATAATTTAGTTATTCCTATTCATACTAACCAAATTTAACATCTAGGTTATAATGGTCACATTTAAATAATATTTTATTAATAGACCACGGTTTGTTTAAACTCGATGTTGTGTATAACACAAGCTATCGAAAAAATTAAATGTATTTAAAAATAAATATATCATAAAATATTAAAGGTGTTATATAATACCCCCTTATAATAATTTCTCCCCTTAAATTCCATCACTCTGATATAAATAATTGAGGATACTTTTGCCTCACCGCATCCTTGGGTTAACACGTAGCTTAATCAAATTTTTGGTTTCGCCAAAAAACTTTAACCAGTTGAGTAGTATTGTTTCATAAAACTTTATCCCTATGATACAAAATATCTAATGGTTATTCCTCATAAGATATATTTTTCTCTGGTGTTATGAATTTTTATTTCAGTATATGTGAAGGATTAGTTATGTACTTCCCCAAGAGAGATATATGGAACACATCGTGAACTTCAACAAGATTTGGCAGAAGCGCCAAGTGATAAGCTATCATCCTATTACGATCAAGTATATATAAGGGGTTAATACAATTAGGGATCATATTTCCCTTATTTTTTAATCTTTTTACCTTCTTCTAGGAAAAAATTCATAGAAATACCTTCTAACTAACTTCAAACTCTAAATCTCATCGATGATTGTCAGCATAAATTTTTTATCAACAATGAGTTTCCCTTATGTGTTGTTGAATAGATCTAACATTTTCTACCATTTCCTCATCCATATTAGGTCCCGATAGATTTCTTTCACCAACCTTATCCCAACATGTTGGACTTTTTCACTTCCTTCCATAGAGGGCTTCATAAGGACTCATATGAATTCTCGAGTGAAAGCTATTGTTATAAGAAAATACCACTAAATTAAGGTTTTCATATCAACCACATTTGAAATATTTAGAGAAATATCTCAACATGTATTTTAGAGTTTGAATGGACCTCTCAGACTGGACATCTATCTGGGGATGATAAGAGGTACTAAAACTTAAATCTGTATCCAAAGATCTCTGAATAATTTTCCATAACTTCAAGATAAACCTCAGATTATGATCAAATACAATATAATGTGGTACTTCTTGAAACCTTAACACTTCCTTAATGTATATTCTGGAAAGATGATCAAGATATAAATAAGGTGGTCAACTACAACCCAAATATATATATGGTCTTTTGATGTTTTAGGGAGTCTGATGACAAAATCATGGTGATGTTTCCCATTTCCATTCTAGTATGAGTAATGGTTGTAACATCCCCTTATACTTTAGTCTCTTATCCTTTACTTATTGACATACTAGGCACCAAGAAACATAGTCTGAAATATCTCTCTTCGTGTTTTCCGACCAAAAATACTCTTTCAGATCCCTATACATCTTTATTATTCCAGGATGAATAGAGAATTATGAAATATGAGATTCATCCAATAGATACTTCTTAATGTTTGGTATATAATGGACACATAATAGATTATTGAACCTTATTATTCTAGAATGATCATGGTTGAACTCAAGAATATTTCTCACCTTCTTCAGTAATTTCACATATTCCTTTTATGCCTTCTTAATCCTATTGTAGATGGATGGTTGAACATTAATCTGAGAAAGATAATACATGTACCATTTAATCATTTTTTAAAGATTAATCTTTTTAAAATACATAAATATTGGATCTCTTTCAATCCTTATCATGGAAAAATTAGCATGGTATATACAACTCATAGCATCAACTGCCTTGTTTTCCTTCCTAGGGTGGTAATGTATTGAGCAGTCATAATATTTGATAAAATTAAACCATATTATTTGGAACATATTAAACTCATTCTATATAAATATATACTTCAAGATTTTATAATCAATATACATATCACACCATTCACCTTACGGATAATTCCTTCATATCTTTAATTCAAAAAATACCATTTCCAACTCTAAATCATGTGTTAGGTAGTTTTTATCAAAAAAATTAATTGGTGATGGGAATATTCTATCATCATGTTATTATAAATGAGGAAATATCTTAGTTACTTATTTGCTGCATCATTGTAGATCACAAAATCTTCTCCAATGTAGGTTAGTGTAAGAATAGTCATGCTGACCAACCTTCTCTTCAGTTATTTGAAACTATCTTCACATTCACTTATCCATAAGAACTTAACCCCCTTCTAAGTCAAATTAGTGAGTGTATTAGATAGTCATGATAAATCTCTCACAAAGCATCAATAGTATCCATCTATCCTAAGAAAACTATGGATTTATATTACCATGGTTGTTCTCATCCATTGCTTCATAACTTTTGTCTTTGAAGGATCTACTGATGTACCCTCAATTGAGATTATGTGACCCAAGAATGAAACTTTTTGAAGTTAAAAATTCACACTAGGTAAATTTATCATACAAATTCTCCTTCCTAAGGTTCTTTAGCATAATTATCAAATGTTCTTCATGCTCTTCCTTTATCTTCTAATATATAATAATATCATCTATAAAGACTAACAAAAACTGATAAAGGTAATCTATAAAGACTTTATTAATTAAATCCATGAATATAGAAGGAGTATTGTTAAGTCCAAATCGCATTATAATAAATTCATAATGACTATACCTTGTATGAAAGGCTGTCTTGGGTATATCCTCATTCTTGATCCTTAACTAATGATACCCAAATCAAAGACCAGTCATTGAAAAATATAGTGCATCTTGTAATTGATCAAACATATCATTGATATGGGGTAGATGATACTTATTATTAATATTGATCTTGTTAAGTTCCAGATAATCAATAAAAAGACACATTGAAACATCTTTCATCTTAAAAAAAATAACAGGTTCACCCCATGGTGAAGCACTGGGTCGAATAAATCCCTTATCTAGATTCTCTTGGAGTTTCTTCTTTAATTTCAACGAATCAATCAGAGATATTCTCTATGAAGTATTTAAAATAGGTGTAGCACCAGGTATGAGTTCTATTGAAAAATAAACTTCATGATTTAGGGTAATACTAGGCAAGACCTCAAGAAAAACATTAGTATATTCCCAAAAAATAGGCACATTTTAAATTCTGAGTTTCTCCCCAATCATTTGAGATAAATATCTCTCATGAATAGGTAGGAAACCCCATATGATAAAATTAATTTTCATTGGGTGTTCATGTTCATCCTTGCACTGATAGATGGTTGAAGTTTGATTCAGAATATCAAAAGTAACTTAACTTTCATGATAATTGATATGCACTCTATACTAAGAGATCCAATACATACCCAAAATTATGTCAAATTTGACTGGAGTAATAATAGAAAGATTCACAGGAATAACATTCCCACAAACTTCTATCTAAGAGGAGTTATATACTTGAGATGCAGTTATCTTTCCATTATGATTTTTCACTACCAAATCAATATCTAATCATTGAGATGGTGATGTGATACACTTAGAAAATTATTCATATATAAAAGAGTGGGTAGAACCATAATCAAATAAAATATTTGAAATTCTATAGTGGATGATAAGTGTACCTTTCACCACATCTTTATAAACATAAATATAATTTGTAGTAATTTCATAAGCTTGGCCTTATCCCTTTGGATTTCTTTGTGGTAAGTTCCCTTAATGTTTAGTTGGTCCATTCTGTACTCATTATTTCCTCCTCATCCTTATTATTTTGAATCAATGACTTCCATTGGTCTGCATCCCCTGAGAGGTAATAAATTTTCATGAAGACATTCACCCTTTCATTGCTTCCCAAGGTGATAAATATCTTCTCTAAGGAAATTATCCATTTCTAAAAAAAAAATATTTTCATTCTCATTGAATAATGGAGTTTTTTTATGTATGAAATGGTATAACATTGTTACACAACATTTTGGATTAGCGAGATGATCCATATAGGAAAAGTTATTGGTCATAACCTGAGTCAGCTACCCCAATATAGTTATAATTTTTTAGCTTCAACTTCATTATCTTCCCTAGGAGGAAAATCCCTACATGGATTACATGCATTGATACAGTTTTCATTCCTTCCACTAAGTTCCATTTCTAAAAAATATCATACACTTGATTATATCATGACATTATGAATCATAATGTATAATTTCAAAACTAGTGAAGAAAATAGAATAAATTAAAAATTTTATGCATAGATAATCTCATAATCATAAACTTGGTTTATTTGGGAATATTCTCAAATCATAACAATATTTCAAATAATTCATAATGTTTTATAAATAAAATTTAAATTAACCTAAGAATATACCCTGAGAGTGTCAAACCAAGTGTGCAGTAAGGACATAATCATTATGCACTAGAATGATGGTTGATGTATACTCGACCAACTTTTTTCAATGTTATTACCCCTAGGTTCATCTGAACCAAAACCAAGTACCCTTATAGTATCCATACAAGGATTTATTACAAGGAAAACCACATAATATGTACCTAACCAAAACTTTAGGATGTTATCCTATACTTAGAATTATCATTAAATTCAATCATAGGGTTATATTACCTAATATATATTTTCCTAAATCAAGTTCCCAAGGTTTATACTAAACTTTTTATAATACCAACTATAAAGACCCCAACCCTAGTATCCCAGATTTGGTGGTTACTTTATTACATAGGTACTAGATACAAGTGATCAAATTCCAAAGGGCAGAATAATTTAATAGTCTTGGAAGACTATATACATACTTGAACTTCACATTACATTTGAAAACATAAAATAAAACATAGTATTTTATTTGATAACACCATTATTACCTTTATAATATACCTATATATCAATCATAATACACTTCCTAGCATCCAAGGGAAAGGAAACATAATAAAGGGGTGATCTTGGATGCTCTATAAGGGTTTGCATATAGCATAAGCTAATAATTAATGAATAATATGGCATGAATAAATGATAGTAAAATAATTCCATATAAATAATCACATGATATTGAAACTTATCCTTGGATATTATAACTATTTAAATAATCACGTAGATGTCAATAACTAATTTCACAATGATGAAATGCATAATATTGGACATTAGAAACTTATTATTGAGGCCTTGTGCCAAGACATCTTACATAAATGGGTAAGGCCTTGGTCAAATACCTATTCTATTTTGTCTCATGAGACCTCCTGATACATCAAGGGGCTATTTATTTTAAATCCTCACCCCTCTCTTAATAAGTCCAATGCATTATTCATATGAATAAACAACACAACTTAATCAACATACCTTAAAATCAATAACAATCTATATTGGAAGAACTATAATATGGAATATCAATAATTTCCCCATTCAAAATCATTATAAACCATCCATATAAATATAGTGGATATTATCATTATATTATAACCTCATTAAATAATAATATTCAACAAAGGATGTTAGAAAATATGAAAATACTCTCATGGTAAATTATATTGAGGAAAATAAACTTTTACCTTTTAAATCACTTATTTAAAATCTAAAAATTTCCTAAATAGTATATAAAACATTTTATTTTAAAATAATCATGAAAACTTGTAAAGTAAGCTTCAAATAAATGAGTGACCATGATAGTGGGAAATTCTGTTCATGTTGTATGAGTTAAAAAAATATTCCTTTCATACTTTTTTAAAAAGGTCAAGAAATACCACATTAAAAAAATGACAAGAATATTACTTTAAAACTATTTTATAGAAATTAAATCATGGGTAAAAATTACTTTAAACAATTATAGGAGAATATTAAAAACATTCTTGAAAATATTTTTAGAAAATATGGATATGAAAGAAAAAGAAATTTCAACCAAAAAGAAAAATAAAGTCAGTTTTCCTTAAAAATATTATTTTGATATCTTGAGTACTTAAAGAGAGGAAAATGAAAGTAAAACTTGTAATTTATAGAAATAAAAAAAGGGGGAGAAAATATATTGGTATTAAGTTATAAAGAACATATAATTATCCTAATGAAAACTTAAACATAAACAATCTCGAATAATTATGAGATTGTGAAATAAACTCTTACCTCAGGTTTTACTTCCTTTTCATGTGTCCAAAAATATTGTATAATAAATACAGATTTATTATAAATATATTCTAGAACTATAATCATAAATATACCATACCATATATGATTTACTTATAATCGTTCATAACATGTTTATTAACAATTCTTTGTCAAAAGAACTATTTCGGGTAATAACTAATTCATTTTTATGTATAATTTGATTTTCTAGTATCATTCCTTGTACTTTAATCATTTTTCTTATAAGGACAATCCTTAAAAATTACATAATCTTTATTTTTAAGTCAATAATTAATTTATTTACATTTGAGGTCTTTACAGTTTAGAGTTTTAAAGAATTAGGTCATCACTCTTACATAAATAAATATTACATAAAAAGTGGATACTTATTCTTAGTATCCATTAAATAATAAATAATAATTTTCTTCAAATATTTATAATGACATGATCATGTAAGAAAAATAGTTTTAAGTGAAACTTTAAAAGAGGATTTTATTTTAAATAAAGTCTCTTACCATGAGTCTGACTCATCACGTAGGTTCTTTATCTTCCAAAATAATAAACGGATGTTAATTATTTACTTGTTTAAGAAAGTTTTTAGAATTTATTATCCATTTTATTTTATTTATTATCATTTTATGTTCAATTAATTGATCTAAGGATGGGTTAGAGAGATGGGAGACCATCTCTCTATAAAAATTGTGAACAAATTAGGGTTTACCACCCGCTCTCTCTCGATCTTCACACGCATTGCGGAATTTCTAATGCCTATGAGATTTCAATATCACCACTACGATAATTATCAGATAATCTAGGGATCCCATTCTCTTATTCTAGTTGTGAAGAAATCCAGTGATGATGACCCTGGGGATATTTCTCGCATCTGATCTTTCTTCAATAGATCCCAGGGGATCTCGTTCCTGAACGTGTTGAAGTCTTCTAAACTGAGAAATGTAAATACGACAAGGACTCTGCTTATCAAGAAGCTTGATGATAGTGGATTCTTAGTGGAAGCGGATCCAGACGCGATTCAAAAATGCATGCAAATGTGAAGGTTCTCTATTATATCCCATATCTCCTATCGCAAAGGTAACCATCCCTGGTCACTCTTTGATTTACGTACCTGTATTTCCCATTGTTGGAATTCTATGAACTGGAAATTAATTCCAATCAGAAAAGGATACTTTCATATATTGTTGAAATATAAATAAGAGTTTGATAGAATTTTGATGTTAGGGAACCTTAATCTTAAACCTGGTTTACTTCGTCTCTCTGACTAGGACTCCAATTTCAACCTGTACACTTATCGTAACACAATGGCTCAGGTTTGGATCAAACTCCATGGTCTTAATTGGTTTTTTTGGCACCCAAAAATTATGAATGAGATAGTTTCATTCATAGGTTCTCCCCTAAAAATTGACCAATGAACATTGACTGCAGATTTAGGACTCTTTTTTAGAGTCATGGTAAAAATTAACCTGGAGTCAAAGCTACGTGATACTATTAATTTCATTTCCAAAGATTACAAAACAGAAATCAAAATTGAGTATGTGAGGAAACCTCCTTTTGTGACCATTGCAAGATCATTGGGCATACCATCTACAACTATAGAGTGATTAGAAAAAAACCAACCCAACCACCTAAAAATGATTGGAAAGAAATAAGGATACTTAGGAAGGATAAATCCCCTTGATAAGTGCTCCTGAACCATCTAAAACCAAAACTTGGTTGAAAAAGAACTGTAACTTCATCTCACTTAAGGGATCACTCAAGAACTAAATGGGACAACCTTGTTGAAGAGGAGGAAAAAGATAAAGACCTCTTTGCAGAATTGGAAACTATAGTTTTAGACACTCTTAAACAGGCTAATGATATGGAAAACCCAGCTCATGTCTAATTGAAAAAAATGAAAACTCCACACCTATACAATCCATGACACTAGAAACTTTCAAAGCTTTGTAGAGAAACCCATATTTGACTCTTGAACCTGTATAATCATCCCTCAAAACCTACAATAAAAATAATCATGAATCAGTAGACTTTGGAATAGTAACTACACTGCTGGATATGAAGAATGAACCTATAACTATCCCAATTATTCCCCCCACTGACCACACATCTACTTGCAGCCCGTTAAGTCCTGAAAAACAAAACAACACCCCCACAGTTGTGCAACCTATTACTTGGGATAATTCTGATTTTATTTTTCATGGTTATTATACTTTGGTTAAAGACTCTACTAACACACTGGATAATAAGGATGCATTACCAAAGTTGCAGTTATCCTCTTCGGATCTGTGCATGGTTAATCATCCTAATGCTTCTCCTGCAAAATCTCCAGGTACGCCTTCTGATTCTGTAACTAGTGTTGCCTATATATTTAATAATGAAAATATGAATTCCAACCATATTAAAAAAAAAATTGATGCGTTCTAAGAATTCCATGGACCCATTATTTCATGAATCGTCAAAGTAACCCTCAATGAATAATCCTAAATCAACTATAAATGATCAAGAAAAAACCAATATCACACAAAAGGTTAGAAGGTATAAAAGAAAAAAAGGCTCTAGTAAAAAGAAAAGGGTATTTCTAACTCCAAATTTCAGTTTAAATGAAGATTATTTTTTGGAATTGTCAGGGGATCTCTAACCCTAACACGTTCAATGTTTTAAAAAGAATGTTGCATACCCATCATCCCATGATATTTGCGATTGCTGAACCTAAAATCACTTTCTCTACTAAATACACTTATATATGTCAGCACAATTATGTTTTCACTGCTGCTATCACCCTCAATGAGGATTCTCTATGGATTTTTTTTCACTATTCTTTACATAATACAAATATCTTCAATATCTCTGATCAATTTTTTACTTGATCCTTTAATATTGAGGGCACTCTTGCTTATTGCTCCTTTTTTATGCCAAAAAAATATCAGGAAAGAAGAACTCTCTAGCACAATCTATCTCATCTAGGAAATATCATAAATGCTTCTTGGTTTCTTATTGGTGATTTTAATTCCATTCTTAACTCTAGCGAAAAAATTGTCCCTTCACGTTCCTCTATCTCCACTAGAGAATTCAAAGCCTCGATTGAGGAAAATAATATCTTTGAGATAAACCTCACAGGTGAGAAATACACCTGGTATAGGAGACATTATAACAAAGTGGTTGCTTCCAAATTGGATAGAGCATTCACAAATGTTTTTTCTTTAGATAAATGGGACTTTATCTCCAGCACCACTCTCCATAGGCTGAACTCTGATCATCACCCCATTCTTGTCAATGCCTCAACCAAAGGCATCAAACCCAACCTGCCTTTCATATTTAACAATGCTTGGTTCTCATATGATGAGTGATCCCATTTTATCCAAACCTTTTGGTCCTGTATGTCTCACAACACAGATGCCTTTTCCTGCAACCTCAAATTACATCATCTCAAAAAATCCCTTAAGTCCTTGTGGAACTCCAAATCCAAACTAGTTAACAAGGAAATCATGCTTCTTGAGAAGGATCTCAATGATATTAAAACCATTAACACTAACTCTGATCTTATCACTAATCCTAATCAAGAGCTTAATATTACTATCAAACTAAACTCCATAATCATGTTTAATGAAAATATGAGAAAACAAGTGTTGAAAGTTAAATTGTTATCCGATGGTGATATAAATATAAAATTCTATAATTTTCTTCAATGTATCTATAAGTCCTACAAGTTGTTAACTTTCCTAAAGGATGGGGAAAACCTGCTTGATAACAAATATGACATTGCCCATCATACTTTCTCCTACTATGATTCTATTTTTAATGGTCCTGAAATCAATAAATACCTCCTTCCTGAGGCCATTCCTTTTGTGATCACTAATGAAGACAACACCTTCCTCCTAAGCACTCCGATGGAACATGAAATCAAAAACACTGTCTTTAGTTTGAATCCTAATAGTTCTCCTAGTTTGGATGGCTTCAATAATGGTTTTTTTCAGCGTTATTGGGATATTATCCATAAATATGTTTTTAATCTTGTTAAATCCTTTTTCTCCAATGGGGTGCTCCCACATGCCCTTAATGCTCAGTTTCTCACCTTAATTCTTAAAGTGGATAATTATTCTGAGATTCATTAGTTTAGACCCATTTCTCTTATTAATACCCTTTATAAAATTATCACTAAAATCATTTCTAATTCTCTCTATACCATCACACGTAAAATTGTCTCCTGGAACCAATTTGGTTTCATGAAGGGAAGATATATTCAAGGCTGTATCTGTCTTGCCTCAGAATGTGTCAACAACTTTAATAAACCCAATAGAGGAGGTAACATTACTATTAAACTTGACATCAAGAAATCCTTTGACACCATGGACTGGAGCTTTATATTCAAAGTCCTGCAAGGCTTGGTTTTAATGCTCATTTTATCTCTACGATCATAATTCTATTCAACTCGGCGTATATCTCCATTATGATTAATGCCTCACCCAAAGGTTATTTTAAATGAACTAAAGGTGTTTGAAAAGGTGACCCTCTCTCTAACATCCTTTTCTCAATAGTAGAAGACTATCTTAGTCCCCTGATTAATTGTCTGGTGACCTAGAATAAGCTGAAACCCATTTATGTCTCTGGGAATTTTAATGCTCCTACTCACCTTTTTTATGTTGATGACATCATCATCTTCATCCAAGGTGATAAAAGTAACATCCTCACCCTCAAAAATATCCTCTCTCACTATGAAGAAGTTTTTTGCTAAACTATCTGTTGGTACAAATCCTGCATCTTCTTTGGGAAAAACTGTCCCCCCAACAAGAAATGTAACATCATCAACGACCTTGGTCTTAAATAAGGTTTGCTTCCTTTCATTTACTTTGGTGTCCCTATCTTTTGGGGCAGGACTAAATATTGTCATTTTACATCGATTATTGATCAGGTCCTTAAACTATTAGCCTCTTGGAAAGATAAGGCTCTTTCCATGGAAGGTAGGGATTTCTTTGTTAAATCAACTATTGTCTCCAAGATGGTTTACTCCATGATGATATACAAATGGATTGTTGGTCTTATAAAAAAATTAACATCACCATTAAGAATTTCATCTATACTAGTAGTACCCTGGAAAGAAATCATGTGACTGTTCCCTAGTCAACCTATTGAAAACCCGTTGAGAATGTTGGTATTGGTATTAAAAATCTAAATATTTTCAATGAAGCCCTTCAAGCTAGACACACTAGGAACCTTCTCCATAGTTTTTAAGATGCTATAACCTTAATTAAAAATAGATTACTTACCAAAATTAAGACGGGAAACTCTAGTTTCATTAATTCTTCTATTTATCCCTCTATCAAACACTCCTTTAACAAAATTATGATTAATGCCAGATGGATGGTCTCTCATGACTCTTCTATGAAATTTTGTCTAGACAACTGGGCGGGAAAACCTTTAATATATTTGGTTTCTTTGGATTTCACCCCGAATAATAGTACCTGCACTATCAAAGATATTTTATATTCTCAACATGATCACCTCCCAGATATTATTCTGGATGTTATTGAAAATTACTCTTTCGCTCACACGAAGGATTTCTTGGTCTGGGAACCAGCTCACAATGGCATGCTCACCTCCAAAAATTTCTTCAATCATCACTGTGGTGATTCTGAGATTATTTACAGCTGGCTCAAACATTTTAACAAACCTTGGATCAAACCTTCAAGATTCAATCTCATCTGACGTTTTTCTCACAATAGAGTTCCCACCAAAATTTGTCTTCAATCCTTTAGTATTAAACTTTGCTCTAAGTATAGATTCTGCAACCAACATAGGGAAGATTCCAATCATCTGTTTCTTTCTTGTACTACTGATTTTGCTCTTTGGAACTATATTCTTCAAATTTTTTATTGTAGATTTTTGTTTTTTGAATTTTTTAGAATTCAACTTAATAATTGTGCTGAAATGGAAGGCTCTCAACAAATCAGTAATATTTTCCTCATGAATGTTTCTGAACTCCACCATTTGATCTAGTATGATTGCAATACTATTATCCATCAAAATTTCTCACTCAATCTTAATGCAGGTCGGATGCGGAACCTAATCACTATACATGATGCTGCTTTATTACAAAAGTGTCATTTCCATAGCACTGTACATGACATTGGTATCTTGAAGCGCCTTCAGATAAATGGAAATTACTGTCAACCTCATCATACTCTAATGGCGCCTCCAAGGGAAACCTGGGCCCTACAGGGTGTGTCACAGTCTTCAAGAATCATATTGTGGTGTAGTCTTCAACATTAATGGCGCCTCCAAGGGTAACCTAGGCCCTACAGGGTGTGGTGCAGTCTTCAAGAATCATCTTGGGTAGATTCTTGGCTGTTTCATGGGAAAATGTGACTTTGCAACCTCCCTTGAAGCTGAGATTCTAGGTTTGATCCATTCCATTGACTTTTCCATCCACTTTGGTTGGAACAATCTTTGGATTCAAAGTGACTCGATGACCATCGTGCAAGCGATTTGGAATGGAGTTAATCACCTTTCTTAGCCGATTACTACTCGTTGGATGAACTGCAACCGTTTCCTTATAGGTATCAACTATATCATCACTCATGTGTATCGTGAAACCAATATGGTTGCATATGGCCTTGCCAACATGGGGATCAATCAAGACATCACCTGGTTTGAAGACCTCCCCACTAATCTGATTTCCTTTCATGAAAAAGACTATAACATGATCCCGTACTTTAGACTCTTGTAATCTCACTTTTTTCCTTAATAATTATTTTCTTCTACCTTTTAAAAAATATTCAATTACTTAATCATTTAAATTCATGTTATATGTTTTGAAGATATTTGGGTCATAAGTCCAAAATGACTTTGGTAGGTTGAATAGGGTCAATAAGATCATTATTTAATCATATCTAGAATAATAATAATGAAATGATTATCATATTTATACATAAATTAAACTTTTAAAACCAACCATGAAATCTGGTTATGAAAAATTAACTACGTTACAATCATGGATATGGTAGGTCGTACGTACGCATGAGTAACATTTCCATTTTTCAAAGATCATAATAGAAAGAAGGTAAGTGATATTTTATATTTACCTAATGATAATTACATCTTAAATATCATGTTATTTCTTTAAATACACTTATATATACCATCCATGTGATGTGTTAATAAAAAATAAATCACATCGCTATGTGGAGGCGGTAATCAACACATACGCATGAACGACGTTATCATCTTTCAATGAATGGAAAGATAAGAGAATATATGATATATTAATTTTAAAGAATGATAAATGTGTCATTAATAATATATGTACATTAAATCCATCATTATAAATAGTCATTATAGGCTATTATGTAAAATTAATTACATCGGTTCATGAGGCGATAGTCTGTCATACACATGAACGATGGTTTTGTTTCCCATTTAATGGAAGAGTAAATGGATGTTGGTTATGATATTAACATAATAAAATATTATTATATGTGAAATAATTATGTTATTATATAATCATGTTTCAATAATATTTTATGGATGTCGAAGAATAAATAAAACAAAAACACTCGGCTAAGAACGATACCTCTTCTTCGGACAACCTCTTTAGGTTTATACCAAAAGCCTTCCTAGGAGTGTTTTATAATAAAACCAAGGCCTCTAAGACATGTTAATGGAAGTAAGGAATGTATTTGGGTTGGTTTTTCTAAACAAAAATACTTTTTAAGTGTGAATAAAATAGGATAGGGGTACCCTTTTATTAGTGAGGGGAGGGGTATTTTGGGATTTCTTAAAATATTAAATTAATATAAATTAATTTTCATGGGAAAAAGAATTAAAAAATAATATAATTAAAATATATTATGATTATTGGTATAAATAACATATTACAATAAATTTTTAAAAAGTTTATATTAGGTTTTTACCCTTTTGGGGTCAAGATAGTTACTATAAAAGGAAAAATTGCAAATAAATTAAACATGGTTGATATTTTAAACCATATTAAAATCACTTTTCCAAATATAATATTTTTATAAATTTTAAATCATTTAATAAAATATGATTTATTTTAAAATATCATTAATGTCATTTTTGAAACTATTCATTTAATTTGACTTCAAAAACAACATGAAAACAATATAATTAGAATATAACCATTTCACACATCAATAAAATGTTATAATTATCAGAAAAATTCTTGTAACACAATAATTTATTCAATTTATACTACCTTTAATATTTTAAAATCATTTATCTTGTTTTTCTATTAATTAAATAAATATCATGTCAGTGTTGCGTAAGAATTTAAGATAATTATCTCATAAAAAAAAACTAAAAAAATTACCATGATCAAAAGTAATTTTTATTTAAAATAAAAATTTATAACTAAACATAATTCCTTTTTATCCCTATCATAAAATATTATACTAATTAAAAGCAAGAAAGTGATATTTTTGTTTTTATCTTTTATTTAAATATTATAAAGGTAAAAATCAAATAAATTTGACAAAAATTGTACATATATTCAATAATTGGATAGATATTGTAGAACTACACACATAAAATAGGATAAATTCAAGTTTTAGGGTCAATTTTTTGTCATTATCATATTATCTTTAACCTTAATTACTTGATTTACTCGTACCGTGGTAATAAATATTTACTATAGTTACTATTCATAATGGATAAAAATTAAACTGATATTATTAACTAATATAAATTAGGATGATTTAAAATATGGAATATATTATATAAAATTAAATTTACAAAATTTTAAAATTTTAATTTAAAATTAAACCCACAAACGTGATACAAAATAGTTTTCCAAAGAAAAAGTTTCCTTAAGCATAAAAAGTTTTTATATCAAAATTTCACATAAAATTAATTATAATGACCTAAATTGGATTAATAATAATATAATTGAAATATTTTTATTTTTAATTCCATTTTAAAACAAAATTTAACTTTGAAAATTCTTTAAATAAAAAGTCAATATTTAATAAAAATCAGTATTTTTCACTATTCATTGAAAATTTATTCATTTTAGAAAATTATCAAAAAAAACTATATGATGATTTTGACATGTTTATTTCAAAAATTAATTTCATTTTATCAAATAAATTTTCTAAAAGTTGAAAAAAATAATTTTAAAATAAGTGCGCTGAAAGCGACAAAACCGCTTTTTAGAGAAATACAGTTTTTAAGCTTATAACTGAATTTATTCTTATCTCATGCCTAGAAAACATATTATATGAATTATAAAATATTTTATTAAATATTTAATATATAAATTTTATTAAAATCATTCACAAATAGTGAATAATTTAATTTATTAAGATAAGAACACATTATGCACATAAAAATGGTTTTTTAGAAAAACATTTTTTTTACTTTAAAATGGTTTTTATTTTCATTTCTAATCAATTGATAACCAATGAATTTATTTTATACATGTTAAAACCATATAATTTTCATAATTTAGTTATTCTTATTAATATCCTTCAATTTAATGGCTATTTTATAATTGTCATATTTAAATAGTAATATTTCATAGTTTAATTAGGCTCAGTGTTGCGTTTCATATGCACTATAAAACACAGTTTTCTTTGAAAAAAATATCATAGTGTTACATTATTCCCCCCTTTAATAAATTTTTTCCACACAATGTGGACTTAGGATTAGTAAACATGGGTTTTACATATGAAAATACCTTTGTTTAAATATCACATCATAACAAGGGTTAATAAAACATCCTATAGAAAATCAAAAAAAGAAAATAAGAAGGCCATAATATAAATAGGTTTCCAAATAAAATAAAATTAGTGGTAAGTGAAAATATGGATGTGGATAAAAAACATAATGTCTAAATATTTATGGAGAGTGATAAAAATCATTGATAATAATAAAGTGAATGATCAAGAGAAAGTTAACAACCACAAATCATAAACCGATGAGGTGTAAAAATGACCTTTGATTCATCATAAATGAAGGTAATAGGATATCATTTTTGTTTCATGATATATTTCCTAGAGTTTAGGAATTTATTTACCATATAAATGAATAACATAAGAAAATATACTTACATGATAAGTATAATTTCATCCTTCAATCAATTTCCTCCACAATATCATATTTTTTTTCTAAACGATGTATATTTAGGGTAAAAAAAATTCATTCATGAAGCACTAAAATCAAATTCTAACGGATGACATAATCCATTATAGGATAATAATCTCTTCCTCATATATTTAGACATTAACCAGAACAAAAATATTTATCACAAGATAATTCTCAAAATGAATAAACCATCATATGAATAAATGCGACATTAATCACCAAAGCCTCAAAAAATAACACCCAAAGTTAAACTTAGATCATTTGATACATAAATAACCTTAAAATTATTAAAAATATTCTATAATAATATTGAAACTCAAATATTAGAATGATGTGATCACATATTCTTCCAAGATAAATTTAACATTTATGTCTAAATAATATTAATCACTCTTAATGTATCATACCAAAAATGTATATTCCCTAATAATATAATCTCCAAGATATGATAATCATTTATATAAATAAACTAAATTACCATAAATCCATATTAAAATCATATATTATTCTAAAAGATAATTCAACCATTATTCCTCAAATAAAATCCCATAATGTTATATTTATATTAATCATATAGGTTTCCCATAATAGTGAAATTATCCTAAAATAATATCAATCTCCTAATAACCAAAACAATTTTTAATCACATGGTTATCTCTATGATAAAACATATGTTCCCAAAATCAAATTAATATTTATCTATCACATAATTTCTGAAAACAATGTCATACTAACCAAGAAATCACGTAGGCCAGTAGTAGGCATTTCACCCCTATTTCCCTTCGATTGTGGGTTCAAGACCTGTAGACTTGTTGAATCTAGTAGGTTTTCCTCTTTACTAAAACTATATTAATATATTTCTTATAAAATCCCCAAAAATATGATGAACGTCCTTAAAAATTATCTTAATCATCAAAGATCATATAAACCCTGAAGTTTATCAATACATTTTAACTTATGAAAAGAGAATTATTCCTCAAATAATACTTCATATTGAACCTAAGGGTTACATATACCTCAACCCAATAAAACATTTCCCAAAATTTCTTTGATCACATTAAAATCTCTTCACTTAAAATCTCAAAGGGTGTGTCTAGGACTTTAAAATTATGATCAATATTAAACTCATAAACTCATGATGGAATATATAACTCTTAATTTAACCTCACATGAAATAATAATAATATATAAATTTATATAAAAAAATTATCTGATACCAAGTGTATGTACTCAGCCTTAAAAATTACATAATATTGAGTTTTAAGTCAGGAATTCATTTTCTTATATTTGAGGATATTTACGGTATAGAGTTTTTGAGAATTAGTCCATCACCCTTGTATAAATAAATATTACATAATAAAGTAGAAACTTCCACTTAGTATCCATTTAATAATAAATAATAATTTTCTTGAAATATTTATAAGAACATTAACACAGAAGAAAAAGAGCTTGAAGGGAAACTTTAAAATATGATTTTTTTAAAAGAAATACCCTTACGTTGGGTTTGACTCATCATGTAAATTATTTATCTTATTTAATAATAAAATTATTTTAATTAATTTCTTACTTAATAACCTATTTTAATTTTACTATAACTTTTATTTTATTTATTACCATATCATATTCAATTTCTTAATTATTTAAGTACGTGTCAGATGTTTTGGTGATATTCGGTTGATAATTCCAAAATGACTTAGGTATGTTAACTATGGTCAATGAGGCCATAATTTTATAATATATTGAATAATAATAATGAAATGATTATCATTTTCATACATAATTTATAATTTTAAAACCAACCGTGAAATATGGTTAGGAAAAATGAACTACGTTACAATCATGGAGACAATAGGTTCGTACGTAATCATGAGTAACGTTTCAATTTTTCAATGATTATAATGGAAAAAAGCTACTTATTAATTTATCTTGACATATTGATAACTATATAATAAATATTATATTAATTATTTAAATAAAATTATATATACCTCCCATTTTATGTGGTAATGAAAAAATGAATCACATTGCTTCATGGAGATAGTAATCCACACGTACACACGAATGATGTTACCACATTTAAATGAGTGGAAATGTAAGAAAATATATGATATATTAATTTTAAATAATTTTAAATATTTCATAAATATATAAAATAAATTCATCATCATAAATATCCATGAGATAGGATGTTGTAAAATGAATTACATGAGATCATGAGGTGGTTGTCTGTTGTACACACAAAGAATGGTTTCATTTCCCATTTGATGGAAGATGAGATGAATATATGTTATGATATTAACATAATAAAATATTAGTATATTTCATATACTGATGTCATTATATCATCATGGTTGAATAATATTTAAAGGAGGTGTAAGAAGAAATAAAAAATGCTCGGTTAAAAACGATACTCTTCCTTGGACAACCACTTTAGGTTTACACCAAAATCCTTCCTAAGAGTGTTTTATAATAAAAAAAGGTTCTATAGGACATGTTAATGGAAGTAATAAAGTTATTTTTTTAGGTATTATCTAAACCAAAATGCTTTTAAAGTATGAAGAAAATAGGTTAGGAGGTTCACTTTTATAAGAGAGGGGAGGCGCACTTTTGGAATTTCTTAAAATATTAAATTAATAAAAATTAATTTTCATGGAAAAAGGATAAAAACTAATATAATTAGAATATATAATGGTTATAAGTATAAATAATTTCATATAATAAAAAATTTGTAGGTTTATATTATTTTTTTACCCTTGTCTCTTTGTTTTAACCTGTGGTAACCCTTTTTGACAATTATTGTGATAATAATATTTTTACTCTTAAGGGGTCAAGATAGTTACTATAAAAGGAAAATTGGATAATAAATGAATCATGGTTGATATTTTAAGAAATATCCCAATCTCTTGATTTAATATAATACTTTTAGGAATTTTAAATTATTTAATAAAATATTATTAATGTCATTTTTTGAAACTATTCATTTAATTTAACTTTGAAAATAACATGAAAAAATAGAATTATAAAATAAACCAATAAAACATTAATAACACATTATATTTATATAAAAAATTCATGGAACACAATAATCCATTCAATTTATATTACTTTTAATTTTTTAAATCATTTATTTTATTTTTATATTTATTGAATAAATATTGTGTCATCGTTGCATAAACATTTAAGGCAATTATTTCATTGCTAAAAATTAGAAATAAATTAACATGATAAAAAATAATTTCTATTTAAAATGACTATTTATAACCAAACATAAGTTGTTTTTATCCTTATCACAAAATATTATAGTAATTAAAAGCAAGAAAGTGACATTTTTGTCTTTATCTTTTACTTAAATAAGGTAAAAATCAAAGAAATATGGAACCAAGTGTCCATATATTCAAGTATTGGATGTAAATGGATTAAATATACTCATCCAATAGGATAAAATCAAGTGTTATAGTCAATTATTAGTCCTTATCATATTATTTTTAACCTTAATTATCTGAATTACCCTTATCGTGGTAATAAATATTTAATATAGTTGTTATTCATAATGACTAAAAATTATGTTGAACTTATTAATTAATGATTATTATAATGACTCAAAATATTCAATACATTTTATCAAATTCATTTCAAATTTTTTTTAAAATTTAATTTAAAATTAAACCCGCAAATACAAAAAAAAGTAGTTTTCCAAAGAAAATGTTTCCTTAAGTGAAAAAAGGTTTTATATTAAAATTCAACATAAATCGATTAAAATGAACTAAATTAGATTAATAATAATATAATTGAACTAATTTTACTTTTAAAACCATTTTAAAATCAAATGAAACATTGTAAATGCTTTAAATGAAAAGGTGGTTTTTAATAAAAAAACAATATTTTCACTATTTATTGAAAAAGAAATATTTTTAGAAAATTATTAAAAATTTACTCTAAGATAATTTTAACATTATTATGGACCGTCTTAGGTACCATGGTAAACTGATAGTCAATTTGGTCATGACATAGCTCAAAGGGCGTTCTCAATCCCCATGGGTTGGCGACTAGCACATGGCATCAAACAATATGAAAGTCAGAATGAATTTTCCACAAACACAATGGAAGTAAGATAACAAGTCAGTATGCATATAAGAAAAACTCCATGGGGAGAAGTGTACCAGAAGTCAAATAGGCATAAAAATCCCAATGTACAATTATAAGTACCAGAAAAAAAAGGAGAAAACCCCAAGTCCCAACGAACACAACTCTCCAAGCTCATGGATAAATAGCTACTACCACCTCCAAGAGGAACCTTACCCTTGATCAAACCTAGAAGAAGATAATATAAAAACACCTAATGGTACAGGTATGGTGTGAGTTAAAATTACAATAGGGTCTCACCAAGGATTCCATAATAAGATTCCAATATATAATTAACCAAATAAAGCTTTCAATTTTAAATAAACAGGTATGAAATTTCAAAATCATATTTAAAAAAATAATTATTTATATTTAAAATGATGGAAAAATCTCTAAAAAAATGGATTATTAAACATTTTATATAAATTATTTTATATAAATTCACATGGAATGTAAAATAGTTTACAACAATAATGGATTATATTTCAAATAAAAACAATGAGAAACATGATCATATGCCAAAATGTATGATAGTTACAGGCTATGGGACTCCCTAACACTCAAATTGTTGTCACGATAATATGTGTATACACACGTCCTCCTCAATATTGACTAAAGAGGACACGTCACCATCCCATTGGGGATGTGTCCTACTGCATTTATGTATTGTTAGTGTTGTAAATCGTAGAGTGTTCTCCCAAATAACTCACCAAATACCTAGGATTTCATGTTCTATAATAAAATAAATTATGGGAAATTTATTTTAAAAATGTTTAAAATAAAATTCATCATATTCTCCCTTTTCAATATACCAAATTTTATTTAAAAACCAAACAGGGGTTTTAATCAAATTATGTCTTCTTCCATGATAAAACCCACAAGTTTCTATAAAAATCAATTTAAGAAATTTTTTCCAAATACCAATTTGAAATAAATTCCATCAAATCAAGTTCATAATTTAAATTAAACAATTTAAATTTCAAAAAATTCCATCAATTTCATAAATACACCCCAATACAATGGAATTGGGAGGTTTTCCCAAATTCATGCCAAAATCCAATTTCAAAACCCCAATTCAATAGAATTGGTTTTTTAATCAACCAATTTAAATAAATTTCATTTATATCAAGAAATTTAATTAAGATCAATCAATTTAGAGTTAATAAAAAAGGGTCATTATAATAGAACCACCTACCTCAGGGTCATAGGATCTCGAAACACAAATCCCTAATTGGGAAACTCCAACAAAGAACGTCGAAAATGAGGATATGAGAATCAAACCTATATTTGAGATCTGAAACAATGAGGATTAGATTATACAATAATATTGAGATCTAAAAAATCCTAGGTAGGAAAGAGGATAGAGTTAGAGAAAGATAACGAGAAGTGGAAACCTATTGGATAGAGATCGAATGTCATTCTCCAAGCTTCAATCTGCTTCTAGAGGGGTGTAGAGGGGATAAAATCACCTATTGGGAGCTCCTAAGGAAGAGTAATCCATAGGAGGTAGAGTTGGGCCCATAGAGATCCTAAAAAGATATTTTTAAGGTTTTAAAAATAGATTTTATAATTCATTAAATTTCCCACACAATTTCCTGGGCAGGGTCGTATGGTTAGACAAACCGTACGCCCTAATCATGCACCCCATTTTGGAAAGGTGAATTGTTTATACTAGGTGGGAACACAGTTTTTCAAATCATGCACCAACCATGAAAAACCTCATTGTTTGGGTTTGAATAGTTTATACTAGCAGGGAACACAGTTTTGGAAAATTGTGCACATCTCAGAAACTTTCAAAATTTCCAAAAGTTCACTCGAAATAACCCCAAATGAAACCCAACCAAGGAATGATTAAAATAGGGGTTTAAGAATACCTAAAAATAGTAACATGATGTTACAACCTCCCCATCATAGAAACTATTTGTCCCTATAAATCCTACTAAGAAGCTCCCATATCAAAAAGATGAGGTCACTACTCTCTCATTGGTGCCTCCCTCTCCCATGTCTCATGATAATCAGAACTGTGCTACCATAACACTTGAACCAAAGGAATCATCCTCCCATGAACTAACTTGGTTTTAGAATCAACTATCCTGACTTGGAATTCAGTCACAGATAAATTAGCTTCCGCCTCAAGATCACTCCAACTCAGAACATGATATGGATCAAATAGATACTTTCGGAGCTAAGATACATGAAACACATTATGTATCGATGTTAGCAGCAATAGAAGTTATAAATGGTAATCCACTTTTCCCACCAACTCAAAAACCTCAAAAGGTCCCAAAAATTGAGGCTAAAGTTTCCCTTGCCTCCCAAGTCATCGATGAACCAACTGAGGTGAAACTTTCAAGAACACCTTATCACCAATTGATAATTATAATGATATGCGATGATGATCAGCATAATATTTATATCGGAACTATGTAATAAATATTCTTTTATGAATCAACTAAATCTTTATTTTCATCTCTTGAACCAATATCAGTCTAACCAAGGAACTGTCACCAATCTCTGACCAACAAAACAAATATCTACAAGGCATCAAAAGGATCCATTCTGATAATAGACTATTAACTATTTTTATAACCAAACTCAACCATCCCTAGATGGTCATCAAAATCCCCCACCAAAGTCAATAATGCAGGCATGAAGCTTATCCTCAAGAATTTGTATAGCTCTTTCTGTATGGCCATATGACTATGGATGGCATGCCATACTTGAGATCCCAGTACCTCCTGAAGGTATCTCCAAAAGTGATAAGTGAACCAAGGATCCCTATCAAAGACTATAGCAGATAGAATTCTGTGCAAATGAAAAATCTCTTTCACATAGATATTTCCCAACTCCTCAACTTTGGTTGTTTCATGAATGGGTATAAAGTGAGTTGATTTAGTCAGTCAATCGATCATAACCCATATTTTATTCTTATTCCTATAGGTATGTAGCAAACAAACCACAAAGTCCATAGAGATTTCATCTCACTTCCAAGTTGGCACTGGAAGTGGCTGAAGTAAACCCGAAGGATTCTAGTGATTAGCCTTGACCTATTGTCATGTATAACAATGAGAGACAAAATCAGCAATGTCTTATCTCATACTTGTACACTAGAATCATCATCATATGTCATATAATATCTTTGTGCCTCTTGAGTTCACTGCCTACTAAGAATTATAGAAATACCCTAGCATATCTTTCCTCACTGATAACGGCACAACAAAGCAATTCTGATAGCATAGAATTCCATCGGTGGATAATGACTAATAGATACAATCTCCCAACCATAAATAGTGTCTCTAATTCTGCATAACTCATGATCAAGCTATTGTTCTTGAATAATTAACTCAAGAAGAGTGAATTTCAACTAAACGATAGCAAATAAAACCTCAATCCCTAACTCCTAGACTCCAATATGAAACTATGAAAAGAGATCCATCAAATTCCACTCTTCTGGATATTCTTTCATGGCCTGGTTTGGAAGTTTTCTTCTCAAATCATTCCTGATGGAATTCCCTTTCCTAGGGGTATAGGTGATGTAAAATTAAAAATATTATAGGTATTCCACCGAACTCCTCTAGAAGAGATTAAAATATTTTTGAGAGAAGATATAACTCAAGATCTGATGGTTAGAAAACATGGTAAACCTTTCTCTAAAAAGGTAATTCCACAAACTCTTAAGTGTGGGCATCATAGCTACATGTTAAAGTTCATTGGTTGGATAATTCTTCTTGTGTGGATTAAGGTGACAAGAGACATAAGTAACGACATGATTACTCTACATAATAATGCATCCCAAACCCAAATATAATGCATCACAGAAGACCAAATAGCCCCGCCCGACATCTGGAAGAGTCAACATCAACACAGTAGTCAAAAGACATTTTAGATCAACAAAATAATTCTAACATTTCTCATCCCAAGAAACCATTAATCCCTTCTGAGTTAGATCATTCCTCGGAGAAGCCAAATTTGAGAAGTCCTTTACAAATTGGTAACAATACCCAGCTAAACCCAAGAATCTCTAATAATCAAAAACATTTTATGGTTACTCCCATGTCATAATAGATTTTACCTTTTAAGGATCGACTGAAATACCATGTTCTAACACCACTTTTCCAAATAAATTCACTTCCCAAATCCATAAATCACATTTCAAAATCTTGGAATAAAGTTGATGATTTCTCAACAATTACAGAACTACTCTCAGATGACATGCATGATCCTCCTCATACTTAGAGTAAAATAGGATGTCATGCACAAAGACCACCAAAAAAGTATCAAGATACACATGGAAAATACTATTCATCAAATCCATAAAAACTATTGGATCATTTGTTAGACCAAATGGCCTGAAAAGGTACTCATAATGGTTGTACCTTCTCCAAAAGATGGTTTTTTGAATTTCAAATTCTTGTATCCTCGGCTGATGGTAACCATATCGAAGATCAATCTTTGAGAACCACTTATCCCCTTTCAAATGGTCAAGTAGATCATCAATCTGTGGAAACATATACTTATTCTTTACCATTACTTGATTGAGTTTTCAGTAATCAATACAAAGATGAAGTGAGCCATCATATTTATTATCGAAGAGTACCAGTGCCGCCCAAGGTGACATGATTTGGAGTATGGATCCTTTCTCTAAAATATCATCTAACTAAGTCTTCAACTCTTTAATTTCATCTGGTGTCATGTGGAAATATGGGATATATACTAGTTGAGTACTATGCATTAAATATATAGAAAACTCTACCACACTTACCGGTGGAAAACCAAAGAATTCGGAAGAAAAAACATCAGGAAACTTGACTACAACTAGAGTCAGATCACTGCTAAAATATTACCACTCTAGATCAAAATAAAGGACAGATATCACTTTCCCCAACTCTGGATAAGAAGGTCTCACACTACTCGACCTTAGGTTCCATTCTCCTTGAAATATTCTGCAAACCCCATCGGGTTCTGAAATGATACCTGTTGAAGATAACAATCAATTTGGGATTTATTAGAAATGATCCAATCCATCACGAAAAAGATGTCAAGAGGCTTCATGTTGAGAACCAGAAAATCCCAAGCAAGCTCAACATCTAATAAAGAGAAATAAAAAGCAGGACTACAGAGACCCTATTCTCTCTTTATTCTAAGGGGTGTAGTAATATCCATCACATAAGAAAAAATATTCGTATGAAGATTAAGAAGATTGAAAATATGGGTTGAAATAAATGAATGAGATGCACCAGTATTAAATAAAGTAGTCACTAATGAAAAAAATATAGTGATGGTAACTCTCATGGTCACTAGACCCTCATCCACTTCTTCTAAATACACTTCCACTATGTGAATAATCTTTATTATGGATGCTTATGGTTGGAACCCCTTTATCCTTGAAGCATCTGATTGCCCCATAGTTTTAGAAGGTGCTAATGATCTCGTGCCACTATGCAGAGTAGAGTAGATATGGAAGAACTTATGCAAGTGACCTGATCATTTGTAAGAACCACCTAACTTGGGTGCCTTAATGTAAACCCCCTTTGAGTGCCCTAACTTCCCACACTGGTAGAAAATCAAAGGGCCTATGCCAGGAACTACATGTGGTTTAGAAAAACCTTGCCGTTGAGAAAAACTATGAGAATCATCACACTTCCTCTTTCCTTTAGAGAAATTCACACTACCACTAGGAGAAAAAAGAAACTTTCATCAACCCTAACTTTCCATCCAATTCCATTTTGACCATAAATGCTCTATCCAGCACATCATCATAAGAATGAGGATTCAGCAAGAAAACTTGAGGATGAATAATGGATCAAAGTCCCATATCGAACCATCAAGTATTCATCTTATCATTTTATATTGTCTTAGGTGAAAACTACACTAGCTCTGTACAATGGTTTGCATACTCTATCATGGTATTTTCAGCCTACTCATGTTTGAAAAACTCAATAGCCTTGGCCAACACCATCAATTCAAGATAGAACTGGTCAGTAAAAAGTGCCTTTAAGTCTTTCCACTCTAATACCTTATAATTCTTCATTGTATCCACTGTATCCCACCATCTATATCTCAGTCCTTCTAGAATGAAGGTTGCACATTTCACCTTGATTTAATTATGTGTCTCCAAGAACTCAAAAAAATGCTCAATTCTTCTCAACAATTCTTCAACCTCTAGAGGATCATTTGATCCTTTAAACACTAGTGTCTTCTGGTGAAGGAACTACTGAGAATTATTTTGGAGATCATCCCTTTGAGCTTCCATAGCTAGATCCTGAATGGGAACTAGTAGAGGTGTATGTCCTAGAGCTTGTATAGTGCGCACAACCACCTCAACCAAACTCAAGTACACAAGAGGATTTCCTCATTGTGGTCAGCAGTAGATTCCTCCTAAATCTGATTTACACATCTTCTTAGAGGAAATATGATACACAACATCAAAAGACAACATTGAATTCATCATATTAACACTTAAACATGTCAACAAGGTAGAATTAACCCCAATATATGGACAAACAAGATTTGGATTTCAATATATCCAAATAAAAATCATAGAAAATACTAGAAGTAATCCTTAAAAGGACTTTCCCAAATCCTCCCTAGTGTATTAAGTCTCATTATAGTGATAAATGGACAAAAAATCAATTGTAACTACCTCCTAAGTCCTGAAAAGAATACATAATTGCATACTGACTCAAGGAAAAAGGAAAAAACTAGCACCTTTGATACCACTTTGTCATGAACCAGCCCAGGTACCCTGGTAATCCGATAACAGAGCTATCCCTAAAATATTCCTAAGAACATTATTAATCCCCATGGATTGGTGGCTATCACTTGACATCATACAGTATGAAAATTGGTGCGAATTTTCCACTAACATGATGAAATCAAGATAACAAGTTGGTATGCATATAAGAAAAACTCCACAGGGAGAAGTGTACCAGAAGTCAAAAAGACATGAAAACCCAAAGTAAGACCACAAGTACCAGAAAAATATGAGAAAATCCCCAAGTCCCAATGGACACAACTCTCAAAGCCTAAGGTTCGACAGCTACTACCACCTCCAAGTGGATCCTTACCCTTGATCGAACCTGGAATAAGATAGTATAAAAACACCTGAAATCACTGGTAGGTTGTGAGCTAAAATCCCAGAAGGGTCTCACCAAGGATTTCATAATAATATTCCAATATTTAATTAATGAAATAATCTTTAAATTTTAAATAAACAGGTATGGAATTTCAAAATCATATTTAAAACAAATGATGATTTATATTTCAAATGATGGAAACATCTCTAAACAAATGGATTTTTAAAAAATTTATATAAAACAATATATATAAATATTTAAGGTGTGTAAAATAATTTACAACAACAATGGAATACATTTCAAAAACAAACAACGAGCAACATGGTCATGTGCCAAAAGGCATGACAGTTCCAGACTATGGGACTCCCTCACACTCAAATAGTTGTCATGACAATATGTGTATACACACGTCTTTCTTGATATTGACCAAGGAGGACACATCATCATCCCATCGGGAATGTGACCTACTGCATTTATATATTGTTATTATTTAAATCATATAGTGTTATCTCGAATAACTCACTAACTACCTAGGATTTTATGTTATCTAATAAAATAAATGATGGGAAATTTATTTTAAAAAAATTTAAAATACAATTCATCTCATTCTCCCTTTTCAATATGTCAGATTTTCATTTAAAAATCAAATAAGGTTTTTAATCAAATCATTCCTTTTTCAAAGATAAAACCAATGGGATTATATCAAAATCAATTTAAGTTATTTTTTCCAAATACCAATTTGAAATCAATTCCATAAAATCAATTTGATAATTTAAATTCAACAATTTAAATTTCTAAAATTCCATAAATTTCACAAATACACCCCAATTCAATGGAATTGGGGTTTTTTTTCAAATTCGTGCTAAAACCCAATATCAAAACCCCAATTCAATGGAATTGGTTTTTTAATCAACCATTAAAAATCAATTTCATTTATATAAATAAATTGAATTAAAATAAAACAATTGAATTTAAATCAAGAAATTTAGGGTAAATAAAAATTATCCATCATAATGGAACCACCTACCTTGGGATCATAGGATCTCAAAACACAAATCCCTAATCGGGAAACCCCAATGAAGAATGTCGACAACAAGGATCCAAGAATCAAACCTACATTCAAGATTTGAAAACATGGGGATTAGATCCTCCAACAATATAAAGATCTAAAAACCCTAAGGGAAGAAATAGGATAGGGTGGTAGAAATAGAATGGGAAGAGTAAACTGACCATTTATATGTTAAATGTCATTCTCCAAGCTTCGATGCACTTCTGGAGGGGGTAAAGGGGCCAAAATCGCCTCTTGGGAGCACCCAAGGAAGAAGAAACCGTAGGAGGTTGAGCTAGGACTATAGGGCACCTAAAAATAAGGTTTTGGGATTTTTAAAAAATATTTTTGGATTAATTAAATCTCATTCATGGTTTCCTAGGAAGGTCCACACGGTTATACAAATCATGCGCCCTAACTGTGCACCCCATTTTGGTAAGGTGTATGATTTCTACTAGGTGGGAACGTTGTTTTCCAAACCATGCACCAACCATTAAAACACTCACTTTATGGGTTTACATGGTTTTCACTATAAGGGTGCATGGTTTGGGAAAACCATGCACCAACCATGCACACCCCATAAACTTTCAAAATTTCCAAAATTTCACCCAAAACAACCCTAAAGGAAACCCAACCAAGGAATGATCAAAAGAGGGGTTTAGGAATACCTAAAAATAGTAATAGGATATTACAGACATGTTGATTTCAAAAATGAAGTTTATTTTATCAAATAAATTTTCTAAAAGTTTCAAAAATTATTTTTAAAAAAAGTGTGTATAATGCGATGATATCATTTTTTAGAAAAATATTTTTTTAATCATAAAACTATATTTCTTCTTATATTGTTCCAAGAAAACATATTAGATGAATTATAAAACATTTTATTGAATATGTAACATATAAATTTCATTAAAATCATTCACCAATAGTGAATAATTTAATTTATTAATATAAAAACACATTACTTGCATAAAAATATCTTTTAATAAAAACATTTATTTTACTTTTAATTGATTTTTATTTTCATTTCCAATAAATTTATAACCACTAAATTTATTTTATACAAGTTTAAACCATATAATTTACATAATTTAGTTATTCATATTCATACCCACAAATTTAATAGCTAGTTTATAATGATCATATTTAAATATTAATATTTCATGGTTCATTTAGGTTCTGTGTTTCGTGTTGTATGCACTATAGAACATAGTTTTCTTTTTCCTTTTAAATATTTGGGTGTTGTAGTTTCATCATCTCCAGAATCTTAATCATGATATAAATATTATATATACTCATTATATATGTATTTAGTGTAATCCATAAAAGGTATAGATGGAAGAATGAAGTATGTTATTCATAGAGGCGATGGGTCGTACATGCGCATGAACAATGTTTTCACTTTTCGAAAGATAGAATAAAAGAGTGGTAAATAATAATTCACCATTAAATAATAATTATTATATCATATATATTATATATATTTATTAAATCTACCCTTATTACCATCCATGTAAATTGTAATTGAAAAATGAATGACATCACTTCATGAAGGTGGTAGTCCATACGTATGCACAAACGATGTAATCATGTTTCATTTGATGGAAAAGAGGTTGGATAATAGTGTTTCCATTATCATAATAAAATTTAATTATATTGAGTATAATAAATTTATTATTTTATGATAAATATCATATATTTAAAGGAGGTAAAATAATAAGTAAAAAAATAAACTGATCGATTAAGGCGGTTACCTCTTCTTTGAAAGAACTCTTTTAGATCTCCTCTTAAGGACCCTAGGGATGGTATTTTGGGAAGAAAAACATCTATAGAATGTGTATAAGTATATTTATAATATAAATTTGTAGTTATTGGTTGATCTAGGTTTCTCAAAGTGGTATAAATAAGATAGGTAAGGGGTGTCCTTTTATAAGGGAGGGAAATGACACACTTGGAATTACTAAAAATATTAAAATATAACTAAGTCATTCTCAATAAAAATGATTCAAAATGGATAGATATTAAAATATATGGTAGTATATGGTTTAAATTTCATCAAAAAATAATATTTTGATAGTTTTAAGTTGTATTTTAAACCTTATATTTTGGTTTAACCCCTTAGTTAACATATTTTAACCTTAACTGTGGTACTGCCTTTTTTACTCTTAAATGGTTATAATATTACTTATATGGTTAAAATTAGATTATAAATGGAAAAGGGGTGTAATTTAAACCATGTATTATCCTCCTTTTCCAATTTCAATGTTTTTATGATTTTTAAATAATTTAATAAAATATCATTTTCATAAAATATCATTGATGTCGTTTATGATACTATTCATTTAATTTGACTTTAAAGACATCAAGAAAAATATGGAATTAAAATATAATCCTTTAAAACATACCTAATATTATATATTAATATATAATTTTTTTTACAAAATAATTATTCCAAATTATATTACTTTTAATATTTTTGAAATATTTTTTTATTTTTCCATTAATTGAATAAATATTGTGTCGATGTTGTGTAAAAATTTAAGGTAATTATATAATCACCAAAATTTATAAATAAATTGACATCATAAAAATAATTTAATTAGTCACAAAATAACCTTTAATATTTATTTATAACTTATTTTTATCCCTATGTTAACATAAAAGTTAAGTTTAAATTCCAGAGAGTGACATTTTTTATTTTTCTTTACTTAAAATAATATAAAGGCCAATGTAAAAGAAAAATGAAACCATGTGGCCATATGTTTTCTAAATTTGTGAAAATGACAAAAATTAACTCATCCTATAGTATAAAGGTAAGTGTTATAGAAATTTTATCTTGTTGGATTAGTTTTTAACCTTAATTACTCGATTTACTATTTACTAAAGTGATAAATTTTACCAATATTACTGTTCGTAATGACCAAAAATAAAAGGGACATATTTACAAAATTTGAACCTACTAATTAAAAATATGTAATAAAATTTTCAATTTTCAATTTCTATAAGTAGTGGAAATTAATTTTAAAAAAATGCACAAAATGAAATGAAAACAACTTTTTAGAAAAATATAGTTTTGAGCATAAAATTGGATTTATTCTTATCTCATTCCTAGAAAAATATTAGATGGAGGTTAAAAAATTTGTTTAAATATATAATATATATTTAATTAAAATCATTCACCAATAGTGGTTAATTTAATTTATTATGATAAAAGCACACTGTGCGTATAAAACAGTTTTTTAGAAAAATATCACTTTCACTTTCAAATGATTTTTTTATTTTCATTTCTAACTAATGAATTCATTATAAACCATAAATTTTTCATAATTTAGTTATTCATATTCACACCCATCAATTTTAATGTCTAAGTTATAATTTCCACATTTAAATAATATTTTAGTAGTTGATCACGATTTGTTTAAATTTGATGTTATGTGTAATGCAAGTTATCAAAAAAAATAAATTTATTTAAAAATAAATATATCATAAAATAAAATTTCAATAGACTTTTACACATATTATTAAATTATTTTAATTATAATTAACCATAATATACAAACCAAGGATCGCAAATTCTAGTGTCTTCGGAAGATTAGTTACATAAAACTGTAAACATGGAAATAGAATGAAATGACTTTATATTAATCATCCATAATGAGCTACTAAATTCATTTGAGATCTTAAATATACATAGGAAAACCTAGGGAATACATAGAAAAAAGTTTTGTGCTAAAAATCCCAATAAGGGAATAAAAATAGAAATAAATCATAACACATGGGTTAGAATCCATAACATAATGACATAAAAAGGTATGAAACATGAATAAATATATGGAATCATAACATATATAACATGGGATTATGTAATAATGGAATCATATAATATGGAATAAACATATAACATGACATAAACATGAGTCAAGGCTAACTACCAAGACTATATCCCATGGTGGAAAAAGTCCCATAAAGGAATCAAGTTTACTCCATGTCCCAACATAAAATCTCAAGAGACGAAATATTACCCAATGAATTGGAACACTATCTAGGTGAACTCATAATAACATGTTCATACATATGTGTTCCATGTGAAGAATTAGTTGTAAGGAATAAACATAAGGGTTACCCATGGAAAGAAATGGGTATCGTAATCATGACATAAAGCATAACCAAGGGGTGTATCATAACACTATTGAAAAAATCACCTATACACATGGTTTGGAACCGTGGGTATAGACCCTAAAACCATGGTTATAGGCTATACCCATGGTTCAATAAATTTTGGGCTGCCAAGGTGTCGGTATAGAGCTATACCGAAGGTTTTATAGATATCGTGGGTATAGCCCTAGATATTTTCATAATACCCATGGTTTACCAGACCGTGGGTATAGACTATCACACAAAACATAATATACCCACAGTTCAATAACTGGGGGTATATATCCTTGACCTATAAAAATAATATAGTCTTCCTACCATCCTTGACCTGTAAAAAAAATACAAACTACAGTACAAGGTTTCTATAGTAACCCGAAATTAGTTGCTACAGTAACCCAGACTATCATCCAAATCAAATCAAGCTACACCAATCCAAAAAATTTGGAAAACCATAGTTCAAAAAATAATGATACATTATATTTGGTTCACAAAATTTTATTCGGGATAGATCTGGTGCATTATCATAGAGGATCACTCTTATATGAGGCCTTTATTAATGATACCACATGCAAAGTTTGGGTGAAATTCATCAGGAAAAAATATTAGATTAGTGAAATCATAATATAGTAAAGGGACATCGTAGAAAAAGAGGTCAAATTCAATGGAAGATTCTTATAGTTAGAAAATGTTTGGGAGTATCAAGAAAATGGTAATAGAGGCTATGTTGGAGAAATTGGATTAGTTTTGAAATGGTCATTCCATGGATATTGGAACATGATAGAATTGTAGAAATCATGAACTAGATACTAGAAGAGAAGGAAAGAAGAATGAGGATTCAAGAGGGGGTCAACAAGTTGTTTTGGGTTAAGTAGTGAACAATGTGACTTACATAATTCATAAGAGTCTCTCGTCACAAATTGGAAAGTGACATTATTTGAAATATTTCTCTAGAAGGAATATTGACTTCATCCACATAAATATTTTTAATTCATTTACCTATGAATATAATGATTCCAATGAGTGAGACATGATGGTGCATATGTTTTGAGCATGTTACATTTCTGAATATAGTGACAAAAAAAATTTATTTTGACTCTAGGAAAAAAACTCTCATAAGGTAATCATAATTCAGAATTCAGAATTTAATATTTAATGAGGATATCCTATGAATGGACTAGATCCAAGAGGAAAATTTGGTTGATAGAAAAGTATCATCGAAATATATGATTTAACTAGATAGTAATCTCGATATTATTGATGTTATAGAAGATCTAGAGACCACATTATACTTGAATTACTGATATATCTTGAGTAATTATTAGAAGGTGGAAAAAATCTAATAGTGTTTTGAGGCCTAAAGTACCATAATTTTCATGGAATATGGAATCATGATAAAAATATTTGGAGTATAAGAGATAAAAATTTTACTATAGGAAGGATCACAACCATATAGTAAATTATTGATAACTACTAGGTAGAGGAAATGAGTGTAGTAGTATAAAATATATTTTCACTATTTGCTTATAATAGAGGATGGAAAGCCCAAAAAATTCACAATGTTAAGAAGACTCAAATTAGTGGGATGAAAAGTGATAAAAGGAATAGAACATTGAATCTAAATGTCAAAACTAATGCTAAAAAGGAGTCCAAACCTAAGAAGAATAATTAACATGAGAAAAAGTAATGCTTGATTATATGTCATGACTGGTTGGAAGAATATAAATAAAAGGAAAACGTATAAAGGAATAAAATTTCCCTGATTATTAAATAAAATGACCAACTCTAGCTAAAAAAAGAAGGTAAAAATAATAAGGAATCCATACTGAACAAAACCTAAATAGATCTATAGAATCCAGAAGAAATAAATCATGAAGAATACCAATCACTTCAAAGTTACAAAGAAAAGAATGATTAGGTAGATAAAAAAGTTTCATAACTACTGCTACAATTAAAGAGCTGATGAAAGAACCATCTTATTCTCATATGTTATCAGTTTTACATCTAGAAAAAAGGGGATTGAAGGTGAACCAATAAATAGAGAAGTTATATAAGGACTTGATGTCTATAAAACTAAAGAAAGAAACCAGCATGGAGATAATTTTATTTGGTATATTGATTTCTTCTTATATCACATCACTTGATATATTTCAAAAATTATTGAGAAACAATGAGTATATAAAATTCTTAGAGAATTTTTTTTGAAATAAAACGGCAATGGTGATGGGGTATGCATATAATTTTTTGAGGGGAAGCTACCAAAATAGTGCAGGATACCATAGGTTATCCTTTTTAGTTAAATTTGGAATTTAAACAACCTCTGCAATATCAGAATATGAAGTATGATTTTACTCTATAAATCATTATTTTTATTATACTTAATCAGTTTAACATGGGGGATTAATTTTCTAATTTTTTTGTACAAATTTAGTTCCACCTAAAAGTTTTTTATATGTTTTTTGAAGTTGATTTTAGTTTTATAAAACATTTTGAAAATATTTCTGTAAAACCCTAATAAAGTGAATTCAGATTTAGTATCACATTGAGTGATATACATGAAAAAATTGATGATTTAGAAAGCATGCCTAACTTAAGATGATTAAAGATATGGTCTTCATGTCAAAGTCAAGTGTTGATGCTTATGATAACATTGTCTACAACATATTAATAAAGGATGAGTAAAGATGGATAAGATGGATATTAGAGGAGTTTCTTGACACTGAATAATGGAAAACTCACAATTTTTTGCTTTAATAAGTTAAAATATATCTCAAATGATGAGATTGAAGTGATGAGATGTAAAGTAACCCATCATGGTGTTAATAATCATGTTAGATGCAGTATTTAGTGATAAATAAAATTTGGATGTAGGATGGAGATACCTGAGTCAAAGTTGGAAATGAAGTGTAGTTAGGATATCTTGGATATTTAATATACTGCTCAACCTTATAAACTATAATGAGAAATTCTAGGATGGTTTGACATATTACTAAAGTTTTGAAGTTTATTTAAAGTGTAGAAGAGGTTCTGAGATAGTTTGAGGAAGTATGGAAGTGATTCTGTGCTAAGTGAGAAATATGGCCAAGTCTAGAACTCATAAGGCTCAAAAAACCATTTTCATAAGGTTGAGAAATATTGGTTATAAGGTTGGTAAAAACAACATGTAAGGTTCAGAAAATCCACTGTAAGGTTGAGACAACCATTAATATAAGGTTTAGAAATACTTCTAAGGTACAATGAACCTTATTATGGGACCTCATAAGGTTGGTTAAAATAGAGTGTAAGGTTGATACATTCACTCATAAGGTTCAGAAATGTCCTTCTAAGGTTGGTTCTAGTTCCTATTAAGGTTCAAACACCTCATATAGTTCCATCCATGTGAAAAATTTATGATAATTTTATGAATTTATATTCTAGGCTGAAATTGATTGGGATAATTCTTGTACTAATTTTCATCGATCAAAAATTCATATATTAAATGTTATAAAATCATTGAATTGTGATAATATTATATTTAAATTGAGAAAAGATAAGATCAAAGAAAGATATGTTTGGGAGACTTTTCAAGTATGAAAATTGAGTTTCTAGAATTGTTTGATTCTATTGAAAATTAAATATTATGATGAAAGTGTTGAATCTTATTGAACAATAAATCAAAAATAAAGTGTGAACCAAGATTTTTTGAGAGAGAATAAGATATTTGAGTTTATTAGAAAAGATATCAAGTTTAGGATAAATTTATAAGATATTATTTATTATGATTCTAAAATTACAGATTAATTAAATTTATTAGTTCAAATGAGATAGGGATGATGCTAGTCTGAAATTGATCAAGATATCACAAATGAGATGTGATTCATTATGAATGGAAATAAAGAAGAGTAAGCTAAGATGATATATCATATTTACAGATTCAAGATAAATTTATATAGGTTTGATGAGAATCTAATTTGGAAGTGTGAAACTATATTATTTTCATATAGTTTTAAAAGAATGATTTTTTTCATATTTTAGTGGAAATATTTTTAGAATGAATATAAGAATATTGAGGCATGCTGGAAGAATATAGATGATTTTTTAACAAAGAAACAAGACATAGAAAATGATATGGGAACTACTCTCATTTCACAAGAGACAATTGTTTATCATAAAAAAAGAATAATGAGATTGTGGGTGACACCCACATACAAAAATAGTTGAGAAAAAGAAAATGATTTTATAGAACCAAAAATATGATGGGATTTTCTATATTACAAGTATAGAAAATATTCTTTTAGGGATCACTATAACTAAGATGTTGTGTGTAGGATCAACTAGAGTCATTATGGTTCAATGAATGTTCCAAGAGAGTGGAATAAAAATTTCAATGATTTAATGAAGGAGACGGATTTTTTCCCTAGAAATTATTAACATTTATTCGACCAAAATGTATTTAATTAGGGGTGTTTCATTATACTACTATTAGACATTTATGACATATTAATTACTAGTTTGATGATTAAAATAATCAGCGAGTTGAAGCCTAATATTGTTGTAATATTTGAGGGGAATTATCTTAACCAGATGAAGTTGATATTAAGGATGTGGATAGTGAATGGATTATGTTTTGGTAATTTTTACCAGATTAAGTGAGATTAAATATAGTTGGTAGATGATTACATAGACATGGTCGATGAGAAATTGGTGAATTTGTCATTCTAAAGCTCAAAATTCTTAGAATTCAAGTTTGGGATCCTATTTTTTAATCCTCTGAATATGAAGAACTTAATTAATCAAATATGGATCCAAATTAGAGGACTAATTTTGTTCTTTGGGCATCCCCAAATCTTGTGGGTAATTCCCTCAGTTGTTAAGGGGGGATATTTATTCTCTATTCTTGATTCCCCTAGTTTCAGTGAAAAAATGTGGAAAATGTAACGCATGAGTCTATTTATGATCACACTGCAGTGAAGAAATTTTAAGAGAGGAATCCCACAACATGGGGGACTATGTGGTCATCCATGCTGTTAAGATAGTTTTATCATTCAGGTAAAAATTACCAAAATTTGGTTGGGTGCAATGGTTTAGACCCATGATTTTGGTTGATGGTTTGATCATTTAGGGTCAGTTTTCTTTTGGAATCTCACATGATCTCCAGTTTGGGAATCACCGCTTAGGAAAAGTTTCTACCATAAATAATTAATTAAAAAATAGTGTAAAATAAATAAAATTTTATCATGAACCATCCATATGTCATATGTCCATGTCGAAGGAAAAGAAAATAAACATAAGCAACACGGTAAAAGAAAAAAATTTAAACACACTATTAATCCCTCAACTACCATGATCTCCCTCCCCTATAAAGAAAACCACGTAGCTGCCTCCAGTGCCCTTCTGGACCCCTTTGCAGAATATAAGTACCTTCCATCCATAGAAAGTGGTAAAAGGCCTAAGTGGCCGATGTGATAAAGAAAATAAAATAAAAACTAAAATACAACATACATGTCTCATGTGATTAAACAAGTCATTTCCCAACATATAAGAACCTCAACACCCATGGGTCCAATCATGTTTCTATAGGAAAGGGGGAAACAGATCCATGTTTCAAAATTATATTTTCAAATAGTAGATTCCTATTAATTAAGACTTACTCTTCCTATTAATGGTATATAATCAGTTTGGATCGAGTTTCAGCTTAATTTGTGATTTTTTTTAAAATCATTATATTTTTTATTTGGTTTTATTCTATCCATTATGGGTTAGGTTATGTTGATTTTAATTTATTCAATTTAATAAATTTTGGTTCTACTCGGTTCATGTCAGGTTATCATGGGTTTATGCATGTTGGTTCTATTTGGAGAGGTGCAAGTTTTGTTTGGTCTAGTTTTTTCATTCTACATAGAATAATTTTCTTATAAAGGCCAATCAGACCCAAGATCCCTAAACATCAAGAATCAAACTAAAGAAAAACCCACAAAAATGTGTTCTATATAAAATAATAAAAATGATTCACATTATAATAATATAAATATTCTATGTCAAAGATGTAAACATACTCTATGGGAAAATAGTAGACTGGGTCCATGCTAAAGTAAATAATGATAATGTTTAGAAACTACAATATTTATCTTAAATATATTCTATATAGAAAACATATATCACACCGATGGACAAAAATGATGTCCATCATGAACCAACCTAAGACACCCTTCAAACAGGCACCTAAGCCCACCCGTGATATAATTTGAAGCATGTTCTCGATCACCCTAGGCCATATAAAATCACTAAGGCATTAAATATAAGCTTTTAGGAATGGTTTCACCTAATTATCTTAATAAAATACAGAATCGAAATATGATGAGAATCTGGTATAAACCTTCTGTAATTCAAACATTCATTCAATCCAAATAAATAGTTTCCAAATAAGAAACATAAGAAACAAGTAACAACCATATATATAAACATTTATGAAATTTCTAACATAAAAGAGATTATATAAACAAGAGTATTGCCTTGATTTCTAGAAATTAAATCCAAATCATACTATGATACTGAACAATATAACTTCAATAAGCATGAGTTAGGTGGTCCCTTTAATATTAAGAAATATGTCACATGTAGTGTTTTATATTCATGTGCATGTGGGGATCAAGTCTAAGAAATATGGTTAAGGAACAGATGAGTTATAAATTGAGAGTGGAGTGGGAGGTTATTTTACACATGGTTTGAGGTTTTTAGGGATTTTCAATAACTATGACACCAACAAGCATCAATGATATTTTATATTGGAAAACCCTCAGAAGGGACCTAGCCCAAGTGGGTAAGTCCTTGGGTAGTTAATCCAGTAAGTGGCATGCTATGGGAATTATTTGGGAAAGTGTGTGGGCATACTCTACCTTGAGACTCCCTAGGAGGGGGCTAGTTGATGGGAATGTTAGTGAAGGGGTGATATATCTCTTTGTCTTGAACTCCCTTTAATAAAAAACTTATAGTATTATAAGGCATATGCCTTTGGTGGAAAGTCCTATATTGGGTATGTTTTAGGTACTTCCACATGCTTTGAGCATATTTAGGAGTCAAGAGGAGGCTTATGGGAATCCTATCCATCTTAAGATGATTTCCATTGGAGTTTGGAATATCAAGGGAAGTTGATGTAGGATTTTTGAGACCATATGAGATTGTTATCCTGTAATATGACTATAATTGATAAGTTCATCTGAGTGCAATAGATGAATTGGGGTTAGTAGACTAATCATGGAATATAGGCATTAGGGTTTTATGGGGTTATGGTTTTAACAATGGGATATATTTTTGAAATTTTGGTTGGGTTAGATGAGTCAAGATTTGATGCACTTAAGTGTGTCTCCTAGCAGAGTTAGGCATGGACTAGTTTCCAAGTGAGAGCTAAGACTTGTGCTAGTATAACATTTATTTTTCTATTTCATCCTAACTTGGTTCAATGTAGTGTGTTTGTGAGGTGAATATAGCATTCTAATAATGTCAATGAGGCTTAGGACCCATGGGAAAGAGTTGGTATGTATATAAATTCTTTTTGGTAGAAAGGGATATGTTAGTCCCTTCCCATTGTTTGGATGAGGGCTGACAATGAGTTGAGGCACTTCAGAGTGTAGTTCTTCTCAAGGGTTGAGATATGTTAGGTCCCTAGGACCAACAGTTCACCTTGAATGGACGACTTTGTGTATATTGAAGCTATAAGTAACTGAAATTATAGGAGGAAATCATGGAGGAATAAGAAGAATGGAATAAGAAAGAATTACATGAGAGGCATTCTCACAACCCCCATGCACACCACTGAGTGATGGAAGGAATCACTCTAACCAAAAAAAATGATACAACATTTATAGAAAATAATACTACACATTAAAACTCACTTGTGAGTATCTCAATGAAAATAAAATATGCTAGGTTGCCATTGAAATGGTGGCATGAATCTTCTTATTTGAACCTCTCGAACTTCAACAAAAACTCAGCATTTGGGCATTGAAAAAGATCCCCACACCTGATCTAAGTTGCAGTAAAATTTGGTCCATGAATGTGAAACAAGAAAATAGGAAACCCACCACCAACAAGTCCCTTGCGGCTATGAAAGCTCATCAGTCTCTGCTACTCCCTAGCATGATATCACTACCTCACTAACCTTTTCCCCATGCTCCAGACCCAAAACCTGATCTTCCAAACTGCATGGAAATTCAAAAAGGAGGAAAAGTGGAAGAGAGATAGATAGGTTGTTAGTTTTTTTCAGAAAAATGATAAGTTGTTTCCATCAATTGAATTGACTAGGAAACAATGATAAATTGTAAATGAAGCTAAAGTATGGAATTACTAGGAGAACCAGAATTAGGCCCATCTATTTTTTTCAGAGCTAGATTCTTTAGGGTACTAGACAATAATAAAGTTATTGTATATTCCTCCAGTCGTGTCCAGTGATCCATGAAAGCTTACGGTTGAACTTCTAGTTGAAATCCCTATAGGAATCATTGGCATTCATCAAAACCATTAGAACATGCACTTCCTTATTGGGAACTAGATCATCTCACACATGATTCTTGTGTTTGAGATCACTCTATAAGTGTTTCCAGAGTAATTGTTGAAAAAAAATGTTTTCTTGACTATTATTTAAGTGGATATTTTAAGAGAGTACTATAGAACAAATCCAAAACAATTTTAAACAAGGGCTGTCAAACACAGCCTAAACCATGATAAATAGTTTGATTACATTAGGGAAAAATAAAATGATTTTATGCATTCAATTACTCTTACACATATAGCAGAAATAAAATTAACATTTTCAGTAGTAACCATACCTTGAAAAAATATGACAAGAAAAAACAATATTGTGAACACCATTTCCAATAAATTTTTGTTGGATAATGATGATGATGACTTAGGGGAGATGGATTTCATCTTCTTCAAGTTCTTCAGTCAGTCAATCCTTGAACACTTAAACAATGCATGCTTGTTTACCTCTCTAATTAGTATATGGTTAGAAACATCTAATGAAGGACCTCTAGGGGGTCAAGGTGGATTGGGAGCCTTTTTATCACTTTTCCTTTTACACTGTTCTCCAGACAGTTCCTTATCCACTAAAATTGTTACCTTTTATCCCTCTAAATCACTGTCATCCAACAGCTTCACACTTTCCACGGAAACCCTTGATAAATTTTGGAGAAAATCACTAGAGTTTACCCCATATTCATCGGGTGGTGATTGATCACATAATTCATGGATAACCTTGGAAAGAAGGAGGAAAGGGATATGAGTTGTAGGTGGGGGTGGTCGCAGCCGGGAGGAGGCAGAGGTGGCGGTGGGGGCCGGGAGGCGGAGTCCAGAAGGCGGGGGCCAGGAGGTGGGGGCGAAGGTGGGGGCCGGGAGGTGGAGGTGGGGGCCGATAGGTAGGTTCTGGGAGGCGATCACAGAGGCAAGAAGGAGGAGGGAGGGAGTCAGGGGCTGGGAGGCGGAAGCGAGGGCGGGAGGTCGAGGGCGGGGAGGGGAGGAGAGGGTGGAGAGGCCAGGGCTCGGGGGAGACATGGGGGGGGGGGAAATGAGAAGTCAGGAGGAGGATCCCGATAAAAAGTGGAAATCAATGTTAGTATACCCATATATTTAACAAAACTGTGGGTATAGTTCAAAACATACCATCTATACCCATAGTTTGTTTAAACCGTGGGTATAGATGTGTGGCAATATATCCATTTTCTAGTTGTGTAATGGTGTATAATAAAGATTGAATTGAAATCATAATTTTACATTAATAAGGTAAAATAATCATATATCAAGCTAAATTATGTCCAACTAAAGTGAAAACATGTAAAATCAGTGTTTAAGAAACTTTAGAAATGAGTCACTTTGGTGTAGTTTAAGGGAAAATATAAAAAGAGTCTTTAAAGAGGACAATGGAATAATTGTTTTCATAAAACCAAAAATGAACTAAAATATTATTTCATGATAAAAAGGGTGATTTTAGAGAAATATTTGTGTGTTAAAACATATTATGGAATGTACATGAAAATGGGTAAGATATTGGAAAGTTCTCTTTAATCGGGTTTGCTTATCGAGAGGAATTGAAACGGGAACCTTATAAAACATGTATTTTCCCATAAAATAAAGAATAATTGAGATATGTAAATATGTTTTGGACATACACACATAATTTTGGAGGAGTAAATAATATTAATTAATAATTAAATTAGGATAAATAGAGATAAAGTATAACCCGAAGGAAAAAATGGGGGTTTGGAGAGAATCTCTTGCCTTATGTCTGAAAGTGTTCTTCACTTGTACTTAATGTCCTAGATAATCAAATTAAATCCATTAATTAATTAATTTATAACCTATTATACATTTATTTAATTTATTATAATTTTATTAGTTTTATTTACGGCCATTTTGTAGACTTATAGTGTTTAATTTTGTCGTTTTGGGAGTGTTTGTTTCATGGTTTCATGGTCAGATCATTTTTATATAATTATGAAAGATCTTATAAAATGGAAGAAAAAATAAAAAATTGGAATTATATGATATTAATGAACCATAATAATTTTAAATAGACCCATACATCATTTTATTTTCATATATGAGAATGCTTCATTAGATAAAATGTTAATGATGATTGTTAGTTTATTTTGTTGAATTTTCGATTATCACAAACTAGTTTTGTTTTATTATTTAATATTATGTATATATATTAGTTTCAGAACATAAAAAAAAAGTTTTAATATATATTTTAAAATATTTTTTAACAATTATAATGTTTTTACTACCAGATATGAAGGCAGTAATAGAAAATGAAAAATCGTCATCCATGAAGGTGGTGAATCGACACATCACAAATGATGTTTTCATTTTTAAGATGAAAAGAGAAGAGAAGAGATTTGATGATGGATGTCCCATTAACATAATAATATTATAGTATATATATTATACTATAGTTATCATGTTAATTTTTATAGGGGAGTTTATGGAAAGGATAAGAAAATAAAAAAAATTAAAAGAGAAAGAGGGAGAGTTTTACCTCTCGAGTGTTGTCTCCTTTAGAACCTCCTTAAGGCACTTGGAAATGATCTTTTGGTGAGGCCACCAAGACCATAACATAGATAATAGGTTTAGTAGAGGAATTGGGAAGAATATAAACAAGATACAAGTCTTAGAATGTGTGATAAGAAGAGGTGGTGAGGGGTGGTATTTATAGGGGGAGGGGTGTTTTTGATTATTTTATCCATCTGTTTATTATTTTGGATCAATACTATCACTAGTATTGATTATTGTGACTAAAAATAGTAAAAGATTCAGGATATTTTGAACTTATGGTTTATTACCTCATATATACATCATCCATGACTTAATAATTCATGTATTTAGCTTATATCGTAAATTATCATATTTCATTATTCACCAAAAATTCAACTATTTTAGAAAAATACCAAAAACTCACCCTGACCATTTTTTGACATTTATAATTAAAAAATGGAATTGATATTATAAAAATAATTTTCTAAATATGAGAAAATTAATTTTTAATTAAAATCATCATTTATTAAAAAACTATCGATTTTAAAATTATAACTGATTTATGACACTTTGAAAATTTAATTAAGGTCTCATAAAATTATATTATAATAATAAGATAACAAAATATTAATTTATGAATCTATTTTATGAAAATAAATTTTCTTTTAAATCCTTTTGTTAATTATAAAATTATAAATAAACATTTACATTTCACAAAAATACAGATACTTAATTTATCATTTTTAAAACATTTATTTACTTATTCCATGATATAAATATATTATATTTTCATTCATAAGATACATAAATTTTATTTATACTTTTATAGGTGAGGTTACTATTCTATTATCCAATTTACTATTACAAATAGTCACATTATTATTCCAGTGGTCAAGTTACTATTCTATTGATATAGGTTCCTTAATTTTTATAAATATTACTTATTTCATTCTTAATTTATGAGAATGGTGATTTTATTGGGATATTTATGTGATATATGTGTTTTATAAATATAATAAGGTAAATTTCATTGATAAAAGTTTGGTTCACTACATCATTCCCCACTTATGAAATTTTTCCCTTGAAATTTCTTTTTACATTCTAAGTTGAAAACAAGTGGGGGTACTTCTCCTTCATTGCTTCCTCTAGTTCCCATGCCGCCTCTTAATATTTATGGTTCCTCAATAGTACTTTGATTAGGTGGTTTATATTTTTGGGTAGAACTTTATCTCTATAGTCCAAGATCTTCATCGGTTGCTCCTCGTAAGAGAGATCATTTTCTAGTTGTATCACCTATAAATTTAATACATGTGATGGATCTAGTATGTACTTCCTCAAGAGGGATACATGGAGTACATCATGTACTTGAGACATGGTTGGTGGAAGTACTAGTTGATAGTCCACAACTCTAACACAATCAAGAATCTTGCAGGGGACGATGTACCTAGGACTTAGTTTTCCTTTATTCCCAAATCTCATGATCCTCTTCCATGGAGATATGCATAGGAATACCATGTCTCCAACCTTAAACTTCATGTATCATCGACAATTTTCTTCATAGATATTCTATTTATTTTGGACTGCCTTGATGCGTTGGTGAATGTTTTTCTCATTTTCTACCATTTCTTTAACCATTTCAGGTCCTAGAAACTTACATTCACTGACTTCATCCCACCATGTTGGTGCTCTGTATCTTTTCCCATAAAGGGATTCATATGGATCCATTTGGATGCTCGAGTGGAAACTGTTTTTGTAAGAGAGCTCGACCAAAGGTAGATGTTGGTCCCATCCTACTTTGAAGTACATAGAAAATTCTATCAACATTTCTTCTAGTGTCTAAATATTAATCTTATATTGTCCATCAATTTGAGTATGATAAGTTTTACTTAAGTTCAGTTTAGTGTTTAGAGCATGTTGGAGACTTTTCTAGAACTTGGAGGTGCATCTCAGATCTCAATCAAATACAATTAATAGTGGTACTCCATGAAACCTTACCACTTATTTGATTTATATTCATGTAAGTTGATCCAGTGAGAATGCCTCTTGAATTGTGATAAAGTTAGTTATCTTTGTAAGATGATCTACAATAACCCATATAACATTACTTCATATGGATGTCTTTAGAAGTCCAGTGACAAAGTCTATGGAGATGTTTTCCCATTTACATGTTGGTATGGGTGATGGTTGCATCATACCATTATACTTTTGACTTTTATAATTCACTTTATGACATACCATACACTTTAATGTATATTCAGTGATCTCCTTCTTCATATTGACCCACCAATAGTGCTCTCAGAGATCTCGAAACATCTTTGTGCTTCTTGGGTGAATAGAGAAAGTTGAGTTATGTGCATCATTTAGAATCTCTTTCTTTATCCTTGGATTTGATGGTACACATAGTCATGAACCAAATATTACAAATCCTTCCTCATCAATTTTGAACTCTGATGATTTCCCATTTCTGATAGCTTCCACATTTTTTCTGAATTTCCTCACTATTTCTTTGAGCATCATTTTTTTTCTCTATAAGTGATGGTTGAGAAATCATTTGATAAAGTATTTATGATGTTCCTTCCTTAATGATTCCCATTTCCATCATTTGTAGGTTTAAGAATATTGGATCCTTTTCAATTCTAATCCTTGATAAAGTTGTGGGATCTTTTCTATTTAGAGCATCTACCACTTTATTTTCTTTACCAGGACAATGGTGGATTGAGCAGCTATAATCATCAATGATCTCTAACCATATTAACTAGCACATATTAAGTTCCTTCTATGTGAATATATATTTTTTTCTCTTATGATTATTATATATCTCACACTTCTCCCCATAGAGATAATGCCACCAGATTTTTAACATGAAGATCATAACCGCTAACTACAAATCATGTGTGGGATAGTTTTACTCATGAATTTTAAAATACCTTGAGAAATAGTCTATAACTTTATCATTTTTAATCAATCCATAGCCTGATCCCTTCTTTGAAGCATAACTATATACCAAAAAGATTTCCCCACCTGTCGGTAGTGTGATTTTTGGTGCAGTGATATACCTATTTTTCAACTTTTTGAAGCAGTCTTCACAATCAGTAGTATAGATAAACTTTACTCCCTTCCAATTAATCTTGTTTAGTGGGTTTTAAAATCATGATAAGTTCTTCACAAATCATTGGTAATACCCATCTAGACCAAGGAAACTACGGATCTCTATTATAGATGTTGGTTTGGTCCACTCTTTGATTGTCTTTATCTTAGAAGGGTCTGAATATACTCCTTTTTTGATGATAAAATGCCCCAATAATAATACTTACTCCATCAAAAACTCACATTTATTTTACTTTTCAAATAGTTTCTCCATTCACAAGGTCTTTAGCACAGTATTCAAATTCTTCTTGTGTTCCTCCTTGCACTTGGAGTATATCAAAATATCATCAATAAAGACTACCACAAATTTTTCAAGGTAATCTCTAAAGACTATATTCATTAAGTTCATGAAATTTTTTGGAGCATTGGTGAGTCTGAAGGGCATCACTATGAACTCATAGTGTCCATACCTTATTCGAAAGTTGGTCTTGGGAATATATTCCTTCTTCTCCTTTAATCGGTGATATCCTAACAAAAGGTCTGCCTTAGAGAAATACTTGGACCCACATAGTTGGTCAAGCAATTAATTTATCCATGAAAGGGGATAATTTTTCTTTATTATTATTTTTTTGATCTCATGATAATCAATTTGGAGGCATATTGACCCATCCTTCTTCTTGATGAAGAGTACTGGCATCCCCCATGGTGAAGCACTAAAGCGTATAAAACCCTTGTCTAGATTCTCTTGTATTTTCTTCTTCAGTTCCTCCAACTATCCATTCTAAAATGTGTCTTTAATATAGAAAGATATCTAGGAATAATTTCAATCGATAAATCAACCTCTCATTCAGGAGGAAGACTAGGAAATTATTTGGTGAACACATTAGTGTAGTCCCTCACAATGGACATGTCTTCAATCACAATTCTCTCCTTTTTCTTAATCATTTGAGCTAGATATGCTTGATCATAAGGCAATAATATCCACACTTGAGATAATGATTCATAATGAGATTCATCCTCATCCTTACACTTATAAAAAATTGGAGGATGCCTCGGGATGTGATTAATGATCTCCCTTTCTTGAAATTTGATGTTTGATTTATATAAATATAGTCAATCCATGACCAATATAGAATCAAACTCCACTAAGAGAAGTAATACAAGATTTTCTAGGAGGTTCAGTCCACAAACATTAATCGGGGAGGATTTATATACTTTGGATGCAAAAAAATTCCCATTTTATATTCTCACAGATAAATCAACCTCCATATTTTAAGGTGGTGTTTGAATAACTCTACTAAACTTGAAAGATATAAAAGAATGTGTAGATCTAGAATCAAATACTATGTTTTATATTCTTATATGAATAGCCACCATAACTATCACTACATAATTTTTGCATCCACCTAAGTAGTAGTGATATAATATTCCCTTCCTTACTACCTTAGAGGTTATTGTTGATTGCCTCTGAAAAACCTTAGATTAGGGAATTAGCTCACATAATTTTCATGTTCCTTGTAATTGAAACACCACACTATAGGCTGATTGTTGATCTGAACCTTCCTTTATTCTTCCACATTTTTGGGAATATTCATATCCCTTAAGTAGTTATTATTCATATTCCCCTCTTTTCCACATTTGAAGCATCTTCTGGTTCACCTTAGGCAGTTCATAGGATGCTTTTTCCCACACTTTTGACATGTGATATATTGGGTTTTCTTTCTATAATGGGATTTATCCTCCCATATTAAACTCCATTTTTCGCTTTTTATCTATAGGTCCATTAGACCACTGAGATTATTTGATCTCCATTTCAACCTTAAAGTAATAATGGACAATCTTCTCATAGTTTTCAAAGTCTCAAATTTCCAATGCTTTTAAAAGACTTGGATTTAGTCCACTAAAGAAATGATACAAATTGATTTTTATGTTTATGAAAAATTCAAAGGTGTATCATGCAAGCCTTGTAAAATTTTCCTCGTACGCCCTGATAGACTCTTCTTTCTTTTGCTTTAGTTCGAGGAACTCCCTTTCCATATTAAGATGGATAGTTTAGGGAAAATATTTATTAAAAAATATTTTCTTGAAATCTTCCCATTCCATGGAATTAATTTACTTAGACTTTGTGTTTTTGATCAATTTATACCACTGATCAGCTTCCCCATCAAAATGATTGATTTCCAGTATGACTTTCTCATCTTATGAGCACTGAAGGATAGAGAATATCTTCTGAATAGAGTTAATCCATTGTTCTATGATGATGGGATCAAAATATCAACTAAAGATGGGAGGCCTTTGTCACATAAAGTATTCAACTGCAACTTGATATTTCTTAGGAGAAGGAGTAAATTCCACACAATTCAAGTTATTATCCATAACTTGATCCAGTTGTGAAAATATTTTCATGAAGTTTTGAGCTCTCATTCCCATCATATTTAGCATATAATTAGGGAAATCATCGTATTGTCTATCACATTTATTATTGGTACGGGTTCTTCTATTTCCAATTATTAACTAAGAAAAAGAAAGTAAAATTATTGGGGATCTAATACTTAGATAATAAGCATATAAAAAAGTAAACTTTGAACATAGAAGGATAAACTTTCAAATTAAAAGTATATCCTAAATTTTGATTCCCTAAGTTTCAATCTAGGTTATCCATGGTGATATAATTATCCCTAGGGTTCTTACTAAAGTGATCTAGTCATAATATCAAAAAATAACTAGACCGTTCTCTAATACCAACTATTGTGGCCCTAGACTTTTACACATATTAATACATGATTTTAATCATAATTAACCATCAAATACAAACCAAGGATCGTAAAGTCTAGTATCTTTGGAAGATTAGGTATATAAAACTGTAAACATGGAAATAAAATAAAACATATTTATACTAATCATCCATAATGAGATTATAACTTCCTTTGAGCTCTTATATCTACATAGGATAACCTAGGGAATACATAGACAAAAGGGATGATCTAAAAATTCCAGTAAGGGAATAAACATAGAAATAAATCATAGCACATGGGTTAGAAGGCATAACATAATGACATAAAAAGGAATGGAACATGAATAAATATATGTAAGAATAACATATAGAACATGGGATCATGTAATAATAGAAACATAGTAATGTGGCAGAAACATATAACATGACATAAACATGAGTCAAGGCTAACTATCAAGACTATATCACATGGTGGATAAATTCCCATAAAGGAATTAGGTTTACTCTTTGTCCCAACATGACATCTCAAGAGACTAAATATTACCCAATACATTAGAGCTATATCTAGATGCACCCATCATAACATGTTCATGTATATGTGTTTCACATGAAGAATCAATCGTAATGAATAAACATAAGGGTTACCCATGGAAAGAAATGGGAATTGTAATCATGTCATAAAGCATAACCAAGAGGTGTACCATAATGGTGTACAAGAAAGAATGGATTTAAATCATAATTGGACATTAATAAGTTGAAATAATCATATATAATGATAAATTATGTCCAAATAATGTTAAAACATGTATAAGGAGTGTTTAAGAAAGTTTAGAAATGACCCTCTTTGGTGTAGTTTAAGAGAAAATATAAAAAAGACTTTAAAGCGGAAAAAGGAGTAATTATTTTCACAATACCTAAAATGAACTAAAATAGTTTTTCATGATAAAAATATTGATTTCAGAAAAATATCGGTGGCTTAAAATATATTATGGAGTGTTTTGGTAAGAAATTGGGAAGTTCCCTTTAATCGAGCTTACTTATCAAGAGGAATTGAAAAGGGAACCTTATAAAACATGTATTTCCCCATAAAATAAAAAATAATTGAGATGAGTAAATATTTTTTGGACATAAAAATAGAATATTTGAGGTGTAAATAATAATAATTAATAATTAAATTGTGGTAAATAGAGAGAAAGTGTAACCTAAAGGAAAAAATGGGTGTTCGGAGAGAATCTCTTACCTTATGTCTGAAAGGGTTCTACACTTATACTTAATATCCTATATAATAAAATTAAATTAATTAATTAATTAAATTAGAACTTATTATACATGTATTTGATTTATTATAGTTTTATTAGGTTCATTTATGGCCATTTCATAGACCTATAGTGTTTAATTTTGTCATTTTAGGAGTGTTTGTTTCATGGTTTCATGGTCGGTTTTCTTTTATATAATTATGAAAGTTCTTTTCAAATAAAATAAAAACTATAGAAGTGGAATTATATTATATTTATGAACCTATATAATTTAAAATGTACCCATATATCATTTTTTCATATATGATAATGGTTCATTAGATAAAATGTTAATGATGATTTTTAGTTTATTTTGGTGAATTTTCGATTATCACAAACTAGTTTTGATATTATTTAATATTATGTATATATATTAGTTACATAACATAAAAAAGTTGTAAGATACATTTTAAAATCTATTTTAACCATTATAATGGTTTTAAAACTATCCATGAAAGTGGTAATAGAAAACAAAAAATCATTATCCATGAAGGTGGTGAATCAATACATCACAGGCGATGTTTTCGTTTTTAAGATGAAAAGAGAAGAGATGATATTTGATGATGGATATACAATTAAAATAATAAAATTACAATATATATATATGATACTGGATTTATCATGTTAATTTTTACAGGGTTGAGGTAAGGATAATAACAGAAAAGAAATTAAAAGAGAAAGAGGGAGTGTTTTACCTCTTGAGTGTCGCCTCCTTGAGAACCTCCTTAAGGCACTTGGAAATAGTCTTTTGGTGATACCAACAAGACCAAAACATGTAGAAGAGGATTTGGAGAGTAATTTGTCATAATATAATCAAGATAAAAGTCTTATAATTTGTGAGGAGAAGATGTGGTGAGAGGTGGTATTTATAGGGGAAGAGAGGGGTGTTTTTTATTATTTTATTCATTTATTTATTATTTTGGATCAACACTATCAATAGTGTTGATTCTTGTGAATAGGTTTAGAAGAGTTATAAATAATTGGTGATTACCTCATCCATACATCATCCATGACTCAATAATTCATGTATTTATCTTATATCATAAATTATTGTATTTCACTATTCACCAAAAATTCAACTATTTTAGAAAAATAAAAAAATTAACCCTAACCATTTTTTGATGTATAGAATTAAAAAATGGAATTAATTTTATGAATATAATTTTCAAAATATGATAAATTTAATTTTTAATTAAAATCATCATTTATTCAAAAAATACCAATTTTAAAATTATAACCAATTTTATGACACTTTGAACAATTAATTAAGGTCTCATAAAATTATCTTATAATCATAAGAAAACAAAATATTAATTTATGGGTATATTTTATGAAAATATATTTTCTTTTAAATCATTATATTAATTATAAAATTTTAAATAAATATTTTTGTTTCACAAAAATACCAATACTTAATTTATCATTTTTAAAAAAATTATTTACTTATTCCATGATATAAATATATTATATTTTTATTCATAGGATACCTAAATTTTATTTATACTTTCATAGGTGAGATTACTATTCTACTGGCCAGTTTACTATTCCTAATGGTCACATTACTATTCCATCATTCAGGTTACTATTTCATCAGTATAAGATCCTTAATTTTTATAAATATTACTTATTTCCTTGTTAATTTATGAGAATGATGTTTGTATTGGGATATATATGTGATATGTGTGTTTTTTAAATATAATAAGGGAAATTCCATTGATTAAAGTTTGTTTCATTACATAAAATCTCAGGGTGTTGCATTTGAATCGTAAGAAACAACACTTCTAATGCCCTATAATTGAAGGAGATCTACCCTTGGTAGAGGATGGGGACTTTTTTTCACACCCTAGGATGCTAGGAGTGAAATGAGGGGAAAAGCGGAAGAGATAGATATAAGCTCAGGAGGGAAAATTCATAGAACTACCACTTTTATTAAAGTGTGTGGTTTTTCCACACAGTTTTCTAAATCATGCACCAATCGTGCGAGCTCCTCTATATAAGGAGAACTCAAGCTACACAGTCTCCTAGGCCACCCACATGGTTTGAAAAACTATACGAAAGCCATTTGAATAGATCTATACTCAACACACATGGTTTTCAATCCACTATGTATGGTTTAAACAATATTTCTTCTCACTGAACCATGTCACACAATCATGGGGCATGATTAGCACTAACCACACACCATTAACTATAATCTCCATTTTCTATATTTTAAAGTCAGGAACCCCCAAGACACTCTTTATACCTTTACTACTACCAAGAAGCATTACACAATCCATTTAAAATTATTTTAACAAAAAAAATAGAAACCTACATCATCAAAGGGGTTGGATATTACAGAAGCAAACACTTGCAAAAATTTTAGAAAAATAACAAAAGTATTCAGTCTATCTTGATCAAATAACCCGACCTCACTTAGATTTCACTAGTATATCAATTGACTTCATCCCACTCAGTTTCATCCCTCAGCTATCCACTCATAATAAATCTTGATTTATAGTTGTCTTTATGAAACTAGAACCAATAATTCAATCTTCACTTAAGTCCCAACCTTGCTCGAGTTTTCAATCCTTCTTAGAAATCAATCTTGAATGAGTTTATAAGCCCCTCAGTGGTGGATTATCTCCTTTCAATGCTAACAAGGTAAAATCCAATAACATATAACCCCAACCCGAAATTTCATCTTCAATTAACCAAAGCTTCATTGAGGCATTATTTCTAACACCCAGTGTGTATCCTTCCATGTCTTTACATCCATAACATCGGAGTTCACTAAACCTCACCATCTTCATTAAACAGACATGCACAAGGAATAAAGATCCATCAAATAAATATACTATGTAAATCAATTTTGGATCAGTTTAGCCCTATGAGACATAAAATTCATGTCATCTTCATTATTTTGGTACAGAACATAATAATCATCAATCGAACTTGAAATCCCCTTCTTAATATGAATATTCCCCTGGTTTTTCTTCCTCAAGTTCATTTAATTGAACCCAAGTCTTCCCGATGTCATCTTCTTCAAACTCCAACATCAAAGGCTCATCAATTAATAGCTTCAGTTCAAATTAAACCAGGTTTTAACCTATGAATTCATATCATCAATTACTTTTCAAGACTGCATGAGGTTCCTCTTGAGTTGTGACATAACCTCTTTAATTTCCTTCACCCAAAATTTTGACATCATTATCTTTGGATTTAGTTTCCATCTAAATGCCTGCATCCTCCATTCAAGTTCGAGTGTGCTAGAGATTTTGGTTCAATTTTTTATCTTCTTTATGCAAACCTCATTAGATTTAAATGAATTCAATTTCCAGTTTTCAAATCTAAGTCAAGATCACTTGTGGTATCTTTACTTGTAGTGGTGTGGCAAGTTGAGATTGTGGTATCTTAGAAGAAGATTCATGGTCATTTCTTCTTTAGGATTACAATAGGTTATCACCCTCTCTTCACGACATGACAGGTTGATATTTTTCTTTGATATCACTTGGAATTATTAGGTGCAGTAGGTTATTCTCAATCATGGTCAGTTGGTTTTTTCATCATGCGGTAGGTTATCCATCCTTTATGTGGTCACTTCATGCCATTGAAAATTTTCCCCTCTTGTGGTCACTTGAGAAGTTTGACATTTTTTTTAGGTGTGATCAATTTACTAACCGAAAGACCACTATTTATGGTCACTTGGTAGTTTTCCATTTGACAGAGTAATATTTTGTATGTATTTTTTTATATAAAACACAATGTTTCTTCACTTTAAATGAAAAATATTGCTGGTATTTAATTTTTTTATGTTTTGTGGAAGGATAAGGAGTTTGATAAAAAATGAACACAAATAGATGAATATAGTGTGTTTTGAACCAGTGTAGTGTGACACCATATTTTTGAATATATTTTGAAGATACAACATAGTCAAGTACCAAACATGAAGCTCAAAAATGAGGAATCAGACTAAAACTAGGTGAAACCTACTGGAAATAAAAAGTACACATCATGTAAGTCATTTACATGATGTGTAGTTAGAGAATTTTTTAGTATGTGTAGAATTTCACGGTGTGGATAAAACTCATTTTCACACACATTACACATCATTTAAACCTATTACATGATGTGTAAATTCTCATACAGATTCCTAAAATGTTGATTTAGGATGCGATTTTGATGGAAAATTCATAAATACACCCCATAAAAAACCATTATGAGGGGAGACCCATTAATTGACCATTATTACACCCTAAAGCATATACCATTCCTATAAATAATAGAATAGGGGTTGATTGAAGAGGATAGATTGGCGAGGGAAGTCTTGGATGGTGCCATGCTATTGCGCTGCGCTACTGCTTTCTTTTATTTTCTTTTATCTACTTTCTTTCCTGTGATTTCTCCCCTATCCTACATCAAATTGACTTCCTTGTCCATGGAGGGGTAGTTTCATTTAGTGATCAAGAAAGGGGTATGTTGAAACTATTTTATTTTCTTAAGTTTTTATGATTCAATTTAATAAGATCCTTTCTTCTTTCTACATCTAGTTTCAATTATTAATTTAGTTTTAAATTCTAAATTTGGTTGTGTTAGGTTTTGATTGTGTTAATTTTAATTTATTTGGTCAATGATCCATATCTCCCTCTACCTAATTCTTATTTGTATATGGTTTAATATATTAGGGTTGGGTGGTGATTGATCGATAGTCGTTAACACATATGTAAGATTGTATGTTGGAATATTTGTTTATTAGGGAATAATAATTCCTTGTCAGGGATTTCCCTAATTAATCAAGAAAACATGTTTCAATTCTATGTGTACTGAAATGAGGGTATACCAACCTAAGGTTTTAGATAGTAATATTCTCATCATAACCATCTAGTCAAGGGGGGAGAGGACTCGGTATATGAATCTCTCTCTTACCAGTCAGTAGAAGAAGAAGAGGTAAATTTTGGAAACCATAATAGTATGACATTAGGTCTATCCAATCCTACTCTGATCACCATATTTATCAATTGTTTAAAATAAATTAAATCAAACTACTTTTTGCTATCACTTTCTCAAAATTTATTAAAACCAATTTTTTAGAAAACCTATAAAAAGTGACAACCTTGTTTTGTGTTCACTCCTTATCAAAAGACTACCTAGAGTTAATTATTATACTATAATTAGGTAATTTAAATATTTTTTTTCCATGCCCCATGATAGGCGTACATTCCTAGTTTTTTGGGAAGATCCCAAAATGAAACACATAATTCACAATTCAGTGAAAATAAAACATTCAAATTAAAATTTAAGAACACGAAAATCACTAAATTTTTAAAAATACAAATAATTTCAAAAAATAGTTTTGATTTAAAATATAGAATTATGGAAGAATAAATCCAAACCAACTATAATTATCAAAATAATTTGAAAAACATATTTCAATTCAAAATAAAGAAAAATGTTACCAAAGAATTATATTCTAAAAGTAACATGGAACTTGAATTTATAAATTCCAAATTTTAAAACCCATTTCCAAAACCATTACAAAATAAAATTCAATGAAATAAAAACCAAATTTAACCAAAATATCTCCAAAGTTTTGTTCTTAAAATATATATAAAATAAAAATAGAGAATATTTGACCTAATAAGTACATAGAAATGCACATTTTTATTATGGTTTTTAAATAATGGAATATTCAACACTTAATGATTAAATATTAAAAAATTCTCATTTTAAGTACACTTTATCATAAAAATCACAATTTAATCAACAAAATGGATGTGGCAAGGTGCATGAGTAAAAGGAAACATAAACCTAACATCTTTATGTGATTTAATTACCATTACATGTATAAAATTTAATATATACATGTGTTTATATTTCCATCATAGTAACATTTCTTTTGAATGTACTATTTTTTTGGCAATGTCCTTAAATTACATGTCACATCAAAAGGTTATAGTAGTTCCTGGCTATAATGATAACCTCAAGATACCATGTTAGTGATCTTAAAAAAATTTCTTATGGTCTAGATACATTATACTGATAAAACACAAATGATGTCTAACTATCAGGTGTTGGGGTGACATGAGTATTGAGACTTCTTCTCATGAAGTTCGCACTTGGAGATCTTGAGTAGAGGATATCATGAGGATTGACCCACCAATAAGAACACCACATGTTTCGGGTGACATTGGTTTTTCTTATCTAAGAGCATGTGTATCGGTCTATTGAATTGAGATCATTATCAATTTGTGTCATTTGATTTCATAATTTAATGCAAGATTATAACCATGAAATTGAATTTGTGGTGAGGTACCTTATGTTGGGTGCATCATTGGTGGTATGACATTGGTTAAATGATCAAGACAAAATTTATCACTTATGAAGAGAAGAGATATCTCAGTATCAGTTGATCATTATGGTATAACCTTTATTAAATCCATGGACATGGTGTTTGAAGGTAAGTATGTCTAGTAAATTCAATGAATGAATAAATCAATGAAGGATAATGGCACAAAATTTGCATCCTTCTTTATGAGATATCATAAGATAAAGAGATTATATTACACAACACATGTTAATAGGTGGTTGTTGTATCCATGAAACTTCTTATATCCTTATGGGATTTTATGGGTTGTTGTACTCCACTCATGGTCTATTAGTTACACCCATTTCTATTGAGATAAGGGCCTATATGTTCACACACTAAGTGTATCCACAAGTTCCACCTATTTGGATAAATAAGAGTTTAGGTCATTATGGGTATCACGTATAGGGTTCGGTGAATGTCTGACTATGGATGATCAAAAGTAAAATAATCCAGTTATATTGTTCAAGTTTAGAATAATAATTATTTAATTTATTTCTCACTATATTCACAAGTTATTTAATGATAAAAATGAATACGTGAAAATAAAATTTTTTAAGTGAACATAGCACCTTCAAGGTCCATTAAATTATTAATGGATATTATGAGATAATTAAACGGTTTTCATTTTATCATGTGATATGTTAATAATTTCACAAAACAATTATAAAATATTTATGATGCTTATGATGAGTTAAATAGGATATAATTGTGTGTCTTAGGCATTCTTGAAGGTTAAGTTTCCATAGGGTCCAAAACACAATTTATGTATACTCAACCCTTAGTATATAAATGTATTTTATCCCATGTTATCATATTTCATGAATTTTGACCCCACCCCCCAAGTTTTATAGAGATAAACCAAAAGAAAACAAGTCTTGGTATATTTCTTCTCACAAATCGATCACTCGTTCTTCATGTAGTTAAAGGGATGTCATAAACCATTTAGATTTCTCTAGTAAGAACCTAGGAATCGAATAATGACGATATAGGAGATATGGTGCATGTGTAGATGATATAGATGATGTATTTTTTGGTGACTTAGAGCTAATACACACCAATGGTGATCAAATCATATTGGTATTTTCAAATGAACAAAGTGTCATTTGCAGTTTTGTTTGTTTTTTGTTATTCATGGTTAGATTTAATTTCACGTGATCCATGAAAAATATGTGCAAAGGGTGTTGAAGATTCAGTTTTTTAAATTTGATTTGAACCTATAATTCTTAAATACCAATTTTTCATTCTTTTATAAAATCTTGAGTTCTTCCAATGGTTTGAGAGTGATAGACCAATGAGAGAGTGATTATAGGGTACCTTCATATTATATTTTTCGATACTATTTTACCATACTTGGATGTGATATTTGGTGAGTGGGCCTTGGTGAGGTTGAGTGATAGTTGACCTGATAGGTAATTATTAGTTCTGATGTTTGTTCACTGATGCATTAATATGCTCATTCCATATTTTCATGGGAGGCATCAAGTACGATCATACTGAGTATACATGTTATGATCACCCATATATATATATAAACCATTTTTTAGGAGCATGATAGTATTATCTTGGAGTTGAGGATTGGTCATAGAGTTGTTTCCCTAACATTTTTTGATATATTATTTATTTTAATACTTGTATTTGTTTGATATATTCATACACTATGGGTTTATTTTGGATCTTGGTTTATTTATATCATGATGTGGATTAATTGTTTTATTTATATATTACTAGGATATATGTGGGTAATGCCTCCCATTTTTATGTTTTATACCATCGGTTTTAGTCACAAATCTAGGTTATACTAGAGACAGGTCTTGAAGGTCATTTTAATATTCACTACAGGCCCAGGAGATATTTTCAGTCGTGACATATTTCAACTCTTCATCCTTATAACTTTATTTTAAATCCCAAATATCTTAATATACTGACACTAATTCTTATTTTTATATTTTTTTACATATTAATTTTAGTTGTATACAAAGTCTCATACTATTTACCATATATTTTTTTGACAGCATTAAAATGCATCACTCTGATATTAACTAGTACCCAACCTGCTCATTTGCACAACATAATAATTTAATTATAAATTTACTTACATACACTCACAATTTAGAGTTATTAAAAACTTTAGACAGATGAAATATAGGAAGATAAACATAAGAGTAAATAATAGTTGATACATAAAACAAAACCAAATTATAAATAAATTATTGAACATAGTAATTGATTTTTGGTTGATCTATTCAATTTTTATTTTTCATATTTCATTGATGTTCATTAAACTATTTAAGATCCTATGAAGTTAAACAGTTATCAGGAACTGGCTCAGATACCCCGGCACTCAGATAACTAAGCCGATACTAACATAGCCTGAAGGGAATTCCCAATCCCCATGGGTTGGTGAGTAGAACTAGCACCATACAAGATAAAGTGGGAATGGTTTTTTCATAGAAACATAGTGAAATAAATAGATATATGTCAGCATCCTCAAAGAAAACCCCAAAGGAGAATATACTAGAATTCAAATGGGTATAACAAAACCCAAATAGTAAATCATCAAAGTAACAAAAGGACAAGATAAATAACCTAAGCCCCAATAGACACAACACTCTGAGCCCCAAAAGATCAACAACCACCACCTCCAAGTGGTTCTTCACCCTTGCTCAAACCTAGCTAAAGGAAATCTACAAACGCCCAAATTCAAAGGTAGGGTGTGATATAAAATCCTATTAGGACCTCACCAAGTGTTCCATAATAAGATATCAATATTATTAAACCATTACGTGCTTTCAATTTCAAAAAAAACCGGCATGGTAGTATAGTTTCACATTTAAAACAAAACATGTTATTCATTCCAATTGATAGAAACATTTAAAACAATGTATTAATGAACATTTTTATATAAAATAGTTTATATAATTCACAAGGCATGTGTAAAGTATTTTTAAAAACAATAGCATATATATGTATCAAATTAATTCACAACCGATCAACATGGTTATCTTCCAAGAGGTGAGATAGTTCCTAGTTATGGGATCATCACACATCTCATACTGGTGATCACAGTAATATGTGTACACATGTCCCTTAGACATTGGTCAAAGAGGACTCATAATATATCATCAGGGATAAGACCCACCACACTGTGTTTTTTTAATGATGTAAAGCATCAATATATTGCTAGGGCATTTCCATCCTAACGTGTTTATCTCAAATAACTCACTAATAACCCATGATTTCATGTGCTCAAACAATAATCAATATTGGGAAAATTATTCCAAAACTATTTAAAATAAAATTGCACCATTTTTCATTTTAATATTTCAATTTCTCTTTAAAAATCAAAACATATATTTTTAATCAATTCATGCCTTTTTCTAGGATAAAACCAAATGAGTTCTTATAAAAATAATTTAAGCCACACTACTATAAGACTGGGGTTTAATAGTGCTATTAAAGGGCCTTTAACACACTTATAAAGTGTTTTCTACACAGGTGTTGTTAAAGGGTAGTCTTTAACAAAGCTTTCAAAAATCATTGTTCAAGGGACAATTTAATAGTGATTTTTTAGTGTTGTTAAAGGACCCTTTTAACAACACTTTTTAGCACTGTTAAAGGATCCCTTCAACAATGATTTTTTTAACATTGTTAAAGGTGGTAAAATTTTATTTTTTTGGACCTCTATGAGCCCGACTTTTATCATTACTTTCAAGACACCTTTAACAACACTCCCCCCCATCGGTGCTTCTAACCTCACCTCACCTTTATCAGCACTTTGCAAATTTCGTAGCCTATTGCGCCCACCTGGATTCAAACTCGACACCTCTCCTTTGAAGATGTAATTCCTTTACCACTACACCATATTGTTTTGAAGTCTGTATAATGATATTTCTATTTATTTATATATACATTAACATATATATATATATATATATATTCATATATTTATATAATTATTTTTAAAGACAATTATAAATATATTATATATTATATTCATTTACATATACTGGAATATAATATAAATATAAATTTTTTTATTAATACACACATATATGTATATATAAACATTATATATATATTTGTATAATATAAAAAATGGTTAGATATTATTTTAAATATATTTTTTCAATATGTATTTATTTACATATATTAGAATATACATATACATATATATTTTTTAATTATTGACACGCATAAGTTTATATATAAACATTAATTATATAGATATATAGATATATATATTAAAGCATTTTTATATGGTAAATAAAATGGATAATTTTTCCTTTAAATAAAATGAATAATAAATATTTATTTTATATATTTAAAAATACATTTATATGTAAATATGTTGATATATGTATTTATACAAGTGATTTAATATAAGTAAATATAAGAAAATATGCATGTGATTATAAATAAAACTACATTGTGGAAAACGATAAAATTTAAAAACCATAATATCAATATGAATCAAATCCCTAAGAATAAATTCAGTCCTTGATGAAAAAAATATAATAATACCCCCCGTAAATGAGGCTAAAATTCTATAAAATGTTAAAAAATTGTGATACCTCGACTAAAAACTCAATTTTTGAGGCCTTTTAGGCCTTTTGGCCTCAAAAACATGACTATGGTTTCTTTGGGTCATTAGGGCGTAGATCTCATCATATAATTCGATTTGATATGTGTTAAATCTCAAAAAGATGCTCGGTCCAAAAGTTATGGTAGTTTGAAGTTTGAGTTATTTTTTCAACTTATTTTAGATCTTTTATTTATTTTTTGATTTTTTTTATGTTCAAATTGTTATTAAATGTCTATTACTAAATAATAATGAGAAAATTATTAATTAAAAATGTTTTTTAAATTATTTTATAAGTCATTTTCACTAAATATATTATATATTAAGTGAAAATGTTTGTTTAGCCTTATCTAAAACATGTTTATATGTATATATATATTATTTATATCAATATAAATATATTTATATATGAATATATTGTTTTTAATGAAATATAATTTTTTTAAATATACCATTTATTAGTGATTTTTTACAAGCACTGATAAAGGGCCCCTTTAACAGTGCTTTTAACTAGCATTGTTAAAGCCCTAGCACTAGATAAACCTTGTTTTGTAATAGTGTCATTTTCTCGAAATCAATTTCACAAATCAAATTCCACAATTTCCATCAAATCCAAATCACACCCCAATTCATGGAATTAGGGGTTTTCCCCAAAATCCATACCATTTCAATTTAAATCCAAATTCACATCAAATTGGGTTTTCATAATACAATTGAAAGCAATTAAAACAATCATGCAATTCAAGGTTAAATTAACTGGCCAAACTTATATGGAACCACCTACCTTATCCTAGAGATCATGTATTACAATACTACCAATGGGAAAAACCAATGAAGAACGTCAAAAACAGAGATCAAGGAATCAAACCTATATTCAAGATCTAAAATTAAGGAGTTTAGATCCCTTAATAAGAAGAAAATATAAAAACCCTAAGGAGGAGAGAAGAAGAGAGTGGGAGATAAATAATAAGAGAAGAAACCTTATCAAAGAGGAATCAAACGATGTTCACCAAGATTTGATCCACCTTGGAAAGGGTTTGGAGGAGCCAAAATGGATCCTTGAGAGCTCTCTAAAACTAGGAAATCAAGATATGAAGAGTTGGGGTCAAGCGGGGGATAAAATGGGGGGTTATGGAATTTCAAAAAAAAATTCATAATTAAAAAATATTTCACGCATGGTTTCTTGGAGGGGGCCATACGGTTTGTTAAATCGTACGACCTAACTGTGTACCCCACCAATGGGGTGCACAATTTCTACTAGGTTAGCATGTGGTTTTTCAAACCATGTGTCATTTGTGCAAACCCCCACTATGTGGGTTTTCATAGTTTACCCTAGGTGGGTGCATGATTTGGGAAAACTGTGTGCTAACTATGCACAACCCAAAAACTTCCAAAATTTTCCAAATTTTCACCCGAAGCACCCCTAAATGAGACCCAACCAAAGCATGATTAAAAGAGGGTTGATGAGTACCTTAAAATAGTAACAAGATGTTAAAACATCCCCACTATATTTTTTTCTTCAAAAATCTTGTCAAGAAGTCTCCATATCAAAAAAGATGAGGTCTATGCTCTCTCATCAGTGACTCTCTCTCCCAGGTCTCATGAGTATCAAAACCATGTTGTCATAGCACTCGAACCAACGGTATCATCCTCCCACAAAGTACCTTGGTTTCATAATAAACTATTCTAGATAGATGCTCAATCACAGATAAATCGGGATCAACATCAATATCACTCTATCTCATAACTTGACATAGATCATAAAGATAATTTTTTAGTTGTGATACATGGAACATGTTATGTATCAATGTCAACTATGTATAAAGTTCTAAGTGATAAACCACTTTCCCTGCCTACTCAAAAACCTCAAAAGGCCCTAAAAAACAATGAGAAAACTTCCCTTTCCTCCCAAGTTGTCTACGACCCAAATAGGGTGAAACTTTCAAGAAAACCTGATCACCAACTGAAAACTCCAATGGTCTATGGAAACGATCAACATAAGACTTATACCAACTCTATGTCATCAACATTATCTGATGAATCAACTAAATCTTTGTTGTAATATCTTGAACCAATCTTAAAAAAACTAAGGAACTTTCACTGATCTTAAACCAATACAAAGGATATTTACAAGGTCAGTCATACAAGGCCTCAAAAGGATCCATCCTGATAACAGGATGGTAACTATTATTATAAGAAAACTCAACAAGTCCCAAGTGGTCATCCCAAGCTCCACCAAAATCAAGGACACGTATACAAAGCATATCCTTAAGAATATATATATCTCTTTCTATCTGGACCTCCATCTATGGATGGTATGTCATACTCAAATGAACCTAATATCCCAGTGCCTCCTGAAGGCCTCTCCAAAAGTGAGAAGTAAAACATGGAACTATATTAAAGACTATATTAGATGAAACTCCATAAAAATGATCAATCTCCTTCACATAGATATTTCCTAGCTCCTCATCTTTGGTTGTATCATGAATGGATATAAAGTGATTCAATTTTCTTATCTTATCAATTAGAACCCATATTGCATTCTTCTTTCTCTAGATACACAGAAACCCAACCACAAAGTCCATAGAGATCTCATCCCACTTCCAAGTCAAAACTGGAAGTGGCTAAAGAAAACCCAAAGGTATCCGGTGATTTTACTTGACCTGTTGGAAAGTATAATAATGGGAGAAAAAATAATCAATACCCTATATCATACTTATCCACTGGAATTGATGCTGTGTATCATATAACATCTTCGTGGTTCATAGGTGAACTACCCACTGGGAACTATGGAAATCCCCCATAACATCTTTCCACATAGGAAAAGGTACAAATAACCAGTTTTGGAAACAAAGAATACCCTTTGGAGAGAATGACCACTCAAAAATGATCTCCCCACCATAAATAGAGCCCCTAATGCCACATAATTCATCATAAAGCTGTTTTTATTGAAGAATCATATAGAGAAGAGTGGAGGTCAACAAAACACTAGCCAAGGAAACCTCTACCCCTGATTCCCAAACTCCTATATGCAATTGTGAAAAAAGAGACATCAAGTTCCACTTTTCGTATGATTCTTCACGGGTTGATTTGCAAGTTTCCTACTCAAGGAATCTAAAAAAACATTATCTTTCCCAGGGTATAGGAAATATGAAAATCAAAAGATTGTAGGTATTCCACCCAATGTCTCTGCCAAAGATTCGGATATTTTTTAGAGAATATATAACTCGAGATCTTGTGACCAGGATACATGGTAAACCTTTCCCCAAAAAGGTAATATAGTCAACTCTTAATTGAATGCATCACAACTCCAAGTTCAAGGTCATGGGTTGGATAATTATTCTCATGTGGCCTAAGCTTTCGATATCCATAAGCAATGAAATGATCAACCTATATAATAACACATCCCAAACCTGAACCTGATGCATCATAGAAGACTGCATAACCCTGACTGGCCTCTAGAAGAGTCAACACCAGTGTAGTAGTCAAAAGAAATTTCAGCTTAATAAAAGAACTATGAAATTTCTCATCACATATAAACTTTACTCCATTTTGATTTAGAGAAGTCATCATAGAATCTAACTTTGAGAAATCCTTTAAAAACTAATGATAATATCCAACCAAACCTAAGAATCTCTGAATCTTGAAAACATTCTGCGGTCGCTCCCATTTCATAACAGCTTTCACCTTATCAGGATCAACTGAGATACCATGTTCTGACACAACATTTCCCAAGAACTTCACTTATCGAATCCATAAATCACATTTTGAAAGCTTGGCGTAAATTTGATGATTTCTCAAAAATTCCATAATTTATCTCAGATGAAATATATGATCCTCCTTATACTTATATTAGACAATGATTTCATCCACAAAGACCACCATAAATGTATCAAGATACTCATGGAAAATCATTTTCATTAAATCCATAAAATCTATAGGAGAATTGTTTATACCAAATGGCATAAAAAGGTAATCATAATGGCCATACCTTCTCCAAAATGTGGTTTTATAAATGTTGGATTCTTTTATTATCAACTGGTGATAACCAGATCGAAGTTCAATCATTGAAAACCACTTCACCCCTTTTAACTATTCAAATATATCATCAATCCATGGAAACATATACTTTTTATTTACTATAACTCATTTGAGTTTTTGGTAATCAACACAGAGTCCAAGTGACTCATCATCTTTCTTAGAAAAGAGAACTAACACTGCACAAGGTGACACACTTGGGTGTATGAAGCATTTCTTTAACATATCATCCAACTGAGTATTAAACTCTTTCATTTTAGCTGGTTTCATGTGGTAAGAGGGAATAAATACTGGATGAGTACCATGTACTAAATTAATATAAAACTCTATCTCCCTTATCGGTGAAAAACTAGAGAAGTCATAAGGAAAAATATTGGGAAACTCAACGACCACTGTAGGGAGATCATCACTCATGGTCCCGTCGGCCTGCTCGAGTTTGAAAAACTCTATAGCCTTAGCCAACACCATAGACTCTAGATAGAACTGTACAATGAAAATAACATTGAATTACTTCCAATATAAGACCCCTTGATTCTTCATTTTCATCATCATGTCCCACCATCTCCTGATAGGTCCTTTTAGCTTGAAGGTGGAATATGTCACCTTGATTTCATCAGGAATCTTCAAGAACTAAAATAAAATCTCAACCCTTATCAAAAAATCCTCAGAATCTTGAGGATCATTTTATCCTTGGAACACCAATAGATTCTACAGAAGTAACTCCAGAGAATGATTCTAGAAAACATCCTTTTTAGGTTCCAAAACTGGAGTCTGAATGGGAATGGTTTCAAGTGGTTTCCCCAGAGCTTGGACAACAAACACAATTACCTCAACCAGATTCTAGTCCACAAGAGTATTTTCTAGCTATAGTTCATCAAAATATTTCTCCTAGATCCTATTCACATGTATTATCGAAGGCATGATTCTACACAACATCAACAGACAATATTTAAGATATCAAAATATTACTCAGATCAACACTCAAACAAGATCTATAGGGAAATTAATCCCATTAGATAAGAAAAAAAGATTTGGATTTCAACATATCCAAATCAAAATTAGGGAAAATACTAGAAATAATCCTAAAGATGTCTTTCCCAAACCACCCTTAGTGACTTAAGGCTCATTGTGGTGAGATTTGTCCATGCACTTACTCACAACTACCTCCTAAGTCCCAACAAGATTACACAAATTCATGCTGACATCAAAGAAAGAAGCTCAACCTGGAGCTCTGATACCACTTTTTCACAAACCATCCCAGATACCCTAGTACTTTGATACCTGAGATGATACTAACATAGCTCGAAGGGTGTTCTTGATCCCCACAGGTTGGTTACTAGAACATGGCACCATACAAGATAAAGTGGGAATGGTTTTTCTAAAGAAACATAATAAAAGAAATAGATACATGTTAGTATGCTCAAAGAAATATCCCAAAGGATATTGTACAAGAAGTCAAATAGGTATAACAAAGATCAAATAGTATACTATCAAAGTACTATAAATGCAAACAACCCAAGTCCCAATGGACACAACACTCCAAGCCCCAAATGATCAAAAACCGCCACATCTAAGTGGTTCTTTCCCCTTGCTCAAACCTGGATAAAGGAAATCTACAAACGCCCGAAGGAAAAGGTAGGGTGTTAGATAAAATCCCAGTAGGGTCTCACCAAGTGTTTCATAATAATATTCTAATAATAATAAACCATTACATGATTTCAATTTCAAAAAGAAACAGGCATGGCAATACATTTTCATATTTAAAACAAAAAAATTTATTCATTTCAACTAATGGAAACATTTAAAAAAATGGATAAATAAACATTTTTATATAAAACAGATTATATAATTCACAAGGCATATGTAAAGCACTTTTACAAATAATGGCATATATATGTATCAAAGTAATTCACAACCGACCAACATGGACATTTTCCAAGAGGCGTGATATTTCCGTGTTATGGGATCCTCACACATTTCATATTGGTGATCATAGTAATATGTGTACACACATCCCTCCGACACTAGTCAAAGAGGACTCGTCAATATCCCATAGGGGAAAAGACCAACCACATTATGTTTTTGTTACAGTTTTAAAGTGTCAATCCGTTGTTAGGGCATTACCATCCAAGCATGTTTGTCCTAAATAACCCAATAACTACCCAGGATTGCATGTGCTCAAACAATAATCAATAATTTGAAAATTATTCCAAATCAATTTAAAATACAATTTCCCCATTTCTCATTTCAATATGCCAATTTCTCTTTAAAACCCAAAACATGGGTTTTTAATCAATTCATGCCTTTTTCCAGGATAAAACCAAATGGGTTCTCATCAAAACAATTTAATTAATTTTCTCAAAATCAATTTCACAAGTCAATTTAGAAATGAAATTCCAAAATTTCCATCAAAATCCAAATCACACCCTAATTCATTGGATAGGGGGTTTCCCCAAAATCCATACCATTTAAATTTATATCTCAATTCGCATCAAATTGGGTTTTCATAATACAATTGAAAGTAATTAAAACAATCAATCAATTCAAGGTAAAATTAATTGGACAAACTTATACAGAACCACATACCTCATCACAGAGATCACATATCACAATGCCTATGATGGGAAAAAACAATGAAGAACGTCGAAAATGGAGATCAAGGAATCAAGCCTGTATTCAAGATTCAAAATAAAGGAGTTTATATCCCTCAACAATAATAAGATCTAAAACCCCTAAGTAGGGGATAAGAAGAGAGAGTGAGATAAATAACGAGAGAAGAACCCTTACAAGAGAGGAATTGAACAATGTTCACCAAGATTTTATCTGCCTTGGAAAGGGTTAGAAGGATCCAAAATTGGTCCTTAAGAGCCCTCTCAGCCTAAGAAATCAAGATATGGAGAGTTAGGGTCTAGAGGGGGATCAAATGGTGTAAATGATAATTTTAAAACATTTTTTAGAATTAAAAAATACTACGTGAATGGTTTTTAGGAGGGGTATGCATTGTTTTTCAAACCATGCACCCCTCCAATGGGGTACAAGGTTTCTACTAGGTGGTAACACAACTTTCCAAACCATGTGTCAATTGTGAAAACCCCCACTATTTGGGTTTTCACGGTTTACCCTTGGGTGGGCACACGGTTTAGGAAAATTGTGTTCCAACCACGCACAACCCAAAAACATCCAAAAAATTTCCAAATTTTCACCTGAACAACCCCTAAATGAGACCCAAACAAATAATTTTTTAGGTTCAAGTAGTTCTTGAAAATAGTAATAGGGTGTTACAATATCTCTCATGAATTTAGTACTCAGTTGTATCAAATATTTCTTGATCGAATTCATGTTCTAAGCTAGTGATATAAATCTTTGAGGGAAAAAATTATAAACTCATATTTACTTAAAATATATCTACAATTTATATATAATAAGTTGTAATGTAAAAAAATGAAATAGGGATTGAAGAAAAACTTTAAATATGTAAAAAAATGATTATTCATCTTATATTTCATGCATTACTCACTGTTGTAACCAAGGTTGTTCTTTGATATAAATGGAGTATGGTTTGTGTTTGTTGTCAGTCCTTACATAGAAGATCAGGGAGTTTGTAAGTAAAGGTATTTTATAGTTTAAACTGAAAACTATATTTAAGGTGACGTCGTTTCCTAGTGTTTACCAAATTTTTGGGTCCAAAAATTAGAGAATGGATAAAATTGTTTTTGGAAAAGGGATTTTCACACAATATTGAAGGTGGATTATAAACTTGTATGCAAGGCATGATTTGGGATCATCTCATCAAAATATGTCAAAGTAAAAAAATCACGCCAAATATTTAAATGCATGAAAAAGACGAGGTTGTTTGAAAGTAACTTACACACCCAATGCGATGACAAAAGGGGTTTTGCACGCTTAGAGAGAATATTATACACATAGAGGAAGATGTAACAGAATATTAGGCATGGGGTCATCGAGGCCTATAATTAGGCATCTACCCCCACTCAACACTTAAAACTTTTCAATGAATATCAGGTCCCTCTGTCGTGTGAAATAGTTGCGTGCGAAAGAGAAGAAGTAAGAAAATATTGCACGCAAAGTGTTCCTTTAGTCTAAAAAAGACCAGGTGAAACTTATGGTGTAGTTGAAAAAAAGATAATAGGTTCATGAAAAATAAGGTTTGAGTGAAATTCATCTTACATGAAAATCCCAAATCTTGTGCGCAAGAGAAGGTGTTTCACGCAAGTGCTAGTGGGTTCTTCTAGCATGTTTTTAATATCCAATTTGTTTGATTAGTGCTTTCAAGTGCATAAATTCAGGATTTATATTCAAGTAGAGTCTCGTGTCAGACAGAGAAAAAGACTTCAATGAAAATATGTTTAAGAGACCTTCAAGTCGATAAACTGAGTTAGAATTCACCTAGGGCAATGAGCTAGGGGGAGTCGATGGAAGTGTTATGAGGGACGTAGTGTGTTATTGCTGAAATCTTATAATGGCAGTGTGTATAACATAGATTGAACGTGTTTAAACTTTTGTACTCCACAACTAGTGAATATTTGTGTATTTTGGTACAACTGACACATTTTCAGCGTATTCTCCTTGGACAATCCCTTAGTATCGAACCTAGTAAAATTTTTGTGTTGTATGTTTTCATTTGATTTTTTGATTGTTGATTGATTCCATAATATAGGTTTAATTAGTTCCTACCAATGTGGGAACAAGATTCTTTGTTTTAAAATAAAAATTTGACACCCTGATTCACCCCTCCCCTCTCAGGGTGTTTTGGGGTCCTTCACTCCCAACATCTATAAGGAAACATCCATCATATTCAAATTCAAATGATGTAACTTCTTTCACATCCATTAAGTATTGATATAATCATCTAAGTAACCCTACATCCTCTCATGACTAAAAAAATAAGAATAACACATAGGTTGACAGAAAGTAAACTCAATCCACCAGGAAACACTATAGAAGACACATAAAAGAAAATTTAATCAAATTGGTATAAATTTATATCTTTATAAGAAAAAAATGCTAGAAAATAGTAAATATATATATAGAAATTATAAAAAGTTAACTACCTGAAAAAACATTTATTCCATGTAGTTTACCATTATAGATGGAGTATAAATCCACCACAATGTATTTCCCATTGACTTCACTAAGGTTTATACTAAAATATATATTTATAGATGAATTTAATAAAGAAAACATTAATATAAAACATGATTAGAAATTAAATGGTATACCCAAGTGGAGGTAATTATTTTTTCCATTCATATATTTCCTATATTGATAAATAGTTCCCATGTCGTGGAATAGCTCAGAAGCATACATTAGGAGTATACAACATCACCTTTGTATTCAATTTCTAATGAGGATAGTACACTGATGATGAGGTGAGATGTCATAGGAGATGTGATTAGTCCATGAGATTCAATGGATGACGATGGTCCATGGATTAAATTGGGGTTAAAACTATTCTAATGGTGGAATAACCTATTGTTAACTCAGATATAAATTAGAAAATAATTAAGAATTTATACCCAGTGGAAAAACTAATTCATAACCAGTAATATTGTCTAGTGGAATAATCTACAATCATATCAACTCTAAATCAGGGAATGTAATACTTTATTTTATATAAATAAAGGTTAAATGACTTTCCATAAATAATACTACTTAATTGTACTAAGTAACTATACATTTCCAGAATTAAGAATCTATTCATGAACAACATGAATGTAAATAATACAAAAATATAATAAAACACCAAAATGAGGATCTGATATGCTTGGTGCCACCACATGAAATGTACCTTCCATATATAAATATACTTAATTGGATCAAGTAACTAAATATTCCAAGAATTAGGAAGTTATTTATGAATAGAGTTAATGGAAATAATGCAAAAATATAATTACATGAAACTTCAAGATGAAGCTCTAATATTATTGGTTTTGTTCACATGAAATGTGACATCTACCACTGGGATCATAACGGGATAAATAAAATTAACATCAAACAAATAAATACAAAATAAATATGGAGAAAATCTAAAAAGCTCTAGATTGTAATGAATAAAATAATAAATGAATAAAAAAGTGGTTTTGAAGAAAATAGGCAGTGAAGAAAATAAGTATTGTGAATGCTTTAAACTTGAATGAAAAAATATGTGTATATATATAGAAATAAAATGGAAATGAATATAGGTCATGCATACTATAAAATAAGTGCATATATAATATATAATGTTCCTATAAAATAATTATTTCTTGTATGCATATAAAAATTGTATCCCCCCATGGAATAATAAAAAAAGTGTATATAGAATATGCATACTCGAAATTCATACAAAACTAAAACAAATTTGTAAAATGAGATATTCACAGCTTTTAAATGTTTTCATAGGGAAATATAAGAATGTTATTTTTTTAAATATCCATTTTTTGTAGTGATGCAAATATATCAAACTACTGTTTTTATAATAAGAGAGCAAGACATGTGTCTTATTCTCTCCTTTCTAAAATATCTTGGGTTATCCATAATGGAAAGCATAGGACACATGTATTATAAGAATCTCTTGTATAAATGATAAAACAAAAAGGATATTCTTTATACAATGTGTTTATACATGGGAGGATATGGTTCAAGTGCATAAAAAGATATCAATTATTCATAGAGGTAGAATGAAAAAAGGGAATTTGAGTTGTTAATGAACTTTAATGTGTAAAGTAAAAAATTCCACATCTTCCATGTCTTCAATTATGCAATCAAAATCAAATATCCAGTAGCCATAACTCATATTTTACCATGTACAACCCAGTAAATAGATGTAAATGAAGGATTCATGATCATGATGTAGGATAGATCCCTAACTCCTGGTCTTTTTTCCTTATTGCTTCAATCTTGAAATCATAGCATATATTTTCTTATGAAATCCAAATCATTAATCAATTTGAGTGATGGAGAAAATATTTTGAAACTATATTGTAGTGAATAAAATAATTAATGTATAAAATTAGTAGTTTTGAATAAAATATTCAGTGAAGAAAATAAGTACCATGGATGTTTTAAACTTGAATGAAAAAATATGAACATATACATAAATAACATGAAAATGTACACAGGTAATGCATACTATAAAATAAGTGCATATAGAATATATAATGTTCATATAAAATATGCATTTCTAGTATGCATATAAAAATTACATCCCCCCATGATTTTATAAAATAAGTTTATATAGAATGTGCATACTATAAATTAATAGAAAACTGAAAAGAAATTCATAAAATAAGATATGAACCACTTGAAAATTTTTAGGAAAAGATAAAAATGTTATTTGTTTAAAGATATGATTTTGTTTGAAGTGATGAAAATATAATGAACTATTATTTTTACAATAAGAGATCATAGGATACATTTCATATAAGACATGTGTCATATGCTCTTCATTCTGAAATTTGTTGGGATATCTAGAATGGAGAGCATATTCCACATGCCTTATATGAATCTCTTGTAGAAATGAAAAATAAAAAGTATATTTTTTATAAAACATGTTTATATATGATAGGATATGGTTCAAGTACATAAAAGTATATCAATCAATCATAGCGGCATAATAAGAAAATAGAATTTGAGTTGTTAATAAGACATGAACGATTAGGGAATAATTTTTACACTAGAAATATTAATATGTTCGACTAAATAAGTGGTTTTTGAAATCATAAGAAATTAATTTTATATTGAATTTTCATTTTTGATAAATCAGGAATTGAATAAATCATAAAATTCCTTTAAAATAGCCAGTCATTGAAACTTCTCCATGAGTAATTAAATAGTTTGAGTACATATTGTTTAGTAATAGTTCATGTTGGATCATAATGAATAAACATAAAAAGAATAAATAATGAACACTTATAACATGATAAATTAAAGAATATGTGATGCTTATACTTTTAGTGAACTGCAATTGATAAAAAAGAAAATCAGTACAAATTTTGTAAAAGGATAAGGTGTCGGGAAACATTTAAATTCGGTTTATATATAAAAAACATATAATTTGAATTATTACCTGTATATTCTCTATATTCCAAAATATGTTAATTTTTCCTGTTATCAAATGCTTATGTAAGTATAAATTATTATTAAGTTTCATCAAGTAGAAATTAGTTTTAGGTCAAAAAATTATTTTCGTTACACTTATGAATTTAAGTCAAAAAAATATTCAAACATGCATATTGAAAAACATGTATATTGGAAAAAAATAATGTTAAAAAGATGAAAAAATGTTATTAACAAATATGAACCTCTATATTTCAGTTAAAAAATATAAATAGATATGAACAAAGAATTATAATTTGAAATTGTATATGAAAAAATATGAACAAATATAAACCAACATGTTTAAGTGGATCATCTATTTTGTTAACAAATCCAAACCTATATGAAAATATATGAAACTTTGTATAAATTTTTGTTAATATAAAATTATTTTTATACAAAAAGAAACAAATATGAACCTATATATTTAAGTGGAATCAATTATTTTGTTAAAAAGTGAACCTTTATAAAAAATATGAATAAATAATATTAAGTAATAAAAAAAATTAACTTGTACAGTTATTTAGAATAAATAATTTTTCTTAATAAATAAAAACTTATTCATATGATAATGAACAAATATAAATTGGTATAAAATTATTTTTAACATAAAATATGAAAGAAAACATATTAGATAAAATAATCAAGATGCAGAAAAACTAAAAAAAGCCAAATCATCATACCTGTAATCGACCAATGGCATCTAAAACAGGATATGTAATGTTTTCCTTCTCTAAACATTTTTTCTTGATAACATAAAAACATATAAAACTTAAAAGAATCAGAAACATTAAAATGGAATAGATAAAATTGAATCAAAATGTTAAAAAATAAATAAAGATGTGCAATTTAAGAATGTTTGTTTAAACTATGACCTTTTTTAATTGTTGCATTGATCTTAAATATATGTATTATTTCCAAAAATAGTAGTTATGATAGGGTGATAAGTTGTTGATTGAATAAAAATTTCAAGAATTAATATAAAGGTATTTAATGGAAAATCTTTAATTTGGTGATTTAAAGCAGAAATTATGTGTAGTTATATATATATATAAATAACAAATAGTTTTTTAAAAAATAGCATAAATTAAAGAAACACTTGGGAAGAATAAAACAAAAGTATGTGTAATTAGATATCATAATATGAATGGCAGGTGATGAATGTGTAAAGGCATGTTCATAAAAAAATATGGGAAGTATGGTTAAACATGTTTTAATGTTAAGAATGAAAAAACCATTTCATGAACTTATATATAACACATATTTCAAAATAAAAATTGATTAAACAGGAATGTTTTCATAGGAAGTATAGTTAAAAAACTATGTGTAGTAAAATTTCATTTTAATAGTAATCTACAGTTTGAAAATGAAAAACTACAATTCACATTTGATAATTTAAAAAAATCCATAAATTAAGAAAATCATTAAAGGAAATAAGTAAAATGCATACCTTTAACATCCAAATAGAATTGTTTATTAATAGAGAAGTAGGAGAATTCTCACCCCTTTTATGACATACTAATTCCTTCTAATTTCAAAAACACTACAGTAAAAAATTATTATAAATTTTGTTTATTAATGCATTCCCAATTTGGGATGTTATCGTTGAAGAAGCATGAAAATATATGTAGTTAGGAATAAAATTATTTAGTATCAGAGAAGTTTGTAGGAGAGGGGGAAGAACCTAGATATTCCATAAACCAAAAAATGACCAAAAATGAAATAATATGGTGGTAAATACAAAAAAAAATGGAGGTATTGGATATATGATTGTAAAATATGCATAAATTGAAAGTATATTACACATATAGTTAAACTTAGTATATTTAATGAAGGATATACAATATTTTCATATAGATTTTTCATATGTAATATCCATACATTAAAAGGGTCTTAATATGAATATACTAAAAGGGACACTAAATGCAGGATATACACCACAAGAAAATCATTCCTTAAAATTAACATATAAAAAATTATAATAAATAATCATGGAAACTGGATATTGTTGGGATAGAAGATAATTCAAAATAAATTTTGTGTATTTTTTTGAAATTAGTGTTTTGGGATACTGAATAAAAAGGTTATCGGTTAATAGTGATGGATGCCTTCTATAAGAAAATACTTTTAGTTAAAAATAGGGTTTTCTAATTTGGGATGTTGTTGTCATTGAAGAATTAGGAAAATCCTTATAGTTTCAAATATAATTATTAATCAATAGAGAAGTTTGTGGAAGAGGGGGAAGAACCTAAAAATTTTAGAAAGTAGATCTCTTGATATTTTGAGGAATTAATAAATAAAGAAAAAATGAATTTATACCAAAGAAGAAAATTACAGCATAAAGATGGAGAGAATAAATACCTAAAAATGAATAGAACGAAGAATCGGGTTAATTAGGTAGGAAGTGAATGTGAGATATACACACTAAGAGAGAGAAGAAATTGTCAGCCAGCACACATGATGCGGAAACTAGGTATTGGTGATGTGTATGATGAAGATGAATAAATACCTAAAAAATGAATTTTTATCGAATAAGAAGATTATAGCATGAATATGGAGAGAAAAAATACCTAAAAATAAATAGAATGAAGAATAACATTAATTAGGTATGAATTTAATGTGAAATGCATTGTGAAGAAGCAAGATTTATCTATACTGAGGAAGAGAATAAATTGTTTATTGGTGCACATGATGTAAAAGCCAAGTACTGGCGATGTGGATGATGCAGATGAATAAATACCTAAAAATGAATTTATACCGAAGAAGAAAATTACAGCATGAATATAGAGAGATAAATACCTAAAAATGAATATAATGAATAATAACTTTAATTAGGTATGAAGTGATTGTGAAATTCATTATGAAGAAACAATATTTATCTATGTCGAGGGAGAGAAGAAATTTTCGGCCAGTGCGTGCAATGCATAAGCTAGGTACTAGTGATATAGATGATGAGGACAAAAAATAGCTAAAAATGAATTTATACCAAAGATAAAAATTATATCATGAAGATAGAGAGAATAAATACATAAAAATGAATAGAATGAATAATCATGTAAATTAGGTATGAAGTGAATGTAAAATATGTTGCGAAGAATCAATATTTATACATATCGTGCGAGACAAGAAACTATCGGTCAGCACGTATGATACAGATATCAAGTACTAGTGATACAAATGATGTGGACAATATAGAATCTAGGTACCAGTATTAGGGGATGAGAATAAAGAGGACGACGTGAGGGTTTTGACAGATTAGGTATTTGCAGAGGGTGGAGGAATGAGAGGGAGACGCATTTGATGGAAGTGTTTGAAGCGGAGCCATAATCAGGATTGTAGAAGGAAAATGAATAGGAGGATGTGGGTATTGGGATAGGCAAAGCAGAATAGGTATTTGGGAGGAGAATAAATAGAATGATATAGGTATCAGGAGAGGTGGAGAGGTCGTCATATAAGGTAAATGTATGCAGTGATGACACGTGGCAGAGATGGCACATCCTTTAGTATAGTTAATAGATATTTTTATTTTTTAGTTTGAAAAATCTCACAAGTTTAATTATATAAAAATTACTAAAACTAAGGTTCAATTTATAGATCAATCCTTATAACATTAAAAAAATAGAAACATTTTTTATGAAAGAATAAACATTATACATCTATTGACATTGATACGCACATGTAACATATATATAACTCAATTTAAAAACAAGATTTCATATGAAACTAGTTTTTTTATCATAAAATGTCTTTCCTATTGTGATTTCATAAAATAAAATAAAAACTAAACATTAAAAAAGGAACACAAAAAAATCTTACAAAATGAATAAAAACTAACCTAAAACCAAGATTTTGTTTTGGGGTAGTGAATACACATACAATAGAGGTGTTAGTGGGGTGGGGTGGGTCGGTCCACGGGGTAGATCATACAGGATGTGGATTTTATTGAGTGGTTTGGCCTAGTCCACAGAGAATGCATGATTAAAAAATAAAGGATTGGACCTATCCATGTGGGACTCACGGACTAACGGGCCGACCCACGGTCTTAAATAAAATAATTTATAAAAATATTTTTTTGCTTAGTGGACCATGATAAAGTGGAGTGAGAAAAGAAAAATTTTTGAGATTAAGTGAAAATATTTAGTTTTCAATTAATAATGACCCTAACAACAACAACCCTTAAAAAACATATCTTTGATGGTTTATTTATGATTGTATTAGGTGAATATAAACTTGATTTTTTTCACACTCATGTTGATTTATTGGGATAAATTTTTTATTTGGGTTTTTTTTTAATTTTTATTTAGTTTTATTGTTTTAGTGATGCATGGAGATTTTTTGTGGATCTCTGGTCAATATTTTATTTACCTAAGCATGCAATATAGTGCACACCCAGGGTCAGTCTCGAGGAGGCAGCTTACACAGCAATGAATTTCTATTGTTACTATTTAAGTTATAACTAATATAAAACTAAATAATATAAATATGTATGAGATTGAAATATGCATGAAATATTAATGTATATATATTAATATATATATATATAAATGCAGTGAAGATAGAATGAATGATTTTAGAAAGAAAGGAGATCATGCCAGGAGAACACCCATAGTGAACCTTCATCATCTCTTAATTATTTTCAAATAAACTTAATGAACATGATCCATCATGTGAATGTAAATCCTCTTATACCTATGGTTGTGAATATATAGTGCACTCAAAAATCGTCAAGATACCACACATCCACCTCCTCATTCAAGAGAGAGTATTGCAAAAGAGAAAGTTAAGCCTCGTGTGACAAATGGAGACACAAAGGTAGCTTACCCACTAAGACCCCCTCGTCCTAACTCTAAGAAAATAATAAACATTAAAAAATAATGGGTAAAAAATTGGATTCACCACTGGATTTATCCCCCAAGAACTTCCTTGGGTTAATTACTCATGATTATTAACATAAGAGATCACAGTGGAGAAGATTGGGGTGGAAACACAAAAGATAAAAATAATGAGAGAATGTGAGGAAGAAGAAGACTAACATATAATAAAAAATCATAATAATATTAAAGTAGAAAAGAAACTACAAAAATACATAAAATTACCACCTAGAGTGACAGCCCTCAAAATTTCATCCTGATTGGCTATCAGATGAAGGAGTTATGGCTATTTTACTCTGGAGTATTTAATCTAGCAAGGTGACTATTCGTATTCCAATGCTCCAACTTCCCATGCCATTATGACCTTTCAACATGCAGGTTCTCATGTAGAAACCTATATTAAAGTTGTTAATTATGTCATTCTCCAGCTCCATGTCAAATTTGAGCTACATTGGTCCATATCCCTTCATGATATAGTCCCATCTTTAAATGTGTCCAGATCTGTGCACAACTTTCAAGGCCTAAATTGTGAGCTGGGTTTGGGCATTAAAATGGTTGATTTAACTTTGGGTGCAGTTGGATAAATTAATCCACACACATATGGAATCCTAAAAAAATAATTTGATAATTTCAATCAGTATAGAAAATTTTATGGCCGAAAGAAATAATAAAAAACAGTTAAATTCCAAAATTAGGTCATTTTAGCAATTAAACTCAAATTACCACTAAAACATAAAAATGTGACAATTTCCCATAAAATAACACTATAGTGGGATTAAAATATTTAATTATAGTATAAAATATGTGAAAATGATAGCTTCATCACTCCCCCTAACTTAACCATTGCACTTATGAAAAATCATTGTATATCCAAATCAAAATCCACACAACAATAAAGAATGAGAAAACATAAATGATCTTATCCAAAACAAAATTCCATCATGTCTCCTCTATGAAAAACAATTCGTTTTCATTTCAATTCCTTACATTTAAATGTTTTCATCCTCTGAAGTCTATCCATGTCCCAATCACAACCTACATCACATTGAATTATATTCCACTCTTCACTCAATAAAAAATGAATATGGAGTTATACTCATACTTATAAAAGGCATGTATCACCATAGAATTTTTAGAATTATCATCTCTCCACAGCATGAAACATGAAAATATTTTCAATCATGAGGTATTTTTCTAGGTGGATTCTACAGCTTAGGGTTGGTGTGAAAATTATTAAAAAAATTAAGGCCGAAAATAGTAGGTTGGACTCTTAAGTACAATGCATGAATATTCAAGTGAAAACACTGGATGAAACTCACTCAATCCCCCTTAAAAATGTGAAACTCAACACCACTGTTTCTGATGCTTTCTCCAGGGCGCACGCATCCGTCATCCAGGGCGCGACAAGTGCGGCTTTCTTTGTGTTTCCCCGTATTCCTGCTTTCCAAAGGCAGGCGACATCTGCTCCTTATTCAGGGACGTCTTCTCTTTGATCGAAACTGGGATGATGGGATGTCGGTTCTTCCTTCCATGGATTCCTCCTTAGAACTCTTCATCTAGTCTGGGTCTCCCTCATAGATTTAATAAGTTGTTCGTGAAACTCTTCCCAGTGCCATGTTTCTATGGACACTGGTTAATTAGACTACTTCTGTCAGGACATTCCAAAGGGTCCGGTCAGGGCAGCGACCTTAAGTTGGGGGAGTAGTCCCGTCGAGACATCAATAACGTGTCTGAACGCTGGGGAATTAGTGTGTCTGTCTTTTGTCCCTTATTATAGGGCTTCTCGAGGGTGCGGAAGCCTAAGGCATCCCACATAGAGCGTGGGGAATCATATGCCATAGGCATGTATCTGAGGTTTTCTTCATCTTCCTATGTTTAACACAGGGTACGCCGCAAGTTTAACGTCCAGCAGAGATGGATCGGCCTGATCAGAACACTAGTTGGAGTGGATCAGATTGCGGAATCCCCCTTGAAGGGATGCTGATATCGGGGTCAGCCCATGGGGGGGGCTTCTCGGATGTTGTGGAGGGGAGTGGAGTGGCATGATCTCACTGAGATGTGGTGGCCCAGGTGAGAATCATGATGGGTGATAGATGGATGAATGAAGTGGAGGGTGATGAGATGGAACCATCGCAAGGGAGAAAGTGAAGCTGGTCTTGAGCCTCGAAGAGACCTCCTACGTATCCCCGTGGCAGGGAATCAAAGTCCGCGTAGTTCAGTATGGTTTCGGTGAGCCGGTGTGAAGGTGGACCTTGGCCCGACGGGTGTCGTCAGCAAACCGGCGTGGATGTGGACTTTGGTCTGATGGTGTGGGGCTTACACTCTAGGCTGCCCAAGTGCTGGTGAACCGACATGAATGAGGTCGGAACGACCAGGTGGTGGGGTTGAACCTCATGGAGGCTTCCTACGTACCCTGCCTTGACATGGATCAAAAACCTCGTAGTTCAAGTGAGATGTGGAATACAGTTTAACGTCATGTGGGACGGGGGTGAACCGACGTGAATGAGGTCGGAACAACTGGGTGGTGGGCATGAACCTCGTGAGGCTTCCTATGTACCATGCCTTGACATGGATCAAAGACCTAGTAGTTCAGGTGGTGGCTTTTGTCAGCGAGCCGACGTGGAGGTGAACCCGTGGATCCACTGGTGGTGGGATTGAACCTCAGGGAGGCTTCATACGTACCATGCCTTAACATAGATCAAAGTCCTCGTAGTTCGGGTTGGTCACAACAGCTTGCCGTCGGATTGGAATGCAGTTTAACATCATGTTGGACGAGGGTGGAACCTGAAGTGAAGAAATGATGGGCGTTGGGCTTGAACCTCGTGGAGGCTTCCTACGTACCATGCCTTGACATGGATCAAAAACCTCGTTGTTCAGGTTGGTCACAATGGCTTGTCGTCGGACTGGAATGCAGTTTAACATCATGCTAGACGAGGGTGGAACCTGACATGAAGAAATGATGGGTGGTGGGCTTGAACCTCGTGGAGGCTTCCTACGTACTATGCCTTGACATGGACCAAAGACCTCATAGTTCAAATGGATGTACAGTTCAATGTCATGTAGGACAGCATACAGTTTAACGTCATGCTGGAAGAGGGCATACAATTTAACGTCATGCTAGACATGGGCATACAGTTTAACGTCATGCTGGATGGGGAATTTTCACGTCCAATGCTTACTCTAAGCCCATGTGAGTCGTGCTCGGTGTGAGAAATAAGAGGCAGTAGAGACCTGACGATCACGTCGTGAAGGGTACATCTGTGAGAAGCAAAGAGGGGCTTACGCGTTAGGCGGCCCATGGTGCTGGGACTTATACTCTGGGGTGGAGGCCCAAAGTGCAGAAAAGTGTAGCGTGAGAGGGATCTGGGACCGAAGATGGAAGGGGCCTCGTTCCCTATCGTGCCCTCCACTAGATTTGGTAGTGGGGAAGTATGGAGGTGAACAGGTGCTACCTTCCGCAAGAGGGGCTAGGGGCTTACGCCAAGGTAGTGGCCCTTCTCCCATGGACATACGCTACTCCGATAAGGAGGATATCATCCCCGGTAGAGGGATGATCCCATCTCCGTGGAGACCGGTGGGCGTAAAGAACGTCTGAGCTGGGGGGACCCTGCGTGCGAGGCATGGGGTCGGATCACAGTTTAACGTCATGTGTTGAGGATGAGGTGATTGGCAGTTTAACGTCCCGCAGCTTGGACGAGGTGGGTTTACTCCGCACCCCTAGGACTTACATAACAGGTACCCTCTTCCCCTTGGGGGAGGGAAGGTATCGGCAAAGTCGTGGTCAAGGGGGGTCGCAGAGCAAACCATCGAGGGGTCCACATTAGCATGGCTATGCGAAGAATCAATAGTCGTTAGCATGCCTATGCGAAAAAGTATTAGGAGAAGCAATGCTACGAGTGGTGTTGTCCATGGGACTTTGAAATCACATCGTGCAAACCGGGAGGGTCGTATGGGAAGTGGAATTGCCAAGCAAAGGGGTGTGCTTCGCGAAGTGGAGTGCCTTGGCCTTAGCATGGGGAAGGTGCGTGAATGGGAGGTGCTTCAAGAAGTGGAATAGTATTCGCAGAGCACTGCCTCATGAAGCAGAGGTGCCTCGCAAAGCAAGGTGCTGCGAAGCAGTGTGCTTCGCGATGTACAGTGACCCTGCCTAGGCATGGGGATCACTAGTACAGGATGGGTGTTTCACGAAGCATAAACGCTCCGCGGCTGCCCGGGTTCCCTTGGGAATCCCCTTCCTTCGTGAATGCCCTTAGGCTTCATGAAGGGCATCCCTCCCGGAAGAGGGTCTCAAAACGAGACAAGGCGAAAGCATCTCGCGAAGTAAAAATACCTCGCGGATCTCATGATTCCCGTGGCGAAGGGTGCTTCACGATTCAGGAGTTGAGAAGCCGAAAGCTCAGATTGCCCGTCACCTGGACTCAGGGGGAGCCCTGTATTTATAGGCAAGGGGCATCGCGAAGCAGAGCTCATGCGGCGCGAAGGGAGCTACGGTGCTTCGCGGCGGGCTCACGAACGTCAAGGGGCTCACGGAGTGTTACCGCCTCCGGTGCTTCACGGCGGTCTCGCGAACATCAGGGTGTTCGCAGAGCATTACCACCTCCTCTACTTCGCGGTGTTCTTGCGAACGTCAGGGAATTTTCAGAGCATTACCACCTCCTCTGCTTCGTGGTGGTCTCGCGAACTTCAGGGCGTTCGTGGAGCGTTACCGCCTCCTCTGCTTCGCGGCGGCCGCGTGGCTCGGCGGAGCTCTGCGTCGGGGCTTCGCGAGGCAGCATGTGGGATTCTTTTCCTTCTTCCCTTTGCATCCAATATGTTGGCGCCAATAAATTCCCCCCCTCAGACTTGGATCTGTGGAGAGATCAAGGGTCGAAGTCTAAGGGAAAATTGCCAAAATTTATCAGCAGTTCGCGATGCGGACTCGTGAAGGGGCGCGCAGGGATGACAACGGCCACGCGGTCTGGACGCGCTGCGATGCTCCGCATGGGTGGGATGCACCGGGAAGCTCCAGGGTCTTCTCCTATAAATAGGGGTTTTTTCCTCTCGCAACTTTTGTCCTTTTGCGCTCTCGACTTCGCGAAGCTCCGCAAACCCCACCTCTGCTCTCCGCGAATCGAGCTTCGCGGAAACCGTGAGTCTCCGACTCTGCGACTGCGCCAAGCGAACTTCTATTTTCCGGTCTAGACCAGGCTCTGCATCTTGGTTTTGCACCCGAGCTTCGCGAGAGATCTTCGTGAGCAACCTTCGTGACCCAACCCGAAATTTTTTTCGAGTTCTGAAATTGAAATGGTCCATCGAGAAGCTGTGTTGGGGGTGCTTGTAGACGCTGCCCAGAGGGATGATATGGCCAACTGTCTGGGCCTTGGGGAGATGGTCTGAAGCCACTTGGACCATAATTCTTTGACAGAAATACTATTAGAGAGTCATAAGAACTATCCACAGTGCAAGAAGTTGCCCGTGTATGGCTTTGGGTTGAGGGATGATGTCTTCATCCCTGTGGCGAGTAGGGATGAACCAACTTTCTGTTTCAGGAGCACATCATTCCAGCGCCAGTGGTTCAGGGCAGCTGATGGTCATGCACAGGGGGACTTCACACCCGTCACTGTCGACTGTCTCTACAACCATGTGAACAATATTGACGGGAATCCACTGCAAGTGGAGACGTCCCCTCCTCTGTACCACACCGTGTTGAAGGCGGCTTTGCAGGATTCGAAGAAGGGGTGGTCCGATGAGTGGGACCTGCACCAGGGAGGCAACTTCACCAACGACTGGTCATGGGCCTACTGGGTAGGCGCCTCATGTGAGGAGTTTGGGGCCGAGATGAGGAGAGTGGGTTTTTTATGAGGCGGCATGGGCCTAAAAATTCCACATTTACCAACTTAAACAGCTGATGTCGGAGCTGCTGAGCAGATGGTCATCTAGGACCAATACTTTTCACCTACACCATTGGGAGGTGGGCATCAGTCTGTGGGATGTACATCAGATTTCGGGGGTCCCGATCTTGGGGGCCATGTATGATGAGTTCCTCCCCGTCATGAGCGCATGGGAGGATACAGAGCAGATGTCGTGACTGGCGTCGGTATTGATGGCACTAGTCCCTAGAGAGGACAAGGAGGCAGTGAGAGATGTCCACTTTAGAAAGTGGTTTGAGCAGTTCCTGAACTTCCCGGAGAATCGAGAGTTCCCTCCGAGGCCTCAAACTTGTCCGAAGGCGACTCAACGGGGCAAGGAGCACTCGTATTGGCAAGTCTTGGAGGACAGCCAATGGAAGACTTGGGGTTTCAGTTTCAGCTCTGAACAACAGCCGATAGTCAGGTTGGCGGCATTCATCACGACCCTTATCTGCGGTTGGATCCTACTGGTGAGGGATACCAACATGGGGGTTCGGCCCAGCTCGTTCATCATGGCTTTTATGCTGGCTATGGGGAAGCGGGTCAATCTGGGGATTCCAATGCTCGTCAAGCTGTACAGGATGCTACGGCATGTTAGCGAGGGCAAGAATCTTCCAAGGATATGCGGGCCCTTCCACCTTCTGTATGGGTGGATTGCGGTGCACATCAGGGGAATTTATGAGTATCTAAACCCTATCTCGCCGCCAGGATCAAACTTCCGCCCCTCCATTCTGAATGTGTTCGGGAGCTTCCCATACAAATTAACCATATGGATGGTACTGAATTGAGTGTATAGGGAATATGAGTTTAACTTCCACCCGTTTCCATTGCCGATAGGGGTACTTACCGATGACGGGCAGGGAACGGAAGAGCAATGGGCTTATCTCCTGGCCTTTAGAGGCGTAGTTTTGGTGGCACGAGTGGATCATGAGCCGCTCTATGAACCTTACACCACGCATTGGTTTGTGAGGCAGTTCCAGTGCCTCCAGCAGATGACCCTGCAGGTCTACTGGGAGGTACGCCACGAGGAGCACCCGTGTGTGATGAGGCAGTTGTGGTTCATGTTCACATAGGAAGACGGGAAGATGCGAATTGCATTGCCTCCATCCACCACTGCTTTTGGATTGGTGAGGGAGTATCCCATCAGTTGGGAGGCCACTTATCCGGGGGAGATGCTGAGGCAGCCAACCATTTGGTTTGGTGACGGCGGGCCTCCCCTATCCCGAGGTTGGGGTCGGAGGGCAGCAAGGGCCTCTCGCGGTGGTGGGGATTCCGTGGCGGCGAGACCTGCACCGGCCAAGGGTGTGGCAGCAGCGGCAGATCTAGTGATTCCAGAAGAGCATGGACATCTGGAGGGGTGGCCACTGAGGGGATTCTACAGGATATCCACACAGGCTCCTGGGAAGCGGTTGCGCCACATTGACATGCCAGAGGATGTCGTTTTCCCAGAGGCCTGGGACATTTGGGATGTCAACCGGTAATTCCTCAGTCCACCTGATTAGCCACTAAATGAGGTTAATATTCATTGTTAATATACATAATATTCATGTTCTTTATTATTCATAAACACCATTTTAGTGCATTTTACACTTTAAACATCATTTCACATTATGATTGTAATACCTTCTTAAAATGCACTATTATGTGGTACATTTTTTAACATCATTTGAAGTACCGAATGATTCATCTAATTTTAAGGAATATAATTATAAATATTTTAATTTGATATTCTTTTGAACTGGATATTCACTTCAAGGATCAATGAAAGATTCATAAAGGATGATGGAGATATTTGGCAATGAAAGGAAGCAATTCTGGAGAAGGCAGATTGGACACCATCCCACTGATGAGAATGTGGGTCCCAACATAAAAGCCCAATGAATCCCAAATTTCGTCGGAAGCTATAAGACATTTATAGGAACAAATAACTCTTCATGATACAATGCTAATTCGGCCTCCATTGTGTCCATTTAGGCGGCCCAAGTTAGAGATAAAATTCTGGGCCAGATTCTGCGGCCCAGAAAAACAGCCCACTAATATGATCATATCTCGGAATCCACAACTCCAAATGGGCCCAAATTTATATATGGTTAGAAGAAATCCGGAGCTACATTTTCTTCTTCTATGTCCCAGCCTGATTCGGCCATCTAGAAGGTCTTCCAAGCGCGTCTGTTCCATGAATGAAAGTTGGCTGCCACCTCGGGTCAAGGGTGGAAAAATCAACTCTCCCTTACTTTCCACCCACCTATGGCCCACCACAATTAATTGAGGAGACTTGGACTGTTGGAGGCTAGACCCAAGGTCTCAAAATTCCTATTTAAGGTAGTTTTGTTGGAGGATTGAAGAATCTTTGGTGCTTTGTTCAATTGTAATGTTATGCTACAATTTTGTTGTCTCAAATTTGTCTTTCACATGTAAGTTGTTAAATTCACTTTAGTTTCTTAATAAAAGTTCTTCTTCTACTCTTATTCTATTGTTATTCATATCAATTTTATACCGTTGGATCAAGGTGTGAATTTATTCACACCAAGCCTTGTGAAATTTTTCACACAACGGTGGAGTGATCATTTTATTTTTGTTGTTTTCTTTACTTCTCCATTTCCTCCCTCATGAGTCTACTTTCCACTTCCATTGAAACCATGGGATCAATGGAGGGATAACCCACTTATGGGTTGATCCAAGAGAGTAGAAAAAGGATGTATTGGATGTTATTTATCACCCCATTAATGTATAATCACTTCTTTAATTGAGATTTTTATTTGATGATTTTTAAACTTCATCATCCTTGTTGAATTTAAGGCCACAAACTTCAAGTGCTAATACGAACCTTTACCTTGAATTGATAAAAACATTGATCCTTCAAGTGTATAGGTGATTATTATTAGAGGGTGTAGGCATTAAACCAGTAAGTGATGATGTTTTTTTATCTCCTTAAATGAACCCATCTCAAATATAAGAAATTGAAATCATTGAAAAGGAAATACGTCCAATCCACCCCGAGCAATAACCTTGGATAAACTCATTATTTTAAATTTAATTCACTTAAGTATATTAGATTTCCTTTAAACTCATCTAAAATAAACCCAATTTGGCCACTTCATAGCAAAAAACAGTCCATAGAATGTACGTGTCAATAGGTTACTTCTTAGGTCTCTGAGGATTCGACAACCCAAGCTAAACTACAAGGACCATCCTACCTTCTTCTCTTGGGTAAATTTGAGCGAGAATAAATTTATGGTGCCATTGTCGGGGACCCAAGTAAGTCATATAAACATCCATTCTATTCTACCCCATTTCTTCTTTTCTTATCCAAATTCTCTTATCTTGTCCCTTTCTCATTTTTTTTCTTTTGGCGCATGTCCGCCTCCACCCGTGATCAATCAAACCGTCTAGTTAGGGTGGATAGTCCTGGGGTTGGGGAGTCAAGTACACCAAGGGAACTCATTCCATTAGATCCTAATCTTTCTAATACTCTAGGGTCTAAAATTGATCCCATTTCAATGGAAGGTATTCAAAGAAACCAACTCATAAACCCGGGTGGAAACCAAAATGGAAACCCAAATGAGGCAGCCCCAAACTTGGGGAATATGGTCGATCAAACCATGAATGACTACCTCACAACTTCTTGGACCAATGCCCCCCTCATGCATTAGACACAATTCCCTGGGATATTCCAACTATATATTTAAACCCCATGTCCTAAACCATCTTCCCACATTCCATGGAATGGAGTCCGAGATGCCCTACCTTCACATTAAGGAGTTCAATGACATTGTAGAAACCATGTGTCCCCCACATCAACTAGAATCAGCTAAGATGAGGCTATTTCCTTTTTATTTAAAGGATCGAGCTAAAAATTGTCTATACAATTTGATACCATCATCCATCAACTCTTGGTACCAACTATAAAGAGAATTCTACAAAAAACACTTTCCCCACCATAAAACAATTGCACTTAAAAAGAGTATCCAAAACTTTTTTGAAAAAGAGGGAGAGTCATTCTATGAAACATGGGAGAGGTTCAAAGACACTCTAAACATGGTTCCACACCATGGTTTTTCTATTCCTTAACAAGTGAGACTTTTCTATGAAGGTTTGGGTCCAGGGAACAAACAATTCATTGACATGATGTGTAATGGAACCTTTAAAAAAATCCCCAAATGATGCTTACGAGTATCTAGAAAGCCTTTATGAAAAAAACCAAACATGGGGAACTTCACCTTATTCTGAAAAGCCACAAATAACTACTAGAATTCATACAATTAGATAAGAGGAAATCCTTAGGGCTAAACTCGCAGCACTCTCTAGGAAGGTTAAAGAGATAGACCTTAGGAAAGTCCATGAAATCCAAACTGTTGACCCTGTTTGCACAATTTGTGACAAACATGACCATAAGACAGACAACTGCCCAACCATTCCATCCATCAAGGATGTTCTTTTAGAAGGACCCCTAGAGGAATTAAATGCCTTGAAATTTCAAAAGCCTCAATACCAAAACAACTTCAACCCAAGGTATAATGACCACCCAGGCTTTCGCTGGAAAGATAACCAACAACCTATCCAACCACAGGGAAAAAATACTTACCCCCATCAGAACTACCAAACCCATAACCAGTTCCAAACCCAACTTATCCAATACCAACATCCACCAGTCCATTTTCAACAAACCATCCCACCTCCAAAATATCCCCCTGGGATAAACCAATCTTCTCAAGCACCAACCCAAACTGTTCCACAAAGCCTACTAGAACAATTGTGCAAACAAATGGAGAGGATGAACTCAGAAGTATCTTCCCTAAAACAAGAACTTCAAACCATAGAAACTGGAAAGGTACCCATGCCTACTCAGGTGGTGCCATCCTCAACTTCAAGGGGAGAGTCAAGTTGTGCTCAAACAACTCATGAAAAACTAAAGGTTGTGACTGTTTTAAGAAGTGGGAAATCAATTGAGAAACCTGAGCAACTAATTTAGAAACCACCTGAAGATTCAAACTTGGATGAAAATTCAAATGAACCCCAAGATCAAACTGAGGAAACTGATAACAATGTGAAAGAAACAACTCTTCAACAAACAACCCCACAACCTGCACCATTTCCTCAACACATGAGGGGGAAACCCAAGCCTGAACTGAGTGAAACATTGAGGGAAATCTTTTCACAAGTCAAGTTGAACATACCCCTTCTCAATTAAATCCAAACCATACCTGCCTACTCAAAGTACCTTAAGGACTTGTGCACTTTTAAAAGAAAATTTTCACATAAAAACCAAGTCCTTTTAGCTACTAATGTGAGTACCACCATTCAAGGGACCATTCCTCCTAAGTTGAAAGACCCGAGTTTCCCTTACATCAATGTTGAACTAGGAGAGAGAAAAGTTTTCAAGGCCTTGTGTGACTTAGGTGCTAGTTTCAATATCATCCCATATGTTTTGTACTGCCAGTTAGGCCTAGCATAGCTCCAACCCACATCTGTCACACTTCAGCTTGCTGATCGTAGCATTAGGGTTCCAAAGGGGATTTTGAAGGACGTTCTGGTAAAGGTTGAAAACTTCATCTACCATACTGATTTCATTGTCCTTGACAACCATCCAAACTTAAGAAATAAGGAACAAACCCCAATCATCCTTGGTCATCCTTTCCTTGCAACAATCAACTCTGTTATCCGAGTTCAAAATGGGAACATGACCATCACCTTTGGGAACATGAGTCTAGACTTTAACATCTATAATGCAAGATCACAAATATGGGATGACGAGGACATTCATGAAGTAAACATGATAGGAAGCATTGATAATGAATCCGTGGAACATAAAGGAATATTTTATGAATGTTTAAGTCAGGATGAGATTTATTTCCTTTGTTAATATGAAGGAATTTTATCTCCTTGGCTTGAATCATTTTCAAATTGCTCTTATGATAAAGTCTTAGGTCCAACAATCAGTGAAACCTTTCAAGAAACCACTTTCATGGAGACCACTCCAAATTCCTTCCCTAAATATGATCAATCCAATCTAGTAGCTTAAACTTCTACATGTGGGGAATCAATCCTATCTGAAACTCTAAAAAAGAAATTGAAATTGATCCAATGTCCCAATCTTCTGTTGAAATTCCGAACCAACCTGATCTTGAATTGAAGGAAATTCCCGCTACACTCAAGTATTCTTTCCTAGGGGACAATCAAACACATACTATTGTCATTTCTTCTTCTCTTGAAGCCAATCATGGAAGGATGCTTCTAGATATCCTTAGAAAGCATAAGAAATCCATTGGTTGGACCCTTTATGATATTCCTGGGATTAGCCCACTTATCGGGACTCATAGGATTGTTCTGGAATCTGATTCAAATCCATGTCATCAACATCAACGGTGACTCAATCCTAATCTCATGGAGGTAGTAAGGAAAGAACTTCTGAAATTGTTAAAAGCTGGTATCATATATCCCATAGCTGAGAGTGAATGGGTGAGCCCAATCCAAGTGGTTCCAAAAAAGGCTGGAATCACAGTGATAACCAATGAGGATGGAGAGATTCTTCCAACAAGGGTGAGTAGTGGATGGAGGGTCTGCATTGACTATAGGAAGTTAAACTCATTCACCAAGAAGGACCATTTCCCCTTACCATTCATTGACCAAGTCCTTGAGAGAGTGGCAGGTCATGCATTCTACTGTTTCTTAGATGGGTACTCAGGGTATAATCAAATTGATGTCTCCCTAGAGGATCAAGGGAAGAATACATTCACATGTCCATTTGGAACCTTTGCTTTCAAACGCATGCCCTTCGGGTTATGAAATTCCCCTAGAACCTTCCAATGGTGCATGATGGGAATCTTCTCAGACATGGTAGGGGATTTTCTAGAGGTCTTCATGGATGACTTCTCTGTGTTTGGGGATACATTTGAGGGATGTCTGAGGAATGTAGAGAGAGTCTTGTCAAGATGTGAAGAAAATAATCTAGTCCTAAACTGGGAAAAATTCCATTTCATGGTTAAAGAGGGACTAGTTCTAGGAAATCTGGTCTCAGGTAGGGGGATTTAAGTTGATAAATCAAAGGTTGACATAATTTGTCACCTTCCATCACCTAAAACTATCATAGAAGTGAGGTATTTCTTAGGACATGCTGGTTTCTATAGAATATTCATCAAGGACTTTATTTCAATATCACATCCCCTTTGTGCTCTCCTAGTAAAGGATGCTCCATTTGTTTGGATAGAAAGTTGTGAGGGTTCATTCTCAACCCTCAAATCCTCTCTCACCTCTCCTCCCATTATGAAATCTCCAAATTGGAACCTTCCTTTTGAACTTATGTGTGATTCCAGTGACATTGCTGTTGGAGTTGTGTTAGGAAAACACTGTGATAAAACTCCTTATGTAATTGCTTATGCAAGCAAATCCTTAAATGATGACCAAATAAACTACACCACTACTGAAAAAGAGTTACTTGCTATTGTGTTTGACTTAGAGAAGTTTAGGTCCTACCTCTTAGGACCCCCCATCACTGTGTTCACTGACCATTCTGCACTAAAATACCTCTTCCAAAAACAAGATGCTAAGGATAGACTGATTAGTTGGGTCCTTATCTTACAAGAATTTGACCTCACAATCAAAGATAAAAAGGGTGTTGAAAATGTTGTAGCTGATCACCTCTCTAGTATGGAATTCAAAGACAAACTCAAATCACCTTTCTATGTTTGATTCATTTCCTGATGAACACCTATACTCTGTGAGTGACTTCCCTTGGTATGTCGACATAGCCAATTTCTTAGTTACAGGAGTCATTCCAAAATTCTTAGGGACTCAAGCTCGAAGGAAATTCCTTTCTGATGTTAGACACTATGTGTTTGATGATCCATACCTCTATAAGTTCTGCCCTGACCAAGTCATTAGGAGGTGTGTTCCAGAATCTGAACAAGAGTCCATCCTTAAATTCTGTCATAGTGAGGCATGTGGAGGTCACTTTTCCTCTAAGAAAACATCTTCTAATATTCTTTAATGTGGTCTCTTTTGGCCCACCCTCTCAAGGGACTCCTACACATTTTGTCAAAGTTATCCAAGGTTTCAATAAGTAGGGTCCATCACAAAAAATGAATCAAATGCCACTCACTCCCATCTTATTGGTTGAAATCTTTGACTGTTGGGGAATTGATTTCATGGGTCCCTTCCCAAACTCTAGGGGATATCTTTACATTCTCTTATCTATCGATTATTTCTCTAAATGGGTTGAGTCCATTCCTACAAAATCCAATGATCATCAAACTGTGATTAGATTTATCAAGGAAAACATCTTATCTAGATTTGAAATTCCTAGGGCTATCATTAGTGATCGTGGAACTCATTTTTGCAATCGTCCATTCTCATCACTCGTGGAAAAAAATGAAATTTCTCACAAAGCGTCCACTTCTTACCACCCACAGACCAATGGTCAAGCTGAGTTATCCAATCGTGAAATCAAACAAATTCTTGAGAAAACTGTCAATCCTTCTAGGAAAGATTGGTCCGAGAAACTCTTGGATGCTCTTTGGGCATATCGTACAGCATTCAAAACCATCCTGGGAATGTCACCATATAGGTTGGTTTATGGAAAATCATGCCATTTACCTGTTGAAATTGAGCATAAGGCCTTTTGGGCAATTAAGAAAATGGATTATGACCTCTCATTGGCCAGAACAAAAAGGAAATTAGATCTTAATGAACTGGAGGAATTAAGGACGGAGGATTATGAAAATTCAAGGATCAATAAAGCTAGATTTCAAGCCTACCAATCTAGTAATATCAAGGTCAAACATTTTGAACCGGGAAAACTTGTGCTCTTGTATAGTTCAAAACTTCATTTACACCCAAGAAAGTTAAGGTCTAGATGGTCAAGAACTTTCATAGTGCATCATGTGCACCCCCATGGGGCAGTAGAGATTCAAGATCCCACAAGTGGTTACATTTTCAAGTTCAATGGTCAAAGGTTAAAACCATTCATTGAATCATTCAATAAATAGGAAATAGAGGTTGAGTTAACTGAGCCAACCTATGAAACAGGAAAAAATTGATATATTTAGGGTCCATGTCAGGCTAACGACGTTAAACAAAGCACTGCATGGGAGGAAATCCATGGTTTTCATGTTTCCTATCATTTTGTTGTTTTAATAAAATTTATATTTTAAATAGGATTAATTAATCATTTTTATATTTAAAAAAAAAAGACTGTTGACATGTTCTTCTATTATGAGTATGGATGGGTATGAAAGGGGATCACCGTATTCATCTGTGTCAAGTAGTGTGATCCCTAAGTAATACCTTACCCAGAAAATTAAAAGAAGACAATATATCATTAGTTTGATTTAAAAAAAACAGAAAAACAGGAAAACCCATAAAAATGATGATACTTGGAATTAAATAAGTCATTGTGTTGTTTGTTTTGTCTATTTTGTTCTTCTTTTGGTTCAGGTACTATTTTGGGGGATACATGTTCAATCAAGGAGGTGCCTACATCCCCCAAGATATCAAAAGACTAATTTGGAGCAGCAAGAACTTCAACTTCAACCACCGGGTGATTTCATTCCATGATCCTCAGTTTCAATTTTTTTTTTTTTTGAACTTCCATTTTCTGCCTCTACTCCTTCTAAATTTTCATTTCTTCAAACACTGGGGACAGTGTTGTTTTAATTTGGGGGGGAGATAAAATAAAAAAAATGCTTTTGTGTCAAAAAAATGAATGATTTGAAAAAAAAATGTGTAAATGGAAGGAAAAATTCTTTTAACTTTGAACATGGTAATACACATTGGACACTTTGAAACTGAATATCAAATAATTTAGCATACCCTGATTCTGATTTTAATCCTTGTATAATTTCATGAGCATAGATTTTGGAAAGTGTGGTTGTCCAATGTGATATTTCATCGTTTATATTTTCATCCAAATAAAAAAAATCACAATGCACGTCCTTTGGATAGTGTGGTATTAGTTTAAGTTCATGGGGTCCCCTAAATAAATAGCATAGGTTTGGTGATCATTTTATTTTAATATGAGTATTCAAAAAAAAATTAAAAAAAATTGCACGTAGAGCAATGAAATGACCCAATGCGTGGCTTTTGGCACTTGGGGATCGTGACTCCATAGTTGTCTGGCCCAGAGTTAGTAATTTTATCTCTATTTTTGGTAATTTGAATTTGTTTTTGACTGAGTTAACTCAAGATGATGCCCGAGTATGTGGGATTCACTTGGTTCCCTAAGGTCTTTGATCCTGGGATTCATCGGCAAAGTCTCACTACAGGGGTTGACTCTTTTGAGTGCAACTTCAATTACCATGGAAAAATTGCAAAAAAAAACAAAATAAAAATAAAATAAAAACAAAAAAACAAAAAATAATAATACAATAAAAAAAATACTCATCTTAATATTGAGATGTGATTCCACCTAGTGCTTCCATCATTCCCCCCTTGAATAAAAATGAACCCCCATGTCTATTGTGATGCACAACACATCCTCATACTTAATTGATATTGGATGAAATATGGAAATGAATTTGAACAAAGGGGATTGGGATTGGGATCTGCTTATGAAAATATCTTGTATTAAAATATTTTGATGGGTTTCATGATTGTTTGGTATAAGGGTTTCTGGTGATCATTGTGTATTAAAATTTTTTTGGAAAAGGGAATTCGAATTTCATATTGTTGAGATATATTTTGCTCGGGACTAGCAAAACTCAAGTTGGGGGGTGTGATTAGACACTAAATTAGGCTAATATTCATTGTTAATATACATGATATTCATGTTCTTTATTATTCATAAACACCATTTTAGTGCATTTTACACTTTGAACATCATTTCACATTATGATTGTAATACCTTCTTGAAATGCACTATTATGTGGTACATTTTTTAACATCATTTGAAGTACCCAATGATTCATATAATTTTAAGGAATCTAATTATAAATATTTTAATTTGATATTATTTTTAACTGGATATTCACTTCAAGGATCAATGAAAGATTCATAAAGGATGATGGAGATATTTGGCAATGAAAGGAAGCAATTCTGGAGAAGGCTGATTGGACACCAGCCCACTGATGAGAATGTGGGTCCCAACATAAAATCCCAATTAATCCCAAATTTCGTGGTATTCTATAAGAAATTTATAGGAACAAATCACTCTTCAGTATCCAATGCTAATTCGGCCTCCATGGTGTCCATATAGGTGGCCCAAGTTAGAGATAAAATTCTAGGCCAGATTCTGCGGCCCAGAAAAACAGCCCACAAATATGATCATATCTCGGAATCAAAAACTCCAAATAGGCCCAAATTTTACAGAAAGTTATAAGACATCCGTAGATCTATTTTCTTCTTCTATGGACCACTCTGATTCGGCCATATATAAGGTCTTCAAAGCGCTTCTGTTCGGTGAAGGAAAGCTGGATGCCACCTCAGGTCAAGGGTGGAAAAATCAACTCTCCCTTACTTTACACCCACCTATGGTCTACCAAAATTAATTGAGGAGACTTGGACTGTTGGAGGCTAGACCCAAGGGCTAAAAAATTCCTATTTAAGTTAGTGGTGTTTGTGTATTGAAGAATCTTTTGTGCTTTGTTCAATTGTAATGTTATGTTGCAATATTGTTGTCTCAAATTTGTCTTTCACATGTAAGTTGTTCAATTCACTTTAGTTTCTAAATAAAAGTTCTTATTCTACTCTTATTATATTGTTATTCATATCACTTAGATACCGTTGGATCAAGGTGTGAATTTATTCACACCAAACCTTGTGAAATTATTCACACAACGTTGGAGTGATCATTTTATTTTTGTTGTTTTCTTTACTTCTCCATTTCCTCCCTCATGAGTCTACTTTCCGCTTCCATTGAAACCATGGGATAAATTGAGGGCTAACCCACTTATGGGTTGATCCAAGGGATTATCAAGGGGTTGTATTGGATGTTATTTATCACCCCATTAATTTATAATCACTTCTTTAATTGAGATTTTTATTTGATGATTTTTAAACTCCATCATCCTTGTTGAATTTAAGGTCACACACTTCAAGTGCTAATACGAACCTTTACCTTGAAGTGATCAAAACATCGATCCTTCAAGTGTATAGGTGATTAGTATTAAATGTTTTATCCATTAAACCACTAAGTTATGATGTTGTTTTATCTTCTTAAATGAACCCATCTCGAATATAAGAAATTGAAATCATTGAAAAGGAAATACGTCCAATACACCCCGAGAAATAACCTAGGATCAACTCATTATTTTAAATTGAATTCACTTAAGTCTCTTAGATTTCCTTTAAACCCATCTAAAATCAACCCAAGTTGGCCACTTCATATCCAAAAATAGTCCATAGAATGTACGTGTCTATAGGTTAGTTCTTAGGTCTCTGAGGATTCAACAACCCAAGCTAAACTACAAGGATCGTCATACCTTCTTCTCTTGGGTAAATTTGAGTGAGAATCACCACCCGAGATGTGGGAACACTTGAATCATCTCGGGATGGAGTTACCAGGCATAGTCCCAGTCTAGGATGGATTCGCGGCGTCTCCGGTGGAGGCGGAGTAATACTTGGGTGAGCTGGAGGACTACGTTCACTCCAGTGGTGTTCCACGCCCAATGATAGATCGAGTGAGGGTACTGCTGGATCGGACGGTTCCACCACATGTAGTTTTGGAATAACAGTGTAGTCATAGACCAACACTGATAGGTGAAGTTCTCTCTAGCAGAGGCTCTGGTGCATCCCATGATTAACACGGGGCATCCTGAATTTGTTCAGGGTAGAACCGCAGTTTAGTGTCATGCATTGAGGACATATGGAATCCCATAGTTTAACTTCATATGATAGGACGTGGTGTGAAAGAGAAGAGGCCATGGATCATATGGTGTGGTAGTTATGAAACCAACATGAATGAGGACTTGGAGTCCAAATCACACCACGTACCCCCGGAGGAAACTCTCCAGGTCGAGGGACCAAGAGTGAGGATTATGCTGGGCCTGAAGCAGAGTGGTCGGGCATTCCTATGTACCCCATGAGGATGGGAATCAAGACATACGTAGTTCTGAAAGCGCAGTTTAATGTCATGTGGGATGATGAGAAGTCTGGCTGTGTTAGTACACATCCTGCCAAAACTACTAAGCCCATTTGAGTCATGCTCGGTGTGGGAAACAAGAAGTAGTGGTGGGACTTTCCCGACACAGAAAGGGTAGGTTAGGGTGAAGGGACGCTCAGTGAATACCGGCCCCATGACACTAACACAGCCATGTAGAGCACCTGGATGCGCGAAGAGATAGAGCCGATTATGTTGGGATTCCACTTGAACATGAGGAAGTGGAAATGTGTGAATCATGACGCTCGATATTTGGATCACAACGACGGAGACATGATGATAGAGGATAACTGTTAACCATGGTGGAAACGCAGCATCCATATCGCGTTATCCTAGAATGGGGACATACAAATGAGGGTCGACCGTTGACCATGTTTGAAACACGGGACCATGTCACAAATGTTGTCAGAGATCTGTAGAGACGTTGGCCCAAAATGATCAGAGGGCCCTTAGGTCCAGCATTCATGGAGATCCCTTAAGCCTCGTATCCATGTCATCTGAGGGTCCTTTTGGATATGGAAGAGGATGGGGATCCAAATAGTGAGCTCACGAATCTTGGTTATGGGACGAGGGGAATGTCCCTATGAAAATCCCACTCTTCGGGCTCTTTGTCAAAACGCATCTGAATATGAAAAATAGGCGTATTATATAGAGGGAGCAGAGTCATTTACCATAGAGAGGTCTTAGTTTAGGGTCGTAGAATTCGGACCATCTGGGGAGTGCTCGAGTCGAGGGACCGAACATGAAAGTTAGGCTGGGCCCACGGGGAAGTTCCCGGGCGCTCCTACGTATCCCATGAGGATGGGAATCAATCCATACGTAGTTCTGAAGGGTGGCATGGTAAGGTACAAGTGCCAAGGAAAAAGGGGAGTTAGGGCATGGCCCTTGCATTAAAAGAAGCAGAATTTGATAAACCTTGTTTGTCCTTTAGGGTGATTGGTTTTTTTTTGGTGAAGCGATAGACCTAGGGTAGCAAGCCCTGGTGTCGCCACAAGAATCAAGCCGTGATAGGCGTTGAAAAATGGCAGGGCACGCGACCAATACACAACGTTATTTCCTTTAAAATGAGGTCATCACAATGCAGTGTCGTTTTTCATTGTGCGGCCAGGGCGATAATGTCACAGTTTAAGGTCGTGTGATAGGACCAACCGTGCATCTTAACGTCATGTAGCGCAGATGTAGTAGAGATGATGCTAGGTGGGGAATGTGTATGGTGTCGTGTGACACAACCAACATGAATGGGTACATGATCCCTCATCACACCACGTAGTCCCATAGTCAGGGTCCCGAAGACAGGATGATGAACTCAAGCTGGACCTAAAGACAGGAGGTCTGGGCGTTCCTACTTATCTCATGAGGACGGGAATCAAGCCAGACGTAGTTTTTGGGAGATCTTAGTTTATGGTCTTTAGAGCTCGGACCAGGGGTGGATGACAACTTTCCAGGCAAGCGCAGACCTCGGTCTGATCCCTAAGCCCACGTGAGTTAAACTCGATGTGGGAAACAAGGGGGGAGATCCTTATCGCAATACCCGAAACATCCAACTAGGGTGAATCGGTGAAGAGCCCCGAAGAAAACCTTTGACACGGCTTCATTCCCCCAACGCATAGACTTTCACGAAGGAATAGTACCAAGAGTCTCGAAACTCCACTTGGACATGATTATAATGGAGAAAGATTTGAATCGTGTAACCGAAATTTTTAGCTTAATGGGGTTGGCATGGAGATGGAGGATAACCGTTAACCATGGCAGAAAAACAGTCTCTATATCGCGTTATCATAAGGTGGGAACAAAAAACGAGCATCAACTGCTGACCATATTCGCAACACGGGATTTTTATCGATTTGTTGTCTGAAACCCTCGGGGGAGTTGGCCCGTAACGGTAAGAGAGCCCTTGGGCGTTGTATCTAGGCCATTCTTGGGGGTCCCTCTGGGTGTGAAAGATGATGGAAGCCCTGATGAAGGGATACACAAATCCTGGAAAGTGGGTGTGGACGTGTCCGAGTAAAGTCTGACATTCCAGGTAATAAACCGAAGTACCCTTAGGCACGTTGGTGAACCGTCAGAAAGGGTCGACGAAACAGCTCGGGAGGGAGAGGTACATGGTGTGGTCATTAAAAGATAGACGTGAATGAGGACATAATCCCACACCACACCATATAATCCCCTCGTGGAGGAATAGTAGGCCAAGGAGCCAAGGTGGGATAGAGGTTTTCGGAAGATGGGGCTAGACCCAAATCTTAGGCATTCGGGTGGTCCTACGTATCCCATAAGGATGGGAATAAATCCATGCGTAGTTATGAAGGGATACCCAGGGGGAATAATATCCTAACAAGGAGGTGTACGGCACGACGGGTAATGAGGACATAATCCCGCACCATGTCGTGCAGTTCTGTAGGAAAGAATATGGTCCAGGGGGGCCGAAAAGGCCAAGGGGCCTAAGGGTAGGCCTCGGTCTGGGAGGCCTGACCAATTTGCAGTTTAACGTCTCGCAGTGAGGACGGGGAAAGATATAATTGTATCTTATCCAAGGATGTGTACAGCATGGCAAGTAACCTTACTTGAAAGAGGACGTAATCCTACACCATGTCGTACATCCCTTATAAGAGAATCGAGGCCATGGGCCCGACCGCTGGCACCACCCGAAGGGAAGTTTGTCGCTTCGGTATGGGGAAGAGTGAATCACTACACTCGATGTTTGGGACATCTCGGGGTAGACCTGAAGATCCAGGACACTGTTGACCATGTTCGAAACATAACGTCCCTATGGTGACCCGATATGGGAGCAACAAATGAGCGTCGACCGTTGACCAAATTCGCAACGCGGGACTTGTATCGGTTTCTTGGTTGGAAATCCTCGGGGGCGTTGACCTGTATCGGTAGGAGAGCCCTTGGGTGTGGTATCCAGGTCATTCTTAGGGGTCCCTCCGGTGAGTAAAGTGATGGAATCCCAGTCAAGGAGTGGGTGAAGCATAGTTGTATCCATCCACAAAAGAGGCGAACATCTCCGGGGGGGATGTACAGCCGGGTCGAGTCTTGCTCGACATGAGTTGGAGAAAAAGTGTGCATCCTGCCATATGTCTTGACTTGAGGGGAAGATATTTGGATTTTGGTCTGGGCCGACAGAAGAAATTTATGGGTGATCCGACGTATCCCATTAGGATGGGAATCAATCCATACGTAGTTCTTTAGGGCCATGTAGTTTAATGTCGTGTGGTAAAGATGTGGGGGGATAGAAGAACGAGAGTGGGAACATGGTGAAACCCTTATAATCCTTGTATGAGCGGGGCTAAGAAAACCTAATCCTCATCATGCAAGGATCCTCCAAGTAAACTATACCCAGGGGTAGTGAAAGAGAAGAGCTCAGGGATGGGCTCAAGACGAGGCGTCTGAGCGTTCCTACGTATCCCATTAGGATGGGAATCAAGCAACATGTAGTTCTTGAAGCGCAGTTTAATGTCATGATGTACAAGAGATGCATCTCATTTGGGGATATGCATGGTACGATGGGTAACCTGACGTGAATGAGGACGTATCCCACACCACACCATAAAATCCCATAAGAGAGCCTGAGTCGACAGAGGCCAAGGGGCCTGAGGCTGAGCCTCGGTCAGGAAGGCCTGACCGGCTTCTAGTTTAACGTCTTACAGTAAGGATGGGGGCCAAGGGCCCAAAGAGGCCAAGGGGCCTGAGGCTAAGCCTCGGTCAGGAAGTCCTGACTAGCTTGCAGTTTAACGTCTTACAGTAAGGATGGGGGAGATCTTAGTTTAAGTTCATAGATCTTGGACCATTTTTCAGTTTATCATCTTGCAGGATGATATCGTAGTTTCAATGTCATGAAGGACGGTGGTGCAGTTTAGGGTCATGCAGGACTGTAACGTGCAGTTTAGGGTCATGCGGGACCGTAACGTGCAGTTTAGGGTCATGTGGGACCATAACGTGTAGTTTAGGGTCATGCGGGACCGTAACGTGTAGTTTAGGGTCATCCGGGATTGTAACGTGCATTTTAGGGTCGTGCGGGACCGTAACGTGCAGTTTAGGGTCATACGGGACCGTACAGTTTAAGGTCGTGCAGGACTATACAGTTTAAGGTTGTGCAGGACCAAAGATTCTTAGGCAAAGTACTGCTTGAGGAACTTGGCGTTGGTGGGTGGAGTTATGCGCTCACCATTCGTGGTTACCAAGGAGTATGCTCTGTTGGGGTAAACCTTATGGATGACGTAAGGTCCTTCCCATTTGGGCTCGAGCTTGGGAGGTTTCCTACCGGGGATCATTGGCGCTCGAAGGGCCAACACTAGGTCACCCTGTAGAAAAGAGAAAAGTCGAACCTTCTTGTTAAAGGCTCTGGATATCTTATTCTGATGCCTTTCCAGATTGTGCAGAGCACGAAGCCTGTTCTTGTCCAGTGCTTCCAATTCAGCTAGACGGATTTCGGCCACCTTATCTAGATCCTTCTGGTCATAGACTACAGTGCGTAACGATGGCAGCTGGATCTCAATGGGTAGGATGGCCTCAGCCCCATACACCAGGGAATATGGGGTCACCTAGGTGGAATTGCGGGTCATTGTCCGATAAGACCAGAGGGCATTGGGGAGCTTTTCCGACCAACTTTTATTGTTCTGACCAACCATCTTATGCAGAATTTTAGAGAGGGTTTTTTTGAATGCCTGATCTATCCATTTTCCTGTGCATGATAGCGATAGGTATGCTTCGAACGGATATTGTACTTGGCATACAATTTCTTCAGCTCGGCCGCTCGGAAGTTGGTGTCGTTATCAGTGAGGACAGCGTGAGGGACCCCAAACTGTTGGATGATATTGGAGCTCACAAAGTCGATGATGGAACAGGCCTTGACCTCTTTGAGTGGAACTGCCTCTGCCCACTTGGAGAAGAAATCTGTAGTAGTTAGGATGAACCTACACTGGCGAGCTGTCATCGGTGGATATGGTCCCACTACATCGAGTCCCCACACCGCAAATGGACAAGAGTACTTGGTGGAGTGGAGAGGCTCCGGCGGCCGATGCAGGAAGTGGGCATGAACTTGGCACGCATGGCATCTCTTGGAAAGCTCGATACAATCATGGATCATAGAGGGCTAGAAGTACCCCAACCTTCGGATTTGATGGGACAGCTTTGGCCCAGCTTGGTGGGCACCACAGGAACCGGCATGAACCTCTTTCATAACCTGAGAAATCTTGACTCCTTGAATGCAATGGAGGAGAACGCCATCGAATCTCCGCTTATAGAGGATCTACTCAAGACTGGGATCGCTCTGGAGGGTAAATTTCAGCACGCGGCGTCGGATTCTCTCGCGCTCAGCCCGGTCGTCCAGGAGGCAACCATTTTGGAGATACTAGACAAAAGGTGCCCTCTAGTCGGGAGTGGCCTCAACTGCTATGTCTGACGAACCTGGGACCCCTAATGTAGAAGGTCTGATGGTAAGATGACTTATCCACAAGCCATCATTGTCCTCTGGGGTGACGGGGGCAACGACTCTCTGGTGTGCCACATGTATGATCAAATCATCTTGATCGGGTTCTGCGAGCGACGCATCTAAGCCAGCCAAAGCGTCAGCTCGACCGTTTTGTGACCGAGGGACATGGGTAACCTCTAGTCGAGAAGAGAACTGGGCCATTAGATGGAGGGTGCACTCTAGTAATGGAACAAGCTCTAGATTCCTGATGACATAGTCACCATTGACCTGCTTGATTACCAGCTCGGAATCTCCTTTCACATGTAGATGGGGCACATCGATCTCGAGGGCCAACTCGAGGCCGGTGATGAGAGCCTGGTACTCTTCCTCGTTGTTGGTGCAGCCTTCTGACAATAGGAATGAGTATGGTAGGATAGCTTGCACTGGGGTGATGAAGACGATACCCAGACCCACTCTGTTGAGCTTAGGATCATTGATCCTCCTACCGATGGGGCTCCGGGAGGCACCGTCGAAGTGCATTTTCCAACATGAGACGGCATGATCGACTGAGAGGATCGCCTCATCAGGAAAATCCAGGTCTAGGGATTGATCCGCGAAGGTTGGATGGCCAGCTAAAAAGTCTACCAATGCCTATCCCTTGATGGCCTTCTGAGGAACAAACCTGATGTCAAACTGTTGGAGGATCACCACCCACCACGCTAGTCGGCCAGTCAACATGGGGTGGTTCAGGATATACTTCAGTGGGTCTACCTGAGAGACCAACTATACCTCATGGTGTTTCAGGTAGTGCCGCAACTTCTGTACGGAAAAAATGAGCGTAAGTCAGCTCTTTTTGATAGGGGGTATCTGATCTCCGTATCGAGAAGCATGCGGCTGAGATAGTAGAGTCTGTTCTCCGTACCCTCATTATTCTTCTGGGCAAGAAGTATGCTAAGGGACTGTTCCAAGGCGGCCACTTAAAGGACCAGTGCCTTTCTGGAGATGGGTGGAATCAAGACCGGAGGTTGGAGCAAATACTGCTTGATTTCCTCGAAGGCGGTCCGACACTCTTCATCACTCGTAGGCGGCACCTTTCTTCATGAGCCGAGAAAAGGGCTTACACTTGCCAACCAGATTTGCGATGAATCGGCGTATATAGGCTAAGTGGCCTTGGAGACCTCGAAGTTCCCGAATATTGCTCGGGGGAGGCATTTGGCTGATGGACTTGATCTTCTCTGGGTCGATCTTAATGCTCCGGTATCTAACAACAAAGCCGAGAAAATTCCCGGAGGTGACCCCGAAGGCACACTTTAACGGGTTCATCTTCAAGTGGCGGGAACGGAGGAAACCGAACACTTTCTCAAGGTCTTTGAGATGGTCTTGGCGCTGGTGAGATTTGACCACTAGATCATCCACGTAGAATTCTACCAGCGTCCCGAGAATCGGCCTGAATATGCAATGCGTGGCTCGCTGATAAGTGGCACCTACATTTTTCAGGCTGAAGGGCATAACCTGGTAACAAAAGGTACCTTGGGGAGCCCTGAAGGCATTGGACTCCTCGTCCTCAGGGGCCATATGGATCTAGTTGTACCCTAAATACCCATCCATGAAAGAGAGGGCTTGGAACCCAATCGTGGAATCAATCAATAACTCGGTCACCGGGAGGGGAAAGTCATCCTCTGGGTAGTGGAGATTGAGATCGTGGAAGTCGATGCAGACTCTGATCTACCCGTTCTTCTTCCTGACTGGCACAATGTTGGCAAGCCACTTGGGGTACTAGACTTCCTTGATGAAGTTGGCTTTGATAATCTTGTCAACTTCGGCCTCAACCATGGCACCGTGAGAAGGGTGCATCTTTTTGGGAGGCTGCTTAAACCCACGATGGTTTGACGAGAGGCCCAGGCGGTGAATGGATACCTGAGGATCTAGTCCTGGCATCTTGTTGTAACTCCAGTAAAACACATCATGGTGTTGTTTGAGAAAGTCTATGTACCCCTGCTGCTCCTTGGGGGACATGGTTTCACTAATCAATGTGGGTCTCGGATCTACCTCACTACCAAGGTTCACCTAAACCAGTTCATCAACCGTGGTAGAGACGCCTTCCTCAAAGGTGAGGGGAGTATCCTCCAGATCTTCCTCTCCACCCATGGAGGGATTTCCCACAAGAGGAGCTGTATCTGAGCTATCAAACCCTGACGAGCAGCTGGTACCGGCTTGGGTGGCAGTGGTCATCATATCAGGAGAACCATGCGCCACTGAGACCATATCAATGAAGGAATTTGATCCTATCCCATCTGGCCTTCGGCCTAAGGGGACACGTTTGATGACATCAAAGCAGTGGTGACGTGTTGTCCTGAGTCGGTTGATTCCAGCCCGGTGGAAGAGACACATATGATGTATCGTCGTTGTCATAAGCCTGACATTCCGATACTGCACAGGGGTAAGAGGTTCCAGGATCACTTGAGCCTGGTTGGTGTAGGAGTACAAGGTGATTTTCCGCCATCACTTGGACATGGGAACATGCCTTCCTTTCGTACCTGAAACAACAAAACACTGCCCCATGTTGGGGGTCGTAGCCTCCAATCGATAGATCGAGAAGATGTAGGCATCATCCAGGCCTGCACGGGGATCACTTGTGACCGGGGTGGGTGCATCCTCACTTGCTAGGATTTGCTTATCCTTTCTCTTGTAATAGTCGGTGTCCAGATAGCAGGCTTCACAAGAGGTGAAAGTAGACGCATCCCCTTGGAGCACGCCTACTCGACCATTGAGGGAGTATTTGAGGCATTGGTGATATGACTAAGGGACTGCTGCGTGCAGATGGAGCCATGGCCTGCCCATCAATGCATTGTAGGCGGTGTCCTAGGAGACAACCATGAACTCGGTGTTGGCCATTAGGCCACCGAACTGGGTCTTCAGGCAGCTCTTGCAGACTGGGTGTAAAGACCCGAAGCTTATCGTACATGGTCATTACATTACTTTTGCGGAATACTTAGTACATAACAAAAACACACACACAAGGACCGTAATAGTTTAGTGTCTTTGGAAACTCGGAACGTAATCTTCTAATTGTGGTGAAAGATCTTTAATATCTCCCATAAAGATCTTCCCTTTTTTTTACCTAAAACCATTCTTTATATCCTGGGGAAAATAAAACATAAAAGGGTGAGCTCAAATTCTTAGTAAGGGTAAACAAAAGAAAATCAATCACATCATATTCATAAGAACATAACTTTTGGAAATCTTAACCTGCAAAAGAGAGCATAATTTAATAACATGGGATAAATCATATTAGTGAAATGAAATCCCAATAAGAATAACTTAAAACATGAAACTTTGTGGTATACACACATAATCATAGAGAATCATTTCTTGTTAGTCAAGACTCATTGCCAAGACTATCTTAGTGGACAAAGTCCCTTTCTGAAACGAGTAACCCTCGTTTCAGTCCTGTTTCACTGAACCGGTATAACCTACCGTTCCATCCGTGTCTATCTCATGAGATATAAAATCTTTACCCAATTCATTGGAAGGAGATATAGGTCCCACCCATCTTATAATGAATCCTTTCTTATGTGTGCCACATAATCATAAACCATACATCATAGCGTAATCCACGTAATAAAAATGGGATTCTTAAACAACATGACATCATAAAACAATTCATATAAGATAAAGGAATTCATAAAAATGTTTCCATCACAACATAATCAAATCCATGTAATAATAGGGATAAAAACAGAACCCTTTTATTGTCTTAGATGGAAAATAATTTTGATAAAATACTTGAACTCCATTCTTGAGGAAAATATCCTTTCTACTTCAAAAACATTTTTCCTTTCATAACATGTCATATGACTTTAAAATAAAAGAATTTGATTAAAAATAAACTTTAAAACATGTAAAGGAAGCTTCTTGTAAATAATGTTTTAAAAATCCATTCATGCCGTATAAGTTAAAAAAACATTCTTCGTACTTTTGTCGGAAAAGTCAAAAAGTACCTCATACGAAAAACGACAAAAGATTCCTTTCATTTCTTTTACTAAAAACTCACCGAAGGGTAAAAATGGATTTAAAAAATTGTAGGTGGATGGAAATAATATTAAATATTTATGAAACATGGATGTGGATGATAAAATACACCCCAGTAAATACTTACGAATAAACAATCTCAGATAAAAATGAGATTGTGATATTTCCCTTACCTTAGGTCTGATTTGCTTCGTATGTGTCCGAACCTCCTGTATAATGATTTAAATAATGTCATCGACTTATTACAGAATCATATTCATTGTTATTATATCATATATGGTTCACTTATGACATTATATTACCCGTTCTTTTGTAAATTCCATGTTAAAGAAGCGTTTTGGGTAAAATCGTTTCATTTATCGTAGGTGTTTTGACTTGTTGTTCTTGACATTATTATTACTTATATCATGATTTACTTACTTCCAGAATATAAAATATGATTTATATATCATATATATTCAGTATATATATATATATAATAGATAGATAAATGAAATGAAAAACACCGTTCATGGAGACGGTAGTCCGTACGTACGCATGAACGCTGTTTTCCTTTCCTTATTGTCTTGAATGGAATTAAGTAGATGACATACATATATATATATATACATAAATCCAGTAGCTTTATAATGTCATATATTTCATTATTATTTCTTATATATACTTTATAATCATTTTTAAATGGTTAACATGGAAAATGAATCTCATCGCGTTGTGGAGACGGTAGTCCGTACGTACGCACGAGCGATGATATCATTTCCATAAATATTGAATTGAATTGGAGTGGATTATACAATATATCAGAATCAATATGATGTTGTAATAACTATTTATAGTTATTCTTTACACCATTATACCCATCCATGTAAGGTGGTGATGGAAAATAGATTACACCACGGCGTGGAGACGGTATTCCGTACGTACGCACGCGCGGTGATTTATTTTTCCGTAGGATGGATAGATGGTGAAATAGGGTTGTTTCATACTTATAATAACATATCAGTATATGAGTGATACTGATGTTATTACTTCATAATGAAACAACCTAAGAAGAAGAAGTGGAAGAAGAAATAAAGATGAAAGAATTGGTAACGGTAATTACCTCTTCTTTGAAGCGCCTCTTTGAGACCTCTTCTTAGGGCACTAAAATTGGTCTTTGAGGAAGAACAGAACCTCTAGGATGTTTCTAGGGAAGTGGAGAAGAGATTTTGGCAGGGTTTGGCCGAGCTTGAGTGCTCAAATTGGTGTGAGGAGGAGGGGGAGGAGGTGTCCTTTTATAAGGGAGGAGAGGGGCACCTTAGGAATACCTCAAAATATTATTTTATATTAATGTCAAAATCGGTTTATAATGGTTCCAAAGGGTCTTATTTCGAAGATAAAGTGGGTATGGGTCTAAATACTATCATCCAATAGGATTTAGACAAATTTAGGGTATTATTTTAACCTTATCAATTATATTTAACTCTAAGTTAAATAATTTAACTTTTACCGTGTCTTTTTGTTTTCTTTCACTATGTGGTTAATACACTTACTATAACATGCCAAACGAACCCCAAATTGTTTATTATTAATATATATATCCTTATCTAAGTCATTTGGCCGAACCGTAGATTTTCAGGAATAAAATAACAATTAATAATATAATATTTGATTTAAAAACTATTTTGTGTCAATTTTGACACTATTTGATATATGATTTTTTGTGAAAGTCATAACAGAATTATATGTTCGAACCAAGTTGATTAAATCAACACTAATATATCATAGTAACCTAAAAAATTAGTGTAATTCATAAAAAGTCTCAAATTACATTCATTTGAGCATTTATAACATCAATTATGTTAATATTTCCTTAAAAGGGTAATTATTGCATCATCGTTGTGTCAAAAATAAATTAATTTATTTAAAGTCTAAAAATTATAAATAAAATATCATTATGTAGGAAATATTTTTATCTTTCTAATTAATAATTAAAATCGAATTTATCTTATGTACAACCCTATATTAAAAATGTTTTAGTAAATATACTTTGATTTTAACTCTTTTAACTCTTCTTTGAATTAAATAATAATAAATGTCCTAATCTAATCCAAGTGGTCCTAAATGATAATATTTTACACTTAAGGTTGTTTTTGGTCGAGATACACTTGTCCAATAGAATTAGGACATGTGTTAGGGTAATATTAATATCATTCTTACCCTTAATTACCCTATTTACTTTTAACAGTGGTAAATAAAAGTAAAAAGTTATTATTCACCAAAAATTATTTTCATCTCATTGAACCACATTTTACTTACTAACATCAACCGTGTCTCTCGGATTTTTGAAATTCCATTCACAGAAGCGGTAAAATTAAGTTTTATGAAAAATTCAGTTTTTTAACTACCACTTAGTAGTTTCACTATTCATCAAAAATTGATGTTTTTCAGAACAATGCCAAAATTTCATCCTAAGCTATATTTCATATTCCGAATTCAAAAATGAAGTCTGTTTTACCAAATTCATAACATAGAAGTTGCATTAATTAATTTTATAATTAAATCCCGCTGTTAAAACAAATAGCGTGTTTTTAAGAAACAATATCTATCAAAAGATTGACACTTGTTTATGTCTGGTTTAAATGTGAAATTACATCCAATGACCAACATTGTATTAAATTGTAAAAATATATTCTAAATATAATTTAAAACCACTCAAATTAATAATTTATCACTATTAATTATTTTGATTAAAAAAGTTGTTTTTAATTATAATTTAGTAATTTTCACTATTCATCAGAATATGAAAGTTATCCGAAAAGTACCAAAATTTCACCTTAGGCTAAATTCAATAATCCGAATCCAAAAATTAAGTCCATTTTGAGAGCTAAAATTTCTAAAATTTTAAAAGGTGGTTATTACTATTCATAACGGCTAGTTATAATAATATTTTAATAGTATATCGTTGTTTAGTGAAACTCGGTATTGAGTACTACACACGCTATCGAGGAAGGTCGCGATTGCGTGTAATGCAAGGAAAGTCAAGGATGTGTGTTGTGCAAGATCCTTTTGGTGTAGCGTACGACACAAGACATTAATAAAATTAAAAAGAATATTTTTCATAAAATCTCGGGCTGTTACATTCTACCCCCCTTAAAATGAATTTCGCCCTCGAAATTCGTCGGGGTTATAAATAGAAACCCACATCGTAAAAAGGAATACCAAAACTTGGATTTAAAAACTAAAGTATGAAATGTAACGATTACCCAAATAAACTAATCACTGGGTTTCCACATTGGTGAAAATATGGATATGGAAGAGAAATCTAACCATCATGTTCTGATGGAGAGTGGTAGAGAACATGGCTATGGAAAATCCAGTAATCACAAATCCATAAATTTGTGACGATCTAAGGTACCATCTGATTCATCAGGTATAAGATCACTAGGACAACATTTTTGGTTTTCAAGATCATTTCCCTAAAGTTGAAAATTTGAATTAGAATAAATACTTTCTTTATTTTGGTACAATCTCACTTTTGTTCATGCCTTGAACAATTTCCACTTCATCTCTTAAATAAATGAAGTTGAATTTGTTATTCGTGAAGTGTTAGCAGATCATGTGATAGAATGACGGGTCATTCCATCTGTCTCAAACAAAAGGTTAGCAAAAATTATATACATAAGTCGATCTATAGTGAGATTAATCACATATGGTTCCTAAAATGGACTTATACTTCATATATCATACTTCTTAATATAATAAAACTAGTTTCTACTAAACATGGACTTCCTGTAGGCCAGTGGTAGGCGATAAAGGCCAGTCGCACTTCGGTTGTGGGTTCGATTCCCACAGCCTTGTCTGAAGTGATGGGCTATCGCCCGTCCTACAGGTTGTCCTTTTTCTAAAACTACATTACTATAACATCCCATCAATAATATCGAGAAAACTTCTATCCTTAAACAATACTAACTTATGCCCAACATAATCCATTCCAATATTTAGGTTTATCCATAATACTGCAGTCCACTCTCATAACATAGTGAAAACGATTACCAGAGATTTAACACCATCGTAGATCCCCATATATCATAAGGTATGTTTTTTTGGTCACATTCCAAACATTCAAAGTCCTTAATCATGTATTCTCTTGAATACCTTAGTGAAAACTTGAATGCAGTTAAAAGTTAACACTTTCCATATACCAAAATCCTCAAAATTCTATATACTCAAACCATGATATCACTTAGTCCTTATATCAATCATGAGCTCATGAATACTGTTAAACATTTTGTTTTCTCGTTTTCCCTTCATTATGCGCATATCATCTTATTTCCAAAAATATCTCAATTACTTTGAATACCACATTAGACCAATACATAAATATTCCAATACTCCATGATACAATATTATTTTGGAATCCCATTACATAAACACTTAATCATTCCACCACATCGTTGTCATATTCAACATCGCCAATAGTGATCGCATGTGACTTCCCTTTGTCCTTTGCCTTCAGTTGTTGCTCATGTTGATCATCACTAACCCTTGGATTAGGGAATTTATTAGCATAATGCCCCATTTCCTTGCACTTGAAGCATTGAAGTGTTGGTGGTGCGTTCTCTGTAGTGTTTTCTTTATTCACATCATTAGAAACCCTTTTTCCATTACTTCGACACTCAGCTGCTCGATGACCTTCTTTTCCACACTTAAAACATTTTCTAGTCCCTTTAATACAATATCCACCATGCTTCTTTCCACACTTTATGCATAAGGAAACATTCATCTTCTTTTCACCATTATTCTGAGATTTCTTCTTGAACTCCATCTTTCATTTCTTGTCAAAACCATGAGATGGATATGTAACACCAACTTCTATTTCTACCTTGATAGCACAATGCACAATTTCTTCATAGCTACTAAAGTCTCTTATAGCTAATGCCCTTCGAAGACTTGGTTTTAATCCACTGAAAAGTCGATCAACTTTACTTTTAGGTTGGATGATAATGCCAGATGCATACCTTGCAAGTCTTGTAAAATTCGCTTCGTATATACCAACAGATTCATCATCCTTCTGCTTCAGCTCAAGAAACTCCTTTTCCATCTTTGTTCGAAGAATACGAGGGAAGTACTTACTGAAAAACAAGTTCTTGAACTCGTCACATTCCATGGACTCAATTTCATCTCTTGGCCTTGTATTCTTGATAAGATTCCACCATTGATCAGCTTCACCTTCCAAACGATATACTGCTAAGATGACTTTATCATGTTCAGAACATTGAAGAACTGAAAATATCTTTTCAGTGGTACTGATCCATTGTTCAGCAACAAGTGGATCGGAAGTCCCACTGAAAGAAGGTGGACGTTGCCTCATGAAGGACTCAATAGAATATTGTTCCCTTCTCTGCTCATTTGGAAGTCCAGAATGATTCATAGCTTGTGTAAGTATAGCTATAAGATTTTGCACTCCATCTCCCATAACATTTGTTTGTTCAGGAGGGCAATCATTGCATTGTCCATTGCATTGATCAACACGGTTCCTTCGGGTTCCAGCCATCGTCTAAAACCCAAAAAGAATAGTGTGAGAGGAAAAAATCATGCTAGGGAAAACAACATAATAAAGGGGGAGTACCTTCAATATCTAACATCTTAGGTTTAATTCTATGATCTTTAGCGTAATTCTAGTACTATAACCTATACGTATACTTAACCTTAGGGACATCCCTAGACATACCTTAGAAATATCTCTAGGGGTCTCACTAAAGTTCTCGCATCCTAGTTTCTAAAGGTTGACTAAACCTTTCCTCTGATACCAACTGTAAAGACCCGAAGATTATCGTACATGGAAATTACATTACTTTTGCGGAATACTTAGTACATAACAAAAACACACACACAAGGACCATAATAGTTTAGTGTCTTTGGAAACTCGGAACGTAATCTTCTAATCGTGGTGAAAGATCTTCAATATCTCCCATAAAGATCTTCCCTTTTTTTTACCTAAAACCATTCTTTATATCCTGGGGAAAAGAAAACATAAAAGGGTGAGCTCAAATGCTCAGTAAGGGTAAACAAAAGAAAATCAATCACATCATATTCATAAGAACATAACTTTTGGAAATCTTAACCTGCAAAAGAGAGAATAATTTCATAACATGGGATAAATCATAGTAGTGAAATGAAATCCCAATAAGCATAACTTAAAACATGAAACTTTGTGGCATACACACATAATCATAGAGAATCATTTCTTGTTAGTCAAGACTCATTGCCAAGACTATCTTAGTGGACAAAGTCCCTTTCTGAATCGAGTAACCCTCGTTTCAGTCCTGTTTCACTGAACCCGTATAACCTACCGTCCAGCCCTGTCTATCTCATGAGATATAAAATCTTTACCCAATGCATTGGAAGGAGATATAGGTCCCACCCATCTTATAATGAATCCTTTCTTATGTGTGCCACATAATCATAAACCATACATCATAGCATAATCCACGTAATAAAAATGGGATTCTTAAACAACATGACATCATAAAACAATTCATATAAGATAAAGGAATTCATAAAAATGTTTCCATCACAACATAATCAAATCCATGTAATAATAGGGATAAAAACAGAACCCTTTTATTGTCTTAGATGGAAAATAATTTTGATAAAATACTTGAACTCCATTCTTGAGGAAAATATCATTTCTACTTCAAAAACATTTTTCCTTTCATAACATGTCATACGAATTTAAAATAAAAGAATTTGATTAAAAATAAACTTGAAAAAGTGTAAAGTAAGCTTCTTGGAAATAATGTTTTAAAAATCCATTCATGTCGTATAAGTTAAAAAAACATTCTTCGTACTTTTGTCGGAAAAGTCAAAGTACCTCGTACGAAAAACGACAAAAGATTCCTTTCATTTCTTTTACTAAAAACTCACCGAAGGGTAAAAATGGATTTAAACAGTTGTAGTTGGATGGAAATAATATTACATATTTATGAAACATGGATGTGGATGATAAAATACACCCCATTAAATACTTACGAATAAACAATCTCGGATAAAAATGAGATTGTGATATTTCCCTTACCTTAGGTATGATTTGCTTCGTATGTGTCCGAACCTCCTGTATAATGATTTAAATAATGTCATTGACTTATTACAGAATCATATTCATTGTTATGATATCATATATGGTTCACTTATGACATTATATTACCCGTTATTTTGTAAATTCCATGTTAAAGAAGCGTTTTGGGTAAAATCGTTTCATTTATCGTAGGTGTTTTGACTTGTTGTTCTTGACATTATTATTACTTATATCATGATTTACTTACTTACATAATATAAAATATGATTTATATATCATATATATTCAGTATATATATATATATATATATATATAATAGATAGATAAATGAAATGAAAAACACCGTTCATGGAGACGGTAGTCCGTACGTACGCATGAACGCTGTTTTCCTTTCCTTATTGTCTTGAATGGAATTAAGTAGATGAAATACATATATATATATATATACATAAATCCAGTAGCTTTATAATGTCATATATTTCATTATTATTTCTTATATATACTTTATAATCATTTTTAAATGGTTAACATGGAAAATGAATCTCATCGCGTCGTGGAGACGGTAGTCCGTACGTACGCACGAGCGATGATATCATTTCCATAAATATTGAATTGAATTGGAGTGGAATATACAATATATCAGAATCAATATGATGTTTTAATAACTATGTATAGTTATTCTTTACACCATTATACCCATCCATGTAAGGTGGTGGTGGAAAATAGATTACACCACGGCGTGGAGACGGTATTCCGTACGTACGCACGCGCGGTGATTTCTTTTTCTGTAGGATGGATAGATGGTGAAATAGGGTTGTTTCATACTTATAATAACATATCAGTATATGAGTGATACTGATGTTATTACTTCATAATGAAACAACCTAAGAAGAATAAGTGGAAGAAGAAATAAAGATGAAAGAATTGGTAACGGTAATTACCTCTTCTTTGAAGCGCCTCTTTGAGACCTCTTCTTAGGGCACTAAAATTGGTCTTTGAGGAAGACCAGAACCTCTAGGATGTTTATAGGGAAGTTTAGAAGAGATTTTGGCAGGGGTTGGCCGAGCTTGAGTGCTCAAATTGGTGTGAGGAGGAGGGGGAGGAGGTGTCCTTTTATAAGGGAGGAGAGGGGCACCTTAGTAATACCTCAAAATATTATTTTATGTTAATGTAAAAATCGGTTTATAATGGTTCCAAAGGGTCTTATTTCGAAGCTAAAGTGGGTATGGGTCGCAATACTATCAACCAATAGGATTTAGACAAGTTTAGGGTATTATTTTAACCTTATCAATTAGATTTAACTCTAAGTTAAATAATTTAACTTTTACCGTGTCTTTTTGTTTTCTTTCACTATATGGTTAATACACTTACTATAACATGCCAAAAGAACCCCAAATTGTTTATTATTAATATATATATACTTATCTAAGTCATTTGGCCGAACCGTAGATTTTTAGGAATAAAATAACAATTAATAATATAATATTTGATTTAAAAACTATTTTGTGTCAATTTTGACACTATTTGATATATGATTTTTTTGAAAGTCATAACAGAATTATATGTTCTAACCAAGTTGATTAAATCAACAGTAATATATCATAGTAACCTAGAAAATTAGTGGAATTCATAAAAAGTCTCAAATTACATTCATTTGAGCATTTATAACATCAATTATGTTAATATTTCCTTAAAAGGGTAATTACTGCATCATCGTTGTGTCATAAATAAATTAATTTATTTAAAGTCTAAAAATTATAAATAAAATATCATTATGTAGGAAATATTTTTAGCTTTCTAATGAATATTTACAATAGAATTTATCTTATGTACAACCCTATATTAAAAATGTTTTAGTAAATATACTTCGATTTTAACTCTTTTAACTCTTCTTTGAATTAAATAATAATAAATGTCCTAATCTAATCCAAGTGGGCCTAAATGATAATATTTTACACTTAAGGTTTTTTTTGGTCGAGATACACTTGTCCAATAGAATTAGGACATGTGTTAGGGTAATATTAATATCATTCTTACCCTTAATTACCCTATTTACTTTTAACCGTGGTAAATAAAAGTAAAAAGTTACTATTCACCAAAAATTATTTTCATCTCATTGAACCACATTTTACTTACTAACATCAACCGTGTCTCTCGGATTTTTGAAATTCCATTCACAGAAGCGGTAAAATTAAGTTTTATGAAAAATTCAGTTTTTTAACTACCACTTAGTAGTTTCACTATTCATCAAAAATTGATGTTTTTCAGAACAATGCCAAAATTTCATCCTAAGCTATATTTCATATTCCGAATTCAAAAATTAAGTCTATTTTACCAAATTCATAACATAGAAGTTGCATTAATTAATTTTATAATTAAATCCCGCTGTTAAAACAAATAGCGTGTTTTTAAGAAACAATATCTATCAAAAGATTGACACTTGTTTATGTCTGATTTAAATGTGAAATTACATCCAATGACCAACATTGTATTAAATTGTAAAAATATATTCTAAATATACTTTAAAACCACTCAAATTAATAATTTATCACTATTAATTATTTTGATTAAAAAAATTGTTTTTAATTATAATTTAGTAATTTTCACTATTCATCAGAATATGAAAGTTATCCGAAAAGTACCAAAATTTCACCTTAGGCTAAATTCGATAATCCGAATCCAAAAATGAAGTCCATTTTGAGAGCTAAAATTTCTAAAATTTTAAAAGGTGGTTATTACTATTCATAACAGCTAGTTATAATAATATTTTAATAGCATATCGTTGTTTAGTGAAACTCGGTATTGCGTACTACACACGCTATCGAGGAAGGTCGCGATTGCGTGTAATGCAAGGAAAGTCAAGGATGTGTGTTGTGCAAGATCCTTTTGGTGTAGCGTACAACACAAGACATTAATAAAATTAAAAAGAATATTTTTCATAAAATCTCGGGCTGTTACACTGGGGATTTCTCGGTCCTGTCGTATCCCTGGATTCTGAGGTCGGAGGGAGTTAAATCATCTTCAGACAGACACAGCTTTCGCAGTGTCTGAGTCGGGATTAAGTTGATCCCAGAACCCGTGTCAACGAGGCAGCGGCGGACTTCCATGCCATTGAACTGGGCAGTGACGTATAGTAGGTGAATATTCCCCTGTATGGGAGGGTCTTCATCTTCACTGGAGAACGAGATAACTGTCTGGCATTCGGCATTCTCAATTGCCTCAGTGTGGAAGGCTTCCGTAGCTGCTACCTCCATCTCAAACTAAAGGGGGCTCCTTAGGGCCTCAGAAAGTGCTTCGCGCATTTCAGACGATAGGCGAAGGGCCACAAGGATAGAAATCCTTGCTGGAATGCCGGCCAGGTGCTTCAAGACATCATACTTTCATGCCAAACGTGAGCCTCTGCTTACAGGAGGTCGTTCTACGGTTGGAGGCATAGTGGGTCCTGCTGGTTGAACCAATGGCTGGCTAGTACTGGGTACATCCCGTTGCCTACTAATTGAAGCCTGGAGAGTAGCTGCTAGATTAAAACTGGACAATGGAGGGCAAGACTGACCGCGATATAGACAAAGCAGCTCTGCCTGATCTAGTAGCACAAACGGCGGTGGAGGTAGATCTGAGGGCATCAGATGAGGTTGCGCATGCTGAGCTCTGCGCTGAGCCTGCTGTCTGGTTTCATTAACGTGCATGTCCTGACTAAAAGCACCCATTGATATGCCTCGATGACCTATGTGGTTACGGTTCTACTGACGTTGACGTCGGCTGGGGACGTTGGGGAGGTTCGCCTGGCGTTCCCCCTCGTCGGGAGCCATATAGGGATTTACCAGCTCCACAGTGTTAACCAAAGCATACCCCTGGCTATTGCTCGACGAATCGTCCACCACTGGGTGGATTCTGGGAGGAATCCCCATTTCCGGGGGCATAACGTCGCCAAGAGTGCGGGATGACTATGGTAGTGGTGGAGCGTGTTGCTTCTTCTTGCGTCGTCGTTGCTTTCCCTTTTGGGAAGAGGTCGGTTGTGATGATGATGCAGAGGTACTGGATACTTCCTCTGAAGGATCTGGCTGATTCAAGCGTGCCCGAATGATACCATGGGCACGAGCGACGGTTTTTCGAGCCATCCAGTCATTGTATTTCTGGGACCCACGGCTAGGAACCTACTGCCACTCACCTTCGATGTCGCTACCGATATCTGACCTTACAAAGACACCCACTACTTATATTGGGGCTGGGCCCAACCTAACTATGTTGTTGTTGACCTGGTCTTGAAGCTAGTCTTTAAACACATAGCATTTCTTGAGGGTGTGCCCCAGAATCCGATGATAGGAACAGTAGTTGGGGTGATTGGTGAGATTTGCCTCTGATGGTCTTCTGCACTCGGTTAAGCGCACAATCCCTTGCTCTAGAGCACTTCGGAAGTAGCCAGGGACCTGATTCTCATTGAACGAGTAATTATGGTTCCTTCTCTCTGGATAGGGGGGCCTGGGAGCCTGGCCCTGATGAGGGTCTGGAGGGGCCTTCCAAGGAGGCGGTGCCTGATAGTCTCACCTAGGTGGTGGTAGCGCATTGTGCGTGTGAACCTATCGATTCTGAGGCGGTCGCTGCTGGGCAGGATCCTACGCTTGAGGTGGAGGACCTCTACAGGGTTGTGGGGCCGGTGCCACTGGTAGTAATTCTAGCTATCTGGGGGCTTCTATTTGGTCCACTGTGGTGGGTTCGGCTCTGGAAGCCCTCCTGGATGGGATCACAAGGGGCAGCAGACGTGCGTGACTAGCCCGTTGTAGAGCTTCCTCGAGGCGCTAAGCCTTATCTGAGAAATCCTAGAACCCTCCAGGGTAGTTTTGGGTGATTAGGGAAGGAACTAGTTCTTTTTTAACGTTCCCTACACACATCGTCAGTAATTGATCCTAAGTCAGTGGCATGTCGAGGGAGTATGTAATCCCTTTCCACCAGGCGATGAAATCCGCAACTCGCTCATTAGGCATTTGTTTGCACTTGAAGAGGTCTGGGATGCTGGTCTTTTGTGTGGTGGGGATGAACTGGTATAGGAACTTCTGGAGGAGATCCTCCCAGCCGGTCACCGATCCGATAGGGAGTTGGCTATACCAGATGAATGCGGGGCCCTCCAATGTCTGCACGAAACATCAGAGATTGGTGGCTTCCTGCTAGGCTGGGGTCCCCAGCATGGGGCCACACCTGGAAGAAAAGTGGTCCAAGTGCTACGGCGGGTCCCCTATCCCATTGAAGGGCGAGAAAGTGGGGTTCCCAAAACCCGGGGGTGTGGGCATATCATCCACCCATGCGGGATATGGCTTGCCATCCGGTGGGAATGCCACCTGCCACGTTTCCAATGCTTCGAGGCGGGCGATGAGTGTCGCTATAAGATCATCCGGGTGGGGGTCCCTGTCTTGACGGGGATCCATAATCACAAGTGCATTGTCGGGTTCTTCGACATGGTAGATGGCTTCAGCATCTCATGGAGCGACTGGCAGAACAGCCTGTGGGGCAGCTGGGGGAACCCGGGCAAGATTCCTCAGATTGCCCCATCGTTCAGGAGGGTTTGGCAAGACATATCGCACCCTCTTGTTGTGAGTTCCGTCTTCTTCCCTTTCTGCGGAAGTAGCGTGATCAGGGTTTCCTGGAGGCATCTCGCCGGGGGGAAATTGTTCTTGCCCCTACTGCCCCAGCTTGGGATTACCATAGTTGGGTCGTCGCTCTGCAGCGCACTCGGCCAGGAGTTCTTCAACGAGCCTCTTCTGCTCAGCAAGCTGCTGGTACAACGCGGCCTTCTCTGGGTCTTCTTCTATCTTCTGTACAGAGGCGGACGGGTCAGAGTGCTTGATAGTTCTGACATGCTCCTTACCCTTACTGGCATTTCGACTGAGTACCATTGACTCAATGGGTACAGGGAGGCCTAGAAGGTTCCTCTGCTGACGGGTAACCCTCCCTGATGGGTCCAGTAGTGGTGTTACACCCTCAGAGGGTAAGTCTCCATCGACAAATTCAAGCTCGTCCTCCTTGTCCACTATGTCATCCATGTGGACCGCGACCCTCCTTGGGGGAATTTCCTCAATGTAGCCTAACGAATCAAGCTGTCGTCAGATAGGACTGAAGAGGAGGGTGGCATACTGTCCCCAGCCACAGACTTGCACATGGGGGGTAGCTTCCCTAATGATTCTACGGAGTACTTTGAAACTCTGAACGCATTTCCATTGAAGGGTGCTCTGGCGGCCTAGCGACTCAAGGCGCTGGGCCATAGGGAGTGCGGCCAAATTGATCAGGCGGCATTGCTCACCGATTTCCTCAAAGTGATCTCAACTCCTGGGGTACACTAATCGCTCATAATGAAGAAGGAAGTGTGTCACCCATAGGATTCGGTGAAAGCACCCTACTTCCTCTGGGGTAAGGGAGTCCAGCGTGTAAAAGTTCGGCGCTGCCGTCGGCCAGAACCTCTCCGGGAAGTGATCTGCTGTGAGAATATTCCAGAAGCTCCTAGGCTCAGACTCGGGGTCTGGCCCTGTATTGCCCCACTCGTCAACTGGAGGCGGCTAAGGGACCAATAGCAGTACCGAGGCGGACCGTTGGGATAGTAAACTGGGCGGAGGAGAATATGGTGAACAAGCTGACTGGCCACCGAATTCTGGGTTGTCCTCTGAAGAGTGATGTGACCTGACCACAATGTCACGATACGATGGGCTGATAGCCACAGCTTCTGGCACAGGAATTACGGTCACCGGCGATGGGTCACGTCGTTGCTCTACCGCCGTTAGCCCCCAAAATAGCTCTCTGTGATCTCTGTTAGAGGTAGAGGGCACTTCTGGTGACGACGGTGGTGATTTCATGGTCAGAAACTATGGGATTTCCACAATTTCTTCCTCCTAGATGTATTTGCGGAGAGATGTGGGAATCTGGTGGACTTCGCATTATGGAAGAACGAGACTGACGCGCCTTGTTCCTACCCCAGTCCTTGACACGGATGAGTGGGGAGAAGGTTCCATCACTGAGTCACACTCTGCTTCAGAATCTGAGAAGCGGGCTGGTTTGACCTCCACTCGGACCTTCCCGGGACTCTTCTTGTGGCGGAGGCGACCCGCTCTCCTTCCCCTAGATGGCTCTTCGGGACAAGGTTGATTCTTGACATGTAGTCTCGGAGCGGCGTTGGCGTCATGGCGGAGAGGACTCCCGCTTGAGATAGACGGGGTGCGAGGGGTACCAGGGAAAATTTCAAAGGGTACATGGGGAGGATCTCCATGGATAGAACCCATGTGGGCGGAACCCCTGTTGGAACCGGCAGGAGCATGGGGAGGACCTCCATGCTTGGTGTGGGTGGAGTGAGGCTGACCTTCAACCCTCAGGTTGCCAGGGTGAGGAGGACCTTCGCTAGTTGCAGAGAGGACATAGGGAGGACCCCCACGTTGGAGAGGGATATGATGGGCAATACCTTCACATCAATGGTCGGGGAAAGGAGGAGGAACTTCATTCCCTATGTGGTGGGCGTGGGAGAGGCTTTCGCACCGAGCGTCACTACCACAGGGCAGGTCTTCATTTGGGATGGGGGTAGCACGAGGCATACCTCTATGAAGAACTTCAGAGTGGGGAAGGCCCACACTCTGTGGAATGGTGGTATGGGGAGGCCCTCCATACGGGGTGACACCACCACGAATTAGTTCGAGGCGATCACCACTCAGGCCTACAACCCCGAGAGCCAACCCAACCTGCCCATGGGGCGGTTGGGGCCTCATTCCTGGTCGGGGGAAGGAGTGCCCCTGATCAGTGTATGCAGGGACTCCATGATGCATGTCGGTAGTGGCCCAAGACACAGTAGTTGTTGACGTCGACACCCCTTGACGAGCATCCTCAGCTCGGGCCCGACGCTGACGTCGAGTCAGATGAGCTGGCGCAGGTGGTGTAGGGGCATAGCCTACCTGCTCTTCTGGCGAAGCCGGACGGCGGCACTGACATGTCCGGGCGGGGGATCTTTCCTGGAATCCTTGAGTTGAGACTCTGACCAGGCTAGGCTGGACATCACCCACCTCATTAGCATAAGGTTAGGAGTCGTCGAGGCATTCCGGGGACAGGCTCCCGAAACGATTGAACATTGGGGTGGGGAGTAGGGGCTCCCTGTGCGGCCTTTGAAGGTAGTGTTGATGGTGGGGTTTGGATTCCTCTAGGTCCAGGCGGGCTATATCTCGAGTTGGTATGACCCCTTCATCCTCGTACCTATGTATAAGGTTGTTGATCACCCTTCGTATGATGATATTTGACGGGGAGAGGGGACGTGGATGTCCCTTATTCACGGATGTAGAGGTCTTCGTGACGGTAGTGGAGCCACAGGGAGTGGTTGTGCTGGTATTGCCCCCGCCCCTGCGTAGGCGAGCGGGCAGTGATCGTGTCTCCATAGCAGCAACCTGGTTCCTGGGAAGCAGGGAGATCGACTTGTCAGTACTGCGAGGAAAAGGATCGACAACCAGTGCCCCAACGGCATTCCGTCTTCTGTGGTCAGTGACAGGAATCCATGCCAACACGTTTCAGAATGGAATGCCCCATGTTCTACTACCCCAACTTCTGGTGAGTTTCACGCCAGGCCCACTATTTGCTTAGCAGGACCCGGGGCCGGATATCTAGATCTGGTGACACGTCGATCTACTGATGTCTCGACCGCTACTAATCTCTATATTGAGGAGAAGAGATTTACGTCGGGTTCACCATTTATGTTTCTGATGCTTTCACTGGGGCGTGTGCATCCGTCCACTAGGGCGCGACAGGTGCATCTTTCTTTGTGTTGCCCCGCATTCCTGCTTTCCAAAGGCGGGTGACATCCGCTCCTTATTTAGGGACGTCTTCTCCTTGATCGAAACCTGGATGATGGTATGTCGGTTCTTCCTTCCATGGATTCCTCCTCGGAACTCGTCACCTAGTCCGGTTCTCCCTCATAGATTTAATACATTGTTTGTGAAACTCTTCCCAGTTCCATGTTTCCATGGACGCCGGTTAATTACACTGCTTCTATCAGGACATTCCAAAGGGTTTGGTCAGGGCATCAACCTTCAGTTGGGGGAGTAGTCACGTCGAGGAATCAGTAACGTGTCTGAATGCTGGGGAATTGGTGTGTCTGTCTTTTGTCCCTTATTATAGGGCTTCTCAAGGGCGCGGAAGCCCGAGGCATCCCACATCGAGCGCGGGTAATCATATGCCATAGGCATGTATCTAAGGTTTTCCTCAGCTTCCTATATTTAACACAGGGTATTCCGCGAGTTTAACGTCCAGCAGAGATGGATCGGCCTGATCAGAACACTAGCTGGAGTGGATCAGATTGAGGAATCCCCCTTGAAGGGATGCTGATATCGGGGTTAGCCTATGGGGGGGCTTCCCGGATGCTGTGGAGGGGAGTGGAGTGGCATGATCTCACCAGGATGTGGTGGCCCAGGTGAGAATCAGGATGGGTGATAGATGGATGAATGAAGTGGAGGGGGATGAGATGGAACCATCGCAAGGGAAACAATGAAGCTGGTCTTGAGCCTCGAAGAGACCTCCTACGTATCCCTGTGGCAGGGAATCAAAGTCTGCGTAGTTCGGGATGGTGCTGGTGAGCCGGCGTGAAGGTGGACCTTGGCCTGATGGGTGTCATCAGTAAAACGACGTGGATGTGGACCTTGGTCCGATGGTGTGGGGCTTACACTCTAGGCTGCCCAAGTGCTAGTGAACCGACATGAATGAGGTCGGAACGACTGGGTGGTGGGCTTGAACCTCATGGAGGATTCCTACATACCATGCCTTGACATGGATCAAAAACCTCGTAGTTCAAGTGAGATGTGGAATAAAGTTTAAGGTCATGCGGGACGGGGGTGAACCGATGTGAATGAGGTCAGAACGACCGGGTGATGGGCTTGAACCTCATGAGGCTTCCTACGTACCATGCCTTGACATGGATTAAAGACCCCGTAGTTCAGGTGGTGGTATTCGTGAGTGAGCCGATGTGGAGTTGAACCCGTGGATCCACTGGTGGTGGGCTTTAACCTCAGGGAGTCTTCCTACGTACCATGCCTTGACATGGATCAAAGTTCTCGTGGTTCGAGTTGGTCACAACGGCTTGTCGTCGGACTGGAATTCAGTTTAAAGTCATGCTGGATGAGAGTGAAACTTGATGTGAAGAAATGATGGGTGGTGGGCTTGAACCTCGTGGAGTCTTCCTACGTACCATGTCTTGACATAGATCAAAGACCTCGTAGTTCGGGTTGGTCACAACGTCTTGCCGTCGGACTGGAATGCAGTTTAACGTCATACTGGATGAGGGTGGAACCTAACGTGAAGAAATGATGGGAGGTGGGCTTGAACCTCATGGAGGCTTCCTACATACCATCCCTTGACATGGATCAAAGACCTCGTAGTTCAAATGGATGTACAATTTAATGTCATGCGGGATAGCATGTAGTTTAACATCATGCTGGATGAGGGCATACAGTTTAATGTCATGTTGGACGGGGGAATACAGTTTAACATCATGCTGGATGGGGCATTGTCACGGCCAATGCTTACTCTAAGCCCACGTGAGTCGTGCTCGGTGTGAGAAACAAGAGGCAGTAGAGACCTGACGATCACGTCGCGAAGGGTGTATCCGTGAGAAGGGAAGAGGGGCTTACGCGTTAGGCGGCCCATGGTGCTGGGACTTATACTATGGGGTGGAGGCCCAAAGTGCGAAAAAGTGCAGCATGAGAGGGATCTGGGACCGAATATGGAAGGGGCCTCGTTCCCTATCGCGCCCTCTACTAAATTTGGTAGTGGGGAAGTATGGAGGTGCATGGGTGCTACCTTTCGTAAGAGGGGCTAGGGGCTTACGCCAAGGTGGTGGCCCTTCTCCCATGGACATACGCTACTCCAATAAAGAGGATATCATCCCCTGTGGAGGGGTTATCCTATCTCCGTGGAGACTGATGGGCACAAAGAACGTCTGATCCGGGGGGACCCTACGTGCGAGGCATGAGGTCGGATCACAGTTTAACATCATGTGTTGAGGACGAGGTTCTTGGCGGTTTAACGTCCTTCAGCTCGGACAAGGTGGGTTTTCTCCGCACCCCTAGGACTTACATAACCGGTACCCTCTACCACTTGGGGGAATGAAGGTACCGGAAAATCTGTGGTCAAGGGGGGTCGAAGAGCGAACCATCAAGGGGTCCACGTTATCGTGGTTGTGCAAAGAAGCAATAGTCGTTAGCGTGTAGTTGGGGTTTGGCCTATTGGTAAGCACCCCTTAAATCTACATGAAAAATGGGGGTTCAAAACCCATTGGGTGCAGGGGACTGTAGCAGTACTGTAGCGTACTGTAGCAGTGGCGTACTGTAGCAACGGCGGGCACTATAGCGGCGGCAGGGCACTGTAGCAGCAGCAGAGTACTGTAGCAGTGGCGGGTACTGTGCAGTACTGTAGCAGTGCAGGTACTGTAGCAGTACTATTCACAAAATGGGCTTCGGGCCATAAAAATGGGCCTACGGGCCATGTAATAGGCTAAATGCCCACTGGGCCTTCGGGCTATGTAATGGGTCTCCCTCTACCCGGTTAAAAGATGTATTTTCTTTGCTTTAATAATAAATGAGGCTTCGGCCCCAACCTTTTAAAAAAAATAGTTGTTAGCGTGCCTATGCGAAAAATCATTAGGAAAAGCAATGCTACGAGTGTTTTTGTCCATGAGACTTTGAAATCACATCGTGCAAACCTGGAGGGTCACACGGGAAGAGGAACTGCCAAGTAAAGGGGTGTACTTCGCGAAGTGGAGTGCCTTGGCCTTAGCATGGGGCAGGGGTGTGAATGGGAGGTACTTCGTGAGGTGGAATAGTATTCGTGGAGCACTACCTCGCGAATCAGAGGTGCCTCGCGAAGTGAGGTGCTGTGAAGCAGTGTACTTTGCGATGTATAGCAACCCTGCCTTGGCATGGGGATCACTAGTACAGGATGGGTGTTTCACGAAGCATAAACGCTTCACAGCTGCCCGGGTTCCCTTGGGAATCCCCTTCCTTCGTGAATACCCTTAGGCTTCGTGAAGGGCATCCCTCCCAGAAGAGGGGCTCAAAACAAGACAAGTTGAAGGCATCTCACGAAGAAAAAATAACTCGCAGAGCTCATGATTCCCATGGCGAAGTGTGCTTCATGATTCGGGAGTTGAGAAGCCAAAAGGTCCGATTGTCCATCCCCTGGACTCAGGGGGAGCCCAGTATTTATAGGCAAGGGGCACCACGAAGCAGAGCTCACGCGGCGTGAAGGGGGCTGCAGTGCTTCGTGGTGGGCTCATGAACGTCAAGGGGCTCGTGGAGCGTTACCGCCTCCGGTTCTTCGCGGCGATCTCGCGAATGCCAGGGCATTCGCGGAGTGTTACCGCCTCCTCTGCTTCGCGGCGGTCTCGCGAACATCAGGGCATTCACATAGCGTTACTGCCTCCTCTGCTTCGCAGTGGTCTCGCGAATGTCAGGGCATTCACAGAGCGTTACCGCCTCCTCTACTTCGCGGCAGCCACGTTGCTCGGGGGAGCTCTATGTCGGGGCTTCGCGAGGCAACGTGTGGGCTTCTTTTCCTTCTTCCCTTTGCGTCCAATATTTTGGAGCCAAAAACCACCCCTTTTTTATAACATGGTACATGAGACAAGGCACACACCTTAGACCACCCAAAAAAATGAAACACATCCCAAAGAATGCACATGAAAGGCCCTTCCCCCACACTTAAACTTGAAATATCCATGAAAAAATACCAAGAGTGTGGGTAGGTAAGCAAAAATCATCTTGTAATGTGGCTTAAACCTAGAATTCAATTCATGAAATCTAATGGATAATGAAGAGTAGATGTAAATGTGGGTCTCAAGTTAAAAATGTGGCTAGCCAAATAAGTGTCTCAATCATGTTAAAGACATTCCATGATATCTAAAGCTTTGAAAGAGAAAAATCACAAGTTATAGTTCTCACAAAAAATCCAAGTTTCTCTCTAGAAAGGTTTGTTATTAGAAACAATATGTCAAAGTGGTTCATAAAATCCTCACAGTACTATAAAAATATTTTGAGTCAGCATTTCATTGGCATAGATTTCAAAAATTAGTTATGTAATGACCCAAACTTTTATTAATGAAAATTCCTCTTGATCTAATTAAATGTTTTATTGTGGTTATATAAAATTTGAACTTCATTGGTTTTATGTTTATGGATTTTAAAATACTGTTATGAATTGTGACTGTTGCTAATATATTTATTGAATAGTGATCACATTATTAGTATAAATATAGGGCTTTAACAAATCCAATTTACTCAGACAAAGGAAGCGATGGCCTTATCCAGTAGACTTGCCCTGTACAAATCCCATTTTTCGGAGCTCGGAAAAGAGGTGGCATCATTGGGGTTTACTCTTGACCAAGTACAAGATGAGCTTGAACACGTTAATCTTGAGTGGAACTGACTACGGGAGAAGTGGAAGTTAATAGAGACTACCACCAGAGCGATATTATCTGAGCCACCCCAAGAGTCTGTCACCATCGCACACCTTACCCTTCGGTATTATGCGTGTGTTATAAGGGTTTATGTAATAATACCCTATCACTATGACTATGTGCATTATTTTTTTATAAATAATGTGCATTCATTATTGTTACTTTGTAAATAGTTTTTAAAGCACAAATAGTATTTTTAGTTAATATTCAACCAAAAAATCTATTTTGATGAATTAATGGATTTGTGAATTAAAAAATATTTTAATAAAATATTATTATTAAATTACTTTTTATTAAATATAAATGATCATATAATTTTATTAATGCAATTGTAATTTTTATTAAGGTTTGAAAACTATTTTTGCAAAAACCCATGAATTTTCTGTAAATGTCGATTTTTATTTTAAAAGTAAAAATTCACATATTTATAAAATTATTTAGATAAAATTAATATTATTTTTTGAATCAGGATGTTGAAATTATCCAATGGTGAATTTTTCATAATTTTATGAGACAAGTGATTTTTTGGGTAAAAATTAAATACTGTTTAAATATATAATGTGTTTTATGACATCATAATGACCCAATAGTGATGTAATAAAATAATATAAACATTATTTTCGGCCAATATATGTTTTATAATTAAAATAATGTGATTTTATATTTATTTTATTTATTTTATTTATTTTAAAAAGCTTTAGTGGACCCTCCAAGACTTATAAAACATTTTGTCTTTTTAAATTGTTTTCCTTAAGAGTGTGACTGGCCTCCACATAAGCAACCCTATTATTTTAAGAATTTAGGCCATTGGCCTTATGAAATATTGTTTTACACTCCGCTTTGGAAAAAACTATGGGCAAAAACCATGGGCTGGGTTGTGGTTTTGATTAGTTTAATGTGAGGTGTCCCAAACCTAAACAATAAAGAATTCCCTCTCCTTTCCTATATAAACCCACCCAAGATCTCACTTCCTCTTCACTAAAAGCCTCTGGATTTATAACAACCCCTAACCTCCTCTCTCTATAATCCTCCCAAGGTTCCTCAATCTCCCAAGAATCCTCTCTCGTGCCTCTCCCAAGCCTTTGGGATCACACTTCCAAGTAAGGGATTTCTTCCTTTCTCATTTTTGTCCAATATTCTTTAAGTTGTTATGACCTTTTTTTTTAATTAAAAATGTTGGGGTATGATTTCTCACCTCCCCCATACTTCACTCTTTATGTTTTTATGATGGGAGACCCCTTTCTCTCTCACTAATTCCACCCATGTACACCCGTTACCATGTCGAAATTCCGTGAGGGATTTCTCTCTCCTCTTTTACATCCAAGTAATTATTTTGTATTATGCATCTAAATTCCATTAAATTTGTTGGGACAAGTATCTATATGACCCCCTTACTTTACACTTCATGTACATATTATGAGACACTCATTTCTCTCTCATCAACCATTTTCATAAATCCTTATGTCACACTGTTATGCTATCGAAATTGCACCTCGTTTTTTCAAGCCAAGATCATTGTGTAGTGAATACCATGCCCACTTATCTACCAAGGGTATTAAACTTTACAAACATCTACTTATTTATTATAGAGTTTCATGTATTTATTCCACATTCCTTTATTGTGGAATAAATTATGATGTTGAATGATTCCATGTTTTATGATCCATGTGGCACACTTATGCATGAAATGAAATGTTTAAGAAGGGTGTGCCCTGATAGCGCTCCAACGCATTGGGTAAAGTTTAGTATGATGATACGTCATGTGTAATGGGTTTTTACTCATTCTAATTTAAGTGCAATTAGGTTTTACTCATGATTCATGTGCAATGAGGGTTTACTCATGCTCTATGTGCAATGAGCCTTGGCTCATGCTAATTCCATGTTAAGTGTTGTTGCCACATTTCTATGTTATGATTATCACACTTTATCATGCCTTTATGTTCATGTTTCTCTTATGATCCATTGATATTCCTATTGTATAACAAGTATTGTATTCTTTATGTTATTCCATGTTTATTCCCTTACTGGGCTTTATAGTTCACCCTTTTCTTATGCATGTCCTCAGGTTATCCCATGCAATGCTAAGTACGAGGGAATGTAGTGGTCATGTAAAGGAACATTTCAATAAATATGTTGTGTGTTTCATGTTTTAAGTTGTTATGTAATGATCCTAATCCCCAAAGACACTAGACCTATCGATATTCTATGTTGTATCAAGTGATGTTTATTTAATAAATCATGTTTAAGTTTTTAATAAAAGTAGGGTTGTGATAGTTGGTATCAGAGGATCGGTTTAGTTATTTTTGGGATTTGGATTAGAAAACCCTAGTGAATACTTAGAGACAAGAATAAGTATAATAAAAACATCCTTAAGTATTTGTTAGTATTTAGTAAGTGGTTTATCAAGAAAATACATCCCTGTCTGGATACGAGCAAGTAGAGGCGGCTCTGGCACAGATGTATCCTAGGGTTAAAACCTGAAAACACCGCTTTGAGCTAGACTCGAATGGGAACTGGTGCATGAAAATGGACCTTGCTGCACTCTTGGTTATGAAACTCCTAGGGGATATGCTTTGGTAAATTCAAAAGCTTAGTATGAACCCTTATTAAGGGAATTAAAAAAAATTCCCTTAAGAATATATGTTAGAAAGTAGATCATGAAAATCATAGATTGAAGCTTATAGATTCATAAGTTAAGGAAATAAAATTTATTTATAAGTCATAAATTTTTTCCTTAGATTACCCTTTATGTGTTACCCCTAACTTTCCTTTTATTCCAGCCAATGGCTGGTAATAAGAGGACTCAGGCTAACAACCGATGTGAATATCAATGTGATGATTGTGCTAATGAGATGCTCAATCCGATGGGAGCGGGAATTGAAAACTTTTTCATGCTTCTCTCTTAGTTAACTCAATATTTTAATAGAAACATGGGTCAAGAGGAACGTTCAACCCCCCCTCCCCAAGAAAGAACAAGTTGCTATCGAGAGCTTTATGAGACAAATTCCTCCTACTTTTAATAGATCATCTGATCCCTCAATCACCGAACAATGGATCAACTCCATTGAAAAGATCTTCTACATCCTTCAATGTTACGAACAAGAGAAGGTTCTTCTGGCTTCTTATCATATGGAAGGTGAAGCCGATCAATGGTGGACGTTGATCAAAAATACGAAGCCTGAGGAGGAGATCGAGGCGTTGGAATGGAAGGATTTACGGAAGATTTTTTTTGATAAATATTTTCCACACACCCTCCGAATCAAGATGGAAAGGTACTTCCTTTCCCTCAAGCAAAAAATATGATGAATCTGTCAGATCGTATGAGAAAAACTTCACAAGGCTTGCACGATACGTCTCCAGCTTTGTCGTTACCCCCGAATGCAAGGTTGACCACTTCTTTGGTGGGATGAAACCTAGCTTACGGAAAGCGCTGGCGATCCGTGACTTTGACAGCTATGAGTAAATTTTCCAGTGTGCCCTCAAGGTCGAAATGGAGATCGGAGAATCTTAGGGGTATCATGGGGATAAGAATCGTAAGGTGGAATTCAATTTTGGCGGTCCGATGGATAAATCCAATGGTGTTATGAAGATCCAACACCCCACTTGCCAAAGTTGTGGAAAGAAGCACCCTAGAAATTTCCTGAAAGGGACAAGGAAATGCTTTAGGTGTGTAAGAGAAGGGCACCTAGCTGTTAACTGCCGACAAGAAAAACCTGCAGCTAGAATAGAGGAGAGGAACACTCTGTTCGAACCTCAACGCATTATTCATTGCTACAACTTCAAAGAACCAAGGCATCATGAAAATTAGTTCCCTAAGCCAACGGTTTTCGGAGGCAACCAACAACCTCCAAGGCTGCAAGGGTGAGCTTTTTCCATCACTACTATCGAATTGAACCCTGACAATGAAGTGGTGACAAGTAAACTAGTTATTCATTCAAGAATTGAAAACATACTTTTTGATTCAGGTTCTACGCATTATTTTATTTCCCAAAAGTTTAGTAGAACAATACCAACAACTCCACGAATTATGGAAGTAAAGATTTCGATGAGTACGATAAATGGGGAAATCATTGCATCCCATGAATATAAATTCTCCCCTATCATAATATGTGGATTGAATTTCCTGGAGAACCACATCATACTCCCTCTGGTGGAATTTTATGCAATTTTTGGCATGGATTGGCTTTCCTTATATAGATCCAACATAAATTTCCATGAGAGGGAAATCACTCTCCATGTGGAGAATGGATCCCTGATTATATACAAGTGCAAGGAGGAAGATGAATCTTCTTTAGCTCCATCATCTCAAGTGTAGATATTACTGCCCTGTGAGCACGTGTATCTGGCTCAGATGATTGATTCTAATGAGGCAACCATCCTTGAAGACATGCCTATTATGAGGGAATTCTCTAAAGTGTTTCTCGAGGAATTTTTTGGTCTTCCTCCTAGAAGAGATGTTGAATTCTCAATTGATCTTATACCTGGGAATTTCCAATATCCAAGACTCTGTATAGAATGGATATTGTGGAGCATGAGGAGTTGAAGAAACAACTACATGAGAATCTAGATAAAGGGTTTATACACCCAAGTGCTTCACAATGGGGTGCATCAGTCCTCTTCATTAAGAAGAAATATGGGTTAATGCGCTTTTGCATCAATCATCTCCCATGAATTGATGACTTGTTTGATCAACTGTGTGGAGAACAATACTTCTCCAAGGTGTATTTTTAGTTGGGATACTATCAAGTAAGGGTGAAGAAGGAAGATATCACTAAGATTGATTTTCGTACAAGATACGGGCACTATGAATTCATAGTAATGCTTTTTGGACTCACTAATGCTCTAGAAATCTTCATGGACTTGATGAATAGTGTCTTTAGGGATTACCTCAACAAATTTTTGGTAGTCTTTATAGATGATCTTCTAATATACTCTAAAACCAAGGAGGATCATTAGGATCTTCTAAGAAATGTACTAGAGACCTTGCGAAAGGAGAAACACTATGAAAAGTATAGCAAGTATGATATCTGGTTAAAGGAGGTCTCATTCTTGGGCCATATCATCACAGGAAATGGGATATCTGTAGATCCCTCCAAAACAGATGAAATTAAGGGATGGTCGAGGCCAACATCGGTAACATATATCTGTAGCTTCTTGGGGTTAGCTGGATATTATTGATGATTTGTAAGAAATTTCTCACGATTGTCCAACCCTGATACCAAGATAACTCGGAAGGGAGTAAAGTTTTCTTGGAGTGATGAATGTGAAGAAATATTCAAGGATTTAAAAAGGAGGCTTATCACTGCGCCCGTATTCACTTTACCCACAAGTGGAGAACTTTTTGTGGTATTCAGTGATGCTTTGAAGAAGGGCCTGGGTTGTGTGTTGATGTAAAATGAAAAAGTCGTTGCCTATGCTTCAAGGCAATTGAAAGTTCATGAGTAGAATTATCCAACACATGATTTGGAGTTGGTTTCAGTGATCTTCGTTTTAAAAATTTTGTGGCATTATATCTTTGGGGAGAATTGTGAAATATATATGGACCACAAAAGCTTCAAGTATATATTCACACAGAAAGAGTTGAACATGCGCCGATGAAGATGGTTAGAGCTGGTCAAAGACTATGACTGCTCAATCCATTACCACCCTGGGTAAGCAAACAAGGTGGCATATTATCTAAGTAGAAAGGACCCAGAAATTATATCATTGATGAGAATTGAGAAGGATACATTCTTCTTATATTTGATGAAGATGGACATGGGAATCATAAAGAAGGGAACATCATCAATACCTTCACAAATGATTGCTCGACTGTCTCTTTTTGAAAGGTTAAAGGATGATCAAAAGGATGATGTGGGAATTCAGAAGAGAGTGGAAGCTATCAGAAAAGATAAATCCCCATATTTCAATGTTAATGAAGAAGGAATTGTGAGATTTGGGAAAAGACTATGCGTTCCATCAAGTCTGGAGCTGAAGAAGGAACTTTTGGATGATGCGCATAGTTAAAATTTCTCTATTCACCCAGGAAACAAAAAGATGTATCGAGATCTCCGAGATCATTATTGGTGGGATAATATGAAGAAGGAGATTTCTGAGTATACATCAAAGTACCCGGTGTGTTAGCAAGTGAAGGAAGAGAGGCATGAGTCTAAGGGGATGATGAAACCATTGCCCATACCAGTATGGAAATGGGAGAACATCAGCATGGAATTTGTCACCAGACTCCTGAAGACATCCAAATGCAACAATGAAATATGGGTTGTTGTAGATCTTCTTACAAAGTCTACACACTTCATTGCAATTAGGGAGGATTTTTCATTAGATCAGCTGGAACGGATATATATCAGAGAATTGGTAAGGTTGTATAGAGAAACATTATCTATTGTATCTGATCGAGATCCAAGATTCACCTCTAAGTTTTGTAAGAGTCTTCAACATGCTCTAGATAATGAGCTAAACTTCGGTACGACTTATCATCCTCGAACTGATGGACAATCCGAGCAGACTATCCAAACACTTTAGGACATGTTGAGAGCTTGTTCTATGGACTTCAAACGAGGGTGGGACCAACATCTTCCACTGGTTGAATTCTCCTATAATAATAGTTTCCACTCGAGAATTTGAATGGCACCATATGAAGACCTATATGGGAATAGGTGTAGAAAACCAGCATTTTGGGATGAAGTTGGTGAGCATAAGCTGTTAGGACCAAAAATGGTCGAAGAAATGGTGAAGAAGGTGAAAACCATTCAGCAGCATATGAAGGCATCCTAGATTCGACAGAAGAGTCATGAAAATAACTGTCGATGAGACTTGAGTTAAATTTAGAGACATGGTATTTCGACACATATCTCCATGGAATAAGGTCATGAGGTTTGGAAGGAAATGGAAGTTAAGTCCTAGGTACATCGTCCCTTTTGAGATTCTTGATCGTGTTGGGGCTATGGACTATCGACTAGCACTTCCACCTACCATAACCAAATTATATGATGTCTTTCATGTATCTTTCTTAAGGAATTACATACCAGACCCTTCACATGTACTCTCTTCAGAGGAAGTACATCTAGAGGATGATCTTTCTTATGAGGAGCAACTAGTGAAGATCTTAGATCGTAGAGAAATAGTTCTACGAAATAATACAATTCCCCTCATCAAGGTGTTGTGGAAAAACCTCAATTTTGAAGAAGCGGCATGGGAATCGAAGGAAGTGGTGAATCAAAGTTACCCACATTTTTTTTAGAGTGGCAAAAGGAAATTTTGAGGGTGAAATTTCCTAAGGGGGGAAGATTGTAATGACTCAAACTTTCATTAATGAAAATTCCTCTTGATATAATTAAATGTCTTATTATGGTTATATAAAATTTAAACTTCATTGGTTTTATGTTTTTGGATTTTAAAATACCTTTATGAATTGTGATTATTTCTAATATAGTCGTTGAATAGTGATCACATGATTGGTATAAATATAGAGCTTTAACAAATCCAATTTACTAAGAAAAAGGAAGTGATGGCCTCATCCAGTAGACTTTCCCCGTATGAAGCCCATTTGTCGAAGCTTGAAATGGAGGTGACGTCATTGGGATTCGCTCTTGACCAAGCCCAATCTGATCTTGAACACGTTAAGCTTGAGAGAAACCGACTATGAGAGAAGTGGAAGTTAATGGAGATTACCACCAGAGCGATGTTATCTGAGCCACCCCAAGAGTTTATCACCATCGCACACCTTACCATTCGGTCTTATCCGGGGGTTATAAGGGTTTATGTAACAATACCCCAACACTATGACTATGTAAATTATTTTTGTATAAAGAATGTTCATTCATTATTGTTACTTTATAAATAGTTTTTAAAGCACAAATAGTATTTTTAGTTAAAATTCAACTAAGAAATCTATTTTGATGAATTATTGGATTTTTGACTTAAATAATATTCTAATAAAATATTATTATTAAATTAATTTTTATTAAATATAAATGATCATATAATTTTATTAAGGTTTGAAAACTGTTTTTGTCAAAACCCATGAATTTTCGGTAAATGTCAGTTTTTATTTTAAAAGTAAAAATTCACATATTTATAAATTTATTTAGATAAAATTAATATTATTTTTTGAATCAGGACCTTGAAATTATCCAATGGTGAATTTTTCATAATTTTATGAGACAGTCGAATTTTTGGGTAAAAATTAAATATCTTTTAAATATATAATGTGTTTTATGACATTATAATGACCCAATATTGATGTAATAAAATAATATAAACATTATTTTAGGCCAATATATTTTTTAGAATTAAAATAATGTGATTTTATATTTGTTTGATTTATTTTAAAAAGCTTTATTGGACCCTCCAAGACTTATAAAATATTTTGCCTTTTTAAATTGTTTTCCATAAGAGTGTGAATCACCTCAACATAAGCAACACTATTATTTTAAGAAGTTTGATCATTGGACTTATAAAATATTGTTTTCCACTCCCCTTTGGAAAAAACCTTGGTAAAAAACCATGGGATGGTTTTTGGTTTTGATTAGTTTAATGTGAGGTGTCCCAAACCTAAATAATAAAGAATTCCCTCTCCTTTCCTATATAAACTCACCCAAGCTCCCACTTACTCTTAACTCAAAGCCTTTGTATTTCGACCAACCCCTGACCTACTCTCTCTATAATCCTCTCAAGGTTCCCCAAGCTCCCAAGAAGCCTCTCCCAAGCCTTTGGGATCACACTTCCAAGTAAGGGATTTCTTCCTTTCTAATTTTTGTCCAATTTTATTTAAGTTGTTATGCCCTTTATTTTCAATTACAAATGTTGGGGTATGATTTCACACCTCCCCCATACTTCTGTCTTTATGTTTGGATTATGGGATACCCCTTTCTCTCTCACAAATGTCACCCATGTACACCCATTACCATGCCAAAATTCTGTGAGGGATTTCTCTCTCCTCTTTTACATGAAAGTAATTCTTTTGTATTATGCATCTAAATTCCATTACATTTGTTGGGACATGTATCTATATGACCCCCTTACTGTCAATTTCATGTATATATGATGAGGAACCCATTTCTCTCTCATCAACCATTTTCTTGAATCCTTATGTCACGTCATTATGCTGTATAAATTGCACCGCATTTTTCCAAGCCAAGATCATTGTGTAGTGAATACCATGCCCACTTATCTATAAAGGGTATTCACCTTTACCCACATATAATTATTGATTATATAGTTTCATGTTTGTATTACATATTCCTTTATCGTGGAATAAATTATGATGTTGAATGATTCCATATTGTATGATCCATGTGGCACACTTATGCATGAAATGAAATGTTTAAGAAGGGTGCGCCCTGATAGCACTCCAATGTATTGGATAAACTATAGTATCATGATACATCATGTGCAATGGGTGTTGAATCATGTTAATTCAAGTGAAATGAGGTTTTAATCATGCTTCATGTGCAATGAGGGTTTACTCATGCTCCATGTGCAACGAGCCTTGGCTCATGCTAATTCCATGTTAAGTGTTGTTGTCACATTTCCATGTTATGATTATCACGCTTTATCATGACTTTATGTTCATATTTATCTTGTGATCCATTGATATTCCTATTGTCTAACTTGTATTGTATTCCTTATGTTATTCCATGTTTATTCCCTTACTGGGCTTTATAGCTCACCCTTTTCTTATTCATGTCCTTAGGTTATCCCATGAAATGCTAAGTACGAGGGAATGTAGTGGTCATGTAAAGGAAGATTTAGATAAAGATGTTGTGTGTTTAATGTTTTAAGTTGTTATGTACTGATCCTAATCTCAAAAGACACTAAACCTATCTATCGTCTATGTTGTATCAAGTGAAGTTTATGTAATAAATCATGTTTAAGTTTTTAATAAAAGTAGGGTTGTTATAGTTGGTATCAGAGGATGGGTTTAGTTACTTTTGGGATTAGGATTATAAAACCATAGTGAAGACTTAGAGACATGAATAAGTATAATAAAAATATCACTAATTATTTGTGAGTATTGAGTAAGTGGTTTATCAAGAAAATACATCCATGTCGGGATATGAGCAGGTAGAGGCGGTTCTGGCACAGATGTATCCTAGGGGTAAAACCCAAAAACACCACTTTGAGCTAGACTCAAACGGGAACTGGTGCACAATAATAGGCCTTTATATACTCTTGGTTATGACACTTCTGGGGGATATGCTTTGGTAAATTCACAAGCTTAGTATGAACCTTTATTAAGGGAATTAAAAAAAATGTCCCTAAGAATATATGTTAGATAGTAGATCATGAATAGCATAGATTGAAGGCTATGGATTCATAAGTTAAGGAAATAAAAGTTATTTATAAGTCATAAATTTTGTCCTTGGATTACCCTTTATGTGTTAACCCTAACTTTCCTTTTATTATAGCCAATGGATGGTAATAGGAGGACTTAGGCTAACAACCGATGTGAAGATCAATGTGGTGACTATGCTAATGAGATGCACAATCCGATGGGAGCGGGAATTGAAAACTTTTTCATGCTTCTATCTTAGTTAACTCAAGCTTTGAATAGAAACATGGGTCAAGATGAATGTTTAACCCCCCCCCCCCCCCCAATAAATAACAAGTCACTATTGAGAGCTTCATGAGAAAAAGGCCTCTTACTTTTAATGGATCTTCTGATCCCTCAATCACCGAACAATGGATCAACTCCATTGAAAAGATCTTCTCCGTCATTCAATGTTTCGAATAAGATAAGGTTCTTCTAGTTTCTTATCGTATGAAAGCTGAATCCTATCAATGGTGGATGTTGATCAAAAATACAAAACCTGATGAGGAGATCAGGGCGTTGGAATGGAAGTATTTCTGAAAGATGTTTTTCAATAAATATTTTCCACGAACCCTCCAACTCAAGATGGAAAGGGACTTCCTTGCCCTCAAGCAAAAAGATGACGAATCTGTCAGATCGTATGAGGCAAACTTCACAAGTCTTGCACAATACACCTCTGACTTTGTCGTTACCCCCGAATTCAAGTTTGACCGCTTCTTTGGTGGGCTAAAACCTAGCCTACGGAAAGTGCTGGTGATCTGTGACTTTGACAGCTATGAGGAAATTTTCTGATGTGCCCTCAAGGTCAAAATAGAGGTCAGAGAATCTCAGGGTTATCATGGGGATAAGAAGTGTAAGGTGGACTTCAATGCTGGTGTTCCGATGGATAAATCCAATGGTTCTAAGAAGATCCAGCACCCCACTTGCCAAAGGTGTGGAAAGAAGAACCCTGGAAATTACCTGAAGGGGACGAGGAAATGCTTTAGGTGTGGAAGAGAAGGGCACCTAGCTGTTAACTGCCGACAAGAAAAACCTGCGGCTGCAATAGAGGAGAGAAATGCTCTATTCGAACCTCAACGCATTGTTCATCTATACAACTACAAATAACCAAGGCATCTTGCACATCAGTGCCCTAACCCAAGGGTTTTTGGAGGCAACCAACAACCTCCAAGGCAGCAAGAGCGAGCTTTTTCCATCACTATTGCTGAAGTGAACCCTGATAACGTAGTGGTGATAGGTACGCTAGTTATTCATTCAAGAATATAGAATATTCTTTTTGATTTAGGTATTACACATTCTTTTATTTTCCAAAAGTTTAGTAGAACAATCCCAACAGCACCACAAATCATGGAAGTAAAGATGTCGGTGAGTACAGAAAATGGGGCAATCATTGCATCCCATGAATATAACTCCTCCTCTATTATAGTATGTGGATTGAATTTCCCAGAAAACCTTTTCATACTCCCTCTGGTGTAATTTGATGCAATTCTTGATATGGATTGTCTTTCCTTATATAGAGCCAATATAAATTTCCGTGAGAGGGAAATCACTCTCCATGTGGAGAATCAACCCCCGATTCTATATAAGTGTAAGGTGGAAGATGAATATTATTTAGTTACCTCATCTCAAGCATGTATATTACTGACCTATGAGCATGCATATCTGGCTCGGATGATTGAGTCTAAGGAGGCAACCATCCTTGAATACATGCCTATTGTGAGGGAATTTGCTGAAGTGTTTCCCAAGGAATTGTTTGGTCTTCCTCCTAGAATATATGTTGAATTATCAATTGATCTTATACCTGGGGCATTGCCAATATCCAAGACTCTGTATAGAATGGTTGTTGTGGAGCTTGAGGAGCAGAAGAAACAACTACATGAGAATCTGGATAAAGGGTTTATATGCCCAAGTGCTTCACCATGGGGTGCACCAGTCCTCTTCATCAAGAAGAAAGATGGGCCAATGCTCCTTTTCATCGATTATCATGAGCTTAAAAAAATCATGATAAAGAACAAGTATCCTCTTCCATTAATTGATGACTTGTTCGATCAACTGCGTGGAGCACAATAATTCTCCAAGATGGATTTTTGGTTGGGATATTATCAAGTAAGGGTGAAGAAGGAAGATATCCCTAAGACTGCTTTTCATACAAGATACAGAAACTATGAATTCATAGTAATGCCTTTCGAACTCACTAATGCTCCAGTAATCTTCATGGACTTGATGAATAGAGTCTTTAGGGATTACCTTGACAAATTTGTGGTAGTATTTATAGATGATATTATGATATACTCCAAAACTAAGGAGGATCATGAGGAGCATCTAAGAACTGTACTAGAGACCTTACGGAAGGAGAAGCTCTATGCAAAGTACAATAAGTGTGAGTTATGTTTGAAGGAGGTCTCATTCTTGGGCCATATCATCACAAGCAATGGTATATCTGTGGATCCCTCCAAAATGGATGCTATCGAGGGATGGACGATGCCAACATCGGTAATGAATATTCGTAGCTTCTTGGGGTTAGCTGGATATTATCGATGATTTGTGAGAAATTTCTCACAATTGTCCAACCCTCTTATCAAGCTAACTCGGAAGGGAGTAAAGTTTTCTTGGAGTGATGAATGTGAAGAAAGCTTCAAGGAGTTAAAAAGGAGTCTTATCATTATGCCCGTACTCACTTTACCCACAAGTGGAGAACTTTTTGTGGTATTCAGTGATGCTTCGAAGAAGGGTATGGGCTGTGTGTTGATGCAAAATGACAAATTCATTGCCTATGCTTCAAGGTAATTGAAATTTCATGATCAAAATTATACAACACATGATTTGGAGTTGGCTACGGTGATCTTTGCTTTAAAATTTTGGTATCATTATCTCTTTGGGGAGAAGTGTGAAATATATACGGACCACAAAATCCTCAAGTATATATTCACACAGAAAGAGTTGAACATGTGCCAATGAAGATGGTTAGAGCTGATCAAAGATTGTGACTGCTCAATCTATTACCACCCTGGGAAAGAGAACAAGGTGGTGGATGATCTAAGTAGAAAGGACCCAACAATTCTATCATTGATGAGAATTGATAAGGATCCATTCTTTTTAGATTTTATGAATATGGACATGGGAATCATAAATAAGGGAACATCATCAATCCTTTCACAAATTATTGTGCAACCGTCTCTTTTGGAAAGGTAAAAGGATGCTCAAAAGGATGATGTTTTAATTCAGAAGAAAGTGGAAGCTATTAAAAAAGGGAAATCCTCAGAGTTAAATGTTAATGAAGAAGGAATTGTGAGATTTGGGAAAAGACTATGTGTTCCATCATGTTCAGAGCTGAAAAAGGAACTTTTGGATGATGCGCATAGTTCAAATTTCTCTACTCACTAAGGAAACATAAAGATGTATAGAGATCTTCAAGAGCATTATTGGCGGGATAATATGAAGAATGAGATCACTGAGTATACATCAAAGTTCCTGGTGTGTCAGCAAGTGAAGGCAGAGAGGCATAAGTCTAAGGGGATGATGCAACCATTGCCCATACCAGCATGGAAATGGGAGAACTTCACCATGGAATTTGTCACCAGACTCCTGAAAACATCCAAAGGCAACAATGCAATCTGGGTTGTTGTGGATTGTCTTACAAAGTCTACACACTTCATTTCAATTCGAGAGGATTTCTCATTGGATAAGTTAGCACAAATATATATCAGGGAAGTGGTAAGGCTACATAGAGTACCACTATATATTGTATCTGATTGAGATCCATGATTCAACTCTAAGTTTTGGAAGAGTCTTCAACATGATCTAGATACTAAGATGAACTTCAGTACAAATTTTCATCCTCAAACTGATGGCCAATCCGAGCGGACTATCCAAACACTTGAGGACATGTTGAGAGCATGTTCTATGGACTTTAAAGGAGGGTGGGACCAACAACTTCCACTGGTTGAATTCTCCTACAATAATAGTTTCCACTTGAGCATCCAAATGGCCCCATATGAATCCCTATATGGGAAGAGGTTCAGAAAACTGTCATGTTGGGATGAAGTTGGTGAGCGTAAGATACTAGGACCAGAAATGGTCGAAGGAATGGTGGAGAAGGTGAAAACCATTCAGCAGCATATCAATGCATCCCCGAGCCGAAATAAGAGTTATACAGATAACTGTCAACGAGACCTTGAGTTTAAAGTTGTAGACATGGTATTTCTATGAATATCTCCATGGAAGAAGGTCATGAGGTTTGTAAAGAAAGGGAGGTTAAGTCCTAGGTACATTGGCCCTTTTGAGATTCTTGATTGTATTGGGGCTACGACCTATCGACTAGCACTTCCACCAACCATGGTCAAAGTACATGATGTCTTTTATGTATCCCTCTTAAGTAAGTACATACCAAACCCTTCACATGTACTCTCTTCATAGTTAGTACAACTACAGGATGATCTTTCTTATGAGGAGCAACTAGTGAAGATCTTAGATCATGGAGAAAAATTTCTATGGAATAAGACAATGCCCCTCGTAAAGGTGTTGTGGAAAAACCACAATTTTGAAAAAGTGGCATGGGAATCGAAGGAAGTGATGAATCAAAGTTACCCACATAAGTTTTAGAGTGGGAAAAGGAAATTTCAGGGGAGAAATTTCTTAAGGGGGGAAGCTTGTAATGACCCAAACTTTCATTAATGAAAATTCCTCTTGATCTAATTAAATGTTTTATTATGGTTATATAAAATGTTAACTTCATTGGTTTTATGTTTATGGATTTTAAAATATTGTTATGAATTGTGACTGTTGCTAATATAGTCATTAAACAGTGATCACATGATTAGTATAAATATAGGGCTTTAACAAATCCAAGCTACTCAGACAAAGGAAGCGATGGCCTCATCCAGTAGACTTTCCCTATACGAAACCCATTTTTCAGAGCTGGGAAAGGAGGTGGCTTTATTGGGATTCATTCTTGACCAATCCCAAGCTGAGCTTGAACATGTTAAACTTGAGTGTAACTGACTACAGAAGAAGTGGAAGTTAATAGAGATTTCCACCAGAGTGATGTTATCCGAGCCACCCCAAGAGTTTGTCACCATCGCACACCTTACCCTTTGGTTTTATGCGGGTGTTATAAGGGTTTATGTAACAAGACCCTAACACTATAACTATGTACATTATTTTTGTATAAAGAATCCACATTCATTATTGTTACTTTATAAATAGTTTTTAAATCGCAAATAGTATTTTTAGTTAATATTCAACTAAGAAATCTATTTTGAGAAATTAATGGATTTTTTAATTAAATAATATTTTAATAAAATATTATTATTAAATTACTTTTTATTAAATATAAATGATCATATAACTTTATGAATGCAATTGTAATTATTATTAAGGTTTGAAAACAGTTTTTTTCAAAACCCATGAATTTTCGGTAAATGTCGGTTTTTATTTTTAAAGTAAAAATTTACATAGTTATAAAATTATTTAGATAAAATGAATATTATTTTTGTAATCAGGATTTTGAAATTATCTGATGGTGAATTTTTCATCATTTTATGAGACAGTCAAATTTTTGGGTAAAAATTAAATACCTGTAAAGACCGAGAATTTCCATGTAATTTTTTTTAATATATGGGAATTTTACGAGTCCATGAAAATTAAAGGAATGTGATTACAAGTCCTAGAGTTCCCGTAATGAATTTATTAACATTTTTTGGGGTACATTCAGTAAATGTGCGATCGGGGTTTTCTAACTTTTGAACCCATGCTCGGAATTGAAATCTGAGGGCATCGTTAAACCCGCAGCACCGGAATTCGCTCAAGAATACTTTCACCTCGACCGCAGTTGGTCGAGGGTGAAAGTTAATTTTGGGGTTTTCTGTGGAAATAATAAAATAAAATAACCACACATTTTATTTTATTTTTTTAAACCTCCATGTGGAAGTTGAGAAGTGGGGACCACCAGACCTTAACCTCCCATGAGAGGTTATGGTGGTGGGGACCACCCGAGCCTAACCTCCCATGAGAGGTTATAGTGGTGGGTACCACCCAAGGCCTAAACCTCTTCAACTCCCTCATTAATGTGGATGATCCTCTTGATCATCCTCCACATTAATTGTTCCAACTCTCCCCCAATTAATTATGCCAACCTATGTGATTAATTAACCCAATTTGAATTGTGCCAACAATTAAATTGGGGGAAACATATCACATTTTGGTTAATTTGAAAATTTGGTGGAATTGGGAGAGGAGAAATACTGGGAGAAAGTTCCTCCATGAAGAATGATCTCGCCGAAGAAGAACGCCTTCGACTATGAAGAACCAATGAACGATCCTTGGATCAGAAGCGTGTGGCGGACACAAAAAACGCCGATATCTTTGACTCCCTCCAACGTGGGACGTCTTCATCTACGACGAATCGATGTCCGAACTTCCTTCTCGCGCCAACGTCAATGAACAACCCAATTTAGGGGTTTATTCCTATTTGTTTATCACTTCCCATGTACTCCCCTTCTATTTCTTTTGCGAGTTGGGAACAATCATTGTGGGAGGATAGGATTTGATGTTCATGTTCATGTTCTTGATGAGCCATATGCTACCACCCTAACACGGAGGGTATGGTCCAAACAAACATGGCCTGACCCTTCTGAAAATCTTGTGGTGATTTTCGAGATGGAGGAAGACGACAATCATCCATGGTTAGGGCACAGGAATGGCAACCAGCACCACCGCCGGCCACAACGAAGGCGACGTCGCAACGGCACCGCCCCGCGGCCGGACTGCCATCCCGCGGTCGGACCACCGCCCCACGGTCGGACCGCCTTCCCGCGACCAAACTGCCGCCCCGTGTCCAGACCGCCTCCCCACTACTGGACCGCGGCCCCGCGGCTAGACCACCACCCCGCGGTTGGACCTCCTCCCCGAGGTCGGACCGTCGCCCCGCGGTCTCACGTCGTCCTCGGCCGAGCCGCCCCGGGCCGAGCTGAGATGCCCCCGCACCCTCGCATCACCCCTCGGCCGATCCGCCCTCGCGGTACCCTCACGGCCCTCACGGGTCAGGTCAGACCCAGCGGGTCAGGCCGGGTCGACCCGAACCAGGTCGGCCCATGCCGGGTCGGACCAACCCGGTCGGACCTGACCCGGGACCACTACGACCCATTTACCTTCTTTTGGCCATAACTTTGGCACCGGACATATGTTAGACAAACCGTCAGGGGAATTGGGAACCTTTGAGTGACTAGGTTCCTTTGAGTGATACCCCACTGAGATTTGGATTAAGATGGGAAATGGTCAGGTTGGATCGAGCATGAATCCAACTAGGCCCCTGGGACTAAAAGGCTAATAACTCACAGATCGATCGTCCTATTGATGCACCATATGTTGCGTTGAGACCCATTTCACGTGGCGGACCTTTGATACCAATTTTTCATGACCCGTCCCCAGGGGCCCGTGCCGTGACTACCCCAACCCCGCCTTCCATAGGCCAGGGGCTGACGACTAGCACCGAAAGGCATTTCCCCTAAAACTAGGAAGGCATTGCCTTTATAACCTACAAACTCACATAACCAAGCACACAGCAAGATACAAACACAAGAAAATAGTATAACCAAAAGATTACTTAAAATAAAAAGGGGTCTGGAATATAAGCCCAACAGTAAAGGTACAAGTACAACTGAAAAACAATACAACTGAAAAAAGAAAAAAGACATCTACTGAATCGCATATGGTTCTCGACAGCTACTGAATCGCAGTGATCACATATGGTTCTTGATAGCTGAGACCGCACGAGCAGAACTATGCTACCCATGACCTAGAGTTAGCAGCAGTGGTCTTCACCTTGAAGATGTAGCGTCACTATCTGATGGGCGAGCGTTTTACCGTGTACTCTAATCACAAGAGTCTCAGGTATATCTTCTCTCAGAAGGACCTGAACCTGAGACAATGATATTGGCTTGAGTTCCTCTAGAACTATGACTTTGAGAGAGTATATACTCCTGGGAAGAGGAACGTTGTTGCAGATTCACTCAGCAAGAGTTCTGGTATACAACTTCTTGGTGAGGTAACAGAGCAGCTGGCTGCTTTATAGATATCCTTTGTGGATAAGGATGGAGCAGTTTTTCTTCAGTCTCTTATAGTCACTCCCTCACTTCTTAAGTGATTCAAGGAGGCGCAGCATGGGGATTCTAACTTCGAGGAACAACGTGCTCAGATATCCATAGGAAAGGCACCTAATAGATTTTATGAAGGTGGGGAGCACATCATCCTCTTTAGAGGGCATACCATGGTACCAGTGTCACTTCAGGAGGAAGTGTTGACGGAGTTCCACACTTCCCCTATAGCGGTATATCCAGGAGTGGTGAAGATGTACCAGGATCTCCGAAAATAGCACTGGTGGCTGGGAATAAAAAAAGTAGTTGCAGAGTTTGTTTCTCGATGCCTCACTTGTCAGCAAGTGAAGGTGGAATATCAGGTACCAGAAGGCTTGGTTCAGCCTTTGAAGGTCCTAGAGTGGAAGTGGGATGGGATATCCATGGACTTCGTGACAGGACTTTCATGTACATCTAGAGGCCATGACTCTATCTGGGTGATCGTCGACTGACTCCCCAAGTCGACCCACTTCCTACCGATCAGAGAGCAGGATTTAGTAGAGAGATTGGGACACCCCTATGTGTAGAAGATTCTACGACTACATGGAGTACCTTCGATGGTTATCTACAATCATGATGCACGTTTTACTTCCTGGCTATGGAAGGGGTTGTAGGAGGCCTTCGAGATGTAGCTTCGTTTGAGCACCACCTTCCATCCTCAGACGGATGGCTAGACTGAGTGGACCATTCAGACCCTCGAGGACATGTTATGTGCTTGTGTCCTTGACTTCGGTCGCAACTGGGAGGATCACTTACCTTTTGTGGACTTTTTAAGAACCCGAACCTTCTTTTCAGGTATGTTTTCCTTTTCTGATCATTTCTGAGAAAAAGAGTAATTTCTGGAGGTTGTGTAGGGGTGAACGGTTGGTGCATGGTCTGAACAAACTGCGCAGTTAGCCCAGGAAATCGTGAAACATTGACAGTGGGCTCCGCACAGGCTGCGCACGGTTTGTCAAACTGTGCGGGCAAGCTGCGCGAAACCCCTTGGGTGAGACAGTGGAAACCACACGGTTGGCGCACGGTTTTCCAAACCATGTGGGGAAACCGTGGGGCCACTTAAAGTTGGGGTTTTTAAGTCTCGGGCCACTCATATTTTCTCATTCCTCCACCTTTCTTCCTTTTACTCATGGATCACACAGGATTTGCGATTTTCAGATGTTGGGGGAGCTCTTTGGCTCATTTTGGAGGCAAATCGAAGGGGTTTCTTGGTGGATCGAAGGTGGTTCTTCGTGAGTAAGTCCCTCCTCTTGATTTTTCCTTGGTTTTCCCTAGATCTTCTCTTCACTCACTATAGGTTTTCTAGATCTCCATCTATTTCATGTAGATATAGTGTTGGGTTTTCCTTGAGTGTTGATTTTAAGGCTTATGGATGATAGGGAAGGAGTTTTAGAGCGGTCTTCTGTGAATCGGTCACCGGATTTTTGGGTGCGGTTGATTGTATATTTTTTTATATGGAACCCTAAAGGTAGGTGGTTTGTGCCTTTTGGTTTAAGGTCTTTGAATATTATTTTCAATTGCGACAATACCCTTGAACGGAGTATTGTGTGTTTACGGAATTACCCCTATATTTTTCCTGACATGCTTGTATTCTTGTGTAGAGGTTAATTGGATGTAAATAGAATTGATTACCATGATTTGGATGTTTTTCCATGCATGTTTTGTTTATGACCGTTTGGTCCTGTATTGTCTGTTCTCCCATGCCTAATGATTGTAGGATGGAGTGTTGTATTCTGACATGTTGAGATGTTATAGACTATTTATCCAATTAGTTATATAGGTTTACTTGGGCCTTATAGCATTACTATGTGTTGATTTGCACGGGGTCGTGAGAACCTGGTGTAGTAGACTATAAGGAGATAGACTGGGTGAGCTTCCTCAGAGAGTCTTTGTACATTATAGATTATAAGGGGATAGACTGAGTGAGCTTCCTCGGAGAGTCTTTGGAAATTATAGACTATAAGGGGATAGACCAAGTGATCTTCCTCAGAGAGTCGTGTTTACTTTGAATTTACCTTGAACCATTCTAGGCTATAAGAGGAATTGACTAGGTGAGCTTCCTCAGAGAGTCTGTGAACGACCTGAGGCTATAAGAGGAATTGACTGGGTGAGCTTCCTCAGAGAGTCTCTTGAACTTGGGGATATAAGGGGAATTGACCTTGTGTGCTTCCTTAGAGATTCCTTGACTACCTTAGATTATAAGGTTAATTGACTGAGAGAGCTTCCTCAGAGTGTCTTTGAGCATTATAGACTATGAGGGGATAGACCAAGAGTGCTTCCTCAAAGAGGCTTTATGAATACTTAAGTTGAACCAAAGGGGTTAGACTGAGTGTGCTTCCCAAAGGGTTGCTTGTACTTGATTGGTAGGACCAGAGGGGATAGGTTGTTTGTACTTCCCATAGGGTTACTTGCTTTGATTAGTTGTTTCTTGATAATTGTTATTGTGGTTTGTTTACTATTGAGTACCTTTCTGTTTGTTATTTTCTGTACTTTACCTACCATATATTCAATGACTGTTAGGCACAAATATTGTGGTGGTTGCCTATTGGGATTTGTCTCACACCCTGTTTGGTCCATGCTTTTGGGCCCAAACAGACTATGTTGTTGCAGGTATAGATAAGGGCAAGCTCCCTTCTACTTCAGGTACTTGACTACATTGGAGTTAGAGAGCATGGGACCAAGCTATGGCTTGCGATGATGAGGAGTTTATCTGCTTTCTTTTTCACTTTGGTTTAGCACTGTTTTATTATAGCATTTTTAATTGTTTGGATATTTTCCTAGACATATCTGTACCATGCTTCACTTTATATATATGTGCTCCTGTTGTTTGTCATATTTAGTCTTCCGTTGTTCACTTGTGTGTGGATTGTTTACTGTTTCCACTATTTTTTATTGTTTCTCTTCCACTGTGTGCTCTGCCAATGATGGCATATTTTCCCCACTATCACACCCAAGGCCCTCGCTGCTAGTCGGTAGCCTCTGGTGTTTGGGGAAATGCGCTTGAGTCCATGTGACCAACTGGGTATGGGGTGCCTCTGGGTGGATTCTGGAACCGGGACATTACAAAGTGGTATCATAGGGTTTCTTCTATTTTATTTTGATTTACTGTTTGGAGATTTTAGCCAGGTATAGGATGGAATAGGTACTTGGTAATAATATATTCCCAGGATTAGTTAACCCGTGTATAGGTAAAATCCATATTACCTCGTTTATTACAATTTTACTAGTTTGCAATTTTACAGTTGATTTTATTTCACCATTGGGTGATTCACATGCTTTGTGTTGTTATCGTTGTTGTTGTTGCGGTTCTATTTATGTCGCAACCTGATGAGATGAGGGTCTGCCATCTCATGCATCATATAGGCACTTATTGGAAATCACATGCCATGCATTCTTGTCATGCCATCTAGGATGCATTAGAGATTGCATGTTGTTGTGATAGACGTTGTGTAGATTATACATGCTGTTGTGATAGATGATTTGATAGAATTATTGTTGTTTGATAGGGAATTTTTTTGTATAGTTCTTTGCTTAGATGGATGTCAAACTTTGGTTCTTGAGGTGTTATGGGCCCTCATGGACCGTAATTTGGTGGATCATTGCTTTTTTCCTTGTTATAACTTGTGTAAGATGCCAAGCTTTGATTCGTGGGGAGTATGGGCCCTCACAGATCAGAATTTGGCAATTTCAATGTCCATTTCAGCGTTTCTATGGGTTCCAGAGTAGTTTCTGGGGCTTAATGTCCGAAAAAAAAACCAGAATGCACACCTTGTAGTGTTGACTACACGTCATGTGTTCTTCTGTTCAGGAAGAAAAATTCATTCTTAAGTACATGTCGTGTACTCCTATGTTTCAGTCCCTATTAATATTGATCTGAGGTGTGCGTATGAACTTGCAAATTCATTCCACTGAGACATCCTACAGTTGTACTCCAACCACAAGGCGGTGATCAGACACTGGATACGGTTGATTAGGGACTTCCAGCAGATCCTCCTGTTGTTCCAGTCTTGGCACCAGTAGTTATACCTATTACTAGTGCTGATGCACAGTTCAGGGAAGGCTTCATGAGGATGATGCAGACCTTCCATGGAGCTCATCCTCTTGCCCTGTCAATGGATGATTTGATGTGGGTTTTCCAGCAACAGCATCCTCCCACCTTCTCAAGGGAAGGAGTACCTCAGGCTGCAGAGTCGTGGATCGAATCCACGCTGACGATATTTGATCATCTCGAGGTACCACCAGAGAGGAGGGTGAAACTTGCAACCTATATGCTCCGAGACTCCTCTAAGAGGTGGTGGGATTTCATCTCTCGGGTGGGACTCCATCAGAATATGTCCTGGGAGGAGTTTAAGTGTATTTTCTACGATTACTTCTCCCCAGAGACCCTGAGGGCCGACCGAGCCCGGGAGTTCATGAGCATAGAGCAGGGTACTCTTTTAGTGATGAAGTATTCCTCTCGTTTCACAGAGCTGCATTGTTTCACGCCTATCCCAGAAAGTGATGAGTTGTTCCTGGATAGGAATTTTGAAGACAGTATCAGGTAAGAGATCTGTTCCCAGTTGAACATCTTCAGGTTGACTTCGATATCCTCTATCTTCAACTAGGTGTTGATCACCAAGCACAATCTGAGGGATTCTAGAGCAATGAGCCAGGGTGGTTCGATATCCAGAGTTAGTGTTCCTTCTTTTAATAGCATAAAGTGCCATAGGGAGCTTTCTCGAGGAGACCAGAGTAGGCGAGATGCATCTTCTATTAGCCAGGTGGTGTGCTACCAGTGTGAAAGAAGTAGGCATACTAGGCCGTAGTGACAGAGAGACCCAATGGAGTGTCGATATTGCTACAAGATGGGCCACCTGCAGAGTTTCAGTCAGATATTCTCACCAGCAGCTGGTGACAAGGGTTCATCTATGACTCCTCGTACAGGAGCAGCCCCACCAGTTTCTCACCAGTCTGGGAACTGGAGTTCTTCTGGCCGTTCAGGCCGAGGTGGAGGTCACAGCCATGGAGGTCAGTCACCAGGCTACCAGTGACAGCAGGGTGGATCCACTCAGAGTAATCAGGCAGGGTCACAGGGCTGCGGAGCTGTCCAAACTTTTGCAGTGGTGCAGACCCATCAGGATCACGATCCCGGCCCCTCTACGGTTCGAGGTACGATCCTAGTAGCCTCAGTTTTATCTCCAAATCTTTTCGATATTGGTGCTATGCATAGATTTATATCTGTTTCCATAGTGGAGAACCTTGGACTCTATATCTTTTCTTCTAATGATTTCTTGATTCTAGACACTCCTTTGGGGACTAGAATGACTAGTGTACGCCAGTGCAAGGAGTGCCCTCTCAAGGTTGGTGGGTGACACTTTCTTTGGGATCTTTATGTTCTGGAGATGACCGACAATGATGTCATTCTCAGAATGGACTGGCTAGTTCCCTTCCAGGTATTCGTCGACTGCTACCACTGAAGGGTGAGTTTTATATCACTAGAGGGTGGATATTTTCTTCATAAGGGTGAGTGGGATGTCTAGGCGAGTAGAGCGGGACCAGAGCATCATGGGTTAGGAGCAGTTACAACCCAAATTTCTAGTATTTATCTGGATGACCAGGGGACTTCATAGTTATACTTTACTCCAGTATTGGATTGTTTCAGGGATGTATTTCTAGAGGACTTTTCAGGTTTTCCCCCGAAGCGTGAGGTAGACTTTTCTATTGAGCTCATTCCAGGAGTGACACCGGTGTCCATTCCTTTTTATAGGATGGCTACACCTGAGTTGTAGGAGCTCAAGAAGCAGTTGGTGGAGTTTCAGGCCAAGGGTTTCATCTAACCCAGTACTTCTCATTGGGGTTCGCCTGTCCTATTTGCGAAGAAGGCAGACAACACTCTCAGGCTTTGTGTGGATTATCGGAAGCTGAATTAGTTGACGGTCAAGAACCGATATTCATTTCCAAGGATTGATGATCTCTTTGATCAGCTTCGAGGAGACTGGGTGTTCTTGAAGATCGACTTGAGTTTCGGCTACCATAATTTGTGTGTTAGACCATCTGATATACCTATCATAGATTTTAGGAGTAGTTATGGTCTATAAAAGTATATGGTTATGTCGTTCGGTCTCACAAAAGCGCCTCTAGTTTTCATGGAACTGATGAACCGAGTGTTCCATACATACTTGAATTCCTTCGTGGTGGTTTTCATGGATGACATCTTGGTGTACTCTCACACTTGACACGACCATGCTACCCATATTGAGATCGTTATGATTACACCGAGAGAGAATCAGTTATATTCTAAGCTCTCGAAATTCCACTTTTGGATGGATTAGATTCACTTCTTGGGTCATGTTATCTCAGAGACGGGAGTGTCAGTAGACCCAGATAAAGTGAGGGCAGTAGTTTCCTGGGAGCAGCCGAAGAACATCTTTGAGGTGCAGAGTTTCCTAGGGATGGCTGGATACTATAGACGCTTTATATAGGACTTTTCATGCTTAGCAGCACCACTAACAGGTCTGACTAAGAAGGGTGAGAAGTTCTTGTGGTCAGATTCTTGTGAGTCATACTTTCAAGAGCTGAAGGGGAGGTTGACGTCAGCACTGATACTAGTCTTGCCAGAGCCAGACAAGAGCTATATTTTTTACTACGATGCTTCAGGTATCGGGTTGGGAGCTGTGCTTATGTAGGGAGATGGAGTCGTTGTGTATGGGTCTCAGCAGTTGAGGCCACATGAGAGGAATTACCCGACACAAGATCTGGAGTTGGCAGTTGTTTTTCATGCCTTATGTTGTTGGAGACATTATCTTTTGGGAGATAATTTTTTGGTTTTCACTGACCACAAAAGTCTCAAGTACATCTTCACTCAGCGTGATCTAAATCTGAGACAGCGCAGGTGGGTCAAGTACCTTCAGTCCTTTGACTTTGAGCTTGCCTATACACCTAGGAAAGCCAACGCAGTGGATGACATGTTGAAAAGGAGAACTCAGATACAGGCAGTTCAGAAGGCCAGCAGTGAGTGGCAGCTTATGGATCTGTTCTCTGAGATGCATTTGGAGGTGCACGGTAGATAGGGGCAGACTTTTCTATCTTCTGTAGCTGTTACCTCTACTCTTCTCGATCAGGTGCGGATGAGGAAACTATCAGACTCAGAAGGCCTAGTCCTGTAGGAGAGTGTGTCAGGAGAGGACCCTCTTCCTGGATGGATAGTAGGTGAGGATGAGATCTTGCGGTTCCAGTGATGCGTATGGGTGATAGTAGACATACGCGAGGAGCTGATGCAGGGTTTTCATTCCTCAGTTTGGGAAGTTCATCCTGGCATCACCAAGATGTATTGTGATATACACAACTAGTATTGGTGGCCAGGTATAAAGAGAGATGTTTCTGGTTTTGTCATGAGGTGTCCCACTTGTCAGCAGGTGAAAGTGGAGCATCAGTAACCAGCAGGTCTTTTGCAGCAATTACCCATTCTGAAGTGGAAGTGGAACAATGTCGTGATGGACTTCGTGACCGGTTTTCCGAGGTCGCCTTAAGGGAATGATGTTTTTTGGGTTGTCATCGACAGTCTTATAAAGGTTGCTCACTTCTTTCCAATCAAGGAGACCTTCGGTGTCGATGAGATGGGACGGTTGTACATATGTGGGATTGTACATCTACATGGAGTTCCACACTCCATTGTTTTAGACAGGGATTCACGTTTTACTTCTTGGGTCTGGCAGGGCCTTCAGAAGGCCTTGGGTACATAGGTACTTTTGAGTACAGCTTACCATCCCCAGACAGATGGCCAGTCCGAGCATACGATTCAGGTGCTTGAGGACATGCTCCGAGCATGCATCCTGGATTTTGGAGGTTCTTGGGACAAACATATATCTCTTGTGGAGTTTTCCTACAACAATAGTTTTCAAGAAACTATTCAGATGATACCTTATGAGGCTTTGTATGGTAGGCCATGTCGATCACCCTTATGTTGGCTGGAGGCAGGAGAGGCAGTTTTGCTGGGACCTCATCATGTTCAGGAGACCACGGAGCAGATAGAGTTGATTTGGAAGAGGATGACTACTACGCAGTCTCATCAGAAGTCTTATGTTGATCAGCGAAGATAACCTCTAGAGTTTGAGTTTGGGGATCAGGTTTTTCTACGTGTCACACCAAGGTTGGGACACAAGAGGATCAGGAGAGAGGGTAAGCTTTCACCGAGGAACGTCGGGTTGTTTAAGGTGTTGGAGAGAGTTGGGGCGGTTTCCGATCAGTTGCATTTACCGCAGAGGTACCGGGATATGCATGACGTCTTCCACGTTTCACAGCTTCGACGTTGCTTTTCAGACTCATCTCATGTCCTTCAACCTGAGAAGGTTGAACTTGAAGGGGATGAGTCATTCGAGGAGTATACTATCCGGATTGTTAATTGAATTATAAAGGTTCTTCATGGCCGGTCTGTTCCTCTAGTACGGGTACTATGGCAGCACGGACGAGTATAGGATGAGACTTTGGAGAGGGAGGCCGATGTACGATCATAGTGGCCGAAGTTGTTCGGGGTTTCTTCTTCTACGCCGCGCTAAGGAAATTCAGGGATGAATTTCTTTAAGGGGGGAAGTTTGTAAGAACCTGGACCTTCTTTTCAGGAATGTTTTCCTTTTCTGATCGTTTCTGAGAAAAAGAGGAATTTCTGGAGGTCCTGCAGGGGCGCACAGTTAGCGCACGATTGACGCACGGTCTGAACAAACCATGCGAACAACCTAGGAAACCGTGAAACCTTGATAGTGGGCTCTGCACGGGTTATACACGGTTTGTCAAACCGTGCGGGAAATCTGTACGAAACCCCCTGGGTGAGACAGTGGCAACCGCATGGTTGGGGCACGATTTTCCAAACCGTGCGGGGAAACCGTGCGGCCACATAAAGTTGGGGTTTTTAAGTCCCGAGCCACTCGAGATTTCTCATTCCTCCACCTTTCTTCCTCCTACTCATGGCTCATGCGGGATTTGCAATTTTCAGAGGTTGTGGGAGCTCTTTGTCTCATTTTGGAGGAAAATTGAAGGGGTTTCTTGGTGGATCGAACGCGGTTCTTCTCGGGTAAGTCTCTCCTCTTGATTTCTCCTTGGTTTTCCCTAGATCTTCTCTTCCCTCTCTCAAGGTTTTATATATCTACATTTGTTTCATGTAGATATAGTGTTTGGTTTGCCTTGAGTGTTGATTTTAAGGCTTGTGGATGATAGGGAAGGAGTTTTAGAGTGGACTTCTGTGAAGCGGTCGCCGTATTTGTGGGTGCGGTTGATTGTGGATCGTTTTCTCTAAAACCCTAAAGGTAGGTGTTTTGTGCCTTTTGGTTTAAGATCTTTGAATATTATGTGAAATTGCGACAATAACCTTGAACGGGGTATTTTGCATTTACCGTCTTACCCCTGTGTTTTTCCTGCCATGCTTGTATGCTCGTGTAGAGGTTAATTGGATGTTAATATAATTGATTACCACGCTTTGGATGTTTTTCCATGCATGTTCTATTTACGACCATTTGTCCCTGTATTGTCTGTTCTCCCATGCCTAATGATTATAGGATAGAGTGTTGTATTCTGACATGTTGAGATGCTATAGACTATTTAGCCAAGTAGTTTTGTAGGTTTACTTGGGCCTTATAGCATTACTATGCGTTGATTTACACGGGGCCGTGAGAACTTTGTGTAGTAGACTATAAGGGGATAGACCAAGTGAGCTTCCTTAGAGAGTCTTTGGACATTATAGACTATAAGGGGATAGACTGAGTGATCTTTATCAGAGAGTCTTTGGACATTATAGGCTATAAGGGGATAGACCAGGTGATCTTCCTCAGAGAGTCTTGTTTACTTTGAATTTACCTTGAACCATTCCAGGCTATAAGGGGAATTGACTGGGTGCACTTCCTCAGAGAGTCTGTGAATGACCTGGGGATATAAGAGGAATTGACTGGGTGAGCTTCCTCAGAGAGTCTATTGACCTTGGGGCTATAAGGGGAATTGACCTTGTGTGCTTCCTCAGAGAGTCCTTGACTACCTTAGACTATAAGGGGAATTGACTGAGAGAGCTTCCTCATAGAGTCTTTGAGTATTATAGACTATGAGGGGATAGACCGAGAGTGCTTCCTCAGAGAGTCTTTATGAATACTTAAGCTGAACCAGAGGGGTTATACTGAGTGTGCTACCCAGAGGGTTGCTTGTACTTGATTGGTAGGACCAGAGGGGATAGGTTGTTCGTACTTCCCAGAGGGTTACTTGCTTTGATTAGCAGTTGCTTGATAATTGTTATTGTGGTTTTTTTACTGTTGAGTACCTTCCTATTTGCTATTTTCTATACTTTACTTGCCATATATTCACTGACTGTTAGGCATAGATCTTGTGGTGGTTTCCTACTGGGATTCGTCTCACACCCTGTTTTGGCCATGCTTTTGGGCCCAAACAGACTATGTTGTTACAGGTATAGATAAGGGAAAGCACCCTTCTACTTCAGGTACTTGACTGCATTGGAGCTAGAGAGTATGAGACTAAGATATGGCTTGCGATGCCAAGGAGTTTATCTGCTTTCTTTTGAACTTTGGTTTAGCGCAGTTGTATTCCAACATTATGACTTGTTTGGCTATTTTCCTAGACATATTTGTACCATGAATCACTTTATATATATGTGCTCCTACTGTTTGTCATATTTATTCTTCCGTTGTTCACTTGTGTATGTATTGTTTACTGTTTCTGCTATTGTTTATTGTTTCTCTTCCGTTGTGTGCTCTGCCAATGAGGGCATAGTTTCCCCACTATCACACCCAAGGCCCTCGCTGCTAGTCGGCAGCCTCTGGAATTTGGGGAAATGTGCTTGAGTCCATGTGACCAACCGGGTATGGGGCACCTCTGGTTGGCTTCCGGAACCGGGACGTTACAGAGTTCGCATGCAACAACAGCTATCACTCCACCATAGGGATGACACCTTTTGAGGCGTTGTACGGGCGACCTTGCAGATCACCTTTGTGATGGACTGACCTAGGGGAGTCAGCACTCGTGGGACCAGAGATGGTACAGGCTACCACAAAGAAGGTGCAGATCATCCAGGAGCAGATGAAGACTGCACAGAGCAGGTAGAAGTCGTATGCTGACAGGAGACGAAGACCTATGGAGTTCGAGGATGGCGACCATGTCTTTCTACGGGTCTCACCTCGACGAGGATTGTGGATATTTGGCCAAGGTTTCAAGTAATCTCCGAGATTAATCGGACCCTTTCAGTTCCTCAGCAGATTTGGTGAGGTGTCTTACCACTTAGCTCTTCCACCTCAGTTGCATCGGGTGTATGACGTCTTCCACATATCTCAGCTGAGGAGATACGTGCACGACCCTTCTCACATCATCAACCATGGCGAGATGGAAGTCGACGATGATGCGACTTTTACGGAGGTTCCAGTAGATATTGAGGATCGACAGGAGCATGTCCTTCTTGGATGGTCGATACCTCTGGTGCGCATTCATTGGTAGCACGGGAACATCCAGGAGATCACATGGGAGAGGGAGGCTCAGATGCGTTCTCAGTACCCCCACTTGTTTACCTAGTTATGAGTTATGGCTTACGGGGACGTAAATCCCTAAGGTGGGAAGAATGTAAAGACCCGAAATTTCCCTGTATTTTTTTTAATATATGGGAATTTTACGAATCCACGAAAATTGATGGTGCTTGATTCCGAGGCCTGGAGTGCCTGAAATTAATTTCTGAACTTTTGTTCGGGTACATTCAGTAAATGTGCGAGCGGGTTTTTCTAACTTTTAAACTCGTGCTCAGAATTGAAATCTGAGGGAACTGTTGAACTCACAGCACCGGTATTCGCTTAAGAAGACTTTCACCTCGACGGTAGTTGGTTGAGGGTGAAAGATAATTTTTGGGTTTTTCGTGGAAATAATAAAATAAAATAATCGCACATTTTATTTTATTTGTTAAAAATTCCATGTGGAAGTTGAGAAGTGGGGACCACCAGAACTTAACCTATCATGAGAGGTTATGGTGGTGGGGACCACTCGATCCTAACCTCCCATGAGAGGTTATGGTGGTGGGGACCACCTGAGGCCTAAACCTCTTCAACTCCCTCATTAATGTGGAGGATCCTCTTGAGCATCCTCCACATTAATTGAGCCAACTCTCCCCCAATTAATTATTTCAACCTATGTGATTAATTAACCCAATTTGAATTATGCCAACAATTAAATTGGGGAAAACATATCACATTTTGGCTACTTTTCAAATTTGGTGGAATTGGGAGAGGAGAAATACTAGGAGAAAGTTCCTCCACGAAGAACGCTCTCGCCGACGAAGAACGCCTTCGACTACAAAGAACCAACGAATGAGCCTGGGATCAGAAGCATGTGGTGGGTGCGACAAATGCCGATATCTTTGAATCCCTCCAATGTGGGACATATTCATCTATGACGAATCGATGTCCGTACTTCCTTCTTGGGCCAACGTCAACGAACAACCTGAGGTAGGGGTTTATTCTTATTTGTTTATCACTTCCCATGTACACCCCTTCTATTTATTTTGCAGGTTGGGAACAATCATTACAGGATGATAGGATTTGAAGTTCATGTTCATGTTCTTGATGAGCCATATGCTACCACCCTAACGTGGATGGTACGGGCCAAATAAACATGGCCCGAACCTTCCGCAAATCTTGTGGTGTTCTTCGCGATGGAGGAAGATGATAATCATCCATGGTTGGGGCATGAGAACGGCGACAGACACCATCACCGACCGCGATGAAGGAGACGTCGCAACGGTGCCACCCCGCGGCCAGACTGCCATCCCACTGCCAGACCGCCGCCACATAGCCAGACTGCCGCCCCGCGGCCGGACCGCCTCCCCGCGGCTAAACCGCCAGCCCGTGGTCTCACGTTGTCCTCGGCCGAGCCGCCCCAGGCTGAGCCAAGCCGCCCCACGCCCTCACGGAACCCCTCGTCCGAACTTCCCTCATAATACCCTCACGGCCCTCGTGGGCCGGGTCGACCCAAACCGAGTTGGCCCAGGCCGGGTCGGTCCGACCTGGTCGGAACGGACCTGGGCCCACTACAACCCATTTACCTTCTTTTGGCCATAACTTTGGCACCAGACATCTGTTAGACGAACCGTCAATGGAGTTGGGAACCTTTGAGTGAGTAGGTTCCATTGAGTAATACCCCACTAAGATTTGGATTAAGATGGGGAATGGTCTGGTTGGATCGAGCACGAATCCAACCGGGCCCCTGAGACTAAAAGGCTAATAACTCACAGACCGGGCGTTCGATTGACGCGTCGTCTGTTGCGTTGAGACCCCTTTAACATGGAAGACATTTGAGATACTTCTTCATGGGACTTTGTGGAAGTTGGAGTATCGACCAGTAGCTTGTGGAGCAGATCCTCCTGGAGATGAGCGAGCATAGCATGGGAACCCAGTGGATGGCTGAGACTTGACGACTGCTGACCATTTCAACTCGGAGTGACTCGGCAGACCCACGGTGGGGAGCGCCTTAGTGACATGGTAGACCCATGGTAATCGACAGGAGGAGTACCTTAGTAGGATATGAGAGGGAGCGCCTTGGTGACATGACATACCCATGGTGGGGAGCGCCTTGGTGACATGACAAACTCATGGTACTCGACAGGAGTAGTACCTCAGTAGTCCAAGGTTAGTGGGAAGCGCCTCTGTGTGACGTGGCATGCCCACTGTACTCGATAGAGGAGGAGTTCTCCAGAAACTGAGGTGTTCGACGTTGTGACTAGGAATGTTACTTGTTACTACCCCTAGAATAAATCCTGGTGTGATCTGAGTTAGTACCTCTTTGTTTCCTCATGATTGAGATGGATTACATGATAACTTAGGTATATGTATGGGCATATACCTAAGTAGGGTTATCTGTTGATTTCATACTTTTTGGTTTATCCTTGGTTGATTTTGTGAGACCTAGAGGGTCTCGAGGTCCCTATTGAGTATCATTATACTCACCTCTTCATGGGCTATGCCCGCACCTTGTTGTGTTGGATGCAGACGATGGACAACGCTGACTGAGGCTGAGAGTACCAAGACTGGATGGTACCTAGAGGTGGACCATACGACGTGTCGGTATGCAGAGGAGACGGGTGGACGTGGAGTGATGAGGAGGTGATCTGTACCTACCCTTCAGGTAGGAACCTCAGAGGACGATTCAATAGTTTTTTTTCTCTTTCTTCAGTTGTATTGTTTTTCAGTTGTACTTGTACCTTTACTATTGGTCTTGTATTCCGGCCCCCTTTTTATTTTCCGAACTCTTTTGGTTATACAGTTTGCTTGTGCTCGTATCTTGTTGTGTGCTTGGTTACGTGATTTTTCAGGTTATAAAGGAGATGCCTTCCTAGTTGTAGGGAAAACGCCTTTCGGTGCTAGTCGTCAGCCCCTGACCTATGGAAGGCGGGCTTGGGGTAGTCACGGCACGGGCCCCGGGGGACGGTTCATGACAATACCGTTTAAATATATAATATGTTTTATGACATCATAATGACCCAATATTGATGTAAAAAAATAATATAAACATTATTTTTGGACAATATATGTTTTAGCATTAAATAATGTGATTTTATATTTGTTTAATTTATTTTACAAATCTTTAGTGGACCCTCCAAGACTTATAAAACATTTTGTCTTTTTAAATTTTTTTCCTTAAGAGTGTGACTCACCTCCACATAAGAAACCCTATTATTTTAAGAAGTTAGGCCATTGGACTTATAAAATATTGTTTTCCACTCCCCTTTGGAAAAAACCATGGGTTGGTTTATGGTTTTGATTAGTTTAATGTGAGGTGTCCCAAACCTAAATAATAAAGAATTATCTCTCCTTTCCTATATAAACCCACCCAAGATCTCACTTCCTCTTCACTAAATGCCTTTGTAGTTCTACCAACCTCTTCCCTACTCTCTCTAGAATCCTCAAAAGGTGCCCCAAGCACCCAAAAAGCCTCTCTCAAGCCTCTCCCAAGCCTTTGGGACCACACTTCCAAGTAAGTGATTTCGTCCTTTCTCATTTTTGTCCAGTTTTATTTAAGTTGTTATGCCCTTTTGTTTTTAATTACAAATATTGGGGTATGATTTCGAACCACCCCATAATTACCTCTTTATGTTTGGATGATGGGATACCACTTTATCTCTCACTAATGTCACCCATGTACACTCTTTACCATGCTGAAATTCCATGAGGAATTTCTCTCTCCTCTTTAAATCCAAGTAATTCTTTTGTATTATGAATCTAAATTACATTAAATTTGTTGGGACATGTATCTATATGACTCCCTTACTTTCCATTTCATGTACATATTATGAGACACCCATTTCTCTCTCATCAACCATTTTCATTAATCCTTATGTCACGCCGTTATGCTGTCGAAATTGCACTGCATTTTTCCAAGCCAAGATCATTGTGTAGTGAATACCATGACCACTTATCTATCAAGGTTATTCACCTTTACACACATCTATTTATTGATTATAGAGTTTCATGTATGTATTTCACATTCCTCTATCATGGAATAAATTATTATGTTGAATGATTCCATGTTGTATGATTCATGTGTCACACTTATGCATGAAATGAAATGTTTAAGAAGGGTGTGCCCTAATAGCGCTCCAATGCATTGGGTAAAATATAGTAACATGATACGTCATGTGCAATGGCTGTTGACTCATGATAATTCAAGTGCAATGAGGTTTTACTCGTGCTTCATGTGCAATGAGGGTTTACTCATGCTCCATGTGCAATGAGCCTTGGCTCATGCTAATTCCATGTTAAGTGTTGTTGTCACATTTCTGTGTTATGATTATCACATTTTATCACGACTTTATGTTCATGTTTCTCTTGTGATACATTGATATGCCTATTGTCTAACATGTATTGTATTTCTCATGTTATTCCATGTTTATTCCCTTACTGGGCTTTATAGCTCACCCTTTTCTTATGCATGTCCTCAGGTTATCCCATGCAATGCTAAGTACGAGGGAATATAGTGCTCATGTAAAGGAAGATTTCCATAAAGATGTTGTGTATTTCATGTTTTAAGTTTTTATTTAATGATCTTAAGCCCTAAAGACACTAGACCTCCCAATATTCTATGTTGTATCAAGTGAAGTTTATGTAATAAATCATGTTTAAGTTTTTAATAAAAGTAGGGTTGTTATAAGTTAAACTCATAAAAATTCTTGAAAATACAATTCCATGAAAAAGTTTCCACATTAACAATCATTTGAAACCCATTTATTCAAAAATAATTTCAACTCTATAAAAATTAATTGAAGTGTGAAAATGATAAGAATATTTATTTTAGCTCAATTTTCTTTAAAAGTTAAAACCAAAAAGAACATGAACACAAAAAAAGTAAGCAATTTAACACCCCCCCCACACACACATAGAATTTACTACCCCTCATTTCAGCTTAACAAAATATAAATAAGGGCATAAAAACAAAGGAAATGAAAGATACAGCTTGAATTTATTTTCCAATGGTGGCCTTGAGTTAAACTCCTAACTACACCCACTGAACCTATAAAACATGAATTAAAGAAAATCATAAGAAAAATAAATAAAAATAAAGGATAATGGAAAAGAGGATATAACATGGTTTGGACCCCCATGTGGGTGTTAAGTTTTTACAGCCTCTAGTCAGATAGTTGCAGTGGTTTAACCTAAATCTGAAGGTGGAAAGGGTTTCTTATTTAGAAACCACCAAAACATCATTATTCTAGTATTCTTCAGCCCGCATTGGTTGTGGAGGATCACATGGATATAGTAAATAAGCTCCTCCCCCTTTATAATGTGGTATAACTTAGAAGATGCTGGGAGGATAAAGAATGGTTCCTCTTCTTATTTTGACACAACTTTATTGGATTTTTAATTATCATCTAGAGCCTTCTTATTTTCCAATACATTAGAAATTTCATCACAAGGGAATTCAGAAAATAATTTAAATTTAATAATATTAAAGCATGATGAATCAACAAAAAAAATCTTCCCTTTCATGAAGGTCGGCTTGAAATAGGATCTCTTCAGGTAAGGCCACTGGTAATTCTATCTTAGCAGAGTCTTATCTATCTTCTTACAAAGCAAGAGAGAGGTATAGAGGTACTGATTCTTCTTTGTAAAATATGGGAGGATCACTTAAATTTTGGTCTTTAACAAAATCTAACCAATTTTCATCAAATTCATGTTGTGCTCCCATGGTTGCATCAGCTGGCATGACATCTTTGGGAACCTCGTCAAGAAATGGACAAAGAGAGACGATTAGATCTTCAAGTTGTGTCTTCAAGTCACCCTTGTATTCTTAAACTTCAAATATAGTTGGTGTATGATCGAAATAATTATGTAGATGCTCAATTTACAAGAGGGGGTGAATTGTAAGTTTAAAAACTTCCATTTTTTAACCTTAAGGAAAACTGTGTTTAAAAAGTTAAACAAGGTAAATTCATAAGACCACTTTTAGTTCTACTAAAAAAACTTACTAGGTTCTGGAAATGTGGTTCTGGAAATGAAACTTAAGGAAAGTTTACAAGGAAAAGATTCTACCTTAAAGCATATAGAATCTTACTTATCATAGTATATAAAAGAACAAGAAAGTATAAGAAGGTTATACTTTCTTCCTTTATCAAAATACAGTAGAAATAAACTTGAAACAAAACAAGTAACAAGTATGAAATCTTTTAATCCAAAGAGTAGGGTATCCAACAACCTTGGATAAAAGTACCTTGATTTATACTTTCAAGTAAGTCTGTCTTACCCACACCAGGGTAAGCCCTCGATAGGAATATTGGATTCTGCCTTGATATCCCCGCAAACCCTCGAACTTTAAGGTAGTCGGCACCTCTGTCTTCCTATCCCTAGAATTCCTCGAACTTTAAGGTATTCGACACCTCTATCTTCCTATCCCCAGAAGTCCCCGATTGTACTCAGCAATAATTAGAGTCACACAAAGCTATCTGAACAAGATGTTCAGAACCGCACAAAGTATGAGAGTCTCTCTATCTAGAAATCACTTCAGCAGCATGTAATCTCTAGAGTGATAGAACCAATTTTGAGATCGTTTGAATGAGCTCCTATTTATAGGCACTTTTCCAACGGTCAGCTCCCTCCTCTAATAGTCATATTTTTCCTTGAATCTCAAAGGGACCTGTACACGTGTCACTCAAACAACAGTTAGTTAGAAAAAGATTTTACAACATTGTTTCATAACTATAACAAGTGTAAGCAAAATAAGGTTGCTTAACCAAATCTATTTTTTGGAGTCTAAGGAAAAATTAGAATTCAAAGTCTAACTAAATAAATATTCAGAGTCTATAAGACATGGATATTTGGATTCTGTTTTATAAAGAATTTGGAATCTAAATTCTATAGATTTTAGAGTCTGAATTTCTATGAATTCTGAATCTAAATTCTGAGGAATTCGTAGTCTGAATTATGAGGATTTCGGAGTCTGAATTTTGAGGAATTCGGAGTTTGAATACTGAGGAATTCAGAATTTGAATTTCAGAGAATTTGGAGTCTGAATTTCAGAGAATCTAGAGTCTGAATTTCAGAGAATTGGGAGTCTGAATTTCAGAGAATTCGGAGTCTAAATTTTAGAGAATTCGGAGTCTGAATTATAAGGAATTTGGAATCTGAATTTCAGAGAATTTGGAACCTGAATTCAGAACCTGAAAACAAAATACTCTATATCTAAGTATTTATAAGATTCTGAGATTTTAGATGTGAAACTGATTTTTAGACTTATTAATAAAATGAGTTAGATTTATAGAGACTATAAAATGAACAATGAAAACATAGGTAAGGATAAAAAATTTCCTTGGAGAAGGGAAATTTTCCTTATGAAAATAATCCTTCGAGAAATACTCTTTCTTATGATAATGTTTTTGTGATTTTCAAAACATATAGGAATGGAAAAGTTATAAGGAAACCTTATTGACTCAACAGTTGGAATAAGTTTGATCTCTTATAGTTTAATTTCCTTTCCATGTTGTTGTTCTGACTATTGGACATTGGATTATTGAATAAAGATAAAAAGGTTGTTTAATTTATTTCTCGGCACCTCCATTCTTCGAAGTTTGTCTTCACCTTATTTCTTCAAAAATTCACCCCAGCTACACAAATCTTCACCAGGCCAAACATATTAAAAATCACTAAAAAAACCATCTTCACCTAAAAACAATGATATGCAAGGAAGCTCTTTTTTAAATTTTTTAATTTTTTAATTTTTTTTTGTTTTTTATGAAAAATAGTATGTGTAAGATCTTGACCTCCCCACCAGCGACACCAAATTGATTCATAAGGAATTTTCACGAATCTTCGGTCAATATTTTATTTACCTAAGCATGCAATATAGTGCACACTTAGGGTTTGTCTCGAGGAGGCAACTTATACAACACTGAATTTCTATTCTCATTATTTAAATTCTAACTAATATAAAACTAAATAATATGAATATGTATGAGATTGAAAAATGAATGAAATATTAATTAATATATATATATATGTATGTATGTATGTATATATATGTATGTATGTATATATATATATATATGTATATGTATATATGCAGATAGAATAAATGATGTTTGACAGAAAGAAGATCCTCTCATGAGAACGCCCAGAGTGAACCTTCATCGCCACTTAATTAGTTTCAAACCAATTTAATGAACATGCTTCATCGTATGCATGAACATCCTTTTCTGCCTATGGTTTTGAATATATGGCACACTCAAATATCCACACATCCACCTCCTCGATCAAGGAAAAATATTGCATAAGAGAAAGTTAAGCCTCAAGTGGAAAACAGAGACACAAGGGCGTCTTGCCCACTAAGATCCCCCTCGATCTAACTCTAAGCAAATAAAAAACATTAAAAATTAATGTGCAAACACCTGGGTTTACCAATGGATTGATCCCCTGAGAATTTTCTCGGATTAGTTACTCATGATCATGAGTATAAGAGATCACAGTGGAGAAGATCAGGTGAAAACACAAAAGATAAAAAGAATGAGAGAATGTGGGGAAGAAGAAGACTAACATATACTAAAAATGCATAATAATATTACAGTGGAAAAGAAACTACAAAACTAAAGAAAATGGCCACCTAGAGTGTGAACCCTCAAAATTTCTTCATGATTGGCCAACATATAAAGGATTTATTACTATTTTACTCCAACACATTTAATCTAGCAAGGTGATTGTTCATATTTCAATACTCCAACTCCTCATGCCATTATAACCTTTCAACAGACAAATTCCCACATGGAGGCATGTATGAAAATTGTTTATTATGTCCTTCTCTAACTCCACATCGAATTTGAGTTTTATTAGACCGACCCCCTTCGTGATATAGTCCCATTTTCAAATGTGTTCATATCTGTGCACAACTTTCGAGGCCTGAATTGTGAGCTGGTTTTGAGCCTTCAAATGGTTGATTTAACTTTGGATCCGGTTGGATGAAATGAAGCCCCACGTGTATGGAATCCAAAAAAAAGTCATTTAACAATTTCAATAAGTATAGAAAAATTATGGTTGGAATTCAAAATAAAAATAAAATAGTTAAATTTCAAAATTAGTTCATTTTAGAAATTATGCTCAAAATACCACTAAAACATAAAAATGTGACAATTTACCATAAAATAACACTATGGTTGGATTAAAACATTGTATTACAATACAAAATATGCGAATATGTTAGTTTCATCATTTAGGGTTTTAAAATTTGGTGATATGAGTTTCTCAGGGAATTGACTCCATGGCTGGCGTCAATTCACTTGATGCTACTTAATTTTTTTCCATTTTTTTGGTTATTTAGATTTTGAAAGGTTTTTAAAAACATTTTATTAATAATTTAAAAACATGTTATAAAATGTTTGTAAAATAATGTTTTTTAAAACACTTTATTTTTTTAAAAGGTTTTTATAATTTTTAAAATTTAAAATTTTGTTTTTAAAATAACGTTTTACAAAAGAAATTTAATAATTGAAAAAAAAATAAATAAATAATATTTATTAATAATTAATAATTTTATTATTTATTAAGAATTTAAATAAAACAAATAAAATAAAAACGTCTTTGTTTGTGTGATTTGGTGCCTGTACATTCACAAATATAATTAATCATGTAATTAATATAAATTTTAAATAAATAATTATAACTTATTATATTGTAAATTTTATTATAAATTATTGATAATTATTATATATTTATTTATTATATAAATCATATTATTAATTATTATTAATAGTAAATTATTAATAATAATAAATTATATTTAAAATTGTGTAAATTATATAAATTATATTATAAATTATTAATAATTATAAATAATAGGAATATAAATAATATAAAGTATATAATAAATACTTATTACATCATAAATAATTTAATTAATAATTATTAATCTTTAATTGACAATTTTGTCAATTAATTAATTATATAATTAATTTTATAAATAGTATAATTAATTAATAATTATTAATTGATAATTATTAAATGATATTATTAATTAATATTTATTATATTTATTATATTATTAATAATAATTAACAATATTATTGATTATTTAATGTTAATTATTTTAATTATTTATTATTAATCATTTTTTAATTATTAATAATATTGCTAATAAATAATTATATTATTAATTATTTATCACATTAACTACATTAATAAATAATTTAGAGTATTATTAATCATTATTTTTCATCGTAGTTATTTTTTAATGTTAATTATTAATTATGTTTTTAATTTTTAATATTAAAATTATTAATATATAATTATACTACTCATTAGTGATTAGTAATTATGATATTCATTATATTAATAATATTGGTAATTATTTAGTGTTAGTTTTTTAGTTATTGATTCTTTATTATACTGGAAATTGTTGGTAATAATATTAAAAAATAATTATCTTATTATTTAATATTTTTCATGTTAATTATTAGTATATTATAACTTTTTAATATTTAAATTATTAATAAATAATAATATAATTATTTATTAATTATTGGTTATCATATTAAATATATTAATAATATTGTTAATAATTAAATTACTAATAAATAATTAAATTATTTATTTTTAATAAATATTTATTATTTTTCATGTTAAGTAATAAATTTATTTAGTAAAATGTTATTTTAAAAGCAATTTTTTTTTAAATTTGTAATAGCATTCTTAAAAAGTAAAACATCTCAAAACTTTTTTAAAAACTTTTTTTTACAACATTTTATAAAACATTTCCAAATTATTAATTATTAATTTTTATTACATCTTTATTAATTATAATAATTATATTATAAACTATTAATAATTCTAAATTATATTTTAAATATTATAAATTTTGTTATGTTAAATTATTAATAATTGTAAATAATATCACTTATCTATTAAAAAATTAATATATTATAAATAATTTAATTATTAGTTATTGATTTTTAATCGATGGTGCTATTCATTAATTAAATGCTAACTATTTTTGTTGTTTACTATTTATCATTTTTTAATTATTAATAAAATTAATAATAATAGTTATACTACTAATTATTTATCATATTAAGTACATCAATAAATTATTAAGAATATTATTAATTATTATTTTTCATGTTAATTGTTAATTATGCTAAAAAATTGGAATTTAAATTTTTAATAAATATTATATTTTTAATTAGTAATTATTAATTATCATATTAAGTATATTAATAGTATTGTTATTTATTTATTGTTAGTTCTTTAGTTATTAGCTATTTATTATTTTATTAATTGTTAATGATAATATTAATGAATAGTTATATTATTATTTATTAAAAAATAATTACATTACTAATTATTAATAATTAATTATCATATTAATTATATTAATAATATTTTTAATAATAATTAAATTATTATTTATTACTTAATATTTAAAATTTTCTTGTTGATTGTTGCTTTTTTAGTAAAAAGTTATTTTAAAAATAAAATGACAAGAAAAATTAAGAAAAGAAAACAAATAAGAAGACAACAAAATGCAAAAAAACAAAAAAACAAAATCCAAAATAGCTAATAACTAAAGAACAACTTCGTCCACTATGATAATGCAAAGATCGTACATCGACCGAAGTTGTTTGGGGTTACTAACCAAGGGTTCTAAGATAATGCAAAGATCACGATGAAATAGAGTAGAGAGAAAATATCTCTAAAAAAATGATCAATTCAATATTAGAATGAGGAAAATGGTTTCATAAACAACCAAACCATTAACTTAGAAAATATTTAAAGGGGATTAATGATCTAAAAGGAAAATTTCGATGTGGTTTAATTACTTATATTCACTTAATCATCGCATACGTTCATCACATTTCATTATATTGAAAAATCAATATTGATTTATTTTATATTCAACTTTGATCACATAAAGTTAATTATCACTTCCACTTTCAACAATGATTTATATATTTATTTAACTATTTAGTATTGGTTAAGATCGGGTGAGAGTGGTTAAGGTTACCAAAACTGAACCAAACCAAAAAACCGAAATATGCAACATTCATCAGCAGACTTGAAATGGTTAACCAGTTTAAACTGCATTTTGTCGGTTTAAGGCGATTGGTTTGGTCGGTTTATGTCGGTTAATTTAATCCTACGCACTCCTAATTGACAATTTGTTGTCTTTGTTAACTTTGATCGTTTGCTTATTTCCTCATTTTGGACCATTTTATGTGGGTTTGTCATGCATCTCATGCCTTTCTTGTTTGCATGACATTTATTGTGGGGGCCACTCCCAATATGGGGTGGTTTTTTTTGCAGGGGAGGAAGTCCTTGGATGGAAACAACTCCTACAGCAGTGTTCAAAGGTTGGCAGCCGACGCGGTGGACTGCAGCAGGCGGCGGGAGGACTTCTCAAGGGTAGATAAGCTATCCTCCACCAACTGAAGACAAACTCATTTATTCTTCCTCTATTTAAAGAGAGAAATTTGCTATGTGTGTAAGGGAAGAATATGTGGTGTAATCTATGATTGTGTGATCCTCCGACGAGAACCGGAGAGAAGAAATAGAGAAACGTTTCTCCCATGGACGTAGTCAACTCGCCGAACCACATTAAATCTTGTGTTCCTCCGTTTTTCCTCCTGTTCTGTGTGTTTGAGGTACCACGCACCTCCGCTGCGCCCCAACAAGTGGTATCAGAGGCGAGTCAGAGCGAACGGAGGTGAACCGGCGAGGCGACGTCAAATTTTCCGGTGGCTGGAAAATTGAAAGTGGTCGAAAAAATTTTCTGAGGGCATATTCAAGAAGAGGACGGTGAGACGATTCCAACGGCGTAAACGGCGAGGAAAACGGAGTTGAAACGAAGGAGATATGGCCGGTCAAAGTTTGGTCAAACCCACGGGTGAACAGTAACCCTGTGTCGGAGAAGACGGTACTGTTCACGCCGCCGAAAACAATTACGGCAATATTCCAGCGGGAATTCCGGCGTGCCACGTCAGCGACACGTCAGCGCCACGTCAGCGAGCGATCTGGACCGTTGAACGTGTTTTGACCATATCTCGGTCAATTGGTGTCCGATTTCGGCGATACAGGAGTCGATTTCGACTATTTCGACCATTATAGATGCATCCGTACAGTTAGTTTTTCAAAATTCGCACTCTATCAGGTGGGTTCAGAAGGGTGTGACATCGACGGTGGTGATCGCGTTTTGTGACAACAACGATGACGGGTGGCGGTGCACTACCAAGATTGGATATCGAGAAGTTCGATGGTCAAAATAATTTTGGCTTGTGGCAAAGAACAATGAAGGATATTTTGGTGCAGCAGGGCATGATCAGACCGTTGATCGGAGAAAAGCCCGAGACAACCAGTGCCGATGATTGGGAAGATCTCGAGATGCGGGTCGTCAGCACAATTCGGCTATGTCTGGAGAATGAGGTAAAATACTCGGTGTTAGACGAGACATCACCGAAGGAGATCTGGAAGAAGTTGGAGCAGCGGTATATGGCGAAGTCGCTGACCAACAAGTTGTTCTTAAAGAAGAAACTGTACCAGTTGCGCATGGATGAGGGAGCGAACTTGTTGGATCACACCAACGAATTCAACAAAATCCTCACACAGTTATTGGGGCTCGGTGTGAAGGTTGGAGAAGAAGACAAAGCACTTTTGCTTTTGTCATCACTACCAAGCTCATTTGATGGCCTTGTGACAGCATTGCTCATGGGGAAGGAGACATTGAAGCTGGACGATGTGATGGTGTCACTTCAAGATTAGGAGGCATTCCGAAGACCTTCGACGCATTCAGGCGAGCAAATCATGGCGATGTGAGATGATCAGCATGGGAGAAGCCGACATCGATAGTCAGGAGGTAAAGAATGGTGGCCAAAATCCAGGGGGCGTGATCCGAGCGAAATCACGTGTTTCTGGTGCGAGAAGAAGGGTCACTATAAAAGTGATTGTGGAGAACGCAAAAGGTATGTTTCTGGGAAGAAAAAAGTTGAAGAGGAGGATGCGAACATCATAGGTTTATCAGCAGATGATGAAATCTGCGTGGCAATGAGAAGCATGCACTCAGATAAGCGAGTTGAACGGGGAGAAGTGCAGTGTCATTACTGCAAAAGATACGGGCACATGAAGCGGGAATGTCGTTTTCTGAGAAGGAAGAACGATCAGGCTCAAAATCCAAAGGAAGACGGATGGGTTCTGGATTCGGGGAGATCGGCACACATATGTACGACGAGAGGTACATTTGATACTTTTCAGCAGGTGTGAGACTCGGTGAGACTTGGTGATGGGTCAACATGCGAGGTTCGAGGAGTCGGGATAGTGAAATTGAAGACACCTGATAGAGGAGTTCGTAAACTGGCTGAAGTGAAATTTGTTCCGAGGATGATACGGAACTTGATATCATTGAGTAGGATCGATGCAAGAGGATATAATATTTCCATAGCAGGTGGAGTGTTGGAAGTCTCACGTGGGGATGCAGCGATATTTACTGGGAAAGAGCCTCAAGGGTTGTATCATTTGATGGGTACCACAGTCATCCCGAGATCGAGTGAAGATGGTGGAACTGCCACGTCATCTGGCGTGAATAAGCGTGTTTGTTTTGCTGATGAAGTTTTTGACACCTGCAAGGAGACTGCAGGTCAAGCTTCTACCCCAAATTGGTCATGAGGGGGAGATTTGTGGGGGCCACTCCCAATATGGGGTGGTTTTTTTGCAGGGGAGGAAGTCCTTGGATGGCAACAACTCCTGCAGCAGTGTTCAAAGGTTGGCAGCCGATGCGGTGGACTGCAACAGGCGGCGGGAGGACTTCTCAAGGGTAGATAAGCTATCCTCCACCAATCGAAGACAAACTCATTTATTCCTCCTCTATTTAAAGAGAGAAATTTTCTATGTGTGTAAGGGAAGAATATGTGGTGTAATCTGTGATTGTGTGATCCTCCGACAAGAACCGGAGAGAAGAAATAGAGAAATGTTTCTCCCGTGGACGTAGGCAACTCGCCGAACCACGTTAAATCTTGTGTTCCTCCGTTTTTCCTCCTGTTCTATGTGTTTGAGGTACCACGCACCTCCGCTGCGCCCCAACATCTATCAGGCTGAATATATATTTGGCCGTATACTTCGTCCTGAATGGTAACTCCTTTATGATTGTCCATCTTCATAGGGAGGTCTCCATCATGTATCATGGTTCCAACTTCTTCCCCGTGAATCTGATCTGAACCTTCTACCTGATAGAAGGTTTGATCATGAAGAAGGTATTGCATTATAGTCATTCCTAAGCTATTATAGTGGTTATATAGGCATTCTTCATTTGGATTTCATGTTGATGCTGAAGTTGGATTCCATCTTATGTTTGGGCAGTGTGAAGTTGGAGCAGAATGACATTTCTACGTTCATTGTACTTCAATCACATCTGTAGTTGCAGAATGAAATTTTTTTTAAGCACATGGACCAATTCCTTTGTTGGGCCTTGGGACCGATCCTAAGGTTCTCATAGCCTTGGTAAAGTTTGTAATGGATTGGCATTGACTAATTTTTACTAATATTTATTTATTACCTTGTTTTTTTTCAATTTATTTGTGCTTTTGCAAATGAAGCAGATGAGAAAATTAAACTCTGGCTTTTTCTTCCTGGGCATCATTCATCTGTTGTTGAGGCTGCACAAGCTGCGGTTTATGGATTAAAAGGTGTATCACTTTGACAATATATTCATCCGTGCATGCTAATTAGGTTTCCATCGTTTGATTCCTTTCTATTTTTGGGGCTTTTATGTCATACTTCGAAGCATTACATTTTTCTTGATAAGTATGTTTAGCAATGTATGCCAGAGAGATTCGCATCATCCCATTTACAAATCACTTAAAAAAATAATTATTATATTATTTATTCATGTTATTTTATTTGATTTTTTTGAGGAAGTTGTTGCAAATGGATTGTCGTCACCTCCTGGGGATTCAGAAGTGGTTTCAACTGCTCTGTCTCAGGCTTTGAGAAATCTAATAGAAAGGTTTCGTCATTCTGTTTTTATATCTATATCTGTATTCTGTAGTCATAATTTGACCCATATCATTGGAATTGATAGATCGATGATGGAGCGTTCGTACATGAGATTTGGAGATGTATTTTCAAGATGCCATACTTATTCACAGAGTGGGGATTTATCCAAGTTTGTTCAGCATGACCATTCTCTTGTAAAATTTGACTTGGGAACAAATAACCAAACTATGGAGAAGTAAAGACATACTGCAACAACTAGAACTGATCCAAAATGTATTAAAAAACATGGTGAGAACAATCCTCCTGTTTTCGCACATTATTTTTCTTCGGTGAAGGTTTAACTTCTCTGATGTTGAAAATGAAAAAAAAAACTGCCAATCAGCAGTGAACTAGGGAAAGAAAAAAATGATATTTGTAGAATGATAAAATAGGTAAGACCCTAACCCCCAAGGTGTACCCTCTAAAGGATCCCTTGGGGTTATTTTATAATGGAAAATTAAAACCACACCGGACCTCAAGTCCGATGTGGGATGCAGACTCCAACACTCCCTCTCAAGATAGGTGTACCTAGCTTTGACACATAAAGAAAAATAAATCAATCAAAAGACGTTGCAAACACTCCCCATCAAGCTGTACATACCCAGCTTGATTACAAAACAAGACAAAAACAGAATAAAAGATAAAAGTGCCATGGATGTTGCTCCTCTACACGAAGATGGACGATGCTGCTGAAAGATATTTGCCAAGCCGCTCAAGAAGTGTCGGTCGAAGGAGCGCCGGGAAAGCCGCACTGGTAGTGCTAGTCGACTAAGCGCTGGGAAATCCGTACAGGCAGGCCGGTCATCAGAGCACCAGGAAACCGCACGGGCAGGCTAGCCGTTAGAGTCTCCAGGAAAACCGCATGGGCGGGCCGAGCGTCAGAGCGCTGGGAAACCACAGGAGGGCCGCATGGGGGTGGGGGTTGTCGTAGGTGTAGGCCGACATAGAAGGAGCAGCGCAGGAGGCGACGCGCAGCGAGGGAGCCACTGGACAGCAACAGATCCATCGAAGCTGGCGCACAGAGAGGGGAGGTCATGCGATAGGAAGGAGAACCTCCAGAAGGGAGAGGGGAGGGAGTCGTCGGGAGAGAGATGCTGGCAGGGAAGGAGATCTGATGGGATGGAAGCACGCTGACAGGAAGGGCCGAGAAAATCTGCAGGAGGTGGGGCCGGTAGATCCGTTGGGAGGAGGGTCGGGAGCCGCGATGGGAGTTGAGAGGGAGCCGGCGCACGAAGGACGCATAGGGCGGGAGGGAGCCACCGAGAGGATGGTCTGCCGGGAAGCCGCAGGAGAGGCGGTAGGCGTCGGGAAACACTGCGGGAGTCGGGAGCCGCATTTGGAAGCGGGGCCACCGGGGTGCACTACTGGAGTAGGGAGCCGCATCGGAGGATGGTCCGCCGGGAGCCGCGATGAGGGTGTAACGACCCGAGTCCGGAGCCCCTCCACTGGTGCCCCATACCCGGTTCGCCTCATGACCTCAAACGCGTTTCCCCGAACGCCAGAGGCTGCCGACTAGCAGTGAGGGCCTTGGTGAGTCGGTGGGGAAACTATTCCCTCATTCGATAAGGTATACAAGGTAAGAAAACAACAATAAACAGCGGAAGCAGTAATCAACATGCATAACAAAAGAAACCAGACAGCGGAAGCAATGCAGATATCTAACAATGATGACAATAATGCAGCAGGTACAAGTATCTATGGAAAGCAGCAAACACAACAATGTTCTGGAATACAATTGAAACTAAGTGGAAAAGAAAAATAAAGAAAACTCCTCAACATCGCGAGCCACGGCTCGGTCCCATGCTCCCCAGCTCCTGATGCAGTCAAGATCCTGAAGTAGAAGGGCGTTTGCCCTTATCTATACCTGTAGCAACATAGTCTGCTTGGGCCCAAAATAATAGCCCAAACAGGGTGTGAGATACAATCCCAGTAGGCAATCACCCAAAGATTTGTGCCTAACAGTCAATGAATACATGACAATAATAAAACAAGAAGCAGTAAATAAAAAATCACAAGCAGCTACAATCCACAGTTCTAACAAGTAAGGTACACAAGTAAGCAGTCAACAACAAGAAGAAAATAGGTAACCCTCTGGGTAGCTCTCACAGTCTAACCCCTATGGTTCAACCTCTAAGTACTAGCAACCCTCTGGGAGGCACACACAGCCTCACCCCTCTGGTTCGCTACGTAAATTAAGCAGACTCTCTGGGGAAGCACTCACCGTCAATTCCCCCTGTAGTCTCGTATCGTGCTAAAGGCTCTCTGGGGAAGCACTCAACGTCAATTCCCCCTATAATCTCGCATCGTAATTAAAAGACACTCTGGAGAAACCCTTCTGTCAATTCTCCCTTTGGTCAACTACTCTAGGTTCTCACAGTCCTGAGTATAACTAAACATGCTCAGCGCGTGTATATCATCCAAGTAAACCTCAAGAACTACTTGGCTACCAACTAAGGCTCAACAGCAATAATAAAACAACAGTCCACAATCCTACAACTAGGCATGGCAACTAGAAAAAATCCAAATAGGCAGAACAAGCATGGAAAAGCAAACTGAGCACAAACAAAATACTCTAATCACAAGCAATAACGTCTACTAAAGCAATCAAGCAAAGCAGGCAAGTAACAAGGGAAAAACAGGAAACACGCAATACCCCGTTCAAGGGAATTGGTGGAATTTGCACATAATATTCATCAACTTTATACGGAAAGGCACAAACCACCTACCTCGATCCTAGGAGATCGATATACGTGAACATCGACGACAGATTCCCCTTAGAACGACGTAGATCTGAGAAAACGCACAAAACATTCATCCCAGGATAACTTGGAAATGAGGAGGAATCAAGAAACAAGGCTAAAGAAGAAGGAAGAACCCACCGCTACGATTCCAACGCAACTGACCATGCTCGAATCGGAGAACGAATGGCGGGACGGGAGTTCGTCGAAGATCCGGCCGTATGGTCGCTCTCGGACGGTCGAAAACTGAAGAAGAAGACAGATATGGGGGTTAGACACGACATCGGGCCGTTTAATGAAAAAAAAAAGTACATGGTGTGTACTTCAATTTTTTCTGTACTCTGAATTAACCGGCCTCCACCTCAGCCTTACACACCGTGTGTGTGGCCCGGGCACGGCCAACACACGGCTTCGAGCTGGGAAGAGTACACGGCGTGTACTTATAAAGTACACGGCGTGTACTTCTGAAATTTCCAGAAAATTCATTTTTCTCAAAAACTCCAGAAAAAAAGTAAAAACATACCTGGAAAGAGATCCGGGTTCTTACAAACTTCCCCCCTTAAAGAAATTATTCCCCAAATTTCCCTAACGAGGTAGAGAAGGAGAAACCCCGAACAGCTTTGGCCACTGCGATCGTACATCGATCTCCCTCTCCCAGGTCTCGTCCTGTACTCACCTGTGCTGCCATAGCAATCGTACCAGAGGAACAGACCGCCCGCGGAGAACCTTCATACTATGATCGAAAATCCGGATAGGATGCTCCTCGAACGGCGCATCCGCTTCAAGCTCGACTTCCTCGGGCTGAAAGGAATGAGGTGGGTCTGAAAAGTAATGTCGGAACTGAGAGATGTGGAAGACGTCGTGCATGGCCCGATACCTCAGAGGTAGCTGCAATCAATAGGCGACCGGACCAACTCTCTCTAAGATCTAAAATGGTCCAACGTACCATGGTGAAAGCTTACCCTGTCTCCGAATCCTCTTGTGTCCCAACCTTGGTGCGACACGCAGGAAAACCTGATCCCCAACCTCGAAATCCATAGGTCATCTCCGCTGATCAGCATAAGACTTCTGTCGAGACTGCGCTAGTCATCCTCTTCTGAATCAACTCTATCTGCTCTGAAGTCTCCTGAACAAGACAAGGTCCCAGCAAAGCTGCCTCTCCTGCCTTCAGCCAGCATAAGGGTGATCGGCATGGCCTACCGTACAAAGCCTCGTATGGCGCCATCTAAATGGTCACCTGGAAACTGTTGTTGTAGGCAAACTCCACCAGAGGAATATGCTTCTCCCAGGTGCCACCAAAGTCAAGGATGCAAGCTCAGAGCATATCCTCAAGCACCTAGATCGTGCGCTCGGACTGACCATTAGTCTGGGGATGGTATGTTATACTCAAGAGTACCTGTGTACCCAAGGCCTTCTGATGTCCCTGCCAGAACCGAGAGGTAAAGCGCACATCTCTATCTGAAAAAATAGAGCGTGGAACTCCATGCAAATGCACAATCTCTCTGATGTAAAGTCATCCCAGATCATCGACACTGAAGGTCTCCTTGATCGGCAAGAAGTGAGAAACCTTCGTAAGTCTATCGACAAAAACCCAGACATCATCGTTTCCCCGAGGTGACCTCGGCAACCCGGTCACGAAGTCCATCGCAACATCGTTCCACTTCCACTCTGGAATGGGTAACTGCTGTAAAAGGCCTGCTGGTCGCTGATGCTATGCTTTCACCTACTGACAAGTAGAACATCTCATGAAAAAACCAGCAACATCCTTCTTCATACCTGGCCACCAGTATTGGTGATGAAGGTCCCGATACATCTTGGTGACGCCAGGATGAACTGCCCAAACTGAGGAATGGAAATCCCGCATCAGCTCCTCGCGTATGTCTGTTGGCACCCATACGCGTCCTTGGAAACGCAAGATCTCATCCTCGCCCACTGTCCATCCAGGAAGAGCGTCCCCTCCTCACACACTCTCCTGTAGGACTAATCCTTCCAAGACTAATAGCTACCTCATCCGTACCCGATCAAGTAGCGTGGAGGTAACAACTACAGAAGAAAGAAAGGTTTGTCCCTGTCTGTCGTGCACCTCTAGATGCATCTCAGAGAACAGAGCCATCAACTTCCACTCACTACTAGCCTCCTGAACTTCCTGAATCTGAGTTCTCCTGCTTAATGCATCTGCCACGGCGTTGCCCTTTCCCGGCGTATAGGCAAGCTCGAAGTCAAAAGACTGTAGAAACTCAACCCACCTGCGCTGCCTCAGATTTAGATCACGCTGAGTGAAGATATACTTGAGACTCTTGTGGTTAGTGAAGACCACAAAGTGCTCTCCCAAAAGATAGTGTCTCCAACAGCTCAAGGCATGAACAACAGCAGCTAACTCCAAATCGTGTGTAGGGTATTTCTTCTCATGTGGCCTCAACTGCCGAGACCCGTACGCAACGACTCCAACTCCCTGCATAAGCACAGCTCCTAGCCCGATTCTTGAAGCATCACAGTTAACAGTGTAGCTCTTTCCTGGATCTGGCAAGACTAGTATCGATGCTGACGTCAACTTCCCTTTCAGCTCCTGAAAGGATGACTCACAAGAATCTGACCATAAGAACTTCGCCCCCTTCTTGGTCAGACCTGTCAAAGGTGCTGATAAATAGGAAAAGTCCCGAATGAAGCGTCTGTAGTATCCAGCCATCCCTAGGAAGATCTGTACCTCAAAAACGTTCTTCAGATGATCCCAAGAAACTACAGCTCTCACTTTCTCTGGGTCCACAGATACTCCTGCCTCTGAGATGACGTGACCCAAGAAGTGAATCTGATCCATCCATAAGTGGCACTTCGAGAGTTTAGCATAAAGTCGATACTCTCTCAGTGTACTCAGAATGATCTCAAGATGTGTGGCATGGTTGTGTCGAGTGTGAGAGTACACCAAGATATCGTCCACGAAGACCACGATGAAAGAGTCCAAGTAAGGATGGAACACTCGGTTCATCAGTGCCATGAAAACTGTAGGTGTGTTCGGGAGACCGAACGGCATGACTGTATACTCGTATAGACCATACCTGCTCCTAAAGGCTTTCAGAGGTATATCTGATGGTCTAACGTGCAACTAATGATAACCGGACCTCATGTCGATCTTCGATAACACCCGGGCTCCTCGAATCTGATCGAAAAGGTCATCAATCCGCAGCAAGAGATATCGGTTCTTGACCGTTAACTGGTTCAGCTTCTGATAATCCATAGAAAGCCGAAGGGTACCGTCTGCCTTCTTCGCAAACAGAACATGCGAACCCCAAGGAGAAGTACTGAGTCGAATGAAACCCTTAACCTGTAGCTCCTCTAACTACTTCTTGAGCTCCTGAAACTCAGGTGTGGCCATCCTATAGGGAGGAATGTACATCGGTGCCGCTCCTATCACGAGCTCAATAGAGAAGTCTACCTCACGCTCCGGAGGCCCTCTAGAAAGACATCCCTAAATCGATCCACCACTGGAGGAAATTCCATCTGTGGAGTCCCCTAATCATCCAGATAAAGACTAGAAATCTGGGTTGTCACCCCTCCTAGCCCAAGATGCTCGAGTCCCGCCCGACTCGCCCGAACGTCCCATTCGCCTCTATGAAGGAAGGATTCACCCTCCAGTGAAAGGAAACTCACTCTGCGGCGATAGCAATCGATGACTGCCCGGAAGGGAATCAACTAGTCCATGCCAAGGATGACATCATAGCCTGTCATCTCTAGGACATAGAGATCTCATAAGAAGCGATACCCTGCAATCTCGAGAGGGCACTCTCTACACTGGCGTACACTAGATGTCTTCATTCCCAAAGGTGTGTTTAGTGTCAACGAGTCGGCAGAAGAAAAGATGCAGAGTCCAAGGCTCTCCAAAACAACAACAGAGATAAATCTATGCGTAGCACCAGTATCGAAAAGAGCTAAAGATAAAACTGAGGCTACTAAAAATCATACCTCGAACAGTAGAAGGGTCGGCATCCTGCTCATGATAAGTCTGCTCCATGGTGAAAGACTGGCCCGTGTCGCAGCCCTACGCCCCTGGATGACCACTCTGAGATGAACCTCCCTGATGGTGCTGAGGAATTGGTGGCTGACTACCATGACCTCGACCTCCACCTCGGCCCAAACGGCTGTAAGAACTCCAGTTCCCCGACTGGTGAGAAGCTGGCGATGCTGCTCCTGAACGAGGAGTCATAGAAGAACCCCGGTCACCAGCCACTGGTGAGAAAACCTAGCAGAACCGCTGAAGGTGACCCATCTTGCCGCATGATCGGAACTCCACGGGGTCTCTCTGGCATTGCAGCCTCGTGTGCCCTGTCCGGTGACACTGATAGCACATCACCTGGCTGCCTGATGATGTGTCTCGCTTCCTCGAATCACCGCGCGTAGGCTCCCTACGGCACTTCTTGCTGTCATCTGAAGGAAAGATAGCTCTGGAAGCAGAACCACCCTGGCTCGCAGCTCCAGAGTCTCGCAGATTGCGCTCCTCAATCAGTGCCTAGTTGACGATGGAAGTAATGGAAGTCAGTTGGAAGATGTTCACCTGCGAGCGGATCTCCCACCTGAGTCCATCCTCAAACTTCCTCACTAAGAACACCCCACTCCCATCCTGAAGGGGTGTAAAACGCTGCAGCTCAGTGAAACGAGAGGAATACTCCATAACAGATAGAGTACCCTGCTCTAAGCTCATGAACTCCCAGGCTCGATCGTCCCTCAGGGTCTCCGGGTAGAATTAGTCATAGAACACGCGCTGGAACTCCTCCCAAACCATAGCCTGCTGCTGACCCACCTGTGAGATCACGTCCCACCACCTCTTGGCGGAGTCTCGGAGCATGTAGGTGGTGAGCTTGACCCGCCTCTCTAGAGGCGTCTCCAAATGCTTGAAGATATTCAGCATGGCTTCCAGCCATGACTCTGCAGCCTGAGGTCCTCCCTCCCCCGAGAACGTGGGAGGATGCTGCTACTGGAAAACCCACGTCAAGTCTTCCATAGATGAGGTAGGAGGAAGTTCTCCTTGGAAGGCCTGCATCATCCTCATGAAACTTTCCCTGAACTGCGCATCAGCGCCCGCGACTGGTACAACCACTGGTTCCAAGGCTGACTCGGCTGGGGGATCGACATGAATTCCTTGATCAGCCCTGTCTGGCGTCTGATCATTGCCTGACGACAGGCGTATGACCGGAGGACGTCTCAGAGGCATAGCTCTAAAAGATCAAAAGCACACCTCAGATCAAGAAAAACAAGGACAAAGAACACAAGAGCACAAAACGGGAACAGGGGAATAAAAACACACAAGATTGGAAAACACGACTACACGGCGTGTATAAAACTACACGGCGTGTCTTTTTAAACCACTGACATGGGCGTGTACTCCTGTCCTACAAGTCGTGTACACTAAAAACTACACAGCGTGTTGACCCCCCCCCCCCCCACATGGTGTGTACTTGAAAACTATTCCCCTGCCCGATTCTCCTTACACGGCTAACCCACACGGTCTGACTCAACCCGTGACTACACGGCGTGTTCGAAACAAACACGGCGTGTACTAGACAAGGCTTCAACGGTCCGTGTTGTTGAGTACATGGCCGTCTACACGGCTGGACCTTACACGGCGTGCTCCGATCAAGCACGGCGTGCATAGGCGAAGGTGAAACCATCCCGTGTTGTTCGTGACACGGCCGGGTACCTGGGCAAGACTACACGGCGTGTTCTGAACAAACACGGCGTGTGGAAAAGAAGGTCACACCGGCCCGTGTTGGTCGTGACACGGCTAGGTACCTGGATAGGACTACACGGCGTGTTCCCTACGGACACGGTGTGTTCTACCCGAGCTTCCCCAGCCCGTGTTGTTAGTGACACGGCCGGGTACACGGCTCCGAACTCACACGGCGTGTACCAATGGTACACGGCGTGTTCCCAAAGTTACTCCTAAGACACCATGTTCTACTCACACGGTCAGTGACACGGATGGAAAACTACATGGCGTGTGCCCGAAAAGTACACGCCGTGTATTCTGGGTTTTTTCTGGGCAGTAGCTCAGAAACTGCGCAGAATTCCAGAAACACTAAAACAAGGGAAAAGATGCCAAATTCCGATCCGGGAGGGCTCATAACACCTCAAGAACCACAATTTGGCATTCATTTTAATCAAGGAACAAAACAACTGTTTTCTAACACAACAGCAGAGAATATATCAAGAATCTATCACAACAGCATGCATAATCTACACAGAGCCTATCACAACAGCATGAAATCGCTAATTCACCCTAGATAGCATGGCAAGAATGCATGACATATGATTTCTACAAGTGCCTATATGATGCATGAGATGGAATACCCTCATCTCATCGGGTTGCGACAGAAATAGAACTGAATTATTAAAACAATAATAGCACAAGCCATGTGAATCACTCTAGGTGAAATCATACCAACCATAAAATCTCAAAACCAAAAAACTGCAATTAACGAGGTAGTATGGATTTTCCCTGTACACGGGTTAGCTACTCCCAGGAACAACTTAATGCCAAGTATTGAATCTGTCCTATCCCTGGATAAGGTCTCTAAAAAGTAAAGCAAGAGAAAAGAACTCTTTTGATACCACTTTGTAACGAACCGAGTCCGGAGCCCCTCCACTGGTGCCCCATACCCGGTTCGTCACATGACCTCAAGCGTGTTTCCCTGAACGCCAGAGGATGCCGACTAGCAGCGAGGGCCTTGGTGAGTCGGTGGGGAAACTATACCATCATTCAGTAAGGTATACAAGGTAAGAAAACAATAATAAACATCGGAAGCAGTAATCAACATGCATAACAAAAGAAACCAGACAGTGGAAGCAATACAGATATCTAACAATGATGACAATAATGCAGCAGGTACAAGTATCTATGGAAAGCAGCAAACACAACAACGTGCTGGAATACAACTGAAACCAAGTGCAAAAGAAAAACAAAGAAAGATCCTCAGCATCGCGAGCCACGGCTCGGTCCCATGCTCCCCAGCTCCTGATGCAGTCAAGATCCTGAAGTAGAAGGGTGCTTGCCCTTATCTATACCTGCAGCAACATAGTCTTCTTGGGCCCAAAATCATGGCCCAAACAGGGTGTGAGATACAATCCCAGTAGGCAATCACCCAAAGATTTGTGCCTAACAGTCAATGAATACATGGAAATAATAAAACAAGAAGCAGTAAATAGAAAAGCACAAGCAGCTACAATCCACAGTTCTAACAAGTAAAGTACACAAGTAAGCAGTCAATAACAAGAAGAAAACAGGTAACCCTCTAGGTAGCTATCACAGTCTAACCCCTATGGTTCAACCTCTAAGTACTAGCAACCCTCTGGGAGGCACACACAGTCTCACCCCTCTAGTTCGCTATGTAAATTAAGAACACTCTTTGGGGAAGCACTCACCGTCAATTCCCCCTGTAGTCTTGTATCGTGCTAAAGGCTCTCTGGGGAAGCACTCAACGTCAATTCCCCCTATGGCCTGCGTCGTGGATCTACAGAATCTCTAGGGAAGCACTCAACGTCAATTCCTCATATATTCTCGCATCGTAATTAAAAGACACTCTGGAGAATCCCTTTCGTCAATTCTCCCTTTGGTCTACTACTCTAGGTTCTCACAGTCCTGAGTATAACTAAACATGATCAGCGCGTGTATATTGTCCAAGTAAACCTCAAGAACTACTTGGCTATCAACTAAGGCTCAACAACAATAATAAAACAATAGTCCACAATCCTACAACTAGTCATGGCAACTGGAAAAACGCAAAATAGGCAGAACAAGCATGGCAAAGCAAACTGAGCACAAACAAAATACTCTAATCACAAGAAATAACCTCTACTAAAGCAATCAAAGAAAGCAGGCAAGTAACAAGGGAAAAACAAGAAACACGCAATACCCCGTTCAAGGGCATTGGTGAAATTTTCACATAATATTCATCAACTTTCTACAGAAAGGCACAAAACACCTACCTCGATCCTAGGAGATCGATATACGTGAACCTCGACGAGAGATTCCCCTTAGAACGACATAGATCTGAGAAAACTTACAAAATGTTCATCTCACGATAGCTTGGAAACGATGAGGAATCAAGAAAAAAGGCTAAAGCATAAGGAAGAACTCACCACTTTGCTTCCAACGCAACTGACCGTGCTCGAATCAGAGAACGAATGGCGGGACGGGAGTTTGTCGAAGATCCAGTCGTACGGTCGCTCTCAGATGGTCGAAAACTGAAGAAGAAGACGGATATGGGGGTTAGACGCGACCCCGGTCCATTTAATGAAAAAAAGTACACGGCGTGTACTTTTAGAGTACACGGCGTGTACTTCAATTTTTTCCGTACTCCGAATTAACCGGCCTCCACCTCAGCCTTACACACCGTGTGTGTGGCCCGGGAATGGCCAACACACGGCTTCGAGCCGGGAAGAGTACATGGCGTGTACTTATAAAGTACACGGCGTGTACTTCTGAAATTTCCAGAAAATTCATTTTTCTCAAAAACTCTAGAAAAAATGAAAAACATACCTGGAAAGAGATCCAGGTTCTTAAAAGGGCGCCGGAAAAAAAAAGGCAGGAGGGAGCTGCCAGACGAGGTCGCCTGGACGAGGTAGTTATGCACGCAGAGGCGGAACCGGGCAGATCCAAGAATCTACAGGGAAGGAGGCGGCTCAAGGAGGGAGATCTGCCGGGAGGGAAGGAGATCTAGCAGGGGGGGCCTCCTGAGAAACGAGCCCAAAGGGGCGGCGGCAGAAAATAAACGTATCCCTACATGGGGGCCGCCGCCCCCCATGGGGGAGAAATAATGAGAAACCCCAGATAGGGGGGGAAATAAAATGAGAGGAGGAGGGTTCAGGATTAATTTTAGAATGATAAAATAGGTAAGACCCAAACCCCCAAGGTGTACTTTCTAAAGGAGCCCTTGAGGTTATTTTATAATGAAAAATTAAAACCACACCGGACCTCAAGTCCGATGTGGGATGCAGACTCCAAAAATATTGAATTAATAGAAAAATGAGTTTTTAAAACTGGTTTCCTTTGGCTGCAGGACCAAAATGAACCACATTCACACTTTCAATGCTTTAAACATTTGAATAATCCTTCCACTTTACTAAGTTTTTTATGTATAAAAGTGATCATTAGAAAACCACCACATAGCTCGATGTACTTTCAGCCTCTCTCTCCCTCTCATGCTGATAAACTAATTATGTTGTAGAATGGTACTGGAAAAAACATGTTTCAACTTAATTTATTTTCCCTCAAGGGCATTGTCTGGACTGTGAGGGAATTGCGTGCATGCATTTATGTATAAAAGTGATCATTAGAAAACCACCACATAGCTTGATGTACTTTCATCCTCTCTCTCCCTCTCATGCTGATAAACTAATTATGTTGTAGAATGGTACTGGAAAAAACATGTTTCAACTTAATTTATTTTCCCTCATGGGCGTTGTCTGGACTGTGAGGGAATTGCGCGCATGAATTTCTTTTTTTAGTTCGATATTCATTGAAATTTCTTGTTTTCCATGCTTGAGGCCTTCTGTTATAGTTCAGTAGTGTCATATTGGACTGTTATTTTTTGTAGGAGGGATCGTCCCACCATTGAGTTCGTCTTTTCTGCCATAGAAGAGGAAGTATTTGTGCATGTTATAATATCTTCAAAGTATGTCAACTTCACGACTTTGTCACAGATGAGGCAGTGCTTCATTTTTGTTTGATCTACTACTATTTTCTTGAAATTCGATGTATTGATGCTTGGCTGAATCATTCCCTTTCAGGCATATTCGTCCAGTTACATGTGAAGATATTGAGAGGATGTCAGATCATTCTAATGACACCTCTTTTGAGATGATTCCAGGTGGGCTTCCTTGGGTCGTGGTCTATAATTGAACTTTTGAATGTTTAGTCTTTGTTCTTTATGATGCTTTGGTGTCAAGGGTGATCTCCTGAAACTACTAGGAGCATCTGGCACCTCAGCTTGCAGAAGGCAAGGTGCTTTTCACAGAAGTGCTTGCATGATATCAAGCTCAATGGCCTATGTAAATAAAGTAGATGCCTGCTTGTTTTTTTCAAGGTTTACAAGTGTTGTTATAATGGATGATTGTGATTTGAAGGATGCTAGATTTTTTCAACATTTTTCTATCAATTTGATGCTTACCGTTAAGAGTTAGATATTTTTAATATTCACATCCCACATCGGTGGGGGTAATCTGTTGTACTCCTTTTTCCATCTATAAATTAAGTGTCCTACCTCATTGTGAGGTACGAGTTTCATTCTAACATGGTATCAGAGGTAGGTTGATTTTTCCAATGCTCCTTCCTGCCAGTGCCTCTTGCATAACGAAACCCCTTCTTCTCCTTTGTGCGCGATAGCTCCTGGTAGTCCGCTCTCCACCTGTGCGACACCCTCTGCACGCCGCCCCTCCCTGCTGGACAAGCCCCAGCGTGACGACCTCCCCTCTCGTCGATGGCTCCCGCGCGATGACAGCTCCTTTGCGCGACCCCTCATGTGAGACAACCCCCATCGCGACGGCCTCCTGCACGTCGCCCTCCCTGTGTGACGGCCTCCTGTATGTCGCCCTCCTTGTGCGACGACACCCCCCCCCCTCCAGACACGACTCCCTTCCTCCAGACGTGGCTCCCCCCTATGCCCAACCCCTCCAGCTGGTGCCCCCCAATTCCTTCACCCCCTCCACTGTGCGCGCTCCCCCTGCCAGTTCCAGTCGTGCGCCCCCTACTATGCACCGACCGCTTTACCTGATTGCCTCTCCCCATGCAATGCCCCATATTTCACAACTGTGCCCCTCCGCCATTCATGATACTCTTTTTTCAGTGGCCTAATTAATACATAGATGATCCGAGTGTGCATTTGAGCACCTACTATTCGGACTTCCTCTACCATGATTGATCGCAGTAGGTAACGGCTCAGAATCCTTTGTCTATCGTCTTTGCACCTTCAGCACCTTGTCAACGTTTATTTTCAGCACATAATCTATGACATCATCAAACTCCACTGTTGCCCATGGTTATACTCCAACAGTGTGTCTATCCCAACAATCCACCTCCTGGGTTCTTGACTCTGGTTCCTCAGAGCACATCACTGGGGATGTAAGTATTCTTCAGTCCTACAAGTCGACTTCGACTGGAGGTAATATTACTACGGTCGATGGTCTGACAGTGCAGATTTCTGGTTATGAGAGTTGTTCAATTACGCATGTCTTGACGCTATTTTATGTTGCCTTTGTTCCCAGTTTCCCCTTTAATTTACTATCAATTAGTAAACTTACAATTGAATTATACTACCTGACTATCTTTTCACCTGTTTCGGTTATATTTCAGGAGCATTTGGCGACTCGGGTGCTTGGTAGTGGATGTCTTAGGGTGGTGTGTATGTGTTTGACTCGGCCCCAACTCTCACCTTTGTCCTTCCATTTCTAATCATGCCCTCCGACTTCATTATCGCCTTGGTCATCCACCTGCCCCCATTCTTCAAAAACCTTTTTCGGAGTTGGGGTCTCTTCTTTCTTTTGAATGTGAGTCCTGTCACTGCGCAAAACATCACTGACCTACGTTCCCCGACCAATCCATCGTGCATCCACTCCTTTTCATTTGATTCATTCTAATATCTGGGGGCCCAGTCCTAGTCCATCTAAACTGGATTATCGATATTTTGTTACTTTCATCGATGATTTTTCACGAATGACTTGAGTTTATTTGTTGAAAAATCGTTCTGAAATCTTTTCTTTGTTTCGCTCTTATTATCAAGAATTCACCATCCAGTTTTCCGCTAAACTTTATTGCTTTCGTTCTGACAATAGTCGTGAATATTTATCTGGACCATTATAGTCTTGTCTCAATGACCATGGCATTATCCATCAAACTTCTTGTCCTCACCTCAACAAAATGGTGTTGTTGAACGAAAGAACTTCCATCGGTTAGAAGTTGCTCAGATGCTTTTATTTTAGAAGAAAGTTCCAACCTTTTTTTGGGGCGATGCCATTCTCACAACCACCTATCTTATTAACAGACTTCCCTTGTTTGTTCTTCAAGGGGAGACACCCTTCCATTCTTTATTTCCAACAACACGTCCTCATTCCCTACCCCTACACCTTTTTGGTTATGTGTGTTATGTTCGAGATATTCGCCATTCGATTACCAAGTTTGATGTGTGTGGTCTAAAATGCATCTTTTTTGGCTATTCTCATACCCAATGCAGATATTTATGCTTCTCTTCAGATTTGTGTCGTTATGTTGTCTCATCCGATGTTTCCTTTGTCGAATCATCACTTATTTCTGTTCCAGAGTTCCCACCACCATCTACTTCTCCGGATTCCGAAGTTATTTTACCATATTCTCTTAATAGACCACGACCCTTATCTCTTCCTAGTGATGTTGTTGGATCACGATTTGGTCAGGTATATACTCGTCGACCTAGCACCCTTGCCACCCTGCCACCTGATGTCGCTCCCACACCTGACGACTCATCTTCTCTTGATGCTCCATCCCCAGAGTTGCCTATTGCGTTTCGCAAAGGCTCCCGCTCCTGTCAGTCTTATTAGAGATTATCTGCGGTAAGGAAAGTCCCTAACTGGGAAGCCGACTGGTCCATTATAGTTCTAACAACTAAATAATTTACACCTCTTTTCTAATACGCTCCATGTAATGTAGCCTGCTACATGATAATCCGATGCTTAGATTGATTAGTCCTGTCTTGTGTTTAACCTAACAGTCTGCCTCCAATTTTTCTTCATCTGTCACAACCATCAAATCCTTTCTTCATTTGTCCACTCTGTTACTGTCATTAATGTTTATGCTAAACTATATCCAAAATCATGTGGGTATTGTTCTACCTTATCTAGAAATAGTTTGTCCCCCAGTGATTTACCCTCTTAATCATAGCAAAGCCTTCCAAACCTGAGAACTTTTCCCTCAGGGATTGCTTAGAATGGAATTGCCTCCTCATTTCCCCCTTTCCTCTTTTTATTCTTATATATCTATTATTTTTGTTGGATTCGCATCCCACATCAGACTTGTGGTCTGATGTGGTCTTTAGTATTCATTATAAAAGAACCTCAAGGCCTCTTTCAGAGAGTACATTGGGTATCAGGTCTCCACCTATTTTATCATCCTACATGGTATCAGAGGAGGTTTTCTAAACCTGAGTCCTCCCTCCCATCTATTTCTTTTTATCTCTTTTAGGGTTCCAACTAATTCCCCCATGGCAGGCGGCGGGGACCTCCATGGCCAACAAGGTCTGTCGTCGTCCCTCCCTCCTTCCTGCGCGTGACTCCTTCTGTGTGGCTTCCTCCAGGTTCTGTCTGGTGGATCTCCCCCCTACCGACGCCTCCTTCCCTGGCATCCCCTCCCCGCTGTGTGTGATGACCCCGACCTCCCGCGTGACTCCCGACTCCCGCCTGACGCAGCTCTTGCGGCCCTCTTGCGCCATCCCTCCCTCGCGATGGCCCGCCCCTCCCCGATTCCTCCTCTGCGCGTGACGCCGACGACTCCCTCCTTCCCGCACGTGATGAACCACTCCTCCTGCAGAAGTTCTTCCCAAAGGCGTTGTCCGGGTCTGCACCTCCCGTCGGTGCTCTGCTTCTCTCTCTCAGATCTGGCCAGATCTGGCGGGATCATGTCCGTCGTCGGCCTCCATGGTCGTCTCTCACCCATGCCAACCCTCGGATTTTCCGGCGCGCAACTCACTGTGTGCGCGACAGACTCCAGGTGACGGTTCCCTTCCGTCAGATCTCTCACGGCAGGACCTCCCTGCTGCTTCCTACACGGCTCCTCCGTGACTCCCGACGACCCTTCCTCTGGCGATCTGATCCCCACCTCCAGATCTGCAACGCCGCTCTCTCCACTCCGGCCTCCTCTTGCGGCAACCCCTTCCTCCATGCCAGCCTCCTCTAGTTCGGTTTTCCAACGCTCTGCTGACTGGCCCCATGCCAGCCTCCTCTAGTGCGGTTTTCCAACACTTTGTCGACCGGCCTGCCCGTGCGGTTTTCCCAATGAATCTGACGACCGGCCCGCCTGTGTGGTATTCCTGGCAACTCTGAAGATCAGCCTACCTGTGCGGATTTCCTGATGCTCGGTCGACCGGCACTGCCAGTGCGGCTTTCCCGGCGCTCCGTCGACTGACACTACTTTAGCAGCTTGCCGAATCTTTTTCAGTATCATTATCCATTTTCGTGAGGGGGAGAAACAACCATGATGATTTATCTTTGTTTTATTCTGTTTTTCTTGTTTTATCATTAAGCTGGGTATGTCCAGTTTGAGGGGGAGTGTTTGCAATGTTTCTTTTTTGCTTTGTATTATTGTTGATTTGATCTCTTTTTTTTATGTTCCCAAGCTATTTACACCTAGCTTGAGGTGGAGTGTTGGAATCTGCATCCCACATCAAACTTGTGGTCCGGTGTGGTCTTTAGTATTCATTATAAAAGAACCTCAATGCCTCTTTTAGAGAGTACCATGGGTATCAGGTCTCCACCTATTTTATCATCCTACAATTTGGTTTGATAATTTCAAACTTTTGGCCTTTCAGTATCCCAAACTAAGCCTTTACCGCTTGACAGTTAAGTGCACATTAGTTATATGTGTCTATTATTTTGTTTGGTAAAACTTTTGGTCTTTCCCTACCCCAAACTAAGCCTTTACCTTTCAACAATTGAGTGCACAGTAGTTAGATGCGCACATGGAAAAATGTGTTCATTATTTGTGTTATTGATGAGGTTTTTGAGGGAGTGATAAACAAATGGAACAACATAGATATCAGAAGATTGTTGCATATGATTTCTGATTTGGAGACTATTTTAAATGGCTTCTATCAATTTTTGTAAAATCATTGGCACTTCTCATTGCTTGCACAGAAATAGAGATATGGAGGGAGGGGGAGGGGGGAAGCGAGTGAAGAGGGAGAGGGGGAGTGTTTTGATCAAGACCTGAAATATCAAGTATTTAATTGTTGATGTTATTTATTATCCTAGAAATGAAGAGCAATAATGGCATAACAAGTTTATATGATTATGTTTTAGAGCAATCATATGAAGAAAAATTATCCATGATGATTTTCTTTATGTTCAATCATGCTCGAGGTCAAAGCTTTAAAATGGAAAAAAGGGAACACCAATAAGAGATGTTGCATGTCCTCATCGGTTGAATAAGAGTTCACGGACAAACAACTCTATAATGGGGCGTGGGGGGGTGTGAAATAGAGAAGAGAAAAGAAAGAACTGGAATCTTGTCTTTATTTAAAATCACGATTCACCTATAATCAAACTCATGTCATATGATATTCAATAGTTTAATGGAGTTACCATGATTGGAGTTTCTCATCTCCGTTTGTTTGTATAACACTTATCAAAAACTCCAAAAATGAATTTCCATTCATATAAGAGTGATTATATTTCCTTGAACATCCATGGGTGAAAAAAAATGAAATAACACATATAAAAATATTAAAGATGCTTTTTAGAGTTTCCACAAGCTTTAATTTAATCCTCCTATTTCTCATGCTTCCAGAACGGAGGGAGAATGAATTTGGACTCTAAAAAAGTAAGCATGAAAGGGAAAATAATGGAAATTCGTTCATGTGTGTGTTCCAAAGTTAATTGTGATCTTTAATGCATTAAAAGATGTCATATGCAAGAAAATCCGTTCATTTTAGAGTTCCAAGGCATATGAGCATTTCAGTGTTTTGACTTGCCAATTTGGTTATGATTTTAACAGTCATGGGACCTACATGCTTGCTGGATTCTGTCCAACAATTGACTGGAAAATGGGGTGTGAATTAATGAATTTAATTCTGTTTTTTTTCTTGTTTTTTATTTAAATTCATTTTCATTATATATCTCACCGTTTTTTCTTTTCTGTTCCGCGTTTCTACGTTTATTTTGCCACGCTGGTGATCTGTGTATTGCGGCTTTTTCTTTGTGGACATTGATCCTCGTTGCCGCCCGTTTCATCTGGGTCGTCCACCTGTGTTCACCGTTCGAACTGATTGCATGAGCTCCGCTTCAGTTTTTCTTCGTGGCACGCCCTGGTGAGGGCTGTTTGTTGCGCCGAACTGTCGCTCGCAGGGGGTTTAATCACCCCTGCTACGACTCGTCTTCGTGGTGGCTCCTTAGATCGAATCAGTTTCATTTTCCCGGAGATTACAGCGCGTTCGCCTTTCTCGGATCCTGGAACTCGAACCCTTGGAGGGTATTCTCGTCGGCAAACGATCTTCGTGGCATACTGCTGGTGTGTCACCTCTGGTGGAGCATCGTTTTAGCGCCTTACTCGGCTTCAGCACTCCGAAGGCCAGTCCGCAAGCCCACTCGAACCATATCCAGGCAAGATTGAAGAGATCAGGACCGTCGGGCGAGTTTATGCCCGGCACTGTGAGTTGTTCTTTCTCTTCCTTACGGTTTTGTTGTAACCTTGTAAATTTTCTTTAACTGTTGCTCGACTTGTTGGGGAAAATCCGTTGCATTGTAATTGTTTTCTTTGAGGGTTAATAAACGTGTGCGTGAGGGGTGTTCTTGCCATGCAGTAGGTCCCAAACGGAACCGAAGCACGTAAATATCTTGTTCATTTTACAATTCTGCACTTGATTTCTGCTTTGATTGTTCTTGCATTAATTGGCACATATCTCCAGCACGATCCTTGCATGTTTGGTTGCATTTCTTTATTCCGCTTCACAACCAAATCCCTACATGTGGTATCAGAGCCAATCTGGCTGCTGTGTTGCATGATTTACCTTTGTGCACAATCTGCCTTGATGTTATTACACATATGTTCCTTTTATTAATCGGTTCACATATATTTTGCTGTTGTTTCCCTAATTTTCCTTCTTGTCGGCTATAGTTTGCATGCTCAATTTTGTTTATAATCTTTTCCGCATCATAACTGCTACTGTTTACATTCAGTTTTAAAGTTTGTGTTTTAATATTGCTTATTCTAATTGGCAGCCAATTCTCGGCAACCCCCCTCTACTGCTTTAAACTTGAAGAATCTGTCTGTTCAGGTTCTGTTTCAGCATTCTTGCAATTGTTGTTTGCTGTTTTCTGGTTTATAGTCCATCCTGCCACTAGTTGTGTTAACAAATTGGTTTTTTTTTCTGTTTTCCGCACTTTGTATCCACTTTATTCTGCCATTTTATTGTAGTCTATAGTTTCTTATTAAGACTGAAATTACTGTCTTTAGCGAATAATTTTGTTTTTCTGCACATTGTACAAATTTATTCCTAGTGAGTATTGGCCAGTCTTTTGGGGGCGTACGCTCTCGTTGTCCCCAATTACTTGGCATCAACTCACTGTAAATAAATATGTCTACAATGCGGTATTAAATCGAAAAATTCGATGGAGACAATGACTTCAATTTATGGCGTATTAAAATGAGGGCATTATTAGTCCAACAAGGTCTTATTGATGCCCTATCTGGGCCTACTAAACCCATAACAACTATTAATGAAGTTGGACAAACCATAACTGAACACTAACTGGTCCCCAATGACACTCTAATTAAAGCCCATAGTTCCCTCTTATTGTCCTTAGGTGATAAAGTCCTTAGGGAAGTGGCCTTTGAGTCCACTGCTGCCGGCATCTGTCTTAAGTTAGAGAATCTTTATATGAATGCCTCCCTTGTTGGTAGGCTCTATAAGAAGCACCGCATGTTTACCTTTAGGATGAGACCGGGCTCTTCCTTGAAAGCCCATCTTGACGAGTTCAATAAGATCATGCTAGACTTAGCCAATATAGATGTCATGGTAGATGATGAGGATCAGGCTATTATTCTCCTGATATCTCTAGACCATAGTTATAGCACTCTGGTCGAGACCATGATGTATGGTCGTGACTCCTTGACTCTGGAAGAAGTCAAGTCTTCCCTTCTATCCAAGGACCTTCACTCAAAACCTAAGGCGAAAGGTGAGGCTGAGAGTTTATTCACTAGGGGAAGGCCTCAGGTTAAAAACAAAAAGAAACATGTTAGCAGAGATAAAAGTAGCAATAGTAAAGAACCAAGGCATGAACTAAAGTCAAATAATAATGATAATAAAGACAGAAAAGTTACTTGCTTCCATTGTGGGAAGCCTGGGCATATTAAGCCCGAGTGTAGGAAGCTTAAAAGAGAGAAAGAGCACGTGCAACCCACTGACCAGTCTCTTATTGTTGACTCTGGTTATGACACAGTTGAAGTTCTAAATGTGTCCAGCCATACTCTCGACAGTGAGTGGGTCCTTGATTCTGGCTGCTCCTTCCATATGTGTCCCCATAGAGAGTCTTTCATAGATTTGGTTGAGAAAGTGGAAGGGGACGTCCTATTAGGGAATAACAAGAAATGCAAGGTTGAGGGTAGAGGATCTTTCCTGATAGAATTGGAGGACCATTCCATTATCACCTTACTTGATGTAAGATGGGTCCCCAACTTGCAACGAAACTTGATCTCCCTAGGAGTCCTAGATCAGAAGGGATATACTTTTAGATCTGAATCTGGTACTATTAAAGTCTCAAAAGGATCAAGAACCATCATAAAAGGATCCCTTGTGAATGGTTTGTATGTCTTGAATGGCAGGACCCATTCAAGACAGTTGGGTAGTGTTTATACCACGAACACTGACAACACAATGCTCTGGCATAGAAGGCTGGGGCATGTAAGCTCCAAAGGGCTTGAAGAACTCAGCAAGCAAGGATTGCTGAATGACATCACACCTACGAATCTCCCATTTTGTGAAGATTGTGTGATGGGAAAGGCTAAAAGAGTGACCTTCAATAGATCGTCCTTCAAGGCAGCCGCCCCACTTGATTACATCCATTCGGATTTGTGGGGGCCGGCCAGGACCTCCTCTCATGGTGGAGGTTTCTATTTCGTCACCTTTATTGATGATTACTCCAGGAAGGTTTGGGTATACATCCTCAAAAATAAATCATATGTTTTCCAAACTTTTAAAACCTGGAAATCCTCAGTCGAGAATTAGACTGGGAAGAAAGTCAAGACCATGAGGACGGACAATGGGCTTGAGTACCTGTCCACTGAGTTCATTCAATACTGTGAGTCTGAAGGTATCAAGAGGCACAGAACTGTTAGGGAAACTCCCCAACAGAATGGCCTAGCAGAGAGGATGAATCGAACTATCCTTGAAAGAGTTTGTAGCATGCTTTCTCACTCCGGCCTCCCTAAATCCTTTTGGGCCGAGTCCACAAGCACTGTTGTGTACCTGATTAACAGGTGTCCCTCCTCTGCGAATCAATTCATTACTCCAGAAGAACTATGGACCAGCAAGCCCCCATCATATTCCTACTTAAGGGTCTTTGGGTGTACAACATATGCCCACATCAAGACTGACAAACTTGAACCAAGATCCCTCAAGTACATCTTTTTTGGTTACCCCGATGGAGTTAAAGGATATAAACTCTGGGTGGATAAACCGGGATACCAACGGTGCATTATTAGTAGAGACGTTGTCTTCCATGAGTCCTCTGTTCCTAAGACCAGGATTGACACACCTGGCAGTTCTGATCCAGACTTTCATAAGACTGGTGAACATGCGCCATTTACTCATGTTGAGACTGATGTTCAGTCTATTCCTCCTCCTCATCAGCCCACTGATGTGGCTGACTCTGAGACGAGTTCTGGTTCAGACTCAGACTCTGGACCTTCCACTGATCATAAAGATTATCAATTAACCCGAGATAGACAAAGGAGGGTCTCTAGACCTCCTGCTCGGTTCAGCCAGTATGATATGGCATCATATGCTTTTCATGTGGCCCAGGATCTCATCGACGATGATCCTCAATCGTATAGGCAAGCTTTAAAGGATAAGGATTCAAAGCATTGGATCATAGCCATGAATGAAGAGATGCAATCTCTAAAGAAAAATCAAACCTGGACCATTGTTCACAAACCTGTGAATGCTAAAGTGATTGGGTCCAAGTGGATCTATAAGAGAAAGGAATACAACACAAAGGGAAATAAAGTTAGGTTCAAAGCTAGGCTTGTCGCCAAAGGATTTCTTCAGAGAGAGGGAATCGATTATGCTTAAATTTTTTCCCCTGTTGTCAAACACTCTTCTATTCAGCTCTTGTTAGCCTTTGCTGCCTATCTCGATCTGCACATCGAGCAACTTGACGTTAAAACTGCCTTCTTGCATGGGGATTTGAATGAAAAACTCTATATGAGACCTCCTGATGGTTATTCAAAGGAATTCAAATCCAACCAAGTTTTCCTTCTAAATAAGTCCTTGTATGGTTTAAAACAGGCATCAAGGCAATGGTATAAGAAATTTGATTCTTTTATGTTAAATAACCAATTCACCAGGAGCCAGTATGATGCTTGTGTCTACTTCAAGTCTATTCAAGGTTGTATGATTTACCTTCTGCTTTACGTAGATGACATGCTTATCATATGTAAGAATATGAGTTTTATCACTTCAATTAAATCCCAATTAAAAGGAAACTTTGAAATGAAAGACTTAGGTGCAGCTAAGCAGATTTTAGGTGTTGAAATCATTATAGATAGACCTAACAAACTGCTATACTTATCTCAGCATGCTTACATTTTAAAGATCTTAAAGAGGTAAATGTTTGAATCTCTCAAACCTGTGAATGTACCTCTTGCTCAACACTTTAAATTGTCTTTGACACAAGCACCCACTGCTGATGATGATGTGCAATTTATGTCTAAAATTCCATATGCTAGCATTGTTGGTAGTATAATGTACTCTATGATTTGCACTAGGCCTGACATTGCTTTTGCTATCTGCACCTTGAGCAGATTTATGGCCGCTCCTGGGAAGCCCCATTGGCATGCCCTCAAATGGCTTCTTAGATATTTATCATGTTTATCTAATTTTTCTTTATGCTTTGGTAAAAATGTTGATGCTTCTAACATTTTGGTAGGCTTTGTAGATGCTGATTATGCAGGTAACATTGACACCAGAAAATCATTGACTGGATACGTGTTCACTGCCTGCGGTGGGGCTATCTCATGGAAGTGCAACATTCAGTTTGTTGTTGCCCTCTCCACCACTGAGTCTGAGTACATTGCACTCACCGAGGCGGTAAAGGAAGCCTTATGGCTCAAAGGATTGTCTTCTGAACTCAAGCTTTATGATTCAGCTATTAATGTTTTTTCTGATAGTCAATCTTCATTACATCTGTCTAAAAATTTAGTTTTCCATGGAAAATAAAAGCACATAGACATTAGATTACACTTTATTAGAGATGTGATAGAACAAGGAACCGTGTGTGTCAATAAGATACACACTGATAAAAATCCAGCTGATAGTTTGACTAAAGCTGTCATTTTATCAAAGTTCAAATATTGCCTAGATAGTTTGAACTTGGTTCCTGTTCCGTAGCCCTAGGTGCAAGAACATCCCTGAATTTAATTAAAAATGGTGGAGTTTTGTGAATTAATGAATTTAATTATGTTTTTTTTCTTGTTTTTTTATTTAAATTCATTTTCATTATATATCTCACCGTTTTTTCTTTTCTGTTCCACGTTGCTGTGTTTATTTTGCCATGCTGGTGATCTGTGTATTGCGGCTTTTGCTTTGTGGCCATTGATCCTCGCTGCCGCCCATTTCATCCGGGTCGTCCACCTGTGTTCACCGTTCGAACTGATTGCATGAGCTCCGCTTCAGTTTTGCTTCGTGGCACGCCCTGGTGAGGGCTGTTTGTTGCGCCGAACTGTCGCTCGCAGGGGGTTTAATCACCCCTGCTACGACTCGTCTTCGTGGTGGCTCCTTAGATCGAATCAGTTTCGTTTTCCTAGAGATTACAGCACGTTTGTCTTGCTCGGATCCTGGCACTCGAACCCTTGGAGGGTATTCTCGTCGGCAAACGATCTCTGTGGCATACTGCTGGTGTGTCGCCTCTGGTGGAGCATCGTTTTAGCGCCTTACTCGGCTTCAGCACTCCGAAGGCCAGTCCGCGAGCCCACTCGAACCAGATCCAGGCAAGATTGAAGAGATCAGGACTGCCGGGCGAGTTTATGCCCGACACTGTGAGTTGTTCTTTCTCTTCCTTACGGTTTTGTTGTAACCTTGTAAATTTTCTTTCACTGTTGCTTGACCTGTTGGGGAAAATCCATTGCATTGTAATCGTTTTCTTTGAGGGTTAATAAACGTGTGCGTGAGGGGTGTTCTTGCCGTGCAGTAGGTCCCAAACGGAACCGAAGCACGTAAATATCTTGTTCATTTTACAATTCTGCACTTGATTTCTGCTTTGATTGTTCTTGCATTAATTGGCACATATCTCCAGCACGATCCTTGCATGTTTGGTTGCATTTCTTTATTCCGCTTCACAACCAAATCCCTACATGGGGCCCGCCTTGTTAACAATTGAAACATCATACACCCCTTATTGAAAAGGATTTTTCCTCAAATCCAATTCATCAATGTCTTCAATGAAAATTTAGTATGCACGGGGAGATATCACACATATTTGAAGTTGAACTTGCATTGTATTCTCGGGAAGTAATTATTCATCTTCTCCACACACGACACACACTTTATTTAACTTCATTATCTTTGTCTTCATTCATGGTTTTCTGGAATTACCATCATTTATTGGTTAAGGTATTCAAAAGAAATGTGTCCATACGGCATTTGAAACACCCAAAATCTCAACTATGTGAAGTTAGAGACATTTCAATCTTATTAATTTCCTCATAAGAAACTGGAGTCTTATTTGAGTTTCTCATATCTCCGTTGGTTTGGAAACATCATCAGAATAAGAAAATAGTGAAGTCAATTGAAAATTGCAGGGTCTTCTCACAGTCATTATAGTACGTTTTTGTTGCCTTTCCAACTCGTTTATAATAATTAGGTAAAAACATTTTTCTATGGGGTCTTTGATTTATCTCCAACAACTAATTGGATCATTACCATTATGTCTACGATGCACCTTTACTTTCTTCCACCAAGGGTTGCGAGTCAACCTTATTAAGTTCAAAATAATCACTATATTCTAACACCTTTTCCACTTGGTTGTACCCATTCCAAGAAATCTTCTAGAGAGATCATTCCTTTGAATGGAAGAATTTTAAACTGGGCATAGCTCATACCATTGAATGAAGGAATTTTGAACTGGACATAGCTCATACCATTGAATGAAGGAATTTTGAACCGGACATTTTCATTAAGTTCATCTTGCTGCATTTTCCGTCTTGGTAACCCTAGAACATGGCCTTGTGGCTGCTCTATGCTAATATTTTCAACAGTCAATGATAAATGAGCAAGTTTTCCCACCATTTCTTCTTGACCACGTTGGATATTGAGAAGTTATGCTTGTTTCATTATTAGCCGGCGGCTTACAGATTCTCTAATCATGATCAGACACTTTAATTCTGATACCAAATGATGTGAAACATAGGAGAAAATAAAGAACTGGAAGCAGTGAATGATAAACACATGCTCCACACTCAAAGAAAACAGACGAGTTGTCTCACTCTAGCAAAGTTAGAGAGAGAGATAAGCATCAAGAGATTTCTTCACCACTGAGATGAAGAAGTCGGATAAAAGAATTCATAGGTATGCAAGGTGTAAATTAATTTCATTTATTTTAGGATCTTTAAAATCTATGTTTATCACATAGATAAACAAAATTCAAAATAAGATAAGACATACTTTGATCCATGGGATCTTCTGGATTTGAATCTCCTTGATTTTCTCCCACTTAAAAGGATTTATATCCTTTGCCTCTTTTCTCTTCTATAGCAAAATTGATGGAACGTACCGAAACTTGATTGAGATTTAATTGGCAAGGACATGACCCTTTAAATGGGGATAAGACGGTTATATGGGTGGTTACTTAATTAACTGTCAAAGTCCATCAATTGACTATATTATTCCTTATTATCTCATTACAATAATATTAAATAAATACAACGTGAGTTATTCTAAAATTCTCCCACTTAACCCATGTGATATTTCTTTATGATGTTTAATATTCAATTGGTCATTTATGCGCATTTATATCTATTCTATCATGTATACAACATTCATCATAATAAAGGATAATGCCCACATGAGTCATGATGGTCGTATATTCTCTATTAATATGCTTCCTTCCATGTACTACAATATGAACATTTTCTTTCCAATAAATGTCTTGGGTGGCAACCCTTTCGTCAAAGAGTCGACAATCATAAGATTTGTGCTAATATGTTCAATTGACACCTTACATTTTTGAACTTCCTCCTTAACTGCAAAGTACTTTAATTCCATGTGTTTAGTACCTTTGGAATATCGATCATTCTTGGAAAAGAATACTATTGCGGTATTGTCACAATAAATTTTCAAGGGCTTGGCGATACTGTCGACAATTCCAAGTCTTGAAATAAAGTTCTGTAACCATGTACCTTGAATTGTAGCTTCAATGCATTCTACAAGTTCAACTTCCATGGTCGAAGCAGCTATAACCGATTGCTTTGCACTTTTCCATGATATTGATCCTTCGGCTAGAAGATACACATAACCAAAAGTGGAATTTCTTGTATCAACACAACCAGCAAAGTTTGAATTAGAGTATCCAATCACCTCAAGATCCTTGGATATTTTATAAGTAAGCATGTGACCCTTTGTTCCTTGCAAATATCGCAAAACTTTCTTTGCATCTCTCCAATTATCGAGTTCAGGATTACTTTGGTATCTTCCCAACATACCAGCTGCAAAGCTAATATCTGGCCTTGTACATGTTTGGGCATACATCAATCTTCCAACAACAGATGCGTAAGGAATTTCTTCCACCTGTTTTCATTCCAAATCATTTTTAGGACATTGATTGAGATTAAATGTATCTCCTTTCTGAATTGGAACTGGTGATGTTGAACATTTTTCCATCCTAAACCTCTCTAAAATCTTATTGATGTATGACTTTTGAGATAAGCCCAATATACCTTGAGTTCTATTACGAAATATTTCTATTCCAATCACATACTTGGCTTCTCCCATGTCTGTCATTACAAAATTATTAGAGAGAAATTTCTTGGTCTCATATAATAGACCAAGATCATTTACAGCAAGCAATATGTCGTCAACATATAGAATCAAGAATATAAATTTACTTCCACCAATCTTCTGATATATACACCGATCAACGATGTTTTCCTTAAATCCAAAAGATACAATGGTATCATTAAACCTAATATACCACTGTCAGGAATCTTGTTTAAGTCCATATATTGACTTATTTAATTTACATACCATGTGTTCCTTTACTTTAATAGAAAAACCCATTGGCTGATCCATGTATATATCTTCCTCTAAGTTTCCATTTTGAAAGGCTGTTTTAACATCCATTTGATGTAACTCTAAATCATACTGAGCTACCAATGCCATAATAATTCTGAAAGAATCTTTCTTAGAAACAGGTGAGAAAGTTTCCTTATAGTCTACTCCATCCTTTTGAGTGAATCCTTTAGCAACAAGTCTATCCTTGTAACGTTCAAGGTTACCAAGAGAGTCATATTTGGTTTTGAATACCCATTTACATCCAACTCTCTTGCATCCTTCAGACAATTCCATAAGGTCCCACAATTTATTTTGTTCCATGGAATTCAACTCACATTTCATGACATCTAACCATTTATTAGAGTTATCACACTTGATGGCTTGAGAATATGAAACTGGATCATTATTAATGCCAATATCATTTTATATTTCATGCAGATATACCACATAGTCATCAGAAATAACTGACCTTCTTTCCCTTTGGGATCTTCTTAACACTATTTCTTGTGGTTCTTCAACCATTTCTTCATTGTGAATTTGGGAAACATTCTGTTGTGGTTCTACTTGATTATTTTGTGATGCAATAATTTGAGGAACAACAACATGTGACGTTGGAATACAAGAAAATGGAACTTGAATTCTAACTTCTTTAATTTCCACATTTTGTGGAACTTCACTCCCATTGGATTCACTATTCTCGATAAATCTAGCATTTCGAGTTTCAACAATTCTCATACTATGGTTAGGACAATAAAATCTATACCCCTTTGATTTCTCTGGATAACCAATGAAATGTCCACTGATTATTCTTGCATCCATTTTTCTTTGTTGTGGATTATATGCTTTTATTTCTGCCTGACAACCCCATACATGCAGGTGTCTTAAACTAGGTTTCCTACCAGTCCAAAGTTCAAAAAGAGTATTTGGAACTGCTTTACTAGGAACCCTATTCAATACATGACAGTTTTTAAAGCATATATCTACAAAGATAAGGGTAATGAAGAATTACTTAACATATTCCTAATGTCACAACCCGTCCTCGGGGCCCGTGCCGTGACTACCCCAAGCTCGCCTTCCATAGGCCAGGGGCTAATGACTAGCACCAAAGGCGTAAATCCCGATGACTGGGAAGACATTGTCTTTATAAAAAGTAAACAGAACACCACAGAGTACAAACAGAAGTAATACACTAAGTACAAAAAAAGTGCTGAAAAGTAAATAGTCCAGAATACAAACTCAAATGAAAGTACAGCTACAACTGAACGAAAGTACAACAGAAAAGACAAGCAACTAGAAGAATAGAAGCAGCTCCTAGGTCGCCCACCTCGGATCCTACCTGAAAGGTAGGTACAGATAGCACAGCTCTTGGATCGTCCACCACGGATCCTACCTGAAGGGTAGGTACAGATAGCCTCTCAACGCTCTCGCCCGTCAACCTCCTCTGAGTATCGTCTCGTCATGAAGTCTACCTCCGGATACTGACTCGTCGTGAGGTCCACCTCCGGGTACCGTCCAGTCCTCGAACACTCGGCCTCCGTCAACGCTGCCCGTCGTCTGCAACCAACACAACGAGGTGCGAGCATTAGCCCGTTCAGGGGTGAGTATATGATAATCATTAGGGACCCTGAGACCCTCAAGGTCTCACTAAATCCAACAAGGATAAACACAAAGAAGGATCTCAACAGATAACCCTTACTTAGGTATAAGCCCATACTTATACCTAAGTTATCAAGTAACCCATCTCAATCATGAGGAAACACAAAGGTTATGAAATCAACAGATAACCACTACCTAGGTATATGCCCATACATATACCTAAGTTATCAAGTGACCCATCTCAATCATGAGGTAAATACAAAGGTCATAGACTCAGCTCAAACCAGGATTTTCATTATCGAAACCGTAACTGCTAAAGAGCTCCGTCTCTGACGAGTACAGTGATCCTGTCACGACTCCGAGGTACTGCTCACTAACCTAAGACTGCTGAGGTACTCCTGTTGAGTACCGCGGGTCTGCCACCTCACAAAGTAGTGCTCCTCCGCCATGGGTCTGCCACCTCACACAATAGTGCTCCCCCTCATAGCCTACAGAGGTACTCCTCCTATCGAGTACCGCGGGTCTGCCACATCACAAAGTAGTGCTCCTCCGCCATGAGTCTGTCACCTCACAAAGTATTGCTCCCCACTGGGCTATGCAAGTCACTCCGAATCGAATCGGACAAGTAGTCATCAGGTCTCAGCCAGCTACACAGTCTCCGTACTCCGTACGCTCGTCTCCGGAAGGGTCCGCTCCACAAGCTACAGGTCAATACTCCAAGTATCACAAAGTCCCACGAATAAGTATCTCAAAGGACCGCCTCGTCATAGGGGTCTCAATCCAACAGACGGCGCGTCAATCGAACGCCCGATCTGTGAGTTATTAGCCTTTTCGTCCTCGGGGCCCGGTTTGTTTCGTGTACGAACCAACCTGACCGTATCTCGACTGTATCCCGAACTCACATAGGGTATACTCATAGGGACCATTCCTCAATGTGATCACCAACGCCGCTGACGGTTCGTCAAACGGACGTCCGGTCTAAAAGTTATCAATTTTTCTGTTCCAGGGGCCCGGTTGGATTTTGGGTTCAATCCAACCCGGCTACTATCCAACTGCATCCAAACCTCAGGCGAAGTATTCCAAAAGTTCCGTCTCATCAAGAGGAATCCAACAAAGTTTACGACACGTCAATCGGACGTTCGGAGCTCAAGTTATAAGCGTTTCCGCTCCGAGGGCCCGGTTGGTTTCGTGTTCGAACCAACCCGGCCGTACCCCAAGTTCTCTGAAATCTTGAGTGTAATATACCGAAACTACCGTCTCGATCCAAGGATCGCATCACAACTGGCGGTGCGTCGATCGGAGGTCCGTAGCCCATGTTATGAGCATTTAAACGAAACTGCCCGAGAATAGGGGGTTCGGGCCCGGTCCGACCCGGCCCGATACCCCCTTGGTCCGCCCGAACCGGGTCGACCCGACCCGGGTCTGGGTCTGGCCTAATAGGGCGCGGCCCGGCGCGGCCCGGCCCGGCCTGGTGCGGCCGATCCGCGTGGCCAGTGTGGAGCTGGGGGTTACAACCCCCCGCGGTTGAGCGAAACCGGCGCGACATTAAGCCGCGCCGCCTTGCCTCCGGAATGGCTAAGCCGTTCCGGTTTGGTCCGCCACCGCGGCTCAGCCGCGGAGGTTCTGTTCTGGCGGCGCGCCGCCACCTTTCGCGGACCACCGGACGCGCTCCGGTGGTCCGTTTCGCCTGCCGTCTTCGCCAGCGGTCCTCCCAGGACCCGATCTTCACTGCGATGGCTTCAAATCGCCTCTGCGGCCCGTTCCGACATCGCCCGTCAATCCACACGTCAATAAAACAAACTGCAGAGTCTTCGAATAGCTTCTACGGCCCTAACTCCGGTCGCGGTTTTGTTCGGCCTCAATGGCGCGGCGCGGTGGCGCCGTGCTTCTTCGACGCATTCTTCTTGTTTTCGTACGGTGTCGTTGCACCGCGCGCCTTTGTTCATGCCGCGACAAACACAACATCGAAGGGGGAGGAGAGTCGGTCGTGTTCGTGCGGTCCGACCTCCTCCTGTTATAATGATAACAGGCGGCGCAAGAATAGAAGTCAATGAACAACAAAGAATTCACAAACAAATAAATAACCCCTACCTCAAGGTGTTGTTGAACGAAGGTTCGTCGCGGGAAAAGAATGTCGCGGAAGAAGGATCCGAAAGCGTCGTCAGCGTCGCGGAGAAGAGAATCATCGGCGTCGCGGTACACAGCGTCGCATCATCGATCTCCGAGGATTCGGCGTTCTTCGTCGTCCTTCGTCGGAGGCTAGCATTCTTCGTCGACGACGGTGCGTTCTTCGCGTTCTTCAAGGAGGAAGAAGAGGATTCCAAGGCTTGAGCAATTCCTCTCCAATCCCTCTCGCACAACGAACCCACCCTTAATGAAATAAGACTTGTCTTATTTTATTAACACACAAGCCAACATCTCAATTTGAAATTCAAAATAATTCATTCAATTAATTGAATTAATTGAAGCATTTTAACCGTCCAATTAATGTGAGTGTTGACTCGGCATTTAATAGGGGGTGCGGGTGTGTTACAAAAATGGGGGTTTGAGGAAGTTGAATAGGTGGGTCTCATGTGGGCCCCACCCCACTAATATCCTACTTAGTGGAGTAGGATATTGTGGGTCCCTCTCCAACCACCAAGCTTAGAAATAAAAATAAAATTGGTTGCACAAATTTTAATTTTATTCATTACTTAACCCATTATTTTAATAACCACACCCGAGCAAACGCAACTTCGGAATAGGTGTTCCTAAGCAATTACCGGCGCTGCGATTTCATCGGTGCCCTCGGATTTCGATTCCGAGAACCGGTTCAAAAGTTAGAAAAACCCGCTCGTTCGTTCACTGAACGTACCCGAGCTAAACTTCGGAAATTGATTCCGGGCACACCGGGCCTCGGAATCAGGTGCCGTCAGAAACTGCGTTCTTGTAAAATCTCAAAGAAATTAAGAAAAAAAAATTCCTTGAAATTTCCGGGTCTTTACATTACTCCCAACTCAGGGTTTTACGTCCCCGTAAAGATTTAACACAAACTAGGGATACAGAAGCAGTACTGAGCACGCATCTGAGTCTTCCGCTCTCATGTGCTCACCTGGAGGTTCCCGTGCGGCCAACGAAAGCGCACAAGAGGAATCGACCATCCTCGTAGGACCCGCTCCTGTTGATCCTCAACCTCTACTGGAACCCCGCAAAAGTCACCCCGTCGCCAATGTCCAGCTCCCCATGGTCGATGATATGCATCGGGTCAAGCACGTATTTTCCCAGTTGAGATACGTGGAAGTCGTGCACCTGGTGCAACTGAGGTGGATGGGTCAAGCGGTAAGCCACCTCGCCTACCCTGCTGAGGACCTGAAAAAGTCTGCTGAACCTCGAAGGTTACTTGCCGCCTCAGCCACATCTCCATAGACCTCGTCGAGGTGAGACCCGTAAGAAAACGTGGTCGCCATCCTCAAATTCAGTGGTCCTGTCTCCTATCAACATAAGATTTCTGCCTGCTCGGTGCAGTCTTCATCCGCTCCTGGATGATCTGCACCTTCTCCGTCGTAGCCAGTACCATCTCTGGTCCCACAAGAGCTGCTAAGATTTCTTCTTTTCCGATAAGAGAAATCCGGTCTCATCCCCTGGATGAACCACGTTCTTTGCCTAAAACAGTCAATCCTGTCATGAATGGTACTAATCTATGCCATGGATGACATCGTAAGGCCTCGACGCTACTACTAAGAGATCCAACCGTCACTCTCGCCTCTAAGGGTCGAGTCACACTGTCGGCATCAGCGTGAGGTAACTGGGTCTCCTCCAGTAGGAATCTCGAAAGTGAGGGTCAAGTCAACAGTTTTAACTGGGACCTCTCAGTACACAAAAAAAAAGGAAACAAAAGTCACAAGGACAAGCGTCTTTTATTACTGCAGCTTGAAGTACAAAGACACACAACAATGACAACAAGGAAACTAGAAGCACCAAGATCAAAGGTCCCATGCCTGGAACTAGTCCCGCTCTTGTCCGCCAGCTTCCGGAGCTCCGTAGTCGTATGATTCTGCTGCCTGAAGCTGAGCTCTCCCATGTCCACCTGTTCCCTGCGGTCGGGGTGGACCTCCTGGTGGTGGTGGTGGCAACACCTCGAAGCATCGTCCACCTCCAGCTACACGACCGGCTCCCCTGCCTCGGTCTTCTGATCCTTGCGGTCCGCCTCGATCGAACCTCTGCCTCTGCCTGGGGGGTCCTTCATTTATCTGCTGATCATCTGAGCGGTGGGTCAGACAGTCACGAGCCATGTGACCCTGTCCGCCGCACGTGTAATACAGCATGGAAGGTCTGGCTCTGTCATTCCCCTTGGTGCCTCGCACTACCGACCCTGAGTCATGCGGTCGACCACCTGTAGGTCTGGTCCTCTTGGACCTCTGCGTCATTTGTCTACTGCCCGCTGTAGAAGACTCTGCCGCATGCCGGCTAGTGGTGGGTCCTGCTGCTGGAGACTGCTCAGCAAGGAAACTCTCCACTAAGAGGGCTCGCTCCAACACCCCTGTCTGCGTCGGAATGCTGTGAGAAACAACAGAAGCTCTAATCTCTCCCCTGAGCCCCTGCTCGAAGGTTCGGGCCCTGAAGAACGGGTCTCGTACCATGTCTGTAGAGTAGCGCGAGAGGTCTGTGAACCTCGCTGAGTACTGAGCTACACTCATGTTGCCCTGCTGCAGATGAAGTAGCTCCTGGATCCACACCGCTCGAAGGGTGGCTGGTACAAACTCTACCCGGAACAGGCTCTCAAAGTCTGCCCACAGAAGTGATGCGTCGTCATGCACCTGGAGCATCAGGCTCCACCATCTGCCTGCTGATTCCTGAAAAAGGCTGGCAGCAAGGATCACCATGAAGTCTGCTGGCGTCCCCACTAGCCTGAAGACTCTCACCACAGCCTCCAGCCAATCCTCAACCGTCTGCAGGTCCGTCTCTCCCCTGAACCTGGGTGGCCTCTGGCGTTAGAACTCGTGCAGTGCGCTCAAGCGACGTGCACTCTTTGCTGTTGGGGCTAGTGGCATCGGTGGCCCAATGGGTGGTAGTATCGCTGGTGCCTCCGCAGGTGCTTCAACTGGGATAGGGCCCTGTACTGAGGCCTCGTCGCTCGACAGGCTGTCAGTACGTACCACTCTCAGGGCTCTAGCTGGTCGTCCACGGGGAGGCATCCTGAAAGAAACAGACGTGACATGGTCAAACAATTTATACCTGGTGAGCTGACCTGGTTTGAGCTGTTTTAAGGGAAAACATTTGAAAACACACATGCAATCAGTGTTTTCGTGCACAAAGTCGAAAATTAGTTGTCAGGGTCCTGGTGTATGGATACGTCGGCCGTCCGCTCCAACACTGGATTCCCTGAACTAAAAACACACTCGGTACCCTTAACACTATTGCTTCACAGAAGGAAAATATCAGAGTTATAAGTTCTGCGGTAGAACCGACTCCTCTGATACCAATTTGTCACGACCCGTCCTCGGGGCCCGTACCGTGACTACCCCAAGCCCGCCTTCTATAGGCCAGGGGATGGAGACTAGCACCAAAGGCGTAAATCCATATGACTGGGAAGGCATTGCCTTTATAAAAAGTAAACAGAACACCACAGAGTATAAGAGGAAGTAATACACTAAGTACAAAAAAAAGTACTGAAAAGTAAATGAGTCAGAATACAAACCCAACTGAAAGTACAACTACAACTGAACGAAAGTACAACAGAAAAGACAAGCAGCTGGAAGAATAGAAGCAGCTCCTAGGTCATCCACCTCGGATCCTACCTAAAGGGTAGGTACAGATAGCGCAGCTCCTGGATCGTCCACCACAGATCCTACATGAAGAGTAGGTACAGATAGCCTCTCAACACTCTCGCCCGTCAACCTCCTCCGAGTATCGTCTTGTCGTGAAGTCCACCTCCGGATACTGACTCGTCGTGAGGTCCACCTCTGGGTACCGTCCAGTCCTCGAACACTCGGCCTCCGTCAGCGCTGCCCGTTGTCTGCAACCAACACAACGAGGTGCGGGCATAGCCCGTGCAGGGGTGAGTATACGATACTCAGTAGGGACCCTGAGACCCTCAAGGTCTCACTAAATCCAACAAGGATAACCACAAAGAAGGATCTCAACAGATAACCCTTACTTAGGTATAAGCCCATACTTATACCAAAGTTATCAAGTAACTCATCTCAATCACGAGGAAACACAAAGGTTATGAAATCAACAGATAACCACTACCTAGGTATATGCCCATACATATACCTAAGTTATCAAGTGACTCATCTCGATCATGAGGTAAACACAAAGGTCATAAACTCAGCTCAAACTGGGATTTTCATTATCGAAACCGTAACTGCTGAAGAGCTCCGTCTCTGACGAGTACACTGATCCTGTCACGACTCCGAGGTACTCCTCACTAACCTAAGACTGCTGAGGTACTCCTGTCGAGTACCGCGGGTCTGCCACCTTACATAGTAGTGCTCCTCCACCATGGATCTGCCACCTCACACAATAGTGCTCCCCCTCATAGCCTACAGAGGTACTCCTCCTGTCGAGTACCGCGGATCTGCCACCTCACAAAGTAGTGCTCCTCCGCCATGGGTCTGTCACCTCACAAATTAGTGCTCCCCACTGGGCTATGCAAGTCACTCCGAATCGAATCGGACAAGCAGTCATCAGGTCTCAGCCAGCTACACGGTCTCCATACTCCGTACGCTCGTCTCCGGGAGGGTCCGCCCCACGAGCTATAGGTCGATACTCCAAGTATCACAAAGTCCCACGAATAAGTATCTCAAAGGACCGCCTCGTCATAGGGGTCTCAACGCAACAGACGGCACGTCAATCAGATGCCCAATCTGTGAGTTATTAGCCTTTTCGTCCCAGGGGTCTGGTTGGTTTCATGTACGAACCAACCCGACCGTATCTCGACTTTACCCTGAACTCACATAGGGTATACTCATAGGGACTGTTCCTCAACGTGATCACCAACGCCGCTGACGGTTCGTCAAACGGACGTCCGGTCTGAAAGTTATCAGTTTTTCCGTTCCAGGGGCCCGGTTGGATTTTGGGTTCAATCCAACCCGGCCACTATCCAACTGCGTCCAAACCTCAAGAAAAGTATTCCAAAAGTTCCGTCCCATCAAGAGGAATCCAACAAAGTCGACGGCACGTCAATCGGACGTTCGGAGCTCAAATTATAAGCATTTCCGTTCCGAGGGCCCGGTTGGTTTCGTGTTCGAACCAACTCGGCCGTACCCCAAGTTCTCCGAAACCTTGAGTGTAATATACCGAAACGACCGTCTCGATCCAAGGATCACATCGCAACTGACGACACGTCGATCGGAGGTCCGTAGCCCATGTTATGAGCATTTAAGAGAAACTGCCCGAGAATAGGGGGTTCGGGCCCGGTCCGACCCGGCCCGATACCCCCTGGGTCGGCCCGAACCGGGTCGACCCGACCCGGGTCCGGGTCCGGCCCAATAGGGCGCGGCCCGGCCCAGTGCGGCCGGTCCGCGTGGCCAGCGTGGAGCGAGGGGTTACAACCCCTCGCGGTTGGGCGAAACCGGCGCGGCATTAAGCCACGCCGCCTTGCCTCCGCAACGGCTAAGCCGTTCCGGTTTGGTCCGCTGCCGCGGTTCAGCCGCCGCGGTTCTGTTCCGGCAGCGCGCCGGCGCCGCCGGTCGCCGTTGTGGCGCGCGCCGCCGCCTTCCGTGGACCACCGGACGCGCTACGGTGGTCCATTTCTCCTTCCGTCTTCGCCAGGGGTCCTCTCGGGACCCGATCTTCACTGTGATGGCTTCAAATCGCCTCTGCGGCCCGTTCCGACATCGCCCGTCAATCCGCACGTCAATAAAACAATCTGCGGAGTCTTCGAATCGCTTTTGCGGCCCCGACTCCAGCCGTGGTTTCGTTCGGCCTCAACGGAGCGGTGCGGCGGCGCTGCGCTTCTTCGCCGCATTCTTCTTGTTTCCGCGCGGTGCCGTTGCACCGTGCGCCTTTGTTCATGCCGCGACAAACACAACATCGAAGGGGGAGGTGAGTCGGTCGTGTTCGTGCGGTCCGACCTCCTCCCGTTATAATGATAACAGGCGGCGCGAGAATAAAAGTCGATGAACGACAAAGAATTCACGAACAAATAAATAACCCCTACCTCAAGGTGTTGTTGAACGAAGGTTCGTCGCGGGAAAAGAACGTCGCAGAAGAAGGCTCCGAAAGCGTCGTCGACATCGCGGAGAAGAGAATCGTCGGCGTCGCGGTACACGGCGTCGCGTCGTTTATCTCTGAGGATTCGGTGTTCTTCGTCGTCCTTCGTCGGAGGTCGGCGTTCTTCATCGGCGACGGTGCGTTCTTCACGTTCTTCAAGGAGGAAGAAGAGGATTCCAAGGCTTGAGCAATTGCTCTTCAATCCCTCTCGCACAACGAACTCACCCTTAATGAAATAAGACTTTTCTTATTTAATTAACACACAAGCCAACATCTCAATTTTGAAATTCAAAATAATTCATTCAATTAATTGAATTAATTGAAGCGTTTTAACTGTCCAATTAATGTGAGTGTTGACTCGGCATTTAATAGGGGGTGCGGGTGTGTTACAAAAATGGGGGTTTGAGGAAGTTGAATAGGTGGGTCTAGTGTGGGCCCCACCCTACTAACATCCTACCTAGTGGAGTAGGATATTGTGGGTCCCTATCAAACCACCGAGCTTAGGATTTATCAACTTAGAAATAAAAATAAAATTGGTTGCACAAATTTTATTTTTATTCATTACTTAACCCATTATTTTAATAACCACACCCGAGCAAACGCAACTCCGGAATATGTGTTCCTAAGCAATTATCGGCGCTGCGGTTTCATCGGTGCCCTCAGATTTCGATTCCGAGCACCGGTTCAAAAGTTAGAAAAACCCGCTCGTTCGTTCACTGAACGTACCCGAGCTAAACTTTGGAAATTGATTCCGGGCACACCGGGCCTCAGAATCAGGTGTCGTCAGAAACTGCGTTCTTGTAAAATCCCAAAGAAATTAAGAAAAAAAAATTCCCTTGAAATTTCCGGGTCTTTACAGCTAACCATATCCATTAATGTTCTATTACACATTTCTGATACACCATTTTGCTGTGGTGTACCAAGCATAGTGTATTGTGCACATATGCCATGACTTTCTAAAAACTTTGCAAATGGACCAGGGTTTTGTCCACTTTCATCAAATTTTTCATAATATTCACCACCCCTATCAGACCTTATGACCTTCACCTTTTTGTCTAATTGCCTCTCAACTTCATTTACATAAATTTCCAAGGCATTTATTGCTTGAGACTTCTCACGCAATAAACAAACATATCCATAAACGTGAAAAATCATCAATAAAGGTGATAAAGTATTTTTCCTTACTGAAAGAATTGACATCAAAAGGTCCACATATATCGGTATGTATGATCTCAAGGAGTTGGGTACTTCTTGTGGCACCTTTATTTGTGTGTTTTGTTTGTTTTCCTTTAATACAATCCACACAAATATTTAGGTCGGTAAAATCCAATTTTGGAAGGATTTCAAACTTAATCAATCTCTCTAATATTTATTTGGAAATATGACCTAAACGTTTATGCCATAAATAAGAAGACTTTTCATTTACTAAACCACGTTTAGTACCAGAATCTCGATGCAAGGTCATAAGTGTTTCAACATACATATTATCAAGATTTAATTTATATAAACCATTATACAATAAACAAGATCCAATCATGCTTGTATGCTTAAACAAACTAAAATATCCATTCCCAAAATTAAAAAAGTATCTACCAGCATCATGTTTTGACAAAGAAACCAAATTTCTAGATATAATAGGTAGATAAAAGGTTTCACATAATTCCAAACTATATCCACTATCAAGGATTAAACGATAAGTCCCGACAGCTTCAATTGGAACCTTCACTCTATTCCCCATGAAGATAAACTTTTCAGTTGGGCTTGTGATTTGGGTTGAAAGGAATCCCTTGCATTGTATTAGAAACATGAGTCGTACAACCAGAATCAATCCATCATGTATTATGTGTAACTTCAGCTAAGTTTGATTCATAACATGTATAAGCATTTTGCTTACCTTTCTTTTCAAACCAAGCCTTCCGTTTCAGACAATCCTTTTGGAAATGTCCAACTTTCCCATAGAAATGACATTTATCTTTATTTGTGTTCTTCTGGTTCTTCCTAAAAGACTCATTAACCTTCAATGGTCCCTTTCCTTTTCCATGCTTCTGTATTCCATGCTTCTTTCCTCCTTCATGATGCACATAATGGACGGAGTGGATTCCTTGACTCTTTAAATGTGTTTCCTCTTGAACTAACATACTATGCAATTCATGCACATTCCATTTATCTTTCATGGTGTTGTAGTTCATTTGGAATGGTCCATACTCAGACGGTAATGAGTTTAGGGCAAACTGTACAAGGAATTTCACCCACTTCCATTCCTAAAGACTTAAGTCTTGCTGTAATATTTTTCATTTCAATGACATGCTCATTCATGGTACGAGAACCATCAAACTTCATGGTGGTCAATGTACTCATTAATGTCCCAGCAAGAGATTTGTTAGCAGTTTGAGATTGGTCTCCCACAAATTTCATAAATTCTTTAGTGCTTTCAGTTTTAGGGAGACCTGACTTGATGTTACTTGTTATGCTCATTCACATGAACATCAAACTTAATCTGTTTGATCTTTTCCATGATGCATAATATACTTTATCATCATCGCTACTATCATCCGTTGTAGTAGCAGGTTTCTCTACTCAGAGTGCTAAATCAAGATCCAATACACCAAGGTGAAATTGGATTTGCTCACTCCAATCAGAGAAATTTAATCCATTAAAGATCGGAACAATGATGTCTGTGAGTGCAATGATGATGAAAAACCATCTGCAATAAATACATGCTTAAAATTAATGATTTGAAATAATAATAATACATTGATTCAGACAAATTATTTAACATAAATGTGTATTAGTGTTCTCCTTTGGGTGAAACACTAATACACAAACATAATTGATACTAATTAAAATAACTTTATTTGGAAATAATATACGCATCAATTAGATTTATTTATTATCTTTGAATATATAAATAAATCTCATAATGCATAATATATATTACCAACAATTATATTCATAAATTATAAGAATGTGCAAATTGCCTTTGGGCAATTAAAATATCTTATAATAATGAATTTTAATTACTCATAAGATATCATAATAGTATCAAATTTATGAGCAATCAATATATATCATTTTAACATAATTTTTGAAACAATTTTAATTTTATGATTTGACCACTTTGGTGATTAACAAATCTCATGCAATAATGTTTCAAATATAAAATATCATAATCATAACATAGTTATAAATACAAATAAATTTTAATAAACATAAATCCAAATTTTGTTTACTCTTTCTTTAATTTGTTTTGGCGTCAAATTTAAAACTCCAATAATTATTTCGAATAATGACAAATCATTTTTTTATAACAATTTTGTTAAGGTTTGAAAACCCGTGACAAAAAGCTGATAAATAAATAAAAAATGCTAACACGTCACCTTTAAAACCATTTTGTAAAGGTGGGCAACCTTATCCATTTTTTTAATCATTAAAACAATTTTAAATATAAAATTCATTCTATTATCAAAGATAATAAATAACTAAAAGGGAGATTTCAAAATCTAAAATCAAGGAGAAGATGTAGCATATTGAGATTCCCAAAAAATAGGCACTTCATATTTGTGAAGAGAAAAACAAATGCACAACGGATTCATAATTTAAAAATAATAATAATAATTGCACAACGATTATCAAACAATGAAACAACGCTACAAAACACCCCATGATTGAAGAGTGGCAACGTATTCTCATTTAATAATAATAATAATAATAATAATAGTAATAGTAATAATAATAATAATAATAATAATAATAATAATAATAATAATAATAATAATAATAATAATAATAATAATAATAATAATAATAATAATAATAATAAATTGCACACCATATTCGGGTTTCAAAAAATTTCACCACACACTATTATTATTAATATTAACGATCATTTAAAATAAGAAGAAAAGAATTCAGATTTAACGCAACACATTGCTTGCAGAACGTAATCGAGATTTTCGATTCTTATTTTAACGCAACACATAATAAATTTATACATGGAAAAACACAGATTTCATAACCCTCCTTTGATACCACATGTAAATTAATTTCATTTATTTTAGGATCTTTAATATCGCTATTTATCATATAGATAAACAGAATTCAAAATAAGATGAGACATACCTTGATCCATGGGATCTTCCGGATTTGAATCTCCTTGATTTTCTCCCATTTAAAAGGATTTCTATCCTTTGCCTCTTTTCTCTTTCGTAGCAAAATTGATGGAACGTACCCGAACTTGATTGAGACTTAATTGGCAAGGACATGACCCTTTAAATAGGGATAAAACAGTTATATGGATGGTTACATAATTAACTGTCAAAGTCCATCAATTGACAGTATTGTCCCTTATTATCCCATTATAATAATATTAAATAAATACAACGTGAGTTATTCTAACATTGGACCACACTCTGAAACTGATTTTCCATTCATATAAGAGGGAATATATAGCCACGAACATCCCTCATTGATGGGAAAGAAAAAATGCACTTTTAAAACACATTACAAACACTTTTTAGAGTTCCCACCAGGTTTAATTTAACCCCCCCATACCCAATGGTGTCATAATGGAGGGAGAATGAATTTGGACTATAGAAAGGTAAGCATGAAAGAGATAATGATAAAAATGCTGAGAAACCGATCAAATGCCGATTGAAACCGTGAAGATTTTCAATACCGAAAATGCATGATCGATCGTAGGCGATGCGAAACGAAGTGTTGACGAAGTGTGGAGTCGAATCTTTGTAATGATGATGGCGGATGAAATGCAGTAATGCAAAAGAAGATAGACAAGAGTTTGAGATAAAATATAGAGATCCAAAAGTTTGTTATTCCATTAATATATTGTCATACACATAGGGTGTATGAGAGGGATCACCACACTCAGAATTCCCCTCCAGTATAGTAGATAGCCAACAACAGAATTAGCTGTAGGAAAAAGGGAAAAGGCACAGAGGAAACTACACTTAGGGATAGGCTGTCAGCTCTCTACCCACTCAAGCACAAGGCCACTCTAACAGAATGAAACTCTCCCCGTCCCTCTCTCCTCCCACCCGTCCCGTTATAACAAGCTCAACAGAGCAACAGAAAGATATTCTCTAACTACATCGGGTACAAAGGGGTAGGGATGACTACAAGTAACTAACTGCTTCCTCAAGATTGTGAAAAGGAAATTGGTTGTGAATGACGAAGACATCCTCCCAGTGGCCTCTTCCTCCGGGCGCGTTTTCCACTTAATTAAAAGTTGGGGAACAGGAGTGCCGATCGAGTTGGTAGCTCACTTGGCGCGGATCGCCTCTGGCTCGAGGGAATCAGTAGGATCCGCTTGGAGGTCAGTTGGCAAGGTGGGATGCACAATGTGGTCAGTTGGCAATGTGGTTGCCAACTGTTTGACCTGAGAGACATGAAACACACGGTGGACATGCGTCGTCGGGGGCTACTCCAGGAGATAAGCCACACTGCCAATCCGACGGAGGACTCGAAAGGGGCCATAAAACCGAGTAGAAAGTTTTTGATTAATCCGATGGGTCGCGGACTGTTGACGGTGTAGTCGGACCCTGAGGTAAACTTGGTCACCGACTTTGAAAGTGACGTTGCGGCGATGAGGGTCCGCCCGCTGCTTCATGTAGTGTTCAACTTGAGACAAGTGACTCTTAAACTGTTTAAGAGCCTCATCGCGGTCTTGAAGTGCATAAGCGACAACCTCAACCTGAGAAAATAGTTGGTGGCTTCCGACCGTAAATGACGACAAACGGAGTGGAGTCAATGGATCAATGCCATGCAGTGTTGTAACGTAATTCAGCCCAAGGTAATAACCAGAATGACCACCCCTTGGGGTGGTCGCCTACAAAACATCATAGATAAGTTTCCAAACAACGATTCATGACTTCGGTTTGGCCATCCGTTTGCGGATGGTAAGCTGAACTTGATAAGATTTAGATGAGAGAAAGAGAAGAATTCCAGTAGCCTCTATTATTTCCAGCAACGTTGGACAGAGGAAAAACAGAAGATCAAAGGGAGTGGAAGAAGAAAGAAGTAGAAATGGAGGAGAAAAGGAAAGAAGTAGGTGACTCCTATGGAAGGCGCCGCTCCCAAAGGCCTGGGGCTTAACCCCCCCCACTGAGTTTCCAGCAGTAGCTGAAAGCAAATGCATATCATCGGTAATCCCCTTTCCCACAACAACCTGCCCTATTTAAAGACACATCCGGAACCTTCTAGAGTTCTCAAAAGCTGGAACCACTTATTTTCCATACAGTCCGCACACCCAATTACTAACCACTAACAACCCAGCTAATACCCATTATGGTATTAACAACAATGCCCCTGACATTATTATTAAATACCCTACCCAGCAGCCGTCAGCCCCCTACACTGCAGCAGCCCTAGACCCCCTTCACAACAGCTCCCCAACGTAACAACAACAACCAAGTTACCCGAGATTCAAGCCTTGGCCTCACTGGCATGCGCTTCCTACACCTTCTTGAAAAAGATCACCTTGTCCTCAAGGTGATAATACAGGAAAGTGTCTGGAACACGATGTCGCTCCTTTCCGTGTGGAGGTTCTCGATCCCCTATGCCTTCCCTTCGAACCCCATATGTTGTAGCTCCTTTAAGCTGTTTGTAGCTCTCTTGTGCAGCCTTCACTTCTGCTCATTCTCCTTTGTTTTCTTCTCCAGCATCAGCAATACCTGTCTTGAACTACTTGAATGCTTTGGTTTGATCTAACAACACAAGTGGCGACTCGCGATGCTGCTGCGATCTGGTCCTCTCAATCTCAAGTTTCATAAATCCAGGATGCCTGCAGCCTCTGGCAAAAACACATCGCCCATAGAAAACTCTAGCTTCATTAATAGCAGAATCGTGCTCACTAACAGTAATACTTCCGGTATTTGCTTCTGTTTTCCCCCCAGATTCATCTGTCAACACTCTTGTTTGAATGATGGTAACTTGTAGGAGTGTTTCTTCAACTGTTTTGTCACTAACAAAATTGTTCTCCCGAAGCGACTCATGAAAAGCGTTTTTGTAAACCACATCTGAAAATATTTCCTCTGTCTCTTCATTGTGTTCTTCAAGATTAGAACTAGCTTCGAACTTTACCTCTACTGGCCATCGCGGAGTGGAACCAATACGCCCCTGCACCTCCAAAACCCCCTAGCATCTCTTCTTTAAGTTGGTTCCAAGTGAGCTCAGGCTTTAGATGCTTCCAACGACATAAACCGATTTCCAAAAATACCCGGCATACTCAGTCGTGCCGCCCAAATCTTCAAGTCTGTCTGTGTTTGGCGGATTGTAAAATAGTATTCAGCTTCGGTGATCCAAAACTCAGGATCTTCTCCAGTAAAAATCGGTATCAACATCGGCCTGCTTGTCGGCCACTCACTACTGGAAAACTAACCTTTACCAACGGTTTGGAGAACCGTAGCCAAGTAAGCCGTTGGGATAGGTCTATACCGACGGTTTTCAAAAAACCGTTGGTATAGACCTATACCAACGGTTTTGGAAACCGTTGGTCTAGGTAATATGAAATCTATATCAACGGTAATGGAACCGTTGGTATATAAATTCCAAAAATAAAACACCCGGTAGGATTTGATCCCAGGACCTCTAGTTTATAACTCAAAGACTTAACCACTAACCTAACATGAATTTTGTTTACATAATTCCATAAAAATATATATGTATTGTTCTAGTTATTTTAAATTTTGATATATATAATGTTCTCCGTAGGATGATTCCAAAAAAAACACTAGACTTTCCCAACGGTTCTCAAAACCGTTAGGAAAAGTCTAGTGGAGGCCCTTTGCCAACGGTTTGGCCAAACCGTTGGGAACCGTTGGTATAGAAGCGTTGGGCCAAACCGTTGGGAACCGTTGGTATAGAAGCGATGGGAAAAATCATTTTTCCAGTAGTGACTCCATGCCTCTGGCCGGACTAGCCTGCAACGCCTTGAGTTCCTGCTTAAGATCCTCCATGCGTGAGCAGATAGTTAGCTGCTGCGAGTCGTTTTCCACTGCTGCAACAACAAGCAATGGTTGCTGCGTCCGACACCGTATGATCCTGCTGAATAAGAATCTTCCACGAATTGGACTTCACTGCTGTGTCTGGTGTCTCCACCTCAGCAGCTGCGTTTGCGTCGCCAACTTCGATCAAGAGGCGCACAGTTGCTGCAAATCCTCACCACGAGTCGGTCCAGGCTGCTTTGGCTGCTTCAGTTAAGTCGCATACAAGAACCTCTCACTTCTAGTTTCTCTCTCTAGAATCCTCTCAATGAAATAACCAATTGATAAGATTTAGATGAGAGAAAGAGAAGAATCCAGTAGCCTCTATTATTTCCAGCAGCGTTGGACAGAGAAAAAACAGAAGATCAGAGGAAGAAGAAAGAAGTAGAAATGGAGGAGAAAAAGAAAGAAACAGGTGACCACTATGGAAGGCGCTGCACCCAAAGTCCGAGCAGCTGGAAGCAAATGAGGACACAACCAAAACCTTCTAGAGTTCTCAACAGCCAGTATTTAAAAACTGGAACCACCTATTTTCCATACAATTGGCACACTCAATTACTAACCACTAGCAACCCAGCTAATACCCATTATGGTATTTACAACAATGCCCCTGACATTATTATTATATACCCTGTCCAGCAGCCCCTAGCCCCCTACGCTGCAGCAGCCCTGGACCCCCTTCACAACAGCTCCCCAGCGTAATAACAGCAGCCAAGTTACCCGAGATTCAAGCCTGGGCCTCACTGGTCCGCGCTTCCTATCAGAACTCATGCGTAATTGTCCCCTACAGGTGAAAAAGCTTCGTCCAAAAGTAACTCATAAATAGAGGATCACGGTCACTGACAATGGACTTAGGAATGCTGTGAAGGAGTACGATCTCCTAAAGATATCGACCATCCCTTTGGCAGTAAATGGGTATTTCAATGCTATGAAGTGAGCATAGTGTTTATCAACGACCACCAGAATGAAGTCATATCCCTTGGACTTGGGCAGTCCCATGATGGAATCAATAGAGAGGTCGTCCCAAATTGCTTTCAGAATTGGCAAGGGTTGGAGGAGACCTGTGGGAGAGATGTTAAAATATTTGAAGTGTTGGCAGGTGTCACATTGCTGAACATATTGTAAAATTTGGCGCTTCATACCCACCCGTTACAAATTAGCAGCGTGCGGACGATACGTGTGATAAAAGCCAAAGTGGCCGTCTTGGGGAGAAGAGTGAAACTCAGTGAGTAGCAGTGGTACCCATGGAGAGGTGGCCAGAAGAACCAAACTACCCATGTATAGTAGTGTACCACGATGATAGCTAAAACCCTTTGGAAGATGATCCCCAGATTGAAGCTGTTGGATGATGCGGTGGAGGTTGTCAAGTATGCCCGCAATCAAGTCGCGATAGAAATGGTTGGCAGAGCATGCTGTCATTTGGGTTGGTCGAGATAAAGCGTTTGCAGTGGTGTTGGCGTGGCCAGGTGATAGGAACCTATGAGCTAAGGGGTATATTTATCGTTGTAAGGGGTTAGTTTGTTGGGGGAGTTCAGTGTCTGTTGTGGGGGAGAATATTAGTTGTTGGAGGGGGGCCACGTGGAGGTGGGATCTATTATAAATTAAAATGCATGGGGAGAGAGGGTGGGGCGGAGAGAATATCGGGGATCGGCCTTCTGGCTTGGGAATTGGTCCGTGGGCTTGGGCGGAACTCTCCCGAGAGTCTTCTGATCTTCCTCCTCCAGCTCTACATGTAATTCTGTTGGATTATCTTCTAAATACAAGTGTTAGTCTTCTGCATCTATCAATTGGTTTGACCTGCCGTGGTCCTTGCTGTCGAAGCATCCGGCCGTTGCGTGTTTTCCCCGTATCGACAGAGGCATGCACTGTTCTTCCTTTGCTGCGTCCGGTCTCGCAGAGCCGCATACACTGTCTGCCGTCTTCCTCCGGTCAACTCCAAGTGTCGCGTCTCTCCGTCTCGTTCTCATTGCGAGGGGTGCGCAACGTAGGTGGCCATGCTCGACTGCCATCAACTCATCTTCTCTTTCAAGCGGCCGCACAGATTGCCGCTGTACTTCACGATTACGTCTGTGGCGTGCTGCAGTCTTTCTCTACCATCTCATGTCCCGCGCGACGATGTTTGTTTAGAACCCCTCAATCGAAGCCCAAACAACTGATGGACGAGTCGCGCTCAACGATACTTTGCTTGGCGAAGGAGCCCCCGTCGCCTTGCGTTTTGCGATGCACTGAGACGAGGCTGCTCCCGCCTTTTTTTTTCTAGCAGCCGCGTACTGCCAAAAAACATAAAAAGAATGTCCCCGATTTTTTTTGGCCAGCTTGGACGAGCACAGTGCGACGCTCAGAACGACATCCCAATCCCACATTGCCTGCTCTCATTTTGCTACTAAAGCACTGCCAGATATCCTGATGGAAACTCGTAAGCAAACTCGCCGGGATGAAGTCGACCAACAACTTAGTCGACTCGAAGCTTTATTGGAAACCTGAAAGCAGACTGCCTTCTGATAGTCTCAGACTCACGACATTGCTGAACTCACCAAGACCGTTTCTGGCTTGGTGACAAGACCTTGCAGTCGGACGAGGCTCGTCCTTCATTGACGACAACAAAGGTTCTTCCTCGCACGCACAACAGTTAGACAGACCCCCTGGGCTCGACCAGGAGGTTGGTGTAGTTGCACTCACTTTCCGCACTGGCTCAGGGCAGCAGTCTCCTGCTCGGCAGGTGGTGCTCCCGATTTTCGCTGGCACAGATCCACGGGGTTGGATCATGCGTGCTGAGATGTTTTTTCGTATTCACCAGACCACCGAAGCCGATAAAATTGCCCTGGCTCAGTTAAGTATGGAGGGCATCACTATTCACTAATTTACAATTTTGGTTGAGGTGTGCCTGACTTAACGCGGATGATGTTCAAAGAGGAGCCGATCGAACGTTTCAACGCCTTGGAAATTCAGAACCCCTATGAAGACCTTGCAACCCTTCAGCAGTAGGAACCAGTCCAAAATTATATTGAGCAGTTTGAGTTTCTGATGTCCTTGTTACCCCACCAACTTGATATGTTGGTTATTTCCTGCATGGTCTGATCGACGACATTCGCAGTTGGGTTCGTATTCAAGACCCACTGATTCGGTTGCACGGGCTTAGCTTGAAATGTAGAGCTCGCTATCACAGGTGGCGAGAGTTCTCAATTCCACGACGAAGGGTCCCGCTAATTCACTAAGGTTCGCGAATTTAAATCGTGGCATCCTCCAATCCGTTCGGGACCACACCAACCGGATAAAACTTTTCTCCAACCAACCAAACACGGAGAGGCTGTTGCGAAGGGAGTTCCCTGCAAGCCTCCTACTCACGCCACCCCCGACAGGCGGGGTGTTCGACACTTGACCACCCAGGAGTGGGAAGATCGACGCCACAAGGGCCTTTGTTTCCGATGCAGTCATCTCCGCAGGCCCATGCAGAGGTGTCCCGATCCACACTTGAGGGTGCTAATACTGGGAGAAGACGATGCTGAAAATGAAGGGGCAGCAGAGTGGGGGCTCCGAGGCAGACCACGACAATGAGGAACCCTTTCTCCACATCTAGCCTTGAGGACAAGACTGTTTTCAAGGGGTATATTTGCCTTCGTAAGGGGTTAGTTTGTTGGGGGAGTTTGGAGTATGTTGTGGGGGGTATTAGTTGTTAGAGGGGGGCCACGTGGAGGTGGGATCTGTTATAAATTAAAATGCATGGGGGAGAGAGGGAGGGGGGAGAGGATATTGGGAATCGGTTTTCTGGCTTGGGAATCGGCTTGCGGGCTTGGGCGGAACTCTCTCGAGAGTCTTCCGATCTTCTTTCTGCTCCTCTTCTACATGTAATTCTGCTAGATTATCTTCTTAATGCAAGTTTTAGTCCTCTGCATCTATCACCAGTCTTATAGATAAGATCAAAGTGGCAGCCAAATAGCTTAGCAATTCAGCATTGTTGATCCGTAGTGCTGATGCACCGGTGAAACAGGAATCTCAGACCGCGATGACCAGAATAAACGATAAAAGGTCTGCCAAGGAGATAAGGACACCAATGATGAATGGCTAAGACCAAAGCCATAATTTGTTTTTTGTAAGCGGAGGACAGGCTTTGTGCAGCTGGAGCCTTGTTAAAGTATGCTATTGGATGGCGAATTGCACCCACGCCCCAGCCGGATGCATCACACTCCACCTCAAAGCGCTGTGAAGAATCAGGTGGAACAAGGATAAGAGTTGTAGTAAGAGCGTGTTTAAGGTGATCAAAAGCTTGTTGCGCCGCTTGAGACCAGAGGAAGCTATCCTTGTAGGTTAAAACCGTGAGAGGTTGAGCTATCGTGCCATAGTTCCGAATAAATTTTCTGTAATAGCCAGTGAGACTCAAGAAACCTCAAAGCACGCGCAGTGTCTTTACAGTTGGCTAGTCCAAAACGGCCCGGATTTTGGCGGGATCCATGACCACCCCAGCATGAGAGATGATATGCCTAAGTACCCCACCTCGTGTTGAGTAAAATAACATTTCTTGGCGTTGACAAATAAATAGTTCACAAAGGATTTGGAAGACCACGTCCAATTGCTGCAAATGTGAGTCCCAACCACGGTTATAGACTAAAATATCGTCAAAAAATATGAGTACATGCGCCACGAACTGTCTTTCTTTCTGACCAACAAAATTGGGCTGGATTAGGGACTTGTACTGGCCCAAATAATACCCGAGTGAAGCAACTCCTAAACTTGTTTTTCGATTTCATTCTTGCGGGCATGCAGGTACCGGGGTAATGGCGGACGGTAACAGGACCTTGGGAGCAAAGTGATTTTATGATCCATGGATCGTCGAGGTGGTAAACAATTGGGTTGGCTGAATACAGCCTAGAAAGAATGGAGTAGTACTTGCAGCTGGTGTTGTTGGTGGTGATCCAACGCAAGTCCCTGGTCACACGAATCTCTAGCGTTCAGGGTTCGAGAAGGAATGCTGTTGCTGGAATGACTGGTGAGGACATGGAGAGAGGAAACCACTGGAGTGGCATGTGTATAACACCCTGAAGAATATGCAGCTGGCACTTGGAGTGGAATTTCATAACCAGAGTTTGCCAGTTGGTCTGGACTTCGCCAAGGGTTTGTAACCATGCAATTCTCGCGTAAGTAAAGAGGTGTAGGTGCCCAACAATCCCCCCTGCATAGACACTTTTACCCCTAAAGTGCCCCCCGGGTCCTCGGGCTCTATTATTATAAGATTCCGGATAAGCCAATTTCTAATTTCAGTCGTGAGGAGAAGACTGAGTTTCAGTTGAATTTTAGAGTGCAGAATACTCTTCTATGTGCGATTCAACAGAACATATACAGTCAGGTGTCTTCTTGTAGGACTGCCTGTGGAATCTGGAAAAAACCTGTGATTACCCATTTCGGAACTTTGAAAGTTTTGGAAACGAAAAGAGATATGTTACAGGCAGATTATCAATCCTTTGATTTTTTACCTGGTGAATCAGTGACACAAATGCATTAATGGTTTATGACGATAGTTAACAGCTTACAGTCTCTTGGAGAAAGAGAAATAACGGATGAACAGTTGGTTGAGAAGATAATCGACTTACTACCAAAAGAATGAGTCTAAGAGAACAACCATAAATATGATACTAAGCACATCATGAAAGTTGAGTTTAGATGATTTGATCAGAACATTAATGCAATATGAAAATAGATTGAAGAGAGATGCAGGAAAGGAAAAACTGAAGAACGGTGGTGCTGCGTTTGCTTCCGGAGTTACGAATCCATAGCCGAGTACTTCTAAGAGAAGTTCTAAGAGATGTTGAGTTTAGATGATTTGATCAGAACATTAATGCAAAATGAAAATAGATTGAAGAGAGATGCAGGAAAGGAAAAACTGAAGAACAGTGGTGCTGCGTTTGCTTCCGGAGTTACGAATCCATAGCCGAGTACTTCTAAGAGAAGTTCTAAGAGATGTTTGGATGATAGCAGTTCAAAACTTACTGAAGGTGAATTTTCTCAGGTGGATAGGATGTTCCGAAAACTGAACTTCCGAAAAGATTACTGGAAGGACAGGGGAGACAAGAATGATAATTCTAGCTGAAGGTAAGATTCATCGGATGTTATGTTTTATGAACGTAAGAAACCTGATCATATTAGACCAGATTGTCTGAAGCTGAAGAATGATAAGGAATCCAAAAGATTTGAAAAGAAAAGGAAAGAAGGTTTTGCACGTGATGAATACTTGGACTGCTAGTGAAGCTTCTTTTAACATATTGCCATATATATAGGGTACATGAGGTTGTAATCAACAGTCAAGATCAATCCCTATCTCCATGTCAAATCCCACGGTTCGAGAAAATGAACGGTTGGCCATATGAAGGGTTTTTTTGGAAAATGAAAAATTTATTCATGTGTGAGTTCCATGGCCGGTTGGGGTACTTAATGCCTTAAAAGATGTCGCATGCAAGGAAATTTGTCCATTTGAGAGTTCCAAGGCAGATTAGAGTTTAAATGCCTCAACTTGTCTATTTGGTTACGATTTTACCGCATTCATGGGACTTGTATGCTTGCTGGATTCTTTCTAGCAATTGACTGGAAAATGGGACCCACCTTGTTAACAAATGACACAGCAGATCGTTAACCCAGTAGGGGGGTGAATTTGGTGTTATGAAAATTATGATAAATAATTAAACTCTGTTTATAGTGGTCCAGGCACCAAGTCCCTATATCCACCATCTCCACACATTAAACCCTTGGCTGCAAGCTCTACTAAAATGACTTTACTGGAGACACAATCTTATTACAAACTCTTCTTTTTCATTCTGGAGGTGCAATACCAATACACTGCCTTTTGTTAAGGAGTCACAGCTCACAAATTGCCTTTTATATGACGCATAATCCAAAATAACAGAGACGATGCAAATACAATTTGATACAAGGAAAATCAAGCAGAAGCAAATCTTCACTGATTGTCTCTTGTCTTCTAATAATAGAAAATCACTTGGAAAGAATTGTTGGATGAATCATATATGATGTTTCCATATTACAAATCTGATCTCTGAGCCTTTGTCATCATAGCAGTATATCTAGGTTGCTGCAGCTTCAGTTTTCCATGCGTAGTCTATATAATATCAACTATTCATCATGTGTCGTGGGAGCAATGGCATTTCTATCATAAGAGTGACATGCTTCGATCAGCACTGATTTCAGCTAGACTTCTTCACGTTGCATTTACAATATGAACATATCGCAGTTAGCTAGGGATGGACCCATATACAAATGTACGGGGGCAGCTGCCCCTGCAAAAAATTCTTTTTTTCTTTACTTTTTATTAGCAGATACTATTTATACTATAATTATATATAAATATTGCTCCCACTATTAATTTATTTTAATACTATAAATCTATACATATATATATTGCCCCCTGTGTTAAAATGTTCTTGGATATAATACCGCTACCAGTGATCCCTTCTTGTTGCAATATCAATATGCATATTTCCTCCGCAATCACGTGGCAACAGAACTTGTCGAATGTAGTGATAGGCTTCATGTCACTTGTCGTATGTAGTGATAGGCTTCATGTCACTCATACAATAGATTTGTTAGTGGGGATAATAACAATTGAAGCACTTCAATTGCAAACAAAAGGGTTGAAGCTTTTGCTATGACAATCAAATCTTTTGTGATAACAGTCAAGCTTTTTCTCCTTTCTTCAGTCCTTTGGAAAACTTCAGTACTTTCTTCTTCTATAGATAATTGCACCATTCTTCAACTTAAAAAACAACAGAAACATCGTCCCCATTAATGATAGTGATGACAACTTATCCATTTTTCTTGTCGTTAGAACATTAGACTCATATCGTCATAACGATAAACGCCATGATGTTCATACCGGTAGCTAATCATTAGCTCTTCATCTTCAACAACGATTGTTATCTTCTTCAACAAACACCACCATTCTTCAAATGACATCTTCGCCACCTGTCACTCTAGATATTGTCAAAATACAGAAAGATATACATTCTGCAATTTTTTTTCCCATTATTTCATGTCTAAAACATGAGAATTTGCCTTGGGTGTCTTCATGAAGATTGTAGATTTTTTATTTGCCATATATGCCCCAAATTTCACACCAAAGCGACCCCTACATCTTGAGATGTTTCAAAAATACCAAGTAATATGCAATTCTTTATTGCACACACGTGTTCTTTTATTAAACTTTTAATTTAATTATATCTACTTGTACAATAAACAAACTCATTAGAAACCTAATGATGCGTTTTATGATCTCTGACATGTGCCTGTCGTGGGTGGGGTGTGACAAAAACAAATATTTCCTAAGTTAAAATGAAGTATAGTGGTTGACATAGGATCTCTCCAGAGAGGAGTGCACAACAATCGCGTTTGTCACTTAAATAAAAGAAAGAAGTGATGTTTTTGAAATTGATTGATTTTAAAAAGAAAGCAATTGAAATTAAGGTTGAACACAAGTGGATGAAGAGAGTGATGAATAAGGGTAGGATCACCTTTTGCAATGTTATCATCATCATAAAAATCATTCACCCTCTCTTCCTATTGAATAATAAATGAAAGACTCCTCAATCGAGTTATCAATCACATTTGGTTGAAGAAAGAAGTGGAACCCACTTCTATGTGCATGAAAGTTCATAAACAATTCCCAAACAACTAAGACAAGTCCTGATCGGGAATTGTTGATCCTTAGAAATATAGAAATGATTCATTAGTTCCACACACGTGTCAACGATCGATAGACACTCACCACCTAACACAATATGCTCAATCGAGACAAATTGCACTAGGCAGAGGGAGTTAAAAGTTCTTCAACCAAAGCTATAAATAATGAATATACCAAAACCCAAAACACCATCGCTTTAAGAGAATTGAGAACCACTGCAAATAGAAACCATTCAATAGAAAAAGAGAGTTTTACATTAAAATTCAAGACACTGACATTACAAAAGTGAGACTCCCCCTTCCCTGACCACTCAAAGACTTTACCCCTCCATATGAAGGGTAATAGAGTTGAAAGGGGAAGAAGAGAGCATAATAAAACTAAGAAAAGAGAAAATAGAAAATCAAAAACACTTCAAGTCTTCAATCCTCAAGCACAACCCCTCTTGCACCTTCTTCAACCCTTGAATGGAAGTGGACACTCAAATAAATAGGCGTGAGGGGTGGAAATTTTTTCCTCCAGATTCACTTCTCCGAAAATTTGAATCAATTTCGCATCATCAATGGACGAATCTCAGGTAGGTTCCTTTATAAAAGTTGTTCCCCTTTCTCTTTCGCATGCGTCCACAAAATCTCAGCATATTTGGACTAGTGTCAAAGATGTTATGACCGAATTACTAATGAAGACCTTTTCTGCCCGAGGAGACTACTCAACTCCCTCCACTTTGGCTCATGCAATGGATGCCTTAATGACCAAATTTCTTTATGAAATTTACTGTGAAGATGCAGCTCTGAGTCCTCTTTCTATTCCTACTGGAATCACTTAATCTGGAGTTATATAGGCCGAGATATGCTTCAATAACTGAGGTGAGGTCCATTCTATTGACCAACAAACTCTTTCTACTTGATTTATTTTTCTGGGTTATTGGGTGTCGAATTGGATCTGGGGCCCAGAAGACAAAGTTGAAGCCCATGAGCAATGAAATCCTACAAAAAAGGAATCACTCGATTTGGATCAACATTGTAAAAGATATTCCCGAAATACAGAAGCTCCAGAAAACTGTAAATTTTCAGAATTAAACAATTTTCACAATTAAGCCCAAAATCCACTAAAAATACTAAAATGATGCAAATCAGCTCAAATTGATTAATTGACAGAGATTAAATCATTAAAACACACATGAATAATAATGAAAATATTAACTCTATTAATTCTCCCACACTTAGCAGTTGAACTCCTGGACAAGCATAAAAAATCGAATCAATACAAATTCAAAACACATGCTCATGAGATCCACCAATTCCATACCATGAAACCAAAGGACATCTTGCCTCATAAAAAACCATTATTCCAAGTTCTCAAATCAGTCCATTCAATATATTTTCTCTTCATTTTTCCTCCCATGCACATAAAACACCTATCACAAATGAATTTTCTCTTATCTCACAAATATCAATTTTTAACAAAGTTTTTTTCATCCAAACCTATGCAAGTGTCACCATAGGTTCGATAAATTCCTACTTCTCCACTTGATGTGAGTCGAGGACATGTGTTTATCACGAGGACTTTGCAAGGTTGTTCTGTGACTTTCGGTTGGTAGGATTTATTTGTGAAAAATTCTGAGGCCGAATGAGGAGGGTTTGACTCTTTTTGAAGCAAAATTGCAAGATTCTAATTTTCATTCAAGTATGGTCTCCTCCTCACTCCACTTAGTAGAAAACCAGCTCCACCATCATGATAACTCAAGGAATGTTCACATAGTTCAGAATTTCAGCAGCAAAAATTTCAATCTTCTCAAACATTATTTTTCTTGAAAGCTCCAGAAAAGGCACAACTTTCTTCCTCCTTTAGAAGCTCCAGAAAGACGCAACTTCTCTTATCATGAAAGCTCCAAAAAGGCACAACTTTCAATAGAATGGTTTTTTTAGCATCAAACACATCTTTTAAACATTTGATTTTCCACCCACAGTATCACCAAACGAGGTAACACAATACAAGACATCTTTCCCCCACACTTAAGTTCAATCAGATCATGCAATTTCACTTCAAGAGCAGGTTGGATATGGAAACTTGGCTTGTAATGTGGCTAACCTAACAGGATATTCATGGATTCTAAGGGCTACAAGGATTTAATGCAAGGCAGACAGGAATTAAAAGGATTCTCTCGAAAATGGGGCTTTAAAACCAAAGAAATGCCTCAATCATTTAAAACACAAGCACCTCAAACCCTCAAGTTTTGAAAGGAATAAATCAAATTCTGGTTCAAGCAAGCATGGTTTGGTTCTCTCAAGAAGTGAGGTGAATGAAAATAATATGATAACAATGGTTCAAAATCTTCACAGGAATGTGATTTCAAAGATAGAGACAGTGAGATGTGACATGAGATTCAAAAATCAGAGTACTTCTCATGAAATTCTCAAAAATTTGAACTTGAAACAGTCATTTTCAGCATTCATTTAAGCTCAGTTTCATGGAATAAAATGTTTCACTCATTGACATGGGTTTCAAAAATGGAAAGGATAATCATTTCAACTCAAAAGTTTAAAAAACACAAAAAAAAAAAGAAACAAAAATTTGAAAAACACAATTTTTTTCGAAAACAAACTAAAAATTAAACTACAAAGGTTCCCTCCCCACACTTTAAAGGAGGCTTTAAAATCAAAGAAATGCCTCAATCATTTTAAACACAAGTACCCCAAACCCTCAAATTTTGAAAGGAATAAATCAAATTCTGGTTAAAACAAGCATGGTTTGGTTCTCTCAAGAAATGAGGTGAATGAAAATAATATGATAACAATGGTTCAGAATCCTCATAGGAATGTGATTTCAAAGATAGAGATAGTGAGATGTGATATGAGATTCCAAAATCAGAGTACTTCTCATGAAATTCTCAAAAATTTGAACTTGAAACAAAGTCATTTTCAACATTCATTTAAACTCAGTTTCATGGAATAAAATGTTTCACTTATTGACATGAGTTTTAAAAATGGAAATGATAATCATTTCAACTCAAAAGTTTCAAAAACAAAAAAAAAAGAAAAAAAAAGAAACACAAAAATTTGAAAAACACAATTTTTTTTGAAAACAAACTAAAAATTCTACAATGGTTCCCCCCCACACTTATGTTGGATTGGTGTTGCCCGATCTGGTTGGGCCGAATGCTTGTGGCCCACAACTGTCGCGGGTGCGGACTTTGGGGTCAACTTTACTGTAGCGTTCTTGACAAAGCAAGTCGTCGTTCACTGTAGCGACACAGACCACTTTTTCGAACGGTGATCGTCTTCTCTATTGTTTTATAGCCCATTTTCGGGCTAGGGTTTCTACTGAAAAAACCTCTGTAATTTGTTGCTCCCGATTTAGTGAATTCTGCCTCTCCCGTGGACGTAGGGATTTTTTCCGAACCAGGTAAATCGCTGTGTCCCTATTTTGCTTTCTTTTCTTTCGTTTTCTCATTTTTTTCGTTGTGTCTCCCGACGATTCTGCAACAACTGGTATCAAAGGTTGAGTTCAGAATTCTCCAACGATGGCTCTGGATGAAGGCAAAGTGAAGATCGATCACTTCGATGGAACTGATTTCAGTTTCTGGAGGATGCGGATCGAGGATTATCTTTATCAGAAAAAGATGCACTTGCCACTTCTGGGTGTGAAGCCGGCGGACATGGAGAAGTCGGAGTGGGAGCTACTGGATCGACAGGTTCTGGGTGTTGTGCGCCTGACGTTGGCAAAAAACGTGGCGTTCAACATCAGAGAGGAGAAGACGACGGTGGACCTGATGAAAGCCCTCACAAATATGTACGAGAAGCCTTCTGCGGCAAACAAGGTATATTTGATACGACGATTGTTCAACCTGAAAATGGTTGAAGGGAGACCTGTTGCAGATCATATCAACAAATTCAATACCATCATAAGTCAATTGTCATCGGTGGACATTGATCTTGGTGATGAGGTATGTGCTCTGGTTTTACTATCTTCGTTACCAGAGAGTTGGGAAGCGACTGTAACAGCTGTGAGCAGCACTTCGGGGAATACGAAGATGGCTCTGAAAGATATATGAGATCTAATCCGTAGTGAGGATGTTCGAAGAAGAGAATCAGGCAGATTCTCTGGTTCTGCTTTGAACGTTGAAGGAAGAGGAAGGTACCCACAGCGAGACAACCGGAGAGGGCGATCGAAGTCAAGAGGAAAGAGCAGAGACAAGGCAAAGGGGCTTGGTCCTACCTGCTGGACATGCGGGAAGAAAGGACATGTCAAGAAGGAGTGCAGAGATAACCGGAAGGGACCTGAAACCAGTGGAGCAAACATTGCAGCTGAATGAACTGATGACGTGTTACTGCTGAGTGTGGACAGCCCGATGGAGTCTTGGATTTTAGACTCTGGGGCGTCTTTCCATTCTACATCGGAGAAGGGTTTCCTGAACAATTTTGTTTCTAGAAATTTTGGCAAGGTGCATCTTGCTGATGACGAGCCCTTGCAGATTGCGGGTAAAGGAGATGCACGGATCAAGACCAACAGTGAGAGTTTGCTGTTTCTGGAAAACGTGAGGTATATCCCTGGCTTGAGAAGAAACCTTATTTCTGTTGGACAATTTGATGATGTAGGGTTGAGTACCACATTCACTGGTGGTGCATGGAAGATCACTCGAGGAGCTATGGTCATAGAATGACACCCTGTACAGCATGACAGAAACTTGCATGGACATGGCTGCATCACTGGAAGCTGTCGGAGGTTCTCAACTGTGGCACTACAGACTCGGCCACATGAGTGAAAAGGGGATGAAGGTGCTGACAACAAAAGGGTTGCTACCAGAGCTGAAGTCAGTGGAAGTAGGCTTATGTGAAGATTGCATCTTTGGAAAGCAGAAGAAGGTGTCCTTTGCAAAAGGAGGCAGAACACCGAAGGCTGGAAAGCTGGACCTGGTGCATACAGATGTTTGGGGGCTTGCACCAGTACCATCCCTCGGAGGGTCACAATATTATGTGACATTCATCGATGACTCAACAAGGAAGGTATGAGTTTACTTTCTGAAGAATAAATCTGATGTGTTTAAGATGTTTCAGAAGTGGAAAGTCATGGTGAAAAACGAGTCAGGAGCAAAGCTGAAATGTTTGAGGTCTGACAACGGTGGAGAGTATGGCAGTCAGGAGTTCAGGGAATTTTGTTCTGAAAATGGAATTCGGTGGGAGAAGACAATCCCAGGAACACCACAACAGAATGGTGTGGTAGAGAGGATGAATAGGACACTGAATGAACGTGCCAGGAGCATGAGGCTGCACTCAGGGTTGCCCAAAACCTTCTGGGCTGATGCAGTGAACATGGCAGCGTATCTGATCAATAGGAGTCCATCTGTGCCAATGGGAGAACGCCTACCCGAGGTGCTCTGGTCTGGTAAGGAGGTAAAACTCTCACATTTAAGAGTCTTTGGCAGTTTAACTTATGTACACATTGATGCTAACTCAAGGGACAAGCTTGATGCTAAGTCCAAGCCATGTTTCTTTATTGGCTATGGTGCTGATGAGTTTGGTTACCGGTTTTGTGATGATCACAAGAAAATGGTCATCAGGAGCCAGAACGTGGTATTCAATGAAGGTGTCATGTACAAAGGTCGTCATGAAGCTGAAGATGAAAATGAGAACATTGAATCAGAGTGCAAAGAGAAAGTGGAGCTTGAAGGTGTGTCTGAGCTTGAGAGATCTGAACCGGTGGGACCTACTACTCCAGTGGAGTTGAGGAGATCATCAAGGGTGAGAAGGCCTGTGCAGAGGTATTCACCATCATTGCATTATCTATTATTGACTAACGGTGGAGAACCAGAATGCTTTGAAGAAGCAATGCAACTGAAGGAGTCGAGCAAGTGGGAGCTGACTATGAAGGAGGAGATTTCCTCATTGCATGAGAACAACACTTGGGAGCTGACACCTCTGCCAAGAGGAAAGAAAGCATTGCAGAATAAGTGGGTCTATCGGGTCAAGGAAGAACATGATGGCAAGAGGAGGTTCAAGGCAAGGTTGGTGGTGAGAGGCTTTCAACAGAGGGAGGGAGTAGATTTCACTGATATCTTCTCACCTGTAGAGAAGCTTACCACCATCCGGGTGGTTCTCAGCATTGTGGCGTCAGAAGACTTGCATCTTGAGCAGCTTGATGTGAAGACTGCTTTTCTTCATGGAGATTTGGAGGAGGACATCTACATGCAGCAACTAGAGGGATATGTAGTGTCTGGAAAGGAAGACCTAGTGTGCGAACTCCAGAAGAGCCTATATGGACTGAAGCAGATACCGAGGCAGTGGAACAAGAAGTTTGATTCATTTATGTCTAAAAATGAATATAAACGATGTGGCATGGATCAGTGTTGCTACATCAAGTCCTTTGGTGATGAATACATTATATTGCTTCTGTATGTGGATGACATGCTTATGGCAGGATCATGTATGCAGAGGATTAATGAGCTGAAAGGACAGTTGGCTGAGGAGTTTGAAATGAAAGATCTTGGAGAAGCTGACAAGATTTTGGGAATGAAGATCAAGAGAGACCGCACAACTGGAACATTGATGTTGTCACAGGCTGATTACATTGGGAATGTCCTGAGAAGATTCAGCATGCTGGAAGCAAAGACAGTCTCTATTCCCCTGGCGAGCCACTTCAAACTATCAAAGGAGCAATCACCGAAGACGACAGAAGAGGTTGAGTACATGGCAAAAGTTCCGTACGCATCAGTTGTTGGAAGTCTGATGTATGCCATGGTCTGTACTCGACCTGACATCGCTCATGCAGTGGGAGTTGTGAGCAGGTATATGGCTAACCCTGGAAAGCAACATTGGGAAGCTGTGAAGTGGATACTGAGGTATTTGAAGGGCAGCAAGGAGGTATCTCTGTGTTTTGGGAAAGAAAATTCATTGCAGGGGTATGTGGATGCTGACCTTGGAGGCGATGTCGACAGCAGGAGGAGTACCACGGGTTATGTTTTTACCTGTGGAGGAACTGCGATAAGTTGGATATCATAATTGCAGAATGTGGTGGCTTTATCCACCATAGAGGCAGAAGACATTGCTGTAACAGAAGATGAGAAAAAGATGGTCTGACTGAAGAACTTCTTGGATGAATTGGGAAGAAAGCGAGAGGAGAATGTATTGCACTGTGACAGTCAGAGTGTTATACATCTTGCAAAAAACCCGGTATTTCATGCCCGGACGAAGCACATTCAGTTGAATTACCATTTCATCAGAGGGTTGATACAGGATGGGTTGCTGACTTTGCAGAAAATCTGTGGAACCAACAATCCGGCAGACATGTTGACAAAGCTGATGGTGATACAGAAGTTGAGGCACTGCTGTGCCTTTATTGGTCTCCACTGATGAACGGAGGATGAGAGGCAGAATGATGGAGGACCTGATGGGAGCACAAGATGAAAACAGTTTGTATTTCATGAATCTGTGAATGGGAAGCACGCCACTAGTGAGTGAAGAAGAGGAAGAACTCAGATTAAGTAAGTTGTCTTCATCAGTTGCATCGAAGAATAGCAGTGCAGTGGATCGGGCTCTAAGTGAGAGATTGTTGGATTGGTGTTGCCCGATCCGGTTGGGCAGAATGTTTGTGGCCCGCAACTGTAGCGGAGCTGACCGACCGACACCGACAGGCACTGTAGCGGTGCAGACTTTGGGGTCAACTTTACTGTAGCGCTTTTGACAAAGCCAGCCACCGTTCACTGTAGCGACGCAAACCACTTTTTCGAACAATGATCGTCTTCTCCATTGTTTTATAGTCCATTTTCGGGCTAGGGTTTCTACTGAAAAAACCTCTGTAATTTGTTGCTCCCGATTTAGTGAATTCTGTCTCTCTCGTGGACGTAGGGATTTTTCCCGAACCACGTAAATCATCGTGTCCTTATTTTGCTTTCTTTTCTTTCGTTTTCTCATTTCTGTCGTTGTGTCTCCCGACGATTTCGCAACATTTTAAACACAAGTACCTCAAACCCTCAAATTTTGAAAGGAATAAATCAAATTCTGGTTAAAGCAAGAATGGTTTGGTTCTCTCAAGAAGTGAGGTGAATGAAAATAATATGACAACAATGGTTCAGAATCCTCACAGGAATGTGATTTCAAAGATAGAGACAGTGATATGTGGCATGAGATTCAAAAATCAGAGTATTTTTCATGAAATTTCCAAAAAATTGAACTTGAAACAAAGTCATTTTCAGCATTCATTTAAGCTCAGTTTCATGGAATAAAATGTTTCACTCATTGACATGAGTTTCAAAAATGGAAATGATAATCATTTCAACTCAAAAGTTTCAAAAACACACAAAAAATGAAAAAAAAAGAAACAAAAATTTGAAAAACACAATTTTTTTCGAAGACAAACTAAAAATTAAACTACAAAGGTTTCCTCCCCCACACTTAAATGATGTAGTGTCTGCAATACAATCAAATGGATTTAACATGTAAACATATTTAAAATTAAATCACAAGCAAGCAAGTGTAAAGAAGAGGTACACCCTGACTTATTGGTAGTGCAATATTGAGTTAAGCTCCTAAGTGTTGCACACTGAAAACCTATAAGAAAAAGAAAAAAAGAAAACATAAGATATTTTTTGAATGAAACGAAAATAGAAATAGGTTGAGAAAAGAAGGATATATCTTGGTTTAATCCTCCAAGTGGGCCCTGGGTTTTGACTGCCTCCAGTTGGGCAGTTCCAGTTGGTTAGCCCCAATCTGACGGTGGGTTGAGTTTCTTTGTGATGAACCAACAAAACTTCTTTACATCTTGCACTTCTTCCTTTTTGTTTAGGACTCCATGGATATAGTACACCAAATCCATCCCTAGGACAATAAGATACAACCTGCTTAGTGGGGTTTGGATAAAGAACGAGTCCTCCATTTTCATGGTTTCCACTTGCACAACATCTTTATTCTCCAGTGGTTGCTGAAGGTATGCTGCATTAATCGAAAAAACAATGGGAAAGTCAGAGTGTAATTTTATTTGAACAAAATTAAAGCCACTTTCGTCTCCTCTTGAACTCCTTCCAATAAATGATCAACATGTTTGGGGAGCTCTATATGTTCCTCATCGGGTGCATCTTCTTTTTCTTCCTCATCCATCAAGGTAATACAAGTGTTGGCCGGATCTGAAAATTTAAAACAAGGGGAAGTAGTACTTAATTCATCTTCTATAAAATCAGAATGAAAAGAGTTTAGAAAAAGATTATCTCCCTTAAGTGGCTCGACTTCAATTGATTCTTCGGTGGAAAGTGCCTCTTGGAATTGAGTGTTAGTAGATGGAGGCGGGTAGTTAGGCTCCTCCATCTTCTCTTCAAATTCCACCTCTTTGGTGGTGTATTCCTTCAATGGTGTTGGCTCTTCTACTTTGTAAGGAATAGGTGGATCAAGTATTACCTCACACTCATTCTAGAAGTCATCCATATCATGTTGATCTTCCACACATAGCTCAACAGGCAATTCTTCCTCTTTGGCCTCCTCAGGTTCTTGCTTAGGTTTTGGTTTCTCCATCAATGAACGAGCATATTGAAATGCTAGTTCTACTTTTCTTCCCAGTTGTTCTATGTCTTTTTGAAGTTCTTGCACCTGAGCTTTATCATAACCAATCTCTTCTTCATGTTGAACTTCGACCATTTCTTGATAAAATTCTGGCAAGTACTCCTGAAGTACTCCTGAAGTTCAATTAATTCTTTGGCCAATCCCTCCAACACTGGGTATTCAATGTTTTCTTTAAGTTCTTTGATGATCTCCTTGAATTCATCCTCCTTGATGATTTGGGTTCTAGCTCCCTTGATCTGTTTAGCAAAGAAAGAAACACTATCCTCTGTAGATCAAGGCGAGTTAAACATTTTTTTTTTAAATTTGAATCAAGCCAAATATTTTCAATTAGATTGTTGGCACAGTCTCCCCAGCAACGACGCCATGTTTTGACACGTGTCTGTCGCGTGGTGTGACAAAAACAAATATTTCCCAAGTTAAATTGAAGTATAGTGGTTGATATAGGATGTCTCCAGAGAGGAGTGCACAACAATCGCGTTTGTCACTTAAATAAAAAAAAAGAAGTGATGTTGTTTTTGAAATTGATTGATTTTAAAAAGAAAGTACGCAATTGAAATTAATGTTGAACACAAGTGGATGAAGAGAGTGACGGGGTTAAGGTAGGATCACCTTTTGCAATGTCATCATCGTCATAAAAATCATTCACCCTCTCTTCCTATTGAATAATAAATAAAAGACTCCTCAATCGAATTATTAATCACCGTTGGTTGAAGAAAGAAATGATACTCACTTTTATGTGCATGGAAGTTCATAAACAATTCCTAAACAACTAAGGCAAGTCCCGATCGGGAATTGTTGATCCTTAGAAATCTAGAAATGATTCACTAGTTCCACACACGTGCCAACGATCGCTAGACACTCACCACCTAACACAATATGATCGATCGAGACAAATTGCACTAGGCAAAGGGCAGTGTTGTCAAAGACGCGCGGCGCGAGGCGCAATTAAGGCGCACACACACATAATTAAATATATATAGTTTTTAACAATATTTTAAATTTAAAAAAACTTAAATTCTATAAAAAAAATGCATACTGAAATTTTTTAACCAAAATCATAATCAAATAATCAATCCTTAGAACCTAATCATCAAAAATCATGGTTCAGCAAATTAAGTTTTTATAGTGAAAATACATACTGAAAATACATACTGTAAATTTTTATAGTGTATGTTATGTTTTTTTATTAATATATTAAATGTTATATTTAATAGAATTAAGTTTTTATAGTGTATGTTATGTTTTTTTATTAATATATTAAATGTTATATTTAATAGAATTAAGTCACTTGTCGATTTCCAGCGTCATTCCTTCCCTGATTTCCAACGTCCTTCCCAGCCACCCCCACCCCGATTTCCAATGTCCTTCCCAACCACCCTCGATTCCAGCGTCCTTCCCCACCACCCTCGATTTCCACGATGTCTGTCGATTTCCCTCACCCACCCACCCCGTTTGTACCCTCGATCTCGGCCGATCGCCCTCACCGCCAGCGACCCCGGATTTGTTTCCATCCTACCTACCACGATCTCAGCTGCCACCCTCGATATTGTCGCTCGCCCCCGGTCTCCGCCGCCGCCTGTCTGCTACAATCTCGTCGCCCTCGATCCCAGCGGCTACCCGTGCGCCTTACGGCGCCTTGCGCTTTAAGCGCCTCATGGTTTGGCACGAGAGGCGCGCACCTTTGGCGTGCCTTGGTGAGGCCGCACCGCCTCACCAATGTTGAGGCGCACCAGGTGCGCCTCGCCTCGCCTCACGCCAAGGCGTGGTGAGGCGAGCGCCTTTGACATCACTGGCAAAGGGAGTTAAAAGTTCTTCAACCAAAGCTATAAACAATGAATATACCAAAACCCAAAACACCATCGCATTAAGAGAATTGAGAACCACTGCAAATAGAAATCATTTAATAGAAAAAAAGAGTTTTACATTAAAGTTCAAGACCCCGACATTACAAAAGTGAAACTCCCCCTTCGCCGATCACTCAAAGGTTTTACCCCTCCATGTGAAGGGTAATAGAGTTGAAAGGGGAAGAAGAGAGCATAATAAAACTAAGAAAAGAGAAAATAGAAAATCAAAAACACTTCCAAGACTTCAATCCTCCAGGACAGCCCCTCTTGCTCCTTTTCAACCCTTGAATGGAAGTGGACACTCATATAAATAGGCTCGAGGGGTGGAAAATTTTCCCTCCAGATTCACTCCGAAAGTTTGAATCAATTTCGCATGATCAATGGCTGAATCTCGGGAAGGTTCTTTCATAAAAGTTGTTCCCCTTTCTCTTTCGCACGCGTCTATAAAATCCCAGTATATTTGGACAAGTGTCAAAAAAGTTATGACCGAATTACTAATGAAGATTTTCTGCCAGAGGAGAATGTTCAACTCCCTCCACTTTGGCGCATGCAATGAATGCCTTAATGACCAAATTTCTTTATGAAATTTACTGTGAAGATGCGGCTCTGAGTCCTCTTTCTATTCTAACTGGAATCACTTAATTTGGAGTTATGTAGGCCGAGATATGCTTCAATAACTGAGGTGAGATCTATTCTGTCAGCCAACAAACTCTTTCTACTTGATTGATTTTTATGGGCCATTGGGTGTTGAATTGGATCTGGGCTCAGCGGACGAAGTTGAAGCCTACGAGCAAGGGAAGCCTACAAAAAAGGAATGAGTCGATTTGTATCAACATTGTAAAAGATATTCCTGAATTAGAGAAGTTTCAGAAAACTGCTAAATTTCCAGAATTAAACAAATTTCAGAATCAAAGCCCAAAATCCACTAAAAATACTAAAATGATGCAAATCAGCTCAAAATTGATTAATTCACAGTGATTAAATCATTGAAACACACATGAAAAACAATGAAAGTATTAACTCTATCAATCTCTGTGACTTTTAGATTGCCTAAAATGGGCATTTGAAACCCTGTATCTTTGAGATATGGTCAAGACAACTTTGTTCTTCCAATAAGAATAAGCCAAACCTAGCTATGGACGCATTTCTGTACAATGCAAGGCCAAATTGTTACTGTTTTATGTTTTGGTATGCGACTGGCAATCCATGTGATTTGAGGATCCATGTAGTACAGGTGGATGTCACTGCAATGATTTTAGTGTTTCACCGGAGTTGCTTTCTGTTCAGTGGGGCTGTTTGTGACTTTGTTAGGTATGAAAAGTATTACAGTATAAATGGAATAAAACTAGTTTCATTCTCCTATTTCTTTCTTTCTTTTTTGTTCTTTTTAGCATCTGCAAATTCATTTTTTATTAAGTGTGCGACTAGTTGAAAAACCACCAGATGAGTAAAATGTACTGGTGGCCTGGATCGGCCACTAGACTCCTCCAAATTCCTATCAATACCATCCCCTTGAAAAACCACCTTGTCCTCAAGGTGGACATTAGGAAATTGGGCCTTTATCACCTGAGCATCCTCTCAAGTTGCCTCTTTTGCAGCTCTGCCATGCCATTGGATAAGCCAAAACAAGGTCCTGCCCCGAATCTTTTCTGCCAAAATCGCCACCGGGTAATCACCTTCTTCCACAAATTCTTCCGGTAATAATTCTTCTGCTTGGGTACTTCCAACTGCAAATTTTAATTGAGAAACATGGAAAACTGGGTGTACCTTACTATTCTCTGGAAGCTGAAGTCTGTAGGCAACTGTTCTCACCTTCTCAACAATCGGAAAAGGTCCATAATACCGGGGTGCGAGCTTGGAATTTACCCTAGTCACACTACCAGGATTATTAAGTTTTATTTTAACCCAAACCATGTATCCAACCTGATAAAACACTTTCTGCCAATGTTTGTTAGCATATTTAGCCATGAGTTGCTGCGCCGTGTGCAGATTAACCCGAAGTTGTTTCAAAGTGTCATCCCGAGCAACCAATGCTGTAGCCACAACCTCTACAACAACCTCCTCTTGGGTATAATGCAAAATATGTGGTGGTTTGCGACCATACACAACCTCGAAAGGAGTTTTTCCAGTAGATGTGTGATATGATGTGTTGTAACTGTATTCTGCCCAAGCCAACCAAGATGCCCACTGTTTGGGTTTGTCTGTAGAAAAACATTGTAAATAAACCTCCAAACATCTGTTCACAACTTTGGTTTGTCCATCGCTTTGTGGGTGATAAGAGGACCTTATTTCAAGTGTCCTCCCCTGTAATCTGAACAATTCCCCCCAAAACAGACTGGTGAACAATGGATCCCTGTCACTTACTATTGCTGAAAGAATCCCATGTAAACGCACAGCCTCCCTTGGAAATACTTCAGCTACTGTTTTCTCTGTACAATGATGTTTAAGAGGAATAAAATGTGCATATTTACTGAGTCTGTCTACCATTACAAATACTACTTCATATCCTTGTGATTTTGGTAGTCCAGATATAAAATCCATTGAAACTTCTTCCCATATTAAACTGGAAATAGGGAGCAGCTGTAGTAATCCTGCAGGGCTTAGAGCTTCATATTTACTATTTTGGCAAGTTTCACATTCACTTACAAACTGCAAAACTCTGTGTGTCATTCCAGACCAGAACAAACCCCCTGCCATTCGTTTATAGGTTTTCAAGTACCCTAAATGCCTTCCCACCGGAGAAGAATGGTAATGTTGTAATAATTTTGGAATCAAAGAGGATTCTCTGAGTAAAACCAGTGGGTTCTTATAGAATAACAACCCATTCCGGATTGAATATTCAGGTTTTACTATTCTGCCTTGCAATAGTTGTTCCATAACAGCCGACAACTTGACATCTTGAGCCAATTATTCCTTAAGCACACCAAGTTCCTCCTAGTTGGGTTTTGAAACTGCGATTTGCAAATATTCTCCTTGCGACACCCTTGATAAGGCGTCAACAACATTATTCAATCTCCCTGGATTATATGTGACAACAAAATCATATCCAAGTAGCTTTGATTGCCAGCATTGGTGATCTAATGACACCACCTTTTGATTAAGTAAATGTTTGAGACTACTATGATCTGTAAAAACCTCAAACCTTCTCCCAATCAAGTATTGTTTCCAATGCTGGATCGAAAGGACCAATGCCATAAACTCTTTTTCATAAACAGACTTCTTCAAATTAGTTTCGGATAGTTCTTTGGTGTTGTAGAATGATAAAATAGGAGAAACCGAACCCCCAAGGTGTTCTCTCTAAAGGAGCCCTTGGGGTTATTTTATAATGAATAATTAAGACCACACCGGACCTCAAGTCCGATGTGGGATGCAGACTTCAACACTCCCCCTCAAGCTAGGTGTACCTAGGTTGAACACATAAAGAAAAAACAAAGCAAACAACAGACTGCAAACACTCCCCCTCAAGCTGGACATACCCAGCTTGATGACAAAATAAGACAAAGCATAATAAAAGATAAAGCTTCAAGGTTGTTGCTCCCCCTCACGATCGCAGCTCCCCCTCATGATGATGGATGGATGATGTCGCGGGTGCAGCAGAATAAACCACATAGACCGGGCCGGTTGACGGAGCGCCAGGAATGCCGCACTAGTGGGGCCGGTCGATGAGACGCCGGAAAAACCACACTAGCACCGGGAAAGCCGCACTTACGGGGCCGGCGACGGGAGGCGGGGATTCCGCAGAATCGTTGCGGGATCTTGCGGTGTCAAAAAAAAGCCCAAATTCAAAGCGGTTGAGGTGCTGCGCCACGGTGGAGGAAGTGCGAGGGCTAGCCGGCGGACAGGGATGCGGCTGCCGGGAGTCGTTGGGAGATGCCGGCGACGGGAGGCGGGGATTCCGCAGGAGGTGCTGGAGATCCGAAACTGGAAGCAGGGCAGCTGCTGGGGGAAAGCAGGGGGGCCTGGACGACGGGAGATCAGCGGCGCTGGGCCTGGGATGGAAGGCCGAGGAGTCCCCCTGGAGTGCTGCGGGAGAGCCGACGGGAGGGAGATGCCTCGTCGGGAGGAGGCAGATCCGTGGCTGGACGTCGAGATCGCAGGAGGTCGCCGGGAGGGAGCAACATAGGAGGGCTGTCGCGCCTGAGCGGTGCAGGAAGGCCGTTGCACGGGAGGCCGACTCACAGCGGAGGACGTCGGGGAGCTTGACGTCGGTGATAGAGGAGCAGAGGGGAAGCCGCTCGAACGCCGGGGAAGGAAGCAGTCGGGAGGAGGTGCACCAGGGTCGGGAGCGGAGGAACGCCGCGGGAGGACCGTCGTGCGTCAGGAGGAAATCCGTTGGGGACGACGCCGGAGGGAGCAGCGCCGGAGGAAGGAGGCGGGCTGGGAGCCGCTGAGGGAGAAGTCAGAGCGCCGGCCGAGCGCGCCTGGACGAGGGCACCGGGAGTCGCGCGGGGGGAGGTAGGGCCGTCGCGTGGGGAAGCGGCGCAGCGGAGGAGCCGCTGGAGATCCGACGTGTAGCAGGAGGAGACCACCGGGAGGAAGAAGCCACCGGGATCGCGACGGGAGGAAGGGGCCGACGCACTTTGCGAGGAGGGGCGCCGGGAAGCAGGCGCTGGCAGGGGGTGAGATCCGTCGGAGATGGAGGGAGGCGGGGCCGGGGTGAACCAGGAATCCGCAGAGGCCAGCTAGGGGCGGCGGCTCTGTCCATGGAGGCCGCCGCCCCACAACCGGGAGAAACTTTAGAGGCCGACGGGAAAAAAAATAAATAGATGGGAGGGAGGTCGGGATTGGGTTCCCTCTGATACCATGTAGAATGATAAAATAGGAGAAACTGAACCCCAAAGGTGTTCTCTCTAAAGGAGCCCTTGGGGTTATTTTATAATGAATAATTAAGACCACACCGGACCTCAAGTCCGATCTGGGATGCAGACTCCAACAGGTGTAATAGGCCAATGGCCTCCCCTCTTGAATCAAAACAGCTCCTATACCAAATCCAGAAGGCATCACATTCTACAGAAAATCCCTTAGAAAAATCAGGCATACCTAAGACAGGAGCAATAACAATCTTTTCCTAAAGTAAATCAAACGCCTCCTGAGTTTCAGGGGTCCACTTATACCCTTCTTTTTTGGTCAAAGCTGTGAGCGGTCTTGCTATTTTTCTATAATCATTGACAAATTTCCTATAATATCCGATCACCCCCCAAAATCCCCTCACTTCTTTAACATTCCTCGGTTTCGGCCACAATTTAACCGCCTCCAACTTTTTTGGGTCCACAGCCAACTCCCTGCACTGGTATAATATGCCCCAAGTATTCCACAGTTCGACTACCGAAGGGGCATTTTTTAATATTATCAAACAGTTTGTTTTCTGACATTAACTGAAGAATTTCCTGAACTGAATTTAAATGCTCTTTCCAGTTCCTACTGTAAACCAGAATGTCATCGAAAAATACCAACACACACTTTGTTAAAAATTCCCAGAACACCGAATTCATGGTTGCCTGAAACATGACTGGCGCGTTTATTAGGCCAGAAGGCATTACAAGGTACCCGTAGTGTCCTTCATGGGTTTTAAAAGCTGTTTTCTCCACATCTTTTTCCTTTACCCAAACCTAATGGAAACCTGATTTTAAGTCGACCTTGGTGAAAAATTCTGCTCCATGTAATTCCTCCATTAACTCTTATAATTGGAATACGGTACCTGTCCGGAATTGTCAATCTATTCAAAGCCCTATAATCCACCCACATTCTCCACCCACCATCTTTCTTTTTACCAAGATAATAGGGTTAGAATATGGGCTTGTACTATGTCTAATAAACTGCTGTCCCAAAAGCTCCTGTATCTGCTATCTCATTCTCCCTCTTTTTCTTGCTTTCTTTTTTGTTCTTTTTAGCATCTGCAAATTAATTTTTTATTAAGTGTGCAACTAGTTGAAATTTTCAAAATTTGCATATCAGTACTGGAGTTGCTTTCATTTAATTGATGAATGAAGCCCATTTATCTCATGAAACATTGGGGATTTACTATATGTGCTACCATTGCTGGCCTTTGAAAGTCACAGGTTTAGCATAATGGTAGTGTCTTAGTCTTCTGTGCCTTTTTGTTATGCCGATGACGATTATAAAGATGAAAAAGAGCAAGGATAATGATAATGATCACAATTATTCTACTTCTTACATGTTAATGCTAGAATGTTTGGCATTATTGATAAGAAATCGGTTTGCTTGCTGCTTTTGGCACATCACCAATTGTGTTAAACTGTATTGTGACAGCTATTGTTTCTCCTCATGGGATGCATGGATGGCTTCCTGGATGTTGTCCCAGTGATCTTGTGAAGCAAGTGTACTTCAGGTTGATTTTAATTAATTATTGATCGACTCATTTTCATATTTCCCTTTTGGTATCTTTTTTCTGTTTTATGAATAAAGTTATTCATCTTTAATAATATACATTCTTTGATGGGTACATTGTTCTGTACCCTTTATTACTTGATTGTACAGTTCTGGAAAGTTGAGGGCCTCAAATGGTGTTATCGGTCTACCATGCCACGTTTCTAATGATGCTGGTGGCCAGCTGGGTGGGCAAAGTTGCTATGTTGAAGTGGCACTTGGCTGTCCTAGCGCTGAAAGCGAGGTGCCTAAAAAGTCACATTGTGTTGGGCCTTTTCAGAAACATCAAAGTTCTGAAACTCGAGCAGTGAGAAGTGATGATCAGAATGGGTTCACTCATCAATTAACACTTTCTGAAAGAACATTTATTTATCCTACCAAGGCAGTGGTGATACCTGCTGTGCAGATGTCTTCTGCTAGATCTTCTCTGAAAAGGTATTGTTGCTCTCCTATTATAATTGTCATCTTATGTATGCGTGCAAAGATGTTTTTGATGCGAAAGATGAAATTTTTTTGGGTTTTGAATTTGTGTCTTTTTTTTGCATGAGCATTAGTTTTTCCATGCTTAAGGGTTTGATTAAATTTTGGTTTTTTATTCTTTAAAACTGTTTTATAAAACAATTTTTGAAAATTACTTTTGAGAAACAAGTCATAATTTTTTTTGTTTGATAATATTTACTTGAAAACTTTTAAAAATAATAAAACATAAAAATTCGTTTGATAAAATTTGTTTTAGAAACATTTTTTGAAAAAAATAAAAAATACTAATTATTCACGTAGAAAGAATATACCCAGAAACCATATCCCAAAAGTGAGGTCAGGTTCTATTTACAGATAGAGTGACACATGACTTCAGATAGAAAATTCAAAATTCAAACTAAAGGGAAAAGGTATAATAGGGTATGCCTATTCAAGTAAACTGAACCTGGATAGACACATATCCTAAATACTTAAAAATACTCATCACCCCCCTCAAGCTGAAGCATACCCCAACTTGCTACACTAATTTAAAAGATGCTGGAACCGGTGAAGATACTCTTTTGAAGACGATGCCAGAATCATTACAAAAGGCGCTCATCTATGCGTAATCTGAATGTTGTGCTCATCTTGGTCATCGAACAAGATGCTAGAATGGATATGAAAAGGACAGCGGGAATCGTTTTGCCCCTGCGAGGGTGGCCCAGTGGTTGGGTCGTTTGCTTGGTTCCTCAGAGTCGGGTTTCGATTCCCACTGGTTGTGGTTCAGCATTGTCATTTCACCACTGTTGCTTTAATCCCCTCTTCTGTGCTGGGCGGCGTGGGGCGGGGCGGTTTTACGTAGCATCAACCGCACGGTGAAGGGTGAGCCCGAGGCTCTTTAACCGGTTTATTGGGGGTGGGCTACTCAATTGGAAGCTTAACCCGTGTAATGGGGGGTGTTGCGGTTTCCGTTCAAAAAAAAAAAAACAAAAAACAAATAAAAAAAGGACATTGAAAAACGATTGTCTGGAAATGGGGGGTGTTGCGGTTTCCGTTCAAAAAAAAAAACAAAAAACAAAAAAAAAAGGATATGAAAAGGACATTGAAAAACGATTGTCTGGAAGTGGATGTTTGGAAAAAGTCATCTGAAAAAGCATGTCAGAAAACGGTTGTCTAAAAAATGACATCGGGAAACGATCATCTAGAAGAGGGCGCATGAAATTGTTTGTCCGGAATACGTCGCACCATCTTCAAAGATGCTGCGAATAGATTGCGTGATATCACATAAATAGCACTCAAGCAGTAACAAAGGGTGTGCTACAAAGAAGTCTGATAGATAGCGCTTGAGGAGCAACAAAGAGGCCCAACAATGGCCTGGGCAACAACGACAACAGGGGTGCCTGGGTGAGGCATTGGGGTGAGCAATATGTGAGGCACTAGGAGGAACGACGACAACAGAGAGAGAGAGGTCCTGGTAGTGCCTCTCCAGTCCCACCTTCACCGCCACTTTTTCTTGAGCTTGACGATTCTCGTTTTTGCTGAGTCTGTACTCATCACATGCATGATTCCACTCCAGTAGTGCGTATTGATGGTCCGATGCCCGACACAAACCACTACATTTATCGGTACTTTGGTTATGACTATTGTCCCTCACACTCTAGTTGAGTCCAAAGCACATCCAGGTTGGCTGCAAACAATGTTTGATGAGATTCATGCGTTGGAAGATAATTGTTTGCAGTCTGTTAATTGCTTTGTTTTTTCTTTATGCGTTCAAGTAACTTGAGGAGGAGTGTTGGAGTCCGCATCCTAAATCGGACTTGTGGTTCGATGTGGTCTTTATTATTCATTATAAAAGAAACTCAAGGTCTCCTTTAGAGAGGACCTTGGAGATTCGGGTCTACCTCCTTTTTATCATTCTACATGGTATCAGAGGGTGGTCTCTAAACCCGAACCCTCCCATCCATTTTTTTCCCTGCCCTATATTTTCTAGAATCCCCCCTTGGGGGGCGACGACCCCCCCACCAGCAAAGCTGGGTTTATTTTTTGCCGTCGCCCCTCCGGGCTCGTTTCCCAGGCGGCCTCCCGGTTCTGTCCGACAGACCCCTCCCTGGCGTCCCGACGGCCTGCTCCTCCTGCGGCGGTTCTCCCCGATGGCATTGTCTGGCCCCGCTCTCCTGTCGGCTCCCTGCGGTTCCCAGGCCGCCTCTCGTCGCGGTTCTCGGCCATGCTTCCTGTCGCGGTTCTCAATTCCCGCATCAATCGCCCGCCTCACCCGCCGCGGCTCCCGATCCCGGCTCCCCCGTCCCTCCCGACGGCCGTCGCTGTTCTGTGCGGGCCTCTTTCCGGATCGCGCCACATCCCGCAATCGACCCCAACTTCCAACGGGGTCCCGTCGGCCAGCCTCCCTTGCTGCTTCCCGGCACCCGCCTCCCTGTGCGACGGTCTCTTCCGCTGCGCACGACCCCGCCCTCCCGTTCGTTGCCGCTGACCGTGACGGAGGCACTGTACGCAGCGGGGCCGGGAGAAGATGGCCGAACGGGGAGGGGTGCCGTGAGAAACCGCAGGGAGGCGGAAAGGAAAAAAAAATATTTTGAACAGGAAAAAATATTAGTTTCTCTCTGATACCATGTAGAATGATAAAAAGGAGGTAGACCGAATCCCCAAGGTCCTCTCTAAAGGAGGCCTTGAGGTTCTTTTATAATGAATAATAAAGACCACATCGAACCACAAGTCCGATGTGGGATGCAGACTCCAACAATAATCAAATATGAGATTTGGTTTATTTTCCACCAAGCAAGGAGGCGGTTGATTGCTAGTGAGTATATATTGTTCGCGTTAATGTAGATGATTCTCAATCATCTCAAGGCTCGATTTATTGCCAAGCGGTATGCCCAAACATATGTGATTGATTCTTTTGGTATCTTGTTCTTGGTTACCAAAATGTTATCTGCCCGTCTCTTTATTTCGCTTGCCGCATCTGATCACTGACATCTTCACTAGCTGGATGCCAAAAATGCCGTCTTGGTTGAGCTCTAATTGAAGACATGATCAACAACATACCCAACCAGCCCTTGATTAGCTATGCCTCAAGGCTTATGTAAGAATGGTATCAAAGTATGATGATTATCATACTAGGTATATCACCAATATTAGATAATGAAGATTCATAATAAGCACACACCCCAAGTATATCAATGATTGTATGACATTCCATGTGATATTCTTTGGCAGGTCGGTCCAAATAATAAAGCTCGACTTATTATCTCATGAGTCTATTCTTTGTATATCGTATGCGATTCTTTGCATCAATTATAACATTCTACTCACGCCAATCTTAACATATCATCACAACCTATAATACTCTGTGATGATCATTGATTAGGAACAACTCAAAATCGTACTTTGAAGGGATATTATCAATCTACCGTTCATGTAATATAAATTGTAGCACACATGAATGGATGATAAATAGAAATACCTTTATTATAAAATCATGATACATTTTACAACTGTTACATCCAATCTCTCTTATATCTTATACCAAATGATTCTACATGACCCTCATGCATTTGCTGCGCTAATGGTTTTGTCAATGGATCTGCTACAATCTCCTCTATAACCACCCAATAGATCTTTACATTACCCCTCTCAACGATCTCTTGAATGGGATGGTACTTACAAAGGACGTGTTTGGTCCTTTTATGAGATCAGGGTTCCTTGGTCTATGTAATAACTCCATTGTTGTCACAGTAAAGCTCGATTGCTACCTCGATGCTAGGAACCACCCCAAGTTTAGTGATGAACTTCTTAATCCAAACAGCTTCATTCACAGACTCTGCTTCCATTGTTGAGTCCACTACGGTGGCTTGTCTGGAACTCTTCCAACTGATACCTCCACCGTTTAGGCAAAACACAAAACCTGATTGGGATCTCATATCAACTTTGTCGAATTAAAAACTAGCATCGGTGTAACCCTTTACAATGAGCTCACCCCCTCCTCCAAAGACCAAGAACATATCCTCACTTCTTCAGTACCTAACGATGTTCTTGACAAAAATCCAATGACTCACCAGGATTGGATTGGTATCTACTAGTAATGTTCAAAGCATTAGCGACACTGGGTTGAGTACACAACAGGATACATGATTGATCCTATGACGGACGTATAAGGAATCCTATCCATCATTTCTAACTCTTTAGAAGGATCTTGAATCTTTATAAGATCCATGCCAGGCAACACTAATAAAGACCCCTTTTTGAAGTTCTCCATGCTAAACCGCTTTAGCACTTTATCGATATATGTGTTTTAACTTACTCCAAGCAATCTTTTAGATCTATCTCTATAGATCTTCAAATATAGGCTGCTTCACTAATGTCCTTCACCGAGAAACATTTTCCTAGCCATATCTTTACAGAGTGTAAAGTCGGGACATCATTTTCGATAAGGAGTATGTCATCCATATACAATATCAGAAATATTACCACTCCCACTAATCCGCTTGTATACACAAGAATCATTCACATTTTTGATGAAACCAAACTCTTTGATTGCATCATCAAATCATATGTTCCAACTTTCAGAGGCTTGCTTCAATTAATAAATGGGTCGTTGCAACTTGCAAACCTTAGCAGACTCATTTGGAACTTCAAAACCTTCGGGTTGTATCATATGCACATCCTCGACTAAATTCTCGTCGAGGAAAACAATTTTGACATCCATTTGATATATCTCATAATCATAATGAGTTGCTATGGCAAGTAATATCCAAATGGACTTTATCATAGCAACAGGTGAAAATGTATCTCCTATTGGATTGGTGTAGCCTGATTCGTTTGGATGATGTTGGGCCGAATGCTAGTGGCCCATACTGCACACTAGGCCGCAACTCTCGCGGGTCGAGCTTTGCGGGTGAGCTTGTTGGGGGTTGCAGGGGCAACACGCCCCTGCTCCGGGAGTCGAAAGTCCCCGACTCAAATTTTGGGAAACTGTAGCAACTCTGACCGACTGTAGCAGAGCTGACCAGGCGACACTGACAGGGCACTGTAGAAGTGCGGACTTTGGCACGGTTACTGCAGTAGCTCGGACTTCGGAGACAACAGTATTGTAGCTCCGCAGACTTATAGCCACTGACCACTGTAGCAGTTTGGATTTGGGTGGTTGCAGCACTGTAGCACAACGAACTTTCTGTGCGGTTAGTGGTCTTATTTATTAGCCCATTTCGAGCTAGAGTTTTGTGTGCTTGAAACTCTGAACTCCTTTAATTGTGCTCCCAACTATAGTGATATTTCTGCCTCTTCGTGGATGTGGGGATTTTTCCTGAATCACGTAAATCGCTGCGTTCGTGTTCATCATCATCTTCTTTTTTTTTCTGTTTTTTTTTTCATCTGCAAACCTCTATTGCCGTGACTCCCGGTGTTTTCGCAGCATCTCCGTAGTCAATACCATGAATTTGTTTATATCCCTTTGCCACTAGGCGAGCTTTATAGGTAGACAATCTGCCATCTATGTTAGTTTTCTTACGGAAAACCCACTTGCACCCTATGGGTATCGCCCTTTCAGGTGTATCCATGAAGTTCCAAACTTGTTTAGTGTACATAGAGTCCATTTTAGATTCCATGGCTTTTAGCCATCTCTCCCAATCAGAACTTTCAATGGCCTCTTGGTAGGTAGTAGGTTCATCATCTATGAACATTACTTCGTCATCATTTGTAAAAAGAAATCCATCTCTCGGTCTCTTGACGAATCTCACCAGACCTTTGAGGTTCTTGTGGTAACCTGAGTCAGTTCTTCTTCCACAACTATTTGTGGAACTGACTCAACTTCCATCTCAGGAACACTTCCTATTTGTTGGTCTTGAACTTCTCCAAGTTCAACTTACCTTCTACAGACTCCTTGAACAATGTGTTCCTTCTCAAGGAAAACACCATGTCAAGTAATAAACACTTTGTGTTCAGTCGTATTATAAAAGTAATATCTCGCAATCTTTTTGGGATAACCAATAGATAAGCATTTCTTTGATTTAGGATTGAGTTTTTCGGAATCCAAATGTCGTACATATGCTTTACAAAACCCCAAATCCTCATAAAAGACATATTGGGATGTTTCCCATGCCATATCTCATATGGTGTCTTTGTGACTGCTTTAGATGGAATGTGGTTAAGTAAGAATGTAACTGTTTTAGAGCGTATTCCCAGAATGAAATAGGACTCATCGATCGAACCATGTCTAAGAGGGTATGATTCCTTCTCCAAGACACACCATTCCGCTGTAGTGTTTCATGAGGATTGAGTTGTTGAACAATTCCACAATCTCTCAGATGATCAGTGAATTGCTGGCTTAAGTATTCACCACCTCGATCTGTTTGGAGAATCTTAATACTTTTGCCGAGTTGATTTGTACTTCATTATGAAACTCTTTGAACTTTTCAAAAGTTTCATACTTGTGTCTCGTCATAAACACACAACCATACTGACTAAAGTCAGTAGTAAAGGTTATGAAGAACCTAAAGCCATCACTTGCTTGAGTAATCATTGGTCCACATTGATAAGAACAGAGGACCGATTACTTGTATTATATAAGATAATTAACAGAAATACAGAAGGAAAGAGGAATAAGATCGGGAGACTCCCGCCCAAGCCAATAGCCGAATCTGCTACGCTGCCTGAGTTACACCTCTCTCTCTACCTCTCCCTCACTCCCTACTACTACTTATAACGACCCCCCTTGCTATGTGGAGAAAGCTACTTCCCCCCCCCAGTGGTTGGGTCGTTTGCTTGGTTCCTCAGAGTCGGGTTTCGATTCCCGCTGGTTGTGGTTCAGCATTGTCATTTCACCACTGTTGCTTTAATCCCCTCTTCTGTGCTGGGCGGCGTGGGGCGGGGCGGTTTTACGTAGCATCAACCGCACGGTGAAGGGTGAGCCCGAGGCTCTTTAACCGGTTTATTGGGGGTGGGCTACTCAATTGGAAGCTTAACCCGTGTAATGGGGGGTGTTGCGGTTTCCGTTCAAAAAAAAAAAAACAAAAAACAAATAAAAAAAGGACATTGAAAAACGATTGTCTGGAAATGGGGGGTGTTGCGGTTTCCGTTCAAAAAAAAAAACAAAAAACAAAAAAAAAAGGATATGAAAAGGACATTGAAAAACGATTGTCTGGAAGTGGATGTTTGGAAAAAGTCATCTGAAAAAGCATGTCAGAAAACGGTTGTCTAAAAAATGACATCGGGAAACGATCATCTAGAAGAGGGCGCATGAAATTGTTTGTCCGGAATACGTCGCACCATCTTCAAAGATGCTGCGAATAGATTGCGTGATATCACATAAATAGCACTCAAGCAGTAACAAAGGGTGTGCTACAAAGAAGTCTGATAGATAGCGCTTGAGGAGCAACAAAGAGGCCCAACAATGGCCTGGGCAACAACGACAACAGGGGTGCCTGGGTGAGGCATTGGGGTGAGCAATATGTGAGGCACTAGGAGGAACGACGACAACAGAGAGAGAGAGGTCCTGGTAGTGCCTCTCCAGTCCCACCTTCACCGCCACTTTTTCTTGAGCTTGACGATTCTCGTTTTTGCTGAGTCTGTACTCATCACATGCATGATTCCACTCCAGTAGTGCGTATTAATGGTCCGATGCCCGACACAAACCACTACATTTATCGGTACTTTGGTTATGACTATTGTCCCTCACACTCTAGTTGAGTCCAAAGCACATCCAGGTTGGCTGCAAACAATGTTTGATGAGATTCATGCGTTGGAAGATAATTGTTTGCAGTCTGTTAATTGCTTTGTTTTTTCTTTATGCGTTCAAGTAACTTGAGGAGGAGTGTTGGAGTCCGCATCCTAAATCGGACTTGTGGTTCGATGTGGTCTTTATTATTCATTATAAAAGAAACTCAAGGTCTCCTTTAGAGAGGACCTTGGAGATTCGGGTCTACCTCCTTTTTATCATTCTACATGGTATCAGAGGGTGGTCTCTAAACCCGAACCCTCCCATCCATTTTTTTCCCTGCCCTATATTTTCTAGAATCCCCCCTTGGGGGGCGACGACCCCCCCACCAGCAAAGCTGGGTTTATTTTTTGCCGTCGCCCCTCCGGGCTCGTTTCCCAGGCGGCCTCCCGGTTCTGTCCGACAGACCCCTCCCTGGCGTCCCGACGGCCTGCTCCTCCTGCGGCGGTTCTCCCCGATGGCATTGTCTGGCCCCGCTCTCCTGTCGGCTCCCTGCGGTTCCCAGGCCGCCTCTCGTCGCGGTTCTCGGCCATGCTTCCTGTCGCGGTTCTCAATTCCCGCATCAATCGCCCGCCTCACCCGCCGCGGCTCCCGATCCCGGCTCCCCCGTCCCTCCCGACGGCCGTCGCTGTTCTGTGCGGGCCTCTTTCCGGATCGCGCCACATCCCGCAATCGACCCCAACTTCCAACGGGGTCCCGTCGGCCAGCCTCCCTTGCTGCTTCCCGGCACCCGCCTCCCTGTGCGACGGTCTCTTCCGCTGCGCACGACCCCGCCCTCCCGTTCGTTGCCGCTGACCGTGACGGAGGCACTGTACGCAGCGGGGCCGGGAGAAGATGGCCGAACGGGGAGGGGTGCCGTGAGAAACCGCAGGGAGGCGGAAAGGAAAAAAAAATATTTTGAACAGGAAAAAATATTAGTTTCTCTCTGATACCATGTAGAATGATAAAAAGGAGGTAGACCGAATCCCCAAGGTCCTCTCTAAAGGAGGCCTTGAGGTTCTTTTATAATGAATAATAAAGACCACATCGAACCACAAGTCCGATGTGGGATGCAGACTCCAACAATAATCAAATATGAGATTTGGTTTATTTTCCACCAAGCAAGGAGGCGGTTGATTGCTAGTGAGTATATATTGTTCGCGTTAATGTAGATGATTCTCAATCATCTCAAGGCTCGATTTATTGCCAAGCGGTATGCCCAAACATATGTGATTGATTCTTTTGGTATCTTGTTCTTGGTTACCAAAATGTTATCTGCCCGTCTCTTTATTTCGCTTGCCGCATCTGATCACTGACATCTTCACTAGCTGGATGCCAAAAATGCCGTCTTGGTTGAGCTCTAATTGAAGACATGATCAACAACATACCCAACCAGCCCTTGATTAGCTATGCCTCAAGGCTTATGTAAGAATGGTATCAAAGTATGATGATTATCATACTAGGTATATCACCAATATTAGATAATGAAGATTCATAATAAGCACACACCCCAAGTATATCAATGATTGTATGACATTCCATGTGATATTCTTTGGCAGGTCGGTCCAAATAATAAAGCTCGACTTATTATCTCATGAGTCTATTCTTTGTATATCGTATGCGATTCTTTGCATCAATTATAACATTCTACTCACGCCAATCTTAACATATCATCACAACCTATAATACTCTGTGATGATCATTGATTAGGAACAACTCAAAATCGTACTTTGAAGGGATATTATCAATCTACCGTTCATGTAATATAAATTGTAGCACACATGAATGGATGATAAATAGAAATACCTTTATTATAAAATCATGATACATTTTACAACTGTTACATCCAATCTCTCTTATATCTTATACCAAATGATTCTACATGACCCTCATGCATTTGCTGCGCTAATGGTTTTGTCAATGGATCTGCTACAATCTCCTCTATAACCACCCAATAGATCTTTACATTACCCCTCTCAACGATCTCTTGAATGGGATGGTACTTACAAAGGACGTGTTTGGTCCTTTTATGAGATCAGGGTTCCTTGGTCTATGTAATAACTCCATTGTTGTCACAGTAAAGCTCGATTGCTACCTCGATGCTAGGAACCACCCCAAGTTTAGTGATGAACTTCTTAATCCAAACAGCTTCATTCACAGACTCTGCTTCCATTGTTGAGTCCACTACGGTGGCTTGTCTGGAACTCTTCCAACTGATACCTCCACCGTTTAGGCAAAACACAAAACCTGATTGGGATCTCATATCAACTTTGTCGAATTAAAAACTAGCATCGGTGTAACCCTTTACAATGAGCTCACCCCCTCCTCCAAAGACCAAGAACATATCCTCACTTCTTCAGTACCTAACGATGTTCTTGACAAAAATCCAATGACTCACCAGGATTGGATTGGTATCTACTAGTAATGTTCAAAGCATTAGCGACACTGGGTTGAGTACACAACAGGATACATGATTGATCCTATGACGGACGTATAAGGAATCCTATCCATCATTTCTAACTCTTTAGAAGGATCTTGAATCTTTATAAGATCCATGCCAGGCAACACTAATAAAGACCCCTTTTTGAAGTTCTCCATGCTAAACCGCTTTAGCACTTTATCGATATATGTGTTTTAACTTACTCCAAGCAATCTTTTAGATCTATCTCTATAGATCTTCAAATATAGGCTGCTTCACTAATGTCCTTCACCGAGAAACATTTTCCTAGCCATATCTTTACAGAGTGTAAAGTCGGGACATCATTTTCGATAAGGAGTATGTCATCCATATACAATATCAGAAATATTACCACTCCCACTAATCCGCTTGTATACACAAGAATCATTCACATTTTTGATGAAACCAAACTCTTTGATTGCATCATCAAATCATATGTTCCAACTTTCAGAGGCTTGCTTCAATTAATAAATGGGTCGTTGCAACTTGCAAACCTTAGCAGACTCATTTGGAACTTCAAAACCTTCGGGTTGTATCATATGCACATCCTCGACTAAATTCTCGTCGAGGAAAACAATTTTGACATCCATTTGATATATCTCATAATCATAATGAGTTGCTATGGCAAGTAATATCCAAATGGACTTTATCATAGCAACAGGTGAAAATGTATCTCCTATTGGATTGGTGTAGCCTGATTCGTTTGGATGATGTTGGGCCGAATGCTAGTGGCCCATACTGCACACTAGGCCGCAACTCTCGCGGGTCGAGCTTTGCGGGTGAGCTTGTTGGGTCCGGGAGTCGAAAGTCCCCGACTCAAATTTTGGGAAACTGTAGCAACTCTGACCGACTGTAGCAGAGCTGACCAGGCGACACTGACAGGGCACTGTAGAAGTGCGGACTTTGGCACGGTTACTGCAGTAGCTCGGACTTCGGAGACAACAGTATTGTAGCTCCGCAGACTTATAGCCACTGACCACTGTAGCAGTTTGGATTTGGGTGGTTGCAGCACTGTAGCACAACGAACTTTCTGTGCGGTTAGTGGTCTTATTTATTAGCCCATTTCGAGCTAGAGTTTTGTGTGCTTGAAACTCTGAACTCCTTTAATTGTGCTCCCAACTATAGTGATATTTCTGCCTCTTCGTGGATGTGGGGATTTTTCCTGAATCACGTAAATCGCTGCGTTCGTGTTCATCATCATCTTCTTTTTTTTTCTGTTTTTTTTTTCATCTGCAAACCTCTATTGCCGTGACTCCCGGTGTTTTCGCAGCATCTCCGTAGTCAATACCATGAATTTGTTTATATCCCTTTGCCACTAGGCGAGCTTTATAGGTAGACAATCTGCCATCTATGTTAGTTTTCTTACGGAAAACCCACTTGCACCCTATGGGTATCGCCCTTTCAGGTGTATCCATGAAGTTCCAAACTTGTTTAGTGTACATAGAGTCCATTTTAGATTCCATGGCTTTTAGCCATCTCTCCCAATCAGAACTTTCAATGGCCTCTTGGTAGGTAGTAGGTTCATCATCTATGAACATTACTTCGTCATCATTTGTAAAAAGAAATCCATCTCTCGGTCTCTTGACGAATCTCACCAGACCTTTGAGGTTCTTGTGGTAACCTGAGTCAGTTCTTCTTCCACAACTATTTGTGGAACTGACTCAACTTCCATCTCAGGAACACTTCCTATTTGTTGGTCTTGAACTTCTCCAAGTTCAACTTACCTTCTACAGACTCCTTGAACAATGTGTTCCTTCTCAAGGAAAACACCATGTCAAGTAATAAACACTTTGTGTTCAGTCGTATTATAAAAGTAATATCTCGCAATCTTTTTGGGATAACCAATAGATAAGCATTTCTTTGATTTAGGATTGAGTTTTTCGGAATCCAAATGTCGTACATATGCTTTACAAAACCCCAAATCCTCATAAAAGACATATTGGGATGTTTCCCATGCCATATCTCATATGGTGTCTTTGTGACTGCTTTAGATGGAATGTGGTTAAGTAAGAATGTAACTGTTTTAGAGCGTATTCCCAGAATGAAATAGGACTCATCGATCGAACCATGTCTAAGAGGGTATGATTCCTTCTCCAAGACACACCATTCCGCTGTAGTGTTTCATGAGGATTGAGTTGTTGAACAATTCCACAATCTCTCAGATGATCAGTGAATTGCTGGCTTAAGTATTCACCACCTCGATCTGTTTGGAGAATCTTAATACTTTTGCCGAGTTGATTTGTACTTCATTATGAAACTCTTTGAACTTTTCAAAAGTTTCATACTTGTGTCTCGTCATAAACACACAACCATACTGACTAAAGTCAGTAGTAAAGGTTATGAAGAACCTAAAGCCATCACTTGCTTGAGTAATCATTGGTCCACATTGATAAGAACAGAGGACCGATTACTTGTATTATATAAGATAATTAACAGAAATACAGAAGGAAAGAGGAATAAGATCGGGAGACTCCCGCCCAAGCCAATAGCCGAATCTGCTACGCTGCCTGAGTTACACCTCTCTCTCTACCTCTCCCTCACTCCCTACTACTACTTATAACGACCCCCCTTGCTATGTGGAGAAAGCTACTTCCCCCCCCCAGTGGTTGGGTCGTTTGCTTGGTTCCTCAGAGTCGGGTTTCGATTCCCGCTGGTTGTGGTTCAGCATTGTCATTTCACCACTGTTGCTTTAATCCCCTCTTCTGTGCTGGGCGGCGTGGGGCGGGGCGGTTTTACGTAGCATCAACCGCACGGTGAAGGGTGAGCCCGAGGCTCTTTAACCGGTTTATTGGGGGTGGGCTACTCAATTGGAAGCTTAACCCGTGTAATGGGGGGTGTTGCGGTTTCCGTTCAAAAAAAAAAAAACAAAAAACAAATAAAAAAAGGACATTGAAAAACGATTGTCTGGAAATGGGGGGTGTTGCGGTTTCCGTTCAAAAAAAAAAACAAAAAACAAAAAAAAAAGGATATGAAAAGGACATTGAAAAACGATTGTCTGGAAGTGGATGTTTGGAAAAAGTCATCTGAAAAAGCATGTCAGAAAACGGTTGTCTAAAAAATGACATCGGGAAACGATCATCTAGAAGAGGGCGCATGAAATTGTTTGTCCGGAATACGTCGCACCATCTTCAAAGATGCTGCGAATAGATTGCGTGATATCACATAAATAGCACTCAAGCAGTAACAAAGGGTGTGCTACAAAGAAGTCTGATAGATAGCGCTTGAGGAGCAACAAAGAGGCCCAACAATGGCCTGGGCAACAACGACAACAGGGGTGCCTGGGTGAGGCATTGGGGTGAGCAATATGTGAGGCACTAGGAGGAACGACGACAACAGAGAGAGAGAGGTCCTGGTAGTGCCTCTCCAGTCCCACCTTCACCGCCACTTTTTCTTGAGCTTGACGATTCTCGTTTTTGCTGAGTCTGTACTCATCACATGCATGATTCCACTCCAGTAGTGCGTATTAATGGTCCGATGCCCGACACAAACCACTACATTTATCGGTACTTTGGTTATGACTATTGTCCCTCACACTCTAGTTGAGTCCAAAGCACATCCAGGTTGGCTGCAAACAATGTTTGATGAGATTCATGCGTTGGAAGATAATTGTTTGCAGTCTGTTAATTGCTTTGTTTTTTCTTTATGCGTTCAAGTAACTTGAGGAGGAGTGTTGGAGTCCGCATCCTAAATCGGACTTGTGGTTCGATGTGGTCTTTATTATTCATTATAAAAGAAACTCAAGGTCTCCTTTAGAGAGGACCTTGGAGATTCGGGTCTACCTCCTTTTTATCATTCTACATGGTATCAGAGGGTGGTCTCTAAACCCGAACCCTCCCATCCATTTTTTTCCCTGCCCTATATTTTCTAGAATCCCCCCTTGGGGGGCGACGACCCCCCCACCAGCAAAGCTGGGTTTATTTTTTGCCGTCGCCCCTCCGGGCTCGTTTCCCAGGCGGCCTCCCGGTTCTGTCCGACAGACCCCTCCCTGGCGTCCCGACGGCCTGCTCCTCCTGCGGCGGTTCTCCCCGATGGCATTGTCTGGCCCCGCTCTCCTGTCGG